>OX336393.1:158711983-161313769 GCA_946902985.2 Meconema thalassinum | reverse complement strand
GTTCCAATTTCTCCACTTGGCACTCCATTTTCTAGCGTCCAGAACTCCTCTTACTATCTGCAAATGACAAAATTTCAATATGTAAAATCAAGAACAAATATTGAACTTCAAAGCAACAATGACAGTTGTCAAATAAAACCATAGCCACCGGAATACCAACAAGCAAAACAAAAACGCTACGCACTTATGCACCAACCTAATACATGTGATGATGGCCTCCTCCCTTGTAAAATTTCAATCCGGAGGTAAACTAGTCCCCCGTTCGGATCTCCGGGTGGGGACTACTTGAGAGGGGGTTAACATTACAGAAGTGACAAAGAGGAAATCTGACATTCTACGGATCGGAGCGTGGAATGTTAGAGTTCTGCTAGGAAGTGGAAGGTTAGAAAACTTGGAAAGGGAAATGGATAGGTTGAGGTTGGATTTTGGTTGGGATTAGTGAAATGCGCTGGCAGGAAGAACAGGACATTTGGATATTGAGTTGGAAACTTGGACAGCGGGTGGAATGTTATGAGAGATATAGTGAACGGATTCTTGTAGCAAAAACCAATACTAAACCTACGTGCACCACAGTGGTACAAGTCTATATGACTACCAGTCAAGCTGATGATGAGGATGTTGAAAAGGTCTACGAAGAAATAGATGAAATTCTGAGGTATATCAAAGGTGGTGAAAATGTTATAGTAATGGGAGATTGGAATGCTGTGGTAGGAAAAGGGAGAGAAGGGAAGATAG
Source organism: Meconema thalassinum (assembly GCA_946902985.2). Classification (NCBI taxonomy): domain Eukaryota; kingdom Metazoa; phylum Arthropoda; class Insecta; order Orthoptera; family Tettigoniidae; genus Meconema; species Meconema thalassinum. The sequence continues at coordinate 161,313,034 of OX336393.1, read as the reverse complement.
TAGGAGATTTCGGATTAGGTGAAAGGAATGATCGAGGAAGCGGGATGATGGAATTCTGCACCGAGCATGAGTTGGTCATAGCCAACACCTTATTCAATAACCACAATAGAAGAATATACACATGGATGAGACCAGGAGGTACAGGGTGTTACCAAATCGACTTCATTATGGTCAAGCAGAGGTTTCGAAACCAGATTTTGGATTGTAAGACATATCCTGGTGCTGACATAAACTCTGACCACAATCTGGTTGTAATGAAATGCAGATTAAAGTTAGAAGAAACTGAAGAAAAGTCAAAAGCCAAAAAGGTGGGCAATAGACAGACTGAAAGTAAAGGATGTAAACGAAAGATTCAAGAAGAGTATAAAGAAAGGACTAATGAAAACCCCTAAACAAACTTCAATTGCAGACGAATGGGCACTTTTGAAGAATGAAATAACAAAATCCGCAGAAGAAAACATTGGTAGGAAAGAAAGGATAGGTAGAAAACCGTGGATCACTCAGGATATACTAGAATTGATGGATGAAAGGCGGAAACACAAGAATCTAAGAGATGAAAAGGGGAAAGCAGAATACAGACGTCTGAGAAATGAAGTTAACAAGAAGTGCAAGGAAGCGAAAGAAGAATGGTTGAAAGAGAAATATGCAGGTATAGAAAATTGTCTGAAATTAGGAAAAGTAGACACAGCTTATCGAAGGATTAAGAATACTTTTGGGGAAAAGAAGACTAAGTGCTGTAATATTAAGGACACAAATGGAAAGCCTCTAACAGATAGGGAAGAAAAGGTTGAGAGATGGAAAGCTTACATAGAGTGCTTGTATAAGGGAAAGGAGATTGAGAATCGTGTAATGGAAAGGGAGGAGGAAATTGATGACGATGCAAAAGGAGATTTAATATTGAGATCAGAATTTGATAGAGCATTAGAGTATTTACGCAAGAACAAAGCATCAGGCATAGAATATATACCGATTGAGTTGCTACGCTGCATAGGAGATAAAGGTCTGATCAGGTTATTTCACTTGGTGTGCAGGATTAATGAGACAGGTGAGGTACCCCCTGATTTCTAGAAGAATGTTATCATCCCTATACCAAAGAAAGTGGGAGCTGACAGATGTGAAGATTACCCTACAATCAGCTTGATTACTCATGCTTCAAAGATCTTGTCTAGAATAATTTACAAGAGGATTGAAAGCCAGATAGAAACGGAGTTGGGTGAAGACCTGTTTGGTTTCAGGAGAAATGTAGGAACAAGGGAAGCTGTACTAAGTCTTAGGCTGATTTTGGAAGGTAGAATAAGGAAAGATAAGAGAAAGTTCATGGCATTTGTAGACTTAGAAAAGGCTTTTGATAACGTTGATTGGACTAAATTGTTTGACATTTTGAAATCTATTGGAATAATGTACAGGGATAGGAGGGTGATATACAATCTATACAGAAACCAGAAAGCAGTCATTCGAGCTGAAGGACATGAGAGAGAAGCTGGTATTCAGAAAGGTGGAAGGCAAGGCTGCAACTTATCACCCATACTTTTCGATCTTTACATTTCACCGTACCTCTTCAATGTATTCATCGAAAAATCTATAAATAAGTTCAAAACGAACACAAAAGGATTAGAATAAATGGAAAACAAATCCATTGTATTCGCTTTGCAGATGATATAGCAGTGGTTGCAGACTCAGAAAAGGAATTATCCAAGATGCTGAATATACTGTCATCATATTTAGTAGATTTATACCTAAACATTAACGCGAAGAAGACAAAAATATTAGTTGTAAGTAAACATCATGAGCGAAATCACACCAACATCAGGCTTGCTAAAGTAGTGGAACAAGTCACCAGTTTCCCATACCTCGGAAGTTTAATTACAAATGATAACCGCTGCAGCAAAGAGATAAGAAGAAGAATAGCGCTTGCCAAACAAGCATTCAGCAACAAAAGAACTCTTCTGACCAATATACATCTAGATATTGAGATTAGGAAAAATTTTGTGATGTCATTTGTGTGGAGCGTACTCTTATATGGATGCGAATCTTGGACAATTCCAGAACAGGATAGGAAACGGCTTGAAGCGTTTGAGATGTGGGTCTGGAGGCGAATGCTAAAGGTCAGTTGGACTGAAAAAAGAACAAACGAAAGTATTCTGCGAGAAATCCAGGGAAGGAAACAGCTGATGGTAACAGTACATAGAAGAACAGCTAAATTCATTGGACACACCGTGCGTCATAATACCTTTTGGAGAAAAAGTTTCTGCCCTAAAACTTCCCCATACGGGAGAACGAAACGCATCAGGCGAAAGCCTGGACAAAATAACTACTGTGGTCAAGAAAATTAGACTGAAGCGGTGCGGGGTAGTGGGCATGAAATACGTGACTAGAAAACCAATGTAGGTAGCAATACATTAACAATTTTTATTTCTAATAATAAATTTATAACCAATAAACAAATTGCACTTAAGTGCTTATCACAGAAATGAACAATTATAAATGTAGCAAAGTGTGAGGGCCTGATGACAGAAACCCAGATTAAAGAAAGGTCAATGAAACAAGCTTGCTTGATTGGAGAGAAGTTGAGCTTAACATAAAAAAGGGATGCACTTTATAAAAAGAGAGAACCATAAAAATGATTAAGAGTGTAAAATAACTGGTATGATATAAACTCTTCATAAAATTTGAACTTATCTTTGAAGAGCCAGCTCCTTAAAAGTTCCAGCTAAGTAGTGTGTTTTGGATGGTTCTGTGACCACCTCCACCTCCCCACCTCACAAGATGGCGGCGACGCGATATCCTTTGAACGCATGGTCGGATTTTGACGAATGAGGTGTCATTGAACTCGGGCTGACACCCCCTTTCCAATGGACAACATATTTCATCCTCAAAAATAAAATCTACCCTACTAGGGGGTGAAATTTTAATTTTTTAGAGAATCTCTCTTTCCAATTGCAACATGTGAGAGTTTGAATGCCGATATGGATTTAAACGTTGTTCTACATAAAGTGCATGTCTTCGGTGGATAGCCACTATGAATTAACATGCTTGTTTTTGTTTTTTACGCATGCCCACTCGTGGCTTTTGTAAGAGGGTGGGGAGTGGATCCCTATGGATGGGTTATTGTTGACGGGTCATTGTTGGCGGAGTCATCGTTGTCGAGTCCTTGTGGACGAGTCCTTGTGGACAAGTCCTTGTTGACAGGTCCTTGTGGACAAGTCCTTGTTGACAGGTCCTTGTGGACGAGTCCTTGTGGACAAGTCCTTGTGGACGAGTCCTTGTCCCTTTGGACTGATCCCTTTGGACGGGTCCCTTTGGCCTGGTCCCTATGGACTGGCTCATGCATTTATTTAAATTATGTCAAAGGGTCTAACTACATTTCATGTGTGTTGAACTGACGTTGTTCACCACTAGTATAATGTGATAACGATATGAAAGTAAAGTGACGAAATACATGTGAACATACAAGGGATCTAACTTGGTGGTTGGATGTGTTCTAACGAGTCATTTGTAGTTGAAAGAGAATAATACATGTTCTTAAGATGTTAAAACTGAGGAGATGGTACGTGCAGTAAGACGTCTTGTTACTTCCTGTGTCATATTACAGACATGACAGAGAGCGCGCAGATCTGTTGCTATGACTAACACTGCAGTAATTTGAAACCGCAAGTGTTGATTAAGACAATGGATGATGATCATGCAAAGTTAGCAGTTATTGGATATTACACAGGTGTTCCTTCCGGTGTCATGTTGCTGACATACCAGAGAGCGCACACTGCTGTTGCTATGACTGACGCTGCAGTAATTTGAAACCCCATATGTTGATTAAGACAATGGGTGATGATCATGCAAAGTCAGCAGTCATTGAATACCACACAGGTGTTCCTAGTGTACTTTGGACTCTCAGCTGTATTGGGAAAGGAATTGCAATGATCTGCAAAAAACTGCTGACACGAGCGATGAGAGTTTATATAAGAGGGGTGTCATATATCTCCCTAATGTCAGTCTTTATTACTCGCTTTGAGTGAACAGTGCTCTATTACCGCTCAAGATTTGGTAGAAAATCATTAAATTATTTTGCAAGGTAAGTACTTATTATTAATGGATTGTAGTCTTTTATTACTAATTGATGTTGAAGTTATTGATTGGAATGTATTTATTGATTGATTGATTGATTGATTAATTGATTGATTGATTTGTTTACAGATAATTGGGTACCTGTAGGATACCAGATTCCTACAATCTGTTCATTCAGTGACAGCAGTTGATCAATTATAAAAAGGTAAGTGCCCCTCTAATAACTTTTAAACAGCTAGAGTATTATTTTCCAATGTTCACCACTACATGTCAGTGAAAATGGTATATTTAGCAGTAAAAAGTTGGAACTACTTCACCATGATGTGTAAAGCTAAATTTGTAGGTTAGATTTTGATTACCACTCTATTAAGTTCGAATGTTCATTGCTAGGTGTCAGTGACAGAGGAAATATTTAAAGTCTTAACCTCAGTTCACTTAACTTTACCTAACTTAACCTTGTCATGTGACATGTTTTACAAGTTTAAACTTGTTTTAAGACTGACTATGACGTCACACTTAAGTCACTTAACTGGCGATCGCTGGTTTCCAATATGTGACATGTTCTACAAGTTTAGACTTGTTTTAAGACTGGCTATGACGTCACACTTAGCTCACTTAACTGGTGATCGCTGGTTTCTATCACGTGACATGTTCGACAAGTTTAGACTTGTTTTAAGATTGGTTACGACGTCACACTTAGCTCACTTAACTGACGATCACTGGTTTCTATCACTCTATCATGTTCCAATGTTCACCGCTAGGTGTCAGTGACAGTGGTATATATAGTAACCCTTAGTTAGAACTACATGAAGTTAGACTTGCTAGGTGTTCACATATGATCGATGGCTTTACCCTGCTATAAACATTGACTGGAATGTAATTAAACTATATATATTGTACTTTTGTTTATCATTTATTAACATTTATGATTTCTTTCTTTTATAGGTAATTTCGAAAGGGATCATCATGTTCAAGTGTGGTGACTGTAAGAAACAGTTCTCAAGACCTGACAGCCTTCAACGACACGCAAATGTTAAACATGACATTAAAATGTTTGTGTGCAGTCATTGTGCTACCACATTTAACAGACAAGATAATCTTGCACGTCATGTAAATTTAATGCATGTTAGTTCAGCACCATTTTCATGTTCAGTTTGTGAACTTGGTTTTTCTGCTGTAAAGCGATATCAATCCCACATGGTTGAAGTGCATGGTGAACAACAAGAATTGAAATCTGTAAAGCCATCAACTAGCACGGAACCTTTAAATGAATGTGATGCTCAAAAGCGTAAACGTTCCCAAGATTGTGAAAATAGTTGTGCAACAAAAAGAAAGAAGAATGGTGAACCTTCGATAACACATTGTGATGTATGTAATATTGATATACCTTCTTCAATCATTCATGGACATTTACGCAGTATTCATCATAAAAATAACGCTTGCCATGAAAGAAATTCTGGAAATATTCAACAAATTGGTAGTGTGTTTAAAAGTCGAATTGCTAGTTATAGACTTTATAGTAAAGAAAAAACTCAAAGTATTGAATCATTTTTAAAAAATGTTCAACCTACTGTGTTTGGCTTGGTAGGTAATGTTTTATTAGAGCATAAAACAATTAAAATGAATTTTGAACTTTTTGGACTCTATGTAAAAACTGGGAGTGAAGGTGAAATTACGGATATCAAATCCTTTAATACAAAAAACATAATTGTTGGCGAATCAACTAATATTAGTGATATATACCAAAATATTTCAAGTGCTATCATTGTGAAGAGTGAAGAGTTCCAGGAAAGGGAGTCAGTCTGGGCGTTGGTTGAAGTACTTTATTTAGAAACCAACCTGAATAAATACAACCCCCTTCGAGCATCATCATATATTGATTTGCCAGGATGGATCAAACGGAAGAAAGCTGTTGTGAACGTTTGGAATAGTGATCAAGCATGTTTTGCGTGGGCTGTAACCTCAGCTCTCCATTCAGCAGTGGGGCATATGGATAGAACATCATCATATCCTCACTATTCTTCAGTCTTAGATTTAAAAGAAATGGAATTTCCTATGGCGATAAAAGACATTCAACGTTTTGAAGAGCTGAACAATGTAAGTATTAATGTTTATGGAATTGAAAATAAGAGTATAGTTGGTCCTCTATATTATACTCAGGAAAAAAAGGATGCTCATGTAAATTTACTTTACATAACCGAAGGTGAAAATTCCCACTATTGTTGGATAAAACATTTAAGTAGACTTGTTGGTAGTCAACTATCAAAAAGAGAAAATAAGAAATGGTTGTGTGATGGCTGTTTGCTATATTTCAGGAAAGAGGACCAACCAACTCAACATCAAAAATGGGGGTGTAATCATGTTCGTACGGTATTACCGACTCCTAAAAATAACATTCTAAAATTTAAGGATTATGAGAAACAGCTTCGAGTACCATTTGTTATATATGCTGACTTCGAGGCTTTGCTAAAACCATTTAATACATGTTCATCGAATCCAGCCCAACCTTTTACCAACACTACTCACATTCATGAACCTTTTAGCTTTGCATATTATATTAAATGTAGTTATGATGACTCTTTAAATAAGTTCGAGCTCTATAGAGGACCTAATGCACCTAAAGTTTTTATGGAAAGGCTTGAGAAAGATGCCGTCCGTATATCCTCTATTTTAAATACGATCATTCCAATGGAGCCACTAACTTCATCAGAGCAAATGAATTTTGAAACTCAAACTAATTGTTTTATATGTGGTGAATGTTTATATACAGACAGGGTTCGCGATCATGACCATTTAACAGGAAAATATCGTGGTGCTGCTCACCAAGAATGTAATGTAAATTATAGAGTAAGTAAATTAATTCCGGTCATTCTACACAACGGTAGCAAATACGATAACCACTTTATCGTTAAAGAATTTGGAGCTTCAGATGTGAAAATTGATGTGATTGCAAATAATAAGGAACAATACATATCGTTCACAAAATACATCAAAACTAGCGATAAAAAAAACCATTAAACTGCGATTTTTAGATTCATTCCGCTTTATGCCGAGTAGTCTTGATAAGCTGGCTAGTAATTTAAAATCAGATCAGTTTCATGAAATTCAACGTGTCTTTCCTAAAGAAGATGATTTTAATTTGATTCGTCAAAAGGGCATATTCCCTTATGAATATATTAACTGTGTGGAACGTCTTGAGGAGTGTTCTTTACCACCGAAAGATGTATTTTACAGTTCCTTAAACACAGGTCATATCAGTGATCAGGAATATTTACATGCACAACGTGTATGGGCACAGTTCCACATTCAAACTTTAAGAGAATTTTCAGACATATATTTGAAGACAGATGTGTTGTTATTAGCAGATGTTTTTGAAAATTTTCGGAATGTTTGTATGAAAACTTATGACCTTGATCCTTGTCAGTATTTTACTGCTCCTGGGTTAAGTTTCAGTTCAATGTTGAAAAAAAACGAAAGTAAATTTAGAATTAATGACTGATATAGACATGATCAATTTTATAAAATCATCAATTCGAGGTGGATTAAGTCAATGTAGTGGACGGTACTCTAAAGCGAATAATAAATACATGCCTAGCTACAACCCTTGTGAAGAGTCAAAGTATATTGTCTACCTCGATGCAAATAACCAATATGGTTGGGCTATGAATCAATATCTACCACTGAAAGATTTTCGCTGGCTGACACAACCTGAAATTGATGTCTTACATGTTGACACTCTTAATGATAACGATGATAAAGGATATATTTTAGAGGTAAATCTTGAGTACCCTAAAGAGTTACATGATGATCATAATGATTTACCATTTTGTCCTGAGAATATGAAATCTCCATACATCACATCACGAACAAAAATGTTAATTGCTAATGTAAATGATAAATGTAAATATGTAATGCATTATCAAAACTTGAAACAGTGTCTACAGCATGGATTGAAATTAACTAAAATTCATCGCGTATTGCAATTTCATCAGTCAGCATGGCTCAAACCGTATATTGATCTAAACAATAATTTAAGAACGCAGTCAACGAACGCGTTTGAAAAAGATTTTTATAAACTCATGAATAATAGTGTTTTTGGAAAGACTATGGAGAATGTTGATAAACGAGCTGATGTAAAGCTGATAACAAAGTGGGAGAATGATGGTAAAAGGTATGGTGCGAGCAACTTAATAAGCAAGCCTAACTTTCATAGCTGTTCAATTATTCATGAGGATTTAGTTGTAATACAAATGAATCGTCTTAAAGTAACTTACAACAAACCCATATATGTGGGTTACACCATTCTGGAATTATCAAAAACACTTATGTATGAATTTCACTATGATTATGTAAAGAAAAACTATCTTGATAATGCTAAATTACTCTACACAGACACAGATTCTTTTATTTATGAGTTTAAAACTGATGATTTTTACGAGGATATCAAAACTGAGCTAAATAGGTTTGATACAAGTGACTACCCCAAGGATAATATTTACCATTTACCTCTAGTAAACAAAAAGGTTCTTGGGAAATTTAAGGATGAATGTGCTGGTGTTATTATAGACACCTTTGTAGGCACAAAATCTAAATCATACAGCTATATGACAATTGATGATGTAGTAGTAAAAAAATTAAAAGGAGTGAAAAAGAATGTTGTTAGTAAAGAGTTAGATATAAGTGATTATAAAAACTGTATAGTTAGTAACCCACCTGTATTATATAAGAAAATGTGTGTATTTAGAAGTAAAAATCATCAGCTACATACCAATTTGTTGAACAAAGTTGCTTTAAGTAATGAAGACAACAAACGATTCATTATACCCAACACATTTAATACTCTTGCTTGGGGAAACAGTCGTATTGACGACTATTACTTTACTTAAGTCTAATGATCACTATATTGTAATATTTGTAGTGTGTTTTATATTGTAATATTTTTTGTAAAAACTGTAAGTAGAATGTATAATGTTAGGCTACAGTAGTTTAGTAAAAACAAGATAAGTAATACATTTTAGTGTAAAATGTTTGCTTTTGTATATTACGAAAAAGATTTTAAAAAATTTACTGAATGTGTGAACTAAACAAGGGGAATGTAAAAAATGTAAAGTGGAAATTGTAAATATCCATGTGTGAAAAAGTGAAATAGCTATCACCATTTTAGAATTAAAAAGACATTGTAATCTGGTAAACCTTGTTTTTTATTTCACAACAACAAAAATGTATATAATGTGTAAACTAAACAAGGGAATGTAAAAAATGAAAAGTGGAAATTGTAAATATTCATGTGTGAAAAAATGAAATGGCTATCAACAGTTTTAAAAATTAAAAGATATAGTGATTTAGTGAACCTTATTTATATTTCACAAAAAAATGTACAGAATGTGTGAACTAAACAAGGGGAATGAAAAATGTAAAGTGGAAATTGTAAATATTCATGTGTGAAAAAATGAAAATGAAGAAATGACTATCACCATTTTTAGAATTAAAAGACATTGTGATCTGGTAAACCTTCTTTTTATTTCACAACAACAAAAATGTACAGAATGTTTAAACTTAACAAGGGGAATGTAAAAAATGTAAAGTGGAAATTGTAAATATTCATGTGTGAAAAAAAAATGAAATGGCTATCACCATTTTTTTTAATAAAAGACATTGTGATCTTGTAAACCTTGTTTTTATTTTACAACAAATAGATCTTTACAAAAATAGAATACAAAGAAATACCAATTCCTCAATCCTTTTCAATGTCCATGTCCACTCATTATTAACTTTCCTTTTATAACACTAATCACAATGACGACTGCCAACCTCTCTCCCACTGAGACATCACAGAATGTCAAAAGTTGTTTAGCTTTTCAACGATACTTTATCCGCTACACGTCTTAATTCAGATTGACTGTGGTGGTAAGAAAGGTGCATGCTTGATCCAAAGGATTAATAGGTATATCACTATGCTGCAAAGGTTCTTCAAAACAAGTTCCAGGACTACACAAATAATAACCAGGTAGGTAGATTTCGAAAGTCAAGTATTGAATTACTTTGTTAATGACGCCATTGCCAGTACAGGTCTGGCATATCCTTTTCCATCGATGGTAAAAAGGTTTGATCTTCCTCCTCCTCTGTGGATGATGTTTGTTGTTGTTGCTTTTTTTCTTCATTACTCCCGTGGTATGAGGAAACAAAGTCTTTACACTGACTTTTATGACCATGACACAGTTTGACTAGCTGACAAGTAGCACACTGTCGCATAGAGGGTATTTTTGCCATAGCCACTTGCTTATGGTGATCATAATCCGTACATGGTTGCAATTCACTTAACACAGGGTCTTGAGTCCATGATTTTGGTACATGTTGCCAGATTTCTTTCACTGCATTTGCTGCGACATAATAAATGAATGATTTTGGAAGAGCCAATAATTCTTCTTTAGTAAAACTGTCTAGTTTCTTTTTACACACAAAGAACTTTCCAATCGCTTTATCGGTAGCATCCCCTTTCTCCATGGTATCACGTTGATGTTTACACGTCGCTTGTAGAAATCTCACTGGTGTCATCCACAGGTAAACCTTTAGTTTTAATTTTATTTAACAACTCCCAGCAGGCATTGGTGGATAGCCAATGAAACAATTGCCACACCTGTGCCAAGGCTTTATGGGTAATATTGTCACAGGGGCAGCGATCCATGAGTGTTTGCAGCGATGGACAGCCCATGTCCATTAAATCGATACATTGACAGTAAGACGCTAAAAATGGTTGTAGCCATTGACGTTTTTCACTACCTTTCACAAATATTACATGGGCAGAAGACAAGTGGGCTTTCATGACCATGTTCAGCTGCTTATATGAAATGGTTCCTTGCTTCCAGTCTAGTTGCATATGAGTTTCAATCCACTGGGTTTGTTTACGGTCTTTATCACACAACAAATCAAACGCATAAGGTGGTTTAAACACCAAATGAGTAGCTTGTGATATCCAAAAAGTGGAACAATCGATGATGGCCACTTCTTTAAATATAAATTTGTTATCTCCAATTTTAAACCCTTGACAGTCGACAATCAGTGTACGCAACATGTTCACTCTTGTCTGGATCAAGTCCAACTGACCACAGACTAACAATTATTCAGTAAGGTGTACCCATGTCATTTACTTACATTCCATTCTAGTAAAAGAAAAGAAAAACATCGAGTAGTCACTATAGAGGTTAGGATATGACAGGGGGCATAAGAAATAATAATATAACAACAACAACCAATTTTTTTTATTTCATTATTTTATTAGCATAACAAGTTTTACATTCTTTTTTCATTCTAGGATAGAGGCGGTACCATCTCATACAACAAAAAAGTCTTTTGTGTTTATAGTGTCCATAACACCGATGATATCCCAATGTCTCTAAACTGGATGTTTTTGACTGTGAGCTGCTCACTGAAGCACTGCCGGCACCATAAAGTCCACACGTATCATAACTTTTTTCATCACTCAGAGGCATGAGTGAGGGGTAACTTGAATGACAGGGTATATTACCCACCTCCATTCTGCACAGGTAGGGGCAGGCAGGTGACCAGCGCTGATGTTCCTGCATGGGTTCATCGCTCTCTTGCCATTGGTCTAAGATGATGGGACAAAACACACATTTCACTTCATCTCTTCTTTTTAAATAGTAGAATCCAGCGGCTGCTAAGGCTTGAGGGTTTATAAAAGGCACCGGCCACGTCGCAAAGGTCTTGAAACGTTGTTCTCAGATTGTAAATTCATGGATGTAACTTCTCTTGAGGCTTGAAAGCAAGACATGACTGAGTGGTTTGATGTGTGTTGACCTGCTATTTATACACTTGTCACTTGGTTGGACAGTGGATAATAGTTGACTTGTTTGTGATGAATAATCAAACAGTAGGCCGTGGTATTGGCTGGATCATTGTCATGCGTTTCAAAATCTAGTCGAATGTCAATATTGGATGGTTTGACAGACTCTTCCAAGTAGGAACAGTCAAAGACAATCAGTGGCGCCCTTGTCTTAAAAGCTTGGGGTGACAACATTGGACAATTCTCTTTTTGATAATACGACCATCTAAATTTAGAAAACAAGTCGTACAGGGGGGCAAACTTATTTTTTGAAAAATCTAAATCCAGTCCTTCATAGGGAAACACAGCACCGTTGAGGAAAAGACGTGCATTTCTCAATTGCAGGTGATCAAATTGCGTGACATCTTTGGTTTGTTGATACTTGCGATTCGTTTGAAAACCCACAATCATGTAGAGAGGTCTCTCTGTATAGCGGGCTGTTTTTATAGACCAACTGTGTGTGTTGGTGGTGGGCAATAACGGGTACTCATGGAGTGCCCAGCTTCTAAATTCCATGGGTAGAGGTGTATCTCTCTTTACCATTTTGAGTATGTCCAGTTTTTTGCTATCGTTAAGGGTCACATGAGGCACTTTCCATAGCAAGCGTTGTAGTTGAATTTTTGAATCAATGGGGGCATTGTCGACTCCCTTGAGTGCATTATTATCACTCCTGTCTCTCACTAGATAAAGCACGTGCCTTGCGTTGACCACAATGCGCTGGTGATCTTCAGCAAAGCCTAAAATCAGTTTAAGAGGTAAATATCCAGTGAAGGTGCCATCGGTGTGTACCATCCAGTCATTGGTCGAGTCAGGGCACCAACCCGCCATGCAAAGTGTTTTAGCTTCTTCCTCACTATAAGAGGGATATAGTTTCATGACACTGGAAATACCCACATTTCGAGTGCTATCCACCACGATATCGTTAATGACATAACGTACTTCAGAAAACAGGAAGGCGAAAGCATGGTTGGCTAACTTGGATGTAGTGGGTGTAGAACCATCGGCTTTGGTGAGCCGACCTTCAATCTGAATAACGCTTTCATGCGGTAGAGTGTAAATATCTTGGTTGTTGATAACAAATTGAATTTCATCATTGTTATTGAATCCAGGTGTTTGAGCTTGATAAGAATGCAGATCAATTCTTACCACTCCTGGTTGCTCCTCGATGTGGTTCGCTACCTCTAGAATAGAATTCATCGCGGGGGTTAATGTGGTAACCCAAATGCTGTAAAATCTGCTTGTTCTGAGATGTTAACGTGTATTCACGTGGTAAACAACTAACACCATTCCTAGACGGTGCTGTTGCTTTATATACAAACTTCATAGTGGTTTTAGCACCAACTTGTAAGTCACTGGTGTGGTAGAATCTAGATCAATGAGTTGTTGCTCTCTATTGATCAGTCTTAATGTTATATTACTAATACCATCGACAGCCACAGAATGAAAAAGCACCACTGGAGGGTTTTCACGAATAATATAGCCATTGGGCGATGTTACAATAAAGTCATAAAGCGAATGCGACGGTTCTTGATTGGTGTACACTTGACTAATAATATTACACGTCACCGACACATGATGGTCCTCAATGAATTTCACTTCATGGTCTGATTCATGTTTTTTGTTGGGCTCTAACACACGTGGTTTAAATCCTAGTAATGGACCAATGGAATCGGGGTGAGTTTTAAAGTCAATTTTGAATGTAGAAAAAATACTGCAGCGATGAGTGTTGGTATTTCCTACAAGTTCAAACTTGCGCGTTCCATCTAGAAATGACTTTAAACCATATTCATTGATCAACACCACATAAATGTGTTCATAAATGTCATCTATCGTGTATCCACCAGAGTTCAGGGTGAGCACAGAATCATCATAGTAAAACTTGTTGTTCACATTTTCACGTATGTTGTATATTCGATTGTACGTTTCAAGAGAAACAAGTCCTAAACCATAAGGTTTTTCAATCAATTCGATAGGTGGGTAAAAGTCTAGACTCACTTCAGGTCCACGTCCATGCAGTGTAAACGTCTTACTTTCCGCCGACATACTGTTGACGTTTTTGCTTATGTTGCGTCTTATATAAAAAAATTAAACACAAACGTCCACACTGTTGGCTGTTAAACGTTTGCTCACGTTTCACATTATAATATATCTTGATCCTGTTTCCAAAATAGGCCACTAGTTCCATGGGCGGGGGCAAATTCCCAAAACTGTCAAAGTACCATACAGTAGATCCCTCTTTGACATAAGCTACATAATGTGTTCCAGGTCCTCGGTGATCATCCAAATTGACAACAGCACATTCATGTTTCCCGGGTTGTGAGGGTAATTGGTTTCGCATAAACACACCTCGAAAATGAGAAAGCTTCAGTTGTTTAGCATAGCTTTCCACTTGCTGATGCGTCAGGGCATGTCTTGCTATGGCTGAGGTTAAAGATTTTTTTTTTATTTCGAAAAGGTGAAATTCCAAATCCTTGTTGATAAAAGGCTGGCTTCAAATTGACATTTCTAGCCCCCATAGCAATGGCCTCCATTGTTTCATTGTGTCGCTGACTTTCATTGAGTTGTTGCTTGCCCTGTTGCACGGCTTTAATGGTTTTTGCCACTGCACTGGCGCCGCCTAAAAGTGAACCTAGAGCAGCCAGACCAGCGAATAATGCAGGTAAAAATCCCGCTCGTTTGGGGACGGGGATCACTCGCCCTTGTTTTGAACCCTGTCGCTGACGTTTTGGAATAACATGTCTCTGTGCTACTCGAAGAGCTTTCCTTATGGTCAACACATCATTTTTTCTTTTTTTCTTTCGCAAGGGCTTGTCCACGAATGTCATAAGCCCAGGCTTTGCCAAGGACAGGCTCATATTTTTAGTCTTTCTCACCACATATCTTTGTTTCACCATGATGATGATGACCAACAACCTTTCACAAGAAAGTTTAAGTCACAACTAACATCAGATTGTTATTTCATGGCTGTATATTCCAATTCTACATAAAGTGGGAAATCATTTATGTTTTTTCCAGCTTGCTTTTCATTCCATGTCAACAGGAGATGAAAGGATAATTCGTCTCCTGCATTGACCATTTCATGGTTATGGACCAACATCCTATGACCATTTATCTCTATTTGTAAATGGTTCTCATCAGGTATGGCATATTTGATGTGAATGGTTCCATTATAGTGTAGTCGATAGTAGCTTAAACCCGAAGCAAGCACATAGGTCAAGTGCTGGTCATGAACTAGCGGTATATGGTTTCTCTCATTCACAGGTTTTACATTTGTCAGATGCACTAAAAATACAGATGGGATAAATTTATAAAGACTTTTCATTTCATAGGTCACGTATCGCATGGTACAGACATCATCATCTTCTTGTGGGTCTTCCACGTGAATAATGCGGTGATGATTAGCGCTATAGCCATTCACCGTAAGCTGAGGCACTTTATCATAAAACTCATACACCTTGTTATCCACATACTTTTTTGTAGTAACGTCTGTAGACACTTGAGGATGTTTTACATGAGTTAACCGCTTTCCTTTAAAGTCATAATCTCCTTGTTTTGTGCGTGGCACTACTGACCTATCCACATAGTGTTTATTAGCAGGATCTGTTTCTTGTTTAGGATCATGTATGGGAACAGACCTAGCTTTAACCATCAACGCACGTCCAAAGACATCCATCGTCAACCTGTAGTACGAGTCTACTGTTTCTGTGACAAGGCTCGGTGCGATGTATATAGACAGCCTGCTAGCCTCTCTAAGCCTTAGTTGAAATGAAGCTAATTAAGCAGCAAGAGTCATTCCCCGTGAGGGACATGGTTTCCCATCTCTGCCCCACATCACGTGAACAACGCCATGGTTCACTGTTTCCATCTTCCATTCGCTGCATCATTGTGGGACCTTCCGGCTGTGGAAAGACCAATCTTTTGCTGACACTTATTACAGCGCCCAATGGTCTGTGTTTTCAAAATATTTATATTTTCGCAAAATCTCTCTACCAACCCCTCTACGTGTTTCTGGTTCAAGTCATGTCTGGATTAAAAAATGAGAATATGGGGTATTTTACATTTTCCACGCAAGAAAATGTTATTTCACCTAATGAGGTAAAGCCTGATTCACTCATGATTTTCGATGATGTATCCACTGAACGACAAGGTATCATTCAAAGCTATTTCAGCATGGGTCGACACAAACATATCGATTGCTTCTATCTTGGACAAACGTATTCTAAAATGTCCAAACAGTTGATTCGTGACAATGCCAATGTCATTGTTTTATTTCGCCAGGACGAGAGGAACAGTCGTTACATTTATAATGAACATGTGAATCCGGATATGACCTTTCAAATGTTTACAGAATTGTGTGGTAAGTGCTGGAACACACAACGTCATGCCTGTTTAGTGATTGACAAACAAAGTGAACTCAACCAAGGGCGGTATCGCTTAGGGTTTGATCATTTTATTGCTATTTAAGGCACTGTATCATTCCCTCTCAAGTCATTTGTCACGACATCATGGCGTTAGCAGAGAGTCAATTGAAAAAGCATATTATTAGAGCAAAAAATACTATTCGCCAAAAGTTTCGTCAATTGAAACGATCGCGTGCGGATCATGCTTTGTTTATTCAACAACATTTAGCACCTCCGCTAAAAGCCATGTTGAAACCCTCTTTCAAGCCATCTGAAACGCTACCTACCGTTTCACAAGCCAGTCAGACGCACCACGAGGACTCTGAGGAAGAGAAAGAGGAAGATGAAGAGGAGCAGGAAGATTTAACTAGTGTTAGCGAAGTTGAGGATAATGAGGAACAAGTGTTTACGCCTCAAAAAAAGGCATCAACCCTTGCAGAGTTTTGAAGAAAAAGGAAATCCTCGGCCATGGTCGAAACCCCTTGCCCTTCCAGATCGTCTCCATTTTCACAACTCTTGGCCACTCCTCAACATAAAGCTCAACTGAAAAACATTTTAATAAAATATTATGGATCAACACTGGAACCCTATTTCACCAATCTATTTATTGGAAACACAGATACCACGTATGGTGTTCGCTATGAGGATGATAGTTTTAAAATTGGTGATTCATCGATTAAATTTAGTCGTACTAAAGCTGTCATTAAAAAGATCAACTATAAATTAACACCAGGACTGTTAAAGCTACTATTCTCTCGGACTCCCTCATCCCAAGATTATACGCCAGAGGACCTTGGTAAATATAAATCCATTTTATTGGATACCCATGCTCACAAAAGACAGTATGATCCCACTCAACAAGTGAATGCCAATATATCTCAAAAATATAAAACCATCATTGCAAAAATGTTCCCCACTAGTCAAAGTGGTCGTCGTAAAGTGTCCGCTTCAGGAGTGACATTTAAACCATTAAAACCCCTTGTGGATGTTACCTACTGGCACAATCCAAATAAACTCGTCCAGCGACTACAGCTGTTGCATGCTTCACGTCAAGCCGGCCATACTGGTCACGATTGGGAAATTCAAGAAATTGAGGAAGAACTTCGAAATGCCAAAATTATTGTTTAAACCCTCACTCATTAAAATGGGTATTGCTCACGAGTTGCATCGTCCAGCTAGACGTCACTATCAGCGACTCAAGGTGATTTCACAGGGTGTGGATGAACTTTGGCAAGCAGACTTGGTTGAAATGATTCCCTATGCTAGCGTTAACGATGGTGTACGCTATATGTTGACGGTCATTGATGTTTATTCCAAAATGGCGTTTGTTGAACCTGTGCGTCGCAAGTCTAGGCCACTAGTTACCAAAGCCTTTCAACATATTATTCAACACTCCAAACGTCAACCTCAGCTGCTACAAACCGACCAGGAAAAAGAATTTTTCAACAAGGATTTCTCCAGTTTTCTCAAATCTAAGGATATTCACCATTACACCACGTACAGCAATCTCAAAGCCAGCGTGGTCGAGCGGTTCAACCGAACATTGAAAACCCATATGTGGAAAGCATTTACCGCTCAGGGCACTTATCGCTGGTTGGACTTGTTACCTGAGCTAGTGTCACGTTACAACGACACCAAACACAGAACCATTGGGACCAAGCCACGACTTGTAACTAAAAATATTCCACAACTGGATAAACTGTTTAACCCCATAAAAATAGCAGACCCTAAACGTCATCGCCTTAACATTGGGGACCATGTTCGTGTGAGCAAATTCAAGTCCGTCTTCGACAAGGGCTACACACCAAATTGGGGGACTGAACTATTTCGAATTCGTCAAGTCAATCTGAACAGTCCAGTCACCTATTTACTCGAGGACCTCAACCATCAACCCATAAAAGGCAGGTTTTATCTTCAAGAACTTCAAAAGACAGCGTTTTCTAAACATTACCTTGTGGAAAAAGTGTTGAAACAAAAAGGAAATAAACTATATGTAAAATGGTTGGGATTTAGCTCAGCCTTTAATTCTTGGATTAACAAAATACATGTTGTGTGAACCTGTGTGTCTTGTATTTATTTATTTACTCATGTTGTACATAACCTACAGTCCTATGTACAGTCCTCAGCTATACATGTATTATGAGCAATACATATTTCTTTCTCTCTTCACCTGTGTTCTCTCTTACACTAACCCCCCCCCCCTTCACCTCCCACCACTGTCAAAACAGGTTGTGACTTGTTAGCTCTTATCGTGCACGTGTACAGGTGAACACCTGTGTGTTAGATCATATTACACATGAACTTGCATTTTCTCACGTATGAAGCAAAACAGGATGTGACTTGTTTCACAAGGAGAATGCTAATAATGACATCTCGCACGTGTTCACATGTATTTCGCCACTTTCCTTTCAATTCGTTATCCCATTATAGTAGTGGTGAACAACGTCAATTCAACACACATGAAATGTAGTTAGGCCCTTTGACATAATTTAAATAAATGCATGAGCCAGTCCATAGGGACCAGGCCAAAGGGACCCGTCCAAAGGGATCAGTCCAAAGGGACAAGGACTCGTCCACAAGGACTTGTCCACAGGGACTCGTCCACAAAGACGTCAACAAGGACTTGTCCACAAGGACCTGTCAACAAGGACTTGTCCACAAGGACTCGAAAACGATGACCCCGCCAACAATGACCCGTCAACAATAACCCATCCATAGGGATCCACTACCCCACCCTCTTACAAAAGCCACGAGTGGGCATGCGTAAAAAACAAAAACAAGCATGTTAATTCATAGTGGCTATCCACCGAAGACATGCACTTTATGTAGAACAACGTTTAAATCCATATCGGCATTCAAACTCTCACATGTTGCAATTGGAAAGAGAGATTCTCTAAAAAATTAAAATTTCACCCCCTAGTAGGGTAGATTTTATTTTCGAGGTTGAAATATGTTGTCCATTGGAAAGGGGGTGTCAGCCCGAGTTCAATGACACCTCATTCGTCAAAATCCGACCATGCGTTCAAAGGATATCGCGTCGCCGCCATCTTGTGAGGTGGGGAGGTGGAGGTGGTCACAGAACCATCCAAAACACACTACTCAGCTAGCAAACGTTGATTTAAAAGTCCTCACGGTTTCTTCAGAAGGAGGCATACATGGCCTAGAGATATGTGCACCATTGATAAAATGTCAACTCTCTCTTCTTTTCTTGCGAAGGAATGACATTTATAGCTTCCAAGTGATGATCCAGCAGTATTTCGAAAGACGACTCAAAGTATCCCATCTTAGGTGAAGGTGAAGAGTACAACAGCTGGCAATTAATCTTGCCATCTTGAGTAATACGTCATGGTGCAGATCTCGTGACGTAACTGCTAGGTAGCGTAGAGACTAGCGATGGTGTCATGAGATGCAGTAGCGGTGACCAGCAGGTTGAAGTAATCAGAAGTGATGATTGATCAGAAGTGGTGAAGAACGCCAGCAAGTGGCGTCTTAAATAGGGATCATGGAACCATCTCGAAGCTGGAGATCGCTCGACTGGACAAAGACCTGCCATTGGTCGAACGAAAGTCAGGGTGACGTCAGTCGACACTACTCAGCGGACAGTGGATCAACCAGTAGATGCCCTGTATGTCGGGAGTGAGGACGCTTGAGGTAGCGAGCGACTGGAACACTCAAGGCGAGAACTATAATATCTATGAATAAGTGATTGATAACAAGATTATGCATATGGTTTAAGTAATTAACATTTATACAGAAATAATTACCATTCGGGGATCTCAGTAACAATAAATAAAATTTGACCGACAAATGGGCCAAGCTAAACATTGAAAGTATCACAAAAGTGATCATGCTCCGAGAACTCCGAATGAAAACAAACAAAAGAATCAGTCGAAGCAAAACATGGATAACAGACGAGGAGAAACTAAGACTCGAAAGGCAAAACAGAAATAGCAGAGATGGGTCTAGTATAACGACCTTTACTAGTTAAAACATCAACAACTCTGACGCGTTTATCACGGCCAAAGTGGCAGTGAATAACTCTACATAGGTTCCACACGAGAGGCGGAGATGGGTCTCGAAGAAGAACCATGTCCCCCACTCGTACATCTGGTTGAGGAAGCCGCCATTTCTCACGCCTATTTAGCAAGCTGAGATATTCTAACTTCCATCGGCGCCAAAAAGAACAGCGCAAAGATTCTACTTTTCTCCAAAAGATAGGTAAGTTAGGATCACAGCGTCGAACCAGCAAAGGCGGAGTAGCAGCAAGCGAACAGCCAATCAGGAAGTGACTGGGTGTTAAAGGTAAAAGATCCTTAGGATCGTTTGAAAGAGGGGTCAGAGGTCTGGAATTTACAATACCTTCAATTTGAATAATCAAAGAGTTGAATTCCTCATAAGAAAGTATGGTAGGACCAAGAGTTTTCTTAATCTGTCTTTTAGTAAGTTTGATGCAGGACTCCCATCGGCCCCCATGATGGGGAGCATAAGGCGGCGTGAAATGCCATTTGAAACCTTTAGAATAGGAAAAGTTGGAAATTTTTTCTTTAGCAGAAGGGGAGCTTAACACCTTTTTCCAGAGATCAGAAGCGCTTACAAAAAATTTTGCATTATCTGAAAAAACTTCAGATGGAACACCCCGTCTAGCAGCAAATCTAGAAAAGGCGGCCAAAAAGTAGGATACAGAAGCGTTCGTAACCAACTCAAGGTGGATAGCTCCCGTCACCATACATACAAATAACGAGATGTAAAGTTTACCTAAGATTTTGCGCTTAGATGAAGAGGGATTGGTCTGATATACGTAAGGACCAGCGTAATCGATCCCAGTAAGAGCGAAGGGCTTACTAGGTTCTGAACGAAATGGAGGTAAATTACCCATAATCTGCGTGGCGGGCCGTGGTTTAACCTTAAAGCAAGGTATACACTTTTTGACAACAGAAGAAACCTCATGAACGCCATTGATGATCCAGTAGAGTTCACGAATTAGACAGAGCAAGGTGCGAGTGCCAGCATGAAGGTGTTTATAATGAAACTTTTTTATTATATGGGTAGTGATAGGATGCTTTGAAGGAAGGATGATGGGATGCTTTTTCCCATCCTCACAACTAGACATAGCTAATCTTCCACCCACACGTATTATGCCGCCCTGGTCTAGAAAAGGAGTGAGTGGTGAAAGCCTGCTAGACTTGGGTAAATCTTTACCACTTATAAGAGCTTGCTTTTCAGGAGCAAATACTTCCTGCTGAACAAGTAACAAAATCTTGCAAGTAGCAAATTCTAACTCTACTCTGGAGAGAAAGGGTTGAGGCTTCAATGGTTGATCAATTACTAAATATTTCCATCGGAAGATATAAGACACTACACGAATCAATTTATCAAATGAAGAGTATCTATGAAAAAGGCTAGTAAAAGTAGAAGTAAGATGTGACGCGACAGGGTCATTACGGGCATCAGGTATTTCTTCTGCAAATTGATTAGCTAAGCGAGGCCAGCAAGATGATTCCTGACTTAGCCAAGGAGGACCATTCCAGTACAGGTCTGAAGAAATAAATTTTTTAGGCGTGCAACCACGTGATATTATATCCGCGGGGTTTTCACGGCTAGGAACATGTCTCCATTGTTCAGAATGAGAGACTTCATGAATCTTAGAAACGCGATTTGCCACAAAGGTATTCCAATGAGAAGAAGGCTTGGAAATCCAAGCTAATACAATAGAAGAATCGCTCCAAAAAAATGTGCGGGAAAATTTTAACTTTAAACTGACATTTAGTTTAGTAGCTAATTCTGTTGCCATTAAAGCAGAGCATAATTCTAATCTCGGCAATGATACCGTTTTAAGTGGAGCAACTTTTGATTTAGCGCACACTAAATTAGAAAATCCAGGGAAAGTGGCTGAGGAACGTCCTACTATGTATGCACAACAGCCATAAGCCCGTTCTGAACTATCAGAAAATACATGCAGGTCATACTGCTGGTATAAGGGATTAGAAATTAAAGGGCGGGGTATAGAAACCTTGGAGATATCCAGCAAACTGCTGCGATACTCTAACCATTCTTCTACAAGAGGAAGGGGGAGATTTTCATCCCAGTCTGATTTTAATGACCAAAGCTTTTGCAAGAACATTTTTGCAACAATAACTATAGGAGCAATATATTGCAAAGGATCAAAGATCTTTGCGATTTCTGACAGAACTTGTCTCTTAGTTACAGGGGGAGATTCTGACAGATGTTCCTGATAAGAGAAGGTATCAGAAGAAGGACACCAAAAAACACCCAAAGCTTTTACGGCTGCTTCATCAGTAGGAATGGCAACAAATTCATCAACTGGGACCTCTGATGAAAATTTTGATATAAATTCAGTGGAATTTGAAGTCCATTTACGGAGCGGAAAACCACCTCCTAGGAGCAGGGACTTCAAATCTTCGCACACAAGGAGTGCTTCAGAAATATTAGGGAAAGAGCACAAGAAATCGTCAACATAAAATGCCGTTTTTAATGACTCAGGGGCCAAAGGATGATACAGATGACCATCTTGCTCGGCTAACATGTGGAGAGACCGAATCGCAAGAAAGGCTGAAGGCTTCAGGCCATATATCTTTATGGGTTTGGAACTCTCATCGCGCCACAATATTCGTTGCAGATCTTGCTGCTCAGAATTTACGAGAATCTGCCGGTACATCTGCTTAATATCTGAGATTACAGCAATAGGAAACCTTCGAAAATTAAGAAAAACAGAGGTGAGATCTGTTTGAATCGCGGGACCACATTGCAGGGTATCATTTAAAGAGATTCCATTGGAATCTGGTGATGAGCCATTGAAAACTACTCTTATATTGTCTTGTGTTAAGGAATTTTCCCATACCGGGTGATGATTTAGATAAACTATTTCATTTAAAGGATGGTCAATTTCTTCTGATTTAGAAATTACCTCCATGTGATTGGATGATTCGTATTCCTCCATAAAGGAAGCATACTGAGTTTTGACAGAAGCATCTTGTTTGAACCGATTTTCAATAGCAAATAGTGCTCTAAGTGCTCTGGAATGCGAGCCCGTAATGGCGGGAGGATTGGGAATACGTGGAAGAGTTACTATAAATCTGCCTTCAGCAGTACGGACAGTGGTTTCCTTGTATAACTTTTCACAAATTTCGTTAGATAAGAAGAAGTAGCCTGAACATTCTCAAGATCCCAGAACTTGGTTAGCTCTTGACTCAAATCGGTACCAACAAAATAACAATTCGATACAGTTTGAATAGGATTACGGTATATTTGGCCAGTAGCAATCCAACCAAAATTAGTTTCGCGGAAGAAAACATTAGGAGCAATTTTTACTTTATTGGAATGAAGACATTGCCAAAATACGCTTGAGCTGAAAAGAAGCTCTACGGGCGAAGCTCTGTTGAAATGAGGGTCAGCTAGCTGGACAAAATTCGGGATATTCCAACTTTGAATAGGATAAGAAGTGCCAGGAATATTGTTGCCTATAGACTTGATAATCAAACAATCTAATTGCAACTGCGTACCAAGATTATTAGAGTCCTTCAGATCCACTTTAGCAAAGCTTAAGGATTGCGATTTAGAGCAGTTTATTCCTGTAACCTCTATTGAGGTAGGATGTTTTGGGAGGCCTAACTTTTGTACCAACGATTCATTAATAAAATTGTTGGTAGCGGCATTGTCCAATAATCCCCTGACAGATACCCATTTTCCGTGAGAATTTGTCAATAGAACCTGCACGGTAGATAATAAAACCTGGACTTTGCCAAGCGAAGTAGAACTTTGAGCATACGACTGCGCACTATTTTGAGAAGTCTCAGAATTAGACTTGGTATTGGAACTGCTTGGTCCTGATAACCGTGATCTTTCATGTCTGTGCAAAAGGGAATGGTGTCTAGCCTTACAATGAAAGCATAAACGTTGTGAACGGCAATTGTTTAACATATGCGTTCCTGACAAACAGTTGAAACAATGTTTTTTGTTCGTAATGAACTTTCGTCTTTCATCTACTGATAAAGATTTAAATTCATCACAATTGTATAAAGTATGCGATTGCTGATACAGACCGCACGTTTGCATTTGGTTAGGTGACCGAGCATCAACAGGAAGAGCCTGTGATCTTAAAATTCTTTGATTAGAACTGCTAACCTTATCTTTTGAGAAGGCTTTTGAATCTGAACTACTAGTTTTTTGATTAGCTATGGCGGAAAAGACTTGGCTTCTGGCCTTCAAAAAGTTAATAATCGCCTCATAAGTGCATTGCAAATTCTGGGAAAGTTCTGTTTCCCAGGCTTTTAATGTATTTGCATCCAATCTTTCAGAAATGAGGTGAACTAGAAATAAATCCCAGTGATTTACAGGTTGGTTTAAATTGGACAATGCTCTGACGTGTAGCTCTGAAGTGTCAATCAACTTACGAAGTGATAAACTGTTATCTGCTTGCACGTTAGGTAACTCGAATAAGCTTTGTATATGGCGTTGAATAGATAAACGAATGTTCCCATATCTATCCTTAAGAAGATTCAGAGCAACTTCATAATTATCACTGGTCAAAGAAAGTGCTTGAATCAGGTTAAGTGCGTTGCCTTGAACTGCCAGACGCAAGTAGTGAAATTTTTGTATTACTGGTATAGAAGTATTCTCATGTACTAAAGAATTGAATAATTCAAAAAATGGTTCCCATTCTATGTCTTTACCAGTGAATTTGGGTATTTCTAATTTGGGTAATATAATGCGTGAAGAAGATGTAGAAGATGCTGCAGAAGTTTGATCTTCTTGTTTTTCTTTTAAAGTTAAAGCCCTAATAAGCTGTTTAGCTTCAGCAAATCCCTGATAGTATAATTTTTCAACTTCCAACCTATCACTTTGCTGGTCCGGATGCTGAGTTTCTATACTGCATTGTATCTCATCATATTTCTCAAAGGCTTGTTCATAATTCATAAGCCTCTGCGAAATTATGTCAAGATTACGCTCTTGGGGTTCGAGCTCCGTTAAGAAAGTACGAAACCGTGTGAGCTTGCCCTTACAAGAGGCTCTGGCGTTGCTGAGTTTTTCATCAAGGTTAGGCATGTCAAAAGTTGTTTGTTACTCACGTCAATATTGTGACTTCGAGTACTGGAAGTCAGAGGATGACAGCTTGCTAGGTAGTAAGGTTTAGTCTGATGCGGAAGAAACCGGCTTAGCTTACGTTTCTCTCCTCCTCTGCTGAACATGCGCCTCAAGCTGAAATGTACAATGTAAATTAGTGTTGAAACACAATGAACAAAAATTGTTAATGTAAAATCCAAAATATGAAACTTGTATAGGGATCCAGGGTGCAACAGATATGTTTCCCGGGGGTGAGGCACCAAAAATTATGGAGAAAAAGTTTCTGCCCTAAAACTTCCCCATACGGGAGAACGAAACGCATCAGGCGAAAGCCTGGACAAAATAACTACTGTGGTCAAGAAAATTAGACTGAAGCGGTGCGGGGTAGTGGGCATGAAATACGTGACTAGAAAACCAATGTAGGTAGCAATACATTAACAATTTTTATTTCTAATAATAAATTTATAACCAATAAACAAATTGCACTTAAGTGCTTATCACAGAAATGAACAATTATAAATGTAGCAAAGTGTGAGGGCCTGATGACAGAAACCCAGATTAAAGAAATGTCAATGAAACAAGCTTGCTTGATTGGAGAGAAGTTGAGCTTAACATAAAAAAGGGATGCACTTTATAAAAAGAGAGAACCATAAAAATGATTAAGAGTGTAAAATAACTGGTATGATATAAACTCTTCATAGAATTTGAACTTATCTTTGAAGAGCCAGCTCCTTAAAAGTTCCAGCTAGCAAACGTTGATTTAAAAGTCCTCACGGTTTCTTCAGAAGGAGGCATACATGGCCTAGAGATATGTGCACCATTGATAAAATGTCAACTCTCTCTTCTTTTCTTGCGAAGGAATGACATTTATAGCTTCCAAGTGATGATCCAGCAGTATTTCGAAAGACGACTCAAAGTATCCCATCTAAGGTGAAGGTGAAGAGTACAACAGCTGGCAATTAATCTTGCCATCTTGAGTAATACGTCATGGTGCAGATCTCGTGACGTAACTGCTAGGTAGCGTAGAGACTAGCGATGGTGTCATGAGATGCAGTAGTGGTTACCAGCAGGTTGAAGTAATCAGAAGTGATGATTGATCAGAAGTGGTGAAGAACGCCAGCAAGTGGCGTCTTAAATAGGGATCATGGAACCATCTCGAAGCTGGAGATCGCCCGACTGGACAAAGACCTGCCATTGGTCGAACGAAAGTCAGGGTGACGTCAGTCGACACTACTCAGCGGACAGTGGATCAACCAGTAGATGCCCTGTATGTCGGGAGTGAGGACGCTTGAGGTAGCGAGCGACTGGAACACTCAAGGTGAGAACTATAATATCTATGAATAAGTGATTGATAACAAGAATATGCATATGGTTTAAGCAATTAATACATTTGTAAAGAAATAATTACCATTCGGGGATCTCGGTAACAAGAAATAAAATTTGACCGACAAATGGGCCAAGCTAAACACTGAAAGTATCACGAAAGTGATCACCTTTCTAACCAATCTACTAGAAGGAAAGGTCTTAGGAAAGAAGGGACGAGGTCGACCTAGGAAGCAATTCTTTCAAGCATTGATATAAAACGTAAGATGTGGTTCCTATTGTGAGATGAAAAGACAAGCTGAAGACAGAAGACAATGGTTGAATCGACAAGGCATTGTCTTTAGACATTGATTGATTGACATTGAACAAGCAATGAAGGAAATTGGAGAAAAAATTAAAGTGGGAGTGAAGATTCAAGGAGAAATAATTTCATCTCTGAGATTTGCTGATGACATCGTCATTTTGGCCGACAAGCCTGAGGATTTGAATGAGTTTTTGAATGGTATGGACTCCGTCTTACGGAAAGAATTCATGATGAAAATTAATAAATGTAAAACAAAAATACAGGAATGCAGCCGAAATAAATCAGAAACCTCTATGGAGATCAAATTGGCAGGTGAAAAGCTGAAGGAAGTAGGAGACTTCTGTTACTTAGGAAGCAGAATAACCAGTGATGGGCGAAGTAAAGAGGATATAAAAGGTAGGTTGGCTCAGGCAAGGAAAGCATTTCTACAAAAAAGGAATCTGATGACATCGAATATAGATTTAGGTATTAGGAAGTCATTTTTGAAAGCCTTTGTCTGGAGCGTGGCGCTATATGGAAGTGAAACTTGGACTATTGATGCAACAGAAAATAGGAGAATTGAAGCATTTGAAATGTGGTGTTACAGGAGAATGATGAAGATCAGATGAGTAGATAGGGTTACAAACAAAGAGATATTAAGACGAGTGGGAGAGGAGAGATGTTTATGGCGACTGCTAATGAAGAGAAGAGATAGGTTGGTAGGACACATATTAAGACACCCAGGAATAGCGAGCTTAGTTATGGAAGGAAGGGTCGAGGACGAGAATTGTAGGGGTAGACCAAGTTTAGAATATGTTAAACAGATTGCCTCGGATGTAGGGTGTGGTAGCTATGTAGAGATGAAACGATTAGCTCAGGACAGGGAGGCATGGAGAGCTCCATCAAACCAGTCAAAAGACTGAAGACTCAAACAACAACAACAACGATTCACCTGTATATGTGAATATGGTAGATAAATACTCCTGAAAATTATTACATGTATTAGTTATAATCACTGAGCCTCCGTGGCTTAGGCGGCAGCACGCCAGCCTCTCACCGCTGGGTCCGTGGTTCAAATCCCGGTCACTCCATGTGAGATTTGTTCTGGACAAAACGGAGGCAGACAGGTTTTTCTCCGGGTACTCCGGTTTTCCCTGTCACAATTTCATTCCAGCAACACTCTCCACTATCATTTCATTTCATCTGTCATTCATTTAATCATTGCCCCAGAGGAGTGCGTCAGGCCTCGGCAGTCGGCACAGTTCATATCCTCGCCGCTAGATGGGGGCTTCATTCATTCCATTCCTGACCCGGTCGGAGATTGGAAGCAGGCTGTGGATTTTCATTTCATTAGTTATAATCACTATTAAATAATGGATGATTAAGGATTACAAATGTTAGCCTTCAAGCGGTCATCATTAGATCCTGATCACTATGGTTGATGTTTAAATGTACAGTATATACAAATATTAATCGATTTATTTATTTATTTATTTTATTTTACGTGTCCAGGAAAAATTACAAATTAAAGGGACAATACAAACAAACTTACTGACTTTAATAACAAATGAAATCAAATCAAATAGAATGCAAAGACCAGAATTTGGCAGTCTTGATCACCCTGTCATTTGTTCTCCAAAGATCGTCGGTGGTGCAAGTCTCAAGTAGGTTTCTGCATACCAGTAGATGTTGTGGGTCCTGCAGTTCCCCACATTCACAAAGTTCGCCTTCAGTGTTGCCCCATGTCTTGAGACTAGCTCTGCATCGAGATACTCCGGTTCTCAGTCTATTGATTGCCTTCCAGATGACATACGGCTGAAAACACCCCGCAGTTGGTTCTTCCTTGACATTGTTCGAATCAGCTTCGGGTAGTGAATCTCGCCATAACGGTAAATGACGAGTTCCAGGTGATGATGGGATCGCTACAGTTGACTATAGGAAGCTCTTTCTTGACCTAAGCCTTATGGGGTGATGTACAGGGTGATTCGTATTAACGTTTAAAACTCTCTGTAGTGACGTAGATGGCATTGATGATGATGATGATGATAATTGTTGTCTTAAGGGGCCTAACATCGAGAATATCGGCCCAGATGGCATTGAGACAAGTAATTTGATATAGGACACTTAGGGTCGCAACTGTTAACATATAACGTCATCAGATGACGGCTCAGCTCGAGCGGTCAGGCGCATGCTCTCATGCACACCAAAGCATCCAAACCTGTCTGATAATAACCGGTGTTCATTGTGATGGCTGTATTAGTGTGTCATCTGTAATTGAGGTAAGGACTGCAGATGATCAATTACTTTAGCTACAAAATGCTATCATCAACGACACCTAGCTCTGACCCTTTTCCATACGACCATCTCACCAGTTGTTACGTATGGTCTTGAAATAACATGGGATTTTCTCACATTTAGCGATCTAGAAAGAATAGAGAATGTTAAGTCGAGATTTTTAAAGTATATACTAAGAGTTGGAAAGATGAGTTAGCAAAGGAAACCTTCTTCATCGAAGACCTCAGACTGAAAGTTCCTTTGCCGGCTACAAGATCCTCTGCTGACTTTTTGGAGGCTAGACGAGCAAAGAGACAAGAGATAGATCCAGACTTTTATATTACTGATGCCATGATGAACAGAACGTGGTCTAACGAGAATCAAGATCAAAGACACAATAACGAGACTCGCCATTCACGGATTCCATCATAAGATATGCTCCAACAGATCCTTCCATAGTCCGAATGATAATTGTGTTTGCATTTTATGCAACGAAAGTTGTACCAGATACCATATTACGACGTGCCGCAAAAGATTAAAATCATTAAGTGATTATGGTAAAAATTAATGCCCATTCGGGCGTTCCTTTTTCCTTTATCGTGTATTCAGTTAGGATGTAACTTACAGTTCTTTGTTTCAATAAAGGAAATCTTTAATATTAAAAGCATCCAAAGCAAACGTTGAATGCCATATCACTCTGGTTCCGAGTCTGAGTGTGCGACTCGGGCGCGTGGGGTTCGAGGTTCAAATCCGGTTCAAATCCGGGGCCTATCCATCAGCTTTCTTTGTTCTCGCTCTCTCCTCCTATCAAGTGGAAGCAGATTGTTTGTTGACATTAAGACACGGAACCAGAGTGAAATGATATTCAACGTTTGCTTTGGTGTGCGTAAGGGAGCACGGACCTGACCGCTCGAGCTGAGCCGTCACCTGATGACGTCATATGTTTAACAGTTGTGGTTCACTTTTAAGGTTTTTCCGGACACTTGCGACCCCAAGTGTCCTATATCAAATTACTTGTCTCAATGCCAGCTACGTCACTATAGAGAGTTTTAAACGTTAATAAGAGACACCCTGTATAACAAATATCCAATGTGCTATGCATAATCCCCCCCAGGGGCTCACATCTAGTGGGACGTGGGTTAGCGACCACAGGGCCCCAGCTGAGTCCAGCATTGCTTCCACGTACTTGTGCCGGGCTCCTCTCCATCTTCTTTACTGTCGACCTCTCTTGGTCAACGCTTGTTCTCTTCCTATCCCCGACGGTATTAGGGTATCCGAGGCATAGGGAGTCTCTTCCTTTCCCGCCTTAATTGGCCCTTGTCTCACCTTTTATGATACCCTCCTTCTGCAAGGGGTCAGCCTTCTTTTTCGTGTTATCTCCTGCCTTCTGCCCAAGGCCCTCAAGGAGGCAGGGTGTATGTAGCTCCACCACTTCTGGTGCTCCTTGGATATTGCTACACCCTCAGGGGTTCACGGCTGGTGAGTTCGGGAGTTGGCGACCACGGGGGATTCCTGAGCTGGGTCCGTTTATTCCCCTTTTTCCACTGACTTAGGGGTGGGCCCTCTCCTCTTTCCTCTTTCATGGCTCTCCTTCCTTCCAAGTCCCTCAATCCTCATTCTTCGGGGGTTGAGGGCATTTCTTTTCTTCCAGTCATTTATTTGTCTTATCCTTTATTGTTTCCCATTTTTAGCCTACTTTCGATTTTTGCAAAAAAAGAAAGTAGCCTTATGAGATCAACATAGGGCGAAAAAAGTGTGTCTGTCTGTGTGTGTGTATGTGTGTGTGTGAGTCTGTGTGTGTGTGTGTGTCTGTGTGTCTGTGTGTGTGTGTGTGTGTGTGTGTGTGTGTGAGTGTGTGTACTCTGAATGTCTGTCCCCCCCTATCAATTCGAACACGGTGAATGCGAATTGAACGAAATTTGGTACAAAGGTAGCACTAGCAAAGGACACCTCAGTGTCATGTTTTATATCGCCGCCATCTTGACGGAAACGTAATGGCGGCCACACAAATGTTCAAAGCTTAAATCAAATTACGACTAACCTAATCATCCGATCTCTACAAAATTTTGCAACAACATACCTTTATGGGGGGAGCATCCTTTGACCAAACTAATAAGTCATCAGCGTAATAGTTTGCGGATGGCGGCCATCTTTGTGTGAAAATCGATTCCCCCTATTAATTCGAACACGATGCAACCGAATGGAACGAAATTTGGTACAGAGGTAGTACTAACAAAAGGCACCTCAGTGTCATGTTTTATATCGCCGCCATCTTGACGGAAACGTAATGGCGGCCACACAAATGTTCAAAGCTTAAATCAAATTACGATTAACCTAATCATCCGATCTCTACCAAATTTTGCAACAACATACCTTTATAGAGGAAGCATCCTTTGACCAAATAACTAGGTCATTCGCCTAATAGTTTGCGGGTGGCGGCCATCTTTGTGTGAAAATCAATTCCCCCTATTAATTCAAACACGGTGAAACCAAATGGAACGAAATTTGGTACAGAGGTAGTACTAACAAAAGGCACCTCAGTGTCATGTTTTATATCGCCGCCATCTTGACGGAAACGTAATGGCGGCCACACGAATGTTCAAAACTTAAATCAAATTACGATTAACCTAATCATCCGATCTCCACCAAATTTTGCAACTACATACCTGTATGGAGGGAGCATCCTTTGACCAATCTAATAGGTTATTAGCCTAATAGTTTGCGGGTAGCGGTCATCTTTATGTCAAAATTGATTCCCCCTATTAATTCGAACACGGTGGAACCGAATGGAACGAAATTTGGTACAGAGGTAGCACTAGCGAAGGGCACCTCAGTGTCATGTTTTATATCGCCACCATCTTGACTGAAACGTAATGGCGGCCACACGAATGTTCAAAGCTTAAATCAAATTACGATTAACCTAATCATCCGATCTCTACCAAATTTTGCAACTACATACCTTTATGGAGGGAGCATCCTTTGACCAATCTAATAGGTCATTCGCCTAATAGTTTGCGGATGGCGGCCATCTTTGTGTCAAAATCGATTCTCCCTATTAATTCAAACACGGTGAAACCGAATGGAACGAAATTTGGTACAGAGATAGCACTAGCAAAGGGCATCTCAGTGTCATGATTTATATCGCCGCCATATTGACAGAAACGTAATGGCGGCCACACAAATGTTCAAAGCTTAAATCAAATTACGACTAACCTAATCATCCGATCTCTACCAAATTTTGCAACAACATACCTTAATGGAGGGAGCATCCTTTGACCAAACTAATAGGTCATCAGCCTAACATTTTGCGGATGGCGGCCATCTTTGTGTGAAAATCGATTCCCCTTATCAATTCGAACACGGTGAAACCGAATGGAACGAAATTTGGTACAGAGGTAGCACTAGCCAAGGGCACCTCAGTGTCATGTTTTATATCACCGCTATCTTGACGGAAACGTAATCGGGGCCACCCAAATGTTAAAAGCTAAAATGTAATTATGACCAACCTAATAATCTAGTCTCTACCAAATTTTGCAACACCATATCTTTATGTGGGAAACATATTCAGACCAAACTGCAAGAACATCAGCCTAATAGTTTGCAGATGGTGGCCAAGTATGTGTGCAAATCGATTCCCCATATCAATTCAAACACGGTGAAACCGAATTGAACGAAATTTGGTACAGAGGTAGCACTAGCAAAGGGCACCTCATATTCATGTTTAATATCCCTATAGCACGTTGTATTTCAACAAGCTACTACAACCAACATTCAATCATACTCCTTGAAAAGGACAAAGAGTTATAACAATACCCATGCATTTAGGAGAAAGTAGGCTATATGTTCTTTACTGAACATCTTGTTTATTCTAGAATATGTGTGTCGTTAGTATCCACGGCCGACTTCCTTCCAATATCCCTTCCCTGACCCGTCCTGAAAAGAAAAGTGCATGGCCATTGGCTGCATTCATTTAAAAAAGATACAGTGAGTCTGAGAGACTAGACTTTATATCATTTCATATGACGCATGCTACGTACACATGTTAGAAAGGCTCAGGAGGGCTTCTCGCTTCGATCGAAGCCCCAGGACTCTTTCAACAGACTCCATTACCCATTAACGTAGGCTTCCCGTGCACTCTGTTGCATGACGTCACGCACTCGCCGTCTCCGTATCGCATAACGCCAGACCCCAGGAGTAAACTCAGACTCAACAGACTCCATTACCCTTTAACTTAGGCTTCCCGCGCGGGGGCTGCATGACGTCACGTACTCGCCGCCTCCGTTCGCATAACGCCAGACCCCAGGAATAAACTCAAACTCGGTGCATATGCACTGAACAACATGATGACGTCATACACGCCGTAACCGTGACGCATAACAGTAGACCTAAGCATAACGATGAAGTCGACAAGATCATTTGAAATGAAAAAATAATTATAGTTTCCATTCTCGTCTCATCTTTCACTACCGGTATCACCCAAACGATTAGGGGCCGATAACCCAGATGTTAGGCCCCTTAAAACAACAATTATCAGCATCATCATCAGCTATGCATAATAAAAATAAAATCAACTATTTAAATCAGTGGAATATCCGATGAACCACTTCTTCAAAGGGTCTGTCACATGAGATATTGTTATGTCCCGGTGTCGGTTCTAGGCGAAACCGTACCGGACATTCAACCCCATTTCAACCAAAAGCTGCGGTCTCAGGTGTGAGGGGTCAGTCAGGCACTGCAGAGACGGAAGTCTGAGGGTGAGGGGTCGTTTGCCTACCGAACGAGAGATCGGGCGAGTTGAGTCGAACGCTCGTTGACCAAGGGGCACGGAGCTGAGCCGGTACTTGAGGATACGGCAGTCTCACAGCCAATGGGGGTTCTATTGCGGGAACATAGCCTCTTAACTTACATGGCGCCGTGTAGCGACATACCGAGACTACTCTATGGCACACACACACATGATAGCTGAGGAAAGAGGTGAAAACCACCTTTCTGGATTTATCAATTCAATCCTTGTATCCATGTGGTGGATTCCTTTACTCCCTTAAGGAATAAACTGGGAGTTACGCTTTCAATCTCTTTTATTGGGGAGCATTCCCTGATTCCTGAATCTCCTGCCACTCCCATTTTCTTGTGTAATAGGAGTGTGCTATAATCGCTATCAGAATCTATCGGAAGGACACGATAACGATCCTGGTACTTGATCTTGGAGAACCCCTTATCGGCCTATGGCTTAAGTCCGTTTCATCAGGTGAGGACGCAACAATTATTTTCCCTCAAAATACATCTCAGACTCCAGCGTTAACTTTTACTATCGAACATTCCACTAAGTGAAATCGTATCTTACTATGGAAAGTTTTACAATCTATATAAAAGATAACATTTTCTCTCCAAACAGTAGATCTTCTGTCCCTTGAAAGCCTTGTTTTTGACAGAAGATTTATGTCCCTAAATGTTATGTTAGCTGCAACCTAGAAGTTTCTAAACGACTTGATCATGTATACAGAAAACCATATTGTCAGGTAAACATGTGAAGAACATTTCAAAGTAGACAATCGGAGCCATTTATTCTAAAAAGAACCTTTCTATTAGTATAAGCATAGCGTATAGAAGAGAAAGTGACGCGACTTGTGGAGTTTGTATGGTCCAGCCGCTAGGTGGCTCTAGCATCGGCTAGCGCTGAGTGAGGACGGTATCAATACAAGCAGTTGAATGTTACTTTTCAGTAACTGAATGTTATCAGCTTACACTACGTCGTATTAGACAAGATGATCCAAATATAAAATTCTCCGCACTGAGTATATACAACGCTAACGTCCGTTGTGTTAATTATGAAACATCAGATTGCGTCATAGGTTCATATAATAAGGAAATAAAACATTCTGACGGGGGTCAAAATGTAACTGAATGTGTGAAAATTGTAAAGCTACAGACCATTCACTACTGCACAAATAAAGTAAATATAATATAATACAGTATAATGACAAACTCACCCATAGGACTTATAGCTCTCAGTTGTCCGAAGCTTTGGACAGCTTACGCGATGATTTTCCAGACTTAGAAGTTGACTCCTCTTTCCTAATTTCTTTCGTACGAAAGAAAAAGCGCACTTCATGAAATGAAAAACGAGTTTTCCAATAAGGTCCAGTTTATGTTCCATACACCATCATAAAATCACGGCCCTAAAACAATCTCATCAATCCTGTCCTAACACTCGTAAAATATATCAACCCACAAATTTGAAAGGGAAGATAATTCCATTTCAACGACTACTTCGACCTGTAAAAGAATGTTGGTTGGTTGGTTGGTTCCTTAGTTTAGGGGCTGCGACAACGCGGTCATGTAGCCCCGTGTACTTTGGGTGTGTGTAGAATCTGTCTGATAACCGGTGTTAATTGTGATGACTGTATTAGTGTGTGTATCTGTTTTTTTTAATTCAAGTAGGGACTGCAACTTTGAATTTTCAAATAGTTCCTACTTTTGCCGCCAAGCGCCACCGTCAACGACTACTAGGCCTAGTTCAGAACTAGCTACTAGACGCCACCGCAGTCGGCTCTTGGCAACGAACGTAGCAACCTAAGAGCGTTGTTTACATTCTTAACCTATCCAATTTAGTTTCACACAGGTGTAATTAGTGGAAAGATCTTTAACATGCCATAAATCTATGACATGGGACCGCCGGCTTTACTTCCCCTCCGAAGGAAGGCATACTGAGGGATTTTTAACGCTCTTAAAAAATCCGACGGCTTCGGCCGGGTTTGAACCCGCTATCTTGGGCATAGAAGCTCAGCATGCTACCAACTACGCCACCGAAGCCGCCAAAGAATGTTGAAGACACTGTCAGACGGTTGAGTTAGGTAACTAAGGGCATTTATTGTGCCAAAGTCCTTTATATTAGTGAAAGTTGCAGCTGTTGTGTCCGACGGCCTTTTCACTTTGAAGGGTTGTTGCACACTTCACACAGCTGATCCCTTTCCTTAGTTGCCTGACGATATACCCGGCTAGATAGTGTGGAACTGCACCAGGCTTCAAACTCCATCTCATTCTCGCCATTTCGACTGTCTTTCCTTCTATAATGAAAGTGTCCGTTTTTATAAGGAAATTATCGGAGCAATGTTTGTCACATAGCCTGCATATGACTTACTTGACAATTTAATGTCTTTCCTCGGAATGGCCTTAGTCCATTTAAATAAATCATCTTCGGCTTTTGGAGGTCTAAAAAAGTGCCTACCTGTTGCAGATGACTTGTCGTATCCAGATCGGCACCCGGGAACAAAACAACACGGCATATTCACGTACACAGTTTTGTTTGACGAATCTTACCAGGTTATAATTCACTCGACAGCACAAACGTAAAGATATAAGTGTAAAGGCTTACAAATACTAAACACACCAGTGTCATAACGTATGTATTATTTCACTATCGCCTCTTGATCGCTTACACTTTTCAACACCAAGAAATAAGGACTAAATACGGCAGCATTTCCATGTTTTCAAACTCGCGAGCGCTTAGAAAGTGTCTCCAGCCAGCCACAACCAACCGCTGCGCAGTCTACCGGCGGGCGCAGCAACTACCCATACTAAAGATACGGCAAACTCGGGAGTCGGCACACTTTCTCTTCTAAACGCTATGGTATAAGATTAACATTGTATTCACACTTTCAAATTTTACCTAGACAACTCATTACCTACCATAATATTAAGATAACACCTCAGGTACCACCAGACAACACCTCAAGTACCACCATGTTGTTAACTAATTTTCAAGTTTCAGTGGAAATAACGAGAGTTTGTTAACGAAATAGTAGATCGTATATTTACACGTCCATCACGCTACAAGGCACAAACAACACAAGGAATACTAAAAATATAAAATCAATGCTGCCAACTTAAATTGTTAACTACCAACTCCAACACTTCCCCTGGTAGTTAACCTCAAACAATGACAATCCTTTAATTCAACAAAAATACCAAAAAAATCAGTTCCTGTTATAAACTAAACCAAATTGAGGATCTTTATGAAACTCTGGGTCTTTGGCTCATTCAATGACTTCGTATTCATCATGTTTCTCATCACCTGACAATTTTCCGTCATCTCTATTTATTTCTAAAGGAGCTAACCTGCCCTTCCCATCTTCAAGTTTGAATTCTTTCAATACCCTTTTAATGTAGTCAGTTTGATGAACAGACATTACTCCTTTCCTGTACTCCACATTCATAGAAGGACAGTTGGTCATATTTCCTAACTTCTTAATCTCCAATCTAATGTCCAACTCTTCTTTGAACCATTCAACTCGTTCTCTTTTTCCCCAGCATGCCAAGTCATCAACATAAACACCAATGAACAGATCCTTATCTTTGTTAACACACATGGATCCTTCACCAGAGGTTTCAAATCTAATTCTGACAAATTCATATACAAGGTCGAATGCCATTCCATAGCACTTTTTTTAAGCCCATACAAGCTTTTGAGCAATTTACACACTTTATTTTTATCCACCTCAAAATATTTAGGTTGTTCCATGAAAACTTCCTCATTCAACTCACTGTGCAAATATGCTGTGAGCACATCAATATGTTCCTGAACCCACCCATTAATGACAGTTATGGCCATCATCAGTCGAATCGTTTTTCTTTTAATTACTGGAGCATAAGTTTCATTAAAGTCTACCCCTGGCACTTGGGAAAAACCTTGTGCTACCAATCTCGCCTTAAATCTATTAACAGTACCATCTGGATTTCTCTTAAGTTTCAAAACCCACTTACAACCCAACACATTTCTACCAGAAGGCCTGTCAACCAAAATAAATGTCCCTTTACGTTGGATACTGTCTAATTCGCTTTTCATTGCATCTCTCCATTCATCAGAGAACTCCCCATTCAATGCCTCACTCACACTCAACGGTTCTTCGATATAATCAGCAACATATACCGACAAATTACAGCAAGAACATTCTTTACGCTTCCTTAACCTTTCACTCCTTCTCAAAACGTTCTCATTATTTTCAGCCTCAATCACATTTTTATCATTCTCTTGGACATTGCTTTCAATCTCAATCTCTGACTCATCACTACAATAATTTCTTATCATAACATCAGTTTGAACATGCTTAATAGTAGGCTTAACCTGTTCTACCATGGGAAATATACTTTCATCAAATTTTACATGATATCCAATCACAAATGATTTAGTCTCAAGATTAAACAATTTATACCCCTTCACATTGTTTTCATAACCTATGAATACACATCTCACTGCTCGGGGCTGAAATTTACCTACTTTCTGAAATAACCAAGCTTTACAACCAAATGCACGTAACCTTGGATATTCTTTTTCAGCACTCTCTCCCTTCCACATTTCATATGGGATCTGATTCCCAATAGCCCTAGATGGACATAGATTCCTAGTAAAGCAAGCAGTGTTGGCTGCTTCAGCCCAAAACGAATCTGACAAACCTGGCTGCACTAACAAACATCTTATCTTATCTTCTGCAATCCTATTAAACCTCTCAGCTATACCATTTTGTTCTGGAGTATAAGCTACCGTCTTTCTATGACCTATCCCATTCGCTTTCAAATAGGTCTCGAATTTATTTCCACAATATTCGCCACCTCCATCTGTTTGAAAGCATTTA
Source organism: Meconema thalassinum (assembly GCA_946902985.2). Classification (NCBI taxonomy): domain Eukaryota; kingdom Metazoa; phylum Arthropoda; class Insecta; order Orthoptera; family Tettigoniidae; genus Meconema; species Meconema thalassinum. The sequence goes on along the minus strand of OX336393.1, from coordinate 161,274,136 downwards.
AGTTTCAAGTCATGCATTTTTTCTACTTCAGCTTGATACTCCAAAAACTTTGAGAAAGCCTCACCTTTACTTTTCAAGAATTTAACAACTGTAAATCTGGAATAATCATCCACAAAACTCATCATGTATTTATGACCACCATTTGATTTAACAGGAGATGTTAACAAATCACTATGTACCAATTCCAGTGGTTTACTGCATTGGCGTTCACTCTTCTGCGGGAAACTACATCTAGTCATCTTCCCCAGAACACACACATCACAACTCTTATTCTCAATCTTTAAACCTGACAAATATGGAATTTTCTGCATAGCAGCTTCATGTGGATGCCCTAACCTTACATGCCACAAATCTGAACTCACTGCTCGCAAGGCTACAGCTTCAATTTCATCACTCATCTCATCTTCACTGACATCAGCATTCGATATACAAGCTACACTGTGATTAGGTTCCAACAAATACAACCCATTTGATTCTAGACTTGTAAACACGCACTCATCATTATACATACCTTTAGCACCTTCTTTGTTAAAGTGAACAAATACATCATTCTTGGCTAAGCGCCCAACTGAAATCAAATTGAATGCTAAATCTGGAACGTGCAAAACATTTCTCATCTCAAGCACATTACCACCACACTTATCAGATAATGCAAGTTTGACAATACCTTTTCCACTAACTGGGAGTTGCCCTTGTCCAATCTTAACATTGCCCTTACACTCTGAATAGGAGGAAAACAACTCTCTTTTAGACGTCATATGTTCTGACGCTGCCGAGTCAAGGTACCAAACATCAGAACTGTTCATTGACACCATTGCGAACACACTGATACAGGCTATAGTCTTCCCCGTTTTATTGGAATTTCCATTGTCGTCCCTTTTTCCATTATTTGATTTCATTTTGGTACAATCTGATGCCCAATGACCATACTCGTGACAGTTAAAACATTTAACTTCTGGACAAAACTTGCTAATATGCCCTAACCTCTGACATTTGTAACATTTAACACTATTACTATCACCACTTTTTCCACTCTGCACACTATTCTTCTTACTGTTTTTGTACACTAATTTGTCATTCTTGCCTTTCTTGGAGATGAGTGCACTTGATGCGGAAGTCTCCTGCGCGGCTTCTAACAGGGTCCGGCGTCGCTCCTCGTCTAGAAGTCGTCCTTTAACCTTCCGTGTTGTAAGATCCGGCTCCCTCAGTAGATTTTGGACGAAGGTCTCGTACTCCTCCATCGGTAGCCCGACTAGCAGGAAGTTGGCCATCATCTCGTCGTCGAATATTATGCCACCCCTGGCAATTTTTTTGTTCAATCTCTGGATACTGGCCGCATACTCTTGCATCGACATATTTGGGGTCTTCGAAATATTTGTCATTTCTTTCAAGGACTGAAGTGCATTAAACTTGGTAGAAGAGACGTGAATTTCTTCCAGAATTTCCCAAGCATGCTTCGCTCTAATACAATCTTCCACATCTAACAAGAAATCATCCCCAACGGATTTATATAATACCGACAAAGCTTTCCTATTTAAGCGTGCCTGATCCACATTCAACTCGTTCTCATCGAAGCCTGGTTCAATCGCCACCCAACAGTTCTTATCGATCATATGCGCCTTCACTCTCAGTTTCCAGGCGAAGTAGTTTCCATTTGCTAGCTTTGGAATGGAAACGAGGTCTTTGTCATCTCCGTCAGCCATCTTGGTACTGTCGCTGTAACGTTCGCCGGTTCAGTCACAAACACTCACAATCTGTTTTTAAAATTCAGATTTCATCTCAATCTCAACAATCCGTAATTCACGCTCTGATCTACGTACTTCGCACTGCTCTGGGCCCATAACCTGTTGTTAACTAATTTTCAAGTTTCAGTGGAAATAACGAGAGTTTGTTAACGAAATAGTAGATCGTATATTTACACGTCCATCACGCTACAAGGCATAAACAACACAAGGAATACTAAAAATATAAAATCAATGCTGCCAACTTAAATTGTTAACTACCAACTCCAACACCACCAGACCCCTCAAGTAACACCTGACAACACCTCAAAGGCCACCGGAAAACGTGTCTTGCTTCACTGGGTTTTAAACTCTACTATAAAGTTGAGCGTTTCTCAGGGCCGTCATACGGTCGAGACGTAGGCTAAGTGTTGAAACTGATAGCCTACCATTTTCGGTACGCACCGCACAGGAATACTCATTTCCACACCACCATGAGGTAGAGTACATGGCGCGTTTTTTTAACGTGGTTTCCCCGGTAGGCCTAGTCCACGGTTACTGGGGCATTTGAGGTTGTCAACATTGAAATTCAGGTTCGGTTCCTTCTAAAACTGCGTACGTTCCGCTGTAAACTGCTCGTAACGATTGGTTATGTAATTTGTCGGAGATAACGAGCCGTCCAAGAAGTTATAATCACGTGCGTTGTTACTTTATTTTCTAAATATTTCAGTTGAGTGTATTTATTCTTCACTCTTGTATGTATTCTTGGTTATTCCCTTTACATGCAATTTCCACATATGGTTATATTTCTCTCTCTCTCTCTTTCTCTCCCTCCGTCTTCTTGTTCTTATTTAAATGTGTCTCAGAGTTGATGTTTAACTGCTAGCTGAAACATGTGAGAATTCTACGGTAACTTATATTCATTCAACCTTAACCCATTCACTAGAGCTCGAACTATTGTACACTAGGGTATTTATTACAGTAATACACACACAATAAGCCCATAACCATTGTGATTGTGCATTATCATTTAACTAATTCCATTGCGGTAGATTTGTTATGAACGATGTTCACCCTGTGAGACCATCGATGCCGCCCAACCTCTTTCCAAAAACAATGCCTGTTCTTGCGACCAAAGGACAAAATAGAACTTCAAACCACACAAACACTCACACACACAAACTGCCCATTAGGGTATTGAAGGATACAGCAGTCTCACAGCCAACGGGGGTCCAATTTCGGGAACATAACCTCCTAACCGTGTAGCGACACATCGAGACTACTGTATGACACACACACACATGATATATGTTAATAAACTAGACACTTAGCCTACCGAGTTTCAAAATACTTAATGATCCTCTGTTGGAAAGTTACTTCACAAAAATACTTATGACTTGCTTTCTTATAGGGGCAGATGACCTCGCTGTTCCACCCCTTAAAGCAATAATAACTAACTAAACTCGCTTTTCTGATGCTTGCAGATGGCGATGTAGTTCACTGAAATGTTGAATCTGACAGGCACATAGGCCAGCTGGTTCTTGTAGACCAATGAATTATTCCAAATGACACTAAAACATATCGGGAACGGCCATACGAATGGTTTGAAGCTCTTTTGACCATTGGCCGCAAGAACAGGCATTGTTTTTGGAAGGAGGTTAGACGGCATCGATAGTCTCTCCGGGTAAACATCGTTCATAACAAATCCACCGCAATGGAATTAGTTAAATTATAATGTGCAATCACTAGGGTTATGGACTTATTGTTAAACGCATGGTTTGTTGCGTTCGTTTCATGGCCCACTGAGATAATAATAGAGTGATTAAATAGCCATCTTATTAGCTATTTGGAGCGCTTATCTAGACCCTATGGCTGAGGCCAAGCTTGCGACTTTGTAGCCGCGTCAGAAATGCCACGGCATGGTCGCCTTAGTACGTTACATTGATTCAAATATGACGTCATCAGATGACTGCTCAGCTCGAGCGGTCAGGCCCGTGCTCTCTTACGCACACCAAAGCATCCAAAACAAGCGTTGAATGCCATCACTCTGGTTCCGAGTCTGAGTGAGCGACTCGGGCGCGTGGGGTTCGAGGTTCAAATCCGGTTCAAATCCGGCGCCTATCCATCAGCTTTCTTTGTTCTCTCTCTCTCCTCCTATCAAGTGGAAGCAGATTGTTGACATTAAGGCACGGAACCAGAGTGATATGATATTCAATGTTTGCTTTGGTGTGCGTAAGGGAGCACGGACCTGGCCGCTCGAGCTGAGCCGTCACCTGATGACGTCATATGTTTAACAGTTGTGGTTCACTTTTAAGGTATTTCCGGACACTTGCGACCCTAAGTGTCCTATATCAATGCCATCTACGTCGCTACACAGAGTTTTAAACTTTAATAAGAATCACCCTGTATATGTCCAAATAATGGGTGTCTAGGGTCAGTTTCTTGCTTCTTCTTCTTCTGCTTCTTCTTTACTTCTGCAGCAGTTCTTATGCGAATATTTGGTGGTGCTTTACCCATGATTTGGTACATTTTGTTAACAGGAGTTGGTCGTAGGCAACCTGTCACGATACGTCCAGTCTCATTCAAGGCTACATCAACTTGTCTTGTATGTGCAGATTTTCGTCACACTGGTGCTGCATACTCTGCTGCGGAAAAACTTAGTGCCAGGGCAGATGTACGGAGCACATTAATTAATCGATGTGGTATTATTACACTTTGTGTAATATGTCTTGTTAAGATTTATATTACGATCCGCAGTTTGAATCTCGTTATGTAAGGTTAGTTATCAAATTTGGCTTCAATACAATCAATGGCTGAAACAAAAATAAGGTTCAATTGCTCTAAAAACGACAGTTTTTCTTTGAATTTCCCATCAGACCCCTACCACTTCTCTGAATACACTCCTGGCTAGAAGCACGACCACTGAAGGGCTAATTTAGGACCTTCCCTGTGATGTTTTCAGTCAGGCACGCTGATGAATTGGCGAGAACGTATCTCACGTTCTTCAGTGAGAAGAAGCTGTGATTTATATGCACCACTTATGAGAGTGACAGAGTTAACGGCAAGGGGTCAATGGCGAGAAAACTTAGAGTCCCAGCTGACTTCAATTAGTATACTGCGGGCAAACAGATCTCATGTGAGCGTCACACTCTTGACACTCATTGTTGTCTGACGACTAGGTCGTGATGGATGAATAAATTGTCGAGAGTATGACGCTCACATGCTTACCAACTGGCTGTGTTGCGATTCGATCCCGCAACCTTGGGAACAGCAGGAGAGAACGTTGCTCCTACGCCACGCACCCTGCCTACAAAATTGTTTGTCCACCCACATGCATTAAATTCATTCATTCATTTCATTTCATTTCCGTGTCCGGTCAACATTTCAAAAAAACTGCAGCTGCGATGGCCTTGTTACTTCCTCTAAAAACATCTTCCATTGTACATGGGTTCTCCAGGAGGGTACAGATAAGTAGTTGGCTTGGGTCTTGTTCAGCTCTGCATTCACAAGAGGTGTTTGCGTCTGCTGGAAGGATCCCCCATTTTTGCAGGTTGGTCTTGCATCGAGGGACACCCCTCTTAAGCGGTTGAGGGACCTCCACACAGGATAAGGTAAGTCGGCGCCAGGAGCCAGTTCTTCCTTTGGTGTCATGTCTGTGGGCAGTGAGCTCCCCCATCTATTGAGACGAGTTATCTCTGGTGTTCTCTCCAGCGGCAGAGTCCTAGCAAGGAAACTCTTGCGGGATCTGGGGCGAGACCTTGTTGCCTGGTGTCCATATACTGGATGTCGATGGTCATTCTCCTGCTTTGATCTCTCAGCGTCCGCAGCAGTGGCCCTCCGGATGTTGGGTGGGGCTATTCTAACAATATGGTATAGTTTGTGCACTGGTGTTGATTTCAGGCATCCCGATATTATCCGTGCAGTGTCGTTGACGGCAGTATCAACCTGCTTAGCATGTGCTGAAGCGTTTCACACAGGAGCGGCATACTCAGCGGCTGACACACACAGTGCAAGTCCAGAAGTCCTCAGGATATGCGGATTGGCTCCCCAGGTGCTGCCGATCAGCTTCGTGAGTATGCCATTGCGAGCACTGACCTTTTGTTTCGTGTTCAGACATTGCTGTCTGTACGTTAGAGCACGGTTTAGTGTGACACCTAGGTAAACTGGTGTTGGGCAATGTTTCAGTCGCTCCCTTCGCCAAGTGATGTCCAGCTTTCGCCGTGCTTCCCTGTTTCGTAGATGGAACGCACACACTTGTGTCTTATTAGGGTTCGGCTTCAGATGGTTGGTATCATAGTACTTGGAGAGTTCGTCCATCGCGGAAGTCAGCTTTCCTTCCACTTCTTCAAAGGATGAGCCCTGAGCAGCTACTGCTGTGTGGTCGGCATTAAATTACCTACTACGGTCAGTAGAAAACGAAGTGTCAACCATAATCAATAGACTACATTATTACTAAATGTAGCCTATTACCGTAGTACTAGTCTCGCCTGGTCATTATAGCCTTCATCCGCTAAAAATGATAGTTGGTTGGTTGGTTGGTTGGTTCTTAAGTTTAGGGGCTGCGACAACGCGGTCATGTAGCCCCGTGTACTTTGGGTGTGTGTAGAATCTGTCTGATAACCGGTGTTAATTGTGATGACTGTATTAGTGTGTGTTATCTGTTTAGGTAGATTTCTTTAGAAAGCTAACTATTGCAATGGGTCCCATGTTTCGACTTCCGGAAAATTTCGACATATCTTCGCGTTTCCCATCCCCCAGACCCCAAAACCACCGTCAGTTCAAAAGTTTATACATAATTTATGTATATATGTATCTATATATATATATATATATATATATCAGTTTCTTGTGGACACGATAACTGCCGTAATTTTGCACCAATCACTTTGATTTTTTTTACAAAATATGTATCCCTATAAAATCTCGGTCGAGTTCGTTAATGGGCAAAATCGGTCGAAGGGGGTAAAAATGGGGGGCTTTTTTCGAAAAAGTGAAATATCGCGATAACTCTCTTAATACATGAAATATCGAATCCCTTCAAAGTTCATAATATGTGTCGGATAAGTGCCAAAAATTTTAAAAAGTGGGTTTTTCGGGAAACATTAATCATATCTCTCTTAATAGGCACAATATCAAAACCGCACAAAATGGACAATATTCTTCCAATAATTACCTAAAACTTTTGTCTGAAAGAATTTTTGATATGACCCACCATTACGCCACGGGGTGAACAAAATGATTTAAATTATAAGAAAATGCCAAGTGCCAAGAGAGGTTGCCATGACAACTTTACTTTTAATTGATAAGGATGACCATCAGCAGTTGCTATGACAACGCCACTGCACGAGATCACATTCAGTTTTCATATGTCAGTGGGAAGCGACTTCGGTATCGGAACTGGTAGCATGCTGAACTTCTATGCCCAAGGTCGCGGGTTCAAACCCGGCTGAAGTCGTCGGATTTACTAAGAGCGCTAAAAAAAACTGAGTTTGCTTTCCTTCGGAGGGGAAGTTCCAACGTTCGTTGCGAGTTGCTGATTGAGGTGGCATATAGTAGCCAAGTTCACAGCTAGGTGTCGTTGACGGCATTATTTTAGGTAGATTTCATTAGAAAGCTAACTATTGCAATGGGTACCATGTTTCGATTTCCGGAAAATTTCGACATATCTTCGCGTTTCACATCCCCCAGACCCCAAAACCACCGTCAGTTCAAAAGTTTATATATAATTTATGTAATATATGTATATATGTATATCAGTTTCTTGTGGACACGATAACTGCCGTAATTTTGCACCAATCACTTTGAATTTTTTACCGAATATGTATACCCATAAAATCTCGGACGAGTTGGTTACTGGGCTAAATCGGTCGAAGGGGATGAAAATGGGGGACTTTTTTTTTTCGAAAAATGAAATATTGCTATAACTCTCTTAATATGTGAAATATCGAATCCGTTCAAAGTTCATACTATGTGTCGGATAAAGCTCAGAAATTTATGTTTGAAACGTTTTTTGATAGCACCAACCATTGACCAAAGGGGTGGGAAAAAGTGTTTTTTTCGGGAAACATTAATCATATCTCTGTTAATAGGCACAATATCAAAACCGTACAAAATGGACAATATTCCTCTAATAATTACCTAAAACGTTTGTCTGAAAGAATTTTTGATATGAGCCACCATTGCGCCAAGGGATGAGAAAAATGATTTCGGAATTATAAGAAAATGCCAAGAGCTATCAGTGGTTGACATGGCAACACTACTAAATTGATGAGGGATGAGCCATCAGACGTTGCTATGACATCTGACTAAGTGTGAAGCGGCTTCGGTGACGTAACTGGTAGCATGCTGAACTTCTATGCCCAAGGTCGCGGGTTCAAAGCCGGCCAAAGTCGTCGGATTTTCTAAGAGCGCTAAAAATCCCTCAGTAAGCTTTCCTTTGGAGGGGAAGTTTCAACGTTCGTTGCGAGTTGCTGATTGAGGTGGCATCTAGTAGCCAAGTTCACAGCTGGGTGGCGTTGACGTTAGTATCTGGTAGCAACATTAGGAACTACTGCTTGAAATTTAGCGTCTGCATTCCTTACCTGAATTACAGACTAATACAGCTATCACAATTCACACCGTTTATCAGACAGATTCTACACTCACCCAAAGTACACGGGGTTATATGACCGCGTTGTCGCAGCCCCTAAACTGAGGAACCAACCAACATCTCTGCGGGAGATATAATTTTGCGTGAAGAAGTAACAGACCGTTACTTAGTTACACATCAGTGTCGAAACCTTGCATAAGGACAGTGTGACCACAAGTATAACAAGTAGTTCCGTGAAGAACTGTACAGCCTATTTTCATATATCCTGCTCATGTTAATTGCCTCTATCAACATACAAAATTTCAGTTTAATTGCTGTAACAGATTCGTAGATATTGAGAACCGTCTAAATATTTCAGATGGTCGCCAGGTTGGATTTTTATTTTTGTACTATTATATTAAGATTATTGTGTAAGTGTGGTATTCAAACTTCAATCGCATGATTAGAACACAAGAAGTAAAAACGAGATTTTAAAATTACGCACAGCAGCCATCTTGTGATTATGCAAACAATTGAAATAAATTAGATGCCAGTGGATCAACATTTGTGTAAGCATTTAAAACGTGCAACGTTTCACGGCACTCGGTTAGTTAATTCGCGAGAAACGTCCATTTAAATATTTATACTTCGCGTCGCCGCCATGTTGGATTCGTGCTCACCAGGTTACTGAATGTCCTATAGGTGAACATATGTTCATAGTCTCTATGAACATAAAAATTTCAGTTTGGTTGCTGTAAAAGATTCATATATATTGAGGACCGTCTAAATATTACGGAAGCTTGGTATTTAGGATTGTTATATGTATAGGCCATAGAGTTATGTACCATTCAAGGTCACTTATTGCCTAGGTTCATTATTCAAACTTTCACTTCGATCGCATGATTACGACACAAGAAATAAAAACTTAATTTTAAAATTTCGCACAGCCGCCATCTTGAGGTTATGTAAACAATTGAATTAAATTAGATGGCAGTACATTACAATCTGCAAAATCATTTACTGTACCACATTTCACTGCGCTCAGAGAGTTAACTCACGAGAAAAGTCTATTAAATGTTTTCAAATTCGCTTGGTCACCATGTTCGTTTTGTACTTTACAGGTTTATGAATTATACATAGGTAAACTTGTATCAGTACCCTTTATCACTGTACAAAATTGCAGGGTGGTATCTGTAATAGTTTCGGGGATATAGAATGTCAGTGAAATATTTCGCACAGCCGCCATTTTGAGGTTATGTAAACAATTGAACTAAATCAGACTCCAGTGCATTGCAATGTGTATAAATATTTGCTGTACCAAGTTTCATTACGTTTGGATAGTTAAATCGCGAGAAAAGTCCATTTAAAAGTTTCCACTTCGCTTGGCCGCCATGTTGGTTATGTAGTAACCAGGTTTTTGAAAGTTTCATAGGTGAACTTCTAGTAGTACCCTTTATCACCGTACACAATTTCAGGGCGATATCCGTTATAGTTTCGGAGATACTGAATGCTAGTGAAATATTTCGCACAGCCGCCACGTTGGATTGGTGAGACGTAACAAAATTCGATGGGCACGGTCGACGTCGCCGGGAATAGTGCTATGAACTTACCGAGTTTCACTGAAATCGCTCCAGCCGTTTAGATTTTATTAGGGGGACACACACACACACCTCACACACACACACACACACACGCGCGCACGCACACACACACACACATGGACAAAAGGTGATCTCATAAGCCTATTTTTTCAAAATTGAAAATAGGCTAAAAATGGACTCCAAATGACAAGAAGGTTACCGTCCCCGTAAGACAATAAAATGTTAAAAATATGTTTAAAATGAAGAAAAACAAAGTTAATTAATCTCCAATTATAAAATACTTTCCCGCGATAAATGAGGTCTGATCCTTCTACGAAAACCTGCATATTCTGCCTATTTTCGCCTATCTCCAAGTTTGTCCGGTGAAATCTACCTCCGCCTTCCGGCGTGCCTAGAGGACTTTTTTTAAATTTAAGTACATACTGCAACTTAGAATTTTTCAAATAGATCCTACTTTTGCCGCCAAGCGCCACCGTCAACGACTACTAGGCCAAGTTCACAACTTAGCTACTAGACGACACCGCAGTCGGCTCTTGGCAACGAACGTAGAAACCTAAGAGCGTTGTTTACATTCTTAACCTATCCAATTTAGCTTCACACAGGTGTAATTAGTGGAAGGTTCTTTAACATGCCATAAATCTATGACATGGGACCGCCGGCTTTACTTCCCCTACGAAGGAAGACATACTGAGGGATTTTTAACGCTCTTAAAAAATCCGACGGCTTCGGCCGGGTTTGAACCCGTAAAAATGATAGAAATGTTGTTAAAATTAAGACGAAAAAGCGAACATATTACAATAATAAAGTTAAGACTAGCCATAAAATATGAACAAACATGAACTTGCTACAATAATGGTAAAACATAATTATGTGAAATTAGAGTGGGAGGATTATGTTGTTTTATATGATATTGAAATATGATCTGAAAATGAAAATCCACAGCCTGCTTCCAGTCTCCGACCGGGTCAGGAATGGAATGAATGAAGCCCCCATCTAGCGGCGAGGATATGGACTGTGCCGGCTGCCGAGGCCTGACGCATTCCTCTGGGGCAAATTGAAATATGATCTAAATATAAGAATATATTTGTGTGCTAATTGAAATTGCAATTAAATTAACTTGTAACAAAAATTATATGTTCCAATTATGAGTTATGTTTGCTATTTAAAAGATGTAATAAATGTTGACCTGTTATTGCTCATGTAATAATCATATTCTTTAAAAACTATAACTAAAAGATATACAGTATATAAAAACGAATAAAGTCCATGCGACCAATAAAAATAACCAATAAATATATAGTGTTGGTTGGTTGGTTCCTTAGATTAGGGGCTGCGACAACGCGGTCATATATATATATCTAATATACATACACATTTGCTGCGTGATTGAGTTAATTGTCAACACTGATACTATAGGGCATCCAACGTTTAGAATGAAGCACTGGTAAGATAGGGATATTCTTCTCTCTTTCTGTTGCACGTGAGACATGTATGACTCTGTCATTTTCTAGCAATCCACTGTTGCCATATCAGTCGAAAATGTTTCTTTGTCGAAAAAAAAAACAGCATATTCGGGTAGAACTATGTTTTGCCGATCTTTTTTGTCATATATTAGAACTACGTAAACTTGATAGAAATGATAGAAAAATTAGATATCCATATTATTTTTAAAACGATAAACTGTGTCCCCTTTTAAGTAAAATCGATCTTATATCATGTTGCATTGACTTTGTGATGCCTATTTTTCACACACTGTAGCTAAATGTGCCGTCTTGATGATGGATTGTTGAAATATTTATACTGGCAATATAACAATTTTCATGTAGGTAAAACTTCTAATATTCTCTCATAACCGCATAGCAGCATTGAAAAATTTCGTATGCTGCCAACTTTTGTATTTTTAAAGATAACCATGTCATGTTACTTTGAGAATTGTAGAGGAATGTTGGAAGAAGTTTTCTACCTGCTTACCCAGAGTCTAGGTTTAATTGTTTACACAGGCCGGGCTATTCATTGACCGCGGCTTATAAGAAAAAAGTTTCAAAGGACAGCGGGGTGCAGCTTGCTACTCACAGATTTATTACTGTGCCCTTCGAGCTTGTATTTCAGTTGTTCAGCAGTCTCTATCTTGAGTGTGTGTGCAGCAGTTCTGTTAGATTTAACGTGTTGTATTTTACGTATTTCACGTACAACAATGGATAGTTTTGTGAAAAGAAAGCGTGGTCAAGTGCTCAGAAGGAGGGAAAAACAGGTCGTAATTAATGTGATCAGTTATTTTAAGAATCTTAAACCTAACGAAAGTACAAATAATTTAGTCAATGAAACTGGTCTGGCCACAGGAATATCAAAGACTACCGTTTTTAAAATACGTACTGTCGCCACGCAAAAAGAGGCTAAGTAATACACTTCGCAAGAATAGCAGGAATGTTAAATATAATGACTTTATAATGACGTTATAACTTAGTAAATTTAATTTAATTTCGATGTATGTGTTATGTTAGCCTACTATTAGTATTATTATACAGGTCTTCGTCACTGCACAATCGCTGAATGTGCGGAAAGTGTACGCAAAGCGCTTTGTACTGCCTCCTCTCACGGAGTGGCAACCCTGTCGTAACGCGCCATAAGACCAATGCTTCATTCTAAACGTTGGATGCCTTATAGACCTAACACTGTAATTAGCTTACCAAAAGAAAATTTACAATGCAAATAACATTAAAATAAATAGTAAAACAATAGTAGCCTACTATTATGAGGCTCATTATAACACTATTTTTCATTATGAAACAGTTGCTCCCGCCAATCAGAGCTCAAGAAACAGTTGTTTGACCAATTAGATGAGGATAGCATCGCACCTGCGTTGAGTTCCACGGCCTTCTTATTTAAATTTCACTGCGTGGCCTAGTGTCATAGTAGGGTAATCGAGGAGGCCATGGTCAAATACAAGGCATTCTCTGCGTCTCATGCGCTCCATTCAGTCCATAAAACTGGCGAAATCTCAACAGATATTTATGAATATATATGTTCGATCATAAAATAGTTATAATAATTATCGTCGAACATAAACAGTCGCCTATAATGGTAATTAAGACACTCGTATGGAAATTATAAAACTCGCATACGCTCGTTTTATAAACATACTCGTATCTTAATTATTGCCATTATAGGCTCGTTGACAGGCCTCCGTGGCTTAGGCGGCAGCACGCCGGCCTCTCACCGCTGGGTCCGTGGTTCAAATCCCGGGCACTCCATGTGGGATCTGTGCTGGACAAAACAGAGGCAGACAGGTTTTTCTCCGGGTACTCCGGTTTTCCCTGTCAAAATTTCATTCCAGCAACACTCTCCACTATCATTTCATTTCATCTGTCATTCATTTAATCATTGCCCCAGAGGAGTGCGTCAGGCCTCGGCAGCCGGCACAGTTCGTATCCTCGCCGCTAGTTGGGGGCTTCATTCATTCCATTCCTGACCCGGTCGGAGACTGGAAGCAGGCTGTGGATTTTTCATAGGCTCGTTGCATAATGTAGGCTACAGTTTTCTGACATATAATAGTCAGGGTCGAACATAAAAATTAAAATAACAATTTTATCAATGCAGAGTGAAAAGAGACATGCTGATTCATTAAATTTGGCTACCTACTTTATTAGGTACCGATTCCAAAGTAGTCTCTTTAACTTAAATTTGAAAGTCGACAGATTGAAAATTGATTTTAAATCGCTTGGAAGATGGTTGTAAGATTGAATGGCTGAGAACTTAAAGCTACAGTTACCAAATTTATAGGAGCGGATTTGAAAGAGAGCGAAGTCATCTGCTTGTTGCGTGTTATAAGTCATGCAGATTTTGATCTCACGATGATTGCTTGACGAGCGAAACGTGTCATTTCTTAGTTTTCTCCTTTTTCAATAGTCCATAACAATATACAGCACATACGAGTATCTTAATCACATGTAATTTGTTTCAGGTTATTCTTTCGCATATTTCAGTAATTGGAATTATTTTGTGTTGACCGACTGAAAGTTACAATATCAATTGACAGCTATGGAAGTTATCACATTACACACACAGTGTTTGTCAGAGGTCAGAGTGCTTGTAGCCGTCTGATTACGTCCTTTGTCTCGATGGTCACTAATGTGCAGTGGGCCTATGTCCCTTTCCGTCACATTATTATTTTTCAATCCATTCCTTCTGAATGATTCTTATGATCTCTATGATTCATCATCATCATCCTTTTCCGTCTCCAGTTTCCCGGGTGCGGTTGGCAAGCGCTCTCCACTGCTTTCTGTCATTGTACAACTTTCGTTCTACAACGTCTTCCCATTTCAGCCCTTTTTTCTCCACTTCTGATTTCACGGTCTCAATCCATCGCTTTCTGGGTCTTCCCCTCGGTCCTTTCCCTTTCAGTTCTCTTATTGAAATAGCCCCTTGGTGTTCTAGTGTTATTCATTCGCGTCATATGTCCATACCACTGGACTCTACGCTTCCCTATAACATTTGCAACAGTTTCCTGTATCTCAGCTTCTTTCCTATTTGTTTCGTTTCTGATTTTGTATTTTCTGGTCTTTTGATTCATGGTTCTAATGAATCATGATTAACCATTTAAAACTAATCGTTAAGTCTGCTTTCTCATGCTTTCTGGTAGGCTACAAGTCTATTTTTAAATCCAAATTTACTGCAAGTGTTAATTAGAACTGCAGCATTATAGAACCGTAAATAAGGACATGAAAAAGACAAGGTTTATCTTTCTATTTATCCATATGATAGATACACTGTAGCTTACTTGGAACTCTCGGGCTATGGGATGAGCTCCAACATGAGCTGGCAGTATTTCTCGACTGAAGTGGGCACCGAATGAAGTGCAATTACTGTTCATTCACAGAGTATATTTAACCTAACCTAAATAATTGTTGACAAAACAAGAAATGCTGAAAATGTCTTTAAGACATAATATTATGTGGTTTAATCGCAAAAGATGAAAAATCGCATAAAGACTCATAAACGTGAATTTTGTATGACCCTAGTCACAATTAGACTAATTGATAACTGACTTATACTTTAGCACTTTTATGACCATCCCATCTGAAATATTCTCCACACCTCGTGACGTAGTGGCCTTAATTCTTATATTTCACCTCGGAAATACGGGTTCGATTCTTGGCTCTGCTAAGTAATATTTATTCCATGTTTTTGCCCCAGTTCTTAATCTAGGAAAATTCTGGTATGATACAAAAATTAAGGCCACGGCTGATTCCTAGCCCCATTTACAATACACACACTCTAGTAGAGGCTTCACACAGATTCAGACAGATTACGCACACACTCAAGTACACGGGGGCTACATGCCCATGATGTCACAAAGCCCCTAAATGAATCAACAACATCGAAATATTCTGTCAAAGACATTGTTACAAACAATATTTTCTGAGATTGACTGCTAAAATATAGAAATGGGATGTTCTTCACAGACCATCATGTTTCACCATACGTTGTCTCTTTAGTTTGTTTTTGATCCTTGTTATAATATATAGTCATGTTGACAAACGTGTAGGCTGAAGGTTACTGATTCGAGCAATAGCGCTGTAAGAAGTTGTTCTTGTGTACACCAAGATATAACAAGTTGAAGATTACAAAAACACGAGAGTGTTGATAAATAAACTGTACCAAGGCTGCATGAGATGATTACAGTTGTGGGTGGAGTTCTTGAGGCCGGTTGCATAAGCACTTTACCCAGGATTACTCTCTTTCTTGGCAGCAAGGATAGGCTGCAACTAATTACAATTTACGGAATTACCTGTAAATATGTCACTCTATTTCCTATGAAATCAAGAGAATTGCTCTTCAGTCGGTCAACACAAGAGTGTCCAAATAGATTGGGCATAAAATGACGATTATTTTTTCACCCTATTATCTAAAAGAGAAATGTTACATGCATTATTTATACACTTCTCTAATAAATGGTGGGTGTTTAATTGGATGGCACGTTTCGCTTGTCAAGCGAGCATCATCAGATCAAAAAGTACAAAACAAAATCTCCACAAAACACTACCAAACCAACAATGCCACCCACAAACGGTCGCTGCCCTCCAACAACAACCCGCTGAAAGCATGGTAAAAACTTCAAAGTGCGGCTAATATTGCTGTTAAATACTAAAGCATTAAGCACCCGAAAAAAGAACTATTTATTTTAATTTCTACAAAGTTGCAAGACTGAGAAATGACGATCCCATTCACCAACGAATCTATGCACTATTGCTGTAATACACTTAAGCATTAATCTGTTTGAGCATTGGAATGGCTAAACAGAAGCAGATTGATCTTATTTGTAACCGGTTCATTCTTTTGTCACAATTTGTACTTATGTTTTGTTGTTGATTCTTTAGGGGTTTTGGGACATCGTGGTCATGTAGCCCCGTGTACTTCAGTATATGTAGAAGCTGTCTGATAACCTGTTTTGTCTGTACTACCGGTAGTGTGTGTATTTGTAATCGAGGTAAGATTTCAGTAGGAAACGGCCGTAGCCCTAAGTTAGGTACCATCCTGTCATTTGCCTGAAGTAGAGGTGGGAAACCATGGAGAACCACTTCCAGGATGGCTGAGGTAAGAATTGAACCCGCCTTTCCTCACATTTTCCTTACGAGGCCTCCGCGGTGACTGCCAAAAAAGGTAACGAGGCGGACACTTTTTTGATGTTTAACATCTTTCCATTCGGTAGCTCGACATTTTTGTGGGAGTGATTTTGGAAAAGGGACGGAACTGGATGAGACGGAAATGGATGGGACGGAAGTGCATGGGACGGAAACAATGAGCGCGCGTGATGGCGGAGATCGGTACAACGACGTACTGTAGGCCATGTGGCTATGGCGAATGTATATCGCATACAGTTTAGTTCAAGGTTTGGAGACCCTATTTAAGATATTCCTACAATAAATCATCTTCAAGTTGTCGTTCTTTGGTGTGAACATATTCATGTTATCATATTTGCTGAAAACAATTACGATTTATTAAATCTTCATACTTTTGCTTTATTCTTATTTAATGTAAGACTCGATGTACTGTCGGCCATGTGGCTATGTGGAATCTATATCGTATCAACAAACACTCCAAACAACGTAGGAATTCAGTATATTAACGCCGACTACTAACAATAATTGAAACTTCGTTGGTCTAAACCTTAGACCATAAATTCAATAGATGGCTGATGACGTCACATTGTTGAAACCAACATCTCGATCAGCTGACTGAAGGGAACTGCGGATAGTGATAATAGAATTATCCAATATGGAGCTCCTTTTGTATTCCTTGACGTTGCTTAGCATTCGCCATTAGCCAATTGTAGTCGGTCTTGAGCCATTACCCTTCAGTCAGCTGATCGAGATGTTGGTTTCACGTCACAGTACAGGCGCAGTGTGGCAATGCGCCCTCTATTGTATTTATGCTCTAAGGTCTAAACATATCACTGGGAGAAACACATTTAATATAACTTACCTTCCGCACACCTCATTTTTAATCG
The DNA here is from genome assembly GCA_946902985.2 of Meconema thalassinum. NCBI lineage: Eukaryota > Metazoa > Arthropoda > Insecta > Orthoptera > Tettigoniidae > Meconema > Meconema thalassinum. The sequence goes on along the minus strand of OX336393.1, from coordinate 161,256,739 downwards.
CGCCTATACTTGGCAGTGCGCTGATCGGCAAAACGAGGCCATTTTCAATAACATCGCTGGCATGGGTTCACTAACTGGCCGGTGTAGAGAGCAGCTCGCATCAAGTAAGCAGTGGATTGCTTCCGCCACGGCAAATAACAATTGTGATTCATTACGGTCAGGATTTGGCAGTGGAGTTTTACAAGTAGTTATTTCAATGACCAACAGAATTCACTGTCAACAAGGGATTTGCGCTCCCGGGACGCACATAGCAGGATAACATATCACATGTTACACATCATATGCGACTACTGTAATAATAATAATAATAATAATAATAATAAAGCGTTTTATTAATCCCTTAACGAGTCAAGGACTCATATACAAAGGAATTGTACAGTTTTATCTTGTTGGCGACAAATTACAATACAATGTTTAGTTTACAAAGTTTTCAGTATGAAAATATATACAACATTTTGTAGCTTTCATAAGTTTTTTGTACACAATGTGTTCTTCTTTTGTCTTCTCAGATTATGAAATTTCTTCAAACTGACATTTTATAATCATTCCACATAAACTGTTTTAGCCTCCTTTTAAAGATTGGTAGGCTAGGTGCAATTTTTAGCCTACTTTTCACATTTTGCAAAAATGAGGAAAAAGTAGACTTATGAGATCGGGCAAATGTGTGTCTGTCTGTGTGTCTGTCCTTCTGTCTGTCTGTCTGTCTGTCTGTCTGTCCTTCTGTCTGTCGGTCTGTCTGGCTGTGTGTGTGTCGTCCCCCCCCCCTATCAACTCCTAAACGGCTGGAGCAATCGAAACAAAATTTGGTAGGAGTAAAGATCTATACCTGAATATCTCACGGCCATATTTGAAAATGATGTCAGTGCTACCAACTGCTAAAAAATCGCAATTGAAATTTGAGCTCCATGTTGGATATCTTGGAAGGTATGAATGGGAGCTATTTCAAAATTGGCACACGTATAGATAATAATATTGCAGTTTAATTTCCAGGAGGCCATACATGGCAATGTTGCCAAAATGATTATAAGCCTGCTGATAGGTCCAATTTTAAATGCATATAACTTCTACACTATCAATTGGAATTCAACCAAATTTCGTATGTTGTATGTGTACATAAACAGATATGACTGAGCGTATTCTTAAGACCCACCAGGGCTGCCAACTGTTATTAAATGCTCCTAATTTATTTTATCCTAATACCAATATATCAGAAAGTATGCAAGCCGACAGCTTTAAACTATGCACACGTATAGTACCTGACATTCTATATTAATTTGGAGTAACTTATATACGTCAGTGCTACCAACATGATTCTAAGCCTGCTGACAGATCCAACTTTAAATACATGTAACTTCCATACTATCATTTGGATTTCAACCAAATTTCGTATGTGCTATGTGTATCATAACAGATATGACTCTCCGTATTATTAAGAGCAACCAGGGCTGCCAACTGTTAATATGTGCTGTCCCTATTTTTGTTTCCCTAAGTTAATATCAATATATCAGAAAGTATGCAAGCCAATAGCTCTAAACTTTGCACACGTATAGTACCTGGCATTCTAGATGAATTTGGAGTAACTAATTTACGTCAGTGCTGCCAACATGATTCTAAGTCTGCTGATAGGTACAATTTTAAAATGCATGTAACTTCTATACTAACTAATGGATTTTATTCAAAATTGGCACATCAATAGATCATATTATTTCAGATTATTTCTGACAAATACATGCATGACATTGTTGCCAACATGATTTTACGCGCGCTGTTAGATCCAATGTTTAACTGCATGTAACGTCCATGCTATTCATTGGACTTCAAACAAATTTTGTATTCTGTACCTTAAGAGATGGAACTAAGAATATATTCAGTCATCAGGGCTGCCAACTGTGGTGCTCTATTAGGCTACATTATGCCAGGTATACAGTATTTCGAACTAATTAGAAATGTCTATATTAGCTACCTAATTTCGTCATTATTCTAGATAGGTTCATATACTGTAGAATAATCATTGGCATGAAAAGTAGACTCCTTAGTTCGTCACGGAACTCCTTGTTATATTTTCCGGTAGTCTATTGAATTTTACAAAGGCACTATACTTAATGCTATTACTGCCATATTGTTTGGAATTGATATGGAAAAGAGTTATGTCATCTGCATGTCTAGTTTTGTAAGCGTGTAAATCAGATTGTTTAGTAAAGTTTAAATTTGTGTGGATTCTGTTGTGTAGGATTTGGTACATCAGGACATTTGATTTGATTTCTGCATTTAGGGCTACTGGTTGAATTTTACTCGTAATATAAAGGTGTTTGGTTGGTGTTAAAAAAGGGTAGTTATAAATATTTCTTATGGCTCTATTCTGAATTACATCAATTTCCTTTTTTTAGGTAATTTGAGCATTTTATACAAATTATATTCAAATATTGTAAGTGGCTATGGATTAAGGAAAAATACACTTTCCTGAGTAGATATTTTGGGATATAGTAGCTCAATTTTTTTTTATCATCCCAGCGGCAGGTGATGTTTTTTTTACTAATGCATCAATGTGCTTTTGCCACGAGAGATTTTCATCTATTATTAAGCCTAGGTATTTGACAGATGAGACCCTTTTAACTGCTTTTCCATTCAGCATTATATTCTGAGTGATGTCTAACTTTGTTCTACACTTAGATATTATTAAATAATATGTTTTATCTTCATTTATTGTTAATTTATTTGACTGGGTCCAGCCAAGTATGGTATGCATGACCTCCTGCATGTGTGTAATCAGCATGTTGGTGGTGTACGCATTGTAAAAGATGCTTAAGTCATCTGCAAATAACGTTATATTACCATGAAAACGGAGTGTTGCTATGTCATTAATATATACTAAGAAGAGGGAAGGACCCATTATTGATCCTTGGGGCACACCGTGGGTAATATTAACTTCCTCACTTCTGTAGCCATTTATTTCAATATACTGCTTGCGATTAGATAGGTAATTTTTAAACCATGTCCAAGCTACTCCTCGGATACCTGCTTTATCAAGTTTCCCTAAAAGAATTTCATGGTCAACAGCATCAAACGCCTTTCTCAGGTCTACGAAAAGGCCACTCGCTGTCATCTTATTGTCTAAGACATCCTGCAAGTTAGAGATAATATAAAATGTGGCTATTTCTGTGCTTGAGTTTTATCGGAATCCATATTGCCCTTTGTAGAAGTAATCATTTTTAGCCTATTTTCAATTTTGAAAAAATAGGCTTATGAGATCACCTTTTGTCCGTGTGTGTGTGAGTGTGTGTGTGATTCGTGTGTGTGTGTGTCCCCCTAATAAAATCTAAACGGCAGGAGCGATTTCAATGAAACTCGGAAAGTTCATAGCACTATTCCCGGCGACCTCGACCGTGCCCTTCAAATTTTGTTACGACTCACCAATCCAACATGGCGGCTGTGCGAAATATTTCACCAGCATTCAATATCTCCGAAACTATTACCGATATTACCCTGACATTTTCTATGGTGATAGAGGGAACTACTATAAGTTCACTTATGTGACTTTTGAAAACCTGGTAACTACAAAACCAACATGGCGGCCAAGCGAATTTGCGACTTTTAAATAGACGTTTCTCGCGATTTGAACAACCAAACGCAATGAAACTTGGTACAGTATATGTTTATATACATTGTAATGCACCGACATCTAACTTAGTTCAATTCTTTACATAATCACTAGATGGCGGATGTGCGAAATATTTCACCGGCATTCTATATCTCTGAAACTATTAGCGGTATCTCCCTAAAATTTTGTACGGAGATAAAGGGCACTACTGGAAGTCCATCTATACGATTTTCAAAAACCGGTTAACTACAAAACGAACATGGCGGCCAAGCGAATTTGAACATTTTAAATAGACCTTTCTCGCGGTTTAATGTTCCAAGCGCACTGAAACCTGGTACAGGAAATATTTATACACATTGTAATCCACTGGTATCTAATTTAGTTCAATTGTTTGCATAACCTCAAGATGGCGGCAGTGCGAATTTTAAAATTAAGTTTTTATTTCTTGTGATGTAGTCATGCGATCGAAGTGAAAGTTTGAATAATGAGCCTACGCAATAATTTTCCTTTAATGGTACATGACTCTATGGCCTATACATTTAACAATCCAACATGGCGACCATCCGAAATATTTAGACAATACTGAGTATCTACGAATCTATTTTAGCAATCAAACTGCATTTTTAATGTTCATAGGGGCTATGAACTTAAGTTCACCTATAGGACTTTAAATAACCTGGTGATCACAAATCCAACATGGCGGTGACGCGAAGTATAAATATTCATATGGACGTTTCTCGCAATTTAACCATCCGCGTGCAGTGAAACTTGGTACAGTAAATCTTTACCGAATGTTAATCCACTGGCAACTAATTTAATTCAATTGTTTCCATAACTTCAAGATGGCAGCTGTGAATTTTTTTTTAATCTTCTTGTTTTTTCTTGTGTCCTAATTATGCGATTGAAGTTTGAATACTACACGTTCACAATAATCTGCATGTAACAGTACATAACTCTAGGACCTACATATATAAAATCCAACATGGCGACCATCCGAAATATTTAGTCGGTTCTCAATATTGAACCCTTATTGATCTACGATAAATAAGTATTCATAATTATTATTATTATTATTACTGCAGCCCAGGCAGTACTTGTGGAAGTTGATGAGGATAAAGGCAAGGTAGCGTGTCGCAATGATTGCCACAGAAGTAGCAAGTGGTAGCTATTCTTGAAAACGGCCTGGTAATCTGAGTTCAAGGCCAAATTGTGTAACAACTTGCACCAGAATTGGAATCATAAAGGGATGGTCACGAGTTACTTGCAACCGACCTACGATTGAATCACCCAATCAGGAGAGACCACGCCAAGATCACGCGATGGATGGCGTCAGTGGTAAAAAGCGCGCGTAATTGATTATCTAAAGAACCGCCGATCAGAATTATCTCCGCATGAGTGCGCTGAGACGTTTGAATTATTTGATGAAGATTGACACTAGTCCCGTGTGTGTGTGATGAAAACCCTGGAAAATGTTTCTTAATTCACCCCACTCTTCATCCCCCTGTCAGTTTCTAATAAATTGTTCGACGAGACGCTGTTCGATGTCTTTTCGTTTTGGAGCTCTGTGAGCTAACTTCACGCCAGTCTGTGTAAAGATTTTAACGCTCTAATATTATTCAAAGTCATTTTATTTGTGAGCTCTGATGAGCTAACTTTACATCAGTTTGTGTAGCGATTTTTAAAGCTCTAATATATTATTTGAAGTCTAATACTTTGTGGGCTTTGTGAGCTAATGTCACGCCAGTTTGCGTGGTGATTTTAAAACTTGAATATTATCTTAAAGACAACTATTTTCAGCTCTTAGGGGCAAGACGTGTGTAACATTCTAATTAGCGCTCCAGCCCGAGCGAAGGTCAAGCAGAGCAGTAGAGATTACCGAGCGAGATAGCGACTGTAAGTCAGTCAGACTTTAAAACTTGTATTGTCGAGCCAGTGGCGATGGACTCGAAGTTGTATATTTCATGTAAATTTTCATTGTATTTTTCATGTGTGTATCGTGCGTGTGTGAGCGAGATTAGGGAAAGTCTTCGTGATTAATCGCATAGGAATATTTGTGGGCGAATGTAGTAACTCACAAGCGATTATAGCCAGGTCAAATTTTAATAACATTGAACTTTTCTTCCAAAGAGACTACATCAAGATGTCCAACGTGTGGTCAGGAACCGGAGTGATGTTCGACGCTTCTACGAAGACGACTATGGAGTGCTAATTTTCCCATAGGGAAATGGGCTGAGATGGAGGTCATATGTTTTACAAGCTGAGACGGTGATGTACAACAATTGATTATTCAATTATGTAGTTAGATTGGCGGGGGAACTTTGTAAATAGTTAATTTTAGTCTTTTCTTGTTTTGAGTGTTTTTCTTACCGACACTAAATGTTTTAAATGTACGACGTGTTTGTTGTGTATTTATTTTCCTTTGGAGTCATATTTAATGTGCAAGGCGCGTGTACGTGGTTTTTATCCATGCAAATGCGAAACCCGTTACATTCGATAAGTGGTGCTTTATTAAAGTTCATATTTTTGATAGGAAAGGGAGGTAATTTCTGTAAGATGTTTGCTGAACAGGTTATTATTCATATTAGGGTTGCCAAGTGCAACAATTTAAGATGTAATTATAGAACACCTTAGTTCTAATTTGATAGATTTTTTTAGTCCTTTTCAGGTTTATTAGTCACTGGCATTGAACGGAGGCGCCAGCAAGTGGAAAATATTTATGTCATTTTATTTCAGGGTCTGTCAAACCCATACGTGTGATTCTGTGTGTGTCATTGTGTCAGGTGTGTGTTGATTCTACGTGAAGAAGGGTAGAGGTCCTACCGCCCTCATATTTTTGTTGTTGTTGTATTTTTGATGGAAAGGCAGGGTGCTCCAGGGAGACCGCTGTTCCTTGTCCATACTGCTGATTCTTGGATTTCCTAGGGGAAATGCCGGGATATTTTGTTCTGACACACACACACGTATTATTGTGCTTTGGGGCACGCTTCTTCGAGATTCGATCCCGGCCTTGGGAGGTCGAGGTCATTGTGACACGTGGGTTGACAGATATGCAGATTTCCACGAATCGCCCTTCTCGCCTGGTGACTTATTTTTGTTAGGCAGTCCTATTTTCCGACTGGCCCCTTTAAGCTTTCAAGCAGCAAACCTGTTCATTGTGATGGTTATTTTTGAACCATAATTAATTGGGGAGTTCGCCATGTTTGTGACGGATTATTGCATGTTGTATGGATAGAATAATGCGTTAATAATGTAAATGTTGGCTGTGAGCCTATTGATTTGTTTATGACTCAATTCATGTAATTTAGTATGTGACGCCTGTGTGGCGTAGTGGTAGTGTACTTGTAAAAATGACAGCGGTCATATGTGTATTTCTTTTATTGGTCATGTGTTAACTTACTTGTGTTGATTTGTGTGAGAAGGCCTAATTTTAGGCAGTAAATGTTGTTGCTACGGCAGTTTTGATTCCAATTTCACGCGGAAATTATTGTGTCGGTTTAGTTTTAAGTGTTGTATAGTTGTTCCCCGCGTCTGTCTAGCTCTAAGTAATGTGGATTCGTCGTCTGAAAGTATATTCTGGATGATGACGAATCACGCATTCGATTGTACTCATCGTGAAGCATGTATAACAGCACACGCGCATACAATTGTCACTTTTGTTGATTTTTCTTTGGGACATTTGGTCCAAGTATTAATCTCTCCAGAGATTTGGCCTAGTTTTGGCAAACTTCATTTTATTCAGTGGGAGTCATATGGGAGTTTGTTTTGTTTATTCTTGTTGTAAATAGCTGATCTGTTTATTAAATTCATTTGTTTTAACCCTGGCTTCACTTTTTCCTGCATGTTATTTTGTTATATGTTACCCTGCATGTTAATGAAGCGCTTTAACAACAACTTACGATATGGACTGTTACACCCCCCGAAACTGAGTCTCATAAGCTTCTTTGCAAGGGTTCAATATCTATGAATCTATTACAGCAATCAAACTGAAATTGTGTATGTTGATAGTGGCAATTAACATAAGTAGGATATTTGAAAATAGGCTGTATAGTTCTTCACGGAACTACTTGTTATTTAAGAAATTAACAATTCTGTTTTACTACTGTTTCGAGTACCTTGGATATGGGTGGGAGGATGGAAATGGGTCAGTAATTGTCCGGATTGCTTTTGCCACCTCCTTTATAGACTGGTATGACTCGTGCTATTTTTAGATCGTTAGGCACCAGAACAGTCTCCAACGATAAATTTATTAAAGTAGTTAGTGGGCTACTTAGCATGTCAATGGAGTTTTTTTAAACAATTTTACTGACATACCATCTTTGTCTTGGCTACTTTTCATTTTAAAGCTTAATATAATATTGCGAATTTCCATCTCATTAGTCGGGGTCATAAATATGGAATCTGTGTTGACATTAATTTCATTAACTTTCTTCCCTGAGGGGATATATTTGGCTAATTTGTGTGCTATGTTTATAAAGTGAGTGTTTAGAGCATTGCAAATATTTTCATTTCCTGTGAAAGATTTACCGTCAATTATTATCTCACTGGGACCATCTTTGTTTTCAGTTGTGCAGTTGTATATCATTTCATTGATTACTTTCCAAGCATATTTTATGCTATTGGCATTCAATGTTAATCTATGTTCATAGTATGAGGATTTCAGTTTCCGTTTTAAAGCTGTCACTTGGTTCTTACATATTATGTGCTCTTCCTTTAAGAGGTTGTTGTTTCTGTGAATGTTAATTTTAAGTTTAGCATGTAGTAGGTCCCTTTGTTTTATACTCCATTGTGTCAAACATAGGAAAAGCTGTGGGCTGCGAGATTGCCAAAGAGGAAATAGACATTGCACATCGGATTCCGTCAGCTAATAGGTCAATTCCCAGACCCATTGTGGTAAGATTTGTTAACAGATGGAAGAAGCTTGACCTAATTAAAGCAAGGCGTAATGTACAGCGACTGTCCTCATCGGATGTTAGTGGATGCACAGGAGGAGAAACTGTTTATGTAAATGATCACTTAACTCCTAAAGCTAAAGGCCTTCTCAAAAGAGCAAATGACCTAAGGCAGAAAGGTTACAAATTTGTTTGGTCAAGGGAAGGGAAAGTCTTTATAAGGAAGGATGAGTTATCCCCAATTACTCACGTAAAAAGTATTGAGGATATTCTCACTTTGGAAACCTTGTAATTCACATCATTTCTATGGAAGTTGTAGAAAAACAGGTAGATAACTTAAAAGAACTAAAAGGAATTACTTACGGATTTAGAATTTTATATTCAAACTGTCAGAGTATCAGGAATAAATGTAGTCAGTTCAACAGCCTTATTATAACCGAAGCAAATTTCCCGGATATTATAGTATTGACTGAAACATAGTTATGTCTCGAAGAGGAGAAATATTTCAATGTAATTGGATATGACGGTTACTTTTGTTCAAGCGTTAATACTAGAGGGGGAGGGATAGCTATTTTCATCAAAAGGCCTCTTAAGGCAAATATAACGATGTCTATTAATGATACTAAAACACCCTATAATCTATTGCTTGTTGAGGTAATCGGTTTTAGTAAGGATTTCCAAATTTTAGCTTGCTACAACCCGAATGTGAATCATGGCACTGAATTTCTTAAAATTCTTGAGGATACTTGGATGAAGTATAGTAATAAAGCATGCTTTACAGTTGGAGATATAAATATAGATAAGTTAGGACAAAGTCGTCTAGCTGAAGAACTTGATAAATTATGTGTTTGTTTCAACCAGAATGCATGTAATACAATATATCCGACCAGAGTTACAACTGATAGTGCTACCTTGATAGATCATATCTATATTAACAAACAGTATTGTTGCAACCTGTATAATGTATTCAGTGATTTTAGTGACCACAACCTTTTAGTATGCGACTTTGAAATTCCTATTACTGGTACTGCTCAAGTTCATAAAAGGCATAAGCAAACGCAAAGATGGAATTTACAAGCCATGGATTATTTTATGTCTGTTAATCCATTAGAGACCAAGGATGATGATAGCTGTGAAATAATAGTGGACAAATTGATCTATTATTTGGAAAACGTCAACAGTGAGACTAGGGACCTAAGATCGAGTCATATTACAAGTGGAAGATTAAGGCCATCTTGTCCATGGGTAACTCCAGATTTTTTAAAGCTAATTGATCAAAAGAACAGGTTATATAGTAAACTAAAAAGGCAGCAAATCAGAGTAAGATCTGGATGTGAGTATCAGTCAAAGGAGCTAATTGCAGACTATAACGCACACTGTAAGAAAGTAACAAAAATGAGAAGAGAACTAGAAAATGCATATTTTTTGAATAGATTAAACAACACAAATAATCACTGGAAAATTATCAATGAAATATTATCAACAGATACCAAAGCCAATAATAATAGTAATATTAACCTGGAAGTAAATGGTAATTTGGTTACAAATCCAACTGAAGTCTGTACAATTTTTAATGAACATTTCACAAGTATTGGTAAGTCACTTGCCGATAAAATTCCTATCAACGATTGCACCAAATCAGTAACAGGACCTGTCAACTCTATTTTTCTTGAGCCCACAGATGAAATTGAAATCTCACGAATAATTAATGATCTTAAAAAAAGTAGTAGTTTGGATGTTTCTGGCTTAAATAATAACATAATTAAGACCCTGTTTCATCAGTTAGTACCGTATATCACAAAATTAATAAATAAATCCTTCAGCGAAGGGAAAATTCCTAAGAAGTTAAAAATGGCCCGAGTAGTACCAATCTATAAGGGATCAGATAAACATGATGTTAATAATTATAGACCTATCTCAATACTTCCTGTTATTTCTAAAATATTAGAAAAGGTAGCGAAGGACCGGCTACTAAAATTTCTTCTTCGTAACCATTATTTCTATAAGCATCAGTATGGATTCATTCCCAACTCTAGCACAAACAATGCAGTGGAAGATATAATTGTTAGACTTCAAGAGGCTCTAGATTCAGGATTGCTTGCTTCAGGTTTATTTATAGATTTAAAAAAGGATTTCGACACTGTGGATCACTCTCTACTGATTCATAAATTAGAATCAGCTGGTGTGAGAGGAACTGCACTTCACTGGTTTGTAGATAACCTTAAAGACAGGGAACAATTTGTTAGTTGCATGAATGCTGAGAGTAGTTGCCAAGCAATTACTATTGGGGTGCCACAGGGATCTGTTTTAGGCCCAATATTATTTTTAATATTTATCAACGACATTGGTAGACTAAATTTAAACGGTAAGATATCCCTATTTGCTGATGATACCAATGTATTCTATGTTGGAAAGTCTGTCCATGAACTCGAACAGAAAATGCAGGAAGATGCACATCTGATTCTATCATGGATGCATGAAAACCGTCTAACAGTTAACTTAAGTAAAACTAACTATATCGTCTTTCACAAGCCTTCCTACAACCTACCTTTAGACATGCAATTATTCTTCCACGACCAATGTCTACCCGAGTTAAATCTACCAAATTTTTGGGATTAGTCATTGATGAGCTACTCTCATGGGATGATCATGTCAAAGCTATTGGTGGAAAAATAATTCCAGCTATAGGAGTTCTAAGCCGAGTAAAATACAAAGTTCCTCGAGCACTACTGAAGTCTATATATCACGCACTTATTGAAAGTCACATTGCATACATGATTCACATTTGGGCCTGTTGCAGCAAAGGATTATTCAATAAAATTAATATATTACATAAAAGGGCTTGAAAATACTTTTCAATCTTCCCATGTTAACACCTACAATTCAATTATACCAACAATGTAATGTTCTATCACTAAATTGTCTCCGTCAAAGAGCCTCAGTAATAATGATATATAAAATTAAACATAAAATAACCAATTCAAATATCATACTCACAACCAATTCAGATACTCACTCACACATCACCAGAAATGCAAGCAATATCCACTATAATGTAATAAATACCAGCAGGTTTGGAAATAATTCACTATGGCATTACTCATCATTTATATATAATAGACTGCCTGATGGCCTGAAAAATATCTCCTCACCGAGAACTTTCAGGAAAGAACTGTTTAAATTCTTAATGGATTCAACAATGTAACTTACATATAATTTCTAAAATACCATTGTTACCTTGATGTACTGCACTATCACGAGCCTCGGCTCAGGTGCCCCTTATGAGATACTAAAAAAAATAGTTAAATTAATTCTGTTGTTATCCATGGGTTTTTGTGGTTCTGGTGTATTTCCTTCAAAGGTGAGTCAGTGTTTTCTTTGTTGGGTGTCTGTGTCAAGATTTTGTGTTTCATGGCGTTGTAAGTTTCGTTTAGATCATCTAAGCAGCCTATTTGATTCAGATCATTAGAGAATTTGTTTTTGTTCATGTACCAGTAATTTTTATTCACGTTTTTTGAACTAGACCTTTGCTTGTTGGGGGCGTATTTAAATGTCATGTTCGAGATTGGGCTTTTGCCTGGATAGTAATTTGACCAGAAAATCTCAGTTACAAGAATATTATGATCACTAATATCACTATTTATATTGCTTATTTTATAGGCATATTTACAGTTATTAGTGGCCACCTGATCAAGGAGCGTACTTGTTGATTCACTTATTCTTGTTGGATAGCGAGTATTGCCTTGTGTGAAACCATAGCTTGATAGTAGATTGAGGTATGATTTGGTTACATTATTTTTGTTTAATAAGTTAATATTTGTATCACCAATGCATAAGGAAAGATTGGTATTGTTTTTCGAGAGAATGTGCTCTAGAGATTGCATGAATTTCGTTGCGTTATTTATGTTAGGATTATATACTGCAATTATATTAATAGTATGCAGGTTATTGAAACGAACAGTATCATTTCTTATAAGCTCTAACTGGATCAAGCTATGGTTACTCTCAACTAGGTTAAGAGCTTTTGTATTCCATTTTTTGTAGACATAAACTCCCACACCTCCACCATCCTGATTGTCTCTGTGTTCAAATGCAACAGAATAGTTGTTTAGGTTGAAGTATTTAGCTTCATTACTTTTTACCCAAGTCTCGGTTACCACTATGACATCTAGATTTTCCACAATATGTATTAGTATCTCGATATCTTCTAGTTTATTTTTTAGGCTTCTGCTATTTAGGTAAAGACACTTGATTTGGATAACCTCATTTTTAGTGTCTGCTACGTAGTCGTGGATACAGTCATATTCACGCTCATCAATTGATGTGTGTAAGTCAACATCAACTAGTAGGTCCATGTCTTGATTCATTATTATTACTGTGAATGGGATGGCTGAGCCTTGTTGATGGAAGAGTCTTTAACTAGCGTTTCAATGTCTTCTGGTGAGGTGATCCTGATAGCCTTGTCACTATCTGATTTACGGACGAAAATTTTACAGTCCCGGGTCCAGACGTATTTAAAACCTAAATTACGGAGGTCTCTTGCCTGTTTGTGAAGTAATCAATCAATCAATCAATATTTATTGTCGTTTAACAACTTATCGTTGTATTAGACTACGTCACATTGTTAAAAATACATTTTCAATTTACAATAAAATCACAAAGTTATGTATAATATATTACAAGTATTATTACCAGCTTACTGAATTCTATAAAATAAAATAAGAATAAAATAACACGAATACAGTAAGAAGAAGTTGATCTTCTATAGTCCATCTGGGTAGAGTGTAATTTTCTCTTCAAATTCGACCAAAGTGTAAATACTGCTATTAATGAGCCATCGCTTAATGGAAGCTTTGAAAATGTTTATAGACTCCTGCTGTAGTTGTGTTGGTAGTTTGTTGAAGATTTTAATTCCATAGTATTTGTAGTGGTCTTGTGTTTTCTTTAACCTGACATGAGGTGTATCTAACTGGTTTCTTATTCTTGTGGTGTGTGAATGCACATCCCTTCGATTTGTATATACACTGAGATTTTCTTTAATATACACTAAGCTATGGAATATGTATATTGATGTAAGAGTCATAATTCCAAGTTCTTGGAAGTGATTTCTGCAGGATTCTGTACTAGGCTTGCCTTGTAGACATCTTATTGCCTTCTTCTGCCATCTGAAAACATCTTGTGCCCCTGTTGAGTTTCTCCACAATATTATACCATAAGTTAAATGTGAATGGAAAAATGCATAGTATGCGAAAATCATCTGATTGGCACTAACTGATTGTTTGAGTCTTCGCAATAAAAATAAGACTCGTGCTAATTTTGTACATAATTTTTGTGTGTGAATGTCCCAGTTTAATTTAGAGTCTAAATGGATTCCCAACAACTTAACAGAGCTGCATTCATGACTACTTGAAGCCAATTTGACTAAGTGAAAATTTCTTCTGTTTTGTTACTGTTTAGAAATAGTTTGTTTACCTATAGCCAAGAAGTTGATTCACCTAATAATTTGTTTCTTTTCTCTTCAAGGCAAGTTAGGCCTCTATCACTTGTTGTTACAGTAATATCATCAGCATACAGTATTGACTTGGCATTTATATTATTAACAATGTCGTTTATATAGACCAGGAAGAAAAATGCTCCAATTTATTTATTTATTTATTTATAGGGTACAGAAAGTCCCAGTGAGCTGGTAGCTCAAGGGGGGACTGCCCTTTACAAATATGGCTTAGCAACTTATACTAGAATATATTAAGGTGGTAGGATCATTTATTCAGTCTTTATGGGTTCATCTATATTCTTCAACATATAGTTTCAGGAAGTACCTGCGTGCTTCCTTTTTGAATTTGTTTAAGTTTACAATTTGTCTCAGTTTAGGAGGTAAGTTCTTATAAGATGTGCTGGCTGAATAGGAAATACTTTTAATACCATATCTAGTTGTGTTTGTTGACTCCATGTATAACTGGTTTGCTGATCTTGTGTTATGGGTATGAATGTCTTTCCTGCATTGAAGTTCAGTATTAAGATTAATAAGACCTTGTTTATATTTAAACATAAATAAAGCTTCAGAGTATTTGAGCTGGCTTCGTAATGGCAATATGTTTGTCTCCTGAAATACTTGTACAGTTGGTTTCCTAAAATGGTAACCATACATGATTTTAATTGCTCTTTTTTGGAGAACTTCGAGCTCATTTATTGATTCCTGTGCACATTTACCCCACATTATGTTCATGTACATAAGGTGAGAATGAATAAGAGAGGCATATATGCTCCTTAAATGTTGATTGCTTATTCCATACTCCCTTAATCTTTTTAGAACACCAATTACACTAACAATTTTCTTTTTCACATTTGTGACATGTTCATTCCAACTTAAGTTATTGTCCAAAGTTAGGCCTAAATATGTGTATTGTTTCACCATTTCGATGGTTACATTACCAATTTTAACTATGTTGCAAGTGCTTGGACTGTAAGCTGGTTTGTGAAATAGCATGTATTTTGTTTTTGAGCTACTTATGATTAATTTACTTTTTGAAAGCCATGTTGTTAATATATTTAGGTCCTTTTGCATATTCTGCATAATCGTTTGTTCACAGGCGCTCTCGTAAAGTAGAAATATATCATCTGCAAATAGAAATATTTTACCAGTAAACTCTAAATAACCTATATCATTAATAAAAATCAGGAACAGCAATGGTCCGAGCACTGTCCCTTGTGGGACACCGCATTTAACATCAGAGATGGACCCTTTAGTTTTATTAATATTAACATACTGCTTCCTGTTAGACAGGTAGTTTTTAAACCACTCAAAGGCTATTCCTCTAATTCCTGCATTTGATAGTTTACTTAGCAACAAGGTATGGTTAACAGTGTCGAACGCCTTAGCAAGATCTATAAATAGTCCTGCTGCTATTTTATTGTTATCTAATGCTTTATGTATAAGTGACACTACGTCAAATGCTACTGAATCAGTGCTATGTTTGGGAAGGAAGCCGTATTGATATTTGAAGAAAAAATTGTTTTTTGTTAGGAAATTCAGGACTTGTTTTTTGATTACTATTTCCAGTACTTTCACAAGTGAGGATAATATACACAACGGTCTGTAATTACTGGGGTTAGATACATCACCTTTTTTAAATATTGGTACCACTCTTGCTAGTTTACATTTATCTGGTATTACTCCTGTTTGTAGTGACAAGTTAATTATATCAGCAAGAAATGGAGCCAGATGATTGGCACATCTCTTAAGGAGTATGTTATTTATTCCATCATCTGTGTAATTCTTTTTATTCGCAAGGTTTTGAATGATTTGTTTAACTTCTGTCACATTTGTTGGTTTTATGAATAGTGAGTTACAGATCTTCGATTGCAAATTTGGGATCATTGGAGTATCTTTAACCAAGTTTTCTACAACATTTATGAAATACATGTTAAATGCTTTACATATATCTTGGCTAGAGGTGTATTGTATGTTTTCATATTCAATTTCAAAAATGTTTCGTGTATTATGAGGTTTGCCAAGTATTTGATTTACTGCCTTCCACATTCCTTTTATCGTATTCCCTTCTCTAATTACATTGTTGTAGTATAACTTTTTCAGCTCTCTTTTCATTCTAGTCACATCCCTACTGCATCTTGTGTACTCTTTAATGGTTTCAGTTGAAGGGTTTTTAGTTTTAGTTTTTGCATACAAATTATTTTTTCTTTTTACCGCTTCCAGAAACTCCTGTGTTACCCATGGTTTGTGTGTACCTCTTACCTGTGGTTTTTGCTTAATATTTATACTAGCTGTCTTAAGCCCATCACTAATGAAATCACAAAGCTGATTATATGCTTCGTTGACGTCAGTAGTTAGATTTGTAAATTTATTTTTTGAAAAGAAATTGTTCAGTTTGGCATAACTTATTTTCGTAAATGTTTCTATATTGGAACGATTATTGGATTGCGTACTCACTTCTGGTTGTGATGAAATGTCTAGAATTAAAATATTATGATCACTAAGGTCACACATAACATTATACAAATAGAAATTATCATTATTGGCAAAGTTAGAATGTATATGGTCAATTAAAGTTGAAGAAGTAGGTGTTATTCTTGTTGGCAGTTTTGTATTGCATGGATAAAAATTAAAGCAATTCAGTAAAGACGAATAGGCCCTGTAAATAATGCTGTCTTTTAGAAAATCTACATTATCGTCTCCGATAAGTAGTGTGTTTGATTTGTTAGTATTGCAAAGTATGTGTTCAAGGTCAAGCATAAATTCGTTTGCATTACTCTCCCTTGGATTATAGTAAGCAATAACATTATATCTTCTGTGTTTCTGAAATATTTCGATTTGTAGTATACTGTGATAACTGTTAATGGTGTTAATAACTTTGGTCGCCCATTTTCTAGATATATAAATTGACAGACCTCCTCCAGTACCGATTCGTGTTACATGGTGTGAGTCAAAGCTGGGAATGTTATAATAGTGTGTTTCTTGGTCTGACAACCAATTTTCTGTTATGACTATTAAATCTATTTCTAAAATCTCGTCAATAAGGAGCATAATATCCTCGAACTTATTCCGAATACTTCGTGCATTGATGTAGATACATTTAAATTTTGAATTCAAGATCTGATTTTTAGTCTGTAAATTATAGTTTTCTATAGAATCACAATGAATTTCGACAGAGCTTAATGTTTCGTTGTGTTTATAGTCGTCTCCGTCCATTTAATATATATGCAACTTTTGGTGTGTGATACCTGCAGCACCTATTGTCCGTATTTTTTCTCGAAGTGGGCGATCTTCGCTTCACCGCCGATGAGTGTGCTTGGACCATCTCGAGCTTCCCGAACATAAATCTTGCAGTCTCTTGTCCAGGTTCCAAATATCTTCCCATTCTGCTTCAGGATCCGGCATCTTCTTGCAATATAGTCGTTCCTGGGTGATAGGTGGTCATTTATAAAAATATTGCGTGATGGTCAATTCAGTCCAATGTCCTGGGTTGTTAGAACTCTCTTCTGAATTCTCGCATTCACTATTTCATCCTTCTTCCACCTGTTGGTGAATTTCACCACGATTCGCCCCACGTCTCCGCCTCTCGCCGGCAAACGATGGGCGACATCGATGTCACGGAGTCCCAACTCAACCCCCAATGCCCTGGAAGCTTGGATCACTAGGTCGTACACATTTTCCCTCGGCATTTCTGGCATTCCACTAAATAGTAAATTATTCCTACGTGTGTACTGTTTAAGGTCTTCTGACCCATCTAACGCTTGCTTTGTATCACTGCTGATACTTGCCACCGACTTTTCCAATTCTAGTGTTCTTTCTTTTTATCTCATTTGTGAGATTTTTGAAATCTTCAAATTGTTCGTTAATGAATTCCGTGGCTTGCTTAATTATTTTCAAATCCTTCATGAAAGTGTTCCTTAGTTCATTTACTGACAACTGAATCTTTTCTGTCACCTCCTTCACCAAGTCACATTCACTGAACTTGAGTGGAGGGTGACAATCCTCGCGATTGCATTTCCACACCTTTTGCGGATCACTTTTTACAGACTGGTAGGCTTTCTTCGAAAGTCTTGTGCATTCCTTGTGGAAATTACGCCCACAATCCCCTTCACAACTAACGAATTCTTCGCAATTTTTCACTTTTTTCCCGCACGGAGAACAAACATTACTAGCCATAGCCGCCATCTTACATTTGACTGAACCTTGGGCTACACCTGTATTTACAATGAGCGGAGCAGATTATTGGTTGTCTATTACAACTATTTGCCTTCTCTTGTGGAGATAGGAGGTAATTAATGATAATTCACAATCTTTGACTCCATAATAGTGAAGTTTTTGTATTAATATGTCATGATCCACAGACTCGAAAGCTTTTCTTAGGTCTAAGAGTGTGACAGATGCAATAAGTTGAGATTCAAATCCAGCAATCACTTCATCAACAACAGCTTCGACAGCTTGAATCGTTGACTTACTAGTTCTGAAACCAAATTGGGTACTATTAAACAACTTGTGCTCCTCAAAGAATGCTGATAATTGTTCTGTCATACACTGTTCTATTATTTTGGAAATAATTGGGACAATTGAGATTGACCTGTAGTTACTGGGGTCCATCATATCTCCTTTTTTATGGACTGGAATTGTGATTGTGATTTTCAGACACTCTGGAAAAACTCCAGTAGTAAATATCCAGTTTATTAGATAAGTTAAAGGTAATACTATGATGTCTATTATTTGTTTTAGAATAAAATTCGACATTCCATAATAATCCTCACATTTTGAATTGTTTAGTTCTGAAACTATTTTTAGAACCATCTCCTATGTTATTTGTCTCCATCTGAAGGATGGTGTGGGATTTTCATCTACCTTATGGTTTTCCAATTTCTCCATAAACTTTGTATGATGATTTTCATGTTCCAAACTTTTGACCATATTTTCAACAGAATTTATAAAATATTCATTTAACACATTTTGCGTTATTGGTGTAGAGTCCTTACTTTTATTTTTACCCAGTTCCTTGTTTATGATTAACCAAGCAGCTTTACATTTATTCTTTGCATTATTAATGAACTAATCATTCGCTCTCTTTTTTGCTGCTTTAATTTCCCCCCGATATAATTTTTTAATGTGATTATAGTTTTCTATATCCTGTGGGTCTCCTTTCTTTGCTTTAGTGTACCGGTAATACATGATCTTTAGCTTCCTAATAACATAAAGGTAAGGCGTATACCATTTGGCATTATTTTTACTTTGTTTTTGACCTGGACTGTTATTTTTTTTCTTAATTGGGCAGCATTTATTTAAGGAAGTATGTATTATATTCATAAACTTATCAGCAGCTTCAGAAACAATGTTATAGCTCACAATTATGTTTTCCAAATTCCTGCTGGTCAACTCGTGCCTTAATCTGAGAAAGTTATTGTCGCTCAACATCCTAATATACTTGACTTGCCTATTTTCTGGGAAGTGTCCTGTATCAATTTGAAATGTTAGCCAGAGGCCACTATGGTCAGACAAGAGAGGCTTTGTAACACCAAAATTATAACCATTTGTTGGCACATTAGTAATAATGTTATCTAAACAAGACTTCTTTCTATTTGGTTGGTTATTGATCAGATAAAAATCAGAATATTTAAAATGTTACAGAATTGTTTCTTTGCCAATGATTCAATTAATACATTTATGTTAATATCCCCTAAACAATATATTTTATACTTTTGGAATTTTGCTAAGTAACAAGCAAACCTTTCCCATATGTTTATAGGCCTGGACATCCGAATCATGTGTACGATATATGGGAATAATAATAAATTTAGCTCTTGTAAACTTTACCCCCAGCTACTTCAAAGAGCTGTTCTATACAGAAATCATTTAAATCCATTGTTATACTGTCAATGTTTGTAGTTACTTTCTTGAATATAGCAAAACCCCCGTTTGATTTATTTTTTCTACAAAAGCTAGTCATTACCTCATACCCTGATGGAATATAAAGACTAACCTCTTCCTTCACAAGCCAGTGTTCATTTACACACAAGATATCTATTGAAAGGGAATTGAAGTGTTCTAGTTCACCTAACTTATTTCTTATAGATTGTAAATTGATATGAAATATATTAAACTCTTTCAAAACTTGTGAAGATAGCTCATCAGATTTGTTTTCAGTGATATTTACATCTTTAGTAAGTTCATTCAAAATTACTAATTTGTCTGTAACATTATTTTCAACTCGGATATTTGTACAAGGTTTCTGGTTTAAGGATCCGAGTTTCCTAGCACGTTTCCCTGCAAATGCCAGGTAAGAGGTATAGCTTTTCTCAATTTTGAGACATCGCTTATCTCCCTCCTGATAATGAAAGCAATTTCCCTTCCTAGTGCTTCTTTCCCTTTGTGGTTAAGGTGCAAGCCATGCTTAGTAAACATTTCTCTGCTAAATTTGGAAATATCAATAACTTCACGATTTTTTAAATGTTTACATAAGCTATGAATTTGAGCATTAGTTTCACTTACAGCCATATTAACACAAGATTCCTTCATAAGATCATGTCTATAAGGTACATTAACAACAATTACTCGTGAATTATTCATTATTGAGAGCTTACCTTTTGAACTCCTGACTAATTTGTTACCTTCATTAGCAGCAACATCGTTGGTCCCTGTCACAATTACTACATAATTATCCTTTTCCATTAGAGGATTGCAATTGGCAAGAACATCCACAGTTTTTGCACCAGGTTTTACTGATCCACACACTTGTATACAAGGATTATCAAGATTAGTCTTGATTTCTTCTGCCAAGCCCCTACCCTGGCTGTCTGCATACACGTTGACTGCTTGCCGTGAGGAAGTTGAATTATTAGTTTTCTTTTGTGGGCTCCTAGCACTGTGTTTGGTTTTACTATTGGATGATTCCGGTGAAAACGTGTCATTTGAAACATTTTCAAGCACTTGAAATTTATTGGAGCACTTCACTGTTGCACTTGTGTGTTTCACAACATACTCGTTTTGTCCCATTTGATTTGCATTAGGCCTAAAATTGCGACCTGTAACCTTTGTCCAATTCTGTATTTCTTTCTTGTCTTCTTCTAACGCTGCAATTCTTTCTTTCAAAGGTTCATTTTCAGCTCTCAATGCCATTAAGTCTTCTTGAGGTAGGCCTACTCCTAAAATTTTAACTACGGATTCATAATTGTTTTGTTGTTGTTGTTTAGTCTCCATGCTATTGCCGCTTTGTTTATACATGCACTGCAGATCCACTCACTTTCATGTTCGTTAAAATTGGACTTGATATTGATATTTCCACAGCGAAAATGGTACCATTCATCACAAATTGTACATAGAAAACCGTTTTTCACTACTCTATTACATTTAACACACTTTTCGTCACTGATTTTGAGATTTATCGGAGATAACTCAGACTCGGTACTAACAGCCGCCGCCATGTTGGTATTGCAGGCGCAAATGCTCTCGTTAATGTATATAGATTCCTGCATCACTTGAGTTCAGGTTGGGTTTGGATCTTTTGCCTTTTAGAATTGCCTCTTTTTTAGCCGGCTGCATAATTTTACTACGGTAGTAAAGAAGGTGGAAGACCTTCTCTGCTTTGTGGTAGCCGATGGCAGGCGTCAATATCGGACTCAACAACTGTGACACCCAATTGGTCAGCGATAGTCTTGACAATTTGAACGGGGTTTTCGTTTGAAGTGTGCGGCACGCCATGAAGCTCTAAGTTGTTTCGCCGAACGTACTGTTGAAGCTCGAGATTCTCTTGCTTTAACAATTTGACCTCACTGCAGGCGATATTTTTATCCTTCTCTAACTCACAAACTCTTTGGCTGAGCTTTGTTATTTCTGACAAGGCTTGCTTCAGAGTTTGTGCGGCAGTTGAAATGTCACCAGCTTTTAATTTCCATTTCCTGGAAGTAACAGTGTTAAAATATCCCAGGCTACAATACTGGCACAGCGTGGTTGATTGTCGCCACTGTCGGGATCTAACAATAATAGACCTAAATGTTTTGTAACGTACCTTCTTTGTTTGATGCCTTTATGAGTGTCCCTTCTTCCTGTTATCTCCTCCTGCTTTTTTGGACATTATCATTCAATTGACTAAAAACATTTCTAGTAAATAAACTATTTAAAAAAACACCAAGACGTAGTGCTGTATTAATGTAAAGAGCATTCTGAACTGAGACGTGTGAATATGCCATAATGGTAGTATTCTGATAACTGATAATTGAAAATCTGATCGACAGAGACAAATATAGACACTGACACAGCTGTGAGCTGCCTCAGAACAAAGCAACGAAGGGCGGAATTCAGACAGATATGAACAGACTGAAGATTTTTGTCCTAAGCTAGAAATGAATCCTAAAGTACTTATAATCAGAGCAAGTAGTTCCGTGAAGAACTACATAGCCTATTTTCATATATCCTATTGGTCTTCTTTATTAAGAAAATCTCCCGCATGTGAAAAGGAACGCCATGTTGGAGTGTTCTGTGTGAAGGCCATAGAGTTATGCAGCATTAGATGAAGATTATTGCGTAGATTCATTATCAAACGTTCACTTCGATCGCATGATTAGGACACAAGAAATAAAAACGAGATTTTAAAATTTCGCACGGCCGCCATATTGGGGTTATGGAACAATTGCATTTAATTAGATGCCAGTAGATTTCGTATGAACATTTACCGTGCCAAGTTCCACTGCGCTCGGATAATTAAATCGCGAGTCAATTCAATTTAAATGTTTCAACTTCGCTTGGACGCCATGTTGGTATTGTGCTCACCAGGTTATTGATAGTCCAATAGGTGAACTTATATTAATAGCCTCTATCAGCATACAAAATTTCGGATTGATTGCCGCAATAGATTCGTAGATATTGAGAACCGTGTAAATATTTCGGATGGTCGCCATGTTGGATTTTTATATATTTAGGCCATACAGTTATATACCATTAAATGAAAATTATTGCCTAGGTTCATTATTCAAACTTTCACTTCGATCGCATGATTAGGACACAAGAAATAAAAACTTAATTTTAAAATTTCGCACAGCCGCCATCTTGAGGTTACCGTATGTAAACAATTGCACTAAATTAGTTGTCAGTAGATTAGAATTTGTATAAACATTTACCGTTTCAAGTTTCACAGCGTTCGAAGGGCTAAATCGCGTGAAATATCCATTAAAATGTTTCAACTTCTCTTGGCCGCCGTGTTCGTTTTGTACTTAAGAGGTTTTATAAAGTCACATAGGTAAACTTGTAGTCGTAGCCTACCCTTTATCACTGTACAAAATGTCAGGGTGATGTCTGTTATCGTTGCGGAGATATAGAATGCCAGTTAAATACAGTATTTCACGTGACCCGCATGTTGCATAATTGGTAAAACGCATCAAAATTTGAAAGACACCAAAACACGTCGACTGTAGCGCTGCGTAGCGGCGAGTGCCAACCCGATCCGTATTCATTACATGCTATTGAGGGAGAAGAGATCACACTTCTTTATTCTATTCGTTATGACAGAAGTAATGAAGAATCACGTATGGAAAGGTCCAAACCAACGAGCTAGAGAAAGGTATATAGAGTGGAAATGGCGCCGCCATATTTGAAGAAGGTTGAACTGGCAGCTGCCATGATATACCCTGTCAAGAGGGTGGGATGCAGGGAGGGAAAGGCGTGACTAACGAGGCGTAAGATTAGGCCTACGATGGGCCTGACAATTTAATTTGTACATTGAACGAAAACTAACACAATCATCTTACAAAACAATAAGCTACGTTGCTTGAGCACAGCCTTGCATGATTCCATTCTCCTTTAAAAGGAAGACGTTTTGTGTACAACTGACGCACCTGTTGACCTCTCACGTTGAGCTGTATTTCTGCAGAAGTGTGAAGCCTGCATGTATAATATTGTTTCACAATTCGCTCGATGAGTGAAGCATAGTGAGGCTTTTCCCCAGGTTCAGTAGCTGTAAATAGATGGTCAGATTTCTGAAACATATAACCCGGCAGCATAGCATAGACATCTGTCTGCAACTTCAGCATGAGATTATTCGTGTTCTTTCGCAACATACACTCATTCTTCCTGATGACACTCTCAGCTGTTTTACATAATTTCACTACATCATTTGATGGATTCAAAGGGCCATCTTTCACGTCTTTCTCTTTAATCAGTCCTTCTTTCTGAACATCTTGACCTGATAAAAGTACTTCTAGGCATTCAATACAAGTAAATTTTTTTAGACACTTCCTGCTATGTACTGAACAACATTTCCTACATACGAGCTCGGTGAATTATAATGTGCACAGTAACCATGATCTGTCTGTCAGCATAGTATCGTCCTTCCCATTGACACCATGCATATTTGCTGTTGCAGTTGTCACAAGTAGGTCACACTCAATAGGCTTACAGTTGGAATTCATGGATGGGCGTACCCTCGCAATTAAACACTTCCTATAAGCTGAATTAAATTGTACTGCCTTTGGATTATTTCTATTTCCACTTCTGGAGCGAATAGAAGAAAAAAATAGCTCTAAGTGATCCTGATTCAATCTGCGTGTTAATAAGTATCTCATTACAGAACTTTGTCCCCACACGTACGTTTCTGCTAGTTGTATCACACTTAAGAGATCAATAATCTTTCTGCTGGAATCGCAAATAAACTTTCCATCTGAAATTTCTGAGAAGAAAGAAAGAAAGAAAGAAAGAAAGAAAGAAAGAAAAAATAAAAGATTAGTAGAGCCTGTTACTTTTCCCATAATTAGTTCAAAACAACGAACTAGAGGAATAAACCTCGTTGGCTTACGAAGATTGATATTTGAACAATATATTTTATTTTATAGCTTGCCACGGTGGGTGAGTGGTTATCGTGCCGGATTACTAACCCCAAGCTTGCAGGTTCGCTCCTGGCCGTAGTAGGTGTTTTTGAAAGGCGGTAAAAATCACGATACGCATGTCATACGATGTTGGCATGTTAAAGAACCCATTTGAATTCAGTAGGCCGTGTTCATAATGGCAAAATTAATCTCGGGATTTTCCGGCAACACAAAGTTCCTCATCTCTCTACTAGAAAGCGCTATAATGTCAAGGAGCTTAGTTATCTAACCACCTTGACTTTCATAGTGCTTCAAGGAACAAAAAAATTCGACATGCAAGCTACCCTCTGGGTGTCAAATAACAAAGCTTGCACCCGGCACCCGAGGCCATACGATATTATTATTAATTATTATTATTATGGCTCACAACTATCTTTGCTTATATTTTAAGAGGAAGTATACCTACAGCCTACTGATATAAAGGTCTTCTGCAACAATGCTACCGTATCTGAATGCGAGTGTTCTGTAGTTTCCTGGAAACTACGCTTCTTCGGCGAAGATCTACAGGCCTGCTTCTTCTGCAGATGTGCAGGAAAATTGAAAATTGTAGGTACTGCATTAGCTAGTAGACGTCGCCTTTCATTTGCTACATACCGGTACATATATTTATCTTCAAAGTGTAGAGAACATATAAAGCTGTATCTCGTGGGGTACCATATATTGCCTTTCATGTTGGCAACCCATTGTTTTGTTAGTTCCTGGTTCTGCAAAGGGAATATGAAATGTAAATATCACACAAACTTAAACTGCTGCATCACGTTTTCGTAAAGGGTCTACTTCATTAATTTATGAATTTGGATGACATTTCTTGCCTGAAATACAACACTCTTGTTGTCTTATAACTTCGATTCGTACAATTGAATGACGAACACACTGATGGCATGGTCAATGTATTTTTAAATACATTTCATTCAACACATGTTCCCGCTCAACGCGAACAATCACAACAAACTCTTGTCAGACGACGTTCTGAATCATGGCCGCCTTAACTCAGGTTACCTCCGCCCAGAGCGCTGCTACGCGGCTCCTTGCCTCTCTGGCAACTCAAACTAACACTTGGGGCGCTGCGGTCGGTCTGGATAAGTAGGGTTTAAAATACTTAATAACACGCGTTTGATATGGAACACTTTTTATTTTTCGGTTATAATCAGTAAATGTGGTCTCTAAAGTAATGACAGTGTTATTTTTAATTGTATATATGTATAACTGTGCGATACACGTGATCTAATTTGTGTGTTCCACTGGATTTTTTGGTGTTATTTGCATATTATCAAGCATCAGTTTTTATGGTTGATGTAGATCAGCTGATTCAAATTTACATAGGGCTACACTTCGGACATTATTTCGGTACTATTATGCGCAATATAATGTAAATATCGATCCTGAGTCAACGCCGAGGACATTCAACTAGAGAAATACGGTACATAAACAAATAAATAACACACCGAAGCTGTGCTACTTTTCTCATTCCGAGACTAGCATCCACGCAAACCAGACGCCACTGTTCCAAGCTCCGACTTATATCGTGAATTGATGTCAAACTGATGATCCGCCAGCCTTTCCGCCAAGCCTACACCTCGTAATCGCTAAGTTCTTCGATATTCGAGCTATTCCACTACGAGTCATATAGGCCTAATTTGCCTCCCCGTGGGCACTGTAGAATGAGTGATTCCGCTACCATTCAATTATTCAACACCAAACCCACCTTTTAACCATCCAAATCAAGCAATTCTTGTCGCCCCCCGAGTTTTAATACAAGTTAAACTCATCCCTTCTCCCTACCAAGCAGCCAATAATTAATTATTTAATCAATTATTCAAGTAACTTCAATCTTACCAGCGCGCCCATCGTAACAGCTGTTTTAAAACTGAATAACCTTCACTGACTTTACGTCGCAGGTCTTCTGTCTGTCTACCTCGACAATTGTTAGATCCTTCCCGGGGTGGAAAGATATTATTATTAGGTATTAGGTATTATTAGGTATCATCACTTTTCGGCTATTGCTATATGCATCTTTTGGAAAGTGATGAAAACGTATATCCGCAGCCCTTTTATACATCGACTTACAGCCGTAAACTGAGCAATACACTTTGCTTTTACTCATTATTCACTCTATCAACGAGTAAAACTTATTACTTATGTATAAAGACACGAACAATTTACCACGATCTGTTTACCAATGCAAGAAACCATATACAAACAGTCACCACGTGACAAATGTACCCTACTTGGTAAGTTTCTAATTTTTACCACTAGATGTCATATCAGATAGCTGGAGTTGCCAATATACCTTTCTCTAGCTCGTTGGTCCAAACCAAGACCGACTACAATACGATATTGTAGTCGGTCTTGTCCAAACTTCAAGTTACGTCACGTAGGTATGTCGCACGGCCAACGAGAAAGACGGTATGTCGCCTCTGTGGGAAACTTTGCTCCCGGACAAATCTGTGTTTTTCTTATTAAATACTTTTCTGTACACATTGAGTTTAATAATAATTACTATTATTATGTAATATATTTCGAATCTATGAATTTACTATTTGAAGACCACCTTCATATTTTAACATCTACGCACAGATTACCATTACATGATGGTTTCAAGAGTTATCGGGAACTGATTTTTTTAGTAACAGCCGATGTCTTGTGTACATGTCAACCGATGTCAGCTGTGACCGGTTTTCTGTTGTTTCTTTCTCTGGTGAGTTGGCAGTGGTTGGAACAGGCCTACATGCCCTACATGTGTTCATCGTGATACTTTCAGCAGGTAGGGTGCTCCAGTCAGCTGATTTTTCTTGAATTTGGAATATTTAACTTGGGTGTTTTTATAATAGCCAACGATCAATTACAGTATTATTATTTCTTAAAGAACTAACCAATAAAGTGATATTTGCTTGTGTGTGCATTCCCTGTTTACAGAATGAAGTTTCTAATTTGCCTGATTGCCCTCGTGGCTGTCGTGTTCTGCAATGAAGAGGACGATACGGGTGCACGTTTACTCGTTTCCAAGCAGATTCTTAATAAATACCTGGTCGAGGATATGGACATAATCATAAAGGTAAAGGCTATGGATATGAGTTCGAGATTTCATTGCATTAGTATTTTTTCCAGAAATTAAGACTATCGCATGTAACTCCATGAAGTGCATAAAACAAATTGTTGCTATATAAAATGCACGAGTTTTTAGTGTGATCTAGCCAGTCATATTGCAGAGTATAGGTTATGATATTCCATTTTACATTTCATTGTGTTGGATTACTTTCTATTTTTTGTTCAGCTGGCTTCATGTAAAGAAATTGTTCCTTTGATGCAGCATTGCAGAGCTCATTGAGTTATGTTCCCCAAGTGCAATGGGAAATTAGAAGTCAGGAGAGTTGAGGGTATAATCTACAATACGCCAGCACACACCGAGCCGTGTTAGTTTGACATCATTGATGACTGACAAGTGAAAGCAACATAGCAGATACGTTTATAAGGGGTCCAGTGTCGTACACAGACTATTTTATTGAATGAAACGTACAGTAGTTGGATACTTAAAATGTCAGTATGCTAGGTCCAGTGGGGGAAGTCTTTCGCATTGCCAATGACGGGGTTTGACCAAGTCGTTGCTTTGACATTGCATATGCGCTATGAAATTACTCTCCCGCAGATGGGATGAGAAGATACCAACACGACAATTTTCTGTGAAGAGATATTTGTTGCGAGAGAAACAGCTGCCATCCAAATCCGGAAAAGTTTCTGTAGGAATAGGTATTAAAACTAGAAAGTAACTAATCCTCCCTTTTCGTAATTTTTTACAAGGTAGATTATTGAAAATATATCATTTATGATTCACTTACCTTTCTTGCAAATAGGTAATGTGACTTAGATACAGGAGTTGAACATATTATTGTGAGAGGGTGTTGCTACATTTTTTCAGCCTTGCCAAAATTATTGTTTGGCACTGGTTTTGCTGCTTAGTTCAAAAGTGGTGAACGTGGAATAAGGCTCTACATACAAACCTGGGACTTATGCCCTAGACCCCCTTGATTGTAGTATAAGCAGTAATTTTCGGCCAGTCTTCTAACCTAGTACCGGCCAATGGTTTCATCCAGACTGTTATCTAACCAAGTAAGTTAGTGACCAATGACTTTCTCACCCAACTTTAGTACATCGGTAATTTTCGTCCAGACAGTCGTCTAAACATGCTACAGGGGAGTGCGGTGAAGTGCATTATCGCAGTCTGTTGAGAGCTATGAGATATTGTTGGTTTTCTCTGGAATTTTGCACCTATGAGGCATGTGCAATACGTATCCTGTGCACAGTTGAGTATTTTATGGACTTTTAATATAGTTTGGTTGTGTCGGTTCTGCGAAAGAGGAGTCCTGGTGGGTACTAAATCCATTGGTCTGTCGAGCTTTTGATATATGGAGTGTAAGGGCTTGGAGCATATGCAAAGCACAGCTGTTATGCTTACTATTATCCCCATACGTTTGAAATTGATACCGAACCAATTTTGTCCAAATATTATTGATAGTGTCAGTATAGGATCCACCGGAACCTACTGTCTATAATGTATGCAATGTAGGCTAATCATAACAATGCCAACATACAGCGAAATTGAGTTTTGAATTAAGAGTATTGGCAGCAACCATCCTGAGTATGTTTCTCCCACACTCCCTTCTGGCAAATACTATGATGGATTCTTATTAAAGTCCCAAGGCATCTATCCTTAGACTCCTTCCTCTCTTTCTGCTCTTTAAAACTTCAATCACCATCATTATTGCTACAGATTAACTTACTCCACAATTTCTGATGGCTTCTGGATGTGCATCAGAATGTGCCTCAATTCTGGAGATTGTGCTTTGAAATGTAAATGTTCAGTGGCATGGAGAGCTTGACTGGGTCACAATCGTGGTTAAACCTCGAGCTGTGTGCTCTGCTGTTGACCAGGAGTGCCTTTAGTGGGCTATTACTAAACTCTCTTCAATGCACGAGATGTCTAGATGATACTGGCAGAATACTACACTCCATCGCTACCGTCACAACAGAGATTCTGGTTAAGACAAATTCAGCACACACATGCCTACACAAGCTGCTTACTAAGATTTGTCAACTTCAAAAGTTAGCAACTATGATGGGTACCTTTTTGGATAGAAAGACCTACAGTTTACTCCTCAATTTGCTGCTGGTGTCCTTAACTGCCTGTGCAATGAAGTTAGTCTATACCCTGTATTTTGAAAGAAAGAATCTGAAGCACTTGGTGGGAGCGATATAAAATGGCTACTGGCGGGCTCATATATGCTGGAGTTTGACAGCTAGCACAACACATTGCCAGCGGGTGTTCATTCATTCTGATAACGACAATGATAGAAGCAGTGAAGGAATGGAAGGTGTCGAATCCTTGCCTAGTTACTGAAGGTTATGAATTTTTGTCAGTTCGCATGTGGCAATCAATAACAGAACACAAGTGGTTTGGGTACCAGTGAAGGAGACGAGAACCTACGAAAACAATTCTTAACTACTGAAATTAGCCAAAAATACCTTTTGTAATGATTCAAAAGTGATCTGGAAATGATGTAGTTCTCTCCTCCACTGTTTATAACCCACCCGCCGTCCCGGATAATATCACGGCTTATATAGTCAAATTCCAGCTGTGTTGGCCATTATCTGCGTGAATTATGTACAAGTACAGTATTGCCAACCCCACCCACATGGTACTAATTTTATAGGCAGTCTAGGTAGTCTTCTGTGAGGGGTTCAAATGAAAGGAACAGTGGTTTTGACAATGGTTACAGCCTAACGTGCCAACAGTGCCCCGCTAGTTTCCTGCGGCATTTACCCAACCATTCTAACCTTTGTTTTGTCTAATCCAATGGGTTTTGACAATGGTACAGCCTAACTTGTCCAGATCAATGGTTTATGACAATGGTTACAGTCTAAAATGTCATAAACAGTGCCCCGCTAGCTTCTTGCGGCCAACCCAACCATTCTAACCTTCATTTTGTTCATTCCAATGGGTTTTGACAATGGTTTTAGCCTGCGGGCCGCGTTAGCAATATAGGCACCCCTGGTTTTTGTCATGCACAGCGGAAATAGTCTGCATAGCCTAATCTTTCTGTAAACCAATGGGTTTTGCCTAATGGTGGTGTATTTTATATCTTACATGTTGGAAAGGCTACCGTAACCTCAATGTGACGGCATGTCTTGTCAATGTCTCCGCCCAGATAACAGTTGACTAATACCCTGCTCTCTCCGTATATTGGAACCTTCATCAACCAAAACCAATGGTTTTTGTGTCCACCGTACTTAACCTTGGCAAACCAATGATTTTTGTATCCACTGGGTCGAACCTGGGTAGACCAATGGTTTAGTATCCACTGGACCTAACCGACAATGCCTACAGGGGACTGTTGTTGCATTCCTGAAAATCGCTATACAGGGGAGTGCAGTGAAGTTGAGTTGGCAGCATCGTCTGATCCAAGCCTCGTCAAACATGGCCACCTTAGGCTCCTTAAAACAACAATCATAATGTTTTTTCGTCAGGGGGCATGATGGTGCAGTGGTCAAGCTGCTTACCTCTCGCCAAGATGGACCGGGTTAGACACCTGGTCATTGCATGAGAGATTTTCAGAGTGAAATATCAAGTTTTGTGGTTTTGATTCCCCGTAAAAATGGAGGTCCCGTTGCTCACTAGCGCGAGATTAACGGTCGCGTAAAAGTACAAGCTTTTATTTTGTTTGGCAGTTTATTACTGCAAGGTAAAATGTTGGTAATTTCCGTATTAAAGTGTGACGTGGTGTTTCCTGAAAGCAGTTAGCCTGAGTAACCTGGCATAATAAGTACAAACACCTTTCAGAGTGATGCTAGCAAAATTATTATAACTCAGCTCCATATACTCTTCGGGTCCAAGCTCCGTGAATCCGAGAGGAATGTGGTTCTCGAACTAGGCGGAGATATGGTGATGAGGGCTCCCGGTCCGTGCTTAGTAACAGAAACAAATACATCGGTCGGTGACTCGCTCACTAATTCGCAACACCACAGTGGTTTGAGCAACAGCCCTATGTTAGCAGTATTGGAATAGACATGAACTCCAGATAACACAGCGGGCTGTTGACAGCCCCTTCTCTTCCCTTCCCTACCCCTTCCTCTCACCCCTCAAGTTCAGAGTTTGGACCAGAGCAGTAGTTGTTGAGAGCCTAAAATGCATTCACAACGCGACAACGTTTGTCAATGAATCTATGATTTGGGGTTTTGATGATGCAGCAGTGAAGATAACTAGCATCCCATCTAGGTGGATAGGTTAGAATCCCAGTTATTGTAAGTAGGATTTTCCTAGGTGAAATGTCGCATGTAGTGGTTCAGTTTCTATGTAAAAAAGGAGGTCCCATGGCTTATGATTGCCAGGTTAATGGTCATGTAAAACCACTACTTTTGCTAACTTTTAATCAATGATCTGTCACTTCCTGAACCTTGCCATTGCAGACCAATGGTAATATACTGGGTGTCTCACCTAAGAGTAGTCAAGATGCATTTTCTTAATTTTTTTGAAGGTGTTTTCAATTGCTTCTTTGTAATACTGTATGTAGGTATAATCTGCCCATATATATACTCTTCCTTGATTTCGTCTTGCAAAAACACACAACTTCTTTCTGTTTGGCATTGAAAACAGTTTGGTTTGAAGCATAAATGATAGTTTGACAATCAGTAGAAAGGCATCGGATTAGTTATCGCAATGACAATGCAAGGGTGTCTATTGATGGTAGCTGTGCAGCAAGAAGTTATTTGAAATAGTGAGCAAGGGCAGCTTGCTGAAATGAGGGTGTGGTGCAGCACAGCTAGGCAAGTTGGGAGACCAGCCTCGCTAAGCTGATATTTGAAATAAGAATTTTCCTTTAGTTGCACAGCTACAGTCAATAAATATCCATTTGTCCTGTAGGCCTATATGGTCGTGAAAATCCAATTCTGAAAAATATCCCTATTTTCTATTTTATTCTATGGAGAAGTTATGTGGAAAGCATAACATACAGGGTGTGGAAATTTAGTAAGCTCAAATTTCAATGTATTGGCAGCTATATTATATTATTATTGTCTCCTTAATGTTCATGTAACTTAATGTATCCTATGTGCTGTCTCTTCATAACCATTGTAGTGATCTAACATTATCAGATTGAATGAAGGTTTTCAACCAGTTCTACTGTTACCTGCTTCATCATAATGGAAATTTCATATTGAGGACTCAAATAGGCTCTCTTTATTTTCAGTACACGCTGTATAATGTTGGTCCTAGTGCAGCCCTTGGGGTGCAGATATCTGACAACAGTTTCAACCCTGAATCATTCTCTGTGGTCGGTGGCCAGTTGAGCATCAAGCTGGATCGTGTTGCTCCTGGCACCAATGTCTCTCACGTGGTGGTTGTCAGGCCGAAGAAGTATGGTTACTACAACTTCACGGCCGCTGAGATCAGCTACAAACCTTCCGAAGAAGCTGCAGAGGTAAGTCTCATGCTTAATTGTGATAGAGATACAGGACAAAGTGTGTAATATTTCAATAAAGAATAGCGAAGATATAATTCCACAATTATTAGTTTCAATGGCAAAGTTATTATAGTTGTGCATACCGGTAGTAGCTAAGAGTACACACGCTAAGGTGCAAGATCATGGACCCAGGTTACTCCAGACTTGGTAGCTGAGTATGTTCTAACTCCACCATCGGCTGTCCTCTAAATTAGTCCGGGAATGTTCTCCGCAGCGCCTACATGCGTCTGCGAGAGCTAACTACAGAAGTTAAGTTGGCAGTACGGCTGCCACTCGCAACATACAGGGTCATCGAAAAATAATGCCAACATTTCAAAAAATTATAGCACCGAAACCCTTTATGTTAAACGTGTAATTCTTTCACTGAGCACCAGCTGGTTAAAGTAAGTTTTGTTTTGGAGGGGACGTGACCTTGCTATGCGCACACTAGATGCGCAGTAGCCAAGGTCGGGCGGTGGCGCTTGCGTGCCAATGAAGTCCTGACCTAACCCCTTTGGATTTTTTTTGTGGGGGTACATTAAAGATATTGAGTATGCAGAAAAAATTCGGGATTTGGAACACCTGCGGTAGCGAATTTCTGCCGCCATCTTGACAGTTACTCCTGAAATGATTGCACGTACCAATCCAGCCATTGGGAAAGCGTGCGCTCAATGCTGATGTTGGTGGTCGGCCTGGCCTAGATTTTTTCTCTACAGACCCTGTTTCCTTAAACTGATTAAACCATCGAATGACAGCTTTGTAATCAGGTGCAATTTGTCGGGCTGTGCAGTCATTGGCGCGCGTGCCCCCGGCCGACCCTGGCTACTGCGCATCTAGTGTGCGCATAGCAAGGTCACGTCCCCTTCAAAACAAAACTTACTTTAACCAGCTGGCGTTCAGTGAAAGAATTACACGATTAACACAAAGGGTTCGGTGCTATAATTTTTTGAATGTTGGCATTATTTTTCGATGACCCTGTATTAGCCTTTCACGAATTGATTGCCGGCGGTGGAGATGGGAACTATTCTTTGTTTACTTGTCACACGTCAGCCTGCTTCGTTGACAGGTACAGTTGCGCGAGTAGGATATGACTCAGCTCAAGTAGCCTCTGTCATTGTTTAACTGTCCGTGGTGACATGAGCTCCTATGACGTGCAATGCTGCTTGACTTATGTGCAGAATGCATTCTGTCATCGCTGTGTTCCCTAACAACAAGCAAACCGTAAACTTTGTACTCACCACAGCCATTCATAACAGATGCTGGAAGTGCTGATGACACAAAAGCACGCTAATTGCAATACACACTGACGATTTCGACAGGCTACAGCCCACACGTATGGGATTCACCCGGTCAAGGTACCAACTAAACCGATGACGCAACCACTCACAGCTGCACGTAACCACTGCGGAGAACATTCTCGGGCACCCTGTAGTTTTCCATGGTTTCCCATTTTGAACTCCAGTAAAATCCCGGGATAGTACCTTCTAACTGGCCATGGTCGCTTCCAGCCCCTTGATAAGTTTCATTCATCTTCATTCATTTCATCTCTCAATAACTCCTCTCATGAGGTATCAGGAAGGGTATCCAGTCATTAAAAGAAAACTGTTAACACTGAATGAGATTCGAACCTACATGAAAACTTAAACTATTGAAATTAGCCAAAATACTGGTACCATCTGTAATGATGCAGATCATCATCATCATCATCTTGCACAGTTTCCAGCCACTGGCCGGGTCCGTTTGGAACACAAGCCTCTCCAACATCTTCTGTCTTCCCACCATCTCTCAGCCTCCACCCTTGTCCAGTCTTCTCCTCTCTTCTTCACGCTTTCTTCCACCCCCTTCAGCCACCTGTCTCTCGGTCTCTTTCCTTCCCACTTCGTCTCGTGTACTCTCTTGGGTATCCTCTTCTCCTCCATTCGTTTTACATGTCCATACCATCTAAGTCTAGATTTCTCTATACCACCCTGTAATGGTTCCTCCTTCATTAATTACCTGGTCCTCTCATTTCTTATTCTGTCCATCTTTGTAGCTCCAATACTGCTTCTCAAGAACCTCATCTCACTGGCCTGTATTTTGCTCTTCTCCCTTCCTTTCATAACCCAGGTCTCCGAGGCATATGTCAGGATAGGGACATAGTACGTCTGATATATGATCTTTTTGCTGTTCTGAGGGACATCCTTGCTCCATAACATGCTTCTCACACTCCTCCAAAATGCTTCTGCCTGCCTCCCTCGCTCATTTATTTCTCTATCGTTTCTTCCATTATCTTGTATCAGGCTTCCCAGATACTTGAAACTCTCCACTTTCTTCAGCTGTTCCCCACCAATTGTTATTCCCGTTGTGGTTCTTTCCTTCTTCCTTGTTGTGATCACCATCTCACTCTTATTTATGCTAAATTTCATCCCATATCCTTGTATTATTCCTTCCCACACGTCCAACTGTTCCTGTACCTCCTCCTCCTTGTTTCCCCAAATCATCAAATCATCTGCAAACACCATTGCTTTCATCTTTCCTTCTCCAATTACTTGTGCCACTCGGGTCATTATGTCATCCATCACCACAATGAAAAATAACGGTGACAGTGCACTTCCTTGTTTCAGGCCGTTTCTCTGTTCCAACCAGTCTGATCTCTCTCCTCCCACTTTCACACAGCTCACGCTTTCCTTGTACATCTCCTTTATCCTCTTTATAATCCATTTCTCTACTCCTCTATCCTCCAGGGACTTCCATACTTTGTTTCTGCATACACTGTCATATGCTTTCTCAATGTCCAGGAAGGCCATCAGTAGATCTGTTCCATACTCATAGTGCTGTTCTTGTAACTGCCTTACAGCAAAAATCAAATCCACTGTGGACCTTCCTGCTCTGAAGCCATGTTGTTCTTCCCTCATCCCTCCTTCTATCCTTGTCCTAATTCTCTTTTCCAAAACTTTCTCGAAGATCTTTGCACAATGACTCATCAGTGTTATTCCCCGCTAGTTTCTGCAATCTGTTCTACTACCTTTGTTGAAGATCAGGACAATTATTCCTTTTTTCCAGTCCTCTGGGGTCTTCCTTTCCTTCCATGCTGTCCTCATCACTCGGTACAACCACTGTATCCCCACCTCTCCTGCTGCTCTTACCATCTCCACACTCAACTCATCCACACCCGGTGCCTTCCCTCCTTTCATCTTGTTCACTGCATATTTCACTTCTTTCCATGTTAAGTCCTTTTCTGTTTGTAGTTCATCTTCCTCTTCCCCGATTTCTTCCTCCTCACCATCTTTTGCATTTGGGTTCAGAAGTTCTTCAAAATATTCTTTCCACATTTTCTTCAGTTCTTCCCTATTTTCTATTTCTTGTCCCCTTTTGTTCACCATTCTAACATAATCCGTAGGATCCTTCCGCCTCTTATTTTTTACCATCCCATACAGGACCTTTTTTTGTACCTTCACTATCCTCCATCATCTTTGTCCACTCTTCCATCCACTTTCTTCTCTCCTCAGCCACTACTCTCTTCGCCTCCTTTCTTTCCTGGTACTCTTCCCTTGCCTCTACCGTCCTATTTTGATACCACCTCCTAAAGGCTCTTTTCTTTTCCCTTACTATATCTTTTGTCTTCTCATTCCACCATGGTGTTTCCTTCCACCTCTTCTTACTACTTGTCCTTCCACATACTGCTTCTGCTGCACCTACTAGTTTCTTCTTAAATCTAGCCCATTCCTCTTCCACCCCTCTTTCTTCATCTGTTGGAATTCCTTCCTTTACCATTTTGAGGTACTCGACCCTTCTATCCCCTTCTTTCAGTTTTCATATCCTTATACGTCTTTCCTGGTTCTCAGTCCCTTTCTTCTCCTTACTCCCTCTCAGGTTCATTACCAGCAATCGATGGTCACTATCCAGGTTCTCTGATGGTATAACCTTGATGTCCGTGATGTTCTTATTTAGTTCTTTCTCATACAGTATATAGTCGACCACAGACTTCCTGGTCAAGTCATCACTGTACCATGTGATTGTGTGGCTCTCTCTTTTCTTAAACCAGGAGTTCCCAACTAGCAGGCTGTTCCTCTGGCAGAAGTCCAACAGTCTCTTTCCTTCCTCATTTCTTCCGCCCCAACCCTCTGGTCCTAGAACACTC
Source organism: Meconema thalassinum (assembly GCA_946902985.2). NCBI lineage: Eukaryota > Metazoa > Arthropoda > Insecta > Orthoptera > Tettigoniidae > Meconema > Meconema thalassinum. Next base: position 161,219,281 of record OX336393.1, on the reverse strand, counting down.
TCATAACCTTGTCTTTCTCTTCCTACATGAGCATTGAGATCCCCCATAACAATCATATTTCTTCCTACCAGCTGCTTCTGCAATTCTTCAAACTCCTCCTTCTCTTCAGAGGCGCAGCCTACTTGTGGAGCATACACTTGCACTATTTCTACGGTCTCTCCCCTCAGTGTTACTTTCACTTTCATCATCCTATCACTTATTCTCACTTCTTCTTTTAAACCATCTCGTATTACTACTCCCACTCCATTCCTCTTTCCCTCTTCGTTCCCACTCCAGTACTGTACAGTCTATAGCCTTTTCTCAGGTCCCTCCTTCCTTCCCCTTTCCACTTTGTTTCTGCCAATCCCAATAAATCCAACTTCCTTCTTTCCATCATATCTACTATCTCCTCCACCTTCCCCATCAGCATTCTTAGGTTTAAAGTTCCAAATCTTAGTCCGTGTGTACAGCCGTGTCGTCGTCTATTAAATCCATCATGTCCGAGGCTCGTGCCATTTTTGAAAGCATTTGGTTTCATCCACTACTGGCTTGCTGGACCTATCGTAGCTTCACCAGAGCCTCGTTAGCAGTCACTTTTCAGGGTTCCTGTAGGATCTTCACAGCTACCGTAACGGTCCTGGGGCACACGAAGTCCCCACTGTACTTCGCCCCTACAGGCGATCCCCTACTTTGTGCCGTTGCCCGTCTCCCACGACGTGGACGAGGGGTTGGACTTATGAGGGATGAATAAACTACATCTGGAAATGATGTAGTTTACTCCTCTGTTGTCTATAACCCACCCGCCATTCCATTTTTATATCATGATTTTTATAGTAAAATTCCAGCGGTGTCAGCCATTATCTGTGTGAATTATGAACAAATACAGTGTTCTAAATGAAATACCAATAGGTATTTAATAAATTTATTACACCTTAGTCAATAAAATTGAATTATATACATTAATACCAATTTCGGCCCTCTTCAGCAATTGTTCTTTAAAATAAAAGAAACTAGGCCTATTGTAATTACAAGCAAAGTTTTGAAGTAATATTTTACTTGATTTTTTTTTCTATGAAAAAATTATAAAAAAGAGTTACAAACAGACCTGTAACAAATGTGGACTTAAATTTGATGGTATAAAAATAATTTTGTGAAAATGACATTTATCTAAATCGTAGGTGTTTGTATATTCCTATAAGATAGACTATAAGATTTTTCTTAAAATATCTTGATATGGCTCTTTGTGGAGGTGAGCATAGGTTGGAATATGTACTGTATTTTTTTCTTGCTCCACACTGTCACAACGTTACGATAGACTTTTACAAATAATTAAAGTGTGAAGTTTTGGACCACCTGCCGCTTAGTCCAAACCAGCACTGAATGATTTTCACCTTTTTTGAGAATTGAAGGTATGGTTGGGCGGCAACGCCTCGCCGAAAAGGAAAAACTACAGGAAACTGTCCAGACGTACCCACCTCAGTGGCGGCAGAATATTTTGCCGTGTGCATTGGAAAGCTAGTGTAACGATACGACAAATGTTTCAATCGTTGAGACATAAGAATAAAACAAGCAAACATTTGGTAGTAAAATCAGTTTGGTATGTCAATCTGTTATTTTTATACAGTCCATCGGAACTTTAAAGAAAAACCAGCCCTCGTATGCAATATGCGCGCGCTTTCAATAGTACAGCAGGGGGCCATGGCGCGCCACAAGCTCGGCCAAGGTCACCGCAGCAGCTCTAAGTTAGGCCTCTTAAAATAACAATAGTCACCTCTCAGCTGTATTACAGGGTGCTGGAAAAATTTTGTATGCTGCACCCAAATTGCTATTACAGTACTTATATTTTTAATACACTTATTTTTCGAAAATAATTTTTAGAAAATCAAGGTTTGTTGGAATCTAAATTTCTAGACTATAGATGCAGGTTATTTTAAATCAACTTTGAACACAAATGTTCTTAGATATTTGAATGTTTATGCCACCTTTACTGGCAACTAAGGGAAATTGACCATTAAATTAGTGACTTTTCTTCCATCTCTCTCAATATTTTATTCAGAAATTAATTTGAGTGTTACTGGTGATAATGGTGGACTGCTTCTAAGAAGAAACATTGGATTTCCTTTCAGATACAGACTGCTGTGACTAGTGAACCCGGTGAGGGACTTATCATTGCCTTCAAAGATTATGACAAGAAATTCTCTCCTCATGTGGTAAGCATAGATTCTTGTGCACCCTAAATTATTTTAGTTTTGTTCTTTTTTTGTTTGAAATTTATCATGATCTAACAGCTCTTCCGGGGAAGTTCTATATTTCTGTCAGATATTATGAGAGTTTGTCTTTGAGATTGTGGTTTGCTAGATGTTTTCGGCTGAGCGACAGTTGTCCTAGTTGTATTACAAGGTCTTGACAGTCGACAATATTGGGTATATAAATAATTGCATATTTCCATAGTTCTGCTACCAATGAATTCTCTCCTGCTGCTCTATAATTTTTTAGCCAATTAATCGCTGCACATACTTCAGTCAAGTCAGGAGGAATAATGTTCTGTAAATTTGTACTACGTTGGGTCGATGTTGACTCTGATCATTATATATCCAAGATAAAGATCAAGTTAACTCCACGACGTAAACAAAAATCGTCAAACTCGACCATGCAAAGGCAATATGACCCTAGTTATTTAATAAATCATGTGTCCTATAAGGAAAAGTCTAAAACTCCAAGTGACGAGCTAGAAACGATGGTTGACACACTGAAAACCGTTGCTGTCGAAATTGCCCCTATTAGGAAAAGGAAAAAGCATGCATGGTGGAATGCGGAATGTGATGCTGCAATTCGGAAAAGACACACAGTGTAATGGGTTTGAGGACTTTGAGAGAGTGTTACTGTTAATAGTAAAAGCGCTCCACTGTTGGGCGTCATTTGTAATGGGTTGTGAGAGCTTAATGGGGTTCTATTAATAATAAGAAAAGCGCTCCGCTAGTTGGGCGTTATTTGTAATGGTTTGGGAGATATTTAAACTTGATTACTGTTAATAAGAATAAAGTTAATTAAAAAAGTTAATATGCAAAGCTCATTATTTAAATAATCGCCCACATTTGGGTTATCAAAATGAAACATTTAATTGTGTATTAATCTAATAGTGTATCTGTATTGTTGTCAGCTTCACTAAAAAAGTACATAATGTGTAATATATGTGTTGCCAGGGCGCCAGATCATTTATATATATCATGATCAAAATAATATATTAAACCTCGGTTACACAGAGGTAGAGCATCGAAATTTCTATCTCCAGCCGTAGTGAAACTTACGTAATCTAACCTTACGATAATTAGTTCAGGAGTATGGTGTTGCCTTATAGTAATTTCTAGCTACTAAAGGAAACCAGTCAAGCAATTGAATTTAAAATGAATTTAATATATAATAAACAACAAGTGCAAAAAAATATAAAATACTAAAGAAAATAATAATAATAAATTTAAATTAAAGAATCTACTGAATTTACTTGTATTATGGTTCTTGATTAGAAATTGGAGTATACTGAGTTAATTGAATAGAATATATTGAATTTAATAAGCATGATAGCCTTCTGATTTGACTGGAGTATAACAGTTTACATCGCTCACCGCATTGAAGATCTTTGTAGTTGGATTGTTGCGTAGAGACTTCCAGGTGGCCCTGATCATCCTCAAAGTAATTAATTTATATGTGGATGACGGAATAAATTCCAAAAATCATCCCTGTGACAATAGCCTCGTACACAACCATGTCACAGTTTGATGAGACAGAATGTCTTATCAAATTCACATACTTAATAGTCAACTGTCTAGTTTAGAACTGCGTTATAGACTCCATCTCGATACACGTTTCTCTGCTCCACTCAGCATCCTTCCTTCTCCTCCAGCAATTCAATAATAATAATTCCATTTGGGCGGCCGTCATATATATATAACGTTCCCAGGTAAAGCACGTGTATGACCCCTCTTCAGAAGTCGCTAGGCGATATAAGCCCGCCTTTCATTTATCAACAATGACAATACTTCTTTGTAGTATTTCTCGGGAGGTCTAGCCCACCCTCTGTATATAGTTGCAAAGGATTCATTCATCGGCCCAGCATTGTTAGTGGTAAGTCTTCTTAGAATCTTTTCTTAGTATGATTTGTATATTGTTAGAATACTTGATGTGACAGACATAAGTGTCCATTTATGTCATTTCCAAGAAGCCGTGAATATGCCGCCCTTCTGTGAACAACCCTCTTTCTTCTCTTGTTCGAATTTTCTTCAGAAATACTATTCAGTCAAGCGTCAAACTAATTTCAAATATAATGTGTATCGCTCCAAATCCTTTCAATTACCATACTATTCTACATTACCGCATAATAATAGATATAAATATATTAGTTAACATAATAACTAATAAAAGGTAAAATGTAAACTTAAAAAATATTGATAATAATAATAATAATAATAATAATAAAATATATAAAATTATTTCGTTCTGGTCACAAATTGGGACCATCACATATTCGCCCCAGAGAATTATGGTATATGTCAACAATCATATCACCATACTTCTCTTCAACACTTGTACAAATATAAAATATTATACCCTACAAAGAAATTACCAAAATCGACAATATTATACTCTTCAAAGCAATTACCAACATACAAAACATATACCCTTCAAGTTTAATATATATATATATATTTTTAATTTCAGTCTTTCACTGTTCATAATGTCTTTTTCTTTCTTCTTTACATAATTAAAGCGACCTGTAAACAATGTACATCAAAATACCCTTCACTTTTATATACTTGTCTTGGACATAAGTCATCGTTGCACTTATGTATATTTGGGTGGCATACACCTTTGCTTTATATCTTGAGGACGTAGAATTCAATTTTCAGCCTGGTGTCGAACTGAATACACTATGGCTAGTTGGTGGGACTGCCAACTGATTAATTCACTTATCACTTCACAACACTTGGTATGTGATGCGAGTCACCAGATCTACTCCAGTCTCTCAGGAATTATATGTATCTAGTAACACAGGCATATTATTAAAAAATGAAACTTTATTAGCTTGTACTACCTAAGGCAACATCGTTCAGTGCAAATGCAGTGCGCTAAATTACCCCACATATGTATATATATCACACTCAAATACACAAGCTTATAGCCGACAAAATACGCATTATATTTCCTCTGTGCTCTTCAAGACACACAATATCATAGGTTGATGAAAACCCTCGCCATTACCTGCTCGTTCAGACCACAATTATTCACTTAATATTAAGCGACTTTCCTTACTTACCATCAACTTCACTTCTTATTACTCATGATACATATTTCCTTAAGGATCTCACATTGTAAGTGCCGTATAATCGTTTTCCTGCATTTTCTGATTACTCACCTTTTTAACCGTAATTACTGATCTTATTTCTCACAATTACACTTCTTTCTATTCAAGATTACACCTCTTTATCACCCGTAGTTGTTCACATTATTTCTCAAAATTATACTTCTTTCTATTCAAGATTAGACCTCTCTATCACCCGTAGTTATTCACATTATTTCTCAAAACTATACTTCTTTCTATTCAGGATTACATCTCTTTCGCTTAATCCGTATTCACTTACTTTATTTCTCAAAATTACACTTCTTTCTACTCAAGATTACATTTCTTTCTCACCCGTAGTTATTCACCTTACTTTATTTCTCAAAATTACACTTCTTTCCACTTCAGATTACCATTCTTTCGCTAAATCCGTATTCACTTACTTTATTTCTCAAATTTGCACTTCTTTCTACTTCAGATTACTTTTCTTTCGCAGAATCCGTATTCACTTACTTTATTTCTCAAAATTACACTTCTTTCTACTCAAGATTACACCTCTTTATCACCCGTAGTTATTCACCTTATTTCTCAAAATTATACTTCTTTCTACTTCATAATACCTCTCTTTCGCGGAATCCGTATGACCGATAAAATTTAATTTCTCCAGTACAAAAAATGACTTTCCTTTAAATCCTTGCATTACTATCCTAGCTACTGAAATATTAACTGTTAACAAAATCTGCCTAATTAAATTACGGGCATCAAAATATAGCTTTATTTTCCTTTCTGACTTGGGAACTACCCTTAACGAATTAATATATATATGGGCTAATATAGGGTTCTATAATTGTATCTTGCAATATGCTTTCAATCTGCCTACTTAAATTACGGGCATCACAATATAGCTTTACTTTCCTTTCTGATTTGGGAACTACCATTAACGAATTAATATATGGGTTAATTAATATAGGGTTCTATAATTTTATTCTGCAACATGCTTTCAATCTGCCTTCTCACAGCTTCCTGAAATTTGTAAGGCACGGGGTAGCGATGACCTACAAAAATACTATGATCATGTACATATAATGAATGTTCGTAGCAATTAGCTAATCCAATACGGTTCTCAAATATATACTAATTCTCTTACAACACCTTCAACACTCGATCCACATGATCAACAATCGATCCACACGATCACACTCTAACGCACTCTGTAATGCAGCCTCACGCAAGGAATCCTCTAGATAATCCTTCGTCATCATACTGCCTAAAAATGTAAAAAAAAAGGTTCCCTCTCAAGAGATACCCCAACAATCTCACCACTCACCACCTCACTACAAATATCGACTCCTTTAGTCATTAATACCTCCTCAAGCGTACATCTATTCTTAGAACCACCATATAACTTACTTCAATTATTATATGACATGATCACATCTTTATCCATCCATCTGAATTTAACATTACCCTCCTTATAACATAGCAGTGCAGAATGTTGCGACATCCTGTCCGAACCCATAATTAGTGAATATATCAGATTTGGAATTTAAAAAAACATACTTGTGTTCCAATCTTACTTTCTTTTAAAATTTCTACAACCACTTGTTTAGAAATTATATGAGATTTCTTGCCCACCGCAGTTAACACGAAAGTAGTTCTAATTGGAATTTCCTCAATTTTAATACCATTTTCCTTCCTATGATTATAAAATGCTGCACTGATGCAAGAAACCTGACAGCCACTGTCAAAAAGTGTATCGATACACGCCCCTAACACTTGTAATTTTAAGACTGAGTTAAAATTAATAACGGTAGTTTCTTTAGATACCTCCATAAATTCATTTAATAAATCATTACGGATATTTAGGTCATACGGTTCGCTCAAAATAGTAATACCGACTCACATAACTACTCTATCTGGCATTTTTAAGTTCTTATCACCTTCTTCTTCGCTTCTATATTTATTTATAGTTACGCTCTCTTCTCTCCTCAAAACAATAGTTTCTTCCTCCCCCGTACTATATTTATTAATAGTAACGCTGTATTTCGCCTTTCCGCCTATCACTTCCCCTATTCTACCTTCTATGGCACGCCACTGCACCTGATAATCTTTCTCTCTCTCTTTCATCCCATTTTCCCTTTCCTCTATCACCTTAATCCTTTTCTCTTTCATTTTACTTCTAAAAGTTCTTCCTGCATACCTTCCCTTCATTTCTCCACTATCTCTCCCCATCATTTCCTCTAACATCGTGCTTTGCTTGTGCTTTTTCTTCCTATTCTTGAGATTCCTCATCTCAGTCTTCTGCTTTTCTTGTTCAATAATTACGTCTTTCTGACTATGAATTAACGCACGCTTCTTTATCTCTGTTAATTTCATATTAACTTCCTCTATACAGGCTTTGAATTCTTCCCTGGTCTGCCTAATCTCTTCATACATGATTTTCTGCATTTCTATTTCTTGAGCGCTTAGTACTTTATTTGTTTTACATACTTCCGCTCTTTCTTTCAAATTATTCTCTTTTTCTATTAATCCATATCTTAATATCTTCTTTTTCTCCTCCTTCTTACTACGTTCTATAATCTCTTCTACAGGTATCCAGCTTTCACCTATCATCTCCGCTACCTCAGCTGACTGCTGTTCCTCACCTAAGCTACTTTCACCTATGTCTGTCATACTTTCACCTACACTCGTCTCTAAATACTGCACATCTACTTCACAATCCTCTACCGTCTCTATCAACTCTACTGTGCTTTCTCCTACTATCTTCGCTAACTGCTCTTCCTCATCTAAGCTACTTTCACCTATGTCTGGCATACTTTCACCTACACTCGTCTCTAAATACTGCACATCTACTTCACAATCCTCTACCGTCTCTACCAACTCTACTATGCTTTCTCCTACTATCTTCATTAACTGCTCTTCCTCATCTAAGCTATTTTCACCTATGCCTGTCATACTTTCACCTACACTCGTCTCTAAATACTGCACATCTACTTCACAATCCTCTACCGTCTCTATCAACTCGACTGTGCTTTCTCCTACTATCTTCGCTAACTGCTCTTCCTCATCTAAGCTACTTTCACCTATGTCTGGCATACTTTCACCTACACTCGTCTCTAAATACTGCACATCTACTTCACAATCCTCTACCGTCTCTACCAACTCTACTATGCTTTCTCCTACTATCTTCGCTAACTGCTCTTCCTCATCTAAGCTACTTTCACCTATGTCTGGCATACTTTCACCTACACTCGTCTCTAAGTACTGCACATCTACTTCACAATCCTCTACCGTCTCTACCAACTCTACTAAGCTTTCTCCTACTATCTTCGCTAACTGCTCTTCCTCATCTAAGCTATTTTCACCTATGCCTGTCATACTTTCACCTACACTCGTCTCTAAATACTGCACATCTACTTCACAATCCTCTACCGTCTCTACCAACTCTACTATGCTTTCTCCTACTATCTTCGCTAACTGCTCTTCCCCATTTAAGCTACTTTCACCTCTTCTCTCCCTCATCCGCTTCTGACGTTCTCTGAGTTCTCCATCCACTCCTGATGTTCCTTATTGCTATCTTCTAGCTTCTTGTATATCGCCTTACATATCTCCCTACTTTGCCTATTCATCTCCTGATTTTGCCTACTCATCTCCAGAAACATTCCTTTGATCGCATCAAATTTATTTTCCGAAATATCCAAAGGCTTTTGTTTCTCCTTCCCTCCACTAGTCTCAGGATTTATTTCAGGATGTACCTCTATATTCGTCTCAGGGTTAACCTCGGGATTATTCTCAGGATTACTCTCAAGATTTACCTCCGACATCTTGGTATAATCCTCTACACTCTCAGCCTCAGTACCACTATCAACTTTCGTATAATTAGCTTTCTCGCCTTTACCCCTACTCCTCAATTTCCTTTGTTCCTCATCCGCCATCTCAAAGTACACCATATAAAGTTTACCGTTCCAAAATTCACCTCACTTTCCCACAAAATCAATCACTAATAGTACACTAATTCACTTCACTTTCCCCCAAAATCACTGACAATTTGCACTGAATTAACACTCACTCCTTCCGTAAATATCGTTAGGTTTCCGTGCCGCACAGTTGGGTGCCAATTGTAATGTTTTTTTGTTCATATTTTAATTGACTATTAATAAGAAAGCTCCACTGTTGGGCGTCATTTGTAATGGGTTTGAGGACTTTGAGAGAGTGTTACTGTTAATAGTAAAAGCGCTCCACTGTTGGGCGTCATTTGTAATGGGTTGTGAGAGCTTAATGGGGTTCTATTAATAATAAGAAAAGCGCTCCGCTAGTTGGGCGTTATTTGTAATGGTTTGGGAGATATTTAAACTTGATTACTGTTAATAAGAATAAAGTTAATTAAAAAAGTTAATATGCAAAGCTCATTATTTAAATAATCGCCCACATTTGGGTTATCAAAATGAAACATTTAATTGTGTATTAATCTAATAGTGTATCTGTATTGTTGTCAGCTTCACTAAAAAAGTACATAATGTGTAATATATGTGTTGCCAGGGCGCCAGATCATTTATATATATCATGATCAAAATAATATATTAAACCTCGGTTACACAGAGGTAGAGCATCGAAATTTCTATCTCCAGCCGTAGTGAAACTTACGTAATCTAACCTTACGATAATTAGTTCAGGAGTATGGTGTTGCCTTATAGTAATTTCTAGCTACTAAAGGAAACCAGTCAAGCAATTGAATTTAAAATGAATTTAATATATAATAAACAACAAGTGCAAAAAAATATAAAATACTAAAGAAAATAATAATAATAAATTTAAATTAAAGAATCTACTGAATTTACTTGTATTATGGTTCTTGATTAGAAATTGGAGTATACTGAGTTAATTGAATAGAATATATTGAATTTAATAAGCATGATAGCCTTCTGATTTGACTGGAGTATAACTGTTTACATCGCTCACCGCATTGAAGATCTTTGTAGTTGGATTGTTGCGTAGAGACTTCCAGGTGGCCCTGATCATCCTCAAAGTAATTAATTTATATGTGGATGACGGAATAAATTCCAAAAATCATCCCTGTGACAATAGCCTCGTACACAACCATGTCACAGTTTGATGAGACAGAATGTCTTATCAAATTCACATACTTAATAGTCAACTGTCTAGTTTAGAACTGCGTTATAGACTCCATCTCGATACACGTTTCTCTGCTCCACTCAGCATCCTTCCTTCTCCTCCAGCAATTCAATAATAATAATTCCATTTGGGCGGCCGTCATATATATATAACGTTCCCAGGTAAAGCACGTGTATGACCCCTCTTCAGAAGTCGCTAGGCGATATAAGCCCGCCTTTCATTTATCAACAATGACAATACTTCTTTGTAGTATTTCTCGGGAGGTCTAGCCCACCCTCTGTATATAGTTGCAAAGGATTCATTCATCGGCCCAGCATTGTTAGTGGTAAGTCTTCTTAGAATCTTTTCTTAGTATGATTTGTATATTGTTAGAATACTTGATGTGACAGACATAAGTGTCCATTTATGTCATTTCCAAGAAGCCGTGAATATGCCGCCCTTCTGTGAACAACCCTCTTTCTTCTCTTGTTCGAATTTTCTTCAGAAATACTATTCAGTCAAGCGTCAAACTAATTTCAAATATAATGTGTATCGCTCCAAATCCTTTCAATTACCATACTATTCTACATTACCGCATAATAATAGATATAAATATATTAGTTAACATAATAACTAATAAAAGGTAAAATGTAAACTTAAAAAATATTGATAATAATAATAATAATAAAATATATAAAATTATTTCGTTCTGGTCACAAATTGGGACCATCACAACAGCATGGCTCAATGATCAGCAAAAGAGGACCACACAATCGCGAGAAGAATTAACCATTGTTCGAAGGGAAACTGCCAAAGAAATTAGGAGAATTAAAAGAGAAAATCAAAAAAAGTCCATACAAATTATTGATGATTCCTTTAAGCAACACAAAACAAGGGACTATTACAGGACATTTCGTCAATATCATTCTAAATACAGCCCTCCTACACTATTAATGAAAGATAAATCAGGTAAACTAGCCCACAATAATACTGATAATGCTAAAATTCAAGCAGATTATTTTAGAGAACTACTAAATGCTGATGAACCTAAGGAATATCTTGATTTTGAGCCTAATCCAAAAAATAAAACAAATTTACAGAACATTATTCCTCCTGACTTGACTGAAGTATGTGCAGCGATTAATTGGCTAAAAAATTATAGAGCAGCAGGAGAGAATTCATTGGTAGCAGAACTATGGAAATATGCAAATGAACAAACCATCTCCAACCTCCATAAACGCCTCATCGATGTATGGAATTCGGAACAAATACCAGAGGAATGGAGAATGGCTGTAATCCACCCAATTCATAAAAAGGGTGATAGATCAGACCCGAACAACTACCGTGGGATTTCTTTGCTTGATGTAACATACAAGATTCTATCTAGAATTATCTTGACAAGAATTCAACAACAACTCGATCAAGAACTAGGAGAATATCAAGGAGGGTTCCGACCAGGTCGCAGCTGTCCGGATCAGATCATCAGTCTGAAATGGATAATGAAATATCATAGAATGAGACAAAAGGATTTGGTCATTACTTTTGTGGATTTTAAGAAAGCTTATGACAGTATCCATCGAGGGTCATTACTTAATATCCTTAGGGAATTTGGGTTACATCAAAAGCTTATTAACCTCATCGGCGTTACTTTGAAAGATACTAAATCAAAGGTTAAATTTCGAGGCACCTTGTCTGAACCATTTGATATCCGGACTGGACTTCGACAGGGAGATGGTCTATCACCGTTATTATTTAATTGTGTTCTTGAAAAGATCATGCGTGAGTGGAACAAAACTTGTCCTCCAAATGTAAAGATTGGTACTAATATAAAACTGAATTGCTTGGCCTTTGCGGATGACCTTGCACTGCTTGCAACCAGTATAGATGAGGCTAAACACCAAATTGAAGAACTTGGGTCTATTGCAGCAAAAGTAGGACTTCAAATTTCATTGGAAAAGACTGAAATAATGGCATCCTTTGATGTGGAAACACAAGCTATTACATTGATCAACAATAAAGAAATTAAAGTTGTACTTAAATTTAAATATTTAGGGGAGATTATAACATGGAATTTGAATGAGAAAGCGTCAATCGAAAATAGAACAACAAAGTTAAGACAAGCGCAATATATTACTTGGTCTAGTTACAAAAAAAATCACTCTCCATAAATGCCAAATTACGACATTACGAATCAGTTATTAAACCGGAAGCGATATATGCTTGTGAAACACTTTTCAAGTTAAACACTCGATCAGTTACTGACACATTACAGGAGAGTGATAGAAGAATTCTCAGAACTATAATTAATAAAAAACATCAGGTGGATGGTCAATGGCGTCTATTACCAAATGAAGTGGTTTATAAAGAAACAGAATCTATAGTCGATACTATGCGAAAAAGGCGAATTGCCTTTTTTTGTCATATCTCACGCCTGCCGGATACCAGACAATTAAAAGTATTATTTAATTATTTTTTCAAAAGTAAAACAAAGAACTCTTGGTTTATGGAAATTCAAAATGATCTGGATGAACTCGGCTTGACAATGTCCCAAATTTCTAACAAAGATGAGAAGAATATCTTGAAAAACAAGAACATCCGACTTCCCTTAAAAACCTTTACCCGCAAAACTTACACTATAAGCGATGCAGAGAGAGCGGCAAGGTCAACTAGAATGAAAATATTTTGGGAAAAGAAGAAAAATAAGAAGCTGAATCTCTAATATTGTTTTTGAGATATGTATATACTTGTTTTGGTTAAGTGCTCCAATGCGGGCGTAACATATGTAAATAAATAAATAAATTGCAGCTAGCTAGTAAAGGGGTTGAGGTGTATACCGCGATACGTACGTGTCTAGGGGATATGTTGAGTGCAGTTGATGACGTCGTGGATGATGCGAGGACATTGATGTTCGTTTGTTTGATGTGACTTGATTTGCCGCCATATTGGTCAGCTGTATGAAGTTTCAAGCCGGCCCCGTGGTGTTGGGGGTAGCGCGCCTGCCTCTCACCCAGAGGCCCCGGGTTCTATCCCCGGCTCCGTCAGGGATTTTAAAACTGACGTGAGGGTTGGAACGGGGTGCACTCAGCCTCGTGAGGACAATTGAGTAGCTGTCTGACAGTGAGACAGCTCTCCGATCACGAAAACCAGATTAACGGCCGAGGGGACAATATCTGCAGGCCGAATGGCTGGGCAGCGGTCGCTTGGTCAACCTTAGCCAGTCATGGGCTGTATAGTGCCAGGGGTTGACTTTTTTTTTGTTGTTTATGAAGTTTCAAACAGTGCGTTGTTACATGCCGATGTAGTCGCATGTGTTTAAGTGGGAGGTGTGGTGGTGAGTTACGAATGGTCATAAATTACCTTTAGGTATTCAATTTAATTGAAAAGTTGCACTGCACTCTTCTAAATACATGGTGAGACGTAGCCATTGGTTGCTACTTGGTTCGACGATGGTCTGGATAGTGATGAAAAATACCCAGGTATTTATAAATCTGGGTAAATACCCAATTTGGGTAAATACCTGGGTATTTTAGATTTTTCATCAAAAATCTTGTGTCGTGGTAAGTTGAACCTTAACAAGAAGTTCCGTGACGAACTAAAGAGCCTACTTTTCTTAAAATTAAGTTTCATGCCAATGATTAATCTACAGTATATGAACCTATCTAGAATAATGACGAAATTAAGTTGGTAATATCGAAATGTGTAATTAGTTCGAAATATACCTGGTATAATGTAGCCTTACAGAGCATTACAGTTGGCAGCCCTGGTGACTGAATATATTCTTAGTTCCATCTCTTAAGGTACAGAATAATAAAATTGGTTGAAGTCCAATGGACGTTACATGCAGTTAGACATTGGATCTATCAGCATGCGTAAAAGCATATTGGCAACAATGTCATGCGTGTGCTGGTCAGAAATAGCCTAATCTGAAATATTATGATATCTTGATGTGCCAATTTGGGACGAAATCCATTTGTTAGTATAGAAGTTACATGTATTTAAAATTGGACCTATCAGCAAGCATAGAATCATGTTGGCAGCACTGACTTATATTGAAAATGAAAATCCACAGCCTGCTTCCAGTCTCCGACTGGGTCAGGAATGGAATGAATGAAGCCCCCATCTAGCGGCGAGGATATGAAGTGTGCCGGCTGTCGAAGCCTGTCGCACTCCTCTGGGGCAATGACTAAATGAATGACAGATGAAATGAAATGATAGTGGAGAGTGTTGCTGGAATTAAATTGTGACAGGGAAAACCGGAGTACCCGGAGAAAAACCTGTCTGCCTCCGTTTTGTCCAGCACAGATCTCACATGGAGTGACCGGGATTTGAACCACAGACCCAGCGGTGAGAGGCCGGCGTGCTGCCGCCTAAGCCACGGGGGCTTCCACTGACTTATATTAATTATTCCAAATTGATCTCGAATGTCATGTGCTATACGTATGCAAATTATAGGGCTGTTGGCTTGCATACTTCCTGATACATTGATATTAGGTTAAAAAAATATAGACAGCATTTATTAACAATTTGTAGCCCTGATTGCTCTTAAGAATACTTATAGTCATATCTGTTATGTTACACATAGCACATACGAAATTTGGTTGAAATCCAACTGATAGTACAGAAGTTACATGTATTTAAAAATTGACCCTATCAGCAGGCTTAGAATCATGTTGGTAGAACTGAAGTATATAAGTTACTCCAAAATTAATCTAAAATGTCAGGTACTATACGTGTGTATAGTTTAAAGCTGTCGGCTTGCATACTTTCTGATATATTGGTATTTGGATAAAAGAATAAGAGCATTTATTAACAGTTGGCAGCCCTGGTGGCTCTTATGAGTACGCTCAGTCATGTCAGTTTATGTACACATATTACATACAAAATTTGGTTGAAATCCAATTGATAGTGTAGAAGATATAGGCATTTAAAAATTGGACTTATCAGGAGGCTTAAAATATTTTGGCAACACTGTCATGTATGGCCTCCTGGAAATTAAACTGAAATAGTGTTATCTACATGTGTGCCAATTTTGGAATAGCTCCCATGCATACCTTCCATGATATCCAACATGGAGCTCAAATTTCTAGTGCGTTTTTTCAGCAGTTGGTAGCACTGACATCGTTTTCAAATATGGACGTGAGATGTTCCGGTATACATCATAACTCATACATCATAACTCATACTAAATTTGGTTTCGATTTCTGCAGCCGTTTAGGAGTTGATAGGGGGAGACACACACACAGCCAGACAGACAGAAGGACAGACAGACACACATTTTCCCGGATCGATCTCATAAGTCTACTTTTTCCTCATTTTTAGCCTACTTTTCACATTTTGCAAAAATGAGAAAAAAGTAGACTTATGAGATCGGGCAAATGTCTGTCTGTCTGTCTGTGTGTGTGTGTGTGTGTCCCCCCCCCCCCTATCAACTCCTAAACGGCTGCAGCAATCAAAACAAAATTTGGTAGGAGTCAAGATCTATACCTGAATATCTCACGGCCATATTTGAAAATGATGTAAGTGCTACCAACTGCTGAAAAATCTCAATTGAAATTTGAGCTCCATGTTGGATATCGTGGAAGGTATGAATTGGAGCTATTTCAAAATTGGCACACACTTAGATAATAATATTGCAGTTATATTTCCAGGAGGCCATACATGTCAGTGTTGCCAAAATGATTATAAGCCTGCTGATAGATCCAAATTTTAAATGCATATAACTTCTACACTATCAATTGGATTTCAACCAAATTTCGTATGTGCTATGTGTACATAAACATATATTACTGAGCGTATTCTTAAGAACCACCAGGGTTGCCAACTGTTAATAAATGCTCTCAATTTTTTAAATCCAAATACCCATATATCAGAAAGTATGCAAGCCGACAGCTTTAAACTATGCACACGTATAGTACCTGATATTCTGCAATAATTTGAAGTTATATACGTCAGTGCTACCAACATGATTCTAAGGCTACTGAGAGGTCCAACTTTAAAAACATGTAACTTCTATACTATCATTTGGATTTCAACCAAATTATGTGTGTTCTATGTGTACCATAACAGATATGACTATGCTGATTCTTAAGAGTAACCAGGGCTGCCAACTGTTAATACATACTGTCTCTATTTTTGCTGCCCTAATATCAATATATCAGAAAGTATGCAAGCCAATAGCTCTAAACTTTGCACACGTATAGTACCTGGCATTCTAGATTAATTTGGAGTAACTAATATAGGCCTATGCCAGTGCTGCAACATGATTCTAAGCCTGCTGATAGGTCCAATTTTAAAATGCATGTAACTTCTATACTAACTAATGGATTTCATTCAAAATAGACACAACAATAGATCATATTATTTCAGAATATTTCTGACCAATACATGTATGTCATTGTTGCCAACATGATTTTACGCGCATTGTTAGATCCAATGTTTAACTGCATGTAACGTCCATGCTATCCATTGGACTTCAAGCAAATTTTGTATTCTGTACCTTAAGAGATGGAACTAAGAATCTATTCAGTCACCAGGGCTGTCAACTGTAGTTCTCTATTAGGCTACATTATTTCAAACTAATTAGAAATTTCTATATTACCAACTTAATTTCGTCATTATTCTAGATAGATCCATATAGATTAATCATTGGCATGAATCTTAAATTTTAAGAAAAGTAGGCTCTTTAGTTAGTCACGGAACTTCTTGTTGCAAAATGTGAAAAGTAGGCTAAAAAAGGGTACCGGTATGCAAACTATTCTACATTAACTTTTTAGAAATGTAACAACATTAGATAGTTAATAAAATTAAATATTATTAGAATTTGGGACTTAGAAACAGAATTAGAATTGGGAATTAGATCTGGAGATACAGACTAACAACTCCACTACACTGAAAAAGTGAGGTTAAGTACAGTAGCTATCAAACAAAGAATAGAAAATGGGAGGGAAGTACAGTGTCAGTTTGAATTCTGGGTAGGATGAGCTGAGCTTGCTGGCATACATCTTCACCCATTATGGAGCCTACATACTACAAAATCTTCCTGACATGCATTTATATTGTTTAGAGTATGATTTTAAAAATTAATATTGTTTTATATTTAAAATTAAATGAAAAATAACTTAAAGCACTTTTACTAAGCTTTTTTTTCTTCAAGTGTGCTTTCTATTGAATATATTTTATTACCTTTTGAGTTTTTGCATATTTGGCCTACTCTTATTACTACAAAAGTAGCTTTTCCCTCCCACATCTTTGTTGCTCATTTCCAGTACCGTAATAAAACTCGACCTTCTCAATATCTTGGTATTTATTAAAAATTTAAAACACAAAACAACCAAAAGGTTTTATCCAATATTTCACTTTAATTTAAGGAAAAACATACATAAAGACTAACTTAAGGAAAAACACACATAAAGACAAGGTTACAGTGCCAAAACATATAAATACCCAAAAATACCCAGTCGTCAATTTTCCTTTTCTTTTAGTTTGAAGGATCAATATTGTTCCTGATTTCAATTTAAGGCATCAAATACCTGTGTTTCAGTCCTTGTTTGTCTAACACTTCATCAACACAACAAAAAGTGTTGTACAATGCTCAAAAATCTAAAAATACCCTCAGTTTGGGTATTTAAATGACCACTGGGTAAATACCCAATTTATATTTACCTTCCCACTGGGTATTTACCCGACCCACATCACTAGGTCTGGACGAAACCATTGGCTGCTACTATCTTAAGACAACTGCCTGGACAAAAATTACTGCTTGTAATATAAGCATAAACCCCGGGTTAGGTTTGAGTTCATATGTAAAGCCTTATTAACACACAGAATTTAACATGCATCGTTTAAAGCTTTAGCGTTTTCAATGACATCGTGCATGCAGCCATTTTGTGTCTAGAGGAATTTTGTAGTGTAATGTATCGCGATCTATACTACTCCCAGTAAGGGAAGGGAGAGAATTTGACTACCTCACTTCAAATAACCTTCCAGCATCGCACTTTGCTTAGCTTGAAATCATCCTGCCCAATGGAACAGGTTTGGAATATTCAATGAGAATGTGGGTTATCCAGTGTAATGTCCCATCATACACTTGAAGTGAGGAATAGAACTTTTGTTAGTCCTAGAATTTTTAAAACAAATGTTGATGGAATTTCATTGCAGTATTGGCAAATGAACTATTGTATTTACATGTGTATGCCATGCAAATCTTTTCTTAAAAAGTTTAAAACATGTGATGCACATCATGCAGGAGGATATTGGATATGCAAAGCCAACTCCGTACATGCCATGGAGGCCTCGGGAGTGGTGGAATGTAGAGGCTTCCACTCTTTGTGACAACAGCACTAGATAAGATGGAGTTGTCAGCTACATGCCTGGCTGTCTTTGCTTCCAGGAATTACCCTGGTACTAATTACTGATGTAGACTGAGTGAACCCCAGGGCTATTTGCATTTCTGAAAGTGGTAGTTTTGTTTCTAAAATCCACTACCCGGGTGGTGATCGAACCCACTCCCTTTCCCTTAGAAGCTCAGCGACTCTACAGACTGCGCTATACAGCCCCCTGTATATTCGATATGGACCCCCTTAAATTATGTTTGCAATAATAATATATGATGTAGCAATGGAAGTTTCAATTAATGCATGATTTAAAAAGAATTCAATTCTCTTTTCGTACTGGTTACTCGTCAAACAGTATTATGCAATTTCCAGTAGAAAATCATTGCTGTTTTCTCACTCCGTCAGTGGAAGTGTCAGCCTGGGCTTATGATGCATGGTTGTAGGGATCAGTCGTATGTTGAGGTTGATGTTCTGTGAATTTTAGTGAGCAGGTGAAAAATATGTGCAGCTCATTTGCCAAGGGAGAATGGCTTAAAGTGATTGCGGAAGCAGAAATATAAGGAAATTGTATACTATGCATAGGAAATACATTGTATCTGATTCATGTTGGCTATTTGTGATAGAGAAAAAAGGACCAACTTCAAAACTGGTTCCAGGTAAAAAGGCGAAGTTCATCAAAATAGAACAATTGCAGACTTATTTATTTATAATAATAATTGCAGACTGTGTTATGCATAATAATCGGTATAGTTGTGACATTCTATGGAATCCCACTGGCGAGTAGAGGGGGCGGCTAGTGTTTGATTTTCCTGCCCCTTACAAGAGCTTCTCGCCCAGGAGGGGGCCTAGTTTGAGGATAGTGGTCATTAAGCGTAAGTTGTGTTTAAAGTTTCCAGTCCACAAGACAAATCCTTGCTACATTGTTGCCAATATGCTGCTTGTTTGTTTTTAATTATTAATTATTTACTGCTATTTACTTATTTATTTATTCATTCATTCATTTCGGACCATGCTTTGGCCCAATGATTCATGGTCTGTTGGGAGAATGAAATTTATTTAATTATTCACTAATCTGTTAGCATGTTAGGAAACCTCTGTAAGCCTGGTAAAATTGAATGTCACTTCCAATCTTAAGGGCACAAAACAAAATATACTTCTGTAATCATTGTGCTGTGGTCCATGATCAGTCTTTTATATTATACTAGCGACCCGGCTTCGCCCGGGAACAGTTATGAATGCATTACGTGATAATAGTTTTTTTTTTTCTCCAATGTCAATGAACAACGACCAATATCCGTTTTACGTCTCGGCATGATGGGTTAAAATCACTGACTGGACTATTAATTATATTATCACGGAGATGCATGTGCAACAAATTCTTGTCAGACTTTATTTAGAAATGGCGAGGTGCATGAAACACAAATGCCCCTTCCGTCCAATATTAACTGTGAATTTTGCGGAACGAAAAGCTCACAGGCGAAATGTGAGTTGCACTTCCAGGGAATGGTGAGGTGAATTAAACTCAAATCCCCCTTCCGTCCAATCTTAACTTGACTGTGTTTCACGGGCAAAATGGAGAAAACCCGAGTTGCACTTCCAGGGAAACTCCAAACACAACCACCCTTCTCAGAAGTCTTAACTCAACATGACTCAATGGTTTGCTGCTGTTTGTATCTGGGGCAATGGGTTCGCCCGCTAGCTAGGCTGTAACAGGGATGATAGACTCACCCTTAGCTAACTCTTAAACTGTCGCCTCAGTAGTTGAATGGACATGGTTGGAAGAAATTAAATCGTAAAAACACTTATAGTGGGTGATGTATTGAAGATAGACATATGCTCTCGCAGACTTTTTTGTAGAACTTTTCATGCTGAACAATTCTTACACTCAAAGTATTTAGATATTTTTAACAGTTTGCCCAGCGTAAGCTTACAAAGCGCTCGGATGCCAGGTTTCCTTTTCGACTTTTCCACTGAAATCGTTTCTGCTCGGCTTCCTTTGATCATAAATACATTATTTTCTACAGAAATCCTCAAGGTATCCTTTACAGAATGGTGAAACCCACATCAAAATCCATCCAGTGGTTCTCGAGTTTACCCCTAACATCCAAGAATCGGGGACTTTGTTTTATACTAAGTAGAGATTTCGTCGTAAGAATAAATGCTAATGTTTTAAAATAGTCAATGAAAAATGTGGCAACTATGTCATTAGCAGTGTCTACAGCCATTTTAAACCATGAGGAAACACTGAAGACATCTTTTTTCCAGAGAAAAGCAGCTGGGACACCGAACCCTCATAACTATTTGGATGGGTCTGAGTGGCAAGATTTTGGAGATGAAAGGCTTTTAAATGGGTATTGGTTGGGCAACTGAACTATATGTGAAATTTGTGTTTGTTTATGGTTATTCAAATTTATTACCTTAAATGTGTAGTAATTCTATGGGCTAGAGAGGAATGCATGCAGTGTGCAAACTTGGTCTGCTCATAGGGTACTCTCAGAAGCCAAGAGTTTGCTTCAATTAACTTTTTTCTTCTTTAAATTTAATGATTTCCTGAAAGCAAGTTAACAAAATCAGGTTGCGCAGCATACACATATAAATACATCACTAAAAGCACTGGGCTCACTGGAATATGGCTGCTATAAATATGTAAGGATGAATACTATGCATATAGAGGGTGTCTGCAACAGAAGATTGCTCATATAGTACTCTTGGAAGTCACAAATTATCCTGCTATGTGAGGATTAGTGAAACAGTGGTGGGGAACAGCTGAAGAAAGTGGAGAGTTTCAAGTATCTGGGAAGCCTGATACAAGATAATGGAAGAAACGATAGAGAAATTTCTATTGGCAATTTTTTAAAATTTTGTTTTTGATGCCAAGTTCTATGTTTTTTTCAGCTGGACTGGGGTGCATTTGCTGTTATGACTCTGCCATCTCTTGCCATTCCTTTCCTGCTGTGGTACTCCAGCAAGTCCAAATATGAGAAGCTTGGGAAGAGCAAAAAGGATAAAGGTGCTAAAGAATAAATTGGTTGTGAATGTGTGTTCAAGAGTACAAGGATTTTTATAATAAAATGAGATTGGTTTTAATAAGTGTGCATTTTATTTTATCCACTCTGCTGGCTGTGTGGTTCAGCGGTAACATTCTCGCCTGCTATGCCCAAGGTTGCAGGATCAAATCCTGGCGCAGCCAATTGGCATTTGAGGGTGCGCAAATGCGAGGGAGCCGTGTCAGTAGATTTACTGGCACGTTAAAAATCTCCTTTGGGGCAAAATTCCATCACCCCAGCGTCTCTAAAGCCGCAGTTGTTTAAAGGGACGTAAAACCAATATCATATTATTTTTTCCACATATTTAAAAAAATATTGCCTTTATTGTACAGAAATTAAACAGGGTGTCTACCGGTAACGAATTTTGCAAGCGGGCAACGAAAGTAACGAATTTTACATACGGGTAACAAAAATTTTCTGAAGGCGGATGGAATCGTTCAAACTCGCGCCTCTAGGCTCAGAGATTGCGATGGAACAAGTATCACATAAGTGGCGCCGATTACATAAGCTATATTTCCCTGTGCCCGACCTCGAGGAAATGCATACTGAGGATACCCGGAGTCGTATACATCGTTCAGCGTATATTTTTGGAATCAAGATGACTTTAGTTTTGTGTGAAATATTTATCTGTGTTATTTGGACATTGAGAAAACATATGACAGTGTATGCAGAAACAAAGTATGGAAGTCCCTGGAGGATAGAGGAGTAGAGAAATGGACTATAGAGAGGATAAAGGAGATGTACAAGGGAAGCGTGAGCTGTGTGAAAGTGGGAGGAGAGAGATCGGACTGGTTGGAACAGAGAAACGGCCTGAAACAAGGAAGTGCACTGTCACCGTTACTTTTCATTGTGGTGATGGATGACATAATGACCCGAGTGGCACAAGTAATTGGGGAAGGAAAGATGAAAGCAATGGTGTTGGCAGATGATTTGATGATTTGGGGAAACGAGGAGGAGGTACAGGAACAGTTGGACGTGTGGGAAGGATTAATACAAGGATATGGGATGAAATTTAGCATAAATAAGAGTGAGATGGTGATCACAACAAGGAAGAAGGAAAGAACCACAACGGGAATAACAAGTGGTGGGGAACAGCTGAAGAAAGTGGAGAGTTTCAAGTATCTGGGAAGCCTGATACAGGATAATGGAAGAAACGATAGAGAAATAAATGAGCGGGGGAGACAGGCAGAAGCATTCCGGAGGAGTGTGAGAAGCGTGTTATGGAGCAAGGATGTCCCTCAGAACAGCAAATAGATCATATATCGGACGTACTATGTTTCTATCCTGACGTATGCCTCGGAGACCTGGGTTATGAAAGGAAGGGAGAAGAGAAAAATACAGGCCAGTGAGATGAGGTTCTTGAGAAGCAGTATTGGAGCTACAAAGATGGACAGAATAAGAAATGAGAGGATCAGAGAATTAATGAAGGAGGAACCATTACAGGATGATATAGAGAAATCTGGACATGTAAAACGAATGGAGGAGAAGAGGATACCCAGGTGGATATACGAGACGAAGTGGGAAGGAAAGAGACCGAGAGACAGGTGGCTGAAGGGGGTGGAAGAAAGCGTGAAGAAGAGAGGAGAAGACTGGACAAGGGTGGAGGCTGAGAGATGGTGGGAAGACAGAAGACGTTGTAGGGGCTTGTGTTCCAAACAGACCCGGCCAGTGGTTGGAAACTGTGCAAGATGATGATGATGATTTGGAAACCTGACTTTCGTGAAAACTTCCGAAACTAATCAGAAACTTCTCATTTCTCGCATTCATATGGAGACTGTCAAATTGAAGTCCAGAAATAACGCGAAATAATTGAATGTCGCAATATTACGAAATGTTACAGCTTCGAAAAAGAATTATGATAAAGCTTCGAAATACGTACGCTATAACTTATTTTAAAAATCTGTCTCGTAAATTTGCGACATCCAGTATGGTTAATTCGAAATTCCGTTATATGTCGATTTTTCCTTGGAACTTCGGTTCCATCGGATATATTATAATCTAACCGGTTATTTCGAAAACTTGTATAACTTGTATAATTCGTGATTCGCATTCGAAAGAAAACTTGTCCTCTAGTCGTATTATTCGTGTAATCCTCTCAGAATAATTCTTAATATTTGAACTTGGTTACTAGATGCCACTGTAGTCGGCTCCTGGCGACAAACATTGGAAACTAAGAGCGTTAGTCAAATCTAACCTATAATTTAGCTTCACACAAGTGTAATTAGTAGAAGGTTCTTTTACATGCCATAAATCTGACCTGGGACCGCCGGCTTTACTTCCCTTTCGAAGGAAGGCATACTGAGAGATTTTTAACGCTCTTAAAAAATCCGTCTAAAGTTCAGCATGCTACCAGCTACGCCACCGAAGCCGCTTTTTCTTCCAAATTGTGCAGTAATATTTTTCTCTGTATTCTCGGAACATTCAGATAGTAGGTTTAGAGGACCTGATTCCAAGAGAGAGAGCTTCTGTACAAATGTCTCAGGTAAGATGCCACTCCAGTAGATAAGTTTAGTTTACAGCAAGTTGTAAACCAGAAAACTCCTTATCACGCGCCTAGTCCCGTTACTGTCCCCTTCTCCTTTCACAACCAGCGTATTCGAACTGATTGGCCACACTTTTAGTGCTGCAGTTAAGAGGGCTCTAAAGTCAGCCGGCCGGCCGCTCGTGGCAGGCTCTGCTTATAGCATTGAGAGAGAGTTAAAATCTAAGTTTTAAATAGGTCAGTGGCTGAAATTAACAAAACTTCACTTTCAAATCCCGTAAATACCTTCAATAGCACGTATTAAACTTTTCAAATGAGATTTCATTGATAATAACATTTTGTATCATTGAAACTGAGAAGCAATTTTCCCATAAGGCAAGGCCTTTTATTCACCCATTTTACTTCAGAAACTAAAAATCAATGTGAATGTCAAAAGTGATGAAAAGTTACATGGTAGTAAAGGGTATTTGTTTAAGAATGCTTCTATAGAGATGAATCTTGCTTTTCTCCTGCGTGTTTCTATAAAAGAAGCCGTTTTTAATGCCCTACACTTTCAGTCGTAATGCCGCTGCCGTAGAAGTTCGCTACTTAGCCGCAAGAGCGCAGGCGTAATGGGTTGGTAAGGCAGAGTGACGAGTTATTTTTAGCGCTGAGAACAAGACTTACAGCTGATGTATTGTGTTCATTGAATCGGATTCTACTGTGTTTACTTTCGTTTTTTAAACGAACTGTTAGTAGCTTAATCTTCTGTATACAGTGTTATTAATTCAACGAGTTGAAGTATAATTTATTGTGAAACATTTTTTATCATACACTTATTAATTAAAAGTACAGGGTCCTTCTTTTTTATCCATCTAGCAAGTTCGTTATTCTTGTTTTTTAAGGGGGGGGAACTGCGTGGTCATCTACCCCTGTCCATCTAGCAACATAGCAGCGCTATATCTCTCGCAATGAGTCGCCCAGCTACGCATGCATTTTGCCGCTGCGCGGCTATGTCGCTAGACCAAAAAAAGTACCCTGTATAAAAATCATATCTATTGTGATTTAACAGTATTGGACTACAATAATACTCTGGTAGTTTCTTATGAAAATGAAAATCCACAGCCTGCTTCCAGTCTCCGACCGGGTCAGGAATGGAATGAATGAAGCCCCCATCTAGCGGCGAGGATATGAACTGTGCCGGCTGCCGAGGCCTGACGCACTCCTCTGGGACAATGATTAAATGAATGACAGATGAAATGATATGATAGTGGAGAGTGTTGCTGGAATGAAATTTTGACAGGGAAAACCGGAGTACCCGGAGAAAAACCTGTCGGCCTCCGTTTTGTCCAGCACAGATCTCACATGGAGTGACCGGGATTTGAACCACGGACCCAGCGGTGAGAGGCCGGCGTGCTGCCGCCTAAGCCACGGAGGCTTCGGTAGTTTCTTATATTTTAACTAATTATGAACCTACAGTATAAGATAAGCGTAGCACTAAAAATATGAGGGAACTCATGACAAGAAAAAGCTACTCTGGAAAGGAGTGACATCATAGCGGCGAGAACTGTATTTTTCAGGGTACCAGTACCGTAATGTACGAGATCGCTGAATCAGGGACATAAGTTACTGCACATATTACCTTGATGAAGCATAATGTAAGTCGAAACTCTACAAGGTCAATGTGCTGGAAAATGAGCGACGTTTCCGGAGGACTGGAAGTTTTGGTTAGGACGGTAGGCTCGAAATGCAACGTCAGTAGTCTCGTGGATTACAATTGTAGGCCAATTTTTAATGGGTATTTCATTTTTTTTTTGTTTTAAAATTTTGATTTTCGATTTTATAAGAAGGATGGAGTGTGATGAATATACTAATCATAGACAAATACCATAGAGGAAAGAACCGGAAGGAGATGCCTTCGCTGCGCTGGCTAGTGCAATATAATGTTTTGTTGTTTGAGTCTTCAGTCTTTCGACTGGTTTGATGCAGCACTCCATGCTTCCCTGTCCTGAGATATAATAAAATATTAAAAAAGTCCTCTCGGCACGCCGGAAGGCGGAGGTAGATTTCACCGGACAAACTTGGGGATAGGCGAAAATAGGCAGAATATGCAGGTTTTCGTAGAAGGATCAGACCTCATTTATTGCGAGAAGGTATTTTATAATTGGAGCTTAATTAACTTTGTTTTTCGTCATTTTATGCTTATTTTAAACATTTTATTGTCTTATGGGAACAGTAACCTTCTTGTCATTTGGGGTCCATTTTTATACTTGTGGTCACACTGTCCTTATGCAAGGTTTCGACACTGATGTGTAACTATGTAACGGTCTGTTACTTCTTCACGCAAAATTATATCTCCCGCAGAGATTTTGGTTGGTTCCTCAGTTTAGGACCTGCGAAACGCAGTCATGTAACCCCGTGTACTTAGGGATGGCTGTATTAGTCTGTAATTCAGGTAAGGACTGCAGACGGTCAATTTCAAGCAGTAGTTCCTAATGTTGCTACCAGGTACTACCGTCAACGACACCTACCTGTGAACTTGGCTACTAGATGCCACCACAGCCAGCAACTCGCAACGAACTTCCCCTCCAAAGGAAAGCATACTGAGGGAATTTTAGCGCTCTTAGAAAATCCGACTACTTCGGCCGGCTTTGAACTCGCGACCTTGGGCATAGACATTCAGCATGCTTGCTACCAGTTACGTCACCGAAGCCGCTTCACACTTAGTCAGATGGAATTCTGAATATGATCTCGTGCAAGTGCGTTATCTTGGCAACGTCTGATGGCTCATCCCTCATCAATTTAGTAGTGTTGCCATGGCAACCACTGATAGCTCTTGGCATTTTCTTATAATTCCGAAATCATTTTTCTCATCCCTTGGCATAATGGTGGGTCATATCAAAAATTCTTTCAGACAAAATTTTAGGTAATTATTAGGGGAATATTGTCCATTTTGTACGGTTTTGATATTGTGCCTATTAAGAGAGATATGATTAATGTTTCCCGAAAAACCCACTTTTTCCCACCCCTTTGGTCAATGGTTGGTGCTATAAAAAAAACTCTTCAAACATAAATTTTTGGGCTTTATCCGACTCATAGTATGAACATTGAACGGATTCGATATTTCACATATTAAGAGAGTTATAGCAATATTTCACTTTTTCGAAAAAAAAAGCCCCCATTTTCACCCCCTTCGACCGATTTAGCCCAGTAACGAACTCGACCGAGATTTTATAGGTATACATATTCGGTAAAATATTCAAAGTCTTCTTCTTCCTGGCGTTGTTCCCAATTATTTTTTGGGGTCCGCTACTCTGCACCTCGCTCTCCATTTGTTGCGGTTTGCTGCATCTGTAGGACGAAGACCTACGACGCGCATATCGTCGTGTAGGGTATCCATCCAACGCCTTTTTGGTCGTCCTGGAGGTCTTTGTCCATCAGGCTCGAGAGCAAGTGACTTGCTTACAATGGACTCTGTATTTGCTCGGGCTACATGTCCATACCAACGCAACCGAGTCTCCCTCATTTTGGCTGGAATAGGGGCAATTCCAAGAGTATTGCGGACGTCTTCGTTCTTAATATGATCCAGCCGTGTAATTCCCAAGGACCATCTTAGCATCCGCATCTCCATTGAGTGCAAAGCCTGTTCATGTTTCTTTGTATTAGGCCAGCATTCAGCTCCATACAAAGCAACAGGGCGGACGACTGATTGATAGATCTTAGTTTTGAGGCGCAGAGGAATCTTGCGGTCACAGAGAACGCCTGTGACCTGGCGCCACTTCATCCATGCAGCATTCACTCTTGCACGGGCATCCGAGACTGTATCACCATCAGGTCTCACAGCGGAGCCAAGGTATCGGAGATGTGAAGCTTTTGGTAGTGGGGTGCCATCCACTATGATGGTCCCATCTGTCTGGGAACCACATTCAAGATACTCAGTCTTAGTGAGGTTGAGCCGTAGTCCAAATTCACAGAGCCTCGCATTCCAGAGGTTGACCAATTGCTCTAGATCATTACGGGTCTCGCTTGCAAGCATGACATCATCGGCGTACAGTAATGTCCATGGTGGTTGCCTCTGCAAATCGGCAGTCACTGTATCCATGCATAGGATAAACAAGAGTGGAGATAGTGCAGATCCCTGGTGAACCCAAACTCGAATATCGAACTGTTTGGTGAGTCCAGCAGCACTGCGTACAGAGCTAGTTGTATTATTGTAGAGGAGTTGGACCCAACGCACATAAGCTTCTGGTACGCCATGAGATCGAAGAGAATACCATATAAGCTGATGGGGAACCCGGTCGAATGCTTTCTCGAGATCCAGAAAAGCCATGTGAATTGTCCTTCTTTTCTCCATATACTTTTCTATCAGAAGCCGCATTGCATGGATAGCATCAGTTGTTCCGCGACCTTTCATGAATCCACATTGGTTAGGCGAGATGGTAACAATGCTACGTAAGCGAGTGTCAATCACACGTTCTAGAATCTTCATTGTGTGGCATAAGAGACGAATGGGACGATAATTGGCACAGATAGTTACATCGCCCTTGCCTTTCCATATTGGTACTGTGACGCTAGTTTGCCAAGCTGACGGGATCTGGTGGCTCGCAAGGCATTTGTTAAAGAACTCTGCTAGGAACTCTGCAGAGGCATGACCCAACTGCTTCCATAGCCCTGCAGGAATATCATCAGGGCCTGTTGCCTTGCCATTCTTCATTGCGTGGATCGCAGTATTGACCTCGGCAGGTGTGATAGGTGGAACTGCACCTTGTACAGGTTCGGCTAATGGAATCGGTGGGTGAGGGAACTCTTCATTACAGATAGTATTGAAGTGTTCATGCCATCGTTGAAGGATCTCTGTTGGTTTTGTTAGAAGATGCCCGTGCTTATCCTTGACATGCATGACATGTCCTATGTCAACTGTGGCACGATGACGAGATCTGGCTAGCTTGTAAATATTATTGACCCCAGTAGATTCCTCTAGTTGTTTGTACAATGTACTTAGTTGCTTGGATTTAGCAACTGCAACAGCGTGTTTTGCATCGGATTTGAGCTGACGATATTGAGTTAGATCAGCATTGGTTCTTGATCCAAGCCACTTTTTGTAAGCAGTTTTCTTAGATTTCACAGCTCGTTGCACGTCTTCATTCCACCACCAAGTTTGTTTATCAACAAATTGTCGTCCCGGTTTTGTCATACCCATTACTTCCTTTGCATTTGCCTGGATGTTTGAGGTGAATTCATTCCATGTTAGTTGATCAATGTTGTCAGGAAGAGGACCAATAGAATCTAGAAGTAGCAATTCATGGCCAGGTAGTTTCCACCACTTTATACGTTCAGTATTGGTGATAGGTCATGAAGGAGTACGAAGAGTAATATGGAAATCTAAGATCAAGGGCTTATGTTGGGGAGCAACATTTTCTGAAGGAATGACCTTGGAGTCCTTCACCAATTTCAGATCTCTTCTACGCACCAACCAGTAATCAATTTGAGTTTGATGGCCACCACTGTTGTATGTGATGAGATGTGATAACCATTTCTTGAAGAAGGTGTTCACCAACACTAAGTCACAAGCCTCGGCACACTCTAAAGCACGCACACCAGCTGCATTTCGCGTCCCATGACCACAACCACCATGTACGCGTTCAAATCCATCACGTGATCTACCAACATGACTATTGAGATCACCACCAATAAGCAAAGACTCATTAGGATCAACTGAATGTATTACTGTCTCAAGATCACCCCAGAATTTGTCTTGTTCTTCAGCTTGGCATCCAGTCTGTGGTGCATAACATGAGACGATATGGAGTGATATTGCGTCCGTAATTATCTGGATGCTCATCAGGCGATCAGAGATACGGTTTACTCTGGTGACACTATTCCGTAGCCGTTCACAGATGGCAATTGCCACACCATTTCGGTCAGATGTTTTGCCATTGTAGAAGAGCTTGTAACCATCACCAATATCACGCGCCTTTGCGGCTTTCCACTTTGTTTCCTGGATACAGGCTACATCAATTTTGCGTTGGTGGAGCGATTCAGCCAACTCACGACTGCGCCCAGTTAATGTCCCAACGTTGATTATCGCAAATCTGGTAATCGAGCCTTGCTTCTTTAGCCTGCCCCGGCCTTGGGTAGGTAGCCCTCGTCCATTTCCCACCCCGATCGGGCGGGGTCGGGGCGCGTCGCCTGCGGGGGACGCCCTAGCCTGGATACTACAATTTACTTGGTGCATCATGATACGACAATTAAATTTCGGCCCACTTGTCGCTGAGTCTGACGCCTAGCATTTTAAAGCTACTGCCAGCATATAAATTCGGCCGCCCCTAACATGGGGTACAGACGCCGTTCGTAGCCGCCCGCTCCGGATCAGACGCTACAACTGATATCTATCCTCGGAGTGAGGATGATACCTTTTACTCTATTAATCCCGAGCACTGGGCTGCCACATCCGCCATATACACTGTACCGAAGATTATCCTCTCCACTGTAGCAGCCGTTGTGGACTTCACCGTAACCCTGGCAAGGGACCCTTACAGGGTACTACCAGCCGGGTCAGCTGGTCCCAGGTTTTTTTAAGAGGTGTTACTCCTCTATCACTCGCCCTTTGTCCTGACTTGTGACAGGCAGAGCCTGGCTTCCCAAACATTGGCTGATTGGTGCAAAATTACGGCAGTTATCGTGTCCACAAGAAACTGATATGCATATGTATATACACATATACATACATAAATTATATATAAACTTTTGAACTGACGGTGGTTTTGGGGTCTGGGGGATGTGAAACGCGAAGATATGTCGAAATTTTCCGGAAGTCGAAACATGGGACCCATTGCAATAGTTAGCTTTCTAATGAAATCTACCTCTGATTGGTTCCTCAGTTTAGGGGCTGCGACAACGCGGTCATCTAACCCCGTGTACTTTGGGTGAGTGTAGAATCTGGCTGATAAACGGTGTGAATTGTAATGGCTGTAGTAGTCTTAATTCGGGTAAGGACTGCAGACGGTCAATTTCAAGCAGTAGTTCCTAATGTTGCTACCAGGTACTACCGTCAACGACACCTAGCTGTGAACTTGGCTACTATATGCCACCCCAACCAGCAACTCGCAACGAACGTTGGAACTTCCCCTCCAAAGGAAAGCATACTGAGGGATTTTAACTCTCTTAGAAAATCCGACGACTTCGGCCGGCTTTGAAACCTCGACCTTGGGCATAGACATTCTGCATGCTACCAGTTACGTCACCGAAGCCGCTTCCCACTTAGATGAAAATACTGAATCTGATCTCGTGCAAGTGCGTTGTCATGGCAACGTCTGATGGCTCATCCCTCATCAATTTAGTAGTGTTGCCATGGCAACCTCTGATAGCTCTTGGCATTTTCTTATAATTCCGAAATCATTTTTCTCATCCCTTGGCATAATGGTGGGTCATATCAAAAATTCTTTCAGACAAAAGTTTTAGGTAATTATTAGGGGAATATTGTCCATTTCGTACGGTTTTGATATTGTGCCTATTAAGAGAGATATGATTAATGTTTCCCGAAAAACCCACTTTTTCCCACCCCTTTGGTCAATGGTTGGTGATATAAAAAAACTCTTCAAACATAAATTTTTGGGCTATATCCGACACATAGTATGAACGTTGAACGGATTCGATATTTCACATATTAAGAGAGTTATAGCAATATTTCACTTTTTCGAAAAAAGCCCCCCATTTTCACCCCCTTCTACCGATTTAGCCCAGTAACAAACTCAACCGAGATTTTATAGGTATACATATTCGGTAAAAAGTGATTGGTGAAAAATTACGGCAGTTATCGTGTCCACAAGAAACTGATATATATATATATATGTGTGTACTTTTGAACTGACGCTGGTTTTGGGGTCTGGGGGATGTGAAACGCGAAGATATGTCGAAATTTTCCGGAAGTCGAACCATGGTAGCCTACCCATTGCAATAGTTAGCTTTCTAATGAAATCTACCTCTGGTTTGTTCCTCAGTTTAGGGGCTGCGACAACGCGGTCATCTAACCCCGTGTACTTTGGGTGAGTGTAGAATCTGTCTGATAAATGGTGTGAATTGTAATGGATGTATTAGTCTGTAATTCAGGTAAGGACTGCAGACGGTCAATTTCAAGCAGTAGTTCCTAATGTTCCTACCAGGTACTACCGTCAATGACACCTAGCTGTGAACTTGGCTACTAGATGCCACTCCAACCAGCAACTCGTAACGAACGTTGGAACTTCCCCTCCAAAGGAAAGCATACTGAGGGATTTTAGCGCTCTTAGAAAATCCGACGACTTCGACCGGCTTTGAAACCGCGACCTTGGGCATAGACATTCTGCATGCTACCAGTTACGTCACCGAAGCCGCTTCCCACTTAGTCAGATGTCAAAGTCAACCCCTGGCACCATCCAGCCCATGACGGGCTAAGGCCGACCAAGCGACCGCTGCCCAGCCATTTGGCCTGCAGATATTGGGGTGACGCGTGATCAGCGCGTCGGGTCCCCTCGGCCGTTAATATTGGTATTCGTGATCGGGGTGCTGTCTCACTGTCAGACAGCTACTCAATTGTCCTCACGAGGCTGAGTGCACCCCGTTCCAACCCTCACGTCAGTTTTAAAATCCCTCTCGGAGCCGGGGATCGAACCCGGGGCCTCCGGGTGAGAGGCAGGCGCACTACCCCAACACCACGGGGCCGGCTTAGTCAGATGGAAATACTGAATCTGATCTCGTGCAAGTGCGTTGTCATGGCAACGGCTCATCCCTCATCAATTTAGTAGTGTTGCCATGGCAACCTCTGATAGCTCTTGGCATTTTCTTATAATTCCGAAATCATTTTTCTCATCCCTTGGCGTAATGGTGGGTCATATCAAAAATTCTTTCAGACAAAAGTTTTAGGTAATTATTAGGGGAATATTGTCCATTTTGTACGGTTTTGATATTGTGCCTATTAAGAGAGATATGATTAATGTTTCCCGAAAAACCCACTTTTTTCCACCCCTTTGGTCAATGGTTGGTGCTATCAAAAAACTTATTTGACATAAATTGTTGGCACTTATCCGACACATATTATGAACTTTGAATAGATTCGATATTTCACGTATTAAGAGAGTTATAGCGAAATTTCAATTTTTCGAAAAAAGCCCCCCATTTTCACCCCGTTCGACCGATTTTGCCCATTAACGAACTCGACCGAGATTTTATAGGGATACATATTATGTAAAAAATTCAAAGTGATTGGTGCAAAATTACGGCAGTTATCGTGTCCACAAGAAACTGATATACATATATATACACATATATATACATACATAAATTATATATAAACTTTTGAACTGACGGTGGTTTTGGGGTCTGGGGGATGTGAAACGCGAAGATATGTCGAAATTTTCCGGAAGTCGAAACATGGGACCCATTGCAATAGTTAGCTTTCTAATGAAATCTACCTAATAAACTCAACCTGGAACAGAATTGCATGGATGCAACTTACAACGGTTCAGCTTCGATTGATATTGTAACTTTCAAATAGGCCTACTATATTTTTATGCTTCCTGGTCTGTTCTGTTTTGTCGATTCGTACCACCATAGGCACTCCACGCCATTATTAGGAAAAAACTCCGAAATAACCATGCACAATGCTCTGCCGCATACAAGTCACAGAACACTAGGTTACGCCCACTTTGGACTCAGGGCTTTGCTTCACTGACACGAGCTCTGAGCAACTCCTCTCTTTCTTTCCACCATGACAAATACATGAAATACCAAATATTTTGACACAACATGAAAAACTTATCTAATTTTAACTTTTGAAAGAAATTTGACAGTTTCCCGTAGTGAGTAAAACTTGAAATATTTGCGAACAGATGAGTATTTTTCTACAATTAAGTGTTCTCTAATATATTCAGTTTCCCAATTCTATACAATGCTATACAAGCATGGGCACCCGCAGGATTTCTTTCCGGGGGGAGGGAGGCAAGTTGTATTTTTCATTTCTTTACACCTGTCACTAGCTGATGATGATACGTACCTCCGCCCCGCAATTTAGTTTCATTTCTTACTTGCTTCGTGTTATTCATTATTTGGCTGCTCTAAAACCGTCGGGTACATATCTTCATGGCTTGAATGGGAGGAGTTTTTTTCTTTGTTTTGTGAATCATCGTCATAAGAACAAGTAAATTAAAAATCAAGCAGTTCATTAAAATGTTAATGTTAATCCAGTTTGCCGATTTTCTAAATAACTGGCGATATTTTCAAATAATCCCAAGCTAAATAAAACTGTGGAATTATCCCTACATCTCATCATCATCATCATCGGCTTTAACTCGAATCCGAGTATAAATCTTCTTCCTTCAGTCCAGTTTGTGGATGTGTTTACGGTGACTAAAGAGTCCAATCCTGGCATGGAACAAGCGACCACACAAGTCGCATATTATTGCGGGAGGAGGACGTGGTTGGGCTGCTCGAAGTTTCCTAGCTTGACGCTTGGCCTCTTCATGTATGCGTCGATCCCTTTCAAACGTCTTTACAGTATCCGAGATGGTACGGCGCCAAGTTGAGCGGTCTTCAGCCAGCATGTCCCAGGTTTGTGAATCAAGACCTGTCAATTTCAGGGTCTGCTTAAATTGGTCCTTGTAGCGCCTCTTAGGACCACCATGAGGTCTGGTGCCATAGCATAACTCGCCATATAGCATTTGACGAGGTAATCTCACATCATCCATCTGATGGACATGACCAATCCATCTAAATTGGTGACCTATTATGGATGATTCTATGCTGTTGATTTGAGCCTTTTCCAGAACAGCAATATTGGTAATGCGGTCTTCCCATTTAATCCTCAGGATTGATCGAAGTTTTTGTAGGTGGAAACGCTCAAGCTTCCTAAGATCACGTCGGTAAAGGGTCCACGTTTCACAGCCATACAACAATGTAGAAATGACTACTGCTTTGTACACCATAAGCTTTGTACTCTTGGATAGATCTTGATTCATGAAGACCCGGTGCGCTAATCGTCCATATGCTGCATGGGCTGCGCCAATTCTCTTATCCACATCCGGCTCACAGGTACAGCTCACAGAAATGGTACTGCCCAGGTACGAGAAGTGGTCAACCTGTTCTAATGGCAAATTTGAAATGGAGATATTGAACTGAGGAAGAGGTGTGCCTGGTGAAGGTTGTGCCAAGACTTTAGTCTTATTGACATTTATGGTAAGACCAAAGCGATCACATGCACTTTTGTAACAGTTAACTGACTCTTGCAGCTCTTCTGGTGTGAGAGTTGGTGACACAGCATTATCTGCATACAACATGTTAGTAACCCCTACATCTAAATCCGTTAACTATCAGTATCTTCAATTTATAAAATAAACTGGTGTGACAATGAACAGTCGAAATATTCTCGGAATTCCAGGCGGGGCCCGTGGCCCCTTCTTTCCCCTCCCCTACGGACGCTCATGAGTAAAGCCCTACGCGGATGCGGATATCCGCAACATTTTTCGCCATGCATATATAGTTTGCATGGCTATGCGGATAGCGGATAAGCTGCGGAAAATGTTTCGAGTACATTTACGGATAGCTTTTAGAATACAATCCGAACTTGTTGAATTTCATTACTAGGACCCGGATGTCTATGAGATGACATTTCTTCCGTTATGTTATTTTCATGAGAAATGTAAGGTAATTTTTTGAGCTAATCTCATTCAAATTAAGTCATTAAGCATAATTAACACTCTGAACTGAAAAGGGTTGCAATTCTGGCTGTGTAACATTAATTTTAAACATAACACTTGACATACAAAGCCTAAAGGAATGACTTTCTTCTCAAATGTGTAAATGTGTTGCTTTATTGCGTTATGCTTTATCTAATTAAAAATATTATAGTAATGCCAGTAGATTCGGATAACAAACGTGAGGATGCGGGGCGGATGCGAATACGGGACAGATGCGGATAACGCTTTGTTTATCCGCGGAGGGCTCTACCCGTGAGTTCAAGCGTAGTTCCGCAAATAGTCGCGTGGAATACAATTGAATATTTGGTACACCGCTGGCACGCTATATAGTGGCCATTGATGTAATATTTCACAGTGATTGTAATGGGAAGAACTTCTTGGAAAGGTACTGAACAGAATGTACCAAAATCTAGTGTAATATGTTCGTAGATATAAAACAAATGAACCTTGATTACAATAGTAATCTACGCGACCAAATGAGGGGTAGTATCGAACTCTGAAAAATCTGGCAATTGCCGTTCAGAAGAAACACGCTCGTTTTAAACAAAGGTTTACTGAATAATTACTGCCAGACCTCCGTCCACATTCAGTTATTATGGAGCATTCTCCCAGTGCAAATTAACAAAGCTCCGACCTCGAATAACAGAAAGCCTTACATTATCGAGTGGTTGTCTTCTAATGATATTCCCCACAACCCGTCACAAACCGAGTGGAATTGTTACTTCACAAATCCGCTCATTGTACGTACGAAATTGATGAAATCGCAAGACAACACGGACACAGGTCCGACGAGAAGGAGGGGCAAATGGGGCTACAGCCCTGGGGCCCAAGCGTACTGAAGGGCCCAAAAGAGAAAACCACGGCTTCTTAATTGCTATATCAGTCTTTTAAATAAGTCCAAACAAACTCTTGAAAGGTAAAG
Source organism: Meconema thalassinum (assembly GCA_946902985.2). Lineage (NCBI taxonomy): Eukaryota > Metazoa > Arthropoda > Insecta > Orthoptera > Tettigoniidae > Meconema > Meconema thalassinum. The sequence goes on along the minus strand of OX336393.1, from coordinate 161,182,363 downwards.
TGAGTAAACTTGTAGCAGTTATAGCTAGCCCACACGTTGAGCGTACAAGTGTAATGGTTTGACTGCCCCTAACTGTTGGGAGATAAATGTAACTGTTTACCTTTGCCTAAGCTATGTTGTTTTAATGGGCGCCAAGACCTCAACGCAATGTTGAAATCTAAATTTGTATTTAACAACGTCTAGCTCTGGTAGAACACCTTCAAGAATCTATTCACTCAGATCGTGGTATGATTTGATCATTAACCCAACAAACAATTGTATCAGGAGAAGGAATTGGTCTATATCTAATGCTACCTACTGAAAGCAAAGATTGCATTGTAAAAGAAATGAATTTATTATATAAAACAAGTATAGCAAAATTAATAATTATAAGTATAAAATTTAAATTGGAGCGTTGCGATTTTAATATTACCGATAGAAAATTACGTGAAAACGGAGTCTGATAAATTATAGATTTTACTTTTATTCCCAAGCTATGAAGTTACTGAAATATGAAATATAAATCAAAGAAAAATGAGAGATTGCGTATTTCTGCGTCATTTGCGCTTACCACTGGAAATTGCTAAAGCATTTCCCTCGTACTGGATGATGCTGTGTGCTTCCCACAGTCTCCTGGACGTCGCCATCTTCTTCGTTATTTGATGATATTCTGGTAGATTAGATAATTCTATGGTCCGTACATCGGACCCAAACACTCGTACAAGCACACTGGTTAAGTTTTACAAAAGTTAGTCCTCCACTCCATGGAACATCGGAGCGACTCCCGCGTGCATCCGTACTCGTTACGTTCTACACAGATAGTCCCCGTTCCACGGCGCGTCGAACGATATATGCACCTGTCGGCTCCCCCACTCTTCAGCCGACTCCTATCTTACGTGGTCTCCACTGATTGGCTGCACCCCACTACTTCCCCTTCTCTGGCTCACTACACTCCGCGGGAGGGAGAAGTCGTATTCCGTTCCAACTATTCGCCTTTTCTTGACGATGCGACCCAGACTTGCGTAATACTTCCCGACAAGATTAAGCGTGTACTTGAATTCCCAGTGAGTCACGTCTCTCAAATACCCTAACTGACAAAACTCCGTAAAATTCCGTAATCAGATAATTTTCTATGATATCGTCGTTCGTAATAATTTGCTTGATAGTGTTTTCTAAGACATAGAAAACCTTTCTGTATGCTTATAATTTTTATAAAATGCTCCGAAAATATCTTAATAATAATTATAATAAATTAATAATAATAATAAATTAACGTGAAAAATTCACTTGGCAGAACAATTTGCCGCGTAAATAAATATAGAATGGCTTCCTACTGACTTATGCCAGTTGCATAAAAACCCCTCGAAAAACACGTTACATATTCGCCTCGGATCATCGGATGATTTACCGTGACGACGGTCCATTATCCGATTATCCCAGACACGTTAATAAACCCCATCCAAAATACATATTACATAAATGAGAGCACCCTAAATTACAGATATATACACTCATAATTTTTCTTCACGCACTTTGCGTCAAAGTTTGTTGTCACTATGGATTGCACTTTGCAACCAGTCCAATGTTTTACATATAGAATAGTGTTCCACGGTCCACGGATATTTCCGCCTCTCAAATTTCTCTATGTTGGAGAAATAGACATAATTAATGTGTCAGCACTATGTATTTATGATGTCATATCACACGCATTGAAGGTGTTCTGATATATTTATATCTCCATAGAACTTCCTAATTTCACTGGAGGTCCCTTCCTTATGGTGAAATTTAATCTCACTTATCACTGAGCACACGATCACACTATTGTGGCAGCGCCTCGTGACCATAATACTTAATCTCTCTTTAAAGTAGATTAAATTAATATTGACTTCTGAAAAAAAACAGTAAATGCGCATTACATATAACACCAAATATTTCTGTGCCGTAATCGCCCTGTCTTGTTAAGTTCCCGTAGACCATATTCTACTTAATACTAGTTCTCAACACAGACCATTTCTCCTCACACAAATAATACCTTTGTACAAATTACCTTAAATTACACACTTACAAATCTTACATGGCGAGGCCGTAAACAGAAATCACGTGTGCTGTTATGTATGAGTTTCATGAAGGACTGTCTCGCATTCTGATGGCCCATCTTTTATCTCGTGGACGCCTTAAGCTAACAAGCCCTATACAAGCGCTCCCACATCTCTTGGAGATAAATGGGAACCCATCAGCGCTGCCAAAATGGCCTTGGTGCATCGAGACAATTTAGTGCTCAACAGCATCCGACAATCCCGTCATATTTCCCTGTACCTTAAAAACTCTCATTTACTTACATACTACCCCCCTGTGTGACTTCTGATACGCCTGCCTGGAAGACCATCTCCTCCCACGCACCAAATACCACACTTACTCATTTGATAGGCTGGCTTGCCAGCTAAACATCCTCACTTTATGACACATACTTTCGGAGACTATGTATATTATACGTCCCGTATAATCTGTTTCCGTCACTATTCTCCAGCACATATGCTGTTTTCCCAATACGTTTGGAAACTATAAATGGGCCCTCGTAGAGATAAAAGAACTTGGACATGACTTTCTCTAGCTTATTTGACTGTTTCGGCACTCTAAGTAAGACTCTGTCTCCCAGCTCGAATAGGTCAAATTTAGTTTCTTTTTGTTGGCGAATTCTCTTTTGTGCTGACTTAGATAAATTCTGTTTCGCCAACTGGACAATGTAATCCATCCCCGGTTGCTTACCCTCATTTAATCCCAACACCCTCGCTAGTTCATTTTGTGGTCTTTTCCGAAGTGAACTTCGTATGGCGTCAATTTCGTGCTCTCATGCTGGACAGAATTCAGCCAAGTCTCGACCTTGGGAAGATGTCCAACCCAGGCCGTATGCTTGTCATGCACTAGAGTCCGAAAAAGACGAGCCACTTCCCTTAATGGACGCTCTGCAGAATTACCCTGAGGGTACCTTACAGAGGAATGAACGTGTGTTATACCAGCTTCCTGCATACTGGTTCTCCATTTCTTTGCAGTAAACTGTGGTCCACTGTCAGATAGTATCCTGAGAGGAATGCCAAACTCAGGTACATACTTATTAATGATCAGACGGCTACACGCTAGTCCAGTGGCTTTCCTTAGCGGATATTGCTTGACATACTTACTAAAAGCGACAATAACTATAAAAATGTACTCGTAGCCGTACTGTCCTTTAACGATCGGGCCAAATAAATCCACACACAGTAGTTCGCCGGGACTACTGGTGAGAACTGCAGATCTCTCCCCCACTAAATATTTAACTGGATATTTACTCCTTTGACAGGTGTCACACTTAGCTAAAATCCTCCTAACATCCCTTCCCATTTTACTCCAAATGAAGTCACGACCAATTTCATAGAAGACCTTGGCAACACCAAAGTGGCCTAATTCCCTATGAATGAACCAAATTAGCTCCTCCCGCAAAGTGGCAGGAACACATATTGCCCACCGATTATTCCTACATTTCCTTGCAAGAAGCCCATCCTGCATCTTGTACGTGAACCGCCCTACTTTCACATACTCTTCTTCACCTATTTCCAACCTAGCCAGTGGCTCCTTTAACTTAACGTCATCACGTTGCTCCACTAGCATATTTCTCAGTGTCTGTAACGATGCCCTGTTGCTACTGTCCACACATGCACATATTAAAATACCGTCCTCTGCTTTAACCACAGGATAATCCCTACATAAATTAGTGTCCCTCGATAGCATGTCTGCAAGAATGTTATCTTTACCTTTAATATATTTTACTGTGAATTCGTATTCCTGCAGAGCAAGAATCCACCTACTAACTCTGTTAGAACTGAGTTTACAAGTCCTCATATACAGTAATGCATGGTGATCTGTGTGGATCTCAAATTTCCCCCCTACTAAATACATTCTAAATTTCCCTAAACTGAAAACAATACCTAAAAGCTCTAACTCAGTAATCGTGTACCTTTTCTCTGCTGCTGTCAGTCCTCGCGAGGCTAAAGATACAATGCACAGATTACCCTCATCATCTTTCTGACATAATACTCCAGCAATGCCTATATGTGAAGCATCTGTCATAACCACATATTCCTTATCTTATAAAGGATATTTCAGCACTACAGCTTTCTCAAAACCTTCCTTTAGCGCTCTAAAAGCCTGATCATGCTTGGACTCCCATCTCCACCGAGTCCCACTTTTAAGCAATTCCCTGAATGGTTCTACCAACCCTGAGTATTTAAGAACGAACCTCCTGAAAAAGTTGCAAATTCCCAGGTAAGTTTTTAACTGTTTAACATTCTGTGGCACCTCTGCGTGAAGTATCTTATTAACCCTACTTTCTTCTGGTGTTACACCTCTACTCGACACTCTATGACCTAAAAATGTCACTTCTGACTGACAGAATGACGACTTAGACAGCTTCAAAGTGAACCCTGCCTGATCTAACTTCTGAAAAACTATATCTAAATGATGTAGATGCTCCTCAAAACAGCGTGAACTAATTACCATATCATCTATGTAAATGGTTACAAACTCTCCTGTGTCATCCCCTAATGCGATGTTTAAAGCCCTAATTAAAGCTGCTGAACTACTCTTTAACCCATAAGGTGTTCTACAAAATTGATAAAGGTTATATTTATGACTAAAAGCTGTAAATGGTCTATCTTCGTACATAAGTGGCACTTGCCAAAAACTGGAACTCAAATCTACACAAGTGAATTACTTCTTCCCCTCAAATGTTTGCATTAATTCCTCTATTGACATAGATTTCAGCTGATCTGAACTAATTCTACTGTTAACCAAACGAGCGTCTAAACAAATACGAACCGTGCCGTCGGTTTTGGGTACCGTGATCAAAGAATTAACATATGGACTGTTAGAGTGCTCAATAATCACATCTTCAAGCATCTGATTAATTTGTGCCTCAACTGCACTCTGATAAGCGAAAGGTACAGGATATCTATGTCCTGTGAATACTGACCTATCAATAACGTTCAATGAATGTGTATAGCAATTGGCCATGCCAATGCGATCCTCAAAAACTCTCCTATTACACAATAACACATCATAGAGCCGAACACACTGTTCATCCTCTATATTTCCCTTAAATGCAGCATCACGTAACGAGTCCTCTAGACTTCCGTTCGTAATCACACTGCCCACAAAACATGGAGAACCCCGCTCTACGGCTGGCGATATCTCATTTAAAGTACAAATCACACCTACAATACTACTCCTCTGAATATGGTCATTGAACGCTACTTCTACTTCAGAATCTCCCCATTTAAATTTCAAACTCCCTACATCATAACATAAGTTACCAGACACTCTACTTACCCACTCTGAACCCAAGATAACACTGAATACTAAATTTGGAATTACAAGACAAATCTGCTTCTCTACATGATTATTAATTTTAATGTCTACTAAAACTTGCTTAGAAATTACTTTAGACCTCTTCCCAACAGCTGTGATAACAAAAGTGCTTTTAATTGGCATCTCCTCAAAATTTACTCCAGTTCCTTTCATTTTATCATAAAATGCACTACTTATGCAACTCTTCATACAACCACTATCAATTAAAACATCTGTGTACGCCTCGGACACGTTAAATTTAACTATGGGGCTCTTACTAACCACTTCCTGAATAATTCCTTCATCATTTAGTTCATGTAATAATTCATTTCTTACATTTAGGTCATAGGGTTCCTGTATAATTGTATGGACAGGGCATGCTACAGACTGAGATTCTGACCTTACTTCGCAGCCTGGTTCGCGTTTAAAGAACCGCTACAGCTGGCCGTAGTACTACTAACTACTGAACTGGTCTGGTTGTTCTGGGCTGTGTTGTCATTGTTTGGCTGTATATTACTACCACTAGGCTGTCCTCTTCCTTGACCCCTATTCTGGTTGTAATTATTGTCATTATAATTTCTCCCTTGATTTCCCCTGAAATCATTGTTTCTCCCTTGATTTCCCCTGTAATCATTGTTCCTCCCTTGATTTCCCCTGAAATCATTGTTCCTCCCTTGATACTGATTACCATAGCCATTTCCTCTGTTCTGATTTAGCTGATTATTATTATTTCTATTTTGAGCGTTGGCTCCTTCGCCACCGTTCCCTTGAACTTCTTGATGCCTGGCTTCATTAGGTCTATTATTATTATTACCCTGGTTCTGATTGAAATTGTCCTCATAACCCCCTCTCCCTAGTGCATCAAATGTGCTTAACAAATTTTCTACTTGTGATATAGTCTTTACATTCTGGATACAAGCAGCCTCCTTGATCCTATAGGGAAAGTGCCTAAGTAGCAACCTCACCACATCACTTTCCTCCTTCAAGCCATCCAGATATTTACACACTAATACCTGCCCTAAAAAGTATTCGGTCATGGTGGAGCTTCCTTTAGGGTTATATTTACCACACACTACTCCCTCACGATGCTGCGACTGAATAACCTCATTCCAGAACTTTTCACAGAATTTCATTTTAAAATCATTGATATCAGTAAACTTGTCTCTGTAGACAGCAAACCAATTCCTCGTTTCCCCCACAAACACTTGTTCTAAAATTTCAACTACCTGGCACCACTCAATACTACCATTTTCCAACCTCTCCCCGAATTTATTTTCTATAGTGTTCATGAACTCCATTGGGCACCCCTGTCGATTGCTGAACTTACCCAGTTCTACCTCCCTGTGTGTGTTATTCACAAAAACTGGCCTATTCTGACTATTTTCTTGCCTGATCCTAGCTTTTAATTTTAACTCTAATTCTGCGATTTTCTCCTCAGCCTTCCTCTCAATACTGTTTACTGTTAATTTAATGTTTCCTTCTGATTCTTCTACTTTATCATATAGCTTTGCTTGTTTCTCCTCAATCTTGCTAATGCTCTCTCTATTACTCTCTCTTAAATCATTTACTTCTGCAACTATTTGTGAGTGGACTTTCTCAATTCTACCCCCCAGCTGTTCCTTAACCTCTTTAGTAGCTACCTGAATTTTGTCAATTTCTCCCCCCAATTGCTTTTTGACCTGCTGTGTTTCCAGTTGCACTAGTTCTTTTAAATTTTCAGCCTGTGTACTGATTCTAATTTCCAACTCCTCCTGTACTTTTCCTAATTTTCTGTCTACATCTGCAATAATCTCTTTAGCCTTTTCTTCCATCACCCCCCTGATCTCACCTCTAATCAGTTCGAATTTGTCACTCATTTCCCTACTGTTTTGTTCTAATTTAGCATTTAAAGTTTCAGTACTCTCTCTATTTTCCTTACTGTTTTGTTCTAATCTGGCGTTTAAAGTTTCATTATTCTCTCTATTTTCCCTATTGTTTTGTTCTAATCTAGCATTTAAGGCATCTGTACTTTCTTTATTTTCCCTACTGTTTTGTTCTAGTTTAGCGTTGTTTTGTTCCAGTTTTGCATTTAAAGCGTCTGTACTTTCTTTATTTTCCCTACTGTTTTGTTCTAATCTTGGATTATTCTGTTCTAACTTTTCATTTAAGGCATCACTACTAACTTTGTTCTGATACATGAACTCGAGAAGTAAAGTTTTTAATTCTGGTTGGCGGCCTACACTCCCTGTTTCAGTATCGGGATTTACCTCCGCTACCCCGGTACTACCATCACTCGACATACTGCTCGTATCATCACTCTCCCGTTGATGACCACTACGTAACCTCATCTGTCTTTCTTTCTCATCCCCCATAATGATATACACTGATACAGACAAATAACCCCCAAAATACAGGCACAGAAATATATATCCTTCTCCTTCCACAAATGTTATTAGGTTTTCAGCCCCACGTTGGGCGCCAATTGTAGCAGTTATAGCTAGCCCACACGTTGAGCGTACAAGTGTAATGGTTTGACTGCCCCTAACTGTTGGGAGATAAATGTAACTGTTTACCTTTGCCTAAGCTATGTTGTTTAATGGGCGCCAAGACCTCAACGCAATGTTGAAATCTAAATTTGTATTTAACAACGTCTAGCTCTGGTAGAACACCTTCAAGAATCTATTCACTCAGATCGTGGTATGATTTGATCATTAACCCAACAAACAATTGTATCAGGAGAAGGAATTTGTCTATATCTAATGCTACCTACTGAAAGCAGAGATTGCATTGTAAAAGAAATGAATTTATTATATAAAACAAGTATAGCAAAATTAATAATAATAAGTATAAAATTTTGCGTTGCGATTTTAATATTACCGATAGAAAATTACGTGAAAACGGAGTCTGATAAATTATAGATTTTACTTTTATTCCCAAGCTATGAAGTTACTGAAATATGAAATATAAATCAAAGAAAAATGAGAGATTGCGTATTTCTGCGTCATTTGCGCTTACCACTGGAAATTGCTAAAGCATTTCCCTCGTACTGGATGATGCTGTGTGCTTCCCACAGTCTCCTGGACGTCGCCATCTTCTTCGTTATTTGATGATATTCTGGTAGATTAGATAATTCTATGGTCCGTACATCGGACCCAAACACTCGTACAAGCACACTGGTTAAGTTTTACAAAAGTTAGTCCTCCACTCCATGGAACATCGGAGCGACTCCCGCGTGCATCCGTACTCGTTACGTTCTACACAGATAGTCCCCGTTCCACGGCGCGTCGAACGATATATGCATCTGTCGGCTCCCCCACTCTTCAGCCGACTCCTAGCTTACGTGGTCTCCACTGATTGGCTGCACCCCACTACTTCCCCTTCTCTGGCTCACTACACTCCGCGGGAGGGAGAAGTCGTATTCCGTTCCAACTATTCGCCTTTTCTTGACGATGCGACCCAGACTTGCGTAATACTTCCCGACAAGATTAAGCGTGTACTTGAATTCGCAGTGAGTCACGTCTCTCAAATACCCTAACTGACAAAACTCCGTAAAATTCCGTAATCAGATAATTTTCTATGATATCGTCGTTCGTAATAATTTGCTTGATAGTGTTTTCTAAGACATAGAAAACCTTTCTGTATGCTTATAATTTTTATAAAATGCTCCGAAAATATCTTAATAATAATTATAATAAATTAATAATAATAATAAATTAACGTGAAAAATTCACTTGGCAGAACAATTTGCCGCGTAAATAAATATAGAATGGCTTCCTACTGACTTATGCCAGTTGCATAAAAACCCCTCGAAAAACACGTTACAAACTTTAAAACAATAGTGATTCTTGGGCCGTTGTAGAGCGAAAACGTTGGGTCCAATTTCAGTTATTTCTAAAGAACTGTTATTTACCTAGGTATATACTGTAGTCTATTGGCAGCAGGTGAAATTTCAAGCGTTACAGTGCTAAAGGCAACTTAGAAAATGTAAGCACGCTACGAAAATTAAAAGTACAAAATTCTCGAATGAATATAAAATGAGAATATGTTCCCGCAAAAGGCCTGGTTGGTGAAAAATCAATAAGTTGAAGAGCTTCCCTTTCCCTTATAATTTCACATAACTAATTTTAAATTATTTTAAGAAAAAACATGAATATTAGGATTTCACGGAAAGAACTCAAATGTGGGGCGGCAGTCAATACCGTGGGGCCCAAGATCGCTCTCTATCGTCACGGCCCTGCGTGGACATTGTGTAGTTTTGGTACAACCCAATTGTGGGCGCACGTGAAATCTTATGTTGCAAGAAAAAACCATTACATTCCGAATAGCAGTCGTTGAGAATTACGGACGAAGTGACGATTGACAGCATCACAACATCCGCTTGGACAGGTTGCGTAAGTCCTGCCGAAAGACTGAGGGAAGAAAACTGAGAAGTCGGCTGAGTGGAGGTTGAATGCTCACTGACTTGCTTCATAGCAATTAGCAACACTACAGGAAGAGCAGTCTGGCGACATCGCAGTGAGTGTCTCTGTCTCTCTATGTCCAAAACGCTCTCTCTCTCACCTGCCACCGTACGCGCTGTCCTCTGTAGCATGGTCGGTAATGCAGATTAAGCGACAATAGCGCTCACCTCTCAGGTGGCCATTTCTGGAATCAAAAGGTGATTCTCGACCCAAGTTTCGCTCCCTCTTAAGTCCATCATGCCTGCAGTGCAGTGAAGCTAATGTGACTGAAAATTACGAGTTAAATTAATGATTTTCAGTAGGTGATTTGGTATGGAATACCGTATTTGCTCGCATATAACTCGCACTTTTTTGACCGAAAATAAGTGTGAAAATTTTGGGTGCGTGATATTTGCAGGGATTTGTGTACCAAAGTCCGTGTTTCTGAAAAAACGTAAAATATGCATTATTGAAACAAGACAACTGGCATTGTCAACTGCAGCCAATCTCAGAGCTACTCTTGCGTCCATTATCGATACTTCCGTTCAACGCATTTGCGAAGTCCATCGTCAAGAAACTAGTCATAACCCAAACGCGCAAGAGTTCAGCTGACAGCCTTCTTTATTTTTGTCTCCTGTAGTCAGTTTATCGTAACTAACAATACCAGATCTCGACATTTTCTAACCTAATAATTACTTATTTAGCGTGTGGAGCTCCACCAAAAAGCTGCCGATAACACCCCTTGCGTTGTTTTACTGCGTTGCCACATTACGTGTTTGGTGAGTGGTTTCTAGTTAGTCTTTCTGCATACGCCAGTAGCGAATATTAAATACAGTCACACTGAATTCTCAACCGGCAACTCGAGTACGAGGCTATATAATCATCGCCTTCTGCATAATTTATCACTAGTAGTATAACTTCTGCGTTTTTATATAACTTCGAGATCGATCGGAAAACCACTTCCAGGATGTCTGAGGCAGGAATCAAACCCATCTCTTCTCAGGTTTGTCTCACAAGGCTGTGTACACCCTGTTCAAGCCCTCAGACCAGAATTAAATTTCTTAACAGCACTGGGAATTGAATCCAGACCTCAGAATGGTTGACTGGTATGTATACATGTTTGATTAAAGGGTTATACCTGAAGTATTGAGATGCATGTCAACAAAATCTATGGTAGTTCCATTGCCTTTAATGCAGCAAGCATTGTCCAGTGCAGTAGCCAACAGATGGCATGACACTCGATGGATTCCTTCAAATCTGGAGAACAACCTCTTCGGAGAAAAACTACCGTATTTGCTTGCGTATATCGCACACTTTTTTTGACCGAAAATATGTGTGAAAATTTTCGGTGCGAGATATACGCGGGAAATGACCATATGCCCGAAAAAAAACACAAAATTTGCATTATTGAAACAATGGCATCTGGCATACGGTACACGCCCTATTCATTGTCACTGCCGTCACTTCTGCCAATTTCCGAGGTACTCTCGCGTGCATTATTCTGGTCATCATCCCATACTGCTTCATCCTGATTCCTGCACGTCTTCAAGAAGCTCTTCACAACAATGTCTGTCGACACCATTTATTTCTATTCGTCATGGTTATGCGACATTAAGAACCTATGGTAAAGACGTCATACGGTCGTTAAGGATGATTCAAGGCAGGAAAGGAATTTAGAGCGCAGACGCTTAGCGCATCTTCCATCTCGATTCCTCGCTACATGTACGAGCGAGCTCAAACTTAGCCGACCGTGGCCGAAGACTAACGATGTACTGCGTGCTATAACACTCGTGCTGCACCGCATATTTGCACGCGGCCGAGCTCTGATGCGACGCAATGCTTAAAGGCGACATCATTGAGATTCGGGAAGACTGAACTGCGTTTCTCTGCGATGTAACAGTAGGCCTATTGCGCAATCTTCGAAACATACGAGCATGTTGGCGCGAGTGGTATAGCAAAGATTTCCTTTATCTTCGAAGCCAAAGTACCGGTACTGATGTCTACAAGGCAACTGACGGACAACAATAAAGGAAACCTCTACCGCCAAAACGAACGATAACATTGCATATTGATGACTGTTGTGGCGCGCTAATCGTGCTAAGGTATCGCTTCGGGTATGTTCCTGGACAATGACTACTGTTGTGGCGCGCTAAATCGAACGTGTTTCTACCTCAAGGTTATTATGGTCATTTATATGACGGCGTCAGGAATGAATGCAAAATATATGAGAGTACTTTTTCCCCCTGAATTTAAAACAAAAAATGGGGTGCGAGATATACGCGAGCAAGTATGGTAGTTATATAGGCAGATAGCCTAGATGTTAAGCCCTCAAAACAATTACAACCACAACTGTTCTTCACTGCAGAACTAAGCCCTCAAAACAATTACAACCACAACTGTTCTTCACTGCAGAACCCAAGCTATACGAACCAACACAAACCTTATACTTATTGTTGATTATAGCATTATTTTTTAAAGTACTGTACTGAATTTTACTTAGAATTGACAATAGATATTATTGTAGGAACATGAAATTTTTGCAAGTGATATGCAGATATTTCTTCTTTTCATTAATTTTGGAAAGAGAACGAGTGCATGCTTGGTTAACTGTTTTAGTCTAGACCAGCTGCAGTTTTACACAAGGAATTATAAGGGTTCCTTTGATAACCTGAAGACTTTTCATGAGATACATGCTTTTATGAAAGCTACTTAAATTCAAAGAACTTACAAAAACATGCACCAAACTGGTTATTCCACAACTTCAGATAAGTATTGAGAGCCCGCCTGAGCTCATTGCTCGGTGATATTTCTGCTAATGTCTATGAACATGCCATGCTTTGTCACTGAACGTGCCCGGATGCAGCGCGCAGCATGTCATAAGAAAGGGATGATGTCTTGACTTTGGACACACCACTAATAATTTTTCTGAGCACCCATTATCATACATGTTGCTTATAAAAGTCTCGGATCATTCCACGTCGTAATTCTGCATAAGATAAACATTGTTATGTTTCCAAATTAATTTTTTTCCGTAAAGGTAATTTACGCCGCAGATAGGCGGGAGGAAGTTAGACTGTCAACGACTCGAGTGACCGTCTGGACTGCAAGCGCAACCATGTTTGCAAAACTCTCTCAAGCTAGCAGCCGTCCATGCTAGACGTGCTGGAACTGTCCGTCATTTCGACGAGGAAATTCAAAGTCCACCCGCAGGGTGAAGAAGTATCATTTAAACCGACAATCGTCGAGTATATTGTGCAGTTTATGTTAGCACCGTTGTGTGCTGTGCAACGAAGTGAAATTAGTATTACCGTCCGTGTGAGACAAAATTTACATATCCGTCCACGAGACGATGACCATCGCAATCCACCCATGAGGTGTAGAGAATCGTCAAACATAAAGTGTAAATTGCTGTCATAATTCTTACAGTGAATGCTTAATCGACTGTATTACCAATTTACAAGTGTACAAGTGAAAAGTGTGGAAATTATATTACATTTCCCGTGGATATTCTTTGACCGCAAGTAACACCACATTTCAACACGTGGGCCACATTAAAACCTAACTCTACGAAGGACCAGAAATATTGTAACGCTTTTAGTAATCTGCAATCACCATGTGCGAACAGGCACAATACAATTAAAACCATAAACGACACACTCAGTGAAGTGCCTTTTTGTACAGGATCCTCATGATAATTAACGATTTCAACTGCTATAGAATCTGTGATTTTTAACACCACATGTGTTACTTAAAATCAGTGAAGCAGACAGTGAGAGCCATTTTTGATTACCAAGTCTGCAACAAAGAGTGTAAAGCCAGTGAGCAATATTTTTCTACTGTGCTAAACCAATTAAACTCTGTGAAAATACGTGTGAAATCTAACATGATGAGCAATCACAACCTCAACCACGTGTACGACATTATTAAAGTGCTATCCATTAGTATAATGGAGTAGACCCCATCGATGTGAGAGAGATATCCAACGAAGAGGAAACTTCGTCATGGCAGGAGAACCAACCAACACCTATGAAGAATATGGAGCCAGGGAGCCCATCAACCCACCAGCTAACCGCAGAGAGGAGATCTTGTACGCGAATCCAACTGGTAGACGCAGGAGAAGACTGGAGCGGAGGAGACTCGAACCCAGGAGTCTGATTTGGGATACCATTGCAACCGTCCAGGTCTTGGAAACACCTCCTTTATCATGGAATTAACATGAGGTGAATTGTATGTGAGGCTACAACTTCTCTTCTTTGTACGGGTTTAGCTGTGGTAGATTAGAATGTAGAAATTAACCGAACTCGTGATACCAGCTTAGGCAGGATTTTTCTAGCTAGACTTTTATATTTTTTCTTTACAGTGAGAGTTACGTCACCGATTGGTGCATTCTGGATGTGTCAGCAGGATGTAACGTCCTGATATTTTTGTTAGATATGACCACAGATCACTTGTTTTGGTCCACCCTTCATGTGGGTCAGATTTAGTTTGGAAGGATGGACAACCATTCTTTGGTTATTTTATTGTTACCCCCTTCCACGACGCCACTGTTTTCCTGATGAGTGGGCGTATCAGTTAATGACCGACTGTAGTCATTGCCCTTATGAGAAAGTTATGTTATTTATTGTTTATGTGAGCTCTGAAGCCACATCTGTTCAAGTAAGAACAAGGGGATTATATTAAATTTGCTATGCAAGAGCATTGAACCCCGATACCTTCTGTATCATTTCCGACGTCTTAGCAGTTTGTAAGATTGTCATAATGTTTATATCTTTAATTTGTGTTAAGCTATGTACACGCAAAGTTTTTGTATTGGAAGAATGTACATAAGAGTCTAGTGACATTTCACTGTCATCTCCAAAGCACTCCACGAGAAGTGGAACATCTTCATGAAACTGTTGTTTGAAAGTTTGAAACGTAAAATATCATTGTATTACGTATTTTTATGAGGTACACATGCCACAAGTGTTTTACAGTTATTTGTTATGATATTTGAGCCAGCGTAATTAACGCCGGCCTCTCACCACTGGGTCCGTGGTTCAAATCCCGGTCACTCCATGTGAGATCTGTGCTGGACAAAACGGAGGCAGACAGGTTTTTCTCCGGGTTCTCCGGTTTTCCCTGTCAAAATTTCATTCCAGCAACACTCTCCACTATCATTTCATTTCATTTGTCATTCATTTAATCATTGCCCCAGAGGAGTGCGTCAGGCCTCGGCAGCCGGCACAGTCCATATCCTCGCCGCTAGATGGGCGCTTCATTCATTCCATTCCTGACCCGGTCGGAGACTGGAAGCAGGCTGTGGATTTTCACTGTATTT
The DNA here is from genome assembly GCA_946902985.2 of Meconema thalassinum. Classification (NCBI taxonomy): domain Eukaryota; kingdom Metazoa; phylum Arthropoda; class Insecta; order Orthoptera; family Tettigoniidae; genus Meconema; species Meconema thalassinum. Next base: position 161,167,270 of record OX336393.1, on the reverse strand, counting down.
GTGTGAATTATTGCCTGCAGAATGTAGTCAGTTGCCAGACGCGACTGTGAAGCTGTGTGTTTTGCCAACACCAGTCAGAACGGGTTTATTTACCCAGGGTACACTACGCTCTCTTTGCGAGACGACTTAATACTGTTTTGACAGATGCGCACGCATCAATTGTTTTACCTTTTGGAGAATGTAGCCATTTTCTAGGTCAAGGCCAGGAGCTTTGTTGTGAGATCAGATGTTTTGCTGACGTCATGAGACGTGCATGTAACTTATGTGTTATCGCTATTGGAAAGCGAACTTCATTTTAGCACTATTGGAGAGTGTATGATTTTGTAGGAAGCCTATGTTGTCTATTATTTAGTGGTGATTATGACACCCTGTTTGAGGCTTTTGATGTATTATAGTTGAGTGCACGAGATGCACTGTCGTACAGAGATAAATCTGCGACCATTCTTACCAGGATTAGCCTGAGGACTGTTACAGGAGAGCTGAGCGCCCCTGGCAGTATTTTTGCAACCGAGTCTTGCTAACTAGTGTTATTGTGCCGGCTGTTGAGCCGAGGTTTTGTGAGTGATGATCTTTCAGTAGACTTCAAGTTCTTTCAGCCTAGGTGTCCATGGAATCGCCAGCAGATCGACGACAAACATAAGCCGTGCTCCTAATAATAAGAACTATCTAATTATTATAAATAAATGCTAAATAACCATGACTGTGAATTTAATCTTGATCCTCAACATTGTGCTCGCTGGATGATTCTATTTGGATGTTTTCCATTTCCAACGGGAAATGACTTTTTGACTTTATACACTATCTTGCGACGACGGAGCTGAGCACGAACCATTAGTTCTCAACTGGTGACGCACGATGCTCATGCGACCTAAGTCGTGATTTTAATCACGCCGTTGCCACCGTAACTACATGATCAGATGACCCTTGAATACAAACAGTATTCTAGTGTGTAGGCAGGCTTAATATGAAACTTTGTGAGAGCTGTGTTCATTTATTTATTTTAAGTGTTCTATATTGTACCGTATTTCCTCGCATAATCGTCGCACTTTTTTTGCCAAAATTTCGTGGAAAAAAAGCAGGGTGCGACGATTATGCGAAGAATATTTAATTTCAATGAATATACTGTATCATTATTTGCTGCATGGGCCAGTCATTCGCGTGAGTCATAGCCCGCAGTCAGAGACAGGGTTCTTTCTTCTAACAAGGTCACGACAGGTTAACGTCCGCGGAATGTGCTGACGAAGCTGGCCATTCGCGTCGTGGTTCATAGCCCGCAGGCATAAAGACGAGATTACTTTCTCCTGACAAGATCACGCCAGATTAGGCCAATAAACTCGCGGAATGTGCGCTGGCCGAGCGCGTCACAGTTTATAGCCCGCAGGCATAAAGACGAATTACTTTCTGCTGTCAAGATCACGCCAGTTTAGGCCTATAAACTCGCGGAATGTGCGCTGGCCGTTCGCGTCGCGGTTCATAGCCGGCAGTCATAAAGACGATATTACTTTCACCTGGCAGGATCACGCCAAATTAGGCCTATAAGCTCGCGGAATGTGCGCTGGTCGTTCGCGTCACAGTTCATAGCCCGCAGGCATAAAGACGAGAGTACTTTTTGCTGACAAGATCACACCAGATTAGGCCTATAAGCTCGCGGAATGTGCGCTGACCATTCGCGTTGCGGTTCATAGCCCGCAGGCATAATTACGATATTACTTTCTCCTGACAAGATCACGCCAGATTAGGCCTATACGCTCGCGAAATGTGCGCTGGCCGCTCGCGTCTCAGTTCATAGGCCGCAGGTCTAAAGATGAGATTACTTTTTGCTGACATGATCACGCCAGATTAGGCCTATAAGCTCGCGAAATGTGCGCTGACCATTCGCGTCGTGGTCATAGCCCGCAGGCATAAATACGATATTACTTTCTCCTGACAAGATCACGCCAGATTAGGCCTATACGCTCGCGGAATGTGCGCTGGCCGCTCGCGTCACAGTTCATAGGCCGCAGGTCTAAAGATGAGATTACTTTTTGCAGACATGATCACGCCAGATTAGGCCTATAAGCTCGCGGAATGTGCGTTGGCCGTTCGCGTCGCGGTTCATAGCTGGCAGGCTTAAAGATGAGGTTACTTTCTCCTGACAAGACCACGCCAGATTAGGCCTATACGCTCGCGGAATGTGCGCTGGCTGTTTGCGTCGCGGTTCATAGCCGCAGGCATAAAGACAAGATTACTTTCTCCTGACAAGATCACGCCAGATTATACGCTCGTGGAATGTGCTAAGTGACGAAGCTTGCCGCTCGCGTCACAGTTCATTGCCCGCAAGCATAAAGAAGAGATATTTTTCGTCTGACAAAGTCGCGCCAGGTTATAAAGTCGCGGCAGCGTGTGCAACTGACTGGCGCACAAATACGAACATGCTATGCGACGATTATGCGATGAAATTTTATAAACCTATTTTAGTGTTTGAAAAGTGGGGTGCGACGATTACGATTATGCGAGGAAATACGGTATGATAACCTGTTGTACCCTTAGCTTGTAAGGAGTGTATTTAATGGTTTTTTTTTGTGACTGGTTATCATATAGCTTTTGATGTAAATGTTTGTTTATTATGGTAGTCATTCACCGTAAATTCTTGTTGTAACATTAGGAATTAGTTAGGTTGGTTCTTAGTTTAGGGGCTGCGACAACGCGGTCATGTAGCCCAAGGAATTGGTTAGATTCATTGAATAATTAAATGTAAATTTGGGAGTGGTACCATCATAAATTCTTTTGCTTGCTTATTGTTAATTTAACTTCTCATTTTCTATAGTTACCCATTTCATCTGTGTAGGGTATAATTTTCGTGCCACTACCCTAACTTTGTGTTGTTGTTTTCTTGTATTATAGATCTTTCGCGAGGGTTTTTAAACTTCAATCAGTGTAGGATTCTTAACCATTTTTTTTTTTTTTTTTAAAGCTTGCGGGACTAGCTCGAAACAAACCCTCCGAACTAGGCTAGGTGTTTGTTATTTTTTAAATAAATTTTACCCGAGTTTACACAAGCCTGGATGTTATTATTTTGTAGTTTAAGTGTTTCTGCGGTGTACTTCTTGGGTTATTCTTGACATTTACCTTGTCTGCCCAGATCGCCCCGTGATCTTGCGTCTCGTGCGCACTGACCTATAAGAAGTACATCCAATCCTCTTCGGCATATGTGTTCGGACGATGAGTTGTCCGGGAAGTCATTGCGGTTAGTGAAGACCCTCACAGCTTGTCTGACGGGCTCAGTATCAAGTGTTTGTAAAACAATATATACCGATACAGCAGTAAAAAAAAAATTGGGGAAAACTTTGTTCAGTTACTTCAAAAATTAGGTAATAAGTATGATTGTGCTTCACAACATTCTCTATGAAGATCTGGACAAATTAGTGAAGGAATCATAAAATTCCATTTATTTTTTGAAATTCCAGAAGGTTTGAAAATGTTACATAATTTTTACATTAAAAATATATTTTACATGCATGTAAACATAAATTGAGGATTGAATGCATGTTAGTCCTGGATGTCATATGTTGTTGGCATGTTAAAGAACCCATTTGAATTCAGTAGGCCGTGTTCAATGGCAAAATTAATCTCGGGATTTTCTGCCAACACGAAGTTTCTCCATTTTCTACTAGAAAGCGCTGTAGTCTCAAGGAGCTTAGATACCTAACCTCCTTGACTCATAGCGTTCAAAGGAACGACGAAATTCAACGTGCAAACCGCCCTCTGGGTGTCAATTAACAAAGCTTGCACCCGGCACCGAGGCCATACGATATTATTATTATTAGTCTTTTAGTAGTAAGATACATGAACTAAAAAAAAAACAGGTAATTTCGTTAAAACGGATTTTTTCCCGAAACGTATATGTATACATTAAGTCTAAATAGGCTGTGTTCAACTTGCTGTACTGTGTGTGAATTTATAGTAGAGCTCCACAGGGCTGTGCTGTGCAATGCACATGCAAAAGAACTGCCCTGCTCACATTCACTATGAACTGTAAGTTATACATAACAGCACACACAAACTGTATTACTGTAGTTGAAATTATGATCTCAGCATGTACTAAGAGTGTTTGTTGTACATGGAATTATAATTTTATTTCAAACTTGAATTGAATCACTGGCCCTCGCTATTTTTGGACTGGAATGATCTTATTCTGCAACTACCCATTTCGCAGCCATGGCAAGTCAAGTCAACAATGTCAAGCTGTCCGTGAGGAGTCCTAGTTGCACTGTGCTTTGCATTTGTGTAATTTCTGTTTTTTGTGGAGCTGTGACCTATAATCTACTAACCCAGGTCACTCCCACGTCTATTTTTTCCCTTCCTAGCTTGATAAGCACCTGAGAAATATCATCCTCAAATAGTTACATCTGGAAGAGTGAGAAGGGCCTGAATTTTATGTGCTGTGCGTGTTCAGTGCCTTCATGAATTTAAATGTGGCCGTAACAGTAAAATGTCTGGATCACATCCAGAGAGGGGTAAAATAGCAACTGCTGCATGTCATCATCATCATTTCTTTGCCCCAGCAAGCCGGTTGCGGTTATATATGAGCTATCTCTAATTTGTCCTGTAACTGCTGCTTGTAATTAATAAATATCCAATGCTGTATAACTTCTTCACAGATGGTATTCCATTTCTGGTCAGGTTGTTCGAGACCTTAAGTCACATAACTGGAAGGGCATTGGAATGCACGTAATAGAGAATATCCAAAAGTAGAAGGTCTCACAAAAGGATTTAGACCGTAGTTAATTCCCAATCCTCAATAAAAATCATCAATGAAAAACAAATCATACACACACAATTAAACAAGAATATAATATATTTATTCCAATAATATTCAACGACAAACATCCACAAAACCCTTGTATTCATGACCATGCAGACATGGAATTAAAACATTCATACATATTCAGTCTTTTGACTTCATTATCATCACATCATCTCATCAGAGCTTTGATTCTTCCTTCATTAGATCCCGCAGTTTCTGTGACAGCATAATGTTTCCCTTTATCTTCAACTTGCCCTTCATGAAGGCCACCTGAGGGTTCAGCTTTCCCTCAGCCTGCACAAATGAAACATCACACTGTTAGAATTTAAATAATAGGGGTGGTCAAATTTGCACCATTTATAAGGAAAATTTGGATTTTAAGTCAAAATCACACAAGCAGAGGAAAAAACACAAGGTTGCTACATATTTCTGAACTACTATTACCGTATATACCCGAATGTAAGACGACCCCCCCCCCCCCCCCCATGGGGCCGATAACCTAGATGTTAGGCCCCTTAAAACAACAATTATCATCATCATCAAGACGACCCCGAATATAAGACGAGGCCTAGTTATCAACTGCCTCTTACAGATTTTTTCAAAAAAATACTCGCTAACTCATAACTTGCACAATATATGCCCTTAAGGTCGTGCTTTCATTTTTATAACGTCTCGTGTTATCGGAAATCCCTCTACCCGCTTTTCCAAGACATACCGTACTCTATAATTTCTGTGTTCAAGAATGGGAGAAGTTATTAAATTAAGATACGTCGATCACTCAATTACTGCTCGTAAAACTGACTGGTTGTTCTATTATGATTGTTTTAAAACATATTTCCGTATGCTTTCGAACATATAATTTATCCGCTTAAAATGACGTGTATGCGTAAATCCTAACCTCAAAATGTACGCTATTCGTATATGCATGGTAATTAAACATAACAAACCATATTTTAATCTTCATTAATGCATTGATTTGTTGCGAGTTACAAGATGTCAACACCACATACTACTTTGCAAATAATAATAACAATTTGAAAAAAAAATAATAATAATAATACCCTGAATATAAGACGACCCCAAATTTTTATAACACAAAAAGTGGGAAAAAACCTTGTCTTACATTCGGGTATATACGGTACTTTTTACTCAGGTTTTCCACACTCTCCAAGTATATGCTGAAATTTTCAAAGATAATTCGATTCCAAGTATTTTGTGATAAGTACGATTTTTTGTGCTAATTTCATGACAATCATTAATTTCACGATTATTTACCCCCCCCAAAAAAACATCATTTCCTAGCTTTCTTCACAAGATTTTGTCTCTGCTCATATAATACAAGTTTTCACAAATTTTACTTTTAATCATGAATACCAAAATATCGCATCATTATTATATTTTACAATCTGTCTGAAATCACAGGACCCAGAATATTCATTCATTCATTCGTTTATTTGCAATTGGGGGTGTGTCCCCCGGTGGCAAATTAGATATACATAACAAATAAATAATTGTACATAACAATTCACTAACAATTAAACTGGAGTATTTACACAAATAGTCAGTCTTTTCTTAAACACACCTATGTGTTTGGGAAAAGGCTCTAAGACTGCGGCAGGTAGAGAGTTCCAATTATCAATGGCACGGTTTACGAAAGAATATTTACCATAATTTGTTCGCTGTGGTCGGCCCTTAACTTTGAAAGGGTGATCGCCCCTACCCATGTAAGTAGGCTTTTCCATACGCTTGCTAAGCTCACCCCATGCTGGTTGATTTGTATACGTGTTGTACATAGCGCAGAGTCTAGATTTCATCCTCCTAGCCTCCAGTGATTCCCACCCAAGTTTCTTTAACTTACGGCTCACACTGCTCCTGGGATTAAAGTCACTGACCACAAATCTAGCGGCCTTTCTTTGTACCATTTCCAACTCATTGATGAGCCCTACTTGATATGGATCCCAAACCGCCGAGGCATATTCCAGAATAGGTCTTACAAGTGACAAATATCCTAATTCTTTAGCAGAGGTACTACTTCCTTTCAATACCCTCATTACAAAGTGCAGGGATTTGTAAGCTTTAGAAACTACACATCCTATATGACTACTCCATTTCATATCATTTCTTACGTGAACGCCCAAATATTTGCAAGAATCTTCTTCTACAAGAATTTCCGAGCCAATGTTATATTGAAAATCTTCGCACTTTCCCTATTTTTATTAGACTACATTTTCTTGTGTTTATTTTAATTTTATTTTCAATCGCCCAATTATATATAGACCAGGTTCAGGTCATCTTGAAGTACTGCATTGTCTCGTGAGTCATGTATCTTTCGATATATTACACAATCATCTGCAAACAATCGACAGTCACTGCGAATCCCATTTGGTAAGTCATTTATAAACGCCAAAAATAACAAAGTTCCGATTACGCTGCCCTGAGGGATACCCGACGTTACGGTAATTTCATCCGAGAATCGGCCTTCAACTTTTACTTTCTGGGAACGACCCGTCAAAAATTCTTGGATCCATAAAATTACTCTTCTATCAATCTTCGTCGAAGCTAATTTATGGAGTAGCATGTCATGCGGCACGACATCAAATGCCTTCGCAAAATCTATAACTACGGCGTCGACTGAAACTCCATCGTCTAACGATTTGCTAATATCTTGAAAAAGTGATAGCATCTGACTCTCGCATGAGTAACCTTTCCTAAATCCATGTTGCCCATCATTAAACCATGATAATGTTTCCCACTGTTTCCTCAAGTAGTCGCAAATGAGATGCTCCATCTGTTTACAAACGATGTACATAAGACTAACCGGCCTGTAGTTGCCCAATTAAAGTCTGCTCCCTCCCTTAAATATTGGGACTACCGTAGCTCTTTTCCAGTCATCCGGGATTTGCGCATTGTTTATGGACACATTAAACATCACCTCTAAGTATCGTGCCACGGCCCTACCTCCTAGTTTAAGTACTTCACTAACAATATTATCAGGACCCTTCGGTATATTGTAACGTAATTTTTGTATTAGCTTTACAATTGCTGAGAAGTGGAGCCCCTGATTCACCGTTAAGATCCAACACACAGCTATTGGATTTATTGAACACACTACCATAAAAGACATTTAATGCACTAGCAATGGCCTGCTTCTCAGTAATTAATTTACCGTCACCGGCCATTATCATCGACAAATTATTTGAATTTCCCTTTCTTCTCCTAACATAACTGTAAAATTTTTTCCACCCATCGCCTCCCGAACCAAGTAAACCTTGCATATAATTGTCATGAGCAGCCCTCTTTTTTAAGACGAGCTCTCTTGATAAGGACTTAAATTTCAACATATACTTGTCACCATCATGTCTTTTATTGTATAATTTCCTAATTTTCCCTTTAAGACTCCTGATTTCCCGTGTGTAATACTCAGGATCTGGGTTTTGTTTCAGTAATTTAAATGGAACAAATTTATCAATAGCGCTATTTAAAATTTTCAAAAGTTAGTCCACAGGATATTAATGTGATTTCCTTCCGATGCCCATCCTACAAATAGCTCATTCAAATACGCCTGAAATTTGCCCTGATCCGCCCTGCGATACTGGAATATGATCTTATTTGCTACATCAGAGTCTAATTTTGTAATTGTTCATATCCATAGAGAACTTCATAAAACTAGGAGGAAAAGTGTTTGAGTACATAGGCAAAACAGAGCAGTGATTAATGCACGAGTGGTTGGCTGTAAATAGTGTCTTAAGATCCTAACAGAGACTCTTTCAACACTGAGGTTTGGTGTTCCTACATTTACATGGTATCAACAGTGCACCAAGCTTGTTCGCAGATGTATCTTTGAAAAGTAGATGAAAAGTTGGGAATCGTCAAAACTCAGTGGATAAAGAGGTCAGCAATAAAGAGAGGTCCTGGACTTTATTTCCAGTGGTGACAGTTCCTACTTTTCATCTATCTTCAATACTTGTCTTTTTTAGAAATAACATAACTGATTTCAATATTTTTTTTTAGCAACTACAGTAAAACCTCGTTAATTTGAAGTGATTAGGACAGAAAAAGAGGATTTTGAATTACAGATTTTCAAATTAACAAAAGCAACCCCCTTCTGGCAATAATATGTAATTTGTTATTTACATGTTTTATACATCATACCCCACCCAGTCATTGGGCAAATTCGTGTTGAATGACAGAAGAGCGACAAATGACACAGTGTATAGGCAACACTGAAAGAATGGTTTCAAAACTTAACACATTGTCAACATATAAAAATGCTTTTGAACCTTTTAAATACAATTTCAATTAGAGTTGTTAGGTTTCAAAATAGAGCATTTCATATTACTTAAAATGAGGTGCCTAGAATCAAAACCCTCCAAATCCATTCCTTCAATTTTTTGGCAAAGTGGCAAAAACTGCCACAAACGAACCAATACCCAAAAGGAAATACTTCTTTCACTAAAAAATTAATTAATTATTTTTAAAAACAGTGACGAAGTATGAAACTGATCCCCGAGATAGTTATAAATTTATTTAGAAAAATATAAAGCAATAATTCGGATTTGGCGGGGTTTGTTACTAAGATTTGGATTTGGCAGGTTTTGATACCAAAGAGCCCTAATAAATTTGAAGTTGCGAAGTGATTGTAGAAACTGCGTAAGCTTTACTAAGAAATTAATATTTTGAATGAAAGTTAGCTAAATTTAGGTTATAAAATAAAAAATCGTGAGTATCATTTTTGTGTTTATTTGCACAAAGATTATTGGCTAGTAAGAATAAACAGAAAAAGAATAAAACTAATCAAGATTTGATTGCCGCTGAGTGTGGCTGTGCCAGCGTTTAGGCTTATTGTAGCATGAGCCCCGCGGGGCGAAGCGGAGTACACAGCGATGACAGAGTGCAGTCTGCACATAGGTCAAGCTGCATTGCGTCAGATATGCGTCATAGGAGCTCATGGCACCATGGACAATTAGTTAGTTATTGTTGTTTTAAGGGGCGGAACTACGATGAACAGTTAAACGATGACTGAAGGTACTGGAGCTGAGTCATATCCTACTCGCGTAACAGTAGGCTACGCAAAGAATAGTTCCCATCTCCAACGCTGGCAATCAATTCGTAAAATGATCGTGTGGCCTCTGGAGAGGCCGAGTGTAGTTCTTTCCAGTTGACGCCCGTAGGCGACCTGCACGTCGTAAAGAGGATGAAGTGAAGATGAAGACGCCACATACACTCAGTCCCCGAGCCACGGGAATTAACCCCAGGAGATTAAAATCCCTGATGGCTCGGCTGGGAATCAAATCCGGGGCACTTCGGGCCAAAGCCTAGCGCGCTAACCATTTAGCCATGGAGCCGGACAATCAATTCATGAAAGGGTATTGAATAATAATTATAAGGGAAAAAGTCAAATTAAATTCATGTTCAATTCGTATGGTTCAGGTTCTTAGAGACAAAACAATCGTCATTCAACTATTAAATCACATTCTTTATTGGAAGTTCTAGCTACAAAATGTCTTTCTACCTCAACCTCAATAGTAGTTTCACAATCGTCATCATTCCCTTCATGTTTGCCACGACTTTCCAGATTGTAATAAAACTGCAGTACTTCAATTTCCCTCCATCTTTCTCCAAAATGCTTCGAAAGCAGTCTCGAAACATCTTTCACTTCTTGTTCCTAAAGGACAACCCCTCTGTTAATGTATTCTGGCTGTATGTGAGTCATATCAAAATCAGGTCTCGTGACACGTTTATGTTCGCAAATGTCAGTTCTGTGGAAAACTTCACCCCGGACCAAAATGTTATTGTTCTTCTTGTTCTTTGTCAAAACAAATTATTATTATCGGAAAGTATAACAACATAAACCATTCTGATCACGTCAGGCAGGCGTACGTTCTCTGACTAATGCTGTTAGGTAAAAAGTAAACACGTCGCAAAGCATCATGGAAGGTAAGATGGCCGAACTGAGTGCTCCGATTGGCTGATGTGGATGTGGCGGGTTTTGTAACCAAAAATGGCGAAACTGCCTTTGGACTTGGCGGATATTGCAACTAAGTCTCAACTTTGACTTCGTTTTACAGTAGGATGTAGCGGGTTTTGTGACAAAATAATAGTTTTAATGAATTCAGCGCATCCAAAGCTATAAGAAACAATGCTTATCTCAATTTTCATAAAATATGGATTTGGCGGGTTTTGATTCTAGGCACCTCAAATATGAATCTCAGTAGTGGCTTAGAGAAAATCCAAATACAATTTTAATTGGAGTTGTAAGGTTTCAAAATAGAGTATTTCATATTACTTAAAATATGAATCTCAGTAGTCAAGTGGCTTTGAGAAAATCCAAAATTTCAAACTGAAGTTATGAGGATGAGGCGCAAACTAAGAGAGCTTTCTGAGATACCGGTGGACTAAATTCCTGAATGGTTGGAACATTGCCATGTGCTATACTACTCTAACTTCAGCATAAATGTACGGTATAACTTGCCTAGTTTAACTTACTGCCACTAAGTGCAAAACGAGTAGTACACCGATTACACTGAGAACTACGTACAGTATACAGATTATTGAAGAATCATGTGGTTAGATATACTGTATTTGCCTTCAAGAATCAATACCACCGAGGATGAAGAGTAGTTAGTAGATGCTCCATTTAGGAGCTTGGGACTTCTTGATCTCAGCTCCATATATGTCGGTATTTGTTGAATTTGTCTGATAGCCTAACCTGTATTTATCTAGTCAATGTAGTAGTGTGTGTAACTTGAGCCAAGAATTAGGGTATGTGTCCAAGAACTTGAAATAAGGTACTGCCTTGGGGGGTGGGGTATATGCAATTGTGCATGCATGTGTGTGTGACGAAAAAGCACAAGCAGGATGGCTGCTGTCAACACTGGATTTGGGCCAATAAACTTGCTAGTCCCCATTGCAGGTGCAATGTGAAACACGAGCAGCTATACTGCTAGGTAATAAAGATAAAGACACCAATAAAAACAACATAATGTTCAAATGGAACACAGATAAACTGCTGGTACAGGCCGGATATTTGTTTTAGGTGAGTGAAAAATCTTAATGGAAGCCTGGAGGCGAGCTACTACAGTACCTGTGTTGTTGTCAGCTGCCCCATGCAGTCCGATGATTGACAAAGCTATCTCACGCTACTGCTGAAGTACAGTCATTGGCAAATATAATGGCGTTCTTTTCGTAACTATGTAACGTGTACTTCCGCATCACACAATACTTCGACGTGGACTGTACTGTCTGCACGGTGGTGTCGTCATGTGCTCAAGTATGGAATTCCATTACATTACATCAGACAGGTGGTGACAAATGTGAAGCAAGGGGGCTAGAGAGCGACTGTGTACTGGCTCACCCTCATGCTTCAAGGTCAAGGGCAATTGTCTAAATCAAACGTCCGGCTTGTAGTCTGTGTTGTGATGCTATTCCAGACAGAGTCAACAAGCACTTTTCATAATGAAAATAGGTGCTCATAAAATTCAGATTGTTCAGTTTAGTGAAAAGTTTTTTTTTTAGTATCTGCAGCCTTCTCCAAGAGAAACAAAAATCAATGGTAAATGCCTTCCTTGCTTTCTTTCTTTTCTAAAGGCTTGCCATTCTCAGATGAGCAGGGAATATTTTAAGAATTGCCAAATTCATTGTTTTGAGGCTATTGGTCAGGGATTATTATAAGTAGTAATACTATAATGTTAGTCATTCAGGAGCATGTAAACTCCATTCAATAGACCCCACATGCAAAGGTATGTCTCTAAGAAATGTATAAAATGCCATACATGATTTTTTTTTAGCAATTATCCATTTATACACATTAATAACTACCATACTTGCTAATCATCCAAGATGTACTTAAAAATAACAATAATAACAATGTTCCAACACCAATATCAGACATATCATTTTGAGACTTTTCATATCCCTTTCATGATAGAAATATGCGATTTTCATTTCTAGTGATAAAATCCTATACAGAATTCCTAAAAATCTGTAATATCCCATCCTTTATAATAACTCCCAAGTTCTCGCACTGTTAACTTAATATAAAATCAGAATCACCCACAAATGTTCAGAAATACTGTATTAAAACATGCAATGAACTTCAATAAAATTGTCAGAATGAAGTCATCTGACAACTGGGGGCTTCAGATTTGGAGGGGGCTTCTGGAATAAATCAAATGCCTATGCAGTAAATCAAGCAGGATGAAAGTTTTACTTACAACATCCACCATATCCTTGTCGTCCATTGTTAGTGTGCAGTCAGCTTTGGTGTCTTGTGGCTCTCCTTTATACAGTTTGCCCTTTTTCAAGTCAACAGCTGAAAAGGTACACAGAAGCTCTTCACAGTTATTGTAGTATTAATTTTAAAAATTTGTCCACAAATTATCAATTGATGTTCTTCCTTGTTTTATGACCTCTATGTATGGGTTTACTGATTTTGTATAAGCAATTAAATACAAAATTGTCACAAAATAACATTCTGTTTTTTAGCCTATTTATGAAAAAATAAGTTTACGAGATTATCTTTTGTCCAACCATGTGTGTGTGTCCCCTTAATAAAATCTTAACGGCTGGAGCGATTTTACTGAAAGTCAGTAAGGTCATAGCAGGGCATGTAAAGTAATAAGTGGTGGAACTTCCGTATGAGTCAATGGTTAAGATGAAGTAGTTCTAAATGTCAACACCAGGCGCCGCGCCGAGCATATGGTCTAAAGCACATGACGGGACGGCAGTCAAGCAGTGATACATTACCGCGCGCAAATTGTACTTACGTTTTATTTCTATGCTTGTTTTATACTTCTGTTATCATTATGCATAGGCCTACCAGTGAAAGCGGTCCTTTCTTCACAAGCTAATTATGAGGACGTTATAGACAATTAGCTTTCTTCTCTTAATGAATACGGTCAATGGCGAGAAATGAAATACATACGAGCAAAGAGGTGGAGGATAACAATTGTCAACAAATTAAAGAAACTATTACACTGACAGAAATTGAACCCTATAATCCTGTCAGTTAATGATGAGAGTTCTGAGAGAGCAGGCGATAACGTTGTTTATTATTTGACTGGTTACCTGTTTCACACAGCAGCAACGAAGATTGAGATATGTACTTCCTACATTTGGTCATTGGAAAGTGATTCCGAAACATTTAATGCTGTTAGTGATATATGTATCCTCACCATGCTGAGAGACTTTTGCAGAAGTGAATCTAAATTTCTCAAATACCCGTCTTTATCTTTATTTCACGTGATGAAAAAAAACGATCATGTGACCTCCTGAGAGGCCAAGTGCAGGTCTTTCTAATTGACGCCCGTGGGCGACCCGCGCGTCGTAATGAGGATGAGGTTATGATGAAGACGGCACAGTCCCCGAGCCACGGGAATTAACCCCAAGAGATTAAAATCCCTAAAGGCCCGGCCAGGAATCGAACCCGGGACACGGCGGACCAAAGCCTAGCGCGCTAACCATTTAGCCACGGAGCCAGACATTTCACGTGATGAAATGTGTAATGAAGCATGTAGATGCAGTAGTGAAGGCAAAGTTGGAGCGATATCTTTTCAGATTGTGTGGATATGATCTGTGAACTTCCTGTGTTCCGAAATGTGTGCTGCTCTGTGGATCAAAATAATAAACCCTGGCTCTACAGCCCTTGAAGAGCCTAGGCCTACCAAGTGACCGCTGCCCAGCCATTTGGCCTGCAGATATTGGAGTGACGCGTGGTCAGCGCATCGGGTCCCCTCGGCCGTTGATCTTGGTTTTCGTGACCAGGGCGCTGTCTCACTGTCAGACAGCTACTTAATTGTCCTCACGAGGCTGAGTGCACCCCGTTCCAGCCCTCACGTCAGTTTCTAAAATCCCTGACGGAGCCGGGAATCGAACCCGGGCCTCCGGGTGAGAGGCAGACGCGCTACTCCAACACCACAGGACCGGCGCTCAGAGGATCATCTGTTACTATATTTCCCTAGGATAGTGTTTCATTACATTAAATGCCGGTTCATTTTCCGGGCGAAAGAAATGTCCAGGGGACTGAGATCCAGATCGTTTTCAAAATCAGCGAAAAAAATAATAAAGATCACTTCTGTTTAGAGGTAAGCTCTATTCTTCTTAGAAATGTATTTTAGTGTGTTCTGGATAGTATTTTAATATGTTCGTATTCCCTTGAAGATTTGTTTCTGTAATTCACAACTTGCTTAGTATTTAGTGCAATACTTCTTTTAATAAACAACTAGCAACCCGCCCCGGCTTCGCCCGGGAACAGTTATGAATGGGCAAGGAATTCCTGTCAGACGTAATTTAAGAATGCCGAGGTGGACGAGACATAAATCCCCGTTCCGTCCAAACTAAAAACACTTATATTGGGCAAAGTATCGAAGATAGAGATATGCTCTCGCAGACTTTTTTGGAGAATTTTTCATGCTGAACAATTCTTACACTCATAGTATATTGATATTTTTAACGGTTTGCCCAGCGTAAGCTTAAAAAGTGCACGGATGCCAGGTCCTATTTTCGACCTTTTCACTGAAATCTGAAATCGTTACTGCTTGGCTCTCTTTGATCATAAATAAATTATTTTTTACAGAAATCTTCCTCGAGATTACCTTTACAGAATGGTGAAAGCCGCACCAAAATCCATCCAGTGGTTCTCGAGATTACCCGTGACATCCAAGAATCGGGGACTTAGTTTTATACGAAGTAGAGGCGAGCCAGACAGGCATGCAGAGGCCAAGTTACGCTAGTATCACCTAGCGGCGGAAACGGCCAACTACCGGAGTTCCTTCACTGATTACTTTACAAGCCCTGGTCATAGTACTATTTTGGCTGACCCCGACCGTGCCCTTCAAATTTTATTACGTCTTACTAATCCAACATAGCGGCTGTGCAAAATATTTCACCGGCATTCTATATGTCTGAAACTATTACTGATATCACCCTGAAATTATGTACGGTGATAAAGGGCACTGCTAGAAGTTCCCCTATGTGACTTTCAAAAACCTGTTAACTACAAAACTAACATGGCGGGCAAGCGAAGTTAAAACATTTAAATAGACTTTTCTCGCGATTTAACCATCCGAACACAGTGAAACTTGGTACAGCAAATGTTTATATACATTGTAACGCACTGACATCTAATTTACTTCAATAGTTTACATAACCTCAATATGGCGGCTATGCAAAATTTTAAAATTAAGTTTTCATTCCTTGTGTCCTAATCATGTGATCAAAGTCGACGTTTGAATAATGAACCTACGCAATAATCGTCATCTTCTTCTTTATGTGGCATCTCCTCTCAGGAGGTTGGCAACCATCATAGAGATTCTTGCTTTAGATGATGCAGCACGAAACAGCTCAATAAATTGAACCAAGTTTTCAGATTATCGATTCGAGAAATGCGTCTTGTTTTGCCTTGTAGCTTCCCTTGAATGACCAGCTGCAGCAGATGATATTTCTCTCCTCTCATCACATGACCCAGATACTGCAGTTTTCTAATTTTGACAGTATTTAATATTTCCTTTCTCTTTCCCATCCGCCTCATCACTTCATCGTTGGTGACCTTTTCTTTCCAACTCAGCCTCAGTATCCTTCTGTACGTCCATACCTCAAATGCCTCCAATCTGTCCATTTCTCGTTTCTTTATGGTCCAGGTCTCAACTCCATAGAACAAGGTGGAGAAGATATAACATCTCAGAAGTCTAATTTTTAGATGTAAATTAAGGTCTCTACTACAGAACACACTCCTCATTTTATTGAATGCATTTCTGGCTTGACCGATCCTGGACTTTATCTCCTCAGTACAGTCAATGTAACAGTTCACATTTGTTCCTAAATACTTGTACTTGTCACTTGCTGTACTGTTTCCCCATTGATTATCAAGCTCTCTTGATGTTGTGTTCGTGATACTACCATAAAACGTGTCTTACTGACATTAAGTGTTAATCCCCATTGTTCACTTGCCTCCACGACTTTGTTAGTCAGTCGCTGTAAATCTTGTAGACCTTCCGCGAATAACAACGTGTCATCTGCAAATCTTAAGTTGTTTATTATTTTTCCATTAACTTTAATTCCTGCTGTTTCTTCCTCTAAAGCTGCTTGTAATATTTCTTCTGAGTATTGATTAAACAGCATAGGAGACAAGACACAACCTTGTCTAACACCACGTTTTATTTCCACCTCTTCAGATAGCTCCCTACCTTCCTTTATGACTGCAGTCTGTTTGTAATAAATATTGCTGATGATTCTAATGTCCTTCACATCCAAGTTATTCTTCTGGAGCATTTGGATGAGGCAATCATGACGAACTTTGTAGAAAGCTTTATTATAATCCAAAGAGCAGACATACATACATAGATTGATTCACATCTAAACATCTCTGTGCCAGCACAGGGCTTCTCTTGTTCCTAGTGCATTTCTGAAACCAAATAGTGTTTCACTGATATCCTGTTCCAATTTTTTGAAGATCCTTCGATGAATAACTTTTAGGAATATTTTTAGAGTATGACTAGATATACGGGAAAATCGCAATTGCGATAAATGCGAATTTTACTTTTTTCTCCTTTTGTCAACTACCTGGTAACTAATATGACTATGTTTACCCAAAATTTGCGACAAAGTGCGATAACTAAGGGTTCTTGCGAATTATTCCCATAGATGCGATAAATGCAAAAAGTGCCGAATTTACCGATTAATGTTGAATATTACATTTTCGGGCCTCAACTTTGAAATTTGCGAGTTCCCAGCAATGAAAATATTGGCTATATAATCGATATTTACGAGTAATAATCGATATGTACGAACATCGATTATTGTCGTGAAAACAATAGATTACGGTAAAAATTATTTTGAAAATGGTGCTGTTATTATTGCCGCATAATATCCACTGTTTATCGCCAGTAAAACGATGATTTTGGAGAAATTATTTCGTAGTTTCAGTGGGTTGTGCTAATAAAAGGAATATTCCAATCGTTTGTGCCGATTCCTTTTAAAAATTACAGCAATAAGGTTATGCTTATATAGGTTTATATCGCGCCGGCCCTCATTTGTTGTATTTGAAAGGAAAATGAAAACTCTCAAGTACGTATAGTGATATGAATAGACAATTTTTGTTAGGCGTTCTCTTTGCTTTGGGAAATGTTGTATAATATGATGAAAGTATTTTCTACCATGTGTGAGTTATAGGTTATGTTACATGTCGTCCGGCGATTTCTCCGTGAATTCGGATACTGTTTTACAGATTGTCAGTCAAGAGTCGCAGTGTGGTCAGGAAATAATGAGGGAGTAAACATACATTTTATTATTTAGTTAATTATCCATTGTGTGATATTTACACAAAGTTAAGTAAATGTATGATTCACATTATTACTTCCTTTTCAATGAGGGCCATGGATGACGGGCATTGAATTTCTATTTGCCGGTGGTTTAATGGTCAAATGGCACTTCTTGAATCCTACCTCATAAGATAAGTTATTAAAAGAAATGAATGGAACTTGGCAAGGTTTAATAGGAAAACCACAAAAAAGGATTTCATAGCCATCCTCAGAATTTGAACCAATTCATCCATCGAGTCCAGGACAGCCTGGTATTGTCGTCATTCCACCTGCCACACAGTAAACTTCGTAAGACAAGCATTGTTGCCTGACCACAGCTCGCTTTATTCTAACAATTGGCACCTTGGTACCAGTGAACTAATACAACTCCCCGCCGGCCCTCAATATTTGAGTTGCTGCACAACACCTGATATTGTTGATTGCATAATGAGAACATGACCTTTGGATCTTTTGAGCATAGCTTAGGTACCCTCGTCTCACGTCATACAACCAACCGACAGCACTTGAACTCAATCTTGCCAATTAGCCAGGCTGATGCCTTTATTTTCAGAGATCTCACATTTCTGAAAAATGTATGTCAAGTTTCTACATTTCTGTAATACTGATATTAGGATTTTAATACTTCTAACACTCCCTTAGTAAAAATAAAAACCACACACACAACAGGAGACTTATATTAAATGCTTATGCCGTTTATCAGAAACGCCCATATTTCCAATCCTGCACATGTTTGAATTAGTTTCCGTGCATATTATTTTGAACCTGTTTATTGTACCTGGTGACGAACTTTTAAATGCTACAAAATGCTAATTTTTAAATTTCAAAATGCTCCAAAATGCTATTTTTGAAAATGAAAGTGCTACAAAATCAATTCCAAAATGCTATTTTCTCGTATCTTTAAGTATGACTCATGAGACTGATTGTTCTATGACTGCTGCATTGACAGGCATTTGCCTTTTTCGGCAATGTAACAAATATAGACTGTAGCCATTCATGAGGAATGACTCCTGTGTTGTAGATTGAATTATACAAATCTACTAAGAAAAAAGGAAGATTGTAGTTTTACGTGACCGTGAATCTTGTGATTATGAGCCACGGGACCTCCTTTTTACGTGGAATCCGAACCACAGGACATGGCATTTCACTTCGAAAATCTCACATGCATGGACCGGGAATCGAACCCGGACCGCCTTGGTGAGAGGCACACAGCTAGACCGCTGAGCCACCACGCCCCCCCCCCCCCCCCCCCCTAATCTACTAAGACATCTAAATGTTCTTCATTAATGAGTTTCAGTATGTCAGCTGTTATGAGATCAGGACCAGGGGCTTTATTATTTTTTGACAACTTTATAGCATGTAATAGTACATAACTAACTCTATGGCCTACATATATTAAAATCCAATATGGCGACCATCCAAAATATTTAAATGGTTCTCAATATCTATTAATCTATGACAGTACCGTATATACTCGAATACCACCCGCACATTTTTAAACAAATTCGGACGTGAAAAATTGGGTTACGGGTCTTATTTGAGTCATCCAAATTTGAAAGATCTAAATTGCCCGCCGCGCACGATATCGGGTGTTGCGAGTATCCGCTAGATGGTGCTAGCCTTCTTCCGGCTATAACTTTGTTTTACCGTAAGCACGCGGCGTCATACCGTCACACGCACGTTCTCCGAGTGTAAACATGAATGCTACGAAACGTTTGCGGTCATTTACTGTGAGTGAGAAATTGAAAGTTGCGAGGGAAGCTGAAGTTATTGGAAATCGTGCCCGGTAGGAAATATGATATTGACGAGTCATGTATTCGTGATTGGGCGGGATAACGTCTATGCTGCGTGAACCGCCCGTTCAAAGCAGCCTTGAAACAGCTGTATACGGAGCGGATGGCGGCCGATAAGCACGCACCGACTCCACTGGTCGTATTCAGCGCCCGAAAGTTCAGCAGCTGTGTTCGTGGATTTTGACGGCATGGAATCGTATCTCTGGAGATCTCATACGGAAGAGCTTCAAGAAATGTAGTATTTCGAATGCTATGGATGGCTGTGATGACGACATTTAGTGGGAAAGTGATGGTGATAAAAGTTCCGAAGTTGGTACTTCTGATGACGATGAATGAAGTGTTTGTGTACTTTTATTTGTATTTTTAATCGTTTGATGTGTGTTATTTTAGGACGACTTCAAAACTGTTGGAAACTATTTTGGATAAATGCTATTCTGTTTATTTAGTTAAGATAGTAAATAATTTTGAGTAAAAATTCTTTTTTTTTTAATTTTGTTCTTCAAAATCAGGGTGCGGGTCTTATTCGGGGGCGGGTCGTATTCGAGTAAATACGGTAATCAAACAGAAATTTTGTATGTTGATAGAAGCTATAAACATAAGTTCACCACCTGGTGAGCACAAATCCAACACGGCGGTGGAGCAAAATTTAAATATTTAAATGAACGTTTCTCACGATTTAACCATCTGGGCGCAGTGAAACTTGGCACGGTATATGCTTATACAAATTTTAATCCACTGGCATCTAATTTATTTCAATTGTTTTCATAATCACAAGCTGGTGGCTGTGAAAAACTTTAAAATCTCATTTTTATTATTTATTTTGTCCTAATCATGTGATTGAAATTTGAATAATACACCTACACAACAATCTTCATGTAATAAATAGTACATAAATCTAAGGCCTACATATATAAAAATCCAACATGTGGACCATCCATAATATTTAGATGGTTCTCAATATCTACGAATCTATTACAGCAATAAAACTGATTTTTTAAAATGTTGATAGAGGTAATTTACATAAGTAGGATATATAATAATAATAATAATAATAATAATTTATTGCAGCAAATAGCCATGCCGAGATACAAAACTAATACTGATAACTTAAATCTTACTCATCAAAGTGTCTATATACAAAGGATCTGACAGGTTCTGTTTGCTATATACAGTAAAACTTCTTTTATACGATTCACACTTATACGTTTTCTACACTTATACGATTTTTTTCTTGGTCCCGGCAAAATCCCTATACTTTCCATGTTAATTTATTTCCGATATACGTTTTACATTTATTCGTTTTTCACACTTATACGATCATATCTTACGTCCCCGAGAGAAAAATGCGTCGTTTATACGTTTACAACGGTTTCCCTACCTAAAATCTCTAAAAATATTGGAGCCAGAAACTTATGACACGCACTGTACGTTTCTCGGAAACCATCCCTCGCGCGGGGCTATGTTGTGGCGAGAGCGACCTTGAAGCTGTTCAGCCGGAGTTGCGTGTGTTGCGAAATACATCATCACTTGCTTCAGTCATTGTTCTGCCTTGTTCGGTGCTTCAGTTGTGGTTAACCTTGATAGCAGTGAACATGGGTGAAAGGAAGAGGAAGTGCATTACGATTGCTGAAAAATTACGTATTTTGAATGTAGTGAAGGAAAGTGGCAACATGAAACGCACTGAAATCGCTAAGAAATTGGGGATTGCTCCGTCCACCTTAAACACAATTGTAGCTAAGGCAGCGGAAATTGAAAGAAGGCGCACGTGTTTTAGGTGTTTCTACAAAAAAGCGATCTCGCATTCAAGGCGGAAAATACAAATGTTTGGAAGATTGTTTGTTACAGTGGTTCAGGCAACATAGGGCAGAAGGCTGTTTGTATTGTTACATATTGCCGAGTATAGTTAAACAATCGTATTATTATTTCCTGTTGTTCACTTCTTAACGGGGACCATCGCTCGCCGCTCACCCGCGCTGCGGGCCTGTCTCCCGCCAGGCACTTTGCGTAATGCGTAGCTCGCGCGGCCTATAGCCTATACTGTAGTTCACAGCTGGTGCTGAAAATGTTCGCCATTCACCGCTACACATCGCTGGCACCTCTTTATGAAATTGTCATTTACGATCTGAAGTTCCTCACCACCGATTGACTGTATTTCAACTGTAATATAGTCTTTAAGCTCATTTTCGCGAAAGATTTCCTGTACTTTATGAAGGTATTTACACACGTTCACGTAATGAAAATCGCATTGGAACATCACATTGAGCACTAAAGACGTGAACAATTGATTAAACTGAACCCCACACTGCTAAAGCACACTGCAAAGGAGGGAAACTTGTGGCGCCAAGAAGCGCATTACGGCAAAGTGCTTGACGGGAGACCGGCTCGCGGCGGGTGCGAGCAAGGGTCCGCGTCGCATATAACACCTAGTCCCTGTATAACCCATAATGTCGCATACATTTTGCCGTTTTTATTTAGCTACTTTCATTTACGCGTTTTTCACACTTACACGTTTTTTATATTTGGTCCCTTGAAAATCGTATAAGTGAAGTTTTACTGTATATAGTTATTCGCAGCAGAAGCGTGTTAGAGATACTTTCCTCTGGGCACAGGAAATGGCGTGATATCTGTCACAAGCACTACCACACAGAGAGCAGGTGCATTGGGGGCCTGGGTCATGAAATCCTCTTGTTGTGCAAATCTTAAAATGAAAACCGTGGACTGCAAAACAGGTGATCGTATGCCGTAGTTCAAAGTTGGCATTCATCCAGTCCGTCGACATAAGAGCTTCTGTGGAATAGAAATCAGGCCATATGTCATTACGCTTGAGGTTTAGTTCTTCGATCAGTCTCTGGTATTGCACTGTTGATGGTAGGGAGTTCTCCAAACGCAGATCTTCTATGAAGAAAGTCTCCCTTGCTAGTACGTACGTTAGACGAGATGGCGTGTATTTTGATAAGTGCAGAATTTTCTTTAGAAAAGTAGACTTAACTCTTTCTATCTCTTGAAGGTTACTTTGTGTCAAATGATCCCAAGTTATTTGAATGCCGTATGTCACTATTGGAGTTATTTTCGTTCTGAATAAATTCATTGCGGTTTGTAAAGATAGATTTCCCAGTTGCATTATGTCTTGCATTGCTTTTATGGCGGATGTTGTTCTATCCCTGACATGTCGCGTGAATACGTTCCCTTGCATTTGCATTACTACTCCTAGGTATTTGAAATGATTTACATTGACTAGGGGTTCTCCATTTAGTAGTATATGCTCATCTGCGGATAGTTTCCCGCCTTTACGGAATGCCAGCATTACTGTCTTGGTGCAGTTTATCGTCATATCGTTTTGTTGAGCCCATGTGGTAAGTTTATCAATGGACGATTGCAAGGTTTCCTTTGATGTCGATGCCACAACCATATCATCCGCGTAGATGTAAATTTTCGCTCCCTCAAGGTAAATAGCCTCAATGACATCAGCTGTAGCGATGTTAAATAGTAACGGGCTCAAAGGGTCACCCTGAAGTACACCTTTTGTTTGTTCTATTCGTTCTGATTGAACTATACTGTCGTCTATTTGTAGGCTGTTTTTGTGGAGAATGTCCCTTATTATCCCGAAAAGGTAATGTTCTTTTCCGATCATATTTTCAAGTTTCCTGAGCAAAGTGTTTCTACTCACTAGATCAAACGCCTTGGTATAGTCGACGAATACTGCATATAGCTTTCCTCTTTTCTGTCTTAGCGCGTCTTCTACATTCGATAAAAGACAGTTAACGGCTTGTAGTGTATTCCTTCCTTTCCGGAAGCCAAACTGTTCTTCAGGTATCTTGTTGTCAACTAAATCTGTGAGTCTTCCAGTGAGTATTTTCGTAAAGATCTTAAAGATTGTGTTTTCCAAAGCGATACCACGATAGGAATTCGGGTCTCCTGTATTACCTTTTCCTTTATATAGCATCTTCAAAGTCGAGGTTCTCCAGTTTGATGGTATGTGACCTTGAAGTAAACATTCGTTCATGAGCTCTGCCCATAGCCCTTTTAACAGCGGTGCTGTCATCTTCAGGTGCTCGTAGTGAATAGTATCTGGACCACATGCTTTCTTTTCTGCGCAGTTGTTTATCTCAATTAGGACATCTTGTGCCGTGATCGGCACTGGTAGTTGAGAAGGGTTGCTAACCTGAATAGGTCTGGTGTCCCGCGCTTGTAGGGTTGCGGTAAAATGCTGAATCCACGTTATCATAGGAATGTCCTTTGGGAATTTGGGTCTTCTGGGATTTGGGGCTGAGAAAGGGTTTGTTTCAGCCTCCAGTATTAGATGAGCTTCCTTCAATTGTTGATAGCTTTCCTTTGCTCTTTTAACTATCTCCTTATAATATCTTCTTTTCACGACATACTCTTGTAGTGCTGTATGTGTACTTGCCCTTTTTATCTTGTGTAATGCTGCGAGTGTCTCCTTCCTCCGTTGGTAACATTCGGTAGTGAACCATGGTTTTGCTCTTCTTGTATTTTGACGTATCTTAGGAGTTGCGTCCTTGATATGATTCTCGATCAGTGTTATCATGGCGTCTATGTTTCCAGATTTGATTATGTTCGTGATTCCTTCCATGTCTACTTACTTACTTACTTACTTACTTCCTCGGCGCTACAGCCTGGGGTAGGCTTTGGCCTCTCTCACGATTCCTCGCCATTCGTCCCTTCTATGAGTTTTCTCCCACCATCTTCCAACCCTCATAGTTCTCAGGTCTTCTCCTAAGTCTTGTAGCCATCTTTTGCGCGGTCGTCCACGTCTCCTCTTCCCTTCCATAGTTCCATGTAATATCTTCCTTGGTGTTCTTTCTTCACTCATCCTCTCTACATGACCAAGCCAATCCAGACGTCGGGACTTAATAAATTTCACAATATCTTCACCTTTGATTATCTCTTCAATTTCTTTGTTTGTCCTGATTCGCCACCCTTCATCCTCCTTTATCGGGCCATATATCCTTCTTAAAACTTTCCTTTCAAAAATTTTGAGATCATTCTCATCATTTGTTGACATTGTCCACGTCTCAGATCCATAGGTCACCACTGGTCTAATAAGGGTCTTGTAGAGTTTAACTTTCAAGTTCCTACTTAACAGTTTTGATTTTAAGAGCTTAGTGTTAGCATAGTAAGCCCTGTTTCCATTCATGATCCGTTTATGAATCTCCTCTGATACAGAATTCTCACAATTTAGTATAGTACCAAGGTAACTGAAGCATTTTACATTCTCAAACTTATACTGACCAATTTCTACATTTTCTCTTGCTCTTCTATCTTTTCCCGATGACATTTTCATATATTTCGTTTTCCTTTCATTAATTCTCATTCCCATCTTTCCACACTCTTCTCCACCAGAATCTTGAACATTTCTTTAAGAGATTCCCAGTTCCGTGCCATCAACACAATGTCATCCGCATATGCATACGCCTGCTTGGACTTGCTTATTATCGTCCCTCCCAAACCCAGTTCTTTCATAACTTCATTCAGTGTCAAGTTGAATAACACTGCAGACAATGAATCTCCTTGCCTCACTCCGGTATTCACCTCAAAATTCCTGCTAGTTTTGCCTCCTACATAAACCTTGGCCTGCGATCCTTCCATTGTCATTGCTACTAGACTGATCAACTTCTTTGGCACTCCACATGCTTCTAGGGCGTTCAACATCTTCGTTCTATCAATGCTATCAAACGCCTGTTGGAAATCAATGAATAGCAAATGCAGATCAACCCCATATTCATAGCATTTCTCCATAGATTGTCTCATAACAAATATTTGGTCAGTAGTTCCCCTTCCTGGCCGGAATCCACACTGGTTCTCGTCCAGTATTTCTTCAGCGTAGTCGCTCAGTCTCCTTTGCAATATACTTGAGAATATCTTATATACAACACTTAGTAATGTTATCCCTCTATAATTTCCACATTGTAACTTATCACCTTTCTTGAAGATGGGACAGATAAGGCCAACCTTCCAATCCTGAGGCATTATCTCTCTTTCCCATATCTCCCCAATCAGTTCATGTAGGTTCCTAACTAGCCCTTGTCCTCCATTCTTTATTACCTCCGCTATGATCTGATCCTCTCCTGGTGCTCTTCCATTTCGTTGACGCTTCACTGCCTCCATAACTTCATCTACGGATGGTTTAGTGACCTGTGGCTCTACATTCATGTAGATCTGTCTCTCATTCATCTCGTCTTTACGTTCTATATTTAACGTATATTTAAAGTGCTCCACCCATCTTTCAAGAACTCTCTCTTCCTCTCCAATTACTTTTCCATCTTTATCTTTACACGAGTTCTCCCGTGGTTGAAATTCCTTTGTCATTCGTTTCGTTGCTTGGTACAATTTCTTACTTTCATTCTGGCTGTTCAATTCTTCAATTCTTTCCATTTGTCTTCTTAGATACATTCTCTTCTTCCTTTTCAGAACTCTATTTGCTGTTCTTCTACTTTCTTTATATCTTTCACAATTCCATCTTGTCTCTCTTTGAATCATAATCAATCTGTCTGCATTCTTCTGCTCTATATATTTCCTACATTCATCATCAAACCATTCTTCATTCCTGTTCCTCTTCTTCTCCCCAATAGTTTCTTTCACAGTCTCTTCCAATGCTTTCTTTATTCCAGTCCATCTCCTCTCTACAGTGTCATCCTCATTCATATTCTTTAATCTCTCTTCCAACTTCTTGTTCAGTGTGTCCTCATATTGCTTAACAATTTGTGTTTGCTGAAACTTTTCCACGTCCCACTGTATCCTCTTAATTCCTCTGTCACATTCTACATTCGCAATTCGTTCTCTAAACAGAGCTTTCACCAAAAAATGATCCGAATCACAGTTGGGGCCCCTTGCAGATCTGACGTCAATCACTGAAGATGCATGTCTTCTTGAAATCAAGACATGGTCAATTTGGTTTACCACTCCAGTGCCTGGCATTTTCCAGGTTCCTTTGTGTATGTCCTTATGTTTAAAACAAGTACTTTTGATTACCATTCTATTACTTTCTGCAAATTGGCATAGAAGCTTCCCATTTTCACTAGTATTAGTATGTAAAGAATGTTTCCCTGCTACATACTGCAAGAACTCCTCTCTACCTATTTTGGCATTGAAGTCCCCAAGAAGTATTATCACATCATATTTTGGTATCATACTACATTCCTTTTCCAACTGGTCATAGAATGCATTTTTCTTCTCTTCACTATCGTCTTCTGTAGGTGCATACGCTGATATAAGTGTCAGATTCCTGAATCGTCCCTTTAGTCTCATTTTACACATTCTATCTCCTAGAGGCTCAAATCCAAGAAGACTTCTTTTTATCTTTGAACTAATGATAAAGCCTGTTCCACACTGACCAGTTCTTACTTCAGGACCACTGTATAACATTGTATAGTCCTTCTTGTCAATCCTACCGTTTCCCCTCCATCTCACTTCCTGTATTGCTACTATATCCATTCCATACTTCAAAACTTCCTCAGCTACTTCTGCCATTTTTCCTATCTGCAACATCGTTCGTACGTTCCATGTTGCCATTGTCAAAGTCATATCCTTTTTCCTTGTCCTTAAACATTTTCCAGGTTCATCATCGTTAGTTCCGTCCAAATTCCGAGGCTTCGTTGAGAGTTTCGTAACTTTTGAGGTTTTACAGTGTGGGGTTGTTAGCCCCACGCCCAACCCCCAACCTGGAGGACCAGGATACCGCTCTTAGTCTGGCTCATCACTTTAGACCTGTCCAGCTTGGGTGACCCTACCAGGAGCTTAAGCTCCCGCTGGCATAGCTCTGCAGATCATTTGAGCTCGCAAGCCCCCAAAACACCCGGCAATAACAAATTGCCTTCTTCAAGGTGGCAGTACCGGCGGGGGGTCCTTCCATGTCTATAGTGCTCAATTTGTTCATGTCTATTTTCCGCGAAATAGGGGTTCTGGAGCTTTTCTGAATGTTTATATTAATGTTAACTGAGAGGGTGGTTGCTGGTGTTTTCTTGCTACAACATTGGATAGTACTTTTTGATGCAATGTTTCTATGTCCTTGCTTATGAATAAGAGATCTATCGTGCTTGTGCCATTGAAAGCTATGTATGTCTTCTCATCACTTTTGTTCGTTAAGGAAAAGCCCTCTTCTTCTAAGTATTCAAGTAACGCGTTTGTTTTCCTGCATGGGACATCAATGCGGCAGTTGAAGTCTCCGGCTATCATTATCGGATTTGTGGTAGGTACTATCGACATTGCTGTGCCTAATTCGTCTATAATGTCTACTTCTGTTAGGTCTGGTTGGAAGTATGCGCACAATATTGATAGCCTGTTCGTTAGTACCAGCATCACATTGTCAGTTTCAAACGGTTTTGTGAATGGTGATAGAGACGGTTTGAGTAGGCATGAAATGCCGCCTTTAGGCCTGCCTTTGTCTCCCTTTGATGCATACCTGTGGAGGCAGTAAAAATTATGCGTTTCCCAATGTTTTGTGAGGTAAGTTTCATTAAGAATGACAATGTCGTATCGTTGTAGTAGGTTGTTCGGGGCAAGGTCTAGCGCACTTGTAATTCCCTCAATATTCCATAGTAATGTCTGTAACCTGATTGAATTAGTCTTATCTCTCAGTTCGCTAATACTTGGATTAATATAGTTTACTTGACTTGAATTTGTATCCAAAAGTCATTGGGTGGGCTCACTAGTACTTGTAGTTATGAGTCCTGGACGTTGTCTTGGAAAGCGGTAGGGTCGTACTATCACATTTCGCGGCCAGAACAATGGGTCCTTAGTTTTTTCCAGATCATCGAAGTTGAAACTCACTTTAAAAGCCTTGTTTCGCCCCCTAATATCTATCTCTTCACATGTTATATTTTCTACGATACCCCCCCCTCTTAGAGATGTGCTATAATGTTTTCTGCTTTGGTCTCTTCATCAAGTCTTCCTACATATAACCAAGCTTTGCGCGGTGCTGCCTTCAGCCTGGTATTCTCCTTTGTCCCTATTATTTGTTGACTCCCTCGTTTGACCACCTCCGTCCATTGACCATTTGGTGGTCGATCGGCTGGTTCTTCACAAGGAACTTGAGAACATAAGATTGTTCTTCCTACCTTCTTACGTTGATCTGTCATTATTAGGTTATGTACATCGTTTTTTTCATATGCCATAACGTCGCATGACTGAATTGGTGGTTTAGGAGCCCGTGACTTTACTGTCTGTGGTTCAGTATGGTTGATTATGTTAGGGGTCAATGCTGATTTAATTCCCGTC
Organism: Meconema thalassinum; assembly: GCA_946902985.2. Lineage (NCBI taxonomy): Eukaryota > Metazoa > Arthropoda > Insecta > Orthoptera > Tettigoniidae > Meconema > Meconema thalassinum. The sequence goes on along the minus strand of OX336393.1, from coordinate 161,138,144 downwards.
TTTATAGCTTCTTGGATGCCTTCCATCATCGATTCTATAACGGCCTTCATTTGCGTTAATACATTTGTCGTTACTCTTTCTTCTATGTCGGCCATGCAAAGGAGTTTTGGTTTACACTCAGAGCATAACCACGTGAGCTTGCAAGTTTTCCATCTTAATACGTCAAATTCACCCTTTGTCAGCCCGCAACATTCTAAGTGCTGCCATTTATGGCATTTTTCACATTCTATGGCGTCTTCCTTATTATTTACTCTCATGTTGCAACTGCTACATTGAGCTAAGTCGGTTATTTGCTCATTGACCATTATGAGTTACCAAACTGACGCGGGATACGCTAGAAATTAGTACCTAGTGATACTCTTGGTTGTTACTGTTAACAATAATTCGCGGGATACGGGAGAATATTTTGTCTCACGTTGGTCTCGAATATTACGGAATTTAGTAAATATGGCTGAAGATTTTCTGTGTTTAGTTTGATACTAACCTTATGTGATTACAATGTATTATTATACCAAATCCACACGCTGATGGTACATACAATTCCGCAATCTTATAGTAGAGTATTAGTTACACTTTAAATTGTTTTGTATTCTCTGTTGTTCGAGTTAGACACGATTATTATGCACATTAACACGTCATACGTCATTCACTTTTCACTTGTTACTTTATAGGATATATGAAAATAGGCTATATAGTTCTTCACGGAACGACTTGGTTAAGTATCATATTTCTCAATAAAATAAAATGTGGAAAATATTTGTCCCCCAGTAAAAATATCCTCCATCTTTAGTTGACTTCTTGAGCTAATCAACAAGACGAAATTCTTTTATGACAAAAGGCCAAAATGTTTAATTACATTGTACATTCATACACTTTTTAAATATGTATGTGTGTGTATTTATTGTGGCCTGTCACTGGCCAGTTTACTATTTTCTTCTGCCTTAACTTTCCACAGTAGTGTAATTTGTAAATTTCATTATAAGCAATATTATATATTACAGAAAAAATAAGATGATCTGTTACATTTAATGATACATATAATCCTTAGTTTTAATCGCTCAATTTACCATTCAGAATATTATTTTAAAATTTTTATATTCTCTCTATCTCCCTGTAATTCATGATAAGGTACTTACTCCAAGTTGCGGCAGGTTTTCCATTGAGCGTGATGTGATACAAGAATACCCCATTGATCTTCTTTATTTTCTCCAAATTGGCTTCCATGCGTATTTTCATACCTTCAAACACGGCTGTACTCTTGAGCTCCTCAGCTGCCACATTGTTAGGAGCTGGTGTCAGGGTATCTATCAGGTCAATGTAGGCACCTATGCAACACAAACACCACATTATTCTTTAGGTCAGACATAAGGAGTGGCAAGTCTAACGGGAGAAATTGTTCCAGCTTCTGGTGTTGTTCTCAGAAACACTGAGCACAGTAACCATGGGTTAGAGGTTTATCTTCTGCCGTACTGATGACAGTAACAATTTCAATCTGCTAGGTTGTCAGCCCAAAGGTTGGTTGGATCCTCAAAAAGCACTGCCGTAGGTTATGTTGGTAGAACCCACAAAAACCCAAGGTAGCACTATAATGAGGCATGCTAGGCAAGGTGAGAAATGAGGTAGTACATTCTCAATAGAAAGCATAATAAACACTTGATATGGTAGTTTGAATACAGTGAACTTGATTCATTGTGCTCATAAGGACACCCACAAAAAAAAGGATATGGGAAAACTATAAATGAGAGATTCTGCTCAAAACTCTTTAAAAAAAAATCCTGTAACTAATGAATTTTCACTTTTAGGGGAAAACTTACTAAGCCCTGGCCAAACTATGCGAGGTTAAAGTGCTATGCTCAGTTCTAACTTTCAGCTTTTACAAAATGAATATTCAATTAATTTTGGAAATTTCACCATTCTCGTTTAATATCAGAGGTGTATTTATGATGCAAATTATGAAATCAATTAATAGGCCAAAATCAACCTCTTATTAGATAGATCTCGAGAACACCACCAATTCTCAACCTTAGTGTCAACGGGGAAACGTGTCGAGAAGAATCTTGATTATGCTGCAAATAAGAAAGAGGAACTACAGTGGAATGTGGCTAATTCGAACTTCTATAATTCGAAATCTTCTTTAATTCGAATTTGTCTCTTGGTCCCTAGCATTTTGTATACAATCAATGCTAAAAAATCGTGGTTAATTCAAATTATATTTTAGATAATTCGAAGTTTTTACGTGTAAAAAGCCGATCGATAGCCAAACAGTTGGGTCAGGAATTCCTGAAAAACGACGTATCATTGGCATGCGGCCCCTACTCGATGGTTTTGCCTACATGATTAACAACACGCCTCCGACGCTCCTTCCAAGGTCAATGCCCAACCCATCCCCCTACCATTGTTTTGGAACGCTCCACATCTCTTAACTCATAAGAGTGTCACCCCTTACACCTGTCTGGTAGTGCGTGCTGAGTGGTCTGATTAGATTTGTGGTTGTTGTTTAGAAGTTTGGTTTTGCCTGTGTTTTAAAGTGTGTGTACAGAACTAAGATGTCGTCATCAAAGCCTCGGGTTCCATAAACAAGTTTGACTTTGGCGGAGAAAATAGCGGTGATTAAAGAAGTGGAAAAGGGAATGAAGGGAAAAATCTGAAATTGCAAAGGCTTTCGGGATTCCTCCAAACACGTTGTCAATGTGCCAATTGAAATTGACACAATATTCAAACCCTGCTGGCGGCCCTCTCCATGGCCCGTCGGGAGCCCTCGTGTCCTGTCGGCCGTCGTCGTATTTTGTATAAAAACTTCGTTGCTTACTTCAAGATTAAAATTTCTAACCCCGTATTAGGAAAAGAAGAAATAAAGAACTATTAGCTTCCCCTTAAATGAATTTAAAATGCATGCCGGTAGACTAGTGCTACTGCATGAGACTGAAAATATTTGGAATTGTAATTGGAAAGTTGCATGTAATTGAAAATTATTGTATATTTACTATGATGGTGCTGTACCAGTTCTGTTGCATGTTTTATGTGTCTTGTACTTCTAATTGTGCATTGTAGTCGAAGAACCAATGGGCATGTAACATCTCATAATGTCATGAAAATGCCAACTTAAATTTCTGTATCTGGAGTGGAAGCTCCTTAGGTAAGGTGCTTGTGTGTTTTTGCAACGGTTGGCAACGCGTAATTCGCGCATGGCTTTTCATTTGTTTCTGCTAGAGCTTCTGTTCACTGCGCATGTGCTAGCAGCAACAGAGGTGTTGGCGGAAAACAAAGGGAGAGTCAGATGCATTCAACTATGGGGACCTGAATTGATCGGAAGTGTTCCGTAGGCCAGGCCTCGGTGGCCCATAAACGCGTCGTTGAATATTCGAGGTAATGAAGAATATTGTGATTATTCTATTTGCAGCGGTTTCGGTGTGTTTCCGGATCATATTACTATTTTATTTTGTGAATTCTTGAATTCATAGTCTGGTGTCGTCTGGCCAATATGCTTTGACGAAGTTGTGGCATTTTGTTTTGTCTACGAGGCTAGTATAGGCAGAATTCCTTTCATTCTTGTGGCGATTTGTTTTATTTTAATATGAGCCCATTATTCTATATTTGGCCTAAGTTTTGGTTATTTCTTCATTATTTTCCTCGCCGCCAAAAATAAATGTTATTTATGGCTGATCGTCATTTGTTTGAACTGGTCGCAATTGAAATATTAACTGCCCGACTGAATACTGCAGTTTATCTGGCATCATCTGTAACGCGAGTTGAAACAACTATGAAATTATTAATTTTTGGTGAAATGTAATTATCACGCGATTCCTGAAGGTTCAGTTTACCATTCTAGTGCTTGGATTGCAAGGTTGCCAAACGGTGTATCATTGTTAGCCGCCATTGGAGAATGTTATTTAACTAGAGCACATTTTAATGATTGGTTCTTTCCTCTAACCTGTCTGGCAATTGTATTTGTTCTGTTTTAAAGAATATATTTTGGCGGTTGTTGTTTTTATGAAATCGTCTTTCATTTAATTAATTATATGCGACACCTTGTGAGCAACGTGAATCTATTGTGAAGTAGCATCGTAGTACCAATGCTTGGTAAGAAGTAGGAATATACATTTACATTTCTTCACGAATACCACTACAGGGGCGTAGGATTGGTTGGTCAGCACTCAACAGAGCAGAAATGCTCCCCTAAGGAAATACAGGTTGTGTTAACCTCCAAATATACGTAGCAGAGCAAACAGGGTCTGTTAGGTTGCAGCCACATTTGGACTCGGGTACAAATCCCACCCTTCCACATAACGGATTTATTCCGAAGTGTCCTATTTACGGGATAGAATTTGGTAGCATCGCAGTGGTTTACGATTTTCTGCAGCCGGCAGATCTTGATAAACATAACTTAAAGTTGCGGGGAGTTACGGGCAAGTTGTAACATTTAATATTAACTTAATCAGTTAGGTAGGGCTCTAACCAGTGTTATTACTAATGGATGTATTGTGTTCTTGTTTTCATGCAATGTACGGGTTCGAGACGTTGCTTGCATACTTTTGTACGTGTACGTGCAAGAGACGAGTCAAGATCAGCTGTTAGCTGACACTCAAGACATGTGACTTCTCAAGTGACGGTGTTGGCTTGGCTGTTGGCCTATGTTTGGTTATCTGGATGGTGTTGGTGCTGCAGGAGATCGCGAGGTAAGCCCAGATAATACCGTGTTTTATTTTAAGTAGTTACTATTTTACCTCTGCACAGTTGGCAAGCAAAGAGCTCATAGCTTCTTCTACTGTGTAAAGTTCGAGTGATTGGAAAAGTGCTACAATTGTACCGTGCTGAAAAGTTTCTGGCAGTGTTGCCAAAGTGATCTCGTGAAAATAATTGTTCCGGTGAATTGCCGAGTGATACTAAAGTCATCTGGAGGAGAGTTATCAATCTAGCTTCTGTTAGTAAACCTCTGTGCTCAGGTGGGTAGTGCTGAGTTGTAACTTGATTTTAGTAGTACAACGCTCTTATGTACTTTCAGTGAACGTGCAGGTGAACTTCGGTTGTGTACTGCAAGTGCCTACAGCAGCGAGTCCAGTGTTATGGAGAGTTGATCTTGGTCGGTGGATGGCAAATTTCTTTGAAATTTATTTCAGCTTAGCAGTGAAGCAGCTGCAGATTTCATTTTTAGCGGAGAAATTTCCAGGTTCTAAATCGTTTCGGGGATTGAGATTCCTTCTTGTTGAGGTTAAGTGTTTCATCAGTTGTGAGGTTGGTACCTATTAGATCAGCTGTTCAGTGCAATGTGATGCCGAGGTCATGGTGTCAGCAGCGAGTGGGTGCTAAGAAGCGATGATCGTGGTGTACTATTGCTTAATCGTGGAGAGGATTTGATCTTCAGTTGGTGAATTGTAAAAATTGAAAATTTTAATTAGGTTCAACTTTGAAATTTGATTTGGCGGATGAAGAAGAACTTGCCTGGACATGTGTGAATGATATTGGCGTGAGTGCTAGTGTGTTTGTTGTGGTGAGAGGTTAGGGTGTTACATGCACCTCTGGAGTAGTGGGGTTTTGGTGGTGTTGATGTCGGGCATTCTGCGCTCTCTCTGACCATTAATGTTGCTTGGGGTGGAGTGTCCCGTTCATCAAGGTTATTTTAAGTGCTAATATATTTTTACTTAGAGTGAGTGCCTGTTGACTGATTGGTACTCGATATCCTGTGTGGATATTTGGTTTTTTGTTGAACATTTCGTTCTCTCGTACAAACTGTGGTTGGTATTTGTTAGGGTTGTTTGGTGACATGGCTGTGTTGAGCAGTGGTGTCTTTTGGGGAGTTAGAGTTAGTTAAGGTACTGCTGATGAAGTGATACCAACCTAGCGGAAGTACCCAGTCTCTGTTTGTTATGATTCTGGTGCTTTCAGTGAGGGTTGGTGATGTCGACACTGCTATGCTCTTCTGACTCTTGATGTCGTTCGGGCTGGTGATGGTCGCACATCGTATTTTAGTGTTTGAGGGTATTTTCTGTTTTTTTAATTTCAGGTGTGTTAAGTGCCTTCTTGGTACTTGGTGCTCAGTGTGAGTACTTGTTGTTAAGTTGGTACTCTGAATGAGTATTGGCAATGCTTGTTGTTGTAAATTTAGTGTCCTTATTTGGTAAGTACTCTTATGGGTATTTGTGTAGCTTGGTGTACTTGTCGGTACTTCTGTGCTGGTACTTGGTAGTGTTTATTGTTTAGATTGGTATTTCTGTGGAAATATTAGAAGATAATTGGTTAGTGTTTCTTGGTCGGTACTTCTGTGTCGATTCTTGAGAGGCATTATCAAGGGTATTTTCTTGTTGTCATTTTGATAGTACCTAGTTGGTATTTGTTGTTGTTGTTGTATTCCTCGTTGGTTGGTGCTATTTTATGGGAAGTAGTGCTAGCCAGTCTTGGTCTATTGTTTGGTTCCTCGTTGGTTGGTACTGTTTTATGGGAAATAGTGCTAGCTAATCTTGGTCCTTGTTAAGGTTAGGTGGATATGGGAGTGAGTGTTAGTTCGTCGAGTTGGATTCAGGAGGGTCGTTCCCTGAAGTCCAGGATAGTGAATTCCAGGATGATTATTCCCTGATGATGTGAGATGGTTTGTCGAGTGGTGCCTATTGATTTTAATTATGATACTTCGTGGGAGGTATATGCAGGTGGGTACTTCGTGTGAAGTATATGCAGGCAGATGTTTTCCTTTCGCTGCGACACGTGGCAGGTGTTTAGGCCAGTTTCTGAAGACGACTGGAAGTTTATCTATTCGGAGTTCGAAGGCCGGAATGTTATGAAGCTTAGTATGCTTTCTGTGGTGAACTGTGGATTTGCAGGATGGCTGGAGGAAGTTTAGAGTTCGACGGAAGGTCTGGTTCTGAAATAGATTAGTTGGGAAAATTTTTATTTTGTCTGGTTCTACAGACGTCATAGGCACCTACGGACGGTTAGGGGCTGATTGACCCAGTGAAGAATGGTTGCTGTTTAGTGACCCATGATGATTAGTTGGTTGCATTGAGTGACCTATTGGAAGGTTGGTAGGAGTCTTGCTACTTGTGATGAATTGGTGCTGTTTGGTTGCACTGTTAAGGAGTTGAATGTGTGTCATAATTGGTTACACTAAGGTTCGGTGCATGAAGTGAGCATGCTGACTGTGAAATAATGGGCTGTGAAGGTTGGTCATGGTGCCGCTATGAGCAGCACTGTGACGTTTAGAAGATGGTTGAGCGGATTGTTGATTGAGTTATTGACTGAGTGTTGAGTGGATTGTTTGGTGTTGAATGAGGATTAGGTTGATGATCGGAGGTTATGGCAGAATTGTTGAATGTTGTCAAGTGTTGTTTGTGAGTGTTGCGTGTTGTCGCAGGGGCTGATGTCTGAAAGGTGTGAGGAATGAGAAGTGTTTCGTGACTTGAGAGTGAGGTTATGGCTTATGTGGTCATCTCTTGATTGGAGTTAATGATTGTCTATGATGACTGAGTGTTGTGATCGTGCCATGGAAGTATGGTTTCTGGTGTGAGTTGTCCTGCTGAAGTGATTAAATTTTGAGAATTTGTTGCTGGAAGCTTGTTGAACTGTGTTGGTTCGGTTCTGCGTCTGCTGCGAGCGGTCACATGTAAAGTTTAAAGCCATGCTGAAGCCTGTGTATTTGAGCCTATAAGGTCAATCAGTTCAATATACCTGTATTGTCTGGCACTTACCAGAAGGTATTGTGGTACCTTATACCTTTATTAATTAATTACTTGAGAGCCAGAAGTCACCATGTCATTGAGAGGTTATGTGATTTAAGCACGTTTCGAATCCCATTAATTAATTCATATTAGAATGTGAATGCAGGATTTTGGTGGGAAACTTGATTTTCTTTGCCCGAGCATCGGAATGTGATGTTCGTTTCCTATTCCCCCTTCTGTTGTTAAAATTTAATTACTCGACTAAAGTCTGACTGAAAGCTTGTACTGGAAGTTGATAACCTGCTCCAGTACCAATTGAAGTGAATACTTGAAATATGACCAAGTCGTCTGGGGAGTATAATTTGATAATAAGGTTCTTCGAAGTATGCGATTAGTGCGCGTTCTAGCGGATGGAATGCAACGACATGGTGACTGGTGATTAAATCTAACCATGGTGCAATGTTTGGTGGTGCTCCCTTCTGCTGTGTTGATTGTGTTCTAGTCGCCTTTCATCTTGGGTGGCGGTAGCAAGAGCTCTGGCTGCTGTCACCATACACGAACTAACATCTGGTGGAGGTGTCTGCCATTCTGCTGGTCGGAGTGGAGGTGCCTGCTACCACAACGTGAAGATGCCTAGCTGTGACAGACATGACAGTCTGTCAGTTGGTGAGCCCTACCCATGCCTTGCATGCGCCCTGCGGAATCAACTGCTGAACCCCTGGTTGACCTTTCGCAGAGGGAGAACTGTGCCAATTGAAATTGACACAATATTCAAACCCTGCTGGCGGCCCTCTCCATGGTCCGTCGGGAGCCCTCGTGTCCTGTCGGCCGTCGTCGTATTTCGTATAAAAACTTCGTTGCTTACTTCAAGATTAAAATTTCTAACCCCGTATTAGGAAAAGAAGAAATAAAGAACTATTAGCTTCCCCTTAAATGAATTTAAAATGCATGCCGGTAGACTAGTGCTACTGCATGAGACTGAAAATATTTGGAATTGTAATTGGAAAGTTGCATGTAATTGAAAATTATTGTATATTTACTATGATGGTGCTGTACCAGTTCTGTTGCATGTTTTATGTGTCTTGTACTTCTAATTGTGCATTGTAGTCGAAGAACCAATGGGCATGTAACATCTCATAATGTCATGAAAATGCCAACTTAAATTTCTGTATCTGGAGTGGAAGCTCCTTAGGTAAGGTGCTTGTGTGTTTCTGCAACGGTTGGCAACGCGTAATTCGCGCATGGCTTTTCATTTGTTTCTGCTAGAGCTTCTGTTCACTGCGCATGTGCTAGCAGCAACAGAGGTGTTGGCGGAAAACAAAGGGAGAGTCAGATGCATTCAACTATGGGGACCTGAATTGATCGGAAGTGTTCCGTAGGCCAGGCCTCGGTGGCCCATAAACGCGTCGTTGAATATTCGAGGTAATGAAGAATATTGTGATTATTCTATTTGCAGCGGTTTCGGTGTGTTTCCGGATCATATTACTATTTTATTTTGTGAATTCTTGAATTCATAGTCTGGTGTCGTCTGGCCAATATGCTTTGACGAAGTTGTGGCATTTTGTTTTGTCTACGAGGCTAGTATAGGCAGAATTCCTTTCATTCTTGTGGCGATTTGTTTTATTTTAATATGAGCCCATTATTCTATATTTGGCCTAAGTTTTGGTTATTTCTTCATTATTTTCCTCGCCGCCAAAAATAAATGTTATTTATGGCTGATCGTCATTTGTTTGAACTGGTCGCAATTGAAATATTAACTGCCCGACTGAATACTGCAGTTTATCTGGCATCATCTGTAACGCGAGTTGAAACAACTATGAAATTATTAATTTTTGGTGAAATGTAATTATCACGCGATTCCTGAAGGTTCAGTTTACCATTCTAGTGCTTGGATTGCAAGGTTGCCAAACGGTGTATCATTGTTAGCCGCCATTGGAGAATGTTATTTAACTAGAGCACATTTTAATGATTGGTTCTTTCCTCTAACCTGTCTGGCAATTGTATTTGTTCTGTTTTAAAGAATATATTTTGGCGGTTGTTGTTTTTATGAAATCGTCTTTCATTTAATTAATTATATGCGACACCTTGTGAGCAACGTGAATCTATTGTGAAGTAGCATCGTAGTACCAATGCTTGGTAAGAAGTAGGAATATACATTTACATTTCTTCACGAATACCACTACAGGGGCGTAGGATTGGTTGGTCAGCACTCAACAGAGCAGAAATGCTCCCCTAAGGAAATACAGGTTGTGTTAACCTCCAAATATACGTAGCAGAGCAAACAGGGTCTGTTAGGTTGCAGCCACATTTGGACTCGGGTACAAATCCCACCCTTCCACATAACGGATTTATTCCGAAGTGTCCTATTTACGGGATAGAATTTGGTAGCATCGCAGTGGTTTACGATTTTCTGCAGCCGGCAGATCTTGATAAACATAACTTAAAGTTGCGGGGAGTTACGGGCAAGTTGTAACATTTAATATTAACTTAATCAGTTAGGTAGGGCTCTAACCAGTGTTATTACTAATGGATGTATTGTGTTCTTGTTTTCATGCAATGTACGGGTTCGAGACGTTGCTGGCATTCTTTTGTACGTGTACGTGCAAGAGACGAGTCAAGATCAGCTGTTAGCTGACACTCAAGACATGTGACTTCTCAAGTGACGGTGTTGGCTTGGCTGTTGGCCTATGTTTGGTTATCTGGATGGTGTTGGTGCTGCAGGAGATCGCGAGGTAAGCCCAGATAATACCGTGTTTTATTTTAAGTAGTTACTATTTTACCTCTGCACAGTTGGCAAGCAAAGAGCTCATAGCTTCTTCTACTGTGTAAAGTTCGAGTGATTGGAAAAGTGCTACAATTGTACCGTGCTGAAAAGTTTCTGGCAGTGTTGCCAAAGTGATCTCGTGAAAATAATTGTTCCGGTGAATTGCCGAGTGATACTAAAGTCATCTGGAGGAGAGTTATCAATCTAGCTTCTGTTAGTAAACCTCTGTGCTCAGGTGGGTAGTGCTGAGTTGTAACTTGATTTTAGTAGTACAACGCTCTTATGTACTTTCAGTGAACGTGCAGGTGAACTTCGGTTGTGTACTGCAAGTGCCTACAGCAGCGAGTCCAGTGTTATGGAGAGTTGATCTTGGTCGGTGGATGGCAAATTTCTTTGAAATTTATTTCAGCTTAGCAGTGAAGCAGCTGCAGATTTCATTTTTAGCGGAGAAATTTCCAGGTTCTAAATCGTTTCGGGGATTGAGATTCCTTCTTGTTGAGGTTAAGTGTTTCATCAGTTGTGAGGTTGGTACCTATTAGATCAGCTGTTCAGTGCAATGTGATGCCGAGGTCATGGTGTCAGCAGCGAGTGGGTGCTAAGAAGCGATGATCGTGGTGTACTATTGCTTAATCGTGGAGAGGATTTGATCTTCAGTTGGTGAATTGTAAAAATTGAAAATTTTAATTAGGTTCAACTTTGAAATTTGATTTGGCGGATGAAGAAGAACTTGCCTGGACATGTGTGAATGATATTGGCGTGAGTGCTAGTGTGTTTGTTGTGGTGAGAGGTTAGGGTGTTACATGCACCTCTGGAGTAGTGGGGTTTTGGTGGTGTTGATGTCGGGCATTCTGCGCTCTCTCTGACCATTAATGTTGCTTGGGGTGGAGTGTCCCGTTCATCAAGGTTATTTTAAGTGCTAATATATTTTTACTTAGAGTGAGTGCCTGTTGACTGATTGGTACTCGATATCCTGTGTGGATATTTGGTTTTTTGTTGAACATTTCGTTCTCTCGTACTAACTGTGGTTGGTATTTGTTAGGGTTGTTTGGTGACATGGCTGTGTTGAGCAGTGGTGTCTTTTGGGGAGTTAGAGTTAGTTAAGGTACTGCTGATGAAGTGATACCAACCTAGCGGAAGTACCCAGTCTCTGTTTGTTATGATTCTGGTGCTTTCAGTGAGGGTTGGTGATGTCGACACTGCTATGCTCTTCTGACTCTTGATGTCGTTCGGGCTGGTGATGGTCGCACATCGTATTTTAGTGTTTGAGGGTATTTTCTGTTTTTTTAATTTCAGGTGTGTTAAGTGCCTTCTTGGTACTTGGTGCTCAGTGTGAGTACTTGTTGTTAAGTTGGTACTCTGAATGAGTATTGGCAATGCTTGTTGTTGTAAATTTAGTGTCCTTATTTGGTAAGTACTCTTATGGGTATTTGTGTAGCTTGGTGTACTTGTCGGTACTTCTGTGCTGGTACTTGGTAGTGTTTATTGTTTAGATTGGTATTTCTGTGGAAATATTAGAAGATAATTGGTTAGTGTTTCTTGGTCGGTACTTCTGTGTCGATTCTTGAGAGGCATTATCAAGGGTATTTTCTTGTTGTCATTTTGATAGTACCTAGTTGGTATTTGTTGTTGTTGTTGTATTCCTCGTTGGTTGGTGCTATTTTATGGGAAGTAGTGCTAGCCAGTCTTGGTCTATTGTTTGGTTCCTCGTTGGTTGGTACTGTTTTATGGGAAATAGTGCTAGCTAATCTTGGTCCTTGTTAAGGTTAGGTGGATATGGGAGTGAGTGTTAGTTCGTCGAGTTGGATTCAGGAGGGTCGTTCCCTGAAGTCCAGGATAGTGAATTCCAGGATGATTATTCCCTGATGATGTGAGATGGTTTGTCGAGTGGTGCCTATTGATTTTAATTATGATACTTCGTGGGAGGTATATGCAGGTGGGTACTTCGTGTGAAGTATATGCAGGCAGATGTTTTCCTTTCGCTGCGACACGTGGCAGGTGTTTAGGCCAGTTTCTGAAGACGACTGGAAGTTTATCTATTCGGAGTTCGAAGGCCGGAATGTTATGAAGCTTAGTATGCTTTCTGTGGTGAACTGTGGATTTGCAGGATGGCTGGAGGAAGTTTAGAGTTCGACGGAAGGTCTGGTTCTGAAATAGATTAGTTGGGAAAATTTTTATTTTGTCTGGTTCTACAGACGTCATAGGCACCTACGGACGGTTAGGGGCTGATTGACCCAGTGAAGAATGGTTGCTGTTTAGTGACCCATGATGATTAGTTGGTTGCATTGAGTGACCTATTGGAAGGTTGGTAGGAGTCTTGCTACTTGTGATGAATTGGTGCTGTTTGGTTGCACTGTTAAGGAGTTGAATGTGTGTCATAATTGGTTACACTAAGGTTCGGTGCATGAAGTGAGCATGCTGACTGTGAAATAATGGGCTGTGAAGGTTGGTCATGGTGCCGCTATGAGCAGCACTGTGACGTTTAGAAGATGGTTGAGCGGATTGTTGATTGAGTTATTGACTGAGTGTTGAGTGGATTGTTTGGTGTTGAATGAGGATTAGGTTGATGATCGGAGGTTATGGCAGAATTGTTGAATGTTGTCAAGTGTTGTTTGTGAGTGTTGCGTGTTGTCGCAGGGGCTGATGTCTGAAAGGTGTGAGGAATGAGAAGTGTTTCGTGACTTGAGAGTGAGGTTATGGCTTATGTGGTCATCTCTTGATTGGAGTTAATGATTGTCTATGATGACTGAGTGTTGTGATCGTGCCATGGAAGTATGGTTTCTGGTGTGAGTTGTCCTGCTGAAGTGATTAAATTTTGAGAATTTGTTGCTGGAAGCTTGTTGAACTGTGTTGGTTCGGTTCTGCGTCTGCTGCGAGCGGTCACATGTAAAGTTTAAAGCCATGCTGAAGCCTGTGTATTTGAGCCTATAAGGTCAATCAGTTCAATATACCTGTATTGTCTGGCACTTACCAGAAGGTATTGTGGTACCTTATACCTTTATTAATTAATTACTTGAGAGCCAGAAGTCACCATGTCATTGAGAGGTTATGTGATTTAAGCACGTTTCGAATCCCATTAATTAATTCATATTAGAATGTGAATGCAGGATTTTGGTGGGAAACTTGATTTTCTTTGCCCGAGCATCGGAATGTGATGTTCGTTTCCTATTCCCCCTTCTGTTGTTAAAATTTAATTACTCGACTAAAGTCTGACTGAAAGCTTGTACTGGAAGTTGATAACCTGCTCCAGTACCAATTGAAGTGAATACTTGAAATATGACCAAGTCGTCTGGGGAGTATAATTTGATAATAAGGTTCTTCGAAGTATGCGATTAGTGCGCGTTCTAGCGGATGGAATGCAACGACATGGTGACTGGTGATTAAATCTAACCATGGTGCAATGTTTGGTGGTGCTCCCTTCTGCTGTGTTGATTGTGTTCTAGTCGCCTTTCATCTTGGGTGGCGGTAGCAAGAGCTCTGGCTGCTGTCACCATACACGAACTAACATCTGGTGGAGGTGTCTGCCATTCTGCTGGTCGGAGTGGAGGTGCCTGCTACCACAACGTGAAGATGCCTAGCTGTGACAGACATGACAGTCTGTCAGTTGGTGAGCCCTACCCATGCCTTGCATGCGCCCTGCGGAATCAACTGCTGAACCCCTGGTTGACCTTTCGCAGAGGGAGAACTGTGCCAATTGAAATTGACACAATATTCAAACCCTGCTGGCGGCCCTCTCCATGGTCCGTCGGGAGCCCTCGTGTCCTGTCGGCCGTCGTCGTATTTCGTATAAAAACTTCGTTGCTTACTTCAAGATTAAAATTTCTAACCCCGTATTAGGAAAAGAAGAAATAAAGAACTATTAGCTTCCCCTTAAATGAATTTAAAATGCATGCCGGTAGACTAGTGCTACTGCATGAGACTGAAAATATTTGGAATTGTAATTGGAAAGTTGCATGTAATTGAAAATTATTGTATATTTACTATGATGGTGCTGTACCAGTTCTGTTGCATGTTTTATGTGTCTTGTACTTCTAATTGTGCATTGTAGTCGAAGAACCAATGGGCATGTAACATCTCATAATGTCATGAAAATGCCAACTTAAATTTCTGTATCTGGAGTGGAAGCTCCTTAGGTAAGGTGCTTGTGTGTTTCTGCAACGGTTGGCAACGCGTAATTCGCGCATGGCTTTTCATTTGTTTCTGCTAGAGCTTCTGTTCACTGCGCATGTGCTAGCAGCAACAGAGGTGTTGGCGGAAAACAAAGGGAGAGTCAGATGCATTCAACTATGGGGACCTGAATTGATCGGAAGTGTTCCGTAGGCCAGGCCTCGGTGGCCCATAAACGCGTCGTTGAATATTCGAGGTAATGAAGAATATTGTGATTATTCTATTTGCAGCGGTTTCGGTGTGTTTCCGGATCATATTACTATTTTATTTTGTGAATTCTTGAATTCATAGTCTGGTGTCGTCTGGCCAATATGCTTTGACGAAGTTGTGGCATTTTGTTTTGTCTACGAGGCTAGTATAGGCAGAATTCCTTTCATTCTTGTGGCGATTTGTTTTATTTTAATATGAGCCCATTATTCTATATTTGGCCTAAGTTTTGGTTATTTCTTCATTATTTTCCTCGCCGCCAAAAATAAATGTTATTTATGGCTGATCGTCATTTGTTTGAACTGGTCGCAATTGAAATATTAACTGCCCGACTGAATACTGCAGTTTATCTGGCATCATCTGTAACGCGAGTTGAAACAACTATGAAATTATTAATTTTTGGTGAAATGTAATTATCACGCGATTCCTGAAGGTTCAGTTTACCATTCTAGTGCTTGGATTGCAAGGTTGCCAAACGGTGTATCATTGTTAGCCGCCATTGGAGAATGTTATTTAACTAGAGCACATTTTAATGATTGGTTCTTTCCTCTAACCTGTCTGGCAATTGTATTTGTTCTGTTTTAAAGAATATATTTTGGCGGTTGTTGTTTTTATGAAATCGTCTTTCATTTAATTAATTATATGCGACACCTTGTGAGCAACGTGAATCTATTGTGAAGTAGCATCGTAGTACCAATGCTTGGTAAGAAGTAGGAATATACATTTACATTTCTTCACGAATACCACTACAGGGGCGTAGGATTGGTTGGTCAGCACTCAACAGAGCAGAAATGCTCCCCTAAGGAAATACAGGTTGTGTTAACCTCCAAATATACGTAGCAGAGCAAACAGGGTCTGTTAGGTTGCAGCCACATTTGGACTCGGGTACAAATCCCACCCTTCCACATAACGGATTTATTCCGAAGTGTCCTAATTACGGGACAGTCAACATACCTTAAAAAATAAAGACAAAATTCTCGGTTTTGAAAATGAGAGTGGCAAAGGCCGAAAAAGATTGAGGGGACCGGAAAATATGAATTTGAATATTTTCTCTACCCTTTTCAGAGAACTTTCATAATTCGGATTTTTGGATACCGTAATTCGAAATTTTTTACTGGTCCCTTGAGGTTCGAATTATCCAAGTTTCACTGTACTATAAAGTGGATCTAAACTCAAAAATGATTTGAGATGATTGTTGATTGCTCTGTTTTCGACCAGTTGTCAGCAATATCACAACACATCATTTGTAGAAAGTACAGTCTCACCATGAATATACGAATTCGGTGGTGGTGAGAATGGGTGTGTGAGTCAGTAACCTAATCTCTGGCCATGCATTCACTCTAATATCACTATATCAACTACCACAACAGCCGAAAACCTCAAAACTACTTGAAAAAAATTCGGGTGAGGGACTTATTCACGTATTAAGCATGCAACATATGAAACAACTCATTGAGTTACAAATTCCTCTCAGCTCGATGTCAGGAAATAATTAACCATTCTTTTCTGTCTCAATATACAGTAGAACCCCTTTTTAATGATTCTCAGGGGGATTTGATATTTCTTCCTTAGAATTGGGTTTTCCTTAAAAGGGGGTTCGAAGAAAATAGGCTATATATCACAAGAAATAATGATACCGGTCGGTACATTTATGTCTTCAACTAATGTAATGTCAAGAAATAATAAATGAACATGTTAAGAAATACTAAAAAGTCAAATTAACACAAGAATAACAGAAAATATTTACGAAACAGCACAGGTAACTGATTCCTTAGTGGTCCATTGGGAGCACAAGCTGCAGCAAGGAAAGGAGAAATAGGTATTACTGACTTGTAATTGTAACTTGAAGGAACAGAGGCCTAACATATATTAAGGATATTTGTGAAGGCAGACCATGAGAACTATGAGAATAAGCATAAGGTATTACCCTTCACTTTTTAAAGTAGTCCAGTAAAGTAGTTTGCTTCCTCTTGCCCAGATGTCTCACGGAAAGAAGTTTTCTCTCAATTTGGTTGAGAGTGTTGATGAGCTCTTCATCCATACTGAAGGAGGAGAAGTACCGGCGGACAATATCCAGTCCTTCCACTGCTGCCCCAAAAGTTGGTTCTGCTGGATCCTCTTCTTCTTCTTCGTCTTCCTCTTCAGTACTTTGCCTTCATCGCGAAGGTCTCCAACATCCATCTGTGGTGGTGAGGTTAGGATATCATCATCACAAGTAACAAATTCTTCAAATGTTGTGACAGTAGAATCCTTTGATACAACCCCCCAATCTTCCCCAATGTCATCAGTAGCATCTTCTTCATTAAAAACTTCTGAAATAGCACCAAAACCTGCATGGCCAAAGCAGTTTTGAATAGTGGTCGTTGTGACTAGTTGCCATGCTGCTACAAACATATGCATGGCTAGGAGTATGTTCAATTTCATTACCTCATTTCTTTCGAGGAAAGAAACAGCTCTTTGAACCAGGGCCTTCCTGTACTTCACTTTCACAGAATGAATAATGCCAAGGTCCAAAGGCTGCAGGTGACTGGTGCAGTTAGGAGGAAAGAAAACCACTTTGATATTCCGCAGGAAAGACTTATCTGAAGGATGAGCTGGACATCTGTCTATCACCAGCACTATTTTCCTTCCTGCCGATCCCATCTTGGCATCCAAGCTTTGTAAAAATTTTCGAAATATCTCCGATGTCATCCATGCACTTTTGTTAAAATCATATTTACATGGGAGTGTACGGGTGTTCTTGAAACATCTTGGATTCTTAAATTTTCCAATTATTAGTGGGGGTAATTTTTCACTCCCGTTGCTGTTAACACATAACAACGCTGTCAGTCTTTCTTTACTTTTTTGCCTCCGTGGCATTTTTCTCCACGAACAGCGTATGTTTTGGACGGGAGCAAGTTGTAAAACACTCCCGTTTCATCGGCGTTAAAAATATCCTTAGCATCATATCCTTCAAGAAGTCGAGGCAACAATTTCTCTTTCCAGTATACAACTGTATCGTCATTAACTTCCGCACTCTCGCCGCACATGTTTTGGAACGAAAGATTGTGCCGTTTTTTGAAGCGATCAAACCAGCCATTAGAAGCATGGAAATCGACCAAACCCAGCTTAAGTGCGATTTCTTGAGCTTTTTGTTTAAGTATGTTCCCGTCAATTGGAGCGTTCTCACTCCTTTTTCCCTCGAACCATTTCATTAAAATGTTTTCAAGTTCCTCGTACGGCGAAGAACGAATATTCTTCCGTATTTTTGCCCCAGAACCGCACTCAACTTCCGCGGTCAGAATAGCTTCCTTCTGTTTCATGATGCCAAACAGCGTAGAGGGTGCCAAGTCATATTTTTTTGCCATCTGTGACAAAGGTACTTGGCTATCCCTTTCAACATCCCTGATGATGTCTATCTTTTTCTGAAGAGTCAGCTTCTTACGTTTTGCAACCATAATGAATGTGGTCCGCCGTAACTCGCAGTACAACTCTTATCACAGACACAAAAAACTCGTAGCACAACTTCCAACAACACAGGAACAAAAACAGAGAATGAGCCTTCAGTCCACACCCCTCGCGTCCGCGTGATTCCTAAGCAGCGGGACAGAAGTGCCTAGCCGGTGTAAGAGCGCTGCGGCTATAGGTTAAGGAGCTGACGTCACTGTAGACATTACCCGACTAAAACTGTCCTAACTCCCTAACGGTTGGAGATAAGTATATGCGTTCGCGGACTTTTTTGTAGAGCTTGAACAGCTCTACTTTTCGTACGCATATACTTGGGGTCTATCAATGAGGGTTCAGGCAGCGTAAGCCATGGAAGGCACGACTTTCTACTTATTCCGTAATTTTTTCAAGAATACATTTTCATTTTGTAGAACATCCATAAACATTTTCAGTTTCTTATTGATTTTAATCTTTCACCTAAATCACGTGAAGTTTGCAAGAGACCTTTGGCCTAAATATTTATATTTCGTGAAGTTACCCGAGTCTCGCGGCATTTACGCGTAGGCCCTACGTCAGTCATGCCTCTAGGCTGTATAGCTAATCTCAAGGTAAACCGCACTTCGTTCCCATACAGCCGTCATTCCAGTACTACCTACAGTTCAATGGACATAACTAACCAACAGCGTCTAGCGTGATAGTAACTGCTGCTTGCCGGGTAACAGTGATTTCCAGCGGCCGCGGCAATTTATCACGGTTCTATACATCGCTAAAGGAGCGATTTCGTTTAGCGCGTCAACTTCGGACTGAGATTACGTCAAAACGGAAGTTAATTTACATTCAAAACAAGTTTAGAAAAAAGTATCTTATCGACATATTTGTTACAACGGGATGCGCGATCGTAATTTATGTGAAATATATTCCTTAGAAGCGGACTTTTCCTTATATCGGGGTTCGTTAAAAGGGGGTTTAAATAACATTGTGCTTATGGCGATTTGGCTGGGACTTACGAAAATCTTCATTAAAAGCGGGAATTCGTTAAAAGCGGGCACGTTAAAACGGGGTTTTACTGTATCATATACTTTCTTACAGACCTCATTTTCCGGAGTGTCAAAAGGTTTAATAATAAATCTATGTATTCTGATGCCTCAGTGTAATGGGCGATTCCTCAATTGTCTAGTCTTCACTCAATCGATTGTCTGTGACCGAAACACTCAGCTGTTCGAATCCTAGTTCAAACGGCACTGTTCAGTCACTCACGAATGTTTTTATCAGTTTTGATGCCGACCAAACTTTTCTAACTTATCTGTAATTTCTAATTTCTTCGCTGTAGATAGAACAACATGTTTAAGCTTTTCTGCCAAGTCTTGCTATTAGTGACCTGAGTCACAATAAGCCGTGTGATACTGAATAGCGTTCGTGATAATTAACCAGTCAACTGACAGACTGCCCGAGGTGTGATAAATATGATCAACAATGCATTCCTATTGGCTCCATTTAACTGTAAGCTTTTGCTGGGAAGAATATTTTTTTGAATTAGCACAGAGCAGGATTTCTTTTTGCCAAAAAGGGGGTCTTATAGCCGAGTAAATACGCTCTGCGTTGCAATATTACAGCCCATTTGTTTAGGTGCCTGGTCAGCTGTACAGTTTGGCAACCTCGTTCTCGGCGAGGCGAGAACTGTCAATCCCATTCTGGTAGCTCACAGAGTATAGTACACATAAATGCAATACTTTAATATTCAAATGAAACAGACTGAAACACGACAGTATGTTTTGGACAATATACACTATATTACAACAACAGCATTCAAATGACAGTTCGAGGGAGTGTATATAATTCACCTCCACTGTACAGACACCATACCCAACGCTGAGCAGGTTTCCCTATACCCTCTGCCAAAAAGGACGATGGGTATTGGTGAAACTATTCCCCACAGCATCACGAACCACTTGATCAGTGGTGAAACACTTACCCTTCAGAAACGTCTTCAATGGATCAAAGAAGTCAGTCGCGAGGAGAGAGATCAGGGTCATAAGAGTGGTTTCATCAGCAACCAGCGTCCTTCACGGGGGGAATAGAATCCTTGCTCAGCATTGGGACATGTACCTGAACAGTGGAGTGAATATCTGCAGA
Organism: Meconema thalassinum; assembly: GCA_946902985.2. Taxonomy (NCBI): domain Eukaryota; kingdom Metazoa; phylum Arthropoda; class Insecta; order Orthoptera; family Tettigoniidae; genus Meconema; species Meconema thalassinum. Next base: position 161,117,804 of record OX336393.1, on the reverse strand, counting down.
CTCCCTCAAACTGTCATCTGTATGCTGTCGTGATAATAGTGTATATTGACGAGTACCTATTATGTTTGTTTCTACGTATCAGTCTGTTTCATGTGAACAACTCATATAATAAGTTGTTTGTTGTTAATTCATTTGAGGGGCTTGGGACATTTTGGTCATCAGCCCCATGTAGTTGGGCATGCATTGAATTAGTCTGATAACCTGTATTTATGTGATGACTATAGGAGTGTGTAACTGTATTAAATACAGGGATGAGGTAGGTGGCCCGGATCTTGAAGGGAGGTGTACAATCCCGGCATTTGGCTGGAGGGAGTGTGGGAAAAAAAAATTGGAAAAACCACACTCAAGATAGTGACTGTCAGCATTGGGATCCAAATCTATGATCTCCAGACGTGGTGCATAATTTAAAGAGCATGGCTATGCCGGGGGGACTTCATATAATTAGCCAATCTAAGCAATTCACTGGGTAGATTTGACGATCTGTATGCTAGTGCATTTATTCACAGCACATTCAATACATGCAGGTTAATTTAAAATAATTTAAGGCTAGACTATGATTTGGTAATATTAATATTGCCGTATTGTGTACCAGATTTAAATGAATAAAAAAATAGTTTCAAGTATGGAATGTTACAGTTATGTTAAATTAAGTTAACTCCTCCATATGGCTCAGTAATTGTATGATTTTTTCCCCATTAGCCTGTATAGCCTAATTGCAGATACATTAGATTATTGATGAATACTCATAATTAGAACAGGGGAGATGGTATTTTAGGGAAGCACAGTTTTATAACATTTACACAAAAAACTTATATATTTGTTCAATATTCACTATAACTTGTACAGACTTACCAGTGATCACATTATTGCCAGTTTCAACCACTTTGGTCTGGAAGTGGATTCTGTTGCCTTGCTGCCACATATCTGTCTGTAGTGTCTGGCCAGGAATGACAGGCTTAGCAAATCTCACCTAAAGAGATCATTAATAAAATGAAGGTCAAGCACATCTACTGATAACATATCACTGACTACAAGACCAGATTGAGTTATTGCATAATATCTTAGCTACATTCAAACCAAGCCATCAACACAAAGTCCAAGGGACATAAATCTGCCAGTCATTCTTGCATATCTTTCGAGATCATCATCAAGATAGTTCTGAATCTTTCTACTTCTTTTATAGTTATGCCTCAACTTGCTGTTCTAATAGTACTAAAAATACCATTGTTTTTGTTATTAATTCATTTAGGAGTTTTGGACATATACATAGCTCTTAACCTTGCGATCATAAGTTACTACATTGTTTTATGTGGAGTCCTAGCCATCAGATGTGATATTTCACTATGAAAATCCCACATACATTAACCAAGAAAAGAACCCAGACTGTTTTGGTGAGATATAACAATAATAATAATAATAATGTTATTGGTTTTTCATCCCTTTTACCAACTGCGGCTTTTAATAGAGACGCCGGGGTGCCGGAAAAGAGAATCTTTAACATGCCAGTAAATCTACTGACACGACTACCTTGCATTTGTGCACCCTCAAATGACAACTGGCTGCGCCAGGATTCGATCCTGGGCACAGTAAGCGAGAACATTACTGCTGAGTCACGCAGCCAGCTGCTTTGGTGAGAGGCAAGCAGCTTGACCACTGCACTATTACACCCCTTTATCATAAGACGGCAAAATAAAGCTATAAATATTGCAAATGAGTGAACACTCACAATGGCAGCAGTAAACAGAGGGAAACACAAATAGAGAAATGAAATAGGTGACTTGCAGGTAAATATGGTGCTGCACTACAAACTACACAAGCTCTGCCCTGGCAAAAATATAAAGGGGCAGTAAAATGGCACATACGGGATTAGGTGGCAATAAGGGATAAATAAGGTGGCAATTATGAGGATTCTTTTTAGGTGGTTCAGTAAAACCAGCCTTCAACAGACCCTTTATTAAACGGAAATATTTGCTGGTCCCATGAACTTAGGGGTGGAAAATGTGTTACCTGGATACTGGAAATCAAAATATGCATTTTAACGGAATTGCCCAAGCCTTTCCCAATATTCGCTTTAATGAGCTGTCAATCAACAAATTCCTGTCTGTCTCGGCCCTTGTCAATCAGCTTAGAATATTCAGCTTTTAACTGAGCTCTTCTTACAATACCGGTATTGACACAGTTCGGCAGTATGGTAGTCATTATGGCTTCAAAAGCAAGAGTTGTGCTTGATCTTAACATGAGAGTTAAAGTGATTCATGCTAGTGAACAAGACAAACCGAGTGTAATGCAGATTATGAAGATGTTCAACATAAGTAAAACCATGATGAATAGAAGGACCTAGTGTGAGGACTCTGCCATTATAGAACGGTAGTTCGTGGTCCCGCCGCTACAAGCACTGCAAGCGATTATGTCCAACACGTGTTCTGTTGTTCCGTCGAACCGGGTCATAGAAAAGTGCGAGATATTTGTGTGAATTAAATTGAATTTTCTTTGCTTTCAGTTCTTAAATTCAGTTCATTGTGTCTTGTGTACATCAGCGTTTTATGTTTTGTGTAGGCCTACTTCAAACATGTTTCTTTGTTAATATTACTGTTTTGTGCCATCATTTCGAGTCCAGCATCCAAGGAAACTGCACGCCACTGCTCCAAGGTCAGTCTTCTAACGCCAATTGATGAAATCGATGATCCGCCAGCCTTGCCAGCCTTTCTACCAAGCCTAGTCCTCACTATCGCCGCGTCTTCGATATTTCAAGCCATTCCACCACGTTCCTATAGGCTTAATTTGCACCCCCCCCCCCTCCCCCTTAGTAATAGTGCAGATTAAGTCACTCCTCTACCATTCAAATATCCAACACCATACCCACCCTGTAACCATCCTAGTCAAGCAACTCCTGTCTCCCTCGAGTTTTAATACAAGTTTAGCTCATCCCCTCACCCTACCAAGCAGCCAATAATTAATTATTTCAAGTAACTTCAAATTTCATCAGCGCACTCAACGTTACAGCTCAACTGTATTTAAACTGGATAACTTTGAGTGACTGGTAAATTTGTTTTTCTCTTTCCTTATTCTCTGGTCGACCAAGCTATTTGACCACTACCTCTCATCACCTCTTACTCATTACCCGCACTTATACACTCACGAACACAAACATGTCGCGCACTGACACTAAACCTCGCACATTAATGTACCAGGGCATAACATTCCTGATATCTCAGGACCCTGATGACCCTAAAAGCCCAAATTATACCCCTGTCAATCCAAAAACACTAATTCCGAACGGGCCTACCCAAAAACGAGAGGGTATACTCGTTCCACTTAAACCAGCTTCACCAAAATCAGATTCCTCACTCTCTCACTCACCTCTTCCCTCACCGGGCCATTCCCGACATTTGATTTCGAGAAAGAGCTGTGGTATGCTTCACCCAATGGCAGTAACCACGATGGTCCTCATCCACCCACCTATTGGTATTAGCCTTTGTAAATCAGTCAGACAAGCGGTAATTAACGCGCTCAATCCCATAGCCCAATTTATTTCCCTCATTGAGGAATTAGGTAATCACCACATAGGCATCACTCCTCTGAGGATAGCCATCTCAACTCTGTCACTAGTGATCTCAAGAGCCGCTCTGCCATTCCCCCATTTTCATTAATTAGATTCAGACCCACAAATTCACCTTCTTTAGTCTCTCAATCTGAGGAAACTAAATTGCCACAACAAGAAACACCAAAAGTAACAGTCTGTATAGCCTACTCCAGGAATCTGTGCTTTCCGTAACATGTAATGAGGACCGTAGTTCTTATTTCCGTGAATTATATTTTCCATTGTGCCCTGCCGTGTTATTTCAATTGTAATCGCTAATTACTTTTTAAAAAGTATCAGTTACAAAGTAATTCGTTTCCCAAGACCAGCTGACCGGCAGCGTGGAACTTGCCCACTCTAGCGCTGCCGGGTGGGGCGCGCTTGAACTTTAGGAGTCCTCTCACTTTCTCTTTCATTCGTCATGGTAAAACTCAAGTGTATGAGACTTTAACCCAGCGTAAGTGTGGTGAAATATTGAACATGATTCGTGTGGCCGGTCTTTAAGACCGGGTATTTTATTTTGTTTATTTATTAAATTGTGAATTGTAAGAATAGATCAGATGTCACACAAAATGTATTTATTCAAACTCACTGAAAGAAAACAGACTTGCAAGTAAAATCAGACCCATAAAGATAACATAAACAAAGGAAAAAATCAGAAAAGGGAATCCCAAGTAAAATAAAATAATTTAAATAGCAAGAACGACAAAAAAATCGATATGAATGTATCATACCTTAAGTTGTGTCAGTTTTGGAAACATGGTAAATAATAAATCTTGTATAAGCCTGTGGCTTATGAAGTAATGTCTCCCGTAAACATTGCACATTTATTTTGAAAATTCTTTGCATAACACTTCTATGTGCTCTAGGCACATGAACTTCTTGCACTTTCTACAATAGTATTTGGTTTTTCTGTTCTGCTTCCAAGTACACGTCTGACATCGTCCAAAGAGACGTACAGGCCGTTCATCTTGTACCCTTTCAAGCTTGCAGATGACAGCAATCATCGCCACGTGAGAGCGAAGGTGGCTTTGTTAAAGGCTCATTCCCAACCCTGTGAGAAATTTTTGCCGTACTATATTCTGTTTTGGTGCACTCTGGCTTATAATAACTTGACTGTTTATGTCAGCAAGGTTTATCAGAGAATAAAATACCATCATAGGCCAACGTCTTGTATTTCTGGCCGAATCATATTTTGCAGAGAGCTCGTCTACGATATCGACACCGCCTTTAGTTTTATTGCAGTCCAGAATCATATCTGATTTCCCTGTTTCTTCATCGACGAAGCCATCATCGTGCATTGATGAAATTAGTAACACATTTTTTAGTTTGTTATGAATACATGACAGAAGGGTACAATCTTCACGAAATCCAAAGATGATGGATGGGGTAGGCCTGGACTGTCCTTGAGTGAATTGACGTGGAAGCTTGCGCTTGTTTTTCCTAATGGTGCCTAGCAGCATGAGTTTGTACTGACTGGTGAACATTAGACAGAGCTCAACGCTGGTGAACCAGTTGCCCACTGTAACGTTCCTTCTCGTCCCGGAAATAGGGTGTATTAGTCTCTCCACTACATCTTTCGGGCTATTGCTTACAGCTTACTGTGATCCTTCTGGCTGTTTTCCAACGTAGACTTCCATTTTTGAAGTATAAAATAGTTTTGCTTCAAACAAGGCATATATCTTGATGCCGTATTTGTTAGATTTCGAAGGTATCCCTACTGCTGGAAAGCAGCCTTTCCCCTAAAACCTAATAGCATTTCATCAATTGTAACAAACTGACTCAAAGTATGATCAGTTTCTACAAAGATACCGTGGCATTAAGTGGATTGTATCAAAGTCGTCGCTATCAGTCGAAAATTCACTCTCACACACTTCACTCAGGGTTTAAACTTTATTTATTTCCTCTTCGTTCAAAGAACTAGCCACATTTATCGCCACGTATCTTGATTAGCTCCAAGCAACAACATGAGCGAACACGACTTTAAAAGATAACATATTTGGGAGGCCAGCTGACTGCAGCATGTACAAAGCTCTCGCAGTTAAGAGGCTCACATACCCTTCCTAAGAAGGGAAGTAATGCACAGTGCACAGTTCGCTACTCCTGTAGGGGTCCGGGCATGGACACCAAGAGCCCACTGATGAGCCAACTTGGTGTTCGTAGGCGAAACCACACACAAGACACGGCATAAACCTAGAAAAATTGCTGAGTTTTAATTCACGGGCCGTGAAATCCAATACACCATCTTTTTTGGAAGCCTTTATAGGGAGGTGAAAGGTTGTTTGAGCTTTTAGCTCTCGGAGTTAAGAGGCGCGCGTGCACTTCATAAGAAGACAGATAGTGCACAGCTCGCTACTCCTGTGGGTGTCCGGGCGTGGACTCCAAGAGCCCGCTGATGAGCCAGCTTGGTGTTCCTAGGTGAAACCCCATACACAAGACACTGCATAAACCTAGAAAAATTGCTGAGTTTTAAACTAAGCTTAATTACAAACACATGCCATAACAAAGAACAAAGAATGAACAAACAATATTCACAATTAATTAGCTGTTCTCTACATTTTTTTAAATAGCAGTTTAATAAGAAAAGCACGCCTACCTATGCATTTGCAAAGGAACATTGTCTTCAGGTCTAAACCACCTAGTGGTGTAGTGATTAGCATACTTGGCTGTCATCCCTGAAGTCCTGAGTTTGATTCCCAGCTCTGCCAAGAAATTTAAATCTAGTCTGAGGTTTGGAATGGGATTCACTTAGCCTCGTTAGGCAAAACTGAGAAGGGATGGATTTGATTCCCACATCAGCCATTCTAGGAGTGGTTTTCCATGGTTTCCCCACTTCTACTCTAGGCAGGAGCTGGGATGGTTCCTAACTTATGGTCACGACTGCCTCCTTCCCTATATTATCTCCAATTTACAAATGCACAGACTGGTACAGACATCACAATAACATAGGTTATCACTTATCAGACAAATGCCACACACGGAGCTATATGACCACGATCTCGCAGCTCTTAAAATGAGCAACAACAAGCTGATTACAGGTAATTTCCCGGAGCTGATATGAACTATGACCACAATCGGGTTGTTATGAAATGCAGATTAAAATTGAAGAAACTGAAGAAGAGTCAAAATCCAAAAAAGGTGGGCAATAGACAGACTGAAAGAGTAGGACATGAACGAAAGATTCAAGATTAGTATAAAGGAAGGACTAATGAAAAACCCTGAACAAACTTCAATTGCAGAGGAATAGGCATTTTTGAAGGATGAAAAAACAAAATCTGCAAGAGAAAATATTGGTAGAAAAGAAAGAATAGGTAGAAAACTGTGGATAACTCAGGAAATACCATAATTAATGGGCGAAAGCAAAGCACAAGAATGCAAGAGATAAGTGGAGGGGGGTGGGAGAAGCACAAGAATGTAAGAGAAGAGAGGGGGAAAGCAGAATACAGACGTTGGAGAATTGTGGTAAACAAGAAGTTCAAAAAGAGAAAGAAGAGAAATAATGGAATGCAGTCGAAATAAATCAAAAACCCCTAGGGATGTCAAATTGGCTGGTGAAAATATAAAGTCTATTTAAAACTTTCAACTTCGCTTGGCCGCCATGTTCGTTTTGTAGTTAACCGGTTTTTGAAAGTCTCATAGATGAACTTCCGGCAGTACCCTTTATCTCCGTAAAAAAATTCAGGGTGATACCGGTAATAGTTTCAGAGATATAGAGTGCCGGTGAAATATTTCGCACAGCCGCCATCTTGAGGTTAAGTAAACAATTGAACAAAGTTGTCGGTTCATTACAATGTGTATAAAAATATACTGTACCAAGTTTCATTGCGTTTGGTTGGTTAAATCACGAGAAACATCCATTTAAAAGTCGCAACTTCGCTTGGCCGCCATGATGGTTTTGTAGTTACAGTTTTCCAAAAGTCACATGGGTGAACTTCTAGTAGTTCCCTTTATCACCGTACAAAATTCCAGGGTGATATCGGTAATAGTTTCGGAGATATTGAATGCAGGTGAAATATTTCGCACAGCCGCCATGTTGGATTGGTGAGATGTAACAAAATTTGAAGGGCACGGTCGGGGTCATCCGGAATACTGCTATGAACTAACCGAGTTTCATTGCAATCGCTCCAGCTGTTTAGAAGTTATTATGGGGACACACACGCACACACAGACACATGGACAAAAGGTGATCTCATAAGCCATTTTTTCATAAATGAAAATAGGCTAACAAATAGCCGAAGACCTGGCTTCAATTAAACTGCGGAAAAAACATCAATGGTGGAATAATGAATGTGATGAGGTGATCGAAAAACGACACCAAGCGTGGTTGTTACACCAATCCCAAAAAGCTGAAACATCTTTTCAAAATTTAGTTACACAACGAAAAGAAACAACTAAAACTTTAAGAAGAATAAAACGGCAATATCATCATACTGACACCCTACAATCAATTGAAGAGGAATTCAAAATTTCACAATCGCGGAATTATTATAAAATCTTTAAACGTCTGAAAAAATATGAAGCACCTACCTTATTGTTAAAAGATGAAAATGGTAAATTGGCCCACAACAACCAGGATAATGCACAAATTATGCCTAAATATTTTATGACACTCCTAAACTGTGAAGAACCCACAGAATTTCTTCAATTGGATGTTGACACTCCAATAACAACACCACCAGAGAACATTAACCTGCCCACACTAGAAGACGTTTACATAGCACTGAATGAGATGAAGAATTTCAAAGCCCCCGGAGTAGACCAGACTTTTGCGGAGATTTGGAAGTATGCTGGAAATTCGGCAAAAATCGCTCTTCACCAACAACCAGTCAACAACTGGATTACAGGAAAATTCCCTGAACATTGGACATCAGCTATCATCCATCCACTACATAAAAAAGGGGATAAGACAGACCCTAACAATTACCAAGGGATTTCACTCCAAGATGTTAACTATAAAAAAAATTCTTGAATTCTTCTCAATAGAATTAAAGGACAACTTGAAAATGAATTAGGAGAATATCAAGGAGGTTTCAGACCCTGGAGAAGTTGCCCAGATCAAATCATGAGCCTAAAACTGATAATGGATTATAATAGAAAAAAAGAATAGAGATATGGTGATAACATTTATTGACTTCAAAAAAGCATATGATTGTATCCATAGAGAATCTTTATTAAAAATTCTAAGACACATGGAATTTAACCCCAAATTGACAAATCTCATAAAACTAACTCTTACAGGCACCACATCAAATGTTAAATTCAAAGGTTAATTCTCTGAACCATTTGAGGTCACAACCGGCTTACGACAGGGTGAAGGCTTATCACCATTACTATTTAATTGTGAATTGGAAATGGTAATGCGAGAATGGTCAAAGAAATGCCCTCCAAATATAAAAATAGGTAAAAAAATTCAAACAAACTGTCTTGGTTTTGCAGGCATTATTGGAGAAAGATTTAGAGGAAGCCAAAACACAGATATCAGAGCTTCAGACCATTGCAAATAAAATTGGCCTTAGGATATCATTTGAAAAAACAGAAATCATGCTACAAAAACCAACACCACTAAAGGAAATACAAATTAATGATACAACAAGAAGTTCCGTGACGAACTAAAGAGCCTACTTTTCTTAAAATTTAAGAATCATGCCAATGATTAATCTATATTATGGATCTATCTAGAATAATGACGAAATTAAGTTGGTAATATCGAAATTTCTAATTAGTTCGAAATACTGTATACCTGGCATAACGTAGCCTAATAGAGAACTACAGTTGGCAGCCCTGGTGACTGAATATATTCCTAGTTCCATCTCTTAAGGTACAGAATACAAAATGTGGTTGAAGTCCAATGGATAGCATGGAGGTTACATGCAGTTAAACATTGGATCTAACAGCGTGCGTAAAATCATGTTGGCAACAATGAAATACATGTATTGGTCAGAAATAATCTGAAATAATATGATATATTGTTGTGCCAATTTTGAATGAAATCCATTAGTTAGTATAGAAGTTACATGCATTTTAAAATTGGACCTATCAGCAGGCTTAGAATCATGTTGGCAGCACTGGCGTAGGCCTATATTAGTTACTCCAAATTAATCTAGAATGCCAGGTACTATACGTGTGCAAAGTTTAGAGCTATTGGCTTGCATACTTTCTGATATATTGATATTAGGGTAACAAAAATGGAGACAGTATTTATTAACAGTTGGCAGCCCTGGTTACTCTTAAGAATCGGCATAGTCATATCTGTTATGGTACAAATAGCACACACAAAATTTGGTTGAAATCCAAATGATAGTATAGAAGTTACATGTATTGAAAGTTGGACCTCTCAGTAGGCTTAGAATCATGTTGGTAGCACTGACGTATATAACTTACCCCAAATTAATATATAATGTCAGGTACTATACGTGTGCATAGTTTAAAGCTGTCGGCTTGCTTACTTTCTGATACATGGGTACTTGGATAGAATAAATTGAGAGCATTTATTAACAGTTGGCAGCTCAGGTGGCTCTCAAGAATACGCTCAGTAATATCTGTTTATGTACACATAGCACATACAAAATTTGGATGGAATCCAATTGATAGTGTAGAAGTTATATGCATTTAAAATTTGGACCTATCAGCAAGCTTATAATCATTTTGGCAACACTGCCATGTATGGCCTCCTGGAAATGAAACTGCAATATTATTATCGATACGTGTGCCAATTTTGAAATAGCTCCCATTCATACCTTCCAAGATATCCAACATGGAGCTCAAATTTCAATTGCGATTTTTCAGCAGTTGGTAGTACTGACATCATTTTCAAATATGGACGTGAGATATTCAGGTATAGATCTTTACTCCTACCAAATTTTGTTTCGATTGCTGCAGCCGTTTAGGAGTTGATAGGGGGGGGGGGACACACCCACACAGCCAGACAGACAGACAGACAGAAGGACAGACGGACAGTCAGACTGACAGACAGACAGACATTTGCCCGATCTCATAAGTCTACTTTTTCCTCATTTTTGCAAAATGTGAAAAGTAGGCTAAAAATTAAAATTGTAACACGATTCAAATATATAGCAGAGTTAATAACAAACAACTTAAATGAGAAAGCATCAATTCAAATAAGAACTAACAAGTTATCTAGGGCACAAATATTAACATGGGAAACATACAAAAAGATGTGCTTATCAATTAATACAAAAATTAAACATTACAATAGTCATAAAACCGGAAGCCACATATGCGGCAGAAACATTATTCCATCTAAACGAACATTCTAAAACCGACAGATTACATAAGATCGAAAGGCGAATTGGAAGAACTTGTATCAATAAAGGATATAAAAAAGATGGGCAATGGCAAATAATACCTAACAATATGGTCTATAACAACCTAGAACCCATTACTGATACCATGCAAAACAAAAGACTAGGATTCTTAGGGCACATCATGAGAATGCCAGATTCACGTCTTCTAAAACAATTAGTACAGTACAATCTTGCTTCAAAAAACACAACTGGATGCCGATGGTTAAAAGAAATCAGAGAGGACTTAAAAGAAATTGGGCTAACAACAGAAGATGCTGCAAATAAGAAAAGTTTAACTACAGCAATTAAATATATACTTTTCATTTTCTGCTCAAAAAAAGAAAATTCCAACAAATATATTTTCCGCCCAAGAAAGGGCAAGACGATCAGTACGCATGAAGAAGTACTGGGAGGACCGCAAGGCTCGTACAGTTCCCACAAGTCGACGCACTAATGGTTGGTTAAAGTGATCCTATGTGGTCAATATACCATCTTTTTGGAAGCCTTCATAGGGAGGTTCAGGCTGCTTGAGCTTTTAGTTCTCGCAGTCAAGGAGTGCAGTTGCACTCTATATAAAGGGAGGTATCGCGCAGTTCGATACTCCTGTGGGGGTCCGGGCGGGAACACCAAGAGCCGGCCGATGAGCCAGCTTGGTGTCCTAGGCGAAACCCCACACAAGACACGGCACAAACCTAGAAGAATTGCTGAGTTTTAATTCACCAGCCGTGAAAGCCAATATACCATCTTTTTGGAAGCCTTCATAGGGAGGATCAGGCTGCTTGAGCTTTTAGTTCTCGCAGTCAAGGAGTGCAGTTGCACTCTATAAAAAGGGAGGTATCGCGCAGTTCGATACTCCTGTGGGGGTCCGGGCGGGGACACCAAGAGCCTACCGATGAGCCAGCTTGGTGTCCTAGGCGAAACCCCACACAAGACACGGCACATACCTAGAAGAATTGCTGAGTTTTAATTATCCTATGGCATTTCACAGAGATGTTCTCGTATATCGGATTTGACTCGGGAGTAGATAACCTTGAAGTTCAAGCTTCATGGTAGTTGGGTACATCCTAAATCTGATTTCTCATGTGCTGCTTCATAGATCGCATGTAGGGCTTGATGTTTATAAATATTATCTTATAGCATTTCACAGAGATGTTCTGGTAGTAATAATAATACCGTATATACTCGAATACCACCCGCACATTTTTAAACAAATTCGGACGTGAAAAATTGGGGTGCGGGTCTTATTTGAGTCATCCAAATTTGAAAGATTTAAATTGCCCGCCGCGCGCGATATCGGGTGTTGCGAGAATCCGCTAGATGGTGCTAGCCTTCTTCCGGCTATAACTTTGTTTTACCGTAAGCACGCGGCGTCATACAGTCACACGCACGTTCTGCGAGTGTAAACATGAATGCTACGAAACGGTTGCGGTCATTTACTGTGAGTGAGAAAATGAAAGTTACGAGGGAAGCTGAAGTTATTGGAAATCGTGCCCGGTAGGAAATATGATATTGACGAGTCATGTATTCGTGATTGAGCGGGATGACGTCTATGCTGCGTGAACCACCCGTTCAAAGCAGCCTTGAAACAGCTGTATACGGAGCGGATGGCGGCCGATAAGCACACACCGACTCCAACTGGTCGTATTCAGCGCCCGAAAGTTCAGCTGCTGTGTTCGTGGATTTTGACGGCATGGAATCGTATCTCTGGAGATCTCATACGGAAGAGCTTCAAGAAATGTAGTATTTCGAATGCTATGGATGGCAGTGATGAAGACATTTAGTGGGAAAGTGATGGTGATAAAAGTTCCGAAGTTGGTACTTCTGATGACGATGAATGAAGTGTCAGTGTACTTTTATTTGTATTTTTAATCGTTTGATGTGTGTTATTTTAGGACGACTTCAAAACTGTTGGAAACTATTTTGGATAAATGCTATTCTGTTTATTTAGTTAAGATAGTAAATAATTTTGAGTATTTGTTTTATTTTTTATTTTGTTCTTCAAAATCAGGGTCCGGGTCTTATTCGGGGGCGGGTCGTATTCGAGTAAATACGGTAATCATCATCTTGCACAGTTTCCGGCCACTGGCCGGGTCTGTTTGGAACACAAGCCTCTCCAACGTCTTCTGTCTTCCCACCATCTCTCAGCCTCCCCCCTTGTCCAGACTTCTCCTCTCTTCTTCACGCTTTCTTCCACCCCCTTCAGCCACCTGTCTCTCGGTCTTCCTCTCGGTCCCTTTCCTTCCCACTTCGTCTCGTGTATCCTCCTGGGTATCCTCTTCTCTGCCATTCGTTTTACATGGTCATACCATACCATATAAACATACCATCTAAATCTAGATTTCTCTATACCGTCCTGTAATGGTTCCTCCTTCATTAATTCTCTGGCCCTCTCATTTCTTATTCTGTCAATCTTTGTAGCTCCAATACTGCTTCTCAAGAACCTCATCTCACTGGCCTGTATTTTGCTCTTCTCCCTTCCTTTCATAACCCAGGTCTCCGAGGCATATGTCGGGATAGGGACATAGTACGTCCGATATATGATCTATTTGCTGTTCTGAGGGATATCTTTGCTCCATAACATATTTTTCACATTCCTCCGGAACGCTTCTGCCTGTCTCCCCCGCTCATTTATTTCTCTATCGTTTCTTCCATTATCTTGTATCAGGCTTCCCAGATACTTGAAACTCTCCACTTTCTTCAGCTGTTCCCCACCAATTGTTATTCCCGTTGTGGTTCTTTCCTTCTTCCTTGTTGTGATCACCATCTCACTCTTATTTATGCTAAATTTTATCCCATATCCTTGTATTATTCCTTCCCACACGTCCAACTGTTCCTGTACCTCCTCCTCCTCGTTTCCCCAAATCATCAAATCATCTGCAAACACCATTGCTTTCATCTTTCCTTCCCCAATTACTTGTGCCACTCCATCACCACAATGAAAAGTAACGGTGACAGTGCACTTCCTTGTTTCAGGCCGTTACTCTGTTCCAACCAGTCCGATCTCTCTCCTCCCACTTTCACACAGCTCACACTTCCCTTGTACATCTCCTTTATCCTCCTTTTAGTCCATCTTTCTACTCCTCTATCCTCCAGGGACTTCCATACTTTGTTTCTGCATACACTGTCATATGCTTTCTCAATGTCCAGGAAGGCCAACAGTAGATCTGTTCCATACTCGTAGTGCTGTTCTTGTAACTGCCTTACAGCAAAAATCAAATCCACTGTGGACCTTCCTGCTCTGAAGCCATGTTGTTCTTCCCTCAACCCTCCTTCTATCCTTGTCCTAATTCTCCTTTCCAGAACTTTCTCAAACATCTTTGCACAGTAATAATAATAATAATAATAATAAATGAAATCATAACAGAATCCTACATTTGTAAAGTATGTGGTGAAACCCTGTAGAACCCCTAATCTTTCCATAAAGCCATAAAAAGCCATGTCAAGACAGCAACGTTCCTGTAAATTTCACGGGCAAACCGTAATAGCTGACAAGTATGCCTCTATGTATAGAAAATACGACAGGTGCATTAATTTGTACAATTATTAAATTATCTTACATACCAACATTGTATTGTGTGCTGGATAATAAATAGTACAACCAACACCCTACTTCCCATTTTTTCCTACCTATCCTTTAACTTCATTACACAACTCACCTGATATCCTTGCCTAGTTAATCCCTTTTGTAACGTGACTATCATGTAACCATGTGAGCAGACAGGATGTTACCTTGATGGCCCTGAACCGGTTGGGGTCACTTCCTGCATATTGTTGTAGCACATGTCTGGCTGAGAAACCCAAAGAGCATAGGCCATGTAGAATAGGCTCCTTGAATCCTCCCAAAGCGGCCATACTCTGGTCAATGTGGAGAGGGTTGAAGTCACCAGATAGACGGTACAAGGCAGCCTGTTAAATGAAAAGGAAAAAAAAACTTAAATACAAATTAAATTTGCAGAGATCTGATGTTTTAAAATCAATGTGTACCATTGTCCCACAAGAACCAGATCCATTGTGAACTATGGTGAGGAAAATTAATGTACATATCTTTTTATATTGGCTGCAATTAATTTATTAAAATCTATGTGTAGAGGTCACAAAACATGAGGACACCTAAACTAACAAGTTTGCATAAAATGTTGCATTTATCACTAATGTTAAAATCTGAATTCTGATCACAAGGATTTAGCAAGTCAAACATTAGTGTATTTACTGGGAAAACAACCCCGAGCTGTACCTGATCCACGTCAGTTTTCTGCCTAAGAGTAGCATCCGGCCTTCTTTTTGGAGGTTCTACTGTAGCAATGGCTCGTTCCGAACTCCTCTTGCCACCAAAACCACCAGCTCCAACAACAAATACGGTCATTTGACCAAAAGCGATTTTTTCACCATTTGAACTGAAAGAGTCCACTGGAAAGAAAAAAAATATCCACCAAAATAACAACAAATGATATCACAGCATAAAAAGGCATAAGCCACTGAAAATGAAAATCCACAGCCTGCTTCCAGTCTCCGACCGGGTCAGGAATGGAATGAATGGAGCCCCTATCTAGCGGCGAGGATATGAACTGTGCCGGCTGCCGAGGCCTGAAGCACTCCTCTGGGCATAAGCCACTATTGTTCAGAAATAAATGACCAAACTGTACAATGATAACATTCAACAAACACTGCCTATGATGGCCGATGGAACTGCAAACTATACTTGTAGAAAATACCTGCAAGAGGCAGATGAGCCAAGTGCAGGCATCATAGGACACGTTACCGAGCTCTCAACAGCATACAGGGAATGAATTATGGAAAATTTTGGTATAAGAGTTAAAATTTGGATGTATGGCAGCAGAAACTTGGAAAACAAACAGTACAACATTGATTTGAAAACTTTTGTGCCAGAGATCAGTCTCCAAGATGAAGGTAAAGGACATGTGTCAAGGGTGTGGGTAAGGATGTGTATGCACCACCATCAAGGAACTTAACTAACATTTCAACATCTCCATTAAAACTATTTCTAACCATCCACAACAAATGGAAACTTTTTAAATTATATATATTAAAGAAATGAAGCCTGTATTTTGCATGACCGTTAACCTCACGAATCTGAACTATTGGACGTGACACTTCACCTTGAAAATCCCACATAAATTAACCGGAATCGAACCTGGTCAGCCTTGGTGCGGGGCAAGCAGTTCGACCGCTCTGTCAGCATGCCATCAGTTTTAAAAATTGATTTCTGGGTATCACAGGAATGAATGGAGTATCACAAACAGCAGAGGGTGGACATCTTCAATAACCTCACCAGACTGAGTCCCTACTTGATATACTTGGTGAAAGTTGTTCCTGAACGACTATCACAACTAAAGTTGATGCTACACAAGGATTGTTTAATGTGGTGGAACCAATCAAAGTTGTCGATTACAAGTTTCTTCCTCCTGGTGAAACCATTATCACCATTGCAAAATGTTCAGAATTTGATTGTGTAAAAAGCAGCTGCCTTTCGTCCCTGTGATCTTACTGGACAATACTAAGTCCAACGTTGCAAAAATTACAAAAGGACTGAAGATGGTGATGTGTCCAGCTGGGGAGATTAACCCTTTACTTTTATCTCTCCCGCTGCACACACCTGCTGTCATTGTGTTTGTCCTTTTTATGTTTCTATCTTTCTTTTTCTGTCCAATGATTGATTGATTGTATGTCCACAACTTGTATAGAAAAAAGAGAAGCCGAGTGACCTAGAGGATAAAGTACTCCTACACTCTGCATATTCGCCAGACTTTCCACCAACAGATTACTGTACTACATGTTTATGGGACCATGATTAATGGTCATTTAAAACTACAGACTTCTTTATTTTCTAAAATTTGTTTTAAATGCATCTAAGTCACTTCCTGGAAGACAGGGTCTTCTAATAGAGGGATAATGAAGAAAGTACATTCCGTGACTTCACTTTCTCATGGAAGACTTGATTCTTTATAGAGGAAACAGTATGTAAAAGCATCTGGCATTTCATGATGCACTCCAGCTACTTTTCGTATAGCAACACCCAAGACCCTAAAGTCTGATTTCACCCCCGGTACTGGAAAATTCATCCCTTACAATTCAAAAGAGTGGACATTTTCGAAAATGGTGAAAGATTTTCCAAGATTAGTCACACACCAGACATGGGAAATAATTGTCAAATATTCTTGGACATGATGTTTTTAAATAACCAAGAACACCTTCAGATGTACCTGGAAAGATCATCACCCCACTTTTCAAACACTAAAATAGGTTTATAAAATGCCATCGCATAATCGTCGCGTAGCATATTCGTATTTGTGCGCCAGTCAGTTGCACATGCTGCCGCGACTTTATAACCTGGCGAGACTTTGTCGGACGAAAAATATCTCGACTTTATGCTTCCAGGTTGTGAACTGTGACGCGAGCGGCAAGCTTCGTCACTTAGCACATTCCGCGAGCTTATAATCTGGCATGATCTTGTCAGAAGAAAGTAATCTCGTCTTTATGCCTGCGGGCTATGAACTGTGACGCGAGTGGCCAGCTTTGTCAGCACATTCCGTGAGCTTTAACCCGTCGTGACCTTGTCAGAAGAAAGAAGCCTGTCTCTCCGACGGCAGGCTATGACTCACGCCAGACTCGTACTATGCGAACGACTGGCCCATAGCGTGCTAACTAACGATCGCGTTCAACGCAACTCCAGGGCCAGGGGAGTGAAACTTGTGTGGATTTATCGCTTCCGTGAGTTGGCCTCGGAATGACGTGATTCAATAAGCTGCCGTGCGAAGCGCTGCTAGTCCCAGTTTGCCGACGTTAAAACAGGCCCGACTGCTATTGGCGGAATCTTACGCAAGGGACACCTAGTGCCAGTCTAGCCGAATATAGCATCAGCCACTTCCGTGAAAACATCGCAAAAGAGACCCGTGCGTGATCATACGCATTGGTGTCCAAAATGAGAAAATACAAGAATTGTACTATGATCTTGATGAAAGTGAAATACCTGTGGTTACATAATAAGCAAATAATAATAAGAGAGCGCACAAGTGTGCAACAAATAATGATACGGTATATATTTCAAAATTGTGGTTTTCTTCTTTGAACTTAAATAATCGTCGCACCCTGCTTTTTTCCACAAATTTTAGGCTAAAAATGTGTGACGATTATGCGAGGAAATACGGTATTTGGTTATTTACCAGAGTTGAAAGAGGTTTAGTCTGGAAAGAAATTTGTACTTGCAAGGAGTTTGGCAAACACAGATGTGCCTACACAAGACTTGATGATGGTGAGACAAGCAAAACTTGTGAAAATTAGTCTGCTGAGCTATGTGGCCAATTGTGCTTAAGATTGCAATAAGTTTTGTGGCCTGCGATATCTTGGTGCAAGATTCTATACGGTACCTATTTTGTTGGCACCACAAAGTCAAGGGGTTGTTCCCTGAGTGCCTGCTACTGGCATACTCACCATTTATAAGCACCACTGCTCCTGAACCTTTGTCCATGACATCCACCACCTGGCAGTGAGACTTCATGGTGCCTGATGTAGGCATAGGCTGGAGCATCTCAAGATATTGCTCTCCATGCAGGACCTGCCAACAAACAATGTTCAGAATGTAAATACTGTACAAGAAACCACATTATACCATTGGCCTAAATAGCCCAGAGAATAAAAGGCTCAAGAAAAGGAAATCATATGGTGACAAGAGTTTGGTTTACATTAAATTAAAAAAAAAAGCCAGACAAGGTAGAGCCTGTCCAAAGGCAACTACAATACAATTAGAAGTGGGGAATATCAGCCAATAAAGGAAAAATGAGATGTACATGGGAGACAAAGAATCCTTGAAAACAAAATGTCAGATGATTGGATGTTCACCAAAATTTACACCTTTCAGTTATGAAAATGTGAGAATAGCCCAGAGAGATAAGATCACTAGCACTTACCCTAGAGAGCTCTATCTCCCTGCCTGGAATAGCACCTTGCAGCAAGTCTGTGCCCATGACAGCCATTTGTCCAGGGATGATCATGTATGTTGGGATTGATGAAAATTCCTCATGGTTTTCATACAGAAACTTGAGCTCATCAGGTCTGGTCACTGAAGCACCAACTGAAAGAAACTAACACTCAGCAAACATGCAAGATTGTCTCATTATTGTGAAGCAGTAAAGAGATAAAGTAAACACTTACCTCCCAAAGCATACAAGATGAGGTCTCTGCTAGTGAAACTGAAGTCTTCCACAACAGTTTGCTAAAACATAATAGAGGGTTCTTGTTCAAATTTCACAGTTTTAGAAACCAGTTACTAAGTACATAGCCAGCTCAATATGTAGAGTAATAATGGTGTTTGAATCTTCAGTCTGAAAATTGTTTTAATACAGTTTAACATGTTCTAAGCTTGACCGTCCCTTCGAGTTTTTTGTCCTCCACTCTTCCTTCCCCAGATGCCTTCGTATAAATGCCCCATCAATGTCATTAGAACTTACCAATAATTCCTTCATTCTCCAGCAACACCACTTTTTAAAATATTTATATTCTCTTTTCCCTGTTTCTTTTAATGGCTACCTCCATACTTCATTAGTCGAGTCCCTGACAAATCAAAATAATGCTTCAAATTTTAATTCTAACAATAATAAAAACACAAATGTTACATGTCATTTGTTGTTTCAAGGACACCATCAGTCGTCAGCTCTGTGTACTTGTGTGTGTATTTTATTTGTCAAATAACCTGTTTTATAGCGATGACTGAAGTAGTCACACAATAACAATGACTTACATTTTCATCTTCTGGATCCTGACTCCTAGATTTCAGTTCTTCTAGAACTCCCATGAGAGATCCTGAAGCTTCCTGTAAAATAAGCATTATCAACATTACATTCATATTACTCAGCAAATTCAACTACTCAAATTCTCATCAGTTTCATTTTTTGTACTTAAGTAGTCATAAACCTAGGTGTTATCTATATAAATAACAACATTGTTGAATGTTGTTGCTTCAATTAGGGGCTAAGGACATTACTGGACACCAGTTCAGTGTACTTTTTTGTGTACTGTATTTGTCCAATAACCTGTGCTTTTGCGAAGACTGGGGCAAATCACCTCAATGTTTTTCCTCTTAAAACAACAATTGCTAACTATTGCAATGACTGTAGTAGTGTGTCCAAAAATAGTTATTTGGGACTAGAATTGGGGTAGGTTCCCTGGGACTTGAAATATGATATCTTTCCAGTATTTACCTGGAGGGGTAATGGAAAAAATGATAATCAATCAACAGAAAAAGGTGGATAGAAATATGGATAAAGGACAAACACAATGACAGGCTGGTGCAGGAGGAGGGAGAGATGAAAGAGAAAAACAGAAAAAGGGAAATAAAAGACAAGGGTATCTCCACATTTGGACACACCGACATCTTCAAAGGGGGGCATTCACGCCATTAATAGATTGGACTTTTAATATGATATTTCAAGAAATCTTGTGTACGTTTCGTATACTGTTCATAGCAGAAAAGGCAGCCCCTACTCTCTCCTTGATATGGATACTATTCCCACATGCCTGTAAGGTGACTCCTAATACCGTACTTACCCGCAAATAAAACCATATTGCATATAAGACCCTCCTCCATTTTTTGAAGTCATAAAATAATAATAATAATAATAATGGACCTGACATAAAATAAATACAGTTTACTACTAATAACGCTCAAAGCATGTCTACTAATAACGCTCAAAGCATGTCTACAACGGAGTTCCATTCACTAGGCATTGTATGAAAGGTAAGAAATGCAGATAAATTACTTTTTCCAATACAGTAAACCGTGAATGTTCGTACATTAATTACCATACTGTGAAATATCGGGACTGTACCGATCGCTCTTACGGTACTTTATAGGTTAAATAATATTGCACTACGGAATATAAAAATGCATTCTTTGCAACCTGCTGAAAGGTTCAGAGCAAGCTGGTGCAACAATAATATCACAACTCGCTATCCCCTGCCTCCTAGACCTTATTTCTAGCCAGTAAGTCACACTCAGGTATCCCTGTTATTGCTGTCTTTGTTAACACTTACCCTGCTGATGCCTTAAATGTTGCTCCTCACCCGTGTGCTGGCTGATTTCCAGGATTTATGGCTATGTTCAGAATGGCACAAACTGAATGTGCTTTGAGTTACAAATAAATTGATAAGTCCGTTCGATTTCCGAACCCTTACACTACAAATTTAATAAAAATCTGACACGATTGAAAATAAAAAAATTGACGTAAACAGCTGTTGCTCTCGTCCTGGAACGAGCGGGCGTGCTGGCAGAAGTAGAAGGTAGAACTGTCTCTTGGGTTGAGTCAGATTCAGAATCTGTAATGCGAATTATAACCCCAAATATATATACTAGTCATAGAATAAACTCAATGTTTTTCGAGAGAAAAATCTGTCCACAAAGAACAAAAACAAAGGAAAGGAAAACAGATTTGACCTACTTGAACGTGCATCGCTTGCCTTCGAACAGATCGATATTCTTCCGCTGAACAGTGATGTGGTGCTATCTAGCGATAGTATGTGCAACTTCATGCCTACTGGCACCCACACGCGAGTGCTAGAGCTGTAATATTACGTTAGTCTCCAACACAAAGCACGAGAAATCGATCGATTACGTTCGCCACAGTTATAAAAAGTTACCTTTGAACGTAATATTACGGCGCCCGCGCTCTAAGTGTTAATATGCATATCAGGTAGTGGTCGTTAAGTACAGTATAGTAGTCTATCTGCACCTATTTAACAAAAAATCAGTTCGAAAGTGACCAGAGCATTCAAATAAATTGTGATACCAGCAATAAACTTAAAAGTTTTCTGTGTGTCAGGAGTGCGGCAGTCTATCAAATATGATAAAACATTGGCAAAAGCAACAAGAAAAACTAATGGTCATGCAGGCCACAATCGGGTAAATAATTGAAGTGGATAGGGAAATTAGGAACAATGGCAACAGTGTATCCCATGAAATGTTCCAAATGAAGGCGCGTGAAATTGCAAAAAAAAACTGTGGATATGAGTTTAATGCAAGCCAAAATTGGTCTGTGCATTTCATGTGAAGAAACAAGTTAAGTTTACAGATGCACAAATCATTGTGTCAGTGACTGCCCGAGGAATACACAGATAAAGTATTGGAATTTCTTTGGTTTGTGTCTCGATAATGGCAAGAATACCAGCTTCTCTTATCACAGGTAGGAAACATGGATGAGACACTGGTTTATTTTGTATGCTTAGACGCTCAATTACTGCAAAATAAGCTTCAGCACATCGAATTTCAAAGAGTTAGTTATTGTTGTTTTAAGGGGCAGAACAGAGAGGTCATCTGTCCCTGAAATGTTAAAGAAAATGAAAGAAATACTTTGAAAAATTGATCCAGCTAGCTCAAACTGGTTTGCCAACATTTTGCCCCGGTGTACCATTGGGCTCTTAGGCTCTTCAGTTGGTATGATACACCTCACCAAGACGCTGGCTAGTTTATGCTGTAATGGCCATTGCAAGCCTGCTATGAACCTTGAGCAGTGCCAATGTTCTGTAAGAGCTGTGCTCCCTTAAATTCAATCGTACTCGCGAAAACCACGGAAGCTAAAAATTTATGGTGTATAGTAATGCTCGCAATTATGGCAGATGGTAGGACTCACTCTCTGTGTAGCATCTTTAAAAGGGAAACCTTGCCCAGAGCATATCACCCAAAGGGATTGTTATCCATATTCAAGAATAATTAATGTTATTGATTTTGTGTCTCTTAACTACAAAGGCTTTTAGAGATGCCGAGGTGCAGGAATTTTGCCCCAAAGGGGATCTTTAATGTGCCAGTAAATGTACCGACACAACTCCCTCGTATTTGCACACCCTCAAATGCCAATTGACTGCACTAGGATTCGATCCTGCAACCACATTCCAGAGAAGAGGTGGATGGTGGCAGATCTGATGACACACTGGTAGCACACAGTGAGGGTTTGCAGCCCTAATAAAAATGTATACATTTTATGTACTATTCTCTCAGAACCTAGACAAGCATTCAAGAGATATAACACACACATTGCTACAACAGAGCTTGAGCCTCTGCAGTGAAACTGTTGCCCTCGTATGTTTAGAACTGAAGGAAAAATATTTTTTGTGAATCATAATTTAATTCTTAAATTTTCAGTAAAAATATTAGTGGTTGTCGATCTGGTTTTCAACAACCAAAAATTTGACTAACACACATCCAAAACATAGATTTAAAGCATCATACCAAGTTTCATCTATATTGACCCAATAGGTTTTGAGGACATGGTGCCTGAAGAAAACAAGTATTTAAAAAAATACTCAAGTCTTTCTATGAAAATTGCTACTGCTTTTTTTGACAACCACAAGCTACAGCATACTGAAACCCTTTACATAATTGGAGAATTGTCCTTTACATTTCAGGAATGTTTTAAGGAAATACCGTATTTGCTCGCGTATATCTCGCACTTTTTTGACCGAAAATATGTGTGAAAATTTTCGGTGCGAGATATACGCGGGGAATGACTGTATTCCCGAAAAAACACAAAATTTGCGATGTAACAGTAGGCCTACTTGAGCAACTGTTGTGGCGCGCTAATCGCTAATTCGAACGTGTCTCAAGGCGACTAATTTAACCAACTGCATCCGAAGACGCGGCGAATTTAACCAACTGCATCCGAAGACGCGGCGAACGATGTACAGCATGCTAACACTCATGCTGCACAGTATGCTTGCACGCGGCCGAGCTCTGGCGCGACGCAATGCGTAAAGACGAAATCATTGAGATTCGAGAAGACTGAATTGCGTTTCTCTGCGATGTACCAGTAGGCCTACTTGCGCAACTTCTGTGGCACACTAATCGCTAATTCGAACGTGTCTCAAGGCGGCGAATTTAGCCAAACGCGGACGAAGACTAACTATGTACAGCGTGCTAACATTCACGCTGCGCCGTATGCTTGCACGCGGCCGAGCTCTGATGCGACGCAATGCGTAAAGACGAAATCATTGAGATTCGAGAAGACTGAACTGCGTTTCTCTGCGATGTACCAGTACGCCTACTTGCGCAACTTATGTGGCGCGCTAATCGCTAATTCGAACGTGTCTCAAGGCGGCGAATTTAACCAACTGCGGACGTAGACGTGGCGAACGATGTACAGCGTGCTAACACTCACGCTGCGACGTATGCTTGCACGCGGCGCCTCGATCCCTAATCGGCTCGTATCGAAGTTCGGATTAACTCGTTGTTGCTCGCTCTTCCTGTTAGTAACGCTTCGGGTAAGTTCCTGGACAATGACGACTGTTGTGGCGCGCTAAATCGAACGTGTTACTACCTCAAGGTTATTACGGTCATTTATATGATGGCGTCAGTAATGAATGCGAGATATATGCGAGTACTTTTTTTTCTCCTGAAATTTCAAATAAAAAAATGGGGTGCGAGATATACGCGAGCAAATACGGTATCTGATATACACTGTCAAATATAGGAAGCTGCACTTTTCTGTCACTTCACACTTCCTGATTCCCTTAATTTCTATATAGAATCACTAGTTAATAGCATTCTTAGTATTGATCCAGTTCCAGAATCGTATAATGACTTCATAAACACTGTAAAGGGCTGTACACGGATCTCAATCCCACGAGGTTGCAGATCACACTACGTTAAGGGTCTGACTACAGAAACTCAGGAACGTTTGAGAAACTATCTTGAACTCTTCAATAATGATCCTTTTAACGAAGAGACCTTGCAGGCTGGTGAAAATCTACTAACAGCGATATCCAAGAACACGGAAGATGCTTGGTGTAAATTGATAGGAGATAGATATGAGTAAGAGTAGCCAAAATGCCTGGAGGCTTCTTAAGCGTCTGAGTTGTGATCCAACTGCTAGACAGGGACATGCAAATGTAACAGCTAACCAGATTGCTCGTCAGCTAGCAAATAATGGCAAATCAGACCATTCTACACGTAAGTCAGATCACAAAATTGTACGCACAGAGGAACAGGAGACTTTTCGTATCGAAGAACTGAATGCAGCCATTAACAGTGGTAAAGCCGGTAAGGCAGCAGGGATAGAAGACATCAGAATGGAGGAGATCAAACACTTTGGTGATCAAGCAAGAGAGTGGATTTTGGCACTTTTCAACAACTGTATGAAAACCTGTAACTTCCCCAAAACCTGGAGGAAATCACATGTGATTCCTAATGTTAAAACCTGGAAAATCGGCAGATGAGCCAGAAAACTACAGGCCAATATCTTTGCTATGCCATCTACTCAAAATCTTCGAGCGAATGTTGCTGAATCGTTTGATTCATGTTGTAGAGCCCGTTCTAATACAAGAACAAGCAGGTTTCAGACCTGGAAAAAGTTGTACATCTCAGGTCCTCAATCTCACACAGTTAATTGAAGATGGTTTTGAAACCCGGAAAATTACAGGTGTAGCTTTTATCGACCTAACGGCTGCTTATGACACTGTCAATCCTCGTGCATTGTCACAGAAGATCTACGCGATAACAAATGATTATGGTTTCACCAAACTTATACAAAGTTTACTTCAAAAATGGAGATTTTATGTGGCCTTCCAGGGTCAGCATAGTCGATGGAGATGTCAAAGAAATGGCTTACCACAGGGAAGTGTTCTTTCACCAATTCTATTTAATATCTACACCACTGACCAAACACTTCCGGCGAACACAAGGAGTTTCCTTTATGCCGATGATCTGGCATTAGCGAGTTGAGGGAAATCTTTTGAAGATGTTGAAGCACATGTGACAGACGCGTTGTGCATGCTGACTACCTATTACTCTAACAATCAACTTCGTCCAAACCCAGCTAAAACACAACTGTGTGTGTTTCATCTTAAGCACAACCAGGCACGTCGTAAACTCATCATCACATGGCACCGTTAGTACTGCCCCCGTAATTGAATTATGTAGAGACCACGGTGGCTATATTTGAAATTATGATTAGAGTTATGGCTGTCATAGTTATGACGTGGGTAGTCATGACGTAAGCACGGATGACGTAAATGTTATGCCAGCAAGCTACTTGAGCTGAGATTCTCAGTGACGTCAGCATTTTAATCCAGAATGTTCCAAGATGTACGACGCAGTCGCAGGAAACGAGGAATTCTGCTGAGGAAGAAACTATGCTATTGGAGGAGAGGCATGAACCAATGAACGATAGTTTAAAGGAAGACGGAGATTGCTGAAACTATGGTATTTTTATGACTTTTTGAATGCAGAATGGTGGAAATCCATTTGCAGTAAAAGCATTGATTTGGAATTTTGGTGAAATTTATTTTCAGTTTTTGAATTTTGAAAATCCGTCATGTATTAACGAAGTTGGAAGTTCTAGCGATGACGTAGTATCACGCTTTGGAAGGGATGGTAACGCCCCTCGAGAAGGTAATAAAAGGGCTTGCGCAGAAGAGAGGAGCCTCTTCTCTTCTCTTGTCTTTCGTTCGCCGATCATTCTGAGATCTAATGCTCAGATCATCGAAGTATTTGTGAAAGTCAGTTTATTATACATTCAATATAGTGAGACGTCAAAGTGAACAGCAAGTGAAAAGAATCGTTTTTATAACGCGTGGCGAGGCCACTATGTTAACGAGATACAGGTCAAACTAGGTGAAGTTGAAACGGACCTTAGAAAGCTTATATAAGTTTAGCTTCAAACAGTTAGCGGTCTACGATAACATAATTGTATTGTACAGTACTACATGCAATTATAGAGAAAAGCTGAACAATTTCGACCGAGTACTTCAAATGATATTAGCTGTTTTATACGACTGGCAAAAGTGATTATCTCACCACTAGAGAAACACTTTTGTATAAGCCAGAAACAAAGCAAGGCTAACGCTGCGAGTGGAGTAGAAAGACTTCAGATTGCTTGCTTACAGAACGATACAGTATAATGGAGCATTTGAATACGGCAGTTTGTTCTTCTGACACTACAACTGAAGAGCAGATGGAAGGCTAAGAAGGCTTATTGCAATTGGGACATACTTCAATGGAGTAAGATAGCGACATGGAACTTCGCTAAATGCTATTCCACACAAGCGAACATGCGGTGAATACCATCTACACCCATGTTTCGTAAGTAAAGGCTGAATACCATCGAACAGCCATAGAAACAATTTCATACTCTGAATATGAATAATTTCTTCGGAAATTTCTACAAAACGTCATGATGATTGTCTACTGGAACTTCAGGGAATTTTTCAAGAGAGGTCAGGGTAGTCCCAACTCACAATGAAGATTATTGCCGGAAGGATGTCTATTCGTTTTCGAGGAGCAGAGCGATTCACGGAGAAGGAAGCAGTTCGATTCTCCGATGGTGCTATTTCCTATTTCGAGGATGGAGCTCAGCTTTAACGTGGTGAAATGGATCCATCAGCAGTCTTCTTTGGGGAATTTTCCTCTGGAACGTCAATCGGCAGATAAGGTAGTCGTGAACGTTTATTGTATTTGAGTAACCTAGTAATGTTTGAGCAACCATTTTTCCCATATTTTTTTTACCCTCATGTATTTTGCCTTATTTTCTTGTTGAGATTCTTATTCTCAGTACACCTTGTTGAGTTTTGCATTTTTCGACGATTTATTAAGACATTGTTATGTCATGGGCATAGTTAACGATTTTGAATCAGTTGAGACTGATATTTAGATTTTTCAGTAATTAATATTTTTTTTTGTAGTCACGATTTGACTGTAAGTTAATGATTTTTATGGCAGATTTAAATTCAGACAGCGTGTCACTTTATTAAAGTAATTCTACCCCAGTTTAATTACTTTGAACAATTTTCTGTCATCATCAAGAAGGAAGAACATTTAAATGATTTTAGAGCGTTAAAATCTTACGTTATCGACGATCTTGGAAATACTAGTCGTTATTTGTATTGATTGCAACACAGACATTTATCGTCAGTTATGAATGAACATTGCATTATAGACAATTTTGTGAAAGAAGTAATGTTAATATTGAATTATTGAATGCATTAAAGTCAAGTACTTTTGTTAGGAGTTTTTCTCAATTAGAGAATTATTTAACGATGTTTGCATTCCCCAGTCTAATTGGATTCTATTCGACTACTTTGCAGTTTAGTCGCACTTTATTTGAAGATAGTATTTTCATACTACAATTTCTTTTAAGATGTTAGTCTTAAATTTTTGATAGACCAGATAGGCGTATATAAGCGTATTCACTATTAAATTTGTTTGTGATTGGCAAGTTTTGACTTCATTTCAGTTCATGAATGAAATCTACGAAGGTTAAAAAGAAAAACAGTTTTGAAACAATTTATGATTATAAAATTTTTAAGTGGAACTATGAATGTGTAATCGCTAGTGCAGCGCGTGTTGAAAATCGCTGAGATATAATGCCCTTGAATATGAAGGAGGTTCCCACAGGAATAAATGTTAAAGAATTATTTGTGGAAGTTTTGTAAGTAATGTGAAAGTTTTAAATGCCATATAGATTAATATATGATGATTTTGGGCATATTTTTAATGCAGATTGTGCATTAACTTGTTAGCGAAGGATTTTCCGCTGGAGTAAGATTGTTATAGTTCGTTGAAAATTAATCAAGTGATTTACTGTTATAATTAACACGAGTTTTGAAAGAATTTGAGACAAGATTTGAGATAAGAAGGTTGCCGTCACAAATCATTATTAAGAACTTTATTAAAACAGATTGTGACATTAAAATGTATAACTAACCTTCATTGGTCGATTATATTAAACAGGATTATAAAAATTATCAACCGAATGAACATGTGGCTAATGTATTTATTAAGCTAATAATTTAAACAATTTAAATGTTAATATTGTAAATAATTGTTGTAAATATTTTGAAAATAATATGAAACGAGAGTGATGTTAAAGGCGTGCTTATAATTTTTTTATTGTCTTTGACAAATATTATAAACAATTTCTAATTGTTATAAATAATTTTTGTGATTTTGTTATAAACATTTAAGAGCTAATCAAACATTTGGATTGAAGTTAACAAGTTTAAGAAATTTATGTAATGATCCATTAGGATGTGATCAAAGTACTTGAAAGATTTGCGTAAATATAATGTGAGTTGTCTTGTAAGACATTTAAAAGCTTGAGAGTGCAGGCTGGATTCTTACGTAACATAGCGTGTGAGAAGGGAGTGCATTTGACCAGTATGCAGCAGGCTGGAAGTTAGCCCGCAGCTGTGTCAACATATGGTTTTCAGAGAGTGAGGTCGTACACTCCGGCCTTGCGACTATAAATACCATTCTCTTGTTTATTAAAAGGAAACAAATGCTCTATATATGTCACACCCTGACGTCCTTTTCCAATCCAATAGTGTTATGAATATTACGGTATTTGGAGCTCTTGGGAGCTAAAATGTTTAATATCATGTTGTATATTATTTTTGCAAGTCCTACTGGAGGACGTAGTCAGATTGACTTGGGCTACTGATAGCCACGTATATTTTGTTGTGTTAGGAAAATCAGACCCTTTATTAGAAATAAAGCTTTTGTACAGTTCAAAGTTCTCGTCTTCGTTTCTGGTTCATTTTTAAATGTCATGGCGGAGATTATTGTGTGAACAGACTTTTAGTGATCCTGTTGTCAACTCAAACCCCGAGATAATTAAGAGGTAAGCAACGGTAAGTATAAACCCCCGTCTATTTTGGTGTGTTCCACAATGATTTCCAGTGAATTTCTGTGCTCTTATCTCGATAGTATCTGTCAGTGCCATTTTCATTGATGTAACTGTGCCGGTGCGATTGATAATTGGCAATCCGATTGAGGGGGGCGGATATCTGACAGCCTACTATCCAGGTAAACGGGGACAGAAAGATTGGCGACCCAAGAGCGTGGGGCTGAGTCAACAGTAAGATTGACCCTAATATGTGGGACGAATTCGACAAAACTGGATTGCCAGGTTGAACACCAGAAAGATTGACAAACCTAGAACGTGAGGTTCGATTAGACTCAAATAAAGAGGTTGATTCTTTGTTAGATGTCTAGGCCAATTGTAGTATTTAAGAGTGTGATTATATAGGAATTAAATGTTGTATTGTATTAGGAAAATTACACTCAGAAAAGATCAGATCTTATACAACATGAGAAAAGTTAAATGGGCAGGAAACTTAGAAAAATCGCCTATAATCTGGAATCTTATTTTATTTGACCGGCTTATGACACTTCAGTCATATTAAAGATAAAATTAATTATTTGGATTGTAAATGTAAATTATTTGTGTTAGGATATTTTAAAATGAGCCAGAGAAATTTGAACATGTGCTTGAGTTTGTTTCAACATGAAGTATCTTCGAATATTAATTATAAAGTAGTTATAAGTTAGATTTAAGACAGAAAATTGATCAAATTATATATGGTGAAAAGTGTTGCTCAAATGTTGTTATTTTGCTCTTTTTGATGTATGTCCCTACAGCAATCCATTTTGAATAATAATATTGTAATGGCAGATGAAAGTTTGAAGAAAATGTTAGAGGAGATGTCTGCTAACTTGAAAGCTAGCATGAATAGTAGCATGAAGCAGATGATGGAGGAGAATGCTAGTAATTTGAAAGCTAGCATGGATGAAAGTTTGAAGGGTATCCAAACTAGTGCTGCTAATTTGGAGGATAATATGTCGCGTTTACAGATCAATACCCTAGGAATTGAAAATACTGTAACTGACATCCGCATAGATGTATCTAATGTTCATAAAAATGTTGATGATGTTAAAAATGATGTGTCTAAGGTACAGAGGGACCTTACAATGTTAAATTTAGATGTAGCTAATGTCCGAGGGGATATTTCTTGTGCTAGAGCCGAAGTTGTTGTTGTCAAAAACGATGTAGCGACTGTCCAAGACAAGGTCGAGGAAGTCCAGAAAGAAATTCAAAAAGCTAGAACAGATGTATCCAATGTTCAGGTAGACATTAACAACATTCATGCGGATATAACTGAGGTGCAAAGTGATGTAACTAAGATTCAGGTAGAGGTCAACACAGTTTTCGTAGATATCACTAAAGTCCAAACTGATGTCAATAAAGTCAGGGAAGAAATCGAAAACTCAAAAACTCTTTGTACGCGTAATATAACTGCATTAACGACTAGGTTAGTCGATGAATCGGTTAGAACAACAACGTCTTTAGCAGAGTTGAAGTATGACGTAGAGGTCATGAGAACACAGGTATTAGACCACAATAGAGTATTAAAAGAGGATATCGAAGTAGACATAGCCGAGATGTTAACAGCAAACGTAGCGGTATGGAAAGACGAGTGGAATAAGTCAAGTGGGGAACATGTAACCCAAATTCAGGAAAGGATTGAAAGAAAACTTGCCAGTACGCAGATCGAAATTAACAATGAGGTAGTACAGATTAGAAAAGATTTAAGCGTCAGGATAAATTCGCTATCCGAAAAACAAGTTGACGATAGAACACAACTAGATCAGGATATGCAAACTTTAAAATCTACATTAGAGGATCAAATTCATAAAGTTGTCTCGGATGTAAATGAAACGACGAGTAAACTGAAAAATTTGAAGTTAGGAGAGGCTAGTTTAATGGAGAACTACAAGGAAGAGATAGTCAAGAAAGTCTTAACAGAAATCACCGACAAGGATACAGAAGGCTTTGCTTGCGAATTGAACAGGAAGCATACCAGAAGATGTCACCTAGATCTAGAAGAAAGAGACGTGACTCCTGAAGAACGTGTATCCAGATTCAGAGAGGAGGATGACGAGAGGAATATGGAATCTGAGTGGAATTATCGAGATAGTGGGAAAAACTATCCGGATTCATATCCGAGGAACGTGACGGTCATTAGGAATTTCGAGGACAAACCACAAAAATTCAGTAACACTGATAGTTTGACACCTATAGAGTATGTAAGGAATCTCAAAGATTATTTCATCGAAGCTCACATTCCCAGAGAGAGAGAGATGAAGATTGTAGAGAGATATCTGATTGGAGGACCCCTTGAATGGTTTAGAGCTTTTAGATATACATTCAGCAACTTTGACGAGTTTGCAGAGGCATTAATCAAACAATTTTGGTCCATAGAAGCGCAGAATTCGTTAAGAGCGGAGGTATATTCAAGAAAATACTCAGGTACTCTTCCAACGAGGTACGCTGATTTCTTTACGAGTCAGTTGTCCCGCTTGAGATTTTTGCAACCCCCATTGTCCACGGAGCAACTAATAGATGCGATTTCTCGTATGCTGCCAATTGAGGTGAGGAGACTTATAATTTCGTCCAACATCAGGGATTTATCCAGCATGGATGAATTACTAAGAAGGTTAGACTACACAAGTCCAATGCCTAACGTAGTTCAGAAAGGTCAAAGGCAAGAGTATAAGGAAATCAATACGGTATACATGGACCAAGTCCAACAAACTGACAAGCCAGAGGAGGAGAAAACTGACAATGTAGGTCCTCAAAGGAATAATCAGTTTAGAAATTACAGATCACAAGGTTACCGACCATATCAACAGAGGAGAGGTTGGAACTACAACCGAGGAAACTATAATGGAAGAGGCAGATATTATAACAATAATGGGTATAATCGTAACTATAATAGGAATAACCAAAACCAAAATAGAAACCAGAATACTCAAAGTCAGGTTATGACACCTGAGCAATATCAGCAAAGAGAAAAGGAAAGCCAGCAATACTTAAAAGAATTAAGGGATAAAGAAGCTGACAATCAAAGGAAAAGGCAGGATGTTGTAATCGATCCTGGACCTTCTACGAGCCAGCAGAACTTAGAAAATAGAAACACTGGTCAGAAGAGAAAGTAGAGAGGAAAGAATACATTAACCACATACAACCCAGAGTAGAAGAAAATATGATTAAGGAACATAGAGGAAATATCATCCTAGAGTAAGCCAGTAATAATTCAATTTCGTGTTCAAGAGAGTTGAGATACTTGTAACATTGAGTTTAAAAACAATTTGCAACTGTTTTTAAAACGTGGTGGGAGGAGAATGCCCCCGTAATTGAATTATGTAGAGACCACGGTGGCTATATTTGAAATTATGATTAGAGTTATGGCTGTCATAGTTATGACGTGGGTAGTCATGACGTAAGCACGGATGACGTAAATGTTATGCCAGCAAGCTACTTGAGCTGAGATTCTCAGTGACGTCAGCATTTTAATCCAGAATGTTCCAAGATGTACGACGCAGTCGCAGGAAACGAGGAATTCTGCTGAGGAAGAAACTATGCTATTGGAGGAGAGGCATGAACCAATGAACGATAGTTTAAAGGAAGACGGAGATTGCTGAAACTATGGTATTTTTATGACTTTTTGAATGCAGAATGGTGGAAATCCATTTGCAGTAAAAGCATTGATTTGGAATTTTGGTGAAATTTATTTTCAGTTTTTGAATTTTGAAAATCCGTCATGTATTAACGAAGTTGGAAGTTCTAGCGATGACGTAGTATCACGCTTTGGAAGGGATGGTAACGCCCCTCGAGAAGGTAATAAAAGGGCTTGCGCAGAAGAGAGGAGCCTCTTCTCTTCTCTTGTCTTTCGTTCGCCGATCATTCTGAGATCTAATGCTCAGATCATCGAAGTATTTGTGAAAGTCAGTTTATTATACATTCAATATAGTGAGACGTCAAAGTGAACAGCAAGTGAAAAGAATCGTTTTTATAACGCGTGGCGAGGCCACTATGTTAACGAGATACAGGTCAAACTAGGTGAAGTTGAAACGGACCTTAGAAAGCTTATATAAGTTTAGCTTCAAACAGTTAGCGGTCTACGATAACATAATTGTATTGTGCAGTACTACATGCAATTATAGAGAAAAGCTGAACAATTTCGACCGAGTACTTCAAATGATATTAGCTGTTTTATACGACTGGCAAAAGTGATTATCTCACCACTAGAGAAACACTTTTGTATAAGCCAGAAACAAAGCAAGGCTAACGCTGCGAGTGGAGTAGAAAGACTTCAGATTGCTTGCTTACAGAACGATACAGTATAATGGAGCATTTGAATACGGCAGTTTGTTCTTCTGACACTACAACTGAAGAGCAGATGGAAGGCTAAGAAGGCTTATTGCAATTGGGACATACTTCAATGGAGTAAGATAGCGACATGGAACTTCGCTAAATGCTATTCCACACAAGCGAACATGCGGTGAATACCATCTACACCCATGTTTCGTAAGTAAAGGCTGAATACCATCGAACAGCCATAGAAACAATTTCATACTCTGAATATGAATAATTTCTTCGGAAATTTCTACAAAACGTCATGATGATTGTCTACTGGA
This sequence comes from Meconema thalassinum, assembly GCA_946902985.2. Lineage (NCBI taxonomy): Eukaryota > Metazoa > Arthropoda > Insecta > Orthoptera > Tettigoniidae > Meconema > Meconema thalassinum. Next base: position 161,083,663 of record OX336393.1, on the reverse strand, counting down.
ACTTCAGGGAATTTTTCAAGAGAGGTCAGGGTAGTCCCGACTCACAATGAAGATTATTGCCGGAAGGATGTCTATTCGTTTTCGAGGAGCAGAGCGATTCACGGAGAAGGAAGCAGTTCGATTCTCCGATGGTGCTATTTCCTATTTCGAGGATGGAGCTCAGCTTTAACGTGGTGAAATGGATCCATCAGCAGTCTTCTTTGGGGAATTTTCCTCTGGAACGTCAATCGGCAGATAAGGTAGTCGTGAACGTTTATTGTATTTGAGTAACCTAGTAATGTTTGAGCAACCATTTTTCCCATATTTTTTTTACCCTCATGTATTTTGCCTTATTTTCTTGTTGAGATTCTTATTCTCAGTACACCTTGTTGAGTTTTGCATTTTTCGACGATTTATTAAGACATTGTTATGTCATGGGCATAGTTAACGATTTTGAATCAGTTGAGACTGATATTTAGATTTTTCAGTAATTAATATTTTTTTTTGTAGTCACGATTTGACTGTAAGTTAATGATTTTTATGGCAGATTTAAATTCAGACAGCGTGTCACTTTATTAAAGTAATTCTACCCCAGTTTAATTACTTTGAACAATTTTCTGTCATCATCAAGAAGGAAGAACATTTAAATGATTTTAGAGCGTTAAAATCTTACGTTATCGACGATCTTGGAAATACTAGTCGTTATTTGTATTGATTGCAACACAGACATTTATCGTCAGTTATGAATGAACATTGCATTATAGACAATTTTGTGAAAGAAGTAATGTTAATATTGAATTATTGAATGCATTAAAGTCAAGTACTTTTGTTAGGAGTTTTTCTCAATTAGAGAATTATTTAACGATGTTTGCATTCCCCAGTCTAATTGGATTCTATTCGACTACTTTGCAGTTTAGTCGCACTTTATTTGAAGATAGTATTTTCATACTACAATTTCTTTTAAGATGTTAGTCTTAAATTTTTGATAGACCAGATAGGCGTATATAAGCGTATTCACTATTAAATTTGTTTGTGATTGGCAAGTTTTGACTTCATTTCAGTTCATGAATGAAATCTACGAAGGTTAAAAAGAAAAACAGTTTTGAAACAATTTATGATTATAAAATTTTTAAGTGGAACTATGAATGTGTAATCGCTAGTGCAGCGCGTGTTGAAAGTCGCTGAGATATAATGCCCTTGAATATGAAGGAGGTTCCCACAGGAATAAATGTTAAAGAATTATTTGTGGAAGTTTTGTAAGTAATGTGAAAGTTTTAAATGCCATATAGATTAATATATGATGATTTTGGGCATATTTTTAATGCAGATTGTGCATTAACTTGTTAGCGAAGGATTTTCCGCTGGAGTAAGATTGTTATAGTTCGTTGAAAATTAATCAAGTGATTTACTGTTATAATTAACACGAGTTTTGAAAGAATTTGAGACAAGATTTGAGATAAGAAGGTTGCCGTCACAAATCATTATTAAGAACTTTATTAAAACAGATTGTGACATTAAAATGTATAACTAACCTTCATTGGTCGATTATATTAAACAGGATTATAAAAATTATCAACCGAATGAACATGTGGCTAATGTATTTATTAAACTAATAATTTAAACAATTTAAATGTTAATATTGTAAATAATTGTTGTAAATATTTTGAAAATAATATGAAACGAGAGTGATGTTAAAGGCGTGCTTATAATTTTTTTATTGTCTTTGACAAATATTATAAACAATTTCTAATTGTTATAAATAATTTTTGTGATTTTGTTATAAACATTTAAGAGCTAATCAAACATTTGGATTGAAGTTAACAAGTTTAAGAAATTTATGTAATGATCCATTAGGATGTGATCAAAGTACTTGAAAGATTTGCGTAAATATAATGTGAGTTGTCTTGTAAGACATTTAAAAGCTTGAGAGTGCAGGCTGGATTCTTACGTAACATAGCGTGTGAGAAGGGAGTGCATTTGACCAGTATGCAGCAGGCTGGAAGTTAGCCCGCAGCTGTGTCAACATATGGTTTTCAGAGAGTGAGGTCGTACACTCCGGCCTTGCGACTATAAATACCATTCTCTTGTTTATTAAAAGGAAACAAATGCTCTATATATGTCACACCCTGACGTCCTTTTCCAATCCAATAGTGTTATGAATATTACGGTATTTGGAGCTCTTGGGAGCTAAAATGTTTAATATCATGTTGTATATTATTTTTGCAAGTCCTACTGGAGGACGTAGTCAGATTGACTTGGGCTACTGATAGCCACGTATATTTTGTTGTGTTAGGAAAATCAGACCCTTTATTAGAAATAAAGCTTTTGTACAGTTCAAAGTTCTCGTCTTCGTTTCTGGTTCATTTTTAAATGTCATGGCGGAGATTATTGTGTGAACAGACTTTTAGTGATCCTGTTGTCAACTCAAACCCCGAGATAATTAAGAGGTAAGCAACGGTAAGTATAAACCCCCGTCTATTTTGGTGTGTTCCACAATGATTTCCAGTGAATTTCTGTGCTCTTATCTCGATAGTATCTGTCAGTGCCATTTTCATTGATGTAACTGTGCCGGTGCGATTGATAATTGGCAATCCGATTGAGGGGGGCGGATATCTGACAGCCTACTATCCAGGTAAACGGGGACAGTACCGTTAGTAAATACGGCCCATCCAAAATATCTGAGAGTTACTCTGGATCGTACTCTGACCTACAAACAGCATTGCAAGAATACGAGAATGAAGGTGGAAGCCAGAAATAATATCCCTCGTAAGATCACTGGTAGTACGTGGGGCTCTCTACCACAAACCCTGCGTACAACGGCACTAGCAACATGTTACAGTGCTGCCGAGTATGCGTGCCCTGTTTGGTACAAATCCACCCACGCAAACATAGTTGATAAGGCTCTGAATGAAACGTGTAGGCTTATTACTGGTTGTTTGAAACCTAAGCCACTTGCAAAACAGTACCAACTCACTGGCATAGCGCCGCCAGATATCCGTCGTAAAGTAGCTGCCGACGTGGAAAGAACAAATCAGGCCCATCAGAAAAACCACCCATTACATGGGCACGTTCCAGCAGCCCCAAGGTTGAAGTCCAGAAGAAGCTTCCTCAAGACCACTTCAGTCTTGCAAACAACTCCAGCTACAGCAAGGAAACAATTGTGGATCTCTCGACTTGAAAATAACTTTGCATGGCCTCCCCCTTTGGAAACCCTCCCACCTGGGCATGAACAGATTGGATCATGTGGAGGGCACTCAATAGGCTTCGTTCCGGAGTTGGAAGATCCAGATGTAATCTCCAGAAGTGGCACTTCGCTGTGGATTCTATCAACTGTGATTGCGGAGAACCACAGACCATGGAACACCTACTGGATTGTTAGCTATGCCCTGCATCTTGCACAGATGATGATCTTCTGCATGCGACACAGAGTGCAATTGAAGTAGCGAGATTCTGGTCAAGATTAGTGTAGTCTTGTAATTCTTTCACTTAATTTTGCTTTAATGATACCATTTGTTCCTGATTCGAATATATATATACTAGTTAATCACAAATTGGAGAGAAAAATGGCTTTAGATATCAGGTCTTCTTGGCAATCTGACCATTTATACTTGTAGAGGCCATCAAACATAAAGGTACAGCAACTTACGAGTTTTAGAAAAAATTTGCATCTATCACAAATTCTAAAAACCACAAACTCTACTCATTTCCTAACCATACATTGGAATTTTCGAGAACTGTTATGCGTCTGGCTCGAAGCAAGTGATTGTAAACATTATGGCACTTACTGTAAATGTGGTGTTCAATGAATCCACCTATTGCTTGCATATACCTAAGTATATTCACAGCAACAAACCCAAAACACAATAGGTATAACACACCTACCTCTATACTGTCCAAATGTGTAGCTTTTGACATGTCCGTAACTTCATTCCACTTGTTGTATACATCCTCTACTTTCACCCCATCACTCATTCTAGCACGTAACATGGCACCTTGTCCACGCACTATGTGACCTGTCAACCAGAATATGTCAATGACCTACCTCTCCAACTATTTCAGCTATAGCAGTCAATATAATAAATCAGGCTATAATGGTTTCAAAGATGTAGTTGGTATACAATTACAGTAGGAGTAATCTGTGCTGATAGAAATTATAATTATTGACAATTATTATTATTGTTGTTGTTACAATCATACTGGAGTATTCTGAACTGGGGCTCTTCCCACTTCTGAATTTATGCCTACTACTCCCCTAGACAGGAATCTCGTCCTTTGCACCTAGTTCAAATGCATGAAGGGTTATGTACTGTATATGGTTGTTCTGGGACTTGGGCACATATCGGAATGGATTACCACTCCGCCATCCTGGGCAAACAGATACAATATGTTCATATTCGATGTGTAGGCCTGCTTGTGAGGAAATGTCTGCAATACTTTAAAAAATTCCAGAATCACATTCATGAGTGTAAAATGCAGTGTCTTTTGCTTAGAGGGGATTCAACCAGTTCCACACACTTGAAATCTATTGAAGAAATTCATACACACAATTCAAATATCAAATCACTGGTAAACATCAACTAAAAAATTTTTGTATTAAACCTGCTTAGCATTCAATCAAGATCAACTACAATCCTCAGACCTTAATGTAGAAAAAGCATGGCGGCGATGGTTGCCCTACCAATAGCTAAGATCATGTCATCGGGCTTGTCACAGTTCGTGTATATTATTATTTTTACTCACATAGAGCCTAAAATATATCACAAGACGAGACTACGTTCCGAAGAAATGTGCATCAATAATTTAGACTTACCTGAATTAATTTATCTATATAGTGCTGGCCTCGAATTATAGGTTTCTTCGTCTTCACCCAAGGGGTAGCTACAATAGTCTCACTGTTTCTGTGGTTGAATAAGAATCTTTTTGGCGAGTTATCACGATTTGTATTTAAGTTCAATATAATCATCATCATTTCCCCTTATCCAGCTCCTGCCGGGTCGGGGTATTGATGGCACTTCTCCACTTTCCTCTTTCCTTCCACCATTCTTCTTGCACGATCTTGTCCCAGTCCAGATTTCTTTTTCTTACGCTGTTCTTCACTGAATCAATCCACCTTGTTCTAGGTCTTCCTCTTGCTCTCTTACCCTTGCACTTCGCCTCCAGCATCTGTCTTGGTATTCTATTTTTCTCCATCCTCTTTACATGTCCAAACCACCTTAGTTTATTCTTCTCAATTCTCTCATTTAGTTTTCCCATCCCAACTTCCTTCCTAACATCTTCATTCCTCACTCTGTCTTTCCTTGTCTATCCTATCATACTTCTTAGGAATTTCATTTCACTGGCTTGGATTCTACTCTCTTGCCTGCTTGTCAGGGTCCAAGTCTCAGCTGCATAAGTTAATATGGGAACATAGTACACTTTATACATTACCTACTTGCTTTTCCTTGGTACTTCCTTATCCCAAACAAGTTTTCTTACACTTTGATAGAATGCATTGCTCTGCTGTACCCTCCTGCCAATCTCCATGTCCAACCTACCAGTTTGCACCAATTCACTTCCTAGGTATTTGAACGTGTCCACAATTTCCAAATTCTGACTTCCAATTTTCACAGTGCCCTTTCCTTGTCTTTCCCCTCGTCATCACCATGGTCTTGCTTTTCTCTATACTGATTTTCAGGCCGTACTTCTGAATATTTTCGTTCAGTGCATCTAGTTGTTTTTGCACTTCTTCGGTGTTCCTTCCCCAGACCACAATATCATCTGCAAATAACAGTAACTTCATTTCTTTATGTCCATATGCTTCCTTTGTTTCCTTTACAATTTCATCCATCACCATTATGAACAAGAGAGGTGACAGCACACTCCCCTGTCTTAGTCCAGTCTTGTTCGTAAACCAATCTGTCTTTCCAACTGGGGTCAGTACCCTGCTAACACAGTTGTTGTACATTGCTTGCACCATTTCCAACATTTCTCTTCCCAGTCTCTTCTTAACCATGGTTTCCCATACCTTCTCTCTGGGGACACTATCATATGCCTTTTCTAGATCTATGAAAGTCATGATCAAATCCTCTCCATATTCCCAGTTCTTTTCCATCACCTGCCTCAAGCTAAATATTGGGTCCACTGTGGATCTTCCACTCCTGAAGCCGTACTGTTCCTCTTGCAACTCTCCTTCCACCTTTCTTCTCATTCTTCTTTCAATAATTATAGAATAATATTATTAGCAAAAAATCAAACAGATTCTGAAGTAGGAGAGAAGAAAGTACCCGGTTACTGAAGTGCTGTCCCAGTACATGCAGAGTATTTGTGTACACAATCGGAATGAGAATAGTGTTGCCTGAAATAATCGAACCAACGCCATAGAGATACAATTCAATTAAGACCTCTCGTGGAATTGCCCAAAATTTCGGGTAAAACATCACACCAAATTAGTTGATTGAAATAGGCAAAGAAGTCGTCGTGTGGATATAAGAACATAATTATGGAGAATACTACACACAAGGGACAAGATAATATGTTGCCATCTAACCTATTAAACATTCACTGTTACCGTTTGGAATAGTTGTACACTGAAAATAGTTGATTTAGTAAAGTATTATAGGTTGGAAAGCACCATCTCCCTCTTACGGAATTATCGCGGCACACCATCTCGCAATATAAGTACATAATTGGCAAGGTACTCACAACACTTTATTACACACATCATAATAAAAAATAACTTGCAAGCTGTAAGAATCACAAAAGTATGAATAATAACGGAACACAATGAGTTCACTGTTTGGCACAGGGGGAACATCTTCCTTAACCAATAAAACAGAAGTTCACCGTATTATTAGGCGTGTATACAAGGCAGTGTAGAACATCTGCCAGACTGGTAATGGTTTACGGAGGCACATATTGCTGAGCGTTCAAGATAACGTCAACGGTTTGGTCTAGCCGTACATGCTCATTGCGTTTTCCCTTTACGTACTTAAGTTCGACAGTACTGACATGTACTAAGCTATTATTATATTGTCACTAACTAGCAAATCATTGCGGTGTATATTCTTGAGACACTTCTATTATGCTTTAGTCTTAGGTACTTCAACATCAGAAGTAAATGACACAATGCCATCGGTTGACTGGACAATCATCACACAAACGAACCGGTCCATATTAAGCGCATTACCACATATTTACATACGATTGCAGTACATTAACGTGAACTGGACTTTACAGACATACAGAAGACACTAAAAATTACAGATAAGCGACAGTTTATCCCAACTTTCATCAAACGAAGCTAATCAAAGCTAAATAGTGTATCCCAGCAACGAATGTAAACAAACAATATGCCGGGGCTTCAGTATACGCCATTTTCACACTTTCGAGACCTGCATTAAGGTCTGAGTATTGTAGTTGGTCTTGATTCAATATAGAGTTTGCCTAAAATTCAATCTTCTTGTCCCATTTACAATGTGTACCGTGCATCTGTACTCAACTGTCGCCTGTTAAGGTTACATACAACAACTGTTTTGTGACACAAATATCAAAGTCTTCAAAAAATAAAAACAGTGAAAAGTTATGCATGCGTTCATAGGACACAGATATGTTCACTTGTATGGTACACTAAATGGAAAATACTATCAATTTTTAGTCTATTTTCAATTTTGAAAAAATAGGCTTATGAGATCACCTTTTGTCCGTGTGTGTCCCCCCTAATAACTTCTAAACGGCTGGAGCGATTTCAATGAAGCTCGGTAAGGTCATAGCACTATTCCGGGCGACCCCGACCGTGCCCTTCAAATTTTGTTACGTCTCACCAATCCAACATGGCGGCTGTGCAAAATATTTCACCAGCATTCAATATCTCCGAAACTATTTGAGATATCACCCTGGAATTTTCTACGGTGATAAAAGGAACTACTAGAAGTTCATCTATGTGACATTTGAAAAACTGGTAACTACAAAACCAACATGGCGGCCATGCGAATTTGCGACTTTTAAATAGAAGTTTCTCGCGTTTTAACCAATCAAACGCAATAAAACTTGGTACAGTATATGTTTATACACATTGTAATGCACCGACATCTAACATTGTTCAATTGTTTACATAACCACAAGATGGCAGAAATGCGAAATATTTCACCGGCATTCTATATCTCTGAAACTATTAGCGGTATCACCCTAAAATTTTGTACGGAGATAAAGGGCACTACTGGAAGTTCATATATAAGACTTTCAAAACCCGGTTAATTACAAAACAAACATGGCAGCCAAGCGAATTTGAAAATTTTAAATAGACCTTTCTCGCGATTTAATGCTTCAAACGCAATGAAATCTGGTACAGGAAATGTATATATATATATTGTAATGCACTGGTATCTAATTTAGTTCAATTGTTTACATAACCTCAAGATGGCGGCTGTGCAAATTTTAAAATTAAGTTTTTATTTCTTGTGTCGTAATCATGAGATCGAAGTGAAAGTTTGAGTAATGAACCTACGCAATAATTTTCCTTTAATGGTACATGACTCTATGGCCTATACACTTAACAATCCAACATGGCGACTATCCGAAATATTTAGACGGCTCTGAATATCTACGAATCTATTATAGCAATCAAACTGAATTTTTTTATGTTCATAGGGGCTATGAACATAGTTCACCTATAGGACTTTAAATAACCTGGTGATCACAAATCCAACATGGCGGCGACGCAAAGTATAAATAAACACATGGATGTTTCTCGCAATTTAACCATCCGAGAGTAAATCCTTATACGAATGTTAATCCACTGGCATCTAATTTATTTCAATTGTTTCCATAACCATAAGATGGCAGCTGTGCAAAATTTTAAAATCTCCTTGTTACTTCTTGTGTCCTAATCATGCGATTGAAATTTGAATGCTACACGTACACAATAATCTTCATGTAACAGTACATAACTCTAGGACCTACATATATAAAATCCAACATGGCGACCATCCGAAATATTTAGTCGATTCGCAATATCTACGAATCTATTACAGCAATCAAACTGAAATTTTGTATGTTGATAGTGGCAATTAACATAAGTAGGATATATGAAAATAGGCTGTATAGTTCTTCACGGAAATACTTGTTATTAGTGCATTAACATCTGCAGATTCAAGGTCTCTCTTCCTGTAATTCTCTAACCTTGCCTGTCCTGCAGCTGATGACAGGGGTACTATTTGTGGGAGGAATGCCACAAGAGCTGAAGAGAAAATGCTTTCAGGTCTGGATAAAATGTGAATCACACTAACTGTAATAGCCAAAAAAATTCACTGTGACAAATAGGGTATTTTTATATAGATTTTAAAACAGGAGTCAGCACTTAAGAATTATGACTTCATAAAAGAGAAAACACATTGATGATGAACATACTAGCAAGATTTCTCTGTACTTAAGTGTTCATGATGGTTTGTCAATCTAAAATACGATTACCTTAACATCAGACAATTTATTCCTTTCCTAAAGCATGCACACATGATAATTGTAACCGGTTAAAGGGATAACTAAAGAAAATCCTAATGTGTTATGAATTTTTGTAGTGGTTACTCGGGTACAAACTACTCAAGCTACCGTTTGTACCCTACTACTCGGGATGATGGAAGTGAGCCCTAATCTCAGAGGTCCGGAAGAGGAAACAGGTTGCCTAGGGATAGTCGCTAACGAAAAGAGATGTCATTTTAACTCACAATCATATATTCCATAACAGTAAACAATACAAAATAAATGAACCTTAAACTACGTCGCATCCATTTACATTTAATAAAGTGTTAAACTGATATTTATAAGTATGTAAATTACATATTGGGACGATGCCTGGAACAATAAATGCGAAGACTCGACGATAAAAGAAAATGATTTCTATTTAAGCAAGGCGCAAAACTTAACCCAACCTGAAAAGAAAAACACACTCACACTGCCGGCACATACAGTCACCATACCACTAAACTAAAATTAATAAAACAGAAACTAACAAATAGTAAAACCAACAAGCTGGAAAGATAGCCCCCCTCCCCCCAAATGCAAATAATTTCAAGGAACACTAAAAACGAACAAGAGCTAGACGGACTACGCGTCTGAGTAGAGGAATAACAGAAACAGTCGACAGGGGTAAAGGTTTACCTTCATAATAAAATGACAAACTTGCCATCATAGAAATTCCCCACAAAGCATAAAGAAAATACATTCACAAAACACAATAGTAAGAAGAATCGCCCTGGCAAGTACAAATAAAAGGAAAGCACGAAGCTTCTTGCCAGTGGTCAAACAAACCTACTTCACACCTTCTAGGTCTTACAAACTTGATGCCTAGGACAAACATACAACAAAATAGGTCTTACAAACTTGATGCCTATGAATTACTTAACCTCAAAATCACATCCCCCCCCTGAAGGCTAATTAAACAACCTAGATCCAATGATCCACCAAATTACTTGTTTGGACCTCGAAAGACATAAACAAATATCATGCCGACAATAACTAATAACCCAGAACACATCACGCAAACACGCCGACCTCGCGCCGAAATTTAGCGACAACAAACCCCACAATTTATCAAATCAATCCCCATCAAAATGAATCGAGAACCATGTTTACTTAGCAATTTAATCTAAATCTTATTTCCTGAATCAAACAAAAATATAACTGGTGTTCTCCATAGTGTTAACCTTGCACGTGGTCAGATCTAAAGCGTCACCAACGGACGCGGCTTTTAAAACAAGTTTTGGCCTGCACGAGGCAAACAAAATATTTACGTAAATTAAACCAACATGGACTTGAAATGCAACGGCGGGTGATAAACATTACTTAACAGAAAACAAGGTATTACAAATGATACATAGGATTAACACATTGGAAATACAGCCCGCGTTACTACGCAATTCAACTAAGCCAATTTTACATTCTAACCACGCACACTAAACGGAATTAAAATAAAATTAAACTCGTTTACAAAGAATTGAAATTTAAATGTTCATCAGTCCCCTGGCCGATCCACTTAACAAATTACTGTTCACATCGGCAGGGTCTTCGGGAGAACCCGAGGCCACCTGATACGGCGTCTCCCGTAGAAATTTTTACATCCACCTACCTCAGTTGCTGGTGATAAAAGACACAGTTCTTCATGCCTAACTCACAGAGCTAGGGTCCACCATCTTGTCCAATTCAGGCCTACCACCACAAATTGTCGCAGATTAAAATAAATGGCCATATGCCATTGGAAGTTTTGAGTCATCTTAAGTTGGTACCTTGGAGTTTTAACAGTTGCTACTAGCACACTAGCGCCAATGTTTCTGATCACAACCAGCACCGTGGAAATTTCCACGATGACATGGCCTATACGGTGCCGCAAAAGTATGGTCACTATTGCAACATGTTGTAGAATTTGAGTAATCACACAGAAAGTCACATTTGGGGGAAATGGGAAGTTGTTGGATCTTTATTTCAGATGTTTCCAGGGGGTTTATTTTAGGATAGCCCCCAATTTGCCAGATGAGTTAAAATAAAACGTGTGAGACAGTGAAATGGCATAACTCACATTTTCCTGCCCAGCCTGCTGCAGATTCAATGATGGAACCATTCTCTTCACAAGATTCATGACAAAGCCACACCACAACTGGAGCAATTAGTTCAGGACGCAATTCAGCAAAGAATTCTGGGAAGGAAGCAAAAATTGAAATTCTTGATTACAATGTAAGGTAATAATGGCATTGAGATTTACAAATGTTCATAATTCAGTAATAAACAGACAATTAGAGTAAAACCAAACATACTTCCAAACATGTTAAATCTTTATTGAACATGCATCTAATTAACGCTGCAATTGGGCCAAGAGGACCATACAAATCCAAGGACATATGCTGCCCAGCTAATAGCCTGCAGATTACAGAGGGTGAGTGGCTATAGGACACTTTCAGTCCGTAATTTCTATTTGTTCCAAAATATTTAATAATGTTCCCTTGTTCTAGTAATGTAGGATTTTGAGATCGTTTTCGATATTGGTGAATTTATCCCCAGAAATAGAAATTGACAAAGCGCAAAGATTGAACCCAGGACATAATCTGACTGAAATTAACTTTGATACTAACATATTTTATGACACATTAACGGAATATGTAAAGAACTCCAGCTAAAAAACTTCCTAAGAATAGTCACTTACTCTACCCACCCACACTGCACACAATATTATTTGGTACATGCACTAAGTCAGTGACACCAGAGGGACATCGGCATGCACTCCCCACCTCCGCTTTCCACTCCCACTACCCTCCCTCTCTTTCGCACACCATGCGATTTCTTTCCGGCAACGAGACTCTTTCCGGCTGTCTCAATCAGTTGCTCCCCACTACAATTTGTGATTCACAGTTTGTCCTGACAAGAGATAAGTCCCTTTCGCGTTCTCGCTTTTTTATTGCCCAACATAAATTTACTATCGTCTCGATATTTAATGTTTATATTTTTTTTCATAGATTTCCACAGATATAGTCCGGGACAGCTTAATTAAGTTACTAGATCAAAACAGGGTAGGCAACATTAACAGCCGTCCCCTATGCCTACGTAAATGTTGGTTTATGGTTGCATTTCTTGAAGTTAAGTTGTTTTCAGGTGCGAGCACATTGTCGCCAACCCTGCTTAAAATCTCGCCATCTCCAAAGCCCATAATACCAGTAAAATTTCGTAACACAAAGTTGCCGACATTTTTCTCCCAGAATGCATTTTCCGCACATTCTCCCAACATAATAATTACGAATTTTACTAGTGCCTATTATCTGAATAATTTCACAGTTTTCTTTGGAATTTTAAGTCTAATAAAGTTAAAACAAGTTGTACAAGGTAAGTACTACTAATATACATCGATTAAAACAGTTTTTACAGTTATTATAGACCCTTGATTATGGAATATGTGCACGTTCATACTCACTCGTCTGAGATGTTTGCAAGCTTTTATTTAATTAATTTTTGCATAAATTCTTATTTAGATTTTATCATGAAGATGGATTGGAGAAACTCTACGAAGATCACTGGCGAATCAACTAGGTTTTGAGTAAGTAGCCTAGTACATAATTAAAAGTACAAAGTTATTTAATCGTTGTTTTATGTATTTTTATATTCAGTCCGAGCACAAATAACGTAATAAAGAACCTTAATGGTCTTTGGAAATTTTGGAAAAGTCTTCTGACTGCATTTTTCGTATAATACACACCAAACATAACCTAAAATATATACCATGTCTACAAGTTCACTCCCAGGGACATATTCTTAGGATCAATTCGCCTTGTAATATACCGGTACATTACATTACCGGTATCTTATTCATGACTTCCAAGTGCCGTCAGCCATAGTATTATAATACACTGCATATGTTACTCGAAAGCTTGAAAGTAGTCTATGATTCACACTCTGCTAGTTGTAGTGAGAATGCATTGGCGATTATTTATGTAGTTGGCAACTGACCTATAGCCTACTTAGTAGTAGGCAGATAAAATATTTATATTAGGACCATTTTTGTTTCAGTTATGGTTGCGACAGATTAGTGTGGAAGCCTTCAACGAACTTCAAGGGTTGTGCAACATGAATCAATCATCATTCCGAAGAGCCATATGCACTGCGGTTGAGTCACAGATGCACATTTTCAGAGAATACCAACAATATCTCTTGGCTCTCTTTTAGTTCTCAACATAAGTTACTGCACCACTGAATGTCTGGGTGAAAATTACTGATGTACTTAAGTTGGGTGAGACAAAGACACTGTTCGCTACTTGGTTAGATGACACAGTTCGTGCGAAGCCACTGGTTGCAATACGTTATAAATATTCCTCGCAACTATAGCCTAGGCTACTTGTATTATTAATTCTGAATGAAAGTAGAACGCGACTTATACATTTGCATCGGACATGATTGTGACGCTTACATACCTTGTGTCCTTGTTTCATCTTCTGGGCGATATTACGTATTGAAATTGGGAACCCTGGTCACTACTGCATTTCATATATGTGCATGAGTACATAAATATGCGTTTTAATTTATTGCTCTTTAAAAACAGCTGCCATGTTCCAACAGTGCTTGCATCTCATTCAACTGTCAACAAGGCGCACTCTAGCGGCACACCAATGCGCACACATTGTTGCCAACATGTGGGATACAAAATCGGCTTCCTTTGGTCATAAATGAATATTTTTTCTAAAATTACCTCCCTCCGGAACAGTGCAAACCGCATCAAAATCCATCCAACGTTCTCGAGATTACCCACTTTCTTCAGCTCAATGGTTTATCCGCCGAACTGTCAGCACACATCTCTAAGAAATACAACTCTAGAATAGACGACTGTCTGGACGAAACCATTGGCCGCTACTAGGCCAGGTGACTGTGTGGATGAAAATTACTGCTTTTGATACAAGCAAGGGGGACTGGGGTATAAGCCCCAGGTTAGGTTTGTATGTAAAGCCTTATTCCGGGTTCACCACACTCGAACTAAGAGGCAAGACCAGTGCCAAACAATAATGTTGGCACTGCTGAAAAATTTAACAACACCCTTTAGCGATAAAATGTTCAACTCTTGTATCTGTCACATTACATATGGTAAGTTACTGTAGAAAATTTTCCAGATATTGATGGAGGTTGACTGTTTTTCAATCGCTAGGCAAAGTTCAGAGTAGCGTACTCCCAGCATCAAACGCCATATTGTGTTTTTCAATCGCTAGGCAGCGCTGCCAAGGGAATTAATGTGGTGGGCAAGTTGGTCATATTTACTCGGTGCTATTTGTGCTGAATAAGCATTAACCCTTTGGAGTAGTGACACTCCGTAGTTGCTTGTTGTGTTTCTCCTACCAGCTGTGAACACTATGATTTGTGTCATGGATTTGTATGTTAATTGCATGAATCTTAATTTCATGGCTTGATTTCGTTTATCGAAAAGTGCTGTGATGGCTGACCAATAATTGTTAGGTCGTTACGCCATACAAACACCACCCCTGGTTTTTGTCACGCACAGTGGGGGTAGACACGCATCAATAATTTTCATCCAAACTAATGGTTTGTGCCTAGACCAATCATTTTTAGGCACTGAGGCGCTGGTTTTACCGATTAGTTCGAAACATGGAATCCTCGCGATCAGCGTTCATTACGGTGGTAAATACGGTTCTACATACAAAACAAAACTAACCTCGGGCTTACGCCCAGTAGTGCAATCAGTAATTTTCGTCCAGACTGTCGTCTAACCAAGTAGCGAATGGTTTCGTCCAGACAGTCGTCTAACTAAGAAGAGCCCGATTATTTCTCCTTTTTTCCCCCACATAATTGCAACATTACATGTGTCGTCTAATGTAGGCCTATTTTGTATCGGATATGTTGGTAACTAATGATGTCAATGTGATCGCTGCAGCAGTTTCACATACTAAATATGCTGTCGAACATGGCTGCTGTTGTTAAATATACAATAAATAAAAACACACATTTTAAGTGATTAAGCACATATATCCGGTGCAGAAGTGATCAAGGTTAGTAGTTACAACTGACAATGCCCGCCCCCCGCCCCGCCAAAAGATGAAATATGGTATGAAAATGATATATTATCAAAGTGAAAGTGAAAAGGAAAAGAGTGATACGTTGTACAGAATTAATCTGAAATTTCCCTACAGAATATAAGTCGTGCTGTAAAGGGGATAGCGGGTGGGTTAGAGACAGCGAAGGAAAAAACATCTATTAGGACATCATTTCCACAATTATTATTCATCATTACACATGGTAGGTAGTAGAACAGATTGCAGAAACTATCGGGGAATAACACTGATGAGTCATTGTGCAAAGATCTTCGAGAAAGTTTTGGAAAAGAGAATTAGGACAAGGATATAAGGAGGGATGAGGGAAGAACAACATGGCTTCGGAGCAGGAAGGTCCACAGTGGATTTGATTTTTGCTGTAAGGCAGTTACAAGAACAGCACTATGAGTATGGAACAGATCTGCTGATGGCCTTCCTGGACATTGAGAAAGCATATGACAGTGTAAGCAGAAACAAAGTATGGAAGTCCCTGGAGGATAGAGGAGTAGAGAAATGGACTATAAAGAGGATAAAGGAGATGTACAAGGGAAGCGTGAGCTGTGTGAAAGTGGGAGGAGAGAGATCAGACTGGTTGGAACAGAGAAACGTCCTGAAACAAGGAAGTGCACTGTCACCGTTACTTTTCATTGTGGTGATGGATGACATAATGACCCGAGTGGCACAAGTAATTGGGGAAGGAAAGATGAAAGCAATGGTGTTTGCAGATGATTTGGGGAAACAAGGAGGAGGAGGAGGTACAGGAACAGTTGGATGTGTGGGAAGGAATAATACAAGGATATGGGATGAAATTTAGCATAAATAAGAGTGAGATGGTGATCACAACAAGGAAGAAGGAAAGAACCACAACGGGAATAACAATTGGTGGGGAACAGCTGAAGAAAGTGGAGAGTTTCAAGTATCTGGAAAGCCTGATACAAGATAATGGAAGAAACGATACAGAAATAAATGAGCGGGGGAGACAGGCAGAAGCATTTCGGAGGAGTGTGAGAAGCATGTTATGGAGCAAGGATGTCCCTCAGAACAGCAAAAAGATCATATATCGGACGTACTATGTCCCTTTCCTGACGTATGCCTCGAAGACCTGGGTTATGAAAGGAAGGGAGAAGAGCAAAATACAGGCCAGTGAGATGAGGTTCTTGAGAAGCAGTATTGGAGCTACAAAGATGGACAGAATAAGAAATGAGAGGACCAGAGAATTAATGAAGGAGGAACCATTACAGGATGGTATAGAGAAATCTAGACTTAGATGGTATGGACATGTAAAACGAATGGAGGAGAAGAGGATACCCAGGAGAGTACACGAGACGAAGTGGGAAGGAAAGAGACCGAGAGACAGGTGTTTTTTTTTGTTTTTTTTTTAGCGTATGGCTAAAGGAAGAATTCCAGAAGATAATAAGGGAAAGGATGCCAACAGACAATCCTAAAACAGGGGAAGAGGAATGGAAGCAATTCAAAAACACAATGGTGGAAGCTGCAGTGGCAGTATGTGGAAGAACAAGCAACAGAAAGCGGTGTAAAGAGACACCATGGTGGAATGAAAGAGTAAAAGAAGCTGTGGGAAGGAAGAACAAGGCTTTCAGAGTGTGGTTCCAGGAAAGAACTGATCTAACAAGAGAAGATTATAAGATAAAGAAGAAAGAAGCAAACAAGATTGTCGCAGAGGAGAGGAAGAAGTGGATGGTAAAGTGGACAGAGATGATGGAGGAAGACAGCAGAGGAAATAAGAAAGTACTTTATGGGATGGTCAAAAGTAAGAGAAGAGGTCTGCGAGAGGATGTGGTAATGATGGACAGAAACGGAAATGAGGTACACAACAAAGAGGCACTCAAGACAGTGTGGAGAGAGTACTTTGAGGATTTGCTGAATCCAAATGGTCATAGGGAGGAAGACAATGTATTGGAAGATGGAGAAGACAAGACAGGAATGGAAAAGGACCTGACTTGGAGAGAACTGGAAATGGCTATTGACGTCAGAAAAGTTGGATGGCGCAGCCACGCGGTAGAATGTTGAAGCTATAACATAGTGACTGGTAAGGTTTATTTACATGGTGAAGCATTGACGTCTTGATGGAAACAGAAAGGAATGTGTCAAATTCAAGGAAGTACTGCTTTGTATACGGTTGCAAATCGGATAAAACGAGTACGAAATCTCTTCACTACTTTCCTGTACAAAAAGTTCAGAGAGAAAGATGGGCTTCGGCACTGTCAATTGGAAAACGTGCTACACGTTACTTGACAGTGTGCAGTCTGCATTTTTGTGAAGACGACTTCTTTCCACAGCGTAAGCACCGGTACTGTTGATTATTGATAGTTATTGTCTCTAATTTGTATTCACAAGAATTTAGCTACATCAAAAATACTGATAAACTTGTAGCCTAAAACTTCTGTGCCGTACATAGAATGTAATCCGCTCTTCGTAAACTTATTTTAGGGGTTCTTCCGATTGACAATAGCCGAATGGTTAGAAAACTTAAGAAAAATGCTGTTCCTAGCCTTAATTTGCCAGAAAATGCATATTCTTGCCTTTGAACAGCAAGTATGTAGGTCAATATTTGCAATATTGAAGTATGATTTGAGCATCCCAAGTAACGCTTCTTTGAACCCAAAACATTCATGCAAATTCAGGGTTGCTGGATTCAATTTATTATCAGGGAGTCGTCCTTTGAGTTATGTGAGATATATATACTGTGAAATTAATAAAAACATCGATACCGCTAGGCTCCCGAGTACAGGCTTCATATATGTAACAGCAGAGAGTAAATTAACTAACTACATGTGGGTAATATTTTTAACTGGTAGTAATTAAGCACTGCATTTAAATTGATTATAAAAATATTTCTATCAATGAAAGAAAATATGTAGTATTTTGCCATCATAAATTAGAAGTCATAACAAACGCACACCCAATCACTGTCTTGTTTACTTCTCGTCACTATCTCGCCGCCATATTGGAAACAGCTGACCGTAAGCTCCTCCCCCGTTTCGGACGTCAATAGACAAGATGAAAGGAGGAAGGGCACCAGGTGTGGATGAAGTGTGTTGAAATGGTGAAGGCAGCAGGGGAGGTTGGGAAACAGTGGCTGTACCGTGTGATGAGGGTGATATGGAAGGAGAAAAATACCCTAGAAGATTGGAAGAAAGGATTAATTGTCCCAATATTTAAGAAAGGAAGCAGAAAGGAGTGCAGAAATTACAGGGGAGTCACACTCATACCTCACTGTGCCAAGATATATGAAAAGATATTAGAAAGTAGAATACGAGCCAAAGTGGAGAGAAAATTGAGAGAGGAGCAGTATGGATTCAGACCTGGGAGATCAACAGTGGATCTCATATTTTCAGTGAGACAGCTCCAGGAACACCACTACGAATTTGGAGAGGATCTGTTGATGGCCTTCCTGGACATCGAAAAGGCCTATGATAGTGTGTGTAGGGAGAAGGTTTGGAAAGCAATGGAAAACATGGGAGTGGAAAAAGGGACTGTAGGCAGAGTGAAGGAGATGTATTGTGGAAGTGTGAGTTGTGTGAAAGTTGGAGGGGAAAGAACAGACTGGTTCAGACAAATGAGTGGCCTGAAACAGGGTAGTGCGCTGTCACCCCTTCTCTTTATTGTGGTTATGGACGAGGTAATGACACGGATAGCAGGAAAGATAGGAGAAGATAAGATGAAAGCAATGGTGTTTGCAGATGATCTCATGGTCTGGGGAAACAGGGAGGAGGAAATTCAGGAGCAACTGAAGGCTTGGGAAGAAACAGTGGGAGAGTACGGATGGAAGTTCAACATCAGTAAATGTGAGATCCTGTTAACGACCAGGAAAAAGAACAGACCAATGAGTGGGATAACACTTGGAGGTGGACAGCTGAAGAAGGTGGAAAGTCTCAAGTACTTGGGAAGTATAGTGGAGGAAAATGGGAGAAATGACAAAGAGATTACGGAACATGGCAGACAGGCAGAAGCATTTCTGAGAAGCATTAGGAGCTTAGTGTGGAATAAAGATGTCCCACAAAAAAGCAAGGAAGTGTTATACAGAAGCTACTATATCCCGATACTGACCTATGCTTCAGAAACGTGGACAATGAAGAAAAGAGACATAAGCAGAATACTGGCAGGTGAAATGAAGTTCCTGCGAAGTAGGATCAGAGTAACAAGAAGAGACAGGGTGAGGAATGAAAAGATCAGGGAAATAGTGAAAGAGGAGCCCTTGCAAGGTAGCATTGAGACATCAAGACTGAGATGGTATGGACACGTAAAGAGAATGGATGAGAAGAAGATTCCCAAGAGGATACATGAGATGTAGATGCAGAAGAAACGACCAAGGGGAAGACCAAGAGATAGATGGCTGAAAGGAGTGGAGGAATGTGTCAAGAAGAGAGGCGAGGACTGGACCAGAGTGACAGCGGAGAGGTCGTGGGAAGAAAGAACTAAGTGGCGAGGCTTATGTTCCAAACAGACCCAGCCTGGGGCTGGAAACTGTACATGATGATGATGGCTTTTATGCCGGGAGTGTCCGAGGACATGTTCGGCTCGCCAGTTTTGTAGCTGCTTCGAGACGGACACCCAATGGGTGAGCTACAAGTACCGTTGGGGAGGAAAGTTGGAATGGAGGGTCGAGGAGTTGGAAGGTAGCGGCTGTGGCCTATAGTTAGGGACCAACCCCGGCATTTGCCTGGAAGGAAGATGGGAAACCACAGAAGACCATCTTCAAGGTTGCCGGCGGGGGATTCGAACCTCCTCGCCTCCCGGATGTGAGCGACTGCCAACAGTCATGCCGCAACGACCTCGGCTAACTCACCCGGTGACAGGTGGCTGAAGGGGGTGGAAGAAAGCGTGAAGAAGAGAGGAGAAGACTGGACAAGGGTGGAGGCTGAGAGGTGGTGGGAAGACAGAAGACGTTGGAGAGGCTTGTGTTCCAAACAGACCCGGCCAGTGGCTGGAAACTGTTCAAGATGATGATGATGACACAAGGTATTTAGGCTAATTTAAGTATTCTACTTGGTTCATCACTCCTGAAGTGTTACCTCTATTATGGTAGGTATGTCGTTTTGCTTTGAACATTTTTGCTTGAAGACGGGCTATTATTTTATGTAATTTCTTAATTTATTCCACTAATATGTATCGGTTTTCCAATATTTGCATTATTCATGTGAATTTTAGATGGTTGGCTACAGAAAATACTGAAACCTGTTTTACAAAACGCTTTAACTCACAAATTTCGTTACATATTTTTGCAAATCTTACAATTTTCTATTTTTTAGTAATGTTCTTTTGGACTGATTTTTTATTTTTCAAACAAAACAGTGTTAATGTTTGCACTGCACAACACCACTGGTCACTAAAAACAAGTGTTTCCACCCTTAGCGTCTATGACAGCTTGTAAACGCTCAGGCATACTGTTCACAACTCGTCAAATGACATTTGCCGGGATGCGATCCTATTCCTCCAGCAGCAATGTTCTCTGTTGTGCCAAGGTGGTGGGGTCACACTGTCTGACGTCTTTCCAAGCATATCTCGTACATGTTCGATGGGGTTTAAGTCAGGACTATGAGCTGGCCAGTCCAGGGTTTGAATCCCCACTTCCTGCAGATATTATACAACACAGCGAGCAGTATGAGGGCATTATCCTGCATCAGCATGAAATTCTGACCAATGAAAGGCGCAAAGGGCATCACATGGTTCATCAGGATCTCTTCGATGTACCTTTGGGAATTTAGTGTCCCATGATCGATGCACACCAACTCAGTGCGGGCCATAACGTTGATGCCACCCCACACCATAACTGAGCCACCTCCAAATGGAGTCCTGGAGGAGAAAGCAACAGGGCTGTACCTCTCCCCGCGCCTTTTCCACATTCTTTCTCTTCCATCAGGAGATCTAAGATTAAAGCGACTCTCGTCAGTGAAGAGAATAGAGGCCCACTGCTCGTGTTCAACAAATGCCAGTTGTTATTCCTAGAATAACAATAAGCGAGCGGCAACATTCATAACCCTTAAATGCTTACAGTGCGCTTCCCGCCATCGAAGATTGGGTAATTGGTGGTAATAAACCACCCTAAGAAATGTCAACTATTCACGGATGTTTCAGATGTTTTTTCTAATGCGTGAAAAGCTTTTAAAATGTGATTACATCTTTTTCATGGCTAATTTTATACCATTTATATTACATTTTTAACTGTTCCACTTTTTTTTGCCGGTCTGTGTATTACTCCGTCGATAAAGCTTGCCTTTCAAAACGTGTATTTACTAGTCAATTTGTCAGTGAATTAAGTGAATTTTCTGCAAGTGGCTTATAATGTACCAGGTGACGAAAGGTCAGGAGAGTACTCTACCAACCATCTCGCACTGTGCCGCTAGCATTTTTTTTGGCAGTTGGTCCTGGTTCGATTTTTGGCTCTGCCAAGAAATTTTAAATTTGGTCTGAGGGATGGAACAAGGCACACTAAACCTCGTGAGGCAAAACTGAGAAGAGGAGGGTTCGCTTCCCATCTCAGCCATCTTGGAAGTGGTTTCCACACTTCTACTCCAGGCAAATACCGGGATGGTTCCTAATTTAATCCCAATCCTCATCTGAACTTCTTGCATCTCAATAGGGATTTGCCAATAGGCTTTCAATAGCTTGTCTCAATTCTGCTTCCATATATGTAGGCCTATACATGCAAGAAATGAGTATGGTACTTATCAAAAATAAAGAAATAATAAGCTGATATGTACCCTACTATTCTATTTCTCTCCTACTCCTAAATCCTTCTCTGAACACTCATCTTAAAACAGAATGGTCTGCATTTTTGGACTAATTATAAAAATGTAGCCTATAAGAAGAAATGAACATGTTTCTGTTCTTATGCATTTTATATGATGCTTTAAAAAATCAATCTAGAAGAGCTAATTTAAGTTAACTTCACTACCATAATACTGCTTAAGAGTTAGACTGTTGAGGACTGATGACCAAGATGTCCCTAACTTGAGCAAGGACTGCTTCACAACTTTATGTAAAATGTAAAGGGCCTTTACGTAGTTTGGATCATTTGCGTACGTGTTACAAGGATATGTGTGCTGACTTTTTGGTGTTAAATAATGTAGGTTGGCAACACCAAAAGTGGCGGCCATGTTGGTTTTCTAGTAACTTATTTAAGGTGTCCCGGACTATATGATAGGAACATAAGAAACACCCATCGTTGACGAGAATTGAGAGGACTTCCCTATTATTTTCCATTTGACCTATTGGTTTATTCTAATGGAACATGCAGTAAGTTTCATTTTTCTTAGTTTTCACATATAGTTTTGGCTGAATATAGAATGTCCAACAGGACATTGGATTAATTTTTAATTAAGGTATTTTTCTTTTTTTCCTTTAGTTATTTTGCTCTCTGCTGGGATATCCTCTTTCTCCTCCACTTACTTCGTTGGATCCGCATACTTAAACACTTGACATGACCAGCAAGATATTCATGAAAAAGGATGTGTTTTTCATGGTTTTTCATCCTAATTAATATCACTAGATATTTTTTATACTTGTGATAAGGTGTTTTCATCAGCCTATGATCCCGTCACAATGGGACAGTTTTAGATTTTTATTTTTAATATTTCTCCCATGTCACCAATCAGAATTGGATGATGCTTTTCCACAAATTGGACTCCTAACAAAATTGCACTGTTATAATCGACAAGAACAATGGAGCAATAACATCTTGCATGAATGTTCTTCAATGCTTTTAAAATTTTTATTCAATGTTTTTAGTGATTTTGAATTAATTTAACATGTTTTTCAAGCTATTACCAATAAGTGTGTCTTAATAGTATTTTTTCAATGTTTTTAAGTGATGTTTCATAGATATATCTCGATGTAATGGCTGATGAAGGGAGCCTTTGAGCCCCGAAACATGTACCAAAAAAGGACTATGTAAATATGAGTTCATGATAAATAAGTATTGATTGACTGAAAAGTAACAAGTATAATCCAACAATTCTTCTTTCTTCTTTAATCGTATCGGCCAACTAAGGACCACGTTATTTCAACTGGCTTCTCTGGGCTTTGATCTTTGCCCAGTGTTCCTTCATACGTTGCCGGTGTTGCTCTTTTCTTGCTTCCGTCCACATCTTTCCAGTCTTCAACTTCGGTTTTTCTTGAAAACCCTGGTGGTCGTGTAGTTTCTTCCTGAGGGGATTGCGTTCTTGAATATCCCCACAGGTAATTTCCATCTCTTGCAGGTCACTTTCCACCTCTTCGAACCAGGATGGCTTGGTCTTCTTATTTTTAAAATAGTTAAAGATCCGGTTCGTCAATCGTGTGGGTTTCATTCTAAGCAAGTGGCCATAAAATGCAATCCTCCTTTTCCTCATTACATCAGAGATCTTCTGGACATGAATATACAACTCATAGTTATGCCGTTGTCTATAATCACCGTTGTCTTTAATCGGGCCAAGAATTTTCCTCAAGATCTTTCTTTCCTTGATCTCCAATTTTTCTACCAGGCCTTTCTTGTTCATGGTGAGGCATTCCGCTGCGTACAGAGCCTCTGGTCGTATGACAGTGCAATAATACCTAAGTTTTGCGTTCAGGGAAATTGACTTTTTGTTGTAAACGTCCTTGGTGAGTTGGTACGCCATTTCCATTTTGTTCATGCGCGAAGTGAAGGTTTCTTTCTCACATACGTTGGGTTCTACCCACTCGCCAAGATATTTAAACTTATCTGTCCGTTTGATTTTCCCCTGGTTTACTTTTAGCTCCCTTGGTGCTGGCTTGATGTTAGTTATGAAGTGTGTTTTCTCCAAAGAGATCTGAAGACCAACTTTTGTTGCCTGTACCTGCAGCTGGTTAATTTGTTTTGTGGCCATGTCTAAAGAGTAGGAGAAAATTGCAAGATCATCTGCAAAAGCTAGGCAATCAATAGAAAGGTTCATATTCTTGTAACCCAGTCGTACTCCATTTTGGATCCCATCGTTCATTTCTTTGCGCCACTCGCGGATGACTTTTTCAAGTGCACAGTTGAAGAGCAGGGGTGAAAGCCCATCTCCCTGCCTAACTCCTGTCTTAATTTCGAAAGAGTCTGAAATTTCTCCACTGAACTTGACTCTGGAGGTTGTGTTAGCTAAGGTCTGTTGAATGATTGCCCTGGTTTTATTATCCAATCCAAATTCCTTTAGAATTTTAATAAGAGCTATTCTATCAATCGAATCATAGGCCTTCTTGAAGTCGACGAAGGTTACCACAAATTTCTTGTTCCTTTGCTTCAGATAGAAAAGGATGGATTTCAGATTCATAATTTGTTCGGCACATGAGCGCTCTTTCCTGAACCCTCCTTGGTACTCTCCTAATTGTGGATCAAGTTGTTGTTCTGCTCTAATCTGTCGAGCTTTTGAAATAATTTTGTAAGTTATCAGTAGGAGGGAAATGCCGCGGTAGTTGTTAACGTCCGTTTTGTCACCTTTCTTATGCAGGTGATGAATCAAGGCAGAAGTCCAGGCACGTGGAAGTTTCTCAGTTTCCCAAATCTCCTTGATAATGTCAGTCAATTTATCAATCATCTTTTCACCAGCATACTTCCACAATTCGGCGATTATCGAGTCCTCACCTGGTGCCTTGTTGTTCTTAAGTGACTGGATAATCTGTTTGATTTCTTCTTTCGTTGGAGGGGATGAATCTGGGTGGACTTGTATGTTGTCTTCAAATGAGAAAGTGGAGTTTGGAGTCTCACAATTAAGGAGGGATTCAAAGTATTTTGCTAGAATCTGGCAATTTTCCCTCTCACTGTAAGCTAGTCTCCCATTTGAGTCTTTGAACTGTAGATTCGGAGGATTGTATTTGCTTAGATTGCGCTTGAAGGTTCTGTAGAAGTCCCTTGTGTTGTTCCTCTGAAAGTCTAGCTCAATTTCAGTTAGTTGGCTCTTGTTGTAGGCACGTTTTACATTGCGGATGATTTTTGCAGCGCGTTGTCTCTCGTTCACGAAGTTTTCCCAATTATCTTGGTTCTTTCCCGAGTTCCATTTCTGCCAGGCACGTTGTCTTTGTTTTACCACCGAATCACATGCATTATTCCACCACGCATGTTTCTTTGACTTCGTCAGTGGAACTGTCTCCTGTGCTGTTGTGACCAAGGCCTGTTGTAGTTCATCCCAATTTTCGAGATTCCAAGATTCTAGTTTTTGAGTAAATTCAGGGCACAATCGTAGTTTTTCAGAATCAAATCGATTGATCTTTTTTAAGACAGCCTTTCTGGTGTTTCTCGGAATCAGTTTAACTTTGATTTTGGATAGATAGTGATCCGAATCTAGATTGGCATTTCTTAGAACCTTCACATTCTGTATTTCTCTCTGAGCTTTACGTGCAATTGCGACGTGATCAATTTGAAATTCGCCTCGATTTGGATTCGGAGATGTCCAAGTCTTCTATTTTCTGGGAAGGTGTTTGAACGCTGTGGATTTTATAACAAGATTGAAAGCCTTACATAGTTCTACGAGCCTCTCACCATTGCGATTTGTTCTCTGGTGAGCTGGATAGTTTCCGATAATGTTTTGGAACTTTCTTTCCTTACCCAGCTGTGCATTGAAATCTCCAAATCCAACAATTATTATTTATTTATTCGTTAATTTCCCATAAGGAGAGCATTACAACACAATCAATTTTCTTGTTTTATTCTGGCCCTTTCTTCTTTTTTCCAGAAAACCTCCCATATATACACTATGCTTCCTCTTTTTCTCTTCTGTCCACTTCTTTCCTGGTTCTCTCTCTTTGGGAGTTTGCTCAAACTTCTATTGTCTAAGTTTTTCTCTGTATGTGCTCCTGTCTGCCATGACTTCTGTAGAGATGTTTTGTTTTTTGAGGTAATTCATCAATTAATATTGTCAATACGAACCATAAAATGGATTCGAGTAATCCCAAAAATATTAATATAATGATGAGGGCTTTCATGGCCGACGTAAGGATCTTCCATCAGCAAGTGCAGCTGGCATTTTCAAAGATTTGTTCTGAATGGTTTGAACTGACACTTATGTGGATTTACAAACACCGATGGAAAATTTGGGAATTCATACAAAACATGACAGAATTCTAGCAATTTCCAGTAGCCCTTCCCAGGTTTTGTTATCTTGTGACTAACTCATTGTTCTTGTTCTGTAAAATAATTGTTGATAATATTTCTTTAAGAAGTAGCTGATGTGAAACAGCTGAAGCTATGCAGTGAATTGTTGTGTAGCAGGTAGACCTTCAGTATAATTTGAGAGCTACAATAGCAGTCACAATGCTGTGTAATGGAAGAAAAATAATTTTGTGTAAACACACACCCTTCTGTTCAGTTGTATTTATAAAGTGATAGTCGATAACTCGTCTCCAAGTCAGCACTTATAGTTTTCATATTTTTTTTCCAACTAGAAATCATAGTACATTATCCCCCTTCCCATTTTTAGTGAAGATTTTGGAGGGAAATAAAAGGGGGCAGGGAATTTTCCAAGGTAATGCAGTATTTTGTGTATTTGAACACCTTGTAGCAATTAATTTTGACAATCCCTGACAATCAGAATTTTCTGACCTCCCTCGGCCAAACTAACTTTCGAAAACTGGAACTTCAAACTTTTGAAATCGACGTGGTTTGAATTCATGCCCTGTATCTAAAGCGGCACATATTTGGAAAATAGGTGGGTTCAAAGTCACTGTATCAGGGCTTAATTAAATTCATCCATTCGGACGCACCGGCGCAATGTCAAGTGCGCCAATACCTGTGGAAACCAGGTACAGACACGTGAGAGCTAGCGACAATTTGGACTGAATACTTTCCATTTCATTATTGTCATCTTTTCTCGTTGGCCTAAGAACATTATACCTTCCCGCATAATAAAAATCTGATTCCCATCCTTGTAATAATAAAGCTTATCCTGTGGACTTGACCATTTCAAATCCCTACTATGTTTTAGTGTGGCGGGCCTGCTCACCTCTGTCGAAGTGACACAACAAGCAAAATTTGTGGCGTTGGTTAGAGGACTCTTTGGAACATTGCAGGAGAGTGGGTGCGTGTGCATGTGTTCTTTTCAGGGCAGACATTTTGCCCGTTCCAGCATCCTGAATCACTGGAAAGGAGGAAAAACTGTAGGTGATGGACACTATTTACATAGATACTGCAAGACTGTGATGATTTCAAAAAGTGCAGATGTTAATTAAGAAATATAATGTGCGGTAAAAGAATTGCAGCTGTAGAATGTACACATGGTCATAATGTCCTCTGTTGAGTTTTATGCATTTCTTTCGATTGAAAGTAAATTGTAATGTAAGTGTGTGTGCTCTATGGCTAGCTGAGAATGATTGTGACCACTTGTGCATCCTGTTAAGGCACCAGTTTTAGTTTGGCAGAATATTTGTTGGGGATCATCAGCTTAAGATTTAGGATGTAGTATTATGTTAACTGGACTTCATTAGTTCGGTACGGAATGTAATACCGTATATATTTTAGGGGTAATCATTTGATTTTGATTTGTCTTGTTGTTGGATCCTTATGTGTAGCTATTTTGTTCTGGTTTTGGCTCTTGAAAAGGGGGAGGGGATGATGTTGCTTAAGATCGCGTATGGTCTCAATATTGAAGTTATGTGCTGAGAATTTAGTTAGGTCCGTATTTGGGCGTATGTAAATTCAGGGGTTTGACCCTGTTCTGGGTTTTATTTCCAACCCCCCCCCCTTGTGGTTTTCATGTGATGTGTGGTTTAGTTTGGCTTTGCACAATAGTCAGGACCTATGGGCCTTGTTTCGCTGGCAGGGTGTGGTGTCATATGTTCTGAGGTTTGTTGTTCTTGGAATTTGCCCATCGTCAAAAAGCTTGATGCTTTTTCTCTTTTATGTGCTGTTGGGACAAAAATGTATAAGGTTGAGTATTGTGTAGTGATATTGAGTGCATTTGGGGTATTGTTTTGTGATAGGCTGATGGCCGGATGCACCTTTGGATTAATGATAATGTTATTGGTTTTACAACTACTGCGGCTTTTAGACACCGGGCTGCCAGAATTTTGCCCTGAAGGGGATCTTTTAAGTACCAGTAAATCTACTGACACTGCTCCCTTGCATTTGCGCACCCTCAAATGCCAGCTGACTGCGCCAGAATTCGACTCTGCAACCTTGGGACCAGCAGGCAAAAACATTACTGCTGAGCCACGCAGCCAGTCCCTTTGGGAGTAAGGGAGGTAACCTTTAACCTGACTCCTTTTTGTTCATTTTGTTTGGACCATATAGCTTTTGGGTATGCATCTGTATTAAGATTTGTTTTCATTGGATTAGGATCGTTGGTTTTTGCATTAAGGGAAGGACGGTTTGGTTAGGTTATGGTACAACTTGGTTGTTTGTGGTGACCATTCGACATCCTACTTGTTGTTTGTTTTCAAATCTGTAGTTCTGCTTAACTTACTATGAACTTCTCCTTGTGAGATGTGTGTTGATGAAGTCATTTAGTGTTTTAGGATTTGGCCGGTCGTACAAAATAATGTGGTATTAATTAGGTTAGTACATTGGGGTAGGTGGAATTGTTTGTTTTATTCATTGTGACACCCAACTTGGGAAATGGATTTTTATTTTCCTTCTTTCTTTTGGTTTGTGTCCAGTCATCATGGTACGATTGTAATAACTTAACCTAAAGTTGGATTTGTGATATTTGGTTTCTGTTTATTTCAATAAATATTTTGTAGAAGCTATCTTTTATCGCGACCTTAGGTAAGGTCCACTCCACATTCCGGGCTAGTCCCAATATTTCCCTCTTCCTGCTTTAACATTGTAGCAGAGTAACATATGAGGGATCACATTAAGGGAAGGGGGCGGTTACATAGATGACAAATTTTCTGATATGCTTAGAACATTTTTTTTACAAGATCAGATTAATAAAAATAAAAGTGTTAAATCAAAGCAATTGCATTTCAACATGGGTCTCAGGAACATTCATCAGAAGTGGCAATTGTCAGAGGGCATGCTATTTCAAACAAAATTAAATGAAACCCTGCATACCAAAGTGGTATGCCATGATTTATTTGCTGTGTGCTACTGGGATAGCTCTCTGATATCGGTCAGGACAATGTTTTTCTAGAGTGTGTGCGAAGTATCACCTCAGCCACGTATGCACAATAACTAATTCACTGTCAGCATTGTAGCTCGTTAGATGAGGTGCTTGCCTTTTGTACCCAAGATTGTGGGACTGAATCCCATTGCAGGTAATTGGCATTTAAGGGTGCTTAAATAAAGGATGCTCATGTCAGTACATTTACTGTTCCAGGCATGGATCTTAAAAATAATTATACACACAACTAAGGCAATATTCCACCTACCTGGAGGAAGAATATCCTCAGTGAGACGAGAAGCTGCTGTTGGCACAATCACATTACAGTGAATGTTATTCTTTCTGCCCTCAATAGCCATGGTGTTATTTAGACCCACAACAGCCATTTTTGCCGCACTGGAAGAGCATGAATATTGTTTATACCAACAAAAAAGCAAACGCTAAGAAAAGAAACGAATATCCGATGTACAGTAAATTAAGAATAGAAACATGTAAAAAGGACAAATTCAATGAAAGGCAGGTGCAAGTGGAGGGAGATATAAAGAAATTGAAGACAGAAACATGGGAGAAGTAGAGAAGCTGGGTTGAAATGAAAAACAAACCATAAGGAGGGACAAGGACAAATGCACTGTGGGGCAGATGACCTCACAATTCTGCCCCTTAAAACAACATTAAGCAACTAACAAATGTGCACTGCCATCTTCAAAGATATGAATTCTCTTTGAGTTTTGGCTCAGGACTCAAGAATTAAACCAGAAAGATAGGAAGAAAAACATTGCATCTACCAAAAGTGCACTCATTTTATTTAAGGAACTGTACTGATAAATATTTTGATTTTTAGTGTATATAGAAGCAAATTTTCCATTATTAGCAACCTGATGCTTAAATCAAGGTAATAAAATAGACATTGTAATATGAAAATGCAAAGAAGAAGAGGAAGAAGAGACATTGAAACACATTCCAGCTTTAGTTTATTTACTGCAGTTTGCCAGGAAGTCAACAATGCTTTGTTGTCAGCAAACCACCATAGGGAGATGCAAAGCAATACACAAGTTCTTTATGCCGTACAGGTATATGATTTTGATATTTGTTATGGGAATACTGGATTGTGATCGACACAGAATACTAAAGGGGATGTCTGCCTCCTCTGCATTGAACTCAGTTCATAGCCTATTGCCAAGAATGCAGGCCTCAAAATACACTATTTGGCTTCCACTTACCAGCATACAGTATCATCATCATCATCATCATCTTGCACAGTTTCCAGCCACTGGCCGGGTCTGTTTGGAACACAAGCCTCTCCAACGTCTTCTGTCTTCCCACCATCTCTCA
Organism: Meconema thalassinum; assembly: GCA_946902985.2. Lineage (NCBI taxonomy): Eukaryota > Metazoa > Arthropoda > Insecta > Orthoptera > Tettigoniidae > Meconema > Meconema thalassinum. Next base: position 161,052,771 of record OX336393.1, on the reverse strand, counting down.
GCCTCCACCCTTGTCCAGTCTTCTCCTCTCTTCTTCACGCTTTCTTCCACCCCCTTCAGCCACCTGTCTCTCGGTCTTCCTCTCGGTCTCTTTCCTTCCCACTTCGTCTCGTGTATCCTCCTGGGTATCCTCTTCTCCTCCATTCGTTTTACATGTCCATACCATCTAAGTCTAGACTTCTCTATACCATCCTGTAATGGTTCCTCCTTCATTAATTCTCTGGTCCTCTCATTTCTTATTCTGTCCCTCTTTGTAGCTCCAATACTGCTTCTCAAGAACCTCATCTCACTGGCCTGTATTTTGCTCTTCTCCCTTCCTTTCATAACCCAGGTCTCCGAGGCATACGTCAGGATAGGTACATAGTACGTCCGATATATGATCTTTTTGCTGTTCTGAGGGACATCCTTGCTCCATAACATGCTTCTCACACTCCTCCGAAATGCTTCTGCCTGCCTCCCCCGCTCATTTATTTCTCTATCGTTTCTTCCATTCTCTTGTATCAGGCTTCCCAGATACTTGAAACTCTCCACTTTCTTCAGCTGTTCCCCACCAATTGTTATTCCCGTTGTGGTTCTTTCCTTCTTCCTTGTTGTGATCACCATCTCACTCTTATTTATGCTAAATTTCATCCCATATCCTTGTATTATTCCTTCCCACACATTCAACTGTTCCTGTACCTCCTCCTCCTTGTTTCCCCAAATCATCAAATCATCTGCAAACACCATTGCTTTCATCTTTCCTTCCCCAATTACTTGTGCCACTCGGGTCATTATGTCATCCATCACCACAATGAAAAGTAATGGTGACAAGGCACTTCCTTGTTTCAGGCCGTTTCTCTGTTCCAACCAGTCTGATCTCTCTCCTCCCACTTTCACACAGCTCACGCTTCCCTTGTACATCTCCTTTATCCTCTTTATAGTCCATTTCTCTACTCCTCTATCCTCCAGGGACTTCCACACTTTGTTTCTGCATACACTGTCATATGCTTTCTCAATATCCAGGAAAGCCATCAGTAGATCTGTTCCATACTCATAGTGCTGTTCTTGTAACTGCCTTACAGCAAAAATCAAATCCACTGTGGACCTTCCTGCTCTGAAGCCATGTTGTTCTTCCCTCATCCCTCCTTCTATCCTTGTCCTAATTCTCTTTTCCAAAACTTTCTCGAAGATCTTTGCACAATGACTCATCAGTGTTATTCCCCGATAGTTTCTGCAATCTGTTCTACTACCTTCCTTGAAGATCGGGACAATTATTCCTTTTTTCCAGTCCTCTGGGGTCTTCCTTTCCTTCCATGCTGTCCTCATCACTCGGTGCAACCACTGTATCCCCACCTCTCCTGCTGCTCTCACCATCTCCACACTCAACTCATCCACACCCGGTGCCTTCCCTCCTTTCATCTTGTTCACTGCATCTTCCACTTCTTTCCATGTTAAGTCCTTTTCTGTTTGCAGTTCATCTTCCTCTTCCCCGATTTCTTCCTCCTCACCATCTTTTCCATTTGGGTTCAGAAGTTCTTCAAAATATTCTTTCCACATTTTCTTCAGTTCTTCCCTATTTTCTATCTCTTGTCCCCTTTTGTTCACCATTCTAACATAATCCGTAGGATCCTTCCGCCTCTTAGTTTTTACCATCCCATACAGGACCTTTTTTGTACCTTCACTATCCTCCTTCATCATCTTTGTCCACTCTTCCATCCACTTTCTTCTCTCCTCAGCCACTACTCTCTTCGCCTCCTTCTTTCTTTCCTGGTACTCTTCCCTTGTCTCTACCGTCCTATTTTGGTACCACCTCCTAAAGGCTCTATTCTTTTCCCTTACTATATCTTTTGTCTTCTCATTCCACCATGGTGTTTCCTTCCACCTCTTCTTACTACTTGTCCTCCCACATACTGCTTCTGCTGCACCTACTAATGTCTTCTTAAATCTAGCCCATTCCTCTTCCACCCCTCTTTCTTCATCTGTTGGAATCCCTTCCTTTACCATTTTGAGGTACTCGGCCCTTCTATCCCCTTCTTTCAGTTTCCATATCCTTATACGTCTTTCCTGGTTCTCAGTCCCTTTCTTCTCCTTACTCCCTCTCAGGTTCATTACCAGCAATCGATGGTCGCTATCCAGGTTCTCCGATGGTATAACCTTGATGTCCGTGATGTTCTTATTTAGTTCTTTCTCATACAGTATATAGTCGACCACCGACTTCCTGGTCAAGTCATCACTGTACCATGTGATTGTGTGGCTCTCTCTTTTCTTAAACCAGGAGTTCCCAACTAGCAGGCTGTTCCTCTGGCAGAAGTCCAACAGTCTCTTTCCTTCCTCATTTCTTCCGCCCCAACCCTCTGGTCCTAGAACACTCTCATAACCTTGTCATAACAGTATCAGCAGTTCTTAATGATATTACCATAAGAGGCCCAAGCCACCTCCACTAGGAAGAAAACTGAACTTTAGCACAATTTAAAAGCTAGAAAATCATTCATTTTGCTTTACTAGAACTGTAATTAAAATGTGCTTGAAGTGTACTGCCAAACCAATTAATTGGAGGAGATCCACTCATGAAAACTGATGGGAAGGTTAGCTTTTAAGTCTGCAACATAACTTGGTCACCTCTATAGTCTATATACTGTACACATAGAAGTTATGTAATCGATCAATGACAGTTTTTTTTTAAATGTTTGTGACTGCAGAGTGACGCAGTGATAATATTCTTGCCTGCTGTTCCCAAGGTTGCAGGATTGAATCATGGCTCAGTCAGTTGGCATTTGAGGGTGCTTAAAGGCAAGGGAGCCATGTCAGTAGATTCACTGAAACATTCCAGCACCTTGGAGTCTTTAAAAGCCGCAAGAGTTAAAAGGGACATAAAACCAATAACATTATTATTTATATTATTATTTTGAATGTCCCAAGTTAAAAATGTGCCTCACTGAGGTGCATTTCAGGCTGAACTGACATAGAAACCTTACAAATGTGAACACCCCAATTTTGCTGAGGCTCCCATACATACAGGCCCAGGCCTCTAGGAAAATTCTTTGATGGTATTTCATTCCCAAATTCACCTGAGCCTTCACTAGTAAGGACAAAATTGCAAGAGTTTAAATAAGCAAAAGAGACGTAGCACACAGCAAGATGTGTACACTGAGCTTCCTTGTCATCTTCAACCAATCACTCAGCTACCCCAAGCATACTCCGCGGCCTACCCACAGCAAGAGTCTGTTAAAATAACATACTGTGTGTGTTACATCCTGCACAAATTGAAATGCTGTTAATGTTTAGAATCATTGATCATAGATGAAACAACATTAAAGTGCCATAAACTGCAGTCAATTCTCGAGCAATGATTTTTCATCAGTCATCAAGAGGAGCTGTGTGCTTGAGTGTGGAATCTGTTTGATAACTTGTGTTACTGTGGTACAACAGTACTGTATGTTGGGCATCATCCTATCATTCACCAGGATTTGAAGTAGGAAACCATGGAAAGCTACTTGATTGAAGGGGTAATCAAACCCACCTCTTCTCAGTTGTCCTCTTGTAGCTGAGAGTGAACCACTATCAGCCCTCATATCAGAATACAATTTCTGGGCATAGTAAGGAATCAAACCTGAAACCATGGTGATTTGGAACTTACCTGTCTCTCAAGTACATGGATATAAGCCACTGTGAGCAGTATGTTAATACACTCAGCAATTTTGAAAGGCAAGTGAAGAACAATCTTCATGAAGGTATCTTACCTGTAGTTTGCTTGACCAAAGTTTCCATAGATGCCCGAGTTAGAGGCTGTAACAATAACTCGCCCATAATTCTGTTTCCTAAAATGCGGCCAAGCTGCCTGGGTTGTTTTGAATGTTCCTTTCAGGTGTACACGTTGAATTAAATCTAGAACAAAAAATGCTTAATCACAATTACTGTAAATCTTTGGTTGGTTGGTTCCTTAGTTTAGGGGCTGCAACAAAGCGGTCATGTAGTCCCGTGTACTTTGGGTGTGTGTAGAATCTGTCTAATAACCGGTGTTAATTGTGATGGCTGTAATAGTGTGTGTTATCTGTGATTCAGGTAGAAAGACTGCAGGCGATGAATTTTTCAGGTAGTTCCTATTTTTGCTACCAAATGCTACTGTCCATGACACCTAGCTGCAGACTTGGCTACTAAATGCCATTGCAGTCGGCACCAGGCGGTGAACGTTAGAACTAATATAGCGTTATCAAACTAACCTACAATTTTTTTTAGTTTCCACAAGTGTAGTTAGTGGAAGGTTCTTTTTTCATGCCATACATCTTATGACATGGGACCGCCGGCTTTACTTCCCCTCCGAAGGAAGGCATACTGAGGGATTTTTAACGCGCTGAGGAAATCCGACGACTTCGGCCGGGTTTGAACCCGCGATCTTGGGCATTGAAGCTCAGCATGCTACCAACTACGCCACCGAAGCCACTACTGTAAATTTTTAACGTCAGCAATGTTTTAAAAAATGTTGAAATCAGCTATTATGTAATTTATGAAAAGAATAAGGGTGGAGGCGGAAGACGAAGAATGGGATACTGCTACTACCGAGACCTCTCTATACATAGTTGAGTACTCTTAGCCTCCCACATTTTCTTCTTTTGCAGATGTTACAATTAGTAACAATCTTTTAACAAATTCTAACTTTCAGCGGCTGCACATCTAGTCTACTTGGAAGTCTTCACTTGAATATTGTGTGAATGTCGAGGCCCTGGCCTTGGCCGCCTGACTCTGGGAAAGGCTCGCTCGTTAACTGACTACTCGCAAGCTTACTCATACATTTTCATAACTGTATTATTGTTCAGCATACAACATTCTACAAAAATGTTTACGACAGCATATATCTACTGAAGATCTAAAGCATACTGTGTTATTAATTTTTTAAGTATGAAATTACAAGATGGCATTTGCATACTATATTCAATGGTAAAAATTTACCACTAATCCTTATGGGGCTGTTTTATACTCTGATTTACAAAAGATGCTCGGTGAACGCTGTCATACGCTTCATGGGTGAGGTAAGGAGTGGAGACGAGCAGGGCAACGGTCTCCATGGCAACAGTCAGCAATGTTGCAACTTTGACAGCTGTCAGCGAGCTTTATTGGTAATTCAGAGTATATCAAGTTTTATCGTAATTCTGCAATTACATTTCGAGTTACTAATTTGCATTAATAGTACGCCTAGCTAACATCTCGAATGTATGGAGTCGCTGGTGTTTTGTATTGGGCATACGAAGAAACTTGTAACAAATACTAATTATCTTTATTATAGCTCTAAGATACTGAGAGTTACAGTAGAACCCCTTTTTAACGAATCTCAGGGGGATTTGATATTTCCTTAGAAGGGGGTTCTCCTTAAAAGGGGGTTCGAAGAAAATAGGCTATATATCACAAGAAATAATGATACCGGTCCTTAGTGGTCCATTGCAAGCACAAGCTGCAGCAAGGAAAGGAGAAATAGGTATTACTGACTTGTAATTGTAACTTGAAGGAACAGAGGCCTAACATATATTAAGGATATTTGTGAAGGCAGACCATGAGAACTATGAGAATAAGCATAAGGTACCTTCACTTTCTGAAGTAGTCCAGTAAAGTAGTTTGCTTCCTCTTGCCCAGATGTCTCACGGAAAGAAGTTTTCTCTCAATTTGGTTGCGAGTGTTGATGAGCTCTTCATCCACACTGAAGGAGGAGAAGTACCGGCGGACAATATCCAGTCCTTCCACTGCTGCCCCAAAAGTTGGTTCTGCTGGATCCTCTTCTTCTTCGTCTTCCTCTTCCTCTTCAGTACTTTGCCTTTTTGCATCATCACAAAGGTCTCCAACATCCATCTGTGGTGGTGAGGTTAGGATATCATCATAACACGTAACGAATTCCTCAAATGTTGTGACAGTAGAATCCTTTGATACAACCCCCCAAACTTCCCCAATGTCATCAGTAGCATCTTCTTCATTAAAAACTTCTGAAATAGCACCAAAACCTGCATGGCCAAAGCAGTTTTGAATAGTGGTCGTTGTGACTAGTTGCCATGCTGCTACAAACATACGCATGGCTTGGAGTATGTTCAATTTCATTACCTCATTTCTTTCGAGGAAAGAAACAGCTCTTTGAACCAGGGCCTTCCTGTACTTCACTTTCACAGAATGAATAATGCCAAGGTCCAAAGGCTGCAGGTGACTGGTGCAGTTAGGAGGAAAGAAAACCACTTTGATATTCCGCAGGAAAGACGTATCTGAAGGATGAGCTGGACATCTGTCTATCACCAGCACTATTTTTCTTCCTGCCGATCCCATCTTGGCATCCAAGCTTTGTAAAAATTTTCGAAATATCTCCGATGTCATCCATGCACTTTTGTTAAAATCATATTTACATGGGAGTGTACGGGTGTTCTTGAAACATCTTGGATTCTTAAATTTTCCAATTATTAGTGGGGGTAATTTTTCACTCCCGTTGCTGTTAACACATAACAACGCTGTCAGTCTTTCTTTACTTTTTTTGCCTCAGTGGCATTTTTCTCCGCGAACAGCGTATGTTTTGGACGGGAGCAAGTTGTAAAACACTCCCGTTTCATCGGCGTTAAAAATATCCTTAGCATCATATCCTTCAAGAAGTCGAGGCAACGTTTTCTCTTTCCAGTATACAACTGTATCGTCATTAACTTCTGCACTCTCGCCGCACATGTTTTGGAACGAAAGATTGTGCCGTTTTTTGAAGCGATCAAACCAGCCATTAGAAGCATGGAAATCGACCAACCCAGCTTAAGTGCGATTTCTTGAGCTTTTTGTTTAAGTATGTTCCCGTCAATTGGAGCGTTCTCACTCCTTTTTCCCTCGAACCATTTCATTAAAATGTTTTCAAGTTCCTCGTACGGCGAAGAACGAATATTCTTCCGTATTTTTGCCCCAGAACCGCACTCAACTTCCGCGGTCAGAATAGCTCGCTTCTGTTTCATGATGCCAAACAGCGTAGAGGGTGCCAAGTCATATTTTTTGCGATCTGTGACAAAGGTACTTGGCTATCCTTTTCAACATCCCTGATGATGTCTATCTTTTTCTGAAGAGTCAGCTTCTTACATTTTGCAGCCATAATGAATGTGGTCCTCCGTAACTCGCAGTACAACTCTTATCACAGACACAAAAAACTCGTAGCACAACTTCCAACAACGCAGGAATAAAAACAGAGAATGAGCCTTCAGTCTGCACCCCTCGCGTCCGCGTGATTCCTAAGCAGCGATTGGAGCAGCGGGACAGAAGTGCCTAGCCGGTGTAAGAGCGCTGCGGCTATAGGTTAAGGCAGCTGACGTCACTGCAGACATTACCCGACTAAAACTGTCCTAACTCCCTAACGGCTGGAGATAAGTATATGCGTTCGCGGACTTTTTTGTAGAGCTTGAACAGCTCTACATTTCGTACGCATATACTTGGGGTCTATCAATGACGGTTCAGGCAGCGTAAGCCATGGAAGGCACGACTTTCTACTTATTCCGTAATTTTTTCTAGAATACATTTTCATTTTGTAGAATATCCATAAACATTTTCAGTTTCTTATTGCTTTTAATCTTTCACCTAAATCACGTGAAGTTTGCAAGAGACCTTTGGCCTAAATATTTATATTTCGTGAAGTTACCCAAGTCTCGCGGCATTTACGCGTAGGCCCTACGTCAGTCATGCCTCTAGGCTGTATAGCTAGTCTCAAGGTAAACCGCACTTCGTTCCCATACAGCCGTCATTCCAGTACTACCTACAGTTCAATGGACATAACTAACCAACAGCGTCTAGCGTGATAGTGACTGCTGCTTGCCGGTATCAGTGATTTCCAGCGGCCGCGCCAATTTATCACGGTTCTATACGTCGGTAAAGGAGCAATTTCGTTTAGCGCGTCAACTTCGGACTGAGATTACGTCAAAACGGAAGTTAATTTACATTCAAAGCAAGTTTAGAAAAAAGTATCTTATCGACATATTTGTTACAACGGGATGCGCGATCGTAATTTATGTGAAATATATTCCTTAGAAGCGGACTTTTCCTTATATCGGGGTTTGTTAGAAGGGGGTTTAAATAACACTGTGCTTATGGCGATTTGGCTGGGACTTACGAAATCTTCGTTAAAAGCTGGCACGTTAAAACAGGGTTTTACTGTATTAATTTATTTTGAAATTTCAAGATGGCCACCACGTACAACATTTCTGTGATAACATTTTGACTAATGCAAGTGAGAACCCTTACATAATAATAATCTTTTGCCAAGATCGTCTTAATTATGCAATTACATTCCAAATTGTCAATATTAATGTTCTAATATCTCATGCAGCCTTCATCTTGAATGTATGGATAGTCTGTTATTTTGTGTTGACCATACATGACCACATTTATACAGTCCTACTTGGCCACGAACTTTTGTTACTGTAGCTCTTGAGGGTGATTTATCATTGTATTTCATAACTTCAAGATGGAAGGTGTGCATAATATTCAATGTCATATAGTCTGCAAGTTGGTTACAAAGGGTCCTTATAAACGGGGTTATTTAGCTAAGTTGTCCACCGCAAGTATCTAACATCCGTAAAGATATGGATATTCTGTTTTCAAATTCTTACATACTAAAGGGCTCATAAAACACTGTCTGTTTCGTCTCCACCGCGTACGTATTTACCGAGAACCTGGTAGCAACTTTGTTTTATTAAATGGGACTATAGTAATTTCACCCAAATAGAACGCCAAAGAATCGAGCAAAAAGTTCAGTGATGTGCTTATTTTGCAAATCCAATGAGTACTTTTTGAGATATTAAAGGTTTTCTTAAGGGTAGACATTAGATAGAAGCAATGCTTCAGTTGCTGTAATGTCGAATGAATGATTCTCTTGCGTGACCCACTCCTTGTTGACAAACACATATACTGAATTTATTTCTTACATAGCATACTGTGATTTTTACATTTTCAGAATATTTGATGGTTAACCTGAATTGGGGGGAGAGACACAGACATATTTGGCCTCTTGTTGATCACATTATGTCTCCATTCATATTTACAAAATTCAAAAGTACCGAATTTCCTCGCATAATCGTCGCACCCCACTTTTCAAACACTAAAATAGGTTTATAAAATTTCATTGCATAATCGTCGCATAACATATTCGTATTTGTGCGCCAGTCAGTTGCACATGCTGCCGCGACTTTGTCATAAGAAAATATCTCGTCTTTATGCTTGTAGGCTATGAACTGTGACGCGAGCAGCAAGCTTCGTCACTTAGCACATTCTGCGAGCGTATAATATGGCAAAATCTTGTCAGGAAAAAGTAATCTCGTCTTTATGCCTGCGGGCTATGAACTGTGACGCAAGCGCCCAGCGCACATTCCGCGAGCTTGTAGGCCTAATCTGGCGTGATCTTGACAGCAGAAAGTAATCTCGTCTTTATGCCTGCGGGCTATGAACTGTGACGCGAGCGGCCAGCCTCATCACTTAGCACATTCCGCAAGCTTATAGGCCTAATCTGGCGTGATCTTATCAGGAGAAATTAATCTAGTCTTTATGCCTGCGAGCTATAAACCACGACGCGAACGGCCAGCGCACATCCCGCGAGCTTATAGGCCTAATCTGGCATGATCTTGTCAGCAGAAAGTAATCTCATCTTTATGCCTGTGGGCTATGAACTGTGACACGAGCGGCCAGCGCACATTCCGCAAGTTTATAGGCCTAATCTGGTGTGATCTTGTCAGGAGAAAGTAATCTCGTCTTTATGCCTGCGGGCTATGAACTGTGACGCGAGCGGCCAGTTTCGTCACTTAGCACATTCCGTGAGCTTATAAGCCTAATCTGGTGTGATCTTATCAGGAGAAAGTAATATCGTCTTCATGCCTGCGGGCTATGAACCGCGACGTGAACGGCCAACGCCTATTCCGTGAGCATATAGGCCTAATCTGGCGTGATCGTGTCAGCAGAAAGTAATCTCGTCTTTATGCCTGCGAGCTATGAACTGTGACGCGTGCGGCCAGCGCACATTCCGCGAGTTTATAGGCCTAATCTGGCGTGATCATGTCAGGAGAAAGTAATCTCGTCTTTATGCCTGCGGGCTATGAACTGTGACGCAAGCGGCCAGTTTCGTCACTTAGCACATTCCGCGAGCTTATAGGCCTAATCTGACGTGATCTTTTCAGGAGAAAGTAATCTTGTTTTTATGCCTGCGGGCTATGAACCCCGACGCGAACGGCCAGCTTCGTCAGCACATTCCGCGAGCTACCTGTCGTGACCTTGTTAGAAGAAAGAATCCTGTCTCTGACTGCAGGCTATAACTCACGCCAGACTCACGCTACCCAAATGACTCGCCCGTGCAGCAAATAATGATACAGTATATTCTTTGAACTTAAATATTTTTCGCATAATCGTCGCACCCTTCTTTTCCCCATGAATTTCAGGCTGAAAAAGTGCGACGATTATGCGAGGAAATACGGTAGGCTAAAATTATGGAACAGTAAGTGTAAGGCTTCGATCACATTGGAGGCACGCTTGTGCAAGTAATTTGGTGGCGTGCGCATGTGCAAGCTGGCGTCAACAGCAATGTGCTCACACTAAATGCAAGCAGGTACAAGTTAATTATTATAAACAGGTCAATCGAAATTGAGATGTCAGACGATGAGGACATTGTTTTGGAAAATGGTGTTTTTATGTTTTTATTTTTGGATGAGCAGGAAATCAGGGAGGAGTGGGTGAACGAGTATTTTTTGGACAGAGAGGAAGATTGAAAGTATGCACGAATATTCAACGATTTGCTTAGACAGCCTGATAAGTTTTTTGAATACTTCAGAATGATACCAGACACTTTCTACTATATACTGGACAAAATCACACCTAGAATAAGGAGGCAATCTAATTTCTGAAAGTGTGTATCACCGGAAGAAAAGCTGATGGTAAGACTTGAAGATTTAGCAACTACGGTATTTAATTTAAAATATGCTTTTGATGAATTTAAAAATGATATTCAATCTGCCAATATTAAAAATGTTGTAGGCCTTTCTCTCCCAAAAAAAAGTTAATGTAACGTATTAATTATAACCATTAAAAAGTGCTGATTGAATATATTTTCAGTGAAGAGTTTATGCCTGAATATCAGGTTTGGAAAATAAAACACTTGTGTTTAATATGCTTGGTCAAAAACTTTATTACATGAAATCAACACTAGACTGTCACTGCCTCGATGGTCAGAAATCAACTGAGATCACGCACGCATGTAACTACAAAACAAATATTTTTGTTTCGAAGTGGAGTCGGATCAAGCTTGCGCAAGCGTACACTTGCTTGTGGCGGGCGGAATTAGCGGCGATGGACAAGTCACCACTTGTTTCTGTCGCTCTCCTACAGATTTTGGTTATATGTGCACGCTTGCACATGTGTGCGCCACCAAATTACTTGCACAAGCGTGCCTCCAATGTGATCGAAGCCTAATATTTGATGGATTATGGAAATTAATGAAGATATGAGAGAATTACAAATTACTATTGACGATTAAAAAAACATTACAGACAAAATTAAGAAATTCCAATTTTCTCACCGCGCATACCCTGGAAAGTTGGAACTACATTTTGTAACACACTGTATAAACAATCTAGACATACTGTATGTTCAAGTGGAGACAGTCCCCTTAAAACAGTTTTGATCTATGGCAGGTATAAAACATGATGAGTATCCATGGCTTACACATTCACATTTGCTCAAGATGGGGATTTCATGACATCACATAGGACAGTGAATGTGTAAGCTGTGCGTAACATACTGTGACCATTACCGCTTAATGAAATAGGACAAACACCCTGTCATATTTTGCAGAAGACTATTTTGCCTATTTTAACTGTAAATTTAAATCACATTGTGGGATGTTTTACTTGAATTTAAAAAAAAAAAGTTTAAATGAGAAAATGTGAAACCAGAAATCAAGGAATCATGTATGCTTCAAATTATTATTTTTAATATTAAACATTTAAAAAATAACCTTACCCCAATCAACATCACTGATCCTTGCAAATGATTTATCACGAAGAATTCCAGCATTATTCACCACAATATCAACACGTCCAAAGTTTTCTACAGCTGTCTGGATTATTTTATCACCATCTTCAACTGAATTGTAGTCAGCAACTGCTTTCCCACCTTCAATTAAGAAAACAAAATATGAGGAGGAAAATTCAAAGAAGACGTTGCATATATGCATATATGCATACATGCATATATTCATACAGTAAATTCATTCAAGAATGGAAATTGCAAACCCATGGAGGAATGGTGTGGCACTGCTGCAATTGGACATACAGCAAAGAGTGTTCGGCTGTTATATTATAACACGTCAGTTTCTCTGACCTCAAATGTGGACAAAAATTACTAAAGGATGCACCCACCATGAGCTGCAATACAGTGCTGAATTATTTGAGGCATGCATCAATAAGGGCCTCACCACTTTCTCAGGAATTGTGGTCCATGCTTACTGCACTGCACAGGTCAGTTCTGGTGTTGTGGGTAATTTAAGTTGGTCAGTTGTAGACCCATCATATTTCACACATGCTCAATAGAGCTGAGGTCTGGGGATCAGGCATGTTATGATGTCATGGAGAGCTTCCTTGGAGATACATGCCTTATGAATGCTGAAACATTCCATATGCTATGTTCACAATCATAGGGACAACCACTGGATTGAAAACCCTGTCAACACACTGGCAAGCTGTCAACAATCACTAATTGAAATTTCACATTGAAGCAAACAACCCCCTAGGCCATAATGCCCGGTGTTGGCCCTGTGTGCTTCTCGACAATAAGGTGTGCAGTATGACATCACACGTGTTTGTAGCATTCACAGTGGGCAAGACAGAAGTGCGACTCGTCACTAAAGATGACACTATGCAATTCGGTCAAGGGAATACTTTCTGTAGCATCATGTGCTTATAAACCACCTCCAAGCAGACAATTCCCAACTATTTGTAGTGTAATGTGTGGAGTATTGCCACTGTTGCTCAAATTTGTGCTGCTGCTGTGCAGGATTCTATCAAGCCCCTCCAAATGATAAATCAATCCTCCCTCACAGTTGTCTCTACGGCAACTGCTGCCACATTCATTGTGCATGGTGCATGTCAGCCAACACATGCAGCTACGGTAGAGATAACCCACTCTCACACACACCAATTTTTGGGTTCTCTCAAACTACAACACTTGTTGACAGTGTGCTCTTCTGTCATAAAGGCATGTTCACTGCACAGACTATTGAACTATACTACACTCATTTATTCTTTCCTGAGATCTTCTATCATTTTCTTATTTAATACCTTTCAAATCTTTCATATTAATCAAAATTTTCTTATAATTTTCTTATAATAAATAATAACAGTCCATATACTGGAGGTGGTTCCTCTGTGACCAATCACGTGGGGAGACCTGTATAAACAATGCAATGGGCTTGAAAATGTTATCATTTACATACCTATAGTCAAGCCATCATTACTTCCGACTTGACGTTTCAGTGCTAGGCTAGAGTTTTGTTCGCTAAATCGCAACATCATGAACGAAACTCAATTTGTCGTGATATATCGATTAATGAAATCTGGGTTGAAGCCAGGCTGAAATGGTTCGGTCATCTCAAAAGAATAGACACACAAAGAACAGCTAGAGTGTGGTTTGAGAAAGAACTGAAAGGCAAGAGACCAAGAGGTTGACCGAGGAAGAGATGGATCGACCAGGTTAGAAATGATCTTGCAGGGAGAGGTCTGGATTTGCAGCAGGTCGTGGAGGGGGAGACATTCTTGGAGAGAACTAAATGGAGCGCGTTCATTCATCGCACCCGGGAAACTGGAGCCAGTTCATGATGATGATGATTATATCGATTTGAATGGCTGCCTGTGATTATCTAGTTAAAAGTGATTTTCCTTCTGACCACTAGATAACTCTACAGTAACACTGAAACGTCAAGTCGGAAGTAATGATGGTTTTACTATATATGGCATAGTTTCATATCTTATAAATTAAATAATGGCCAATCCCTTCATAGTGTTGCAATTTCCATTTTCATAAGTATACCAAAAAATAGAAGCAAGAACAGCAAACAAACGGATATATACTATCCAACACACAATTTCTTAGAGATTTTCACAACCAATTTGAACTATCGATTCATTGTAGTGGACTGTTGATTGACCTTATTCATTTTCAAAACAGTTGATTACTTTTATCCAGGTCCTAATCTTGGTAAGTTGCAGTTTTTGACCCTGTATTAGTCCATGATCCTTGGCTGAATTTTTTGGTTGTTTTCAGAAAATTAAACAGCGGCAATAAAAAGTAAGGTGGAATGAGTTCATTATGAAGAGAATCACTCTGCAAAATATTCATTTTTGTAAAATAGGAGGAAGAAATTTGAACTGCAGTCACAGCAGAAAAATCTTTCAATTAACGCCAAAGGCATATTAATACAAAGTTATGATATGTGTATGTTTACGATGTATGCATATTACCAACTAATGTCGGAAAAAATTTAACATTATTGTGCCATGAATTGACCCATTCCTTAAAGAAGAAAGAAGAATTCACTAAGTGGCTGTCTTTTTATGAACTATTGTATATTTGAAACTGGCGCTCTGTTCTAGACTTGGCGCTCGGGTTCCCTTTTCGTCCGACAGATTGCAGTAACATGCACATGTGTGGAAATGCTTTGCACAAAAAATAAATCATATGATGTACTAATAACAGTTGCAAGAAAACTTATTGCCCGCGTAACTCTGTATCGTGGTGTCGTGTGCACCTCTTACATTATGCATTGTTACCTACCGTGGCAAGTTCCCTGATTGGACATAATTTAATTAGTGCTGTGCGCATAATTTATTCATCATTTTGTCTGTCTGCCATGATGGCGTGATTCCTGCCTGGCTGTTTGAATCAACAAGTCATGGGATTACTTGCCCATCGGAGAGGGTTGGATTTATAGAAGAAATTGGACATTTGCAAATTGGAGGATGGGAAAGAAAGCAAACCGAGAAGTGTGGTGGTTCAGAAAAATGTACTACTGGAATTGGAATCGAAAGATTGATGATACAAAAATGTTCAACAGGTTGTGGTACCCGAGGAGAAGCAAGTGTGCTGTTTATTTATTTAATAACCCCTAGAGGTTAAATGTGTTGAAGTGTTAGTGTCCCTGGATTATTTATTAAAAGGTACATCTGTTTCTTTAACCTATTTTCAATTTTGAAAAAATAGGCTTATGAGATCACCTTTTGTCCATGTGTGTGTGTGTGTGTGTGTGTGTGAGAGAGAGGTGTGTGTCCCCCTAATAACTTCTAAACAGCTGGAGCGATTTCAATGAAACTCGGTAAGTTCATAGCACTATTCCGGACGACCCCGATCGAGCCCTTCAAATTTTGTTACGTCTCAACAATCCAACATGGCGGCTGTGCAAAATATTTCACCAGCATTCAATATCTCCGAAACTATTACTGATTTCGCCCTGGAATTTTTTACGGTGATAAAGGGAACTACTAGAAGTTCACCTATGTGAGTTTTGAAAAACTGGTAACTACAAAAGCAACATGGCGGCCAAGCGAATTTGCGACTTTTAAATAGACGTTTCTCTTGATTTAACCAACCAAACGCAATAAAACTTGGTCCAGTATATGTTTATACACATTGTAATGCACCGACGTCTAACTTCGTTCAATTGTTTACATAACCACAAGATGGCAGATGTGCAAAATATTTCACCGGCATTCTATATCTCTGAAATTATTAGCGGTACCACCCTGAAAGTTTGTACGGAGATAAAGGGCATTACTGGAAGTTCATCTATAAGACTTTCAAAAACCGGTTAACTACAAAACGAACATGGCGGCCAAGCGAATTAGAAAATTTTAAATAGACCTTTCTCGCGATTTATTGTTCCAAAAGCAATGAAATCTGGTACAGGAAATGTTTATACACATTGTAATGCACTGGTATCTAATTTAGTTCAATTGTTTACATAACCTCAAGATGGCGGCTGTGCGAATTTTAAAATTAAGTTTTTATTTCTTGTGTCGTAATCATGCGATCGAAGTGAAAGTTTGAATAATGAACATACGCAATAATTTTCCTTTAATGGTACATGACTCTATGGCCTATACATTTAACAATCCAACATGGCGACCATCCGAAATATTTAGACGGCTCTGAATATCTACAAATCTATTATAGCAATCAAACTGAATATTTTAACGTTCATAGGGGCTATGAACTTAAGTTCACCTATAGGACTTTAAATAACCTGGTGATCACAAATCCAACATGGCGGCGACGCGAAGTATAAATATCCACATGGACGTTTCTCGCAATTTAACCATCCGAGTGCAGTGAAACTTGGTACAGTAAATCCTTATACGAATGTTAATCCACTGGCATCTAATTTATTTCAATTGTTTCCATAACCACAAGATGGCAGCTGTGCGAAATTTTAAAATCTCCTTGTTACTTCTTGTGTCCTAATCATGCGATTGAAATTTGAATGCTACACGTACATAATAATCTTCATATAACAGTAGTCATCATCATGTACAGTTTCCAGCCCCAGGCTGGGTCTGTTTGGAACATAAGCCTCGCCACTTAGTCCTTTCTTCCCACCACATCTCCGCTGCCACTCTGGTCCAGTCCTCGCCTCTCTTCTCGACACATTCCTCCACTCCTTTCAGCCATCTATCTCTTGGTCGTTTCTTCTGCATCTGCATCTCATGTATCCTCTTGGGAATCTTCTTCTCTTTAAGTGTCCATACCACCTCAGTCTTGATGTCTCAATCCTACCATGCAAGGGCTCCTCTTTCACCATTTCCCTGACCTTTTCATTCCTCACCCTGTCTCTTCTTGTTACTCCGATCCTACTTCACAGGAACTTCATTTCACCTGCCTGAATTCTGCTTATGTCTCTTTTCTTCATTGTCCACGTTTCTGAAGCATAGGTCAGTATCGGGATAGAGTAGCTTCTGTATAACACTTCCTTGCTTTTTTGTGGGACATCTTTATTCCACACTAAGCTCCTAATGCTTCTCAGAAATGCTTCTGCCTGTCTGCCGCGTTCCGTAATTTCTTTGTCATTTCTCCCATTTTCCTCCACTATATTTCCCAAGTACTTGAGACTTTCCACCTTCTTCAGCTGTCCACCTCCAAGTGTTATCCCACTCATTGGTCTGTCCTTTTTCCTGGTCGTTAACAGGATCTCACATTTACTGATGTTGAACTTCCATCCGTACTCTCCCACTGTTTCTTCCCAAGCCTTCAGTTGCTCCTGAATTTCCTCCTCCCTGTTTCCTCAGACCATGAGATCATCTGCAAACACCATTGCTTTCATCTTATCTTCTCCTAACTTTCCTGCTATCCGTGTCATTACCTCGTCCATAACCACAATAAAGAGAAGGGGTGACAGCGCACTACCCTGTTTCAGGCCTCTCATTTGTCTGAACCAGTCTGTTCTTTCCCCTCCAACTTTCACACAACTCACACTTCCACAATACATCTCCTTCACTCTGCCTACAGTCCCTTTTTCCACTCCCATGTTTTCCATTGCTTTCCAAACCTTCTCCCTACACACACTATCATAGGCCTTTTCGATGTCCAGGAAGGCCATCAACAGGCCATAACAGTAGTCTACATAACTATAAGACCTACATATATAAAATCCAACATGGCGACCATCCGAAATATTCAGTCGGTTCTCAATATCTACGAATCTATTACAGCATATTTAAACACAAATTGTGCTAAATGTTCCGGCATAACTCAACAAAATGACAGTGTTTCGCCCCGGTGTGCAATTGGGCTCTTCAGTTGGTTAATGCACACCTCACGCAATTTGTGTTTAAATATATAATGGCTCAACGGACAATACATATTTTTCTTTGGAAAATTATATATCTATTACAGCAATCAAACTGAAATTTTGTATGTTGATAGTGGCAGTTAACATAAGTAGGATATATGAAAATAGGCTGTATAGTTCTTCACGGAACTACTTGTTATTCTTGTGTGTTCTGGCATTGTTTTTCCTTTTGGTCTTATTTTCTTGTGTGTTTTCGTTTTGAGAGTAACCTTGTCGTTACCTACTAATGGTAGTTCTCTATCCGTAATTATTTTCATTGCTAGGCTATGCCTATGCCTTTTTTCTAATTGGTTAATTTTCCAATCATACTCTTGTTTACCTTTTAAATCCTTTTAAATCTTTTTCCTTTTTTAATATATTTTTAATCTAATTGTTTATTTGACTGATCCGAGCTAATACCGTATTTTCATTATTTTTAATTGTAATGTTTTTTTTTTTCTGGTTTATTTTTAATCTAGATCTTTCTTCTGAGTTAGAAATGCTTCTCAGTCTCACATGGCCTTGCAGTAAATTAATGTCCTTGGATATTTTTTTAAGCGTTAATTGTTTGTTGTCCGACACCAAAATAGGAAGTCGTTTTTTTTTTTTTTTTTTTGGTGATGTGATTATTCAAAATGGACGGCATCTTTGGTTGTCAGTGGATAGGGAAACACGAGTTTTTGTGGAGACCATGTTAATTCAAACTTTTGTCTAGTTTTATTATTTATTTATTTATTTTATTTTGGATGAAGAAGGTAATTTCTTTTTTTTAACCTTCTTAGTGCTGACTTCCGTTGTCCTAAGTTATGTAAACTGTTTCTTGGATATGTTATCCATTTATCACATTTAATTTCTGTTATTGGTGTCAACATTAATGTTGTAATTTTATTTTTCTCGTTATTTTAACATTTTATTTATTTTGAATTTGAAATAATTTATGTTCTTATTAAGGCTATGCTTTCCTTATTTTATTTTTGGTGCAAAAGTCCATGTTAATTTATTTTGCCTTCAGCCCTGGTGGTTGCCTAGCGAGACCGTAGGTAAACTAGTTATAGGCCTAAATCCATTTATTTTCGTTTTGATTGCTTAAGTAGAAGCACACCCTATCAACATATTTTTATTTATCTCAAGCAAACGTTAGGGTCAGTTTAAATAAATACATTTTACTTTAAAACCATCTGTGTCGCTATTCTTCGGCTAGTTTTATCCAGGGCACGGAGGGTAACTATACTGCTCAAAAAAATTAAAGCACCACTTTTTTCAATGGCCACCAAATTTGGAAAGTTGACTGCACAAGGTCGAAATTTCAGTATGACGTTTGCCCCGATGCCTACCAAGCACATGCTTCAGCACAACTCCCCAACTTGTGTAGTTTCGGGATAGCGCCCCCAAAACCAGCCCATTTTTGAAAACCGTCAATTGAAGTTTGCGAAAAACGCTGTAGGACTTGTCGCAGGTTGCCAAAGCAGTCGAAAATGAATGAGTCTTGCTCTTAAGGTTCCACGAACACGTTGAAATCGTTACATTTGACCTTTGGGCATTTTCAACCCCCTTCATCATCCCCTAAACATGAACTACCATTGGGGGCGCCTGAGAAGGTACCGGATGCGTTTAACCACCTGAAAACCTGCACACCGTCCTCAGTTGCTGATTGCAGTAAGTTCTTAAGGCCTCCGGCAATGTTCACCCCTCCCAACACCCTCAACTGGCAAGGGACCAAACCACCCCGTCTTGATTCACCCCTAAGGAAGGATTAAATCGAGATTTTTATCAGTGCTGCTAATGGGGGGGGTCATCCCCTAACGTTTCAAAAGAGGACCTGCGCCTGTGTCGCCACCCCTTCCCCTGCAACCCCCGTCTGTTTGATTTTTCGAATCAGGCCCTTTTTAAGGGCTGAAATGAGGTCTTAATCGCTGAAAGGGCTGTAAAGGTCCTTAGAAGTAGTGGTGACACGAAATCAACCCCTTCCGATGTTTGATTGACATTCCATCCCCCAAAGTTGACATTTTTGCACCCTCAACCCTCCCTGTCTGGACGCGTAACGCGTCATGGCAGAGTTTTCAGAGTTGGATCAAAATGAAGCTTATGGCCTGAAATGGAGCCCAAAACAGCAGGTTGGATGGAAATTCATCGGTAGGATGGGAAACGGGACCAAAAAGTTTTCAAAAAAAGTTAACAGCCTCTAGTAAGACACCAATGCATAGGCAACCCACATCACGTCATTTTTCTCCCATTGCCAAACTTTGTAACCTATTGCCGATCATAGGCAACCCACACGCACGGACGTGATGTGGGTTGCCTATGCATGGGCGTACTTACTGTAGGCTGTACACTTTTTTGAAAAATTTTGGTCCCGTTTCCCAACCTACCGATGAATTTCTATCCAGCCTGCTGTTTTGGGCTCCATTGCAGGCCATAAGCTTCATTTTCATCCAACTCTGAAAACTCTGCCATGACGCATTACGCGTCCAGACAGGGAGGGTTGGGGGTGCAAAAATTTCGAATTTGGGGGACGGAATGTCAATCATCGAGCGGAAGGGGTTGATTTCGTGTCACCACTACTTCTAAGGACCTTTACAGCCCTTTCAGCGATTAAGACGTCGTTTCAGCCCTTAAAAAGGGCCTGATTCGAAAAATCATACAAACGGGGGTTGCAGGGGAAGGGGTGGTGACAAAGGCACAGTTCCTTTTTTGAAACGTTAGGGGAAGACCCCCCCCCATTAGCAGCACTGATAAACATCTCGATTAAAACCTTCCTTAGGGGTGAATCGAGAAGGGGTGGTTTGGTCCCATGCCAGTTGAGGGTGTTAGGGGGTGTGGACATTGCCGGAGGCCTTAAGAACTTACTGCAATCAGCAACTGAGGACGGTGTACAGGTTTTCAGGTGGTTAAACACACCCGGTACCTTCTCAGACGCCCCCAATGGTAGTCCATGTTTAGGGGATGATGAAGGGGGTTGAAAATGCCCAAACGTCAAATGTAACGATTTCAGCGTGTTTGTGGAACCTTTAAGAGCAAGACTCATTCATTTTCGACTGCTTTGGCAACCTGCGACAAGTCCTGCAGCGTTTTTCGCAAACTTCAATTTGCGGTTTTCGAAAATGGGCTGGTTTTTGGGGTGCTACCCCGAAACTACTCAAGTTGGGGAGTTGTGCTGAAGCATATGCTTGGTAGGCGTCAGGACAAATGTCATACTGAGATTTCGAGCTTGTAGGTCAACTTTTCAAAATTTGGTGGCCTTTGAAAAAAGTGGTGCTTTTTTTTTTAGCAGTATAGTTGCGGACTATTATGAGTAAATCCTTTTCCCCCCTCTTCCTTCTTGGGGCTTTTACATCGTTTCTGAAGATTGGCATACATGCAATACCACATCGTGGACCTCTGATACCAGGTAGCAGTGACCCAACACGTATGTCCATGTCGGGAGAAGTCCACTGGGTGAGTATGGGATGGTGATTATCTGTTTGGTGGCCGCCCTCCTGAGGTCCTTTATTGTTTCCTGCCTCTATTTTTGATCTTCTTGAGGGTGTGTTAGCCAGGAGTGTTCGCCTTTCGGTCGAGGTTGTAGATTGTAAGAGATATTGTACCCTGCCTGCATCCCCGGTGGCGCAATTATATTATTCATTCTTAAAAATAAGTGGAGGTCGGGGAAAAACAAATTGTGACAGCCTGTGCCACTCCATGCAATGGAGGTAATATCTACAAAAAAAAAACAAAAAAAAAAAAAAAACAAGTAGTTCCGTGAAGAACTAAAGCATATTTTCATATATCCTACTTATGTTAATTGCCACTATCAACAAACAAAAATTCAGTTTGATTGCAGTAATAGATTCGTAGATATTGAGAACCGACTAAATATTGCGGATGGTCGCCATGTTGGATGTTTATATATGCAGGTCTTAAGAGTTATGTACCATTAAAGGACAATTATTGCGTAGGTTCATTATAAAAACTTTCACTTAGATCGCTTGAGTACGACACAAGAAATAAAAACTTAATTTTAAAATTCGCCCAGCCACCATCTTGAGGTTATGTAAACAATTGAACTAAATTAAATACCAGTGCATTACAATGTGTAAAAACATTTGTTGTACCAAGTTTCATTGTGTTTGGATCATTAAATCGCGAGAAAAGTCTATTTAAAACTTTCATCTTCGCTTGGCCGTCATGTTCGTTTTGTAGTTAACTGGTTTTTGAAAGTCTCACGATGAACTTCCAGTAGTACACTTTATCACCGTACTACATTTCAGGATGATACCGGTAATAGTTTCAGAGATATAGAATTCCGGTGAAATATTGAGGTTATGTAAACAATTGAACGAAGTTAGATGTCGGTGCATTACAATGTGTATAAACATATACTGTACCAAGTTTCATAGCGTTTGGTTGGTTAAATCGCGAGAAACGTCTATTTAAAAGTCGCAACTTTGCTTGGCCGCCTTGTTGGTTTTGTAGTTACCAGGTTTTCAAAAGTCACATAGGTGAAATTCTAGTGGTTCCCTTTATCATCGTACAAAATTCCAGGGTGATATCGGTAATAGTTTCGGAGATATTGAATGCTGGTGAAATATTTCGCACAGTCGCCATGTTGGATTGGTGAGACGTAGCCTAAATTTAAGGACACGGTCGGGGTCGTCCGGAATAGTGCTATGAACTTACCGAGTTTCATTGAAATCGCTCCATCCGTTTAGATTTTATAAGGGGGACACACACACACACACGAATCCGCACACACAGACAGACACACGGACAAAAGGTGATCTCATAAGCCTATTTTTTCATAAATGAAAATAGCCTAATAATACATGTCCAAAAATTGCCATAATGTTTTTTGTTATTATTTGTTACCGTTTCCCAGTGGGAAGTGTAACGGATGGACCGTTACCCTGCATCTATTTCGTCTTCAAGGCACGAACCCCATGCCTTTCTTCGCCTGGAGCCATTTCCTGGGCAACCCTGACACGTGCTTTCGGTCGAGTTTGGGTGCCCAAGCCACCACGCAGCAAGGAAACCTTCTCGAAGCTTCGAGAACATTTTAAAATGCTGAATTCGCATTACAACAGTGTCTAGTGACATAAAGCATGCCACCCTTGTATATTTTATTTCCTATTCTGTATCCCTTGGGGTTCTCACTGGAACCTTCTCCATCAGGTTGGCAAACTTGTCATCCATCATGATGCGACGTACTCTGTACTGCCAGGGCATTGGACATTGCGAGTATCTCGCCCATTCTGATTTTGTGTCTGAAATGAGGCAGACGTATTGATAGGTCTCCAGGGACCGAAAAACCTTAACCCTTAGTGCCAAGCCATTTCCTAAAATACTTGCTAAGAATCCCAAGCCCTTTTCAGTGGTCATGCATACTATTCGAAACAAATCATAAATACCACATTTCCAATGATAGAATCATTATTTTTGCTCTGCATTATAACCAATACCTCATTCCTTCATACATTATGTTTATAAAAGTAAATACGGCATCTAAATCTTTTTAATTGAGGTTATTCTGATAATTGTTCAATTTTTCATTTTTTTTGTGTTAAAAAATCAGTTTTGGCCTAAATTAAGGGCACTTAAGAGTCATATTCGAAGAAACACTACGTTTCCAGCTGTAGAAAGTTCTTAGATACATCTGTAGGCAGAAAACTTCAACAAGAAGAAAACAACTGCACCGCAATTTTGGCGGGAAAGCACGTGATTGGGCGAGCACAAAGGGAGTGCATGAATACAAACTGAAACTTAAATAATTCATATTTTTTGGGCTAATGCCGTGTTTGATTTCCATTGAAAAAGGAGGCAAGGTTTCTCAGAAACATATGGTTCAAATCTAAATACACACGGCATTAGCCCCAAAAATATGAATTATTTATATAATCCGGGCCGTGAAAGCCTTAATATACAAACGGAAACTTATGGCGTAATGGACTTCGAAGGAAAAAATTAAATAACGCACAGGCAAGATTGAAACCTCACCTTTCCAACAGTATGAAATAATGACGAACATATACCTACAGAAATCTACAAATATAAGATAAGCAGCCCGCCGATCTGATCGGCGCGTGGCACTGAGAGGATTAAGGTAAAGTGCTTTGTCAATACTACACTGCCATTTCATTATTATTATTATCTACGGACATTAACTTGAAGAAGACTTTCAAACGTTTTTTTCTGCTATGTATTTTTTTTAGCACCAGCGTGGTGTGCTTGTTTTGTGCCTATACTCTGTGAGCTGCCAGAATAGGATTAACAGATCGCTTCTCGCCATGTGGTCTGAGAACGAGGTTGCCAACAAACTGTACAAGCCAGAGATACAGCTGACCAGGCACTGAAGCACGTGGGCTGTAATAATGCAATGCAGAGTATTATGACATCAACTATGCGAACATGGATTGGTCAAGAGGCAGACGAGTGATGACTGAAGTGGAATTTCCGCTGAAATGTCAATCCTATTCAGGCAGCTCACAGAGTATAACGGACTTTCATTTCGATTGTGTGCTTACCCAGCCCGTTGCCCTGGGATTTTTATTTTATTGCTTGCTTTGACCAGTCATTTGGTTTGTTGCTTCTCTTCATGGTTTGCCCAGATTTGTTGTAACGTAAATTGCTGTTGTTTTAATTGTGTCACCTTTCCTTGTCTTGCCCGCAGCATCGTGCTCGAGGTCGAATGCACAATCCACTTTATATGACACCATCATAATTCCAAAGGTTAGGAGTGCTTTCTTTTATTTACTTTATGTAATTACAATTTGTTTTATATTTGGTTTTATTTTGGAAAGGGTAAATAATTATTTTAATGACCTTTGATTATTTGGGGGAAAGGGGGGATGTTTTCTGGTTGTAACTCTACTTCGGCCGCCATTGTTTAAGTATTACTTCAACGCTCAGAGCGGGCGCTTCTTGGAGTGGCGCTCCCACTTCTTAATTACCTTGCAATAGTTATTGCAATATTCTTTTGACCTTGACTGGCTGCGTGGCTCAGCGGTAACGTTCTCGCTTGCTGGGCCCAAGGTTGCAGTTTCGTAAACTGGCACAGTCAGCTGGCATTTGGGTGTGTGCAAATGCGAGGGAACCGGAACGGCTCTTCGCAACAGCCTTGATGACAGAATAATAAACCAAGGACTATGGCCTGCCCAGTCCCCTGATTTGTCTGTGTGCGATTTTTACTTTTGGGGGAACCTCAAACAAAAGGTATACCAAAACAATCCTCATACTCTGGGCTCTCGAGAACGGAATAACTGCACAGATACGAAATATCAGTCAGGATGAATTACAGCGAGTATACCAAAATGTCCTACTGTAAGTCGGAGCAACATGTGTCTAGAAAAAGAGAGGACAGCATTTCCAGCAACTACTGTGAAACTCGTGTAAGGAAATACGATTATTAAATACGTTATTAACTGTAAATGTGTTGAACTAGTAGGGTGCTTCGCTCTTGGTAGTGCCAGTGCCTTCACACAGTGGCACGCCCGTCGCGCGACGCATCTGAGGCTCCGTTCTTTAGGCATGGTCCACGCTATATAAATGTGTAACATTGTTTGGTTCACTAATATATTTTGCAACCACATTTGTTCTAACGGGAGCCTCCGTGGCTTAGGCGGCAGCACGCCGGTCTCTCACCGCTGGGTCCGTGGTTCAAATCCCGGTCACTCCATGTGAGATCTGTGCTGGACAAAACGGAGGCAGACAGGTTTTTCTCCGGGTACTCCGGTTTTCCCTGTCACAATTTCATTCCAGCAACACTCTCCACTATCATTTCATTTCATCTGTCATTCATTTACTCATTGCCCCAGAGGAGTGCGACTGGCTTCGGCAGCCGGCACACTTCCATATCCTCGCCGCTAGATGGGGGCTTCATTCATTCCATTCATGACCCGGTCGGAGACTGGAAGCAGGCTGTGGATTTTTCATTTGTTCTAACATTTTAACTTATTGAAGATAAATAGAAACACTTTTTTGTATTTCATATTAATTTAAAACCATTAGCTCACCTTTTCCACGAATTTCATTGACTACACTATCAGCAGCCTTGCTGCTTTTCCCATCTCCGTGGCGACCTCCACCCAAATCATTCACCACAACTGATGCTCCTCGCTCAGCAAACAGCAGGGCATATGCCCTACCCAAACCTGAAAGCAGAAACTCATTGCATGAATATAAAACCGCAAAAGGTGCCATTCATATTGCAGCTACGACTATAAGAACATGGACTGTCAAAGATATTCCCAAGAAGCAATGATAAAAATAGCCTGACTAGAGCTTAGCAACTTGAAGTGCGACCCTGTGTGAGCGCTAGCTCCATCAGCAAGTGTGACCGAGGGGACAGTGAGCTTGTAGTTCGCATTTTTTCCGGGGTTTCAGTTGGAGATGCTGAGCTCTATTAGCAGTGGTAAGCACACAGCACAAGGATGAGTCTTTTAGCAGTATTAACGGCTTTTCTCTTAGTAACACACTGGAAGCTCGGGGATTAAAGTACAGCACAGTTTCTATCTTGTTAAACAATGGCACTAGAAAATGACTGAAATATAGTCATGTTATATTAACAGGACCTCATAAACATGGGCAAATACTCTCATTGTTCCACCCCTTGAAACAACAAATATATAACAACCCCATAAATTGTCTTGGCACTATACATTTCCCCAGTACTTGGGCAACCTCATCTTATGAGAATCACATGAATGTTCTTAACTGACATGCTGCTGCTTCTTAAAATAATAGAACAGCTAACTATGGTATTTCTATATCGATTGAATTATAACTTAATCTACTAAAACACTTACCGTGTGTGATGTCGTCTTTTATTCTATGTATTACTTCACCATTTATTTACAGCATAGACACTGATTTAACTTAAGCTATTTATATCGGTTCATCTATACCTTGTGATACACTGGCGTTTAGGGAATTTTTAGGGACTTCTGTGACGTCAGCCGCGACGTCACGGCTGACGTATTGCTATTGGTGTGCTTTGGTTACTTGGAGTTGTTTGTCTCATTATTAATCTCTAAATTACAAATCTTCTCTCTCTTCTGTGGTCTCTGAACAAATTGAAACTTTAGTCCCAAAGGTCCTGGGTTCGATTCTGAAAGTCACTCTTTATCTCTTCAGTTACTTATAAAAATAAACATGCCAATATGAAAATGTAGTTTCACCAGCAATATAATATATGAGCTTCCTTCCTCGATGAAACTTGTAAATCAGATATATACAGCATCGGTAACAAAGAGGCATCAACCTCTGCATAAGAGATTTAAAACAGGTTAAATATTCACTACTGGTACAATATGAAAAATTAATTAATCTGGCCAGCAATTGTACATTATGAAAATCTGTCCTGGTCTTTTTTTCTTTTCTTTTACATAAATGTCCTAGGTTATTTCAGTAGGACTTGAGGACACCTATTTTTTTGTAAAAAAATCTTTAAGTACTGAAATTAACGAAAATACCTGAATTAACAGTTGGGGAAAAATCTGGAGATAATGTAGTAATAGATGTTTACTCCTTCGCTGTCTGTAACCCACCCAGCCATCCCAAATATGATCACGACTTATATAGATGAAATTCCAGCTGACTCAGCCCTTTTTAGTAACATGTACAGCATTGCCAACCCCACGTAGTCAGTACTATGTGAAAGTGTGCAAATTTTCATTGAAATGGTGAATACTATTCTACATATAAAACAAACCTAACCTGGGGTTTACGCTCCAGATCCCCCTTGCATTTAGTACTATCAGTAATTTTTGTCCAGACAGTCATCTAACCAAGTACGGTATTTATATATCGGACATGTTGGCAACGGTGATAGAACGTGACATGACGTCAATGTGTCATGGCTGCCATCGTTGAATGAGCAAGAAGTAAAAACATTTATTTATGTAATAAAACAAATATTTTCCGGTGCAGCAGTGACAATTCAATTGCTAATCAATTTCTAATGACTACCAGAAAGGTATGTGAATCATAAATCATATATTTTCAATAATCTGCCATGTGAAAAGTTGAAAAACATGTTATTTCTTTAACTTTGTATTTACGTCACCATTTTTCATAAATATTAATATGGACACCCTAGTCTAAAAGCACTGTTAAATATACACAGTAGACGCCTCCAAATAAGTAAGAGTCTGTAATGGATTATAACAGAAGGCTGCCTTCGATACCTTCCAGCATGAAGTAATGGTGCTGTCCAACAATACACTTCCTGATACTGTAATTAATCACTCTTATTTTAGTGGCATTCTTATCACCACTTCCTCATCTTGTTTTGCTGCAAACTTTCCCACAATTTCTTTCATTGGTCTTCACCTTCATTCCAACCTTGAAGACTATTATCAGTGCAGAGAACCTCTTTGCTGTTGTCAACAAGCATCAAAGTAAAATTGCTTCATTTTTATCACAAGTCATATCACCCATTTCATTTTCAGAATTCAAGAAATTACTATGGGTTTCTTGAGAGCAATTTACAATTAGGAATAGCACTCATTTCAGGTTCCGTATTGACCGTATATACAAGAAGTACAACTTTAAATTTTCCGCCTAATCAATACTTTACTTCCACAAATGGTTCTAAGGGTACATGTTTCGAAACCTTATTTTGGTTCCTTCTTCAGCCCACAATTGTTAGTATACATCATACGATAACGTCGAAATTCTTGTTGAATAACACACAAAACACACTTCATCAATTATTATTATTATTATTATCTTGATTGGTCACATTGGACCACTTGAGTCGTTCCACAATCACTTCTTCTTTGAAGGTAGTACTGCTTGGTTCTTGCGCTCTTTCCAGTACTTTTTCATACTTTCAGATCGGGATTTTCTCAACTCATCTGAAATCTCCATAGGCTTTCTATGTGTCATTTCTGCAGAAAATTTGTGAGTTTTAAGAATGGTGTTAATTTTATTTTTCTCCTCGGCATCTGTTATCTTAAGTCCAACTGCTTTGAGATCTTGTTGGATTTCTTGGATCCATTTTCCTCCAGTTTTCTTTCCTAGATTTCTCATCACCAGTTGGCGTACAATTCTGTTTTCTGGAAGCCGTAAGATCAATTAAAACATTAAAAATTAAAAAACACACTACTTAACATCATTAAAATCCTTAAATATAACATGCAATGTTCCAAGCATCTTCTGTCACTTTGTCCTGTATTTGACTTGTATCATTAGACACAACTGACTTATTGCAATTTGCAGGTCAAAACTTTTGTGACCAATTACCTTCAGAGGCCTAATTAAACAGCAAAATGGTCAGACTAAGAGAAGGAAATTAACATAATACCTATGCTATATGACTAATTTTAATAATTTTATTAATGCAGCGAATGGCCATTTATTTTCTGTCCAGGACGGGTCATAAAAGGATTTTGGAAGGAACTCGGCCATAGATTTATTGAAAAGAACCAGCGTGTTGGTGAAAATGAGAAACCACGCTCTCCTGATGCGAGCGATGCGCAAGGTAGGGTGTTAGCTCTCTCGGCAACCACTAATTTTAAGGATTACAGGCCATCCTTGTGCTATCTTCTACTCTGGTCCAGTGTAAGTTAGTGATGGAAAGAACACACTTGCAGTTTTCAACATGGAATGGAGCAGATTCCATGAAGCGATGATAGCTTTATGTTAAGGTGGAAATCTGTTAATGAAATTTCTAGATGTTAAAAAAAGTGGAATCTATTGTTTTACTAAAAACCGGCTCATTTAAGAATCACCCCAGGTAAAGACTGCAGCAGAACAGTAGGCAACTTGTATTCGCTGAAATCTGTTCCAGAAGCCGTCAGTGCTGGCTCGTCCTCCTTAGTGAGGGCCGTGGATATGAAGATCATCAAAGAACCTGACATCACTTCGCCTCGCAGCTGGAGAGGCCAAGAAGTGTCAATATTGAAGACTTGCACTTGAGGAAAGCAATGGCAAACTACCTCACTCCTCTTCTTGCCTAGAACGCTTCAAAATAGTGCTGCCTTGGGTTTTTGTGGGTATCTACTCACATAACGTAACGGCGGTACTTTTTGAGGATCCAACCAGCCTTCGGGCTGACTACCTAACAGACAGCACCAAGCCAGAGACTACAAGAGTTTTCTAATTTGTCTACTGACTGGCCTACTGGCAGCCCTCTTAGACTAAACTGTGGCCAGTTCTTGAAGGGCAAAGACAAAACATCATTGCCACAATTGAAATTTAAAAGCATTCCTTGTTGATAGCAGTGATAGGTTGTTCAGTGAACATCATGCATGTTCAACAAAGCAGCCAGAAAAATTTAGAAGCTGTGAGAGTGCAGAAGGTAAAATTACTGTCCATTATCACTAGTGAGCTGGAAATATGTGCTAAATTACATGAATATGTGTTTTTGTTTCTTGCTCATTCAACAATGACAGCCATGTTTGTCAGGTGCATGACGTCTCTTCAACTGTTACACATTGATGTCACATTACTGTTGCCAATATGTAAGATACAAAATACACCACCACATAAGGTCGAGAATAGGTGTGATTATTCCCACTGTGCTCGACAAAGACCAGGAAGGCATATATGGCTACATAGTAAATATTGGTCTATGGCACTCCTTTGTTTTACAATACCTCCTCTGCAATTAGTACTGTATGCGTGAGGTTGGCAGTACTGTATGCGTGAGGTTGGCAATACTGTATTTACCAAAAATTGCATGCATAATGGCTGACACAGCTGGAATTTTACTATATAAGTCATGATCTAAAAAGGGGATGGTGAGTGGGTTATAGACAGCAGAAGAATAAATTACATCATTTCCAAATTTAATTTGCATCATTACAGAAGGTAAGGTAACTGTACCGGTTTTCGTCACTGAGCCAGTCGTCACTCTCGTATATAAGTAGGCTACAAAAAATAAGCATGTCAATGGGCCTTTCTCAACGCACGAAGTCTTACGAGATTCGTCATACCTTCGTTGCCGATAAGGAGCAACTTTGCAAAATCATGCGTGCGATGTAATAGGCGATTCCCAGCGTCAAACATCTCGTGTGAGTTGAGCTGTCTTGACGCGGCGTATTGCTTCTCGCATGTGCTAAGCAGGCACGCGAGTTAATTATGTGCATACGTGTTATGTTCAGACATTTTAAAATGTTACAAGTGTGCGATATAGATGGTAATTGTTTCTGTAACAATTTGCTATTTCGTGCTCACGTTCCTAGTTTGGTTAGAAATACTGGTGACGAACACTGGATTTAAAAACACGCACTTTACCAATGCTCGTCATTTGTGACGAAAACTGGCACATTGTCATATCTCCTTGTAAGACCTAACTAACAGCGGCAATATACTTATAGCGTAGTTCTGAAGCACCCTGCATTAATTAAATTGTCGTTTGATCATCGTGTCCAATAGTCGTCATAGCTGACGATCTTTAGAGCACATGCGTGACTAACACTAGTGCACGATAATGTTAAAGTTTGCATTAACGTTTCAGAACCAATAAACATTTACAGTGTGCTGTTATTATGTAGATCTGTCTCTTTGACGGCCGTAGGTCTACGCTGGCTGCGTGGCTCAGCGGTAACGTTCTCGACTGCTGTTGCAGGATCGAATCCTGGCGCAGTCACCTGGAATTTGAGGGTGCACAAATGCGAGGGAGCCATGTCAGTAGATTTACAGGCACGTTATAGATCTCCCTTCTGGGCAAAATTCCGGCACTTCGGGGTCTCTAAAAGCCGCAGTAGTTAAAAGGGACATAAAACAAATAACATTATTATCAGTAGGTCTAGGCCTAGGGTTCTTAGGTGAGATAAAGGGGATTCTTTTTAAGTTGACTGTATGCCTCTCACCAAGGCGGACCGGGTTCGATTCCCGGTCAATGCATGTGCGATATTCGATGTGAAATGCCATGTCCTGTGGTTTGGATTCCACGTAAAACGGAGGTCCCGTGGCTTATGATCGCGAGATTAACGGTCACGTTAAACTACAAGCTTCCTTCCTTTTTTTTAAGTTGAGATGAAAAATATATTCTAAGACTAAATCTTTGCTTTCAAGTAATATGTCGAAACGCACATTTCTCAATTAGCCTATGATATTCAGCAAATGGAAGCTGCTATTATGGTCGTTGAGGAGGACGGCATGAGTATTACAATGGCCGCGGAGAGGAATGGTCTTCCGAGAAACGCCTTCTCGGCAGGCATTCCATAGTAACGGTTGTTTTGTTACTATCCGGACGCATAAAATGTTGAAATAAAACAAAATAAATTTAGTCAAAACCTCAGATGTGGATTGATAGGGTAGAACTAAGATATTTAAACATCACACATATTTTTATTATTATTTATCCGTTTTAATAATTCTTACAAATTTAAATTACAATGGTAACGGGTGTTACTCAAATTGGACATGGTTCCTGAGGTTTACATGGTTTTACTTAAAACGCTGTGAATTATGATAGTTCAAAATTATGAATTAAATATAATTACTAGCTGTGACATTGACCATCAACATGGTACAAATATTTTGTTAATTAAAAAACTTATTACATGTTTTTAGCTAAAAAGAAAAAGTAACGGGTGTTACAAGGAAGGGTAACGGGTGTTACGGAGTTGGGTTTTTATCAGAATAAAATACTTGAGTATAAAATACTAATACCACGCATATGTATATGTTACAGCACATTGTACAGCTAACAAATACACAACTTATACAACATTTTTATATGCTCACAAGAATTAAATAAACCCCTTAGATACATTAGACTAATTTTAAAAAATGCCAATACTTAACAAATGATAAAAACAACTAAAGATTGTTTATTAAACTTATGACTTGAGTATTAAGTATGTTTATTTGTTATATCTGTATCCTGTGTCTCAAAACTTTGAGATATAACTCTTGATGTTATTTCTCAAATACATCAATTTCTCCACTGAATTCGTAGAGGATTGTGAAGAGGCCCTTTGGCTTGACTGAAGGGTTGGGGAGTTTGCCCAAAATATTAAAACTTACATATTTGATGTCATTATCATTGGCTATAAAAACACTATTGGAGCCATGCGATTTTAAGAACATTACAGACACACAGTTCTCATCGTCGACACTTCCTTGGCATATGGCAGCAAAACGATACATTTTTCCTGGCTGTGACTTGCGACCCTTGACTTGCTCACAAGGCACTTCAACAAGTATATACATTCCAGAGTGAACATCTACTGGATTTTTAAAACACTCAAGGCTAGTTTCTTCTCCGACTGAAGGATTTCTTCCTCACTTGAACTCTCGGAATCTGAATAGACATCTTCATACCGAAGTCTGTTCGTAAAAGTTGAGGGTTGAGAATATATGAAGTCCTCAACATTTTGGAAAACTGCTGCCTTGGTCATCAAAGAACTTGAAGTTCTCCCTTCCAAAATATGGTTTTTGTCGTACACTTTAAAATGGTGGTTTGACTGAATATTGGGGATCGGGATAACCTTTTTTTCAGTAGTTTTGGAGAACTGTCACATTTTGTGAAACCTCACTTTTATCAACGTAAAAACTTTTAATGCCAGTGACTTCATTTTCAACATATTCGTGGAAATCTTTTGCTGATTCTATATGAATTTTCCCGTCTCCTTTCACCGCTGTCCATACATGGCACTTTACTGTTCCGCCAATGCCATCGACAGCACCTTTCCCATGGCTTGATGCGAAAAAGTTCCATTCGATGACCAATTCAAAATCAGTTTCCAATTTAGGCTATACAGAGCTGGCATGGTGTACCTGCTTTTAAACTACTGCACTGTTTTGCTAGGGCTGTCAGGCACGTTCTTCTTTAATCTATTTACCGCATTTAAGCTGCCAATCGCAGAGATTTCTTTGGTAGAATCAGCAGTGTTAATTTTAAGTTTATTACGGTGTTTTCTCACTCTCTCTAGAACCTTTCTACGTTTTTCTTTTAATAATTGTTCATTTTCCTCTTCTTTTACTGTATTTAATTTAATTCTCTTCTCTGCTTATAACACTGCCTCTCTTTTAGAAGATGTGCCTCATGTTGATCTTTGTTGGCCTTCAGTTGTTCATGATAAGCTCTCATCGAAACCTTCTTATCAATAGGTGCCATTTTCTAAATAAAAGAAGAAAAAAAAAATACAGCGTTAGAGGTAAAATATGAGAAGTATGAGGAAACAAAAACTAGGCCTAGGCCAAAATAAAACAATCCTACCCTTAAGAGAATACGCAATCAGTCGATTTAAATAGCCTAAAGTACATAAAATCCAAAATAAAAACAAATAAAATTTCAATTTACTGGAAATAAACCTATAATCTAGCTCTACAAGCTTTCCCAGTAAGTACACAGCCCATTTTTCACTGGAACAGTATCTTAAAATAAAACCAACTGTACCCGAATTACTGTTTAGCATTTGCTTGTAACACCCGTGACCGTGTTTTTTGTGACCCCCGTTATCTTATTTTTACCAGCTAAACATAAATATTCTTCAATTTCATGTAAATTATAATATTAGGCTTAAATATAACCTCACTTTCCCAAAATATCAATGAAATCAGTTTCTTAGTTTAGTAGTGGATTTAACTTATTAAGCTGAAATTAAAATTGATTGAGGTTAGTGGCTTCTGCAAAGAACCATAGTTCTAAAATTAATTTGAAAAGAAGTGGCCCGTTAAAGGTGTTTAAATATTTGAAATAGATTTGAATAGTCGAACATCGTGTGTGATTATGTTAAATGACTTTCTAATGTTCTAATGTGTCTTATGTAAAAGTGAATATTTAATAGTGTGCAGTCGTCTTCTTTTCATAGGGTAGATATAACCAGTAAGGTAAGATGTCAGCGAATAATAAAGCAAACTTCAAAAGTAGCAACGATCAAGAAATCGACCAGTGTGAAATATGTAGTAAAGCAGTATCAGATAGTGATAAAGCTATAGATAGATAGATATTTTATTCAATTAATTCCAAAGAGCCATAGGCTCGTACAGAGGAATTGTACAGTAATATGTGTGTTTACACACCAAGGAAGAAAATTCTGAAGGTAACACAAATTGATGAATAAGGACATAGGCCTATTATAAGGTTGATACCATATCTAAGATTGTTTAGACCAAGGTCCCTTAAAATGATAAGCACTTAGGATTTTTAATCTTATACATAACTTAACTTATTTGATGTATTAAGATGCATCGAATTTTTCCCACAATACTTCCATAGTTTTCCTCTTAAATACCGACAAAGTTGGTGCACTTTTTACTTCATCAGGAAGTTTATTATATGACTGTGATGCAGAGAACTTGAAACTATTTCTACCATATTTAGAAGAGTGAATGATATATAAGGCTACGTCCTTCGCATGCCTAGTTCCATAAGAATGATTGTCTGAGTTCAAGATGTAGGGAGAGCTATAGAGTATTGTGTTGTGCTTAATCTTGTATATTAGCATAGCTGCTCGGAGTTCTGCACTTATGCTGAGGGGTAGAATTTTACTTTTGATGTACAGATCTTTTACTGGAGTGCAGTAAGGAAAGTTAAATATGTTTCTAATGGCCCTATTCTGAATAGTCATTAAATCATTCAGTGTGGATTTCCTGCAGTGAGCCCAAATAACATTTAAATATTGGAGCTTGCTATGTACAAGTGAATAGTAGATTTGTTTTACAAGGTTTAGGGGAATAAGATACCGAAGTTTCCTTAGGATCCCTACTACAGGTGAGAGTTTCTTAGCAATTCGTTCAACGTGTTCAATCCAGGTCAGGTGTTTGTCGATGATTAGACCTAAATACTTTGCCTGATTAACCTCTTTTATTTCAATATTATTTATATATATTTTGTCATGTGTGATTTCTTTCATGCTTTGTTTTGAAATTACCATGTAATTGGTCTTCTGTAGGTTCATTGTTAATTTATTGGCCTGGAACCATTGTGAGAGAGTATTTATATCTTGTTGCACATTTTGTATGATTTCAATTATGTCTTTCCCAGTGTAGAAGATATTTGTATCATCTGCATACAGTTTGATATGCCCTCTCAAATTACATTCCACAATATCATTTATATACATTAAGAATAATGTAGGTCCAAGTATAGATCCTTGTGGAACGCCATGAGTTATATATTTTCCTGAACTTGTGCATTTATTCAAAGCTACATGCTGCTTTCTTCCAATAAGGTAGCTTTGGAACCATATTAGAGCTATACCTCGGACACCAGCATTTTCTAATTTTGACAACAGTATTTTATGATCTACTGTATCAAAGGCTTTTGTGAGATCAATAAATAACCCAACTGCCATATTATTTTTGTCAATAGTTTCTTGTAGCATTGTTATTAGGTCAATAGTTGCTGCCTCAGTACTAGATTTTTCCCTGAATCCGTATTGCATATTATGAAAGAATGAATGTGATAAATTTAATAAATGGCAACACTTTGAATGCAGTGGCCTTACGAAAGGAGAATTCGACTGCGTTAATAGAAACAAGATGTTCAGTGAAGAACATATAGCCTACTTTCTCCTAAATGCATGGGTATTGTTATAACTCTTTGTCCTTTTCAAGGAGTATAATTGAATGTTGGTTGTAGAAGCTTGTTGAAATACAACGTGCTATAGGGATATTAAACATGAATATGAGGTGCCCTCTGCTAGTGCTACCTCTGTAAAAAATTTCATTCAATTCGGTTTCACCGTGTTTGAATTGATATGGGGAATGGATTTGCACACATACATGGCCGCTATTTGCAAACTATTGGGATGATGACCTTGTAGTCAGTCATAAGATGCTTTCCACAAAAAGGCATGTTGTTGCAAAATCTGGTAGAGTTCAACTTATTAGGATGGTCGCAATTTGATTTAAGCTTTTAACATTTGGGTGGCCGTCATTCCGTTTCCGTCAAGATGGCGGCGATATAAAACATGACACTGAGGTGCCCTTTGCTATTGCTACCTCTGTACCAAATTTCGTTCAATTCGGTTTCACCGTGTTTGAATCGATAGGGGGAATCCATTTGCACACATACATGGCCACCATCTGCAAACTATTGGGCTGATGATCTTGCAGTTTGGTCAGAATATGCTTCCCACATAAAAATATGTTGTTGCAAAATTTGGTAGAGACTAGAGTATTAGGTTGGTCGTAATTACATTTTGGCTTTTTTGGGTGGCTGCGATTACGTCTCCGTCAAGATGGCGGTGATATAAACCATGACACTGAGGTGCCCATTGCTAGTGCTACCTCTGTACCAAATTTCGTTCCATTCGGTTTCACCGTGTTCGAATTGATAGGGGGAATCGATTTTCACACAAAGATGGCTGCCATCCGCAAAATATTAGGCTAATGACCTATTAGTTTGGGCAAAGTATGCTCCTTCCATAAAGGTATGTTATTGCAAAATTTGGTAGAGATCGGATGATTAGGTTAATTGTAATATGATTTAAGCTTTGAACATTTGTGTGGCCGCCATTATGTTTCCGTCAAGATGGCGGTGATATAAAACATGACACTGAGGTGCCCTTTGCTAGTGCTACGTCTGTACCAAATTTCTTTCCATTCGGTTTCACCGTGTTTGAATTAATGGGGGGAATCGATTTTGACAGAAAGATGGCCGCCATCCGTAAACTATTAGGCTAATGACCTATTAATTTGGTCAATGGATGCTTCCTCCATAAAGGTATGTTGTTGCAAAATTTGCTAGAGATCGGATGATTAGGTTAGTCTTAATTTGATTTAAGCATTGAACATTTGTGTGGCCGCCATTACATTTCCATCAAGATGGCGGCGATATAATACATGACACTGAGGTTCCCTTTGCTAGTAATACCTCTGTACCAAATTTCGTTCCATTCGGTTTCACCGTGTTCGAATTAATAGGGGGAATCGATTTTCACACAAAGATGGCTGCCATCCGCAAACTATTAAGCTGATGACCTATTCGTTTAATCAAAGGATGCTCCCCCCATAAAGGTATGTTGTTGCAAAATTTGCTACAGATCGGATGATTAGGTTAATCGTATTTTGATTTAAGCTTTGAACATTTGTGTGGCCGCCATTACGTTTCTGTCAAGATGGCGGTGATATAAAACATGACACTGAGGTGCCCTTTGCTAGTGCTACCTCTGTACCATATTTCGTTCCATTCGGTTTCACCGCGTTTGAATTAATAGGGGGAATCGATTTTGACACAAAGATGGCCGCCGTCCTCAAACTATTAGGCTAATGACCTATTAATTTGGTTAAAGGATGCTTCCTCCATAAAGGTATGTTGTTGCAAAATTTGGTAGAGATCGAATGATTAGGTTAGTCGTAATTTGATTTAAGCATTGAACATTTGTGCTGCCGCCATTACGTTTCCGTCAAGATGGCGGCGATATAATACATGACACTGAGGTGCCCTTTGCTAGTGCTACCTCTGTACCATATTTCGTTCCATTCGGTTTCACCGTGTTCGAAATAATAGGGGGAATCGATTTTCACACAAAGATGGCCGCCATCCGCAAACTATTAGGCTGATGACCTATTAGTTTGGTCAA
This sequence comes from Meconema thalassinum, assembly GCA_946902985.2. Classification (NCBI taxonomy): domain Eukaryota; kingdom Metazoa; phylum Arthropoda; class Insecta; order Orthoptera; family Tettigoniidae; genus Meconema; species Meconema thalassinum. Next base: position 161,014,489 of record OX336393.1, on the reverse strand, counting down.
AGGATGCTCCCCCCATAAAGGTATGTTGTTGCAAAATTTGGTAGAGATCGGATGATTAGGTTAGTCGTAATTTGATTTAAGCTTTGAACATTTGTGTGGCCGCCATTACGTTTCTGTCAAGATGGCTGCTAATCGGGTTTGAAGCCGCTGGCTGCGAGCGAAGCGAGCAGGCCAGCGGTGCTAGGGGACCAGGTACCGTTGCGTCTATGCGCTACTCTGCCTGGTGTATATTATTTTAGGGACGTAATTTTTGAATTTGATTTATGAGTTGAAGAACTGTTTAATATTAAAAATATAGTTTAACCGCCGCAAACGATGGTTCGGCCGCGAAGCGGCCGACAATCGCTTCGGCGGCGCGTGTATAAGATTGGGATGGTTTAAAAAGAAATTGTTTGGTATAAGGTGAAATAAAATAAAGGATTTGTTAATTTAATTTTAGTTTTCGGGGAATAAGCAGTTGTCATAGCAGTCGAGCTCTTTAGTTACTAGCATACCTGCCAACTTTTGAAAAGGGCTATCAGTAAAACTCACGCGCGACAAAAAAAATCTAACGATTTTCGACATACCCCGGCTTGACGAAAATAATAATACTTCTGGGCTACAAAATACAATAATTCATGCTTTAAACAGGATACTTCAATGAAATCATATCTACTTACATGATTTGTAGATGAACATAACAATCAAGAAGAAATCCATGTTAATCAGCAGCAGGCGTGGTGAATATCGGTTTGGAGCAGACATAACAGGACTTCCTTGATAGATTAAGCTGATATACGATAATTGAAAAAGGCTTTAAACAATAAAACTTGTTTAACGTAACACAGGCAAGAAATAATATAATACACACTGCAAATCACATGCTAGTTCGACTTTTAAGTCATGGTTGTGGCCTTTTTAGCTTCCTGCAAACAGTCTTGAGAAAATGTTTTGTCATAACAGGGACCAGAACTCCTGGTCTTCAAAATAGAAATAGACTCCAGAGATTCATTGGACATGGATGACCTGAACTGTGTTCTATTTTTCTTCACAAAGCTAAAAAAAAACATTCACATTCTGCATAGCTATGGGGTATGGTGAGAATAGAGAGCAATACTCTAAAAATTCGGTTATACTTAAGAAGTCCATCGGCTCCACGAATTCTTGATATTTGTGCCCAACTGGAATCACTTGCAGCATCTTGATGTGCAGCCAAAGAGTCATCTACCTGAAGAGCTGTGAACTGCCTCTGAAGCACATTCACCACCTTATCTGTAGTTTCATTCTCTTCCTTGCATAACATGATAGGAAACTTTTCCAAGAAAAAACGAATGGAAGATAAGTGTGAATCTTCAATTTTGTCTAACCTAGCAACTTGAGCATTCTTTAACACGTCATCCTTGAGTGGAAACTTGTTGATGATGTAGTCACAGGCAGTATAAAAGTAGTTTCTCACTGATGAAAAGAAAAGGAATTTATCTGTATCCGGTCCGTTCTGAAGGCACTTAACAACTTCAGATGATGCATTTTTTGCCATTTTATTTACAATACATGTCGTTTTCGTGCGACCACAACTATATTTCTTTGCAACTTCTGATGTGGGAAACATCTTCTTAAATAAAGCTCCAGCATGATCAGCCGCACTTAAGGGCACATTGTGTTCCACCAAAAAGGAAGTAAACAGACACTCGGCCCTAATTACGTCACTGTAAACGTTTCCAGACTTAGCAAAAAAGGTGTTGATTTTCTTGCTATCTTCTTCGATTTAACATAACTAATGTGTTTACCGCACTTCACATGATTACTTAAATCGTTTTTTCCACCATATGCAATATTAATATCACACCCACATACCGTGCAAAAGGCAAATTTTTATCTCTTTCTTGATTTTAGTATGCACGGAAAATCAACCGAGTATGATTCTTTAAATGTCTGGAAGTACTGTTTCTTGTTGGATTTGTTCATTCTCGATATCTACTAAAACATCGAAAGGAACCTGGATCACTGAACGTCACATAAAATTATAACATAAAACAATTAAGACAGCCAACACTTCATTAAAACATGTCAAAACACACCAACCATTAAATGAACACGACGCCAACCTCGTGAAGATAGAATATGCACATGGTAGAAAAAAATAAACACACACACACGTGGAACGAATGTAATTAGTCCAAGGAATACAGGAAACTGCGAAGCACGAAGTTATAGCCAAAAACTCGAACGCTTCATTAAAATATGCCATAACCTTAAAAGACGAAAACATTCAAGGAACGCCAACTTCGCGAACAATGAACAACTAACGTGGTCAAAGAATATGGTTTAAATCGCAACGAGCGAACGGAGCGGAACAAAGAATATGCGAAGCAGAGCCTGTCAACACCTAAGATTCACATGCAAGAACGGTTATCCCGGCTTCAAATTCAATTACGATGACGACACAGCCATCACACGGTTAAAAGTACGAATCATATCAAAGAACGAGTTATCGACTATCGTGGACTTGCCTTCGACCCACGCAAACAATCGATTGTACGGAAGTGGGCGGTATTATCGAATGTAAATTATCGTTTCAAATTTTTGTCCGCGAAATCGTAAAATGACACCGTTCGTCCGTAAAACCGTAAAATGCTGCAATTTCCGTAAATTTTACGGATAAACCGTAAAAGTTGGCAGGTATGTACTAGCCTGGTGTTCTGGCTTTGAATGTAAAACGTGCGCCATGGCCGGCGTTGCAATAGCTTCAGCTTGGTAATAATAATAATAATAATAATAATCAAAAGATTTGAAAATTTACGTTTTAGCTTAAGGAAGGAAGACAGACCTCTAGTGGGTTGCAGTGGCGAATTCTCCCATGCATCGCATATACCGGCGGTATACCACCGTGATAAAAATATAAAATATTTATCTCGACATTTTCTCGACTTGTATGTAGCACTGCAGACAGGAAAATCGAGCATGTCATCATTCATGTTCCGCCGATTGTTGTCATGGAAGCTGGCGTCGAACCCCGCTTAACTCGGTAATTTTCTTCTGGGGTACACACTTTTAGCTGTGAGTGACTGTACTTTGGTATACCGCAAGTCTATCCCGGTCGTTGAAAGGGCTCGACACTGTCACGCGGGGCGAGGGACGGTAAGAGGTAGCCCAGCAAAGTTCCGTATGGGGTATCGCGCTACAGACTAGCGGTGAGTGTAGTGCTGATTGGCTGATTTCAAACAGTAGCCTACTTTCACCCTGCTCACAAGGGAAGGCACACCAGCGCAGCGCATCATACACTTCAGTTATGTTGAGTTCGTCTTGGCGTGAATTACTTCCCACGGAAATATTAACATCTTTAGATTAAGTGTAACACTGGAAGTGGATAGTAGCGTTGTTGAAACGATTTTATTCCATTGGATTTCCTCAGTAAGTTGAAATTAAAGCGATCTATGGGATGTAGGCTACTAAAATTTCTTTGTGCAAGGAAATGAAGGCATTGGCTTCTGCCGAAATCAGGTAGAATTTTACACTTGGAATATTTGTTGCTTTGCAGTTGTTGATTCAATTAGGGGCTTTGAAGCATCGTGGTCATGTATCCCCGTGAACTTGGTTCAGGGGCGGATTTAAGGCAAGGTCATGGAGGTAAGCGAACACACCGGGGAGTCTAGAGAGTATGGGATACCCCAAGCTTAGAGAGGAGGGGGGGGGGGAGGAGGAGGTCCGGGGTAGGATCATTTTGCTTAAACTAGCCCAAATTAGTGAGCAATAGGACATTTGGGTTATTTTTTTGATATTTTGGAGTAAAAATAAATGTTACCGATCACGGTGGCCGAGAGCAGTAACGCGCTAGCTCGTGTCTCGCTGGCATCGGGAGAGTGTGGGTTTGAATCCCACTTCAGCCGTCCGGAAAATGGTTGTCGTGACTTCCTATTTTCACCACCAGGCAAGTGCCGTGACAGTTCCTTTCAATAGGTCCACGACCGACCGACTTCCCTCCAAAATCCCTTCCCTGGTCCTACCTTAATTTGACCCAAGTTAGCGGTCGCCTGTCACCATCCCCAGTTGTATCTGCGGACAAAGTGTATCCAGCTCCCAGACACCATCCTTGCGACGGTAGAGGAATGATCCCTCGCAGAGTCCGTTCTGTGACTTGGGAAAAATTTGCGTGATATTAGCCATTTTAAGTCAAATATTTATTGTATTCCAAATTATTTTAGTTTTGGAAGTCCTACTATTTACTGTCATAGCCTACGCGTGGTTTAAAACTATTTTTTAGGGAACTGTCGAAAATGTGTAGTATTCTCCCAAATATACAGACATCTTCATTTGAGACTGTTTTACCTTTCAGCGTCCAGTCCAGTCTGCAAGCCTCTGTTTGCGAACACGTCGCCTCCGTGATTCCCTATTGGCAGTTAGCAATGCGGCTCCCTCTGCTTCTACATCTCTGACTTTGAAATCGTTCAACACTGAAACTAACCATCGCCTCATAGCTCTACCTCTGCTTCTGTTGTCCTCTACAGCCGAACACTCAAAATAGTCGGTTATCGTAAAATGTGCATTTTGATTGAGTATTCAAGTGTGAACGAAGAGCCTCCGTGGCTTAGGCGGCAGCACGCCGGCCTCTCACCGCTGGGTCCGTGGTTCAAATCGCGGTCACTCCATGTGAGATCTGTGCTGGACAAAACGGAGGCAGACAGGTTTTTCTCCGGGTACTCCGGTTTTCCCTGTCACAATTTCATTCCAGCAACACTCTCCACTATCATTTCATTTCATCTGTCATTCATTTAATCATTGCCCCAGAGGAGTGCGACAGGCTTCGGCAGCCGGCACACTTCATATCCTCGCCGCTAGATGGGGGCTTCATTCATTCCATTCCTGACCCGGTCGGAGACTGAAAGCAGGCTGTGGATTTTCATTCATTTAAGTGTGAACGAATCCTGGCTTGGTGCGTGTGGGAACTGTTGAGATATATCGTTATGATGGCTGTACCGTTGCCAGGATTTGGTAGGAGGCGGCTGTGGTCTTAAGATATGTACGAGTGAAAGTGGGAAACCACGAAAGACCATTTCTAGTATGGTTGGGCTTGGAATCGAACTACCTGTTCTCATTTCTGCCTCTTGGGGGTTGAGTGAATCCCAACCCTCACACCAGAATTACATTTCTTGGTGGAGCAGAGAATCGAACACGGACCTCCGCAGTAACAGCCCCAGAATACTAGTCGCTACGCCACGAGGTGGACCTTTAGAAATCTACGTGAATGGAACTTACTTTCAATTAAAATTCTTCCTGGCAGACCAAGGTTGGGAAACAACATGTCAGGGTAGTTTACACTATAATTATTTTATTGATTGAGGCGGAATGTTCGCTTTCCAGAAGATATTTTCACTTTGAGATACTGGCTCTTCTTTAATTGCATTAATACATTGGTTATGAATGAATGCGCTTCTCATGTTTGGACGTGTCTAATGATGTGACAATGTATAATTGAGATCCATCGGAAATGGATCAATGTTTATTTGTTTTCGTAAAATTTAAGACCTGGTCAAGAACGGGGAGAAACGAGAAAGAGAAGGTAGCGTAAAGATGAAATGTACTCGGTACGTTGCCAAAAGGAACTAGGAGGGCGAGGGGATTCGAAGGCTATTTACCTAGAAGCAGTTTCAAGTAGGCAGTGTTCAGGCGTTAAACGAAGATTTTTTTAATGTATAAGGACATAGTCCTTACAGAGGGAGGATGACGCACTGGCTTTACCCGGACGGTCGAGGTTCGAATTCCGGTGACAGCACGCTAAATATTTCACATCGTAGATCACGTGGCGTTAGGAAGGGAATCCGACCTTTTATCCCCGTCCAAAACAATTGGCTAGAGACCTCAATTTATTGGGATAACCTATCCAAAATTATAGCGATAAAGTGTGTTTCTTAGAAGTTATGTAAATGTTCTCCAATACATATAATAATAATAATAATAATAATAATAATAACAACAATTCAAATTTGACAAGAGGTTGAGGCATGGAAAAAAAGGCGGGGGGGGGGGGGGGTGTAAGGGGTAGATGGTGCGGTATACCAAGAACGGTGACCACCAGTCGCCACTGGTGGGTTGGCGTTTGATAGTATGAAATTGTTGAAAAGACCTGTAGTAGGTTAATTTGTTTAAAAAATAAAATAATAGTAATATATAAGCCTCGCTATTTGGGAATAATGATGAATTAATGATTTTATGAATGATTTGTAAGGGCTGTGAGTTTACTGGGCTGTGATTGGCTGTATTCGAATATGCCGGCTGAGCGGGCGTCTATACTGTGTTGTGATTGGTGAATTGGTTTTGGTCCGTTTTTGGTGTTCCTGATGTAAAAATTTTTAGTTTTTTGTTCGAAAAGTGTATTTTGGAAGTGAGGCTATAATGTAGAGTAGGTTTTGTTCGGATATATTGGTATTTGGTTGAAAAAGTTAGTCGGACGTTGTAATCCAGGCCTGTGATTGGCTATCCGAGTTCCGCAGTCTCTGAGCTGTTTTTAAGTGAATATGTAAATTTTTGTGTTTCTGAAACGTGTTCAAGTTAAAATTCAAGCATAATCGAAGTTAATAATTTAATTTTGGGTTTCGGAAAAAATAAATTAGGGTGTGTATGAACTAAGAATGACCCGCCAGTCCGCGGCGCGCCACCCCGATGGATAGGCTTTCGCCTAATCCCCAGGCAGGCCCGCCACGAGCCGACAGGCGGTGATATAAAACATGACACTGAGGTGCCCTTTGCTAGTGCTACCTCTGTACCATATTTCGTTCCATTCGGTTTCACCGTGTTCGAATTAATAGGGGGAATCGATTTTCACACAAAGATGGCCGCCATCCGCAAAATATTAGGCTGATGACCTATTAGTTTGGTCAAAGGATGCTCCCCCCATAAAGGTATGTTGTTGCAAAATTTGGTAGAGATCGGATGATTAGGTTAGTCGTAATTTGATTTAAGCTTTGAACATTTGTGTGGCCGCCATTACGTTTCTGTCAAGATGGCGGTGATATAAAACATGACACTGAGGTGCCCTTTGCTAGTGCTACCTCTGTACCATATTTTCTTCCATTCGGTTTCACCGTGTTCGAATTAATAGGGGGAATCGATTTTCACACAAAGATGGCCGCCATCCGCAACCTATTAGGCTGATGACCTATTAGTTTGGTCAAAGGATGCTCCCCCATAAAGGTATGTTGTTGCAAAATTTGGTAGAGATCGGATGATTAGGTTAGTCGTAATTTGATTTAAGCTTTGAACATTTGTGTGGCAGCCATTACGTCTCTGTCAAGATGGCGGCGATATAAAACATGACACTGAGGTGTCCTTTGCTAGTACCAATTTCGTTCACCGTGTTCGAATTGATAGGGGGGGACAGACATTCAGAGTACACACACTCACACACACACATATACACACACACAGACAGACACACTTCTTTTCGCCCTGTGTTGATCTCATAAGTCTACTTTCATTTTTTGCAAAAATCGAAAGTAGGCTAAAAATAGTAGACTATTATGGCTGTGCACGGAATGTAACACTAGGATCTTGACAAAACCAATGCCGGACTCCGACAACTCGGATGAAATGACTAGCAGGATAGAGAAATTGCTTGTTGCAATGGATACTAAAATACAAGATAGAATTACAATGGAAATAAACATTTACAAAAGGTTCTAGAGTCACGCATCCAACCCGCAAACATAATCAAACCTAAGGCCCCAACACCTCCGACAACTAGGCTCCAAAAAACAACACAAAATATGGATAATCAACCAGTGGTTCAGAAAAAACAAGAGGAGGTAGTGTATCAGGAAAAAAAATGGAAGTGAGATCATAGCAAAAGAACAAACAGAAACAAGAAATGGTGAGGAAATTGTTAGGGATGTAGTTGCTGACGGTGATAGGAAAGCACAAGACATCGATCAAAACCATGAAATCAATCAAATTCCATGGACAGAAGTAGTGAGATCAACAAGAAAACTCAGGACGGAGGTTAGAGGAGCCAAGGAAGACCAGAAGTGCATCCTTAAGGCTGCGGAAAAATACGGATGGCTATATGTAGGAAGAGTACATCCCTCAATGAAAAAGGAAATCTTGATAGAACATCTTAAGAGTAATGGAATAAGGGAAATAAAGGAATGTCATCAGCTGGAATCCAGGGGTTACAACAAAGCCTTCAGAATTGGAGTTCCATTAAACAATCTCCAACTGGTATTGTACACATGTGAGTAACTCGATGGAAAATATGCTTCTGCCTCCAGCTAGCATCAGGACCCGGGCGTGTACCGTTCCCCCTTCCAGCAGTTGCATATTTTGGATTTGAGGCTAAAAGGTATCAACTCTACAATGATAAGGCACAACTCTATTCTAAAACTTTAATTCAGTAATAAACTTCGTGGCTTCAACAAACAAAACAAATCCCACAACCACAAAAACAAAAACAAACATAAATTATTTCCACAATCCACAAATATGAACATAATATTATCATAATAAAATCATATCATAACACAAACCTTTACCCTTATGTGAACTTTACAAAGTACTCTAGTGCGCTGATGCACATACAACTTCAGAAACAAACTGTACTTTAATTCTTCTGTCATCCAATGTGACTTCATTAATTCTACACAATTAATTATTCCTTGAACCTTGTCTTAATTTGACAATAATGTGTATCGTGTGTGTGTTTTGATCTTTCTCTTCCCACCAAATGCTTTACATGCATTAGCCTATTCTGGTGTTGCACAGCAGTCTACGTACAACTCCATAATTATGTAAGCTACCCCTACACTTCCTCTATTTATATAGTTCCACTGCATGCCGTATGTGATTTCATATTAAAACATTAATTAACGCTGTGTCGGACGGTACTATTAAACTACCTTTGCGCGCGTAGCCTGTGGCATCTGGTAACCCACTTCAGAAACAGATGTCAGTGACAGTACAAATGCAACGTCTAACCATTCGTTAGATAGCTAAAATCATGAACCATCAGGATAATCTATAATTATCAATGTGTTCTTAAACCAAATGACTTCATTACTCAATATAACAATGTTTCATCTTATGTCATTAACAGGGTCTAAAATCTGTTCCTTTCAAACTTGCTTTCACGGTTCGCTTGACCGTCCAGACCCTCTTCCCGAGCGGCCGGTACACAATAGAAGTGGAGTGGGGTTCCAACATTACCTCCACCCTCGTTTCCTGTCTGATGTCTTTCTCACTAAGCAGTAAAAGATTTTACAAGACAAACACTGTGGTCCCAGTGACACACATATCTCAATGGATTTTAAACTGGATATTATGCAAACAGGTGCTGGATGAGCTTAACATTTATTCCTACCCCGAGGATAATAATAATTGGCTCCAATATAGGCCCATTTCAACATGAAGGCACGAGATTCATAACACATTAGTCCATTAGGTAACCGGTATCTTTAATAAATATTGCGGCCAGCCCATGCTGCCGTTCTGGGATTCGCTTCAACGAGCCGAATCACTCAACAAATAGTTCTCGGGGAATCAGATAGTGTGCAGAGGTGTCCATTGTTTTCCTCCCACCTATCGCGGGATTCGAACCCGGAACATTCCATATCCATCATCAGAGCTAGGGTCAAATTTCACTATATACGCTCTGGCACAAAGTACATCTCTCATTACGCCCACGGCATACGAGATTTCATACGAAGAATAGATTACCTGGTCCCTCTACCTAATGCTATGATCTGCGTCCTATAATTACCAAGAGAAATCTATCAATTACTCTATATGCTTTTCACAAAAGCTGCAAATTCAATTCACTAAAAGCTCTTCCATTTCCTGGCATAATTATATTCCCATTAATGCAATATATTCTGATATAAAACTCTTTTCTTAATCCCGTAACGTAATCTTACTGTATCATCTTACTGTATAATCTTACTGCTTAGATCGATAAGTCTTGCCCTTTAGCGTAAATATTTCTTGTTTACAACATTTTGCCTGATGCGTTCATTCATACCTTTATATTCATTATTATTATTATTATTCTCCCTGACATAAATTTACCAAAATCCGACACAACTCCATCTTACAAATCGAACAACCATGTTCGTGACATTGACATAACTGATTTGCCATTTTTAATTAATAGTGGTAACGATTAATCCACTCACTGATGCAAAATAACATCTCAAATCTATTAAAATCAACACAATAATGAGTAAACTTGGAGAGTCTATCTCCTACTCCGATTCTTACTGGCATCTTTATAATTCTGAAATCACACTACATGCAGTGGCCTATACCTCTACTTAAACATAATTTGTGGGGTACTTACATATATCAAGGCTCGTCATGGTGGCTCCAACCACTCATATCCTTCCGGGTCGCCTGCCATATGCATTTTTAGTGCGACATTTTCATCTTGAATACACACATTTTCTGACACATATTTTTCGTTAACCACACGACACTTTGCATTTCTATAAAGAAGCTATTGCTTCCAAAACACATGACACTTTAGAACACTCATTAAACCATTAATTTAAAAGACATTTCACATATGATTTATACATAACACACGTCACTCTGTACACTTCTCATTGGTTGAAATTCCCTAGCAAAGATATCAAAAATTGCAGGTGTCGACGGCATCTCCCGTACTCCTACCAACTCCTGATTGAAAGTCTGGTTCAATTGCCCTCGGAATTCACCAACAGTTTATCCATACTCCTACGGTAAGCTTCCTGATTTGCATAAATATGCTAACTTCCGTCCTGAGCGTTATTACTTGGTATTCTAAGACATTACCAAATGCTTCGTAAGGTTTCTTTTAGCGCATTCCATCGTAATTAGACATGTATGATCCGTCAATATTTTACACATTGCGCTTAACACTGTGCATAACTTTACATAGATTATTATTTACAATAGTTCTGCAACTTATCTCACACGTTGCTTCCTAAGTGAACACGCATTGTTCGTACTGCTGACTAAAACTGTGTAGCGACGACTGTTTGCGACTCTCTGTGACAAACTGTGTCCAACTGTGTAAACTGCGTAAGACTGGCTGCAACACTGGCGTGCGACTGTGTGATGACTGTCTTCAAACTGGCGTACCACTGGGTGATGACTGTCTTCAAACTGGCCTACGACTGGGTTAAGACTGGCTTCAGACTGGGTCTCTGCCAAGGGTCGACTCCCTTATATTGGATTCCCACGAAAAGTAGAGCTAAATTTTCCCGCGCTATCTCGACTCCTCTCCCAGCACGATTCTGGTCTCGAAACCATGCTCATCGGGTTCCTTTTCCTTCACTGATCCCAGAACTGTCTGCGTGCTGAAGAATCGCTCGGCCAATTAATTAATATTAATTCCTTTCTCCATAGCGTGGGGACGCTATCTCACTGGGAATCCCTGGCAACCTCGTTAAACCAAGCCGCGAACAACCATAGTCTCTGTTCTCCCGCACTTCATTAAATATGCGTCAATTTCGCAGATTAAAGGCTCTAAAATTAGCCTCCTGGCTAAAGATTCATCTGTGTGCCACTCTCATGTCATTGCGTTACTCCAATCACGAGTAATCAATGATTTTCCTTGGGATCTTCCCATCCCATTCTCACATCTATTCTCAGTCGGGGAAAAACTGGGTCATTATTCAAGCCCCCAACCTCTTCCAGACGACATAACGAGATCAGCAAGATGGACGTGGCTCCATGCTGCACCTCCCACAATTCTGGGCCAATTAGTTAAACGTCAAACTCTGCACTTTCCGTGCTCCAAGTCCAGTATAGCCTACTTCAAGTAGTCTAATAATGCTGTATTTCGCTCCATTTCCTGAATTATTTTAATAAATAATGTCATTATCAACTGGAATCACACCAGTGATTAAATAGACACTTTTCTCTAGGGGTTTTTACACGGAAACTCCCTCAACAGATCTCGGGTTCGTTCCCTGGTGGAACCTTTATACTGAGATCACAGTCTCTGAGATCCACGTTCGATATCAGTCAGCATAACACCCTCGGGTTCAGTATATAACCCTGATTTCTGGCCAAAAGATGCAATAGTTAGACAATTCAATTTTCGAGGCCCAAGGTACAGTGGGGCCATCCTGGACAGCAACCACAGGACATCCTACAATGGCGACATGCATCAATAAGGATGAAACAACATCAATACTGCTATGGAATAATGAAGGCCTAAAAAATGCTAAATCAATATTGCCGATCAACATACTAACACAAGACATTATAATATTAACGGAAACTTTTCTAACAGAAAATATTCACACTGACGGTTATTACAGCATACATACCCTAGCTCAACAACACCTCCGTGGAAGATCCAGTGGGGGAATCACATGCATGTTCAAAGCAAAACTGGCCCCCATTGATGTTATTTATAGATCGGACACTGTGTTAGTCATAAAACTTAAATATGTGACAATCATTGGAGCCTATTTTCCACCAGATGTTCAACCAGAAGACATTATAGAAACGTTAAGTGAAGCCATAACAAAAATTTCGAGTAACAAAGCAGTGATATTAGCAGGCGATTTAAATTGTACAATAGATAAGCCAAACAGGAAGAGCAATTTAGTCATCTCTTACTTACAAGAAGATGGTTTTAATTCCAACACAAACCCAACGTATTTCTGCCACAATGGCAGCAGTACAATAGATCGGTTATTCTCAAACAATCTAATTGAAGTCCACTCATGGAAAGTAGAGGACAGATGCTTAGCAAGGAAACACCTCCCAGTAACAGCTATGTTTACAACACTAATCAAATACAAGCCTCCCAAACAGAAACAAACAGGAAATTTCTCTAGGAAAATTGAATTAGAGAAGCTTCCAACGTTAGAAGAACAATAGACCCTCATACAGAAGATACGTCAGAATCCGTTAGATGAAGCTACTAAAGAAATAGAAGAAAAACTCAAACAAGCTCTTATACCATCCAGGAAAAACACCAGAAGAGCTCAAAGGTGGTTTGATCAAGAGTGCTACATGTTAAGGAAGTCGGTCCTCGAGTTCCTACATAAGGCAAGAGAGACAAACAACACAATGGACCTAAACCTATTTGCAGTAGAAAGGAGAAAGTACAAACAGCTTTTGAAAGAGAAGAAAAAGGCATTCATTGATAGAGAAGCAATGATAATCCCTGAAGCAGCCCATAAAAACCCATTCATTTCACAAACCGCAAAAAGACCATTTCCCAAATGATATTCCAATGGAAATTTGGACAGAACACTTCGCACACACACTAAACAGAGATAACCGGTCGGTGGCTATGGAAATGAAAGAAAACACGGATAAACACATTGTGTTTCAGGATTTTACAGAAGAGGAAGTTAGAGAAACCATAACACAAATGGCAAACCAAAAGGCAGCAGGTCCAAATGGTATCCTAAACGAACATATAAAATTGTCTATAAATGCATTTATTGGAATATGGGTGTCATTATTCAACACCTGTATGGAGAAAGGAAACATTCCCTACGAGTGGAGAGACTCTAACATTAAAGTTCTTTATAAAGGAAAGGGTAATGACACGGATAGCAGGAAAGATAGGAGAAGATAAGATGAAAGCAATGGTGTTTGCAGATGATCTCATGGTCTGGGGAAACAAGGAGGAGGAAATTCAGGAGCAACTGAAGGCTTGGGAAGAAACAGAGGGAGAGTACGGATGGAAGTACAACATCAGTAAATGTGAGATCCTGTTTAACGACCAGGAAAAAGGACAGACCAATGAGTGGGATAACACTTGGAGGTGGACAGCTGAAGAAGGTGGAAAGTCTCAAGTACTTGGGAAGTATAGTGGAGGAAAATGGGAGAAATGACAAAGAGATTACGGAACGTGGCAGACAGGCAGAAGCATTTCTGAGAAGCATTAGGAGCTTAGTGCGGAATAAAGATGTCCCACAAAAAAGCAAGGAAGTGTTATACAGAAGCTACTATATCCCGATACTGACCTATGCTTCAGAAACGTGGACAATGAAGAAAAGAGACATAAGGAGAATACAGGAAGGTGAAATGAAGTTCCTGCGAAGTAGGATCGGAGTAACAAGAAGAGACAGGGTGAGGAATGAAAAGGTCAGGGAAATGGTGAAAGAGGAGCCCTTGCAAGGTAGGATTGAGACATCAAGACTGAGGTGGTATGGACACTTAAAGAGAATGGATGAGAAGAAGATTCCCAAGAGGATACATGAGATGCAGATGCAGAAGAAACGACCAAGGGGAAGACCAAGAGATAAATGGCTGAAAGGAGTGGAGGAATGTGTCAAGAAGAGAGGCGAGGACTGGACCAGAGTGATAGCGGAGAGGTGGTGGGAAGAAAGAACTAAGTGGCGAGGCTTATGTTCCAAACAGACCCAGCCCCAGGCTGGAAACTGTACAAGATATTGATGTTGATAAAGGAAAGGGTGATACAGGTTCCCCAGATTGCTACAGAGGTATAGCGCTAGAGAATAATATGTTGAAAATATCCACCAGGTTACTGAAAAACAGACTGGAGGAAGAAATCAATGATAAGATTCCGGATGAACAATTTGGCTTCCGGAAAGGAAGATCAACACTACATGCAGTCGCAAACTTGCTGGATTACATAGATGAAACACTACGGCAACCTAAACAGAAATTCTATGCAGTCTTTATTGACTATAATAAAGCTTTCGACTTAATAAACAGGGAAATTCTAATTCGCAAACTGGAACTGATGATCGGAAGAAACAACAAATTGGTGATTATTGTAAATAATATTCTGACATCAAACAGAATTATGATAGATGATGGGACAACCAGATCAGAATACATCACTCAAACCAATGGAGTCTTGCAAGGAGATCCATTAAGCCCACTACTCTTTAATGTAATCACTTCGGATATTGTTAAAATAATACCTCGGAACTCCCCAGTAGTACTATACATGTATGCTGATGACATGGTTCTAGGAGCTAGTAATAAAGAAGAATTACAATCAACAGTAAATAAATTGGAGGAATGGGCAACAGAAAATGATTTTACTATTAACAATAACAAGACTGTACAAATGGTTTTTAGAAAGGGAGGAAGACTAGCCAAATCAGATAACATAGCCTACTTATTGGAAAAGAAAAATTGGAAATTGTCAACCACTTCAAATATTTAGGAATAAGTCTACAATCCACCAGAACGTCATTTAGATTACATATAAAGGAAAGAGCAATAGCAGCTATTCGTAGTATTCAAGATATCACCAAACCAGAACTACTGGATATTAAAACAGCTACGTTCTTATTTCATGCAAAAATTGGACCGATCGCAACATATGGACTACATTTAATATGGACACATCTTAAAGGCAGAGACCTTGAAGTATTAGATCGTGTAAAAGCAAATTTTTTGAAAAGGACACTTGCTGTTTCAAAATTCCCTCCCACACGATTAGTATATGAACTTACAAAGGAAACCTCCTTCATTGAGGAACTTAAAATAAAATTTCAACTACCAACAACACCAGCCTCAGAAAAAATTACAGTCAGTCTGAAAGACTAGACGTTGTATCATTTAAAATGACGCATGCTACAAATGCTACACATGTTAGAAAGGCTCAGGAGAGCTTCTCGCTTTGCTCAAAGCCCCAGGACTCTTTCCAACAGACTGCATTACCCATTAACTTAGGCTTCCCGCGCGGGCACCTCTTTAAGGGTGACGGGAAGAAATGTGTTTCTTGTACTTGTATTAGAGATGTGTTTGGTTGAATAAAGCGTAAATTGTGTACTTTTTGACAGCGGTTTTGTGGCCCATCAACCCAGGCAAGCCGGCGGAAACCTTTGCCTCCCTGTCAGAAGGATCATTTGGCCGTAAATTTGAATTAGTGTAAGGATGTAGTATGAGTGTCCAGATTTAGACAATAGCCTACTCCATGAAGGGGTCATAACTATGCCATATCTTCTTCTTCTTTTCCCGGTTCCAGTGATCTGGGTCGGGGCGTGAATCAAGGACCTTCATCCGAGGCCTCGACTCGCACACTATCATATTTAGGCTATTTGTACGATGGGTTCGCCACACCCAAAGGTAACTATGCCATATATGTTTGTTTAATGAATAGTGTATCTGAAATAAGGGAAGAATACTGATTTACAGATTTGTGGAGTGAGTTTCTGATTTTTAAAAGGTCGCTCGACGCCAGGCCTCTTTCAACAGACTCCAATAATCATTAGCGTCTGGTTCTCCTCCCCGCGTGAGCATGACGTCACGTTCCGGCGCAGCTGCAGGATGTCACGTCCGTCACCGTGTCCGTAATGCATAACGATGGACCCCAACCATAACGACGAAGTCGACAAGATCATTTGAAATGATAAAACACCTAATTGATAGGAAGGAGAAACAGGAAAATATCTGGGAAGAATTCTACAGCACTGACGCAATGGTAAACAGGGAATGGACTCAAACCAACTACATTCTCAGGCACACGGTGACTCGTTTCGCTGTACATGGGTTCCATCATTTGATATGCAAAGTAAATTAGGTACAGCACAGTAAAGTATTGATTCGGCGGAAAATTCAGGTTTTACTTGTTGTATGCAAAGTAAAGTCTTTTCATTCACCGGACGAACTCTGCTTTTGTGAACTCTGTGATAAGCAATGCGGAAGATATCATCTACGGGACTGTTCGAAAAGATCAAGATCTATCACGAGTTATAGTGAAGGAAATTAAAATGTATTTATATACTGTATATATTGGCCATTGGCTGTAATAAATCTATTAATTAACTTATTATTGTTTTAGGTAACGGGTGTTACAAAATAACAGCAGGATCAAAAACTACCATTGAAACAAATAATAATGATTACTTACTTTGAATTATGATATTGTAGCAAAGTATTCTTCAGCATCAATCAGATGGCATAACAACACCACACATCAGCTGCTAATAAATAATTAAAACAATGTTGCCAAGTTGGTTACCAATATTATCATATGAGCACAAAGATGGTCAGTGTTTTAAAAAGTAACGAAAACAAAGGAAAAATTTGAAAAAATCCGAAGATTACATAGATTTACAAAAGTTTATACCCCTCGTCCACGTCGTGGGAGACGGGCAACGGCACAAAGTAGGGGATTGCCTGTAGGGGTGAAGTACAGTGGGGACTTCGTGTGCCCCGGGACCGTTACGGTAGCTGTGAAGGTCCTACAGGAACCCTGAAAAGTGACGGCTAACGGGGTTCTGGTGAAGCTACGATAGGCCCAGCAAGCCAGTAGTGGATGAAACCAAATGCTTTCAAAAATGGAACGAGCCTCGGACATGATGGATTTAATAGACGACGACACGGCTGTACACACGGACTAAGATTTGGAACTTTAAACCTAAGAACGCTGACGGGGAAGGTGGAGGAGATAGTGGATATGATGGAAAGAAGGAAGTTGGATTTATTGGGATTGGCAGAAACAAAGTGGAAAGGGGAAGGAAGGAGAGAACTGAGAAAAGGCTATAGACTGTACTGGAGTGGGAACGAAGAGGGAAAGAGGAATGGAGTGGGAGTAGTAGTACGAGATGGTTTAAAAGAAGAAGTGAGGAGAATAAGTGATAGGATGATGAAAGTGAAAGTAGCACTGAGGGGAGAGACCATAGAAATAGTGCAAGTGTATGCTCCACAAGTAGGCTGCGCCTCTGAAGAGAAGGAGGAGTTTGAAGAGGAATTGCAGAAGCAGCTGGTAGGAAGAAATATGATTGTTATGGGGGACCTCAATGCCCATGTAGGAAGGGAAAGACAAGGTTATGAGAGTGTTCTAGGACCACAGGGTTGGGGCGGAAGAAATGAGGAAGGAAAGAGACTGTTGGACTTCTGCCAGAGGAACAGCCTGCTAGTTGGGAACTCCTGGTTTAAGAAAAGAGAGAGCCACACAATCACATGGTACAGTGATGACTTGGCCAGGAAGTCGGTGGTCGACTATATACTGTATGAGAAAGAACTAAATAAGAACATCACGGACATCAAGGTTATACCATCGGAGAACCTGGATAGCGACCATCGATTGCTGGTAATGAACCTGAGAGGGAGTAAGGAGAAGAAAGGGACTGAGAACCAGGAAAGACGTATAAGGATATGGAAACTGAAAGAAGGGGATAGAAGGGTCGAG
Organism: Meconema thalassinum; assembly: GCA_946902985.2. Classification (NCBI taxonomy): domain Eukaryota; kingdom Metazoa; phylum Arthropoda; class Insecta; order Orthoptera; family Tettigoniidae; genus Meconema; species Meconema thalassinum. Next base: position 160,996,401 of record OX336393.1, on the reverse strand, counting down.
TATCTCAAAATGGTAAAGGAAGGAATTCCAACAGATGAAGAAAGAAGGGTGGAAGAGGAATGGGCTAGATTTAAGAAGACACTAGTAGGTGCAGCAGAAGCAGTATGTGGGAGGACAAGTAGTAAGAAGAGGTGGAAGGAAACACCATGGTGGAATGAGAAGACAAAAGATATAGTAAGGGAAAAGAATAGAGCCTTTAGGAGGTGGTATCAAAATAGGACGGTAGAGACAAGGGAAGAGTACCAGGAAAGAAAGAAGGAGGCGAAGAGAGTAGTGGCAGAGGAGAGAAGAAACTGGATGGAAGAGTGGACAAAGATGATGGAGGAGGATAGTGAAGGTACAAAAAAGGTCCTGTATGGGATGGTAAAAAATAAGAGGCAGAAGGATCCTACGGATTATGTTAGAATGGTGAACAAAAGGGGACAAGAGATAGAAAATAGGGAAGAACTGAAGAAAATGTGGAAAGAATATTTTGAAGAACTTCTGAACCCAAATGGAAAAGATGGTGAGGAGGAAGAAATCGGAGATATCGGGGAAGAGGAAGATGAACTGCAAACAGAAAAGGACTTAACATGGAAAGAAGTGGAAGATGCAGTGAACAAGATGAAAGGAGGGAAGGCACCGGGTGTGGATGAGTTGAGTGTGGAGATGGTGAGAGCAGCAGGAGAGGTGGGGATACAGTGGCTGTACCGAGTGATGAGGACAGCATGGAAGGAAAGGAAGACCCCAGAGGACTGGAAAAAAGGAATCATTGTCCCGATCTTCAAGAAAGGTAGTAGAACAGATTGCAGAAACTATCGGGGAATAACACTGATGAGTCATTGTGCAAAGATCTTCGAGAAAGTTTTGGAAAAGAGAATTAGGACAAGGATAGAAGGAGGGATGAGGGAAGAACAGCATGGCTTCAGAGCAGGAAGGTCCACAGTGGATTTGATTTTTGCTGTAAGGCAGTTACAAGAACAGCACTATGAGTATGGAACAGATCTACTGATGGCCTTCCTGGACATTGAGAAAGCATATGACAGTGTATGAAGAAACAAAGTATGGAAGTCCCTGGAGGATAGAGGAGTAGAGAAATGGACTATAAAGAGGATAAAGGAGATGTACAAGGGAAGCGTGAGCTGTGTGAAAGTGGGAGGAGAGAGATCAGACTGGTTGGAACAGAGAAACGGCCTGAAACAAGGAAGTGCACTGTCACCGTTACTTTTCATTGTGGTGATGGATGACATAATGACCCGAGTGGCACAAGTAATTGGGGAAGGAAAGATGAAAGCAATGGTGTTTGCAGATGATTTGATGATTTGGGGAAACAAGGAGGAGGAGGTACAGGAACAGTTGGACGTGTGGGAAGGAATAATACAAGGATATGGGATGAAATTTAGCATAAATAAGAGTGAGATGGTGATCATAACAAGGAAGAAGGAAAGAACCACAAGGGGAATAACAATTGGTGGGGAACAGCTGAAGAAAGTGGAGAGTTTCAAGTATCTGGGAAGCCTGATACAAGAGAATGGAAGAAACGATAGAGAAATAAATGAGCGGGGGAGACAGGCAGAAGCATTTCGGAGGAGTGTGAGCAGCATGTTATGGAGCAAGGATGTCCCTCAGAACAGCAAACAGATCATATATCGGACGTACTATGTCCCTATCCTGACGTATGCCTCGTAGACCTGGGTTATGAAAGGAAGGGAGAAGAGCAAAATACAGGCCAGTGAGATGAGGTTCTTGAGAAGCAGTATTGGAGCGACAAAGATGGACAGAATAAGAAATGAGAGGACCAGAGAATTAATGAAGGAGGAACCATTACAGGATGGTATAGAGAAATCTAGACTTAGATGGTATGGACATGTAAAACGAATGGAGGAGAAGAGGATACCCAGGAGAGTACATGAGACGAAGTGGGAAGGAAAGAGACCGAGAGACAGGTGGCTGAAGGGGGTGGAAGAAAGCGTGAAGAAGAGAGGAGAAGACTGGACAAGGGTTGGGGCTGAGAGATGGTGGGAAGACAGAAGACGTTGGAGAGGCTTGTGTTCCAAACAGACCCGGCCAGTGGCTGGAAACTGTGCAAGATGATGATGATGACTAACATTAGACATGATATATATTACTATACTGCCGCCATCGTTACTTCCGACTTGACAGTTCACCGGCTGGCGATACGGTGTTGCCAGTCCACTAACGCGAATCAGCTGACGTACATGATTATAGCCGTAAAGTTAACAAAACTCGCATAATGTGAACAGACATGTTTACACACAACATGATACTCGTGAATAAGTATATAGTAGCAGAAATTACACATATACTGCTGTTAATAGAATATTTCTGATAATGAAGCAGAAAAAAAGTAACAAATAAATTACACACCATTACCAGCTCACGTCCGGGGTCGAAGATAATCCGAGTTCGAGAAAATGTATTATAAAACCTATAAAGGGAACACACCACTCATTTCGGAGTCATGTCGTCACGTAAAGAAATGTTGTGGCTCGTCAGCCACTCAATGAGCGCACTCTCTTGCTGCCATTGTTGGAGCTTTGTCGTGAATGACACTGATACTGGGCATTGTCCATAACAATATTGTGCTCTTCTCAGGCAAGTTGTTCAGCAATATCTCTTGGCGCTTGTCTTCCTCGTGCTACATCCCGGCATGACACTATCACACACACACACACGGCAGAAATAACTCAAACATTCACTGACCTAAAGCTAACCTACAACTACACGTAATTTTACTACACTATGTCAAACGACAAACAAATACTAAGTTAATAAATAACAACCGACTAGAATAATATCAAAAAGAAAAAAATACGATAATACACAAAGACCGCCAATGAAACTAACCGAGCACAATGCAAACGGCTGACAACAACATGTGTGACCGCAAGATGTTAGCTGGCAAAATAGTCAGCGAAACTCGTTTTATCTCGATATATCAATTTGAATGGCTACATGTGATTGGCTGGTTAGAGTGTAGTTGTGACGTAGCACTGAAACTTCAAGCCGGAAGTAAGGATGGCTCTAGTATAAATAAAAATTATTATTTTTCACACTTAGGCTCACTTTAATATGGAATGCCTGTCGGACAAAATTAAAGGAAACAAGATGTTCAGTAAAGAACATATAGCCTACTTTCTCCTAAATGTATGAGTATAGTTATAACTCGTTATTATCAAAGAGTATAATAGAACTATTCTTTGTTGAAGACCTTAGAAACGATTTACCTCTACCAAACGCCACAACCTAGATAAAAACTGCTACCATCATTGAAGAAAGAAAGATAAGAAGTATATCAAGAATGTTATGGATCTGGAGACATAATCGACCGGACTGGCTGCGTGGCTCAGCGGTAACGTTCTCGCTTGCTGGGCCCTAGGTTGCAGGTTCGTATCCTGGCGCAGTCAGCTGGCATTTGAGGGTGCACAAATGCGAGGGAGCCGTGTCAGTACATTTACTGGCACGTTAAAGATCCCCTTCGGGCCAAAATTCCGGCACCCCGGTGTCTCTAAAAGCAGCAGTAGTTAAAAGGGATGTAAAACCAATAACATTATTATTATTATTACATATACGACCTGCCGTGGGCAACATCCAACTTTGAGTTGAGGCATGTCTTTACACGTCTGGTTGTGCATGGCTTTCACAACCCTAATTGAATTAACAAATCTTTCCATGACCCTACAGAGACGTGTGTATACAAACTATGTGGATATTTTCGATTGCTATTTGCCTCAAATAAAAGTAGTAATTAATAACCTGAACTAACACCTACTATGTGAAATCGTTTTGTTCTTTACTTCAAATAACATTTTCAAGTAACGCAAAATAGGCTGTTACAAACCCTTTAAAATAAAAAGTAAAAATGTATCGTAGTATCATCTTGTCATTCTTCAAATTCGATGCGCATAGAATGCCAATGGTGTAGTAATCAATGGAGCCCCTCGTAGACTAGTCGTACCATCTAGTGGTGAAATATCGAACAATATAATCCTAACCACGGCCGACTGAATGCGCAGCTCGTATTCAGTCGGCCGTGTCCTAACAGAGTGCATTCTAGCGGCCAGAAGAAGAAACTTTTCAATAAAATCTGGAAGTTAATCTAGTTACCTTTTTGGCAGCTAGATGTCTCGAGTAAATCTGCTGGCGAATTATGTTTTAATTAAATATATATTTTACACCATAATATGCACAATATAACGCTTAATTTTAAAACATCTGAGTCATTACAAAACAATAAACATATAACATTTCAAGCAAAAAACCTAGCTCTGATCGGGTTTGAACCACAGGCATTTGAGCGATAGGCTGACGCTCTACCACTGAGCTAATTGTGTCAACGAATATCGTTCTATATAAAATGACTTACATAGAACTTGTTAGCAAATAATGATTTATACTAAACGATTTCATCACTGGAGTATATTATTTATATATAAAGCATTTCATACAAAGTTTATTTATTTTGTACAGTACGCTATATTGCATGCAATACTCAAATTAGTGAAATATAAGTCAGGCACAAGATATCCGCTGCCATCTTGTCTTATTAGTGAATCAGCTCAGCTTTTTAAAATCACGTCTGCACTATAGTATTACAAAATAAACTTTTAATTTCGAACGTGCCTCTTCCTTTAGAACAGTTAAAACGATTCTCGGCTCGATAATCGGAACTGGTGGGTCCCATGATATGGATTATAAAGTTTGCATAATTCGCACGGCCGCCATCCTGAAATGGTATGGCGGACGACCTTGTAGTTTGGTCACAAGACGCATCCTATACGAAGGTATGTTGTTACCAAATTTGGTAGAGATCGGATGATTTGGTTAGTCGTTATTTGATTTTACGTTTTGAACGTTTGAGTGGCCGCCATTCAGTTTTAGTAAAGATGGCGGCGATATAAAACATGACACTGAGGTGTCCTTTGCTAGTGCTACCTTTGTACCAAATTTCGTTCAATTCGCATTCACCGTGTTCGAATTGATAGGGGGGGACAGACATTCAGAGTACACACACTCACACACACACAGACACACACACACACACACAGACTCACACACACACATACACACACACAGACAGACACACTTTTTTCGCCCTGTGTTGATCTCATAAGTCTACTTTCATTTTTTGCAAAAATCGAAAGTAGGCTAAAAAGTGACAGTCAGTCTGAAAGACTAGACTTTGTATCATTTTAAATGCTACAAATGCTGAAAAATGCTAGAAAGGCTGGAGGCTTCTTGCTTCGCTCGAAGCCAAAGACTCTTGACATGTTAGAAAATTATCTGCATAATACTTATCTTGCTTATCTTGTTTCAAATTACTCACGAACGGCAAGTGCAAACCAAGGTCAAGCGCTCGGGATGCCGTCACGCTCACTAGAGCGCGCGGGGACGAGCCCCTTTCATTCAGTCTAAAAACACTTATAGTGGGCGATGTATTAAAGCTACAGATATGCTCTCGCGACCTTTTTTGTAGAACTTTTCATGCTGGCCAATTCTTAGGCTCATTGTATATTGATATTTTTAACGGTTTGATCAGCGTAAGCTTAAGAAACGCACGGACGCCAAGTTTGTTTTCGACTTTTTCACTGAAATCATTACCGTACTGCTTGGCTTCCTTTGATCATACATAAATTATTTTCTACAGAATCTTTCCTCGAGATATCCTTTACAGAATGGTGAAAACCGAATCAAAATCCATCCAGTGGTTCTCGAGATTAACCATGACATCCAAGAATCGGCGATTTTTGTCTTATACTAACGAAGTAGAGATTGTCGGGGAACACATGCACCAAGCAGTACTATGACGTCACACACCTCAGTGCATCTGGGTACATTTCGTCCCGTCACCGTAACGTAACGCCAGACCCCAGCGCAACGACGAAGTCGACAAGATCATTTAAAATGATAAAACTAGAGAGAGGATGATTGGGCCAAGTTCCTTTTTAACCAAGGGTGTTAGTTCAATGGGTTATCTCACTAGGAAGAGTGGGGTTCCCGGTAACGATTTGCAAAATAGCGCTCAGTGCCTCGCAAAAGAATTGAAAAGGGACTCTCCTTTCAAAGATGGGCGGCCAGGGAGGAAATGGTGTGAATCTTTCCTAAAAAGAAATCCAAGCCTGTCTTTACGAATACCCCAAAATTTGACAGTAAACCGTGCTGCAATATTACAGAACATCAAATTAAAACCTACTGTTATTTGGTGGAAAACGACACAGTCTATCTTGTCAGACCCTCGGTGATTGTTCAACGCAGACTTCATGTAATGCCATGGTCTGGTCTCACATTTTATGTGACTACGCCTCCCATCCCCCGTCAAAATAAGGGAAAAAAAAAAGATCACGGCATAACCGCCCGGAAAATGACCATTCGCTCTTGAACACCGGTCGGGAAAGCCTACATCAATATAAGTTCTTGTGGTTATATTGCTCGAATTTCAATTATTATTAATATTGCACTTTAAGTTAATACAAAAATAACTTATAATAAATATGTTTAGAGCAGAATGACGATATTTTCATGCCCGTATGTCTTCTACCCACCATTCCCGCTTCCCGATGCCGTCTTCTTTTTAAATATATATTTCATTTTTTATTTAAAAAACATAATTGCTGGTACTGTTTTATTCGTAAATGTTAGCCTCCAAGTCGCTAAATCAGTGTCTTACGTAACAATTGACAGAAATGCATTATAAACCGCAGACAAGGAAAACTAACAATGTGACGGCAATTGGTGCAAACGGGTGACGATTATAGGAAAAATCCAAAGACATCGAGCCAAGGACTAGGGCAAAAACACACTTTTTTAAATACGTAATTTTTCCAAAAACGAATATTTTCGATATTGAGAGTTTCCTAGTGTTTGAGGTTAGGTACAGTGCTTTTGTTGATTAAATTAACCAAAATGTATAAGGTGTAGATATTTTCTTGACTAAATCTGTCTTAGTTATAGTATTGATTCAGGCAGATGTTCATTTCTTGTTAATAACTATTCTAACATATCAATACGGAACCACCATGAGTCATTTAAATAATGTAATAAATCTGTCTTAACATGACGACCACTGGTGCATTTACCTTAATGATACAAATTCACTCACCTGCTCCAGCTCCTGTTACTACCGCAACACGGCCATCAAACCTTAATTCTCCAACCATTATGAAACCTACGAAATGATTAATGACAAAATTAATTATGGTGACAGCCTCATCTTATAACTAAACAATTAACAGAATATTATATCCTGATGCAAATATCCATGTTGAAAGAGGGAAATATTGGAAAGGAACAAAACTTGTTATTAAGAGGCTGCAGGTGGTGAAAAAGGATACAGGCACTGAATCTGCAACTACAAATAAAACACAAGTAGTTTTAGGCTACACGAAGATAAAGCGTTAATGGTCTGCGGTTGTAGCCAAGCTGAACATTTAAATATGATGGGCGACATTAGAAGAGCAAGAAAAGATAAGGATGATCCACTCCAAAATAAATCAACAATTTGCCTTTTTTTTTTCTTTCTTTCAAAGACCCACAAGAACTAAAACATTTATATCAACAACCAAGCAGTGCTTCATGCTCACTCACGATGACAAAACATAATTTTCAACACGAAAATAAAATTATACGCAATGTGTGCATACACACCTGTAACGCTCGTACGCCCTTCAGCGATCAAGTGACGTTATGCAAGTCACGACGGGTCTTGTGCTTGCTAATAATTACTCTTCCTAGCTACCGAACAGGTCAATGGTTCAACTTGTAATTGATATGCACGAGATAAACATTAGATCGGACATCATTACAATACTTTAATCAACAAAAACACGCAAAGGAACGAAAAGGAACCGGAACAGGTGTTAAAATCACTGTGATTCAAGGAATATGATTCACAGCAATCTTACTTCTTATACGCTAAATTTTGTGGGCCCGGCTGCGAGCTTTTAAGCCCTAAACTGAACTCGGTAATGTTTGACATGAGTATAATAATTGCTACACGATATTGCCGTCTGAGTTCGAAAAAGAAAATAGTTGTACCGTAAATAGCTCATCAGTTAAAACTGAGAAAAATAATTAGGGCCACATATACACAGGGCTGTGATTCACCGTAATTGAACGGAACAACTTGGGCTTCGCTGTCTATAATTCTCAAACCATATAATTGGTAGAATTGGCAGCATTGTGGAGAGGCCGTAATACAGGTGGCCAATCACAAATCAAGGCAATGAGTTTCTTCTGACCAATCAGGTGAAGTATCATTACTGTCTGCAGACGTATGTCGTAAATAAGGTGCACAAGCATGCACACATTATGAAATACTTATTTTGCTTATTTCCATTCATACTTAAGATACCGACAGTAGTGGCTACGCTGGCTAAAGCTCAGCATTAGGTCATGGGGCCAAGCTCTCTGCTGACTCGGTAGACGCGTGGGTTCGAGCCCCACCGTCGGCCGTCCTTGAAATGGTTTTCCGTGGTTTCCCATTTTCAACACCAGGCAAATGCTGGGACGGTACCTTCTGACAGGCCACGGCCGCTTCCTTCCACATCCTTGCCCCGTTTCATTCACCATCATTCATTTCATCTCTCGTTAACTCCTCTCATGAGGTTGGCGTCAGGAAGGGCATCCGGCCGTAAAAATCATCGCCACGAAGACTTCCGTCGCATCTCATCCCCGACCCCGTTGGAAAACGGGAATAATAAGGGGTAGACATACATTCATACTTAAGATATGGGGTCATATTTTGGGGTATGTCACCAGGTGCACTAAGCACGTTTAGGATACAAAAGAGGGCGATTAGAATTATGGCAAATAAAGTCAAGATGGCGGCTATGGCTAGCAATGTTTGTTCTCCGTGCGAGAAAAAAGTGAAAAATTGCGAAGAATTCGTTAGTTGTGAAGGGGATTGTGGGCGTAATTTCCACAAGGAATGCACAAGACTTTCGAAGAAAGCCTACGAGTCTGTAAAAAGTGATCCGCAAAAGGTGTGGAAATGCAATCGCGAGGATTGTCACCCTCCACTCAAGTTCAGTGAATGTGACTTGGTGAAGGAGGTGACAGAAAAGATTCAGTTGTCAGTAAATGAACTAAGGAACACTTTCATGAAGGATTTGAAAATAATCAAGCAAGCCACGGAATTCATTAACGAACAATTTGAAGATTTCAAAAACCTCACAAGTGAGATACAAAAAAGAACATTAGAATTGGAAAAGTCGGTGGCAAGTATCAGCAGTGATACAAAGCAAGCGTTAGATGGGTCAGAAGACCTTAAACAGTACACACGTAGGAATAATTTGCTATTTAGTGGAATTCCAGAAATGCCGAGGGAAAATGTGTACGACCTAGTGATCCAAGCTTCCAGGGCATTGGGGGTTGAGTTGGGACTCCGTGACATCGATGTCGCCCATCGTTTGCCGGCGAGAGGCGGAGACGTGGGGCGAATCGTGGTGAAATTCACCAACAGGTGGAAGAAGGATGAAATAGTGAATGCGAGAATTCAGAAGAGAGTTCTAACAACCCAGGACATTGGACTGAATTGCCCATCACGCAATATTTTAATAAATGACCACCTATCACCCAGGAACGACTATATTGCAAGAAGATGCCGGATCCTGAAGCAGAATGGGGAGATATTTGGAACCTGGACAAGAGACTGCAAGATTTATGTTCGGGAAGCTCGAGATGGTCCAAGCACACTCATCGGCGGTGAAGCGAAGATCGCCCTCCTCGAGAAAAAATACGGACAATAGGTGCTGCAGGTATCACACACCAAAAGTTGCATATATATTAAATGGACGGAGACGACTATAAACACAACGAAACATTAAGCTCTGTCGAAATTCATTGTGATTCTATAGAAAACTATAATTTACAGACTAAAAATCAGATCTTGAATTCAAAATTTAAAGGTATCTACATCAATGCACGAAGTATTCGGAATAAGTTCGAGGATATTATGCTCCTTATTGACGAGATTTTAGAAATAGATTTAATAGTCATAACAGAAAATTGGTTGTCAGACCAAGAAACACACTATTATAACATTCCCAGCTTTGACTCACACCATGTAACACGAATCGGTACTGGAGGAGGTCTGTCAATTTATATATCTAGAAAATGGGCGACCAAAGTTATTAACACCATTAACAGTTATCACAGTATATTAAAAATCGAAATATTTCAGAAACACAGAAGATATAATGTTATTGCTTACTATAATCCAAGGGAGAGTAATGCAAACGAATTTATGCTTGACCTTGAACACCTACTTTGCAATACTAACAAATCAAACACACTACTTATTGGAGATGATAATGTAGATTTTCTAAAAGACAGCATTATTTACAGGGCCTATTAGTCTTTACTGAATTGCTTTAGTTTTTATCCATGCAATACAAAACTGCCAACAAGAATAACACCTACTTCTTCAACTTTGTGGTGTTTGAAGCCATATTTTCAGTGTTGCCTTAGTAAACAAGAGTTTAGTGCTTTTCAGTCGGTCAACACGAATGTACCCAAAAGAGATGGGTTATCCCCTAATCCTGAAATAAATTACATGAGATTAATAAAACAACTTTAATTGACCATATACATTCTAACTTTGCCAATAATGATAATTTCTATTTGTATAATGTTATGTGTGACCTTAGTGATCGTAATATTTTAATTCTAGACATTTCATCACAACCAGAAGTGAGTACGCAATCCAATAATCGTTCCAATATAGAAACATTTACGAAAATAAGTTATGCCAAGCTGAACAATTTCTTTTCAAAAAATAAATTTCCAAATCTAACTACTGACGTCAACGAAGCATATAATCAGCTTTGCGATTTCATTAGTGATGGAATAGGACAGCTAGTATAAATATTAAGCAAAAACCACAGGTAAAAGGTACACACAAACCATGGGTAACACAGGAGTTTCTGGAAGCGGTAAAAAGAAAAAATAATTTGTATGCAAAAACTAAAACTAAAAACCCTTCAACTGAAACCATTAAAGAGTACACAAGATGCAGTAGGGATGTGACTAGAATGAAAAGAGAGCAGAAAAAGTTATACTACAATAATGTAATTAGAGAAGGGAATACGATAAAAGGAATGTGGAAGGCAGTAAATCAAATACTTGGCAAACCTCATAATACACGAAACATTGTTGAAATTGAATATGAAAACATACAATACACCTCTAGCCAAGATATATGTAAAGCATTTAACATGTATTTCATAAATGTTGTAGAAAACTTGGTTGAAGATGCTCCAATGATCCCAAATTTGTAATCCAACCAGACTATCTGTAACTCACTATTCATAAAACCAACAAATGTGACGGAAGTTAAACAAATCATTCAAAACCTTGCGAATAAAAAGAATAACACAGATGATGGAATAAATAACATACTCCTTAAGAGATGTGCCAATCATCTGGCTCCATTGCTTGCTGATATAATTAACTTGTCACTGCAAACAGGAGTAATACCAGATAAATGTAAACTAGCAAGAGTGGTACCAATATTTAAAAAAAGGTGATGTATCTAACCCCAGTAATTACAGACCGTTGTGTATATTATCCTCACTTGTAAAAGTACTGGAAATAGTAATCAAAAAACAAGTCCTGAATTTCCTAACAAAAAACAATTTTTTCTTCAAATATCAGTAGCCTACGGCTTCCTTCACAAACATAGCACTGATTCAGTAGCATTTGACGTAGTGTCACTTATACATAAAGCATTAGATAACAATAAGATAGCAGCAGGACTATTTATAGATCTTGCTAAGGCATTTGACACTGTTAACCATACCTTGTTGCTAAGTAAACTATCAAATGCAGGAATTAGAGGAATAGCTTTTGAGTGGTTTAAAAACTACCTGTCTAACAGGAAGCAGCATGTTAATATTAATAAAACTAAAGGGTCCATTTCTGATGTTAAATGCGGAGTCCCACAAGGGACACTGCTCGGACCATTGCTGTTCCTGGTTTTTATTAATGATAAATGTAAACTAGCAAGAGTGGTACCAATATTTAAAAAAGGTGATGTATCTAACCCCAGTAATTACAGACCGTTGTGTATATTATCCTCACTTGTAATGAATAAGTATTGGGAAAGAAAAAAAATTATCCAAAAAAATCAAGAATTAAGAACTGAACTTACTGTAATATTTGAAGACTCTGTATATAAGGTTTGATTTTTGGTGCTCCAATGTGGGCGTAAACAGTGTAAATAAATAAATGATATAGGTTATTTAGAGTTTACTGGTAAAATATTTCTATTTGCAGATGATATATTTCTACTTTACGAGAGCGCCTGTGAACAAACGATTATGCAGAATATGCAAAAGGATCTAAATATACTAACAACATGGCTTTCAAAAAGTAAATTGATCATTAGTAGCTCAAAAACAAAATACATGCTATTTCACAAACCAGCTTACAGTCCAAGCACTTGCAACATAGTTAAAATTGGTAATGTACCCATCGAACGAGTGAAACAATTGGCAACTCCAGCTATCTGATATGACATCTAGCGGTAAAAAAGTGAAACTTACCAAGTAGGGTACATTTGTCACGTGGTGACTGTTTGTATATGGTTTCTTGTATTGGTAAACAGATCGTGGTAAATTGTTCGTGTCTTTATACATAAGTAATAAGTCTTACCCGTTGATAGAGTGAAAAATGAGTAAAAGCAAAGTGTATTGCTCAGTTTACGGCTGTAAGTCGATGTATAAGAGAGCTGCGGATATACGTTTTCAACACTTTCCAAAAGATGCAAATAGTAATAGTCGAAATGTGATGATACCTAATAATACCTAATAATAATACCTTTCCACCCCGGGAAGGATCTAACACTTGTCGAGGTAGACAGACAGAAGACCTGCGACGTAAAGCCAGCGAAGGTTATTCAGTTTAAAAACAGCTGTTACGATGGGCGCGCTGGTAAGATTGAAGTTCCTTGAATAATTAATTATTGGCTGCTTGGTAGGGAGAAGGGATGAGTTTAACTTGTATTAAAACTCGTGGGGCGACAGGAATTGCTTGATTTGGATGGTTAAAAGGTGGGTTTGGTGTTGAATATTTGAATGGTAGCGGAATCACTCATTCTACAGTGCCCACGGGGAGGCAAATTAGGCCTATATGACTCGTAGTGGAATAGCTCGAATATCGAAGAACTTAGCGATTACGAGGTGTAGGCTTGGCGGAAAGGCTGGCGGATCATCAGTTTGACATCAATTCACGATATAAGTCGGAGCTTGGAACAGTGGCGTCTGGTTTGCGTGGATGCTAGTCTCGGAATGATAAAAGTAGCACAGCTTCGGTGTGTTATTTATTTGTTTATGTACCGTATTTCTCTATTTGAATGTCCTCGGCGTTGACTCAGGATCGACATTTACATTATATTGCGCATAATAGTACCGAAATAATGTCCGAAGTGTAGCCCTGTGTAAATTTGAATCAGCTGATCTACATCAACCAAAAAAAACTGATGCTTGATAATATGCAAATGACACCAAAAAATCCAGTGGAACACACAAATTAGATCACGTGTATCGCACAGTTATACATATATACAATTAAAAATAACACTGTCATTACTTTAGAGACCACATTTACTGATTATAACCGAAAAATAAAAAGTGTTCCATATCAAACGCGTGTTATTGAGTATTTTAAACCCTACTTATCCAGACCGACCGCAGCGCCCCAAGTGTTAGTTTGAGTTGCCAATACACATATTTAGGCCTAACTTTGGACAATAACTTAAGTTGGAATGAACATGTCATAAATGTGAAAAAGAAAATTGTTAGTGTAATTGGTGTTCTAAGAAGATTAAGGGAGTATGGAATAAGCAATCAACATTTAAGGAGCATATATGCCTCTCTTATTCATTCTCACCTTATGTACATGAACATAATATGGGGTAAATGTGCACAGGAATCAATAAATGAGCTCGAAGTTCTCCAAAAAGAGCAATTAAAATCATGTATGGTTACGATTTTAGGAAACCAACTGTACAAGTATTTCAAGAGACAAACATATTGCCATTACGAAGCCAGCTCAAATACTCTGAAGCTTTATTTATGTTCAAATATAAGCAAGGTCTTATTAATATTAATACTGAACTTCAATGCAGGAAAGACATTCATACCCATAACACAAGATCAGCAAACCAGTTATACATGGAGTCAACAAACACAACTAGATATGGTATTAAAAGTATTTCCTATTCAGCCAGCACATCTTATAACAACTTACCTCCTAAACTGAGACAAATTGTAAACTTAAACAAATTCAAAAATGAAGCACGCAGGTACTTCCTGAAACTATATGTTGATGAATATAGATGAACCCATAAAGACTGAATAAATGATCCTACCACTTTAATATATTCTAGTATAAGTTGCTAAGCGATATTTGTAAAGGGCAGTCCCCCCTTGAGCTACCAGCTCACTGGGACTTTCTGTACCCTATAAATAAATAAATAAATGTAAACACTACAGGTGTATTTTCCAGAGTTGGAATCTGACAGTTCGGCGGAGAACTGTTGAACTAAAGGCAGCGTTGCCACGTATCCAACTGGCCACCACGTGCGTACTTCCACCCTCCCGTTCATTTCATCATGCTCATAATATAATTAGCACCGTTATTACATTTCTTACATTTTTACTCAGATGGTTTTCAAAAATCTTAAACAAAGCAATGCTTAAAACTGTTCTGTGCACACTGTAAAATGAAATAATAGCCCGTCAAATTGATGAGAGGCCTAAAATATTGTAATGAATAGCAATATTACGAATAGCCTACTATCGTAAAGCAAAAATATTCAAAGCGAAACGACAACACGTGATTGTTTCCGTGTTATTTAGCAATTTATATCTCCTGTAGAATAAGTTTCAAGGCACAAGAAACACATAAATGTGTTACAAAATATACAGTACGTTCATTGTATCGGCTATTAACTCACCGTTTAGAAGACAGAAGCTAATCACTGGAAAGAGGCTCTATCCCATCCATATCATCATCCCTGTCCTCTCGGTCACTGGATCCCGCACTGGTGGATGAGGAATCGCCGAGGGAAATTATGAGGTTGTCCACAGCTGTGTAAATAACACCTTCACGTTCCCGCGCTTCGCTTAATACTCTTTCCACATGCGACACCACCTTCGCCCAGTTTTCAGCTGTCAACACCCTCATCCTAATCGCAACCTAAGCTGCCGAGACCTGTACCAGGCAAAAAGTTGTCCAACCCCTCGCGTCACCACTTGCAAACAAAAAGAAAGCTGCCGGTAACCTTAATCTAATTCACACGGACCTAAGCTTAAACTTACACTAACACTATATAAATAAATAACGGTCACTAATGAATTATAAATATAGGTATAAATAAGTATAAATCCTACACGAGAAAGTAATTAACTCAAAACAATTATAACGCAGCAAGGTCAGTGTGCACTCTGGAGACAACCAAACAAGCGACTGGTCAAGCGTCAAGCACGTGGCCAAATAGCGTCATTCAAATTGGCAGCGCTGTGTGGTTACCATGTCAACAAGCCTTGCGTGCGATCTAGTCGTCAACTGTTTTTGTCTAGTGGCGCCGAACTGTCAGATTCCAACTCTGGATAATACAACTGTAGATAATCATGTAGACCTCTGTTTAAAGTTTTAAACATTCTCCCACTGTCCTGCATTCATCTCTTTGAAGGTATTATGTTTTTTTTTTAAAGCATGTAATGAATAAAAACGTTTTTCTTAAAACAAACAATGATGTTTATGGGCATAACACAAGACAAAATCAAAACATTCATATTTCACACACACATACAAGCATATATTTAAAAAAACTTTTCACACAGGAGTTAAATTATACAATAAACTACCCTAGTATATAAAATTTGCCCCAAAAATAAAAATCTTTGAAAGAATTTTGAAAGCTTATATGCAGTGCCATTGTTTTTACTCTGTAGTTCAATATCTTAGCTTATAGGAGCGATGAAATCTATAATTATATTTTACTTTTCTATTTTAATTGTAATACCTAGCTGTAAGTTGTTGTATTTATAGAATTACGTTCTCATATTGTGATAATAAAGTAAGGTGTAAATAATTCTGTAATAAGATTGTATCTCTTAAGATCTGTTATTATAATACGTTATAAATAGGCCTAGTTATTGTATTAGTAATATACATATACTGTAACATTTTTCCTTTAATGTGTGCCCCATCATGTAGGTTTATAGAGGATAATCCTGTTGGACGCCATCTCAAATACAAGTAAATATATGAGTAATTAATCTCTTGTTCCAAGCAAAATAAACACAAGTCCTCTATAATCTCAGGGTGTAGGGTATTATTAAATACCAACCCGGATACTATCAGTTTGGATAGCAGTTCTGACATTCACTGAAATATACCATCAATTACTGGAAATGTTACTTACGGTTCTGAGGAAATATAAATATATAATAGTATATGTTGTACTGCAGTATGAGGATATGATTTTTAAGATCTTTATTACAAGGACTCTTCTTTGTTAGAAGCAATACGGGATTATCAATATCATGCAGACCAGACACCTTCATACAATGTTATATACTCTTCCAGTTTTCAATACAAGACATGCATTTCTTTTTAAGATCCAATCCTACCATAAACTTCTTATAATCAACTATTCCTCATTTTTATTTGCCTTATTTAAGATATGCCACATCTTCTAATTCTGAATCCTCCTCTATGGATCCAACAGATTTGCATTCAAATACACCTAGTTCATAATATCACCACCTGAACGCTACTTAATACTTTCCACATACAAATGGCAAACATTTCATATAGCTTCATAAAAATGTCACATTCGCCCCCAGAAATCTTTACAACAATGTTATTTTGGAGGGATTTCTAACACATATTTTACTCAAATATCCATCAGTACATAAGATACTAAGTCCAAGACCATATACATCTTCATACACCGTTTCACCATACACTCCTCTGTAAAACACTTGGCAGCATTCAATCTCCAGGAAGAAATAGCAGTTACTTTGCAGACCAAATGATATACAAGGTTAGTTCGTGCAAAGCCAGAAATTGTCAGAACCATAATCATAATCTACGTCACAGAAGAACTTATCTTCCAGGGCGCGCAGCAACTCATCAAAGCCTACTCTTCCAGATTCCTCCATATCTTTCTCTGTAAGAACAAAAGGTTCTGTATCCCAACCAACTTCCTTGAGGGCAGGCTGCACATCCGGATGACTATAAACACAAACAGTCTTCTTCTTTGGATCCTTTCCAAGAACTTCTAGCAATACAAGTGGAAGAGCAAGTACCTCACCATTATGTAGGGTCTTAAGGTCCTTTTCTGGAAACACTCCATTTCTGTAGATGCCAAATTTTAAAGCACATTCCACTAATCTGGTGTATATAATATCCATCATGTATTTTGAAACTGAATTACAGATGCCATTTCAGTTGCGCTGATACAGATTCACTCTTGTCTATTATAACCAATCTTCGTATCTCCATATTTAGACTTCTTGAATCCGAAAACTTAGAAACAAATTTACTGTACTAAATCAAATAAATAGATGCAAAAACCAAGGCCAATAATGGTCAAAAGATGAAACATAATGTATTGACACAAAATTAAGAAAGAAAATTAATTAACATTCTCATTAAAAGATATGTACATTACAGCAAACCAACAAATGTACATTGTGCAAATGTATCCTAACTTAAGATAGATCAAAATACAGACATTAAATGCCTCAAATACATAATCTATAATAATAACAAAGTAGTGTCACACGCCCCCTTCACATAAAATTCCAAATATACATCCATCACATACACACCTCTTTCACACATAAGAATATACATGAATGTAATTAACTAATTCATAAACTCTGCATACAAAATAATCTCTAAATGCCAGGCATAGATGTAGATATTTTTCCTCCGTCTCCGTTCTTCTTTTTTTCTCTGCTTTCCATCTCGTCTTTCTCTTCATCCGCCATGTCATTCCGTACCTTGTACTCCTCATCTTCCATCTCCACCGTTCCTGTCTCCTTCCCTTCTTCCTTTTCTTCTGTTTCTCCTTCGTTTCCATTCTTCTTTCTTTCTCTGCCTTCCATCTCGTCGTTCTCTTCATCCGCCATGTCATTCCATACCTTGTACTCCTCATCTTCCATCTCCACCGTACCTCTCTCCTTCCCTTCCTCGGTTTCTTCTTCTTCCTCTTCTGATCCTTCACACTCTTTTCTTCCTGTGCCGGACATCTCATCTTCTTCTTACTCCTTTTCATTGATTTCCAACTCATCGTTTTATCTATCCTCCTGGTCCCCTTTGTCTTCATTCTCAACCAATTCTCTCTTCTCCTCTTTTTACATCCAATCCTTTTCATCTCGATCTTCCTTATCCAACGATTCTTCACCTCATCTTTTCCCATTTTGTTGTCTTCTTCATTATTCACTCCTGCTCTTTCACCCTCATCTTTAACCTCTTTTTCCTGACGGCTACTGTTCTCCTCATGACCAACCTCATCTGCTTCTCCTTTCTCTTCTTCAGTTTCTTCCATCTCACCTACTTTCTTACTTTCTTCCATTTCACCTTCTCCGTAATACGTTTCTCGTTTCCCTTCTACCTTGCCCTCTATATCATCTTCTTCCCTGTCATCAGTTTTGTTCTCCTCCTCCATTTGACGTTCTCCTTCACCTTCTTCTCTCTCTTGTCCATTTTTATGTTTTATTTGAGACTTTAATCTTACTTCCATATCTAATATTCTCTCACCAGTCGCCATTTCAACCTTCTCAATTTTCTCTAGAATATATTCCTGTACTCTTTCCAATTTATTATCTGCTTCTATAGTCATATCTTTTAATTTCTCTGGGATTCTCGCTTCCATTTTCATCAATTTCTGATCTACTTCTTTTATAATTGCTTTCGCCTTTTCTTCCACCATACTCCTTACCTCACCTCTGATCTCTTGTCTCAACCCCTCAATACTATGCTGTAACAATCCATACTTCCTATCTAACTCCTCACTAACATGCATTATTTTATCTAATTTCTTACTCAACTCCTGATTATTCTTATCACATTTTTCATTCGTCTTAACATCTCCTGATTATTCTTATCAATTTTTTCATTCATTTGCCTTAACATATTTAAGATATCCTGCACTGGCATTACAACATCCTGTACTGGCCTTATAACATCCTGTACTGGCATTATAATCTCCTGTACTAGCACATCAGTCATCTCTTTTTCCACCACACTACTGCCAATCTCATTCTCATCATTCTCCAACATGCACACCACCACATTTTCTGCATTCATCTCCATTCTGCTACAACTCACTCCATTCCCACTCATCATTCTCTTTCGTTCATCATCCATGTAAATACGTACACAATAACCTATCCCTCAGATAGCACATGCACAATTCAAACTCTACTAGTCTCACACTGATGCATTCTGGTTCTCGAGACCCACGTTGAGGTGTCGAATACAATATTTTTCTTTTAATGTGTGCCCCATCATGTAGGTTTATAGAGGAAAATCCTGTTGGGCGCCAACTCAAATACAAGTAAATATATGAGTAATTCATCTCTTGTTCCAAGCAAAATAAACACAAGTCCTCTATAATCTCAGGGTATAGGGTATTATTAAATACCAACCCGGAGACAAAACTACCTCGATTTACTGTTTACTAATAGTCCTAAAATCTCTCAGTCTGTAGAGTTAGAAAAACCGGGGTGGATTCCATCCGACCATAGTGCTCTAATATGGAACATAGATTTTCATGACACTAGTTTATTTCATAAACCACCTCGCAGGGAAATTTTTAACTGGAAGAAGGCAGACATGAACCACCTGAAATTTTTGCTGGATTATTGCCCCTGGTCCCTCCTTGATATCAGGAACGACATTAATGAGAATTGTGAGATATTTTATGATCTCTTGATGTCCGCAGTTCGAGAAGCAGTTCCTCGTGTGAAGGTTAATCCCTACCGTTATCCACCTTGGTTTGATGCAGATGTAATCAGCGCACTACACTCGAAAAATAGGGCTCATCGTCAATGGAAACGCTCTTCTTTGGAATGCCATAGAATTGAATTTGTGGTCAGGAGGACCGAATTCAAAGAAATTCAGCACCGAAAGTATGACGCCTACCTGGAAGACATAGACTCCAGTGTGAAATCTAATCCGAACAGACTTTGGTCCTTCATTAAGCAGAGATCTAGGAACACCAGATTACCGGTCTCGCTCGAGTACGACGGACGTACCAGTACTGATGCAAACTCGGCCTGTGAGCTGTTTTCTGAATATTTCGAAACCTTATTCCTTCCTGTAAATTCTATACCGCCACCTCTACCTGATCTGCCACCCTCCAGTAACGACAGCATTTCTTACTTCCATATTTCCGAAGACTGCATCAAGAATAAATTACATAATCTAACCTCTGGCAAGTCTCCCGGTCCTGATGCCATTCCTATAGAAATAATTAAATCTTTATGCCACCAGCTATCTCGTCCACTTTATATTCTTTTCAACCAAGCCATCAGTGAAGGAGTGTTTCCGGATTACTGGAAATCAGTCCATATCACCCCAGTGTTAAAGAAAGGCTCCAGGCAGAAAGTAGTTAATTACAGACCAGTATCACTAATGTCTATTTTCGCACGAGTCTTTGAATCAATTGTTCGGGACGAAGTGTACGCCCACGTGTCACCATTCATCACTGAATTTCAGCACGGTTTCCTTCCTAGGCGATCCACTGCTACCAACCTAGCAGTCTTCACTCATGATGTATCCACCTTTATGAATAACCGTGGTAGTGCTGATGTTATCTATACTGATTTCTCTAGGGCTTTCGACAGCGTACATCACAACCTACTGCTTCATAAAATTTCAAATTTTGGTATAACTGGTAATCTTTTACGTTTCTTCAAAAGTTACCTCTCAAATAGAACCCAATCTGTTATAATTAATAATAATAAGTCTAAATCTGTAAACGTTACTTCCGGTGTCCCTCAGGGTTCTGTATTGGGCCCTCTGCTCTTTATACTTTTTGTGAATGATATCCCTCGTATAATACATAATTCTAGGTGCCTGATGTACGCTGACGACCTTAAACTGTATATGCCCATCAGTACTATAAATGACTGTGAGTTGTTGCAAGAAGACCTACACCAACTCAGTGAATGGTGTGAAACATGGAAACTGAAACTGAATACTGAAAAGTGTAAAGTTTTGTCAGTTTCATTGAAACGTAACCTCCTACCCAGGTTTAATTATTGTATTAAAAATGAAACGCTAGGTATAGTGTCAACCATTAAGGATCTAGGGGTGACAATCACTAATAATTTCTCGTTCGATGAACATATTTCAAAAATATGTCGTGAAAGTTTCCGGATCCTGGGATTTTTAAAAAGAAATTGTTTAAATTATTTTTCGGACATAACTCTATCCAAATTATTTAAGTCACTCATTCGGCCTAAATTGGAGTACTGTAGTGTGATCTGGAATCCTTTTCACAGTAATAAAATTGACGCCATCGAACGTGTGCAAAAGAGATTTGTCAAATGGCTCTGTTACAGGGGTGGACGATCGTACCATAGAGCTGAGTATGAGAGTTATTGCAGCGTGTACGGTCTTCCTCCACTGAGCAGTCGGCGCACAGTGGGAGACGTGAGATTCCTGTGGAAACTGGTAAATGGTGGAATTGACTCGATTCAGTTGCTAGCTGACTTGGGTTTTCACGTCCCGCAGAGAACCACCAGACGGAAGCACACGTTCGATGGGGGCGGATCGAGAATTAATGTACATAAAAATTCATGTCTGATCCGGTTGCAGTCAACATACAGCTTGATGGAGAGTAAAAGTGCTACTGATATTCACTTCGACTCTCTATCAACTGTTATGAGAAACATCTCGAGTGGGCTGTAAAATAGTGTGTGCATTTTGTGTTTTTTCTATTTGCGTTTATTGATTGATTGATTGAACATGTGGTTGAATGAATGGTTGATTGAATGTACGAGCGACTGAAGTAATGTTTTTTTTTTTTTTTTTTTTTTTTTTAGAATGTCACTCTTATATTACTTTTTTCCCAGTTTTCGATTTTTCTTCTATCTTTCATTTTATGTTTTTGCCTTTTTCCGTTTACTGTAGATAGTTTTGTTTTTTCTGTAATTATTTCAATGTTTCTTGTACATAGGGATTGTATGAATGAATGCTTGAGATCGGATGTTTGAGTGCGTGTCTGTATGGTTGTGGTTGTTGATTTATAATAGACT
This sequence comes from Meconema thalassinum, assembly GCA_946902985.2. Lineage (NCBI taxonomy): Eukaryota > Metazoa > Arthropoda > Insecta > Orthoptera > Tettigoniidae > Meconema > Meconema thalassinum. Next base: position 160,974,118 of record OX336393.1, on the reverse strand, counting down.
AGTGTATTTCTATTTTTTGTTCTTGTTTGCTGTTATTGTTTTGTTTATACTTGTACATTTTATTGTGAATTATTATATTGTCACTAGTGGATTCTATCTGTCTGACAATAAAGAATACATACATACATATATCTGTTTGGATAGCAGTTCTGACATTCACTGAAATATACTATCAATTACAGGTATTGGGAATGTTACTTACGGTTCTGAGGAAATATAAATATATATACTGTAGTATATGTTGTACTGCAGTATGAGGATATGATTTTTAAGATCTTTATTATAAGGATTCTTATTTGTTAGAAGCATTACGGGATTATCAATATCATGCAGACCAGACACCTTCATACAATGTTATAAACTCTTCCAGTTTTCTATACATGACATACATTTCTTTTTAAGATCCAATCCTACCATAAACTTCTTATAATCAACTATTCTCTATTGTTCCACCTTCATTTTTCTTTGCCTTATTTTAAGATATGCCACATCTTCTAATTCTGGATCCTCCTCTATGGATCTAACAGATTTGCATTCAAATACACCTAGTTCATAATATCACCACATGAGCGCTACTTAATACTTTCCACATACAAATGGCAAACATCTCATATAGCTTCATAAAAATGTCACAATACCTGTAAGTTCTTTTATTTTATAGATGTAATTTCTGACGTGTCCTATATCAAAATTGTATTGTATACATGTAATTGATCAAATGGATAAATAAAAATCTAATCTAATCTAAACACCATACGCTAACTTTTAATGATAAATACAGTTTATTTTAATAAGACAGCATTTAAAATCAGTTGTCATTTACTCTTTCAGAAGTTAGTATTTCCAGTATTAAGTTGTATATATAACCAATGGCTGGTAATGAATTTAACAAACAAATTCTTTACTGATGATTCATTAAAATATTTCAAGATGCCTAGGATGTGTTGAGTGCCTTGATTTGAGGCAAGTTATGCCAGCACTGTGAAACTAAATGGTCATGTTACTACGTTTTCCTTCCCTCAAGACGAGGTAAGGAACAGACTTGGATTCGTATCATTCCACGAAAAGACAGGCATCCAACATCAGGTGTTTGTGCACACCACTTTTATGAAAAGGACGTAATAGCTTTTGAAGATTGTATACCGCCGACCCTCTGGTTTTCACAGACACCTAAGGTATCCCCAATGTCTTACCTAAGTTGTGCTGGAGGGTTATTTGTTAGAATCTTCGATGATTAGGGGTTAAGAACCACGTGAGGTGGTGAATGGAGGACTAATTAAGTTCAGGGTCATTTTACGCTAGTCTACTTTAGTCTAAGGAGTTGGTTTGTACAAATGAATTTCAAATAAACAAATTTAACATAAAATAAGATAAAACACTCAGGGTTCAAAAAGATTTAACTGTGTCATCGTCTTTATTAAAAGATAATTTAGGTTGCCGTGAAAGGAACCTCTCTATACCCTAAAATGGTAGATCAGTATATTCCTATCTGAAACCCTCATGAAAAAATGACGCTCATCCCAGAGACACAGCTGCAACAGGCAGAAATACTAGCAAAAAAGGGAAACAAGACCACCATAGAAACCACCGTAACAACAGAAACAGAACAACCATCAAACTCACCAACCATCACACCAGAAACACCAAATAAGAATAACCACCAATACCAAACCAGATCATTATCAAACAAAGAATTGCCAGGATTACTCAACAGAAACACCAATCATGACACCACAACACATGAAGAGACGAGAAGACAAGGGGTCTTACCAAGAAGACCCCCACAACTTGGCATGGGAGGATCTGAAGTAGGCAAAATAAGAGCAGCACCACAATCGGCCTGGATCTTCGTAGGGAGACTAGACACCGACACAGCCGAAGAGGATATTGCTACGTGTATATACAGGCATTAAGTAGCGCTTTAAGCGGTGGGGTGAGGGAACTGTTGATTAAATCACAACAGACGAGATTGTCAAGGCAGTGGAAGATGAAGGGAAGAGACGGGTCGAGTCGGCTGTGGTGGTGGTGATTGTAGAGACTCGGTGAAGGCATAAAATGTAGCGATTGTATTAGAAAGTGTGGTGAATAAATACCAAATTTAGGAAGAGAGAAAATTAATTTATAATATTACCCACGGAACGTAACAATTGGTGTCAGAAGTGGGATAGAAATTGACCGTGAGTGTGACTTTTACTTTTGAAACTTGTAACTGTTTCCGTTCCTGGGATTATGGCTACTGTGAGAGTAAAATTAAGTGAAATGAAGGTTATATAACTGAAACAGGAGCTGGAAGAACGCGATCTAGACACTACTGGAAACTATTGAACTACTTGAGCTATGTATCAGTTAAACACGGGATGAACGGATTAAAATACACGAACACATGTTGACTTAGATTGTATTGAACAAGAACACAGGATACAGACAAAAGGCAAAGAACATAAAGCCAAAGAATATACATTTGACAAAAGACAAACGATATTTACATTTGAGCGAGATTAGAAAGTACGAGAAATATTCTTTCTCTTCAACAGAAACAAGGTCGATTTGCAGATGCGACTTCGCTCGTCCTTGGAGGATGAAGGTAAGGATCCGGAGCCCCCCCCCCCCCCCCCCCCCCGTTCGAAAGAGCCATACGCATGAAGGACATTGCCGAGATGATGAAGAACCAAGCTGAAAGCTCCAGACTGCTAGAAGAAAAGATAAGTGAAATTTCCAAAAATCAAACTGAAACTTCACGGTTAATCGAAGGAAATATGGTGTAGATGCACCAGTGGTTGGAAAACCAGTATTATCAGTATTGTGATTGATGTTGCCTGAGGTAGACGTGTCTGATCCGTGTCTTTGCATGAAGGATCTAATTTGTAAAGCAAATAAGTTCAGAGAGGAATTTGGAGAGTTGAAAAGGATATCCAGTTAAGAATTACCGCCATCGAAGAAAAATTTGATTCACTCCAGAAGATCATGGAAACAGGTACCAACGAAATTATACCAACAACCGGAGCCAATGTTAGGAGCGTCCATATAAAGCCACCCACGTATGACGGAAAAGCCCTATGGTCCACGTACCTGAAGCAGTTCGAGGCCACAGCTACTGCCAACAGATGGACAGAAACAAATAAAGCCGTTAGATTGGTAACCAGGAAAACTAGATTGGGCCGGTGCTGAAGGGCGAGCATCGGGAAATGGCCCTACGGCCCCTAAAGGGCATGTGCAGGTTATCTCCCTAATGCGTCAGACACAGAGTTTCTTCGTGGATGGAACCATCAATGGTATGGAACGTGACATGCTCCTTGATACTGGGGCTACTATCACGATCGTGAGGAAAGGCACAATTAAAGGAGCCCTCCAGCCGACGAGAGTTGTACTGAAGACAGCGACGGGTGAGCCGGCGAACACTTACGGCTAAATCAACGTCTACATCGGACTGGGCAGCAAGAAGATCAACCACTGAGTGATAGTGGCCAATATCACTGAAGATGTCATCCTTGGTATGGACCTGATGATTAAATTAGGACTAACCCTGGATTTAAAACATAAAAGCCTCAGATTCGCTGATGAAGAAATCATCCTTCATGGACGAGGCGATGGAGTGGTGCGAATGGTCCTGAACACGGATCAGGTTCTTCCTCCCAGAAGCGACAACGTGACCATGGTTCGACCTGACAGCGATAACCAGGAGGCTACTGGGATCATCGAAGCTGCTAGAGGAGGAGAGATTTGTCGAGGTTTTTTTTACTGGGAAGAGCTGCTGTCAACGCCACGGGACCGGTGCCGGTTCGAATGATGAACCTGAATGAGTACCCAGTCATCCTGAAGAAAGGCACTCAGGTCGTTTGGTGTAGCCCGGTATCAACAATTGTGCATGGGAAAACTCCGAATGACGTCCGGTGAGACATCGGAGGCGTCGGGAAGCTGACGGAAGCTCTACAACTTGAACGAGCAAGGCTAACCAAGGATCAAAGAACCAGGATCGAGGCACTTCTGACGAAATATCTGGATGTCTTCACCATCGAAAAGAACCAGCTTGGCAGTACGAATGCGGTGAAGCATCGGATTAACATAGGAGATGCTCAGCCAATCCGACAGCGCCCTCGACGTTTGCCATTGCCCAAGAGGGAAGAAGCCGAGAAGATAATTTCCGACATGTGCCAACAGGGTGTCATCGAGCCTTCTACTAGCCCTTGGACTTCACCAGTTGTGCTCGTAAAGAAAAAGGACGGCTCAACAAGGTTCTGTGTGGACTACCGACAGCTCAACAGCTAGACCGTCAAGGACAGCTATCCACTGCCCAGGATTGACGACACTTTGGATACCTTATCTGGGTCCCAAGTGTTCTCCACATTGGGCCTGAAGAGTGGATACTGGCAGGTTGAAATGGAAACCCAGGATAAAGAGAAGACGGCTTTCTCCATTGGGTCGGGGCTCTGGCAATTCACTGTGATGCCCTTTGGATTATGTAATGCGCCAGCTACGTTCGAGAGATTGATGGAGACGGTGCTACGAGGCCTTTCATGGAAGACTTGCTTGATCTACCTGGACGACGTCATAGTTTTTGGGAAGACCTTCAACGAACACCTGTCGAACCTGGAGGAGGTTTTCAAACGACTGCAGAGCGCCAACTTGAAGTAGAACCCAAATAAATGCCAGCTCTTTCAGGAGGACGTCAAGTACCTGGGACACGTCGTATCTAGGATTAGTGTAGCTGTAGATGCTCAGAAGACCAGCGCGGTGGGAGAATTGCCAATCCCCAAGGACGTCCATGAACTACGGAGCATCTTGGGGTTATGCTCCTACTCCAGGCGTTTCGTACCCGGATTCACCAGCATAGTCAAGCCATTGACGACGCTCACCGAGGAAGGACGAGACTGCTGTTGGGACGAACACTGCCAATCATCCTTCGAACAGCTGAAGACGTTCCTGGTTACTGCACCTATCCTTAGTTATCCGTGCACCGTTGGCATGTTTATACTAGACACTGATGCTAGCAACAAAGGCATTGGAGGAGTTCTGCCACAGATACAGGATGGCCGGGAGAAAGTAATTGCCTACTTCAGCAAGGGACTCTCCAAGCCCGAGAGGAACTACTGCGTCACTCGACGGGAGTTACTGGCTATGGTGAAGTCTGTGGAACACTTCTAAGTACCTGTATGGACGACGCTTTCTGCTGAGAATGGATCATAGAGCCCTGAAATGGCTTGTGAGATTCAAGAACCCCGATGGCCAGATTGCTCGATGGATTGAACGCCTACAGGAGTACGACTTTCACATTGAGCATCGAGCCGGGATCAGCCACAAGAACGCGGACGCACTCTCAAGAAGACCTTGCCCTGCGGACTGCAGCCACTGTGCACGGCAAGAATCGAAGACTGGTCTGGTCAGACGACTGACAGTCGTTAGTGAATCATGGCAAACTTCGGAACTTCAGAAGGCTCAGAGTGAGGACGCAAATCTTGGCCACATCATCCAGTGGCTCAAGAGAGGACGCCAGCCTACGTGGGAAGAAGTCGCTCCGCGTAGCCCCAAGGCTAAATCTTATTGGGCCCAATGGGACTCGCTACGTCTGGAAGATGGAGTACTGAAGCGCATCGTCGAAGACTCGAATGGGACACAACTAGGACACAGATCGTCGTTCCTCAGAAGATGGCTTCGGATGTACTGCATCATCTGCACAACGAGAGTTCTGGAGGACATCTTGGCGTGAACAGGACCCTTGCGAAAGTCAGAGAAAGATTCTACTGGGTAGGTTGCAAGGAAGGCGTCAAACAATGGTGCAGGAAATGTGAGGTCTGTGCTGCTGGAAATGGTCCGAGAGGAAGTAAGAAGGCACCCATGCGCCAGTACAATGTTGGAAGCCCATTCGAACGGATTGCGATCGACGTGGCAGGACCATTCCACGACACAGACGCCGGGAACAGGTACATTTTGGTGGAGATGAATTACTTTTCAAAATGGGTGGAAGCTTACGCAATACCCAACCAGGAATCGGTCACCGTCGCCAAGATCCTAGTGAACGAGTTGTTCTCACGGTTTGGTGCTCCTTTGGAATTACACTCGGACCAAGGGAGGAACTTTGAGTCGGCAGTGTTCCAGCAAATCTGTCAAATCACGGGAATTCGTAAAACCAGAACTACGCCACTACACCCACAGTCGGATGGAATGGTCGAGCGGATGAATCGGACAATCGGGAAGCATCTCTCTAAGGTGGTGGCAGAGAACCAATGCGATTGGCACGAACATCTCCCTCTGTTCTTGATGGCATACCGATCTTTCGTCCACGAGACAAACGAGGCAGAAACCGGCTTCTGTACTTTTCGGGAGGGAACTGCGATTACCCTGTGATTTGGCATTCGGCTGTAAGCCCGGCGAAGAACTTGTGGCAGGAGACGATTACATCATCTGCCTGAAGGCGAAGATGAACCAGATCCACAACCTCGTCCGAAGGATCTCGGAAATGCTAGCGACCGGATGAAGCACGCCTATGATGCACGGGCACGAGGAGGTGGCTTTAACGTGAAGGATCTGGTATGGCTCTTCACCCCACAACGAAGACGCGGTCTCTCACCCAATCTGCAGCGATCCTGGGATGGACCGTACGAGGTGATAAGAGGATCAACGACGTCATTTACCGGATACGAAGACTTCTACACGGGAAGCCTAAGGTGGTCCATTTCAACCGACTAACACCTTATGAGGGAGCTAATCCGATGGTTGACAACGGTTCCGTAATGACCTTGGACTGTTCCGGGACGGAACAGGCTTAAGGAGGGGGCAGTGCTACGTGTCTATACAGGCATTAAGCGGTGGGGTGAGGAAACTGTTTATTAAATCACAAAAGACGAGATTGTCAAGGCAGTGGAAGATGAAGGGAAGAGACGGGTCGAGTCGGCTGTGGTGGTGTGTGATTTTAGAGACTCTGTGAAGACATAAAATGTAGCGATTGTATTAGAAAGTGTGGTGAATAAATATCAGATTTAGGAAGAGAGAAAATTAATTTATAATTTTACCCACGGAACGTAACAATATCAAAAATCACCTCACCCAAAATGGAATCAACACGATCATAAGCTCTGAACAACTCCCCTCTCGCGTCACAAGCAAGGCCTCGGTGTGCCCATAGGGGAAATGGAAGAATCTCTAGCCGGACAGAGTAATATACAGACCTGTTCGATTTCTAAGGCAATAACTTCAAGGGCAAACAGAAAGTGTACTCCTCGAACAACACGGAATGACCCAGTACAGACGATGAGACCAAGTTAACAGCCTTGCTATGGAACGTAGAAGGACTGACAAACGTCACACGGCTCTCAACACAACGAGCAAAATTTAACGAAGATATCATTCCTCACATTCCTCATAAAACCATTGGTTATATCCGGTTATTACAATACACACGTACTAGCACAACAGAAAGAAAAAGGAAGACCCTTTGGAGGCGTGACATGCCTATACAACAACCGCATAGACAAAGTAAAGAACATTTACAAAGAAGAAAACATTGTCATCATCACAACAAAGCACATTACAATCGCAGGCTTATACATACAACCTCAAGCTACACTGGAAGACGCGACGGAAATGCTTGTTAAAATCATTACATACGTCGAGAAAGAGCAACATATAGTAATTGCAGGAGACTTAAACTGTAGACTGGATAAACCAGGACGAAAGAGCGAAGCAATACTGGAACTGATGGAAGTGGAGGGTTATTAAGCTAGTGAACAAGCGAGATCTCATGACATACTTCGCACACAACGGAAAAGTGCAATAGATTTCACCTTTACAAAAGAATAAGACTTAACACCAGGAAAACAAGGAGCACTATGGACTTCAGTGGACACCCCGCTCAGAAAACACATACCATCAGAACACATCTAACTTTAATAATACAAACAGGTGCACAAACTCAAACAAGCACCCGAAAGCAAAACATCACGAGGAATATTGATACAGAGGCATTCCACAATCTGAGTACTGAAATAACCAAGACCAGAGACATATTAAGTGAAAACAACCTGGACGAGGCTGTCACTGCAATCAAGTAAATCATTAAATCCGCAGGAATACCACACAAAGAAAGAAAGGCTAAACCGTGATTCAACGTAGAATGTTACATACAACGTAGAACAACCTTGCAAGCACTATATAGAGCTAGAGACAGCAATCAAAGAGCAGCTCTCGAAGAATACTCAAGAGAAAGGAAATTTTTGTGATTTTATATTATGTTCATGTACATAAGGTTTTTATAAGATTGACCATTTATTATGAGGAAGCCAAACAATATATACAGAACAATACAGATCAGTGCACCACAATAACGGCCCTGGTGCGGTCGAATAATCGATAATTGAGTCTCTGGTTGTATGTATTGAACCCATGTGGACTGGTTCAAGAATCGAATCCATATCCTTATATGCAAGAAAAGTGGAAATAATGTGGACGTTAGAATGGACTTTTAAAGGTTTTTGAAGGGTTAATAAGAAGTTGGACTGTTGTAAAGTGACGCAAGAACGAGATACCGCGAGTCACCAGAGCATGAGTACATTGTTGACGCTGCAGTATGGGGCTGGCTAATGATTATAAATAAAGCTGGTATTTTTCCGTTCTGAGAGACAGAGACGGAGTTTCCGATAAATCCATTACTCAACAATAAATTGACAACGTCGCAATGACGCAAGTAGAGAAATAATTGAAATTAAGCCATTTGCAGGCATTTAACTAAAGAAATGAATCCGTCATTGTTGATAATCCTGGGAAAGAGTTTTTTTGTGTGGAAAATGTTCGTAATAATTGCACAGGAAAGAAGTGCACATGCAGCATTACGTCAATAGTTATTCCCCGAGCCCAAAGCTGGCAGAGAGGTAAAGCAAAACTCCAATACCCACGCATCTCAGGAGCCCCTTTATTTAATATCAAGGGATTGTATGATCGATTTTCGTAATTAAAGGAACCCTTTTTACAATTAGAATGAGAGATTTTGGAGATATATTTTTCAAAATTATACGACGATTATTTTAGAAGTTAGGGTTGGAGAAGGTACGAGTCTGATCTTTTTGTGGCAGATTTCAATATAAACCCTGGACGCGCCAGGAAGTGTATGCAGTATTTACCAGACCGTGATAGGTCGTGTTACTCTGTATCGCAGAGGAGCACCCCTTATGAGAGTCGCCGTCTAATAGAATTTAGGAATCGAAATTCCAGGCATTGTCTATGTTAAGACAAACGAACAGTAAGACATTGGAATTATTCCAATAGTTAAAGAACCGCAGCATCAGAAAGTAAAATCCATGTGTGGATTACCAGAGAAGTAAATCACTAGGTCTCCGTTATAATACTTCGAGCGATTCTAGAAGTAAAACGTCAGTGACAGACTTAGGTTAAAAGAACAATTTAGCCACAAGCAAGCTACGATATCGTGCATTAAATTCCTTAAGCCGATAGTCGAAACCACGGAATAATAGGATCAACCGTTCCAATGAGGGTAGTTCGATCGAGACTTTCAATCATCCCGGTAGGATCAGGAAGCCGATGTAAACAAAGTGCAACCCTTAGAGACGTGAAAGGAGAAGAAAATCACGTGTGTTAAGGCAAATGTAACAAATGCCATAAGTGATAAATTTATATGTAATTCGATTTTAGTGAATTTTTTTAGGGTAATATATATCCTTTTTAGTGAATTTGTGTTTTAGTGAAAATGAACCCCAGAAGGGTATTCTGTAAATTAAATATGATCAGTGTATATGTTTTATGTGATTTTGAAGAAGTGTTACCAAGTGTAATTATGATCATAAATATGGCTTAAGAATCAGTGATTGGTTGAAATGTTTCATCGTTGGAAAACCCGGTCTCTGACTGAAAGAATCATGTGGGTAGCCTACTAATTTCAGTATTATGTGTTTTGGGAAGATTTGCGTAAAATCCTTAGAAGTTGAAGTAGGGATGTTTGAAAACATGTGAATTATAGGTTGCGCGATCTGAACGATTAATTTGATTGAAATATAAGTAATTTGAAGTATTAATAAATCCCTTGCGGAAAATATTCAGTGGAATATCAGTATAATGGCAAATAATATAATTTATGTAATGCAAGCACGATAATAATAATTAAATAAATGAATTATGTGATGAATTTTATATGGAATAGGTTGTAGATGCGGAAGCTCCTTATATGAATTGTTAATATGTTGAGGAACCAGTAACGTTCTTAATGTTAAATATAGTTATTGTTGATTGAGGCTAAGGCTGATTATATTCTTTTCGAGACGAAGATCAAATTTTGATTTGAATTTTTATTATTCCTTTTTTTGAAAGGCAACTCGGCTATTTGATGTAATGAGCGCTATGTCGCGCATTTTTAGTAATTTTTCTCACGTTAGGAACGCGTTGAAATGCTCGGTAAAATAATTGTGGGGGACAGTTAATCGCGGTAATGAGTTATGTTGAATTGTGGGCGCTGGTTGAGTGCAAATACCTTCCCTAAGTCGCAAATATGATGTGGCTGTATGCAATACAGAAAAAGGGTGCAAATTATGTTGAATTGTGAGCGCTAGTTGAGTGCAAATACCTTCCCTAATTCGCAAATATGATGGACAGTGGGTTTGATACCACTGGTCTTGTAATTCTTGGTTGTAAGTCCTCAAAAGTGGGATATGGTTCACGAGGCAGTTTAAAAGAAATGAACTCAGATTCCTTCATGTCGAATCCCCTTTTATATTTGTTGTTTCATTGATCCTCTTACCCACTAATGATGACACTTCATAATTATACTTTACTGAAGCTAAGAGAATAGGTCTGTAGAACCTAATAATGTATTGTTGTTGATTTGTAATTACATGCCTTGTCTTTCAAAAGGAACGTATTGGGTGGCCGGTAGAAGGGGCTTTGTATTCCGTCTCAAGAGAGCGAGACCGTGGTCCCCTCCTTTTAAAGCCATAAATTAGCCAAGTGTTGAGACACACTCTTAGAAACTCTCTTATAGAGAAAGGTCAGGAATATGTCTGGTTCGTGTTACACGGATGTCTTTAAGATTGTTTTAGCGACCCAGTGTTTGAACTGAGGTCCTTTTACGTTCATTATTATCGCTTGAAGAGTTCAGATAGTTGCTTCCTTAAGATATAATTGTCTTTGAAGACAATATAATAAAATTCCTAACTTTATTGAAAATGAAAATCCACAGCCTGCTTCCAGTCTCCGACCGGGTCAGGAATGGAATGAATGAAGCCCCCATCTAGCGGCGAGGATATGAACTGTGCCGGCTGCCGAGGCCTGACGCACTCCTCTGGGGCAATGATTAAATGAATGACAGATGAAATGAAATGACAGTGGAGAGTGTTGCGGGAATGAAATTATGCCAGGGAAAACCGGAGTACCCGGAGAAAAACCTGTCTGCCTCCGTTTTGTCCAGCACAGATCTCACATGGAGTGACCGGGATTTGAACCACGGACCCAGCGGTGAGAGGCCGGCGTGCTGCCGCCTAAGCCACGGAGGCTTCCTAACTTTATTATTAAATGATTTAATTTGTTCACGAGTTATGATGAAAGTTTTGAGATATTTGGGAGTTATCTTAAGTTGACTTTGTCAGTAGTTTTATATAACTCGGGGATATGCTAGTTTTTCCAAGCATGGTAGTGAGTTGGTAGTTTGAGAAGAGAGATGGTAACAAACAGAGCATTGTGGGAGCTCAAAATAATTAATAAGTAGCCATACTATAATACAAACAACCCCTGGCACTATCCAGCCCATGACGGGCTAAGGCCGACCAAGCAACCGCTGCCCAGCCATTTGGCCTGCAGATATTGGGGTGACGCGTGATCAGCCCGTCGGGTCCCCTCGGCCGTTAATCTTGGTATTCGTGATCGGGGAGCTGTCTCACTGTCAGACAACTACTCAATTGTCCTCACGAGGCTGAGTGCACACCGTTCCAACCCTCACGTCAGTTTTAAAATCCCTGGCGGTGCCGGGGATCGAACCCGGGGCCTCCGGGTGAGGGTCAGGCGCGCTACCCCAACACCACGGGGCCGGCGCCATACTATAATAATGTAATTAAAGCTAGATGGACTCATTTAAAGACAAAATGGTGTGTGATTATTTGTTAACACGATGCATGTAAAATTCACCGAGCCATTAGGAGCTCGTTTATAAGAAGTTAGGATTTGTGCTATATGGGAGTGAACCTCAGATGAAGTTTTTGCTTGTTTTTTTGATAACCATTAATTATTATTTGTGAATCGTTATTTTGAATTCCTTGTTCGTCTTTGGAACAAGTGTGAAGTGTAATGTCAGTGTTTAATGTTTATTTTTGTAGCGCCAGATTTTTGAATAATTAAATGTTTTGATAGTAGGACTTTGATTTTGTTTATTTTTGGAAGTGTATCCGATGCTTAATCCAGAGTGTGTAAGTCACAGAGTGGGAGAACATACCATGAACCCCGATACTCCCGATTGAGCATTGCTGGCTAACTGTGATTTGCATATTTCATTGTTGAAATGGGCACATGGGGGAATAGAAATTATGTGCCTGGATTAACGCTTTTGGGAACACTAAAGACAGTCATGTCACATAAAGGTAAAATAGTGATAGGATTAGCTACAAAAGTGTAAATTTAACTGACCGCATTGGGACCCTGGAAACTCACACCGAGCAGCCCTAGATAACCCCCTATACAACTTCTTGGCGCCAGTGAACTTTGGGGCTGCGTTTTCCGAGGGAAAACCCGAGTTTTACTTGAAAAATCAAAATTTTCATTTTTTGAAAAATATGGTTTTTCAAAATTTTTGAATTTTTAGAAAATCACTTCCATAATAGAGTTGATATTGTATTGAGTTATTATACCATACGGGTAAGTTTTAGTTAACACCCGTACTGAGGTTGAATTTTGGGAATAGGGACACAAAAGTTCAGAGTACCATCTCTCATGCATGAACTAATGACAGATGGGACAGAGTAGCCCACTGTATTCTCATATATTGTTGGTAAGATGTGTACGATGATGGAGATAAAGGAATACATGGATGAGCAGTTCCAAAAGACTAAAGATGAGATGAGAAAAATAAGTGCAGAAAGTAAGGAAGAGGCTAGGAAAGAGTTTGCAAGTATGGGGAGTAAATTAGAATCTCTCAAAACTGACAGTGTTAATATGGATAGCAAATTTGAATCTTTCAGGGATAACAACACGAAAGAGTTTGCAAAAATGGATAGTAAATGGGAATCCATAAAGGAGAATTTAGAATCTCTTAAAACTGACAGTGTTAATATGGATAGCAAATTTGAATCTTTCAGGGATAACAACACGAAGGAGTTTGCAAAAATGGATAGTAAATTACAATCTCTTAAAGAAGAGAATAAGAAAGATGTAGGATCTATTAAAGAGAACTTAGACACTAAATTGGACCTCCAACAGGATGAAAGTAAAACGGAGTTTGCAAGTATGGACGGCAAACTAGAATCTATCAAAGCCAACAGTATAAAGTTGAACAGTGAACTGAAGGCGGAGATAGAACAGAGATTCGATACTATGAAAACAGAGAACTTAAATAATTTTGCAGGACAGTCCAAAGATTTGGAAGATAAACTAAGTATCATGGAAAATAAATTTGAAAATAGAATACAATCGTTCCACTACAACATGATACAGGATAATTCTCTGAAAAGTCAAACCATGAAAACCGAATTAAAGGCCATGGAGACTAAAATGCAAAGTAATATAAATGAGAAAATAAAAGAGACAATGGATTCCAAATTTCAAAATTTTGATACTGAATTAGAAAAAAGGTTGAATACATTTCAAAGTGAAAATAAGGAATTTAATGCAGGATTGCAGGTTCAAATAAAGACTATAGAAAAACATAGTGTAGATTCCCAAACTGAGTGTCGAAACAATTTTGAAATTTTGAATAATAATTTTAGTTCTATAGAAACTACATTAAGTACAATGCAACAAAAGTGTAAAGAGAATATAGATGAATGTGAAGGTAGACTTGTAACCCAGATCCAAGGGGTGCAGAAAGAGTTAAAAGATCAGATAGGGTCAAATATGAAATTTTGTCAGAAATCACGGGATGAAATCAAGAAAGATCTCAAAGACTTAGGTGATAGGTTTATGGGAGTCAAAAATAAGGTGGAAAACCTCGAGGGAAAATTCAAGACAGTTCAGGCCAAAATAAATGATGTGAAGAGGCAAAGTCAGGCCGATGCAACCAAAAGGGAATTGCAATTTAATACGTTCACTGGGCAGGTAGATGAATGTTTGAGAAAGCACGAGGATGAAATAACAAAGAAGTTAGGCCAGTACGAAAGTAATCTTAAAGCAGAAAGCTAGCAACGGAAAACTGATAGTAACGAACAATTCTAAAAAATAGAGAAAATAGATGAAGGGGTTACTGGAATTCAGGAAACCGTAAAAGATGGGAAGAACTAATGGCGATATAGATAAGGTTATGACTGACTTAACAATCATATATGATGAACAAGGAAAAGCCCGAGTAGAGATAAACGAGATCAAGGAAAGAATCCACAAAGGTCAGGTAGACATGAATAAAAAGATAAATGAGATCCGAGAAGACCTAGATACCAAAGGTGATGTAGAGCCAGAAATCATTGAAAGACAGGTCCTGGTCATAAAAAAAAGAGGTTGAAGAAATATTAGATGAGAAATTAGCTCTAATCCAGGAGAGCCCAAAGAAGAAAATATATTGATCAAAAAGGAGGCGGAAAGAAGTAGAGAAAAACAGGAGATGTTCGAACACAAAGTTGGTTCACGGCTGGAAAGGACTGAACACAAGAACAGTCAAATGGAGGTTCAGCTCATGTCACAAGAAGAAAGTGCCCGAAGAGAAAGGAAATTAGAATTTGAAGGTCAAAATGATTTCCAGAAAACCATATGGGTGGATTCTGATATCCAAGGCACTAATCAAGATAGGAACTTAGGAGGGGAGAGCCCTTATAAGAACCCAGGATATCCTATGGCAATGTCAACTCCATATGGTAACCAAACAAATGGACAGATCATAAACGTCATAAAATCAAATGAGGATAGACCGGTTAAATTTACGGGTAATAACATGTCAATTACTCCTAAATACTGGCTAAAAGAAGTATCAGAATACCTCAATGAAATGAAAGTTCCTCAGGATCGGAGACTGAGAGCAATTGAAAAACTACTGGCAGGTGATTGTCTCACTTGGTTCAGGAGTTTCAGATACACTTTTGACACAGTGGAAGGTTTTAAGGAAGCATTTTTGAAGCGATACTGGGCGGCAGATGTGCAAGAAAATCTAAGATTAGATCTGTACTCCAGAAAGATAGTACTAATGCACCTACTAAGTACTCGGAAATTTTCACTGCTCAGCTGTGTAAATTCAGGGAGCTGGATATCGCTCCAGCTGAAAATGATCTATGTGCTAATGCAAAATCTTCTGTGGAAGTGGAGAGTGTGTTGCGTCAATTGGATATGACCACCGCACATATGACTCCAAGGAAACAGAGGCAAGCAGAGGAAGTACATATGGCTAGCAGCCATGATGACAGGGAGAAGCCCTCTACTACGAACAAGTCAACCAGTACAGACACTCATGGACTTGGTCACGAGTACGGACACAATGAACCTAGGGGAATCCAATCCCATACTAGGGGAGGTTATAGAGGAAGGAATAATAGAAATACGGGTTATAGAAGGCAAGAAAGCAAATCGTATTATAATAACTACAGACAGGATAATAGAAGAAATTGGGAAAATTATCCCAGAAGGAATGTGAGGCCGGAAGATAGAAGTGATGAATACCGAGCCGAAATCGAAGAAAGATACCAGGAAAGTCGACGCTATATGGATGAGCGGACGGACGAACCTGAAGGACAAAAGGGAAGGTGGAGTGAAGCAATTAAAAATTATAAATCACCCGACCAACTTGAGGGAGCTCAGAGTTTAGAGTTACCGTCACAATTAAGGAATGAGGGGAAAAGAGACCTCAAGGATTAAAAAAACTCCAAATTTAGATTGGCAAAAGTGGAAACATACCAGGAGCTGGGAGGAAATTGAAATTGAGAATTGGATAGTTAGACCCGATGAATTGATAAATGAAGAAATTGAAGGAATAACACCCATAAGAAGGGAACTGCCTATCATAATGTTACTGATAGAAGGATTACTGGTCAGAGCATTAATTGACACAGGACCAACTGTAAGTCTTATCACACAGAGCCTACTTAACGAATTGGAATCTAGAGGTCGTGTGTTGAAAATTCCCACATCAAGTGTAAAGATTAAAGGAATCATCCCTGAGAAATCGTTGACATGCAAATTTCAGGTGTACATTGATACGATCATCGAAGGTACTGAAATTTCACAATGCTTTTTGCTGGTGAGTCAGTTACCGTACAATATTACATTGGGTATTGAATTTATCCGTGAGAACAAGGTCATAATAGACCTAGCGCAAAATTGCTTAAGAATTCAAAAGGAGGACGGGGATGAGCAAAACATAAATTTACAGGAACAAAATACAAGATTTGGTGAACAATATGGCATGTGGGAGAAGTAACCGAGGAAGGTTATAGGGCCATAGAAGAGGCACTGGAAGTCTTTAATATAGAACTTGAAGATGGTCTGGAAACCGAGTTTGAAGCCACCCTGTTAGGAAAAATCGAAGAAGCCAAAATTAAGTTGGAAGATAAAGAGATATTAAAGGAATTATTATTGGAATATAGGGATGTATTTGATTCTAAACCATGAAAGATCCAAATTTTTAAATACGCTTTTCAAGTGAAGGATTGGGCACCGTTTAGACAAAAACCATACCTGGTTGCAGAAAAACATTACACACAACCTAAGAAAACACTGCAGAAAATGAAGGATGCAGGTGTTATAGAAAAAATGGCACCACCTTACGTTAGTCCATTAGTGATTGTGAGTAAAGCGGATGGCTCAGTGAGGGTGTGTTTAGATGCCAGGAACCTAAATGCCAAAATCATCCCCGAAAATGATTCGGCACCACCCATAAAAGAAATACTGAGAAAATTTAAGGGCATGGAAATTTTTACAAATATAGATATGACTTCTTCATACTATCATCTCGAACTTGAAGAGAAAACCAGCCTGTTAACTGGATTTCAGTTCGATCAGCAGACATATTGCTTTAAGAGATGTCCATTTGGATTGAAGTCAGCGGGATCAGCACTTATAAGAGCACTTGATCGCAACTTGTCAGAAGAGGTCAAGGATAGTACTATTCGTTATGTTGATGACATATTGCTCACCTCGGAGAATGTTGAGGAACATATGCAAAATTTAATGAAATTACTTGAAGATTTGAGGAAAGCTAACTACAAGATTAACTTAAAAAAATCGAACTTTTGTCAACGACAAGTCACGTTTATGGGACACGTGATTGACAAAGATGGTGTCAAACCAAACCCATGTAAGCTTTAATCTATAAGAAACTTTCCAATGCAAATGAAAGTGAAGAATGTTCGCCAATTTTTGGGATTAATAGGATTCTTCTCAGGACATTGCCCGTCGTACACTAGAACAGTTGCACCGTTGCAGGATCTTCTGAAGAAGTACGGAAGATGGTAGTGGACGGAGGAAGCTGAGAAAGCATTTGTTGAGGCCAAGGAAATGCTCTTAAATTACGTGAAGTTGGGATATCCTAATTTTAATCAGAGATTTATCATCCAGACAGATGCATCCAGAGTTGGCAATGGAGCGATGCTATATCAAGAAGACCCGGAAAATCCTGAAAGTAAGAATTATTTAGCTTTCTCTAGTAGAAGACTGAAACCACACGAGAAAAATTATACAATCAGCGAGATCGAGCTGTTAGCAATATTGCATGCTCTGCGATATTGGCGTAAAATTCTATATGGTTTTCCAGTCACGCTCCGAACGAATCATAAAGCCTTAACCTTTTTGATGGAAACGGACTTGTCCAGTCAAATGTTGATGCGTTGGGCTTTATATATTCAGCAGTTCGATGTCAGTATAGAATACTGCCCAGGGAAGGAAAACGTCATTCCAGACTACTTAAGTAGACAGCCAGAGTCCACAGAAGAGGAAGTAATGGCTATAGATTTAGAAGATAGAGATCCATGCACTTTGAATGAATTCAGGAGCATTAGTCAACGACAACGTGAAGATCCATGGATAAATATGCTTATATCTTTCTTTGAAGGAAAGTTGACTAGCGGAACACCAGCATATATTGAAGCGAGCAAGATACGTAGAGATTATAGTTTTTATAATGGGATGTTACATAAGTTTGAGGACTCTGACCATACTCGATTGAGAATCGTTATACCTGCCTGTTTGCAGAGGAAAACGGTAACGGTTAGCCCATAGATCCTTTGGATACATGAGAGTCGATAAAACAGTCTCGATGTTGAAAGAAGCATTTATATGGCCGAGACTGAGGGAGACTGTACGGGATACGTTGAAGACATGTGATATTTGTCAATGAATTAAACCAAATGCGTTTTTGATGAGACAAAAGCCGATACCATTGATACCTGAGAGGCCATGTCAGATCATTTCGATTGACAACTTTGGACTATTGCCTAAGGCTAGGAGAGGAAATCAACATATTATGGTGGCTATGGATGTCTTTACACAGATGGTTGTTCTTTCCCCCATACAGAAGACTAGTACCAAACAAGTACTAAAGTGGCAAAACGAAAAAGTGATACCTATTCTGGGTAAACCAGAGAATCTGTCATCGGATCACGGTAGTTGCTTTACCAGCATGGAATTTAGACAGGAATTAGAGAGGCTTGGAATACGCCACTGTCAAGTATTCGCCATCCTGAGGCAAATCCTGCTGAAAGAGTGATGAGAGAGACGGCAAAGTATTGCAGGATATACTGTGCCGAGGAAAATTGGAAGTGGATAGATATTTTGGATATTATTGAGTTTTGCATCAACAACACGATACATGAGGCTACTGGAGAAATACCTATAACTTTGCATTGGAATGAGCAACTTGAGAGAGCTTGGAGTCAGGTCATACTCAGACCGACAACCGCTCAGCCTGGAAGAGAAGTCCATATCAGAAGAGCTTTTGAGAATTTGCAAGCCCAAGCTGATAGAAGGCAACGAAGAAATATGCATAAAAGATATCATCGACAGTTATTGGTAGGGGAAATGGTATTAGTGAAAAGACCAGCCATTTCTGATACAGGGAACCGCGTGTACAAGAAGTTTTAGAAAATGTACCCCGGCCCATATAGAGTAATAAGGGATCTAAGAAACAATGCATATAGAATTCAGCATTGTGAAGTGAATCACGAAGTAACCATGAATTCGGCAAATTTGAAAGTATATTATCCTCCCGAAGACTTCGATGAAGCAAATGAACAAGCCCTGGTTATGGAACTGATTAAAATGATAATGAATCCACTTTAAGAGTAGATAGGAGTATGTTGAAAAACGATCCCGAGAGGGAACGTGAAAGGCAAGCAGCCAATTGTGAATAAGAACTGGAACAAACTTATTTTGAGCTAAGAGATAATTGAATTAATTGAAGAGGATAATTTCAATTTAAGGCAAGAAAACGAGGAAATAAAGAAACGGGTAGGGATAGACCACATCCGTAAAGAAAGATGAAATTCTGTAGGCTCTTAGTCCAGAAATCAAAGGAAGGAAGAACGGGTAGAAACAGAGCGTGCCCGGCCTACACCATTACCGGATATGACTTTAAATTAGAAGACCCGAATTATCGTGGGATTCTAAGAGAATAAAATTAAAGGTACTGCGAGATGTTATGATGGCTTCGATACTGAAAGGATGAAATTTTCTATGGAAAATACTTAAATAAATTTCCTCAGAATTCGAAAATTTATTTATCTAAGGAGGGGAGATTTGAACCCATGTGGACTGGTTCAAGTATCGAATCCATATCCTTATATGCAAGGAAAGTGGAAATAATGCGGACGTTAGAATGGATTTTTAAAGGTTTTTGAAGGGTTAATAAGAAGTTGGACTGTTGTAAGGTGACGCAAGAACGATATACCGCGAGTCATCAGAGCATGATATCACTGTTGACGCTGCAGTATGGGGCTGGCGCATGATTATAAATAGAGCTGGTATTTTTCCGTTCTGAGAGACAGAGAAGGAGATTCGGATAAATCCATTACTCAACAATAAATTGACAACGTCGCAATGACGCAAGTAGAGAAATAATTAAAATTAAGCCATTTGCAGGCATTTAACTAAGGGAATGAATCCGTCATTGTTGATAATCCTGGGAAAGAGATTTTTTGTGTGGAAAAAGTTTGTAATAATTGCACAGGAAAGAAGTGCACATGCAGCATTACGTCAATAGTTATTCCCCGAGCCCGAAGCTGGCAGAGAGGTAAAACAAAACTCCAATACCGACGCATCTCAGGAGCCCATTTATTTAATATCATGGGATTGTATGATCGACTTTCGTAATTAAAGGAACCCTTTTTACAATTAGAATGAGAGCTTTTTAGAGATATATTTTTCAAAATTATACGACGATTATTTTAGAAGTTAGGGTTGGAGAAGGTACGAGTCTGATCTTTTTGTGGCAGATTTCAATATAAACCCTGGACGCGCCAGGAAGTGTATGCAGTATTCACCAGACCGTGATAGGTCGTGTTACTCTGTATCGCAGACGAGCACCCCTTATGGGAGTCGCCGTCTAATTATCGTCAATAGTATTGCCGTGCGAAGAAGCATCAGAATCCTTGTTATAGGAAACATATCATCAAGCTTCGGACTTTATAAATTTTACAAGTACAGTCACAGTTTTAGACTGTGGACTTAAGCAATTACCGGCGATAGGGACTCGAACCTAAATAGTTTCAGCTAAAGTATCAGCATCATAGGAGTTCGAAGTACCTAAGAACAGTGAACTATAAAATTCTATCTCTACGTAAAATAACCAGATCAGGGTAAAACGTGATAGTAATGCCTAGTGTTCCTGAACTGAGGAGACTAGAGTGGGGTGCAATAGAATTTAGGAATCGAGATTCCAGGCATTGTCTATGTTAAGACAAACGAACAGTAAGACATTGGAATTATTCCAATAGTTAAAGAACCGCAGCACCAGAAAGTAAAATCCATGTGTGGATTACCAGAGAATAAATCACTAGGTCGCCGTTATAATACTTCGAGCGATTCTAGAAGTAAAACGTCAGTGACAGACTTAGGTTAAACGAACAATTTAGCCACAAGCAAGGTACGATATCGTGCATTAAATTCATTAAGCCGATAGTCGAAACCACGGAATAATAGGATCAACCGTTCCAGTGAGGGTACTTCGATCGAGACTTTCAATCATCCCGATAGGATCAGGAAGCCGATGTAAACAAAGTGCAACCCATGGAGACGGGAAAGGAGAAGAAAATCACGTGTGTTAAGGCAAATGTAACAAATGCCATAAGTGATAAATTTATATGTAATTCGATTTTAGTGAAATTCTTTTGAGTGTAATATATATATCCTTTTTAGTGAATTTGTGTTTTAGTGAAAATGAACCCCAGAAGGGTATTCTGTAAATTAAATATGATCAGTGTATATGTTTTATGTGATTTTGAAGAAGTGTTACCAAGTGTAATTATGATCATAAATATGGCTTAAGAATCAGTGAGTGGGTGACATGTTTAGTCGTTGGAAAACCCGGTCTCTGACTGGAAGAATCATGTGAATACTAATTTCAGTATTATGTGTTTTGGGAAGATTTGCGAAAAATCCTCAGAAGTTGAAGTAAGGATGTTTGAAAACATGTGAAATATAGGTTGCGCGATCTGAAGGATTAATTTGATTGAAATATAAGTAATTTGAAGTATTAATAAATCCCTTGTTGAAAATATTCAGTGGAATATCAGTATAATGGCAAATAATATAATTTATGTAATGCAAGCACGATAATAATAATTATAGTAAAGCCATCATTACTTCCGACTTGACGTTTCAGTGCTAGGCTAGAGTTTCGTTCGCTAAATCGCAACATCGCGAACGAAACTCAATTTGTCGTGATATATCGATTTGAATGGCTGCCTGTGATTGTCCTTCTGACCGCTAGATAACTCTAGGGTAACACTGAAACGTCAAGTCGGAAGTAATGATGGCTTTAGTATAAATAAATGAATTATGTGATGAATTTTATATGGAATAGGTTGTAGCTGCGGAAGCTCCTTATATGAATTGTTAATATGTTGAGGAACCAGTAATGTTCTTAATGTTAAATATAGTTATTGTTGATTGAGGCTAAGGCTGATTATATTCTTTTCGAGACGAAGGTCAAATTTTGATTTGAATTTTTATTATTTCTTTTTTTGAAAGACAACTTGGCTATTTGATGTAATGAGCTCCATGTCGCGCATTTGTAGTAATTTTTCAAGATAGGAACGCGTTGAAATGCTCGGTAAAATAATTGCGGGGGACAGTTAGTGCCGGTAATGAGTTATGTTGAATTGTGAGCGCTGGTTGAGGGCAAATATCTTCCCTAAGTCGCAAATATGATGGACAGTGGGTTTGATACCACTGGTCTTGTAATTCTTGGTTGTAAGTCCTCAAAAGTGGGATATGGTTCACGAGGCAGTTCAAAAGGAATAAACTCAGATTCCTTCATGTCGAATCCCCTTTTATATTTGTTGTTTCATTGATCCTCTTACCCACTAATGATGACACTTCATAATTATACTTTACCGAAGCTAAGAGAATAGGTCTGTAGAACCTAATAATGTATTGTTGTTGATTTGTAATTACATGCCTTGTCTTTCAAAACGAACGTATTGGGCGGCCGGTAGAAGGCACTTTGTATTCCGTCTCAAGAGAGCGAGACCGTGGTCCCCTCCTTTTAAAGCCATAAATTAGCCAAGTGTTGAGACACACTCTTAGAAACTCTCTTATAGAGAAAGATCAGGAACATGTCTGGTTCATGTTACACGGATGTCTTTAAGATTGTTTTAGCGACCCAGTGTTTGAACTGAGGTCCTTTTACGTTCATTATTATCGCTTGAAGAGTTCAGATAGTTGCTTCCTTAAGATATAATTGTCTTTGAAGACAATATAATAAAATCCCTAACTTTATTATTAAATGATTTAATTTGTTCACGAGTTAGGATGAATGTTTTGAGATATTTGGGAGTTATCTTAAGTTGACTTGGTCAGTAGTTTTATATAACTCGGGGATACGCGAGTTTTTCCAAGCACGGTAGTGAGTTGGTAGCTTGAGAAGAGAGATGGTAACTGACGCATCCAACTACGTCAAATTAAAAATGAACACCGACCAACTGTAACGTGTTTTTCGAGGGGTTTTTATGCCACTGGCATAAGTCAGTAGGAAGCCATTCTATATTTATTTACGCGGCAAATTGTTCAGCCGAGAGAATTTTTCATGTTAATTTATTATTATTATTAATTTATTATAATTATTATTTAGATATTTTCGGAGCATTTTATAAAAATTATAAGCATACAGATAGGTTTTCTATGTCTTAGAAAACGCTATCATGCAAATTATTACGAACGACGATATCATAGAAAATTATCTGATTACGGAATTTTACGGAGTTTTCGTCAGTTAGGATATATTGAGAGACATGACTCACTGGGAATTCAAATACAAGCTGATTCCTGTCGAGAAGCATGACGCAATCTTGGGTCGCAGCGTCGAGAAAAGGCGAATTGTTGGAACGGAAAACGACTTCTCCCTCTCGCGCGCCGTGTGTAATGAACCAGAGGAGGGGAAGTAGCGGCGTGCTCAGCCAATCAGTGGAGACGACGTAAGCTGGAAGACGGTACCGTGGTGGGGGAGCCAACAGGTGCATATATCGTTCGACGCGCCGTGAAACGAGGACAATCTTTGTAGTTCTTGCCGAGTGTGGTTATACGCGGGGGTCGCTCCGATGTTCCGTGGAACGGAGACATTTCTGTGTAAGACGAAAGCAGTACGGTTGCACGCGGAAGTCGCTCCGATGTTCCGTGGAGTGGTGGACTAACTTTTGTAAACCTTATCCAGTGTGGTTATACGAGTGTTTGGGTCCGATGTACGGATCATAGAATTATCTAATCTACCAGAATATCATCAAATTTCGACGGAGATGACGACGTCCAGGAGACTGTGGGAAGCACACAGCATCATCAAGTACGAGGGAAATGCTTTAGCAATTTCCAGTGGTAAGCGCAAATGACGCAGAAATACGCAATCTCTCATTTCTCTTTGTTTCATATTTCATATTTCAGTAACTTCATAGCTTGGGAATAAGAGTAAAATCAATTTATCAGACTCCGTTTTCACGTAATTTTCTATCGGTAATATTAAAATCGCAACGCTCCAATTTAAATTTTAAACTTATTATTATTAATTTTGCTATACTTGTTTTATATAATAAATTCATTTCTTTTTACAATGCAATCTTTGCTTTCAGTAGGTAGCATTAGATATAGACCAATTCCTTCTCCTGATACAATTGTTTGTTGGGTTAATGATCAAATCATACCACGATCTGAGTGAATAGATTCTTGACGGTGTTCTACCAGAGCTAGACGTTGTTAAATACAAATTTAGATTTCAGCATTGCATTGAGGTCTTGGCGCCCATTAAAACAACATAGCTTAGGCAAAGGTAAACAATTACATTTTCTCCCAACAGTGTGGGCTAGCGAAACTGTTACATTTGTCGCTCAAAGTGAGGGCTGTAGAAACCATTACATTTGTCGCTACCAACATGGGGCACTAATTAACCATTACATTTGTCGCTCAACGTGTGGGCTAGCGAAGCTGTTACATTTGTACGCTCAACGTGGAGCAAAGTAAATACCGTTTCACTTGTCATCCCAGCCTAAGCAAACTGTTACATTTGTCGCTACCAACATGGGGCACTAATTAATAACTGTTACATTTGTCGCCGACAACTTGGGGCTGAAAACCTAATAACATTTGTGGAAGGAGAAGGGTATATATTTCTGTGCCTGTATTTTGGGGGTTATTTGTCTTTATCAGTGTATATCATTATGGGGGATGAGAAAGAAAGACAGATGAGGTTACGTAGTGGTCATCAACTGGAGAGTGATGATACGAGCAGTATGTCGAGTGATGGTAGTACCGGGGTAGTGGAGGTAAATCCCGATACTGAAACAGGGAGTGTAGGCGGCCAACCAGAATTAAAAACTTTACTTCTCGAGTTCATGTATCAGAACAAAGTTAGTAGTGATGCCTTAAATGCAAAATTAGAACAGAATAATGCAAAATTAGAACAAAACAATAGGGAAAATAAAGAAAGTACAGAAGCCTTAAATGCAAAATTAGAACAGAATAATGCAAAATTAGAACAAAACAGTAGGGAAAATAAAGAAAGTACAGACGCTTTAAACGCAAAACTGGAACAAAACAACGCTAAATTAGAACAAAACAGTAGGGAAAATAGAGAGAGTAATGAAACTTTAAACGCCAGATTAGAACAAAACAGTAAGGAAAATAGAGAGAGTACTGAAACTTTAAATGCTAAATTAGAACAAAACAGTAGGGAAATGAGTGATGAATTTGAACTGATTAGAGGTGAGATCAGGGGGGTGATGGAAGAAAAGGCTAAAGAGATTATTGCAGATGTAGACAGAAAATTAGGAAAAGTACAGGAGGAGTTGGAAATTAGAATCAGTACACAGGCTGAAAATTTAAAAGAACTAGTGCAACTGGAAACACAGCAGGTCAAAAAGCAATTGGGGGGAGAAATTGACAAGATTCAAGTATCAACTAAAGAGGTTAAGGAACAGCTGGGGGGTAGAATTGAGAAAGTCCACTCACAAATAGTTGCAGAAGTAAATGATTTAAGAGAGAGTAATAGAGAGAGCATTAGCAAGATTGAGGAGAAACAAGCAAAGCTATATGATAAAGTAGAAGAATCAGAAGGAAACATTAAATTAACAGTAAACAGTATTGAGAGGAAGGCTGAGGAGAAAATCGCAGAATTAGAGTTAAAATTAAAAGCTAGGATCCGGCAAGAAAATAGTCAGAATAGGCCAGTTTTTGTGAATAGCACACACAGGGAGGTAGAACTGGGTAAGTTCAGCAATCGACAGGGGTGCCCAATGGAGTTCATGAACACTATAGAAAATACATTCGGGGAGAGGTTGGAAAATGGTAGTATTGAGTGGTGCCAGGTAGTTGAAATTTTAGAACAAGTGTTTGTGGGGGAAACGAGGAATTGGTTTGCTGTCTACAGAGACAAGTTTACTGATATCAATGATTTTAAAATGAAATTCTGTGAAAAGTTCTGGAATGAGGTTATTCAGTCGCAGCATCGTGAGGGAGTAGTGTGTGGTAAATATAACCCTAAAGGAAGCTCCACCATGACCGAATACTTTTTAGGGCAGGTATTAGTGTGTAAATATCTTGATGGCTTGAAGGAGGAAGGTGATGTGGTGAGGTTGCTACTTAGGCACTTTCCCTATAGGATCAAGGAGGCTGCTTGTATCCAGAATGTAAAGACTATATCACAAGTAGAAAATTTGTTAAGCACATTTGATGCACTAGGGAGAGGGGGTTATGAGGAGAATTTCAATAGGAACCAGGGTAATAATAATATTAGACCTAACGAAGCCAGGCATCAGGAAGTTCAAGGGAACGGTGGCGAAGGGGCCAACGCTCAAAATAGAAATAATAGTAATCAGCTAAATCAGAACAGAGGAAATGGCTATGGTAATCAGTATCAAGGGAGGAATAATGATTTCAGGGGAAATCAAGGGAGGAACAATGATTACAGGGGAAATCAAGGGAGAAACAATGATTTCAGGGGAAATCAAGGGAGAAATTATAATGACAATAATTACAACCAGAATAGGGGTCAAGGAAGAGGACAGCCTAGTGGTAGTAATATAAAGCCAAACAATGACAACATAGCCCAGAACAACCAGACCAGTTTAGTAGTTAGTAGTACTACGGCCAGCTGTAGCGGTTCTTTAAACGCGAACCAGGCTGCGAAGTAAGGTCAGAATCTCAGTCTGTAGCATGCCCTGTCCATACAATTATATAGGAACCCTATGACCTAAATGTAAGAAATGAATTATTACATGAACTAAATGATGAAGGTATTATTCAGGAAGTGGTTAGTAAGAGCCCCATAGTTAAATTTAACGTGTCCGAGGCGTACACAGATGTTTTAATTGATAGTGGTTGTATGAAGAGTTGCATAAGTAGTGCATTTTATGATAAAATGAAAGGAACTGGAGTAAATTTTGAGGAGATGCCAATTAAAAGCACTTTTGTTATCACAGCTGTTGGGAAGAGGTCTAAAGTAATTTCTAAGCAAGTTTTAGTAGACATTAAAATTAATAATCATGTAGAGAAGCAGATTTGCCTTGTAATTCCAAATTTAGTATTCAGTGTTATCTTGGGTTCAGAGTGGCTAAGTAGAGTGTCTGGTAACTTATGTTATGATGTAGGGAGTTTGAAATTTAAATGGGGAGATTCTGAAGTAAAAGTAGCGTTCAATGACCATATTCAGAGGAGTAGTATTGTAGGTGTGATTTGTACTTTAAATGAGATATCGCCAGCCGTAGAGCGGGGTTCTCCATGTTTTGTGGGCAGTGTGATTACGAACGGAAGTCTAGAGGACTCGTTACGTGATGCTGCATTTCAGGGAGATATAGAGGTGGAACAATGTATTCGGCTCTATGATGTGTTATGGTGTAATAGGAGAGTATTTGAGGATCGCATTGGTATGGCCAATTGCTATAAACATTCATTGAACGTTATTGATAGGTCAGTATTCACAGGACATAGATATCCTGTACCTTTCGCTTATCAGAGTGCAGTTGAGGCACAAATTAACCAGATGCTTGAAGATGGGATTATTGAGCACTCTAACAGTCCATATGTTAATTCTTTGATCACGGTACCGAAGACCGACGGCACTGTTCATATTTGTTTAGACGCTCGTTTGGTTAACAGTAGAATTAGTTCAGATCAGCTGAAATCTATGTCAATAGAGGAATTAATGCAAACATTTGAGGGGAAGAAGTATTTCACTTGTGTAGATTTGAGTTCCAGTTTTTGGCAAGTGCCACTTATGTACGAAGATAGACCATTTACAGCTTTTAGTCATAAATATAACCTTTATCAATTTTGTAGAACACCTTATGGGTTAAAGAGTAGTTCAGCAGCTTTAATTAGGGCTTTAAACATCGCATTAGGGGATGACACAGGAGAGTTTGTAACCATTTACATAGATGATATGGTAACTAGTTCACGCAGTTTTGAGGAGCATCTACGTCATTTAGATATAGTTTTTCAGAAGTTAGATCAGGCAGGGTTCACTTTGAAGCTGTCTAAGTCGTCATTCTGTCAGTCAGAAGTGACATTTTTAGGTCATAGAGTGTCGAGTAGAGGTGTAACACCAGAAGAAAGTAGGGTTAATAAGATACTTAACGCAGAGGTGCCACAGAATGTTAAACAGTTAAAAACTTACCTGGGAATTTGCAACTTTTTCAGGAGGTTCGTTCTTAAATACTCAGGGTTGGTAGAACCATTCAGGGAATTGCTTAAAAGTGGGACTCGGTGGAGATGGGAGTCCAAGCATGATCAGGCTTTTAGAACGCTGAAGGAAGGTTTTGAGAAAGCTGTAGTGCTGAAATATCCGTTAAAAGATAAGGAATATGTGGTTATGACAGATGCTTCACATATAGGCATTGCTGGAGTATTATGTCAGAAAGATGATGAGGGTAATCTGTGCATTGTATTGTTTTAGATCCCTTATTTGGGGGTGGATCTAAAAGGGAGAGTTATTGTACTAATTTATGAGGTTGTGCCTAAAGAAGGGTAGCCTCCCTTGGCAGGGTAAGCTGACCAGTGTAGAGTGTTGTGGCGTGCTAGGAACTAGGGGGCGTTCCTATAAATAATGTAGTAGTGTTTGAAGGGATGGGATCCAATACAAGGGTCACCGTACTAGTCGCTCAGCTGACTGCTTATTATGTAATTGAATCTGCTCGTATCAGCCGAGTGGCACGTGCTGCTTGCTTGCAGCCGGGCCGGCTCGGGAAACACAAAAGTACTTAAGTTAGCGCTATTAGACTACCGTCTGTCACGTCTTACCGTGACGGGAGTAAGGAAGGGCGTCGGGATGTAAAAAGGCGTATAAACAGTAAAGCGTGTGTAGAGTGTGGACCAAGTGTTTATTGGTCTGTAGTTTTGAGTATGAGTCCCTTGTAGGGAATGAGATTATGTTCACAATGTGTACAAGTGGTGGGTTACAGGTTACATAAGTAGGAACTCTGAACACGATTGACTGACTCACCTCGGTTGACACCAGCGTAGCCTCGGGCCGTCTCGATGAAGCACTGACAATGAAGAGATCCTTTGACCTCATTAGGACGCCTTCTTATACCTTCTGACGCCCTGCTGTCAGCATTGTGTTGGCATGCTGCCCCAGTTAGTACTATGTCGCTGAGTGTAATGATTACGTAAGGCTTGAGCTGCTTTATGGAGTAGCAAGCTGTCCTTACAGTATTAATGGATGTTGCCCCGGCTTTCCAAGGGTTGCCATTTTAGGGGATTTAGCCAGATGCCGGGGGGATGGACTCCAAGGGGTGCATACCCCTGGGAGGCTGTACAAGCGTCTTCCTTCATTTGTTCGCGTCCTCGCGAACGGGAACGGAACTGGAGGTTGGGATGTTGGCGTAGTGGTCCTTGAAACCCCCTCGTATCTCCTGGTGGTGTCGTATCGAAGTGTGGGTGTGAGGTCAGCCCGTGTTCAGAGGGGAGGGTTATGGGATGTACAGATATATGTATACACTGATATTGACATTGTGAAAAAACAAACAAAAAAAATTGACATTGCGAAAGATTTGATATCGAGAAAAAAATTAACATTGGTAAAAAAAATTGATACTTGAGAAAAATTTGACATTAAAAGAAATTTGACATGTAAAATAAAAAAAAATTGCCCTTGCTATTGCTGGCATATTGCTAGCTTCAAAAAAAAACATGGTTTGTGATGGTGATTCGTTACATGTTGTGCAGGGAGGAAAAAAACCCAGCTAGACGAGGAATTGTGTCGTCTAGCTTTACCTTGGGGAAAAAGTGCTCCCTGCAAATAGAAAGATAGGAGAGAATAGCAAAAAAATGGGTGTTCCAGGGTATAGTTTAGGGGATATAATCAAAGTGTTTATTTGTGTGGGAAAAAACGGAACACCCTGACAAATGGGGAAGTTAGAAGAAGGAAAAATGAAAGAAAACAAATCATACACATTATGTACATTGGTGGTCTTGATAAGGGTAACAGATATGACCCGATAATAATAACAATAGTAATCCTTACGTTGTAAAATCCCTGATAAGTTGTAGTTGAACATAGTAAACATGTAATGAAAATGAGCATTAAAAAAAATAATGTTTGCCATGTGGGTACCCTGTACGTATAAGTAACCTTGCCACTCTTGTGGACCCTTGCAACTGTATGACATGGCGAGAAAATACAAAATAATTTACATTTTATAATTATTACTAACATATATATATATACTTATAGAGCTCTGTTATCTGGCCAGTTACTGCATACCTCTTATACTTGGCGCGCACCGTGCTATTATGCCTCGCCGACCATTCTCTAATCGGCCGTTCCTGGTGAGGTTTAGTGGCTAGTCCACTATCCTCTCCCTGTACTTATTACATAACCTCGTGGTTTTCCGTCGTGGGTCGGAATCCCACCTTAGGGTCGAAGGACCGGCACTTACAAACCTTGTGTCGCCCTTTGAGCCTGAATTAACGCTCCATTTGCGTATTCTGAAATGTTTTTGCGTTCAGCGATGGTCATCATCCCACGTATGCTGTCCACCGCTGACCGCTGGCGTTGTCACCTTTAAGGGTGCAACTAAAACTGATAAGGAGTGTAATTGTGTTTGACATGTATGAGTATGTGGGTAATATGTTTACCATAGACATATTCGCGTTCTTGGTTACCTGTAAATCAAAACAAAACAACAATGCATCCATATAAAGATGTTTATCTTTCGTGGCTCCTTGGTCTTCCTGTGTGGGTAAAAGTGGGTTAATTATGAATATTACGGTGCAACACCTTATGATACATGACAGGTATATATATAACCTTCTTCGGTAGCGCTTAGTTTGGAAACTAAGTGTAGCGCCACCGAAGTTTAACTTAACCTAGGTTAGCCTATTTTAACCTAGTTTATCCTAAGTATTGTCGGGCTTACCTCGGTAACGGATTTTTAGTCACCGAGTGCCGAAATATACTATTGTGATCTATATATATATAAAAAAAATTGCCTTAAATGTAGGTTTATGTTACCCTACATCTTACATTACTTATTTAACTTATTGATAAAATTATCTAACTGTAAAACTATTCTGTATTTACATGCCGAGTGGACCTTATTCTAAAGCCGAAATGTGCTGTGCTATTATTAGCAACAGCTGTTGGTAAATTTGCTTACATATAAGTGACCTTAACATGGCACTATGACTTAAGTACTAAAATTTAGATGGAGGCTGTCCGTTTGATTTCTCTCGCGGTGGCGCCCTTGTAGTACATTGTCGGGACCGGAACCCAACAATGCCTCGTAGTCCCCTCCGTTTTAATACTATTGTCGACATCTATTCTAGGTCTTAATACTAGTACTAACCTATTCGCAGGCGGCTTACGGTGCCACTAAGCTAACCGTTTCGCCCGCTGTAACTTCCTTGTTCATGACCGTTTGCTGTTCCGATTTATCGTAGTTGAGTCGCCCACTTGGCTCCTGTGAGGTGCGCGCACTGCCCCTCTCTTAATGCCCTTTGGCTGCCCAATGCATCGCCATTTATGTGGGCATTGGACAGTGTGGTCCAATGGCATAATATTGTCTTCGCCTTTATCGGCCGTCGCAGTATGCTTTTCGCATTGATATATGAATATGCCTCTATGGGCCGCAGTAATATGTATTTCGCAGTTATCTTCCACTCCAACGCATAGGAGTCTTGCTTCCCGCTATGGAAGCCCTACTTCTGTAAATTTAACTAACAGTCTAGTCATAATATGGGTCGTCTCTAGGGATAGTTCCCGAGGCCGGCGCTGAGTGAGCTATTTCTCCCGCCATCCTCAGAAAGTCACCCTGCAGATCTCGGCTTCGATGACCGGGACACATAGTGGGTGTAACCTTCTCCGATAAGGGGGATGGGCTAATATGCACCCCTAGATCTCGATGTTTGCCCGTGTCCGGTCCCGAATGCTTTGACCTTACGTAGTTCGTCTGTTTGGTCTAGTCGTCAGTTAAGTGAGGTCGCCGCGCTGTCGAGCCAACTGGGGGAAGGGTCCACCTCGCCTTCCCCAGTTCTGCTCCGGTGTGGTGCTCCTGACCTTCGGCTTACACCGTTGTCAACAATCAAATCGTATCAGATTCCTTTGTAAGAAAAAAAATGTAGCGTAACCTGTGTAAATGGTATAATCTCTGTGTAAAATGTAAAATATTTCCAGTGTTACGGGGTTGTAGATCTTCTAAGCACATAGGCTACTTCTGGTCTACCATCGCTACGTCAGCTTTCCAGCAATAATGCTTTCTTTATCTTAATGGAGGTGTTAGTAGGGTCTGTAATGTCAGGTACCCTGTTATTAGGATCTGGGGGTAGTTATTTGTTGAGTGGACTTAAAGTATGGTAGGAAGGGGTTGCGCACCTTTGGGTTCCACGTTAGTGGTGGCCTAGAACCGGTGATGCCGCTGGGATGCTCCTATAGTGAGTGGATTGGGGAGGTAATTCCCGGGATTGCAAAGATACGAAAATTCATGCAGGTTTGATATTAAAATCCCTGGTAAATGGATGGGATACTCATGCATGTGTCTGGATATGAAGTTTCTGCCTTCATGTACGGATAGGTGTGGGGTGGGGCATAATACCAGTATGTTCCTTCATGCGGGAGTGTTTAAGTACTAAAGAATGGTTAATGTATATCTATGGCCTCCTCTCTCATTTGGAGAGGCGCATTATGCTTCTTTAATGTTTGCTGACCCGCCCCTAATACTCAGGCGTTAGCATCGTGGCGCAAGGCGTAGCATGCCTGCTCCTTAGACGCATGAAGTCCATCAACCCCATGTGTGTACCTTGTAATGTAGTGTAGTTGTTTTTGGTCGTGTACATTTGTCTGCGTTGTTTATGTTGGGCGTGAGAAGGTTATGGGAAGGGAGTAAGGTGGTACGCTGGTAGCCTGTTCTCCTGTCATCCTCCCTTGGTCCATGTTGGCTTTCTATCCGCGCTTTGGGATAGTAGAGCTGCATGCCCTAATCTGGTCTGCCATTTGTAGTGTAGCTGTGGCCAGTGGTCGTAGTACAATAGGCCGTGTCCTAGTCGCCTGGAATGATTTATTTCGGGAATAGAATCGCGAAAAGAAGTTATTAAGGGGAGGTCCTGTTTCCTCAAAGTCCCTGTGTTCGCTCCTAATTGGTGAGCGCGTGTGTGTGTGTGTGTGACTACGTTCCGCTACACCACGCGGACGGTTGGTCTGTTATAAGGCTAAGTCCTACTGTGTATATTGTGTATGGGCGGGAAGCGCCCGTGGCCTGTCAACGTCTTTGCGAACGTGCCCTATAGGCCCAAGATAAGTTCCGCTGTGTCACGTCTTGTCCCTTGCCAAATGATTTTGCAGTGTGGAAAAAAAATGTATGGTGTTATAATTGTTATGTATTTGTAATTTCACGGTCACTGGCGATACGCAATAGCGTCTAGTCATCGCAGTATTGCAGTGTAAATAGTTTGCAAGTCAGCAGTGGGCATGTGTAATGTCAGGCTGGGACGTTATTGTTTGTCATCCGCTGGTATGTGCTTTTCTGCACGTGTGCAAGTGTGGTCATTGTTTTTAGATTCCTAGCGGACTAATGTAGCAATTCACCCTAGTTAGGTAATGACGTTGTGTGGCCATTGTTTCCTAAGACTTGTGTCTTGCGCAATTTTCCTACCTGTGTTTGGGAAATGTATTCGCTATGTCTGGTGTAATTCGAAATTTTATGTCTGGCTTTTGTGGGAGGAAATGTAGTATTCCCTGTTCATGCACTTGTATGGGCCAATTGCGGTGTGGTTGGAAGTCTGGATAACTGCTTTCCCTTGTGTCTAAATTTTTACTGGAACTCAGACCCGTGACCTTATGTCATTTTCTGTGTTTTATGTTTGCGTTGTGTTTCAGGGCTTGGGGCTTCCCCAGTGTGGTTTTTGCTTGTGTTCCGTGTACCAAAAATACCATTGGATAGTTAGTTTTTGGTACGAGCGTGTTGTGTGTGGTCATGAGTTCGAATCCGGTTGTCTGTAAAGACTTGGTGTGATCATTTCCGTGCCGCATATATTATGGCACGTTCCCGTGGATGTGCAATGCGCAAATGAAAGCATGCATACCTGTGTAGAGTTGGTATGTTTTTGATTTCCCCTTGTAGTGTAATTTTGGAAGATATAGGGTCTCTAAATCGGGCGTGAATGATGCCGTGCGCTCTGCTCCGAGAGCTGTTGTCTGTAAGCTTGCAGGTTATCACTGAGGCCTGCGTTCCTGCTGAGTATGGTGGTATCGGATTACAATGTCTTGCGCGCTCGCTTCTTGTCTTGATAACGCTGTGTGTCCGGCACATGTGTTTTTAATCGCTTACTCTCTGTGACTGTGATTAGTGCTTTTCGCATTGTAAAAGAAAAGAGGGGAATTTGTGGTTTAACGTGACCGTATCTGGAGATCATGAGCCACGGGATTTCCGTTTTACTTGGAATCCAAACCACAGGCCATAGCATTTCACTTCGGAAATCTCATATGCGTTGGCCGTACTGTCGAAGAACCTTCCATTGACTACATTTGTGTCCCCAGATTTTGTGTTACTGTGCCGTGGTTCGATTATGTCCCTACAATGGTACGAAATGTCATTATGCCCGCGTGTCTCCGGGACAGTTCTGTGGGGTGTTAGGATCGTATCCCGGTGCGGTCAGTGGGTTATTTCTTGGCTTTCTTCCCACGTCTGCCAGCGGGACCGTTTCCTTTTCTCTTAGTAGTGTTGCCGCCTTTACGTGTACCTATGTATTAAATATATATATATATGTTTAACTTGGCCACCTTTCTTTCATCGGGCCTAATGTTTGCGTCATAGAAAAAAATGAGCTATGCCCCGCTCTGGATTAAGAGAGCACTTTGAAAGAAAATAATAGCAGGTGGCGATAGTCTCTAAAAATTATGTCGTGAACACTATAAAAAATGTTAAAAAATAAAAAAAAATTGCTTGGGACCTGAGTGTAGTATTTACCATTTTGGTAATGTGAGTACTACCGTAATCTGGTTACGTCTCAGGGGAATCTACCGACACTGTCTAGTACACATTAGGAAGGCCATTGCAAGACGTAATTGATACACTTGTATCCACGTCACGAGCAAAGCCAGTGCACTGTGGGAGTCAAACCTGCCCTTCAAAGTAATTGTAACTCACCAAAATGACAGTGTCTCGTCCCGGTGTGCAATTGGGCTTTTCAGTTGGTCAAAGCACACCTCACCAAATTTTTGAAATTAGTTTGCGATTCTTAATTCCTGCCACACTTACGGCTTTCGCCCGCAAGAAGAGAATCTATCAAACTGTGGAACCATAACATAGAACGTTTAGTCATCCCTACCTAGAAAGACTCACTTAAGCTTTATGCTGTGATTTTATGCTTAAGCTGTGTTCAAAATGTCTCTTTCCGGCCTGAAGCCTGCTTGGCTTCCACTTGGCTTGCATAGTAGAGACTTTACGTTATGGCGTTAACCACTTCGCCCAATAACCATTGATGGCCTGAGAGAAAAATGCCATGGTTCCGAAAAAAAAACAAGATGGATTTAGAATTGTTCCTTCTAATTTGGCTATTTTGCACTGTATATACATAAAATAAGAAAGAAAAATATGCAATTTTATGTTTATTATGTACTTGTTGGACTATTTTCTTATCGCCCCCGTGTAGAAGGACTTATGTGGCCTGTAATGTTGGTGTAAGCGATGTTAGTTTATTTCTGTGGCCCTGGTGGAAGTCGTTATCCTCTTTCGAGCTTCAGTGCTCAGAAAGGTGAAGGGTTTTGCCCTGTTATTAGATTATAGGCCTCTGAAATCCACTGGGGTGTTCCTTTGCTACCTTCCGGCGGAATTTGTAGCAAAGTAAGCTTTGGCCTACTTCCACCGTAGCGCGTGTCTATAGGTTGGAGTGTACCTGTATTCGAGGGCCTAATTGTGTTTGACGCTGCCCTAGTAGATTTTACGGGAGTGTGTATATATTTGCCTGCGTGGTTTTGTGGGGTAGGTGAGAACACCTTTCCTAATCCCCGTGTAGTGTGTGGTAATGCCTGGTCAGAATGTTCGTGCGTATATCGTGCATCCTGAGGGACTAATGCCGGTGTTCGCCTTCGTTCTGGCAAATTTGCCCTTTGAACTGGCGGTAAAGGTCGCTTAATGGCTTGTGTCTGGCCTAGCAACGTGGTGGCGTGTAGTCTGACCGCTTTTCGGCCTGTGGCCACGGCAGACTCCTGCCCTTGCGCTAGCCTATCTGCGTGGGTGTATGTAGGCTTTATGTGTAGTGGGACGGGTTCTATGTCGTCTGCCCATGACGTGGTTACGTCCCGTTGTCCCTCTGTTATGCTATGTGTATTTGAGAGTCCTGGCTTCAACTCCCTCTCGTTCCGTTGTTCCGAGGGGGTTGTTCTAGGCTCTGCCCCTCGGTTTGGCAAAATTGCCTTCCGATCCGGAGCTGAAGGACATGTGTTTATGTACCCTTGTATTCGTAGCCTATTGGAGCCTAACCTGGCCGTCTCCTGGACTGTGGCCATGGTGACCTCCTTCCCAAGTGTGGCAGTACATGGCGAGAGGGACATCCTCGCAAATTGTCGAGTTAGCGTATCTACGCTTATGTCCTCTCTCGGCTGGGCTGGTGGCCCTACCATGAACTCAAAAAATGGCCTTATTGGCTTGGAGCTCACGGTATTTGTCCCAAATTTGGGTGTACTGCCTATTGAGGCTCATGGCCTGCTTGCAAATTACTGTATTAATGTTTTAATGTTTCTGTGCTCTGTATTGTTTTGTGGCCGCTAGTTGGAGAAGCGCTTGGACGCGAATTAGCTCCTTGTATTGGGCGTGTAAACCTGTGTAGTGCACCCTCATTCTCTCGAGGGTTGCATTATCTATTACGGGACCATGTGTGGTGATTAATTGTTGGTATATTCTGTTTCTTTGTATATGGAACCTATTGAGGTGTTCATGTGTGTGGTTCAAGTGCTTATGTACGCATCTTAATCGCGCTTCCCTACCCTCTGACAGAGTGTACGGTTGTTTGCCCTGTATTGTCCCGACTTTTGTTTGGAGTGCCCGTATTTGTGTTTGCCGGCTTTGTATGTGCCTCTGGCATCTGAACAATAATGTTAATAATATTGGCGTGCCTCTATTGCCTCTATGGCTTGCAATCTCTGCATGAGGTGCCATTCTGACTGAAGTGTATGGGCCTACAATAAGAATAATAAAAAAAATCTGTGCGTGTTTGACAGTGTATTCTTATATTTCTCTGATTCTGTATGGGGCTAGGGGGTTGGTTTATTAAGAATTTCCCCTGTGTAGCTAGTTTGGAGCACACAAAAAAAAATGGTGCTTTTTGTCTAGGGGAAAAATTTTCTACTATTTGCTTGGCTTTTTGCGGTACGGAAGGGGTCGTTTTTCCTACGAGGGCTCGTTGGTTGAGTCCTGTTCTACTGTGCGTAGGACCGCGCCTCCACCAGTGTTTTAGATCCCTTATTTGGGGGTGGATCTAAAAGGGAGAGTTATTGTACTAATTTATGAGGTTGTGCCTAAAGAAGGGTAGCCTCCCTTGGCAGGGTAAGCTGACCAGTGTAGAGTGTTGTGGCGTGCTAGGAACTAGGGGGCGTTCCTATAAATAATGTAGTAGTGTTTGAAGGGATGGGATCCAATACAAGGGTCACCGTACTAGTCGCTCAGCTGACTGCTTATTATGTAATTGAATCTGCTCGTATCAGCCGAGTGGCACGTGCTGCTTGCTTGCAGCCGGGCCGGCTCGGGAAACACAAAAGTACTTAAGTTAGCGCTATTAGACTACCGTCTGTCACGTCTTACCGTGACGGGAGTAAGGAAGGGCGTCGGGATGTAAAAAGGCGTATAAACAGTAAAGCGTGTGTAGAGTGTGGACCAAGTGTTTATTGGTCTGTAGTTTTGAGTATGAGTCCCTTGTAGGGAATGAGATTATGTTCACAATGTGTACAAGTGGTGGGTTACAGGTTACATAAGTAGGAACTCTGAACACGATTGACTGACTCACCTCGGTTGACACCAGCGTAGCCTCGGGCCGTCTCGATGAAGCACTGACAATGAAGAGATCCTTTGACCTCATTAGGACGCCTTCTTATACCTTCTGACGCCCTGCTGTCAGCATTGTGTTGGCATGCTGCCCCAGTTAGTACTATGTCGCTGAGTGTAATGATTACGTAAGGCTTGAGCTGCTTTATGGAGTAGCAAGCTGTCCTTACAGTATTAATGGATGTTGCCCCGGCTTTCCAAGGGTTGCCATTTTAGGGGATTTAGCCAGATGCCGGGGGGATGGACTCCAAGGGGTGCATACCCCTGGGAGGCTGTACAGTATCTTTAGCCTCGCGAGGACTGACAGCAGCAGAGAAAAGATACACGATTACTGAGTTAGAGCTTTTAGGTATTGTTTTCAGTTTAGGGAAATTTAGAATGTATTTAGTAGGGGGGAAATTTGAGATCCATACAGATCACCATGCACTATTGTATATGAGAACTTGTAAACTCAGTTCTAACAGAGTTAGTAGGTGGATTCTTGCTCTGCAGGAATACGAATTCACAGTAAAATATATTAAAGGTAAAGATAACATTCTTGCAGACATGCTATCGAGGGACACTAATTTATGTAGGGATTATCCTGTGGTTAAAGCAGAGGACGGTATTTTAATATGTGCATGTGTGGACAGTAGCAACAGGGCATCGTTACAGACACTGAGAAATATGCTAGTGGAGCAACGTGATGACGTTAAGTTAAAGGAGCCACTGGCTAGGTTGGAAGCGGGTGACACAGAAACATTTATAGTTTCCAAACGTATTGGAAAAACAGCATATGTGCTGGAGAATAGTGAGGGAAACAGATTATACGGGACGTATAATATACATAGTCTACGAAAATATGTGTCATAAAGCGAGTGTGTTTAGCTGGCGAGCCAGCCTATCAAATGAGTAAGTGTGGTATTTGGTGCGTGGGAGGAGTTGGTCTTCCAGGCAGGCGTATCAGAAGTCACACAGGGGGGTAGTATGTAAGTAAATGAGAGTTTTTAAGGTACAGGGAAATATGACGGGATTGTCGGATGCTCTTGAGCACTAAAATGTCTCGATACACCAAGGCCAGAATTTGGTAGCGCTGGTGAATTCCCATTTGCCTCCAAGAGATGGGTGAGCGCTTGAACAGGGTATTTTTGCTTAAGGCGTCCACGAGGCAAAAGATGGGCCATCAGAAGGCGAGACAGTCCTTCATGAAACTCATACATATCAGCACACGTGATTTCTGTTTACGGCCTCGCCATGTAAGATTTGTAAGTGTGTAATTTAAGGTAATTTGTACAAAGGTATTATTTGTGTGAGGAGAAATGGTCTGTGTTGAGAACTAGTATTAAGTAGAATATGGTCTACGGGAACTTAACAAGACAGGGCGATTACGGCACAGAAATATTTGGTGTTATATGTAATGCGCATTTACTGTTTTTTTTCAGAAGTCAATATTAATTTAATCTGCTTTAAAGAGAGATTAAGTATTATGGTCACGAGGCGCTGCCACAGTAGTGTGATCGTGTGCTCAGTGATAAGTGGGATTAATTTCACAATAAGGTAGGAACCTCCAGTGAAATTAGGAAGTTCTATGGTGATATAAATATATCAGAACACCTTCAATGCGTGTGATATAACATCATAAATACATAGTGCTCACACATTAATTATGTCTATTTCTCCAACATAGAGAAATTTGAGAGGCGGAAATATCCGTGGAACACTATTCTATATGTAAAACATTGGACCGGTTGCAAAGTGCAATCCATAGTGACAACAAACTTTGACGCAAAGTGCGTGAAGAAATATTATGAGTGTATATATCTGTAATTTAGGGTGATCTCATTTATGTAATATGTATTTTGGATGGGGTTTATTAACGTGTCTGGGATAATCGGATAATGGACCGTCGTCACGGTAAATCATCCGATGATCCGAGGCGAATATGTAACGTGTTTTTCGAGGGGTTTTTATGCCACTGGCATAAGACAGTAGGAAGCCATTCTATATTTATTTACGCGGCAAATTGTTCAGCCGAGAGAATTTTTCATGTTAATTTATTATTATTATTAATTTATTATAATTATTATTTAGATATTTTCGGAGCATTTTATAAAAATTATAAGCATACAGATAGGTTTTCTATGTCTTAGAAAACGCTATCATGCAAATTATTACGAACGACGATATCATAGAAAATTATCTGATTACGGAATTTTACGGAGTTTTCGTCAGTTAGGATATATTGAGAGACATGACTCACTGGGAATTCAAATACAAGCTGATTCCTGTCGAGAAGCATGACGCAATCTTGGGTCGCAGCGTCGAGAAAAGGCGAATTGTTGGAACGGAAAACGACTTCTCCCTCTCGCGCGCCGTGTGTAATGAACCAGAGGAGGGGAAGTAGCGGCGTGCTCAGCCAATCAGTGGAGACGACGTAAGCTGGAAGACGGTACCGTGGTGGGGGAGCCAACAGGTGCATATATCGTTCGACGCGCCATGAAACGAGGACAATCTTTGTAGTTCTTGCCGAGTGTGGTTATACGCGGGGGTCGCTCCGATGTTCCGTGGAACGGAGACATTTCTGTGTAAGACGAAAGCAGTACGGTTGCACGCGGAAGTCGCTCCGATGTTCCGTGGAGTGGAGGACTAACTTTTGTAAACCTTATCCAGTGTGGTTATACGAGTGTTTGGGTCCGATGTACGGATCATAGAATTATCTAATCTACCAGAATATCATCAAATTTCGACGGAGATGACGACGTCCAGGAGACTGTGGGAAGCACACAGCATCATCAAGTACGAGGGAAATGCTTTAGCAATTTCCAGTGGTAAGCGCAAATGACGCAGAAATACGCAATCTCTCATTTCTCTTTGTTTCATATTTCATATTTCAGTAACTTCATAGCTTGGAAATAAGAGTAAAATCAATTTATCAGACTCCGTTTTCACGTAATTTTCTATCGGTAATATTAAAATCGCAACGCTCCAATTTAAATTTTAAACTTATTATTATTAATTTTGCTATACTTGTTTTATATAATACATTCATTTCTTTTTACAATGCAATCTTTGCTTTCAGTAGGTAGCATTAGATATAGACCAATTCCTTCTCCTGATACAATTGTTTGTTGGGTTAATGATCAAATCATACCACGATCTGAGTGAATAGATTCTTGACGGTGTTCTACCAGAGCTAGACGTTGTTAAATACAAATTTAGATTTCAGCATTGCATTGAGGTCTTGGCGCCCATTAAAACAACATAGCTTAGGCAAAGGTAAACAATTACATTTTCTCCCAACAGTGTGGGCTAGCGAAACTGTTACACTTGTCGCTCAAAGTGAGGGCTGTAGAAACCATTACATTTGTCGCTACCAACATGGGGCACTAATTAACCATTACATTTGTCGCTCAACGTGTGGGCTAGCGAAGTTGCTACACAACGTGGAAGATAGTGCTACCCATACTAATCAACCCAGAGATCCATAAACATAGCGATAGAGAATCCGAACTAAGGACCCTTAAATGATGGACACAAGTCATGTAGATATCTTTGGGTACGTAACAATTATTATTTAACAAAATATAGAAGTATATTAAAGCATGCCAGACTTACCAGCTAATGACAAATTACATACATCCTTAGAGAACGAGGAAACTGATCCACATTTGATAATAAGGTGCAAGTCCATTAGGATATCCCATATCCTCATCAATTATTTCCCGACAACACGTAGAGGTTAGCAATAATATATGTCTAAGGTCAACCAATGACCATCATCCGAGACTGACATAAATAATTCCATAA
This sequence comes from Meconema thalassinum, assembly GCA_946902985.2. Taxonomy (NCBI): domain Eukaryota; kingdom Metazoa; phylum Arthropoda; class Insecta; order Orthoptera; family Tettigoniidae; genus Meconema; species Meconema thalassinum. Next base: position 160,932,047 of record OX336393.1, on the reverse strand, counting down.
ATCACGAAGTAAATCCTTAATTATCATTACTGAGATCGGAGCTCGATCCGAACGTGACTGTTCCTTTTCATTTTCCAACATCGAGTTCTCTTTTTTCATCTGTTCACACAGCAACTCAATGTCAATAATCGGCCACAAGATAAACAATCTATCCCCGTTGTCAACGCAACCAAACCCAAGAAAAAAATATACATCTTCGTAGATGATTTTTAACAGACTCAAGGAGTATACTATTTTGACAAAACAGGAGGAAATAAATTAAGCAACTAAGAAAAAAGGTTTAGAAACTGTCTTGCCAATGACCAAAAATGTTCGCCAAGAACGCAGACAGAAATGTCAGGATTGGCTTAATAAACTAAAACAACCCTCACAAGAAATAAATATAGGTCAAACTAAACTATGACAGATTGAACTGGTTACTCACATGAATCAGAAGGATGACGAACCATTCGCAAAAACAAACATTCATACGCCCATGCCATGCCCAAACCATATGTTTTTCAGCCGCTAGCCTGAGTAGTCACGAACAGTGCTACCAACTTAAGAAGATATAACATGCTAGCCAAAAACATACCAATCAACCACAAATCACCAATCATCAAGCTTCAATATCTTCCCAAGATGTTACCTACATCTTTCCTCGGTCAGTTTTCGAAGAATAATCCTTTTTTTCCAACAAAGTAAATAAGGGTTCTCAAGGGAACCCAACAAGAGATGTTTTTTCGAAGCAATTCTTTAAAATATCAACTGCGTCGCCATCTAGCGGACAAGACTAGTTCTTAGTAGAATGAAAGTCACCGTTAGAACGCGTTGAAGTCACTTTTTCGAGAACCAAGACATCTCAAATCCCCAACAGAGAGCGTTGGCTCACTGAAAATCAAACTTAGTCAAGTAGACCTCTTTTTTTCATAAGTTTTTCACAAGAAGAATCACAATAGTCTCAAACTATTGTCTCAACCCTCCCCGCCCGCAATTGTGATCATTGGGGGGGGGGGGGGGGGGAATGATCACTAAGAAATAGTCGTCATGCAGAATGGGAAAGTTTTGCTCAAAAAACCATGTAGACAAATCAAGTTCATGCATGTGCAAGGTTACTCTTCCACCATAAACACTAGTAAACCAAATATTACAGGTTTTTTACATGCGTAAAATAAATGGAATACATAAGTGTCTTCTTTTCGAAATTGGTTAAGTGGATGCTTCTTGAAGACAGGCAAATACAGCTGGAGGTAAGGTTGGCATTGACATCCGGGCACCCTAGGATTACCATACAAGTCCACCATCGCAATGGAGCACAGCACTGCTTCAGCAATCTCCAACAGTTCATATTTTCTGTAATCAGACCGGACTTCGAACAGGAATAGTTTCTTGATTCGTTCACTACACCGCAGCTTACAATACAGCCACTAGTCGTTTCATTACAATAATAGAGGAAAAATCAAACAGTGATCGACCCAAAAAAATACAAACATAACCTAAATTTAAAATAGAATACCCAAATACCTAAATATATACCTTTTAAGTTTCCTCGTTTCTTTACAACTAAAATAACATTTTTTAAAATGAATATAACACATTTCTTTTCATAATATTAGTGATTTCCTTGCACATTTCCACCTCCTTTTTTCACTTGTGAAAGGTGAACTCTAAATATCCTTTTCCTCTGAGGATAGCTTACAAGTATAGTGACAGGAGTAATGAATTTAATTAGTTTGCATGGACCCCGAAATCTAGTCAACAATTTATTTGATTGAGTTGGACCAGTTTCTTTTAAGGAGAAATTTTTAACGTAGACCTCATCACCAATTTGAAATGACGTGGGCCGGCATCCACTGATGTATTTTTCTCTCAGTCTATCATGAGCAACTTTCATGTTGGACCTTGCTTTGCTTCAAATAGCCCGAACATTCTGAGTTGAAATATTATCTGGTAATAATTCTTTCAAAGACCAAAGGTTTGAAATTGGCGAGTTAGGAACAAAGGAAAACATTAAAACAAAGGGGCTTGTCTGATAGGCTTCATGAACCGCAGTATTGAATGCAAAGGTGAGCCAAGAAATACAATTATCCCAAGCCTTATGTTCATCATGATGAAAAGCTATTAATGCCGCTTTCAGGTTTCTATTTACCCTTTCTGCATATGACCCCTTGGGGTAATATGCAGTAGAAGTCACATGAGCAATGGACAAGTCAAATAAGAAATTTCTAAAAGCGTGAGACAAAAAAAACATGGCATTGTCAGACACTAAATACTGGCAAGGACCAAAGGAAAAAAAATCTGCTTGAGGCACCTGACGACAGTCTGAGTATCTGCTTTCTTAGTGGGGAATATCCAGACGAAACGGGAGAACCCGTCTATGCACACAAGTGCAAATCTGTTTCCTTGCTTAGAAAGGTGTAGGGGCCCTACCCAATCGATAAACATTTTCTCCATGGGTTTGTTAACGAGATCAGATGCTAACATCCCTGTTTTAGTGTTGTTTGAAGGTTTAGCTACATTACAAGCATTACAATTACTTACCATACTCTTAATATCTTTGTCTATCTGTTTCCAAATAAAATGTTGACGGATTTTTGCCCTCGTTTTAAATACGCCCAGATGACCACAGATTGGCGTTTCGTGGAAATATTTAAATATTTAAGGAATTAATACTTTAGGAAGAACAATTTTTGGTAATTTATCATTGCGTGAAGTACAACACAGAATATTTTTTCTAATGGAATAAGGTTTCACAGCCTCTCCCTCCTTGATGCGATCAATGATATTACTGAGTTCAGGATCTTCACGTTGATATTCTGAAACGTTCCTAAATAACTTGAGAAGGTTTGAAAGATTTGAGTTAATAGCCTTCCGTTCGATATTCTCGCTATCAGTTTCCTCAACAATATTCTCAGTATCCGAATTACTATCGTACATTCGACTTAAGCAATCTGCTATGACATTTTCACTTCCACAAATATGTCTGACGTTAAATTTGAAAGATAAGATACGAGTGGCCCATCTTGCTATTCTGCCAGTCTTCCTAGGTTTACCAAGCACCCAGCTTAGTGCTTGGTTATCAGTTTCCAGATTAAATTCTACATGTTCTAGATAGATCTTAAACTTCTCTAATGCAAACATCACTGCAAGTCCCTCCAATTCATAAATTGAATAATTAGTTTCGGCAGGAATGAGGGTACGAGAAGCATACGCTATAGGTAATCTGCCTTGTTCGTGTTCCTGGAGTAAAACAGCACCTACTGCTTTGTTTGATGCATCAGTTTGAACTATGAACCTTTTTGAAAAATCTGGAATAGCCAGAATAGGATCATTAGACAAAGCTAGTTTAAGGTCTTGAAAGGCAGATTCTTGCGGAGGTCCGCAAGAAAAAGGGATCCCTTTCTTTCTTAATAAACTAATGGGTGCAGCACGCTGAGCGAAGTTTGGGATAAATTTACGGAAATAATTTAACATACCAATATATCTAGCTACTTCTTTGACGTTCTTCGGTGCCTTGAACTCCCTAATAGCCTCGGTTCTGGTTTGATCAATTGAAATACCAGACGAGGAAATGATGTGACCCAGGAAGGAAATTTCCGGTCTAGCGAAAGATACCTTAGAAGGTTTAACGGTGAGTCCAGCATGCCTTAACCTCTTTAGAACCTCTCTGACATGAACCAAATGTTCAGAAAAACTTTTACTAAATATGACTACGTCATCCAAATAGTGATATACGAATTTGAACTTAATTCCATCGAATACATTGTCTAAAAGTTTGCTGAGCACGGCAGCCCCTGTTGAAATACCAAGTGGTAGACGACAAAATTCAAATAAATTCCAATCCGTAGAGAAGGCTGTGACTGCACTAGAACGTTCAGATAAAGGAATTTGATAATACGCTTTGTTCAGGTCTAAAATTGTGTAATGAGAATCTCCTTGGAACCATCCAAAGCAAGACTGGAGATCGGGAAGAGGAATAGATTGAAGAATTACTTTCTTGTTTAATTCTCTATAGTCGATAACCGGTCTAAACTTACCATCAGGTTTGGGAACAAGAAAGATAGGGGACGAATGGGGTGAAATGGACTTCCTAATGATTCCTTCTTCTAGCATTTCTTCGATCATCTTCTTCAAAATCTTCATTTTGGGAGGGGAAAGCCTATATGGAGGACCCCGAACTGGTATATTATCAGTTAACGCAATATCATATTCAATTAGGTCGGTAACCCCAAGTTTACCTGTTAATACATCAGGAAATTCATGACACAGATCTTTAACACAATTAGCTTGATCGTCCGATAAATAATTGAACTCCAAATTGTCTATAGTGGTAGATGGTAGTTCTTGTTTAGCAGAATTGACTCTCTGATTATTAGGAATTAGGTTGAATTCCCACCTCTTGTTGGGTTTAAATCTGAACCAATTTGATCTAGTGCTTAAATCCAATAACAGACCCACATGAGTTATGAAGTCAGAACCCAAAATCACTTCGCACGATAAGTTATTTATCACCCTAAGTTTGAATTTCCAAGAAAGGTTATTAATTTTGATTTTGACGTTTGCAGTTCCCAGTACTTCAAGAGAAGAACAATTCGCTGTCATAAACTTGTTTGGTTCACTAACCAAATTCCCAAATTTACAAACAGAAGACATTAATTTAAACCATTTATAGTCAATGAAATAATTGATGCTCCCCGAATCAATCAGCGCAGTTACCGGTTCGTTATTTAAGTAAATTTCTACAAAAGTACAATTATTAGTAGGTACAGTAGAACTTCGATTACAACCTAGGTCCATCGCATTGAAACCTCTATCATTCCAAACCATAGCTTTCTTGTTGACAAGCTTTTTATCAACAATATTACTAACAACCTTATTTAAGGAAACTTTATGATGTGTATGACAACCCGAGGAGGTTTCTCTATCTTGATGTCATTTCCTAATATTAGGATTATTAGGACAAACTCTAGCCAGATGTTCTACGGAATCACACCTAAAGCATCTTCTTACTGGTTTTACCGGAACAATGCTGAAATGGGAAGGAATGGGGATACTAGAAATACGGAGGGAATCACCGATCTTTACCGTCTCAGCAATCATGATGAGTTTATTTAAGCCCGAAAAATCAGTAGGAGTCCCTCTCATTGCCAAATAAGACCTATATTCAGGGTTGATACCATCGATAACCTTAGACACGATCATTTCTTCACTTAATTGTTGGCAGAAAATTTTGGCATACCCTTTTATTTCAGAAACATAATCACACAGTGTTTCATCAAGGCGTTGCACCCTATAAAAATATTTATTCTGTAGTAACCTCAAGTTATTTGGTGGGAATAAATTGTTTAATATTTCTAAATGGAAATTGCTTAAAGAAGTACGTGACCTCATAGCTTTTAGTAATTCTTCTCTGAGTAATCCAGAGGTAAATGGAAAAATCAATTGATAAATATGAATCTCTGACAGATTAAACACGATAGCATTCTCAACTAACTCGGAAAACGTTTTTAAAAATAACACTAATGTTTCAGAATCGCTACCGTTACAACTGGGGAAACTATTCAAGGATATAGATAATGGATGAGGAACGTTGGCATATTTTAATCCTTGCTGGAAATCAGAGATGATAGGTATAACCTCATTTGGCGATGCACTATCTCTTACATTTACCAGAGTACACTCATTCGTAGGGTTAATAACTTTATCAATCATATTAGTATTGAGATTTGAAGGAACCGCCACTGTTGGGTTATTGGTCGAGGACCCAATTTCAACGGTACTCGAAGAAAGGAAATTATTCATGCTTACACCTTCCTGAACCAATGAGCAAGGTCTAATATTATCCAACAAACTAATATTGCTTCCACCACTAGAACGACTAAATTCCTTAATATTAATTCCTCCGTTGGGAGAACAATGGACTATATCTTCAGATATATTGTTTATCGCTTTTGGAAAAAAATAGGTAACACTGAACGAGCCGGGATCTTAGATTTTCCAATACAACACAGTTATCACCATCATGGTCTGAGCAAACTTGTATAATGTCGCCTATACGATAGTGTAAGGCGTGATTTAAAACGTCTCAACTGAGATGGGGAATTATCACTTTCACTGGCATAAGTATTACCTAGGTCCAACAAAGATTGGAGATCATTCACAACAGAAGACTTACCAGAACTCCATGAGTACTCATTCCAACTTGGAATGACAATGGGTGCTGTTTTTAATTCATTCAAGGTGGCCAGGTCCAGTTCTCTATGATGAACTGGGATCTTCCCTCTTATGAGTACCTCGAGAGCGATCTCGTTTTTGTTAAGGTAATAAGTAGTGACAGATTTTTTTTCATCCATGAATTATCAATATGTCAAGCTCACCATCATATATGAAACATAACAAACACAAATATTAGCATTTAATAATATCCAATAGGTCATCACTAAGATTCGCGTTAGAAATTTCAAATGATTATATATGTGGAAAGCTTCTGCTACCAGTTGACGCATCCAACTACGTCAAATTAAAAATTAACACCGACCATCGTGGAAGATAGTGCTACCCATACTAATCAACCCAGAGATCCATAAACATAGCGATAGAGAATCCGAACTAAGGACCCTTAAATGATGGACACAAGTCATGTAGATATCTTTGGGTACGTAACAATTATTATTTAACAAAATATAGAAGTACATTAAAACATGCCAGACTTACCAGCTAATGATAAATTACATACATCCTTAGAGAACGAGGAAACTGATCCACATTTGATAATAAGGTGCAAGTCCATTAGGATATCCCATATCCTCATCAATTAATTCCCGACAACACGTAGAGGTTAGTAATAAAATATGTCTAAGGTCAACCAATGACCATCATCCTAGACTGACATAAATAATTCCATAAATCACGAAGTAAATCCTTAATTATCATTACTGAGATCGGAGCTCGATCCGAACGTGACTGTTCCTTTTCATTTTCCAACATCGAGTTCTCTTTTTTCATCTGTTCACACAGCAACTCAATGTCAATAATCGGCCACAAGATAAACAATCTGTCCCCGTTGTCAACGCAACCAAACCCCAGAAAAAATATACATCTTCGTAGATGTTTTTCACAGACTCAAGGAGTATACTATTTTGACAAATCAGGAGGAAATAAATTAAGCAACTAAGAAAAAAGGTTTAGAAACTGTCTTGCCAATGACCAAAAATGTTCGCCAAGAACGCAGACAGAAATGTCAGGATTGGCTTAATAAACTAAAACAACCCTCACAAGAAATAAACATAGGTCAAACTAAACTATGACAGATTGAACTGGTTACTCACATGAATCAGAAGGATGACGAACCATTCGCAAAAACAAACATTCTTACACGCATGCCATGCCCAAACCATATGTTTTTCAGCCGCTAGCCTGAGTAGTCACGAACAGTGCTACCAACTTAAGAAGATATAACATGCTAGCCAAAAACATACCAATCAACCACAAATCACCCAAAAGGCACACCGCAATGAAGGAACACATCTCGGTTGTACAAACAACACAAATCGCTAATGATTTGAGAGAGTATGTCCAACACTGCCACACCAACCAAACCTTGGAACACACAGTCCATTCATTCCACATTTCACTTTACCGTGCAATACTCACGACATGACACACACTGCACAAACGACCACGTTCATCAAATTACTATTCAGTGACTTAACCAATTCAATTTATCTTACATAATAAATCTACCTTAAATCGGTCGACACTGTTTGTCACATGTAAAATGTAAATATTTTTTAAAAATTTTAAAGGATCCAAAAATTATCCACCGGAACAGTTTTCCTGGTTGTTCCATAGCTGAAATTGGAACATAATTAGTCTAGGGCCAAGCTCAAAGCTAGTCCTAGAGCTTCAATATCTTCCCAAGATGTTACCTACATCTTTCCTCGGTCAGTTTTCGAAGAATAATCCTCTATTTTCCAACAAAGTAAATAAGGGTTGTCAAGGGAACCCAACAAGAGATGTTTTTTCGAACCAATTCTTTAAAATATCAACTGCGTCGCCATCTAGCGGACAAGGCTAGTACTCAGTGGAATGAAAGTCACCGCTAGAACGGGTTGAAGTCACTTTTTCGAGAAGCAAGACATCTCAAATCCCCAACAGAGAGCGTTGACTCACTGAAAATCAAACTTAGTCAAGTAGACCTCTTTTTTTCATAAGTTTTTCACAAGAAGAATCACAATAGTCTCAAACTATTGTCTCAGTAACAAACTGAGCATTGTGGGAGCCCAAAATAATTAATAAGTAGCCATAATCATGTAATTAAAGCTAGATGGACTCATTTAAAGACTAGATGGTGTGTGTTTATTTGTTAACGCGATGCATGTAAGATTCACCGAGCCATTAGGAGCTCGTTTATAAGAAGTTAGGATTTGTGCTATATGGGAGTGAAACTCATATGAAGTTTTTGCTTGGTTTTTGGATAACCATTAATTATTATTTGTGAATTATTATTTTGAATTCCCTGTTCGTCTTTGGAACAAGTGTAAAGTGTAATGTCAGTGTTTTATGTTTATTTTTGTAGCGCCAGATTTTTGAATAATTAAATGTTTTGATAGTAGGAGTTTGATTTTGTTTATTTTTGGAAGTGTATCCTATGCTTAATCCAGAGTGTGTAAGTCACAGAATGGGAGAACATACCATGAACCCCGATATTCCCGATTGAGCATTGCTGGCTAACTGTGATTTGCATATTTCATTGTTGAAATGGGCACAGTATGTGTTACCAATTGTTGAGGGTGAAATTTCTTTAAAACATACATTTCTGTGAGTTCAAATACACAACAGAAAATATACAAGAAAATGCTGATAGAAAAGAAAAACCAACACGTAGAAAAAAAAGAAGTACTTGTAACGCAACAATACAAATTGACACATGGGAAAACCACTTCTCTGACATTCTCAACGTTCAGCGAACGACGCCAGAAACCATCCTAAGCACAAGCACTGGAACCAGAGCTGAGAACATCATCTTAACCAAAGAGGAAATTAAAAATGCAATTATCAAGACGTATGACAACAAAGCAGCGGGCCCTGATGGGATCTGCAACGAGCAAATCAAAGTCACAGAGAACTGGCTGACAGAGGCTTGGGCAGAAGTGTTCAACAAATGCGTGGAAAGTGGACAAATTCCAGAAGCATGGAGAAGATCCACCATAAAGTACTATATAAAGGAGAAGGTGACACAGCAGACTCCAACTCCTACAGAGGCATCTGCCTGGAAAATAATGCCTTCAATATATTCTCAAAACTCACTACGGACAGATTGGTGAAAGAGACAGACCACCTGATTCCAGGACAGCAGTATGGTTTCAGACGACAACGGAACACCACCCAGGCGATCAGAAATTTGCTAGAAGAGATAGAACAGACATTAAGACACCCAAAGGGGAAATACTTCACAGTTTTCATCGACTACAGAAAGGCTTTCGACCTCGTGAGAAGAGGTAACTGCTAAAGAAACTGGCACTTATGTTTGGAAACGAACACAGCATCACTGTTCTGTTAAGGAACATCTGTCCTTCAACGTAGTAAACAAAAGCGATGGTATATCAGTATCAAAAGTCATAGTGCAGACAAATGGAGTCATGCAAGGGGACCCAATCAGCCCCATTCTTTCCAACATATTGACATCTGACTTAATACATATAATAGAACACAACATAGAAACTTCACTTAACATGTACGCAGATGACATGGTTTTTGGCTCAACCAGCATAACGAGTCTTCAACAGACTGTCAACAACCTTTGTGACATGGGCGGAAGAAAACTCCTGGCAAATAAATGAGAGCAAGACAATGCAAGTTACCTTCAGAAAAGGCGGAAGAGTAGCAGATAAGGAAAGAATAAAATTCAAAGGCAGACACCTTGAAGTAGTACACACATATAAATACTTAGGTATCACACTTCATACGACAGGTAGATCATTCAGAATACATATAAAAAAAAAGCGACAGTGGCTATTAGAGCCACCTACGGAATAAAGGACCTCCACAAACTCTCACTAGAATCAGAAATGAAAATATTCCACGCAGCCCTAAGCCTGATAATAACATATGGGATTGAGCTAGTCTGGAAAGCGCTATTACTAGCATATCTAAGAACCATAGAGAAAGTCAAAGCAAGATACCTCAAGAGGGCTCTATGTCTCCCGATGTTAGATAATGTTACCCCATGTTGTGTGGTTCCTTGACAACATGCTTATTCTGAGAACTTGACCACAGAATTCAACCAAACCCCTGTGTGCCTTGTTGTAAGCTGTTAAGATGAATGACTAAAAGAGGAAGAATAAAAACCTGTAATCTTGTTTCTGTCCTGATATTCTTAAACCATGAGGAAGAATAAAACGGGTAGCTTTATTTCTGTCCTGACATTAGTGGTGACCCCTGACGTGATTAAAAGCCGGTATCGGTAAGTCGATATTCTTACATTATTATCATAGCAAAGTGAAATTCGCAAGATGATAACAGCCGTGAAAAGACGCAAAGCAGTGAGAACAATTTTTACTACGAATTACGATAAGTTTATTTAAGAAATTGACTGTGAAAATCCCGATAGAGAAGTTGTGAAAACGGAGTTTACGGCTGTGGAGAGGTTAGCGGCTGACCTACACAACCTAGATGATGCCGTCATTTCGTTCATGCTGCAGGATGAAAATGCTAACTTTGAGGTCGAATGTTCAACTTCTGAAGAATATAAAGAAAAGATGGATTGTGCAAGAGTAAAGATGGAGAATTTTATTGAGGCTAATCAGGTACAATTCGTAAGTGTGCCGCAATCAAATGCTTCATCACCGAATGCAAATAAGAGAAAATTAAGGCTTCCGAAAATAGAATTAAAGACGTTTAGCGGCGAGATTAAAGATTTTCTAAGCTTTTGGAGTCAGTTTAAGAGAATACATGAGGACGAAGAGATGGAAAATGAAGACAAGTTCCAGTATCTGATCCAAGCAACTGTCGAGGGCTCAAGAGCGCGAGATGTGGATAGCTTCCCTGCCTTCGCGGAAAGCTATGAGAATGCTATTGAAAGTCTGCGAAATCGATTTGGTAGAGAGGAACTTTTAACGGAATATTATGTGCGGGAACGGCTGCCATTAGTGATTAAGAAAGCTGACGGTGCAGAAAGCAAGAACGTTCGCGACCTCTCTCGGTTGTATGACAACTTAGAAGCTCACCTGCGTGCGCTGCAATCTATCGGCATTGCATCGGACAAGTATGCAGCCATGCTGTTTCCACTTGTAGAATCTTCCATCCCAGAAGATATTCTGAAGACCTGGTTACGAAATCAGCCAACAGATCGTGAGGAAATTAACGATGATGGAAGTCGAGTCTATGGAGATAGCTTAAAACATTTGATGTTATTTCTGAGGAAGGAAGTAGAAAATGGAGAAAGAATCTCGCTGGCAAGGGCTGGATTTAAATTAAGTGAAGACAAAGTCCAAAGAAACAGGAAAAAGGACATGCCCCTGGACGAAGCCCCTGCAACTGCAATGGATCTACTCTCCTGTGAATACAAGAACACTAGAGTTGTCTGTATATTTTTCGACAAGTCTCATGAAAGTAAAGAATGCTTCCAGGCACAAAGATTATCGCTGGAGAAAAAGCAAGATATCTTGAGAAAGAAGAACGGTTGCTTCGTCTGCTTGAAGGCAGGGCATCGAGCAAGGAATTGTAAACACAAAGTAAGTTGCATTGTTTCTTACATGACGCATCATACGATTGTATGTCTCCAATTGGAAGACAAGCAAAAGCAAGCATCAGAAGAAATAGCGGCGAAAATGCAGAACGTTTCACTGTCAAATCAGTCGAGTTCAGAAGTAGTTCTTCAGACCCTTTTAGTGAATCTTGAGAACGACGGAAAATTGCGTACTGTAAGGGCACTTATTGACACTGGCTCCCAAAGATCATATATATTGAAGAGAACTGCGGAGGCACTGGGATATAGAGCGGTTGAGTCTGAAACCGTGGTGCATGCACTGTTTGGGGGAGGTTCAACGAAAAAAAACGGAACACAAGCGCTACAACATTAGATTGAAGAGTTTGACAGGAAACTTTTCATGTGAGGTCCAGATGTTGGATCAGCCCCGAATATGCGGTGGTATTGCCCGCCCTAAAGGTGGTTCCTGGCTTGAAGAACTGAAAGCGAAGGGGGTTCATCTGTTGAAATACTGTTAGGAGCGGATGCGTTAGGAAAATTGTACACTGGTACCATAAAGGAACTGCAGTGTGGCCTTACTGCTGTGGAAACGAGACTGGGATGGGTTGTGATGGGCAAGTTTATTACGGAAACCGAGTCTATAACCCATGCCACTATGCAAATTACGCTCCTCACCCACACCTATCGATTACCAGATCTTTGGAATTTGGATGTCTTGGGTATCACAGACCCCTGTGAAGGGCGAACAAAGGAAGAGGTAGAGACTGCAGTACAAAACCATTTCAAAGAAACTGTGAAAAGAGATCCTGAGGGAAGATATGAAGTGAAGTTCCCTTGGATAAATAGTGTCGAAGAATTACCTGATAATCAAGGGGTGGCAGAGAAGAGACTGATCTCGACGACATCAAAAATCTGTGCTATTGGGAAACTTGAGAGCTATGATGAAGTGTTACAAACTTGGCTAATGGAAAGAGTAACACAAATCGTTTCAGAAGATGAAGTGCACAGACCTGGACATTATCTACCTCATCGTGGGGTGTTCAAAGAGAACTCGACAACAAGTATAAGACCAGTGTTTGATGCTTCTTGTAAGGTGAAGGGAAGGCCTTCATTAAATGACTGCCTGGCTAAAGGGCCGAATCTGTTAGATTTAATCCCCTCAATCCTTCTAAAGTTCCGTCGTGGGAGGATCGGTGTGATTTCGGATATCAAGAAGGCTTTTCTTCAAATCACTGTTGACGATCGGGACAGAGATTATCTGAGGTTTCTTTGGTGGGAGAATCTCGAGGAGAAGAAGATAAGAGTCATGAGACACTGCAGAGTAGTTTTTGGAGTGAACTGCAGCGCATTTCTTCTGGGAGCTGTCATACAACACCATTTGGATCAATGTAAATCATCTCAAAAGGAGGTGGCGGAGAAACTGAGTGATTCATTTTATGTCGACAACTGCGTCACATCAGTTGATTCAGAAGAGGAACTTAAGACATTTGTGGGACAATCTACCAGGATCATGGCTGAAGGTAAATTTCAGCTGAGGGGTTGGGAGAACACTTCCTTACTACCAAGCAAAGAAGACTCAAAACCGGCACAAGTCCTTGGACTCTTGTGGGACAAGAATGAAGGTAAACTGTTCTGCAGTATTGATGGATTGAGCAAGCCTGAAGGAGTAATAACTAGGAGGACTATTTTGTCGATGGCGCATAGAATATTCGATCCCATCGGATTCAGTTCTCCCGTCACTCTCTTCCCTAAATTACTCCTGCATAAAAGTTGGAAGGCCAAGTTGAGTTGGGACTCCGAGTTAGCAGAAGAATTAAAGTCAGAATTTATGAAATGGGTTGAAGAACTACCTATTTTGAAGGATGTACGAATCCCTATATGGACCTCACTGGCAAATGTCCTGACACCCGATGAACACACAATCAAGTTTGGAATACATACTTGCAAAGGAACAATATTACATCGAGTTGGGTAGATTATTGGCTGAGGAATAACCTAACCACCAAGGGAATATGATTAAGAAAAGGAGGTAGGTTTCGGACTGGAGAAAAAGGAAGGAAGATTGTAGTTTTACGTGACCGTGAATCTTGTGATTATGAGCCACGGGACCTCCTGTTTACGTGGAATCCGAACCACAGGACATGGCATTTCACTTCGAAAATCTCACATGCATTGACCGGGAATCGAACCCGGACCGCCTTGGTGTGGAGAAAAAGGATAGAAAAATAGGAGGAGAGTCCCACAAAAGATATGAATTTAACTTTAAATGCACTTAGAGGCGGTTGCCACTGCAAATCCGTTCTCTGATACCTAAAGTGGGTAAGGACTTGGTCGAAGCTGACGGGAAACGCAGCTAGAACTTGGGCGGTTTGCAAGAGAGTGGCTTTAGTATATTCCCTCTCAAGCATCCATATGCCTACTATGGGGAAGGGTGATGGTCTGGCAAGACTGAGAGTAACAGATTTATTGTATGTCTGTTCAAAGCAATTCGTTTTTGCAAAGTAATTCGAAGAATGCCAATAATTTGAATCAGATTTGGTATTTCCAGTTTTCGAGGTTATGGAGTTCCTGAAAAAGCGACCAAGTGCCTCCAAGAAGAGTAGTGATAAAAAATTATAACTTGGGGAGTAATTTTGGTAAATGAACCAATGGTTGCATTTGGAAATGGCTAAGCTTTTACTCAGCGAGGAGCCGGCTAAAAGTTTAGACAAAGAGAAACACTTATCTTTTGGAAAACTGACCATAAGTTTTCGGAGAGGATTTCCACAAGCAGGTAGCTGGCGTAGAGAGCTTTACTTGCCTTACTGGCCAGTTAGAATTAGCTATTAAAGCTAAGAGAAACTTTAACGAGATTACCACTAAGAGTTCTTGCTCAAATGCAACGAGTGGTGAAAGCCCTATTAATGGATTTAATGGCATTGAGTAGGGAGAGCCAAGGAAGACAGGATCTTGCCTAACCGTTGTACTAGAAAAATGAGAAAGCGAAAAGAAACGCTTAATTTATTTAACAATTCAAAAGAAGTTGATAACTTTAACAAATATATATTTTCAATTTGGTTAACAATTTTTGGGTCATAGACCTCAGAAAACATTAAACGTTTGCTCCAGGCAATTGACAATTTATGAGGTTTCAAACCTTATATATGTTCTAAAATCTTTGTAAGATTAAAAAAAAAACAAATGAAGTGATTAAGATTTAACAATAAATAGAGTACAAGGTGTGTACTTTAAGAAATTCCTGAGAGAATATTCTAGAGAGAGTGACAACTTCGAAAATAACAATAAGAAAAACATGAAGAATAAGATAGAAGTTCCTATAACTTCTTATATTTAAGCTGAATTACTGTTGGTTATTATACAAATAAGGGCAGGTCACTTACTGTGAAACCTGAGGAGAAAGTCAAAAGGAAGGTTCTAGACTTCCTATGTTTAAATAGGAATCACGTGACAAATGGGGCAAGTTTCCCTTTCGTGAGACCTAGAAATAACTTTATTAATATGGTTTGTTAGTAGAAGGTTTAGGAAAGATCAGTTGGGATTTAGGATAAATGTTCATGGCCTTATTTAATGTAAACGGACGATCGCGACGCGGTAGAAAAGTGGAACAAGCACTAGTTATCACTATAGTCTGTAAAATGAATGAAAGGTTCACTGTAGTAACACGAAAGTTTATGGCAAAGAAAGTTATTGCAATAATGAAAAAGGACTGGTTGCACTAGATAGGCGAAAGTCTATTGCTTGAGAAAGTTGTGAATTACAATTAAATGCGCCAAAGAACATTCCAACGGTGGAAGAAAATTCGCTATTGAGCTTTAATTCAGAAGGAAGATTCTTCAATTTTCAATAGTATTCTCACAAGTGAGTGAAAAATACATGACGGCAAGACTTGTAGATAAAGTACAGGATCTGGAAGGTTCCAGAACGATCTTAATAGAAGAATGGGGCCAAAGTTAATCCAGCGGAGGAACTAGCTTGGTAATTTATAGACAGCGGGTATTAGATAATATCCCACGTGGTGAGAAGATTTCTCATTTAAATAGCTTAAGAAAATCTACTTTCGATTAAGGTTGGCTTAAACAGACAAAAGCCCAACATAGCAAATCCCGCGAAGGATGATTTTTGTCCCAAATAGCAATCTCACACTGTCTATAAAATGATCAATAAAAGCATGTAGATAATAACATTGATGAAGATGAGGTTAAAACCTTAAGTCTGTACTTATCTTGGTTGCATGTCGATGGTGAAGTTTCCTTTGACGGATACCTAATGTGCCAACATGGCGTAGAACGTAGAGAGTGTCTCTTGGTTTGAGGAGACTGGCTCTGGTTGAGCCTTGACTGACCGAGTCAACTGCCGACTTACAAGTGAGACCCACTCAGCGAAGCGCGGAGGGTGCAAGGAAGGGAAAAAGTGGGGGTAGGAGACAAAAGGAGAACATATAAGCATGACCAACATTGTAAACTTAAATTCTCTTGAGGAAATGGTCTTCAAAGAGTTGATAGCAGGCGATACTAGCACAGTCTGGTGGGTGAAGAAGTAGACGAAGTTCTCTTGATCACGGAGATAATAGCTGGCGATGGCAACGAGATCTGATGGCCAGATGGAAAAGGAAGTCCTCTTGCACCAGGAAGAATTGAGGAGCTTCTGAGATACGCTGCTAGATGACGCTAGGTGGGTCATGGAAGATATATATCTAGAACAGACTCACAATGACATAAGAGACATGACCATCAAAGAGAAAATAGAAGATCACTGTTGGTGTTTGATAAAGAGGAAGGAATGAACATGCAAAAGCATTAAAATTTATATTCTCTCGTACCGTGTATTCCAAGAATACATCACGAGTACATAAGACATAGGCATTTATTACCATCCACACGACAAAACACGGAGATACTGAAGGAAAGAAGAAATAAGTGAGAAAAAATATGCCCGGAATTCTACTCAACTGACGCCATGACGGAAACCAACCATGAGCTACGACATGCGCCACTGCCATCGTAATGTACAGGCCGTAAGGCTCCTACTGTGACGTCACGCCTAGGGTCGTTATAGTCTCAGCAGCAATCAGATACTGTAGCTCCCTTCACACGCGGTCTCTTCAAACCTAATATAAATTACGCTCCCGCTTCAAGACGTAGAAAAATAGCAATGCTATTTAGGGCTGATTGGTACTTCCATCCGTTACCACTACATACGCCTATTTATCGCTCCTCTTGTTCGAATCCGGCCGATGTATCTGGCATTTTGAGAGTGAACAAAATGGTACATTGCCGGTACATTTACTAGGTCGTTGAAACACACAAACAGGGCTAAATTGCAGTATTTTGACGTAGAGAATAAGATCTATTCTTGGCCATTTTCTCGTTGTTCACCGCCTTGAAAAGGTTTATGGTAGATGCCTGAGAAAAACCCACATCACTCTTGGCTATTCAACAGATCACGTCCTAAACTGCTCGTGGATGACAAAGCACAATGTAACCTATCTCTAACTGTAATAAATGCACAGGCCACCCTCAACGTGACTTAAACAGGGCCTATCCTAACAACACTTATTTTCTATGACTCAATCTAACTTGTTTCTTGCATCAGGAATTTACAATGGGTTGTAATTTTGAAATCAGGTATCAATAACCTACAGTACATACACCAGATGCTAACAATCCCATTAATGTAAATACAGTAGCCTTCACAAATGCTGCCACGCACACATTACCATATTCACTTGAACTTGATCGAGGGACCATTCTCACAAATAATGTAACTTGGACTGACTTCAGTAGATACTGGATATCGCTTCTCTGATTTACATACGGTAAGTAACTTAACCTCAGCATTATCCTATTAGAAATGTTTCCAGTCCTAGCATAGGCTGAAGTTTGGGAACTTCTTACAATAATTGAAACCATATTAACTAACAACCTACCATCAAGGCGATTAGCTCTTCTCTCCCGAAGAATGGTATCTTACTTTCAGGGAAATTTTAACACACACTCTTGTATTCCCCGTATTGTACCTACCAATAATTTCTAGGAATGTTGTGTATGCATTGCTTTCTTAAATTGTCGTGGTGGGCAAGGAGAAGCAAGTCACATTATCATTTCTTTCATAATACCGGTAGTTACTATAAACAAACTTTTGACATACCTGCGACCTGGGAAGGAGGTTTCCTGATCTAACAACATTTTATTACCATCCAAAAAACCTTGTGTCGAAATAATAAGTGATATAGAGGTCCTAACTAAAACATAACCTTCTGTGTGATGACAAACATGCATTGCAAAATTTGCGTAGATACAATAACCTACCTACAAAATGAACATTTGTTACTGAAAATAAATAATCCTCATTCTAGATGACGTAAGTAGAAGCGTTCTCAAGTATCACTTTTCACGCGGATACTCATTCATAAAAGATATAAACAACACAGCACAAAGCAAAATGGTCGCCATCTCTACCCCTACCGATCAGCTGATAAATCGTTAAGAGTCGCTGCATGATGGCATGTACATTACGATGGCAGTGCATGCGCTAACAAGAATGAACATACATGGATTTCACCACAAACTCTGTGCGACGGCACGCTACCATGAAGTAAAAGAAGACTGCAAGTGTACACTATGTGGTGAGAGCTGTGAACGTTATCACATAGAGAAGTGCATGAAAAGAACTAAAACAGTGACTGAATACAGCAAAGAAACCTAATGACAATATCGTAACAATAACAATTATTTTGGTATTAGTGCATAATTATGAATGTAATGTATATTTAGGAATGTAACAATGACTATTTGGCTGCAATACATTTTCATTTCATATATTGCTGTCCTTACACCAAGAGGGAATAATCTCACCAATGGGAATCACTAGATTCTGAAAACTAAAGACGGGAAATCGAATCTTATCCAAATAGTAAAATTATATGAGTTATATCCTAAAAGGATCCCCCAACCACAATATAAGTAAAGTTATTATCGATTAAAATTATTTACTTAAAAAAATGCTTAAATGAGGACCCTCAAGGAAAACTGTCATCCCTGTGCAAAGACACATGTTTCCATTGCTCCCATTCCTTCCAACCGGAAACTGGTTATGCGCATGAAGGCGATTGTGCGCTTCACACGGCAAGAGATCGAACGAAAGAAGTGGATGCAAAAAGTATTGACATCTCCGTCTATAATTCTAAGGTTAGAAGGCGGTGGCTTGAAAATAAAGAGAGATTGCATGAAGTGTCAAATGCAGAGTGTACCTCTATCCTAAGATCAGAGCTAAGCTAAATAGTTCTTTGGATCCTTTGGATCAGAGAAGAGGAAGAGAACATTCGTATCCCAACCTTCATACGGTGTGCATCTGTGCAGTGAGTGGTATCGGGTGTAGGGAACGTTCTTTTGAGTGTTGTGTGGACGTCGGTTTTGTGGTCTGTTCTTTGTTTAGTGTGTTAGTGTCTCGTAAGTGTTTTATCAGGTTCGTATCCCCTTCTTTATAGGGGATAACTATTCCACATGGCGTCAGAAAGTGATGGTAGTCAGATGGGACGACCTCCGGACGAACTAGAACACGTGGAATACGAGGGTGTAGCGTCCGTTGAAAGCATGCTAGTAGTGTCGGAGTCTGAGCTAGTATCAACTCCAACAACTACCATTACTGAAACATCTCCAGTTATTGCTAAAAGACAGCCATCGTCAAATGACAACCGGTATTATGACCATCACACAGGGTCGTACACGGTGTTTGTGCAAGGTGAGGGAGATCAACATATTGGCAATTTACATCCGATGGCATTAGGCAAGCTTTTTTCGAAAATAAGATCGCGGGTATAAAGAATATTCAACGCAAATGACGCAATCGTGTTCAGGTACAATTTCACAAGGCAATAGAAGCGAATTCCTTCTTACAAAATCCCTTATTACCAGCAAAGCACATGGTCGCCTTTGTCCCGTCCGCTAACATCCAACGTGTTGGGCTAATTAGGGGCGTAGACACATCATTAACACATGAGGAAATCTTAAAATATATTGATTCGCCAGTCCCAATCGCGAGAGTCCAACTTTTTTTTAGAAAAAAGATGATCAATGACAAGTTAGAATCCCTTCCTACAGGAACAGTGAAAATTTTCTTTAAAACACAACGGCTACCAGATTATGTATCTATTTTTAACGTGCTACTAGAGGTAACATTATTCATATTTTCCCCCATTAGATGTCAGAACTGTCAACGATACGGGCATGTCAAACTACACTGTCGGGCTCGCTCCCCATTTTGCGGTAACTGTGTGCAAGGCCACTCGACGGAAACATGTACGGAGCAGCTTTTCAAATGTGCAAATTGTGGTGACAACCATCCGGCAGGCGCCGCACGCTGCCCCGAATTGGAAAAACAGAAGTCCATAAAACGTCAAATGTGTACCGATAATAAATCGTACCACGAAGTCATTACGGCTAACTACTGTGTACCGTTCAGTCCTCTTACCCTCCCGCAGCAATTTCCGACCTTAGAACAGTCTAATATTACGCGTCAGGAGGTTCCGCCGAGAAAACGAAAGTATACAGAACTAGTGTCCCCAAAGCCGAAAGTGGTGAATCCCATAGGTTACGACCGACGGGCCGATTTAGATAACTTAAAGCAACCGTCTGGCAGTGGTGTAGGGGTGGCTTTGCAACCCGAGACCATGGGTACGGAAGTTTCGAAGAAACGGTCTTCTCAAACACCTGGCACTTCGCGGGACCCGTCGCATGACATCATGGAAGATTTCCAAAAATTACAAGAATTATTAGGAGACAACGCTCAATGGAGCTTTTACGTGAAAAAAATATTGGAAAAAATAGTACCATTACTTCCGAATCCTCCTTCCACAAAAAATAATACCTTAGTTAGTAATAGTCCTACAGTGGACTAATTTTGATACGTGCTATATGTTACTCCTCCAGTGGAATTGCCGTAGTATTCTAAATAAAAAGCATGAATTACTGCATTTAATCCAGGACTATGATCCGGATATCATATTCCTACAAGAATCAGGGATTCGTTCCTCGTATAACTTTTTCATTCCCAACTATCAGGTTGAACGTCATGATGGTCCAGGATATCGTGGCATCATGACACTATTCAAAAATAACTTACGATACACTCCCCTCTCTAATCAATTTTATATTCCTAACACTTATCATCACACATTCCTTGTGAAAGATCTCCATGTAAGTCATATTTATTGTCCCCCGGGTATACAAGGTTCCCGTCGGCAATGGCAGGCATATTTTCGGTTCATACAACAATTTCCTGAACATCTTACAGTGGGGGATTTTAATGCACATCACGACTTGTGGGGCAGTGGCCGAATTAATCCGAAAGGACGTCACATCGCTGCAGCTATACAGGAATTACACCTACATCTCCTAAATGATTGATCACCCACGCGCATTACCCCACCAAATAGTCCCCAAAGTGCGGTGGATTTAAGTGTCACTACTTTAGACTTATCTCATAAGATGACATGGAAGACCGTGCAGGATACACATCAAAGCGATCATTATCCAATCATAATAGACTATGATGTCTCGCGTACCCGACATATCCCCAAAAACGTATTTCAGGTTAAGCGAAATTTACGACTTTTTGATTATGAGTTGTTTTCTCAATTTTTAGAGGATAGGCTTTCATAGCATACACCGGTGCCTAGTAACAGTTATACCTTTTTATTAGAGAATATCCGAGCCTATTTTAATATATATCACCCTTTAATTACAACGACAGGTCCTCCGAATAATCGTGGTACCTTACCATCATGGTGGGATCAAGAATGCGGACAGCTGGTAAGACGGCGCAAGGCGAGTCTAAAAGCTTTTTTACATTATGGCTCTCCAACATCTTATTTGAGATACAAAAGTCTCACCGCGCAAATTCAACGTGTATTTAATCATAAACGACGTGAAGCGTGGAAATTATACATTACCCAATTAAGCAGTATTACGTCCCTAAACAGTATTTGGACGGCGATTAAACATTTCTCTAATAATCGTACTATTTCCGCCTCCTCCCAACTATCGGCGCAGGGTACCATGACCTGTATCATACTTGGACACCGGATATAGTTATTCGTTTGCCTACATCTTGTACCTCTGGTTCACTGGACCGTTTTTCCAGTTTAATGCAGCCTATTACAAGTAGCGAATTACGTCACACATTTCGTCACAAAAAAATCATCCAGCCCAGGGATTGATGGGGTGACTTATAAAATGATCGCTCGATTTCCAGTAAACGCTCAGTGTATCATTCTTCAACTATATAATTCCATCTTACGCAAGGGACCTTCCCGGAGGATTGGAACGTTTTTCAAACTGTACCGATTCTTAAACCTATGAAAGATGCTCGATTACCGAGTAGTTATCGTGGTATCCAACTTGGATCTTGTTTCCGAAAAAAATTTCAACATATTCTTCTCCGACGGTTTCAATGGTGCCTAGAATATTATAACCTGTTTCCAAAAACCCAATTTGCATTTAGAAAAAATCTTGGTACAACTGACCCCTTAAATATATTCTTTACTGATCTACTCCTAGCAAAAGGAAAGAAAATGCACACAGTAGCTGTGTTCCTTGACCTAAAAAATGCATATGATTCTGTTGATCCATATCTTCTTACTCAAATTCTGAGGGATCTACAAGTTCCCCTTCCCTTCAGGTGCTTAATACATAATATGCTATGTCATCGTCATATTACTTTAAACTCCCCAGCCGGTGTCTTTGATTTTCGACATACTTCTTACGGTGTTCCACGGGGAGACGTTCTAAGCGGGCTTTTATACTTTATTTACACCCGTAATTTAGAAACAGTCATATTACCACACGCTCGCATTCTTCAATATGCGGATGACATTCTAATATATTGCACTAGAGAAGAGCTCTCCTCCTGTCGCAGGGATATATACCACGCCTATCTCATGCTCATGACTGGTTACATCAATACGGATTTGAAACATCTGTAGGAAAAAACGCCGCGATTATCTTTACGCACAAACGAATTTACGGCAGTTCTCCTATATTATACCGTCAAGGTCATATTCCGGTGGTGACGAGTGTCAAATACTTAGGGATTCACATTGATAGGAAATTGCAATGGGAGAGTCATACGCAATACCTTCAGAGTCATCTCGCCAGCAAAATTAATGTTCTAAAGGCACTCACTCGACGCAATTGGGGAGCGGACCCAGAATCAATATTAACGGTTTATCGTAACATCATCCGTTCTGTGATGGATTACAATTCCTTTTTTTAATGCAATGTCCAGCATTAGGCTCCTCCGGTTAGATAGAATACAGTTTTCCACCTTGCGTATAATTATAGGCGCGCTTAAATCAACCCCCACAGGAGCCCTGTTAGTTGAAACCGGAGAAACGTCACTTCATCATCGGCGTAGATATCTTGCATGTATGTACCTGCTAAGAAAAATGATGATAATAACATCACCTATCGTCCCTAAATTACAACTATTGGAGGAATATTATACGCGTCGATTATTGCCCACCGAATCTCGTCCAGCTTTACTAACCGCATATTCCATGCTTCA
This sequence comes from Meconema thalassinum, assembly GCA_946902985.2. Classification (NCBI taxonomy): domain Eukaryota; kingdom Metazoa; phylum Arthropoda; class Insecta; order Orthoptera; family Tettigoniidae; genus Meconema; species Meconema thalassinum. The sequence goes on along the minus strand of OX336393.1, from coordinate 160,908,796 downwards.
ACTGTACCGCCATAATATATTAAAAGTCATGCGGTTACCGATATGTACTATTCCGTATGCTGCAACGTATTTTCAACCTCATATTCTTCAGAACTCCTTACCCCAAGTACATCAGTCCTTTCAACATCATCCTGTAATCATTCCCCGTATTTTTCGGGAGATAACGAATCCTTTGATCTCCTGCATCATTTTTATACAGATGGTTCTGAAATGGTGAACCCTTCTCGTGTGGGAGCAGCCTTCTTTGCTCCGGATTTACAAATCTCATTTCAGTATACTTTACCCCCAGACGTCTCGATATTTACAGCCGAAATTTCTGCCATCCGTCAGACGTGTTTTTATATCAAACAACAAGCCATTCGTCATTCTTTAATTCGTACCGATTCAATGAGTGTAGTGCAAGCACTTCAACATGTTCCAGAGGCCGATAATTGGTTTTTATGTCAGTTAGTTGAACAATTGTACACTTTACACCCGGAGGGTTTTGAAGTCAGTATTACGTGGATACCCGGCCATTCTCATATTGAGGGAAACGAAATAGCGGATAACCTCGCCAAAGATGCTGCTAATGGCCAAGGCAAAATTTACAACATCGCCATACCAATGTCCAATTTGCGTTCTATAATTCGTTCAGCGATACAGGATGACTGGCAAGTCACGTGGAATAAACTATGCAAGAATTAAGGCCAAGCACTATTTTGGGTTACAACCGACTATTTTAAACAAACCATGGTTTCAGGGAGGGAATTACACACGACGACATATCATTACAATCATCCGTCTCCATTTTAACCATGAATTAACGCCGGTGTATTTATTCCGCATAAAACGACGTGATGATCCTCTGTGTTCGTGTTTACAAATGGAGGGTTCCTTAAATCATATTCTCTTTCAATGTCCACAATATGACTATCAACGTGCCTTAATGTTGCGAGGTTTATACGATTTAGGTTATGCCTTTCCTTTAAATGTTACCACATTAGTACATACTCATACAATTCCACTGGATAGTAATATAGTAGCATTTTTCGACAATATTAATATAAAGATTTGAATGGTTAATCCTTTCCCATGATCCATATTTGTGACCCGGTCATGTGTGTATATGTGTAGTGAGTCACCAAGGTGGGTCGCTTCGGTGTGAAGAGTTAATTACCATTTGTGTCCTCGTCTCTAATTCCTATGTTTATCCTCATATGTATCTCTCTGCGTTGCGTCATACTCTTGTTTGCGATTCCCCGCTACTTACTGCACCCCGATTCTGTAACTTCACTCGTTAACAACCCACCAACATGGATACGACGGAATCGTAACCATAGGCATAACAACAAATGGCTAGCGAGGCTCGAAGTGGTATTCTGCAAGGCACCTTGTTATGACGCTTGTTACGAGTTCAGGATCAGGATTTCATAGACATCTTCATAGTACGAAAGCTTTCCACTAGATGACGGGTAAATTGATTGGCGCGGTATTTCAACTTATTTCATACTATTCGATATCGCAATTAGTTTGTATCATTTTTTAAAAACTATTTCCTATGTTCCATATTGCCTTAATCCATACTTTCGCCTATTATGGTGTTTTATTTATCGTATGCATTGACCATTCATACGGATTACTTCAAACTGATGAGATACACCTAACCCCATTTGCGAAAACATTTACGCTGTCTGTTCACATGAATATCTATTTCAGTTAGGGTTTTCTTTAGCTATTGCCTTAATTAATACCTATTTTATTTCTGTGTACTGGTATCTTATTTATAGTTCGGTATTCAACGGATACTGTATTCCAGCGGATCATGTCAACCTTATACACTCAACTCCCTTCTGTAGATAAATTACATTGCCTGTCCACATGAATATTCATTTTAGTTTAGTAGGAATCAAATGGGGTGTTGTCTGGTTTATTACAACATGAACTGTATCATAAACCTAAGTTAAGATAAATGTTTTATGTGGCCAGTAAGCTATTGGGCAACTGTTGCCTAAGCCTAATTGACTACTGAGAGCAGTTTAACACATGAACGACAATACCGTTAAGAATGGGTGTATAAATTTAGAATAATGTTCAAAAATCTCCAAGAATGAGGTATTAACTCTTTGGGGAGTAACACAATAGAAGTTAATGGGGGGCGATGGTCCAATCTAGTAGGCCAGTTTTTCTTCACGGTAGGCCTAGTGTAGTGTTAATATGAAATCATCGGTTCTAGTCAGAACACCACATTGCTCCTCTGACTGCAGCCAAGAAAGTCAAAGAGTGATTTAATGATCCATCGCAATACCAGCCTTCAATAATAAACCAGAGCAAGTGCCCTGCAGGTAAAACTGAGGTGACAAGAGGTCCATGGAAATTGTAGGAAGCTAAGATCAGGATCATTTAGACTGCAGTTTAGTATTGTTCACCTTAAAGGTACTTCTCACATTAAGAACTTTGATCAGAAAGGAGTGGGGTATGGGTGCATTATGTGGATCTGTTGCACCTGGAATGATGAAGAGCAGCTCATGCCACTGGAACTAACCATAGAATCCGTTACACCCGTCAATTTATAAGTCTAGGACTGTTGCGTACGATAGGTCTACATGTTAAGTTACAAGTTTGCAAATTAGTAGAAAGAAAGTATCAGTAGGTCATTGATGTGCTTCTAACTCCTTATCCTAGAATAAAACTACATTCTACATTTTAGCAATATTTACCACTTAATGGAATTTATTCCAGTTTTCTTCAGATGAAGTTATTTATTAGCCTTCTTTTAAATTCAATATATTCTACCTAGCCTAATCCCTTCGTCTATATGGCCCTAGGGCATGGCAATCACAATGACTCAATGCTCCTCCGAGATTCTACACAGAAGGGAGGAGGCACTCAACTACGAGTATGACCTTTGTTCCTCACACTCAATGTATTATTACATGAAGGAAGGGGGAGAAAGAGAACAGAGGTTTGTATCAGCACCATGCAGATTAAAAAATCTCTGGGGAGTAGGGGACAGGGGTTGATCCATCTCTCCCTAGCATGTTCCCACAGGCAACACCCTGTCCCTAAATAGGCTACTACTACAAAGTTACTGGGAATGAGATTAAGACTAACTACATTGAAATATTATGTGGATAACATAACTCTCACCTGAATTCTTGACATTCTTATCACATACAGTAGTATGAAAGAGTCTACTTTCTAATTGCACAATCTTCATAAGGACATAAAGGAGGTAAACACAAACCTCGTGAATTAGGAGGAATGCCTACTGGTTCTGGTGGGATCAGTTGGTGTTAGGATTTCAGCAGTTCATGAAGCAAGGCTCAAATCATACACAATGTTTTCTTTAACAAATTATTATTCAAATAGAACACTTAATTTATAACATAAAATTAAACATTTGAAAATACAGCAGTTTGCACAGCAATGCACCTGTGGAATGTGTCCCATTGTAGAGATAATCAAATTCAGTTTCTTTCTTCTCATTCAGACCAGGTCACTGGAAGGTGTATCACAGATTTTTTTTGGGCAGAGAATCCTGGAAAATTGAAAATCAATCCCTTATATTGTTACCAGTACTGTGACAAAAAAAAAACAAATTTCTAGATTAATTTTGTATCATGACCTGGATATGTGCTCGTGTAGCCTATATGCTACATTTTTAAACTCAAGTTAGCCATTATAGTGTAACAAAACAATTTAAACCGGCTACATCCTTATGCAAAAACAAGAATAATTATTTTAAAAAATAATGTTTTTTTTCTTTTATTTTCTTTGAGGAGCAGTCTTGTGTAGTATTTTGCTAAATTTAGATGCTGGGAAGTGTCTGGAAATACTCTCAAGAAATGAGAAAACTGCCCTTCCTATACTACTGAGCAAGACCAATAAATGCAATCACTTATCAGACTCAATCGTCACAAATGGACAACACACTAAGGAAAGCCTAACCTCATGTCAACCATCTTCAGTTTACAGATTAATAATATAATTTATTACCCAGTCAGGCAGATGACCTTGATGTAGTCTGTCATTTCGATCACCACTAAAAATAAAATTAAGTTACCCAGCAAATAATACAAGTGTACATTAATTTGGTAGACCAGCATATAAAAGCCTCCAAATGAACCTCGTATTTCGCATGATAGACCGGAGTTTGAGTCTCAGAGTAATAAAGTTGTTGACATAAGCGAACAGCTGACGTGTCATACCACTCGTTAAGAATGCACTACCAAGTGCTTAGTCACAGAATGATGGTGTTGCATGTGATATGAAACGGCGATTCCCAAAGACTGTGTTCAGACGTTGTTGAACAGCCAATGCGAAGTGAGCCGTCACCCTATCGTGTTGAAACCAAACACTGTTTAAGATTCCCAAATTTTGCAGCTGCGGGATGAGCCAGTCATTAGAACGATCAAAAAAATATGGTTCAAACAGATGCGTTTGTATCATGCCGGCCCAGATCATGACGTTAGGTGGGTTCGCTTGATTTCTTCAGCTGTGCAGAGACCATGGACAGACAAATATGATGTTTTAAATTCCTAAGATGTAAGTACAAATGTATATGTACTGACAATAGAAATAAATAATAATGAGTAGGGGTATATGGACTTTGTGCGCACACTGTAAGATTTTCATGCATTGTTTCGTCTTCTGGGGGACATAGCCAACTGATATTACTAACCACGGTCACTACAGCACCAGAAATATGTGTTAATATTTATTGCTCATTCAACGATGGCAGCCATGTTCGACAGTGCATGAGGTCTCTTCACCTGTTAATAAGACGCACACATTGACATCACCACAGGTTGGAGTTAACATTGTTCACGATTGGTCCGTATTGACGAATGATAGTTTAAAATTTGAAATACACTTATGTTCCGTCTAGTCAATGTCCTAGGGCGTAAATAAACACAAAAAAGTATTAACTAGACGGAAGATAAGTGTATTTCAAATTTTAAACTATCACCACAGTTGCCAACATGTGGGATACAAAATACACCACTCAGGTCTAGTCTGGATAAAGATTATTGACGCACGATTACCCCACTGTGCATGACAGAAACCAGGTGTGTATATATGGCTAACGGATATCTAACAATTATTGGTATAGGCAAAGCCCATTGGAGTGGATTTAAGTAATTTCACTCTCACAAAAAAAAAAAAAAAAAAAAAAAACAGCAGTGCACAACAAACATCACTGCGTGAGACAAAAACCAGGAGTGTATTCGTGTAAATGGCTAACGCAGCCCTCCACCTAATAATTATTGGCCCAGGCAAAAGCCATTGGTCTGCATTTAAAAAAATACTATTACAAATTACTTTTATTGATCTAGAAAATGCCTATGATAGCATCCCTAGAACAAAAGTTTGGGAAAGCTTAACAAATAGAGGGATAGGCAAGGAACTGAGAGACATGATAAAAGGAATGTGCATGGAGTGCTCCAGTAGTGTGAAGACTAGAGTCGGGACATCGGAATGGTTTAAAATTGACACTGGACTAAAGCAAGGAAGTGTGGTGATGGATGACATCATGAAGGCAGCAATGAAAGAATATAGTAGGGCAAAGATGAAGGTAATGTTGTTCGCAGACGACGTTGTGATCTAGGACGAGGATGAGAGGGAGGTACAAGAACAGTTAGACGTAATAAATGAAAAGATTGAGCAATGGGGATTGAAGATAAATGTGGAGAAGAGTAAAACAGTGGTGATGAGTAGAGAAAAGAAAGAAGGAAAAGGAGTAATCACAGTAGGAGATACCAGGAATTGGAAGTAGTGAAACACTTCAAATACTTGGGAAGTGAACTGACTGATGAAAGAAGACTAGATTTGGAAATTAGCAGAAGAATACAACTTGGGAGTGCTTTCTACCAACGGGGACTAGTATGGAACAAGGATATACCAATTAAGGCTAAAGAAGTTATGTACTAAGCATATTATGTTCCTATAGTGACATATGCAGCAGAAACTTGGACAATGACTAAGAGGGATTAGAGCAGAGTACAAGCAGATGAGATTCCTGAGAAGTATGGTCCAGAAAACAAGGAGGGACAGAGTGAGAAATGAAGATATACGGAAAGAACTGGGAGTACAGAAACTAATTGACAAACTGGAGCAAAACAGATTGAGATGGTTTGGACATGTCAAACGGATGAATGAAGTAATGCTACCAAGACGAGTACTGGAACGACGGATGACAGGGAAGAGAGGACGAGGAAGACCAAGAATGCTTTGGATGGACTCGGTGGAGAATAGTATTAGAAAACGGAACCTGGATTGGAACACTGTGTCGGAAGAGGAATGGTGGAACGACAGAACAAAGTGGAGAGGAACCATATTTGCCCCCACCCAGTTTCAATTGGAAAAGGGGAAATGAAGATGATGATGATGACTATTACAAAACGCACCATACAGATTCCGTCGTTTAGCTGTACACGTGACTTTGAGAGCTCAGCGGTAGGAGAGAAAAGGTATTTTATCTTAATTTCAGACGCTATTTGATGCCGAGCAATTTTTCCCTTTAAAATAAGGTGTAATATAGCGTATTTTGCACCACATAACACATGACCCAGGTATGCAATTTTCCTACATTTGGTGGTAATCATCAGCTCCCACTTAGAATTTGGTCTCCGCAGTACCAGCTCATTAGAGATGTGAATAGAGTAGATTAGGGGGGAGGGCTAATGACCTCATAGTTCCACCCCTTAAAACAACAATAACTATCACTGCTGCACAATAAAAATACCGTCAATTATCACTAATATTGCTTAAATGAAGGTTTTTATTCGTAGCTTGGTCAACGACGGCAGATGTTTGTGGCCGACAAATTGACGTCATATTACGTTGCCAACATGTCCGATACAAAATGCACCACCTTGTAATTATGTGAAAAAAGAACTCCAATACTATCACGTCATCAACTACGCCATCAAGGTAACTAAGAATTCCCCTAAACGCCAGTGCATCGCAAGGTATAGATGAACCTTATTGGTCTAGGCAAAAACCATTGGTCTGCCGGATACGATATAGTATCGAATGCGTGTGGTTGGCAATACTGTACATCGTGCTAAAAATGGCAGAGTCAGCTGGAATTTCATCTATATAAATCGTGATCCTATTTGGGATGGCTGGGTGGGTTACAGACAGCCGAGAAGTAAACATCTATTACTATATTGTCTCAAGATACCATTACTGGAGGTATTTTGACTAATTTCAGTAGTAGTTTAAGTGGTAAACTCCACTCTTGGAAAGCTTTACGCCTCGCTGCATGTAGTTAGTTCTCAAATGATAACACAATGAAATGAATGTTGTGATTTTTCTTTCTCATCTGATCCATTTAGATGACCGAGCTGTGTCATACCAGGTTATTAAAACTGTGAGCAACTACGTGTATCCAGTGCTAAGGTTTTAGTTTCCAGCAGAAGCATGCAATGTAATCTTTTACATGAGAGTCCTCCCTTCGCAATGACAACTTGCCAAGCAGACTGACCACAAACTTTAGTTCATTTGAGGTCCGATATTATTTCTTATTTCTTCCCTACACTGTTAATCGACTGCATGCATTACATGTAACATTAACTTCCCTCATTAGTTCAATATGAAAGCATAGTACAATACTCTTACTCTTTATGTTCCAGCCTGCCTACTAAGGCTATTTGCCAAGGTCTTGGATGATAGCCTGTTGTTTATATACTTACGGGATCAGGACTGAATGCTTTGGCACTACCAGTTCTGACGATGGGAATAACAATTCCTCTCATTCTCTTAGGTAAATGAGTTAATTTCAGTTTGTGAAAGTCCATTATGATGATCATGTTGTCATGTCTCTTCACCACAATTAAGTTAATTATAATTTACCAATGGCATAGGCCAAGGCCGTGAAGTAATGTGAACATTTGCAGCCTTAATTTAAATAATTAAAAGCACAATTGCCGCACATTAGGTAGGTATTCGTCTTCAAACTTCTGACAGCAATTATTTCCATAACCTAGATACAAGCTTCCGCAAATATGATTCGATTTCTACAATTAAAATGAAAGCTAATTATTTCCATAGTAGTAAAATAGCACTTTAGTTTCTTCCCCATCAAATAATCGTTTTAGATCGCTTACGGCATCTGAAAACAAAAATAAAAGTGTAGGTTAATCACATTACTTGGGATGATATTATTCATATTGAGTATACTATTTAAATTACATTATACGCCTCTATATATTGAACTTTAAATAAATAACAGTACAGTAAGTATGTAGTTAGTTGTAAGTAGGTAGTTAGTTTGTCTATTAGATATATGTCATTGTTCTATTAGACTGTGGTGTGTGAGTGTGTCTGGTAACAGTTGCATTGTTTATTAGTTATAGTTCATTGTTTCAGTAGACTGTGATGTGTGATTGCATGTGAGTGTGTCTGGTGACAGACTGTTTTAGTGGTAGTATTTGTTGTTGGTGGAACTTTAGTATTTTTTCGTTAGTAGAATTTTGTATTTAATTGTTAGTACAGTAGAAGGTTAGTATTTTTGTTAGTAGAATTGCTCTTTACTTATTCTGAAAGGGAGTAGCAGCCTTTCAGAATAAATCAATTCTTTACTAGTCTTATAGACGGTTAAGATATTGATAATATAAGCCAAATAATGGCTACACTGCGTCCTGCTGCACGGCTGAAAGCAAGGGGAAACTACAGCCGTTTGCTATTCCCGAGGATATGCACCTCTCTATGCATAAATACATGTGATGATGGCCTCCTCCCTTGTAAAATTTCAATCCGGAGGTAAACTAGTCCCCCGTTCGGATCTCCGGGTGGGGACTACTCGAGAGGGGGTTAACATGACAGAAGTGACAAAGAGGAACTCTGACATTCTACGGATTGGAGCGTGGAATGTTAGAAGTCTGCTAGGAAATGGAAGGTTAGAAAACTTAGAAAGGGAAATGGATAGGTTGAGGTTGGATTTGGTTGGGATTAGTGAAATGCGCTGGCAGGAAGAACAGGACTATTGGTCAGGAGACTATAGGGTCATTAGCACTAAATCAAACAATGGCCAAGCAGGGGTTGGCCTCATATTGAGTAGGAATCTTGGACAGCGGGTGGAATATTATGAGCAATATAGTGAACGGATTATTGTAGCAAAAATAAATACTAAACCTACCTGCACCACAGTGGTACAAGTTTATATGCCTACCAGTCAAGCTGATGATGAGGATGTTGAAAAGGTCTACGATGAAATAGACGAAATTCTGAGGTATATCAAGGGTGATGAAAATGTTATAGTAATGGGAGATTGGAATGCTGTGGTAGGAAAAGGGAGAGAAGGGAAGATAGTAGGAGGTTTCGGATTAGGTGAAAGGAATGATCGAGGAAGCAGGCTGGTAGAATTCTGCACTGAACATGAGTTGGTCATAGCTAACACCTTATTCAATAACCACAATAGAAGAATATACACATGGATGAGACCAGGAGATACAGGGCGTTACCAAATCGACTTCATTATGGTCAAGCAGAGGTTTTGAAACCAGATTTTGGATTGTAAAACATATCCTGGTGCTGACATAAACTCTGACCACAATCTGGTTGTAATGAAATGCAGATTAAAGTTGAAGAAACTGAAGAAAAGTCAAAGGCCAAAAAGGTGGGCAATAGACAGACTGAAAGAGAAGGATGTAAACGAAAGATTCAAGAAGAGTATAAAGGAAGGACTAATGAAAAACCCTAAACAAACTTCAATTGCAGACGAATGGGCACTTTTGAGGAATGAAATAACAAAATCCGCAGAAGAAAACATTGGTAGGAAAGAGAGAATAGGTAGAAAACCGTGGATCACTCAGGATATACTCGAATTGATGGATGAAAGGCGGAAGCACAAGAATGTAAGAGATGAAAAGGGGAAAGCAGAATACAGACGTCTGAGAAATGAGGTTAACAAGAAGTGCAAGGAAGCGAAAGAAGAATGGTTGAAAGAGAAATGTGCTGGTATAGAAAATTGTCTGAAATTGGGAAAAGTAGACACAGCTTATCGAAGGATTAAGAATACTTTTGGGGAAAAGAAGACTAAGTGCTGTAATATTAAGGGCACAAATGGAAAGCCTCTAACAGATAGGGAAGAAAAGGTTGAGAGATGGAAAGCTTACATAGAGAGTTAGTATAAGGGAAAGGAGATTGAGAATCATGTAATGGAAAGGGAGGAGGAAATTGATGAGGATGCGAAAGGAGATTTAATATTGAGATCAGAATTTGATAGAGCTTTGGAAGACTTAAGCAGGAACAAAGCACCAGGCATAGATGATATACCGATTGAGTTGCTACGCTGCATAGGAGAGAAAGGTCTGATCAGGTTATTTCACTTGGTGTGTAGGATTTATGAGACAGGTGAGGTACCCCCTGATTTCAAGAAGAATGTAATCATCCCTATACCAAAGAAAGTGGGAGCTGACAGATGTGAAGATTACCGTACAATCAGCTTGATTACTCATGCTTCAAAGATCCTGTCTAGAATAATTTACAAGAGGATTGAGAGCCAGATAGAAACGGAGTTGGGTGAAGACCAGTTTGGTTTCAGGAGAAATGTAGGAACAAGGGAAGCTGTACTAAGTCTTAGGCTGATTTTGGAAGGTAGAATAAGGAAAGATAAGAGAACGTTCATGGCTTTTGTAGACTTAGAAAAGGCTTTTGATAACGTTGATTGGACTAAATTGTTTGACATTTTGAAATCGATTGGAATAAAGTACAGGGATAGGAGGGTGATATACAATCTATACAGAAACCAGACAGCGGTCATTCGAGTTGAAGGACATGAGAGAGAAGCTGGTATTCAGAAAGGTTTAAGGCAAGGCTGCAACTTATCACCCATACTTTTCAATCTTTACATTGAACAAGCAATGAAGGAAATTAGAGAAAAATTTAAAGTGGGAGTGAAGATTCAAGGAGAAATAATTTCAACTCTGAGATTTGCTGATGAAATCGGCATCTTGGCCAACAAGCCTGAGGATTTGAATGAGTTTTTGAATGGTATGGACTCCGTCTTACGGAGAGAATTCATGAAGAAAATTAATAAATGTAAAACAAAAATACTGGAATGCAGCCGAAATAAATCAGAAACCTCTATGGAGATCAAATTGGCAGGTGAAAAGCTGAAGGAAGTAGGAGATTTCTGTTACTTAGGAAGCAGAATAACCAGTGATGGACGAAGCAAAGAGGATATAAAAAGTAGGTTGGCTCAGGCAAGAAAAGCATTTCTACAAAAAAGGAATCTGCTGACATCGAATATAGATTTAGGTATTAGGAAGTCATTTTTGAAAGCCTTTGTCTGGAGCGTGGCGCTCTATGGAAGTGAAACTTGGACTATTGGTGCAGCAGAAAAGAGGAGAATTGAAGCATTTGAAATGTGGTGTTACAGGAGAATGATGAAGATCAGATGGGTAGATAGGGTTACAAACAAAGAGGTATTAAGACGAGTGGGAGAGGAGAGATGTTTCTGGCGACTGCTAATGAAGAGAAGAGATAGGTTGGTAGGACACATACTAAGACACCCAGGAATAGCAAGCTTAGTTATGGAAGGAAGGGTCGAGGACAAGAACTGTAGGGGTAGACCAAGGTTAGAATATGTTAAACAGATTGCCTCGGATGTAGGGTGTGGTAGCTATGTAGAGATGAAACGATTAACTCAGGACAGGGAGGCATGGAGCGCTGCATCAAACCAGTCAAAAGACTGAAGACTCAAACAACAACAACAACATTTACCATAATCGTCAAAGAAAGATATTTGCACAACTTGAAGAATCAAAAATATATTGTTTTGTACTTATCTTAGCCCATATTCAATGAATAAATTAATATTCAAGCCATTAAGTGATAACATACATATCAGCTGTTGGCTTCCATCTTTGATTTTTCATTACAAATAAGCTAACCATGGACTAAAACACGGCTAACAAGTGCTCGGAACATGCCTTTACGGTGGATGGTTCAGCGGTAAGACCTACGTCACATCATGGGTGCGATTTGGCGTTACAGAATACCAATTCGACTGCTAACCAGTCTTTAGGTGTCCTAAAGACTTGTTGTAGCTTAACCATTTCTTATAGAAATTTCGCTTTTAATCGGTAGTCGATGGTTACCCAATGATACATACCACTGCACAGTAGCAATTGTGTAAAGAGTTTACTGTTACCACTCCCGTACCAAGTGGAAGAAGAAGAAGTAGAGGGAGAGCAAGGATAACCATGCATGAGGGAGAGAACGGTTGAGAACGAGAACGGTTACAACCTATATTGGTTTACAACCAATCCATACAAATCACTGCATGTTTCTGTTACTGAAGTGCAAGTTATGTTTGCTTTGGAAATCATTGAAGTATCGTGTTATATTACTCGAAATCAAATCGTTGGTTAATAACTCTGAATTTATTGTAAATTAAAAGAATGACACGCGGCGCTAATGGTGAGTGAATTTATTTGATTATGTGGTTTTCCATTCTTCTTGAAAGAGTCAATGCGTGATTCAATGGCTTGTCATTCGAATTGGAAAGCGCTGGCCACGGTTGATTTCCAGTGGAAGCAGTTTGTCAAGGAAGGAGACAATGATGCGTTAATCAGAAAAAGGAGAAATAAGCCAACAAGTTATATATCTGGCGAAGAATGTAAAAAAATCTATGAAGATGTTATTAGCTCTACTTCATCGAGAAGGTATGATGAAACTGTCAACAGTAAACCCCTTCCACTCCCAGGTGCCTTGAAACAATCACAATCGTCCTCCGAATTTCGAGAGAAACCTAGAAACTGCCCACGGGTCATTAATTCACTAATGAAACAAGCTGCACTAAATAATGTAGCCAGAGTTTCAGAGTTGTTGGATGATAGCATTGACATAAACGTCACAGATCAGTTTGGGTGGACAATGCTAATGTGTGCTTGTCAAGCTGGTGCTATAGACACTGTTCGATATCTTCTTGATAAAGGAGCAAATATTCATGTTCGAGACAAAAGTGGAATTAACTGTAGACTAGTAGCTAAACGCCAAGGGCATGTTTCTGTACTTCAGGCTCTAGAGGAAGTGCAAAAGCATAGACCATTACTCAGAACTGAGCAACATGTTGAAACTGATATGGAGAACTTCTACTGTGATGTATGTAAACAACATTTTACCGACATATCAAGAAAACAGCATAACTCCTCTACAGTACATTTATTTAATTCTCATCCACGTACCAGCAAAACATTTTATGGAATTCCTGAACACAATAAGGGCTACCAACTTCTAGTGAAGAGTGGATGGGATAAGGAAGCAGGATTAGGACCACACGGTGCAGGAAATAAATTCCCTCTGAAGACTGTTTTGAAAAGAGATCGAGAAGGGTTAGGTAGGAGTAAAAAGAAATCTTATGTTACACATTTTAATGCACACAATGTAGAAGCTGTGGAGCATAAAAGGAGGAAGCTTGGAGTTAAACATCGAAAATCCCAAATAGAAAAGGAAAGACGTAGAGAGAGAAGATTTCGACGAGAGTTAAATTTTTCGTGAAAAAAAATAAATAAAATAGAAAATTCTTACATCATTTCAATACAATTAACAAATTGGTTTATATAGCCCAAGTTTGAAGATGCCAATCGAAACACATATTTTGTATTGCAGGTTAAATGGTAAAAATGATACCAGCGTTAAAGATGGAAGCAGATACTTCCTGGCAATGGATTCTTTCACGTACAGCATCATAAAAATACCTAAAATAGACTGATGTTTAAGCTTATGGTTGAGATCAGTATTGTTATATGCTTTCAAGGTCTGACCACTGTCAAGATTTGATGAAATACATCTTAGTATATCTGAAAGGAGAATCCTAAGACACATCTTCAAACCTGTGGAAGAAAATGACACATTGAGATAAGGTACTGTGACTTTGAACTTGAACTAGCCCATAAGTTATTTGAAACCGTATGGTTTAAACAACTGGAATGTATTGGATAACTGCAAATGTTGATATAATGGTTTAAAAGTTATTTGGAGTGTGGTTGGGAGTGACTGAGAAAATTGAAAACCAAAATTGAAGTGGACAGATTGTGTGAGCAAAGATAGGCTACTCGGGAATTTAGGGAGAGGAGGATTGTAGAAATGGAAAGAGAAGAGCAGTGCAAACTTTTGAAGATGGCCATGACCCACACTGGGCTGTTGAGCCAGTGATGAGATGATGTTCAATAGCTCACATTAGTAAGGTGATGCAACAGACTCTCCTGGAAATAGACTCTTTCTTTGATATATTTGTGATCTCATTTGTGGTTGTTTTGAACTTGAAAGATGTAGACAATTTATATTCAGTTTAACTGTTCATCACATATAGTAGAGCTACAACTGCCAGATTGACTCCTGAAATCTCAAGTAAGTCTCATAGTTATGATATTCTTATTGGTGCTTTGTGATGTGGATGTAGCCTTAATCTTAAGTGACTCTACTGATTCCTTCTTATTACCGGTAGGCCTAATAACTGAGTAAAGTAAGAGAACAAATTGCTGGTTTATATGTGAAACACACTGTGTATTTCACTAGTAAGCTAACGAGATATTGATTTTATTTGGTCCCCCATTGAAATTATGTTGCCTAGGCCTATATAAAATTGAATCAGTTCCTAGTCAAAGCTTCTCAGAAGGAGGATTTGAAATTGGATAATTACGATTTTCTCCTCATGTGATGGGCCTACCGATATCTTCAAGATTCAACATCATCTCCACCTGCAAGTGATTAAACTTAAGTTATTCATCCGCTCACGACTTACAACATCTGTCACAATGTACTACACTCTCTCCTACCACTGCCTCAATGTCCTTGAGAGTGAAAGTCTCACCCCAAATAAAACGATGCCACGACTTCTAAGTCCACTGGTGTAAATCAACATTTTGTATTTGAAAAGCTGGTACTTGTACCAAGTTATCTTCACTGATAATGACGGGGGGTTGGAAATTGACTGCTAGGCCCACTGGCTAAAAATTATTGTTGTTTGAGTCTTCAGTCTTCGACTGGTTTGATGCAGCCCTCCATGCTTCCCTGCCCTGAGCTAATCATTTCATCTCTACATAGCTACCACACCCTACATCCAAGGCAATCTGTTTAACATATTCTAACCTTGGTCTACCCCTACAGCTCTTATCCTCAATCCTTCCTTCTATAACTAAGTTTGCTATTCTTGGGTGTCCTAGTACGTGTCCTACCAACCTATCTCTTCTCTTCATTAGCAGTCGTTTGAAACTTCTCTCCTCTCCCACTCTTCTTAATACCTCTTCATTCGTAACCCTATCTACCTATCTGATTTTCATCATTCTCCTGTAATGCCACATTTCAAACGGTTCAATTCTCTTCTTTTCTGCTGCTCCAACAGTCCAAGTTTCACTTCCATAGAGTGCCACACTCCAGACAAAGGCTTTTGAAAATGACTTCCTAGTACCTAAATCTGTATTCAATGTAAACAGATTCCTTTTCTGTAGAAATGCTTTCGCTGTCTGTGCTAACCTACTTTTTATATCCTCTTTGCTTCGTCCATCACTGGTTATTTTGCTTCCTAAGTAACAGAAGTCACCTACTTACTTTAGCTTTTCACCTGCCAATTTGACATCCATAGGGGCGCTGTCCAATTCGGCCAGTTAATTACACTGATAAAATCGGACAGACTTTTCTGGCCACCATGATCTGCCCCTTTGATAATTCATAGTCCAATTCGGCCAGCGATAGCTCATTAGCAACCTCCCCTACCTTCCCCCACTCTGCAGCCAACACATACCATACAGTACACACGTTCCAACATTTTGTCATTAAACTGTTGGAGGGGAGGAGACTCTCATTTTTGACGGTCCCAGGGGTGTCAATTACTATAAATTCACATATGTATGACCTAGCTTTCTGGATATGGTGACAACTACTGTCTGTGGAGGAGCTTTATACAAAGAATACGATATGTCCTCAATAGTTTCACAAATATGGACATCCATGAGATTGTGTTCGATAAACTGACAGCGTTAATATAACCTACTGTAAGTGCAAGCTCTAACATTTTACCCGATCTCCTTTGCATACACTAATAAATGAACAAATTAAATTTTAATAAACCAAGAGAACAATTTTCATTGAATACCCTAACCTATCAGAAGAAATTAAAACATACTTAATACCAGTACCATAATTAATAGTTGGAGATTCATTTTAAGGGCTGGGGTACCTTGGCAATCAGCCCGGTGAACTGAATTTTTAATTGGTGTAAATTATATTTATATACTAACCAAGGGTCACAATATTATTTAGCAATTATATTTCGACCATGCAGCCAGCCTGAAATGGTTTTCCGTTTTTTCTATTTTCAACTCTATACAAATCCAGGAACTGTCCCTTCCAATAGGCCACTGCTGCTTCCTTCTTTAGTTCATTAATTCGAATGACATTTTAATTGCCATTTCCTTGTTAAGTTCAAGTATATTTTAATGAAAGTTAGTAGTTTTTTTTTCTTTATTGCCTGTCCGGGAAGTTTGTTTTATTGAGATTTAAATTAATATGGTTAAAAAAACACTAAGGTTAAGAATAACATTTTAACTGCCATTTCCTTGTTAAATTCAAGTATATTTTAATGAGAGTAGGTAATTGTGTAGTGAATAAAACAGGATTCCTTCTATGAATCCTCTGTAAAGCTGTCGCCATTTTTCAGTTTGATGGAATAGTTTTTTAAAAGTCATTTTCATTCATTTTAGTAGTTTTTTTAGATGACATTTCATTGAGCATTATATGTCCGCCTCGTTACGTAGTGGCTATCACCGCGGAGGCCAGGGTTCGATTACCGGCTCTGCCAAGAAATTTAATTCTGATTTGAGGGCTGGAACGGGTTACACTCAGCCTCGTGAGGTAAAACTGAGAAGAGGAGGAGGGTTCGTCCCACCTCCGCCATCCTGGAAGTAGTTTTCCGTGGTTTCCCACTTATACTGCAGGCAAATGCCGGATTGAGTCCTGACTTAAGGCCACGGCTGCCTCCTTCCCAATCCTCATCTTAATTACAACTACACGCAATAATGCAGCCATCACAATAAGACAAGTTGTCAGACAAATTCCACACACAACCAAGTACACGGGGTTACATGACGACGATGTCGCAAAGCCCCTCAATGAATCAACAATAATGGTCTAACAAACCCGTGGTTGGGAGCACCCAAACATCAAGCCGACTGCAACCCAGTTCATAGCCTACAAATTGTGGGGGACGAATAACCTGCGAGACGACATCCTTAGCCACATCACTTTGATTTTAGATCATGGACCACCACTTCTCATATCAAGCAGGTACTTTGTCCTTACGAGGATTTCCTTCTCCTGATGCAGAATTGAGAATAGGCGGGTTTGATTCCTACCTCAGCCATGCTGGAAGTGGTTTTTAATGGTTTCTCATTTGTATTCCAGGCAGATGCCTAGATTGTACCTAAATTAAGGTCATGGTGCCCTTCTAACCATATCCTAGCCAAATTACAAGTACACAATAGTACGCTACATCAGTTACAATAACACAGATTATCAGACAGATTCCACACACACCAAAGTACACAGCACTACATGATCGCCAAGCCTTCAAAATAAATAAACGACAATTGTTTCCAGCCCTCAAATCAGATGTTAAGTATGCCTGGCTGCGTTGCTCAGCGGTAACGTTCTTGCCTACTGAGCCCAAGGCTGCAGGATTGAATCCTGGCACAGTCACTTGGCATTTGTGGGTGTGTAATTGCGATGTAGCCGTGTCAGTAGGTTTACTGGCACGTTAAAGATCTTTGGGACAAAATTCCGGCACCCCTGCCATAGTAGTTAAAAGGGACGTAAAACCAATAACATTACATAGATCTTAAGTTTCTGGCTGGAATCGAATCCAGAGCCTCCTCGGTAAGAGAAAAGCGTGCTATCCATACACCACGGGGGACAATAATTATTAAAATAGTAATAATAGTAATAATAATGTAACGGGTTTAAGGTAACTTTTAACTGATGTGGCCTTTTAAAAGAATTAAGGCATAGGCTAATGTTTATTTCTTTGAATTGTGCAATTTGTACAGCCCTGCATGGCAGAGTGTTTACAGTAAATCCCAGAGCCAGCGGGTCATTCTGCAAGAACAAGTAAGTTACCTTAGATTTTGGGTTTTCACAGTGGTAGTGGTGGGGGACGGAAGGGAGGATAATTTCAGCGGAAGAACCAGAACTTGGCCTGGGGCAACTGGCGAAAAAGGACTGTGGGATGGAATGACAAGATAAGAAAGATCCACTCGGATGATTAGCTGGCTCAATTCGCCAACACCCATCCATAGGAGTTTCTGATTTCTTTCGACTGCATTCCAATATTTTTGTTTTACATTTATTAATTTTCATCATGAATTCTTTCCTCAAGACAGAGTCCATACCATTTAAAAAAAAAATCATCTCGGCACGCCGGAAGGCGGAGGTAGATTTCACCGGGCGAACTAGACGATCGTAGAAGGATCAGACCTCATTGCGCGAAAGTATTTTACAATTGGAGCTTCATAAACTTCGTATTTCGTCTATTTATGCATATTAACATTTTATCGTCTTACTAGCTGTTATGCCCTGCGTTGTTCGGGATCACTGGATCATTGGATATTAGGAGATTGTATCTTTGCGGGCATTGTCGTATTGTTTGAAACCCGGAGGAAGGTTGTTGTTATAATGAGCAATATTATTGCCACTCAAAGTCCTCGAGCATGATTTTTATCTGGAAAAACTATTGAGTTGAAGTTGTTGAATAGGGAGGTACGACGGCTTTATACTGCCTGTAGCTTATAGATTAAGCCTGAAATTTCGCTAATATAACTAATTATTTAAGGCGCCTACTTTAATCGTTGTATGCATTATTAACCTAACTAACACATTCTAAGGGCCAATGAATTTCTTTTTCTAAAATGTATTATCTTTGCGTATTTTGTCGAAGAGCAACATTTCAAGAAGATAATGGTAGTCCACAGATAAACGCTTAGAATCCCAGCTTCATAGTAATATATACATTTGATTATGGAAATGACAAATACCAAAAATAAGAAATACATTTACTAACTTACATATCTTCTAAGAATCTATATGTCCACCTACACTTAAATAAGAACTACTGATATGAGTGCAGAGAAAACTTGTGGCCGCGAGACAAACTAAACCTATTCAAAACACCATATCACCCAGATGACCAAATCTGGACGTGAAACCATACACCAAAAGGACCCAGGTTGTATGTGATGACGAAATTTGACTAGAAAAATCATATGATTAGTAATAAATCATATCTGAAGCTGTATTTACCAAAACTCTCCTTCCTCAGGTGAAATCAATATTGAAACACTCATTCACGAGGATTTTTGGAATATAGGCCTAGGCTAAATAAATTACTAGGCATACCATTGTGTTTGAAACACTGTAATTTTAAATTCTTAAAAATTAAATTAACTCCAAATTTAGTATGTATTTGAAAGTACCAACTTCAATACACCTCCAATTAGTATGGTACTGAAAAACACAAATTAATTTAAAGCACTACCGGTACACAAGCAAAAGTTATCAGTAGGCCTATACAAAACACATAATTTAATTTTGAACTCGGCATGCACAAATGCTCTTTTGCTTTAGTGTGACACTGAACAATGAAGTGCTATGAAAGATTCTCAGTTGTAAACCCTCTTCTGTCTTCCGTTTAAATGTGCTTGAAAGTGGAGAAACTACGTTCCACTTCACGTGAGGTAAGATGTGTGAGACTTCATTTCGACTATTTCCTTAGGGTTCCAAATCAATGATTCTTGCACTTTTCTCCACAGAGAAGCAACCGATTGTTGCTACGATCTTGAAATCTGGACTGTGCATTAAAACAGCTTCTAACTTCTTTGTTATAGGTTCTCCACTTGGTATAGGTACCACTTCGTTTCTTACCTCCTCTGTGACTTGCAACACTTCTTTCATGGGGAGAGTTCATTCTTTCAATTTTTTAATTGCACTTTCAAAGTGAGAACAATTTGCGTTGACTCCTGTACTGCTGGTCCTGAGTGCAATGCTTCCTTTGCATGGTGGCTACATTATGTTTCATTTAACTTAATAAATTGATTACCTCTACGATGCTTGTGTAGTTTTCTGCATAATACATTGCTGCTGATGGCCATGTGTCCCACTGTGTCACTACAGGCTGTGGAGGCAGTGATATCTAAGGACACTTCTTTCTGAATATAGCCATTCCATCTGGTTCTTCCAAGAAGACCTTCTTCACTGAAGAAATGATCTTGTTGACTGTAGGATGCTCCTCCCAATTTCTTTCAGCTACCAGTGGAGTTCATGAGCAAGGCAGGTGACATTGAGCATACGAGGATGGAAAGCCTTTAGACCTTCACCCGCTTTCAGCATTTACAAGCTGCACTGTTGGTCACTAACAATCACAATTTATCCTCTCCTTCTGCATCTGACCATAGGACTATTCCTCACTGCAATATTATATTATAGAGCAGGGGTTCCCAACCTGGGGGGCGTGAAGTGATTTCCATTTCTTATTTTTAACTCGAATATTACAATTTTGTATAATAAACATTTTTTGAATCTCTCCAAGTGATTGTCATGCCAAGTCAATCATTCAAAAGCACTGGTAATTGCCAACTTAAGGCACAAACCTATGCGGAGCTGTGAGGTTGGAGGTGAATAAGGAATTTGCTGTGTTGTAAGGAGCAAAATCAAGCCTGAGAGCAGATGCGCGAACAAGACCACACTTTGTGGATCTACTTGCGTGAAAGTAAACTATGACCATACGCGATATGTTTCAACTTATCAACGATATAGTAGTTGCTTTCATTTTCCAGTATTATTGTTACATGCAAGGTTTTATAATTATTCCATTACGGTATGTAGTGTTATTAGGTTAGGTCAATATCCTCCACGTGAGTTTATCGAAGAGGTTATAGAAGTGACGACAGGGGGAGGGGGCGATAACCACCCGTATCTGAAAAAGGGGGCGTCAGCTGGCAAAGGTTGGGAACCACTGTTATAAAGTGATTGGTTTGATGAAGTTCATTAGATAGGATGATATGGGGTTCCTCACAAGTCTTGTTTGCTCACAACTATGGTGGCAATGTATCTACCACAGGCATCCATTGTTTTGTCCATATTTAACCAAATGTGATCAGCGATGTCTGCCTTTATATCTTCAATAGCTTTCCAATACAACTGGGGGCAATACGGTACATTCTTTCATAAGGTGGGTTCATCTGGTACTTTCGTGTTGCAAAATTCTTGAAATTATTATTATTAATCATATGGCATTTACACATCACTTTTGGAACACACAGAAAAATATATACAAGATTTACAAATTTGCAGATAAATTATTTACATAGGCCATTCTTGAAAAAAAAAAAAAAAACATTTCTTGCTGGGTTTAGAAGAGATGGAAATGGTATGTTGGCGGCAGTGAACGCTTCACATAAACACATGGGTCCGGTCTTATAGACCGCGCAAGATCCCTTCGATAACTACCCTTCTGTGATTAGCTTGGGCTCGTCCGGCCTTGTAATCGCTTAGCTCGCTAATTCGAAATAAGAGCCAGGTGAGAGGCAACAAATGCCAAGTTGTTCACAAGATAGTATAACTTGTTATAGCATTGTGTACATCTCACAAACCACTTCTTTCTGAATATAGCCATTCCATCTGGTTCTTTCAAGAAGACCACCTTGTTTTAATCAGAGAAACACATTCCAACAATCAGAATGACTATATGTGTGAAAATTTAATCTATGCAGTTCATTCTACAGTGCGGACCTTCCCTATCGAACAGAGATTCGCGTGTGGCATCCGGAGCACTGTGGCTAGCCGTGTGTCGAGCAAGGCACTGGCGCTAGCAGCAGTGTAGCGCCCAACTAGTTTAACACATTTACACTTTTTAACGTATTTGGAAAGTAAGAAGTCTGGAATAAAATTGGTCAGATCGTAAGAATCCGAGACTCGCTCTTTGGATACATTGGAAGTTGATAAAATTGTGTCCTGTTTCAGATATTGGGTTACTAGAAAATCCTCAGCGCAGTTTGGAATACCTGAGTGAAGTGGAAGAGTTAGGAGAAGATATTTTAACCGATCGTCAAGAAATTGTGGCCTTGGATCGTCGACGAAACCATAATCGTGAAGCACTTAGAGCATTAGCTTCCTCTGCTGAAGGAAAGACATGGATGACTATTGGATCACTGCTTGTTAAGCTTCCCAAAGAAAAAGCTTCTGATGTATTAAAAAAAGGTTATTTATCACTTTAAATGTTTTGGGAGAAAAGTATGGGGGACAGTCAAACGAAAACATCTACTATATTAGACCGAAGGTAATCTCCATAACTGTCATTACATATTTCCCCAATGTGATTATGATACTCTGTTTCAGTCAGTTCAGCACTTCTGAATTGTGGTCAGTGTGGTCATGAGACTTGTAATAATAATAATAATAAATCCCACTGGGTGACAAGATGGTTGGTCTCCTTGTAATGTCTTTAGGCCACAAACAGAATTAGTCACACATGTCCATTGCAAAATGACATCTATGATGTTTTTCTTGTAATTACTATAAATGTGATCACCTCTTGGAGAATGCAACAGGCCCTAGGGTTGATGTCGAAGTGCTTCTCAGCCAAATCCCTGAAGTATATCCCTCACCCATTGGACAGTGTGGGGTAGGCGTTATCATGGAAAAGGATCTACCATTTGATGACATTCTGGGGTTTTTGACTCGTTGCCATCCTTCATTTTATGCAAAGTATCTTCAAAACAGTTTATTTGTGGTTCCGTACTATTGATAATGGTACAAGGTAAAATTTTATAAGATTAAAGTTTTATTATAAGGTCAATACAAAAGTTACAAAATTACACGTTTCATGTTTCGAGGCTTCAGTGCATAAAAGAAAACGTTGCTACATAGCAGCAGCTGTAAGGAAAGTTTAAATTAACAATCATAAGTTGTGCTCTAAAATTGGTTTCTGTATCATTTAACATTCTTCTTTCTCCATATCGGGGCCGCTGACCTCGCTGTTCCACCCCTTGAAACCTCAATAACTAAACTAGCAATTACTTTCACTGTATCATAAAACAACATACATGAATGTTTCCGTGTTGACAGATAATACAGTTATATAATCTCGTATATAAGATTTTACCTTGTATTTTCAAAAGGCTACTCATTTTTCTGGCCTGAAGGTAGATGCTTGTGGATGTCTCTTTGCAATAGATGAGGATATGTTCAACTGCATGTAGTTGTGGCTCCATCAGCCTTACCTCATTAGTGCATTAAGTCACATCACTGCATTTTATTTCAAAATTTTTGTTTTAATCAGAGAAACACATTCCATCAATCAGAATGACTAGATGGGTGAAAATTTAATCTATGCAGTTCATTCTACAGTGAGAACCCTCCCTATCGAACAGAGATTCGCGGTGGCCGGTGGCGGCCGGAGCACTGTGACTAACCGTGTGTCGAGCAAGGCACTGGCGCTAGCAGCAGTGTAGCGCCCAACTGGTACTTACTTACTTTACTTTCCGTGTCCGGGAGACACACTAAATTCTTCCTTTCCAGAACTCTGCAGCTCTTATCCCTCGGTCTGTGGCCAACATAAGGTCTTCCTGGCTGCAGGTTTCATTAAGATCTTTGCACGTGAGCAGGTGTTGTGGAGTCTGGATTTCTCCACAGGCACATCGTGGATCTTCTGCGTAACCCCACTTCACAAGGTTGCTACGACACTTAGGCACTCCTGTTCTCATCCGGTTTAAGGACCTCCAGGTGGTATAAGGCAAATGACTACCACTGCTCAGTTCTTCTTTAGGGGTAAACCCCTCTGGTACTATTTGTTTCCAGAGTGACACACGCCGGACGTCTGGCTTGGTATGGAGGGGTACTGTTCTCTTAATAAAACTCTTCCTGGATCTTAGGCGAGGAGTGGTCACCTTGTGGTTGAACATAGAATGTCTGGAATCTGTTTCATGCTTTTGTCTCTCTTTCTCTGCTGCCACCCTGCGTCGAATAACTGGAGGTGCAATGCCAGCGAGAGGGTAGATCTTCTGCACTGGAGTAGGTCTCAGACATCCAGTGACAAAACATGTGGACTCGTTAAGAGCTATGTCCACTTGCTTGGTATGGGCAGATGCTCCCCACACTGATGATCCGTACTCTCCTGCTGCGAAGCAAAGTCCCAATGCTGTTGAACGTAGAACCTGAGGGTTCGCTCCCCATGTTGAACTTATCAACTTCCACATTATGCTATTTCTTGAGCTGATCTTGCACTTCAATTCTCTACAATGTTTCCTGAAGCTGAGGGTACGATCAAGCTTGATTCCCAAATATCTAGGCGTTTCACAGCTTTCGAGTGTCACTCCTTTCCAGACAACATTCAACTTTCTCCGGGCCTCTTTGTTGCGAAGATGAAATGCTCATACTTGTGTCTTTCCAGGGTTAGGTTTCAGGTGATTCTGGGTGTAATAATTGTCTAATCTCTCAAGAGCATTGGACAGTTTTCCCTCCACCACCTCAAAGCTCCTACCCTGTACAGCAATAGCGGTGTCATCCGCATTAATAAATCGCCTGGCCTCTAAATATTCTGGCTGGTCATTTGTATAAATGTTGAATAGTAATGGGGATAACACACTGCCTTGAGGTAACCCGTTTTTCTGGTTCCTCCATCGACTTTTATTCCCTCGAAGTGTAACATAGAACCTTCTGTTCTGGAGCATCCCACGTATGACATTTGTTAGATTCATGTCCTTAGTGATGTTGTACAGCTTGGCTATAAGCTTCTTATGGTTCACTGTATCATATGCAGCACTGAGATCTATAAAGGCGACACCAGTGATAAGTTTATTCTCATAGCCATCCTCGATATGCTGTGTCAGGTTCAGAATTTGGCTGGAGCATGATTTCCCTGGTCTAAATCCAGCTTGATCTTGAATTAGCCGGTTATCAATGAATGTTGCAATTCTTTCAAGGATCAACCTTTCAAATGCCTTGTATAGGTGGCAAAGAAGAGAGACAGGACGGAAGTTCTTTGCATCCTTTGGTTCCTTGCCTGGTTTTAGCAGTGCAACCACATGAGCTTTCCTCCACAGCTTTGGTAAGTGCAGGGTCTCGATACATCTATTCATCATATTCACCAGCCACTGGATTGTTCCTGATCCAAAGTTCTTGATTTGTTCTGTCCTGATGTCATCCGGGCCCGCAGCTTTGTTGACTTTCATCAGCTTGATGGCATGTTCTAATTCTGCTGATGTGAAAGGACAACCAAGAAAATTATTCTCATCTTCACTAGGCTTCAGCTTCACAGGCTGAGTCTTCGTGATGGTTTTCCCGTTACGGAGCAGCTGATGAGCTATTTGATTTGGTGTAACCTTGGTGAGATCCACTGGTGGACTCTTAGGGTCGTTGCTCAAGTTTTTGACCAGCTTCCATGCTCTTCTACTGTTCTGGGCCATGTCAAGGTTTGCTAGTAAGTTCATCCATCTTTCCTTTCTTCCGTCAGCGATGCTCCTCATGAGTTCTTCACCCATCTGAATGGTGTCATCTGCAAAAGGGTCTGTCTCGTACTTCTCCTGGTAATCTTTTAACAGATCCTTAGAATCAGCATTGAGGCCAGAAATGAACTGGGTACGGCAGCCTCGGGGAATATGTCTACGAGAGATCTTCTTCACAAGGTCAACAAAGTCTTCATAATGACTTGGCTCTGGTTGTAAATTGGACAGTTCGTCATCCAGCTCAATGGAAAACCCCTCCCAGTTTGCCTTTTTAAAATTGAAACGTCGTTTAAAAGGGACTTCCTCAGGGCTGACCACTCCTCGAACTGAACATGTGATTGGGCTATGTTGTGGCCTAGGGATGGGTTCCTCCACCGCTTTAACTACCTGTTTTGTCACTTGCTCACTTATGAAAATGTTGTCAGGGTTGTAACCTCTATGCCATCTACCGCTGTTGAAAGATGGTCTCAGTTTGGGGTTGTGAATCAATCTCAATCCTTCCCTCTCTGCCCATTGCTCGAGTTCCTCCCCATTCTTGTCTGTGATATTATATCTCCAACTGATGCTCTTACAATTAAAATCCCCCAGGACAATTTTGATATTCTGCTTGTCAAAGTTACTTGGCCTTCCAAAGAAGAAGAGTTCATTGGGTGGTTTGTAAATGGATGTTACAGAGGAGGATTCCAATTCTACAGTCAAGATTTCTATATTGTTCCTGAACGTCATTTGAGATGACTTGACATTAATCTCTGGTCTGACAAAAACAGCACTGCCGTATTGTTCATGGGGTCGTTCGACAACCAGTCGCATTCCTTCTATTTTGGGTCTGTTGTTGTCGATCCCTCTGTGAGTTTCTTGCATCACTAGGATGTCGATCTTTAGTCGGTTGCACATGTCAGCGAGTAAGAGTGCTTTATCTCTGGATAAGCCTTCGATGTTTATTGAAGTTATTGAAAGTCTTGAAAAAGACTGGTCGAAAATGTAATATCTCCCGGTGGTTGAAGGATCAGCCGCTGGCCTATGGCCACCGTTGCCCAGGGTACGCCCGATTGTAGTATTCATAATTTGTGCTTATCTAGCAAATATTAACAATCTTCGGGGAGGCTCCTTCAGTGTACCCCGCCCAACTGGTTTAACACATTAACACTTTTTAACGTATTTAATAATCACGGGATACGAGACAGCCTACAGTACTTCACCACAAGTCTTAATTATCTCAACTAAGGTATCTTGCCAGCTCCATATTTAATAAATGCAATGCCAGCATTCGGGACTTCACATCCTGCTCTTGTGTTATCGCTAAACACTAGTCAAGTGGCGGTGACTAATCACTCTCAGCCCGCCCCATGGGCAAGCAAAGCTCCGTTCAATAGGGAAGGCTCTCGCTGTATAATGGGTGCTATGTATTAAGGTGTTAAAACTTTTAAAAAGAAGGGGGTTGACCATCTTACCTCATAGTGCAATGAATGTATTAAGAGCATGCGCAGATCCAGTAGATGGACTAGGAGGAGGCCAAGTTTTTTGGATTGCATACCTTTATGGGACAGTCCTTGAGAATAATAATAATTCCACAGCACTTCACAATTGTACTTGATTATAACCATTCTGACAAATTCAATCTTAACCTCACCATTTTTGTCTACTTAACATCCACATCACTGTTTCCTTCTTCAAGCTGGATTTTCTATCAAGATTTATTTCTTTCGAATTAACATATTTTTGTTTTTATTTAATTTTTAATTTTAGTGTATGTGTATTTTTAATCTTTTAGACGATAATTTATTAGAAATAGTTTTGAGAACAACCTTCTTTTAAGGTAAAATTTTCATGTACTGTCAGTCTTGCTTTTCTATTCACATTATTTGCGCTGAGGAAGGCCACAATGTGGCCGAAACCGATACAATAAAAAGTCGATCATCATCATCATCTTGCACAGTTTCCAGCCACTGGCCGGGTCTGTTTGGAACACAAGCCTCTACAACGTCTTCTGTCTTCCCACCATCTCTCAGCCTCCACCCTTGTCCAGTCTTCTCCTCTCTTCTTCACGCTTTCTTCCACCCCTTTCAGCCAACTGTCTCTTGGTCTCTTTCCTTCCCACTTTGTCTCGTGTATCCTCCTGGGTATCCTCTTCTCCTCCATTCGTTTTACATGTCCATACCATCTAAGTCTAGATTTCTCTATACCATCCTGTAATGGTTCCTCCTTCATTAATTCTCTGGTCCTCTCATTTCTTATTCTGTCCATCTTTGTAGCTCCAATACTGCTTCTCAAGAACCTCATCTCACTGGCCTGTATTTTGCTCTTCTCCCTTCCTTTCATAACCCAGGTCTCCGAAGCATACGTCAGGATAGGGACATAGTACGTCCGATACATGATCTATTTGCTGTTCTGAGGGACATCCTTGCTCCATAACATGCTTCTCACACTCCTCCGGAATGCTTCTGCCTGTCTCCCCCGCTCATTTATTTCTCTATCGTTTCTTCCATTATCTTGTATCAGGCTTCCCAGATACTTGAAACTCGCCACTTTCTTCAGCTGTTCCCCGCCAATTGTTATTCCCGTTGTGGTTCTTTCCTTCCTTGTTGTGATCACCATCTAACTCTTATTTATGTTAAATTTCATCCCATATCCTTGTATTATTCCTTCCCACACGTCCAACTGTTCCTGTACCTCCTCCTCCTTGTTTCCCCAAATCATCAAATCATCTGCAAACACCATTGCTTTCATCTTTCCTTCTCCAATTACTTGTGCCACTCGGGTCATTATGTCATCCATCACCACAATGAAAAGTAACGGTGACAGTGCACTTCCTTGTTTCAGGCCGTTTCTCTGTTCCAACCAATCCGATCTCTCTCCTCCCACTTTCACACAGCTCACACTTCCCTTGTACATCTCCTTTATCCTCCTTATAGTCCATTTTTCTACTCCTCTATCCTCCAGGGACTTCCATACTTTGTTTCTGCATACACTGTCATATGCTTTCTCAATGTCCAGGAAGGCCATCAGTAGATCTGTTCCATACTCATAGTGCTGTTCTTGTAACTGCCTTACAGCAAAAATCAAATCCACTGTGGACCTCCCTGCTCTGAAGCCATGTTGTTCTTCCCTCATCCCTCCCTCTATCCTTGTCCTAATTCTCCTTTCCACAACTTTCTCAAATATCTTTGCACAATGACTCATCAGTGTTATTCCCCGATAGTTTCTGCATTCTGTTCTACTACCTTTCTTGAAGATCGGGACAATTATTTCCTTTTTCCAGTCATCTCGGGTCTTCCTTTCCTTCCATGCTGTCTTCATCACTCGGTACAACCATTGTATCCCCACCTCTCCTGCTGCTCTCACCATCTCCACACTTAACTCATCCACACCCGGTGCCTTCCCTCGTTTCATCTTCCTCACTGCATCTTCCACTTCTTTCCATGTTAAGTCCTTTTCTGTTTGCAGTCCATCTTCCTCTTCCCCGATTTCTTCCTCCTCGCCGTGGTTTCCATTTGGGTTCAGAAGTTCTTCAAAATATTCTTTCCACATTTTCTTCAGTTCTTCCCTATTTTCTATCTCTTGTCCCCTTTTGTTCACCATTCTAACATAATCCGCCTCTTATTTTTTACCATCCCTTAGAAGACCTTTTTTGTATCTGCACTATCCTCCTTCATCATTTTTGTCCACTCTTTCATCCACTTTCTCCTCTCCTCAGCCACTACTATCATTGCCTCCTTCTTTCTTTCCTGGTACTCTTCCCTTGTCTATACTGACCTATTTTGATACCACCTCCTAAAGGCTCTATTCTTTTCCCTTACTTTTGTCTTTTGTCTTCTCATTCCACCATGGTGTTTCCTTCCACCTCTTCTTACTACTTGTCCTCCCATATACTGCTTCTGCTGCACCTACTAGTGTCTTCTTAAATCTAGCCCATTCCTCTTCCATCCCTCTTTCTTCATCTGTTGGAATTCCTTCCTTTACCATTTTTAGGTACTCGACCCTTCTATCTCCTTCTTTCAGTTTCCGTATCCTTATACGTCTTTCCTGGTTCTCAGTGCCTTTCTTCTCCTTAGTCCCTCTCAGGTTCATTACCAGCAATCGATGGTCGCTATCCAAGTTCTCCGATGGTATAACCTTGATGTCCGTGATGTTCTTATTTATTTCTTTCTCTTACAGTATATAGTCGACCACCGACTTCCTGGTCAAGTCATCACTGTACCATGTGATTGTGTGGCTCTCTCTTTTCTTGAACCAGGAGTTCCCAACTAGCAGGCTGTTCCTTTGACAGAAGTCCAACAGTCTCTTTCCTTCCTCATTTCTTCTGCCCCAATCCTCTGGTCCAAGCACACTCTCATAGCCTTGTCTTTCTCATCCTACATGAGCATTCAGATCCCCCATAACAATCATATTTCTTCCTCCCAGCTGCTTCTGCAATTCCTCTTCAAACTCTTCCTTCTCTTCAGAGGCGCAGCCTATTTGCACTATTTCTACGGTCTCTCCCCTCAGTGCTACTTTCACTTTCATCATCCTATCACTTACCTATTCTCTTCACTTCTTCTTTTAAACCATCTCGTACTACTACTCCCACTCCATTCCTCTTTTCCTCTTCATTCCCACTCCAGTACAGTCTATAGCCATTTTCTCAGTTCTCTCCTTCCTTCCCCTTTCCACTTTGTTTCTGCCAATCCCAATAAATCCAACTTCCTTCTTTCCATCATATCCACTATCTCCTCCACATTCCCCGTCAACGTTCTTATGTTTAAAGTTCCAAATTTTAGTCCATGAACACAGCTAGGTCGTCGACCATTGTATCCATCCTGTCCGAGGCCTGTTCCCTTCTTGAAAGCAAAAGTCTTATCCACTACTGGCTTGCTGGGCCTATCGTAGCTTCACCAGAGCCCCGTTAGCCGTCACTTTTCAGGGTTCCTGTAGGACCTTCACAGCTACCGTAACGGTCCTGGGGCACACGAAGTCCCCACTGTACTTCGCCCCTATAGGCAATCCCCTACTTCGTGCCATTGCCCGTCTCCCACGACGTGGACGAGGGGTTGGACTTATGGGAGACAATAAAAAGTACTAATTAATATTGACTTAAGGTTTTTAATCTTCAGGACTTATTTTATTATTGTACTTAATTTCAATACCCGGGACGAGGCCCGGAGATAGGGAGGGGCAAACGGGGCTGAGCCAAGTGGGGCCCACACACACTGATGGGCCTGGGGTCGCAGAAGAACCCACAGTAGACCAATTTACCTAATTTTTTTAAACATATGTCTGATAGGTGTATTGCCAATAGTAACTACAGCTGAAAACCCGAAACAATATTATTCAGAAGCTAACTGGCACTACTTGGGGATCTGCTGCGAACATCCTGCGCTCTTCAGCCTTAGCACTGGTTTTCTCTACTGCCGACTATTGTGCTCCAGTGTGGCTTAATAGCCCGTATACGAAGTATATTGACCCACAATTGAATACCAGCATGCGTCTTATATCTGGCACCATCAGACCAACTCCAGTCCACTGGCTCCCACTGTTGTCTGGTATAATGCCACCTGACTTACGAAGATCCAGTGCTCTTGTTCGAGAGTACAACAAGATCTGCAAGAATCCTCTGCTACCTGTTCTAGGCGACATACCAGCTCTTAGTCTCCAAAGATTGAAATCACGACATCCACCTCTTTGTGATGCTGCTCTGAAGACATCCACCAACTTCGATGCTTTGGAGGAATGGAAAGGCCGCTGGAATAACTCCACTGACTTGCCCCTACATAACATCTTCAGAGGGGAAAAAATTGCTAACGGATTCCAACTACCGCGTGCAATTTGGTCCAGACTGAACAGGATCAGGACAGGTCACGGAAGGTGCAGGGTTTCCCTCTATAAGTGGAACTTTGTACCATCTCCAGAATGTGATTGTGGAGCCCCTCGCCAGACCATTCCCCACATTTTAAGCGAGTGTCAACTACGGGCTTATCCAGGTAGACTGGAAGACTTTCTATCACCAACAGCGGAGGCACTGCAGTGGGTTCAAAAGTTGGACATTCAGCTATAACGCATAACACTAATGCCTAAAGTAAATCAATGTTTTTTGTTATTGTGTTTATTGTATATATTATGTATATAATTTCCTTGCCATATGCTAATAATAATAATAATAACTACAGCTTGAGGAATGTGTATTAATTTAATACATGTAGCTCTTAACTGTATTTTTTTTCCAATTTTATTGACAGAGTAATTTGCATAATAAGTAATTTAATTTATAGCAAATTAAAATCAGAAATCTATTAAGAATGAAAAGTTTCTAACTCAATTTTTCCAAAATTGGGCTGTTTCATCTTTCTAAGGTGATCAACTTGTTTTTCTGGTGGTGAACGCATGCTTTTTTTTTTTGGTAAGATGCAACATTTAAAGCTGATATTGATCACAAGTAAACAAAAAATTAGGGAATATTAGAGCAAGAAAAGAAATGATGAAAGACTAAAAAGTAAACCAATTGTTCACAATAGGTATTGTTTGAATGTCATGTGGGTCACTCAGAGCAACATTTATGTTGGCTCTCCATCATTTTTGATGTTCATGTGTTTTATTGCTCAAGCAAATAAAGATGCTTGTGAGTGTCTCTATTTTACTGTGAGTTTCACTGGTTCATATCGTCATATAGTATTGAACACCCTCTCAGTGCCAAGCGTCGATCAGAACGGCTCTCGCTACTCGCGCCAAAAGTGCCAGAGCCAATTCAATCCGCGCACTGTTTATCTTATATTTGTAGATTTCTGTAGGCATATGTCCGTGATTATTTCATACTGTTGGGAAGGTGAGGTTTCAAGCTTGCCTGTGCGGTGTTTACTTTTTTCCTTCGAAGTCCGTTACGCGATAGGTTTGAGTTTGTATTCACGCCCTCCCTCTGCGCTCCCTTTATCACGCGCGTTCCCGCCAAAATTGCGGTGCAGTTGTTTTCTTCCTGTTGACGTTTTCTGCCTACAGATGTATCTAAGAACTTTCTGCAGCTGGAAACTTAGTGTTTCTTCGAATATGACTCGTAGGTGTCATTAATTTAGGCTCAAAACTGACATTTTACACACACACAAAAAATAATGAAAAATTGAACAATTATCAGAATAACCTCAATTAAAAAGGTTGAGATGCCGTATTTACTTTTATGAACATAATGTATGAAAGAATGAGGTATTGGTTATAATGCAAAGCAAAAATAATGATAACTATCGTTGGAAATGTGGTATTTATGATTATTTTCGAATAGTCATGTCTGCATGACCATTGAAAATGGCTTGGCATTCTTGGCAAGTATTTCAGGAAATGGCTCGTTACTAAGAGGGTTAATTTTATTTTTCTGAGTTTTAAATGCAGAAACACGTTTGTGCTACTTGGAACACATAATAGAGAATCAAGATGGAGGGACCTAGAAGTCCCTGTCCTAGGGACCTTGTTTGTTTTTCATGGCCCTGACCAGAACTCCGACCCCAATTCTATACCCAAAGATGCAATTGCAAACACTGCTACAGTCATAACAATGTCACAGGTTATCAGATTCCATGCACTTGCAAAAACACAGGATTGATGGCCAAGATGTCCTACATGGAGTGTAATGGCATAGCAGTCCACATGCTTGTCTTTCACCAAGGCCGGGTTGGATTTCTTATTAATGCATGAATAATTTTTCAAGTAGATTTGTCATGTTCAGTGGTTCATATTCAACTTAATAAGTCCCTTGGCTTATGATTGTGCAGTTAAGAGCCATGCAAAACTATAAGCTTACTTTTTCAAAACGTTCCAAGCCCCTAAAAAATGGTAGGGGTTTAGCTACAGTAGTTTTCATGGTGTTTTGTTATTGTAGGAGATTAAATCTAAGAGGCTGCGCATAAGCACTCTTAACCCTGTAATAGTAGGCTGCTTAAAAGTTACGTTTTTGGTATCAGACTACTCTAACTTGTAGATCCGCAAGTGCTTGAAGAGGTTAGTTGTGAAGTTTTTGAGACTATGAATGGTGTCCGTGATGTCCTCTTTCTGATTTTGTTGTTTGGCAACTAAATCGCTACTTGTAAATATTATGTACTCTACCAATAACAAACCCCCCTCTCTTAGGTACGTCTGCTAATAAATAGTAGTATCCTATCATTATGTTTACCTTTATCTAATTTCTATTTATAGCTTGATATATGAGGGAGAGCAACTATTTTACAACAATCAGTCATGAGGTATATCGATTATACCGTAGTAAAGATAGCTGGTGTCTTTGAGGAGCCATCAGATTTATTAGTTGTGATGAACAAATAAGTTAAGTACTCATTTGGATTGCAAAATATCCTGGATTATTGAGGGAACAGTTTATTTTCGCTATGAAAAGTCGGGTAGGCTGTTTTGAAATAAAGGAGCACTGCTCTCATAGTACATTGGCACTGCTCGTGGTTCATAGCAGCCTTGCAGTGACCTTCTCAGCATGCAACTAGCTAGTGTCTTCGTCAGGCGTATTCATACCAACTAAAGAGCATAGTGGTGCACTGGGGCGAAATGCTGGCAAACTGGTTTGAGCTGACAATCAAATTTTCAGTTTCATTGAAATTTGATGCAATATGTTAAGTTGGATAAGAAAATATGCCATTGAAGAATATCTGAATGAAGCCATATGTGAATTAGAAAATTGGCAATGAATAGATGGTTCACAAGTGTGCTACAACTTGAAAATAAATGTAGTGCTCTGATTTGTTAGTTTTTTAACATATTGGACTGACAAGGATACATGTTCTGATGTGAGTACACCATTTGATATTCGTTCCAAAATCTGGAAACGGTCTAATGCATTGATTTTTGCTCATACCCTTATAATTCTTTAAGGATGGGGTCCTTAAAAATAAAAGGAAGTGGAAGGGGCAACGCTCTCTGGATGTACATTGTCTTAGCAGTTATGGAGCTTACTTTTGAAGAAGTACCGGTGATATTTTTCAATGATAGTATTTTGGCAATGGACCTATTCTACTTTCATTTCAACATGTGCATCTTTAGAATTAAGAGTTAAGTTGAGATTTGTTTTTTCCTTCCAGATCAAGTGCAGCTGAATGTGGAGATAAACAAGTTACGCAGTAATCTTAAGGTGAAAGTTAATTCCCTGCGAGACTTGGAGCATCAGTCTCCGGTACCTGGACTCATGCTAAAAGCCATGTCTCCTCAAGAGATTTCCAGCATCAAGACAGCCATGGGAGTCAACAAATGACATCTTGGTGCTATTCATACAAATTAGTTCATATTTCTCCTGTTGGTGCAGATTTATTGGTCAACCTTTCGAAGAGTATAGTAAAACTTCAAATGCTACTGTGCCTAAGTAATTAATGGTAGCGCCTTGCAATTTCTTTTAATAGAGAGGAGATTTTAGAATTCCTGATCCATCATGGCTATAATCTGATGTAAATGGCGTAATGGTGTAAGTTCTCGAATTGCTAGAAGTGAGCTTGGTTTAGCAGAGTCTATCCTGATGCGTTCATTCATTCATTTGAAACTGTTTTACCATGCTGCATTCATTCTAGTCTGAAAGTTTCTGTGTGCAAATGAGTTTAAACAAAATTCATCATTAGGAAAATATTTTGCCATAGTTTCTCTCCTCATTGTGAGTTATGAAGGACATTGAAGCATGAAAAAGTAACATGAGGTTGTCATTGAAGGTTTAAATTGTCTCATGATTAGTGAATGGACCATCAGTGATGAAATTTGAATATTGAAAGGCTGTGAACGAATGGTACTTTTGCCTAATAGATCCTTTATGTATGTATATAAGGAATACAATAATAATCTCATATAAAAATGGAAGTCAGATTGTATTATCATTATTAGGTATGAAGTAATCTACAAATTACAGGTAAATCACTTGTTGTCTAAGCTTGAGGGCTGGTTCCTAGATAGGAGAAACATTGGTCCATATTGTAGTGTTACAGTTTATGCAATTATGTGCCATGAATCCAAATAAATTTTCAGCAGTGACCACAAAGCAATAATTGCATTTGTAGTTTGGAAGTGAGGGGTGGCAGAGTGCAGGGAGTTTGTGAGGTAGTGGCAGAATATTATCTATGCAGTATATACTATATATAGACATTAAAAGAAAATATGCTTGCCTTCCCTGTTGTGTGTCTGTGTTGAAATAACGAATGAGTAAAAATTTACATCTTAAATAATAATATACGAACGGCAATTCTTCAGATTGAGGTCTTAAAGGAATGTGCTGAAAAGGTCAGACTACAAATTTCCTTCACAAAGACCGAGTTTATATTGACAATACATTCAAACACAAAATTTAATCAAGGATTATGGTACAATAAACAGGGTTAATCAATTCAAGTATTTGGGAAAATTATTAAACCTACAGGTCTGAAAGAGCAGCGCAAAAAATTCGTGAACTTAAATCACGGAAAGCATACAGCAAAATCTTGAATATTTGCAACAAGAAATGCATGAGCATCAACACCAAAATTCAACACTACACGACTGTCATCAAACCTGAGAGACACTACGCCAGCAAGACCCTTAACCTCAACTACAAAGGAGATCTCAAGAACATCAAGAAGGCTGAGAGAAAAAATAATCCGGAAAATATTGGGCCCTAAACTCACAGATGATGGATATCGTCTGCAATCCCACAGTCACAGAGAGATACTCCAACATCGAGTCAGATTCCGCAAGCGACGACTGGGATTCTACGGCCACATTATGAGACTGAATGACGACTGACTAACAAAAAAATGTTGACTTACTTACGGAAACTTAGTGACAACAGTCTGGGTTACCCAAGTCCAAATTGATCTCGAAACTGCCAACATCACACCAATAGACATGGACGATCGAATGACATTCAGACATAAGATTCACAGTTGGGAAGTCGCACGTGAAGATTGACCAAGGAGACAGGGAAAGGATGGACGGAGGAACGTCGAGTTCGACACAGTGAGATGATGAAGAAGTTCTGGAAGAACAAGAACAGTAACAGATCATAATTTGCTTAATGTGATCCTTTGGGTCTAAATCATCATCATCATCAGGCCTTCGCTCCAGCAAGACGGGTGCGGTAGTGCAAAAGCCTCTTCCAATTTGTTTTATCCATCCATAGCTGTTCTTCCGATATAGTATGCCAGTTTATACAGGGTGATTCTTTTGCTGGAGCGGGACGGGCAACCGGCTGCCAGGCGCGCGCCTTCCGCCAGCCAACCGAGCTCGCACCACGGATTGTGCGCAGGTGGAAACCATAACAAAGTACATTAATTAATGGTAAATTCACCAGCAAATCATGACTAAAGAACTTACCTTTTCACAGAAGATGCTGAAAATTTTCTCCTTCAACTGACAGAAGGCGTTGTACCGTGTAAATAAATTAGCATTTACACGTTGTAATTTGTTTTATTCAAATTAGCAGGTTCCGCCAATCAATACCTTAATGCTTTTACATAAACCCTAGTTTCAGTACATGTTTCGAACCATTATCGGTCCTTCATCAGCTGACTTAATGTCTTGTCAACAGCATTACCACATAAAAACACTGAGCATTACCACAAAGATATGCATACACGTTAAAATATTCACAATCATTCGTTAAAATTCATTAAAAGATATTCAAGCTTTAAAAAGTTTAAAAAACACTGCAAGTTCAATTGTTCCTGTTAAATGATGCTAATTCTCTTGATTAGCATCTTGTCAGTCCAATTAGTATTCCTGTTCTCTTCACACGTGAGCGGAGAAGTCGTACAAATTGTTGGGTTGAGTATTGCCATGTATGGGGAGCGAACAAATGGATAAAACTGTCCCAATTGCGTGACTCGAAGCAAATGAAAATTCTAAATAATTGATTGATCCAGGCAGCAAAGTAATTCTCTGTTAAACAAAAAAGAAAAAAGGTATTGGACTTGCATTTAGTGGAGAAACAAGAGAGAAAACTCAGCAAATGTGATAGTCTACGAGAAGCCGCTACTGAAAGTGAAAGTGACCACTCATACCTCATATGCGAGCAGTGTAGGCGCCGGCTGGACTGACAGCAGCAACTGAGGTGCTATTCTGAGCGAGGTCAGGTCTGTGAAAGGGGAAAAAAAGGGGGGGGGAGGGGAGCGGGGGGTGACCAGCGGGGTGGGGAAGTGAAGGAGTGGGGGGGGGGAGTAGGAAAGGAGATGAGAGGGAGGAATCCGGGAGGGGGCAGTGAAATCTGGTATGTTCTCTATGGGGGCTTAGTACGTCTCCTATTAGTGACGTAGTTTGTCAGTGTTTCGTACAGAATGTTGGTGTCATAATATCATTAAGGTTGTGTGAGATTTATTCCTTAGGGCCTGTTCTATTTCTATTTCTTCTAAAATATTGAGCATACACCCTTTGCTACAGTAGTGTAGAATTTCCAGATCATCTTCGATTTTCGAAAAATTATGATTGAACTCCTTCATATGATTACCAATGGCCGAGAATTTTCTGTGTCTTATCGCATTAACATGTTCATTATATCTAATTTTGAAACTGCGTCTGGTTTGCCCTATGTAATCCGCATTACAATTTTGGCACCTTATCCTGTAGATTCCTGATTTTTGAAATTTATCTTGCATGTTAACAGACTTAGAATTAAATAAATGTTTCTTAGTGGTATTGGTTGTTTTGTAAGCTATTTTTACATCTTGTTTTTTAAAAACATTTGTGATATTGTGGGTGAGTTGGTTTGAGTATGTGAAGATTGCGAAGGGCTCATTCTTTTCTATTGGTTGTAATTTAGTTACCGGTTTATTCTTAATTTTACTTAAAAGGGAGTCAACGTAGGGCTTGCTGAAACCATTGGCTCTAGCTATTTGATGTATGATAGAAAGCTCGTTGTTCCAGTCTTCCTCTGATAGGGGTACGCTAACGGCCCTATTAATGAACGCTCTAAATGCAGCTTTTTTGTGGCTGGGTGGATGGTTTGAGTCTTTCCTGATAATGGTGTGCGTTTGGGATGGTTTCCTGTAAATTTTTAATCATAGGCCTGTAGCGTCTCTAATAACAGTTAAATCTCCCCCAGGGGCTCACATATTGTGGGCGTGGGTTGGCGACCACGGGGCCCCAGCTGAGTCCGGCATTGCTTCCACTTACTTGTGCCGGGCTCCTCTCTTTCTTCTTTCCTGTCGACCTTCCTTGGTCAACTCTTGTTCTCTTCCGACCCCGACGGTATTAGGTTATCCGAGGCCTAGGGAGTCTTTCACTTTCCCGCCTTAATTGGCCCTTGTCTCATCTTTCCTGATACCCTCCTTATGTGAGGGGTCAGCCTTCTTGTTCTTTTCCTTTTACCTCCTGCCTTGTGCTCAAGGCCCTTAAGGAGGCAGGGTGTATGTAGCCCCACCACTTCTGGTGCACCGTCGATAATGCTACACCCTCAGGGGCTCACGACTGGTGAGTTCGGGCGTTGGCGACCCCGAGGGATTCCTGAGCTGGGTCCGTTTTCCCCTTTTTGTCCCTTCCCTTTGGGGCGGACCTTCTCCTCTCTCCCCTCTCCTCTCCTCTTTTCCTTCTGTTTCCTTTTCTCTTTAAGATTCCCGCACTGTTTTTGTTACTCGAATCACCGTGTATCTAAATTCCCTTTTAGCGATTTTTTAAGGCATTTTTGATCTATGTTGCATTTTGTAAGTTTTTTCGATCTACATTACATCTCGCGATTGTTTTCAACCTCAATTGCATTTTGTAAAGATTGACAATCAAAATTGCTTTTTAGTAAGTCTTTCAATGCAGGTTGCCGGGCCTTTTAGTGAGTATTTTGAATTTCAATTGCATTTTGTAAGTATTTTCAACCAAAACCGCATTTCGCACGAATTTTGAATCTAAATTGCAGTTTGTTTGGTGGGCATTTTGCACATATTTTGATTCTCAATTGCATTTTGTGGGTATTTTGAATCTAAATTACATTTGTCAAGTATTTTCAATCTAAATTGCTTTTTGTAAGTATTGTCAATCCACATGAGTCGTTTGAATCTATCGTACATTTTGTAAGGATTTTGAATTTCAATTGCACTTTGTGAATAATTTGGATTGGAACTGGGATATTTCAATCTGAATTGCATTGTGTATTTTCGATCTCATTTGCATTTTGTAAGTATTTTGAATTTCAGTTGCATTTTGTAAGTATTTCGGCGCTACTTTGCATTTTGGACATATTTTGAATCTAGCCTACGTTTTGTGGGTCTTTTTCAATCTATTCTTTTGTGCAACTTTTCGTTCTAAATTCCCTTTTGTAGGACCATATTGTGAGTTGTTTCTATGTGAGTTCCTTTTTGTACGTATTTTCCGTCTTCGATAATTTTGTTCTGGTTTCCATTTCATTATAATTTTCGCTATCACCCAGATCATTAGGGGCCGATAACCTCGATGTTAGGCCCCTTAAAACAACAATTATCATCATCATCATCAACAGTTAAATCTATAGAGCATCCAGCGTTGAGAAAGGACTGTGGCGCCTTATGGCGACAGTGTTGCTAGCTCTAGGCAGAGGTAGCGCTGACGTCATACGCGCTTCGAGTACTGCGCTTTCATAAGTTAGCGACACAACACAACCCCTGAAATAGAACACGCCCTGGAATGAGCAGTTTTGCAGGTGTTAACATATTGGATAAGCGAACAGAACCAATAACGACATTCATTTTGCATTACTGATTGATAGATGTCGAGAGCACAACTCTTCCTTCCTTCTCGTATGTATGCTGACGATGTTAACTATTTTTACGTCAGCAATACGGTACTGTTGATCATCTTTTGTTATTAGTTAGGCTTAATTTAGTTTCTTTCAATTTTATTCTTGTTGTTTTGATTAATATTTGTAATATTGTAGCGAGTTAGTCGTGCGGTTAGGGGCGCACAGCTGTGAGCTTGCATTCGGGAGATACTGGGTTTGAACCCCACTGTCGGCAGTTCTGAAGATGGATGTCCGTGGTTTCCCATTTTCATTCCAGAGAAATGCTGGGACTGTACCTTAATTAAGGTCATGGCCAAGTATACAAACCTTAAAGTGTGCTCGTCGGGACTTTCCATGAATAAAGAAATATATTGCCTCGCACAAATCATCTGATGAAGGAGCTGTTTCATATCCTACATGACGAGTTCATTCGTTGTTAATAGCCTGCGCGCGATAGGAATATATAACAGATTCTATCCTCCCCATTAGTATTCTTACGAGGGACAAGACAGTACTTATATAACTAATAATAATAATAATAATAATATAAAATAAAAATAATAAAACAATAAATGATATTTAATTTGGGCTTTCCAGTCGTTCTACGTACCATGTAATCCTTCACTCGGCCGCCAGTGGCTCGATCCCTTCCATATCCACGTCGCTATCACGGTCATTATTATCAGAGGTGTCATTTGAACTATCTTCCAACTGAATTATGAAGGGCTCAATGTCTTCCTGCAGCTCATCTGCCTTCCACATATTGACTTCTATTTCTTTCACATGGTCTACGTAATTACTCCAGTTTTGATTTGAAACAATTCCGAAAGAATCGTGAATCAATTTTTCTACGTCTTTCGTTTTGTATGTTGTGTTATTCATTCCTACATAACGTTTAATTTGAGCCCATACGAGTTCAATGGGGTTCAGTTCACAGTGATACGGAGGTAGGCGAAGCACTTCATGTCCCAGTTCTTTCGCCATTTCGTCTATTTTATAGGCGTCATATTTCCATTTGATGGAAATCAGAAGTTCCATAAGATGTTTCTTAAGCATGTAGTCTTCATAATGGACACCTTTGGAAGTAAGCCATTCTCGCATGCTTTGCCGTTTCCATGACATTGTCGGAATGCGCTCTTTCTTCCTACTGTGGTACGATGCATTGTCAAGCACAATTACTGACCGAGGCGGGAGATTGGGGAGTAACTGGTGTTTAAAATAATGTTCGTAACATTCTCCATCCTCACCTTACTTCTCAGCGTCTCACCTCGTTTTTGTTTCACCAAAACACCAGCCATTTCGATTCGATCGAACAGAAAATAAGACACACAACAGTAACACCAATGACAGATAGTGCTTCAAAACTTTTGTTGCTGGCGGAACTGAGCACGTGCTCCACTCCGGGCGAGCATGCAGCGCGGGACGTGGCTCTTCTTTCCAGCGTGCAAACCTCGTAAATTTTTAAATAACTAAGACGTAATATAAACGATACTTGTATGCAATAACAATGGTAATCAATTGGCAGATAATTGTAGGAAGCTATTATGACGTAAAATATATATGTTCAGAGTTCCTTCATGATAAAAGGTGAGGTAACACAACCAGTGTAGGGGGGGTTTCCGTTAAAGGTAAAAGCCCATAAGACCCACAGTCTTTTCTAAACGCTGGATGCTCTATAGGTAATATATGGACTGTTCAATTTCGGATGCTGTAGTAAATTTAATGTTGTTATCAATTAAGTTCAGTTCTGCTGTGATCCGATTGATGTTGCTAATTTCATTGTCTATTATTAGAAAAACGTCGTCGACGTATATGACCCAATAACTTATGCCTTTTAATTTGTGGATATTATTCTTTTCTAAATGGTCGATATAAATATTGGCCATTATACCTGATATGGGGAACCCATGGCCAATCCCTCTATTTGCCTAAAAATGTTTTGGTTGAAAGAAAAATAATTGTTCTGCATGGTGAATTTTAAAAGGTTAATAAACTCATTAATTTCATCACGAGATAGCCTACTATGGATCGCCTGTAGCAGCGAAGTACAGTGGGGACTTCGTGTGCCCCGGGACCGTTAGGGTAGCTGTGAAGGTCCTACAGGAACCCTGAAAAGTGACGGCTAACGGGGCTCTGGTGAAGCTACGATAGGCCCAGCAAGCCAGTAGTGGATGAAACCAAATGCTTTCAAAAATGGAACGAGCCTCCGACATGATGGATTTAATAGACGACGACACGGCTGTACACACGGACTAAGATTTGGAACTTTAAACCTAAGAACACTGACGGGGAAGGTGGAGGAGATAGTGGATATGATGGAAAGAAGGAAGTTGGATTTATTGGGATTGGCAGAAACAAAGTGGAAAGGGGAAGGAAGGAGAGAACTGAGAATAGGCTATAGACTGTACTGGAGTGGGAACGAAGAGGGAAAGAGGAATGGAGTGGGAGTAGTAGTACGAGATGGTTTAAAAGAAGAAGTGAGGAGATTAAGTGATAGGATGATGAAAGTGAAAGTAGCACTGAGGGGAGAGACCGTAGAAATAGTGCAAGTGTGTAGGCTGCGCCTCTGAAGAGAAGGAGGAGTTTGAAGAGGAATTCCCGAAGCAGCTGGTAGGAAGAAATATGATTGTTATGGGGGATCTGAATGCCCATGTAGGAAGGGAAAGACAAGGTTATGAGAGTGTTCTAGGACCAGAGGGTTGGGGCGGAAGAAATGAGGAAGGAAAGAGACTGTTGGACTTCTGCCAGAGGAACAGCCTGCTAGTTGGGAACTCCTGGTTCAAGAAAAGAGAGAGCCACACAATCACATGGTACAGTGATGACTTGACCAGGAAGTCGGTGGTCGACTATATACTGTATGAGAAAGAAATAAATAAGAACATCACGGACATCAAGGTTATACCATCGGAGAACCTGGATAGCGACCATCGATTGCTGGTAATGAACCTGAGAGGGAGTAAGGAGAAGAAAGGGACTGAGAACCAGGAAAGACGTATAAGGATATGGAAACTGAAAGAAGGGGATAGAAGGGTCGAGTACCTCAAAATGGTAAAGGAAGGAATTCCAACAGATGAAGAAAGAGGGCTGGAAGAAGAATGGGCTAGATTTAAGAAGACACTAGTAG
Organism: Meconema thalassinum; assembly: GCA_946902985.2. Lineage (NCBI taxonomy): Eukaryota > Metazoa > Arthropoda > Insecta > Orthoptera > Tettigoniidae > Meconema > Meconema thalassinum. The sequence continues at coordinate 160,865,541 of OX336393.1, read as the reverse complement.
GTGCAGCAGAAGCAGTATATGGGAGGACAAGTAGTAAGAAGAGATGGAAGGAAACTCCATGGTGGAATGAGAAGACAAAAGATATAGTAAGGGAAAAGAACAGAGCCTTTAGGAGGTGGTATCAAAATAGGACGGTAGAGACAAGGGAAGAGTACCAGGAAAGAAAGAAGGAGGCGAAGAGAGTAGTGGCTGAGGAGAGAAGAAAGTGGATGGAAGAGTGGACAAAGATGATGAAGGAGGATAGTGAAGGTACAAAAAGGTCCTGTATGGGATGGTAAAAAATAAGAGGCGGAAGGATCCTATGGATTATGTTAGAATGGTGAACAAAAGGGGACAAGAGATAGAAAATAGGGAAGAACTGAAGAAAATGTGGAAAGAATATTTTGAAGAACTTCTGAACCCAAATGGAAAAGATGGTGAGGAGGAAGAAATCGGAGATATCGGGGAAGAGGAAGATGAACTGCAAACAGAAAAGGACTTAACATGGAAAGAAGTGGAAGATGCAGTGAACAAGATGGAAGGAGGGAAGGCACCGGGTGTGGATGAGTTGAGTATGGAGATGGTGAGAGCAGCAGGAGAGGAGGGGATACAGTGGTTGTACCGTGTGATGAGGACAGCATGGAAGGAAAGGAAGACCCCAGAGGACTGGAAAAAAGGAATAATTGTCCCGATCTTCAAGAAAGGTAGTAGAACAGATTGCATAAACTATCGGGGAATAACACTGATGAGTCATTGTGCAAAGATCTTCGAGAAAGTTTTGGAAAAGAGAATTAGGACAAGGATAGAAGGAGGGATGAGGGAAGAACAACATGGCTTCAGAGCAGGAAGGTCCACAGTGGATTTGATTTTTGCTGTAAGGCAGTTACAAGAACAGCACTATGAGCATGGAACAGATCTACTGATGGCCTTCCTGGACATTGAGAAAGCATATGACAGTGTATGCAGAAACAAAGTATGGAAGTCCCTGGAGGATAGAGGAGTAGAGAAATGGACTATAAAGAGAATAAAGGAGATGTATAAGGGAAGTGTGAGCTGTGTGAAAGTGGGAGGAGAGAGATCAGACTGGTTGGAACAGAGAAACGGCCTGAAACAAGGAAGTGCACTGTCACCGTTACTTTTCATTGTGGTGATGGATGACATAATGACCCGAGTGGCACAAGTAATTGGGGAAGGAAAGATGAAAGCAATGGTGTTTGCAGATGATTTGGGGGAAACAAGGAGGAGGAGGTACAGGAACAGTTAGACGTGTGGGAAGGAATAATACAAGGATATGGGATGAAATTTAGCATAAATAAGAGTTAGATGGTGATCACAAGGAAGAAGGAAAGAACCACAACGGGAATAACAATTGGTGGGGAACAGCTGAAGAAAGTGGAGAGTTTCAAGTATCTGGGAAGCCTGATACAAGATAATGAAAGAAACGATAGAGAAATAAATGAGCGGGGGAGGCAGGCAGAAGCATTTCGGAGGAGTGTGAGAAGCATGTTATGGAGCAAGGATGTCCCTCAGAACAGCAAAAAGATCATATATCGGACGTACTATGTCCCTATCCTGGGTTATGAAAGGAAGGGAGAAGAGCAAATTACAGGCCAGTGAGATAAGGTTCTTCAGAAGCAGTATTGGAGCTACAAAGATGGACAGAATAAGAAATGAGAGGACCAGAGAATTAATGAAGGAGGAACCATTACAGGATGGTATAGAGAAATCTAGACTTAGATGGTATGGACATGTAAAACGAATGGAGGAGAAGAGGATACCCAGGAGAGTACACGAGACGAAGTGGGAAGGAAAGAGACCGAGAGACATGTGGCTGAAGGGGGTGGAAGAAAGCGTGAAGAAGAGAGGAGACGACTGGACAAGGGTGTAGGCTGAGAGATGGTGGGAAGACAGAAGACGTTGGAGAGGCTTGTGTTCCAAACAGACCCGGCCAGTGGCTGGAAACTGTGCAAGATGATGATAGCCTACTATGCGTTTTTAGATTATTCTCTATTATATCGACGGTTGGACCTACTGGATATTTGTATACATGTCGCTGATGTCCGCGGTGTGCAATGACTCAGAACCCTTTAATTTTAAATCTTTGATTTGCTCGCAAAATTGAATGGAATTTCTAACAGCATTGTTAGTCGAAAATTTGTAATATTTTATCAAAAATTTCTGTAAAAACTGTGACAGTTTGTAAACCGGACTGCCCCTGAAGTTTACAATTGGTCTGATCGGTGTATTGTTCTTATGGGAATACTAGTTGCCATTTCTGGTCCGTATTGACGTATATAAATAGTTTAATCAGTTGAAACTTTCCGTCAAATCAATACAAAATATTTTGCGCTATTATTGCGCTAAGTTAGGTACATGTTTCGAATCTTGCAAGCCGGTTCTTCATCAGCCTCTCACACAAATGGCAATACATCAAAAAAACACTGAACAACCTCCAAAAAATGCATGTACACTAATAATACATATTAAAAACATTACATTAAAACTTTGTACGAAACATATTAAAAACACATGTTAAAAGTTCTGAGAGTCCATTTAACTTGTTCATGAGCACATGGGAATACTACTCTATTTCCGTTCCCCACATGACAAGAAGCAGATAACAGAATAGGATAAGATCTCCTATCAGAAAGACGTGTGCTCATGAACAAGTTAAATGGACTCTCAGAACTTTTAACATGTGTTTTTAATATGTTTCGTACAAAGTTTTAATGTAATGTTTTTAATATGTATTATTAGTGTACATGCATTTTTTGGAGGTTGTTCAGTGTTTTTTTGATGTATTGCCATTTGTGTGAGAGGCTGATGAAGAACCGGCTTGCAAGGTTCGAAACATGTACCTAACTTAGCGCAATAATAGCGCAAAATATTTTGTATTGATTTGACGGAAAGTTTCAACTGATTAAACTATGTATTGTTCTTATGCGTTTTAGGTAGCGCCCTGAGGGTTGGAATGCCTGGGTTCATATTGATGAGCTTATTGCTCTGATGTTCGTCTAGAATCATAATGGTGTTCTTTAGTAATTGTTTCAGTTTCCTTTGCGTGGCCCCCGTGGGATACTTGCTAATGTTTTCAAAGTTTTTGTTATTCAAGAACAGTTCCGTTTTATCGATATAATCTGCTTTATTAATAATGACAATGCTGTTACCCTTATCCGCCTTTGTTATTATTAAATTCTCCAGACTTACTTTCTTTTTCAGATTAATCATGTCTTTACTGTGGGGTTGTTTTTTATTCTGTTTTATTATTTTGTTAATTTTCTTATTTTTTGTTAATTTTCTTATTGAGAACGTGTCTGATTTCGTTCCTTTTCTCTATTGGAAGTTTTTGAATTGCTGCCTCAGATTCCGCTAATAGTACCGTTAGATTGTTTTTGTTATTGTATGAGGATTGCCAATTGTGTTTAAAACCTTTTTCTAATAATTCAATTTCTGCTTTGTTGAAGTTGACATTTGAAAGTTTTTCTACCGGTTTGTGGAAATCATGGGTTGGGACTTCTGGTTCCTCATTGCTTACAGTGCTCACCTTCTGCAAGAGTTGGTCAATTTTTTTGTTTAAAGTTTCGACCTTTTTGCTGATGTGAAATGGGACTACTTCTTCCACATGGAATATGAAGGAGTCCCATTCCTTCTTATCTGTAAAACTGGCGGCCTCCAAGTGCATTTCGTACAGAGAATTGTTTATTTGATTTTTCTTCATATATAGAAATTTCAATTCGCGCTGTAAAATCTTTTGGTTGACCATTTGCTGCGTTCTCCTTTCAAAGTTGTTATTGGATCTTTTTTTCTGAAAAGCTCTTATGTGTTGGGGAACTAAATTGTGTGATCTGCATCTCTTAAGGAACCCAATGTCTTTAATAATGCTGGCCAATTTTACTCGTAGGTGTTTAAATCTATACCTTTTAGCCTGGCAAGCCGCTTCAGAATTGGGAAAATTTTCCATTTTTGGTCCGTATTGACAATTATAATTTGTTTTATTCAAATTAGCAGGTTCCGCCAATCAATACCTTAATGCTCTTACATAAACCCTAGTTGCAGTACATGTTTCGAACCATTATCGGTCCTTCATCAGCTGACTTAATGTCTTGTCAACAGCATTACCACATAAAAACACTGAGCATTGCCACAAAGATATGCATACACGTTAAAATATTCACAATCATTCATTAAAATTCATTAAAAAATATTCAAGCTTTAAAAAGTTTAAAAAACACTGCAAGTTCAATTGTTCCTGTTAATTCCCTTCTGTTGTAAGGGATATCTGCTGCCGTATATTGTTTTCCAGCTCCACTAGAGTATGGGTAATTGATTTGTACACTTTGAATGTTAAATTAACCCACAATTGAACAACAAATGGCCTGAGGTCCGTGTTTCGATTAATTACAGTAAACACGCTGGGGGCGGGTGCAGGAGTAGCGACATAATGTAACGATGTCTGTCAGCTGAAGGAGATCATTTTTAGTATCTTCTGTGAAAAGATAAGTTCTAACCTATAACTGGTGACGTGAGGTCATCCAGATTCCCAAGAAATAAAAGAACATCAGTGCTTCTTTAATTAAATCTTGCAGCTGTGGTTTATGCTACCTTCTTATCTATGCGCTGACACTACACACCCTCGTTAATAAAAGTTTAGTGACTTAACGGACTTTAATGACCCTGGTTTGCTCGCCTCCGCCTCGCGCAACCCTGCGGCCCGAGCTCGGTTGGCTGGGGGAAGGGGCGCGCGCCCGGCAGTCGGTCCCGCTCCAGCAAAGGAATCTCACTGTACCTCTCTTCTCTACATCCTTTGAAACTTGTTTCACCCATAAGTCTCGAGGTCGTCCTTGAGGTCTTTTGCCAGGAACTACCCTTTCAAAATAAGCTCTAGGAGTTCTTTCTGGAACCATTCTTTTCATATGGCCATACCCCGTAGTTGTAGTTCCATTGATTCCAAAAGGCTTCATTCCAATCCAGGCTCTTCTCGGATATTAACATTCCTTATTTTATCCATCCTTGTCTTTTGTAAGCAGGAATGGAGGAACTTTTTCAACAGCATGTAGACGGCTGTTTACTGGTCCTGTCAGTGTTGCTGCTTCCATTCCGTATGTTAGAATAGGTGCAAAGTAGGTTTTGTGTACGGTAATCTTTGAAGCTAGTGGGAATGTTGGATCCCAAAGTAGTGAACGCAAAGAGTGATAACATTTTTAAGCTTCTTGTCGTCTGTTGTTGATTTCCCGCTTCATGGTGTTGTCAGAAAAAACAAAACTGCCGAGATATTTAAAGACGGGTACACACTTGCGAGCTGAGTGGTTCATGAGCCGCTCACACTACCAGCCTCGTCAGTATGTACGGGCTTCTGAGCCTAGTTCGAGCCGACCTTGAGCCGGCTGAAGTCTGTTTTTACAGCGAGCAAAGAACGCTCAGTGTCAGTGTGGACGGCAGAGATACGTGCTCGCAAGTCTGTACCTGCTTCTGTGAGCCACAGCATGGCGCCCTGGTCCGAAGATGATGTGCGTATGCTAATTGATATGTATTGGTCACATTCTGTGTTATGGGACCCGAAACATGACGATCGCTACAAAAAATGTAAAGGAGGATAGCTGGCGCGACATCGATGCAAAAATGGGACGACCCGTGGATGATTACAAACTATAAACTATATTGCATTATCTATGTAAAGAGGAAAATAAAAATCACGAACCTGTCTTGAGCCGAAATCGGAGAGCGGAGATATGTTTCCTGTTTCGAGATTTTGTGGCTTATTCTGCTTAGTAAAGTCTCAAAGTGGTAGCATGCTGAGCTTCTATGCCCAAGATAGCGGGTTCAAACCCGGAAGGGGTTAAATGCCTCCAAGGTTCCAAGCGTTTTTATAATGGGTAAGGCTATGGATTTAAGCCTGTCCTCGTGGTCATCAGTTAGTAAACCGTACATGGTTTGTACGTAGTAATGTCGGCTGGACAATTCCATGGTGTTGGCGTATTCTGTTGGAGTTACCCTCACATGGTAAATTACTCCTCCATCATCTTCTCACAGTATGGCTGTAGAAATATCAGCACGTGGTGCATAACGTTAATCATCGTGGTTGAAAAGATATTCACTGATTCTAGTGTAAAATATTATGAAATGCTCACTGGCTCTAATATTTGCAGGTTGTTCAAATACTCTGCTTTACCTGCCACAGATTCTATTTTACCAGCACGTGGAAAATCAAACACTGAATTTACAAGGTTTAAATCACAAAGAATCTGGGTAATCACTGTTGCGTACAAGCGATAAATAGGTTTATCAGAATGCAATTGTACAGTAGCACGTTGTCGTCAACTTAATAATTCACTTTTATGAAAAAGAATGTTACCCTCGTCTGTCTACAGACGGTCCTCGTGGTTGGTGAAAAATCAAAGTTTTCACATGATCAAAATTTTACATTCACATCAACGTTGCACTGGCTTCACTGAGCCTAAAGTAATACTCTGCGTTATTTAAACTGTTCAATTCAGCTCGATGGCTGTAGATTAATGTCTTCCCAAATGTGGGGTCTTCGTAGGCCTAAAATGGCCTTCTTCTATCAGACGGACAATCGACACAAACGCCCAGCTTCAGCGGACTATCAAAACGGTGTGATGCGTGCATGGCACGGCTTCCTGATTCCAAGGAAGTAGTCTAGTCAAAGCAGTGACTACTTTCATAAGCCTCCGCATGTCTGCGGTGAAAAATACCTTTACCAAAAATGTATTTGCCATTCCCAAAAGGCATAGAAAATGGCAAATTAGGTAGAATGAAATATTTCAAGCTCCTGAGATATGTGGCATAAAAATAGTGAGTAATATATCTCTAGGAGGAAAATAAGCTGTCCTCTCCGTAGTCAAAATAACAAATTGTTCATGAGGAAGCTTCAGGGTGTGTTCTGTAGAACTGAGCATGTCAAGTCAAAATGCTCTCAAAGAAATATTTGATGCATGAGCCTGAGCGGGCTCACTATGCCCAAGATCGCGGGTTCAAACCCAGCCGAAGTCGTCGGATTCTTTAAGAGCGTTAAAAATCCCTCAGTATGCCTTCCTTCAGAGGGGAAGTAAAACCGGTGGTCCCATGTCATAGATTTATGGTATGAAAAAGAACCTTCCACTAACTACACTTGTGGAAGCTAAAATTTGTAGGTTAGTTTGATAACGCTACAATACTTCCAATGTTCGCCACCAGGTGCCGGCTGCGATGACTTCTAGTAGGCAGGTCAGCAGCTAGGTGTAGTGGACGGTAGCATTTGGTAGCAAAAGTAGGAACTACTTGAAAAATTGATCGTCTGCAGTCCTTCTACCTGAATCACAGATAACACACACTAATACAGCCATCATACTGTTAGTATCAGACAAATTCTACACACACCCAAAGTACACGGGAGTACATGACCGCGTTGTCGCAGCCCCTAAACTAAGGAACCAACCAACTACTGTAATATTTTTAATGCCTTTGTTACATCTTTAAAAACAATAGTGTCTAGTACAAATGAAATAAGGAAATCAAGAGTTTTTAAACACCCGGATATGTTGCCATTTGGAGAGAACTCGGGCCGTGTGTAGAAAACACCCAATTTAGTCAATTACTGGAAAGGATCACAAAAACGGTTTACATATTCAACAAGCATCCGTTTCCGGTAGTATTCATAGTTTTCAAGCAGGAACAATTTGGCTCCTGAAAGATGATTTCGCGAGCATGTTCACATATTTCTCTTGTGGCGGCATTTAACTCTTGTGCGGAGTTTCCACATCGCCTTTTTGGTAATAGCTCTTCTTGTGTTGTCCGGATTGAACTCAGCAAACTGTGTCTGATATTCAACAATGTAGTCTCAAAACAATGCAGTGCTTGTTGTATTATTGCAATGTCTGTTTCGATCTTTTGTAACTGACCATATTATAAATGTCCTCATGAGGCATCACGTTATTGAAGAAATTTAACACACAAAAAAGCAAGGTATCATCATTCAGCCACTTAATAAATCCAGCAGCTTGGGACACTGTTTCAGCGGTGTGAGATTTTGACGCCTTAGATTGAAAGATTTTAAAGAACATCAGAATTGAGTCTTTATTCTCAAAATTTGTCCTTACCAACCTCGAACGAAAATTCCACCTGGTCTCGCACACTCTTGGTATTCTTACAATGCATACGTCATCTAGTGCGGCTGTTCTTTCTGGAGAATTCGAGAAGAAAACTGACATGCCCTTGAGATTTACAAAAAACAACGTTTACACTGGAAACACTCGATGACGCCTTTTCCAGTAGCCTGTTCAACTGATGTGCATAGCCGTAAATACGTACAATGCGCACTTTTATAGGCTCTTTTTACTATGACATTGACACCACCTAAATGTCCTCGAAATGCTGCAGCGCCATCATATGTTTGTGCAATCAATGTTTCGGGATTGTCTTGTAATAAAAGTTGCAGTTCTTGTAAAATGCATTTTGATAAATCTTCTACAGTATGATTTCTGCATTGAAAAATCCCCAGAAACGCTCGTGTACCGTTCCGTTCAATTCCTATCGAAACACAATCACTGTCTTGGTTCGAGTCGATACATCTGTAGTATCATCAACTATGCATGCTAAGAATGACAACTGCCTGATTTCGTTTATTATGCAATCTCTACAAACTTGAAGCATACATTCCAGGAGCTCATTTTGAATTGGTTTTGAATTTGTATTTTCAAAATGTGTACGTAACAGTGGATCAAGATTCTTGCTGTATTCTATCAACTCCAAAAATACACGTTTATCATGCGAGGAAGCCGACCAAGTCGTGACCTCGAAGAGGCAGATTACATGCACTACACAATTTCAGTACGGTATATAAATTATTTTTGACAGAACCTCCCTATTTTTTTTGGTAACCAATTCATTATGATCACGAACAGCCTCCATATGCGCACTACTTCAACTTTCGGGAATGTTACAGCTTCCGTGAAGTTGGAAACTGACAGTATTATGCTGATGTCTAGTTGATTTCTCATGTTTCTTTATTTTCACATTTAGATGCTTCAAATCATTTACTCCTTCCTATGTCCAACTGTCATAACCTCCATACAGTAAACCCACAAAGCAGAAGAAAGCGTTACTGTCCTCACAACCACACAACCAACAAAAACATTTATCATATACGGACGCACCGCGAGCCCTACACGCAGCTTGAACTTGCGTTATATTCAATACTGGCAATGGACGACCACTGTTCTTTAAGTCCACTTTTTCAGGTAAGTTCAAGGAGCTAAACATAGTTTCTTTATGTTCCCGTACTTTCATGTTGGTACTTATAAAATCGATGTGCTTTCGGTCTGTAGTTAGCTTGGCATCAGACTCTGGACTCAGCTGACTGCGTCCACTTGGTTCGTGACGTTACGTGTAGGGGATAGAGAGGGGATGACTGGTGGTATTCGTTGTCATGGTAACGTAAATTCCAAAGTGGATGATTTCTGAAGAGTCCTAAATAGATTCTGGTGCCATCAGCCGGCAAGGAAAGTAACTTACAGAAATTTGGTAGCGATAGCAAATCATTGGGTGATCACTAGCGCCAAGGGGAGAGAACATTGCGGCTGCAGAGGAGGGAGGAGGAACGGCATCCCGGAGTCCGTTATCACGAGCCGCCACTGGGTATAAAGGTATGAAAATGAATATTTAAACGTAATTCCTAACTACAACGCACGCAAGTAACTGATGGCCGTCCACAACACCGTTATGTAAACAAAGTCACGTGATAGCGTGACGCCAGACGGAGGGATTGGCCTAGTCGTCCATTGGGTGGTACTCTCAGATTATATTCGGTACCGGTAGTGTTCTAGCTCACCGTCCACGGCATTAAAATGTACCCTATACTGTATGCGCAATAAACCAACCATGAGTGTCTCAGTGTTTGTTCTTGGTAATCGGGGACCTCTAAGTAGATTGTGATCAATAAGGTTTGGAAATTAAGGTAGCCATATTAATTTCCTGGTCTTATTTTGCCCGAAATTTGAGAAATAAGTGCGAATGAGGGTCCCTGACCTCGTTTAAAGCTATTTTACTTTTCCTATAAATGCATAATGTTGGCTATTTTATGGCTTTCGTCATATTTTTCTCCTTTTATTGATACTAATTCCCATTTGGTTATACATAGGTATTTTGAGCCCTATTGTTTAATTCTCAGTGGAGCTTCAAACACGCGATTTAAGTCGAAAACAATCTCCCTAGCACTAACTTGGCTATGAGACAGATCTACACTCTTGCTCTTTCTTCTCGTTGGTAGTGATTCTTAAACTGGGCTTTAAAAGGCAAAGCCTGCAGGCCGATGTCATAGATTTATGGGATGTAAAAGAACCCTCCGCTATTTACAATTGTGTGAAGCTAAATTTGTAGGTTAGATTTGATTAACGCTCTATTAAGTTCCAACATTCAACGCCAGGTACCGGTTGCGGTGGAATCTAGTAGTCAAGTTCGCAGCTAGGTGTCGTTGATGGTAGCATTTGGTAGCAAACGTAGGAACTACTTGAAATTGATCGTCTGCAGTCCTTACCTGAATTACATATAACACAAACTAATACAGCCATCACAATTAACACGGGTTATTAGACAAATTCTACACACACCCAAAGTACACGGGGCTACATGATCGTGTTGACGCAGCCCCTAAACTGAGGAACCAACCAACCTTCTAGTTGGCCGTGGTACGAACTCAACAAACCATGTAGGCCTATCTAACAATGAGCGCGTAACCAAGCGATTGTACATTATCATATAACGAATTCCATTGCGCGAGATTTGAAGCTGTAGGCCTATCATAAATGATATGTCGCCGGTGTAAACTGTTGGAATGTGCACACCGTCGTAATTCTTACCAAATACAGTATAATAGGCTACTCATCCCGCGCGTGCGGATGAATGGCCAGGAGATAACCAATCATCGAGCAACGCTACGGTGAATTTCCAGAAACACCCCCTCCTTAGGTAGGCGGTTAGGTTAAACTTCCAACCTGCTAGATCTGGTCCACGTCTATTAGGATTCATGGTAACTTATGGCTATGGCATTTACTGAATTGCAGATCGAAGTAACTGGATCATCGTGTAAGTCATTCCGGACATGACTCATGTGTCTTGTCGAATCTTCTGTTGCTATACTGTACAATAACCAGCTAACCTCTGTGTCTCATAGATTCAACAGTCGGTATCGCCAAGTGCAATGATGGAGAGTACTGGTCATGATTATCTTTGATGAGGTAGTATTAAGCTAAGGACCATAAGTGTTTCTGAGAATCGGTAAGTGTCTAGTTTATTAACAGATATCATGTGTGTGTGTGCCATACAGTAGTCTCGGTATCTCGCTATACGGCGCCATGTTAGTGAGGAGGTTATGTTCCCATAACTGGTCCTCCGTTGGCTGGTAGACTACTGGAACCCTCCAAGAGCTCCCTTATCTTGTGTGTATGGTGGTGAGAGTGAGAGGACGTCATCACAGAGCAGTCTCGGTCACTGGTATCAGGAGCACAGTCATGTTAGTGAGGAGGTTACGTTCCCATAACTGGACCTCCATTGGCTGTGAGACTGTTGTATCATTCAATACCCTCCCTATCATGTGTGTCTAATGGAGAGACTGTGTGTGTGAGAGAGAGTGGGGGGTCATCATCAAAGTGTAGTCTCGGTCGCAGGTGTCAGGAGCACAGCCATGTCAATGAGGAGGTTACGTTCCCATAACTGGACCTCCTTTGGCTGTGAGACTACTTTATCCTCCAACACTATTCCTATCATGTGTATGTGTGCCACTCTCGGTCACCGGTATCGGGAGCACAGCCATGTCAATGAGGAGGTTACGTTCCTATAACTGGACCTCCTTTGGCTGTGAGACTGCTGTACCCTCCAATACCCTCCCCATTATGTGTGTGTGAACTAATATAGTATTGTTCTAACCCTACTAACTAAATAAAGAGGAGAATTCCCATGTGTTTCAGCAAGCGCTGGTCGCTTAAAAATCAACTTTGTGACACGCCTGACTACAAAGAACACGAAGAGGGAGATAAAAGAAATACAGTACGGTATATCAATTCTAACAGGATCTGAAACACTACTGGAATGCTATTGCCGAGGTGAAGGAACAGCAAACAATGTTCGAAGTACATATGGCATGCAATAAAACCAAGATGTATTACACTCAAATGGTTGAAATATTTTGAAACATAAGAAAATGATAAACTTCACCCAAATTATAATGATCGAAGGAGCGTTTAGATCTTCATGTTTTAATAAAGGCAGTCGATGAAGACCAACTGGTGCCTTGTATTAAGTCTGATTGAAAATGTATATTGATTATTAACTTCTATAAATGGAGATCCAGCGAATATTCACCATAAAAAGTCGATGGACGACGAGTCACCAGAGGAAACAATCAAAGGTTACGATCAGTTTACAACGAAATAGACGCAGTGTTGCTGAATATTACTGTGGACCAGAACCTAACATGAGGGTCATAATTATTAAACAAAGGAATCGTGGACTAGGCCTACCAGGGAAACCACGTAAAAAAACGCGCCATATACTCTACCTCATGGTGGTGTGGAAACGAGTATTCAGCCAGACCGACCCTCACGTAAGTTCGCCTTATGAATGACTAGAAAACAGTCTAACACCGTGTACTGAGTGTGGATCTTCTCCCCACACTCACTCCAGGTAAATGCTGGGATAGTACCTTATTTCATATCCCTGGGCTCCTACTCTTTTCCGAGCTCTATTAATAAAGTAATACACACTACTACAGTCACCACGGAAATACAGGTTATCAACCAAATTGAGCACACGACCAAGTGTACGGGGCTGATGACCAAGATGTCCCAAGGCCCTAAAACGAATTAACTAACAACAATTTGACACCTTTACACCATAAGTTAGGCCAGTGTGGTCCAACCCTCGGGCCGCATGCCGCCTGTTCATTTTTGTTGGCCCTTGGCCTTCTTACTGCCCTTCACTCTCCGACAGTTATAATCCGTGGCGTGCCTACTTTAATTTTTACTTTCATTCAGTAATGTTACGAAGGAGCCAGGTGGAAAAGAAAAGATCCCGAAAAATACGCCAGTAATCAGAATTGGCTTTCCACGAATATGTACGGCACGAGAAGCGGCCCAGTCTCAAGGCGACAACTGGTTGACTGCCAGTGATTGGCTGCCGATAAGTTCGCGATCGCTCGTGTGCTGTGGTGGATTTCCCTATAAAAGGGAGTGCAGGGCTGTTCGAAGAGGTTGTTTTTGACGAGAGAGGTTATTCGAGAGATATAGTACGACGAGAGTTTGTCATCGTTGTTGCGAGAGCGGTACCTAATATGGCGGGACTTATTAAACGGAGTGTTGAAGATGAGAGACGACAATTTCAGTCAAAGTGGCAGGAAAGTTACTTTTTTGTTGAACATAATGGAAAAACACAGTGTGTTATCTGTTCTCAAGTCTTAGGTATTTCGATTGAGTATAAGGTGAATAGACACTATGCCAGCTTGCATAAATCAAAATACGATCAATACCAGGGAAGTGCCAGAAGTTGTGTGTTTAATGATTTGAAGCTGAAACTAACAAGACAGAATAATATATTTCAGCAACCATCAAACACTGCCGGTTTAAAGGCATCTTATGAGGTATGTTTAGAGGTAGCTAAAAGTATTAAGTCTTTTACGGATGTTGAGCTCATTAAGAGATGTGCTGTAAAAATGGCATCTTCATTTGGAGATAATAGGATGGCTAAAAATTTTGAAACACTTTCCTTGTCTCATCATCTGTTAGTTTAAGAATTAATGATAAGGCTGGTGAAGTTCCAGGTTCTCTCAAGAGCATTTTGGAAAAATGTGAATTTTACTTTCTAGCTCTAGATGAGAGCACAGCTATACCTGACATCGGCCAACTCCTTATCTTTGTCAGAAAAATAAACAAAGAATTGGAAATTCATGAAGAACTGTTGGAATTAAGATCATTAGAAACCAACAAAAAAAGGTATTGACGTATTCAACACACTGGATGATGTCGTTTCTAAATATGGAAGTTCTGTGAAGTGCTATGGCATTGCAATAGATGGAGCTAAAGCAATGGTTTGTCCTAACATTGGTTTAGTAGGACTGTGTAAAGAAAAAGGATTGAATGTTTTGTTTTTCCACTGTATTATCCACCTCTGTGGAAAATTTATAAGGCCCAGCGAGACAGTGAAAACTGTTGTAAATACTGTTAATTTAATAAGGGGAGGCAATAAAGTCTGTAGACATAGAGCATTTATTGCATACCTGGACAATTTGGAAGCTGAGTATGGTGACATTTCATTGTACTGTGAAGTGCGTTGGCTGAGTGCTGGAAATTGCTTGCAACAGTTTTTTTGGGTTGAGGAATGACATTCTTGCTTTTCTCAAAAAATGAAAATATTGGGCATGAGCATCAAGAAAATCTGGAAGGAATCCAGTTTTTAAATAATCTTGCTTTTCTGACAGATTTAACATCCCATCTAAGTGCTTTAAACCTGAATCTACAAGGCATAAAACAAAATATCTCCCAGCTTTATGGACATATTGAGGGCTTCTGCAAAAAACTTGATGTACTACAAATTGCATTGAAGGCAAATAATATGGCACACTTCCCATCTTGTCAGCAGTTGAAAGAAGAAAAAAGTGACATAAATTTTAGTATGTTTCATGAAATAATAATAGATATCAAGAAAGAGTTCCAGAACAGATTCCAGGATTTTGACTCCCCAAAACCAAAACTTGCACTGTTCAACAACCCCATGGATATTGAAGTGAGTGAGGTGCCCTGCGACCTTCAAATGGAAATTTGTGATCTTCAGGCAGACCCATTCAACCAGACTAAAAAGTGTGATGTCCCTGAAAATTTCTGGAAACTGATTTCTAAAGAACGTTTTCCTAAACTGCTTAAATTCTCTCTGAAGTGTTATCACTGTTTGGCAGTACATATACGTGAGAAAGTGCTTTTTCTGCTCTCAAACAAATTAAATCAAAAAAGGGTGGGGCGTGGTGGCTCAGCGGTCTAGCTGTATGCCTCTCACCAAAGCTGTCCGGGTTCGATTCCCGGTCAATACATGTGAGGTTTTCGAAGTGAAATGCCATGTCCTGTGGTTCGGATTTCACGTAAAAAGGAGGTCTCGTGGCTCATGATCTCGAGATTAACGGTCACTTTAAACAACAAGCTTGCTTGCTTTTTAATCAAAAAGGAAAAATCGAATTGAAAGTGCTTCACTGGAATCGAGACTGAGACTTTGCCTTACTGAACTTACAGTGGACATCGATACACTTGTATCAGGAAAGCGGTGTCAATTATCACATTGATTTCTCGACTGTAAAATGAAGTGGTATATTAAACTAGTAATATTAAACTTCTTTAATATAAATTTTAATAAATGTTTTTGAGTAAAATATGTAATACCTTTTCCTTCTGGAATGTCTCTGGCCCTCACATTCCTATATTAAAGTTTGATTGGCCCTCGGGTAACTAACGGTTGGACCACCCTGAGTTAGGCTATTCTTTGGTTAATGCCGGTATCATAGATCCAAAATAAATTTTAACAAGTAGCCTACATGACTGTAAATATTGTTGTAGCCTACATAGTACACGGAAATACGAGATATTGTCTATCTTTTACAAATAATTTAGGAGTCAAAAACAAATACAAGTGAAAACTGGATCAATCGTCTCATTCAGAGTACAAAGGTTCATGGAAAGTACGCCTTTAGATTTCCAATGCTCAAAAATCCTTCGTGATAAATGTAGGTATAGGAACTCCATTATCTTCCCACGTATTCTTCATTTTCGTTGTTCAGTGTAGAGCTGAGGTTACTATGAACAATTCTAATATTTGATACGCCAGAATTTGCTCGTGTCCCAGCGCTGACTAACTCCTGAAATTAGTCCAGTTCTCCCGAACCTTGTGACAGGATTAGTTAGCTCTTCGCTTTTTATAGCCAATTCGAGAGGGAGCCATATCTAAGTAAAATGATCAAGAAATCGTCGTCTTCTGATGGCTCGCCCCCTCCCTGTTCTGTCCAAGCGCGCGTACACAATCCCAGGGAGACTTTCATTCAGTTCCTTTTTGTTTGTGAAAATTCTCATCTCAACATCTGTCTTACATCTCAATATACGAGCACCGATTGCAGTCCGCAGTTTATCAAATTCTGGTTGTAACAGAAATACAGTAGTTCCAGTGGTGGCTGATGACCTAAAAATCTGAGAGAGTAGGCTACACCATAATCTCTACATAGTATAAAACTAAGTCACCGATTCTTGGATGTAACAGGTAATCTCGAGAACCACAGGATGGATTTTGTTGCGGTTATCACCGTTCTGTAAAGGATTTCTCGAGGAAAGTTTCTGTAGAAAAACAATCATTAATGGCCAAAGAAAGCCGAGCAGTAACAATTTTAGTGAATCGAGTTGAAGAGTAACCTGCCTTCTGTGCAACTTTTAAGCTTACGCTTAGTAAACCTTTAAAGATACCGGGCGAAGCCGGGCCGGCTTGCTAATATTCTAATAAAACAGTCTTTATTTAACACTGTGGGTCGCTCCATGTGGCAAAAATGGGACATCCTCTTCTATAGATCTTATTTTAAGGGTCTCGTCCAAATTTCACGATACTTCTTGATGGAGGAGAAAAGACTTGCGAGTTCTTGATATTCGCAGCAAAGTAGCACAGCGGTGTGCTATAAGTATGGGACCTTCTCTACCCCAGTTGCGGTCCGGCAGGGTGAACCGAGAACTCACTGATGAGCCTGTCATGGTGGACAGGTCAAGAACCTTAAATATTTCCTGGAGTATATGAAATTAGGAAAAGTAGACACAGCTTATCGAAGGATTAAGAACACTTTTAGGGGGGAAAAAGACTAAATGCTGTAATATTAAGGACACAAATGGAAAGCCTCTAACAGATAGGGAAGAATAGGTTGAGAGATGGAAAGCTTACATAGAGTGTTGTATAAGTGAAAGGAGATTGAGAAACATGTAATGGAAAGGGAGGAGGAAATTGATGAGGATGCAAAAGGAGATTTAATATTGAGATCAGAATTAGACAGAGCATTGGAAGACTTAAGCAGGAACAAAGCACCAGGCATAGATGATATATCGATTGAATGCTACGCTGCATAGAAGATGAAGGTCTGATCAGATTATTTCACTTGGTGTGTAGGATTTATGAGACAGGTGAGGTACCCTCTGATTTCAATAAGAATGTTATCATCCCTATACCGAAGGAGCTGACAGATGTATAGATTACCATACAATCAGCTTGATTACTCATGCTTCAAAGATCCTGTCTAGAATAATTTACAAGAGGATGGAAAGCCAGATATAAATGGAGTTGGGTGAAGACCAGTTTGGTTTCAGGAGAAATGTAGGAACAAGGGAAGCTGAATTAAGTCCTAGGCTGATTTTGGAAGGTAGAATAAGAAAAGATAAGAGAACATTCATGGCATTTGTAGACATAGAAAAGGCTTTTGATAATATTGTTTGGACTAAATTGTATGACATTTTGAAAACGATTGGACTCAAGAACAGAGATAGGAGGGTGATCTACAATCTATACAGACAGCAGTCATTCGAGCTGAAGAACATGAGAGAGAATCTGGTATTCAGAAAGGTGTAAGGCAAGGCTGAAACTTATCACCCATACTTTTCAATCTTTACTTTGAACAAGCAATGAAGAAAATCGGAGAAAAATTTAAAGTGGGAGTGAAGATTCAAGAAGAAATAATTTCAATTCTGAGATTTGCCGATGGCATCATCATCTTGGCCGACACGCCTGAGGATTTGAATGAGTTTTTGAATGGTATGGACTCCGTCTTAAGGAAAGAATTAATGATGAAAATTAATAAATGTGAAACAAAAAGATTGGAATGCAGCCGAAAAAAATCAGAAACCTCTATGGACATCAAATTGGCAGGTGAAAAGCTGAAGAAAGTAGGGAGACTTCTGTTACTTAGAAAGGAAAATAACCAGTGATGGACGAAGCAAAGAGGATATAAAAATAGGTTGGTTCAGGCAAGGAAAGCATTTATACAAAAGAGATAAGAGCCTTACAGTAGTCGCATATGATGTGTAACATCTGACATGTTATCCTACCTTGAAGTTGTTACCGTTTTTTTAATCCTTGACATTCATCAACACACAAAAAAAAACTTTTTATCTTTTACACTCTCATAATACATAACAATTCCAAGACTCTTTTTTTCCTCACTGCCTACTTGATATTTCTACTCTCGCACTGCCTTCTTGATACTCTGCTGTTACATCACACTCCTGCCAGTAACTAAGTTACGTTAACAGAGACTGACTTTTTGTTCTTCACTGCCTACTTGATATTTCTACTCTCGCACTGCCTTCTTGATACTCTGCTGTTACAAAGTAATCCGTATGTGATCTAGAGACGAGAATTATAGGCACTAAAAACAGTTAAAATAGGCAGGCATATAGGCTCTTAAAATAGCCAAAATAGGCATGTAAATAGGCACTAACGTGTAACATAGGCAACAAAATAGGCATGAAAATATTTATTATAATTTAATAACATATTTAATTACTATAATAAGAAATAACAACAAGCAAATTTTCAATGTTTTCTGGTAATAAGTTTGTTAAGCCTCCGTGGCACGCTGGCCTCTCACCGCTGGGTCCGTGGTTCAAATCCCGGTCACTCCATGTGAGATCTGTGCTGGACAAAACGGAGGCAGACAGGTTTTTCTCCGGGTACTCCGGTTTTCCCTGTCAAAAAATGTCATTCCAGCAACAATCTCCACTATTATTTCATTTCATCTGTCATTCATTTAATCATTGCCTCAGAGGAGTGCGTCAGGCCTCGGCAGCCGGCACAGTTCATATCCTCGCCGCTAGATGGGGGCTTCATTCATTCCATTCCTGACCTGGTCGGAGACTGGAAGCAGGCTGTGGATTTTCATTTTCTGGTAATAAGTTTGTTCTCCAGTCATGAATAATGTTTTTATATTGAGAGAAAGATCTCTCAACATCACATGAAGTGATTGGGCAAAACTTTAACGAAGCCACTGTATCTGGTTTTAGGTCAATTGCTTCATCTACCTCACCTCGTAGCACACTGGCTACCATTACCACTGCTTCCCATCCTGGATTCCTCTGCAGGACCCTATCAAACTTTTCCCTGACAGCGGCTATCTTCCCAGAGGTTCCTTCCAAACTTCCCCTGACTACTTCAACAATCCTACATGACTCAACCAGGTTCCACTGTTCTCTATTTTCTGTTGCCTCCAATAGATCCTGCATGATGTGTACCCACAAGCCTGCAATCCTCGTTGAAAATTAGAAAACCGCGTAATTTGAAATTGTGGCATTCGCCCATAACCTTACTTTTTTGCCACAATTTAGCAAGACTCTAGAGGGGATGCTAGAGGCTTGTTGGCTGCTTCGCGGCCCTAACCTGGGAGCTTAACGCTCCCCCAGACTAGAGCCACACGTAGCGCTGGTGAAAGTTAGTCGCGACTTTTTCAAAAAAATTGTAGCCTATCTAAGTTGTAAATCTCTATTTTCACAGGAATGAGTCAGAGTTCAAAATACCAATTTTTAATTTTCATCCACTCTGGGACAAGACACCAATAGTGTTCTAACTCCTCGTTCAGTAATTAAATGATTATTTACATTATATATATAAATTATTGAGAGTTCATGTCTAATACAGCATTGCAATAAAACAACTTGCCACAATACATAAATTAATAGGCCTATAAATGCTACAATGAAATGCGATCGTACTTCTCAATCACATAAACATAAAAGTAAACAAACGAATTAACTCTTTACAGCAAGCTTGGCAGAGGACTACTCTTCCATCGGTAGTGAAATTGGTATCCCCTGTGATCCACTGCTTCAGCCAATAAGACTTCGATAATTTATCTTTCGGCATTGCCACGGACACACTTCTTCTTCGCAATAAATCACACAAAGTTCTGAAACTGAAGTGAAGGTAACTTCTGATGGAAATTTCCCAAGCGTTATATCTGGTGACTTCCGAGAATTCCCATTCTTTTTCGTGGGGTAAACACATATTGAGAAATGAGAGTATAATTCTGTCGAGCACACCAGCTGCAATATAATACAATTTAAAATCGGTCAAAAGACATCAAATAGGCAATTATACTCCAAATAGGCACAAACCCTTGAAATAGGCATTTATAGGCACAATAAAACCAACGAAATCTAGCCTAAAAGAACCTAAAACAGATTTATATCTCGAAAGCCTACGTTTCTAAACATAGGAATAAAATAGGCAAATTCCCGTCTCTAGTGATAACCATGTGTGCGTCTTACACACTTCCGTCCGATCCGCTTCCGTCCCATTTTTCAAAATCACTCCCACAAAAATATCCAGCAACCGAGTGGAAAGATGTTAACACATCAAAAAAGGAATCTGTTGACATCGAATATAGATTTAGGTATTAGGAAGTCATTTTTTGAAAGCCTTTGTCTGGAGCTTGGCACTCTGTGGAAGTGAAACTTGGACTAATGGTGCAGCAGAAAAGAGGAGAATTGAAGCGTTTGAAATGTGGTGTTACAGGAGAATGGTAGCTTGCCACGGTGGGTGAGTGGATATCGTGTCGGTCTACTAACCCCAAGATTGCAGGTTCGCTCCTGGCCGTGGTAAGTGATTTTTGAAAGGCGGCAAAAATACGATACGCATGTCAAACGATGTTGGCATGTCAAAGAACCCTTTGAATATAGTAGGCCGAGTTCATAATGGCAAAATTAATCTCGGGAGTTTCCGCCAACACAAAGTTTCTAATTTCTCTAGTAGAAAGCGCTATAGTGTTCAAGGAGGTTAGATATCTAACATCTAACCTCCTTGACTATGACTCATAGTCAAGGAACAACGAAATTCGACATGAAAGCTACCCTCTGGGTGTCAAATTACAAAGCCTGCACCCGGCACCTGAGGCCATACGATATTATTAGGTCTATTATTATTATTACAGGAGAATGGTGGGTAGATAGGGTTACAAACGGAGAGATATTAAGACGAGTGGGAGAGGAAAGATGTTTTTGTCGACTGCTAATGAAGAGAAGAGATAGTTTGGTAGGACACTTACTAAGACACCCAGGAATAGCAAGCTTAGTTACGGAAGAAAGGGTCGAGGACAAGTACTTTAGGGGCAGACAAAGGTTAGAATATGTTAAACAGATTGCCTCGGATGCATGGTGTGGTAGCTATGTGGAGATGAAACGATTAGCTCAGGACAGGGAGGCATGGAGGGCTGCATCAAGCCAGTCAATAGACTGAAGACTCAAACAACTATTTATTGCTTCAATCGCTAATATTAAGCCGACTGCACAAGCACAGCCCTTAAGACTATGGTTGCAAAAAGCTGGATGGTGGTAGAGGAACGGGATGGTCATTTAATACGAGGCACGTCCAGAAAGTAAGTTCCGTTTGGTAATAAAATTAAATTGTGTACAGATACAGAAAAAATATTTATTGCACAACATTCTACACCGCTTAAACTACTTTTCCACATAACTGCCGAACTTTTGCGGGCATTTGTCATAGCTTGGCACAAGTTTTTGGATACCTCCTTCATAGAAGTTTGCCGCCTGTGTCTTCAACCAGTTGGAAACATCTTCTTTCAGCTCGTCGTCATTGTTGAAGTGTTGACTGCCAAGGAAAGACTTGAGATGTGTGAACAGATGAAAGTCGCTAGGAGCGAGGTCAGGGAATATACGGAGGGTGGTCAAACACGTCCCAGCCAAATCACTGTAGGAGTTTTTTTTGTCACATTTGCAGTGTGTGGTCGTGCGTTGTCGTGAAGAAAAACAACACCTTTTGACAGTAACCCTCGACGCTTATTCTGTATTGCGCGGCGCAATTTCCTAAGTGTCTCGCAGTAAGCATCTGCGTTGATTGTTTGACCACGCGGTGAGAAATCAACGAGTAAGATGCCTTTCCAGTCCCAGAACACTGTGCACATCATTTTCCGAGGTGTCAAGATTTGTTTCGGCTTAACCTTTGCTGGGGATGAAGTGTGCCTCCAATCCATTGATTGCCGCTTACTTTCAGGGGTGTCGTAAGAAACCCAAGGTTCATCTCCTGAGACTATCTGTGTCAGAAATTCTTCGCCGCCTTCATTGTAAGGGGTCAAAAACTGAAGTGCACTACCCATCCGTTTTGTTTTGTGTTGCTCCGTAAGAATCTTTGGTACCCAACGTCGGCAAAGTTTACGAAAGTTCAGTTTTTCGGTAACAATTTTATGAATTAGTGATCGTGAGATTTGGGGAAATTCCATAGCGAGAGCACTAGTTGTAAACCTGCGGTTTTCCCGGATCTTGTCATCAATCGCGTGAACCAGTTCTTCTGTAACCAAAGATGGACGCCCACTTCGTTCTTCATCGTGCACTTCACTACGTCCTTCATTGAACTGTCGGTCCCATCTTCTCACCATTGAATCACTCATCGCATTTTGTCCATGCACTTCGCAAATTTGCCGATAAATTTCAATTGGTTTCACTTTCCTAGCATTCAGAAAACGAATCACAGATCTGATTTCACAAGCGGCGGGATTTTCAATCAACACCGATATTGTACGAGTAAACATGCACAACAACGCGTACGTGGCTGACAGCGCTCTCCAAATGGCGCACGTTTCTTCTCCTTGATACAGAGCGTCTACCGCGCATAAGCGGAATTGCGCTGCAGCGGAACGTACAACTACTGTCGACCAAAGTATTATGTGCACTCGAGTTTGAAGGTTGTTTTCGATGTAACCAATAGACCTACATAAAATCCAATAACATCATTATTTTCGTCGTTCTATTGTACGTTAGCTCATGTTGGTTTGGAATTTTTAATTTATATTTTAATATATTTTTTGTCGCAGTCGGAGCACAAAAAGTGCACGTTTTTAAGCGTGTTTGAACCATGCGTCACATTTAAGAATTATTATCTCAAAAACCCGTCATCAGATCGAATCCTAATTTTAACACAATACACATTGGAATGTTGTATAACTGGTTTATTAATTTCAAAATTTTACGTGTCCCAGAAAGAAAGTTGTTATCATTTTTTTAAGGTAACTTTTTCTCGGCTCCGGGTGGTTGGAAAATGTAGTTCTTGATCGCGATGTAATCCTTATACATCAAAAAGTTATGCTGTATGACTGTGAAATACGTAAATTAACTCACTTATTTTATATCGGTTTGTATTTGTAGGCGGAAATAACACATCGTTCACCAGCTACCCGCTCGAGGAAAAGCTGTACAGCGTTGCCGAAATGGAGCCCATCACGCATCATGGCGTGCCTCGCTCGGAAGTGATGGGCTTCATTTCGGCAACGCTGTACAGCTTTTCCTCGAGTGGGTAGCTGGTGAACGATGTGTTATTTCCGCCTACAAATACAAAACCGATATAAAATAAGTGAGTTAATTTACATATTTCACAGTCATACAGCATAAATTTTTGATGTATAAGGATTACATCGCGTCCAAGAACTACATTTTCTAACCACAACGAGCCGAGAAAAAGTTACCTTACAAAAATGATAACAACTTTTTTTCTTGGACACGCAACATTTTGAAATTAATAAACCAGTTATACAACATTCCAATGTATATTGTGTTAAAATTTGGATTCGATCTGATGACGGGTTTTTGAGATAATAATTCCTAAATGTGACGCATGGTTGAAACACGGTTAAAAACGTGCACTTTTTGTGTTCCAACTGCGACAAAAAATATTAAAAGATAAATTAAAAATTCCAAACCTACATGAGCTAACGTAACATAGAGCGACGAAAATGATGATGTTATTGGATTTTATGTAGGTCTATTGGTTACTTCACAAACAACCTTCAAACTCGAGTACACATAATACTTTGGTCGACAGTAGTTGAAGACACAGGCGGCACACGTCTATGAAGAAGGTATACAAAAACTCGTGCTACGCTACGACAAATGCCTGCAACATTTCGGCAGTTACGTGGAAAAGTAGTTTAAGGGTTGTAGAATTTTGTGCAATAAATAATTTTTCTGTATCTGTACACAATTTAATGTTATTACCAAACGGAACTTACTTTCTGGACGTACTTCGTAGATACACATTGAATTGATGCTACGGGTTAAAATGTCGGTTCGTACAAAATCGTTCGTTAAGCGGAGTGGTCGCTTAAGAGGAGTGATTCTTATGAGAGGTTCTACTGTAGGTCAGAGCTTGTGTCTTAAACGAAGAGGGTATTGACTCACGCAGGGAACTTTTCGAAACCCAACCACCCAACTTTCCATTACCATTGCAGTCTTGCTCCACACAGCCCGGTACGCGGATCGACGCCTGTGTTTACTATTATGCCGGTCGGTTGTCCGGCTATTCTCTGACTACTTTGGAGTGTTACGAATTTCCGGTTACATGGGCGGAAATGTGTGGACATTCGATGATTATTCCTTTATTTTATTTTGATGAGAACTTGTCTGTGCTTTTGGGAAATTTAAAGGGTAGTTCCGTGGAGAACTATACAGCCTATTTTCATATATCCTACTCATGTCAATTGCCTCTATCAACATACAAAATTTCAGTTTGATTGTTGTAATAGATTCGTAGATATTGAGAACCGTCTATATATTTCAGATGGTCGCCATGTTGGATTTTTGTTTAAGTACTATTACATGAAGATTATTGTATATTTCTGGTATTCAAACGTCGATCGCATGATTAGGACACATGAAGTAAAAAAGAGATTTTAAAATTTCGCACAGCTGCCATCTTGTGTTTATGAAAACAATTGAAATAAACTAGATTAATATTTGTATAAGCATTTTCTGTACAAAGATCCACTGCTGTCGGATGGTTAAATCGCGAGAAACGTCCACTTAAATATGTATACTTCGCGTCGCCGCCATGTTGGATATAGATAAACTTATGTTCATAGCCTCTATGAACATTAAAAAATCCAGTTTGATTGCTGTAAATGAATCGTAGATACTGAGAACCGTTTAAATATTTCGGATGGTCGTCATTTTGGATTGTTGTATGTATAGGCCATATAGTTATGTACTGCCCCCGTAATTGAATTATGTAGAGACCACGGTGGCTATATTTGAAATTATGATTAGAGTTATGGCTGTCATGGTTATGACGTGGGTAGTCATGACGTAAGCACGGATGACGTAAATGTTATGCCAGCAAGCTACTTGAGCTGAGATTCTCAGTGACGTCAGCATTTTAGTCCAGAATGTTCCAAGATGTACGACGCAGTCGCAGGAAACGAGGAATTCTGCTGAGGAAGAAACTATGCTATTGGAGGAGAGGCATGAACCAATGAACGATAGTTTAAAGGAAGACGGAGATTGCTGAAACTATGGTATTTTTATGACTTTTTGAATGCAGAATTGTGGAAATCAATTTGCAGTAAAAGCATTGATTTGGAATTTTGATGAAAATTATTTTCAGTTTTTGAATTTTGAAAATCCGTCATGTATTAACGAAGTTGGAAGTTCTAGCGATGACGCAGTATCACGCTTATGGAAGGGATGGTAACGCCCCTCGAGAAGGTAATAAAAGGGCTTGCGCAGAAGAGAGGAACCTCTTCTCTTCTCTTCTCTTTCGTTCGCTGATCATTCTGAGATCTAATGCTCAGATCATCGAAAGTCAGTTTCTTATACATTCAATATAGTGAGACATCAAAGTGAACAGCAAGTGAAAAGAATCGTTTTTATAACGCGTGGCGAGGCCACTATGTTAACGAGATACAGGTCAAACTAGGTGAAGTTGAAACGGACCTTAGAAAGCTTCTATAAGTTGAACTTCAAACAGTTAGCGGTCTACGGTAACATAATTGTATTGTGCAGTACTACATGCAATTATAGAAAAAAGCTGAACAATTTCGACCGAGTACTTCAAAAGATATTAGCTGTTTTATATGACTGGCAAAAGTGATTATCTCGCCACTAGAGAAACACTTTTGTATAAGCAAGAATCAATGCAAGGCTAACGCTGTGAGTGGAGTAGAAAGACTTCAGATTGCTTGCTTACAGAACGATACAGTATAATGGAGCATTTGAATACGGCAGTTTGTTCTTCTGACACTACAACCGAAGTGCAGATGGAAGGCTAAGAAGGCTTATTGCAATTGGGACATACTTCATGGGAGTAAGATAGCGACAGGGAACTTCGCTAATTGCTATTCCACACAAGCGAACATGCGGTGAATACCATCTACACCCATGTTTCGTAAGTAATGGCTGAATACCATCGAACAGCCATAGAAACAATTTCATACTCTGAATATGAATAATTTCTTCGGAAATTTCTACAAAACGTCATGATGATTGTCTACTGGAACTTCAGGGAATTTTTCAAGAGAGGTCAGGGTAGTCCCGACTCACAATGAAGATTATTGCCGGAAGGATGTCTATTCGTATTCGAGGAGCAGAGTGATTCACGGAGAAGGAAGCAGTTCGATTCTCCGAGGGTGCTATTTCCTATTTCGAGGATGGAGCTCAGCTTTAACGTGGTGAAATGGATCCATCAGCAGTCTTCTTTGGGGAATTTTCCTCTGGAACGTCAATCGGCAGATAAGGTAGTCGTGAACGTTTATTGTATTTGAGTAACCTAGTAATGTTTGAGCAACCATTTTTCCCATATTTTTACCCTCATGTATTTTGCCTTATTTTCTTGTTGAGATTCTTATTCTCAGTACACCTTGATGAATTTTGCATTTTTTGACGATTTATTAAGACATTGTTATGTCATGGGCATAGTTAACGATTTTGAATCAGTTGAGACTGATATTTGGATTTTTCAGTAATTATTATTTTTGTAGTCACGATTTGACTGTAAGTTAATGATTTTTATGGCAGATTTAAATTCAGACAGCGTGTCACTTTATTAAAGTAATTCTACCCCAGTTTAATTACTTTGAACAATTTTCTGTCATCATCAAGAAGGAAGAACATTTAATTGATTTTAGAGCGTTAAAATCTTACGTTATCGACGATCTTGGAAATACTAGTCGTTATTTGTATTGATTGCAACACAGACATTTATCGTCAGTTATGAATGAACATTGCATCATAGACACTTTTGTGAAAGAGTAATGTTAATAATGAATTATTGAATGCATTAAAGTCAAGTACTTTTGTTAGGAGTTTTTCTCAATTAGAGAATTATATAACAATGTTTGCATTCCCCAGTATAATTGGATTCTATTCGACTACTTTGCAGTTTAGTCGCACTTTATTTGAAGATAGTATTTTCATACTACAATTTTCTTTTAAGATGTTAGTCTTAAATTTTGATAGACCAGATAGGCGTATATAAGCGTATTCACTATTAAATTTGTTTGTGATTGGCAAGTTTTGACTTCATTTCAGTTCATGAATGAAATCTACGAAGGTTAAATAGAAAAACAGTTTTGAAACAATTTATGATTATAAAATTTTTAAGTGGAACTATGAATGTATAATCGCTAGTGCAGCGCGTGTTGAAAGTCGCTGAAATATAATGCCCTTGAATATGAAGGAAGTTCCCACAGGAATTAATGTTAAAGAATTATTTGTGGAAGTTTTGTAAGTGATGTGAAAGTTGTAAATGCCATATAGATTAATATATGATGATTTTGGGCATATTTTTAATGCAGATTGTGCATTAACTTGTTAGCGAAGGATTTTCCGCTGGAGTAAGATTGTTATAGTTCGTTGAAAATTAATCAAGTGATTTACTGTTATAATTAACACGAGTGTTGAAAGAATTTGAGACAAGATGTTGAATGAAGGTTGCCGTCACAAATCATTATTAACAACTTTATTAAAACAGATTGTGACATTATATGTATAACTAACCTTCATTGGTCGATTATATTAAACAGGATTATAAAATTACCAACCGAATGAACATGTGGCTAATGTATTTATTAAATTAATAATTTAAACAATTTAAATGTTAATATTGTAAATAATTGTTGTAAATATTTTTGAAATTAATATGAAACGAGAGTGATGTTAAAGGCGTGCTTATAATATTTTTATTGTCTTTGACAAATATTATAAACAATTTCTAATTGTTATAAATAATTTATGTGATTTTGTTATAAATATTTAAGAGCTAGTTAAACATTTGGATTGAAGTTAACAAGTTTAAGAAATTTATGTAATGATCCATTAGGATGTGATCAAAGTACTTGAAAGATTTGCGTAAATATAATGTGAGTTGTCTTGTAAGACATTTAAAAGCTTGAGAGTGCAGGCTGGATTCTTACGTAACATAGCGTGTGAGAAGGGAGTGCATTTGACCAGTATGCAGCAGGCTGGAAGTTAGCCCGCAGCTGTGTCAACATATGGTTTTCAGAGAGTGAGGTCGTACACTCCGGCCTTGCGACTATAAATATCATTCTCTTGTTTATTAAAAGGAAACAAATGCTCTATATATGTCACACCCTGACGTCCTTTTCCAATCCAATAGTGTTATGAATATTACGTTATTTGGAGCTCTTGGGAGCTAGAATGTTTTATATATCATGTTGTATAATAATTTTGCAAGTCCTACTGGAGGACGTAGTCAGATTGACTTGGGCTACTGATAGCCACGTATATTTTGTTGTGTTAGGAAAATCAGACCCTTTATTAGAAATAAAGCTTTTGTACAGTTCAAAGTTCTCGTCTTCGTTTCTGGTTCATTTTTAAATGTCATGGCGGAGATTATTGTGTGAACAGACTTTTAGTGATCCTGTTGTCAACTCAAACCCCGAGATAATTAAGAGGTAAGCAACGGTAAGTATGCACCCCCGTCTATTTTGGTGTGTTCCACAATGATTTCCTGTGAATTTCTGTGCTCTTATCTCGATAGTATCTGTCAGTGCCATTTTCATTGATGTAACTGTGCCGGTGCGTTTGATAATTGGCAATCCGATTGAGGGGGCGGATATCTGACAGCCTACTATCCAGGTAAACGGGGACAGAAAGATTGGCGACCCAAGAGCGTGGGGCTGAGTCAACAGTAAGATTGACCCTAATATGTGGGACGAATTCGACAAAACTGGATCACCAGGTTGAACACCAGAAAGATTGACAAACCTAAAACGTGAGGTTCGATTAGACTCAAATAAAGAGGTTGATTCTTTGTTAGATGTCTAGGCCAATTGTAGTATTTAAGAGTGTGATTATATAGGAATTAAATGTTGTATTGTATTAGGAAAATTACACTCAGAAAGGATCAGATCTTATTCAACTTGAGAAAGGTTAAATGGGCAGGAAACTTAGAAAAATCGCCTATAATCTGGAATCTTATTTTATTTGACCGGCTTATGACACTTCAGTCATATTAAAGATAAAATTAAATTATTTATATTGTAAATGTAAATTATTTGTGTTAGGATATTTTAAAATGAACTAGAAAAATTTGAACATGTGCTTGAGTTTGTTTCAACATGAAGTATCTTCGAATATTAACTATAAGGTAGTTATAAGTTAGATTTAAGACAGAAAATTGATCAAAATTATATGGTGAAAAGTGTTGCTCAAACGTTGTTATTTTGCTCTTTTGATGTATGTCCCTACAGCAATCCATTTTGAATAATAATATTGTAATGGCAGATGAAAGTTTGAAGAAAATGTTAGAGGAGATGTCTGCTAACATGAAGCAGATGATGGAGGAAAATGCTAACATGAAGCAGATGATGGAGGAAAATAATAGTAATTTGTCTGCTAATTTGTCTGCTAGCATGAATAATAGTATGAAGGAGATGGAAGCTAGGAATACTAGTCGAATGGAGGAGAATATGAAGGTTCTTCATACTAGTGCTGCCAATTTGGAGGATAATATGTCGCGTTTACAGATTAATACCCTAGGAATTGAGAATACTGTAACGGACATGCGTACAGACGTGTCTAATGTCCATAAAGATTTATCTATTGTGCATAAAAGTGTTGATGATGTTAAAAATGATGTGTCTAAGGTACAGAGAGACCTTACAATGTTAAATCTAGATGTAGCTAATGTCCGAGGGGATATTGCTTGTGCTAGAGCCGAAGTTGTTGTTGTCAAAAACGATGTAGCGACTGTCCAAGACAAGGTCGAGGAAGTACAGAAAGAAATTCAAAAAGCTAGAACAGATGTATCCAATGTTCAGGTAGACATTAACAATATTCATGCGGATATAACTGAGGTGCAAAGTGATGTAACTAAAATTCAGGTAGAGGTCAACACAGTTTTCGTAGATATCACTAAAGTCCAAACTGATGTAAATAAAGTCAGGGAAGAAATCGAAAACTCAAAAACTCTTTGTACGCGTAATATAACTGCATTAACGACTAGGTTAGTCGATGAATCTGTTAGAACAACAACGTCTTTAGCAGAGTTGAAGTATGACGTAGAGGTCATGAGAACACAGGTATTAGACCACAATAGAGTATTAAAAGAGGATATAGAATTAGACATAGCCGAAATATTAACAGCAAACGTAGCGGTATGGAAAGACGAGTGGAATAAGTCAAGTGGGGAACATGTAACCCAAATTCAGGAAAGGATTGAAAGAAAACTTGCCAGTACGCAGATAGAAATTAATAATGAGGTAGTACAGATTAGAAAAGATTTAAGCGTCAGGATAAATTCGCTATCCGAAAAACAAGTTGACGATAGAACACAACTAGATCAGGATATGCAAACTTTAAAATCTACATTAGAGGATCAAATTCATAAAGTTGTCTCTGATGTAAACGAAACGACGAGTAAACTGAAAAATTTGAAGTTAGGAGAGGCTAGTTTAATGGAGAACTACAAGGAAGAGATAGTCAAGAAAGTCTTAACAGAAATCACCGACAAGGATACAGAAGGCTTAGCTTGCGAATTGAACAGGAAGTATACTAGAAGATGTCACCTAGATCCAGAAGAAAGAGACGTGACTCCGGAAGAACGTGTATCCAGATTCAGAGAGGAGGATGACGAGAGGAATATGGAATCTGAGTGGAATTATCGAGATAGTGGGAAAAACTATCCGGATTCATATCCGAGGAACGTGACGGTCATTAGGAATTTCGAGGACAAACCACAAAAATTCAGTAACACTGATAGTTTGACACCTATAGAGTATGTAAGGAATCTCAAAGATTATTTCATCGAAGCTCACATTCCCAGAGAGAGAGAGATGAAGATAGTAGAGAGATATCTGATTGGAGGACCCCTTGAATGGTTTAGAGCTTTTAGATATACATTCAGCAACTTTGACGAGTTTGCAGAGGCATTAATCAAACGATTTTGGTCCATAGAAGCGCAGAATTCGTTAAGAGCAGAGGTATATTCAAGAAAATACTCAGGTACTCTTCCAACGAGGTACGCTGATTTCTTTACGAGTCAGTTGTCCCGCTTGAGATTTTTGCAACCCCCATTGTCCACGGAGCAACTAATAGATGCGATTTCTCGTATGCTGCCAGTTGAGGTGAGGAGACTTATAATTTCGTCCAACATCAGGGATTTATCCAGCATGGATGAATTACTAAGAAGGTTAGACTACACAAGTCCAATGCCTAACGTAGTCCAGAAAGGTCAAAGGCAAGAGTATAAGGAAATCAATACGGTATACATGGACCAAGTCCAACAAACTGACAAGCCAGAGGAGGAGAAAACTGACAATGTAGGTCCTCACAGGAATAATCAGTTTAGAAATTACAGATCACAAGGTTACCGACCATATCAACAGAGAAGAGGTTGGAACTACAACCGAGGAAACTATAATGGAAGAGGCAGATATTATAACAATAATGGGTATAATCGTAACTATAATAGGAATAACCAAAACCAAAATAGAAACCAGAATACTCAAAGTCAGGTTATGACACCTGAGCAATATCAGCAAAGAGAAAAGGAAAGCCAGCAATACTTAAAAGAATTAAGGGATAAAGAAGCTGACAATCAAAGGAAAAGGCAGGATGTTGTAATCGATCCTGGGCCTTCTACGAGCCAGCAGAACTTAGAGAATAGAAACACTGGTCAGAAGAGGAAGTAGAGAGGGAAGAATACATTAACCACATACAACCCAGAGTAGAAGAAAATTATATGATTAAGGAACATAAAGGAAATATCATACCAGAGTAAGCCAGTAATAATTCAATTTCGTGTTCAAGAGAGTTGAGATACTTGTAACATTGAGTTTAAAAACAATTTGCAACTGTTTTTAAAACGTGGTGGGAGGAGAATGCCCCCGTAATTGAATTATGTAGAGACCACGGTGGCTATATTTGAAATTATGATTAGAGTTATGGCTGTCATGGTTATGACGTGGGTAGTCATGACGTAAGCACGGATGACGTAAATGTTATGCCAGCAAGCTACTTGAGCTGAGATTCTCAGTGACGTCAGCATTTTAGTCCAGAATGTTCCAAGATGTACGACGCAGTCGCAGGAAACGAGGAATTCTGCTGAGGAAGAAACTATGCTATTGGAGGAGAGGCATGAACCAATGAACGATAGTTTAAAGGAAGACGGAGATTGCTGAAACTATGGTATTTTTATGACTTTTTGAATGCAGAATTGTGGAAATCAATTTGCAGTAAAAGCATTGATTTGGAATTTTGATGAAAATTATTTTCAGTTTTTGAATTTTGAAAATCCGTCATGTATTAACGAAGTTGGAAGTTCTAGCGATGACGCAGTATCACGCTTATGGAAGGGATGGTAACGCCCCTCGAGAAGGTAATAAAAGGGCTTGCGCAGAAGAGAGGAACCTCTTCTCTTCTCTTCTCTTTCGTTCGCTGATCATTCTGAGATCTAATGCTCAGATCATCGAAAGTCAGTTTCTTATACATTCAATATAGTGAGACATCAAAGTGAACAGCAAGTGAAAAGAATCGTTTTTATAACGCGTGGCGAGGCCACTATGTTAACGAGATACAGGTCAAACTAGGTGAAGTTGAAACGGACCTTAGAAAGCTTCTATAAGTTGAACTTCAAACAGTTAGCGGTCTACGGTAACATAATTGTATTGTGCAGTACTACATGCAATTATAGAAAAAAGCTGAACAATTTCGACCGAGTACTTCAAAAGATATTAGCTGTTTTATATGACTGGCAAAAGTGATTATCTCGCCACTAGAGAAACACTTTTGTATAAGCAAGAATCAATGCAAGGCTAACGCTGTGAGTGGAGTAGAAAGACTTCAGATTGCTTGCTTACAGAACGATACAGTATAATGGAGCATTTGAATACGGCAGTTTGTTCTTCTGACACTACAACCGAAGTGCAGATGGAAGGCTAAGAAGGCTTATTGCAATTGGGACATACTTCATGGGAGTAAGATAGCGACATGGAACTTCGCTAATTGCTATTCCACACAAGCGAACATGCGGTGAATACCATCTACACCCATGTTTCGTAAGTAATGGCTGAATACCATCGAACAGCCATAGAAACAATTTCATACTCTGAATATGAATAATTTCTTCGGAAATTTCTACAAAACGTCATGATGATTGTCTACTGGAACTTCAGGGAATTTTTCAAGAGAGGTCAGGGTAGTCCCGACTCACAATGAAGATTATTGCCGGAAGGATGTCTATTCGTATTCGAGGAGCAGAGTGATTCACGGAGAAGGAAGCAGTTCGATTCTCCGAGGGTGCTATTTCCTATTTCGAGGATGGAGCTCAGCTTTAACGTGGTGAAATGGATCCATCAGCAGTCTTCTTTGGGGAATTTTCCTCTGGAACGTCAATCGGCAGATAAGGTAGTCGTGAACGTTTATTGTATTTGAGTAACCTAGTAATGTTTGAGCAACCATTTTTCCCATATTTTTACCCTCATGTATTTTGCCTTATTTTCTTGTTGAGATTCTTATTCTCAGTACACCTTGATGAATTTTGCATTTTTCGACGATTTATTAAGACATTGTTATGTCATGGGCATAGTTAACGATTTTGAATCAGTTGAGACTGATATTTGGATTTTTCAGTAATTATTATTTTTGTAGTCACGATTTGACTGTAAGTTAATGATTTTTATGGCAGATTTAAATTCAGACAGCGTGTCACTTTATTAAAGTAATTCTACCCCAGTTTAATTACTTTGAACAATTTTCTGTCATCATCAAGAAGGAAGAACATTTAATTGATTTTAGAGCGTTAAAATCTTACGTTATCGACGATCTTGGAAATACTAGTCGTTATTTGTATTGATTGCAACACAGACATTTATCGTCAGTTATGAATGAACATTGCATCATAGACACTTTTGTGAAAGAGTAATGTTAATAATGAATTATTGAATGCATTAAAGTCAAGTACTTTTGTTAGGAGTTTTTCTCAATTAGAGAATTATATAACAATGTTTGCATTCCCCAGTATAATTGGATTCTATTCGACTACTTTGCAGTTTAGTCGCACTTTATTTGAAGATAGTATTTTCATACTACAATTTTCTTTTAAGATGTTAGTCTTAAATTTTGATAGACCAGATAGGCGTATATAAGCGTATTCACTATTAAATTTGTTTGTGATTGGCAAGTTTTGACTTCATTTCAGTTCATGAATGAAATCTACGAAGGTTAAATAGAAAAACAGTTTTGAAACAATTTATGATTATAAAATTTTTAAGTGGAACTATGAATGTATAATCGCTAGTGCAGCGCGTGTTGAAAGTCGCTGAAATATAATGCCCTTGAATATGAAGGAAGTTCCCACAGGAATTAATGTTAAAGAATTATTTGTGGAAGTTTTGTAAGTGATGTGAAAGTTGTAAATGCCATATAGATTAATATATGATGATTTTGGGCATATTTTTAATGCAGATTGTGCATTAACTTGTTAGCGAAGGATTTTCCGCTGGAGTAAGATTGTTATAGTTCGTTGAAAATTAATCAAGTGATTTACTGTTATAATTAACACGAGTGTTGAAAGAATTTGAGACAAGATGTTGAATGAAGGTTGCCGTCACAAATCATTATTAACAACTTTATTAAAACAGATTGTGACATTATATGTATAACTAACCTTCATTGGTCGATTATATTAAACAGGATTATAAAATTACCAACCGAATGAACATGTGGCTAATGTATTTATTAAATTAATAATTTAAACAATTTAAATGTTAATATTGTAAATAATTGTTGTAAATATTTTTGAAATTAATATGAAACGAGAGTGATGTTAAAGGCGTGCTTATAATATTTTTATTGTCTTTGACAAATATTATAAACAATTTCTAATTGTTATAAATAATTTATGTGATTTTGTTATAAACATTTAAGAGCTAGTTAAACATTTGGATTGAAGTTAACAAGTTTAAGAAATTTATGTAATGATCCATTAGGATGTGATCAAAGTACTTGAAAGATTTGCGTAAATATAATGTGAGTTGTCTTGTAAGACATTTAAAAGCTTGAGAGTGCAGGCTGGATTCTTACGTAACATAGCGTGTGAGAAGGGAGTGCATTTGACCAGTATGCAGCAGGCTGGAAGTTAGCCCGCAGCTGTGTCAACATATGGTTTTCAGAGAGTGAGGTCGTACACTCCGGCCTTGCGACTATAAATATCATTCTCTTGTTTATTAAAAGGAAACAAATGCTCTATATATGTCACACCCTGACGTCCTTTTCCAATCCAATAGTGTTATGAATATTACGTTATTTGGAGCTCTTGGGAGCTAGAATGTTTTATATATCATGTTGTATAATAATTTTGCAAGTCCTACTGGAGGACGTAGTCAGATTGACTTGGGCTACTGATAGCCACGTATATTTTGTTGTGTTAGGAAAATCAGACCCTTTATTAGAAATAAAGCTTTTGTACAGTTCAAAGTTCTCGTCTTCGTTTCTGGTTCATTTTTAAATGTCATGGCGGAGATTATTGTGTGAACAGACTTTTAGTGATCCTGTTGTCAACTCAAACCCCGAGATAATTAAGAGGTAAGCAACGGTAAGTATGCACCCCCGTCTATTTTGGGGTGTTCCACAATGATTTCCTGTGAATTTCTGTGCTCTTATCTCGATAGTATCTGTCAGTGCCATTTTCATTGATGTAACTGTGCCGGTGCGTTTGATAATTGGCAATCCGATTGAGGGGGCGGATATCTGACAGCCTACTATCCAGGTAAACGGGGACAGTACCATAAAGAAAAATTATTGCGTAGCTTCGTTATTCAAACTTTCACTTCGATCGCATAATTACGACACAAGAAACAAAAACTTAATTTTAAAATTTCGCACAGCCGCTATCTTGAGGTTATGTAAACAATTGAACTAAATTAGATGCCAGTGCTTTACGATGTTTATAAACACTTGCTGAACCAAGTTTCATTGCGTTTGGATGATTACATCACGAGAAAAGTGTATTTAAATCTTTCTACTTCGCTAGGCCACCATGTTTGTTTTGTAGTTAACTGGATTTTGAAAGTCACACATATGAACTTCTAGTATTGCCCTTTATCTCCGTACAAAATTTCAGGGTGATATCAGTAATAGTTTCGGGGATATAGAATGCCGGTGAAATATTTCGCACAGCCATCATCTTGAGGTTATGAAAACAATTGAACTAAATTAGATGTCGGTACATTACAATGTGTATACACATATACGGTACCAAGTTTAATTGCGTTTGGTTGGTTAAATCGGAAGAAACTTCTTATTTTAAAGTCGCAATTTCGCTTGGCCGCCATGTTGGTTTTGTAGTTACCAGATTTACGAATGTCTAATAGGTGAACTTTAAGTAGTTCCCTTGATCACCGTAAAAAAATTCCGGGTAATATTTTCGGAGATATTTAATGCTGGTGAAATATTTCGCACAGCCGCCATGTTGGATTGGTGAGACGTAAAACAATTTGAAGGGCACGGTCAGGGTCGGCCAAGATGGTGCTATGACCTTACAGAGTTTCATTGAAATCGCTCCAGCCGTTTAGATTTTATTAGGGGGGGGGGGGACACACACGAATCACAGACACACGCGCACACAGACAGACACATGGACAAAATGTGATCTCATAAGCCTATTTTTTCATAAAATGAGAATAGGCTAAAAAAGCATGAAGAGAAAAATAATAGGAGCAGGGGAGGATTGATATCTTTACAAGGAATTAGGCTACATTAGATTTCGACTGGTAAGAAGATTACGAGAATCAAGAGGGCGAGACTCTTCGTACGTCTACAGTATTAGACGGTCTCGCCCGAGCTAACTATATCTTTGCATTTCATTAATTATGAATCAACGGTCACTCTTTTTATTTCGCGTTCTTTTCGATAATATATGATTTTCATACCTTAGCCTATTTCATCTACCTGGGGGACAATATGAATTGTAATAACTGACCTTGGTCACTTCTGCACCGACTGCACCGGATATAATTATGTGCTAAATCACGTAAATATGTGTTTTTATTTATTGCTCATTTCACATGGGCAGCCATGTTGGACAATTTTTCGACAGCGTATTTAGTATGTTAAACTGGCGCAAAAGCGCTCGCAACGAGGCGCACACATTGTCGTCACTGGTTACCAACATGTCTCAAAATACACCACACAATTATTGGAGTAGGCAAAAACCATTGGAGTGGATGAAAATAATTGATGCGTGTCTACCTCCACTGTGCGAGACAAAAAACAGGGGTGTTTATATTGCCTAACGTGGCCCGCAGTGCCGCGCAACCCAACAATTATTGGTTTAGACAAAACCCATTGGTCTGGATTGAACAAATTTTAATAACATAACGCCATTCGTCGCTATTTTGTTTAACGGTACCGTGTATATAGGCTGCATGATAGTACCGTACGTGCGGGGTGGCAATACAACAATTGACGGTTACTCACGCGCAAAATGGCGGACACAGCTGGCATTTCATCTTTATAAGCATGGCTACCTATAACCAGGTCTTGCGCATAGCAGAGGGGAACGCCGCACTCTGGTCTATCAGTGGCGAGCAGTAAGCGTGGTGATGAATGGTGCTGAACGTGCAGGTCCGCAATTGCATATATTCTTTTATCACTCTCAGTTTTTTCAATAGTGTTTAAGGTAGACCCGAGAACGAAGGCTAATCATCTGGGAAACGTAAGTACGGCTCCTAACAACAACGTTGTTATTCTATAATATTAAATGATAGTAAGCTCTCGAATTCTATCACACGTGGTTGCTCTTCTGCATTGTTCTAAAGTTTCGTGCATTATGATTTTTAAGCCTCATACACTTGTTAAAATCTAAATGCGTTGTCTATTGTAACTTAACCCTGGAACAACAATCGTCCGTTGATACTAGCAGAGTCTGACAATTCTCATCAATATTCAGTAATTTCGATCGACCATGACCTACGGTAGCTACCCTTTTCTCATGTCTTCGTTGGCATTTACGCAGTGTAAGTAAAACAGATACACATAAATCATTGATATGGGCGTACTAATCACTGTGAGGGTGCATGTGAGTGTTTGCTGACAGTTACATTGTTTCGTGCTAGTTCAGTGTTTCATTAGACTGTGGTGTGTGAGGGTGCATGTGAGTGTGTCTGGTGACAGTTACATTGTTTTTGTGCTAGTGCATTGTTTCACTAGACTGTGTAGGAGGGTTTATGTGAGTGTGTCTGGTGACAGGTTAGTTCATTAGACTGTAATGTGCGAGGGTCCATGTGAGTGTGCCTGGTGACAGACTGTTTCAGTATTTTTAGTATTTAGTATTTTGTTGTTGGTAGAACTTCAGTATTTCTTCGTTAGTAGAATTTCGGTATTTAGTTGTTAGTAGAAGGTTAGTATTTTTTGTTAGTACAATTGCTCTATTACTTTATTCTGAAAGGGAGTAGCAGAGTTTCAGAATAAATCAACTCTTTACTTGTCTTATAGACGGTTAAGATATTGATAAAATTAGCCAACTAATGGCTACACTAAGTTCTGCTGCATGGTTGAAAGCAACGGGAAACTACAGCCGTATTACTCTTTCCGAGGATATGCACCTCTCTATTGTGCCCGTTAGAGGAGCTGCCAGGACAGCCAACAACCGAAATGACTTCCCTAACATCTCATCCGGCGGACCTATTTGCCGAGAGGATCAGGTGAACTTCCAAACAGGCCAAAGCAGCACGAGAATCCATCGTCCACGGGGATCGTGGTACATGGTGACAAAGGTCATAGACCGCCTAAGGAAAGGTTCACCTTAAAAGCTAGACTGAGAAAGGAAACATCCAGACTTATGTAAAACACCGTAAAAAATTATTTTTAAATCAACAAACCCCTATCCTAGTTCGGAGGGTTTCTATCGGCTAATCCGCAAGCTAATAAATAATCAAAAATAAAGAGCAGGTCCCTACCTGAGAAGTTACAGCAAACCCTCGCGAAAGATCTGTCTCACAATAATAAAGCAACAACAGCAACACTAGGAAAATGGTACGACGAAAAACCCTAGGTCAAGTTACAAGATCAAGCTAATATCGGAATTTACATTTAACAGGGTAGCAAAACAAATCTAAGTTAGGATGATACCATTTCCACATTTACATTTACGTCCGTAATATCAAACAATTACAATCAAAGCTATGTGACAAGCCATAAAAAACATCTAAGACATTCTTACGAACTAGGTGCTAATCAGCACACAAAAGGGTAACATAGAGGATTCGTACACTTTTACATCAATAAATAAATACAAGACCACAGTTTTATTCAAAGCCTGCCTACACCTTGGTTTACTGTTTGTAAGCCATAGTCATTTAACGTGTGTGATTACGGTGACGACTGCGTAGTGAAGACTACGTCTAACATCGTATGGCCTGCGCTCCACCAGCTACGAACTAAAGGTTCGAGCAAGCTTCAGTCGCTACACAAAGTGTCAGCTGTCCTAAAGTCATTTCCTCCAGGAAATGCCTTCATTAGCACGGCTATGTCAGCAGGTTCCAAATGCAAATGAACAAGGTTAAATAGAACGGATTCGTTAGTTATATTTTGTTTATCAAAATTATGCGTTTTATTATTAAGATGTCGGTTTAGATTATCGTTGGTTTATGGCGAATAATAGCTGACAAGCCTTGGCACGGAGCGTCTCCCTGAGATCATCTCTGCCAAAAAACCTCGACTCAAAAGTCGGAATACAATCAACGAGCAATAACAACTCGGACACACAATAACACAAGTTACCAGCGGCGCACAGCTCGCGTTCAATAACTCTGGGACGGGCCTGGACACATCAGTTACCCTCCCTAAATATCTGGTCCACGGGAACAGTCCCGGACATGGTACATGAAAAACACTCTTCACGGGGCTAGCCTCCAACATACTATAAGAAACCTGACATAACTGTACTCGTCGAAACAACGGTACACGCAAAAGGCGTTTAACTAACAAATGACAATCTACAGAACATGTGAGCAGATACAGAAGTGGACACTGGGTTCCATGAGCTATCAATGCAATGAAAAAGAAATGAATGCTACAAGCATTCTGTCCTGTGTTAACATAAGTCTGTCTCACTTAGAAGCAAGTGCTCTCACACGTGCGCTGGGAAATATTCACAAACCTGTTCGTGTCACAGCAAGTTGCAGGCTCCCTGCACTATCAGACACAACACGTTGACTGGGCCGGCAATTTAAGCAAGAAAATAACTGTAAAACTGGCCTCATAATTATACCTTTACCATAGGTTATAAACCTCGAAGAATGTGTGCATTAAAAGCACGCTATAAAGCTGAATACAAACATATAACTCTGTCTTTCATAGCAAAGACGTTTAAAAGATAGCAATGTCACTCATTGCTGGAGCTCTCTGCTCTCAAAGATAAAACACTTCATTTGTTTCTTGTATCAAACATTCAAATAAATCACGTGTCATCACACTTGACACTAACAAAATAATATTATGGCGCAAACACCACTCTGCTGGATCTGCTTAATGATACGTTGGGAACAGGGTTCGATGCTAGGCAACAACGGAACATTCCTTTCACTTGCAAGGTCTACACTAGACCTGGATGGCTTCTGAGCACATCTCGAATGAAATATAAATGCAGTTACAAAACTGGTAATTACAGTCGATTACCCAAATGATACGACTACTCTAATGAAGTCAGGGGCGTAACATTGACTGGCTGCAATAAGTGCAGTTAAAGAATCATGACCATGGCATCAGTTTGCCATAACAAGAGTCTGCTAAGACTTGAAAATCACCCCAGATAGGGTTAAACAAAGTAGCCTTGAGATGACTACAGTCACGTTTAGCAATAGACAGAAATTGGCGTCCTACGGCGTCCATCAGGTTGCACCAGGGTTGAACAAAATATCAAACCCAAGGGTGACTCACAATCACTGTAAATAAATGACATCTAATTATACTAATTACATTCCCTACCTATGAAATGGCTGTCACTAAGTTCGGCTGATTTACAATCTACACTAATCTAACTATACCACCAATGACTAGAACAAAGAAGGGTTGTACAAACTCTCGTTATGAAGGAGCCCACACTTAGCTCTCAGTCCAACGACAAGGGTTGAACAAAAGCACCTCTGGCTTTCAGGATTGGCATCGTCCTTATCAGAACTTCCATCTTGGCCCTCCCAAAGACCAGGGTTCGGTCTGTCCCTGTAGTTGACATCGTGAATGGGTTGGACATGCCTAGGAAAGGCATCCTCGATTCCTTCTCGTTCGACGTTCTGGAAGTTCCATAATCATGCTCGTTCCATCCGAGACATCTCCCTCATACCATAATGGTACTTAGCCCATTATCTCCGACTCGAACATGGTGTTGTAAATGTCGAACACGTGGTCGGTAATATTAGACATCATGTAGTTCATTATTATTTGAAAATTACGGTATGCTTCGTAGATATCACAGGCGTTAAACATATATCTGGTAACACAGCCTCTACACTTTGCAGATATCATTAATAAATGGCCATGCACTGATCTGCTGTTTCACACGTTCACAGATTCTACTTTTGCAATCACGTGGCATCCGTGAAATGGGCGTCGATTTCTTGTGGATAAATCCACCGTAACAATTTATATAAAATGCGTATTTAGTATAACACCTGTCTAATGTAACAATATCACAATTACCTGTATATTTCGCACCAGGCTCTTAGCCCTCCACAAATCACGTGGGTATAAAAATGTGGGGCTACAGAATCGTCGAAAATTCACAATACTTTCCAAATAAGTTCACTTTACTATTCGTGCTGATCACTACACTTTATAAATCGTGATGCACAGTACAATGGTGCTCGATGACACTTGATAAAGATTCCTCGCTATAAAGCGGACTATTCCCCACGTCTTACACGACGGGTATTTCAACACGCCTCAACCGGGCGGATTCTCAAGACGTAGTGCCCGGAACTGTGTTCCTCGTGGAATTAAGTCGTCAAACTAAGTCGTGTAGCGACTACTTACATTCCTATTTGCGTATCTGCAATGATATTACCATACCTTAAAGTGAAAAAAAAAAAAAAAACATTCTCCAAAATGTTTCAATAATACTGAATGACGAAATGGAATATTCTGAGTCTCGTAGAAAGATAAAGTTGATTAATAAGACCTCAGATAAATAATTAGCAGACTTCACCAAAGTCAAAAGTGCGATCCTCCGCTACTCCAAAGAGAATTGTATAAGCTCACAGCTTCTCGTAGCTTTCTGGGTGTGTTCAAAGGTAGTACATCCCATCATAAATGTGTTATCATGAAAAATATCACATGAACCTTAGCTCAGCGGGTTCATCTGCCTCTCCGTCGTTTCAAATAAAATGTAGGGAGGACATTTTTATTTGACTCAAAGTTCATTCATAAGTGATATTTTTTTAGATTAGCTGCGTTGAAGGTTCCAATGCGCTCTCCTGTCTGAATGTCTTCAATCACGTAACTTCCGTTGTTCAGAGGTTGTCGGATACGACTGGGGCCATAATATAAAGACAGAAATTTCCCATATATGCGGTCTATAGGACTTGAAATTCCGGGTCTCCTTATAAGGATAAGGTCTCCCGCGACTAGTGGTTCTCTGAATCTCTGGCGTCTAGTTCTTCTCAAACGTTTCGCAGCTTGTCTGTCCAAAGTGTCCCTTGCAGCTAAAAGTCTGCTGGCGTGTGATGGTTGTAAACAAGGTGGATTTACAATCACACGATTCCATATTCTCATCGGCATCTAGTTTAAATGCAAAACCATGGGTATTTGACCAGTGCTCTCATGGACTGTTGAGTTAATACATTTTGCCATGATAACTAGGACTTCGGTCCAACGCCAGTGTTCTTCCTGACAATACAATCGACAGAATTTTGCGATAGTAGCCATTACGCATTCTGCTGGGTTGCTCTCTGGATGGCGAATAGAAGATAAAACATGACCTATCTCCAACTCGTTCATAGCATTGGCGAATTCTGCGGAGGTGTACTGTGATCCATGATCAGTCAACAGGAATTGTGGCTTTCCTGCCTCCGGTATCACTTGTCGTCTAATTCTCTGGATAACCTGGTGTGCGGTAGCTTTCTGAATTGGATGAAGCATCGTATACTTCGTGAACACATCAATAGTTACAACAATGAAGCGATTCCCACGGCGGGCCTTCGATATTGGGCCATAAAGGTCCTGTGCGTATAACTCTCTAGGTTGAGTTGGGAGTATTGGCCTAGGAGGTTCCTTCAACAAGTGTGACGTGTACTTGTTCCGCTGGCATGCGTCGCAAGCACGTAAACACTGTCTAACGGTGGTTCCTAGCCTTTTCCAGGTGAAAGACTCCTTGATGGTCGCAATGGTCTTGTCAGTCCCACCATGTCCAATGGATAGATGAACCATAAGAATGACAGATTCTTGATATCTCCTCGGAATGACTGCACGCAGTTGAGTGTGGTCCTCGTCCACAAACTTATACAAGACACGATGATAGATCAAATAGTCATCTGCAAGAGCAGCTGTCCTCGCATAGTGAGCATCCTGTGGATCCATTCGTCGTTCCAGGAAGCGGATAATGTTCCTGAGTTCCTCCTCACGTCGTTGTCCTTCTGGTAGATGACGAAGTCGGCGAAGGTATTCCTCGCATTATCCCTCGATGTCAATGGCATTCACAGTGGCTTCAGGATTCCGGCTGAGAATGTCGGCCAACACATTCTCTCTGCCTGGTCGGTAAACAATTTCCAAGTCAAACTGTTGGAGAAACAGCGTCCAACGTGTGATCCTGTCGCTTGCCAGTCTTGTTCGTAAAATGAAGGTCAGCGCATGGTGGTCGGTCCTCACTACAATCCTCTGGCCTAACAAAAGTTTCTGCCAGTATTCAAGCGCGTAAACAATCGCAAGTGCTTCAATCTCAGTGGTGAAATAATGAGATTCTTGCGCTCTCAAACGTCGACGTAAGAAAGCGATGTAATGACGTTTCTTCTCATCATCCTCCTGCAATAGGATGGCACCTATTCCAATCGCAGATGCATCAGTCTCTAGAATAAAATTCCGGGAGTAGTCTGGATATTCTAACTGAATCGAATCAACCAGCATCTGTTTAGCTTTTCTGAAAGCTGTCTCGCACTCGTCGTCCCAAGCCCATCTGCAATTCTTCTTCAGCAGACCTTGAAGTGGTGCGACAGTCTCAGAATACCTCTCACAATGAGCAGCAAAGAATTGGATAATTCCCAGGAATTGTCTCACGTGTTTCACACGTGTTGGTGTCGGAAATGCAGCAATGGTTCTGATCTTCGCCGGGTTCGGCCTGTAATCATCTCCATTAATTATGTGTCCCACAAATTTGACTTCTCTCTGGAAGAATCGACACTTGTCGAACTTCACTTTGAAATTAGCCTGTCGAAGATTCTCAAAAACAAGGCGTAAAGTTGTTAAATGTTCTTCCTCCGTTTC
The DNA here is from genome assembly GCA_946902985.2 of Meconema thalassinum. Classification (NCBI taxonomy): domain Eukaryota; kingdom Metazoa; phylum Arthropoda; class Insecta; order Orthoptera; family Tettigoniidae; genus Meconema; species Meconema thalassinum. The sequence goes on along the minus strand of OX336393.1, from coordinate 160,820,803 downwards.
CGAGGCTATGATGATGTCATCCACGTAACATATCACCTTCTGTTTTACTTCAGGAGTTAGCTTCGCGTCAAGTGCTCTAATTAATGCAGCTCCGGCATTTTTCACTCCAAAGGGTAGTTTTCGAAAGACATAGGTGGTCTGATCGAACAGAAACCCTGTATACTTCTGAGTATGCTCAGATAATCTTATATGGTAGTAGGATTGTACTAAGTCCAATGACGAAAATATCTTCTTTCCCTTAAATTTTCTGAGGATGTCCCTAATCTTGGGCGGTCGGTCATGCTCAGGAGCTAAGCGTTCGTTTAAGGCCCTCGCATCGAGACAAAGTCTCAAGCTTCCATCCACCTTAACCACAGGTGTTATAGGATTCAAGAAAGGAGTCGATGACTTCTTAATTGTACCTACTGCTTCCATCTCATGGATCTTCTTAGCAGCTTCCTCGCGGTGTTTCTCTGCGATAGGATAAATCTTCTTCTGGAACGGGGAATCATCCAGTAGTACAAGATCGTACTCGTAGTCCAATATCTCACCAGGTGTGGTGTCGAATATATCCTCGTATTCGCTTAATATTGCATCTAGTTTCTCTCGTATGGGTGCTGATAATTGTTCTGCCTCTTCGTCGGCATCTTGTGTCTCCTCAATTTCCTTGCCATTTACAATTCTCAACAACGTTGACTCCGGATTCAAATTCCGGTTCTTCCTCTACTAAATTCATTTGAATGGTTTCGTTCGGCTTAAACTCCACCGTATTACGTCCCATATCAATGATTCCATCGTACTTCCGAATGAAGTCTGCACCCAATATGGCATCATGATGCAAGCCTTTCATCACTAGAAACTCGTGCAAGTACACGTGGCTCGAAATTTCTAAAGTGCATAAAATCTGAACTTTGCACGTTACAACACGGTCAGGTATAACTCCTCTGACTCTTACTGCAGAAACTGGCAGCTCTGTCACCTCAGAGTTTGCTTTCAGTCTGGCATGGCAATCGGCGGAAATGACACTTATCATCGCTCCAGTATCGATGAGAACGTCACATCCATTCAGGGTAGCTACAATCTTCGGTAGACGCGTCAATTCGTAGTTGTGGTTCGTCGTTCGTCTAATAGATCTTCCTGAATCGGCTCCCAGAGTAAGATAGTGGCAGTTACTCTGTGCTCAATCGGGTAAGAATCTACTGGTTTTCGGCGTTTTTTTCTCTCTTGGCGGGAAGTACCGGGCTGGTTTCGCTCCGTTTCTTCCGCCGGAATATTTCGTGTTTCCCGCGAAGTCGGGTTCTGATCTCCCCCTTCTTGGATTTCTTGGAGTTCTCGGAGTTGCTGAAGGTATTCACGACTCTCCTGTGCTCTTCCTCTCCAGTCTCGATCGGTCTGGTATCTGGGGTCCCGATCTCGATTGTATCCTCTACTGTAGCGGTAATCTCTACGGATACCTCCCTGCTGTGGGTTCCGGTTGTTATTCCCTCGGCGGTCGTCATCATAACGACGGTTGTCGTTCGTTCCTCGATCAAAACGTCGGTTCCAGTAACTACGACGGTCATCTCTCCGGTCTCTAGCGTACGGAGTGTTATTCCAATTTCCCCGACCACGATTATATTCATCACGCTGGTCAAGGCTCTCTTGAGTCTGTGTTTGCTGTGGCGTCTGGCACACTTTGTCCACAGTCGTCAAGTTAACGTGTCGCTCATCACGCCTGTCAGCCTTCTGTTGACGGTGTGTTGGAAACTGTTCAGTATTGGCGTCCAATCGTCGCAAGATCTGATCGCACTGCTGAAATGTAGATGCTCCTGCAGCGATCAATACTCGTTGCACGTCTGCAGGGTATTGCCAGACGATGGTATTAACAAGGTCTTGCTCTGACAGTGGGGGTTGCAAACAACGAAGTTTCGCAAGCTGGGTTGCGAATTTGTTCGCATAGCGCGTTGGAGTGTTCGAGCTGTATCGGCGAGTGTACATCTCAGCTCTGATACTTTGCTGGATGTCGCTTGACCAGTAAGTCCTCAGTAAGGCTTCTCTGAAGTCTTGATAGCCTACGAATGAATAGCGGAAGGCCCTGAACCAAGTGCTAGCTTGTCCCTCAAGCAAACGCTCAATGACTCGGAGTTCTCTCTCCGGAGTTACCATTGTGTCCCTTAAGTAGCTCTCCACATTCGCTAAGAATTCTACAGGAGTGATGCCACTTCCAGTGCCTGAGAATCGAGCTGGTTGCTCTTCTCGCGAACGGATGATTGTCACGTTCCCCTGCGTGTGCGCGGGTCTGAATGAACTCGGCGTATTATTATGCGTTGGCGTACTTGTCTCCTGCCTTTGTTGATTATGTGCAGGTTGGAAAGGATCCGCGTTATAATTTAACGCTTGACTCTGCGCTGAACCGGTAACTTGGAATGGTTGTGGTTCCATGGGTGCGCTAAGTTGAAAGAGTGTAGGCATTATCCCTGCGGATTGCGATCCTGGTGTTGCCTGAGAGTCTCCCACCTGTGAAGGTAAATGTATCTCCCTTGGTTGAGTCTCAAGTCGGTCGAGACGTCTCTCGATAATTTCGAGTCCTGGGATAGTCTTAGCTGCGACCTTGTTTCCCAAATCGTTGAGCTGCAACTCAATTCTCTCGACTTTACCTTTGAGATTGGTGTCGACTTCACGAATAGCTGTCCTCAAGTTGTAACTGAGGTCTAACCTCTCGGTTATTGCGACTTCCTCAAATCTTTTCTGCAATGAGTTGATTTCCCCCTCGACTTTGGACACGTTGTCCTTGATCCGACCTACGTCATCCTTGACTTCGGCTACCTTCGCCTCCATTGTAATTTTGTGCTCATTAAGGTCACCCCTCAACAGCATTACATCGACCTTATTTTCCTCTCGATGAATGTCTACTGTCTCTCGTAGCCCTGTTACGGTCTCGGTTAATTCCGTAATGTTCCCCTGATTCGCACGCAACTCGTCCTTGACCTGGGTCAAACTATCGACGATTGCCCCGACATTATTATTGACGGCACCTCTCATCAGTACGAGTCCTATTTTCATGGTAGCCATGTCCTTCTTGACGTTGTCCATGAATCCCTCGACGTGAGTTAATCGAGTTCCAAATTCCTCTCGAGTATGGTCTAAGTCAGCCCTCATATAGACCTGAACTCTATTAATAGTAGTTTGAATCTGAGCGGTGTGCTCCTCTAATCGGGTCTGCACGTCCTCCCTAGCTCTATTCATTTGATCTGTCAAATTATCAGTACGCTGGTTAGCCTCCTGATGGTGTCGTATTACGTCAACCCTAACAGCTGCTAAACCTGCCGTAAGATCATTTCTGGCCTCTATTCTATGAGCGTCCATGTCGGCCCTGACCTGCGTTAGATCAGCCCTAACATTATTAATTGACTGTGTGTTAACCTCGAGATCCTGTCTAATCTGGTCCACATGACCGCTTACATTATCAATTGATCGGGTGTTAACCTCAAGATCCTGTCTAACATTATTAATCGACTGGGTGTTAACTTCTAAATCACCTCGGACATTATTGACAGCTTGGGTATTCTCACCCAAGTCACCATGGACTTCACCTAAGTCAGCAGTAATCTGCTGGAGATTGGCATTGACACCTGCCAACATCTCCCCAAACACACGACGAATTGTTTCCTCATCCATGACAAGAAATTATTGAGAAAGAGAGGGAGCAATCTCTAATGGAACTTACAGCTATGATTAGTTACTTGGTGGTATAAAGCTTGTTTCATTCAAATAAACATCACGAGTACAGCTGGAGTATGCAAACTAAGTGCTTCTACATTTACAAAGACAACGGCGAGCAAAGCAAAGTATTACATTTACTCAGGATGAGGCATCATCAAAGAAAATCCTATCCATCATTTATCTAACACAAAAGCCTCACCCCATGGACTTGTATCAAACATGAATGCCATGTGGTTAATTGATCTGCAGTACGACTTTCTAAGTTCGTCCCAGTCCGGTCAATTTACCATTGATCAACATTAAGATCCTCTTAAATAACATGGAACTGACGGTCACCACGTTATGGTCGGCACATGAGTTGGGCGCCACTTAAATAACTAGTAATGTATGTGCCCGTTAGAGGAGCTGCCAGGACAGCCAACAACCGAAATGACTTCCCTAACATCTCATCCGGCGGACCTATTTGCCGAGAGGATCAGGTGAACTTCCAAACAGGCCAAAGCAGCACGAGAATCCATCGTCCACGGGGATCGTGGTACATGGTGACAAAGGTCATAGACCGCCTAAGGAAAGGTTCACCTTAAAAGCTAGACTGAGAAAGGAAACATCCAGACTTATGTAAAACATCGTAAAAAATTATTTTTAAATCAACAAACCCCTATCCTAGTTCGGAGGGTTTCTATCGGCTAATCCGCAGCTAATAAATAATCAAAAATAAAGAGCAGGTCCCTACCAGAGAAGTTACAGCAAACCCTCGCGAAAGATCTGTCTCACAATATTAAAGCAACAACAGCAACACTAGGAAAATGGTACGACGAAAAAGCCTAGGTCAAGTTACAAGATCAAGCTAATATCGGAATTTACATTTAACAAGGTAGCAAAACAAATCTAAGTTAGGATGATACCATTTCCACATTTACATTTAATATTAATTCATCTAGCTAAGTCCTATCAATTAATTACAAAATTTACGGCGGTGACGTCCGTAATATCAAACAATTACAATCAAAGCTATGTGACAAGCCATAAAAAACATCTAAGACATTCTTACGAACTAGGTGCTAATCAGCACACAAAAGGGTAACATAGAGGATTCGTACACTTTTACATCAATAATTAAATAAATACAAGACCACAGTTTTATTCAAAGCCTGCCTACACCTTGGTTTACTGTTTGTAAGCCATAGTCATTTAACGTGTGTAATTACGGTGACGACTGCGTAGTGAAGACTACGTCTAACATCGTATGGCCTGCGCTCCACCAGCTACGAACTAAAGGTTCGAGCAAGCTTCAGTCGCTACAAAAAGTGTCAGCTGTCCTAAAGTCATTTCCTCCAGGAAATGCCTTCATTAGCACGGCTATGTCAGCAGATTCCAAATGCAAATGAACAAGGTTAAATAGAAAGTATTCGTTAGTTATATTTTGTTTATCAAAATTATGCGTTTTATTATTAAGATGTCGGTTTAGATTATCGTTGGTTTATGGCGAATAATAGCTGACAAGCCTTGGCACGGAGCGTCTCCCTGAGATCATCTCTGCCAAAAAGCCTCGACTCAAAAGTCGGAATACAATCAACGAGCAATAACAACTCGGACACACAATAACACAAGTTACCAGCGGCGCACAGCTCGCGTTCAATAACTCTGGGACGGGCCTGGACACATCAGTTACCCTCCCTAAATATCTGGTCCACGGGAACAGTCCCGGACATGTTACATGAAAAACACTCTTCACGGGGCTAGCCTCCAACATACTATAAGAAACCTGACATAACTGTACTCGTCGAAACAACGGTACACGCAAAAGGCGTTTAACTAACAAATGACAATCTACAGAACATGTGAGCAGATACAGAAGTGGACGCTGGGTTCCATGAGCTATCAATGCAATGAAAAATAAATGAATGCTACAAGCATTCTGTCCTGTGTTAATATAAGTCTGTCTCACTTAGAAGCAAGCGCTCTCACACGTGCACTGGGAAATATTCACAAACCTGTTCGTGTCACAGCAAGTTGCAGGCTCCCTGCACTATCAGACACAACACGTTGACTGGGCCGGCAATTTAAGCAAGAAAATAACTGTAAAACTGGCCTCATAATTATACCTTTACCATAGGTTATAAACCTCGAAGAATGTGTGCATTAAAAGCACGCTATAAAGCTGAATACAAACATATAACTCTGTCTTTCATAGCAAAGACGTTTAAAAGATAGCAATGTCACTCATTGCTGGAGCTCTCTGCTCTCAAAGATAAAACACTTCATTTGTTTCTTGTATCAAACATTCAAATAAATCACGTGTCATCACACTTGACACTAACAAAATAATATTATGGCGCAAACACCACTCTGCTGGATCTGCTTAATGATACGTTGGGAACAGGGTTCGATGCTAGGCAACAACGGAACTTTCCTTTCACGTGCAAGGTCTACACTTGACCTGGATGGCTTCTGAGCACATCTCGAATGAAATATAAATGCAGTTACAAAACTGGTAATTACAGTCGATTACCCAAATGATACGACTACTCTAATGAAGTCAGGGGCGTAACATTGACTGGCTGCAATAAGTGCAGTTAAAGAATCATGACCATGGCATCAGTTTGCCATAACAAGAGTCTGCTAAGACTTGAAAATCACCCCAGATAGGGTTAAACAAAGTAGCCTTGAGATGACTACAGTCACGTTTAGCAATAGACAGAAATTGGCGTCCTACGACGTCCATCAGGTTGCACCAGGGTTGAACAAAATATCAAACCCAAGGGTGACTCACAATCACTGTAAATAAATGACATCTAATTATACTAATTACATTCCCTACCTCCTGTCACAATTTCATTCCAGCAACACTCTCCACTATCATTTCATTTCATCTGACATTCATTTAATCATTGCCCCAGGGGAGTGCGACAGGCTTCGGCAGCCGGCACATTTCATATCCTCGCCGCTAGATGGGGGCTTCATTCATTCCATTCCTGACCCGGTCGGAGACTGGAAACAGGCTGTGGATTTTTACATTCCCTACCTATGAAATGGCTGTCACTAAGTTCGGCTGATTTACAATCTACACTAATCTAACTATACCACCAATGACTAGAACAAAGAAGGGTTGTACAAACTCACGATATGAAGGAGCCCACACTTAGCTCTCAGTCCAACGACAAGGGTTGAACAAAAGCACCTCTGGCTTTCAGGATTGGCATCGTCCTTATCAGAACTTCCATCTTGGCTCTCCCAAAGACCAGGGTTCGGTCTGTCCCTGTAGTTGACATCGTGAATGGGTTGGACATGCCTCGATTCCTTCCTTCTCGTTCGACGTTCTTGAAGTTCCATAATCATGCTCGTTCCATCCGAGACATCTCCCTCATACCATAATGGAACTTAGCCCATTATCTCCGACTCGAACATGGTGTTGTAAATGTCGAACACGTGGTCGGTAATATTAGACATCATGTAGTTCATTATTACTTGAAAATTACGGTATGCTACGTAGATATCACAGGCGTTAAACATATATCTGGTAACACAGCCTCTACACTTTGCAGATATCATTAATAAATGGCCATGCACTGATCTGCTGTTTCACACGTGCACAGATTCTACTTTTGCAATCACGTGGCATCCGTGAAATGGGCGTCGATTTCTTGTGGATAAATCCACCGTAGCAATTTATATAAGATGCGTATTTAGTATAACACCTGTCTAATGTAACAATATCACAATTACCTGTATATTTCGCACCAGGCTCTTAGCCCTCCACAAATCACGTGGGTATAAAAATGTGGTGCTACAGAATCGTCGAAAATTCACAATACTTTCCAAATAAGTTCACTTTACTATTCGTGCTGATCACTACACTTTATAAAACGTGATGCACAGTACAATGGTGCTCGATGACACTTGATAAAGATTCCTCGCTATAAAGCGGACTATTCCCCACGTCTTACACGTCGGGTATTTCAACACGCCTCAACCGGGCGGATTCTCAAGACGTAGTGCCCAGAACTGTGTTCCTCGTGGAATCAAGTCGTCAAACTAAGTCGTGTAGCGACTACTTACATTCCTATTTGCGTATCTGCAATGATATCACCATACCTTAAAGTGAAAAAAAAAAACTCCAAAATGTTTCAATAATACTGAATGACGAAATGGAATATTCTGAGTCTCGTAGAAAGATAAAGTTGATTAATAAGACCTCAGATAAATAATTAGCAGACTTCACCAAAGTCAAAAGTGCGATCCTCCGCTACTCCAAAGAGAATTGTATAAGCTCACAGCTTCTCGTAGCTTTCTGGGTGTGTTCAAAGGTAGTACATCCCATCATAAATTTGTTGTCATGAAAAATATCACATGAACCTTAGCTCAGCGGGTTCACTATGCATAATCACATGTTATGATGGCCTTCTCCCTTGTAAAATTCCAATCCGGAGGTAAACTAGTCCCCCGTTCGGATCTCCGGGTGGGGACTACTCGAGAGGGGGTTAACATCACAGAAGTGACAAAGAGGAAATCTGACATTCTACGGATCAGAACGTGGAATGTTAAAAGTCTGCTAGACAGTGGAAGGTAGGAAAACTTAGAAAGGGAAATGGATAGGCTGACATAAGCTCTGACCACAATCTGGTTGTTATGATATGCAGATTAAAGTTGAAGAAACTGAAGAAAAGTCAAATGCCAAAACGGTGGGCAATAGACAGACTGAGAAAGAAGGATGTAAACGAAAGAAGTATAAAGGAAGGACTAATGAAACATCCTAAACAAACTTCAATTGCAGACGAATGGACACTTTTGAAGAATGAAATAACAAAATCCGCAGAAGAAAACATTGGTAGGAAAGAAAGAATAGGTAGAAAACCGTGGATCACTCAGGATATACTAGAATTGATGGATGAAATGCGGAAACACAAGAATCTAAGAGATGAAAAGGGGAAAGCAGAATACAGACGTTTGAGAAATGAAGTTAATAAGAAGTGCAAGGAAGCAAAAGAAGAATGGCTGAAAGAGAAATGTGCAGGTATAGAAAATTGTCTGAAATTAGGAAAAGTAGACACAGCTTATCGAAGGATTTGGAATACTTTTGGGTAAAAAAGATAAAGTGCTGTAATATTAAGGACACAGATGAAAAGCCTCTAACAGATAGGGAAGAAAAGGTTGAGAGATGGAAAGCTTACATAGAGTGTTTGTATAAGGGAAAGGAGATTGAGAATCATGTAATGGAAAGGGAAGAGGAAATTGATGAGGATGTGAAAGGAGATTTAATATTTAGACCAGAATTTGGCAGAGCATTGGAAGACTTAAGCAGGAACAAAGCACCAGGCATAGGCATAGGTGATGATGGTCTGATCAGGGTATTTCACTTGGTGTGTAGGATTTAAGAGTCAAGTGAGGTACCATCTGATTTCAAGAAGAATGTTATCATCCCTATACCGAAGAAAGTAGGAGCTGACAGATGTGAAGATTACCGTGCAATCAGCTTGATTACTCATGGTTCAAAGATCCTGTCTAGAATAATTTACAAGAGGATGGAAAGGAAGATGGAAGCGGAGTTGGGTGAAGACCAGTTTGGTTTCAGGAGAAATGTAGGAACAAGGGAAGCTGTACTACGTCTTATGCTGATTTTGGAAGGCAGAATAAGGAAAGATAAGAGAACGTTCATGGCATTTGTAGACACAGAAAAGGCTTTTGATAACGTTGATTGGGCTAAATTGTATGATATTTTGAAAACTATGGGAATCAAGTACAGGGATAGGAGGGTGATCTACAATCTATACAGATCTATACAGATCTATACAGATTCGAGCTGAAGGACATGAGAGAGAATCTGGTATTCAGAAAGGTTTAAGGCAAGGCTGCAACTTATCACCCATACTTTTCAATCTTTACATTGAACAAGCATTGAAGGAAATTGGAGACAATTTTAAAGTGGGAGTGAAGATCCAAGGAGAAATAATTTCTACTCTGAGATTTGCTGATGACATCGTCTTTTTGGCCGACACACCTGAGGATTTGAATGTTTTTTTGAATGGTATGGACTCTGTCTTGAGGAAAAATTTCATGATGAAAATTAATAAATGTAAAACAAAAATATTAGAATGCAATCGAAATAAATCAGAAACCTCTATGGACATTAAGTTGGCAGGTGAAAAACTAAAGGAAGTAGGAGACTTCTGTTACTTAGGAAGCAAAATAACCAGTGATGGACGAAGCAAAGAGGATATAAGAAGTAGGATAGCACAGTCAAGGAAAGCATTTCTACAAAAATAGGAATATGTTGACATCGAATATACAGTAGATTTAGGTATTAAGAAGTCAGTTTTGAAAGCCTTTGCCAGGAGCGTGGCACTCTATAGAAGAGAAGCTTGGACTGTTGGTGCAGCAGAAAAGAGGAGAATAGAAGCGTTTGAAATGTGTTACAGGAGAATGATGAAGATCAGACGGGTAGATATGGTAACAAATGAAGAGGTATTGAGACGAGTGGTAGAGGAGAGATGTTTCTGGCGACTGCTAATGAAGAGAAGAGATAGATTGGTGGGACATATACTAAGACACCCAGGAAAAGCAAGCTTAGTTATGGAAGGAAGGTTCGAGGACAAGAACTGTAGGGGTAGACCAAGGTTAGAATATGTTGAACAGATTGCCTCGGATGTAGGGTGTGGTAGCTAGTTAGAGATGAAACGATTAGCTCAGGACAGGGAGAAATGTATAGCTGCTTCAAACCAGCCAAAAGACTGAAGACTCGAACAACAACATAGATTGCGATTTATTGCTTAGGGAAGTTACCTTCGTCTATTTCTGTTTCGTATGTCAGAATAAGAATGCCTGCTGGAAATGACAGATATGAATGACGGAGAGGCAGCCTACCGAGCTACCTACTGTAATTAGCAGAGACAAGAGATGTCTCAGAATTCTAATGGTGCTTTTTCATCATCATCATCATCATCATAATCATTATTATTATTATTATTATTATTATTATTATTATTTCCAACCCATATTATTGCAGTTTCTACGGGGTTGGGGTTGAACTAAGATGATTTTTTAAAATGTGGCGAATTTTTATTACGGCCGGGTGCCCTTCCTGACGCCGGCCTCACCAGAATAGTTAATGGAGATATAATCACTGAAACTGGGCAAAGAATTGGATGGAAGCGTCAGTGGCTGGCATTTGCCTGGAGCTAAAATTTGGAAACCATGAAAACCATTTCAAGAACAGTTGACGATGGGGTTCGTACCCACTGGTCTTCCGAGTCCAGAGATAGTCTGGTCCCAGAAATTTGTGCCTCAACGCGAGTAACTACCCCAGTCATTATTATTATTATTATTATTATTATTATTATTATTAGACTATTATTATGATAGACAGAGTATACTCATTTCGATTTTCTCAGTCCTCACTGTGGCTTTCTAGGGTAAATTGTTTTCCAGCAACGTATCAATGTAAAAATAAAAATTCTGCCTTTCCTGTTACCCTTAGATGCCGGACAGATGTGTAGCTCCATGGTGTAACTGAAAGTCCAATTATGACAGCACTAAGAGTGAAGGGTTTGTGCAATGTGTATGTGGGGTATGTGTATGAGCAATGTTACATGTTCTCAAAAGACGAATAAACACGAAAATGGTGATACTGTTAAGCTAATAATTGCAATTGCATCGAACATTCTTCTGAACAATTACTCCAAAATGATGACAGACGCATTGAATAGAACTACTTCAATTGAAAGTAAGATACAAAAATTGTTAGCACTTACATGAAGAATTTATTTGATTCTTGTCATGTCTTAGTATAAGGTAAATTTATGTGAAGTAATTTTATCAGTTTTATAGTTTTTTTGACTAATTATTAAATAACTTGGTACATCAAAATCTTCTTTTGTCATCTACAGTATACGCACCTTCCCCCGTCCATACATATATAGTGAACTTCTTTCCAATAATCCGATTTCAAATTAAAATATTGAGAGACAGCCAACGAGCTAGAGAAAGGTATATAGAGAGGCAAGGAGCCGCGTAGCAGCGCTCTGGGCGGAGGCAACTTGAGTTAAGGCGGCCATGATTCAGAACGTCGTCTGACAAGAGCTTGTTGTGATTGTTCGCGTTGAGCGGGAACATGTGTTGAATGAAATTTATTAAAAAATACATTGACCATGCCATCAGTGAGTTCGTCATTCAATTGTACGAATAGAAGTTATAAGACAACAGGAGTGTTGTATTTCAGGTAAGAAATGTCATCCAAATTCATAAATTAATGAGGTAGACCCTTTACGAAAACGTGATGCAGCAGTTTAAGTTTGTGTGATATTTACATTTCAGATTCCCTTTGCAGAACCAGGAACTAACAAAACAATGGGTTGTCAACATGAAAATCAATAAATGGCACCCCGCGAGATACAGCTTAACTTGTCTCTACACTTTGAAGATAAATATATGTGTGTAGCAAATGAAAGGCAACGTCTACTAGATAATGCAGTACCTACAATTTTCAATTTTCCTGCACATCTGCAGAAGAAGCAGGCCTGTAGATCTTCGCCGAAGAAGCGTAGTTTCCAGGAAACTACAGAACACTCGCATTCAGATACGGTACATTGTTGCAGAAGACCTTGATATCAGCAGGTAGCCTAAATATATTAGGCTGTTTTAAAATTTAAGCAAAGATAGTTGTGAGCCATAATCATAATTACGGTAATAATAATATCGTATGGCCTCGGGTGCCGGGTGCAAGTTTTGTTATTTGACACCCAGAGGGTAGCTTGCATGTCGAATTTTATTGTTCCTTGAAGCACTATGAAAGTTCTAGTAGAGAAATGAGGAACTTTGTGTTGCCAGAAAATCCCGAGATTAATTTTGCTATTACCAACACGGCCTACTGAATTCAAATGGGTTCTTTAACATGCCAACATCGTGTGACATGTGTATCGTGATTTTTTCCGCCTTTCAAAAATCACTTACCACGGCCAGGAGCGAACCTGCAAGCTTGGGGGGTTAGTAATCCGACACGATAACCACCCACCGACCGTGGGAAGCTATAAAATAAAATATATTGTTCAAATATCAATCTTCGTAAGCCAACGAGGTATACTTTCTCTAGCTCGTTGTTTTGAACTAATTATGGGAAACGTAACAGGCTTTACTAATCTTTTATTTTTTCCTTCTTTCTTCCTTTCTTTCTTTCTTTCTTCTCAGAAATTTCAGATGGAAAGCTTATTTGCGATTCCAGCAGAAAGATGCCAATATACGGTTTGATTATTGATATCTTAAGTGTGATACAACTAGCAGAAACATACGTGTGGGGACAGCTAATAGGACGTGTTTAATTGCGAGGGTACGCCCATCCATGAATTCCAACTGTAAGCCTACAGAGTGTGACCTACTTGTGACAACTGCAACAGCAAATATTCATGGTGTCAATGGGAAGGACGATACTATGCTGACAGACAGATCATGGTTACTGTGCACATTATAATTCACCGAGCTTGAATGTAGGAAATGTTGTTCATTACATAGCAGGAAGTGTCGTTCGCCAAGTGTCTAAAACAATTTTCTTGTATTGAATGCCTAGAAGTGCTTTTATCAGGTCAAGATGTTCAGAAAGAAGGAGTGATTAAAGAGAAAGACGTGAAAGAATGCCCTATGAATCCATCAAATGATGTAGTGAAATTATGTAAAACAGCTGAGACGCTGAGAGTGTCATCAGGAAGAATGAGTGTATGTTGCGAAAGAACACGAATAATCTCATGCTGAAGTTGCAGACAGATGTCTATGATATGCTGCCGGGTTATCTGTTTCTGAAATCTGACCATCTATTTACAGCTACTGAACCGGGGGAAAAGCCTCACTATGCTTCACTCATCGAGCGAATTGCGAAACAGTATTTATTATAAATGCAGGCTTCACACTTCTGCAGAAATACAGCTCAACGTGAGAGGTCAACAGGTGCGTCAGTTGTACACAAAACGTTTTATTTTTAAAGGAGAATGGAATCATGCAATGTACTGTGCATAAGCAACGTACCTTATTGTCTTGTAAGATGATTGTGTTAGTTTTCGTTCAATGTATAAACAAAATACACATTAAATTGTCAGGCCTTACGTAGCCCTAATCTTACGCCTCGTTAGTCACGCCTCTCTCTCCCTGCCTCCCACCCTCTTGACAGAGTATATCATGGCGGCTGCCAGTTCAACCTTCTTCAAATATGGCGGCGCCATTTCCACTCTTACCTTTCTCTAGCTCGTTGGAGACACAATGTCTTCTCTGCCCTACGCGCACGGCCAGACCCGGAAGTATGACGCTAGCGAAGCGGTGTTGCAATTCGGTGTGGTCAAGGCCTGGTTAAATGTAGGTATGATATAAGTCGTGATCATATTTGGGACGGCTGGGTGGGATACAGACAGCGGACGAGTCAACATCTATTATTACATCATCTCCAGATTTTTTCAGACCATTACTACAGATATTTTGGCTAATTTTTGTACTTTAGAAAGGTTATCAAGGAGTGATCGATCATTCATTTTTACATGCATTTCGACAAACCTCTGATCAAAATTAAAATGTATGGTTATGATGGGAGGCTATGAGATCTAGTGGTCTTGTCGGCTGGGAATATTGGCCGATTAATGATTCATTACTGAGAGTGAACTGTATGAAGGAGTTTTGATCACCTTTTCGCAGTAAAGACCGCGATTCCCACCCTAATCCCTTTCGCTCTATGTCATGCCATAAACAGATTTTTTTAAAAATATTAAACCTAACTGGTATTTTTGTCGAGTTCTCTCTACTCTTCCTCTTTATATATATTGTAATCTTGGAACAAATTGTCAAGCTCGTTATTCTGTATGAATTTTGCTATAATATCACACATGTCGCAAAACTAAGTAAATTTCGCTTTTAAAATGACATTCCATCGTAAAGATGTCTCAAAATCGCATCAAAATATATTTCGTCGCATTTATCTTGCCACTAGACATAAGTTAGTGTATTTTGCAAGTCACGAGTCCATCTGCGTCGTAGGCCTACTAATCTATACACGGACGCTCCAAAGAAGTAGCCTAATGTTTTAATATTCCCTTATCTTAATAGATATTTTGCGTGATGAGTTAATCGTAAGATGTAATGAAATTATAGACAATACACACATAGCCTACTCTTGCCCATGATAAGACTCGAACCGACACCTGCCTGACCAGTTAGTTACACCTAACATCACACAGATGTGAGTGGCCTCTGCCATATACTGATTATCATAAGCGTTATCGCATGGCCCTGGGCAATGAACTCACTTGACCTTGAACAACATGCTTAACATTGTTCCCCTTCTTTCTCAAGTCGCATTGATACAGAATCGCGTTGAACGCTTGTTCATTAATCTCCTACCTGATTCAAATCGCTGCGGCGTCGTCGCGTCGTAAGCGAGGAATCTGCGCCTGAGAATATGCTCAGGATTTTAGATTATTTTGTCTTTTCCCCTTAACCTGTATTTTTTTTTCAGGAAGCAAATCCAATTTTGGGTAGCACGTGGATACATGAGTCAATAGCATTTTTTTACTATAGGCCTATTATTATTATTGCTCATACGAACTAATTGCGGTAGATGCGCCGATTCCCTACATAAATGGGGGATGACATCCTCCCCGCTCTGTGATTGTGGTGCTGAACTCAAACGGTTCAGCAAATTGTCCAAGCGTGCCCCTTACGAGCATTTCATGGTGACCCGCAGGAGTTCCTCTTCGCAACAAATAAGGCTATGGAATACATCACAATTCTGGATATCTGTTTGTGACTCAGTGTATTGATTATTATGTAAATATGTATATAGACTATAATTATATTTGTGCAATGTGTTTCCAAACTCTAAATAAATAAATAAATAAATAAATAAATAAATAAATAAATAAATAAATAAATAAATATTGCTCAATCAGTGAGTACATCACACAAGGACATTGGGCCAAGCTACTCCAAACTTGGAAGACGAGTGGATTGAAACCGTCGGTCATTTAAAAAAGTATGAAAGGAGACATGAGATCTACACGGGCCATATGTCCGTGTGTCTGCCCCCCCCCCCCCCCTATCAATTCTCAAACTATGAAACTGAATTACATAACATTTGGTACCGAGGTAGAACTGGTATAGGACACACCAATGCCATGTTTCATATTGCCGCCATCTTAAACCAAGTGTTCAATGCTTATAAAGCATTCTGACTAAACTAATCGTCGGTTCTCTACTACATTTTGTAAATAACAAGTCTTCACATGAGAAACATATGAGGCAGAAACTAGAAGGTCATCAGCTGCATAATTTCAAGATGGTGGCCATGCGAATCATGCAAGCATTATAATACATAACTTATGATCCAATGAATCAATGCTCGCAGTACTTGACATTCAGATATTGCTACCAACTTGAAGATTATACGAGAGTGAATATTACGCGCAGCCACCATCTTGACATGAAATATATAAATAAATAAAACTCATCACACGAGAGTTATAGTAACTAAAGTGACAAGGTAGGACCGTATATGTGACCTTGTATGGTCAACCCAAAAGAACACAGACTTCATACACTCAAGATGGCGGTTGCGTGAACTATTAGAACATAAAAATCAACAATACATGAAGTAATCACGAAATTAAGACGAATCTTCGCAATTCAGGGGCAGTTGACCTCGTAATTCCACCCTTTAAAACAACAATAACTAACTAACTAACTAATCTTCGCAAGAAATGATTCAGTTTAGGGGCTGCGACAACGCGGTCATGTAGCCCCGTGTACTTTGGGTGTGTGTAGAATCTGTCTGATAACCGGTGTTAATATTTTGATGACCGTATTAGCGTGTGTATCTGTTTTAATTCAAGTAAGGACTGCACACGATCAATTTTCAAGTAGTTCCTACTTTTGCCGCCAAACGCCACCGTCAACGACCAACTAGTTCAGAAATTAGTTACCAGATGCCACCACAGTCGCCTCCTGACGACGAACGTTAGTCAAATGTTTAACCTATATTAATTTAGCTTCACACAGGTGTAATTAGTATAAGGTCCTTTAACATGCCATAAATCTATGACATGGGACCGCCGGCTTTACTTTCCCTCCGAAGGAAGACATACTGAGGGATTTTAACGTTCTAAAAAAATCCGACTACTTCGGCCGGTTTTGAACCCGCGATCTTAGGCATAGAAGCTCAGAATGCTACCGCAATAAATGAGTATAATATAAAGGTTAACTTGCGTTAGTGGAAAGATTATCACATGAATATGGCGCACAGTAGCCATCTTGAAATTTAAAAATAAATTTATAACTCTCACTATTTCAGAGCTATCATAGCGAAATGTAGTAATGAAGTAGGGCTTTAAAAGTCGATTCGTATGCTCAACGCAAAATAACGACTCTACACATTCAAGATGGCGGCCAGGCGTGTTATTAAAATATACAAATATATAAATAAGGATAATATAATAGCACAATTAAGACATTTGGTAGGCAAGGAGTATCATGTAAAAGCAATAGAAGCATTAGTGATAAATTTATCACAACGAATATAGCGCGCAATGACCATTCTGAAATGTCCTAGTTTAAAAATAAATAACTCTATGTTTTAGAGCTACGGTAACGAAAATTTGCGACAGAGTGGAGATTTATATGTAGCTTTGTTTGCGCAAAGCAAAATAACAGGGACTCCAAACTTTCAAAATGGTGGCTGGGCGTACTAGACTATTAAAACGTAATAATGAAACACTTAGAAAGTACTATAATTGCGCAATTAAAACGAAACTTAGTAAGAAAGAAGTACCATATGAGGGACCTTGCTGAAATAAGCCGTAAGTACAGTATAACAGTTTGAATGCAACGCGCATCTTGAAAATAAAGAATTTGATAATGAATAACTCAAAGTACTTTGTAGCTACAATAACGAAAATTACTAGTAATGTAGAACCGGGTACTCCGGTTTTCCCTGTCAAAGTTTCATTCCAGCAACACTCTCCACCATCATTTCATTTCATCTGTCATGCATTTAATCATTGCCCCAGAGGAGTGCGTCAGGCCTCGGCAGCCGGCACAGTCCAAATCCTCGCCGCTAGATGGGGGCTTCATTCATTCCATTCCTGACCCGGTCGGAGACTGGAAGCAGGCTGTGGATTTTAATTTTCACTAGTAATGTAGAACCTTGTAAGTGGCTTCCCGTGACCAAGTCAAAAGAACAGCGACTCCATACATTCATGATGGTGGCTGAGCGTATATTTAAAACTTGAATATCATTAACCATGTTATAATAGCACAATTCACGCGAAACTTGGTGAAAGAGAAGTACAATATAAAATACATTGCTAGCATTACTCATAAGAATATCACATTGAATATTGCGCGCAGGGGCTATCATGAAATTACGGAATATAAAAATAAATAATTCCATACATTTTAGAGATACAATACGGTTACTAAAATTAGTACCGTAGGTATTAAAGTAGAACTATATATGAGCTTAGTATGCCCAAGGTAAAAACAGCTAGGCCTGTGTGTCGATTCATTTCGTCAAGGTAGCCAACTTTTGCACTCTTGCTTAGCTAACGCAAGACCAACTACAATACTCTTGTAGTTGGTCTTGGCTAACGTTGCTATGAACACAATCGCAGCAGATCATCGATCTTCATGTCTCAGAAAAATTCCGTGATCTGGAACTGACAATGAGGACAAAGTAGAGATTTTTTTAAAATGTATTTAGGTGGCCAGTTTTAACCTCAAAATGTGTACAGGTTTGATCCAATTAAACGTAAGCCTTCTATTAAACAGATTTTACTGTAGGTGTATTTTGTTGTCATACAAAATAGTCATATACGTACCGCTTTGTGGTAGGTCTATAGAGGTTAGCGTTATTTTCTACGACGTCAGATTATACGTGGATGACGCAGAAATTTATAAACATCCAAATAATTTCTATCAAAATGGAATAGCCCAGGCATATTAAGTTTTAACCTAAAAAAAATAATGTAAAGCTGAAATTTTGCATAGATGTTCCCTAGTACCCTAGTAACAAATTCTGAAAAGTCCCCATCTCTGCGGCGTCCGCGTCATAGTTTTTAGAGCGTTCAAAAGGGCTTAAATGGGGCCTAAGTGCCAAAAACAGCATTTTTGCTTCCTGCGTTCAAAATATTCATCCAAAATCAGTTCTAATGAGCTTTGATAGTAATAAGAGAAGGACTGCGTTATATATAACGCCCTTATTGGTCGTAATTATTGCCATACATTTAAACATATGAGTAATCAAACATTTTTAGCTCAACTTTTCTCACAAAAATTTGTCATTAGCCGGGACTTATCGTGTAAACAGCTGCTGATAGTGACTAAAGACCCCTCAAGTAAACGTTTTAAAGCACACTTGTAGCTTTAAAACGATACATTGCCCATGTTCGTCCGACAAACAGCAGCAGAGATACAGTTACAAATATAAAAGTGGAAGTGTGGCAGTCGCTTTCCGAACGAACGTCCATTTACGCTGGTGAGCTCCATCTATTCACCTTTGCTGACTCCATTTTGTATCTTTGCTCAATAACTTTTAGGATGGTATTCCTTTGAATCCAGGTAAACTAGCAGAAACAGTTTGCATAGAACAAAACGAGTTTAATGCAGTTAGTAGTTAAACGTACATTCATAATATGCATAATGCAAATAATAACAAAACAAAACATAAAAAGCTTTCTTTAGACAAAGAACACTTGCAAAACAAAGCTTAAATCGGACTCAATCGTCCTCCTCATCGTCTGAGCCATCAAATGTGACGTTGCCACATGCTTTTTCACTGCAGTGCCCACACATTAAGGAGCATGGGCAATGTATCGTTTTAAAGCTCCAAGTGTACTTTACAACTTTTACTTCGGGTCTTTAGTCGCTATCAGCAGAACTCACACCGGCTGCCAAAAGAGCTCTTGCATTTGCAGGACACCAAATTGAGGAGGTGATCTGGAGCAGCTGGAAGATGAGTTGTCACTGGTACTAAAGCCGAGTGTTGGATTTTCCATCTCCATTGGGTTGGGTCCAAAGAAAATCCTAACCATTCCTGAACTTGCAAATATACCCGCAGTGAATGTTGTTTGCATGCCGCCGAAGTCGGCGGAAGTGAAGCCAGCTGAAATGATGCTGTGACCGGTTGTTTGGCAATTTTTTTTGGGCTGTATTTCACTGCCAAAAGTTCGTCGAGGCTTTTGCACTCCCGATTTGGCACTATCGTAGAGACAAATGGCGAACTTCTCTCCAGCTGATATTAGGGCCTTTTCATCTGGAGCCGTAGAGACGAATACCTTCATTTCCTCGCGTGAAGATGCGGAATCCTTCAATATTTTCCAGGCTTGCTGTTTGATGTACTCTACCCACAGCTTTCCTGTGCGAGATTTCTGGCTCATTGAAGAAAATGTGTCATGAAGCGACTCTTTGAGACGTTGAAGGCAAGGATATGATAGCAAGTCGTTGGCGGCGCCTTCTTGGAAAGCGGTAAAAAGCGCCTGTATTTCGTCCTTGTCATCCTTCAGCCCGTCGTTCATGTTGAGTAACATTGTCCCGACAGCCTGTTTTGTCAGAAAATCCACTCTGAGGGCTCTAGAACATACACAGTTTCGCGTTATTGATACATTTGAAAATGAAGGCATAACGTAATCATTTTTAAGAGCGAGCTAATTGCAAGCCTAACTAGAATATGCATGTCCAGACATCATGTGAGTCACTGACGATTTAGCGTATATTTCCGCCCAGATCTCCTCCAAACCGCTTCCATTCATCACGTAGCCGATTGCCCCAAGAAACGACATCAGAATGTGAAATCCGCCTAGACGAACAACCACGTTTTTGAGTTCCTCTGAAGTGTCCGATGCGACTATCTCTGCAACTTTCGCGTATAGGGGCTGGTCAAAGGTTTCGAAACAAGTGCTTTGTTTCAGTTCCACGCACTCTCTTGCGGCAAACTTCAACGCGGAATATATAGTTGATGGATTGCTCGGTTCCAAGTTAATGAACGGCAGGGTATCAACTGACGTCGTCTGGGGAGCTGGTTGAGCATGAGCAGACAGTGACGTCTTCATAAAGCCGTTCCACGAGGCGGGTAAAATAATACCTGACCACCGTCCAGATAACCACAAAGAGTCCATCATCGACGCAATAGCCACAGAGTTTGGAGCTTCCACAGTTAACTCCTTAAACTTGACGTCCTTTGAACCAGGAGAAGAGGGCTTCCGATACCACGAAATGTTGAACTTTCCCATCGCCGCAATCACACCAGCATTAGGAACTTCTATTGTACGTGGGAGTGGAGATATTTCACTGTCAAGCGCTGGACTTGTGCACTTGATGCCTCCCATGCAGTGAAATGTGTTTCGCCCGTCCAATGTCCTTATGTTAAAGTCAGCGCTGTCAAAGCAAAACTACGTGAACGCTCCAGCATTCGGGATTGGACGTTCTTCACGAAGCGCTGAAACTTCGTACTGTCCCCGTTTACCTGGATAGTAGGCTGTCAGATATCCGCCCCCTCAATCGGATTGCCAATTATCAATCGCACCGGCACAGTTACATCAATGAAAATGGCACTGACAGATACTATCGAGATAAGAGCACAGAAATTCACAGGAAATCATTGTGGAACACACCAAAATAGACGGGGGTTTATACTTACCGTTGCTTACCTCTTAATTATCTCGGGGTTTGAGTTGACAACAGGATCACTAAAAGTCTGTTCACACAATAATCTCCGCCATGACATTTAAAAATGAACCAGAAACGAAGACGAGAACTTTGAACTGTACAAAAGCTTTATTTCTAATAAAGGGTCTGATTTTCCTAACACAACAAAATATACGTGGTTATCAGTAGCCCAAGTCAATCTGACTACGTCCTCCAGTAGGACTTGCAAAATTATTATATAACATGATATTAAACATTTTAGCTCCCAAGAGCTCCAAATAACGTAATATTCATAACACTATTGGATTGGAAAAGGACGTCAGGGTGTGACATATATAGAGCATTTGTTTCCTTTTAATAAACAAGAGAATGGTATTTATAGTCGCAAGGCCGGAGTGTACGACCTCACTCTCTGAAAACCATATGTTGACACAGCTGCGGGCTACCTTCCAGCCTGACGCATACTGGTCAAATGCACTCCCTTCTCACACGCTATGTTACGTAAGAATCCAGCCTGCACTCTCAAACTTTTAAATGTCTTACAAGACAACTCACATTATATTTACGCAAATCTTTCAAGTACTTTGATCACATCCTAATGGATCATTACATAAATTTCTTAAACTTGTTAACTTCAATCCAAATGTTTAACTAGCTCTTAAATGTTTATAACAAAATCACATAAATTATTTATAACAATTAGAAATTGTTTATAATATTTGTCAAAGACAATAAAAATATTCTAAGCACGCCTTTATCATCACTCTCGTTTCACATTATTTTCAAAAATATTTACAGCAATTATTTACAATATTAACATTTAAATTGTTTAAATTATTAATTTAATAAATACATTAGCCACGTGTTCATTCGGTTGATAATTTTATAATCCTGTTTAATATAATCGACCAATGAAGGTTAGTTATACATGTTAATGTCACAATCTGGTTTAATAAAGTTTTTTAATAATGATTTGTGACGGCAACCTTCATTCATAATCTTGTCTCAAATTCTTTCAAAACTCGTGTTAATTATAACAGTAAATCACTTGATTAATTTTCAACGAACTATAACAATCTTACTCCAGCGGAAAATCCTTCGCTAACAAGTTAATGCACAATCTGCATTAAAAATATGCCCAAAATCATCATATATTAATCTATATGGCATTTACAACTTTCACATCACTTACAAAACTTCCACAAATAATTCTTTAACATTAAATCTTGTGGGAACTTCCTTCATATTCAAGGGCATTATATTTCAGCGACTTTCAACACGCGCTGCACTAGCGATTATACATTCATAGTTCCACTTAAAAATTTTATAATCATAAATTGTTTCAAAACTGTTTTTCTATTTAACCTTCGTAGATTTCATTCATGAACTGAAATGAAGTCAAAACTTGCCAATCACAAACAAATTTAATAGTGAATACGCTTATATACGCCTATCTGGTCTATCAAAATTTAAGATTAACATCTTAAAAGAAATTGTAGTATGAAAATACTATCTTCAAATAAAGTGCGACTAAACTGCAAAGTAGTCGAATAGAATCCAATTAGACTGGGGAATGCAAACATCGTTATATAATTCTCTAATTGAGAAAAACTCCTAACAAAAGTACTTGACTTTAATGCATTCAATAATTCATTATTAACCTTACTCTTTCACAAAATTGTCTATGATGCAATGTTCATTCATAACTGACGATAAATGTCTGTGTTGCAATCAATACAAATAACGACTAGTATTTCCAAGATCGTCGATAACGTAAGATTTTAACGCTCTAAAATCATTTAAATGTTCTTCCTTCTTGATGATGACAGAAAATTGTTCAAAGTAATTAAACTGGGGTTGAATTACTTTAATAAAATGACACGCTGTCTGAATTTAAATCTGCCATAAAAATCATTAACTTACAGTCAAATCGTGACTACAAAAATATTAATTACTGAAAAATCTAAATATCAGTCTCAACTGATTCAAAATCGTTAACTATGCCCATGACATAACAATGTCTTAATAAAACGTCGAAAAATGCAAAACTCAACAAGGTGTACTGAGAATAAGAATCTCAACAAGAAAATAAGGCAAAATACATGAGGGTAAAAAATATGGGAAAAATGGTTGCTCAAACATTACTAGGTTACTCAAATACAATAAACGTTCACGACTACCTTATCTGCCGATTGACGTTCCAGAGGAAAATTCCCCAAAGAAGACTGCTGATGGATCCATTTCACCACGTTAAAGCTGAGCTCCATCCTCGAAATAGGAAATAGCACCCTCGGAGAATCGAACTGCTTCCTTCTCCGTGAATCGCTCTGCTCCTCGAAAACGAATAGACATCCTTCCGGCAATAATCTTCTTTGTGAGTCGGGACTACCCTGACCTCTCTTGAAAAACTCCCTGAAGTTCCAGTAGACAATCATCATGACGTTTTGTAGAAATTTCCGAAGAAATTATTCATATTCAGAGTATGAAATTGTTTCTATGGCTGTTCGATGGTATTCAGCCTTTACTTACGAAACATGGGTGTAGATGGTATTCACCGCATGTTCGCTTGTGTGGAATAGCATTTAGCGAAGTTCCATGTCGCTATCTTACTCCATTGAAGTATGTCCCAATTGCAATAAGTCCTCTTAGCCTTCCATCTGCACTTCAATTGTAGTGTCAGAAGAACAAACTGCCGTATTCAAATGCTCCATTATACTGTATCGTTCTGTAAGCAAGCAATCTGAAGTCTTTCTACTCCACTCACAGCGTTAGCCTTGCGTTGTTTCTGGCTTATACAAAAGTGTTTCTCTAGTGGTGAGATAATCACTTTTGCCAGTCGTATAAAGTTGCTAATATCTTTTGAAGTACTCGGTCGAAATTGTTCAGCTTTTCACTATAATTGCATGTTGTACTGCACAATACAATTATGTTATCGTAGACCGCTAACTGTTTGAAGTTAAACTTATATAAGCTTTCTAAGGTCCGTTTCAACTTCACCTAGTTTGACCTGGTTCTCGTTAACAAAGTGGCCTCGCCACGCGTTATAAAAACGATTCTTTTCACTTGCTGTTCACTTTGATGTTTCACTATATTGAATGTATAAGAAACTGACTTTCGATGATCTGAGCATTAGATCTCAGATTGATCAGCGAACGAAAGAGAAGAGAAGAGAAGAGACTCCTCTCTGCTGCGCAAGCCCTTTTATTACCTTCTCGAGGGGCGTTACCATCCCTTCCAAAGCGTGATACTACGTCATCGCTAGAATTTCCAACTTCGTTAATACATGACGGATTTTCAAAATTCAAAAACTGAAAATAAATTTCACCAAAATTCCAAATCAATGCTTTTACTGCAAATGTATTTCCACAATTCTGCATTCAAAAAGTCATAAAAATACCATAGTTTCAGCAATCTCCGTCTTCCTTTAAACTATCGCTCATTGGTTCATGCCTCTCCTCCAATAGCATAGTTTCTTCCTCAGCATAATTCCTCGTTTCCTGCGACTGCGTCGTACATCTTGGAACATTCTGGACAAAAATGCTGACGTCACTGAGAATCTCAGCTCAAGTAGCTTGCTGGCATAACATTTACGTCATCCGTGCTTACGTCATGACTACCCACGTCATAACTATGACAGCCATAACTCTAATCATAATTTCAAATATAGCCACCGTGGTCTCTACATAATTCAATTACGGGGGCATTCTCCTCCCACCACGTTTTAAAAACAGTTGCAAATTGTTTTTAAACTCAATGTTACAAGTATCTCAACTCTCTTGAACACGAAATTGAATTATTACTGGCTTACTCTAGTATGATATTTCCTCTATGTTCCTTAATCATATAATTTTCTTCTACTCTGGGTTGTATGTGGTTAATGTATTCATTCCTCTCTACTTTCTCTTCTGACCAGTATTTCTATTCTCTAAGTTCTGCTGGCTCGTAGAAGGCCCAGGATCGATTACAACATCCTGCCTTTTCCTTTGATTGTCAGCTTCTTTATCCCTTAATTCTTTTAAGTATTGCTGGCTTTCCTTTTCTCTTTGCTGATATTGCTCAGGTGTCATAACCTGACTTTGAGTATTCTGGTTTCTATTTTGGTTTTGGTTATTCCTATTATAGTTACGATTATACCCATTATTGTTATAATATCTGCCTCTTCCATTATAGTTTCCTCGGTTGTAGTTCCAACCTCTCCTCTGTTGATATGGTCGGTAACCTTGTGATCTATAATTTCTAAACTGATTGTTCCTGTGAGGACCTACATTGTCAGTTTTCTCCTCCTCTGGCTTGTCAGTTTGTTGGACTTGGTCCATGTATACCGTATTGATTTCCTTATACTCTTGCCTTTGACCTTTCTGGACTACGTTAGGCATTGGACTTGTGTAGTCTAACCTTCTTAGTAATTCATCCATGCTGGATAAATCCCTGATGTTGGACGAAATTATAAGTCTCCTCACCTCAACTGGCAGCATACGAGAAATCGCATCTATTAGTTGCTCCGTGGACAATGGTGGTTGCAAAAATCTCAAGCGGGACAACTGACTCGTAAAGAAATCAGCGTACCTCGTTGGAAGAGTACCTGAGTATTTTCTTGAATATACCTCCGCTCTTAACGAATTCTGCGCTTCTATGGACCAAAATCGTTTGATTAATGCCTCTGCAAACTCGTCAAAGTTACTGAATGTATATCTAAAAGCTCTAAACCATTCAAGGGGTCCTCCAATCAGATATCTCTCTACAATCTTCATCTCTCTCTCTCTGGGAATGTGAGCTTCGATGAAATAATCTTTGAGATTCCTTACATACTCTATAGGTGTCAAACTATCAGTGTTACTGAATTTTTGTGGTTTGTCCTCGAAATTCCTAATGACCGTCACGTTCCTTGGATATGAATCCGGATAGTTTTTCCCACTATCTCGATAATTCCACTCAGATTCCATATTCCTCTCGTCATCCTCCTCTCTGAATCTGGATACACGTTCTTCAGGAGTCACGTCTCTTTCTTCTAGATCTAGGTGACATCTTCTGGTATGCTTCCTATTCAATTCGCAAGCTAAGCCTTCTGTATCCTTGTCGGTGATTTCTGTTAAGACTTTCTTGACTATCTCTTCCTTGTAGTTCTCCATTAAACTAGCCTCTCCTAACTTCAAATTTTTCAGTTTACTCGTCGTTTCATTTACGTCAGAGACAACTTTATGCATCTGTTCCTCTAATGTAGATTTTAAAGTTTGCATATCCTGATCTAGTTGTGTTCTATCGTCAACTTGTTTTTCGGATAGCGAATTTATCCTGACGCTTAAATCTTTTCTAATCTGTACTACCTCATTATTAATTTCTATCTGCGTACTGGCAAGTTTTCTTTCAATCCTTTCCTGAATTTGGGTTACATGTTCCCCACTTGACTTATTCCACTCGTCTTTCCATACCGCTACGTTTGCTGTTAACATCTCGGCTATGTCTACTTCGATATCCTCTTTTAATACTCTATTGTGGTCTAATACCTGTGTTCTCATGACCTCTACGTCGTACTTCAACTCTGCTAAAGACGTTGTTGTTCTAACTGATTCGTCGACTAACCTAGTCGTTAATGCAGTTATATTACGCGTACAAAGAGTTTTTGAGTTTTCGATTTCTTCCCTGACTTTATTGACATCAGTTTGGACTTTAGTGATATCTACGAAAACTGTGTTGACCTCTACCTGAATCTTAGTTACATCACTTTGAACCTCAGTTATATCCGCATGAATGTTGTTAATGTCTACCTGAACATTAGATACATCTGTCCTAGCTTTTTGAATTTCTTTCTGGACTTCCTCGACCTTGTCTTGGACAGTCGCTACATCGTTTTTGACAACAACAACTTCGGCTCTAGCACAAGAAATATCCCCTCGGACATTAGCTACATCTAAATTTAACATTGTAAGGTCCCTCTGTACCTTAGACACATCATTTTTAACATCATCAACACTTTTATGCACAATAGATACATCTGTGCGGATGTCACTTACAGTATTTTCAATTCCTAGGGTATTAATCTGTAAACGCGACATGTTATCCTCCAAATTAGCAGCACTAGTATGAAGACCCTTCAAACTTTCACCCATGCTAGCTGTCAAATTAGCAGACAAAGTACTAGCATTCTCCTCCATTCGACTAGTATTCCTAGCTTCCATCTCCTTCATACTACTATTCAAATTAGCAGACATATTACTAGCATTCTCCTCCATTCTTGCATTTAAATTAGCAGACAAATTATTAACATTCTCCTCCATTCTTGCATTCAAATTAGCAGACAAATTACTAGCATTTTCCTCCATCATCTGCTTCATGTTAGCAGACATCTCCTCTAACATTTTCTTCAAACTTTCATCTGCCATTACAATATTATTATTCAAAATGGATTGCTGTAGGGACATACATCAAAAGAGCAAAATAACAACGTTTGAGCAACACTTTTCACCATATATAAATTTGATCAATTTTCTGTCTTAAATCTAACTTATAACTACCTTATAATTAATATTCGAAGATACTTCATGTTGAAACAAACTCAAGCACATGTTCAAATTTCTCTGGCTCATTTTAAAATATCCTAACACAAATAATTTACATTTACAATCCAAATAATTAATTTTATCTTTAATATGACTGAAATGTCATAAGCCGGTCAAATAAAATAAGATTCCAGATTATAGGCGATTTTTCTAAGTTACCTGCCCATTTAACCTTTCTCAAGTTGTATAAGATCTGATCTTTTCTGAGTGTAATTTTCCTAATACAATACAACATTTAATTCCTATATAATCACACTCTTAAATACTACAATTGGCCTAGACATCTAACAAAGAATCAACCTCTTTATTTGAGTCTAATCGAACCTCACGTTTTAGGTTTGTCAATCTTTCTGGTGTTCAACCTGGTAATCCAGTTTTGTCGAACACGCCCCACATATTAGGGTCAATCTTACTGTTGACTCAGCCCCACGTTGGGCGCCAATCTTTCTGTCCCCGTTTACCTGGATAGTAGGCTGTCAGATATCCGCCCCCTCAATCGGATTGCCAATTATCAATCGCACCGGCACAGTTACATCAATGAAAATGGCACTGACAGATACTATCGAGATAAGAGCACAGAAATTCACAGGAAATCATTGTGGAACACACCAAAATAGACGGGGGTTTATACTTACCGTTGCTTACCTCTTAATTATCTCGGGGTTTGAGTTGACAACAGGATCACTAAAAGTCTGTTCACACAATAATCTCCGCCATGACATTTAAAAATGAACCAGAAACGAAGACGAGAACTTTGAACTGTACAAAAGCTTTATTTCTAATAAAGGGTCTGATTTTCCTAACACAACAAAATATACGTGGTTATCAGTAGCCCAAGTCAATCTGACTACGTCCTCCAGTAGGACTTGCAAAATTATTATATAACATGATATTAAACATTTTAGCTCCCAAGAGCTCCAAATAACGTAATATTCATAACACTATTGGATTGGAAAAGGACGTCAGGGTGTGACATATATAGAGCATTTGTTTCCTTTTAATAAACAAGAGAATGGTATTTATAGTCGCAAGGCCGGAGTGTACGACCTCACTCTCTGAAAACCATATGTTGACACAGCTGCGGGCTACCTTCCAGCCTGACGCATACTGGTCAAATGCACTCCCTTCTCACACGCTATGTTACGTAAGAATCCAGCCTGCACTCTCAAACTTTTAAATGTCTTACAAGACAACTCACATTATATTTACGCAAATCTTTCAAGTACTTTGATCACATCCTAATGGATCATTACATAAATTTCTTAAACTTGTTAACTTCAATCCAAATGTTTAACTAGCTCTTAAATGTTTATAACAAAATCACATAAATTATTTATAACAATTAGAAATTGTTTATAATATTTGTCAAAGACAATAAAAATATTCTAAGCACGCCTTTATCATCACTCTCGTTTCACATTATTTTCAAAAATATTTACAGCAATTATTTACAATATTAACATTTAAATTGTTTAAATTATTAATTTAATAAATACATTAGCCACGTGTTCATTCGGTTGATAATTTTATAATCCTGTTTAATATAATCGACCAATGAAGGTTAGTTATACATGTTAATGTCACAATCTGGTTTAATAAAGTTTTTTAATAATGATTTGTGACGGCAACCTTCATTCATAATCTTGTCTCAAATTCTTTCAAAACTCGTGTTAATTATAACAGTAAATCACTTGATTAATTTTCAACGAACTATAACAATCTTACTCCAGCGGAAAATCCTTCGCTAACAAGTTAATGCACAATCTGCATTAAAAATATGCCCAAAATCATCATATATTAATCTATATGGCATTTACAACTTTCACATCACTTACAAAACTTCCACAAATAATTCTTTAACATTAAATCTTGTGGGAACTTCCTTCATATTCAAGGGCATTATATTTCAGCGACTTTCAACACGCGCTGCACTAGCGATTATACATTCATAGTTCCACTTAAAAATTTTATAATCATAAATTGTTTCAAAACTGTTTTTCTATTTAACCTTCGTAGATTTCATTCATGAACTGAAATGAAGTCAAAACTTGCCAATCACAAACAAATTTAATAGTGAATACGCTTATATACGCCTATCTGGTCTATCAAAATTTAAGATTAACATCTTAAAAGAAATTGTAGTATGAAAATACTATCTTCAAATAAAGTGCGACTAAACTGCAAAGTAGTCGAATAGAATCCAATTAGACTGGGGAATGCAAACATCGTTATATAATTCTCTAATTGAGAAAAACTCCTAACAAAAGTACTTGACTTTAATGCATTCAATAATTCATTATTAACCTTACTCTTTCACAAAATTGTCTATGATGCAATGTTCATTCATAACTGACGATAAATGTCTGTGTTGCAATCAATACAAATAACGACTAGTATTTCCAAGATCGTCGATAACGTAAGATTTTAACGCTCTAAAATCATTTAAATGTTCTTCCTTCTTGATGATGACAGAAAATTGTTCAAAGTAATTAAACTGGGGTTGAATTACTTTAATAAAATGACACGCTGTCTGAATTTAAATCTGCCATAAAAATCATTAACTTACAGTCAAATCGTGACTACAAAAATATTAATTACTGAAAAATCTAAATATCAGTCTCAACTGATTCAAAATCGTTAACTATGCCCATGACATAACAATGTCTTAATAAAACGTCGAAAAATGCAAAACTCAACAAGGTGTACTGAGAATAAGAATCTCAACAAGAAAATAAGGCAAAATACATGAGGGTAAAAAATATGGGAAAAATGGTTGCTCAAACATTACTAGGTTACTCAAATACAATAAACGTTCACGACTACCTTATCTGCCGATTGACGTTCCAGAGGAAAATTCCCCAAAGAAGACTGCTGATGGATCCATTTCACCACGTTAAAGCTGAGCTCCATCCTCGAAATAGGAAATAGCACCCTCGGAGAATCGAACTGCTTCCTTCTCCGTGAATCGCTCTGCTCCTCGAAAACGAATAGACATCCTTCCGGCAATAATCTTCTTTGTGAGTCGGGACTACCCTGACCTCTCTTGAAAAACTCCCTGAAGTTCCAGTAGACAATCATCATGACGTTTTGTAGAAATTTCCGAAGAAATTATTCATATTCAGAGTATGAAATTGTTTCTATGGCTGTTCGATGGTATTCAGCCTTTACTTACGAAACATGGGTGTAGATGGTATTCACCGCATGTTCGCTTGTGTGGAATAGCATTTAGCGAAGTTCCATGTCGCTATCTTACTCCATTGAAGTATGTCCCAATTGCAATAAGTCCTCTTAGCCTTCCATCTGCACTTCAATTGTAGTGTCAGAAGAACAAACTGCCGTATTCAAATGCTCCATTATACTGTATCGTTCTGTAAGCAAGCAATCTGAAGTCTTTCTACTCCACTCACAGCGTTAGCCTTGCGTTGTTTCTGGCTTATACAAAAGTGTTTCTCTAGTGGTGAGATAATCACTTTTGCCAGTCGTATAAAGTTGCTAATATCTTTTGAAGTACTCGGTCGAAATTGTTCAGCTTTTCACTATAATTGCATGTTGTACTGCACAATACAATTATGTTATCGTAGACCGCTAACTGTTTGAAGTTAAACTTATATAAGCTTTCTAAGGTCCGTTTCAACTTCACCTAGTTTGACCTGGTTCTCGTTAACAAAGTGGCCTCGCCACGCGTTATAAAAACGATTCTTTTCACTTGCTGTTCACTTTGATGTTTCACTATATTGAATGTATAAGAAACTGACTTTCGATGATCTGAGCATTAGATCTCAGATTGATCAGCGAACGAAAGAGAAGAGAAGAGAAGAGACTCCTCTCTGCTGCGCAAGCCCTTTTATTACCTTCTCGAGGGGCGTTACCATCCCTTCCAAAGCGTGATACTACGTCATCGCTAGAATTTCCAACTTCGTTAATACATGACGGATTTTCAAAATTCAAAAACTGAAAATAAATTTCACCAAAATTCCAAATCAATGCTTTTACTGCAAATGTATTTCCACAATTCTGCATTCAAAAAGTCATAAAAATACCATAGTTTCAGCAATCTCCGTCTTCCTTTAAACTATCGCTCATTGGTTCATGCCTCTCCTCCAATAGCATAGTTTCTTCCTCAGCATAATTCCTCGTTTCCTGCGACTGCGTCGTACATCTTGGAACATTCTGGACAAAAATGCTGACGTCACTGAGAATCTCAGCTCAAGTAGCTTGCTGGCATAACATTTACGTCATCCGTGCTTACGTCATGACTACCCACGTCATAACTATGACAGCCATAACTCTAATCATAATTTCAAATATAGCCACCGTGGTCTCTACATAATTCAATTACGGGGGCAGTACCTGTGGACTTCCGCCAAAATTTACTGAAAATCAACTGTTTAGAAGCTGAATTAATTGCTTGGAGTATTATTGGCGTGCTCTGACAGGCCGAGCGCTGTCACCTAGAAACGCGATCGGGTGCCTTTTCAACAGCGGTTATGCTTTGGGACCGTAACTCGGTAACCGTTTCTCGCATAGACATGGGTAATGTAGCAATGTAAAGCTAAAAGTATGCTTTATAACTTTCATTCTGGGTCTTTAGTCAATATCAGCAGTTGTTTAAAAAATCATGACCTGCTAATTACAAATTATCCAAATTTTCGTGTAAAAATTGTGCTAAAAATTTTAAATTAGTTTTTTTCTTCATCAATAGCAATAATTAGGCCTGATAAGTCCGTTATCCTACTGGTTCATTTTTATTAATTGTTCAAGTTCGCGAGAACTAAATTTGGATCAATATTTTAAACGCAGGAAGCAAAAATGCTGTTTTTGGCACTTTGGCCCTATTTAAGCCCTTTCGAATCCTCCAAAAACTATGACGCGGACACCGCAGAGATGGGGACTTTTCAGGAATTGTTTCTAGGGTACTAGGGAACATCTATGCCAAATTTCAGCTTTACATTTTTTGTTGAGGTTGGCCGTGTTTTTTGCATATAATGTCTGGGGTAGAAGGCCAACACATGTAAATGAATTGGAGACCGGCAGCAAATCACTCCCACAAGACGGAATTCATGGAAAGCAGGCCAACGTTAAACCAGGTTAAACTATACTTCCTTTCCCACAAGCGCACAGATATTGGGCATCACTCACGGCGAACCAATCACAAAGAGTAGGCTACCGTACTAACAAATAAATCACCAAGTGCTAATGGACCCTGGAAACAGTCAACCAGCAATGACAAGACTACGGTATTCTATTCACGTGCAGTGTTATTTCCTGAACATTCCAACAACCTATATCAACTTTATACGTGCACCACTTCAAGCTATTCAGAACAAATCGTTGGAAAAGCCAGCCACAGTTGCTGGTGAAACGTCAAATATTAAGAAGCGTATAACATGGCCTAACAAACAGAAAAGTAATTCTAAATGAAAATCCACAGCCTGCATCCAGTCTCCGACCGGGTCAGGAATGGAATGAATGAAGCCCTCATCTAGCGGCGAGGATATGAACTGTGCCAGTTGCCGAGGCCTGACGCACTCCTCTGGGGCAATGATTAAATGAATGACAGATGAAATGAAATGATAGTGGAGAGTGTTGCTGGAATGAAATTTTGACAGGGAAAACCGGAGTACCCGGAGAAAAACCTGTCTGCCTCCGTTTTGTCCAGCACAGATCTCACATGGAGTGACCGGGATTTAAACCACGGACCCAGCGGTGAGAGGCCGGCGTGCTGCCGCCTAAGCCACGGAGGCTTCTCAAAGTAATTCTAAATAGAGAAAGTAATTTTGTGAATAACGGAAATACTTCTTTGAGGACACTAACACTTTTAAAGGAAAGGAAGCCTGTAGTTTAACGTGACCGTTAATCTCGAGATCATGAGCCACGGGACCTCCTTTTTACGTGGAATCCGAACCACAGGACATGGCATTTCACTTCGAAAATCTCACATGCATTGACCGGGAATCGAACCCGGACCGCCTTGGTGAGAGGCATACAGCTAGACCGCTGAGCCACCACGCCCCCAACTAACACTTTTCATATACTGTATATTCTTTCATTTCTAAGTTTCACTTTGTAATTTCTAGCTGTGAAAAAATGTTTTCTCTTTATAATCAGTGAACTGTTGACCAAATATACTTTTCAATCTATACATTGAACAAGCAATGACGGAAATTAGAGAGACATTTAAAGTAGGAGTAGAGATTCAAGGAGAAATAAGAGATTACCGGTAGCCGATTCACCAGAGGATTTGAATTAGTTTATAAATGGTATGGACTTGTCTTGAGGAAAGAATTCATGATAAAACTCAATAAATGTAAAACAAAAATAATGGAATGCAGCCGAAACAACTCAGAAACCTTTATTGACGTCAAATTGGCAGGTGAATAGCTAAAGCAAGTAGGAGACTACTGCTACTTAGGAAGAAAATAACTAGTGATGGACGAAGCAAAGAGGATATAAAATAGGTTGGCTCAGGCAAGGAAAGCATTTCTACAGAAAAGAAATCTGTTGACATAAAATATAGATTTAGGTATTCGGATGTCATGTTTGAAATCCTTTGCCTGGAGCGGGCATTCGACGGAAGTAAAACTTAAGACTGTTGCCGCAGCAGAAAAGAGGAGAATTGAAGCGTTTGAAATGTGGTGTTACCCAAGAATACCAACTTAGATATGGAAGGAAGGGTCGAGTACAAGGACAGTAACGGTAGATCGAGGTTAGAATATATTAAACAGATTGCCTCGGGCGTAAGGTGTGCTAGCTATGTAGAGATGAAACGATTAGCTCAGGACAGGGAGATGGAGGGCTGCATCAAATCAGTCAAAAGACTGAAGACTCAAACAACAACAAAAGTAAGAAAATATAAATTTTTGTCACTATAGACAATTAAACGTTACTAAATCTCAACTAATACAAAAGAAAACTTAAAATATTTTGTCCCTATGAGATTATTAATCTCTATATCTAGTATTTATTTATCGTATGGCTTTTAGTTCCAGTGTCCGAGGACATGTTCGGCTCGCCTGAGTCTGTAGCTGCTTCTAGCGGACACCCTTAGGGTGAGCTACAAGTTCCGTTCAATTTCAAGTAGTTCCAACTTTCGCTACCAGATATCAATGATACCTAGTGGTGAACGTTGGAACTTCGATAGAGCGTTCCGACGAAATCTAATCTAACAATTTTGCTTCACACTTAGTCTGCGGAAGGATCTTTTACATGCCATTGGTGTATTCTTGGAATACACGGTACGAGAGAATATAAAGTTTAATGCTCTTTGCATGTTCATTCCTTCCTCTTTGTCAAACACCAACAGTGATCTTCTATTTTCTCTTTGGTGGTCATGTCGCTT
This sequence comes from Meconema thalassinum, assembly GCA_946902985.2. Taxonomy (NCBI): domain Eukaryota; kingdom Metazoa; phylum Arthropoda; class Insecta; order Orthoptera; family Tettigoniidae; genus Meconema; species Meconema thalassinum. The sequence continues at coordinate 160,785,565 of OX336393.1, read as the reverse complement.
ATATCTTTTGTGAGTCTGTTCTAGATATATATCTTCCATGACCCTCCTAGCGTCATCTAGCAGCGAATCTCTGAAGCTCCTCAATTCTTCCTGGTGCAAGAGGACTTCCTTTTCCATCTGGCCACCGGATCTCGTTGCCATCGCCAGCTATTATCTCCATGAGCAAGAGAACTTCGTCTACTTTTTCACTCACCATGCTGCTCTAGTATCGCCTGCTATCAACTCTTTGAAGACCATCTCCTCAAGAGAATTTAATTTCTTATGTTGGTTATTCTGATATGTATTCCTTTTGTCTCCTACCCCCACTCTTTCCCTTCCTTGGACCCTCCGTGCTTCGCTGAGTGGGTCTCACTTGTAAGTCGGCAGTTGACTCGGTCAGACAAGGCTCAACCAGAGCCAGTCTCCTCAAACCAAGAAACACTCTCTACGTTATACGCCATGTTGGCACTTTAAGTATCTGTCAAGGGAACTTCACCTTCGCTATGCAACAAAGATAAGTACCCACTTCAAGATTTAACCTCATCTTCATGGTTTTAACTTATTCATGCTTTTAACGATCTTTTATAGGCAGTGTGAAATTACTTATTTGTTGAAATAATCATCCTTCGCGGGATATTCCATGTTGGGCTTTTGTCTAATTAAGCCAATCTTGGTGAAAAGCAGCATTTCTTACGCTTGTTAAATGAGAAATCTTCTCACCACGTGGGATATTATCTAATACCCGCTGTCTATAAATTACCAAGCTAGTTCCTCCGCTGGATTAACTTTGGCCCCATTCTTCTATTAAGATCGTTCTGGAACCTTCCAGATCCTGTACTTTATCTACAAGTCCTGCCGTCATGTATTTTTCACTCACTTGTGAGGATACTATTTAAAATGAGGAATCTTCCTTATAAATTACTGCAATAGCGAATTTTCTTCCACCGTTGGAATGTTCTATGGCGCATTTAATTGTAATTCACAACCTTCTCAAGAAATAGACTCTCGCCTACCTAGTGCAACCAGTTATTTTCATCATTGCAATAACTTTCTTTTCCATAAACTTTCGTGTTTCTACAGTGAACTTTTCATCTATTTAACAGACTATAGTGAAAACTAGTGCTTGTCCCACTTTTCTACCGCGTCGCGATCGTCCGTTTACATTAAATAAGGCCATGAACATTTATCCTCAATCCCAATCGATCTTTCCTAAACCTTCTACTAACAAACCATATTAATAAAATTGTAAATCTGAATCATTTCCAATGAGGTGTCACTTACGAAGTGCCCTTCCATCTTGCTTGTTTATCATTAATTAATTTCTGCATAACTACGTGTTTTATACACGGTTCAAGCTTATATTGTTTCTTCCCTATAATCAGGGTAAACAATTCCTTCAACTCTTGAGTGAGTTATTTCTAGGTCTCACGAAATGGAAACTGCCCCATTTGGCTCGTGATTCCTACTTACATAGGAGGTCGAGAACCTTCCTTTTGATTTTCTCTTCAGGTTTCACAGTAAGTGACCTGCCCTTATTTGTATAATAACCAAAGGTAATTCAGCTTAAATATAAGAAGTTGTAGGAACTTCTATCTTATTCTTCATGTTTTTCTTATTGTTATTTTCGAAGTTGTCACTCTTTCTAGAATATTCTCTCAGGAGTTTCTTAAAGTACACACCTTGTACTCTATTTATTGTTAATTTTTTATTACTTCATTTGGTTTTTTTCTTACAAAGATTTTAGAAAATATATAAGGTTCGAAACCTCATAAATTGTTAATTGCCTGGCGCAAACGTTTAATGCTTTCCGAGGTCTGTGACCCCAAAATTGTTAACCAAATTGAAAATCTTTGTTAAAGTTATCAACTTCTTTTGCCTTGTTAAATAAATTAAATATTTGTTTTTGGATTTATCATTTCGCAAATACTACAGTTAGGCAAGATCCTGGCTTTCCTAACTCTTCCTAAGTTCATGCCATCGTTAATACAGAATGAATCTGTTAGTATTTGTCTTGCCAGACTATCACCCTTCCCCATAGTAGTCTTATGCATGCTTGAGAGGGAATACACTAAAGCCTTTCTCTGGCAAACCGCCCAAGTCTTAGCAGCGGTTCCCGTCAGCTTCGACCAGGTCCCTACTCATTTTAGGTATCGGAGAGCTGATTTGCAGTGGCAACCGCCTCTAAGTGCATTTAAAGTTAAATTTATAATTTTTGTGGGACTCTCCTCCTACTTCTCTCTCCTTTCTCTCCAGTCCGAAACCCATCTCCTTTTCTTAATCATCTTCCCTTGGTGGTTAGGTTATTCCTCAGTCAATAATCTACCCAGCCATAAATCTATGACATGGGACCGCCGGCTTTACTTCCCCTCCGAAGGAAGGCATATTGAAGGATTTTTAACGCTCTTAAAAACCGACGACTTCGACCGGGTTTGAACCCGCTATCTTGGGCACAGCAGTTCAGCATGCTACCAACTACGCCACAGAAGCCGCTGCTATATCTAGTGACAATATGGCTAATTGATAATATTTCTGCCGTTGAACCTCATCCAAGTCATTGTTGCTGCAAAGTACAAGGTATAGAAATATCTGAATCTGTCTGGGGAGCTAATAACCCGATGATCCTCTGGAAAGGTTCAACGGCGGATCAGTGGTATAGTGTCTCATTCTAATCCCAAGATCAAGGGTTCTATTTCCGGTTGAAGAAGTCGGTTTTATTGTGGTGTTTGAAGCCATATTTTCAGTGTTCAGTCGGTTTTAAGAAGGGCGGAATAAATCCACTACAACCTTAGCCGTACGATGTCGGCTCGTAAATGCGTTCTCGTCCCATATTTGATGAGTACGAGACTTAAAGTAAAGTTCAGGAGACAGTGCAAGCAGGAACGTCGAAACTGGTGACTAGACACCTAAATGGTTAAAACTTGAGAGGTATACACCAGGTATCTGAGCTCATACGATTATTATTATTATCATTATACTGGCCATAGTGGCCGAGAGCGCTAACGCGCTAGCTCGTTCCTAGTTGGCATCGGGAGGGCGTGGGTTCGAACCCCACTTCGGCCATCCTGCATATGGTTTTCGTGATTTCCCATTCATACTACCAGGCAAATGCCAGAATAGTTTTTTTTTTCAACAGGTCCACGGCCGACATCCTTTCAAAATACCTTCCCTGACCATTTCTTAATTTAGACCCGAGTTATCGGTCGCCTGGGCAATCGGCCTGTCACTATCCCCATTTCTATCTGCTGACAAAGTGTGTCAGTTCCCAGACCACGTCCGTGCGACGGTAGAGGAATAATCTCTTGGAGAGGTCGTGGGTGAAGCCGAACTGGGTGGAAAATCGATTAAAATATTGTTATTATTATTATTATTATTATTTATTTTGTTTTGTTATTCCTCAGACAATCTGGATTTTTATATAGAGAAAGTACAAATGACGAGGTATTAAGACGAGTGAGCGAGGAGAAATGCTTATGGCGACTGCTAATGAAGAGAAGAGATAGTTTGGTAGGGCACTTTCTAAGGCCCCCAAGAATAGCAAACTTAGTTATGGAAGCAAGAGTCGAGGACAAGAACAGTAGAGGTAGACCAATGTTACAATATATTAAACAGATTTCATCAGATGTAAGGTTTGGTAGCTATGTAGAGATGACACGATTATTTAGGACAGGAATATATGGATACCTGCATCAAACCAGTCAAAAGACTGAAGACTCAAACACACATTATTATTATTGCACTGAATGGAACACTGTATATGACTATCATCACATATCTAACATTCCTAAGGGAACGCTGCTCGGCGATTGCTTCTGGTCACTCCCCAAAACTGTGATAATGTCGAGCAAGAGATACGAGAACAAACTTGAAATAACCTCGCGACGTCAGATGCAAAGTCGAGTCTCGTAGCGTGACAGACACGTGACCGAACACATGTGTACCCTGTGACACTCAGAGGAGGCACGGAGGCTGCCAGTTCGAAACCTGACAGCTACTACCAATCACATCATGGCCGAGAAGAAGCTGCATGGCAAGGAGGCTGCGCCCACGTATACGGAACTGAACGACCTGTGCTCTCAGAGGGTGAGTACCCATTGTTATTGTTGATGTTAATTTATTACCGACACCGGTAGGAACGCTCGCTAACGTGCAGCTATCTGCGAACCCAGTAGACGTAGGTTCGAGCCCCACTGTCGGCCGTCCTTGAAATGGCTTTCCGTTGTTTTCCCCATTTTTAACTCTAGGCAAATGCTGGGACGGTACCTTCTGACAGGCCACGGCTGCTTCCTTCCACAACCATGCCTACAGTAGTTTCATTAATTTCATCTCTCATTAACTCCTCTCATGAGGTTGACGTCAGGAAGGGGATCCAGCCATATAAACCACATGCTACAGACTCTTATCGCATCTTCTCTCCGACCCTGTTGTAAACGAGAATAATAAGGGGTAGACATACAAATACATTATTAATTTATTATAGGGGCTTGGGACATCTTGGTCATCAGTCCCATGTACTTGGATGGGTGTTGGCGTTCTGGGTCAAGCTGCTTGCCTCTCATCAAGGCGGATCGGATTCGATTTTCGGTTAATGAATGTGAGATTTTCGAAGTGAAATGTCACGTCCTTTGGTCGGATTCAACGTAACGTTACGTAAAACGAAAGCTTTTTTTTTGTGTGTGTTTGTTGGATTTGTCTGATAACCTATATTTCTGTGTTGATTGTTGTTGTTGATGATGATTTATTTAGGGACTTTGCAACATTGCTCATTTATCCTCGTGTACCTGGGTGTGTGTGGAATTTTTAAGATATGCTGTCTTATTGTGATGGCTGTACAAGTGTGTGCATTTATAAGTCTCGAGGCTGAGTGTACCCCGTTCCAACCCTCAGACCAGAATTAAATTTCTTGTCAGAGACGGGAATCGAACCCGGACCTCTGGCGCGACAGCCAAGCATCCTAGCGGCTACACCACGAGGTGGTATTGTTTTTGTTGCTTATTTTAGGGGTTGTGACATCGTGGTTATTGTGGTGTTAGTGATAAGCTGTGTTTTTGTGCTGGCTGTACTACTGTGTGCACTTGTAAATTGGGGGATACGATTGGGAAGGAAGCGGCCCTGTCCTTAAATTAGGAACCATCCCAGCATTTGCCTATAATAGAAATGGGGAAACCGCGGAAAACCACTTCTACAATGGCTGAAGTGGGAAATGAACCCTTCTCTTCTCAGTTTTGCTTGACGAGGTTGAGTGTACCTCGTTCCAGTCCTCACACCAGAATTAAAATTTCTTGGCAGAGCCGAAAATCGAACCCGGACCTCCGGAGCGACAGCGAAGTATTCTAGCCGTTACGCCACTGTGGTATAGTATTTCTGTGACTGTGGAAGTATGTGTAACTTTCAGTGTCCAGGATTGGGGTATGTGCTTTGGGACGTGACTTAAGGTGCCATTTGGTCGGAGGGGTTATGGAGGGGACGACGACAACAATCAGGATGGCCATTGTCAGTGCCGGGATTGAAACTTCCAAACTCCGAACTTGCTGCAGCTCCTAATCGCAGTCGCGGTGTGCGATTTAACATGCACGGCTATGCCGCGACGTGCAAATTATTTTGTGCTGGCGTAGGTTCAAATCGCGATCAAGCAAAGTTGTCACACTTTCACGTCCTGGGATCACTCAGTCTCGTGAGGCAAAACTGAGAAGAGGAGGGTTCAATTCCCACCTCAGTCATCCTGGAATTAGTTTTCCGTGGTTTCCCCACTTCTACTCCAGGCAAATGATCGGATAGTTGTAAACTTAAGGCCATGGCCAGCTCCTTCCTGATCCTATCCCCTATTTACAAATACACACACTGGTACAGTCATCACAATTACACATGTTATCACACAAATGCCACACACACACACACACACACACACACTTAAATACACGCGGCTATATGACCACGATTTCGCAGCTCATAAAATAACCAACAACAACATCAACATGTAATATTACAGTTCTCGTTGTTTCATTTGAGGAGCTTGGACATCGTAGTCATTTAGCCCCGTGTACTTCAGTGTCTGTGTGTGGGGAGGGGGAAGAGGGGCGAGGTTTCTCTGGTAACCTGTGGGTCTGTAGTAGTGTACGTACTTGTCATGGGAATGTGGTGACCGTCGCCTTAATTTAGAAACTACCGTATCTTGGTATTTGTTTGGAGTAGAAATGAGAAACTACGGAAAACCACTTCCAGGACGGCTGAAGTGAGAGTCGAATTCATCTCAGATTTGTCTCATAGCCCGGTCAAGTACTAATGGACTAAACACCATTATAAATGAAACGTGAAATGTCCCCATCAGTCCGACAACGGCCAAAAAGAATATTCAAGGTCAAAATTCGCAAATATGTTTCTTTTGCGTTTTTCAGCCAAACGGTAAGTTTTATCATAAAATATATATCGAACTAAACTTGTAGATCATACAATTATCTATACAAATTGTTTCAACACTTTTTCTCCTAAGAGTCACCGTTTTTGAGATATAACTATTCAAAAAGTTGAAAAAGTTGAATTCTTAATAATATGCACACGTTTCCACGCCACCTGTGAGGTAGTGTACTTGGCGTTTTTTTACGTGTTTTCCCCGGTAGGCCTATTCCACTATCTATTAATTGTGATCCTATTTAATTCAATAATATTTAATCATATATATTATTTCAGTAGTATAGATCCCTCCTCCGGCCCTTACAAGAGACCGATCGTGACAATAGCAGTGGCGAATTGCACTCTAATTTCATAAATATCTATACTTTCTTTAAAAAGTGACTTTCCAAAAAATGTACGAAGTGTGCGATTTGCAGATACTGTTGCTGTAGGAAAATACGCTCCATAATTGTTGTCCACTTCATATTTTAACCGCTGTTATGCCTGTTTCATGTCTTTTTTAACATCTGAGGTCTTTCCTTTATCATTGTTCATGGATTTTAGAAACAGTAAATCAAAGAAATGAATACTCAAATCGTATAATTTCCTAAATATCGAATAACCGGTGAGTGGTATGATGATCCAATTTTCAGTGATTGCCTTCTTAAGTTAGGGAACGTAGAACTTGGAATTCTAACTGAAATGTAAATAGTTTTTCTAATATTATTTAGTTGAAATAAAATCATAACAACCTTTCTCCTTAAGTCTCTCATTATAAACCTACAAGCTGTACCCGACATGCGTTGCAATGCCAATCAAAGAAAGTGTTGGCGTTGAAATTCTGTTTCTTGAAGTGCTTTTGGATACACAACATGTTTTTCAATTTCCGTTAACTGCCTCTAAGCTATCGTAAAATGGATTTTCAAATTTAGAATCATTCGTGGGAGCGTGCACAACAACTTTCAAAAGTTTCATCGCAATCGGATGAATGGCATATGAACGTATACGGGATTTTGTTTGAACGATTCGTGCGCTGTCACTTATTTTTTGATTCTACTCGTACGCTACCTATTGAGAAATGGATTTACTAAGTCGAAACCCTACCCTGGCGTGTACACAATAACTCATCAAGGTTTCATCACAATCGAAGAAGGTTATATGAACGCATAGGGGATTTTGTTGAAACGCTTCGCGCGTAGTCACTCATTTGTTGAATATAAACGTGCGCTTCGTATTGTAAAATGGATTTACTAAGCCAGAAACCTTTCCTGGAGTATACACAACAATTCACCAAACATTTATCACTATCAGACGAATGGTATATGACCTTATACGGGACTTTGTTGAAACGCTTCGCGTGTCATCGCTCATTTGTTGAATCTACTGGTGCGCTACCTCTTGTAAAATGGATGTACTAAGCCAGAAACCTTCCCTGGAGTGTACACAGCATCTCACCCAAGTTTCATCGCTATCGGATGAATGGTATATGACCTTATATGGGACTTTGTTGAAACACATCGCGCGTCGTCGCTCAATTGTTGATTCTACTCGTGCTCTACCTATTTTTAAAGGGATTTACTAAGCCAGAAACCTTCCCTGGAGTGCACACAACATCTCAGCCTAGTTTCATCGTTATCGGACGAATGGTATATGAACGCATACGTGACTTTGTTGAAATGCTTCGCGCGTCGTAGCTCATTTGTTGAATCTACTCGTGCGCTGCCTATTGTAAAGTGGATTTACTAAGCCAGAAAATTTCCCTGAAGTGATCACAACATTTTACGCAAGTTTCATAGCTATCGGACGAATGGTATATGAATGCATACGGGACTTTGTTGAAACACTTTGCGTGTCGTCGCTCATTTGTTGAATCTACTCGTGCGCTATCTACTGTGAAATGTATTCACTAATTTTGAAACCTTCACGTAAGTGTATACAACATCTCACCCAAGTTTCAACGCTATCGGACGAATGGTATATGAACACACACGGGACTTGGTTGAAACGCTTCGCGCATCGTCGCTCATTTGTTGAATCTACGCGTGAGCTACCTATTGTAAAATGGATTTACGAGGTAAGAAACCTTCCTTGGAGTGTACTCAATATCTCACCCAAGTTTCATCGCAATTGGATGAATGGTATATGAACGCAGAGGAGATATACACACCCACAGACAGACATACAAACTATCACGTAGAATTGATTTATATATATATAGATTGGGGAAAGTGTGGTTTATGAACGTGCAAGATTTCTCGCACGGGTCCGCTAGTAATAAAATGGTACTATTTGAAATGAAGAAAGCGGTATGAATTTTAAGAAATTGAGGGAAATTATTCGGAATCATCTAATATATCTGCTTCCTCATGTTCTTGTTCTTTTTATTCTTCTTCTTCTTCTTCTTCTTGCTCTTCTTCTTCTTCTTCTTCTTACTGGGTGCAAGTAAATTGTCCTAACAGCGATGAATCAGACGTCTCCTCGCTGATATCGTATGAACCCTCTTCAGATGGCAATCAACATTGGAGCATGACTGGCCTTGACAGCTGGTACATGCTAATGAACAAACTAATCCAACTTTTTTTGCAGCCGCATTTAGCATTACATTCCTGTTTACAATTGCTGATGTCCTGATAATTAAAAGAGCAATAGAACAGTTCAACTTGACAAATACAACTAGTGTTGTTCGTGAAGACGTTGATTTACTGATATTACTTACTGCTCGAACTCCAACCGAAGAAATAATTTATTTTTTAAAACCTGGGAAAGCTCAACATCAGTTGGAACAAGAAACAAGTGCAATTACCTTGTCTTCCTCCAACCTCTGCTTCTGCTCATCAACATCTATTTCGGGTATATTATCAAGTTCAAGTGTGGCTTGGTAATCAACTAGACCCAGAAGAGTGGGGTTGGAAGATAATCGACAATACATTGGAACCAATCCAGACTTTACTCCCATCTGCACCGGAAAACTCCTCAACAAAGTTTTTTGCAATTGTAAAAAAGGATGTAATGCTAAATGCGGCTGAAAAAAAGTTGGACTATTTTGTTCATTAGCATGTGCCAGTTGTCAAGGCCAGTCATGCTCCAATGTTGATTGCCCTCAGAAGAGTGTTCATACGATATCAGCGAGGAGACATGTGATTCATCGCTCTTAGGACAATTTGCCTGCACCCAGCAGGAAGAAGAAGGACAAGAAGAAGAGGAACAAGAAGAAAAAGAAGAACAAGAACATGAGGAAGCAGAAATAATAGATTATTCCAGGGGGATGACAGATCATAGGGATCGCGTGGGGTTCGATAAAGCTCCGCTATAGATGTTCTGCCAACCAATGAAGAATTAATTTCAGTACTATGTTTCCGTAGTTGGCACTCACCCAACGCTCACAGCAAACAGACTGACGGAAGCGGGAATGGTCTGTTTTGATTGATTTTCCTCGTGGTGGTGTTGGTTGTTGTGATTTGTTGGGTATTTTGATTGTTTATTTGAATTGAATTGAGGGCTCTCCTGTAGTATACGTTGCCCGTTTCGAAAGTGCGTTATTTTACTTAGTAGCGCTCGGAAAATGGTTTGTATTTACTCTGCCACGTTATTAAAGCCATTTGCCATTAACAAACACCGCGTAAACACTTCCAAAAAAGGAAATTGTCAACATTAACTTTCAAGTAATAAACTTAACAAAAAGCACGTCGCCATGTTTGATTACGTAATGCTGCCAACTTACTGATTGTACTACTAGGCAAAATCATTGGCCTGATTAAAGATTATTGATGCGTGACATCCCCACTGTGCGTGACCAAAACCAGGGGTGTTATCTATTAGCCTAACGCGGCCCGCAGGGCCGCGCTACCTAACCTTTATTGAACTAGACGAAAACCATTAGGCTGGATGAAAATATTGGTCTGGAAACAATAATGTTGGCACTCTGAAAAAATGCAGTAACACTCTCTAGCGATGAAATATTCAACTGCTGTATATTAGTAACATTGGCCATTTCTATAGAAAATTTTTCGGATTTTAATGGCGCCGGGCAACGTATACTACACGAGTTCCGAATTGAGAGTCAATCAGAGAACACAACACTAAAGTGGTCAAAGAAATCATGGATACCACAAAATCAATAAAGAAGATTAGAAAAGAATTAACTCCAGGCAAACATTGGATGCTGGGAGTAAAAGACAGCAACGAAAAAAGACAAGCCTCAAGAGAAGAGATAATGACGCAAGCGACAGAGTTCTATAGGACACTATACTCAAGTAACTCTCAAAGACCCAACTTGCATCAGGACCAGAATACATCAGAAGAAAACCTAGAGGAAGAAACACCTCCAATACTACCCAGTGAAGTAAGAGCAGCCATTCGACAAACGAAAACCGAAAAATGCCCAGGTGAAGATGGAATTTACAATGAATTTCTAAAATGGGGTGAAGAAGACCTAATCCCAGTCATCACAACATTATTTAATTCCATACTCACATCAGAAGACATACCAATGCAGTGGAAACAAAGCATTATCATACTTCTACACAAAAAGGGAGCCAAGGACGACATAAACAACTACAGACCGATCAACCTAAGAGCTCGTTTCCAAAACTCACTAAGTCAGTTTTGGACGAAATTGAGATATCCGTTGGATCTTGTTCGTAAGGTGTAGACCTATGTATGTTACTAATATTTTATTCCAGAACTCACTTTGTCATCGTAAATTGTAACGTAGGATATTGCATTTTTTTCCAAAACTGTACTAAGTCAGGCCGTGATGTCTTCCAAACTCTGCTAAGTCTAATGCGCATGCGTACGAGTAAGATCCTGTTTCCCGCCAGGCCGTGATGTCTTCCAAACTCTGCTAAGTCTAACGCGCCTGTTTCCCGCCAGTAACCTCTTGGCTGATTCATGTGTCGTATGTCGATGACCTGTGTTTAAGAGAAAGTTTCTACATTTTAAGAAAGTGTACAAGATGAGTGACTTTGATTTAGAAGGATTAAAGAGTCCTCTAGAAGATTCCGGTCGAAGCAGGAAAAGAAGAAAAGATGTAAACACCTGGGATAAAACAAAACGCAAGAATGCAAGAAACAGTTCAAGTGCTCACCCTGCATCTTTTATCGCTTGTAATCATGCTGGAAGACCGAACTATACATGCTAGGTAGGATTGTTGAGTCAAGAAGACATCACTCATTTCCGTGACAAACTGTATGACAACAAATAAAAAGTAGAGCAAGATAACTTCCTTTTAAAATATATTGTAACAAAAGAACCAAAATCACTTCAACCAAGAAATGTAGGCAATCCCCGTCCTAGGTTATTAACACAATATTTGATACGGAGGAAAGCCGGCCAGATTATACGAGTTTGTGCTCAATCTTTCTGTTCGGTAACAGGAATGAGTAGATTCAGATTGAATCGTTTATCTAAGAACTTCAATGCTACAGGTGAAGAATGTAAAGAGAATAGGGGCGGTGGTCGTATTAAAGCCAAAGACATGGAAACTGAGGTTTCAATTGTTAATTTCATTAAGACATTGAAGTGCAGAGAAAGCCATTATGGGAGGGCAAAGAGCGTACGAGTTTACATGGACCCAACATTTTCCGTCAAGAAGATTTGGCGATTGTGGAGAAAGGCCAGGGTAAGTGCTTCAAAATCAGTCGCATCTTATAGCAAATTTCATAGAATTTTCCAAACACGATTCAATATCGGGTTTGGGCATCCGAAAACCGACACATGTTCATACTATGAAGAATTACAAATCAAGATTTCTTCATCACCAGCCGAAAGGGCAGACCTGATGGGATGTTACAGATTGCACAAATTACGAGCCAAAAAAATTTATGAAATTTTGAAGCGAGAGGAAGATAATGTTCTGAAAGTAGCATTTGACATGCAACAGAACCAGCCCCTTCCCATGATTAGAATTTCCGAGACTTTTTATGCTCGACAGCTTTGGTTGTACAACCTAACTTTTATAGTTCATGAAAACGTCCAAAATGTGGAAAACACGTTCATAAATTCTTGGACAGAAGATCAGTCTGGAAGAGGATCGAACGAAGTTGCATCAGCCTTGCATAACTTCCTACACTGTCTTGAAAAGAGGGTTCGTCAAGAAGCAAAACCAGAAGGCATTAAATCTCAGAAAACATTGAGACTGTTCTCAGACTCTTCCACAAGTCAAAACAAGAACTCGACCATCATAGGCTTCTTGCTAGATTATATAAACAAAAGTGACATTTTTAATAAAGTGAAACACATATTTCCCATCAGAGGACACAGTTTTTTGCCTCCGGACCGAGTGTTTGGAAGAATCGGAAAAGTGTACAGAACTCGTGAAAAACTATTAGAGCCACAAGATTATCATGCTATTCTGGAAAAACAAGGAGCTGTTAAACTTTTAAAGAGAGATTGGCGGCTACTTGATTTTAAAAGGAGTGCCAATAATATAATGAAAACTAAGCTCCCATTCTTGATGAGGGAGCAGCGTGTTCTTCTGTACAAAAAAGGAAAGAAAGAAGTGTTTGCCAAGAATACCTACAATGGAGACTTCAATGAATACGAAGTGTTAAAGAAGAAATCAGTCCATTCTTGGAGGAACTCATACAGATTGGTCCATGTAGTAGAGGAATGCAATAAAATATCTTCAGAGAAGAAGAAGGATGTTGCAGCACTTCTGAAGTTTGTTTCTCTGACCGAACAAGCTCAGTTGTACTACAATAAAGCTCTGAAGAACTTCGGTGATGATGCAGATCTGGTTGATCACACAGAAATACACTATGCTGAAGAAGAGCCATTTGTGTAGTACAAAGTTAAGACTGTGCAAGTGCGTTTGTTCTTGGAATTTATTTGCTATATATTTGTATTATTTTTTATGGCAGGTATTGGGTCAATTTAATAACTTTTTTCTGTTCCTCATTGATTTTCAAGGGAAGTTTGAGCAATCTAGAATAAATCACTAAAATCCCATTGCTTTACGTGCTTGCTTCCGATCTACCAAATGTGTAACTTAGCATGTGCAAGTAGATGTTTTATTCCAGAACTCACTAAGTCTGTAGTTTTTTTCCAGAATTGACCTAAGTCAAGTGACCTAGTTTACTTTTGGAAAAAATTTGGCATTTTAACGTTAATAACTTCAAAATAGTGTTTTGGTTCGTTATCACTGTTCTTCATATTAATTTGAAAAATGTCTCTTTACTTCATAATGAAGTAATATTGCCAAAGTAGGCTCCGGTTCAAAAAATGACTGTCCTGAAAAATCATCATTTTTGACTTAGTGAGTTTTGGAAACGAGGTCTTGTAAACCTCTACAAGCTATTTATGAAGATCCTAACCAATAGAATGACAAAGGCACTGGACGAACAGCAACCGATAGAGCAAGCAGGATTCAGAAAGAGTTTCAGTACATCAGACCACTTGCAAACAATAAATCAACTCATGGAGAAAGTTCAGGAATTTAATCTAGAGGTGTATATTGCATTTGTGGATTACAACAAAGCATTTGACTCCGTAGAACAGGGAAGCGTCTTAGAAGCACTGGAAAAACAAGGCATCCCAAACAAATTCGTTAGACTCCTTGGCAAACTCTACGACGGTAACCAAGCCAGAATAAAGACAGAAAGAGAAGGATGTAACATCATGATAGAAAGGGGAGTAAAACAGGGAGACCCCCATTCACCAAAATTATTCACCTGTTTGCTGGAAAATCAGTTTAGAAAACTAGACTGGGAAGAAAAATATGGCATCAGAATCGATGGGACAAGACATTGTTTTGGTGGCTGAATCAGCGAAAGAGCTGGAACAAATGATAAAAGAATTAGGCAAAACAAGTAAAGAAGTGGGCCTTACAATGAACCCGAAGAAAACGAAGCTGATGACCAATGCGTTAGAAGCCCCAATTAATGTGAACGGAGAAACGCTGGAATATGTTGAAGAATATGTATATCTCGGTCAGAACATGTCATTTTCAAGTCGTTCAGAGAAAGAGGTCAAACGAAGAATAGGACAAGCATGGAAGAGCTTTTGGTCCCTAAAGTTTATACTGGCTGACAAGACCCAAAAACTCACTTTAAAGGCTGAAGTTCTGGAAAAATGCGTTATACCGGTGTTACTATATGGTTGCCAAACTTGGGCATTAACATCGAAACAAAGACAAATGATCCAGAGATGTCAACGGAAAATGGAAAGGAAGATACTTCATGTCTCATTGAGAGATAGAATACGGAACGAAGATTTAAGAAGGAGAACCGGCATGGAAGACGCTATGACATCAGCAGACCAGCTCAAATGGAGATGGGGTGGACATGTAGCGAGATTAGATCCTAACCGATGGACGTACAAAATGACGATGTGGGACCCAAGAACAGGAAGACGTAACGTTGGGAGACAAAGAATCAGATGGGCAGACTGGTTCGTAAAATGGGGAGGAAAACAATGGACAATAACAGCGAAGATGAGGCAGGAGTGGAAAGACCTAGGGAGACTCGCATGCAGTGACCAATAAAACAATGCATCAACTAGAAAGACACCGTTCAGTGGGCATGCAGCAAAGCGGTACATATCTCTGGTGTGCAATAAAGGCTTCTCACAGAGCGGTGACCTCAAGAAGCACACTGTTGTTCATACTGGAGTGAAGTAATACACTTGTAGCACATGTGAGAAGTCATTTGCATGGCGGACAGAACTAATGGAACATTGTCTCGCACTCTAATTTGAGGAAACATCATCGTGTTCACTAGGGATTATAACCTTACTGCATCACAAGGAATTCAAAAGGTTCAACTATCTTGCGAAACACTTGTTAATTCGTTCCGGGACCACATGTGCACAACATAGTGAATGATTTGTGGGATGTTAAAGAACGTGTATAGGTATCTGCATCCAAACTAGATGTTAAAACTCCACCGGTAAGGTTTTGTATTGCATTTTAAAAATACCTATTTGAAACGGTTCAATATACGTAGATTTTACTGAAGAGTGAAGACTTGGCAGTTTCTGTCATTGTTCAAGTGCTTAGACAGGGTAAGCTTTGTGCTTAGTGGCAATGGGAAGCTCCCAGATATTGGTTGATGGCTATTATGATTTCCGTAATACTAATGGATATTTGAGGCCTTGATATCGCCAGACTCAGAAATGAAGATTGTTGTAGCGAATGTTATGCCATCGTAATATAATTTACTTAATCTTTAATCAGCTGCACATCTATATAGAAGGCCCAATCAGAAAGAATAACCCCGAATGCTCCTCAGGACTTGCTCACCTGATGAGTTAAAACTGAGCAATTCCCTGCAAAGCAGGAGGCCATAGCCCTTATGGGATTTGTAAGGCTATTTATTTATTTATTTATTTATTCATGCCACTGCAAGGGAGGAAAAATTGCCAAGCACCGGGATGTAAGAATTATAATGATAGTAAGAACAATACGGCAATTTTCATCTTCCTGGAGTTGACCATGTGTAAAACTATTGGACAATATGGACTATTCTGGAATAAAATATATAGAGAGAATAAATGTGTGCATTTCATCTCTTGTTTGTTTTCCTACCCATTCTCCTTTGCATTGCAATAAAATTTGTGGTTTACGGCTATGGGGAGGGGTGGGTGGCAGCCGGCATGCTAGGCAAAAGTGAGGTTATGTCAATATAGAGTGTGCATTTGGACAGTTTTCTTTATATTCATCGAATATCCCAACAATTCTGTAGAGTAGGAGAGCAATGTTTAATTAGCCTAAAGGTGAATTAAGCTCTAGAACGGCATAATTCTATCCTTCGTGACAAATCTATTGCCAACATTGATATATATCAAAGAGTACTATTTTCCTATCAGGGCATACATTTCTACGCCTAGCGAAAGGCGCAGTTATGTTTGTGTTATTTTCATCAATAATCAATAACTCATCGCAGAACATATTGTTCAATTACGTGTAATAAAGGCTACATTCATATGGCTTTTTACTTTTTATGTTGCCAGACGTGGTATAGCGGTACATAGCCTCAGGCGGTGCTCTCTCCCGGAAATTCTATAACCAAAAGTGACGAATCTCTTACAGTTTACATGATCCTTGGATTATTCCGAAAAATTTCCCCCAATTTCTTAAAATTCACACCGTTTTCATCATTTCGAATAGTACCATTATTTATTATAAAATATTATTGAATTAAATAGGATCACAATAGATAGTGGAATAGGCCTACCGGGAACCACATTAAAAAAAACGTGCCAAGTACACTACCTCACAGGTGGCGTGGAAACGTGTGCATATTATGAAGAATACAACTTTTTCAACTTTGTGAATCGTTATATCTCATAAACGGTGACTCTTAGGAGAAAACGTGTTGAGACAATTTTTATAGATAATAGCATTATATAGAATTTTAGTCTGATCTAGTTTTATGATAAAACTTACCGTTTGGCTGAAAAACGCAAACAACCCATATTTGCGAACTTTGACCTTGAATATTCTTTTGCCGTAGTCGGATCGATGGGGACGTTTCACATTTCATTTATAATGGTGTTTCGACCATTAGTACAAATTTTCAGCTCTATGCGAATTTTTGTAACCTTGCATGTCTAACTTGACCGGGCTATCATGAGGCAACCCTCAGACCAAAATAAAATTTCTTGGCAGAGCCGGAAATCGAACTCAGGACCTCTGGGACCGGAGTTTCAATACGTATCCTGAGGCTACTGAAGGCGGCAATAGCTATAGGCTATAAGGAAAGGGTAAGTACCCCGTATTATTGCAGTATCCCTACGGAGTCGAAGATGAAGTGAGATGAGAATCTATGTGGCCAATAGGTTTTACGGCCGAATGCCCTTTATGACGCCAACATCATTAGAGATGTGATGAATGAAGATGAGTGAAATTGGGTAAAGAGTTAGACGGAAGCGTTCTAATCCTATTAGAAAGTATCATACCAGTATATGCCTGGAGTTAAAAATGGGAACTATGGAAAACCTTTTCAAGGATGGCCGACGGTGAGGTTTAAACCCACTCGTCTACTGAGTCCAGGTGATCTGGCGTTATATCTTTGGACGCTAACGCGCATAGATAACCGATCGGTTAAAAGCATAGTGTAAATCATATTATATAAACATTATATAAGTAAAAACTAAATTTTACTAGATTTAAAGATTAGTATCTCCTCTGATAAGTAGCAAATGATAACTTAATTGTTGACATGTATACGTAGTATATGTCATATCGATAATGTTATTTACACGTTAGTACCTAAACAAATATCTACCGATATTCAGAGCAGCTGTTCACTATGTAGGCCTACTACCAAAATTATTTCCAGGTTAAGAACCAGCACCTGGACGGGCTGTCTAGAAGCACGACCGTGAAGAGCGACCACAGGCCCCAGGACTAAGATTTACGAGCTTCTTCATCTTTGTTCGTTTCATGACATTCTTGAAGTATCAAGTTTGAATTTACATTTTTAAAGCCTAACCCTCCCCGTCGAAAGAGGAACTCCGAATTTTTTAAAATTTTTGTACGTTTTAAATTTTTCAATGTAAAATTTTATATGTCATTTCCGTTGTATCTGACCGAAAAGTTTACTCTCGCCACAAGAGCAAATCGAACGTCTTTTACGGCCATACAGTCCCTTAACGTGAAATCCCTAGTGCAATACTGCTCTTCTTTTCTAATATTTCCCTTATGTTTGGCCACGCCTCCAATGTGCTGTCCAACAAAACAATTCACGTTAGGTTCATTTTCCTGTGTATAAGCATAAAGAAACATGAACTTTAAATTCATTGTACAGTAGGAACGTATATTTGGTGCAGTTATGTGCTCCTACAGTGCAGTATACGGTTCATTTTTCTTTATGCTAATCCACAGGAAAATTACTGTATGGATGTTCATATGTGAACAAGGTCTAATTATTTCCTTAAATTAAATTTGGCATTAATTTCTTCTTCTTCTTTCTTTCCTCGATTTTGTCCATCTTTGGACCACGTAAAATAACCCATTGCATTCACTGTCTCTTTCCTTTAACCTTTCTTGCCTTCCAGTAGTTCTTCATTACTTCACTTTGTCTCCTTGTCTCTTCCGTCCAGATATTAACCCGCTTCTTCTTTTCCTTCTCTTGGAAACCCTTGATTTTTTAAAATCATATTTCTGAAAAGTGGTCTGTCCTGAATAATATCTATTGTTACTTCCATCTCTTCCATATCCCTTTTTATACTTTGTACCCATTGATTACCATTCTTGCTTTTGTATAGTCTACATGACTGAAAATTTGTTTTGTGAGTCAGGTGTTATTCATCCTCATTACGTGTCTAAAGAAATTAATTTCATAATATTTCTTAGAACATTTCTTTGAGATCAACATGTTTGTACCGTACTCACATTCACCAATAAATAATTCTTAACATCTCCATATGCTTTTCCTTCAAGTCAAAGAAACCCGTCATGGGACAATATTGACTAGCTATGATAATTCATGCACAACCATCCCTGTATGGTAAAACTAACTCCATGAGCATGATAACTTTGACCACTTACTAAGGGGATGTTTTCATCGTACATCGTACATAGTGCTTAATTCGTATCCTGTGCAGATTGTTACCATGAAGCATTAGCGCCTAAATTGGTTTACTTGATTAATTTGGGTGACTATCACAATTTTAAAAAGTGTAATTTGAATAATAATTTTGTTCAAAGTATGCCCTCTTGATGGTATCGTAAACCAACTCCATGTGTCTAGAAATAAAATATGTTCCGAAGTATTCGGCCAAATGTGTAATGCCAAGAATATTTGAAAGTTACACTTTTGATAAAGAAACAACATAGATCAATGATGTTTAGTAATTTATTCGTCTTTCATAATGCCAGAATATTGACACTCCTTTGAGAACTTTTGAACAATTGTTAGTTCTATTGTCATTCCCGACAGCAATGCCTCTCCCGAATAAGTATTTATTTTTCCTTCCATTAGTAGAAAGACAGGAACCTTCGTTGATTGATCAGTGAAATGAATGCAACTGGCAACAATTAATAGGCCATGTTACGTGAAGGAATCCTGGACTTAGGAGAATGTTGGATTCGATTCTCACTTGAAATTGCTTACCACTGTGTTTCATTTGAACTTCATAAAATGCTGGAATTGTGCCTTTCCAAGGGTCCCTGTGGAATCCTAGCCCTAGTTACAAACAAACTTGCCCAGACCACACCCTTACGCAGATAATCAGGCAGATTTCAGGCAAGCAGCAAGTAAATAGGATTGATGCTTACAAAGGCACACGCCTCTGGCAGTTACAACAACCATACCAACGTAAATGCATCGGCTATGATAATTATTAAGTATTTCTGCTTAGGTCATGCGTCATTTTGAGTAGCACATTAATTCACGCACAATCTGGAATGAACCGGTCATATGTTTAAATGTTTAATGATTATACTGTATAGCAGGTGAATCAGTTGCCCCTAATAATATTATGCTATGCAGCCCAACTAGCGTTATTATCAGGAAGGTCGATATTTCTCTACTTGCATCTAGTATGGTACTAATGCTGTGCAATTATATCCTGCAAACGATACTGAAACCTATTAATTTTCCCTCGATAGTGCTCAATATCGTTTGCGGGATATGCTTGTATTGCATTAGTACCATACGGAATGCAGGCAGAGAAATATCGACCTTTCTGACAACACGCGTTATTTGGGCTGCATAAAACGATGTTATCAGGGGCAGCTGATTAACCTGGTATTATGTAACGACGTTTTGTGATATTTTTTAAAGTAGGGATGGGACGATACAAATTTTTCTCGATATTCGTTAATTCAACACTATTTATGAAAGTAACCATGATTTTTGATCCTAGCATGCTTAAGTTTTGAAAGAAAAGACGAAAATGTATAGTTTTACGCGTTCTTCAGCCTTGCACCTGCATGCCACGGGATAGCCTTTTACGTGGAATCCATTCACTTGGTTAATTTCACATGCATTAAGTAGGAATCGAATCCGGGCTTCCTCGCCCCTGTGTACGATGTGATTGGGTACTTAGCTATGAATGCTGTTTTTGTTTATTTGCCATAAGAAGATGAGACTTTTAATAATTCAATGGAAAACTCACATCTAGATCTAGGACGGTCATTAGAAAGCATAAATGGGCAAGGACCCTAAGATTTTATGAATGAGTAAATACTTAACGTTTGGTTAAAGTGCACAGCATTAATACAACACATCGAGTTATTATTGATTTTTTCTTAACTTCGAGATTTAAAGTTAGTTCTACAGTGTCAATTTGTAACCTACCAGGTCCCATAGATTGAATCCACATTTTGAGTTACAAGAAGATATTTAATCAAGGGCCATTTCATCATTATGCTATTTGTTTATCATCCCCATCATCTCATCTTGCATATTGTATCATTTCATGAATTTGTACGTGTTAAATTTTGTATATATGTATATTAATGTAGTAAGCTAGGATTTGTCATAGGTTAGTTAGATGTTTCAATTACATGCTGTAGGTCTGGGACAATAGATGGCTGGAACAGTGGATGTTGACTAAGAGTTTTGCAGATAGAACTTACTTAGAACAAGGAAAGAGACGTTAGAAATTTACTGGTCTGTAGGTAGGCTGTCAACGACCTGGGTTAACAGTCTATTCAAATCAAACATTTAAAGCGAAGTGTCCACATGTGGCACAAGCTTCAAATGTGATTGCACTCATTCCAGGTTCCGTATTGACCATGTTAACATGAAGTATAACATAAATTTCTCGCCAAATCAATACTTTTTACTTACTTTTCGAAACATGTACCTATAGAATTTTTAAGTAAGTAAAAAGTATTGATTTGGCGAGAAATTTATGTTATACTTCATGTCTTCAAATGTGATTTGTGGATTGCTGGACAGGCTTGTTGTAGGGGTGAGGTTGACACGTGCATTGACCATGGGTATTTAAAATGGTGTTGGAGGACGATCGCCCACCTTATTGCTCCTTTTTCGACCCTTCGTGAGCAGTCAATATGTCTGTTGCTACATTGATTACTTTATAATTTCTACTTGGGTGTAATTGTTACGACATAAGAACTCAGTCAGTCTGAACTACGATAAAATACAACAGAATCTATTGTTTCTGTTATCAGACACAATATCGCCGGTAAAGCTTGTCAGTTTCAAGCTCTTATGAGTTGTCGAGTTCGTGGTAGACAATGAGTCTCGTAATCTCTTATCTGCGTGTGAAGGTAATAAAAAGGAAGCTTGTAGTTTAACGTGACCGTTAATCTTGAGATCATGAGCCACGGGACCTCCTTTTTACGTGGAATCCGAACCACAGGACATGGCATTTCACTTCGAAAATCTCACATGCATTGACCGGGAATCGAACCCGGACCGCCTTGGTGAGAGGCATACAGCTAGACCACTGAGCCACCACGCCCCCCTTGTGAAGGTAATAAGTCAGGAAACAGATAATATACAGTAACAGCTGGTGATAAGAATTCTTTTGAAGATTATTCAAGAATTCGATAGGTATGATTGGAAAGCAACACGACCCAAGAGGTCATCAATTCATCAGGCTACGTAAGTGAGCCATGAATCTCCAGAAACTTTTCTTCATTGATGTTTATTGTCATGAGTCCGTGCCTCAATTCAATTTAATTGTTAGGGAATTTAGATTAGGCTACGTGTGAAGGCAAAATCCTTGTTCGTGCTTATTAACATAATATAAATTAGTATAAGATTCATATGTTCTATTTCATTAGATGCTTAGCATTACGTAATACTTCACCTTATAGTACCGGGTGAGTTAGCCGTGGTCGTTACGGTGTGGCTGCAGGCAGTCACTCACATCCGGGAGGCGACGAGGTTCGAATCCCCTCGCCGGCAACCTTGGAGATGGTCTTCTGTGGTTTCCCATCTTCCTTCTAGGCAAATGCCGGGGTTGGTCCCTAACTATAGGCCACAGCCGCTACCTTCCAATTCCTCGTCCTTACATTCAAAACTTTCCTCCCCAGACAACACTCCACACGCGACGGTACTTGTAGCTCACCCCATGGGTGTCCGCATAGAAGCAGCTACAAACTCTGGCGAGCCGAATATGTCCTCGGACACCCCCGGCACTAAAAGCCATACGCTAAGAAAACACACAAAAAAACAACAACTTATAGTTAGATGATTCTAATTATTTCTGAAAGTGTTTCTACTCAACTGTGCTGAACATCCCATAACCTGTAAGTTGAGATACTGAAATGCTATGTGTGAGAAAGTAGAATCTCACATTGTCGCCCAACAATGGGTGGGTACATTACTTAATGGATACATAACATAATGGCTTCCCAACGTGGAGCTGACTGGAGGTTGATAGAGGAAACATTACGAATAGTCCGTATAGACCTAAATAAATATATTACCGTTAATTTTAAATAAGCTAACTGTAATGAGTGTGTTCTTTTTCTTAAACCCCGAATTAACAACAAAAAACACTAGTAGTTTGTATTGTGCTTTGTTTCAGAATGGAGGCAAAGTTGTTTTCGCGACGGATGACTGGTTTGCTGTGGCCGAGAACCTTATCAAGGTAGGTCAACTCACTCTGTAACTCTGAGACCTAAGCTGACTGATGTGCTGAAACCACTCTTGTTTTCCTACACTCACAGTGGGAAAATTATGTGCCAGTATCTTACTTCAAACATCACTTATCATAGCCCCCCAAAACTACTGCTATCATCACCACAAGTTGGAGATATTACTGTAGGTGACAAAGTTAGAATCTATCCGTCTATATATTTTCTTATGAAATATTCAGTGTATCCCTTTATTTATATATAAAATGAAATTCAATTTCCACGGAATTATGCGTTATTAACGCGTGTTAGGCTGTTTTTTTTAATGGCGGATAAGCACAATGTTGTTTTTGTCTGGCTGTGTATATCTTTGTAAGCTTATAACTCGAGAACGGCTGGGTGATTTAACGTAAAATTTGGTACGGACATCCATCAGAGGTAAGACACCAATCATTTATCTAAGTCTTCGCCGTATCTCTCATAAAAGAGGGACTATGGAGGAAACTCCCTCAAAATACATTCTAAAATAGGCGTACCGTAGAAAGATGAGATGAAGCTCATTTTGATCCCCTCAAGGTGAGAAACAAAACTCGGCAGTCTCTAAGGGGACCCCGAAAAAAACAAATTTTCAGGCCCTAAAACAACAGTTTCTGACATATTTCCAGAAAATTAACTTCGCTCTAATAAACAGATGAAGAAATGGCAAGCACGTAACCATGGCATCAGTAGCTAAAGAACCGGGTGAGTTAGCAGTGGTCGTTACGGCGCGGCGTGGCTGCAGGCAGTCGCTCACATCCGGGAGGCGACGAGGTTCGAATCCCCCCGCTGGCAACCTTGAAGATGGTCTTCTGTGGTTTCCCATCTTCCTTCCAAGCAAATACCGGGGATGGTCCCTAACTGTAGGCCACAACCGCTACCTGCCAATTCCTCGTCCTCACATTCACACTTTCCTCCTCAAACAACACTCCACACACGACGGTACTTGTAGCTCACCACATGGGTGTCCGCATAGAAGCAGCTACAAACTCTGGCGAGCCGAACATATCCTTGGACACTCCCGGCACTAAAAGCCATACGCTTTAAATAAAAAAGTAGCTCAAGAGGTGTATTCCAACGTTCCAATTATCTCTGTAAGAGGCAATGCCACTTCATTTATTTACTATCTAAAACATGATATGAACATTAGGGATGTAAACGGGCATCCATCTTTCAAGATAAACCGGTATATCCCTATATAAAAACAAGTTGTTCAGCAAAGAACGTACAGCCTACTTTTTCCTAAATGTATGGGTATAGTTATAACTCTTTGTCCTTATCAATGTGCATAAGTCAAGTACAGAGTCTCACTTTCACAGACTAGGAATATC
This sequence comes from Meconema thalassinum, assembly GCA_946902985.2. Taxonomy (NCBI): domain Eukaryota; kingdom Metazoa; phylum Arthropoda; class Insecta; order Orthoptera; family Tettigoniidae; genus Meconema; species Meconema thalassinum. The sequence continues at coordinate 160,761,334 of OX336393.1, read as the reverse complement.
CTGAACTAGCAACAACAGATAGCGTACAGGGATCGTTTTGCTCTTTAGTTCAAATAACATTTGCAAAAAAAACCCACAATAGGCTGCTACAAACGCTTTAAAATAAAAACAAAGTATCATATTATGAATAACATTATGTCATTCTTCAAGTTCGATGCGAATAGAATGCGAACGGAAGACAACCCAATGGAGTCCCATATAGAATAGTCATGACATCTGGTGGAAACGTTTCGCATAAGATCACCTTATTGCGTCAAAGATATTTCTATGCATTTACATGTCCTTACATGGTATCGCCACCACAAAGTTGGCACCAAGGCCGTCTGGATGCGAGCTGGGCTCTCCTCTATCGGCGTAGACAACGAGCCTACTTCTACTTGAAACCTACTACACCGCTGATTTTTTCTCGCGCCTATCCTTGGTGGCGAGTGCATTCTAGCGGCCACAAGAGGAAACGTTTGGATTACACCTTTGGCATGGGTTCCAACTGGCCGGTATAGGGCACAGCTCGCATTTACTCGGCCGTGGTTGGCAACGTATAGTTCATCTGATTGCTGGTAGATTTCTCTCGTGCAGATCCGGTGAAGAACTTTGTTTTAATTAAATATATAGTTTCATTGCAAAATGCACAATGCACAACATACAGTTTAATTTTATAACGTCTGAGCAATAAAACTATAAATATAAAAAGAATTCAAGCAAACAAAAACACAACTCAGATAAGTTTTGAACTCCGGCCAAGCGGGTGAAAGACTTTAACACAGAGCCAAATATGTCCACCGAACTCCATCGTTATCAATTGACTTACATACAACTTCCTAGCAAATAATGATTTGGTCTATACGATTTTTTCAGTGGAGTATATTTTTCTTATAAAGCATTTCATACAAAGTTTATATTATTTCTATCAGTAGGCTATATTGCATGGAATACTCGAACTAGTGAAATATAGGTCAGACGCAAGATATCAGCTGCCATCTTGTCTTGTAACCGAGACGGCTCAGCTTTTAAATGTCACTGCTACCGTGTAATATTATAATATGAACTTTAAATATCGATCGGGCCATGTCCTTTAGGACAGTTTAAACCATTCTCAGTTCGATAGTCGGATCTGGTGGTTTCTAAGTTATAGATCCTAATGCTTGCATAATTCACACGGCCGCCATCTTGAAATGGTACTGTTGATGACCTTGTAGTTTGGGCACAAGACGCGTTCCATATGAAGGTAAGTTATTACCAGATTCGGTAGACATCGGATGATTAATTTAGTTGTAATTTTGTTTTACGCTTTGAACGTTTGAGTGGTCGCCATTCAGTTTTGGTAAAGATGGCGGCGATATAAAACACGACACTGAGGTGCCCTTTGCTAGTGCTACCTCTGTAACAAATTTAGTTCAAATCAGTTTCGTAGTGTTTGAATTGATAGGGGGGGGGGGGGTGGAATACACACCCACACACACAGACACACAATGTTTGGCCCTGTGTACAAAAATCGAAAGCAGGCTAAAAATGTCCTTTTTTCCGTCTGTAACTCCAAAACGGCTCAACAGATTTCTATGAAAGTTTGCAAATGGCTATATGGTTATCACGGAACCAAATGGGCTGTAAAATTCATCAATACGTATATAGCGCTATAGAATATTTTCACCTGATTTGCACGTGCGGTATGTCGTACGAAAGGTATGTTTTTCTTATATCTCCAAACAGCAATATTATTTTCAACAATTCCAGCATTGATACAGCATTTATTGCGGATTTTACGAATTGTTGTCATTGGAGGCAAAAAAAAGCTCCATTTCCATGCCCCACAAGCCTTTTAAATTTACTGAAGGGTTCTTTATCGGGATGGGGACTTTATTCAGCGGTGGGGTTCACTTTTTATATGACGTGTTTTGCATGTCTTCTAGGAGGTTTACTATTACATTTCCACGTGATGAACGTTATGTTAGGTAATTTTCGTTTGAGAGCACATTTTGTACTACTCCTCTTTTATTCGTTGACAGCTACAACAACAATAACAATAATAAACAAACAAGTAAGAAGATGCCTTAGAAAAATTTCTGAGTCCTAAGTTATTCTTGTTTCTAGATTTGAGGGGCTTGAACATTGTAGTCATTCAGTCCTGTGTAATTGGGTGTATACATATAATTTGTATGATAACCTGGTTTATTGTGGTATCTGTAATTATCTGTGTGTATTTGTAATTAAGGTGAGTATTGGGTAAGAGGCAGACGTGGTCTTACGCTAGGAACTATCCCGGCATATGCCTGAAGTGGAAGTGGTAAAATACTTCCGACTGGCTGCGTGGCTCAGCGGTAACGTTCTCGCTGGCTGATCCAAAGATAGGGGGCACAATCAGCTGGCATTTGAGGGTGCTTTACAGTAGATTTACTGGCACGTTAAAGATCACTTTCGGGGCAAAATTCCGACACCCTGGTGTTTCTAAAAGCTATAGTAGTTAAAAGGGACGCAACACCCATAATACAAATCACTTCCAGGATGGCTGAGATGGGTATCGAACCCACATCTTCTCAGATTTGCATCACGAGGCCGAGAGTACCCCGTTTCAATCTTCAGACCAGAATTTAATTTCTTGGCAGATCCGGGAATCGAACCCAGACCTCAGGGGGCGACAGCCAAGAATGATAGCCACTACATCATGTGGTCTGCACTTCTGTGGCTTAAGGAAGTACACAAGGACTTAGAAGAAGTAGATGTGGGAAAGGGAGAAATAAAAGAAAGCGATTTTCAGGAAAACAAGAAGTTCCGTGACGAACTAAAGAGCCTACTTTTCTTGAAATTTAAGATTCTTGCCAATCTATATAGACCTATCTAGAATAATGACGAAATTAAGTTGGTAATATCGAAATTGCTAATTAGTTCGAAATATTCCTTATATAATGTAGCCTAATAGAACAGCCCTGGTGACTTAATATAGGCTATTGTTAGTTGCATCTCTTAAGGTACAGAATACAAAATTTGGTTGAAGTCCAATGGATAGCATACACGTTACATGCAGTTAGACCTTGTATTTATCAGCGCGCGTAAAATCATGTTGGCAACAATGTCATGCATGTGTTGGTCAGAAATAATCTGAAATATTATGATCTCGTGTTGTGCCAATTTTGGATGAAATCCATTTGTTAGTATAGAAGTAACATGTATTTTAAAATTGGACCTATCAGCAGGCTTAGAATCATGTTGGCAGCAATGGCGTAGGCCTATATTAGTTACTCCAAATTAATCTAGAATGCCAGGTACTATCCGTGTGCAAAGTTTAGAGCTATTGGCTTGCATACTTTCTGATATAATGATATTAGGGAGACACAAATAGATACAACATTTATTAACAGTTGGCAGCTTTGGTTGCTCTTAAGAATATGCATAGTCATATCTGTTATAGTAGACGTAGCGCTCACGAAATTTGGTTGAAATCCAAATGATAGTATGGAAGTTACATGTATTTAAAGTTGGACCTCTCAGCAGGCTTCGAATCATGTTGGTAGCACTGACGTATATAAGTTACTCCAAATTAATATAGAATGTCAGGTACTATACGTGTGCATAGTTTAAAGCTGTCGGCTTGCATATTTTCTGATATATGAGTATTTGGATAAAATAAATTGAGAGCATTTATTAACAGTTGGCAGCCCTGGTGGCTCTTAAAAATACGCTCAGTCATATCTGTTTATGTATACATAGCACATACGAAATTTGGTTGAAATCCAATTGATAGTGTAGAAGTTATATGCATTTAAAGTTTGGACCTATCAACAGGCTTATAATCATTTTGGCAACACTGCCATGTATGGCCTCCTGGAAATTAAACTGCAATGTTATTATCTATACGTGTGCCAATATTAAAATAGCTCCCATTCATACCTCCCAAGATATCCAACATGGAGCTCAAATTTCAATTGCGATTTTTCAGCAGTTGGTAGCACTGACATCATTTTCAAATATGGCCGTGAGATATTCAGGTATAGATCTTTACTCCCACCAAATTTTGTTTCGATTGCTGCAGCCGTTTAGGAGTTGATAGGGGGAGGGACACACACACAGCCAACCAGCCAGACAGACAGACAGACAGACAGACAGACAGAAGGACAGACAGACAGACAGACAGACAGACACACATTTGCCCGATCTCATAAGTCTACTTTTTCCTCATTTTTGCAAAATGTGAAAAGTAGGCTAAAAACGTGTCATAGCACTGTGAACAAAGGGTCAGATGACCGCTCTTTAAAACAACAATAACTACGTATAACTAAGTAGACTATAAACTGCTAGCAAATGGTATTAGTATTTTCGTATTATTCATTGCTAGATATGACCGTGTATGGGACGTTTATACAATCCACCTGATGTTCTATCTCTCAAACAATAATGTCCTTTTTCTTACAGTCCCGTCACTGGTCCTTACGTCTTCAGCTCCTTTCTCACCCTCCCGCCGGCAGGTTACGTGACTTGGCAAGTTTCTCCGCTGCTCTCCTACATTTTAGGGGCTTGTTAGGCAATTTGCGCAGCAGTAATAAAGGGGCGGCAGCATACCTTGCAGGCGATTCGTGATATGATCGTATTCTTACATTCACCTCGTTTTCTTTCCTCCTTTTTCCGGCAGCTTCTGTGTAAACGAGGAAGAAAAAGCCGAAGACGAAAGGAGCTGTGGCGGGAGTGAGAGGAAAAGGACCTATGTGTTTCAGACATAGAAGATCACATGGATTTTGTAAACGTGGTCCATATACGGCAAAGTCTGCTATTGCAGTTGCTGAAGCACCAGACCTACCTTGCCAATAAGTTATTGAAAATTTGATTTCTTCAAATTACTTGTTGTTCTCTTTGGAGTGAGGAGTTTACACCAAACCAGCTACAGGCTTTTCCAAGGATGCTTGCGTTATCAAAGATGATCAGAGGCTGAAAATAAAGAAACTGTTCGGTTTAACACTGTGAAGCTGTCATCGCATTTGACTACCATTAACTGTACCTCGCGTCCGCGTATTGTTTAGGATCCAATTCCGAAGTATTATCAGTTGGCATTTTTGAAACTTTTCTTTCGACATGAAATTGCCAGTACTTCACTGACTTGTACAATCCGCTGATCTTCGCAAACAATCATAACAGCTGATTTTATGTCAAATTGTGTTATTGCAGTTGCTGAAGCACAAGACCCACCTTGCTTAACAGTTGAAAATTCTTAATTCTTCAAATAACAGGAAGTCAGGAGAATGAGGTAGCGTATGTTTATCATAGGTTTGTGTACGCGTTTCGTAAGTTTCTGCGACTGTGCTTTAGATAAAAACATTTAAGAAAATTACGAGCCTTACAGTAGTCGCATATGATGTGTAACATGTGACATGTTATCCCTTGTTAACAATGAACTCTGTTGCTCATTGAAATAACTACTTGTAAAACTGCATTTCCAAATCCTTACCGGTTTTCAGCAAATATGATATAATTAATATTTTCACACCAAACAACGACAACTTGAAGATGACCTATTGTAGGAATATCTTTCATGGGGCCTCCAAACCTTGAAGTAAACCGTATGCGATATACATTCCACATAGCCATCAGTACGTCGTGGTATCAATCTCCGCCACCGCACGCGCTCATTGTTTCCGTCCCATCCATTTCATTTTCATTGTTTCCGTCCGATCCATTTCCATTTCATTTTTCAAAATCACCACCACAAAAAATATACAGATACCGAGTGGAAAGATGTTACACATCAAGAATATATTTCCTGTAACCCCCAATGTTGTCATGCAAAACACAAACAACGCTCAAACAAAGGCACTGTGTTGCTATTTGAATACACGCAGTCTACGCTACTGCCTCCTACCGATACTATGAGCGAAAGCCCGGTCTTACAAAAATGATGACGTAACACTGATAAGGAGACTTGAGGGATAAAATCAGTCTCATTCTTTCTTGAACAGCCTCCGTACATAGGTAAGGCTCATTGAGGTAGGAAAGAATTAAAGCCATAAATTATCCTCTTATCAAATATAATCTTCCCCATTCTTGAGTACAAGAAACCCAGCGACTGAAGAGTAGAAGCAATGCATGTCAATTCCCATTACAGCGGCTCGGGGATGGGATGAGATGACTCACTAGGTGGCAAATGGTTTTATGATCGGATGCTCTTCCTGACGTCAATCTCATTACAGGTGTTACTGAGATATGAAATGAATGGAGATTAATGACTAGGGCTCGGATTTTTAGGTAAATAAATATTTGTTTATGTAAATACGTATTTTAAGCATTTTTTCTATAAATACATAAATTCTTTCCATTCACTTATTAGCACATAAAAATACATACTATTTACATTTGTTTAAATCAGTATGCTAGATCTTTCAGTTTATTGAATTTTTGTTCTGTGTTACTTCAACGGGGAAGAATCTGTGAGTTATCTAATCTTCATACAGAGCGTATGTCAGCTTGCAACTGAGTTGTTCTTAACATGTCACCCCGTGCCACTCACTGTGGAAGCTGGGGATTTCCTTGTCCATAGCCATATTGCACCACGTGCTAGACCTTCCCTTCCCACAGCTACCTGGAACCAGTGTCACTCACACGCAGTTCATTTCTGGCACTGTGCAGTGTAAGGCAGTTCTACGATGCCTAAAGTTAAAACAACTACAAGTTATCGTCTGTTGCAGAATTTAAAGATAATTTTACTTCTGATGGGGGCGTTCTATTCTGCCAACCATGTGGCAAAGCAATAAAGGCTGAACGGCGATCTCGGGTTACACAACACCTCCAGGGCAAGAAACATATTGCCGCAGTTTCGTGCCTTCAGAATAAGTGTTTCGCGATAATCGTCGGTCATTTGTGATGGACAACCTGAAGATGTATCTCGTTGTGTATTGTAATGCTTCAGCAGTCAGAGAGACATAGAATAAATTGCATTCGTGAGTACTGTATATAGTTTATATTCACACTAATAAACTGAATTATAATTACATATTTTTACTATTTTGTCACATATTTCAAGTATTTTTAATACATAAAAAATAAATATTTTCCCGATTTTTAGCACCTAAAAATCCGACCCCTATTAATGACACATGGGGAAGAGATGGGAGGAAGCTACACTGGCCTAATAATAATGAGAGGATTACAACAAAAGCTTATATTTACGTACCGTATAGCCTACTCGTACTGTTTATCTAGACAAATCAGAAAATAATAAAACATACATCTGTGAGATACCTCCAAAACCCGTTAAAGTTGATAAAATATTCACAAACGACTGCTCTGGGTGAAGCATTTAAGATTTAATGTTTAATTTTCCAAACTTTCCAGAGTGAGCGATAAGTATTTTTAATGATCTCAAGTTTCACGATCTTGTACAGATATTGGTCGTACTGATATTTTTTCTGTTTCTGGCCAAATTTGATTTGCACTTAAAAATTTACGTGCTGCAAACTCGAAGCTGGAAAACTTTTACAGTGCATTTACTCTAAGTGCACTACCGGTTCTTTTTATACGGGCAAATATCGAAAGTATCGAATTAACCTGTAACGATTAGACTACATTCTCATACTTTTGTAATCGGTACATTTCGATGGAGTAATATTTACTTGTGCAGTAACATACTACAATATTATTTGGAGTGATCGTTACATGTTTACAGCGCATGTACTTCCAGCATTGGATGAGATGGTGACTATATGTTGGACATATCAACAGTCAAAAACTCAATGTCCTCCTGTTAAGGGATACTTCAGTGCATGTACAGATATCATAATTCTGACCCATTTTACGAATATTTTCAGCGATATATTATTTTTCTAAATTATTAATTTTTGAATCGTGAATAGCAGTTATTGAGGGAAAATTTGAGAATGTTAAATGAACATACATTTTCAAAGTACTTTATAATTTGAATGTAGACTTCTTATGGATTATGAGAGTACGGCTGGTATGTGGTGAGGCTTCAAGGTCGCGATACAGTATGAGAGGTGGGGAGCCGGAGCGCTGGAGGTGACACCCCTCACTTAACTGCGCCGAGCTCAAGACGATTGCATGCACAGATTTTATGCAATAACACGCGATGTCGACAGCATGGCGGCTGACGAGTGAGTGCTGTCTCTGTTCCCCCACCACTGAAACGTGCTTGGAAATCTATCTGCCCAGAGCGATCTGTTTGACCTTTGTGGCCTCACCACATACCGTCGGAATTCGACACTTTTCCCGATTTATAAGGTAATTCAACATTATTTATAATACTAATGTTATTGGTTTTACGTCCCATTTAACTACTCTGGCTTTTAGAGACGCTTGGCTGCCGGTATTTTGCCCCGAAGGGGATCATTAACATGCCAGTAAATCTACTGACATGGCTCCCTCGCATTTGCACACCCTCAAATCCCAGCTGACTGCGCCAGGATTCGATCCTGCAACCTTGGGCACACCAGGCGAGAACCAAACATAGAGTGAGTGAAAACAGTCTTTTTAATGATTTCAAATTTTATTGAATACACAGCAAAGATAAAAATACCAAATGGTCAATGCCAAAGTAATGCATTTCAAGTTGTAATTTTTCTAATTTTAAAAGGGACGTTTTACTTATAAATAGTTATAATTTTCGTGACGTAATTGTAATTTACACCAATTACTTTTATCTACTACTGTTCCCATCACTGTTTAGTGTCTGTGCGTAACATAACATAAAGGGACTATTTTATTCTTGAAGGCGGACGAGCCGGAGTGGCGTGAAGGTGAGTTTACGGAGTGTGGCAAGTGGATGGACGGCTGGGAGACGAGACGTAAGCGCATCCCTGGACACGACTGGGCACTGCTCAAGTTAGGTAAGTTGCTCTTGAAAAAACCCCCATGTGCCACAAAGTTGTTCTCTTCCATTCTATTTCCTTATGTCTGGTCACCGACAACTACGCACCTGCAGCATATTAATAATCAGTAATTTATGGTTGTTTTTATAGTCTACTATTTTTAAATATTTTAGCTCTTCACAATTCTCAGCAAATTCTTTTTTCATACATATGGGAAATTTCACAGTTACAGAGGTAACATTTGCAGATTTTACACTACTTTTAATGTTTATAGGGCATATGCCTGCTGTACAAATACTTGTGATTTTTAATACACGCATGTTTAGCCTATTACTTAGTTAAACATTCCATAAAAATATACAGTGTGTAGAGAAGTAATATGCATATTATTAAAAACCTTCGTTCCTAGTGAACTGTAAACATTTCAATTACCTTAATATATTGAATGAAAATCCACAGCCTGCTTCCAGTCTCCGACCGGGTCAGGAATGGAATGAATGAAGCCCCCATCTAGCGGCGAGGATATGGACTGTGCCGGCTGCCGAGGCCTGACGCACTCCTCTGGGGCAATGAATAAATGAATGACAGATGAAATGAAATGAGAGTGGAGAGTGTTGCTGGAATGAAATTTTGACAGGGAAAACCGGAGTACCCGGAGAAAAACCTGTCTGCCTCCGTTTTGTCCAGCACAGATCTCACATGGAGTGACCGGGATTTGAACCACGGACCCAGCGGTGAGAGGCTGGCGTGCTGCCGCCTAAGCCTCGGAGGCTTCAATTACCTTACCTTAATACAGTATATTATGGAGGATAAACTAATTTCGTTAAATGATAATTTTTTGACTTTTTCTTGGATGTGTAACATCTTTCCACTCGTTTGCTGGATATTTGTTGTGGGAGTGATTTTGGAAGAGGGACGGAAATGGGACGGAAATAATGAGCGCGAGCGGTGGCGGAGATTGGTACCACGGCGTACTGTCGGCCATGTGGCTATGTGAAATGTATATCGCATACGGTTTACTTCAAGGTTTGGAGGCCCCATTAAAGATATTCCTACAATAAATAATCTTCAAGTTGTCGTTCTTTGGTGTGAAAATATTCATTATATCACATTTGCTGTAAACAATTATGATTTATTAAATTTTCATACCTCGCGCATGCGCACTGGTCAGGATTTGGCATTGGAGTTTTACAAGTAGTTATTTCAATGACCAACAGAGTTCACTGTTAACAGGGGATTTGCGCTTGACGGAAATAGTGAGCGCTCGTGGTGGCGGAGATTGGTACCATGACGTACTGACGGCTATGTGGAATGTATATCGCATACGGTTTACTTCAAGGTTTGGAGGCCCCATTAAATATATTCCTACAATAAATCATCTTCAAGTTGTCATTCTTTGGTGTGAAAATATTAATTATATCATATTTACTGAAAACAATTATGATTTATTAAATCTTCATACTTTTGCGGTATTCTTATTTAATGTAAGCATTCGAGGTACTGTCAGCCAGCATAGGCCTACAGCCCTATGTGGAATGTATATCGCATACGGTTTACTTCAAGGTTTGGAGACCCCATTAAATATATTCCTAAAATAAATCATCTTCAAGATGTCGTCCTTTGGTGTGAAAATATTCATTATATCATATTCTCTGAAAACAATTATGATTTATTAAATCTTCATAGCTCGCGCATGTGCATCGGTTAGGATTTGACACTGGAGTTTTACAAGTAGTTATTTCAATGAACATCAGAGTTCACTGTTAACAAGGGATTTGCGCTCCCGGCAGACACATAGTAGGATAACATGTCACATGTTACACATCATATGCGACTACTGTAAAGCTCGTATTTTTTATATTATTTATAACATACACTGTATGCATTCTGTGTTCAGAGGTTCTCTATTCATCCTCCGATGAAGATGGTGCCCGGGTTCGATTCCTAGCTTTGCCGAGGAATTTAATTCTGGTCTGAGGGTGGAACCGGGTTAATTTAGCCTCGTGAGACATAACTGAGAAGTGGTGGGTTCCATTCCCACCTCAACCATCTTAGAAGTAGGTTTACCCACTTTTACTCCAAGCAAAAGCCGGGATGGTACCTAAATTAAGGCCATGGTCATCTCCTACTCAAATCCTAGCCCCAATTACAAATACACACACTATTACGGACAACACAATGACACGGGCTATCTGACATATTCTTCACCCAAGTATATGACCATAATGTCGCAAAGTGCCCAAATGAATCAACAACAATATTCATAAACTAACCAGTCAATGACGGATCTACGCGACGATTGTAAATTTGTTCTGTGATTGTTTCAGGTGTACCAGGTGTGGTGCGGGGCATATTAGTCGATACTGCCTTCTTCACCGGCAACTATGCTCCAAGATTTTCACTGCAGGCTGAATATCTCAGTACACAAGGTATGTGACAGTGGGGCGTTTGAAAAAAGCTTGTTGTTTCATTTGAGGGAATTGGACTAATTGGTCATTAGCCCCGTGTACTTGGATGTGTGTGTAAATTTGTCTGATAACCTGTGCTACTGTGATGCCTGTATATTTTGTAATTCAGGTAAGGATTGGAAGGAGGCGGCCGTGGCCTTAAATTAAGAACAGTCCAGGGATTCACCTGGAGTAGAAGTGGGGAACCATAGCAAACCACTTCCAGGATGGCCGAAGAGGAAATCAAACCCACCTCTTCTCAGGTTTTACCCACGAGGCTGAGTGGACCCCGTTTCAGCCCTCAGACCAGAATTAAATTTACCGGCTGACCCGGGAATCGAACCCGGGCCTTCAGGCCGACAGCCAAGAATGCTGTGGTGGTCATGAGAAAAGGAATAACCTTGGCATATCGCTGGACAACAGTTAGTACCAAATCAAGCGTTTATACGACAGAAAAATAAAGAAACAAACAATTACGACGTGGATAATTGTTTTTAAAGAGCCTTATCTCTAGAATATCAGTTTCTTGTGTTGCGGACGCTATATACGACTACCGGTACGACTTGTTTTAAAGCTTGCGACATCGTGGTCGTCAGTCCCGTTCAGTTGGGAGTGTGTGGAATCTGTCTGATAATAATATGGTGCCTGTGCTGGTGTGTGTAGTCTACTTGTAATTAGGGTGAGTATGGGAAGCAGGTGGCCGTGATCGTAAGTTAGGTACCGGTACCACTCTAGATTTTCCTGGAGTAGAAGAGGAAACCACGGAAAACCACATCTAGGATGGTAACATTTCAATTATTCTCACGAGGCTGAGTATACCCTGTTCCAGTCTTCAGAAATGTTTTTTTTTTTTGGGCAGAGCCGAGAATAGAATATAGGACCTATGGAACAGGAGTTTCAATACATAGGCTACTCCTAGACAACAGAAGGTGGCACTGACTTTTAAGGCTACCATTATCTTACTAGGAAACACACCCACCAACATAGCCAAGTGACCTAAGGTACGCTCAAGATAACATACTGTATTTCAAATATTGAGGTTAGAATCTCAGCACTGACTAGCGAACACCCTAAGTGCGGGTTTCTGCCAGGTTTTATCATGCTCACTCCACGCTAATACCGGAATGGTAGGAACTCGCCAAAGATGGGTGCCCAGCTAGTTACATTATTTGGTAAAAAGAAAAAAAAATACTGTGTATACATATACAGGTACCGATGAAAAATAACATTTTAGCCTGTTTTCGTATTATGAAATACAGGCTAATGAGATCAGTTTCTTTTTTCGAGTGTTCGTATGTATGTGTCCCCCTAATAAGTATAGATTGACTGGAGCTATTTGAATGAAATTTGGCAAAGATTTAGTATTTTACTCTCTACGACGCCCCCTTTATTATTTCCAAGAGTCACAAATCCAATATGGTGGCCGAACAACAAATTTAATCAATATTAAATATCTTAGGAACTATTGCAACTATCAAACTGTGATTTTGTATAGTGAAATATGACTATTATTTAAGTACACATAATAATATGACTTTCAAAAACCTGGTAAGCACAAAAACAACACAGCGGCCACACACATTTCAAATATCAAAAAACACTTTTCTGACAATCTAATCACCCGAGCGCATAACAAATCTTAATTTAGAGCTAAATATATAGGCATCTAATGTTCAATTTTCAATACTTCCAAATAGTACAGCGTGAAATTTTAAAAACAATTTAAAGAACTATCTGATATTCTATTCCAAACTTTTGCAAACTTAGGATACATGAAAATTACATACCGGTAACCTAGAACTATCACGAAATTACCTAGGTTGACCCGCTTTGATTGTCAATAAAATACTCAACATGAACGGAACTGTGATAGAACGACAAGCAACTTATAGTTTAAAAAAATCTTTGGTGCACGTGTAACAATAGCATATCAGCTGTGATACAGTGTGTCCACTGTTCTTGTGGCCGTAATAGACTCTCCCCAGAATAGGGCATTGTTTTACTTTAATAAAGAACATCCATAATAAAGAAAAAGACACTCTTGTTTCTACCCGTATTTGTACCTATTGAAGGTGTACTGTACTGTAAGTGTATCAGGTGAAGCTTTCACTTTCACTGCCAATCGAATGCAGTCCAGCTGAGGTCTGTCTGGCATACATGCAGAGACTCTGTTATCAGCAATACTCAAGGAGCAAGGCATTGGCACATGATCTTCCAGCAATCCAAGCCAATACACTTTTGACCACAATAAATTATTGTAGATTTACAAAACTATTATTTTAAAAGGCAAAAATATTGTGTATCAAAAGCAGATTCCTCTAAAGTCAGATTCATGGACGAACTGTCAGAATCCCTTGAGATCAGAACAGGGTTCCAGCAAGGGGATGGTCTCTCTCCCCTGTTGTTCGACTCTGCACTTGAAAAAGTTATGAGAGAATGGAATGCGAAAACAAGTGGGGGAATACGTCTTGGAACAAAAAACAAAGGAATCACGAATAAGTGTTTGGCGTTTACTGACAACTTGGCACTGCTCTCAGAAATGTGGGAGGAAACTAAGGAACAAATCACAGAATTACAGGAGCGGGCAGGGAAAATATGACTTAAGGTTTCCTTCGAAAAAAAAAAACGAAAATCATGTCAAATAGATTGGATGTGCCCAAGAGAAGTTTCAGTAGGAGCTAAAGAAAATTGAGGTGGTTAAGAGTTTCAAGTATCTAGGTGAATGGCTTGACTGGAACAACCTTGAAGGGAAAACAATGGAGGCGAGAAGAACCAAAATGGACCTAGCCTTCCAGAAAACCAAAAACACATACAAAAAGAAAACCCTCTCTTGGAACACCAAAATAAGGCATTCTAACACAGTAATTAAGCCAGAGACACTCTTTGCAGCAGAGACACTAGTTTTGAGGAGAAAAGGGTAAAGGGAAGAACTAGAAATCAAAGAGAAGAAAATAAGAAACAAGTTTTCCATAGGAAAGTAAAGTCGGAGAGACTTTCAGATACCATAAGGAAAAGAAGGATTGATTTCTATGGACACATATAACAAATGAATCCTGCCCAAATAACCAAGCAAATCTTTGACTTATTTTCCAAAAAGTTTACACCTAATTGGTTTACAGAAGTGGAAAAGGACCTGCGAGTACTCCAGATTATTGAACTCTTGTTAATGAATGGTACAGCCAAAACCGTGACCAAAGACAACACCAAGAATTGCTGAGCCACAGTCGATACCAGAAAACCGATGCAGCTATCAGAAGAGGAAGAGGAGATCAGACAGAATGAATAAATATTGGGAGAAAAGGAGAGCACAAGCATCTAAGAGGTGATTGATCTGACGTACCCCAAAGTGGCCGATTCGAAAAGAAGAAGAAGAAAAGCAGACAATTGTATTTTCTGTAAGCTACCTGTTGTTTAATTGATTATTATTAGTACCTGTTATTCAGCTAGCCTCCGTGGCTTAGGCGGCAGCACGCCGGCCTCTCACCGCTGGGTTCGTGGTTCAGATCCCAGTCACTCCATGTGAGATCTGTGCTGGACCAAACGGAGGCAGACAGGTTTTTCTCCGGGTACTCCGGTTTTCCCTGTCACAATTTCATTCCAGCAACACTCTCCACTATCATTTCATTTCATCTGTCATTCATTTAATCATTGCCCCAGAGGAGTACGACAGGCTTCGGTAGCCGGCACACTTCATATTCTCGCCACTAGACGGTGGCTTCATTCATTCCATTCCTGACCCAGTCGGAGACTGGAAGCAGGCTGTGGATTTTCATTTTCACCTGTTATTCAGTTACATTTAAAAAGCTTGTGTCATTCATAGCCTAAATTCTGAAATATTATACTTCAAGTATGAAATTAACTACGGTATTGGAAAAAAATGCTACCCACCATAAGTTGTTCCATAGAGGAATGTGACATTTATTGAAGAAAATCTAAACTATAATCCATAGATCACAAAGTTAAGAAAAAGAGGATCTGATTAAGCAGAGATAGCTGTGAAGACATTTTCAGTGTTACCTTATTAACAATTATTATTGTAATATTAATTGATCTGATAAAGGCCATGGCAGTGAAACTAGGAAGATTTTCTTACTGGAGGATCAATTTAGACAACAGTGTTAAATCAAAAGTTATTGGAACTACTGAGTTTTCACAGCAAATGAGATGTTCTAACCTTCAGATGGTGATGTAATTTACATGATTTTTTTCCAGATGAGGAGTGTATACCTAGTCGTAGAAGTGAGATGGGTGGAGCAGCAACTTCTGACATGATGAGGCAGATTGCGAGACTTAGATCAGAGGTAATACCAGATACAGATGGCCATTTGTGGCTGGTTGTATACACTTGAGAATTTTAGAGAGAGTCTATGTAATAATACATGACATCCCCTTGACAGTAATCCAGCATCTCATCAGTCACTATTCTTGGTGTCACAGGTTACTTTGTTACATGCACAACCCCAGTGGTGTAACTACTGTCGACCAAAGTAATATGTGCACTCGACTTTGAAGGTTGTTTGTGAAGTAACCAATTGACCTACAAAAATCCAATAACATCACCATTTTCGTCGTTCTATTGTGCGTTAGTTCATGTAGGTTTAGATTTTTCAACTTATATTGTAATATTTGTTATCGCAGTTGGAACACAAAAAGTGCCCATTCTTAAGCGTGTTTCAATCATACGTCACATTTAAGAATTATTATCTCAAAAACCATCATCAGATCGAATCCAAATTTTAACATAATATGGAATGTTGTATAACTGGTTTATTAATTTCAAAATGTTGTGTGTCCAAGAAACAAAGTTGTTATCATTTTTGTAAGGTAACTCTTTCTCGGCTCGGGGTGGTTGGAAAATGTAGTTCTTGGTCGTGTTGTAATCCTTATACATCAAAACGTTATGCTGTATGACTGTGAAATACGGAAATTAATTCACTTATTTTATATCGGTTTGTATGTTTACGGGAAAATAAGACATCTTTCAGCAGGTAGCCGATACGGAGAAAGCTGTACAGTGATGCAAGGATGGAGCCATCACGCGTCATGGCGCGCCTCACTCGGAAGTACAATAGAACGACGAAAATGATGATGTTATTGGATTTTATGTAGGTCTATTGGTTACTTCACAAACAACCTTCAAACTCGAGTGCACATAATATTTTGGTCGACAATAGGGGTTGCTTCTAGAGGGGGATGAGTCGAGTCAAAATTATATGACTGGGGTGATGTTTTGGACATAATCAATGAAAGCAAATATACGATCCCGAAGTCTCGAAACCTCCTATCTATATATTTTTTGTTTGGTTTTAATAGTGTTTGAAACGCTGTATCAACGTGTAAATGCTAGAAAATTAATAAATTTGTTGATACAGTATTAAAAAGAAAGATAGAAAGATGTGATGCCTACGGAAGTGGTCATAATTAATCGATAATATGAGTTTAAAAGGTCTTTTTGTGCATAATTTTACTAGTGTGGTGGTGATAATTGTTGTTTTGAAGGTAAAACATCAAGGTTATATGCCGCAATATTCTAGTGTAGTTCGTAAATTATGAATAATATGAATGTTAATTTCTAAAAATGAACATCTCTCTCTTATTTATGTTCTATTGAACAGGATACTGGGAAAGTTAATAAAATATACCACTATTGCGAATTAAATATTCTGGCACATATTTTTTAAAGTTTCATTCATTGTATTTTAAATATCATGTTACTTCGAAAATATATTTTTCAGGGGTGGAGATGTGTTGATGGGAGATATCGGCAGCTTTATTTTGAAATGGAGCACATGCTAGCATGTTAATAAAACTATTTGGCTTCCATATTTTTTCTTCCTTTCTATTTCTAAAACTACTACACACATCAAAAAAAAGTTTTGCATCACCTCGGTTCCCAGATCTCCGGCATATAGACGTTGACTGTGTATATTGTATCCAAGATACAGTCCCTTTGACTGTTCATAGATGTCACTAAAACTGCTCAAAGATGTAAACAACCATGCATGAGCAGGGCCTATTAGACGGAGGGGGTACGACAGCCGATCAGTTCCAGTCATTCCACCAGGACGAAGGTACGCTGCTCATGTTGTCTGTAGTTCTACCATGCCTAGAAGGTCAATACCGCAGTTCGATCGCGTCCGCATTGTTACTTTGTGTCAAGAAGGGCTCTCAACAAGGGAAGTTTCCAGGCGTCTCAGAGTGAACCAAAGCGATGTTGTTCGGACATGGAGGAGGTACAGAGATACAGGAACTGTCGATGACAGGCCTCGCTCAGGCCGCCCAAGGGCTACTACTGTAGTGGATGACCGCTACTTACGGATTGCCGCTCGGAGGAACCCTGACAGCAATGCCACCATGTTGAATAATGCGTTTCGTTCAGCCACAGGACGTCGTGTTTCAACTCAAACTGTGCGCAATAGGCTGCATGATGCGCAACTTCACTCCCGACGTCCATGGCGAGGTCCAGCTTTGCAACCCCGACACCATGCAGCGCGGTACAGATGGGCCCAACAACATGCTGAATGGACCCCACGGAATTGGCATCACGTTCTCTTCACCGATGAGTGTCGCATATGCCTTCAACCAGACAATCGTCGGAGACGTGTTTGGAGGCACCCTGGTCAGGCTGAACGTCTTAGACACACTGTCCAGCGAGTGCAGCAAGGTGGTGGTTCCCTGATGTTTTGGGGTGGCATTATGTGGGGCCGACGTACGCCACTGGTGGTCATGGAAGGCTCCGAAACGGCTTTACGATACCTGAATGACATCCTCCGACCCATAGTACAACCATATCGGCAGAATATTGGAGAGGCATTTGTCTTCATGGACGACAATTCTCGACCTCATCGTGCACATCTTGTGAATGCGTTCCTTCAAGATAACGATATCGCTCGACTACAGTGGCCAGCATGTTCGCCAGACATGAACCCTATCGAACATGCCTGGGATATGTTGAAAAGGGCTGTTTATGGACGTCTTGACCCACCAACCACTGTGAGAGATTTACGCCGAATTGTCGTTGAGGAGTGGGACAATTTGGACCAACAGTGTCTTGATGAACTTGTGGATAGTATGCCACGACGAATACAGGCATGCATCAATGCAAGAGGACGTGCTACTGGGTATTAGAGGTAGTGGTGTGTACTGCAATCTGGACCACAAATGCTGAAAGTCTAGCTGTATGATGGTACAACATGCAATGTGTGGGTCTCATGAGCAATAAAACGAGCTGAAATGTTGTTTGTGTTGATCTCTATTCCCTTTGTATTTAAAGGTTCCGGAACTCTTGGAACCGAGGTGATGCAAAACTTTTTTTGATGTGTGTATAATGTTTGAGATTGTTATCCTATATTTTATCGCAGTGTAGGTCATAAACTATTTAGCCCACCACTGGATAATCTATTTAACTGACAAGGGAGTTTTGTGATGTGAAGGATCAATAGAACATATAAAAATAGACTGTTAGCTCATCACAAAATTACTTGTTAACGTTTATGCTACAATGATTTTAATTGTATGACAAGTTTCCTACAATGTTGTAAGGGCAGTGATTTGGTACAAACCATTGCTTTTGTTAAGAGACTGTTTAGGGTCTTGGTGAGGGGCCCTAAAATTTTTATGTCTGGTCCTGCCTTGAAATAATTTTTCTTATTCCAACAGAGTTGTATGTCAACTTACAGGACTGGGTGGAACTTGTACCTGAAGCTGAACTCCAAGGTGGGTACAAGGACACACGTTACAACTATTTCACAGTGGACAGTGAGGAAGTTTGGACACACATCAGGCTCAACATGTATCCTGATGGGGGCATTGCTCGCTTGAGGGTATTTGGAGTGGCAAGACCACACGCGAGCGATATCAGCGCCGACAAGGTGAGTGACATTATCTAAGCTTCCAATTGAACATTAGAGCTATCACCAGTGGTTTTTTTTTTTTTTTTTTAGCGTATGGCTTTTAGTGCCGGGAGTGTCCGAGGACATGTTCGGCTCGCCAGTTTTGTAGCTGCTTCGAGACGGACACCCAATGGGTGAGCTACAAGTACCGTTGGGGAGGAAAGTTGGAAGGGAGGGTCGAGGAGTTGGAAGGTAGCGGCTGTGGCCTATAGTTAGGGACCAACCCCGGCATTTGCCTGGAAGGAAGATGGGAAACCACAGAAGACCATCTTCAAGGTTGCCGGCGGGGGGATTCGAACCTCCTCGCCTCCCGGATGTGAGCGACTGCCAACAGTCATGCCGCAACGACCTCGGCTAACTCACCCGGTATCACCAGTGGTGAAGCTAGGAGTCTTAGTTCAGTGGACATAGTTTACATTCACTACACCATGTCCGCATTATCCATTGCCATAAAAGCTTGCCACGGTGGGTGAGTGGTCAACGTGTCGATCTACTAACCCCAAGCTTGCAGGTTCGCTCCTGGCCGTGGTAAGTGCTTTTTAAAAGGCGGCAAAAATTACGACACCATGTCATACGATGTTGGCATGTCAAAGAACCCATTT
Organism: Meconema thalassinum; assembly: GCA_946902985.2. Classification (NCBI taxonomy): domain Eukaryota; kingdom Metazoa; phylum Arthropoda; class Insecta; order Orthoptera; family Tettigoniidae; genus Meconema; species Meconema thalassinum. The sequence goes on along the minus strand of OX336393.1, from coordinate 160,741,592 downwards.
GAATTCAGTAGGCCGTGTTCATAATGGCAAAATTAATCTCACGAGTTTCCGCCAACACAAAGTTCCTCATTTCTCTACTAGAAAGCGCTATAGTGTTCAAGGAGCTTAGTTATCTAATCTCCTTGACTTTCATAGTGCTTCAAGGAACAACGAAATTCGACATGCAAGCTACCCTTTGGGTGTCAAATAACAAAGCTTGCACCCGTGGCCATACGCTATTATTATTATTATTATTATTGCCATAAACATAGTAAAATCAAACCAAACCCCGTGGAAGTACAGCCCATGAAGGGCCTATGCCTACCATTTGCCCTGAAGATTATGAGGCAGGCTGTTCCAAATCCACGAGTTTGAGTATGCGTACACGCGAGTACTCAGCAGTAATGCTTGGAGCATGGTTGGAGAGGGACTGGGGGTGATAGCCAAAACGTCACTGGGCGAAGGTCATAGTAAAAGTCCATACGCTTCCTGCCAATCTTGATGTATCCACCGCTTAGTAACGGCCGCCCCTACAGCAGAGCTGTATTGCATATTGCAGGTTTACTCACATAAGGCGGTGAGGTCGCAGCTGCTCACGGGCGAGCTGCTCGGCTGGAACAGCCTATATGGGGTAACGCGTGGTCAGCACGTCGGATCCCCTTGGATGTTAATCTTAGTCTCTGTGGTTGGGGCACTGCCTCACTGTCAGATAGCTACTCAATTTCTTTAAAATCCCTTTTTAAAATTCTTAAAAGAATAATTTAAATTTAGGGAAATATATTTCCATTGTCTTATATAAAACGAAGTTATCTTTTTCCCAGGTGAGTTAAATGCACTCCTAATTGAGTTCTTAAATATTATCAATTTGTTACCATCTTCTATTCAGATGATTTTAAAAAAGTTTTTTTTTAATAATTTAAAGAAATTGTAAGCAACTTAGGTTGATTTTAATGTAATGTTAACTTTATGATTTGTACCGTATGTATCTAATAAGACATGAGATTGGTTGGTACCGTAGTTTAGGGGCTGCGACAACACAGTCATGTAACCCTGTGTACTTTGGGTGTGTGTAGAATTTGTCTGATAACCTGTGTTAATAGTGATGACTGTATTGGTGTGTGTTATCTGCAATTCAGGTAAGGACTGCAGACGATCAATTTGAAGTAGTTCCTACTTTTGCTACTGTCCACGACACCTAACTGTGAACTTGGCTACTAGATGCCATCGCAACCAGCACCTGGCGGTGAATGTTAGAACTAATAAAGCGTTATCAAATCTAACCTACAAATTTTAGCTTCACACAAGTGTAGTTTGTGGAAGGTTCTTTTACATGCCATAAATCTATGACAAGGGCCCGCCGGCTTTACTTCCCCTCCGAAGGAAGGCTATACGGAGGGATTTTTAATGCACTTAAACAATCCAATGACTTCGGCTGGGTTTGACCCCGTGTACTTGGGCCTAGAAGCTCAGCATGCTACCAACTACACCACCGAAGCCTCTAGACATGAGATTGCTAAGGCTGATGATGGCCCCAAAAGACCGAAACATGTACTATTAATTAAGAGGTGTTTTAAAGAAACAAATTGTATTGAGAAGTGGAACATATTTACAGTGTTTGCATATGTGGGTGCTGTCCATGGCGGCAAATTACAATAAATAATAAAGTTGTAATAAATACCCCAACAATAAACCCTAAACTTAGGGTTGCCATAACAGTAGGGTTCAAAATCAGGACATTGTAATGAAGTATAAAAACGTCTCTTGAGCCCTGAGTGACTATGGTCTGTCCATACTATCAAAAAAGAATAATACAATACAATGGTATTAAACTGAAGGAACATAATAAACTGTCTTTTTCTCCCACAGTTAACAAACACTCATGAGGGAGTCTGTAAAGCAATCACACTTTCCTGAAGTACAGCAACTGTTCTGCAGGAGTTCGGCTGGGAGCTATATATTCCTCATCTTTCTCCCAGCGATTTCCATCTTTTCTTGCACCTCAAGAAATTCCTGTTGTCCGGTCAGCATTTTCACCGGCGGCTTCGGTGGCGTAGCTGGTAGCATGCTGAGCTTCTCTGCCCAAGATGGTTCAAACCCGGCCGAAGTTGTCGGAATTTTTAAGAGCATTAAAAATCCCCAGTATGACTTCCTTCGGAGGGGAAGTAAAGCAGGCGGGCCCATGTCATAGATTTATGGCATGTGAAAGAACCTTCCACTAACTACAATTGTGTGAAGCTGAATTTGTAGGTTAGATTTGATTAATGCTCTATTAAGTTCCATCGTTCGCCACCAGGTGCCGGTTGCAGTGGCATCTAGTAGCCAAGTTCACAGCTAGATGTCGTTAACAGTAACATTTGATAGCAAGAGTAGGAACTATTTGAAATTGATCGTCTGCAGTCCTTACCTGAATTACAGATAACACATACTAATACAGCTATCATAATTAACACCGGTTATCAGACAGATTCTACACACACCCAAAGTACACGGGGCTACATGGCCGCGTTGTCGCAGACCCTAAACTAAGGAACCAACCAGCATTTTCGTACTGACAAATTGCTGAAGACAAAATAATGTCATTCCTATCCCAGGTGGCAGATTTCTACGACACAGGGATACAATTGTTGAATCCACAATATGACAGGTGTCTTAATTCTGGTGATCATGTCGAAAAATAGTTCATACATTGCTCTATCTGGTGCAAATAAAGTAAAGTTTATCATGTACCTATGTTTGTTTTTAATTTAAAAAAATGGAAGACTTCATTCCTGGATGTATCTTGTACATGGGGCTACCTGACCACGATATGGCAAAGCCCCTAAATGTATCAACAACTGAATTGAGATTTTCAAAGTGTAAGTTGTGCGAGGCTGAATAAACACTGATCATTAGCTATGTATTGTGATGTTCAGCTTTAAACACAAAATGTTTGTCATTAAAAATAAAATCACGTTTAAAGCATAATTTTATTTGACCATTCAAGTAAGTTATTGCATTATCAATCCAAGGACAAGGATTGACTGTGACCGTGCGACAAGAGCAAAAGTTTTTTTTTTAAACAGTGGTTGAGGGCTGTTTGCTGATGAAGTTGGTAAAGCAGCCTCATTATGCCAGGAGACGTAGCCGATGGTCAGTGTTTATTCAGGGTGACTCTACATAAACATAAGAAACACCCAACTGAAATTCTTTTTACAAACATTGCTGAAAATGAGCCTGACGAATCTAACGTGAGACACCCAGTATAATTCCTCTATTCTTAGTAGATATGATGACTGTGTTTTTGAACTTGTAGCCAGTGGATCTGATCTCGATGATGAGTGGTGGGCTCTGCGTGGGCTACAGCGATGCTCACTATGGTCACCCGAGGAATATTATCCGTCCGGGTGTTGGAGTGAACATGGGAGATGGCTGGGAGACAGCTCGCAGACTGGACAGGCCTTGTATTCTGGAAGGTATGTAGCCACCCTCGAAAACTTTCAGGTGTACTATTTTCATTCAAACCAGCACAACACATACTAGGGTTGCTTTTTTAGTTTTGGCAACGATGCTGCTGCTTTATGTTGCAACTGTGTTGGACTCTGCCATTGTTACCGAAAGTTGCTAACCTGTATCCCCTCTCTTAGAGCACATGACCTCGTCCGTCCCTTCCCCCATTCGTATGCAGTGGCGCCTGTTAGATGAGTAGTTGTGGGCAAGCGCTCGCACAAGACGGTCGCAATGTTTTCGAAGCGGGAGCAGAGAACGTGGATAAAAATTCAGTGTGCTAGGAGTCACACGGATCGAGAGTGCCACCAAGGACTACACGAGGCATGCGGTGTAGCTGCGTTACCTTACAGAACGGTAGCAAGATGGGTTGCAGCCTTTCGAGATGGGCGCGAACGTGTGGAGGACATGCCTCGATCTGGTCACCCACCAGTACAGGTAAGTGATGAAAATGTACAGATGGTGTCCGCGTTAGTAGAGGTGGATTGGAACGTAACGCTTCGTGAATTAGCGCAGGATACAGGACTGGCGAATTCGACTGTCCTCCTCATCCTGAAGGACTGCCTGAAAATGAGGAAAATTGCGTCAAAATGAGTTCCGCATGACTTAACCGACATGCAGAAATGGCTGCGATATGACGCTTCTCGTACGCACTTGCAGCGTTATGAGCGCGAAGGAGAGGACTTCTTACGGCGTATCAAAACCATTGACGAGACGTGGGCCAAATCTTATAAGAATTTATTGCAGCCGAAAGGCCAAAAGAAGAGAATTTACATCTTACTGTACTCAGTCAATGATAATGTTCTTTTGGAGCACTTTGATAGGTGGTACCTGTCACATTTCTTGTTACACAGCTCACATACACAGCTTTCGCTTGGGTTATGGTACGATTTTGTTGCACACACTCTGTGATGAAAACCGTGGATGACGTGTCTCGTCACGACATGTCTCAGTTCCTGGTTTTCCTTCATCCAGTTCCTGTCCACCATGGCGCTTGTAGCGTAGAAGTCCGGATCTATATCTTCGCTTTTGGCTTTCCTCCTCTCCAGATGTTTAGAGTAATGTTCTGTAGCTGGTAGAAGCAGTTGGGTCCTTAGGTCTTCTGCGTAGTAGGTCTCCTTTGTTAGTCTATAGACCATTCTTGTTGGTGCTGCTTTTCCCACTCTCAGTGCATTTTTGAGGAAGCGGGCTTTGACTCGTTCTATTTTTTCAAAGTCACTAAGTTTTAGACTTTCCCAGATCAGTTCTAATCCGTACGTTACTATAGGGGATATGGCGGCGTTAAAAAGTCTCATTGCTGTAACTAGGGACAGAGCTGGAAGGTTCTTTATGGCTGAGATTGCTCTTGTGGCAGCTGCAGTTCTCTCCTGAATATGGCATCTAAACGACTTTGTAGTAGTTTGCAAGGTAATTCCAAGATACCTAAATTGATTGACAATTTTCAGATGTTCTCCATTAAGAGTAAGGAAGTCACTACCTGCAATTTTTCCTCCTTTCCGGTATGTCATTTGGACTGTCTTCTCCAAATTAATGGTGAGGCGGTTTTCCAGTACCCATTTCTCCAGCTCTATTAGGGCTCGTTGCAGGTCATTTCTATTTGGTGATCCCAACACCATGTCATCCGCGTATACGATAAGTTTCGTATTCGATGTGCGCTGAAGGATGTCTGTAATGTCTGCTGTGGCGATGTTGAACAACAAGGGGCTCATTGGATCTCCCTGCAGGACTCCATTTGTTTGTTCGAACGTGTCTGATACGTCGACTGTATCCTCAATCTGTACAAAATTGACTTTTAAAATGTTTTCAATTGCTCTGACAAGAGAATGTGTTGTCCCAATCATGCCTTTCAACTTTGTCATCAGTATTTCCCTGTTTAGGAGGTCGAACGCCTTCGTATAGTCAATAAAGACAGCGTAGTATTTTCCGTTCGGATGTCTCAAAGCTTCTTCTATTTCTTCCAGGAGGTATCTGACTGCTTGTGTTGTGTTTCTACCTCGTATGAAACCAAACTGGCATTCAGGAATATTTGCTAATGTTTCCAGTTTTGACGCTAGGATTTTTGTATATATCTTAAAGATATTATTTTCCAGTGCGATTCCCCTGTATGAGTTAGGGTCGTTCGTATCTCCTTTCCCTTTGTATAGAGTCCAAATCTTATGAGACACAGTTGAAACGCCAATCGAATGAGTGGCGGCACCACAGATCACCACGAAAACTAACAGTTCGACAAACCCCCACCAATGTGAAGGTAATGTTGATTCTTGCCTATGATTGGGATGGTGTGATCATAAAACATACCGTTCCCCCAGGGCAAACCGTTAATGCGGCGTACTGTTGTTCGTTTCTGCAAGACCATCTCCTAGCAGCTCTGAAAAGGAAACAGCGACACTGCATGGATACTTTGCCCATCGTTCTGCATGACAATGCTAGGGCACACACAGCAGGAGTTGTGTCTGCATTGTTGAATCGCTGGAACTGTGTGGTGCTCCATCATCCCCCCTACTCTCCCGACTTAAGTCCCTGCGACTTTGATCTCATCCCGAAGATGAAGGAGCCACTGCGCGGGAACCGCTACCCTACCATTGGAGATGTTGTGCAGGCTGCCGAGCGCTCTCTTCGCACCATCGGTAGATTGGGCAGTGCTCAGGGAATCCAACGGCTTCCGCGTCGCTGGGAACACGTTGTACGCAGTGCTGGAGACTACATCGAGGGCCTATGAAACTTGGAACCATGTAGGTGTGTTGTTTATCAATTTATAACATAGTTGCCAAAACTAAAAAAGCAGCCTATGTACGTTTCTCTAACTTTTATACGTTTTACTAACACATAGCTTAGGCGGCAGCACGCCGGCCTCTCACCGCTGGGTCCATGGTTCAAATCCCGGTCACTCCATGTGAGATCTGTGCTGACAAAACGGAGGCAGACAGGTTTTTCTCCGGGTACTCCGGTTTTCCCTGTCAAAATTTCATTCCAGCAACACTCTCCACTATCATGTCATTTCATCTGTCATTCATTTAATCATTGCCCCAGAGGAGTGCGTCAGGCCTCGGCAGCCGGCACAGTTCATATCCTCGCCGCTAGATGGGGGCTCCATTCATTCCATTCCTGACCCGGTCGGAGACTGGAAGCAGGCTGTGGATTTTTTTTCCCTTTCACATAGCTAGTGGTTGTTGTTTAAAGGGGCAGAACAGAGAAGGCCCCCCATTTCTTCCACATAAAAGAGCAATTCAATACATAAGGTAACAATATTTAAAGTATACCGGTATCCTAAGGAATGACATAATAAAGAAGAAGTATAGAAACTAAGGAAGAAGTAGGCCCAAGGAGAGCAGATAGTTATGTAGTGAAGAAGTGTGAAACTGCATTCTGGATTTACTCTACATACTAAATTTTATTGCACATGGACTAGGATTCAGGAAATATTTACCCTTTATTATTTTCTTGTTGTTTTTACATAGTGGCGACAGACTTCGCCTGACAAATTTCACTGATATTACCACAAAATTCCCTGATATCAATTTAGCAGATAATGTATTAATTAGTATATAATCTTGTCTATATGGTACCTCCCCTCTTTCCTATTCTTATTTAGAGATGATTTATAGTTTTAAAGAAACGTGGAAATTCCCTGCACTTTGACAACAAATTTATAGAGGCATTGATTAAAATAAATTTGTTGTATTTTAGATTTGTTCATTTTTTAAAGTTTCTTCAAATTTCCCTGATTTTTTTCTACACCTTTGTGAAATTCCCTGACATTTCCAGAGAGACAAATTGCCCTGATTTCCCAGTTCTGTCACCACCATGTTTTAATAATGTTTAGTAATCAGTCCTGTGAAATTGGATATGACTGGAAGAGTCTCATGATCTGTATTATTTTGTTGTCTGCTGAAGTGATAATAATTAAACTTTACTTTCCAATGAAGATTTAAGTTTTCTGGCAATAAGTTATTCTTTTCAAAACATGTTCTTTCAGCATTCAGAATATTTTCAGAGTCTAAAGCTCAACTAGGACTTTGGTGCCCTTGATAATTATAATTTAAGAGCTATTTTTTTTACAGTATCCCTTTAACATTTTCAAAGAATTATGTGATCAATGTTTTCCAATGATTATATTTAATTCTCAAAAACTTAGTAGTGGTTAGGGGGCCTTAGAGGTTTATAGCTGTTTATATTACTTCTACTCTACATGAGGATGAGTAACTTAAGATATGCTGAAAAGTCGAATAAACTTCGGTATTTCCATCATATGCTACACTACCGGTATAAAATAATAATGTAAAATAATTGTAATGAATGCCCGAGCCCATGAACACGGAGTTTAACAGCCAGTCTTTAATAATGTACAATGTTATATGAAGTTTACTTTTTTTAATTTGCTAAAAGATACAAATTCAGATTGTCATTGAAGAATCTTCATCCGATTATAGCTGATGAAAATGGAATACTTCAAGTGCCTGGTTGTGAGTGGGCCATCTTCCAGCTGGGCCATCCAGGGTACATAACCCTTGTGGAAGTGGACACAAGCCATTTTAAAGGCAACTATCCCGATGCAATCAGGATAGAGGGCAGCACAGACTGGAGCCCAGAAGCTGCCACTGTTCACTGGGAGACTCTGCTGCCGCCAAAGAAGGTGAGTGTCAGGGCCCTTCATTGTTTGCAAGGCTGGCTACGTAGCCTACAACAGTTTTATCCATTTTGCTAAGCACTCACTTGAGCAATAGAAGAACTGGCTGTCCACCACCTGCTGCCTGTCATGATATTTGTACTTTCTCCATGTCTCTATCCTTCTTTTCCCATCTAATGATTAATTGCTTACCAGTATCTTCCTATATAGAGTTACGTATTTTGAGAGTCATCATTGCAAATTGAACGTCTGCAACTCCTGGATCATTACAGATCTCCTTTTGAAACTTTGTTCTTTATTCCAGTTGTCTCCTGACAAGCAACACTTCTTCTCAGATGATGTACTGGCCACTGAGGAACCTGTCTCCCATGTTAGAGTTACAATATCGCCTGACGGTGGGATCAGCCGTTTGAGACTGTGGGGTTACCTGGAGAAGAAGATCTTATAACCAGCATTGAAGCTACATACGAGGCCTCTAGAATAGGAGGGGTGTACTGTATGTGCCAAAAGTCAGTTTGGTGAAATATGCCGTCCAAGTTGTGTTGACGTTTACTGCCCATTGCATGTTGAGGCATATACAGTACATCAACTGGGATGTTTCGTTTTTGTAAGTGCGCCATTCAAATGTTCAAAGAATAGTTATTTTTGCATTAAGCGAGGCTTACTATGTACATTGTTTCTATTTTACAAGTTCCTCAACCATCTGTAGGGTGCGTGAAGTGCACACCATGACTTTTTCAATATACATTTTGCTCTTTACCCATGCATAGTAGCTAGAAAGGAAGAGGGATGTTCATAGTATGTAGTACTCTGGAAAATACCAAAAAAAAAATCCCTTCTGTTCTAAGAGTCTCATATTTGTTCTACATACTGCCAAAGAAGGAAGTATTTCCTTCTCTTACCATACTGACTTTGTACAATGCCATTTTCTTCTAGTCTCATGGAAATGATAAACAATTCTGCCATTGTGTAATTGACCAGTGCACTAAAACAATTAGTGTTCTGGTGAATACTGATAATGGAATATGTTTGGACATTTACAGTTTGGGGGGTTCTTTTGTAACATTTTATGACAATTTACTTTGGATATGTATGAAAGTTTGATGAAAATTTTTATAAATGAAATATTGTTCTTTGTAACAGCATTATTAAATCTTAAGAGAACTAAACATTCTTCTTCATTTCCTGGTTCCAGTGATCTGGGTCGGGGCGCGAATAAAGGACCTCCATCCGAGGCCTCGACTCACACACTATCATATTTAGGCTATTTGTACGAGGGTTCGCCACACCCAAAGGTAGACAAGGGCCAATTATGGCAGGAAATTGAAAGACTCCCTAGGCCTCGGATACCCTACTACCGTCGGGGTCGGAAGAGAACAAGTGTTGACCAAGGGAGACCGACAGGAAAGATAACTGAAAGGAGCCTGGCACAAGTAAGTGGAAGCAATGCCGGACTCAGCTGGGGTCCCGTGGTAGCCAACTTACGTCCCACAAGGTGTGAGAACCTGGGGGTAACAAAACAACATTAACATTTGTATTTCTACCCCACATTAGGCATATTTTTACAGTATCAGAGATGAGATGAAATGACACTATGTGGAAAATAATTCGTGCAGCCAGATGTCCAACCTCATCAGAGGAGTTAAAGGGAGATAAATGAATAAATAAACTGAGCAGGAGTTGGAAGTGGCTATGGCCTATTAGAAGGTACTGTCCCAGCATTTGCTCACAGCAGAAAAAGTGAAACTACCAGTTTGGAAAACTATTTCAAGGATGATGAAAGACAGGGTTCTAAACTAACGTGCTACCTCGTGCCTCGCTGGCATCGGATGAGTGTGGGTTCGAATCCCACCTCGGCCGTCCTGAAAATGGTTTTCGTGGTTTTCCATTTTCACCACCAGGAAAACGGAACAGTTCCTTTCAATAGATCCACTGCTGATTTCCTTCCAAAATCCCTTCCCTGACCCTTCCTGAAAAGAAAATCAATGGCCATTGGCTGCATTAATAAAATTATGAACTAACTTGTCTCTTGAGTCTGAATATAGCCTGGCTTCATGGCCAGGTCCATTAATTCTTTCCTCGGACAACAGAATACAGAAAGCTTCCAATTTCTATCAGCTAATTTGGGACGAAACATTTCCACAAGCATCTAAGATTAATTTGTTCAAGATGTACCGGTACCTAATATATATACTAATATATGGACTGGAAGCAGCAACCCTTACTGGACCAACAAACAGTCGTCTCCAGGAAATAGAAATGAAATTCCTCTGTTCATGCCTTCAAAAGACGAAAATTGATAAAATAAGGAATGGGGATATCCGACAACAATTGGGATTGGAAAGGAGCCTGCTAGAGACACTCGACCTCAAGAGATTAAGTTGGTATGGTCACATGAAGAGGATGGCTCCCCACAGAACACCTCGAGTGTACTTTGGCCAGTGTCCCTGGGAAGAGACCAAGAGGAAGAATGAGTGGGAGAAGCAAATTTTCAAGGACCAAGAAGCTAGAGATAACAACTGGCATTTAATACAGGAACAACAGTTATGAATGGACACGACAAATTGGAGATGGCTCACATATAACTGCATACGGCTGCTGGAGTGAAGAAACTATGATGTTGATGGTGTAAACAAATGACATTCGTCGGCTTACTGCAAAAAGTTGGTAAGTCCACTTTTGGGCAAAATGAAGTTATCGGCAGGAAGGTGTTAAGAATTGCATTATGTTTTACAGTAAATCATTGGTAACTCCATTCAGAGAGCACAAATGGGACTATGTAGGTTTATTGGTTTCGCTAAGTTCATAATTTCTTAAATGTAGTCTGTAAAAAGTAAGTAATGTCACTTACCAATTTCTTGCTGTAGTCTTTTCTCCGCCTTGTGTTTCAGTTCTGTATGAAAAAATCTAGTAATTGAAATGACTTCATTATTTTCATTATTATGAAGGCCATTGTTGATTGGGTGGGCTTTTACTACTTTGCAATGATTGATCTTCTAGTGTATTAGATAGTGTTCTAGGAGCTATTTTCTTAACCATGATAACGAAGATGTGTGCGTGTGTCAATCTTTTTCATAAAATCACTTTGTATTAGTGATGGTTCTATCATGAAGGCTTTTCTGGTGTGCATGAGTTCAGGTCATACTCTGGTAGTGATAGAAGGAGAAAATACCCTTCGAAGAACAAAACTCCTGATAATGTTGTTGCAGAGGTGAGGAAACACATCGAGCCATTCCCTGTAATGCAATCACATTACTGCCATAAGTCTACGAAAAGGCTTTATCTCGATTCTAAACTTCCAATCTGTAAGATGCATGATCCTTATGTCCAACAATTCAAATACTTGGGGCGTACACCAGTTTCTAGCATCACGTATCGAAGAAATTTTTGTACGGAATACAACTACTCTTTCTTTCGACCCATGAAAGATCAGTGTGTAACATGCACTAGATTTGAAAAGGCACTAGGAATCACCAAGGAAGCCCTAAAAGAGGAGTATGACAATAACATCCAAAGAAAAATTGATGCAGCTTGTTCAAAGGATAAGGACAAAGAAAGATTAAAACATGATGCATCCTTCGTTCTGGGTACCTTTGACCTGCAGAGTGTTCTTCGAATCCGTAATGATGAGATATCTCAAATGTATTACTCCCACTAAATCTGTGTCTACAATTTTACTCTGTACGAGTCACGTGCTCCTCAAAACGCCTATTGCTTTGCGTGGACAGAACTGATTGGGAAGTGTGGAAGTTCTGAAATTGGCAGTGCTCTGCTTCAGTGGTTTAATCAGCTTCCAGAATCACTTACAAACATCTGTCTATACTTGGACACTTGTACTGGTCAGAACAGAAAAAAATATTGCTGCCTTGATCATGATCTTGGTTCAGAATACCCACATTAATGTTCTAGAACACAAATTTTTAGAATCCGGACATTCGTGTATGGAAGTTGATTCGGTCGATTGCGCTATAGAGCATGAAAAGAAAAATGTCCTGGAATATTCCATGATGGATTGGCTAACGATCTTCCGGTGTCCAAAAATATAGGTAGAAAGAATGTAAGACCTTACATTGTGAAGAAACTCACATATAAGGACATGGTAAATTTGACAGAATTATCAGTAGCACTAATAAGGAATCACAATGTAGATGAACATGGAAATACAGTCAACTGGCTGAAAATAGTGTCTAAAGTTTAAAAAAGATCAGCGTCAAATCATTCAGTATCGCTATCACCCGCATTCAATCAAAAGGGCGTCCAAAGAGAATTCCTAATGAACTTCCCATGCATGCCTCCCAATTTCAAAACAAAAGAAACAGGATCTGGAAAAACTGTGCAGGACCAGGATAATCCCAGCAGAACTACATCCCTGGTACAAGAGGTTGCTGACCTCTACCAATGCGAGTACTGCTGCTCCTGAGCCAAGCTTTTCAGAAAGTGAGACTGAATTTAGTGAGTAGCAGACCCAGGGAGCTGTATGTAAACAATAGGAGATCCCTGTTAACATAGCTTGAAGAACTACTAAATTGTAAGAATGCTGTAACTTACCATTATTGTCAGGAAGAAATCAGTAAGTCCTTACTGTTTCCTTATTTTTATTATTATTATCAATTGAACACATTGTTAGATAAACAAAAATAGTTTCGTTCACTTCTCTATTTACCCCTGCTCATAATGGAAATTAATTTAAATTGTATAGTTAATATAATTTATTTTTAAATTATGGTCAAACATTTAAATTGTCATTATCTCAAAATGTGCAATTTTTGACTTACCAACTTTTTTCATAGATATTTTCAAAGGATTATTAATGTTTTTTCTTAATTATTTCTTAAAACTTGATGTAAGGATATCCATTTTCTTAGTTTAAGCATAACGAATAGAATAAGAAGTGATATCACTGGCCTAGTACGCCTGGTCTGCCGCAGTGCAGCGCTGGCTCCGATCTGTGATGTAAGTTAGCATTGGCGCTTACGAGACTTTTAAAACCTTGCGACCTGTTTTACATGTTAAAACACCGCAAGATATCCTCATAGGCACTAAAAAGTTCGACATCTCCACTTACTTTACTGTGCCCAATTATAATTTAATAAGTCGTCTCCTGTAATAGTCCAGTTTCGACAATAAGCGAAGACAGAGAGCAAGTTCAAAATTCAATTAGTTTAGCCAGCTATCGGTAAATTTAAAAAAAGAACGGAAAAATTAACCTCGCTATCAGAAAGGATTTCTTCACATTGTTACACATTTTACATTCCCTTAATGACTTGCAACACAGAAAGAAAAAAAAAGGCGTACGAACGCAACTTTCAACTTTACCGTAGATTACTATAAAATTCAATAATAACCATAAATTTCACTCCACAAACACCAAAATCAGTAAACTACCATCATTTCAGAAGAACTTAACATTAAACAGACATAGAAGGCACAGTCATGACCCCTTCGTAGAGTAGGCTATTGCCTAAACCCGATCACGGCTCCTTCAACATTACCTTAGAATATTACAAAATTCAATAATAACCATAAATTTCACTCCACAAACACCAAAATCAGTAAACTACCATCATTTCAGAAGAACTTAACATTAAACAGACATTGAAGGCACAGTCATGACCCCTTCATAGAGTAGGCTATTGCCTAAACCCGATCATGGCTCCTTCAACATTACCTTAGAATATTACAAAATTCAATAATAACCATAAATTTCACTCCACAAACACCAAAATCAGTAAACTACCATCATTTCAGAAGAACTTTACATTAAACAGACATTGAAGGCACAGTCATGACCCCTTCTTAGAGTAGGCTATTGCCAAAAACTGATCACGCCTCCTTCAGCATATTGTATTGTATTGTATTGTATTTTTTATTCATCCATTCAATCATATAATGTACATTGTACAATGATTTAGGACACGTCAATTCACAAATTATACTAATACTAATTTACAATCACAATAATAATATAGGATAACCTTACATCATTTAGTCCTATGAATACATAACTATTGATATTCTAAAAACTCTTTAACTGAGTAGAAGCAGTGCTCCAGCAAGAACTCTTTAGTTTTTATTTTGAACTTTATGTAATTTGCTGTACTTTTAATATTATTTGGCAAATGATTATACAGCGTTATAGCTGCATGGAATACACCATTTTTACATAGTGTTGTATTTGCAGCATGTACATGAAGATTGTTCTTTTGCCTGGTCTGGTAGTTATGTATATTTGAATTCATCTCAAAGATATCCTCATTTCCTAAGCTTTGTTTGACAAATAATAGAAGTTCAAAGATGTAAATACATGGCAAAGGTAAAATTTTCAGTTGTTTAAACAGAGGCTTACATGTATGCAATCTAGTAGTCCCTTTCATTGTTCTAATTATTCTTTTCTGGATAATAAAGATTTGGTGAGCAGCAGGTGAATTTCCCCAAAATATGATTCCATATTTCATAAGCGAATAGCAAGTCGATTGTCTTAATACTCTTAATGCATAACAACTTGAGCTTAGTTTCTTGGCAAGTTTAGTGGTGTGAGAGTTCCATTTTAGGTCATCCTGCAACCAAAGGCCTAAGAATTTAGTAGAAGAGGCGTTACCAATTTTAAGGTCATTTAAGATTATGGAGGGAGAATTAATACTTTTATTCTGAGCTGTGTGAAAGTTAAGAACCACTGTTTTACTAGTGTTGATAAGGAATCCATTATTGTTGAACCATAAGGACAGCTGACCTGTTACTTCCTCTACTGATTTTTGAAGTTCAGTGTCATTTTCACCCCTCATCAAAACACTTGTATCATCTGCGAATAGTACAGTTTTAAATGCAGGTATCTGAGATGGCAAGTCATTTACGTAAAGGAGAAAAAGTAGTGGCCCTACAACGGACCCCTGCGGAATGCCATACTTCAAAAACATAGGATCTGAGTGGTAATATTTAAATATGTTTGTGGTATTTTCTAAACTTTTTTGTTCGACGATCTGTTGGCGATTATTTAAATATGACTGAAACCACTTACTAGCGATACCCCTGATACCATATTGATGGAGTTTATCAATTAGTATCTGATGATTTATCACATCAAAAGCTTTAGACAGGTCCAAAAACAGGCCACATACTCTCTTCCTTTCATCAAGTGACTCAAAAGCAGGATTTAAAAATTCATAAATTGCGGACATTGTTGATTTTCCTTCTCTAAAGCCATGTTGAGAGTCAGTTAACAATTTATATTTGTTTATGAAGCTAATTAGACGGTTGTACATTATCTTCTCTAAAATTTTTGAAAATATCGACAATAAAGAAATAGGTCTATAATTGGTTACGTTTTCTCTATCTCCCCCTTTAAATAATGGAATTACTTTTGCAATTTTAAAGATATCTGGAAATATTCCTGACATGAGAGATTGGTTACAGAGGTGTGTTAAGGGGGTAATTATATTTTGGATACATTTTTTAATTAGTATATCAGGAATGTTATCAACTCCTGAGCAATGTTTATTCTGTAGGTTCTTTACAATATTGAGGATTTCTGCTTCTGTAACATTTTCAACAAACATTGATTTTCCATTAAATGTTATATTCGCGAGTGTTGATTTTATTGCCTGTATATTGTTTACATTTAGTAGTTTTTCAGCTATGGTAGCAAAATGCTCATTAAAAATTCTTGAGACATTTTGTGGGTCATTGATCTTCTTGGAGTCTTCTGATAACGTTATGTTATTTACTGCCGGTTTTGTTTGCCTGGTTTCATTTTTTATGATATTCCACATAGCCTTAGTTTTATTTTTAGATTCCAGGATATAATTATCATTTGACATTCTCTTTGCTAATTTTATAACTTTGTTAAGTATGGTCTTATAGGTCTTGAAATACATGTTAAATTCATTGGAGGTTTCGTGCGTACTTTGAAAATCGTGGAGGAAACGCTTTCTTTTGCATGAAGTAATTATTCCAAGAGTAAGCCATTGTTTTGATGGAGAAGAAACTTTCAGTCTGAAACTCTTCAAAGGAAATGCAATATCAAAATAATACAGGAAAATATTAATGAATTCCTGGAATTTTTTGTTTGTATCTATTGACTTGTACACACACCTTCCCAAGTTTCTCCTTTTAACAAGTTGTTGAAATAGTTTATATTGTGCTGACTAAAGCTTCGACATTTATCAAACTGAGCATTGTAAACTGGGTTTGAAATATTTAGAGTTATTATTTGAGCTCGGTGGTCACTGAAACCTGTGTTGATTACTTCGAGAGAGTTGCAGTTCACATTGTCATTAATTATTATCTGGTCAAGTGTGGTTGCACTAGTTTTTGTTATTCTTGTGGGTACTGTTATTGTGTGAATTAGATGATGGGAGCTTAACAAATTTAGCAATTCCCTTCTCTCCGTACTTTCCTCTAAAAAGTTAATACTAAAATCTCCACAAAGAACTATTTTTTTATTAAATTTATTTATTTTATTTATTATCACTTCTAGTTTATTCAGAAATAACTTTGCACTATTTCCTGGTGAACGATATATAACGGTTGATATATGTTTTTTAACTCACTGTCTTTTTATTCTCATCCCTTTCTTCACAGAAGTAGTCTTTAATGGCATCAAGAGCATTTTTATTTACACCATACTGGACAAATACTTGGGCAAATTAGGAAATATATGTGGAACAGAATAGTCTTTCAATCGCCAGTTGGTTCTTGGTAGAAGTACTACTTCCTTCCCTTCTATCAAAAATTTGTCAAATTTAACAATTAAATCTTCTGAAAAGTGAGCATCACAGATGTAGGACTTTTCAGTAAGTTCCCTATCCTTCCCTGGTATGGCTCCTTTGCACTTGATAAAACGTTCCTTATCTTTAGGCGGTTTGAAAAACCGTCTGACCTCTTTACAGTCCCCATAGCCAGATCTGCATCCTGGTACAAAAGAGCAAGGCATCTTCACTACTCACATTAAGCACTCATGAAAATGTAAGGGCTAAACTGCTGTTTACTTACATTAAATAACAATAAAATGAACACACGAAGATAACGTCAACACACGACAAGAAATTAAATTCCATTTCAGTTAATGCTTCCTACAATAGCATTTCAGGTATTAATACTATGAAGTAATAGTGTAAGCACTTGTATATCAATACACGTTTGCACAGAACACCACCAAAACACTCCGACCGATTAAATACTTAATATATCGCACATAAACACATAAACACATGTGGAAATCAACAATCTCAAGTTGACTGTAGCACTGCGTAGTGGCGAGCGCCAACCCGATCCGTATTCATTACATGCTATTGAGGGAGAAGAGATCACACTTTATATTCTATTCGTTATGGTTTAAGTTTACTTAGGATAAGTTCCATTAATGTGCTGATAAGAAACCAACGAGTTTCGAAACACGTACACATAGTCTATAAAATATAGACAATTAAGTGTTTTTAGTATTGATTTAGCAAATATCTAACACAAGTGTTTTTAATTAATCTATCAATACGGATTTACACAATTTGCTATTATTTGCTATTATGGCAAATATTTTTGCTTATTAGGAGGTAGGAATCGAACCCGCCTCTTCTCAGTTTTGCCATACAAGGCTGACAAGGGGAGGATACGATGCAAGGGTCACCGATTCGAACCATCTTTAGTACACGTGTAGGGCATTACCAGGCATATACCAGATGCAAGTAGTAAGGCGCCCTTCTCAGCTGATTCCAAGAAATTAATTATTAATTATTCATAACTTATTGCTGTACGGCGTTCATGTGCGTTGTACGTTAACATGAAGCCAAGGAGCACAAGGTGCAGCGGTAAGAGCCCTGCTTCGTAAGCGCGGGATCAATGGATCGATTCCCACCGGTGAGCCTTTGGATTTTTTTTGTAAACATAGGCAATTCGTACAACTGTAGGTGTCGTGAATAATGTTCATTTTGCAGTCAATTGTAATAATGTGTTATGTGAGTGGGAAAAGGGAGTCGGAATAAATCGTACAGGAGATTGATGAAAGAATACCTTTATTCACAGTATTTGCTGTTAGTACAACTTTCCACCGTTATCGTTAGTTAGTGTGCAGGTGACCTCGCCAGGTCCGGACACTTTCCAACCAATACCCATAGCATGAGACACTACTTGCGGGGTACGGGATGGTCTGTTGGTTCACTGATGTGCAATGAATGGAACAGACTGGGCCTTCAGTGTATAAACGTATACATATATTAGAATACACCTGACCATGTATAATAGCAATGTATTTGCAATGCCCCGACTGTACATTATGTAATGTTACAGGTTATTTCACTTGGTGTGTAGGATTTATGAGACAGGTGAGGTACCCCCTGATTTCAAGAAGAATGTAATCATCCCTATACCAAAGAAAGTGGGAGCTGACAGATGTGAAGATTACCGTACAATCAGCTTGATTACTCATGCTTCAAAGATCCTGTCTAGAATAATTTACAAGAGGATTGAAAGCCAGATAGAAACGGAGTTGGGTGAAGACCAGTTTGGTTTCAGGAGAAATGTAGGAACAAGGGAAGCTGTACTAAGTCTTAGGCTGATTTTGGAAGGTAGAATAAGGAAAGATAAGAGAACGTTCATGGCTTTTGTAGACTTAGAAAAGGCTTTTGATAACGTTAATTGGACTAAATTGTTTGACATTTTGAAATCGATTGGAATAAAGTACAGGGATAGGAGGGTGATATACAATCTATACAGAAACCAGGCAGCAGTCATTCGAGTTGAAGGACATGAGAGAGAAGCTGGTATTCAGAAAGGTGTAAGGCAAGGCTGCAACTTATCACCCATACTTTTCAATCTTTACATTGAACAAGCAATGAAGGAAATTAGAGAAAAATGTAAAGTGGGAGTGAAGATTCAAGGAGAAGTAATTTCAACTCTGAGATTTGCTGATGACATCGTCATCTTGGCCGACAAGCCTGAGGATTTGAATGAGTTTTTGAATGGTATGGACTCCGTCTTACGGAAAGAATTCATGATGAAAATTAATAAATGTAAAACAAAAATACTGGAATGCAGCCGAAATAAATCAGAAACCTCTATGGAGATCAAATTGGCAGGTGAAAAGCTGAAGGAAGTAGGAGACTTCTGTTACTTAGGAAGCAGAATAACCAGTGATGGACGAAGCAAAGAGGATATAAAAAGTAGGTTGGCTCAGGCAAAGAAAGCGTTCGTACAAAAAAGGAATCTGCTGACATCGAATATAGATTTAGGTATTAGGAAGTCATTTTTGAAAGCCTTTGTCTGGAGCGTGGCACTCTATGGAAGTGAAACTTGGACTATTGGTGCAGCAGAAAAGAGGAGAATTGAAGCATTTGAAATGTGGTGTTACAGGAGAATGATGAAGATCAGATCGGTAGATAGGGTTACAAACAAAGAGGTATTAAGACGAGTGGGAGAGGAGAGATGTTTCTGGCAACTGCTAATGAAGAGAAGAGATAGGTTGGTAGGACACATACTAAGACACCCAGGAATAGCAAGCTTAGTTATGGAAGGAAGGGTCGAGGACAAGAACTGTAGGGGTAGACCAAGGTTAGAATATGTTAAACAGATTGCCTCGGATGTAGGGTGTGGTAGCTATGTAGAGATGAAACGATTAGCTCAGGACAGGGAGGCATGGAGAGCTGCATCAAACCAGTCAAAAGACTGAAGACTCAAACAACAACAACAAACGTTCACCCCCATACGATGATTTCAGAATCCCTCTTCCCGCTCACGAAATACGTTATTACAATTGACTGCAAAATGAACATTATTCTCGACACCTACAGTTGTACGAATTGCCTATGTTTACAAAAAATAAAAGGCTCATTGATGGATTCGATCCAGTGATCCCACGCTTACGAAGAGGGCTCTTACTATTGCACCACGTGCTCCTTGACTTCTGGTTAACGTACAGCGCACACGAACGCCGTACAGCAATTACGAATAATTTATAATTAATTTCTCGGAATTGGCTGAGAAGCGCACCTTACTACTTGCACCTGGTATACGCTTAGTCATGCCCTACAAGTGTACTAAAGATGGTTCGAATCGGTGACCCATGCATGGTATCCTCCCCTTGTGAGCATACCTTGTTCCAGCCCCCAGACCAGAATTAAATTTCTTGGCAGAGTCGGAAATTGAATCAGGGCATATGCGGTGACAGCCAAGAATGCTAGCCACTACGCAACGAGGTGGACCGATCATTCCTCCTCTTGAAAGGAGAAAGAGTTTAGGTAACGTGCATATAGATGTACTCCGTGAGTCCGTCCTGCTTGACTGGGACACATACATGTCAGAAAGAAGTGCCTCATGTCTGAGGCTTTGGATTCATGTCGAGAGACAGATATGGATTGTGCAATTGCCATACTGCTGGGATTTGAAACTTCCTATTAACCCCCTCACTCCTTTGTATAAGGTGCTTTCAAAAAGTAACAAGCCGGAGGCTGGAATGCGCAAACCGGTGACTACATCGGCTTATCGTGGTGTGTGGTTCCGACCAGAGCGTGGAAGGTCACTGCCCATCGCTAGAGGGCACGCGTGCACATCACGTGACGATACAAAGCGAGCAGCAGCATGCATCAATCGTCCAACGCTGCCAGTCGCGTTGCAAACAGTGACATGGAGGCGTCAACCGAAGAGCAAAGAGGTGTTGTTCGGTTTCTGACAGTGGAAGGAGTAGGGGGAACGGACATTCATCGCCGAATGTCAAAAGTGTACGGCGAACACTGCATGACCCTTGCAAGGGTCAAGGTGTGGCACAAGCGCTTCAGTGAAGGACGGGTGTCGTTAGCCGATGATGCCCGGTCTGGGGCGTACCCTGCATTACTGATGACAACGTCCAGCTGGTTGATGCACTCATTATCCAGGATCGCCGAGTGACAGCGAACGCCATAGCCGCCATGGTCGCTCCACGACCTCATACGGCCAACACAGTCACGGCACTCCTGCAGAAATTCAAATGGGAGGTTCTCGGCTACCCTCCATACAGTCCAGACCTCTCTCCCTGTGATTATGCCATGTTTGGTCCCCTGAAAAGGGCTCTGCTGGGCCAACGATTCACCCCGGACGCCGACGTCCAGCTGAACGTGCGGAACTGGTTCACATCGCAGGCCAGGGAATTTTATGAGACAGCCATTCACCGCCTCGTGTCACAGTGGGACAAGTGCCTCCACTGCCAGGCCCAATACTTCTAACATACAGGTACTGGTTTCTGTAATTATGCCTCCGGCTCATTACTTTTTGACGCACCTTATATTACATAAATAATGCTTACCCTAACTTTATTTTAGGGGTGCCTTCAACTGAAATACAAATTTTCATACTATTCACTCTGGTAGTTTTGATACCAACCCATGAACATCAGACAAACAGACAAAAAATGAACAGAGGGTATATTTGATCAGTATACACACCTCTTCTGTGATAAATATAAGGTGTGTTCAAAAAGTAACGAGCCGGAAGCTGTAGTGCGAAAACCGGTGACGACATGGGCTAAACGTGGCGTGTGTAACAAGGTGTGGTTCCGACCAGAGCGTGGAAGGTCACAGCCCGTTGCTAGAGGGCACGCGTGCACGTCACGTGACGATACAAAGCAAGCAGCAGCATGCATCAATCGTCCAACGCTGCCAGTCGCGTTGCAAACAGTGACATGGAGGCGTCAACCGAAGAGCAAAGAGGTGTTGTTTGGTTTCTGACAGTGGAAGGAGTAGGGGGAACGGACATTCATCGCCGAATGTCACAAGTGTATGGTGAACACTGCATGTCCCTTGCAAGGGTCAAGGCGTGACACAAGCGCTTCAGGGAAGGACGGGTGTCGTTAGCCGATGATGCCCGGTCTGGGGAACCTCCCTGCATTACCGATGACAACGTCCAGCTGGTTGATGCACTCATTGCCCAGGAGTGAATGCCATAGCCGCCGTAGTCAGATTGAGTGTCGGAAGTGTGCACACCATCATGAAGGAACGACTGCACTTGCGGAAAGTGTATGCCCAATGGGTGCCCCACAGTCTTCAACCACACCAGGAAGCATGTCAAATGGCCTACTGTCTTGACCTTGGTTGGACGATTGATGCATGCAGCTGCTCGCTTTGTATCGTCACGTGACGAGCACGCGTGCCCTGTCTGTAGCGACGGGCTGTGACCTTCCATGCTCTGGTCGGAACCACACCACATTACACACGCCACGATTAGCCGATGTCGTCACCGGTTTGCGCATAACAGCCTCCGGCTCGTTACGTTTTGAACGCACCTTATATGTTCAGTTTTAGTTGAAAATGCAAAATGTTCAGACAGAAAGTTAACTTTATTTCTAAAGATTAGAGACCTATAATTCTATGCTGCCACTGTAAGGATTAGAAACCCCTCATGGCAAAGTAGGTTTTGTACAAATAGCAACATTTGGCCTGGAAACTTCCACCATCAACCGAAGGGATAAATATCAGACTCCAGGATGGAGAAATGAAATTCCTGAGGTTTATGCTGCAGGAAACGAGACGAGATAAGATCCGGAATGAAAAGATCTGCAAAGATATTCAAGTGAAACCACTTAATGAAACTCTAGCAACATCAATTATGAGATGGTTTGGTTACTTGAAGAGGATGGACCTGAAAAGAGTAGCACGAGAATGGTTTGACAAGGACCTGGAGGGAAAGCAATCTAGGGGCAGGCCAAGGACACGATGGATCTCCCAGATAATAGGTGATCTGCAAGGAAGAGGAGTGGAATGGTCTAATGTTGAAGAAGAATTGTACTTGCACAGACATAAATGGAGAATGCTCTTACACCGCACCCGGGATACTGGAGACGGTTAAATGATGATGATAAAGTAGGTAGGGGAGACTGTTGTACCTTGGATCACTTTTCAAAAGATCTTTAAAATGGTAGCCTATTTTTGTTAGTTTATTTGTCTCACAAACCTCACATATCAAACACACAATTATCTATCCCAATAAATCCATTTGAACCTAATTATTGAAATATTACATTTTTAAATCACGTTTTTCTTTAAGATGTACAAGTGTTGCAAGGTACAAGACCATCGTGCACCTTGGATCACAACGTCTTGTACCTCGGATCACACTATTTTTTACACTGCACATCACAATAGTTTTACATTTTATACACACATCAAAAAAAGTTTTGCATCACCTCGGTTCCAAGAGTTCCGGAACCTTTAAATACAAAGGGAATAGAGATCAACACAAACAACATTTCAGCTCGTTTTATTGCTCATGAGACCCACACATTGCATGTTGTACCATCATACAGCTAGACTTTCAGCATTTGTGGTCCAGATTGCAGTACACACCACTACCTCTAATACCCAGTAGCACGTCCTCTTGCATTGATGCATGCCTGTATTCGTCGTGGCATACTATCCACAAGTTCATCAAGACACTGTTGGTCCAAATTGTCCCACTCCTCAACGACAATTCGGCGTAAATCTCTCAGAGTGGTTGGTGGGTCAAGACGTCCATAAACAGCCCTTTTCAACATATCCCAGGCAAGTTCGATAGGGTTCATGTCTGGCGAACATGCTGGCCACTGTAGTCGAGCGATGTCGTTATCTTGAAGGAACGCATTCACAAGATGTGCACGATGAGGTCGAGAATTGTCGTCCATGAAGACAAATGCCTCTCCAATATTCTGCCGATATGGTTGTACTATGGGTCAGAGGATGTCATTCAGGTATCGTAAAGCCGTTTCGGAGCCTTCCATGACCACCAGTGGCGTACGTCGGCCCCACATAATGCCACCCCAAAACATCAGGGAACCACCACCTTGCTGCACTCGCTGGACAGTGTGTCTAAGACGTTCAGCCTGACCAGGGTGCCTCCAAACACGTCTCCGACGATTGTCTGGTTGAAGGCATATGCGACACTCATCGGTGAAGAGAACGTGATGCCAATTCCGTGGGGTCCATTCAGCATGTTGTTGGGCCCATCTGTACCGCGCTGCATGGTGTCGGGGTTGCAAAGCTGGACCTCGCCATGGACGTCGGGAGTGAAGTTGCGCATCATGCAGCCTATTGCGCACAGTTTGAGTTGAAACACGACGTCCTGTGGCTGAACGAAACGCATTATTCAACATGGTGGCATTGCTGTCAGGGTTCCTCCGAGCGGCAATCCGTAAGTAGCGGTCATCCACTACAGTAGTAGCCCTTGGGCGGCCTGAGCGAGGCCTGTCATCGACAGTTCCTGTATCTCTGTACCTCCTCCATGTCCGAACAACATCGCTTTGGTTCACTCTGAGACGCCTGGAAACTTCCCTTGTTGAGAGCCCTTCTTGACACAAAGTAACAATGCGGACGCGATCGAACTGCGGTATTGACCTTCTAGGCATGGTAGAACTACAGACAACATGAGCAGCGTACCTTCGTCCTGGTGGAATGACTGGAACTGATCGGCTGTCGTACCCCCTCCGTCTAATAGGCCCTGCTCATGCATGGTTGTTTACATCTTTGAGCAGTTTTAGTGACATCTATGAACAGTCAAAGGGACTGTATCTTGGATACAATATACACAGTCAACGTCTATATGCCGGAGATCTGGGAACCGAGGTGATGCAAAACTTTTTTTGATGTGTGTATGATTGCAATTGTGAACATTCATCACTGCATAACAATACTAGGGCTTTTGACTGGTTGCGTAAACAAAATCAGTTTATTTTACATTGTAGTTCGAAAAATCTACCTGAAACCATAACTGTCCAGCTACTCGAGCAGAACCTGTTGATTCAACTGGTTTGGAAAGTTTAACTAATATATCTTAACGTCAAACACCTCTTCAGATCCACAAACAAATTTACTGCTTCCTCCAATAAGTTTACAGAATTTTATCTGAAATTCAAACCCATGAAGATCTTGGGAAACTATTTTTCCAACAAAATGTTTGGTTGCTTTTTTTTTGTGTGTGTATGTGTAAATTGAACCACTACACAATCATCTTGTTGAAATGTTTCTCTCTCGAACTCTAGTTCATCATTTTCCTCCGTTACTTCTTGATTTAGAAACTCCAACAGTGTAGCTTCATTCTCGTCATCTATTGAATCTTCTGTAGTTTTATCTACGTCATCCAAGTCAGAGAAAATGTCAAAGATTAATATTGCTAAATGACCTTACGTTTCCGAGGTTTTTGTTGGTTTGACAACACTTTAGGCTCCATTTTTAGCCTATTTTCAATTTTGAAAAAATAGGCTTATGAGATCACCTTTTGTCCGTGTGTGTGTGCGTGTGTGTGTGATTCGTGTGTGTGTCCCCCTCTAATCAAATCTAAACGGCTGGAGCGATTTCAATGAAACTCGGAAAGTTCATAGCACTATTCCCGGCGACCTCGACCGTGCCCTTCAAATTTTGTTAGGACTCACCAATCCAACATGGCGGTTGTGCGAAATATTCCACCAGCATTCAATATCTCCTAAACTATTACCGATATTACCCTGACATTTTCTATGGTGATAGAGGGAACTACTATAAGTTCACTTATGTGACTTTTGAAAACCTGGTAACTACAAAACCAACATGGCGGCCAAGCGAATTTGAAAATTTTAAATAGACCTTTCTCGCGATTTAATGTTCCAAGCGCACTGAAACCTGGCACAGGAAATATTTATACACATTGTAATCCACTCGTATCTAATTTAGTTCAATTGTTTACATAACCTCAAGATGGCGGCAGTGCGAATTTTAAAATTAAGATTTTATTTATTGTGATATAGTCATGCGATCGAAGTGAAAGTTTGAATAATGAACCTACGCAATAATTTTCCTTTAATGGTACAAGACTCTATGGCCTATACATTTAACAATCCAACATGGCGACCATCCGAAATATTTAGACGATACTGAATATCTACGAATCTATTTTAGTAATCAAACTGCATTTTTTAATGTTCATAGGGGCGATGAACTTAAGTTCACCTATAGGACTTTAAATAACCTGGTGATCACAAATCCAAAATGGGGGTGACGCGAATTATAAATATTCACATGGACGTTTCTCGCAATTTAACCATCTGCGTGCAGTGAAACTTGGTACAGTAAATCCTTATACGAATGTTAATCCACTGGCATCTAATTTATTTCAATTGTTTCCATAACCTCAAGATGGCAGCTGTGAAAAATTTTAAAATCTCCTTGTTTTTTCTTGTGTCCTAATTATGCGATTGAAGTTTGAATACTACACGTTCACAATAATCTGCATGTAACAGTACATAACTCTAGGACCTACATATATAAAATCCAACATGGCAACCATCCGAAATATTTAGTCGGTTCTCAATATCTACGAATCTATTACAGCAATCAAACTGAAATTGTGTATGTTGATAGTGGCAATTAACATAAGTAGGATATATGAAAATAGGCTGTATAGTTCTTCACGGAACTACTTGTTAAACTCTTAACTTTTGTTTCCGGATTTCTACCTTTTCAGGAGTGTCTGTTACAATTGTGGTGCTGCCTGGTTTCCTTCCCCTTTTCTTATTCTTCCTTGCTGTGGCCTTTGGAAATGGTTGAAATTGTTCTGGTGATAGTATAGGCCTACTTGCAGGCCTAGGGTTTTTCTCATTTGTTGCCATGTTTGGCATCTCCTGAAGCCTTGAAAGATTTCAAATGACGTATCATCGTAGCCAATTTCACTTTATACACCCTCCATGCTGCTCTAATTGATATTTGCTTATCTTGCGGGGTACGGACAGCTTCAACAGCGTTCCGCATAGCCTCAGGATCTACAGGAGGCCGTTTATTGCCAGATTTACTTCTTAGCATTGTTACCTAAAACAAAATATCAAAGAGTATGAACATCGTGTACCTTGGAACAGTGATCCCAGGTACAAGATGAAATTGTGATCCGAGGTACATGGGGGAGCTCTATGGAATAAAAGAGGCGGGCTAGCCTACAGGTTATGTTTAAACCAACAATACAACATGTAGATATACTCACCAGATAACAAAGTATCTAGAGGCGTGTGTATGTGTTAATAGTTCGTTGTCAATTTGCAATAGGAAAACGATAATTGAAAATTAAAATTCTTACTTTATTCATTCAACATTTTGTTTCGAAATTCAGCAGCTCTACGAACATGCAAGCAAATCAGACATAGGTTATAACAGCGCTCTGGTGGGTTGTACATATACTACTATGATTATTTTCTCCTAGGTAACTGCACATACTGAGAAACAAAACGGTGATCCAAGGTACATTATACTCCTGGTACAACAGTCTCCCCTACTTGTAACCATAATTAAATGCAACTGACTTGACCTTCCTCCACTCGGATTTAAATGGTTATTTCCATTTAGACCACCTAACTTATTGCCTCTTTTCACTTGATGAACCCCTTCTGTTCCATTCGACTAAAGGACATTCTTCACAATCCCCACACAAAACACACAATAATCCAACAAACTGCTTACCATCCCTGTATAAAAGTATGATAAGAAACTGCAAGCTGGACAACTCAAGCAAAAGAACATTCTCACGCCAGTTTAACAAACAACTGTAGATACAAGTGGTAAACTATCATGTTTTATTTTAATTCAATACAGTAAAAACTCGATTAATCGTCATCGTCGGGACCGTGGTCATGACGGTTGAGCGAATAGACGGATAACAGAAACACTGTGTTATTCCTCCAAAACATGACCTCAATCAATTATATTATAGACAGATATCACTCTCAGAGTAATGTAATATATTTCGGAGCGAAAAGAAATTAAACCCAATTGCAATAGCAAATAAAACTATTTACTACATGATAAAAACATCCGTACAGTAGCTACAAATGTGGCAAAATAATGTACAGTACAGTAATATAAACTTACAGGTGAAATAGTTCATGTAGCTTGAAAATAGTCGTCATTTTCTTCTGCCTCTTTGATGCTCGAGCTTTCACCGCGGCAATATTTCTTATTTTTCGGAGCAGTAGTGTCTGCATTGCATTGGCCTCTTCTTGACTTTCAAGCCATTCTACACACTTGGACAGCATTGTTTCAGCCTCTGAGTGGCTAATAGTTTGTTTTTCGTCATGTTTTGAAAACTCGTCCACTAAAATAGAGTAAGTAAACAAAGCCAACGCGTCACTGCACCTTAGCACTTTCTTATTGCAGTATTATTATGCTATTACAGCAATGACGGTTAACAGAAACTGACGGTTTAAAGAGTGACGGTTAAACGAAGTTTTACTGTATATTATTTCTATTACATAATTGTTAGTCAAGATTAATTGGAGGATTATCCATTTCGCAAGGTCCGTATTGACGTGTACAATGACAATTTTAATGGGTTAAGGGGGTCTCCGCCCAATCAATATAAATTTATTATTTATTATTTGTATTGTTACGGCTGTGAGTTTGTGTCATCGCTCGCCGCATGAGTCACAACTGCCCCAGGGCTGAGCTGTGGCCTGCCTCCTGTATTGCGTGCGCCTTATGCAACAGGGCTACTAGGACAAAGGGATAGTCCAGAATATTCGTGACTGGACCAGCGATGGAAACCTCGAGAAGCCGTGAACCCTGGATGGATCTAGAAGCATTTATTGAGTCACCAGCCTGCTATATAAGTGCGAACTGTCAAGCAGTGGTTGTTGTTGTGTTTTACGAGCTAGTGTGAGCGATTATCCTGAGCGACAGAAGTGTGGTGACTTGCGAAACCCCTAGTGCAGCTGATTCTCTTGACAGCGAGGAAGTGATTGTGGTGCTTGTGAAACAGTGTATAGTACAGTGACAGACCTAGTGCAGCTATTTCCAGCTAGCGTACGGGACCGGACTCATTAGCGAAGAGGATTAACTGTGGTCTGTTGACAAGTGAAAGGGAAAGTATTCTCGACGTGAGGAAACTGGAGTAAGGTAATAATTGCTGTTGAGTAGTGTATTTTTCTGGCTGCAATCAAAATTAATTATTTCTTTAAGCAGTAATTGGTGTTGTGCTTTATACCCACCGTAATCCAGTTAACAAAGGTGCCACTAGGGGGTGGCATGTAACAACTGGTGTCAGAAGCCGGATTACGAACTCAAGCACAACACCTGACGGTCCTGGTTTCAAAATCCGAGCAGGTCATTTTCTCTAATTTTCCTGTGAGTGCATGCCCTTTACAAGACAAACAACTAAAATGGAGGAGAAATTGGCAGCATTGCTAGAAAAGTTAAATGGCATGGAAACCAAGATGGAGGACGGCCAGAAGAATTTAACCAAGGACCTAACTGCCAAACTAGAAGACGGCCAGAAGAAGTTAGCCGAGGACCTAACTGCCAAACTAGAAGACGGCCAGAAGTTAGCCGAGGACCTAACTGCCAAACTAGAAGACGGCCAGAAGAAGATGGAAGACGGTCAAAATAAGCTAGCGGAGGACCTTAAGAGGATAGAGGACGGCCAGAAGAAGATGGAAGACGGTCAGAATAAGTTGACACAGGACCTGAGGAAATTAGAACTGGGTCTGCGTGAGGAAGTCACGGCAGTGGAAAAGAAGTTCGACGCCTTACAAGTGGAAGTTGCCGAGCTGCGCCAACGCCCGCTGATGGGGGTGGAGGAGAAATTCAACGCCTTGCAAGTGGAAGTTGCCGAGCTGTGCCAACGACCGCTGATGGGGGTGGAGGAGAAATTCAACGCCTTACAAGTGGAAGTTGCCGAGCTGTGACAACACCCGCTGATGGGGGTGGAGGAGAAATTCAACGCCTTACAAAAGGAAGTTGCCGAGCTGCGCCAACGCCCACTGACGGGGGTGGAAGAGAAATTCAACGCTCTACGAGAGGAAGTTGCCGAGCTGCGCCAACGCCCGCCCACCGTTACACCGGGAATATCAGGAACGGGACATAGCAGAGTGACGCCCCCAACCTTCGACGGAAAGGTCCCGTGGAGCACCTACTTACGTCAGTTCGAGGCGGCCTGTTCCATAAATAACTGGAACAACACAGAAAAGGCTACAGCTCTTATTGTAGCGCTGAGAGGTGACGCCCTTAACGTCCTTCAGGCCATCCCGACTGGATCCCAGGACTACGCTTCACTGATCGCCCATATGGAGTCCCGATATGGAGATAGCCATCTTCAGCAGGCCTACCAGATGCAGCTCCGGACCCGGGTACAGAAGAACACGGAAACCCTGCAGGAGTTCGAGATGGACATCGCACGTCTCGTAAGGCTCGCCTACCCAACAGCGCCGGCCGACTTTCTGGAGCAGATAGCGACGCAGACTTTCACCGACGGGCTACGGGACTCGGACACTCAACAGGCGCTGCGACTCGCGCGCAATAAGACCCTGACAGATGCGCTGAGCCACGCGCTTGAGTTCGAGACGGCAAAACAGGCATCCAGAATGCACGCGCGGGTGCGTCAAGTGGACGTCGACGAACCAGTAAAAACCAACGAGACCAAGCCCCTGGCCGACGAATTAATGGAGGCGCTAAGCCGTTTCTTCGATAGTCGCGGCACCACCAGCAACGACGCAGCCGGAAGAAAACCGGAGAGGCGGCCCGGAAGAGGACTACCGACCTGCTGGACCTGCCGTAAGAGAGGCCACCTGAGCAAGGACTGCGGTGATCGCCGCCGCCAAGGGTTTCCGTCGGGACAGTCAGTCGTAGGGAAACCGCGCGGCCCAAGAAAGCAAGTATCAGCCAGCCTTGGGGGGCAAAGGTTGGCTTGTGACAGTCGTCAATCCCCGGCAGTCCAAGTTCGTGTGACGAAGTTACGGAGGGACAATAGCAGCCTGATGGTCGACGGAGTCATCAACGGAGTGAGCTGGCCCATGCTAATCGACACGGGAGCATCGAGGACCATCGTCAGTCCCACCGTGATCCCGAAGTGGAGAGTTCAACCCACACAAAGGAACCTCCAGCTAATAACCGCGACCGGAGAGACCGCACCGGTACATGGCGAAGCATCACTGGAGTTCGTCATTGGTCGACGGGCGATAAAGCATCCAGTGCTTGTGGCTGA
Source organism: Meconema thalassinum (assembly GCA_946902985.2). Taxonomy (NCBI): domain Eukaryota; kingdom Metazoa; phylum Arthropoda; class Insecta; order Orthoptera; family Tettigoniidae; genus Meconema; species Meconema thalassinum. The sequence goes on along the minus strand of OX336393.1, from coordinate 160,710,583 downwards.
CGTATCAAATGAAGTGATCATCGGACTGGACTTCCTGGACCAGAACAACATCATCTTGGATCTGAGTACCAACACTCTGCACTTCGGAGGTGAGGAACTTGCTTTGCAACCTGCGCACGAGTCCATCACCGCACGACGAGTAAGGCTGAGAGAAGACGTCATCGTTCCCGCCAGGACGGAGGTCAGCGCTGCCGTAATTGTCGACGGAACTGCTGAGGGAGTGGCGGCTGTCGTCGAGCCAAAATATGAGGACATCCAGACAAAAGGATTGCTAGTAGCCAAGACTCTCATCAACACGACGACTCGGCCGTACGTCCGCCTGTCCAACCTGAACGACTACGACATTACGGTTCACCGGGACACCAACCTAGGAGTCTGCGAGCCCGTTACCTGGATTGCCCGCACCACAGATACGACAGACGGACACCTGCAGACGGACAACCGAAGAAGACGCACACTGCCAGAAGAACTACAGAAGCTGTACCAAGGATCCCAGGACCATTTAGACGAGGAACAATCACGCCAACTTCAGGACCTGCTACGCGAATTCCAGGATGTCTTCTCCGTGGGGAGCAAAGACTTCGGCAGGACAAGCTTGGTCCAGCACAGAATCGACGTTGGGGACAGCGCACCGATTAGGGCCCCATTCCGACGTGTCCCGCTCGCCAAGCAAGCCGAAGTCGACCGGATGGTAGAAGAGATGAAGGAGCAAGGGGTGATCGAGCCATCACATAGTCCTTGGAGTTCTCCGGTCGTGCTTGTGAAGAAGAAGGACGGTTCCACCAGGTTCTGCTTGGACTACAGGCGGGTGAACGACGTCACGAAGAAGGACAGCTACCCTCTACCCCGGATCGACGACACGCTGGATACCATATCAGGGTCAAGGTGGTTCTCCACCTTGGATTTGAAGAGTGGCTACTGGCAGGTGGAGGTCCACCCTAAGGACCGCGAGAAAACGGCGTTCTCTGTGGGCAGCGGGCTCTGGCTGTTCACCGTCATGCCATTCGGTCTGTGCAACGCCCCTGCGACCTTCGAAAGGCTAATGGAGTCCATTCTGAGGGGACTACACTGGAAGACCTGCCTGGTCTACCTAGACGATGTCATCATTCTGGGGAGAAGCTTCGAGGAGCACTACAGCAACCTGAAGGAGATCTTGTTGAAGCTACGGGCTGCCCAGCTGAAGTTGAGCCCCAAGAAGTGTCAGCTCTTCCAGAAGCGGGTCCAGTACCTTGGGCATATCGTCTCCGAGGAAGGGGTGCGCACCGACCCAGAGAAGACCGCAGCTGTGAGGGAGTGGCCAGTTCCGAAGGACAAGTCCCAACTACGAAGCTTCCTGGGACTCTGCACTTATTACCGTCGCTTCGTGAGGGGATTCGCCGACATCGCCAAACCTTTACATCGACTGACTGAGAAGGACCAACTCTTCACGTTGACAGCAGAATGCCACAGTGCCTTCGAACAACTCAAGCAGGCTCTGTGCACCACGCCTATTCTGGCCTACCCCAGACCTGGAACAAGGTTCATCGTCGATACCGATGCCAGCGACTTTGGCATAGGGGGAATCCTGTCACAGGTAGTGGACGGCGAGGAGAGAGTAGTGGCCTACTTCAGCAAGGCCTTGTCAAAGCCAGAAAGGAACTACTGCGTCACCAGGAAGGAGCTGCTCGCCATCGTGAAGACCATTGAACACTTCCACAAGTACCTGTACGGGCAAGAATTTCTCATCAGGACCGACCATGCATCCCTGCGGTGGCTCCTGAACTTCAAGCAGCCCGAGGGTCAACTCGCGCGGTGGTTAGAGAGGCTTCAACAGTACAACTTTGAGATTTAGCACAGGAAAGACCAACAGCATTCTAACGCCGACGCCCTGTCACGAAGACCGTGCCCCGAAGACTGCTCCTTCTGTGCCCGAAGGGAGGAGAACACCGGGATACTGTGCCGACGGACTACTGTGGAACTTCAAGGGAACTGGAGCCGCAAATCTTTCACGCAGGCACAAGCAGAAGATGATGACCTGGGACTGATAGCCGAATGGAAGAGGGCCTGTGTCCCCAGACCCGGGTGGAACATTGTGAGTGACTGCAGCCCGAAGTTTAAGTCCTACTGGGCACAGTGGGACTCGCTGATTGTAAGGGATGGCCTCATCTGCCGTACCTGGGAGAGCATCGACGGGAAGACATCTCGGGAACAAGTCGTCGTTCCAAAGGCTATGACGGAGGAAGTCCTGAAGGAAGTTCATGGAGGATCATCTGGAGGACACCTAGGGATAAAGAAGACCCTGGAGAAGCTGAGAGAGCGGTTCTACTGGATCGGATGCCGAACAGACGTGGAGAACTACTGCGCGAGGTGCCACGATTGCGCAGCCAGCAAGGGCCCAGGACGAAGACGACGGGGTCCACTGAAGACCTACAACGTGGGCGGCCCCATGGAGAGAGTGGCCATCGATGTTGCTGGGCCATTCCCGTTAAGCGAGGCAGGGAACCGCTACATATTAGTCGTCAGCAACTACTTTACCAAATGGCCGGAGGCGCATGCGCTCCCTAACCAAGAAGCCGCGACAATTGCAGAGACCCTGGTGAAGGAATTCGTCAGCCGGTACGGAGTACCCCTGGAGCTGCACTCCGACCAAGGGAGGAACTTCGAGTCGCAGGTGTTCCAGAACCTATGCCAGCTGCTGGGAATCCAGAAGACAAGGACAACGCCGCTACACCCTCAAGCCGACGGGATGGTAGAGCGATTCAATCGCACCATCGAGAACCATCTCCGAATAGTCGTCAGCGAGCACCAGAGGGATTGGGACAAGCATCTTCCACTATTTCTCCTGGCCTACCGCGCCGCCGTGCATAAAGCCACCGGGTGCACACCAGCCCGGGCCATGTTTGGGTGGGAGCTCCGTCTACCTGTCGATCTTGCCTTCGGCCGACCTGGGAATGATCCGATCCCGGTAAGCCAGTATTGTCAAGAACTGGTCGACCAACTGGAGGACGTACACGCGTTCGCGAGGAGGAAACTGCGGATCGAGACCGACCTAATGAAGACCCGATACGACCAGCAGACGGATGCCGGCGGATTCCACGAGGACGACCTGGTCTGGCTCTTCAACCCATTACGGAAGAAAGGCCTGTCACCCAAACTGCAGAAGTCCTGGGAGGGCCCGTACCGAGTCGTGAAACGGATCAACGATGTCGTCTACAGGATCCAGCGGAGCCCGAGGGCGAAGATGAAGATCGTGCACCGAGATCGCCTGGCAGCCTACGGAGGGACACAGACGGACCAATGATTGATCGGGACGATCAGCCTTTTTAGGAAGGGGGTGGTGTTACGGCTGTGAGTTTGTGTCATCGCTCGCCGCATGAGTCACAACTGCCCCAGGGCTGGGCTGTGGCCTGCCTCCTGTATTGCGTGCGCCTTATGCAACAGGGCTACTAGGACAAAGGGATAGTCCAGAATATTCGTGACTGGACCAGCGATGGAAACCTCGAGAAGCCGTGAACCCTGGATGGATCTAGAAGCATTTATTGAGTCACCGGCCTGCTATATAAGTGCGACCTGTCAAGCAGTGGTTGTTGTGTTTTACGAGCTAGTGTGAGCGATTATCCTGAGCGACAGAAGTGTGGTGACTTGCGAAACCCCTAGTGCAGCTGATTCTCTTGACAGCAAGGAAGTGATTGTGGTGCTTGTGAAACAGTGTATAGTACAGTGACAGACCTAGTGCAGCTATTTCCAGCTAGCGTACGGGACCGGACTCATTAGCGAAGAGGATTAACTGTGGTCTGTTGACAAGTGAAAGGGAAAGTATTCTCGACGTGAGGAAACTGGAGTAAGGTAATAATTGCTGTTGAGTAGTGTATTTTTCTGGCTGCAATAAAATTAATTATTTCTTTAAGCAGTAATTGGTATTGTGCTTTATACCCACCGTAATCCAGTTAACAAAGGTGCCACTAGGGGGTCGCACGTAACAGTATTGATTGGGCGGAGACCCCCTTAACCCATTAAAATTGTCATAATTGTTAGTACCAAGTAAATAAAAACAATGTTAAGATCTTAATAGGGGACCTTAATGCCCAACTAGGAATAGAAAAGAAATCATCATCATCATCAAATTCCAGCTCCAGTCGCCCAGGTGCTGTTAACGAGCCCTCGCCACCTTTTCCTGTCCATGAATAGTTGGTCTTCATGGGTCCTTCTCCAGTCTAGCCCTTTGTCTTCAAGATCATCCTTGATTTGGTCCAACCATTTCTTCTTTGGTCTTCCTACTGGTCTTTTTCCTGGGATAATCTTGTTGAAATAAGCTTTTGGTGTCCTCTCATCTCCCATTCTTTGAAGATGCCCATACCATCCTAATCGTTGCTTCTGCAAATATTTTGTAGCACTGATATCTATGCCAGCCTCTGTCCTGTTTGTTTCGTTCCTTACTTTGTCTCTCCTTGTCCTTTGAAGCATTGTTCTTATAAACTTCATTTCGGATGCCTGAATCCTACTTTCTTCTCTTCTGGACAGGGTGCATGTTTCTACTCCGTAAGTTAGAATTGGGATGTAGTATGTCTTAAACAGTATATGTTTACACTTCCTGGGCACTTTATTATCCCACAGTAGTGTTCTAACTTGTGCATAGAAGGAGGCTGCATTACTAGTTCAATTTGTTACTTCACTGTTGTTGTTATCCTTACACACTGTGCTACCAAGATATTTAAATTGAGCAACAATTTGTAGAGGCTGATTATTCAGGTAAATGGTTGCATTAGACAGTCCTGTTGTCATCACTACTGTCTTACTTTGGCTTATTTTCAACCCATACTCCTTGAACAGCTTGTCCCATGAATCCAGTTTTTCTTGTACCTTTCCGGCACTTTCTCCCCAAATCATGACGTCATCTGCAAAGACAAGGGCATTTGTTTCATTACCCTGTTCTTCTTTTATTATTCTCTTCAGGATTATGTCCATCACTGTGATGAATAGTAATGGAGACAGTGAACTTCCTTGTTGGACTCCTTGTTTTGTTGTGAACCATCTGCTTTCCCCATTACCTATTCTTACACATGCCCTTGTGTTCTCATACAGCATTTTGATCTTGTTTATCAAGCCTTTTGGGACATTGTGCCTTTCTAAACATTCCCAAATTTTTGATCTTGCAATGCTATCATAAGCTTTTTCTATATCTAGAAATACCATTACTAATTCTTTCCCTTTTTCAAGATGTTTCTCAATAAGCATTCTTGCAGCAAAGATCAAGTCAATAGTACTCCTTCCTGGTCTAAAGCCATGTTGTTCTTCTTCTAAAGCCTTTTCTAAGTGTCTGCGTAGTCTTTTCGCAATTATTTTTTCCAAGATCTTTAGACCATGGGATAACAAAGTAATTCCACGATAGTTCTCCCACTTTTTCAGGTTTCCTTTTTTAAACAATGGCACCATTACACCTTTAGACCAGTCATCTTATTGTCCTTCCATATAGCATGTAATACTCTATACAACCAATGTATCCCATTAATTCCTGCTGCTTTTATCATGTCTGAACTTACTTCATCAACTCCAGTGGATTTCCCTTTGATCATGGCTTTTAAAGCTTCTTCCACTTCAGACCAGGTTGGGGGTGGTTCTTGGTGGTTTTCATCATTGGCCCCTAAATTGATGTTCGTGTCCCCACTGTCATTATTAGATGCATCATTTAACAGTTGATCAAAATACTGTCCCATTAATTTCCTGATTTCATTTATGCTTCTTATCACTTCTCCATTATTTCCTTCCAAAGCTGTAACTGATTCCTGATGTCTTTTATTGTTTTTCACAGTTTTATATAGTAATTTCTTATTTCCTTGTGTATCTTCCTCCAGTTTCTTTGCAAATTCATCCCAAATCTTATCCTTCTCTTCATTAATTATGCGTTTAACTCTTAATTTGTGCTCTCGATATTCTTGAGCAAGTGATCTGATTTTATCCTCATTTCTGTCATTCTTTTGTCTCTCCACTTCTAATTTTCTCTTTACTTTGTTCCTTAATTGAATTATTGTCTTGACTTCCTTATTCCACCAGGCAGTCTCTTTATGTCGAACTTTACTACTTGTTTCGCCACATAATTCTCTAGCTTCTTCAACTAAGACATTTCGAAAATTTTGCCACTCTTCCTCTGCACTTTTGGTATCAGTTTTTGGAACTTTTCCTAAAATTCTTCTCTGAAATTCCTCACGTTTATCAGATTTCTCCAGCTCCCAGACCTTGATCTTTTGTTTCTTTTCCATCTTATAATTAATCAGTTTAACACCAGTTATACTAACTAGAACAAGCCTATGGTCACTGTCGAGACTTTCACTGAGAACGACTTTGACATCCACAACTTGTTTTCCTGCTTCACCCGCTGTTATTACAAGATCTATCATTGATATATGTCTTCCATCCCAGCTGTATCTAGTTACTTTATGGCTTTCTCTCTTCTTAAACCAGGTATTTTGAATTTGAAGACTATTTCGACTGCACATATCAAGCAGGTCCTTCCCCTTCTAGATTTCTGTTTCCATAACCGAATGGGCCAATCACTCTTTCTACATCCTCCCTTTTGCATCCCACCTGAGCATTTAAGTCACCTATTATCATAATGTTCTCCTTATCCAATTGGTTCTCAAGCTGTTTCAAGAACTTCTGTTTCTCTTCATCCTTGCACCCCGTTTGTGGGGCATAAACCTGCACTAGGGTTGGGATTTTTTTGTTTGATGGTACCTCTAATCTAATGATTCTGTCGCTAATATATTTAATATCTGCAACAGCATCTACTTTCTTACTTAGAATAAAGCCCACTCCATTATGTGACCCTTTCCATTTACCACACCAGTAAAGGGTATATCCTTCTCTTAAAATTTTCTTCCCTTTCCTTTTCCATTTGGTTTCGCTCAGACCTAATACATCCAGTTGCCTTCTTTCCATCAGATCTACAAGTTCTTCACATTTTCCCGTTAATGTCATTACATTCAGTGTTCCTATTCTCATTTTGGGTTTATCTTTCTTTATTCTGTTTTTTCCCACAGCCTTACATTGCATAACATCAGGCTGGATGCCATCATTCCTGTCAACTGTAAGGCGTGTGAGCTGTCCATTTTGGGTATTCTTCTTTCCGAGGCTCGTTTTAACATTGAAAGCGCATAACTATTTACTCCTTTATTGGCTTGCTAGGCCTAACATATTGGAGGATTTTCTGTCAGGGTTGTCTCCCTTAGCCTTTGGTATTCCACTACCAAACCTACAAGGCAGCAGGTTGTACTCATATTTAACCCCTGAGTACTGGGTTGCCTCTTCCGCCATCTTCACTGTACCAAAGTCCATCTTCTCCACTGCAGATGCCGTTGAGGTCTTCGCACATAACCCTGTGCACGGGGCCTATGTTATACCCCATAGGACTGGGTCCTCACCATAACTTAGCCGTTGCTGTAGTTCCATGGTATATTACAGTACCGTTACCCACCCCCATGACGTGGACGTGCGTGGCAAGAATTATCCATGTAGCCAATTTTAATTGACTCATGGACCGGGTTAAGGAGCTGTCTAAATCCAGCCTCCAAGGCTGGAAATACAGAGATATAATTGGAAAATGGGCTTCTCATAAATATACAAACAAGAATGACTAAAGACTTGTTGAACTATGTAGAGAACACAACTTCATCTTCAAATCAACATACTTCAAAAGGAGGCCAAACAAACTTAAAAACTTGGAAACATCTTGATTGGAGAAAAGGAGAATGGCAGCTGGATCACGTATGCATGGACAAATCCTTTCATAGAGAAATCTACAATGTTAAAGTATTAAGAGGGACAGATATGGATTCGGATCACTATTTGATCAAAATCAAATTCACACCACTAAAGAAGAAGAAACCAAAAAGCAAGAAAGTAAAGAGAAATTATGATCCACATTAATTAATTGGGAATGAAAAATACAAGGAAATCACCGAAACCATAAAATAACTGACAATTTAGAAGAACTACAGTAATACTAATCCTCAAACAACAAGCAAAAGCATTGACACCTTTAAACCCATGCAAAGGATATGCCTGGTGGACTTCAGAATGTGACGAAATACATGAAGAAAGGCACCAGGCATGGTTAAAATTTCAAACCCACAAATGGAAATAAATGCCACCAATCTCAGAAACATCCGAAAAAAATTTACCCAAATTATCAGGAAAACCAAGCAATAATCTCAGAAAGATTTACTCAGCTCAATAGAAGAAAAAAGTCACAAAAATAATTCTAGAGATTATTATAAAACGTTTAGAAGACAACTACAAAAATTCAATCTCCCTCTGTTAATGATGAAAGATAAAAATGGGAAAATGGCACACAACAACAAGGAAAATGCCAAAATCATGGCGGAAGCATTTAGCCCAGAAAATATACCTCAAAATATCCTTCGACAATACAGAAATCATGTTAACTGACCCGCCACTTGCCAACAAAATCACAATAGAAGAACAGGAAATTAAAATTGTGGACAGATTAGAGGAAATCATAACATACAATCTCAATGTGAAACCAACACGGCATAATAGAATAAACAAACTGACCAGAGCACAATATTTGTATTTTGTATTTGTATTTTTTATTCATCCATTCAATCATATAATGTACATTGTACAATGATATAGGACACGTCAATTCACAAATTATACTAATACTAATTTACAATCACAATAATAATATAGGCCTACACCAGTGGCGTTTTCTCCAATACCACGGGGTAAGCACCGCTTACCTAGCATATTCTCATAAGAATAAAGTGTATAATATCACTTTCTAACGCGCAAGCAACTGCAAAAACGCCGCTTTGAATGACGTTCCTCGTTCTCTACCGCAGTTCTCCACGATCAGCCAGTACTACTTTAGAGAGAAAGAAGAAAGAGTGCGGCTGGTCGCTATGACAACGGCTTGTTTACCTCCAGGAGCCTTTTGTCCCGGAACACTGCTATGGCCGATGGAGTGGTACACCAAGAACGCCAGGTCGTCCTTGATTGGCTAAGACAGGGGGTGTGGCGTTCCATAGCCACAGGGCTGTCGTCGAGACAAGTCAAAGCGGGTAGCAAGGTCTGCTTCAGAACGGGCGGCTTACCCTAGCGAGCCTGGACACCAGCACTGCTTAAAATTATTTGGCGCGCCTCTCCAGTCCCCACCCTCCATCTGACCATCAGACCCGACCTTTGCTGGGCGCGGTAGTTAAAATTCTTCTTCGTCCGGTTAACTCACAACTATGTTTTTCAGTGCAATTAGCAAAATTTAGTATACCGTAACTGCTGTTCATATTATTGTGTTGGGAGTGAACAGTGCGTTGGAATCTTCAGAGTGACCCATCAACCCGAAAAGTTCCTCTGATTATCATTCAAATTATATTCAAAGAGTAGGTGTAAAGGATACATAATTTTAAATGTATGTACATCCGTATAATTTGAATAATATTTTAAAGATCTATCACATTATTTTAAAAAATATTTGGTAATTACGGTAGGTAGGGTCTTATCAAATTCTCATTTGTACAAAATTAATTAATGCCACTATTTACTGTACCTTGGCGGATCATTTGTAGCGAAGTTCAATTCTTCTCTCCCTCTTAGCGAATTCATCAATTACATGGTCGTGAAAATCAGTGTTCCCCTGAAGGCTGCACAATAACACCTTTTCAATGGAAAGAAGCGCGAGATGTGAAAGTCCTTCTTGATGCATTGAGTTTCGGGTGAAGGTTTTTATACGTTTCATGGTAGAAAACATTCTTTCCACTGATGCACTAGACGCCGGAATTGTCAGTACTAGTTAAAGAAGGAAGCTTTTAGTTTTACGTGACCATTAATCATGCGATCATGAGCCACGGGACCTCCTTTTTACGTGGAATCCGAACCACAGGACATGGAATTTCACTTCGAAATCTCACATGCATTGACTGGGAATCGAACCCGGTCCACCTTGGTGAGAGGCCAACTGCTTGACCGCTGCGCCACCACGCCCCCCTTAGTACTAGTTTGCATAGGTTATAGGCCTACGCCCCAATTAAGTCATTCAAACTAATGAAGCCGTGAAAACTTACATCAGTACAATTTGAGTGTTATTTGCAAATAAATATTAACTGAACATGCAATACAATGACATAAGAATATCTATTAGTCTACTAATAGCATGTTTATTATTTTAATGTTCACTTAGGTCTCATAATAGAAAATAATAATAATGTTATTGGTTTTACGTCCCTGTTAACTACTGAGGCTTTTAGAGACGCCGGGGTGCCGGAATTTTGACCCGAAGGGAATCTTTAACGTGCCAGTAAATATACTGACACGGCTCCCTCGCATTTGCGCACCCTCAAATGCCGACTGGCTGCGACGGCATTCGATCCCGCTATCTTAAGCTCAGCAAGCTAGAACGTTACCGCTGAGCCACGCACAATAGAAAATTTACGGGTAATAACCTAAAAGTTTAGCTCCTTAGGCCAAGAAATGCGAACAACAAAAACAAAAATTGCCACACTGTTCAATCGTCAAATGATACACGATAAGAGACGCTCGCCAACCCTATTGTTGAATAATTTTCTCCGCACTTAATGTACATGGATTGGCATGCCTAAAGTTGAAAAGGGAAAAATGAGCTGTGCTGTATTACAATTCTTTCTGTTTTTATTTATTTTTAATGTGAAAGACTAATAATTATGTGTGTAGAGTAATTGTTGCTACTTCAGATATCAACCTCAACATTGACAAGGGCATAGCTGGAACTGGGTGCTGAAGTTGCTTTATGGTGTAAGCCTATATTTTCAGTCTTCTTCACAGCTTACCCTCGAAAAAATTCCACGCCACGCCACTGGCCTACACAAGGATAACCTTACATCATTTAGTCCTATGAATACATAAACATAACTATTGATATTCTAAAAACTCTTTAACTGAGTAGAAGCAGTGCTCCAGCAAGAACTCTTTAGTTTTTATTTTGAACTTGATGTAATTTGCTGTACTTTTAATATTATTTGGCAAATGATTATACAGCGTTATAGCTGCATGGAATACACCATTTTTACATAGTGTTGTATTTGCAGCATGTACATGAAGATTGTTCTTTTGTCTGGTCTGGTAGTTATGTATATTTGAATTCATCTCAAAGATATCCTCATTTCCTAAGCTTTGTTTGACAAATAATAGAAGTTCAAAGATGTAAATACATGGCAAAGGTAAAATTTTCAGTTGTTTAAACAGAGGCTTACATGTATGCAATCTAGTAGTTCCTTTCATTGTTCTAATTATTCTTTTCTGGATAATAAAGATTTGGTGAGCAGCAGGTGAATTTCCCCAAAATATGATTCCATATTTCATAAGCGAATAGCAATAAGCAAAATAAGTACTAAGAACAGTTCTCCAGCTAGTCGATTGTCTTAATACTCTTAATGCATAACAACTTGAGCTTAGTTTCTTGGCAAGTTTAGTGGTATGAGAGTTCCATTTTAGGTCATCCTGCAACCAAAGGCCTAAGAATTTAGTAGAAGAGGCGTTACCAATTTTTAGGTCATTTGAGATTATGGAGGGAGAATTAATACTTTTATTCTGAGCTGTGTGAAAGTTAAGAGCCACTGTTTTACTAGTGTTGATAAGGAATCCATTATTGTTGAACCATAAGGACAGCTGACCTGTTACTTCCTCTACTGATTTTTGAAGTTCAGTGTCATTTTCACCCCTCATCAAAACACTTGTATCATCTGCGAATAGTACAGTTTTAAATGCAGGTATCTGAGATGGCAAGTCATTTACGTAAAGGAGAAAAAGTAGTGGCCCTAGAACGGACCCCTGCGGAATGCCATACTTCAAAAACATAGGATCTGAGTGGTAATATTTAAATATGTTTGTGGTATTTTCTAAACTTTTTTGTTCGACGATCTGTTGGCGATTATTTAAATATGACTGAAACCACTTACTAGCGATACCCCTGATACCATATTGATGGAGTTTATCAATTAGTATCTGATGATTTATCACATCAAAAGCTTTAGACAGGTCCAAAAACAGGCCACATACTCTCTTCCTTTCATCAAGTGACTCAAAAGCAGGATTTAAAAATTCATAAATTGCTGACATTGTTGATTTTCCTTCTCTAAAGCCATGTTGAGAGTCAGTTAACAATTTATATTTGTTTATGAAGCTAATTAGACGGTTGTACATTATCTTCTCTAAAATTTTTGAAAATATCGACAATAAAGAAATAGGTCTATAATTGGTTACGTTTTCTCTATCTCCCCCTTTAAATAATGGAATTACTTTTGCAATTTTAAAGATATCTGGAAATATTCCTGACATGAGAGATTGGTTACAGAGGTGTGTTAAGGGGGTAATTATATTTTGGATACATTTTTTAATTAGTATATCAGGAATGTTATCAACTCCTGAGCAATGTTTATTCTGTAGGTTCTTTACAATATTGAGGATTTCTGCTTCTGTAACATTTTCAACAAACATTGATTTTCCATTAAATGTTATATTCGCGAGTGTTGATTTTATTGCTTGTATATTGTTTACATTTAGTAGTTTTTCAGCTATGGTAGCAAAATGCTCATTAAAAATTCTTGAGACATTTTGTGGGTCATTGATCTTCTTGGAGTCTTCTGATAACGTTATGTTATTTACTGCCGGTTTTGTTTGCCTGGTTTCATTTTTTATGATATTCCACATAGCCTTAGTTTTATTTTTAGATTCCAGGATATAATTATCATTTGACATTCTCTTTGCTAATTTTATAACTTTGTTAAGTATGGTCTTATAGGTCTTGAAATACATGTTAAATTCATTGGAGGTTACGTGCGTACTTTGAAAATCGTGGAGGAAACGCTTTCTTTTGCATGAAGTAATTATTCCAAGAGTAAGCCATTGTTTTGATGGAGAAGAACCTTTCAGTCTGATACTCTTCAAAGGAAATGCAATATCAAAATAATACAGGAAAATATTAATGAATTCCTGGAATTTTTTGTTTGTATCTATTGACTTGTACACACCTTCCCAATTTTCTCCTTTTAACAAGTTGTTGAAATAGTTTATATTGTGCTGACTAAAGCTTCGACATTTATCAAACTGAGCATTGTAAACTGGGTTTGAAACATTTAGAGTTATTATTTGAGCTCGGTGGTCACTGAAACCTGTGTTGATTACTTCGAGAGAGTTGCAGTTCACATTGTCATTAATTATTATCTGGTCAAGTGTGGTTGCACTAGTTTTTGTTATTCTTGTGGGTACTGTTACTGTGTGAATTAGATGATGGGAGCTTAACAAATTTAGCAATTCCCTTCTCTCCGTACTTTCCTCTAAAAAGTTAATATTGAATTCTCCACAAAGAACTATTTTGTTATTAAATTTATTTATTTTATTTATTATCACTTCTAGTTTATTCAGAAATAACTTTGCACTATTTCCTGGTGAACGATATATACAGATGAGAATTAAATTTTCCTTTGGGATAGAAATAGCTGTTGCCTCAAAATATTTATCTATGCATAAGTCATCGGGAATTGGTATAGGCTTAAATTCTATGTTTCCTTTGATATAGATACATACACCTCCATGCTCTGATGTTGATCTACAGTAGTAGCTAGCTAATGTAAACCCTGGTATGACAGCATGATTGATTTGTTCAGGTTTCATCCAGTGTTCAGACAAGCACAGGATGTGGATATCTTTGAGTGATGTTTGCAGAAGCATATCGATATGAACTAGTTTATTATTAAGTGACTGTACATTTTGGTGAAATATTCTGATTGAGGAGCTCTGTGCATTTGTACTGTTGTTAAGCTTGGGGATTATAGTTCTTGCAGGAGCACTTACCTCTGTTCTAAAAAACTCTCGCCACCAAGTGAATTCACTGATTCTACAGTAGTCGGACTTGCAGTATGCGGTAGTGGGATGACTGGTCCGTGGGAGTGGAACTTTTTGTTGATTTCCTCCGCTACTTGTGAACAGATCTGTTGCTTTCCTTTGGTGTTTAAGTGAAGACCATGTCGGGTAAACAGTTCTCTTGGTACATCAATATCAAGAAAGTGAACATGCTGATATAGTCTGGATAGTGCTCTAAGCTTTTTGTTCGTCCTCTTTACCTCCTTGTTGACACACGATTCTTCCATTAGATCATGTCTGAGTGGGATGCCTAATAGTATAACGTTTGTACCTGAAAGTAGTGGGAGCTTATCTTTGTAGGTTTGTATTGCACCATTCGCTTCGTTTTTCGCTACATCGTTCGTACCCCCCCACAAAACAACATAATCTTCATGAGTAAGGTTTCTGCACATTTCAACACAATTTTCCAGAACATTTTTAACTCTAGCGCCGGGTTTGGTGATGCTACTTACCGCAAAGTCCCTTGATACTTTTAAATTGAGCTCTTCTGAACATCCTTTCCCATGACTGTCACTGAGGAGGAGTACTTTCCTTTTTGAGGTTATGTACGTGGCTAACTTCCGCACTTTTTCCGGCTTAGAGTTTGTTGATGCCCTTCTATGTGGTGTTTCTTCTGAGACGGATTCAGTTCCAGCAAGAACATCGTACATATTTTTTGTGGGAACAGCTTGGCTAACTGTTTCCCGCACACGTGGTTTAGGCCTACATTGGCGTCCGCGATTTGCCACCACCACATTCCACGAGTCCGGCGATGACGGGGGATTGTTGCGGTCGTTTACGTTATGTCTGAGTACACTGTTTTCGGCTTTTAATTTAGATAGTTCTTCTTGGGTGTGCTTAAGGTCCCTATTCAAAATGTCGATGATTAACTGTAGAGATTTCACACTCTCACTCGATGCCTTGCCACACAGCGTGCACAGTATATCACTCGTATTTACACCTAAATGTACCTCTGATCGTTTACTATCAATGTCACACATACTAGGTGTCTTCCTACACGATATTTTATCACTGGCGTTAATTACGGAACTGTCCTCGTCTACATTTTCGATATCTTTAAGAGAGCGGTATAGATATAACAAAAATTGCCTCTCAAGAGCCAACAAATGGAAACACTATAAAATAGTTATGCAACCAGAAATAACATACACCAGTGAAACTATTTTTAAAACAACTAACACTGCAGAAATAGACAGAATACTTAAAGATAGAAAGAATAATAATAATAATAATAATAATAATAATTAAGACACTACCAAACAGTCATCCGTCCAGAGGCTTTGTATGCTGCAGAGTGCCTTGCAATGCATCGCAAGGGACTAACAGAGAAGCTGGAAGTGAAAGAAAGAAAAATTCTAAGAAAAATCTTGGGTCCGGTAAAAGAAAATGGGGAATATAGGAGAAGGCACAACCACGAACTTTACACCCACGTGGAAAAAATAACTGATGCCATGAGGAAACGGAGAATTGCCTTTTACTGTCATATAACAAGAATGAACCCAGCACGATTGACAAATAGAATTTTCACCTACTTCCTCAAAAAGAAAACCAAGGGAGCTTGGTTCATTGAGGTGGACAAAGATTTGCAAGAAGTGGGAATAACAGGCAACGATATTTGGGAACGTGCCACACTTAAACAAAAACTAACAGCACACCGATGTTTTCAAGAAAAGCCAAAGCTTCCAACTGGCAAGAAGTGGACTGCAGAAAGGAAACAACAGCATCGAGAACTAATGCGAAAGTACTGGGAGGACGTTAAAGCTCGCTGCAACAAGAAACAGTTGAAATGACGTGGTCCTTAGATGGCCGAATCGAAAGAATAATAATAATAATAATAATAATAATAATGATATTGGTTTTACGTCCCTTTTAACTACACTGGCTTTTAGAGACGCCGGGGTGCCGGAATTTCGCCCCGAAGGGGATCTTTAACGTGCCAGTAAATCTACTGACAAAAAGAAGAATAATAAGAACATGTATTAATAAACAATACCAAAGAAATGGACACTGGAGACTAGCTTCCAATGAAACAGTTTACAAAGAAATGGAACCGGTAATGAGCACAATTAGGAAAAAGCGCATCTCATTCTTCGGACATCTCATCAGGACACCAGAAAACGGATCAGTAGGAAAATAACAGAAAAATTATGAAACAGTAAGAGTAATATTCGAAGGATTGCAGAAATCAAAGAAAATATGAAGGAACTACAAATTACAATTGAATCAGTCATTTAAGAAAGGGCACATGTCCTAATTGTCTTTTTCTTTTTGCAGAGTAACATGCTTCTCATCCTGGTGCATCTTGTCACGAAAGGAAGGGCACTTATCCAATCAGTACCATGTTGATATTTAAGGTTCATTTGTGTGTTGTTTGGAAGTCATTTAAGAAAGGATAAGTGTCCTTTCTTGAATGACTTCTTTGGTGAAACAGCTGAGTGCACCTTTATTTGTTTACTATGCCTTATGTTTACCAAGAAGGTAAAGCTCGTAAAGGTGCCAATGAAGTGTGCAGATTTTTGTTAGACTATATTAAAAAATGTGTACCAAAGAGTGTAAAGGAACTTCGACTGTTCTCGGATGGAGATGTAGGACAGAACAAAAATCATACCATGATCCGATTAT
The DNA here is from genome assembly GCA_946902985.2 of Meconema thalassinum. Classification (NCBI taxonomy): domain Eukaryota; kingdom Metazoa; phylum Arthropoda; class Insecta; order Orthoptera; family Tettigoniidae; genus Meconema; species Meconema thalassinum. Next base: position 160,694,071 of record OX336393.1, on the reverse strand, counting down.
GTGCAGCACTTGTAACTTGAAGCGATTTAAAACCATTCGCCATTACTTCCCTATACGAGGCACTCATTCAATGCCTGTGATAGAGATTTTGCTATCATTAAAAGATCTTAAAAAAATGTGATTGAATTTATGATGTTATGACAAGTTCACCATCTTTCTGGTTAAGACTATTGATATTATTAACTTTGCTGCATGGTGGCCAACAGTTTATAAAAGAGGAGGATTTTCAGATGAATCTCAGAGGAAGGGGAGTGCCTACCAAGTTGAAAATTCGTTTCCAGCCAGCATCATTCATGCACTTCCTTTACTCTGTTAATGATCCAGGAACTGTGCGGACAAAACACTTCATCGGCAGCCTTATTGACCATACCTTCCGTTTGCATCTAGACAACAACGTCAAGCTTCCTACCGAACTAGCATATGACGAACAGATTCCTATAGACCAGTGGTTCTTAACCGGAGGTCCGCGAGTGCCTCGGACCACAGGTGGTCCGCGGGAGAGAAGAGTCCACCAGCACGTATAAAAAAGTGGCCAATAAATGGGGATTTAGAAAATGATGTGCGTTGAACGACAATCGTCCGAATGTATTCGCGGCGATGACTATCAAGTTTTGAATTGAAATATATTTAAAATAAGTGTTATTGAGGAAGGGTTGCAACTGATAAGGTGTATTGGGGGTGGGAGGAGGGAGGGGGGAGGGGAAGGTGTGGTCCGTACATGATTCAATTTCACGCTGAGTGGTCCGCAGACTTCTACGGGTTCAGAACCACTGCTATAGACAGTCTGTTAGGTAGTCAGCCCGAAGGCTGGTTGGATCCTCATAAAGTACCGCCGTTAGGTTATGTCGGTAGATACCCACAAAAACCCAAGGCAGTGCTATATTGAGGCATACTAGGCAAGATGAGGAGTGAGGTAGTTTGACATTGCTTTCCCCACTGAGTCAGAACAGCAGTACTAACCCTATGAGTAGAAGCTTTCACAGCATCCACAGGCACTGACTGTGCCCTGAATGTCATTACTAAGCACCACCCATACCTCAGTAGCTTCCATATAATCACAGCCATGAGTTAGGCTGCGACATCGGTGAAAAGCCACATTTTACTCTAGCCTGTGCCAACAGACAAATGCAAATATACTGCATTCATCAAGAGATGGCCAACAGGCAACCCTATACACAGGAATAAGGTGAATGACCTAAACCGTCTGAAGTGTACATTCCAGGGGAGTACAAAGACTTTTTCGACGAAATACTCGCGTGGCCAACTGTTCGTGGGACTGACGATGATTGTGATTGACTGTCATCATTCAAATGATTATTATTTTAGAACAACGACACAGTGTGTCTAAGTTATCTGATTAAGCTATGTGTTTTTGCTCCAAAAACTGATTTTCATTCAGCCATCATTTTAGAAAGGGCACATATCCATTTATTTCATCTATTTTCAAAAAGTCCTTCATCTTTACTCCATATTTTATCAAGTAACCTATCCACAACCATCAACACTAAAGGTCGATACACATACATTTAACGTAAATAGCAAGACTGGCTTTTCAATCAGTTTTTTGCTTCTGAAAAGTTACCTTCCTTGACATATGCCCTTTCTTAAATGACTGATTCAATTGTAGATTTACGAAACAAAACAGAAAAATCAAGAGACTCAAAGAGACACAAATTAGATTAGAAACCATGATCAACAAACAGACATGGGTGATTTCAAACAAAGATAGGAAGTTGTGATCTGAGAGAATGAAGAAGTACTGGGTTAACAGGAAACTGAAGAACCCTTTTGTTAGGTTCACTTCTCAATAAATCACATAGACTCCTCTAGAATGCATATTTTATTATTTGTTGTGGAAAGATTCACAATTCACACGACACACACCATATTGTTTTTTGACACTGAACTTCACTGATATCAAAGACTATGTCAAAGATACTGCACTACACTCTTGTGCTTGCTGCCAACACAACATTCTCCCACCTTGAGTTGTGGAAACAACTCAAAAAAACAATAAAATTACATAACACATATATATTCACAAAATAAATGAACACAGAAATAAATAAGTCACTCAAAATATCTCTTTGGTTTAACCACCACTCTCCCACTACTGGTTTTGATGAGATCAGAAGTATTAGTAGATGGTTTAACAGTCTTTGGATTTTTCTCCTTCTTCTCATTTTCATTCCGCTCAACTTGCAGTCTTAAAGCATGATCTTCTCCAGATGTCACTTCAAGTGGATACACCCTCTGTACTGGCCTCAGTAGCTCTCCTTTTGTAGTCGCCAAGCGAACAACTCTCACGACACCACCTTTGCCAGGGATGACCTCCGTCACTCTTGCCAGCGGCCAGTCTAGTCTCTTCGTGTTGTCACTGGCTACCAGTACTACTTCACCTACACAGGGTTTGTGATGACTTTTCCTAATGTGGTTCTTCTGTATTAGCTGTCCAAGATATTCATTCCTGAATCTTACCCTTAATGTTTCCTTTACTTTCTGCCTGTACCTGAATCTTCTGTCAAGTTTTATGTCCTCTATCATGTCGATATCGGGCATTCCAATCTCCTTGACTTCCTGTAGGAACATTGCAGGGGTGATAGCCATCAAGTCTTCTCCATCATTGGACAGGTAAGTAAGTGGTCGTGAATTCATGACAGCTTCAATGTCACACAGAACAGTCATCATTTCTTGGTACGACAGACATGACCTTCCCAGAACTTTCCTGAGCATTTGTTTGAGGACACCAATCAGCCTCTCCCACCATCCTCCCCACCATGCTGCAGTGGGAGGATTGAATTTCCATTTTATTTGGTGTACAGAACTATATTCAGCAATTTTATCCCACTGAATTGTCTCCATTGCAGGTGCCTTAAAAGTTTGTCCCATTGTCACTATAGACAATCATTGGCCTTCCACGTCTGGACACGAAGCGCCGAAAAGCTTCGAGGAATGTTGCAGTAGCCAAAGATGTTACTAACTCCAGGTGTACTGCACGAAAAACCGCACACGTGAACAGACAGACCCAGGCTTTCTCTCCACCTTTCAAAATCAGAGGCCCGGCAAAGTCGACCCCTGTCATTTCAAAAATTGACGCTTCTCTTACTCTGTCTATGGGGAGATGAGTTTGTTCTGCTTCAAGATGTTTTCCATGGTACCTTCTGCAGACAACACATGTTTTAATTGCACCCTACACCGTTCTCCTTCCTCCAAGGATCCAATATTTCTGTCTGAGCCCACTGAGCAGAATCTGGGTTCCAGCATGACATAAGTCTTTGTGCTTCTCCCTAATGAGAGCGTGAACCACTGTATGCTTCGCAGGAAGGATAGCAGGACAACGGAAAGCATAATCATCTTTGCGCGATATCATTTTTGTTTTCAGTCTCATCACTCCCTCATCATCCATGAAAACACATAGTGAGTTGAATCTTTCATCCTTTTCACCAACAAAACACTCTTTTTGTATGAAATTCATCACGACTTTTTCTGCTTCTGTGGTTTCTTCAATGGATAGTTCGGTAGTTCTTCTATTATTTTCCTGTCGACAATTATACAGAAACCTCAAGATCCATCCTATCATACGAACTGTTCTACGGAAACTTGAGAAATAGTCAAGGTGCCATTCTTGGGTATTGGACTTGTCTTCTAACACCGTCATAGTGTTGACTTTCTTTTTTCTTTCTTGGAAGACTTCATCATCGTTTGTTGAAATTTCGGGGCTAGGCCATTGTGTAGTGGATTGTTTTAGCCATTTTGGCCCTTCCCACCATCTCTGTTGAAGTAACTGTTTTGTGCTACATCCCCTTGATGCCAGGTCAGCCGGATTCATGGTTCCTGGAACATGCCGCCACTGTTCTATTCTGGACAGTCTTCTAATTTCTTGCACTCTGTTCCACACGAAGGTCCCCCAAGGTTCGTCTAACTTGATCCAGGACAACACAGTCGACGAGTCACTCCAATAATAAGTAACGATTTCTTTTGCAGTTAATGTTGGCAGTACTGACGTCACTAGTCGAACCCCTATTGTAGCTGCTAATAATTCCAGGCGTGGTATGGTGATACTCTTCTTGGGTGCCACTCTTGTCTTGGCTTGTACAAATCGTAACTCTATATTGTCAACCCTCTGTATTCGCAAGAATATAACTGCAGCATACGCAGTTTGACTGGCGTCGCAGAACACGTGAAGAGATATATCTTCAACCGACTGGACACTACCGATCAAACATCTAGGAATCTTAATCTCAGACAGCTGAGGTAGTTCTGCCAACCACTTCATGAATCTTCTCTTTGTTGTTTCGTCTACTCTGGTGTCCCAACCCAAGTCAGTGGCCCATAGTTCTTGCAAGATTAATTTTGGACAGAGAAATACTGGACATGAGAAGCCAATAGGGTCAAACACCTTATGTGCAGCTCCTAGTATAGCTCTTTTGGTGATTACATCATATTTGAAATCATTAACATGAGTTAGATTCAGTTCAATGGTATCTTCTCCTTTATTCCAAATGAGCCCTAGCACATGAGTAAGATTTTCAGCTGTACCATCCTGAGAATACTCCCACCCTCGGAGATTGAAAGATGCCTTATCCATTATTATGCTTGCCTCTCGCATGAATGAATGGTCATTTCTGTTGTTAACACTAATAGCACAGTTATCCACATAAAAACATTCTTCCAATCTTTCTATTGTTGAAGTTGAGTAGGAACTATTATCGACTGTTTGTCTCTTCAACTCGTTCAAGTGGAGTTTGATGGTTGCCGACAATAGGAACGGAGAACATGCAAGTCCAAAGACAACCCTATTGTGACGGAACACTTCTACCTTCCCTGTACTTTCCTCCTCCCACCAAAGGAATCTCAGAAAATCACGGTCTCTAGGATTGACACTTATTTGAAGAAATGCTTTTTCTACATCGGCCGTCACACCGATCTCATTTTCTCTGAACTTCAGTAGCGAACTAGGGATCAACTCTATGAAGTTAGGCCCTTTTTCAATACATTCGTTCAGAGATGGAGCGTTTCTCTGCTTCGCCGAGGCATCAAAAACAGGCCTGATCTTGGTGGTGCTGTTTTCTTAGAAGACAGGTCGGTGAGGTAGATAGTGTCCACTATTCTTCAGTTCTTCTTCAGGTACCCTCTCGATGATTCCTTGCTCCAACCAACTTCGTAAGACATTATCATACTCCTGATAATGTTGTTCAGCTTGTAGTTTCTTTGTAGTGATTTCTAATCTGTGCTGAGCAATTTCTCTGTTGTCAGGGAGAGGTGGATGTTGTTCACTCCAAGGCAGACACACTTCATATCTGTTATCTTCATTTAGTCGTGCAGTCTCAAGGAAGTTATTTCTAACACGCTCATTCCTCTCGACGATAGATTCTTTCACAACAGGGTCAGTAATTCCAAGAATTTCTAAGTCCCAGAGATCAGAAATTCTTGTATGTTGGGAAAACAATGATGACACTAATAATGATGCCGAATCCCTTTGGGCCTTGTTACCTATGACTTTTCCCATTAGTGTCCACCCTAGGGAAGTCTCCACCAAAACTAGGCCACATTTTAGTTGATGTTTCCTCCCAGTGAGCAGTTCACCCGCTTTATCGGCCCCAATCAGAATCTGCACAGGCCCTCGCTCTCGTACATCAGTTAAACATATTTTCAGATCCCTTATCTCCTCACTCCAAGAACCATTCTTAATATATGGGACATCTTCACAAATAATATCTTGGCTTAAAACTTCCAGCTCCTTGGAATAGTTTCCCTCCAATCGCTTTAAACTTATTCTGTAACAGTCGTGTTTTGCTTCTCGAGAACGTACTCCACCAAACAAGGAATGTATTAACGTTTCCTTCCTGATTGACTGATACCCCATTTCTTCGGCTAGGTCACGTGCAATGTAGGATTTAGTAGACCCAGTATCAATGACAGCCCGTACAGTTTTTTGTTTACCCTTTCCTTTAACGACAACTGCCAGGGTTTGCAAGTACACCTCAGGAGAACAAGACACATTAGCTAAAGCCTTATCCACATTATTGACATCCTGGAGAACCAAATTCCTGTCTCCCTCGTAATTCTGTTTGGACACACTTTCATTTTCTTTGTCACGGAGCTTATAACACATTAATACCACATGTTTACCACCACAAACAATGCACCTGACAATCGATTTACAAGCTCTACTTGCATGGCCCTTCTTTAAACAATTGAAGCAACAGTGTTGATCAGTTAAGATTTTCCTTTTCTCCCCTACAGTCATTTTTTGAGCTTTAATGCACTCTGGGCTCGAATGAGGTTTAAGACAAAAAACACACTCCTGTCTCTTAGAAACATCAGCAAACAAAGCAGAAGCAGTAGGTATATTTGGTTCAATGACATCCCTTGGTTTCTTGTCTCCCTTAATCTTAGATCCTTGGGATGTGCTAATACTAAACCCTTTCATAGCCAATGAAATTCTTTCTTCACTTACTACTTCATTTTGAAGAAAAGCCATGAGCTGCTGCAAACGATCTTTGGATATGGAATCACACCTGAAGGAAGTATTCCTTTGCCATGCTCTTAATAGGTCTTCTGGCAAAGATGATTCAATTAGGGGATACAGCATTGCAGTACATTTTTCTGTAGTAACGCCTAAACTTTCCAGCGATCTGAGATGTGACTCTAATTTATCATACAAGCTACTCAGTGTTGGCCTTTCTTTGGAATTGACTGCATTCGTCAATACTAGTTTGAGCAATTCACGAACATAAACTTCCACCTGCAAGTCCTCTCTACCAAATCGAGCTTGAAGACTCTCTATAGCTTTGTCATAATTCTCGGCAGTGGGTGGAAAACTAGTAACTAATTCATATGCTCTGGAACCTTCTGTCATAGCCTGAATTAAATATTGGAATTTATCTTCCTTCCCAATGTCCTCATCCTCGTGAATTTTACGGAACTGGCTCCAAAAATATAACCAATCAATTATTTCACCAGAAAATTTCTTAAATTCTATTCTTGGAAGTCTATATTTCTTTTTATCACAAACATTGTCATTCACTACACTTTGTGGAGGAGTAATGGAAACAACGGGATTCATAAAACGTGTTGCTTTTGTTCTACAGCTAAGGAATTTGTGTTTGTAATCATCAGCTGATTCACATTCCGTTTCTATTTCGTCATCCTCACACTCGTCGTCTATCATCTGTTGAAATATTAATCCATCTAAATTAGAGATATCATACTTTTCTTGAAGGATTTCAAGTTGCACTTGCACTTTTTCCGTTTCAGTTTGATCATCTTCTAACAACGCCATTAGTTGATTGTGTGAGCGCGTAAATAACCGCCGCTTTACGGTTCTTTCTTTAGCGAGTCTTTCCATCTTCTTTCTTCACGGGAGCCTTTTACTATGAATGAGTCCTGTCACGGTCGCCATAAAATGTTAGGTTCACTTCTCAATAAATCACATAGACTCCTCTAGAATGCATATTTTATTATTTGTTGTGGAAAGATTCACAATTCACACGACACACACCATATTGTTTTTTGACACTGAACTTCACTGATATCAAAGACTATGTCAAAGATACTGCACTACACTCTTGTGCTTGCTGCCAACACAACACCTTTGTATAAAATTGACTAAAGTGGTCCTATGAAGGCCATAAAATGTAAATAAATAATAAATAAATAAATGAAAGAAGGAATATGTTTAGGTACAAAGAAGCAGGGTGTGAAGGTTGATTGCTTAGCGTTTGTGGATGACATGGCATTTGGGTAGTTTATTGACTGAGGAATAACCCACCCACCAAGGGAAGATGATTAAGAGAAGGAAGTAGATTTGGGATTGGAAAAGAAGGATAGAAAAATAGGAGGAGAGTCCCACAAAATTAATAAGTTTAGCTTTAAACACACTTAAAGGTGGTTGCCACCGAAAATCCGCTTTCGGATACCTAAAATGAGTAAGGTCTTGGTCTAAGCTGACGAGAAACACAGATAGAACTTGGGCGGTTTGCAACAGAGTGGCTTTCGTATAATCCCTCTCAAGCATATATAAAACTACTATGGGGAAGAGTGATGGTCTGGCAAGACTGAGAGGAACAAATTTACTGTATGTCTTCTCAAAGAAATTGGGTTTTTCAAAATAATTCGAAGAATGCCAATGATTTAACTCAGGTTTGGTATTTTCGATTTCCAAAATTATGGAGTTCCTGTAAGGGCGACCAAGTGTTTCTAAGAAGGAAAATGATAAAGGATTATGCCTTATGGAGTAATCTTGGTAAATAAACCAATAGTTGCATTGGAAAATGGCTAAGCTTTTACTCAGCGAGGAGCCGGCCAAAAGTTTAGACAAAAAGAAACACTTATCTTTTAGAAAACTGACCGTAAGTTTTCGGAGAGGGTCTCCACAAGCAGGTAGCTGGCTTAGCGAGCTTTACTTGCCTTACTGGCCAATTAGAATTAGCTATTAAAGCTAAAAAGAACTTTAGTGAGGTGAAAATTAAGAGTTCTTGCTCAAATGCAACGAATGGTGAAAGCCCTGTTAATGATTTTAATGTCATTAAGTGAGGAAAGTCAAGGAAGACAGGATTTTCCCTAAACTTTGTATTCGTAAATGAAAAAGCGAAAGGATACGCTTCATTTATTTTACAATTCCAAGAAGTTTGAGGAAATTAACAATTATGTAATATAATTTTGACAAACATAGTTCATTTGAACTTTTTAACAAATAGGGTCGCAGACCTCTCAACATTAAACGTTTGCTCCAGGCAATTGACAATTTACAAGGTTTCAAACCTTACATGTTTCTAAAATCTTCATAAGATTTAAACAAATAAACAATGAAGTAATTAAAATTTGAACGTGAATTGGAGTACAAAGAGTGCACCTTAAGAAATTCTTGAGAGAATGTTCTAGAGAAAGTGACAACTTCGAAAATAACAATAATAAAAACATGAAAAATAAGATAGAAGTTCCTACAACTTCTTATTATTATTATTTCCGATTATTCCCCTTCAGGAGAGCGTGAGAACTTGAGCCAATCACAGCTTCACTTCCTTTTCCTCTCTTCTTTTCTTCCCAAAACCTCTTCATTAGTTCACTGTGCTTTTTCTTCCTTTCCTCTGTCCATTTTTTCCCTGATGTATCTTTCCTTGAAACTTGTACAATTTTCGTGTTTCTGATTTTATTTCTAAATTGTTCTCTGTTCTTAATGTCGTCTTCAGAGATTTTAAGTAATTCCATGTCTTCATGTACTTCTTTAATCCAACTGGTCTTTAATTTACTTGCATTCACGATATTGAAAATCTTCTTAGTGAGTCTGTTCTCATCCATCCTATATATGTGTCCATAGAACTGCAGACGTCTCTTCCTAAATTTATCTACAATGGTGTCTGTATTTTCATAAAGTTCCTTTGTTGGTCTCCTGACCCAAATTCCATTACGGAAAACAGCGCCATGGATTTTCCTAAGAATTTTTCGTTCCTGTTTCTCAATATCATGAATTCTTGTCATTCCTCTAATGACGGTTGTTTCTGCCGCGTACAAGGCTTCAGGCAAGACAACTGTGTTATAATGGCGCAATTTTGCATTGCGAGATACTGCTCTTTTGTTATAATGATTCCATGTCAGCTTGTACGCCTTCTGCAATTTTACTATTCTATCTGCATTAGAAATTGTGTTCAATCCTGTGGGTTGGATGGCTTCTCCTAAATATTTGAAGTGAGTGACCTGCGAGATTTTTCCATATTGCGTTCGCAAGGTGATGTTTTCTGTTGATTTGGTATCCATATACTGTGTTTTTTCATAGGAAATATCAAGTCCCGTTTTACTGGAGATTTCATGTAGTTTCTCTAGCGCTAATATGGCTTCATCCTTGTTGTTTGTTAAGATGGCCAGATCATCTGCAAAGGCCAAGCATTTCACAGTGACTCTTTTCCCTTTCTCCTTTCCAATTTGGATACCTTTCACATGCTTTTCCCATTCTGTGATGATTTTGTCCAGTACGATGTTGAACAAGAGTGGTGATAAACCATCCCCTTGTCGAACTCCAGTATGTATTGCAAAAGAGTTAGAGATTTCTCCCATGAATTTCACCTTTGAGGTAGTTCCCAATAATGTTTCCTGGATGATGGCCCTCGTCTTCCTGTCAACTCCTAATTCTTCTAGTCTGTTAAACAAGGTTTGTCTGTCAACCGAATCGTAAGCCTTTTTGAAATCCACAAATGTGACTGTAGTGTTCCTGCATCGTCGGATGTGCAGTATGGTCTTGAGGTTCCAGATCTGCTCAATACAGGACCTTCCCTTCCTGAAACCTGCCTGATATTCTCCAATATGGTGGTCCACCTGTGGCTCGAGTCGATTCAGCAAAGCTTTAGAGAGAATTTTATAAGCGACTGGAAGAAGCGAAATTCCTCTATAATTATTCGGATCAGTTTTGCTTCCCTTCTTATGGAGTGGGTGTATCAAAGCACTCTTCCATTCTTTTGGGATTTTCTCTGTTTTCCAGACATCTGATATTATTCTGTGAATTTTTGGTGTTATGTGTTCATGATCCAATTTCCAAACTTCTGCAATAAGTCCATCTTCACCAGGGGCTCTATTGTTTTTTAATGACTTGATTATGTCCACTATTTCTTCATGTGATGGTGGAAGTGAATCAAGGTTGGGCACTGGTTTTGCAAATTGAAGTTGTTCAGAAGGTGCTTCGCAATTAAGGAGTGTACTGAAATATTTAGCTAGAATTTCACAATTATTGCTCGTATTTGTTTCCAGAGATCCATCAGGTCGTTGGAAGCATAAACTAGGGGGTTGAAAGCCTGCTATATTTTCTCTAAAGGTCTTGTAAAAATTTCTGGTGTTGTTCTTAGTGAAGTCCTGTTCTATTTCATTTAGCCTATTATTATCATAATTGCGCTTTTCTCGGCGAATAATTTTAGAAGTGTTTTTCCGAACCTGCACAAATTCTTGCCATTTTTCTGTTGTTTTATGGCTATTGAAATTATTCCATGCTTTAAACCTATATTCAATAGCATGATCACATGTGATGTTCCACCACCTATGTTTTCTCTTTCTCGGAGGTTGACCGAATATTATTGCTTGTTTCATTTTCTCTGCAAGTTCAGACCAGCTCGTGGTATCCATTTGACGGATTTCTTCAATGATGTTCATCTTGTTGAATTCAAGGTATTCTGGATCAGTTCGGAAAAGCTGGGTTCCCCTTATCCTTTGTCTGTTGGGTTGAAATTTTACCTTGATTTGTAGTAAATGATGATCTGAGTCAAAGAATCCTCTCCTGGTTTTCACATTAAGGACTTCTTTAGCGTTCCTTCTAGAGATAGCAACGTGGTCAATCTGGAATTCTCCAAGTGTTTCATTGGGGGATATCCATGTTGTTAATTTACGCGAAGGCTTCTGGAATTGTGTTGACATAATTTGGAGATTGAAATTTTGACAGAAGCTTATAAGGTGTTCACCATTTTTATTGGTTCTGCTATGAGCAGTGTATGGTCCTGTAATTCTCCTATATTTCTTTTCTTTTCCTAACTGACCATTAAAATCCCCCAGTAGAATCTTGACATGATGTTTGGGAATTTTGTTCGTGATTTCCTCCAGAAGTTCCCAGAAGTCTTCTATTACCTGAGGGTCTTTCCTGTTGTAGTCATTCGTTGGTGCATGCACGTTAATCAGTGTGTATACCTTGTTTCCCGATTTTATTGAGAGTGTTGAGAGTCTTTCTGATGGTGAAGTAAAATCAATTACTGAATCTGTAACGGACTTGCTAACCGCAAAACCTGTGCCAAATTGTCTTGGTCCTGTGTTGATCTGCACTGCAGGTTTTCCTTTATAGAGCCTGTAATTCTCAGAATCAAAGTGATTTTCATCTGTAAATCGTGTTTCCTGCAATGCCAAAATTTTGATGCTGAATTTATCAAGCGTGTTCGTTAGATGTTTGAGTTTCCCAGGCTTAAGCAAAGTGTTCACATTAAGTGTACCTATGAAACACTTTCGTTTAGGTCGAAGAGGTTTTGAGAAGCTCCGATCCTTCTCTACATGACATGTCTGGTCCCCCAGAATCCTATGACCAGAACAGGGATCCAATCTATTGACTGGGGCCTGGGGTAGTGGAATCTTTTCCTGTCGTTCTGCCATGGTTGCTTCAAGTTGAAGATTGTTTGTGGTGATCTCCGATGGAGATCACAAGATTTTAAGACTTAATTGTTGAGATTAAGCCGTACTTCGAACAGCCGCACCAACTAGGTGAACAGACGCTGCTCACTAGCCGCTGGATGCCAGAACAGACACTAGTGAGTTGGATATATGGACTTCTTATATTTATACAGAATTACTATATGGGAATTATACGAAAAAGGGCAGGTCACTTACTGTGAAACCTGAAGAAAGTAAAAAGGAAGGTTCTAGACTTCCCAAGTTTGAGCAGGAATCACTAGCCAAATGGGACAGTTTCCATTTCGTGAAACCTGAACATGACTCGCTAAAGAGTTTAAGGAATTGTTTTCCCTGATTATAGGAAAGGAACAACGTGAATTTGAAACTTGTATCACACAAGCAATTATGCAGAATTTAATTAATGTTAAACTAGCAAAGTTGTAAGAGCACTTCGTGAGTGACACCTTATAGAAAAGTTACAATTTTATTAATAATGGTGGTTAGTAGAAGGTTGAGGAAAGATCATTGGGATATAGGATCAATGTTCATGGCCGTATTTAATGTAAACGGACGAGCGCGACGTGGTTGAAACGTGGAGCAAGCACTGGATATCACTGTAGTCTGTAAAGATTGATGCAAAGTTCACTATAGAAACACTAAAGTTTATGAGAAAGAAAGTTATTGCAATTATGGAAATAACTGATTGCACTATGTAGGCGAGAGTCTATTGCTGGAGAAAATGATGGATTACAGTTAAATGCGCCATAAAACATCCCAACGGTGGACGAAAGTTAGCTATTGCAGTAATTTAAGGAAGATTCCTCATTTTAACTAGTATTTTCACAAGTGAGTGAAAAATACCTGACGGCAAGCTTCGCAGATAGAGTACCAGATCTGGAAAGTTCCAGAACGATCTTTATAGAAGAATGGAGTCAAAGTTAATCCAGCGGAGGAACTAACTTTATAATTTATAGACAGCGGGTATTAGATAATATCCCACGTAGTGAGAGGATTTCTCATTTGAATAGCTTAAGAAAAGCTCTTTTTTAGTAAGGTTGGCTTATACAAGCAAAAGCTCAACATGGCAAATCCCACGAAGAATGATTTTTGCCCCAAAATAAATACTTTCACACTGTCTATAAAAGTATCAATAAAAGCATGTAGATAAAATTGATGAAGATGAGGTTAAAACCTTTAAAATGGTACTTATCTTGATTTCATGTTGAAGGCGAAGTTTCCTTTGAAGATAACTACTTTGCCAACATGGCGTAGAAGAGAGTATGCCTCTTGGTTTGAGGAGGCTAGCTCGAGTGGAGCTTTAACTGATCGAGTCAACTGCCGACTGCGAAGTGAGACCTGCTCAACGGAGCACGGAGGGACCAAGGAAGGGGAAAAGAGTGGGGGGTAGGAGACAAAAGGAGAACATATAAGCATTGCCAATGTTATAACAAAAAAATAATCTTCTCTTGCTGAGCTGGTCTTCAAAGAGTTGATAACAGATGATACTAGCGCAGCATGGTGAGTAAAGAGGTAGACGTAGTCCTCTTGCTCAAGGAGAAAATAGCTGGCGATGGTAACAGGATCTGGTGGCCAAATGGATAAGTAAGTCCTCTAGCACCAGGAAGAATTGAGGAGCTTCAGAGATTCGCTGCGAGATGACGCTAGGTGGGTCACAGAAGTTATATATCTAGAACAGACTTATGAAGACATAAGAGATTTGCCTATCAAGGAGAAAACAAAAGATCACTGTTGGTGTTTGACAAAGAGAAAGGAAGAAATGAACATGCAAGGAGCAATAAAAATTATATCTCAGGTACCGTGTATTCAAAGAATACACCATACTGGGGGGGACAAAGACCAACAGAGAGCAAATAAGCAGTTACACATTTAATGGAAGAGGAGCGATTAAAGACAGGGGTCTTGTAATCGAACCGTTAATGGTCAAGACTCTGACCACCCTGACTCTCTCATCTCTTCCAGGATAACACTTGGTCACTCTACCGGAAGTCCAGACTAGAGGGGGAGAAACATCCCTAACCAAGACCAAGTCCCCCACTTTAATGTCGGTACTGGAAAGAAACCACTTCTGCCTCCGTTGCAAGGAAGTTAAATATTCCAAGTTCCATCTCTTCCAAAAAGAATTACGGAGGGCTTCAAGTTTACGCCAAACAATAGGTAGATTAAAATCCCTGTAAGAATTGGGAAGAGGAGGAGGGGCAGAAAGAGAAGTGCCGATAAGGAAGTGACCAGGGGTGAGTGGAAGTAGGTCATCAGGGTCATTGGAAAGCGGAGTTAAAGGGCGAGAGTTAACAACACCTTCAATCAGAACAGACAGTGAATTGAATTCTTCGTAAGTCAGAATTCGATTACCTAAGACTTTTCTTAAATGACGTTTAGTGAGCTTTACGCAAGATTCCCACCTACCACCATGATGCGGAGCGTAAGGAGGTATAAAGCGCCATTTGAAACCTTTTGAATAAGAAAAATTAGAAATTTGTTCCATGGCTGGAGAGGAAGTGAGAGCTTTCTTCCACAGGGAAGCTGCGCCCTGAAAGGTGGAAGCGTTATCAGAGAACATCTCAGAAGGAACACCACGCCTAGCAGTGAAACGAGAGACAGCTGATAAAAAATAAGAAGTAGAAGCATTCGTTACTAGTTCCAAGTGGATTGCGCCGGTAACCATGCAAACAAAGAGAGAAACATAAAGCTTACCAAACAATTTGCGTTTAGCTTCAGGAGAGTTTCGTTGATATTGGAACGGACCCATATAGTCCACGCCAGTTAAAGCAAATGGGCGTATAGGAGAAGAACGAAAAGAGGGCAGATCGCTCATTAATTGAGTATTGATTTTAGGTTTCGCTTTGAAACAAGGAATGCACTTGTGAATTACAGAAGAAACTTCATGAATTCCATTTATAATCCAGTACTTTTCCCTTAAGAGGCAAAGCAGAGTACGTGTACCAACATGAAGATTACGGTAATGAAAGTCACGTATAATTAAGGAAGTTACGTGATGTTTGGAAGGCAAAATAACGGGATGCTTTTTGTCCTCAGAGAGTAAAGATTGCGAGAGCCTTCCACCTACCCTGAGTAACCCATGGTCATCAAGAAACGGGGCTAAAGCACGGAGACGGCTGGATTTGGGAAGATCTCTTTTAGAAGAAAGCAATGACAATTCAGAAGAAAAGGCTTCTTGCTGTGTCAGTTGTAAAACCTTAACGGTAGCGAGATTCAATTCATGATTGGTAAGGTGTGGTTTAGGGAGAAGAGGTTGGTCAACCACAAGATATTTCCATCTAAGGAGATAGGCGACAATTCATAGTAATTTGTGAAAAGAAGAATAGCGGGACAACAAAGGATGAGAAGCGTTGGAAACAAGACAAGAAGCAATGGGTAGAGGTACTTTAGCGTCAGGCAAGTTGGAGTTTGTAGCTGGGGGTTTAGAAGGCCATGAGGAAGATTCTTCGATTAGCCACGAGGGCCCATGCCAGTACAATTGGGAAGCTGCCAATTGAGAGGGTAAACAACCACGAGAGATAATATCGGCTGGATTATCCGCACTGGGAACATGCCTCCATTGACATCCAGAAGAAAGAGTTTGAATTTTGGAAACCCTGTTGGCAACGAAAGTTTGCCAGTGAGAAGGGTTCTTGGCGATCCAAGAAAGGGCAATCATGGAATCGCTCCAAAGATAAATTTGCGAGAATTCGACTTTTAATACTTCCCGTAATTTCTTGACAAGTTCTGCAGCCATGAGTGCAGCGCACAGTTCGAGCCTAGGCAGAGTGATAGTTTTAAGAGGAGCGACCTTCGATTTGGCACAAACAAGGTTGGAAACTGGAGATCCATAGTGTGAATCGTGATGAACTAAATATGCACAGCAACCATAAGCTTTTTCGGAACTATCCGCGAACACATGAAGGAAAAAGGGTGTATTAGAATGAGAGCTAATTAAATTCCTGGGAATTTCAATGAGGGAAAGGTCCAACAAATTACTGCGAAACGAGAGCCAGCGATTAAGAAAAGAAAGAGGGACAGTGTCATCCCATTCACATTTAAGCGACCACAGCTCTTGCATGAAGAGTTTGGCTATAACGATAACTGGGGCAAGGAATTGAAGTGGATCAAAAATTTTTGCAATTTCAGAGAGAACTTGTCTTTTTGTATTAGGAAGCTCTTCTGCGAGCGAAACTTTATAGATAAGAGTGTCAGTGCTAGTGCACCAGTGAACTCCTAGAGTTTTTATAGATTCGGAGTTTCCACAAATTTCGACAGAAGAAGGATCTACGTCTTCGATGGGAAACTGAGCAAGAAACTCAGGGGAGTTGGAGTTCCACTTATGAAGTGGAAAACCTCCATTCCTTAACAATGCCTGAAGTTCTAAAGACACAAAAGAAGCTTCCTCTAAAGAGGGGAAGGACTGCAAGTAATCGTCAACATAAAATGATGTTGTTAGTGCTTCAGAGGCATTGGGGTTAAATAAATGACCATCTTGTGAGGCTAGCAAGTGTAGGGATCGGATAGCAAGGAAAGCAGAGGGTTTTAAGCCATAAGTAACCGTTTTCAAGCGAAATACCTTAATGGGCTTATTGATTTCATCACGCCACAAGATTCTTTGAAGATCTCGTTGTTCTGGTTGAATTAACACTTAGGTAATGAACATTCCCGAATGGGAATATGATGTTATTTCCGTTTGATCAGATAAATTATCAATTAGTATGAAAATTGGTCCGGCTAGATCAAACATAAAATGCCAGCGTTTCGCCCCGGTGTGCCGTTGGGCTCGTCAGTTGGTACAGACACACCTCACCAATACGCATGGCTAGCACATACTGAGAAGGCCATCACAAGACACAAAATACAAGTAGTATTGACGTCACGAGTGATGCCAATGTGCTAAGGAAGTCAAGCTCCCTTTCATAAAACAAAAGCCTTACCTTGGCAATCCAAATAGGTAATGAACATTCCCGAATGGGAATATGATGTTATTTCCGTTTGATCAGATAAATTATCAATTAGTATGAAAATTGGTCCGGCTAGATCAAACATAAAATGCCAGCGTTTCGCCCCGGTGTGCCGTTGGGCTCGTCAGTTGGTACAGACAAACCTCACCAATACGCATGGCTAGCACATACTGAGAAGGCCATCACAAGACACAAAATACAAGTAGTATTGACGTCACGAGTGATGCCAATGTGCTAAGGAAGTCAAGCTCCCTTTCATAAAACAAAAACCTTACCTTGGCAATCCAAATAGGTAATGAACATTCCCGAATGGGAATATGATGTTATTTCCGTTTGATCAGATAAATTATCAATTAGTATGAAAATTGGTCCGGCTAGATCAAACATAAAATGCCAGCGTTTCGCCCCGGTGCGCCGTTGGGCTCGTCAGTTGGTACAGACACACCTCACCAATACGCATGGCTAGCACATACTGAGAAGGCCATCACAAGACACAAAATACAAGTAGTATTGACGTCACGAGTGATGCCAATGTGCTAAGGAAGTCAAGCTCCCTTTCATAAAACAAAAACCTTACCTTGGCAATCCAAATAGGTAATGAACATTCCCGAATGGGAATATGATGTTATTTCCGTTTGATCAGATAAATTATCAATTAGTATGAAAATTGGTCCGGCTAGATCAAACATAAAATGCCAGCGTTTCGCCCCGGTGTGCCGTTGGGCTCGTCAGTTGGTACAGACACACCTCACCAATACGCATGGCTAGCACATACTGAGAAGGCCATCACAAGACACAAAATACAAGTAGTATTGACGTCACGAGTGATGCCAATGTGCTAAGGAAGTCAAGCTCCCTTTCATAAAACAAAAACCTTACCTTGGCAATCCAAATAGGTAATGAACATTCCCGAATGGGAATATGATGTTATTTCCGTTTGATCAGATAAATTATCAATTAGTATGAAAATTGGTCCGGCTAGATCAAACATAAAATGCCAGCGTTTCGCCCCGGTGTGCCGTTGGGCTCGTCAGTTGGTACAGACACACCTCACCAATACGCATGGCTAGCACATACTGAGAAGGCCATCACAAGACACAAAATACAAGTAGTATTGACGTCACGAGTGATGCCAATGTGCTAAGGAAGTCAAGCTCCCTTTCATAAAACAAAAACCTTACCTTGGCAATCCAAATAGGTAATGTATTTTGTGTCTTGTGATGGCCTTCTCAGTATGTGCTAGCCATGCGTATTGGTGAGGTGTGTCTGTACCAACTGACGAGCCCAACGGCACACCGGGGCGAAACGCTGGCATTTTATGTTTGATCTAGCCGGACCAATTTTCATACTAATTGATAATGAATTAACACTTGACGGTACATCTGTTTTATGTCGGCTATGACAGCTATGGGAAATAATCAAAAGTTTAAGAGTATAGCAGATAAATCTGATTGAATAGCAGGACCAGAATAAAGAGTGTCATTAAGACTGTTGCCATTAACATCGGGTGATGAACCATTGAAAACAACTCGAATTTTATCTTCTACAAGAGGGTTTTTCCACACGGGATGATGATTTAAATAAACCGTTTCAATTGGGGGGTGCAATTCATCATCAGATTTGTTAACAACTTCCATATGATCTAAGCTTTCATACTCATCCATGAAATCAGTGTACTGTTGTTTAACAAGAGGTTCCTTCTTGAATTTGCTCTCGATAGCGAAGAGAGCTTTTCGAGCTTTAGGCTGAGAGTTGATAAGTTTAAGAGGATTATTTAATCTTGGCATTTGAACGACGAACCGGCTATCAGCAGAACGAGTGGTGGTGTTTAAAAAAAGTTGCTCACAGAATTCATTTTCTGAAGAGGTTACATTAGGAGAATCAATATTTTCAAGCCTCCAGAACTGTTCTAGGTCAGTATTGGAGAAGTAACATTGCGATGCGGGTTGAGGAGAATAATGGGGAAGTTGACCGGTGACGATCCATCCAAAATTAGTGTCTCTGGCAACCACGTTTGAGGATAACTTACGAACCTGTTTACGTAGGCAATTCCAGAAAACATTGGCACTAAAAAGTATGTCAATAGGGTTCTGCATATTGAAACAAGGATCGGCTAGCCTTAAATGCGAGGGAATGTTTAACCCTGAAATATCCACAGAGTGACTTGGAGTGTCTTCCCCAATGCTATTAAGAATTAGACAATTAAGTTTAAGAAAGTTGTTTCTATGACAAGTATCTCTTATAGTTAGCTTTGAAAATTGTAAAGCTTGCGATTTTGAGCTGTTGATGCCCGACACGTTGATAGAAGTGGGGTTTACAGGTAGACCTAGTTTTCTAATCAAGGAATTAGATACAAAATCATGAGTTGCCGCTGAGTCTAGAAGACCGCGTGCACGGACCCAGTTGCCCAAGTTATCCTGAACTTCGATTTGGACAGTAGACAACAATACTTGAGCACTGCGAATGGACTTGGCATTTTGAATATACGATGAAGCATTAGAGCTGTTAGCACTATCATTTTTCGGAGAAGTAGATGCTGTCGATGACCTTGCCTGATCATGACGATGTAGCAAAGTATGATGAGCCTTTTCACAATGGTAGCAAAGTCTTGTGGACTTACAGTTAGAAGCAGAATGCGTGGGCGCTAGGCAGTTGAAACAATGTTTGTTTTGAGCGACTAATTTTCGTCTGTCGTCGACTGACATTTCTTTAAAAGATTTGCAGAGGTATAAGGCATGGGGATCTTTACAAAGTATGCACTTTACAGGTTCGTTTAAACTTTTGCGAGGTTCGCTTTGCGTGTTTAGAAC
The DNA here is from genome assembly GCA_946902985.2 of Meconema thalassinum. NCBI lineage: Eukaryota > Metazoa > Arthropoda > Insecta > Orthoptera > Tettigoniidae > Meconema > Meconema thalassinum. The sequence continues at coordinate 160,674,159 of OX336393.1, read as the reverse complement.
AATAGAGCTAGCAACACGACGTTCACTAGACCTAGTTGGGTATCCAGTAGTGTTTGATTTAAATTTGGATGAACTGGACCCGGGTTTTTGGGTATTGGACGCTGAGCGTTCACTTTTGGATTTGATGGACATTAATTCAAATTTGGAACTAGGAGATGAAGGTTCACTTTGATTAGCTAGAGCGGTTAAAAGTTGGCATCTAGCGTTTATGAAAGTAACTAAATGCTCGTAAGTGTAGTCGTCTTCTTTAGAAAGTTCAATTTCCCAAGCTTTGAGGGTAGCAGCATCAACTTTAGAGACTACTAAATGTATTAGGAAAGTATCCCAATGTTCAGTAGGTTGATCTAATTGGGACAAAGCTTTAACGTGGAGTTGGGTGGTGTCAATTAAAGTACGCAAACTAGTGACGTCATTGTGCTGTGACGCGGGTAGGTTAAATAGAGCCTTCATATGGCGTTGAATACGTAAACGTAAATTTCCATATCTTTCTTTTAATAAGTTAAAGGCAATGGGGTAATTTTCGGCACGCAGAGGAAGTGCTTCGACCAACTGCAAAGCTTGACCTCGGAGAATAGATCTCAAGTAATGAAACTTGTAAATGACTTGAATGTCTTCATTGTCATGAACAAGGGAGCAAAATAATTCATAAAAAGAATCCCAAGTGGATTCATCTCCAGAGAATGGGGTAAATCAATTTTAGGTAAAGTTGGTTTGGGCTTGTGAGTGCCCTCACGGAAGGAAGTTTGTGGTTCGTGAAGGGAACCAAGAACAGAAGCGTCCTTTTTCTGCTCCTCTTCGAGTTGGCGTATTATTTTGAAAGCAGAACCTATGCCTTCGTAATATAGGTTTTCTACTTCGACACGATCTTCTGTTTGGTTGAGCATGCAAGTTTCTATTTCAGTTTGAATGTTACAGTAGTTTTCATATGAACGTTCAAAATCCTTTACACGATGTTTCAACAAGTCTAATTGCGCGTCTGAGGGATCTAATTCTTTTATGTACCTTCTGAATCGGGTAATTTGCCCTTTATAGGATGCTCGTTTAGAAGTAAGTTTTTCATCCTTATCCTTATCAGTGGGAGCCATATTAAAGAAGGTAGGTGAAAATGTAACTCACGAAACTGTGGAACCTTGGAAATGCTGTCAAGCTGGCAGCAGCGAATGAGTAGAAAGAACAGGACACACCAAAGGAGACAGGAGCGGCCTCTTTCCCGTTCACAGGCTTTGCATGATGTAATTATAGCTGAAAAATTCAAAGCAGATGTTAATAATTTGCAAAGTATTGTCAAATGACACTTTTTTTTTTAAAGAAAAAAGAAAAAATGGGCTCTCCCAGGTTTCTGGTACCAAATTTTGGGTAGTTTATTGACTGAGGAATAACCCACCCACCAAGGGAAGATGATTAAGAGAAGGAAGTAGATTTGGGATTGGAAAAGAAGGATAGAAAAATAGGAGGAGAGTCCCACAAAATTAATAAGTTTAGCTTTAAACACACTTAAAGGTGGTTGCCACCGAAAATCCGCTTTCGGATACCTAAAATGAGTAAGGTCTTGGTCTAAGCTGACGAGAAACACAGATAGAACTTGGGCGGTTTGCAACAGAGTGGCTTTCGTATAATCCCTCTCAAGCATATATAAAACTACTATGGGGAAGAGTGATGGTCTGGCAAGACTGAGAGGAACAAATTTACTGTATGTCTTCTCAAAGAAATTGGGTTTTTCAAAATAATTCGAAGAATGCCAATGATTTAACTCAGGTTTGGTATTTTCGATTTCCAAAATTATGGAGTTCCTGTAAGGGCGACCAAGTGTTTCTAAGAAGGAAAATGATAAAGGATTATGCCTTATGGAGTAATCTTGGTAAATAAACCAATAGTTGCATTGGAAAATGGCTAAGCTTTTACTCAGCGAGGAGCCGGCCAAAAGTTTAGACAAAAAGAAACACTTATCTTTTAGAAAACTGACCATAAGTTTTCGGAGAGGGTCTCCACAAGCAGGTAGCTGGCTTAGCGAGCTTTACTTGCCTTACTGGCCAATTAGAATTAGCTATTAAAGCTAAAAAGAACTTTAGTGAGGTGAAAATTAAGAGTTCTTGCTCAAATGCAACGAATGGTGAAAGCCCTGTTAATGATTTTAATGTCATTAAGTGAGGAGAGTCAAGGAAGACAGGATTTTCCCTAAACTTTGTATTCGTAAATGAAAAAGCGAAAGGATACGCTTCATTTATTTTACAATTCCAAGAAGTTTGAGGAAATTAACAATTATGTAATATAATTTTGACAAACATAGTTCATTTGAACTTTTTAACAAATAGGGTCGCAGACCTCTCAACATTAAACGTTTGCTCCAGGCAATTGACAATTTACAAGGTTTCAAACCTTACATGTTTCTAAAATCTTCATAAGATTTAAACAAATAAACAATGAAGTAATTAAAATTTGAACGTGAATTGGAGTACAAAGAGTGCACCTTAAGAAATTCTTGAGAGAATGTTCTAGAGAAAGTGACAACTTCGAAAATAACAATAATAAAAACATGAAAAATAAGATAGAAGTTCCTACAACTTCTTATATTTATACAGAATTACTATATGGGAATTATACGAAAAAGGGCAGGTCACTTACTGTGAAACCTGAAGAAAGTAAAAAGGAAGGTTCTAGACTTCCCAAGTTTGAGCAGGAATCACTAGCCAAATGGGACAGTTTCCATTTCGTGAAACCTGAACATGACTCGCTAAAGAGTTTAAGGAATTGTTTTCCCTGATTATAGGAAAGGAACAACGTGAATTTGAAACTTGTATCACACAAGCAATTATGCAGAATTTAATTAATGTTAAACTAGCAAAGTTGTAAGAGCACTTCGTGAGTGACACCTTATAGAAAAGTTACAATTTTATTAATAATGGTGGTTAGTAGAAGGTTAAGGAAAGATCATTGGGATATAGGATCAATGTTCATGGCCGTATTTAATGTAAACGGACGAGCGCGACGCGGTTGAAACGTGGAGCAAGCACTGGATATCACTGTAGTCTGTAAAGATTGATGCAAAGTTCACTATAGAAACACTAAAGTTTATGAGAAAGAAAGTTATTGCAATTATGGAAATAACTGATTGCACTATGTAGGCGAGAGTCTATTGCTGGAGAAAATGATGGATTACAGTTAAATGCGCCATAAAACATCCCAACGGTGGACGAAATTTAGCTATTGCAGTAATTTAAGGAAGATTCCTCATTTTAACTAGTATTTTCACAAGTGAGTGAAAAATACCTGACGGCAAGCTTCGCAGATAGAGTACCAGATCTGGAAAGTTCCAGAACGATCTTTATAGAAGAATGGAGTCAAAGTTAATCCAGCGGAGGAACTAACTTTATAATTTATAGACAGCGGGTATTAGATAATATCCCACGTAGTGAGAGGATTTCTCATTTGAATAGCTTAAGAAAAGCTCTTTTTTAGTAAGGTTGGCTTATACAAGCAAAAGCTCAACATGGCAAATCCCACGAAGAATGATTTTTGCCCCAAAATAAATACTTTCACACTGTCTATAAAAGTATCAATAAAAGCATGTAGATAAAATTGATGAAGATGAGGTTAAAACCTTTAAAATGGTACTTATCTTGATTTCATGTTGAAGGCGAAGTTTCCTTTGAAGATAACTACTTTGCCAACATGGCGTAGAAGAGAGTATGCCTCTTGGTTTGAGGAGGCTAGCTCGAGTGGAGCTTTAACTGATCGAGTCAACTGCCGACTGCGAAGTGAGACCTGCTCAACGGAGCACGGAGGGACCAAGGAAGGGGAAAAGAGTGGGGGGTAGGAGACAAAAGGAGAACATATAAGCATTGCCAATGTTATAACAAAAAAATAATCTTCTCTTGCTGAGCTGGTCTTCAAAGAGTTGATAACAGATGATACTAGCGCAGCATGGTGAGTAAAGAGGTAGACGTAGTCCTCTTGCTCAAGGAGAAAATAGCTGGCGATGGTAACAGGATCTGGTGGCCAAATGGATAAGTAAGTCCTCTAGCACCAGGAAGAATTGAGGAGCTTCAGAGATTCGCTGCGAGATGACGCTAGGTGGGTCACAGAAGTTATATATCTAGAACAGACTTATGAAGACATAAGAGATTTGCCTATCAAGGAGAAAACAAAAGATCACTGTTGGTGTTTGACAAAGAGAAAGGAAGAAATGAACATGCAAGGAGCAATAAAAATTATATCTCAGGTACCGTGTATTCAAAGAATACACCAGCATTCTCTTCTTCCTCCTCGCCTTTTCCCGTTACGCGGGGTCGGCTTTCTTAATCCTGAGGCGCCAGTCATTTCGTTGTAAAGCATCATCAGCAGATAGGCCCAATACTCACATGTCCCTCTGGACATTCGCCATCCATGTTGTTTGAGGTCTGCCGCTCCCCCTCTTTTGCATAGCTATGGAAAGGCACTTCTTCACTACATGATTCTACGGTCTTCGCATAACATGCCCATACCACCTTAGCCTTGTTTCTTAAAGTTTCTCAGTTATAGGCACTACTTAGAAACTGCCCCGCACATGTTCATTACGGATTTTATCTTTGAGAGCAACTCCACCTTCCCAACGTAGCATACGCATTTCAGTGGTATGTAGCTTTTGCTAATTTGCCTATGAAGTAGCCCATGTTTCACTACCATAGAGTAGGATTGGTCTTATGGCAGTTTTATAAACTTTCCCCTTCGTTCTTATGGGTATTTTCGGATCACATAAAACTCCTGTTAGTTCGCGCCATTTGTTCCACACAGACGTGGCCCTATGGATTATATCGGCGGTTATCGTGCCACCTTCAACAATGACAGAACCTAGATATTTGAATTTAGTCACTCTTGGTAAGGTTTCACCATCTAGTTGAAGTTCAATATTTGTCATACTGGGTTTATTGTGGTATGACATGGCATTGCTACTTGAAAATAAAGAAGAAATTAAAATAATGCTTGAAAAATTACATGAAATTGCAGGTAAAACGGGACTCAGGATCTCGTCGAAAAAGCAGAATACATGGAATACAAACATGATAACGAAAAGCACTTAGAAACAAAATATGGGAAGATCAAGAGGTCGGATAAGTTTAAATACGGTATCTTGGTGAATGGATCCAGCCTAATAGACTGGATGATGCAGCAAACAAAGGGAGGATCAGAAAGATGGAATTAGCATATAAATTAGTACAGAATAGGTACAACAATAAAAGAACAATATCTTACAGATCAAAGATAAGACACTATACCACGGTTGTCAAGCCTGAGGGATTGTATAGTTCAGAATATTTGATACTGAACAAGAAAGTTGAATTAGAGGAACTGGAGAAGAAAGAAAGAAAAATCTTGAGGAAGATCTTAGGACCCGAAAATAGAAACGATGGTACATGGCGGAAGAGGCGAAACAAAGATCTTAACGGACAAGCAGAAAAAATCACAGATACCATATGGAAGAGAAGATTGAAGTTCTATGGACACCTTACGAGAATGATGATGATGATTGTTGTTTTAAGGGGCCTAACATCTAGGCTATCGGCCCCTGATGGTTTGGGTGATCGTGAAGATGAAAAATGAAAAGCGAACTTAAAACTAAAACTAACTACTAACCTACATACTAGAAGAAGAAATGGAAAACTAAAGGAGAATAAGGCAAATAAAAGGACAGAAGGAAAAGAAATGCCCTCAACCCTCGGAGAAGGCGGATTGAGGGACTTGGAAGGAAGGAGGGCCATGAAAGGCATATGGGAAAGTGAAAGAGGAGAGGGTCCGCCCCAAAGGTAAGGGACAAAAGGGGAAAACGGACCCAGCTCAGGAATCCCTCGGGGTCGCCAACTCCCGAACTCACCAGCCGAGAGCCCCTGAGGGTGTAGCATTATCTAGGGTGCACCAGAAGTGGTGGGGCTACATACACCCTGCCTCCTTAAGGGCCTAGAGCACAAGGCAGGAGGTAAAAGGAAGAGAAAAAGAAGGCTGACCCCTCGCAGAAGGAGGGTATCAGAAAAGATGAGACGGGAAAGGAAGAGACTCCCTAGGCCTCGGATACCCTAATACCGTCGGGGTCAGAAGAGAACAAGAGTTGACCAAATGAGCGATAGTCGACTAAAGACGAAAATCTTTAATTACATCACCAAGATAAAAGCGACTAAAAATGGGTAGATGAAATAAAAAGGATATGAAGGAAGTTGGGATCAGTCCAAATGAGATCTGGAATAGAGAAGTGTTTCGAGTTAAGATTGATGCATTCAAGGGGTTCCAGGAAAAGCAAAGGAGAAGAGCCTAGAACATCTGGTCGGAAGAAAGGAAGAGAATCCACAGTGAAAGGATGAAGAATTTCTGGGAGCAGAAAAAAGGACTAATCAGCAAGTCAATTGTTTCCTGTGGTCCAAAGTAGGCCAAAATCGAACAAAGAAATAAATAAATTGCTAGTACAAGTGTGAAGGGCTCATATAGCGACATTTTGTGCTTTGATTAATAAAAATAAAATATATTCAGAATTAAGACTAAAGAAGGTCTGACTACGTACCTGTTCTCAACAAAATTTAAAAAATGCCTTCAAAATTTATAGTCTGTTAAGAATTGAAAATACAATGCATTTATAAAGAGGAGAAACATCGATGATTTAGAATGAAAACCTTGCGTCCCACAGTTGCTGGAAAATTTCCATGACTGGTTCTTGCTTAGGGAACATTTCCACATACCTAGTGAGTGTGAGAAATAAGGCTTTCATTTAGAGAATCAATACAAAAACCATGTCCAATAAACTCATGAATTGATAATACATACCATAGTGTTTGTGGCTTTTAGCACTTAAGAATCCAAAGTTTTGCATTTTACTCGTAAATTCTGAATTTAGCATTTTGTTGCATCTATAGTTTTCAGATTTAGCACTCTGTAGTATAATTTGGTTAAAAGTAAGGGTTTTGACTGATATTATATGTAGCAATTAGGACTAAAATAATATAGTTCAATAATATAATATTCCTCAACATATTACCGGTATTAACAAAAAATATATTATGGCAAGCTAAGATAGAAGAAGCTAACATACAAAAAAATATGAAAATTTACACCCCAAGTGTAGTTACTAACAACTAGTTCCAAGTTTACACCTTAAGTGTAGTTACAAACAACTAGTTTTGTAAAAGTTTTATATTTTGGAACGTAACCTTATGGACTGCCAGCAGTACCAAAGGAGGAAGGATGGCCATAAACTCTGGTTATGAGCTCTGAGCACAGAAATCAACAAAGCAGATGTCTTCGCTTGAGATTTTCGGGATATACACATCTGCGGCAGATCTGAAACTCAATCATCTCTAGACAGAGGCTGTTCACAGAAATTTTGAATGTTTCAGGCAAACATAGAAGAAAAGGTTCTAAAGAAATCTCAGTTACATCACAAAATCTTTACCATGACTATTCCAATTACCAAGACATCAAAACAATACTTAGACAATCTCAATGAATCATATTTTTAAATTACTCATTGACTGGGTGATCTCCACCTGGCTTTACACGGGGACAGGTGTACCTACAAATTCTCTTAGATTCACAATCACTTACTATAAAGGTGACTGGAGTCGGCCAACTAACAATAATACATGAACCTTGGTACCTTAGTTTTAGCTCTGCTTAACTTGTAAGAAAAGTTTTTTACATGCACATCACTAATCTTCAATGACTGTGCCATCACCACTCAAGACTCCTGCTTTGACGCTATTGAGCAGAAACTATCTAATGCACTTACAGAGCTGTCTGCTTACTACAAGGAGAATCAGCTGAGTCCAAACCCCAATAAAACACAGACTTGTGCCTTCCACCTTAAAAATAAAATGGCAAACAGAACCCTTAAAATCACTTGGGAAGGAACCACATTAGAGCACTGCATCTCACCAAAATATCTTGGAGTTACCCTCGACCGTGCTCTCACTTACCAGAAACACTGCTCGAACACCAAGCAAAAAGTGGCAGCCAGAAATAATATTATAAGGAAGATAACGGGTACTACCTGGGGGGCACATCCCAATACTGTGAGAACCTCTTCCATTGCTCTATGTTACTCTGCTGCGGAATATGCATCCCCAGTATGGTACAAGTCAACCCACGCCAGGAATGTAGATACAGCTCTAAACAATACCTGTCGCATTATTACCGGATGTCTAAAGCCTACTCCTTTGGATAAATTGTACAGTCTTGCTGGCATTGCCCCTCCTAATATTCGTCGTGAGATTGCAGCAAAAATTGAGAAGAAGAAGGCGGTAACATCTAAAGCTCACCCTCTGTATGGATACAGGCCAGCTACTTCGAGACTCAAATCCAGGAAAAGTTTCCTCAGAATTACCGAGGCTCTTAAGGGGACACCTCAACAATCCCGAATCCATCTATGGCGTGCAAGCTGCAATCGCTCCGAAGAATGGCTGACACCTAGTGAGGAACTACCACCTGGTCATATGGAGAAATGGAGTACCTGGAGATCTCAGAACAGATTACGGGCAGGCGTGACAAGATGTAAAAGTAACCTGCAGAAGTGGGGTTTCGACATCGAGTCCTCATTGTGTGAATGTGGTGTAATCCAGACTACGTCTCATTTGTTGCAGTGCAGAAGGTGCCCTCAAACATGCACAGTACAAGATTTGCTTCAGGCGAGAGAAAATGCACTGGATGTCGCTAACTTCTGGGCAAAAGTAGTATAGACTCTTGTTTGTTTAGTGTGACTTTGCATTGTATTTAATCCAGTAAGAGTTTTAATGTATACATATATAGTATTAATGCTTCTGATACGAATAAATAAATAAATAATGAAGAGGGTTTGTGTCCACGATTGTACCTGCTCTGAATTGTAGCATGAACTACTGTACCTTAATATTCTCCCTAGCCCTATTCCACATTTGCTTCACCATCTCAGGGGAAGGATAATCAGGCAATAATAGGTGAAGAGTCCAAAGATTGGACAAATGAGAATTTGGAAGATAGGTAACACGTCGGAACAGGGAGTAGAATAATGTGTCTCATGCATAACAGTGTTAAAAGCATGTGTCAATCAATGAATACAAGAATCCCATTTGCTATGGTCTTCATTGAAGGTAGGCAACCAAGGGCCGAATGCAAGTACCACTCACCCTCTAAGCATAAGAAGTGTTACATGCGGAATTACAAAATTGATTGGAGGTAAAGGTCTAGCATTATCCGACACTAGGAATTGACACAGACCAAAGGATGTAAAGATGGAATTTAAACATTTAATGATTGTGTGGGTAGTTGCCAATCTTGTAGGGAAAATCCTGCTAAAACGAGTCAACCCATCAGTACAAACAAGTGCAAACTGGTTTCCTAACTTAGACTGGGTAAAGGGCCCAACAAAGTCAATAAACATTCGCTCCATAGGGCGAGTGGCTTATTCAGATGACAACTCGACTCGAGTGTTAACAGTAGGTTTACTTATGTTGTCATCATCATCATCTTGAACAGTTTCCAGCCACTGGCCGGGTCTGTTTGGAACATAAGCCTCTCCATCGTCTTCTGTCTTTCCATCATCTCTACATCACCATCTTGGTCCAGTCTTCTCCTTTCTTTCGCATGCAGTCCTCCACACCCTTCAGCAACTTATCTCTTGGCCTTCCTCTTGGTGTTTTTCCCTCTATTTTCATCTCGTGTATTTTCCTGGGTATCCTCCTCCCATCCATTCGCATAATATGCCCATAGCATTTAAGCCTTGATTCCTCTATCCTATCCTGTAATGCTCCCTCCTTGACTAATTCTCTGATCTTCCCATTTCTCAACCTGTCCACCTTTGTCACTCCAATACTGCTTCTCAAGAATTTCATCTCACTAGCCTGTATTCTGCTTCGCTCTCTTCCTTTCATAACCCAGGTCTGTGAGGCATACGTCAACATTGGAACGTAGTACGTCCTATGTATGACCCTTTTGCTGTTTTGAGGGACATCCTTACTCCATACCAGGCTCCTAACACTTTTCTTGAATAATTCTGCTTGTCTCCCCCGCTCATTTATTTCTCTGTTGTTTCTTCCATTTTCTTGTATCATGCTTCCCAGATACTTGTATGTTGTACATTTTGCCATTTTGAACTAGCTTATGATGTCATCATCCATACCCTTCCAGATGAAACTTTTTCTAACCTTTTGGCAGATTTTGAAAGCACCAAAATGTCTACCAATTGGAGACAAGTGGAAATACTTAGAAACATTTCAGGTAAAAGTACAGACACCTATGCAACTTAAAACACCATTCTTGATAATGCATCATATGGTTTGATGACCTCACGAACATCAACCTCGTCGATTAGTTCAGAAATAACTGGATTCTCCTCCTCATACACCGAGATAAAAGTGAACAGCATTGGGAAATCCAATAAAATAATAGCAGGCATTTTCCCGTACATCCAGCTCAACGAGTCTGCAACAATGCTGTTGTTCCTACGGATGTGGCGAACAATAAAATGAAAGCACAAAATTCTAGTCGCCCAATGAGCAATCTGAAAAGGGCGGTGGGGCTTTCCAAACGCCCAACTTAAAGAATAAGAAATGGAGAAATTAGAAAAGAACTAAATCAGGAAAGTATGAGAGAGGGGGTAGAGAAAAGGAGACTACGCTGGTATGGACATGTTAAGAGGATGAGTGGCCAAAGGTTACCAAAAATAATGGAAGAACTTAAGATCGATGGAAGAAGACCTCGAGGGCGTACAAGAATGCACTGGAGTACAGGAGTGAGTGAGTTATTTATTGTTGTTTCAAGGGGTGGAACTACGAGTAATGGGAGTCTGTATAGCGAGAAGAGGAGTTGACTGGCATCAAGTGGAGGAAGAAAAGTGGTGGGAAGATAGAATAAGATGGAGAGGCCACGTAAACACCCAGACCCGGCAATAGCTGGAACAGGATTTGGATATGTATGTATCCGTTTTCAACTCAAAAGGAACATGCTCAATGTACATTCTAAAACACTCCTATGAAAACATTACTACAAGACCTTCCAATTCATAAACAGAGTACATGAAGCATACACAATTGGTTGCCTGCTTAATTTGGTTTCTTGGAGTAAATCTCCTGCAATGGTCTTACACGGCATGTCACACTGTAACTATGGTACTATGAAAAGTTTCAAAAAATTCGGTATTGTTAATACAGTCAGTGTAAGCTCAGATCTTCAAAAGCTGCTTGTTGAGAAGGACCCCATCAAAGATTCACATTCTTCCGCCTTATGTTATTCAATGGTGAGCAAAGTTAGGAATAAACTTCCGAAAAAAGTTAACTATTCCCATGAAAGGGGCAATTTCTTTTGACAAATTACAACAAGACCTTCCAATTCATAAGCAGACAGAGTACATAAAGCATAAGCAATTGGTTGCCTGCTCAATTTGGTTTCTTGGAGTAAATCTCCTGCAACAGTCTTACATGACAAGTCACACTGGACTACGAAGGGTTTTGAAAATTTCGGTATTGTTAATACAGTCAGTGTTCAGATCAAAAGCTGCTTGTTGAGAAGGACCCCATCAAAACTTCACATTCTTGCCCCCTTAAGTTGATCAGCAGTGAGCAAAGTTAGGAATCAACTTCCGAAAGAAGTTAACTATTCCCATGAAACGGGCAATTTCTTTGACACTGACATAAGCCTTGAACTCCCTGATAGCTTGAATTCGAGTTTGACCTACTGAAATCCCAGAAGAAGAAATGATACGATTGTCTCAGGAATGAGATATTACGTTTGGCAAAATAAACCTTTGACAATTTGACAGTTAAGCCCGCTCGCTTCAATCTGCCCAATACTTCTTCGATATTAGCACCTCATGACTATGCCATCCAGATAATGGCACAGGAAGTAACAATTTATTCCAGAAGAAACACTGTCTAATAGACAACTCAAAACTGCTGTACCTATGGTCAGCCCGAACGGTACATGGTTAATTTGGAATAAATGCCAGTCAGTGGTTTAGATTTCTCAGCCAAAGGAATCTTGTAATAAACTTGATTCAAATTCAATAGGGTGATAAAACTTTGCTTTCTTGAATCAGACGAAACATGCACTGCAAGATAACTTTTTGGTTCAGAGCTCAGTAATCAACCAACAGTCAAATAGCACCACTAGACTTAGGACCAAGAAAAATGGGTGATGAGTAGATGGAAGTTGATAAGACTGATTCCACCAAAATCCAACATTTGATACCGTAGTTTCTTTCAAAGCATTCATTTTAGAAGTCGCCAAACGATACGGAACAGAGCGTACAGGAACGGAATCGGTAACCTTGATTTTATACTTTAAAAGGTTAGTTACATCCAACCTGTCAGTAAAGACATCTGGATACTCACAGCATAGCTTATGAATTTCTTCAGTCTGAGTATAACTTAGATTGTCAACAAAAGAGTCAATACTAGGTGAACGGGAAGCGTGGTTAGAAAAATTAATCGTCTTGCTTGTCACACGAGGAGCAATTTGAATTTTACTTCAAGTTTGTGGGGGTTTCCCTAGGTGCACCAAGTCAGCCTCATCAGCGGGCTCTTGGTGACTACGTCCAGACCGCTGCAGGAGTAGTGGCTGTGACAGCCGATATGCAATCTTTTTGGAAACCTCTTTAAGGAGGAGAAAAGCTGTAAGATCTCTTAGCTCTCGCAGTAAAGAAGCACATTGCAAGTCATATAAGGGGACATAGTGCATGGTTCACTACCCCTATGGTGGTCCGGGTATGGTCACCATAAGCCCACTGATGAGCCTGACTTGATGCACTTAAGCGAAACACTACGAAAGACACAGCAAAAACCTAGGAGATTTGCTGAGTTTTTAGCTGGTACAAGTTTGTTATTACCTTAAAGTATACAATATCACTATTTTAAAACATTCCTGGCTATACAGACCATTTCTTGGACAAGTTCTGAACTTGTGACCATCAACTGAAAGTCCTCCCCAGACCCCATCGTACAGTTAGTATTGTGATTCCTAACATCTATCTTCTTTAACATTTTAGCAGAACCATGGAACTCCCTGACACCCTGTATTCTAAGGATCTGTTCTACATTATTCTTGGTAATACCTGCCCCTGGCATGATGATAATCCTGTTACGAGCCTTAGCAACCAATGTTTCGATCACTGGGATACCTTTCTCTGCTGAAGATTCCTGTCCACTCGTTAGGATCCTTGTGAAACCGAGTCTTATGATGGTTTCAAGAGCCTCAAAGGGGTCGGATGTTAGATCAAAAGCTCTGTGGAAAGTGACAGGAAGTGGTGCAACTATTTTCAAGAGCTGAGTACACACATTTTCATCCACTTTACTGAGCTCAGTCAGAGCACCAAACACAAAGCCATCAGCTCCTGAGTCCTTGAGTTTCTTCGCATCGACTTTTATCACTTCCATTTCAGCTTCCGAGTACATGAAGTCGCCACCACGGCGTGGTCGCAGCATCACAAACACTGGGATGGTGACCAGAGTCTTGACGACTTCCAAAAGACCGGCTGTGGGGCTGAGTCCTCCTTCACTGAGTGCACTACACAGTTCGAGCCGGCTGGCACCACCGGCTGCAGCATTCACTGCTGACTCCACGCAGTCCACACACACTTCCATCTACAAGCATAACAGATTAGTCGAGCTTATTATCAAGGATGGTGTTTGGAACAGCTTCTGGGAGTAGTACAGATCGCGATACATTACAAAATAGTGGCATCCATGACGTCATGGACGACATTAAAGCTTTAAATGATGCATACCATTACATAATATCTTATTAAAACCGCTTAGTCAAACACTAAAGAATGTGGTTTAACACAGTATTAAACGTACATGTTTCGGAATATCTATGATTCCATCATCAGGATGAAAAATACTAGATCTTAAAAACTAATTAGCAGTATCAAGAAAATGGATATCCTTACAAAACAGATTTAAATTTAAAATAATGAAAACATTCAAATAGCCTATACTAATTGACATGCAAATGGAAAAATATTTAAAAAATGCTATATTGATATTCTATTAATATCTCAAATAATATAGACTTCTCTTTTCGTGAAATGTAGATATGTAAAAAGGTACGTAAATCATCGTTTCAATTTTAATTTCTTTTTTCGATAAAGAAAACATAATCAAATACTGTCAAAAAATCAGTCAAAGACTTCAAAATGATACTTCACTCTGTAGACTATCTGATTCACATGTGAACATAATGTGCGGAAAAAACATATAACTTATGTACGTAGTATGAAATGATTATCAATTGACTTGCCAAAAAATATCTTCTTATGAACAGTTGCCTTCTAGATGGAATATGAAACAAGTAAAGTGTCTAGATATAGCCTCTTTTATCCTTCAAAATGAACTGAAGATGTTTCTTACTTGTTGGTTGTCACCTTCTAGGTGAAATGATTATCAATTGACTTGTCAAAAATATCTTCTTATGAAATGTCACCTTCTAGTTGGAGCATGAGATAAGTAAAGTGTCTAGGTATAGCCTCTTTTAACCTTCAAATGAAATGAAGATGTTTCTTACTTCTTGGTAAATTATGACACCTAGACACTTTACTTATCTCATACTCCCTAGAAGGTAACATTTCATAAGAAGATATTTTTGACATGTCAATTGATAATCATTTCACCAAGAAGGCGACGACCAACAAGTAAGAAACATCTTCAGTTAATTTTGAAGGTTAGAAAAGGCTATATCTAGACACTTTATTTGTCTCATATTCCATCTAGAAGGCAACTGTTCATAAGAAGATACATGGCAAGTCAATTGGTAATCATTTCATACTACTTACCGGTACATAAGTTATATGTTTTTCCGCACATTATGTTCACATGTGAATCAGATAGTCTACAGAGTGAAGTATCATTTTGAAGTTTTTGACAGATTTTTTGACAGTAGCCTAATTGATAACGTTTTCTTACTCGAAAATTTTTTCAAATTGAAACGATGATTTACGTACCTTTTTACACCGTACCGTATCTACATTTTACGAAAAGAGATATTAACAGAATATCGATATGGCATTTTTAAGGTATTTTTACATTTGTACGTCAATTAGTATATTTGAATGTTTTCATTATTTTAAATTTAAATCTGTTTTGTATGGATATCCATTTTCTTGATACTGTTAATTAGTTTCTAAGGTCTAGTATTTTTCACGCTGATGATGGAATCATTGATATTCTGAAACATGTACGTTTAATACTGTGATTAAAACAACATTCTTCAGTGTTTGACTAGGCGGTTTTAATAAGATATTACTATCAGTCAACACCGATATTAATTATTACCATGTCATAATGGTTAATGTTTATGGATTTTACCGGTATATGTTAAATTCTTCCTTTGGGTGTGGCGAACCCATCGTACAAATAGCCTAAATATGATAGTGTGCGAGTCGAGGCCTCGGATGGAGGTCCTTGATTTGCGCCCCGACCCAGATCACTGGAACCGGGAAAAGAAGAAGAGATGTTAAATTCTATGTGTTAATAAGGCCTTACATACAAACACAAACCTAACGTGGGGCTTACGCCTCAGACCACCTTGCTTGTATTACATACAGTGGTCTAATCAAGTAGCAGCCACTGGCATCGTACAGACGGTCATCTAACCTAGTACCGACCAATGGCTTTGTCCCACCATGGCTTTAGAAGAGTACAGTGCAACTTTTCAATTAAATTGAACAACTAAAAGTAATTTATGAATATCCGTAACTCATCGCAACACCTCACACTTGAACACATGTCACTGCATTGGCATGTATTGACGCACTGTTTGAAACCTCATACAGCTGACCAATATGGCGGAATTTCACGCTACACCATCAAAAATACCAACATCAATGTCCTCACGTCATCTACCAAACTGAAAACTTCCCCTTGACATGTACGTATCGCGGTATATACTTGAACCCAATTTCTAATGAAGCTCTCAAGTGGGTAGCAGCTTACAGGTGGACACAGAATAGAGTGGTAGACTTGTATTATCCCCCTAGTGGGTGGGCTCTGTGGAGATAACTTCCAAAGCGGTCATGCCAGCATTGACGAGAGCAAACCAGCCAAGTGCTGTTGAAGCACTACAGAGTTGGCTGTGCATGATCTTGTATTGTAAGATATGTAAGTACTGTGTGCATTACCTTGAGCCTCTCCATTGTGCTAAATGCCTTTTCATTGTGTCTCATACTCAGGGGTCCTCATGGAGTTAGTTTGAAGCAAGATCAATTTAATGTGTTAGTTGGATTATACATTATTTTAACAACACTAATCACTTTGGTAGAGTATAAGAGTGAGACATGGAAATGAGGCCACCTTCAGGACTTGAACCCGGATCTAGTCCACTTCAGGCTATACCAAAATGGTTCACAAACGAAGACAGCTCACATTACATAAAGAGTGCACTGCAGAATGATCTCACAATGTAATTTTTGTATACATTGAAATATTAGTCTTATTGCCAGATGCCCATCGTGATGCCAATCTCATCACAGAATTTAAAAAGAGATGAAGTAAATACAAATGAAAGATGAATGAAACTGGGCAAGACATTGGAAGGAAAGGCCATGGTATACAAAATATTTGCCTGGAGTTGAAGATAAGAACTTATCCCATCCACTACGGGTCCTACAGAAACAGGAATAGGTTGTGGACATACAGTACTGTACATTAAACTGAATGTAGAAAAAAATGCATTGAAATTATCTAAAATTTTATCAAATTAGTAAACAATGCCCTAAAATTATTGATTTTTTTTCTCTTTTTCGTGAAGCTTCCTGGGAGGCCGAGTGCAGGTCTTTCCAGTGAACACCCGTGGGCGACCTGTGCGCCCGAATGATGATGAAGTGATGATGAAGATGTCACATACACCCAGTCCCCGGGCCAGAGGAGTTAACTCCAGGAGATTAAAATCCCCGACGACCCGGCCGGGACCCTATGGGCCAAAGCCTAGCGCGCTAACCAATTCGCCATGGGGCCGAACATTGAAATGATGAAATTAGCAAAAAATTCGAAATAAAGCAGAATAAAAATGAACTTTGTCAAAAGATGGAATGTATTTCTAATACAGGACAACATTTAACTATGAAGAGAAATGAAATGACATTTCAACAACATCCGCAATCTAATGATAACTAATCATGCTATCAAATAGGCTTCAGGCCGTTCTCACTCTTCAGGTCGGTTTTCCTTCCAAGCATCCAGTTGAGGCATCATATTGCCCTCTACCACAATAAAATCGTGTGTTTTCTAATAAATGGTGGGGGAAAGGAGGAGGTACTTATCCTCTGCTCCTGTCAGCATGCTGGTATCACTGATTCACAAATCAGCATTTCCCTAATTCTGGTGTAGAAGAAATCATAAGGCAAGCAAGAATTTCGTTTCTTCACATCTTCTCCCGTTTGTTATTATGCTGTTAGTTATCGTTGTTTTAAGGGGCGGAACAGTGAGTAATAACTAGGGCTAGGATTTTTAGGTGCTAAAAATCGGGAAAATATTTCTTTTTTATGTATTTAAAATACCTGAAATATGTGACAAAAAAGTAAAAATATTTAATAATAATAATCTAGTTTATTAATGTGACTATAAACAATATGCAGCACTCACCAATGCAATTTATTCTATGTCTCACTGACTGCTGAAGCATTACAATTCACAACGAGATACATCTTCAGGTTGTCCATCACAAATGACCGACGACTATCGCGAAACACTTCTTCTGAAGGCTCAAAACTACGGCAATATGTTTCTTGCCCTTGAGGTGTTGTGTAACTTGAGATTGCTGTTCAGCCTTGATTGCTTTCCCAGATGGTTGGCAGAACCGAACGGCCCCATCAGAAGTAAAATTATCCTTAAATTCTTTAACATACTGCTGCAGACGATAACTTGTAGTTGTTTTTACTTTAGGCATCGTAGAACTGTCTTACACTTCACAGTGTCAGAAATGAACTGCATGCGAGTGACACTGTTTCCAGGTAGCTGGGGGGGGGGGGGGGGGGTCTACAGGGCTTCCATCCACTCACTCGTCCAAAAATAGTGAAATAGTGAGTGTTTTTTCTTCAAAAAAGTGAAAAAAAGATGAGTTTTTGTATGATAAAGTGAGTAAATAGTGACTTAATTCATAGCATTATTAGCATTTATGGCCGAATATATGGTTCATAATTTTAACTTTTGTTGATATCTGTAGGGCCAATTAAGGGGGTTTGCTTGGGTGGCTAGGCTCCCCAAAACCAACCATAGCTCCCCAAAAATGTGACAAAACTGTATTGAAATAGACAAAATTTTTAAGAATGTTTATCTGAAAAACAAGCCTCCGTGGCTCAGGCGGCAGCACGTCGGCCTCTCACTGCTGAGTCCGTGGTTCAAATCCCGGTCACTCCATGTGAGATCTGTGCTGGACAGAACGGAGGCAGACAGGTTTTTCTCCGGGTACTCCGGTTTTCCCTGTCAACATTTCATTCCAGCACCACTCTCCACTCTCATTTCATTTCATCCGTCATTCATTTAATCATTGCCCCAGAGGAGTGCGTCAGGCCTCGGCAGCCGGCACAGTTCATATCCTCGCCGCTCGATAGGGGCTTCATTCATTCCATTCCTGACCCGGTCGGAGACTGGAAGCAGGCTGTGGATTTTCATTTTCATCTGAAAAACAAATTAGCCCCCCAAAAATGTCAACCAAATTGCGCCTATCTTAATATCTCTGAGTACTGTTTGTGTTTTTTCATGTAGATAGAGGAGACTTGGAAATAATGGATGGGAAAATCAATGCAACACTCAAGAAATTTAAATCGTAAAACAAAAAAATAAATGTGAACTAAAAAAAAGCGTTTTGTTACAATTTTCGGCGAGCACGGCTCCGGCTGTGGTTTTGCACTATGGAAGCTTTTCATGCTTTCTGGCCACCTGGCTCGCTGCCAGCAACGCATTGCCAGGCACCGGTGGCTGAAAAATGAACTACCCATTCATGGGTATATTTTGGGTCGCTTCTAGCAATCTGATTGTTCACGAGACCATTTTTAACGCAGAATGTGACCAGTTTTGTAAAAAAAAAGTGAGAATAGTGAGTAATTTCATCAAATAGTGAGAAAAGTGAGGCTGCTTTGAAAATAGTGAATAATAGTGAGAAAGGGTGAGTCGCTGGAAGCCCTGGGGGTCTAGCACGTGGTGCAATATGGCTAAGGACAAGGAAGAAATCCCCGGCTTCCACAGCGAATGGCACGGGGCGACAAGTTTAGAATAACACAGTTGCAAATTGACATACACTCCGCATGAAGATTAGATAGCTCACAGGTTCTTCCCCATTGAAGTAACACATAACAAAAATGCAATATACTGAAAAATCTAGCATACTGATTTTAAAAAAATTAAATATTATATCTTTTTATGTGCTAATAAGTGTGAAGTAGGAATTTATGTGTTAATGGAAAACATGTTTAAAATATGTAACTTATTTACATAAAAAATATTTATTTATCTAAAAATCTGAGCCCTAGTAATAACACAGAAAACTAGGCCTTAACCAATTGTGGATTGGGCCACTATTACACTCATATAGTTGCCCCCAGGAGTAAAGAACTTTGAGCCTGTAAATCCATAAATCTGACCCAAGCCTAGCTGGCAAGGGCTCCATATTAAAATGACGGAACAAAGGTTTATAAAGATAACCGCTCAACATTGGTAGTTATCACTAGAAGTAATTCCTCATATTCCTGTCACTGTGGGTAGCTGGTGCCAGGTAGAAGGTTTTCTACTCAAGTAGCCAAGTATAATAGGGGACATTTACACATTCTAACCAAAGTAATATGTCCATAAAGTTGGTTGGTCTCTTACATTCTATTCTGTTACCATCAGCCCCTGACAACACTGACCTGTCATATGGTCAAACAGAGAGCAATACCATGTCAAGGTCAGCATTGTGATGTGTCAGACCAGATGATTCTGCAAAGGTATCAAATGAACAGGAAGTTACCTACATGCTAAATGGAGCAGCTGAACAGAAAAGACTGGGGATTCAAGATGATTTGTATGTTGAAATGGTAAGTGTGATACTTCATAGCAACTTACTTAGCTTAGATACAATACAATCCTGCAAAGTGGCTGATCCGTATATATACTCCGTTACAGTAGGCCATCAGCTTCAATTCAAAGAATCCCCCTATTTCAAAAAATAGTAACATAAAGAACCAGTTTGTCTATTCCCATGTTTCATACAGGTCTTTTCTATCTTGGAATCCCCTTCAATAAACCAAATTTCGGGGCGGGGGTGATGGTGCAGTAGTCAAGCTGCTTACCTCTTACAAAAGTTCGATTCCCGGTCATTGCATGCGAGATTTACGAAGTGAAGCACTACATCCTGTGGTTCAGATTTCACGTAAAAATGTAGTTTCCGTGGCTCATGATTGCGAGATTAATGGTCATGCAAAACTAAAAGCTTTCTTTAAACCAAATTTCAGTGTGATGTAGGCTACTAAATAGCTTTCTGCTTATCTTCAATGTAAAAATATATTTTCTAGCTATCTTCGTCTTCCTAGCATTTTTCCACCAAGGCAGGGTCCGCCAGGGCCACCGAGAGCATTTAAGGGCCCCTATGCAATTTTTTTTCTCGGGCTCCTCTTGAAATACTATTAATTATTACTATCCACAGACACGAACACAAAATCATATCGTGAATTGAAGAGGATGGCGGAGAATAGAGAAGATTGGCGAGTTGCTGCAAACCAGCCCCAGGGCTGTTGACTTAAGAGAGATTACTATCCACTACTAGCTATTCCGGAAAGACAATGTCATTTTAAGAAAGGCATCTGATGTGGGATTTTTAATACAGTTAACATGCGTAGGGAAATATTTTGCCATTCCTCTAAGTCTTCACTTTAATTACCAGTACGTAATGAAAAATAGTACATGTTTATGTTCGATGATAATTATAAGTTTATTATATGTTTTAACATTTATAAATATTCATTTAGTGTCTGTGGGATTGAGTTACTTCAGTTAGTGAACAGGGCGCGCTGGCTTTGCTGACTGAACAGAGCGCATGCGTGGGTCAAAGCACTTCGAAAGCACAGACCATTTACTTTCCTTGGCAATGCCATTGTTTACAGCCTACATGATGACTAGTGCCGTCCAGCTCTAGCATTCACTAATATTGTCACCGAAGTCGTTTGAAAGCAATGCGCTGTGTAGAAATTGGAGTTGGGGATATTAAGGTACAATGCTATTTCTTGTCTCATATTCGCCAGTTTATTTACACGAACATATGGACGGTGCAATTCCCATGTCAGTAATTTATATAGAAGGATGCTGTCTTGCTAACTTCTGGACATAGATTCATACATTTCTTGCATATGTCATAGTATTTTCTTGTTACCGTAAAGATTCGTGCTGATGTTGTCTTTGTGTTTGGGATTGTAACTACAATGGTTGATCTGATATCCAATTTGAACTTTCGAATCATGTAATTCATGTCCGACATGTTGGATTTTGAGCACATGCGCGAAGGTATCCTTACCTAATTGGTCAATGAATGAGCTCTGATGGCTGGAGAAACAGTCTCATAATGAAAAACAGTACTGTAATGACCATAATTATGATACAGTTTTCTGACGTATAATATTTGCATTTCGACATCGTCGAACATAAAGGAGCATTTTAAAACTCTGCATTAGTTTCATAGCAGATTCAACACGTAGTAGATTATTTCTAAACAGTTATAACTCCTAACTTAGTCATATATAGAATTTAATACTCTTCTGAGTTAGAATAAGGTACATTCAAACTTTTCTTTTTGTTGTCATTTTCAAAACCGAGGAACTTCTTTTATAAAAAGTGAACAGTTTCTGCCAATACTTTCGCACTGTCAAATTTGCCTCTGAAGTGTTCTTCTGCCCCATTTCTCTTGACAGTTAAAAGATGGTTGCATGAGATATCTTCTGCAGAGCTGTAGACAAATGGACATCCTTATTGTGCAAAGCCTCGGTCAGGTTGTAAGTTATAGACAACATTTTACATAATACAAAAGTAGCTACAATAAACAAACTGACGTGCACCACTAACGGGCCCCTATGCATTTGCCACCCTTGCCCCTCCCTCTCGGCGGCCCAGGGGTTGGCTGTCTGGATCTTAGCTCGATCCTAGGCATTTACTGCTTGCCAGTGTTTCTTCTAGCTAAGTCCTGTTCTAATTTGTATATAATTTGGATGGCTGTAACTCAAATCTCCAAATATTTTCAAAACTATTTTTATCCACTGAATACTACATTTGAAAAGGTAGTGAGATTTTGGTAAATAAAATTAGATTTTGTCAAGAAAGCTGACTTGTAAGAATATCTGCACAGTTTAACAGGCCCAAATTGCCTGTGGCATTCATATACTAGGCAATTGAAAGATGAAGATGATAAAGGTTTTATGTCCCTTTTAACTACTGTCGCTTTTAGAGACGCTGAGGTGCCGCAATTTCGCCCCGAAGGGGATCTTTAACGTGCCAGTAAATCTACTGACACGGCTCCCTCGCATTTGCGCACCCTCAAATGCCAGCTGACTACGCCAGGATACGAACCTGCAACCTTGGGCCCAGCAAGAGAGAATGATACCGCTGAGCCACGCAGCCAGCCGGCAATTGAAAGGCGTAGGGATTTGTGATAAAGGCAAATACTCGGCACGACAGATTATTTTGATAATGAGAGATTGCAGATTCCTGAAATATGCAATTTGCAAAACCCAGAGGACAACCGATCAGACAGGGATTCCAGGCAGCAACAGGGGTATCTTGTTTCCATTGGAACATCAAGTGCACTACAGCATACCCACTTAGATATTCTGGAAGAACAGCGGCACATATCACATACCGGTATCACTAAAACAAATAAAGCTCAAAGGGCTCACGTGATGTTTGTGCCATAACAATTGGAAATAGGTTCTGTTGAGCGATTAGTTGAGGTTAAACTATTTTGATCTGGTAGATATGAACAGGTGTGGTGACTACTTAGGGCAATATCTTTAGTCTAAATGTATAATGCCCACCAGGAAATTTGGTGGTAGTAGCATGATGGCATAGCCGTGTGCCTCATACCATTGTATGAGATCACTGGCAATTGTTCGTGGTAGCATACTCACTAGGATACTGACGATAAAAGACCTATCAGCAATAGAAGAGGTGAAAGCCCGCTACTTGAAAGCAGCCTTAGGCTTATCAAGGTTCACGCTCTCAAGGCTCGTTTATGAGCTGGCAAGAGCGACTTTCCTTATAGAAAACTTACGTCTACACTACGAACTTCAATCGACCGATGCGACCAGGAATTTAATGGAGGAGAGAGAGAAGAAACGACGAGAAATATGGCCGGAGTTCTTCTCTACAGATGCAATGCTAGACCGAACGTGGATGGGACCCAACCAAAAACTACGACACGTGCTGACCCGGTTGGTGGTGCACGGTTACCACCATTTGATCTGCGTAAAGACTCACTTTCACGAGCCAGACGATACTTGCGTATGCAGCCTGTGCCATTCAGTGTGTGAAAGATACCATATAACCTTATGCAAGCAAAGCCAAATTTCTCTCACTGAGTCTAGTGAAATGTGAACTAAATTACAGTGTTTATGATATTTATGTATTTTGTGAATGCACTTTCGTGTGCAATTATACTATTATTATGTAATATTCTATTATGGGCATCATAATTGTGTTCTTGAAAAGATCATGCGTGAGTGGAACAAAACTTGTCCTCCAAATGTAAAGATTGGTACTAATATAAAACTGAATTGCTTGGCCTTTGCGGATGACCTTGCACTGCTTGCAACCAGTATAGATGAGGCTAAACACCAAATTGAAGAACTTGGGTCTATTGCAGCAAAAGTAGGACTTCAAATTTCATTTGAAAAGACTGAAATCATGGCATCCTTTGATGTGGAAACACAAGCTATTACATTGATCAACAATAAAGAAATTAAAGTTGTACATAAATTTAAATATTTAGGAGAGATTATAACATGGAATTTGAATGAGAAAGCGTCAATCGAAAATAGAACAACAAAGTTAAGACAAGCGCAATACATTACTTGGTCTAGTTACAAAAAAAAATTACTCTCCATAAATGCCAAATTACGACATTACGAATCAGTTATTAAACCGGAAGCAATATATGCTTGTGAAACACTTTTCAAGTTAAACACTCGATCAGTTACTGACACATTACAGAAGATTGATAGAAGAATTCTCAGAACTATAATTAATAAAAAACATCAGGTGGATGGTCAATGGCGTCTATTACCAAATGAAGTGGTTTATAAAGAAACTGAGTCTATAGTCGATACTATGCGAAAAAGGCGAATTGCTTTTTTTTGTCATCTCTCACGCCTGCCGGATACCAGACAATTAAAAGTATTATTTAATTATTTTTTCAAAAGTAAAACAAAGAACTCTTGGTTTATGGAAATTCAAAATGATCTGGATGAACTCGGCTTGACAAAGTCCCAAATTGCTAACAAAGATGAGAAGAATATCTTGAAAAACAAGAACATCCGACTTCCCTTAAAAACCTTTACCCGCAAAACTTACACCATAAGCGATGCAGAGAGAGCGGCAAGGTCGACTAGAATGAAAATGTTTTGGGAAAAGAAGAAAAATAAGAAGCTGAATCATTAATATTGTTTTTTTGAGATATGTATATACTTGTTTTGGTTAAGTGCTCCAATGAGGGCGTAACATATGTAAATAAATAAAATTCTAAACAACAAAAGGCTCCCAACATTGTGTTAGTTTTATGGAATGGCCTCTGTCATTATCGCATTTCTCTGACCATTAACAAGTGGTGTCTCAAAGGGTTAAATGTAACCTACCCCTTTAATCAATAAGGACTAAACAAGCAGGCGCCCTTGTTTTCCCAGAAATCTTATTGGCCGGATAACAATTAAGAGATCAATATCCTCATTCATTATTGGTGCAGCAAAATAAAGGAGAATTTTCCCTCAACAACTCCAAATGTTATTGGTACAGAAGGTAAACATGTACATCATAAGCATTCTCGATGGTTACTGGTAATGTTTAGTTGTTTCATAATACCTGTACTTCCATGATGACAATGCCAGGTGCAATGTTGTGGCAGCCATTATCCAGCGGAGAGAATGAGCTTCACCAAGTGGACTGACCTACCCCGAGTCCTGATCTCAATCACAATTGAACACTTTTGGGTCAATTTGTCTGATTTGAAATAAGAGGAAAAATGCTGAATTACAATGGACAACCAAGTTGAGAGCAGGCCTGCAAACAGGCCAACAGACTTACTGAGGAGCCCAGGGTGGTAGAAGATTTCAGAGCAGACCTGATAAATAAATATAAATAAATAAATTTAGCCTATAGGCATCCCGTAAGGGCAAAGGGCTCCTGTTGAACAGGGACTTGCTCGTGGTTAGGCTCTGAAGGTGAGCATCCTTGTGAGCTTTTGTCTTGTTGCACTCACTGTCAGACTTTCTGTCCTGTTTGGTGCTTGTTGATTTCTGTTTGGCTCCAACTGTCTCCATGCCAATCTTGACCATTGGTTTCCTGCTTTAGCTCTGAAGTAGTCTGTCCACATGGTTTTTGGCGTCCCACGTTTCTTCGTCCTTCTCTCGGGTCCCACATTGTGGTGCGATGTGACCATATCTGGTGGTTCATGCGCGATACGTGTCCTTCCCATTTCCATTTTAGGCTTTTCTGCCTTTTCTACCACGTGACCTGATAACTCAACACAACTTCAAAAACTTTTGACATTTTCCAGATAAGGCTACACCGTAGTATTTAATTTGAATAGTCTGCAAAACATTATAAAGAGAACCTAAAATTAATTTTCTGATGACCTTTGTGTTTTTAGTTCCTCTGTTAGGGAAATGGTTGAAATTAAAGAGCCGTTGTAGGGCAGAAAGTTTCTAGATCAATCTGTGAAAATCTGACTTACCGGTAGGCCCACTTAGAATTATTCTGAATTGCGTTTTACTTGTAAATGTGCTGTGCATGTAACACCTATGGGGAAAATGACAAAAAAATGCACATTGATCAAAACCAAGAAGTAAAATGAAAGAACTCTGAATAATGGAAGAACAAGGAAACTTAGTAATGTCACAGGACGGGCAAAGAATTCTTGACCTAGGGTCTGTGATAGGTGTCTACAACCCCAGTTGAGAGCATGCTGAAGAAGGTGGCTGCAGTTATAACAGCATGAGATTTCGAAGAGTAAAGGCATAGGCGTACCAACTTTTAGAAGAGTAGGCCTAGCGGTATCCAATTTCCTTTTGGTACACAGTGTCTTATGGAGGGGAAAGAAACTAGCAATTCTACTTTTATCTCCTGGTTTAGTATGACTCTGTAACAATACCATGAATTTTTGGGGTTTGCCTATAATCACATAGAACATTTTGAGGATCAAACCAGCCTTCGGACTCATAACAAATTGCGGAACTACCTTAGCGAGAATAACTTTACATATACCAGGACCTTCTATACTCAATCACGTGACCACACCTAAACGGACTATCGATACATATTATTAGGCCTATATCAGGACCTTCTATATACTAGTTATATAAGGTTTTGCCTATAGACTACAGTAGCGGTACAGTAGTAGCCTATACAATTCTATGCTCCAATCAGGCAAATGCCGATATGGCAGGCTACGATACTGTTGAGAAACTTATCTCAAATCCTAGACACATAATTAGTTACATGCACCTGTTATCAGACAATTCAAAGTACACATGGCTGATGACCAAGCTGTCCCAAGCGTCTGAAACGAATGAACAATACATCAATTCTTCGGTGGCATAGTTGGTAGCAGAGCGTTAAAAATCCGTCAGTAAAGCCGGCGGTCCCATGTCATAGATTTATGGCATGCAAAAGATCCTTCCACACACTAAACTTGTGTGGAGCTAAATTTCTAGGTTAGATTTCGTTGGATCGCTCTATCAAAGTTCCAACTGGGGCAGATGACCTCGTAGTTCCGCCCCTTAAAACAACAATAACTAAGTTCCAACGTTCATCACTAGGTATCATTGACAGCTGGTAGCGGAAGTTGGAACTACGCGTGTAGATCACCATTTGGGTGTTCGCTGGAAGCAGCTACAGACTCGCGCGAGCCGAACATGTCCTCGGACACTCCCGGCACTAATAGTCATACGATAAATAAATAAATACGGTAATTGCAAATATTTCATTAACAGCAGAGTTGGTTACTTACACTACTACCCACCTCTGTTTACCCGCTATATTTGTTATCTATTGTCCTCAACTAGCCGACACTAAATAACTGCTCAATAAATTATTCCACTCCGCTGATAAGAATGAATTCGCTTCGTTCAGTAACATCACGTCTGTGTCATGGCCATATGATTCGAATCAAACAGCCTTGAATTTTGTACAAGATGCCTTATTATAAGAAAGAAAGCTATAAAATAGCCTGGTCTTGTTGACTGATTTGGTAATGCCATCTACCGGCCATGAGGTATAAACTGCTCTGCGCCCGTTCAGTTACAATATAACCACTAGATGGCTCTTAATTAGCTGAAGCTCACGGTTTATCGAATGCAAGCGAATGTGCACAGGCCTTCACGGTACTATGAATGCCAACAATGAAGTTGGCCTGAAGCTTATTTTATGGGTGGACATGAGTAAACTTCGTTGAGTTTACTAGTTATTTATTGTTGTTTTAAGGGGCGGAACTACGCCATTACTATTTTACACACGGCCAACGAGAAATACTGGCCCTGGTGCGCTTTCGTGACGTCAGCAATGTAGTGTCGCTGTTTCACCACTTCCGGTAGGGTTATGTATGACGGGAACATAAACCGTATTGTCTAAAATATGCTGAAATCACAGAAACAGAACATCGTACTAACCCATATCATATCAGAAAACACGTTGTAAAAAGCAATGACCTATACAACCATGCCTTCTGGCAAAACATACATGGTAATTACAACTCAAGTCTTACACTGATCAATCTTATGAAGTCCAATACTGAGCCAAAATTTACTTATTTATTCATTAGGCCTACTCTAAGTAGAACCAGTAGATCACTTATCTTTAATCGTTGTAGTTAATCACAAGGTAGGCTAATACTTTTCAGGAGTATGTTATCTTTCCCTGGCGGTTGCTTGTTAATTATGTGGAATTACTAGACGGTTACAAAGCGTCCAGGAAGGTTATGAAAAGCTATGAATAGTGCCGACAATGTATGCATATATATATAAATAAATCAAACGTTTTTGTAATAGAAAGATATTCACGAACATAATATTCTATGGTCTTCATCCTACTGCCGGTGTGGTAGTCATCAAGTCATTTTGTCTGCATCATTGAACCTGTATAAAGGCTGGTATTCATTTACCACTTGTGGGGAGCGTGATGGCGCAGTGGCTTAGCTGCTCGTCTTTCACCCGGACGGCCGGGGTTCGAATCCCGGTGACAGCGGGGTGGAATTTTCACCTGAAAATCACGTGGCGTCAGGAAGGGCATCCGGCCATAAATCCCCGGCCAAATCCAAAAATGAGCCTGGTTGGCTCCGGTGACCCCAATTAATTGGGAAAAGCCGAAGAAAGAAATAAAATTCATTTACCACTTGTCTTCACAGAAGGTATTGGTATTGGTGGCGAGTGTATTCCTCAGATCTCTTCTATAAACGTATTCATTTCTGTTCCGCCCCTTAAAACAACAATAACTAAGTAATACTTTCACTACAAGATTCTTTGATGTAATTATACTCATGTGCACATAATTAACCTCACAACGAAGGTTACAGGCTCGACAAATCAACTTACTGTACTCGTTGCAGCTATTAAAGACACAACATACCCTTGAATCGCGTGGATTTTTGTTACGAGTTACTTCAACATGTAAATAGGCTATCTATAGCTGGCGTAGTTTTGTAATCCTATACAATATATTTTATCGTGCTTGAAAACACACGGAACATCTAAACTGGGCCCATTTTTATTTACATCACAGAAGTGACAAAGGGGAAATCTGACATTCTACGGACATTCTGCTAGGAAGTGGAAGGTTAGAAAACTTAGAAAGGGAAATGGATAGGTTGAGGTTGGATTTGGTTGGGATTAGTGAAATGCGCTGGCAGGAAGAACAGGACTTTTGGTCAGGAGACTATAGGGTCATTAGCACTAAATCAAACAATGGCCAAGCAGGGGTTGGCCTCATATTGAGTAGGAAACTTGGACAGCGGGTGGAATATTATGAGCAATACAGTGAACGGATTATTGCAGCAAAAATCAATACTAAACCTACCTGCACCACAGTGGTACAAGTCTATATGCCTACCAGTCAAGCTGATGATGAGGATGTTGAAAAGGTCTACGAAGAAATAGACGAAATTCTGAGGTATATCAAGGGTGATGAAAATGTTATAGTAATGGGAGATTGGAATGCTGTGGTAGGAAAAGGGAGAGAAGGGAAGATAGTAGGAGATTTCGGATTAGGTGAAAGGAATGATCGAGGAAGCAGGCTCGTAGAATTCTGCACCGAGCATGAATTGGTCATAGCTAACACCTTATTCAATAACCACAATAGAAGAATATACACATGGATGAGACCAGGAGATACAGGACGTTACCAAATCGACTTCATTATGGTCAAGCAGAGGTTTCGAAACCAGATTTTGGATTGTAAAACATATCCTGGTGCTGACATAAACTCTGACCACAATCTGGTTGTAATGGAATGCAGATCAAAGTTGAAGAAACTGAAGAAAAGTCAAAAGCCAAAAAGATGGGCAATAGACAGACTGAAAGAGAAGGATGTAAACGAAAGATTCAAGGACTAATGAAAAACCCTAAACAAACTTCAATTGCAGACGAATGGGCACTTTTGAAGAATGAAAAAACAAAATCCGCAGAAGAAAACATTGGTAGGAAAGAAAGATTAGGTAGAAAACCGTGGATCACTCAGGATATACTAGAATTGATGGATGAAAGGCGGAAACACAAGAATGTAAGAGATGAAAAGGGGAAAGCAGAATACAGACTTCTGAGAAATGAGGTTAACAAGAAGTGCAAGGAAGCGAAAGAAGAATGGTTGAAAGAGAAATGTGCAGGTATAGAAAATTGTCTGAAATTAGGAAAAGTAGACACAGCTTATCGAAGGATTAAGAATACTTTTGGGGAAAAGAAGACTAAGTGCTGTAATATTAAGGACACAAATGGATAGCCACTAACAGATAGGGAAGAAAAGGTTGAGTGATGGAAAGCTTACATAGAGAGTTTGTATAAAGGAAAGGAGATTGAGAATCATGTAATGGAAAGGGAGGAGGAAATTGATGAGGATGCGAAAGGAGATTTAATATTGAGATCAGAATTTGATAGTTCTTTGGAAGACTTAAGCAGGAACAAAGCACCAGGCATAGATGATATACCGATTGAGTTGCTACGCTGCATAGGAGATGAAGGTCTGATCAGGTTATTTCACTTGGTGTGTAGGATTTATGAGACAGGTGAGGTACCCCCTGATTTCAAGAAGAATCCCTATACCAAAGAAAGTGGGAGCTGACAGATGTGAAGATTACCGTACAATCAGCTTGATTACTCATGCTTCAAAGATCCTGTCTAGAATAATTTACAAGAGGATTGAAAGCCAGATAGAAACGGAGTTGGGTGAAGACCAGTTTGGTTTCAGGAGAAATGTAGGAACAAGGGAAGCTGTACTAAGTCTTAGGCTGATTTTGGAAGGTAGAATAAGGAAAGATAAGAGAACGTTCATGGCTTTTGTAGACTTAGAAAAGGCTTTTGATAACGTTGATTGGACTAAATTGTTTGATATTTTGAAATCGATTGGAATAAAGTACAGGGATAGGAGGGTGATATACAATCTGTACAGAAACCAGACAGCAGTCATTCGAGTTGAAGGACATGAGAGATAAGCTGGTATTCAGAAAGGTGTAAGGCAAGGCTGCAACTTATCACCCATACTTTTCAATCTTTACATTGAACAAGCAATGAAGGAAATTGTAGAAAAATTTAAAGTGGGAGTGAAGATTCAAGGAGAAATAATTTCAACTCTGCGATTTGCTGATGACATTGTCATCTTCGCCGACAAGCCTGAGGATTTGAATGAGTTTTTGAATGGTATGGACTCCGTCTTACGGAAAGAATTCATGATGAAAATTAATAAATGTAAAACAAAAATACTGGAGTGCAGCCGAAATAAATCAGAAACCTCTATGGAGATCAAATTGGCAGGTGAAAATCTGAAGGAAGTAGGAGACTTCTGTTACTTAGGAAGCAGAATAACCAATGATGGACGAAGCAAAGAGGATATAAAAAGTAGGTTGGCTCAGGCAAAGAAAGCATTTCTACAAAAAATGAATCTGCTGACATCGAATATAGATTTAGGTATTAGGAAGTCATTTTTGAAAGCCTTTGTCTGGAGCGTGGCGCTCTATGGAAGTGAAACTTGGACTATTGGTGTAGCAGAAAAGAGGAGAATTGAAGCATTTGAAATGTGGTGTTACAGGAGAATGATGAAGATCAGATGGGTAGATAGGGTTACAAACAAAGAGGTATTAAGACGAGTGGGAGAGGAGAGATGTTTCTGGCGACTGCTAATGAAGAGAAGAGATAGGTTGGTAGGACACATTCTAAGACACCCAGGAATAGCAAGCTTAGTTATGGAAGGAAGGGTCGAGGACAGGAACTGTAGGGGTAGACCAAGGTTAGAATATGTTAAACAGATTGCCTCGGATGTAGGGTGTCGGAGCTATGTAGAGATGAAACGATTAGCGCAGGACAGGGAGACATGGAGGGCTGCATCAAACCAGTCAAAAGACTGAAGACTCGAACAACAACATCTTTAATCATCGTAGTTGATCACAAGGTAATACTTTTCAGGAGTATGTTATCTTTCCCTGGCGTTTGCTTGTTAATTATGTGGAATTACTTGAAGGGTACACAGCGTTCAGGAAGGTTATGAAAAGCTATGACTAGTGACGGAAAATGTATACATATATCACTTATAGCTGAACGATATACATAAATGTATCAAACGTTTTTGTAGTAGAAAGATATTCACGAACATAACATTCTATGGTCTTCGTCTTACTGCCGGTGTGGTAGTCACCTTGTCTTCATCATTGAATCTGTATAAATGCTGGTATTCATTTACCACTTGTCTTCATAGAAGGTATTGCTATTAGTCGTTAGTCGGTGGCGAGTATATTCCGCATATCTCTTCTATAAACGTATTAATTACTGTTCTGCCCTTAAAACAACAATAACTAACTAAGTAATACTTTCACTGCAAGTTTCTCTGACGTAATTATTATACTCATGTCACTGCTCATGTCCACATAAGTTACTCACAACGAAGGTCACAGGCTCTACAACTCAACTTACTGTACTCGTTGTAGCTATTAAAGACACAGCAAACTCTTGAATCCTAGTTCGCGTGGATTTTTGTTACGAGTAACTTCAACATGTAAATAGGTTATCTATAGCTGGCGTAGTTTTGTAAACCTATACAGTATAATTTATCGTGCTTGAAAACACACGGAACATCTAAACTGGGTCCATTTCAAGAAGATTGATATAAAATATCGCATTTCTGCTGCTTATGAATTGCTCTCGACTTAAACGTACAAGCACCATCAAGCACTACATTGCCTACGTCACAAAAGGATTAGGTTTACGCGCCATGGCCTGTCCGTCTTTCACGTTGGCCGTGAGCACTACATTGCCTACGTCACAAAAGGATTAGATTTACGCGCCATGGCCTGTCTTTCTCGTTGGCCGTGTATTTTACACATTATACAAAAATACTTACAATTAGAGCATAAATACAATAGAGGGCGCATTGCCACACTGCGCCTGTACTGTGACGTGAAATCAACATCTCGATCAGCTGACTGAAGGGTAATGGCTCAAGACCGACTACAATTGGCTAATAGCTAATGCTAAGCTACGTCAAGGAATACAAAAGGAGCTCCATATTGGATAATTTTATTATCACTATACGCAGTTCCCTTCAGTCAGCTGATCGAGATGTTGGTTTCAACCACGGCCAACGAGAAAGAAAGGCCATGGCGCGTAAACCTAATCCTATTGTGACGTAGGCAATGTAGTGCTTGATGGTGCTTGTACGTTTAAGTCGAGAGCAATTCATAAGCAGCAGAAATGCGATATTTTATATCAATCTTCTTGAAATTGACTCAGTTTAGATGTTCCGTGTGTTTTCAAGCTCGATAAATTATACTGTATAGGTTTACAAAACTACGCCAGCTATAGATAACCTCAGGGGCGGCTCCTGAGGTGGTGCCCGTGTGCCATGGCACCACCAGTGTAATGAAGAGAGAATATGTGACTTTTCCCTCTCGAGAACAGTTTATATTACATTTACATTTTGAGGAAATTGTATACATATTCTGCATTTATTTGAACGAGCGCGCAAACTGACATGCGTTCTGGTGGCGCTTTATTGAATTACTGAGCCAGAGCCAACCGGCACTACCTACGAACATCAGACCGCATCAGACACTGTACTGCAATAAGGACTAGTTTGGCTTGAGTTTGTTTGTGTTGTGTTGAGACGCATATTACCCTGAGGTAGAGCC
Organism: Meconema thalassinum; assembly: GCA_946902985.2. Taxonomy (NCBI): domain Eukaryota; kingdom Metazoa; phylum Arthropoda; class Insecta; order Orthoptera; family Tettigoniidae; genus Meconema; species Meconema thalassinum. The sequence continues at coordinate 160,640,628 of OX336393.1, read as the reverse complement.
AACGGCCTCGTGACGCGGAGCTTCAATTCTATCCACGAGATAGCAGCACGTCACAGGTACAAGCACAATTACATACACGTTAGAACTGCTGAACTGCTTTATCTTTCAACCACTAGAGTACAGCATATGGCAGCACACCTCCAGTGGTACCAGCTTGACGATATATCACTGTGTATTGACTATTAAATAAATCCAAACCACAAAATAGTTTTAGTTCTTTTTTGTTTGACATTTAGCAACTTTTTTAGGCTCATATTGATGACGGGGATTATTTGTTCTCTCTTTGTAATGTAAACATTCGGAATTTTTCAACGAGTTTTACTGTGTTTCGTTAATTTAATTTGGCGGCACAGTTTCACGTCCCAAGCGTAAACACAAATTCTCAAGTTTGACTGCAAATGTGTATGAATAGTGTCCGTCGTTAAATAGCTATTGTGTTCATTTATATTAGATGCAGGGGATATCCTTTCCAATCAATCCGTATGTACGATAAGTAAGGTTGTCTTAGAGGTAGGTCATCGTGTTCATTTCATCTCACCTATTTATTTTGAGACAGCAACTGAAATTGCGACAAAGAGGCTGTGGTCACGTGTGTGTTAGCAATAGCCATGCTTATTTTTTCCTATATAGACATGTTACATAAACTTGCATAGCATCATGCGGCATTGACCATATAAACACAGTTTTAATCTAATAAGTGTGCTTTTTGAATCGATACATGCAAGCTAGGTTCCTTAATAAAATTTGATTTGTTTCATGTTTGAAGATCGCATAGCTCGAGCGCAACGTACGAAGCCGTCGGAATCTCAATGAGCTCTGTGTCACCTTTCGGAAGTGTAACAATGAATAAAATAAGTGAGTTGTTACAATCTCCATTTAGCGATAGGACCGCTCTTATTAATTCAAATGAAGGTGTCGATCGAGGTTTTGGAACAAATATTTTTGATGAGTAGGCCTAGCATATGTTGTTTTCTTCAAATTATTTTTCTGAGAGGTTTGTTCAATTATAATTCTTAAAATTGGTTTTTATTTAAAATGCATATGGATCAAAATATGTGTATGATATAATATCGTATGGCCTCGGTGCCAGGTGCAAGCGTTGTTGTTTGACACCCAAAGGGCAGCTTGCTTGTCGATTTTTTGTTGTTCCTTGGAGGGCCATGAAAGTCAAGGAGGTTAGATATCTAAGCTCCTTGACACTTTAGCGCTTTCTAGTAGAGAAAGGAGGAACTTTTTTTTGGCGAAAAATCCCGAGACTAAAATATTTGTAGTAGTTATGCAATTTCTCAATTCACTTCAGCTGACACTTCAATTTAAAACGTCTTCTACAATAGCACAGTTAAATAATGTTAAACATAGGGGAAGGTACCCCAGTATCGGACGGAACTCAATATCGGACAGTGTCAGTTTCTGATGTTCAGCACAATGTTGTGGAAACTTTTGTGATGGTAGTACTGACCCTTCACGAGGTACGTTGGAGGGTGGCCATTGTGTGTCCGTGAACAAAGAAGTAAGCACGTGGTGAGATGCTCTCTCTTTTGTGACTCTTTCTTGCTGCACGAAGATAATTTTGTGAACCTGTTCGGCACCTTAATACTGATGAGTGAAATATTTTAAGGGTTGTTTATTGTTAACCATACGTTAATGAAGAAATGTGGATGATGGCGTAGCTTTTTTTTAAATGTGTTACGTATGATCACCCGTTCAAGTTTTACGTGTTGGGCACCCAATATCGGACAAGCTTCCGGCACACAGTATCGGACAAATGTACCCGAAGTTTTCTTACCAATTCTTACAATATCTTCGTTTGTTTCAGACAAATATGGGAGTATAAAGGTGAATCTGGGTGATGGAAAACATAAAATTAGCAATTGATGAATTAAGAGGGGCTAAAATGAGCATTAGGTACGCAAGTGAGCAGTTCTGTACATTAGGTGACAGATTGAAATTAATTTCTCCAGCGAAAGAGAGACAAATGAAAACTGCCATGGGTGCATTTAAAAGCACGTTTTCTGATGAGCAAGACGCTGATATAAACATGTTTAGACGAATTTTTAGAACTGAATTTGTCACAATTATGTAATAATTTAATTTCTATGTTAATTTTTGGAATTCCTTTCCCTAAGTTTATTATTATATTATATACAAAGCATAATGTGAACTCAAGCCGTGTTGACCTGAATTTACAATCTTTGGCGTAATCGGGGAAAAAAGCTAGGAAGGCACTGAATTTTGATTGCGAAACAACCCACTGCATAATTTGTAGTGAGAATTTCAGTGAGGACTGGAGCCAGTGCAAGATATGCAAAGGTTTCCTGGAAGGGACACTTCGTTATTATCAATGTGATATATGTGCTAAAAAGTAATATGGATATACTGTGCATACATGAGCATAATAATAGAATAATCTTACAATATTGAGACTGTCCGATACTGTGTACCTCGTTTTTGAATTGTGAAAAATGTGAGATTTATAAATGTTTTAAATTCTTTTATATCAGTATATAATGTAGAAAGATGATTTGTTACAATGAAAGAGAATCAAATCAAGTTTTCAAAAATAATTTTTAATTTAAATTTGACCCTTTCCTTAAGTTATTATACAAAAGGAACCTTAAGTGTCCGATACTGGGGTACATTCCCCTATAACTTATTGCATAAAATATGCACTATCCGTACTTGCAACTTAGAATGATTTTATTGCAAATTTTGAATATGCTGGCACCACCAAGTGAAAAATCACCAGCCGCCACTGGATAACCTATTTACATGTTTAAGTTACTCGTAACAAAAATCCACTCGAACTAGGATTTAAGGATTTGTTGTGTCTTTAACAGCTGCAACGAGTACAGTAAGTTGAGTTGTAGTTCGTTGTGAGTAACTTATGTGGACATGAGCAGTGACACGAGTATAATTAGATCAAAGAAACTTGCAGTGAAAGTATTACTTAGTTATTGTTGTTTTAATGGGCGGAACAGAAATTAATACGTTTATAGAAGAGATCTGCGGAATACACTCGCCACCGACTAACGACTCATATCAATACCTTCTATGAAGACAAGTGGTAAATGAATACCAGCATTTATACAGATTCAATGATGAAGACGAGATGACTACCACACCGGCAGTAAGACGAAGACCATAGAATATTATGTTCGTCAATTTTTTTTTTAGCGTATGGCTTTTAGTGCCGGGAGTGTCCGAGGACATGTTCGGCTCGCCAGTTTTGTAGCTGCTTCGAGACGGACACCCAATGGGTGAGCTACAAGTACCGTTGGGGAGGAATGTTGGATGGGAGGGTCGAGGAGTTGGAAGGCAGCGACTGTGGCCTATAGTTAGGGACCAACCCCGGCATTTGCCTGGAAGGAAGATGGGAAACCACTGAAGACCATCTTCAAGGTTGCCGGCGGGGGGATTCGAACCTCCTCGCCTCCCGGATGTGAGCGACTGCCAACAGTCATGCCGCAACGACCTCGTTTGATGCATTTATGTATATCGTTCAACTATAAGAGTTATACATGCATACATTGTCCGGCACTATTCATAGATTTTCATAACCTTCCTGGACGCTTTGTAACCGTCAAGTAATTCCACATACCGTAATTAACAAGCAACCACTAGGGACAGATAACATACTCCTGAAAAGCATTAGCCTACCTTGTGATCAACTACAACGATTAAAGATAAGTGATATACTGGTTCTACTTAGAGTAATTAATACATAAGTAAATTGTGGCTAAGTATTGGACTTCATAAGATTGATCAGTGTAAGACTTGAGTTGTAATTACCATGTATGTTTTGCCAGAAATCAGGGTTGTGTTGGATCAATGCTTTATAAAGCGTGTTTTCTAATATGATTTGGGCTAAGTTTTCTGTGATTTCAGCATCTTGTAGACAATACGGTTCATGTTCCCGTCGTACATAACCCTAACGGAAGTGGTGCAACAGCACTACATTGCTGACGTCACGAAAGCGCACCAGGGTCAGTATTTCTCGTTGGCCGCGGGTTTCAACAATGTGACGTCATCAGCCATCTATTGAATTTATGGTCTAAGCAAAAATATCATGGTGGTGATATCATTTAACATGTCTTCTCATCTGCATCTATTTTAGGCCTATGTGATAGTTGCAAAGGAACGAAGAATTTCTCCCTCCAATCAAATGAGAATAAAAGGATCCTCAAGTCTTAAATTTTGTTCACACAGCAAAATGTAACCTTTCATAATGAAATGAAATGAAATCCACAGCCTGCTTCCAGTCTCCGACCGGGTCAGGAATGGAATGAATGAAGCCCCCATCTAGCGGCGAGGATATGAACTGTGCCGGCTGCCGAGGCCTGACGCACTCCTCTGGGGCAATGATTAAATGAATGACAGATGAAATGAAATGATAGTGGAGAGTGTTGCTGGATTGAAATTTTTGACAGGGAAAACCGGAGTACCCGGAGAAAAACCTGTCTGCCTCCGTTTTGTCCAGCACAGATCTCACATGGAGTGACCGGGATTTGAACCACGGACCCAGCGGTGAGAGGCCGGCGTGCTGCCGCCTAAGCCACGGAGGCTTCTTAAAGTCAAAATAATCGTAGTGTTGCAGGGCCGTAGTACCGTACTTAAACGGGACGTAAAGCCAAAAGCATAAAATATACCGTATACCGGTAATAACTAAGCTTGCTTAGTACAGTACGGAATGTAAAGAAGGAAACACTACGGTACTTAGTTATTGTAGTTTTAAGGGTCGAAACACTACAGTACTTAAACAATTGGCGAAAGAACCTCACAAATATGGCTAATTTCTTAAATGTACCGTATCTTAAACACACGGACTTGTTGGAACCAAATGTTCAATGATATAATCTAAAAATAGGGGGATTCCCTTCAGTATTGTTACGGCTGTGAGTTCGTTTCATCGCTCGCCGCATGAGTCAAAACTGCCCCAGGGCTGGACTGCTCTCCCTCAGTGTATTGCATGCGCGTTACGCAACGGACTGCGAAGTGAAAGGGATGGTCCAGAATCTTCGTGACACCACCAGCGAAGGAAATATCGAGAAGCCGTGTGTCCTGGACGATTCTAGAATTTATTGAGTCACCAGCCTGCTATATAAGCGGCTTCAACAGTGAGGGGACCGAGTTTTCTGTGGGTGTGTGTTTTTGAGCGAGTGCGACAAAGTGTGGTGACGAAGTGCTGTGCGAGTTACGAAATCCTGTGACATTGTTTCTCCAGCATGTGGACTGCGTAATAGCCTGCAGCAAGTGATCGTAAGTAATTGTGGTCGGTGAACATAAGAGAGAGGGGCAGGTAGTTTCTGTCAAGGCCACCGTACTCATTAGGACGGATTAACTTCTGTGGTCTGTTGACAAGTGGAAGGGCCAAGAGCACTCAAGGAAGAGACTTGTGGAAACTGGAATAAGGCTCTTAATTGCTTGTATTTGCTGACTAGTGTAATTTTCGGGCCACAATAAAGTTAATTATTTCTTTAAGCAGTAACTGGTGTTGTGCTTTGTACCCCCCCACCGTAATCCAGTTAACAAAAGTGCCACTAGGGGGTGGCACGTAACAGTAATATTACTAACTTATGATTTCTGCGAATTGCAGAATAGGTGAACAGTATGGCAATCCGGCATTTGAGTGTGTCTTCAGAAAGGATCTGGATATGGGATTCAATACAATGGCCTGGGAGATGAGGTCCATACGACTCTGATAGGATTGTTCCAGTAATAGCCCAGTTTATAGTCGTTATCTAATTTTCTTCCACATTTCACTTTAACTTGTAAATATATATAGAAAAAAAGATACGAGCCTTACAGTATTCGCATATGATGTGCAACATGTTACCCCGTAGGCCCTATATTGAGCTTCAATTAGAACCAAAGTTATAGAAGAGTCGAATTTGGGAGGACTTCACCACAACAGACTGGACAAAAGCTGACTATGAACTGAGACATCTGGTGATCAGAATAGCAACCCACGGCTTTCATCATAAAGGGTGTGTCACAAGGCATTTCATATGACATATGACATAAGGCATTTCATATGTGTCTGCAAGTTATAAAAAATAATGTGTGTTGTATATCACGTACTAACTTGCCCTGAAAGACTTGACAAATTTCTGTATTAATCTGTAATTGTAGCCTATTTATGAACACTGCGCGCGTTTCTATTATTTTTTTGATGTGTAACATCTTTCCGCTCGGTTGCTGGAAAGTTTTGTGGGAGTAAATTTGAAAATTGGGGACGGAAGTGGATCGGAACGATCGAGCTGGCAGTGGTGGATCGACCGGAAGTATGCACTGCCCGCTCGATCGATAGAACGGAAGTGTACTTGCTAGCAGTGGTGGAAAACGGAAGTATGCACTGCCCGCTCGATCGATCGAACGGAAGTGTACTAGCTGGCAGTGGTGGAAAACGGAAGTATGCACTGCCCGCTCGATCGATCGAACGGAAGTGTGCCCTAGCTGGCAGTGGTGGATCGAACGGAAGTATAAGACGCACTGCCAACTCGATCGATCGATCCAGCTGGCACTGGTAAGAGAAACAATCAGCGCGCGGTGTCAGAAATTGATACCATGACACACTCTCGGCCATGTGGAATGTATATGACATACTGAACGGAAAACGCTCATGCGAACTCTGGTGTCAAGTGATTGAAATAAATGACATGGTACATGTTCGAAGTCTTCGTATCAGTATTTAAATGGTAAAATGCCTTAATATCAAACATTGTAAGTAGTCGGCATTGCCGGTATTATGTTTCTGCACAATGGCTATTCAAATATTAACCCACATAACGGTAATGCAGTCATAAATATAATATAATCGTTGTGGTTATACGAGAATTGAGCAAGCCTTCATGAACTATTACTCAATACATTTTCTTTACTCACAAGAGGGCCTATTCATAAGGCATTTTAAACTCAATTTCACGCAGGAACATTATCGAAACAAGCAAAATATATTTTTTTATTTTTTTTAGTCGTTTACCCTCCAGGTTGGTGGAACCCATGGACTCAGCGAGGGAACGCTCCACTACCGCCTCTACGGGCAGTGTCCTAGAGCTGGGAACATCGAATCGGAAGGGATACAACTGGTGAGGTGGGATTGGCACCTCGCCCAGGCGGCCTCACCTGCAAAGCGAACAGGGGCCTCATGAGGGAAGGTAAGGGATGGTTAGGCAAGGAAGAGGGAAGGAGGCGGCCGTGGCCTTGAAGAAGGTACCATCCCGGTATTTGCCCGAAGACGAAGGGGGAAACCACGGAAAACCACTTCGAGGATGGCTGAGGGGGAACCGAACCCCCTCTACTCATTTGGGCCACCCGAGGCTGAGTAGACCCCGTTCCAGTCCTCGTACCACTTTTCAAATTTCGTGGCAGAGCTGGGAATCGAACCCAGGACCTCCGGGGCGACAGCTAACCATGCTGACCGCTACGCTACGGAGGCGACAGTTGAAATGATAACAGAAAAAATACGAGCCTTACAGTAGTTGCATATGATGTGTAACATCTGACATAGACTCAGCCTCGGGTGGCCCAAATGAGTAGAGGGGGTTCGATTCCCCCTCAGCCATCCTCGAATTGGTTTTCCGTGGTTTCCCACTTCGTCTTCGGGCAAATGCCGGGATGGTACCTTCTTCAAGGCCACGGCCACCTCCTTCCCTCTTCCTTGTCTATCCATCCTAACCATCCCTTACCTTCCCTCATGAGGCCCCTGTTCGCTTTGCAGGTGAGGCCGCCTGGGCGAGGTGCCAATCCCACCTCACCAGTTGTATCCCTTCCGATTCGATGCTTTCCGCTCTAGGACACTGCCCGTAGAGGAGGTAGTGGTGAGTTCCCTCGCTGAGTCCGTGGGTTCCACCAACCTGGAGGGTAAACGACTAAAAAAAAAATCATTTCAACTTGTAACCAATGCTGTCAACAGTCATAATCTTCTTCCTTTTTTCTTTAGGATAGCCCATTAATCTCTATTACTACTGGATGTCGCACTGGTCGCATCGGCCGCGCGAAAAAGTAAGTCCATTCGCCTGGAGGTGCTGGTAGCTCTGTTCTCAGTCAGCTGTTCGACAGTGTGTAATGTGTGAAAGGCGGGCAGTATTTTATCGAAAATGGTCATATAGTATGTTTATTTCATAACAGTTTCAGACTACACATTGCTGTTAATTAGTACAAACTAATTTATGAGGGAGAAGAAAATAAATTGGCTATATTTATTTTAGAGGGCCTGGTTACATGGTTGTTACAGTAAGTCAGGTTTCTCATATGAATAGAGAGTAGTGAATAGGGTTCAGAATGAAAATGAAAATGAAAATCCACAGCCTGCTTCCAGTCTCCGACCGGGTCAGGAATGGAATGAATGAAGCCCCCATCTAGCGGCGAGGATATGAACTGTGCCGGCTGCCGAGGCCTGACGCACTCCTCTGGGGCAATGATTAAATGCATGACAGATGAAATGAAATGATAGTGGAGAGTGTTGCTGGAATGAAATTTTGACAGAGAAAACCGGAGTACCCGGAGAAAAACCCGTCTGCCTCCGTTTTGTCCAGCACAGATCTCACATGGAGTGACCGGGATTTGAACCACGGGCCCAGCGGTGAGAGGCCGGCGTGCTGCCGCCTAAGCCACGGAGGCTTATAGGGTTCAGAATATACTTACGAAAAACTGCCTTCTTGGCTGTCACCGCGGTGGCCCAGGTTCGACCGCCTCTGCAAAAAAAAAAAAAAAAAAAAAGAGAGTCTGGTCTGAGGGCTGGAACAGGGTACACTCAAATGCGTGGGGCAGAAATGAGTAGAGGTGGATTCGATTCGTATCTCAGCCATCCTGGAAGTGTTTTTCTGTGGTTTCCCCACTTCTACTCCAGGCTAATGCCGGAATGGAACCTAACTTAAGGCCACGGCCGTTTCCTACCCAAATCCTACCTCAATTACAAATACACACGTTAGTACAGACATCACAGTGACACAGGTTACCAGACAAATTCTACACACACCCAAGTTCACGGGGCTACATGGTCACGATGTCACAAATACCCTAAAATAATGAGATTGGTTGGTTCCTTAGTTTAGTGGCTGCGACAACGCGGTCATGTAGCCCCGTGTACTTCGGGTGTGTGTAGAATCTGTCTGGTAACCTGTGTTAATTGTGATGGCTGTATTAGTGAGTGTTATCTGTAATTCAGGTAAGGACTTCAGACGATCAATTGCAAGTAGTTCCTACTTTTGCTACCAAATACTATCGTCAACGACATCCATTAGTATTATAGAGATCAATTGGATAGCCAGCCAGTCTCCCTTTATTTTCTTCTTATTTCTTTCACACATATTGTTGATAGCCCTCATGGAGACTATCCACTCTATTTTCCAAATACAAATAAAAATAAATAGTAAAAATATCCAACCCTGGGAAAAAGTCGGCCATCTTGTAACACCAAGTTCCCATACCCTCCACGTGACGCCATACTGTATTCAAAACTTTACATACCGTACCGCACATAATTTTGCAGGTTAAAATCCATGTGACTGAAATTCTTAACCTATTGAAAAAAAAAAGGAAAAGAACAAAAAACAACAATAACAATAATAATCAAAAGTTTGGTGCTTTTCAGTAGGTCAGCACAAATGTACCCAAAATAGCTGGGTTATGCCCAAATCCTGAAAAAAATACATGAGATTAATAAATAAATAAATAAATTCTTTTTTCAGGATTAGGGCATAACCCAGCTCTTTTGGGTACATTCGTGTTGACCGACTGAAAAGCACCAAACTTTCCTTTACTAAGGCAACACTGAAAAATGGCTTCAAACTCCACAATAATAATAATAACAACCCAATAATTAATATTCAGATTGAATCTACAACCGATGGGGTAAACAAATAGACCCGCGACCAAAACAACAAAAAACGAAAAAGTCCTCTCGGCACGCCGGAAGGCGGAGGTAGATTTCACCGGACAAACTTGGGGATAGGCGAAAATAGGCAGAATATGCAGGTTTTCGTAGAAGGATCATACCTCATTTATTGCGAGAAGGCATTTTATAATTGGAGCTTAATTAACTTTGTTTTTCGTCATTTTATGCTTATTTTAAACATTTTATTGTCTTACGGGAACGGTAACCTTCTTGTCATTTGGGGTCCATTTTTATACTTGTGGTCACACTGTCCTTATGCAAGGTTTCGACACTGATGTGTAACTATGTAACGGTCTGTTACTTCTTCACGCAAAATTATATCTCCCGCAGAGATTTTGGTTGCTTCCTCAGTTTAGGGGCTGCGACAACGCGGTCATGTAACCCCGTGTACTTAGGGATGGCTGTATTAGTCTGTAATTCAGGTAAGGACTGCAGACGGTCAATTTCAAGCAGTAGTTCCTAATGTTGCTACCAGGTACTACCGTCAACGACACCTAGCTGTGAACTTGGCTACTAGATGCCACCGCAACCAGCAACTCGCAACGAACGTTGGAACCTCCCCTCCAAAGGAAAGCATACTGAGGGATTTTTAGCGCTCTTAGAAAATCCGACGACTTCGGCCGGCTTTGAACTCGCGACCTTGGGCATAGACATTCAGCATGCTTGCTACCAGTTACGTCACCGAAGCCGCTTCACACTTAGTCAGATGGAAATACTGAATCTGATCTCGTGCAAGTGCGTTATCTTGGCAACGTCTGATGGCTCATCCCTCATCAATTTGGTAGTGTTGCCATGGCAACCACTGATAGCTCTTGGCATTTTCTTATAATTCCGAAATCATTTTTCTCATCCCTTGGCATAATGGTGGGTCATATCAAAAATTCTTTCAGACAAAAGTTTTAGGTAATTATTAGGGGAATATTGTCCAATTTGTACGGTTTTGATATTGTGCCTATTAGAGAGATATGATTAATGTTTCCCGAAAAACCCACTTTTTCCCACCCCTTTGGTCAATGGTTGGTGCTATAAAAAAACTCTTCAAACATAAATTTTTGGGCTATATCCGACACATAGTATGAACGTTGAACGGATTCGATATTTCACATATTAAGAGAGTTATAGCAATATTTCACTTTTTCGAAAAAAGCCCCCCATTTTCACCCCCTTCTACCGATTTAGCCCAGTAACGAACTCGACCGAGATTTTATAGGTATACATATTCAGTGAAAAGTGATTGGTGCAAAATTACGGCAGTTATCGTGTCCACAAGAAACTGATATATATACATATACATACATAAGTTATATATAAACTTTTGAACTGACGGTGGTTTTGGGGTCTGGGGGATGTGAAACGCGAAGATATGTCGAAATTTTCCGGAAGTCGAAACATGGTACCCATTGCAATAGTTAGCTTTCTAATGAAATCTACCTCTGGTTGGTTCCTCAGTTTAGGGGCTGCGACAACGCGGTCATCTAACCCCGTGTACTTTGGGTGAGTGTAGAATCTGTCTGATAAACGGTGTGAATTGTAATGGCTGTATTAGTCTGTAATTCAGGTAAGGACTGCAGACGGTCAATTTCAAGCAGTAGTTTCTAATGTTGCTACCAGGTACTACCGTCAATGACACCTAGCTGTGAACTTGGCTACTAGATGCCACCCCAACCAGCAGCTCGTAACGAACGTTGGAACTTCCCCTCCAAAGGAAAGCATACTGAGGGATTTTAGCGCTCTTTGAAAATCCGACGACTTCGGCCGGCTTTGAAACCGCGACCTTGGGCATAGACATTCTGCATGCTACCAGTTACGTCACCGAAGCCGCTTCCCACTTAGTCAGATGTCAATGTCAACCCCTGGCACCAGCCAGCCCATGACGGGCTAAGGCCGACCAAGCGACCGCTGCCCAGCCATTTGGCCTGCAGATATTGGGGTGACGCGTGATGAGCGCGTCGGGTCCCCTCGGCCGTTAATCTTGGTATTCGTGATCGGGGTGCTGTCTCACTGTCAGTCAGCTACTCAATTGTCCTCACGAGGCTGAGTTCACCCCGTTCCAACCCTCACGTCAGTTTTAAAATCCCTGACTGAGCCGGGGATCGAACCCGGGGCCTCCGGGTGAGAGGCAGGCGCGCTACCCCAACACCACAGGGCCGGCTTAGTCAGATGGAAATACTGAATCTGATCTCGTGCAAGTGCGTTGTCATGGCAACGTCTGATGGCTCATACCTCATCAATTTAGTAGTGTTGCCATGGCAACCTCTGATAGCTCTTGGTATTTTCTTATAATTCCGAAATCTTTTTTCTCATCCCTTGGCGTAATGGTGGGTCATATCAAAAATTCTTTCAGACAAAAGTTTTAGGTAATTATTAGGGGAATATTGTCCATTTTGAACGGTTTTGATATTGTGCCTATTAAGAGAGATATGATTAATGTTTCCCGAAAAACCCACTTTTCCCACCCCTTTGGTCAATGGTTGGTGCTATACAAACTCTTAGAACATAAATTTTTGGGCTTTATCCGACACATAGTATGAACGTTGAACGGATTCGATATTTCACATATTAAGAGAGTTATAGCAATATTTCACTTTTTCGAAAAAAGCCCCCCATTTTCACCCCCTTCGACCGATTTAGCCCAGTAACGAACTCGACCGAAATTTTATAGGTATACATATTCGGTAAAAAATTCAAAGTGATTTGTGCAAAATTACGGCAGTTATCGTGTCCACAAGAAACTGATATACACATATATATATATATACACATACATAAATTATATATAAACTTTTGAACTGACGGTGGTTTTGGGGTCTGGGGGATGTGAAACGCGAAGATATGTAGAAATTTTCCGGAAGTCGAAACATGGGACCCATTGCAATAGTTAGCTTTCTAATGAAATCTACCTAAAATGGTTATAGTCAAAAATAGAATAGAAAAAGGAGATCACGATAGTTAATTAGTTATTGTTTTTTAAAGTGTCGGAACAGCAAAGTCATCTGCCCTTATAGGAACACGATATCAATATCCCAATCTTACTAAATCTAACTAATCCAACTAAATTATCGGTTACACAAGATATGGCTCCAAAACTCGTAAATAAATAAATAAATGAATAAATAAATAAATATAGTCCATGAAGGGCCCTGGTCTACAAAGCGACCGTAGCCCAGCCATTTGGCCTGAAGATTGCGAGGTGTGGCGTCAGTTCCACTCGAAATTGGCGAGCAAAACATGCCATCCAATAGTATTCTCCCTCTTCTGTAGTCCATATACAGGGTGTTTCATATAAAGTAAGAACGCCAAGCGGCGGGTTTGTTATCCGCTAGTGTGGTGGCCTTGACCGAGCTTGTGGCGAGCCGTGGCCCCCTGCTCTAAGCGTGTGTACAATCCTCTATGAAATATTACCTTATAAAAGTTGCTGGAAGTGTCGTCCTTCCTGGGTTATACAGGCATTGTATCTGGTAACCACATTTTGGCTGACGCGAGTGAGTCATGCCACTGTATTTTTTCTGATTTTTTATTTTGTGTTTTTAATGAGCACTGAACCAGTAGTGTCAAAGTTATTTACAATTACGTGAATCTGTGCTAGTGAAGGTGGCACTTCATCAGGAAATTGCTGAACAAATGCATCACGTACCCGCCGAGCCGATTCGTAATTAAAATAAATTTTACATACAAAAATACGATGTTGCAATGATAACTGTCTCAACATGTTAGCAGCTGTGGTTCAGTCTGGCGACTGACAACACCTGCACGCTTATTGCAAGGTCAAGTTTGTACTATGCGCGCGTTTTCAATAGTACAGCAGGGGGCCGTGGTGCGTCATAAGCTCGGCCAAGCCGGCTCCAGCAGCGAATGACAAAACCGCCGCTCGCCGTTCTTACTTTATATGAAAGACCCTGTAGGCTACATCTTGTAGGCCTATATACAAGGCTTGTATATTTGGATCTGATGGCCTGTAGTCCATAACAAATATAATAATCACATGTAATTATTTTCAGGTCAGTTTTTTTTGCATGCCCCAGTATCTGATTGGGATTATTATGTTGATCGACTGAAAAGTTGCAATATCATTTGCCAATAAGACAACATTGAAAAACGGCTTCAAATCTAACTATACTCTAATACAGATACCATTTTGAAAAGCTGCGTCAGTCTTATGATGTGACGTGTAGAGCTACAGTGATGATCGCTCGGCGCATAACTTCAGAAAAGCTGTTTCCCTTGACGGCGATTGTCAACCTTCATAATCCACTCTTTTCTCTGGTATAAATCTGTTATTAGAAAATCGATCAGCTGTTTATAAACTGATACATTAAGTTCCCAGAATAGTCTTTAGACGAAAACAATCCTTATTGCTGCATATTGCTGCGTTCAGATCAGGAGATTCTATTGATCATAAATGTAAATGGATCGAAAAACATTAAAATAACGCATACAGAAGGATTTTTCTATGCACTGTTATTCTCAATGTACTGTATACTTTATGTACTGAACCCGATATCCGGATAGTAGGCTGTCAGATATCCGCCCCCTCAATCGGATTGCCAATAATCAAACGCACCGGCACAGCTACATCAATGAAAATGGCACTGACAGATACTATCGAGATTAGAGCACAATAGTTAACAAGAAATTATTGTGGAACACACCAAAATATACGGGGGTTCATACTTACCTTTACTTACCTCTTAAATTTATCTCGGGGACTGGGTTGTCAACTGGATCACTTAAAGTATGCCCTCACAATAACCTCCACCATGATATTTAAAATGAACCATAACGAAGATGAGAAACTTTAAACTGCACAATAATTTATTTCACATAAAGAATGATTTTAACAAAAATAAAACAACAAAATTCACGTGGCAATCAGAAGTCATCGACCACATAACCATGTCCTCCTGTAGGACTTGTATACTCTACATACAATGTTTCAGCTTTCTCAAGCTCATAGTAACGTAAAAATAATAATGCACTTGGAATGGAAACGGGATTTGGGACGAGACACATATATCAATTGTTTGGCGTGTTTATATACTTCACATTTTATTTATAGCCACAAGGCTATTATGGATACGTCCTTGGCCTCTGTCATACAGTTGTCCGGGCCAGCTGCAATGCACCTGCATCGTCAAAGTGGACTCACCGTTCGTTCAACCCTAGAATAAGCGAGTTACATCAGAGCTTGGCTCTCCTTTTCAAAACACGTAAATGTTCACATCTCAACTGAAATATTATCACGCAAATGTTTTAAATGCTCCATTCAAACACCAGTGGATTACTCCAACAATCCCAAATCATGTTTAATTGTTCAAACCACTTGTTTAATTAGCGTTGTTTAGAGTATAAAAACAAAACACTTAATGTTAATAACAAAAGTTCATTAATTATTTATAACAATAATAAAATTGTTTATAACAATGTCAAATGACAATTGAAAATTTTATACACGCCTCTATTAATCACTATCATTTTAAATTATTATCAAAGATATTTACAAAATTATTTACAATATTAATATTGTTTATATTATTTATACAAGAAATACATTAAACCACACATTTATCCGGTTGATAATTACTCAAATCGTGGTGATATAATCGACCAATGAAGGTTAGTTATATTTAACTGTCAAATTCAGGTTTAATAAGGTTTAATAATAATTATTAATAGTCTATTTGTGACGGTAACCTCCATTCAAAATCTTTATCTCAAATTATTTAACACTCTTGTTAATTTTAACAGTATCTTCATATGAATAACCTTTCAAAGAACCAGAACAATACATTCAGCGGGAAAATACTTCGCTCAAAACGCACAAAATTGCACAACAATTGGCCCAAAATTCATCATATATCTTCATATATATGGCATAAAAATCTTCCACACTACATACAAAAATCCTCCACTTATAAATTCATCAACTTCATTTATTACTGTGGGAACCTCCTTCATTATTCAAGGGCATTATTCATCAGCGACTTTTACATGTCCACTGAACTAACGATTATACATCCATTGTTCCTCTTTAAAAATTCTTATATTCATCAATTGTATTAATGACTGTTATTATTTAACCTTCGTGGGTTTCATTCATGAATCGATATGAAGTAAAAATTTGCCAATCACAAATAAATTTAATAGCAAATACGATTAGACACTCCTCCCTGGTCTATCAAAATTGAGATTAATATCTTCAAAGTAACGCAGTATAAAAATACTATCTTCAATCAAAGTTCATCTAAACTGTATGAATAGTCGAATAGAATACAATTAGACTGTGGAATGCAAACATTATTGTTCCAATCTATAATTGAGAAAAACTCCTATCAAAAGTTCATTACTATAGTGTATTCAATAAATCGTAATCAAAGTTCATATTTCATAAAATTGTCTATAATGCAATGATAAATGTCTATGTTGCAATCATGTTCATAAGACGACTAGTATTTCAAAGATCGTCGATATCGTAATAGATTTTAACGCTCTAAAATCATTTAATCATTCTTCTTTCTTGAGGATGACAGAAAATTGGTCAAAGTAATTAACTGAATAGAATTACTTTAATAAAATGACACGCTGTCTGAATTCAACTCTGCCATAGCAAATCGTTAACTTTACCGTCAAATCGTGACTACAAAAATATGCAAATTACTGAACGAATCTAAATTATCAGTCTCAACTGATCCAAAATTATTTAACTATGCCAATGACATAACAATGTCTCAACAAATCGTAGAAAAAAAAAACATAAATCAACGAAGTGTACTGAGTACAGAAATATCAATCAAGAAAATGGGGCAAAAGATAGGACAGAAAATATGGGAAAATGGTTGCTCAGATATCGCTACAAGACTCAAATAATACAAGAAACGTTCACGACTACCTTATCTGTTGATTGAAGTTCTAGAGGAAAGTTTTCAAATAAAACTGCTGTTGGTTCCATTTCACCAGCGTGAAGATGTGCTCCGACCTCGAACCTGGAATCAGCGTCCTCGGAGAATCGAACTGCTTCCTCCTCCGAAAATTGCACTGCTCCATGTATACGAAAAACATCCTTCTGGCAAAACTCTTCTTTGTGAGCCGGGTCCACCCTGGCCTCTCTTGAAATTTCCCTGAAGTTCTGGTCGTAATTCTTCATGAAGTTTATTGTAGTTATTTCCGCAGAAATATTCATAATCGTGGAGTATGAAAATATTTCCACTGTCATTTGGTATAATTCAGCGATGGATTCACGATGCATGAGTGTAGTTGGATGTTCACTACATGCTCGCTTTTGTAGAATGACGATTAACGAAGTTCCATGCTGTTATTTCACTCCAGCGATATATGTCCCAATTGCATTAAAGCCTTAGCCTTCCACCTCAACTACTGTTATAATCATTGAAAGCACTGCAAGATTATAATGTTCCATAGTAGAATGTATCGTTGTAACACCAAACGCACTCTTCAATATCACGGTTGCGATATACGTTTCAGCCGTAGTGTATAATGTGGAATTACAAAAGTGCTTCTCAGGTGGCGAGAAAATCACTTTTGTTGGCAGCCTTAAAGTGCCAATATCTTTCGAAGTATAATTGTGAAATTGTTCAAATCTTCTACACACCTCAATGTTGTACTGCCCAATTGAATTATAATAAAGGCTGAAGTTAACTCTTGATATCGTATCTGGTGGAAACGTTAATGTGAGCGTTTCAACTTCACCTAGTTTCGAGCAGCGTAAAATGGAACTGCTCCGTGTTCGTTCGATGCGCCGGGCTTTAACCACACGCTAAAGACAACTTGCTTCACTTATTCACTCGAAAATGACTCTATGAACTCTGAAATATATATGCGGTATCAGCGGTATGATCCGTATGAGTTCTGAGATTATGAGTTCTGAGTTCTGAGTATGAGTTCTGAGTTCTGAGCTCTGAGTTCTGAGAGCTCCTCTCTTCTGTGCACGACCTTTTATCAACTTCTTAAGGGGCGTATCCATCCCTTCCATAGCCTGTTCCTCCGTCATTGCTAGAAGTTTTAACTTTGGCTATACTTGACGGATTTTCAAATTTCAAAAACTCAAAATTAATTTCTTCAAAATTCCAAATCAATGCCATAACTGAAAATAGTTTTCCACAAATCTGCATGCCAAAAGTAATCAAATATCGTAGTTTCAGCAATCTCCGTCTTCCTTCCAAACTATCGTTCATTGGTTCGAGTCTCTCCTCCAATAGCGTAACTTCTTCCTTAGCACAATACCTTGTTTCCTGCGACTGCGTCGTAAATCTCCGATCTTTCTCGAACAAAATCATGACGTCATCAAGAATCTCAGCTCCTCCAGCCTACTTGCATGAATTCTACGTCATCCGTGCCTACGTCATGAATATACACGTCACAACTATGACATCCGTAACTTTACTCATATTTGCCCATACAGCCATCGTGGTCTCAATATAATTCAATTTACGGGGGCATTCTCCCTTCACCACGTTTTAAAAACAGTTGCAAATTGTTTTTAAACTCTGTGTTATAAATATCTCAATTCACTTGAACACGAAATTGAATTATTATTCTACTCTTATATGATATTTCTTCTATGTTCCTTAATCATAAGTCTCTTCTTCTCTGGGTTGTGTGTGGCTAATGCATTCTCTCCTTTCTACTTTCTCTTCTGTCCTGAATTCCTGTTTTCTAAGTTCTGCTGACTTGTAGAAGGACCAGGATCGATCACTACATCCTGTCTTTTCTTTTGGTTTTCAGCTTCCTTTTCTCGTAATTCCTTCAGATACTGCTGACTTTCTTTCTCTCTTTCTTGATACTTGTCGGGTGTCATAACCTGACCTTGAGAATTCTGATTCTGATTCTGGTACTGGTTATTTCTATTGTAGTTTCTATTATAACCATTGTTATAGTATCTACCTCTTCCGTTGTTATAATTCCCTCTATTATTACTCCAGCCTCGTCTTTGCTGATATGGACGGTAACCTTGGGATATGTTGTTGCGGAAATAATTATTCCTGTGAGGACCTACATTTTCAGTTTTTTCTGCATCAGGCTTATCAGTTTGCTGCACTTGATCCATGTAGACCGTATTAACGTCTTTGAATTCGTGCCTCTGACCTTTTTGTACCAAATTTGGCATTGGACTCGTGTAGTCAAGCCTTCTCAATAATTCGTCCATACTGGTCAAATCTCTGATATTTGACGATATGATCAGTCTTCTTACCTCCACAGGCAGCATACGTGAAATCGCATCTATTAACTGCTCTGTTGACAATGGGGGTTGCAAAAATCTCAAGCGTGATAGTTGGCTCGTGAAGAAATCAGCGTACCGTGTTGGAAGAGTACCTGAATACTTCCTCGAGTATACCTCAGCTCTTAATGAATTCTGAGCTTCTATTGACCAGAATCGTTTTATCAGTGCCTCTGCAAATTCGTCAAAATTGCTGTAAGTGTACCGAAATGCTCTAAACCATTCGAGGGGTCCTCCAGCTAGAAATCTTTCTACGATTCTCATCTCTCTCTCTCTAGGAATGTGGGCTTCTATAAAGTAGTCTTTAAGATTCCTGATATATTCGATCGGTGTGAGACTATCAGTGTTGCTAAATTTTTGAGGTTTGTCTTCAAAGTTTCGGATGACTGTCACATTTCTCGGATATGAATCCATATAATGTTTCCCACTATCACGATACTTCCATTCAGGTTCAATATTCCTATCCTCTTCTTCTTCCCTGAATCTGGATATACGTTCCTCAGGACTAATATCTCTCTCTTCTGTAGCGAGGTTACATCTTCTCACGTAATTTCTATCCTCTTCACCAGTCAATCCTTCTGTATCCTTGTCTGTGATTTCCGTGATGACTTTCCTAATCAACTCTTCCTTATAGGTTTCCATCATGCTAGCTTCTCCTAGTTTCAAATTCTGAAGTTTGCTCGTAGTTTCATTAACATCAGAGACAACCTTATGAATCTGTTCCTCTAACGCGGTTTTTAATGCTTGCACGTCCTGACCCATTTGAGTTCTATCCTCTACCTGCTTTTCGGATAGCGAATCCATCCTTACATTCAAGTCTTTCCTAATCTGAACTACTTCATTATTAATGTCTACTTGTGTACTGGCAAGTTTTCTTTCAATTCGCTCCTGAATCTGATCTACATGTTCCCCACTTGACCTGTTCCATTCCTCTTTCCAAACCGTTACATTTGCAGTTAACATTTCCGCAATATCTACTTCGATGTCCTCCTTAAGTAAACGATTGTGATCTAATACTTGGGTTCTCATGACCTCTACATCGTATTTTAAACCAGCTAAAGAAGCTGTTGTCCTAACAGACTCGTCAACTAACCGAGTTGTTAATGCACTAATGTTACGAGTACAAAGTGTTTTTGAAGTTTCAATTTCCTCCCTAACTTTGTTAACATCAGTTTGAACTTTAGCAATGTCTATAAAAACAGTATTGACTTCTACTTGTATTTTATTGATATCGCTTTGCATATCGTTAACATCTGAATGAATATTATTGATGTCTACTTGAACATTTGACACATCAGTTCGAGCATTTCTAACCTCTCTTTGAACTTCTTCTACTTTGTCTTGTACAGTAGCAACATCATTCCTAACAACAATTACTTCAGCTCTAGCACATGAAATATCACCCCGGACATTAGCAACATCAAGATTCAACATAGTAAGATCTTTCTGTACCTTAGAAACATCTATTTTAACATCAGACACATCTTTATGCACATTGGCTAAATCTTTATGGACATTGGACACGTCTGTGCGCATGTCAGTTACAGCATTCTCGATTCCCTGGGTATTGATCTGTAAACGCGACATATTATTTTCTAAGTTTGCAGAACTGGTCTGAAGAACTTTCAAACTTTCATTCATGCTATCTTTCAAATTAGCTGACAAATTACTAGCATTCTCCTCCATTCGACTTGTATTCCTAGCTTCCATCTCCTTCATACTTTCATCCAGCCTAATAGACAAATTAGCAGACAAACTACTAGAATTCTCCTCCATCATCTGCTTCATTCTGCTAGCATTCCTAACTTCCATCTCTTCCAACATCTTTCTCAGACTCTCGTCTGCCATTTCAATAATATTTCAATAATAAACTGCTTTAGGGACATACATCAAACAGAGCAAAATAACAACATCTGAGCAACATTTTTCACCATATATAAGTTTGAGCAATTTTCTGTCTTAAATCTAACTTATAATTACCTTATAATTAACTTTCGTAGACACTTCATGTTGAAATAAACTCAAGCACATGTTCAAGTTTCTTTGGTTCATTTTAAAATATCCTAACACAAATAATTTACATTTACAATCCAAATAGTTAAATTTATCTTTAATATGACTAAACATGTCATAAGCCGGTCAAATTAAATAAGATTCCAGATCATAGGCGATTTTTCTAAGTTTCCAGCCTATTTAACCTCTCTCAAGTTGTATAAGATCTGATCTTTTCTGAGTGTAATTTTCCTAATACAATACAACATTTTATTCCTATATAATCACACTCTCAAATTCTACAATTGGCTAAGACATCTAACAAAGAATCAACCTCTTTATTTGAGTCTTCACAATCCCTTTGACATCGATAACTTGGTAATCCAATGTTATTCGAACACTCCACAAAAATTGCGGTGTCAATTCTACTGCAATAACTTGGTAATCCAATGTTATTCAGTCGAACGTGCCAATCGAGCCAATCGTGCCCCACCGAATTGCGGCGCCAATCCTACTGTACCCGATATCCGGATAGTAGGCTGTCAGATATCCGCCCCCTCAATCGGATTGCCAATAATCAAACGCACCGGCACAGCTACATCAATGAAAATGGCACTGACAGATACTATCGAGATTAGAGCACAATAGTTAACAAGAAATTATTGTGGAACACACCAAAATATACGGGGGTTCATACTTACCTTTACTTACCTCTTAAATTTATCTCGGGGACTGGGTTGTCAACTGGATCACTTAAAGTATGCCCTCACAATAACCTCCACCATGATATTTAAAATGAACCATAACGAAGATGAGAAACTTTAAACTGCACAATAATTTATTTCACATAAAGAATGATTTTAACAAAAATAAAACAACAAAATCCACGTGGCAATCAGAAGTCATCGACCACATAACCATGTCCTCCTGTAGGACTTGTATACTCTACATACAATGTTTCAGCTTTCTCAAGCTCATAGTAACGTAAAAATAATAATGCACTTGGAATGGAAACGGGATTTGTGACGAGACACATATATCAATTGTTTTGCGTGTTTATATACTTCACATTTTATTTATAGCCACAAGGCTATTATGGATACGTCCTTGGCCTCTGTCATACAGTTGTCCGGGCCAGCTGCAATGCACCTGCATCGTCAAAGTGGACTCACCGTTCGTTCAACCCTAGCATAAGCGAGTTACATCAGAGCTTGGCTCTCCTTTTCAAAACACGTAAATGTTCACATCTCAACTGAAATATTATCACGCAAATGTTTTAAATGCTCCATTCAAACACCAGTGGATTACTCCAACAATCCCAAATCATGTTTAATTGTTCAAATCACTTGTTTAATTAGCGTTGTTTAGAGTATAAAAACAAAACTCTTAATGTTAATAACAAAAGTTCATTAATTATTTATAACAATAATAAAATTGTTTATAACAATGTCAAATGACAATTGAAAATTTTATACACGCCTCTATTAATCACTATCATTTTAAATTATTATCAAAGATATTTACAAAATTATTTACAATATTAATATTGTTTATATTATTTATACAAGAAATACATTAAACCACACATTTATCCGGTTGATAATTACTCAAATCGTGGTGATATAATCGACCAATGAAGGTTAGTTATATTTAACTGTCAAATTCAGGTTTAATAAGGTTTAATAATAATTATTAATAGTCTATTTGTGACGGTAACCTCCATTCAAAATCTTTATCTCAAATTATTTAACACTCTTGTTAATTTTAACAGTATCTTCATATGAATAACCTTTCAAAGAACCAGAACAATACATTCAGCGGGAAAATACTTCGCTCAAAACGCACAAAATTGCACAACAATTGGCCCAAAATTCATCATATATCTTCATATATATGGCATAAAAATCTTCCACACTACATACAAAAATCCTCCACTTATACATTCATCAACTTCATTTATTACTGTGGGAACCTCCTTCATTATTCAAGGGCATTATTCATCAGCGACTTTTACATGTCCACTGAACTAACGATTATACATCCATTGTTCCTCTTTAAAAATTCTTATATTCATCAATTGTATTAATGACTGTTATTATTTAACCTTCGTGGGTTTCATTCATGAATCGATATGAAGTAAAAATTTGCCAATCACAAATAAATTTAATAGCAAATACGATTAGACACTCCTCCCTGGTCTATCAAAATTGAGATTAATATCTTCAAAGTAACGCAGTATAAAAATACTATCTTCAATCAAAGTTCATCTAAACTGTATGAATAGTCGAATAGAATACAATTAGACTGTGGAATGCAAACATTATTGTTCCAATCTATAATTGAGAAAAACTCCTATCAAAAGTTCATTACTATAGTGTATTCAATAAATCGTAATCAAAGTTCATATTTCATAAAATTGTCTATAATGCAATGATAAATGTCTATGTTGCAATCATGTTCATAAGACGACTAGTATTTCAGAGATCGTCGATATCGTAATAGATTTTAACGCTCTAAAATCATTTAATCATTCTTCTTTCTTGAGGATGACAGAAAATTGGTCAAAGTAATTAACTGAATAGAATTACTTTAATAAAATGACACGCTGTCTGAATTCAACTCTGCCATAGCAAATCGTTAACTTTACCGTCAAATCGTGACTACAAAAATATGCAAATTACTGAACGAATCTAAATTATCAGTCTCAACTGATCCAAAATTATTTAACTATGCCAATGACATAACAATGTCTCAACAAATCGTAGAAAAAAAAAACATAAATCAACGAAGTGTACTGAGTACAGAAATATCAATCAAGAAAATGGGGCAAAAGATAGGACAGAAAATATGGGAAAATGGTTGCTCAGATATCGCTACAAGACTCAAATAATACAAGAAACGTTCACGACTACCTTATCTGTTGATTGAAGTTCTAGAGGAAAGTTTTCAAATAAAACTGCTGTTGGTTCCATTTCACCAGCGTGAAGATGTGCTCCGACCTCGAACCTGGAATCAGCGTCCTCGGAGAATCGAACTGCTTCCTCCTCCGAAAATTGCACTGCTCCATGTATACGAAAAACATCCTTCTGGCAAAACTCTTCTTTGTGAGCCGGGTCCACCCTGGCCTCTCTTGAAATTTCCCTGAAGTTCTGGTCGTAATTCTTCATGAAGTTTATTGTAGTTATTTCCGCAGAAATATTCATAATCGTGGAGTATGAAAATATTTCCACTGTCATTTGGTATAATTCAGCGATGGATTCACGATGCATGAGTGTAGTTGGATGTTCACTACATGCTCGCTTTTGTAGAATGACGATTAACGAAGTTCCATGCTGTTATTTCACTCCAGCGATATATGTCCCAATTGCATTAAAGCCTTAGCCTTCCATCTCAACTACTGTTATAATCATTGAAAGCACTGCAAGATTATAATGTTCCATAGTAGAATGTATCGTTGTAACACCAAACGCACTCTTCAATATCACGGTTGCGATATACGTTTCAGCCGTAGTGTATAATGTGGAATTACAAAAGTGCTTCTCAGGTGGCGAGAAAATCACTTTTGTTGGCAGCCTTAAAGTGCCAATATCTTTCGAAGTATAATTGTGAAATTGTTCAAATCTTCTACACACCTCAATGTTGTACTGCCCAATTGAATTATAATAAAGGCTGAAGTTAACTCTTGATATCGTATCTGGTGGAAACGTTAATGTGAGCGTTTCAACTTCACCTAGTTTCGAGCAGCGTAAAATGGAACTGCTCCGTGTTCGTTCGATGCGCCGGGCTTTAACCACACGCTAAAGACAACTTGCTTCACTTATTCACTCGAAAATGACTCTATGAACTCTGAAATATATATGCGGTATCAGCGGTATGATCCGTATGAGTTCTGAGATTATGAGTTCTGAGTTCTGAGTATGAGTTCTGAGTATGAGTTCTGAGTTCTGAGCTCTGAGTTCTGAGAGCTCCTCTCTTCTGTGCACGACCTTTTATCAACTTCTTAAGGGGCGTATCCATCCCTTCCATAGCCTGTTCCTCCGTCATTGCTAGAAGTTTTAACTTTGGCTATACTTGACGGATTTTCAAATTTCAAAAACTCAAAATTAATTTCTTCAAAATTCCAAATCAATGCCATAACTGAAAATAGTTTTCCACAAATCTGCATGCCAAAAGTAATCAAATATCGTAGTTTCAGCAATCTCCGTCTTCCTTCCAAACTATCGTTCATTGGTTCGAGTCTCTCCTCCAATAGCGTAACTTCTTCCTTAGCACAATACCTTGTTTCCTGCGACTGCGTCGTAAATCTCCGATCTTTCTCGAACAAAATCATGACGTCATCAAGAATCTCAGCTCCACCAGCCTACTTGCATGAATTCTACGTCATCCGTGCCTACGTCATGAATATACACGTCACAACTATGACATCCGTAACTTTACTCATATTTGCCAATACAGCCATCGTGGTCTCAATATAATTCAATTTACGGGGGCAGTACCACACATGTTATAAAAATAGGGTCGTTAGCAAAATCAATTAAACATCTCATTATTGAATTCGTATAAAATAAAAAAAAGTATACATTGTTTTCTGCCATATTGCTTTACCGATAATCGTTTACCAAATTGCCAGCGATCATCGCTCGTACTGCAACGTCAGAAGATCAGTTTCCCAAGCCGGTCGATCATCGCTCGGCACGCAACGTCAGAAGAGTGGTTTCCGAAGGTGGGGACATCGCTCGGCACGTAACGTCAGAAGAGTGGTTTCTCAAGGTGGGGACATCGCTCGGCACGTAACGTCAGAGGTGCTGTTTCCCAAGGTGGGGATATCACTCGGCATGCAACGTCAGAAGAGTGGTTTCCCGAGGTGGGGACATCACTCGGCACGCAACGTCATAGGAGTGGTTTCCCAAGGTGGGGACATCGCTCGGCACGCAACGTCAGGAGAGTGGTTTCCAATGTGGGGATATCACTCGGCACGCAACGTCATAGGAGTGGTTTCCCGAGGTGGGGACATCGCTCGGCATGCAACGTCAGATGAGTGGTTTCCCAAGGTGGGGATCAAGGAGGATATATGGGTAGAGCTGCAACTTAATGCAAAATTTTGACACCAACCTATTGCTCGGCGCAAGTAGTTCCAATTGACAATATGAGATGGCGCGACGATGTATTTTCGAGCGCGATCCATCCCCGACCTGGCCTACTGGCCCCTCCTCCTCCCGGCCCGTGCCTACTCGACCCTTTCCCCTATTCTATCCCCCCCACCTCTACTTTATATTCCTTTCTTTCTTTCTTTCTTTCTTTCTTTCTTTCTTTCCCCTGCCTTATAATGGTCATATTTAGTAACTGGTCTAATAATAGGCGATTTCTTCCCCCTATGATATCAGGTAGAGAAAAAACATAGGCTCTTTCAGAATTGTTGTGAATGTTTCCACAAAGCACATAGCATGACATAGGCCTACCCCACAGATATGTACAAATAGAAAGAGTAGGCTATTATACACACATCAAAAAAAGTTTTGCATCACCTCGGTTCCAAGAGTTCCGGAACCTTTAAATACAAAGGGAATAGAGATCAACACAAACAACATTTCAGCTCGTTTTATTGCTCATGAGACCCACACATTGCATGTTGTACCATCATACAGCTAGACTTTCAGCATTTGTGGTCCAGATTGCAGTACACACCACTACCTCTAATACCCAGTAGCACGTCCTCTTGCATTGATGCATGCCTGTATTCGTCGTGGCATACTATCCACAAGTTCATCAAGACACTGTTGGTCCGAATTGTCCCACTCCTCAACGACAATTCGGCGTAAATCTCTCAGAGTGGTTGGTGGGTCAAGACGTCCATAAACAGCCCTTTTCAACATATCCCAGGCATGTTCGATAGGGTTCATGTCTGGCGAACATGCTGGCCACTGTAGTCGAGCGATGTCGTTATCTTGAAGGAACGCATTCACAAGATGTGCACGATGAGGTCGAGAATTGTCGTCCATGAAGACAAATGCCTCTCCAATATTCTGCCGATATGGGTGCACTATGGGTCGGAGGATGTCATTCAGGTATCGTAAAGCCGTTTCGGAGCCTTCCATGACCACCAGTGGCGTACGTCGGCCCCACATAATGCCACCCCAAAACATCAGGGAACCACCACCTTGCTGCACTCGCTGGACAGTGTGTCTAAGACGTTCAGCCTGACCAGGGTGCCTCCAAACACGTCTCCGACGATTGTCTGGTTGAAGGCATATGCGACACTCATCGGTGAAGAGAACGTGATGCCAATTCCGTGGGGTCCATTCAGCATGTTGTTGGGCCCATCTGTACCGCGCTGCATGGTGTCGGGGTTGCAAAGCTGGACCTCGCCATGGACGTCGGGAGTGAAGTTGCGCATCATGCAGCCTATTGCGCACAGTTTGAGTTGAAACACGACGTCCTGTGGCTGAACGAAACGCATTATTCAACATGATGGCATTGCTGTCAGGGTTCCTCCGAGCGGCAATCCGTAAGTAGCGGTCATCCACTACAGTAGTAGCCCTTGGGCGGCCTGAGCGAGGCCTGTCATCGACAGTTCCTGTATCTCTGTACCTCCTCCATGTCCGAACAACATCGCTTTGGTTCACTCTGAGACGCCTGGAAACTTCCCTTGTTGAGAGCCCTTCTTGACACCAAGTAACAATGCGGACGCGATCGAACTGCGGTATTGACCTTCTAGGCATGGTAGAACTACAGACAACATGAGCAGCGTACCTTCGTCCTGGTCGAATGACTGGAACTGATCGGCTGTCGTACCCCCTCCGTCTAATAGGCCCTGCTCATGCATGGTTGTTTACATCTTTGAGCAGTTTTAGTGACATCTATGAACAGTCAAAGGGACTGTATCTTGGATACAATATACACAGTCAACGTCTATATGCCGGAGATCTGGGAACCGAGGTGATGCAAAACTTTTTTTGATGTGTGTACTACAATATTAAAAATGAATTGTAAGACAAAATTACAGCTGCACTTATCACACACCAGTATTATTTAATTGTCAATGCGGTACTTTCTATCAATCGAATTTAGAAATATCACGTTTGAATTACGGGAAGCGTTGGAACAACCAGCTCTTATTTTGAATTATATCGATAGTTTCTGATATCGTTTTCGAGCGCAGTGTATCGACTAAAATCGATGTATGATTCAATATAATTCAATTTTTTCGTATAATATTGTTCGAAACCGATTGTATTCTTTTCTAAGCACTGCAATATGTGTTTACTATTGATATATATTCAAATATTAATTAAATATACAACATTAACAAGAATACTCACCAAATTTCCGATTTTGCTGCCATCTAGGAGAAGTACAACTCAACTACATCGTCGTACGCGATGACTGCTAGCGTTTTTAACGTTGTCAGCAGGTACTACTACAAGGCAAGCTAGCGTTGGCATCAAAATATCCTATAAAGTTTCACCCACTCGGTGGGGATATCACTCGGCACGCAACGTCAGAGGAGTGGTTTCCCAAGGTGGGGACATCGCTGGGCACGCAACGTCAGAGGAGTGGTTTCCCACGGTGGGGACATCGCTGGGCACGCAACGTCAGAGGAGTGGTTTCCCACGGTGGGGACATCGCTGGGCACGCAACGTCAGAGGAGTGGTTTCCCACGGTGGGGACATCGCTGGGCACGCAACGTCAGAGGAGTGGTTTCCCAAGGTGGGGACATCGCTGGGCACGCAACGTCAGAGGAGTGGTTTCCCAAGGTGGGGACATCGCTGGGCACGCAACGTCAGAGGAGTGGTTTCCCACGGTGGGGACATCGCTGGGCACGCAACGTCAGAGGAGTGGTTTCCCAAGGTGGGGACATCGCTGGGCACGCAACGTCAGAGGAGTGGTTTCCCACGGTGGGGACATCGCTGGGCACGCAACGTCAGAGGAGTGGTTTCCCAAGGTGGGGACATCGCTGGGCACGCAACGTCAGAGGAGTGGTTTCCCACGGTGGGGACATCGCTGGGCACGCAACGTCAGAGGAGTGGTTTCCGAAGGTGGGGACATCGCTGGGCACGCAACGTCAGAGGAGTGGTTTCCCAAGGTGGGGACATCGCTGGGCACGCAACGTCAGAGGAGTGGTTTCCCACGGTGGGGACATCGCTGGGCACGCAACGTCAGAGGAGTGGTTTCCCACGGTGGGGACATCGCTGGGCACGCAACGTCAGAGGAGTGGTTTCCCACGGTGGGGACATCGCTGGGCACGCAACGTCAGAGGAGTGGTTTCCCACGGTGGGGACATCGCTGGGCACGCAACGTCAGAGGAGTGGTTTCCCAAGGTGGGGACATCACTCGGCACGCAACGTCAGAGGAGTGGTTTCCCACGGTGGGGACATCGCTGGGCACGCAACGTCAGAGGAGTGGTTTCCCAAGGTGGGGACATCGCTGGGCACGCAACGTCAGAGGAGTGGTTTCCCAAGGTGGGGACATCGCTGGGCACGCAACGTCAGAGGAGTGGTTTCCCACGGTGGGGACATCGCTGGGCACGCAACGTCAGAGGAGTGGTTTCCCACGGTGGGGACATCGCTGGGCACGCAACGTCAGAGGAGTGGTTTCCCACGGTGGGGACATCGCTGGGCACGCAACGTCAGAGGAGTGGTTTCCCACGGTGGGGACATCACTGGGCACGCAACGTCAGAGGAGTGGTTTCCCACGGTGGGGACATCGCTGGGCACGCAACGTCAGAGGAGTGGTTTCCCACGGTGGGGACATCGCTGGGCACGCAACGTCAGAGGAGTGGTTTCCCAAGGTGGGGACATCGCTGGGCACGCAACGTCAGAGGAGTGGTTTCCCACGGTGGGGACATCGCTGGGCACGCAACGTCAGAGGAGTGGTTTCCCACGGTGGGGACATCGCTGGGCACGCAACGTCAGAGGAGTGGTTTCCCACGGTGGGGACATCGCTGGGCACGCAACGTCAGAGGAGTGGTTTCCCACGGTGGGGACATCGCTGGGCACGCAACGTCAGAGGAGTGGTTTCCCACGGTGGGGACATCGCTGGGCACGCAACGTCAGAGGAGTGGTTTCCCAAGCCGGTGATCGATCACTGCTCGACACGCAATGTTAGAAGAGCGGTTTCCCAAGCCTGCGATTATCGTTAAAAATATAAATAAAAAGTAAAATGATAATCGATTGAAGTAATAATGTATGGGCATAAACGAAAAAGACTTTACCGATGTACAGAACTATATTTTGACAAATGATATTGCAACTTTTCAGTCGGTCAACACAATCCTAATCCCAATTACTGGGACATCAATTAGTGAACAGGTATTTTAGGCTTATTTATGTATACGGTACTTTACCACTCATATCTTAATACAGGATTGGCAACTCTATTATTGAAAACTCATAATTAAATCCCGATAAAATGCAAATTATTTTGCATCGTGTTGATTTGTGGTTATCTGTTGTTTACGAAATGGCCAGCGATCATCTCTGCCGATTTGAAATGAAAACAATCCCGGTGATGATTGCCAGTGAAGAGAGTTACGCTGGCGCACTGCTGAAGCGAAATCAAGCCTTCATGCTCACCTTGAGGACCGTTTCGATTATCTACTATAACTCAGCTAGAGATACATATTCCATACCATTCTACAGTGTACATTCTGTGTTGTGGGCTAGCCGTGCATCCCCGATCGTATGTTTATAGGGAATTAATTTGTTCGAAGCCCAAACAAGAATCATCCCTCAAACTCTGTCCTCGTATTTTAGAATCACCCTGTACAAAATCTGTTGTCCAGTTAGCACAATTTAACAAGCAGAGAAGGAAGATATCACACGTGGACAGGTGCGGATCTAGAGTTTGGCTTTGGAGGAGGTCAGAGAATCGAAATTGTTAAGAAAAATGGTATCACTAAAACGCAATCACAAAATAACCAAACGTACAAAACCAGACAAATTTTTTGCAAGCTACATGCATAGAAATTTGATGTGTTTAGTGCATCAGAAATATTCGTACAAATTGCAACGGCGTGTTTTGCGACTTTTACATCGAGCTTCGAAAAGTATCAAGGTACGGCAAGTCGAGTTGGTACCGACAAAGAGAGAAAGTCACAGCTTAAATTCCCAACCAAGCTTGCAGTTTGGACGTCGGCAAAATTTTTTGGTGCGAAAAAAGCCCCGAATTCCTATCCGTGTATATATATGACAAACAAAAATGTATTTTTTTATAAACCAATATATACTCGGCACAACAATTAGCGGGCCACTTTTCAATGCATTTTAATTGTCAAGTGGCCCCTTAATTGTTGTGCCAAGTATATAAAAAGAGTTGTGTAAGAAAACCCGTCTATTTCGTTTAGTAAATTTATAGTTGATTGTTGCATACTATTATTATTGCTGTAGATAACATATCCAATTCCACCAAAACATAACCTACATTATATACACTAGATTTAGTCTCCGTTGGGGGGGTCATGGCCCCCATGACTACCCCCCTTGAATCCGCGCCTGCATGTGGATGAGACAAATGAACAGTCTCATGATTATCTCGGCTGATCAGGTAATGGGAGTTGGTCACAGCTGTTGAATGTTAAGCCGTTCCTTAACGAGAAGATTGTTGGTTGGTCAAGTGAAGAGTTCAGTCGAGATGTCAGTGGCTTGGTTCATGCGGTAAGTATTTCTATCTCCAACCTCCGTTGCAAGGTGTTAATTGTAGTCTACAAGAAGCACGTCAGTTACTTTGCGATGATTAAAACGTCTTTGACTCATAGGTCATATTTAGCATCAATTCGCCAGGCATAAGGATGTGCCAGTTTAGTCATTGGCAGCTTAAAAGTGTTTATTTGTCGATCATCTTCATGTAGTGTTACAGGAGGCTTTCACTGCTGAAGACCGCGACCGAGGAACTCTGATTGGGAGCGAGTTTCTCTTGAACTACTGTATGAAAGGTTTTCTGTTTTAGCGAATATTTTGGCTATCTTAAGGGCTTATTTTCATGAATATTTTTATATTTTTTGTGAATTGCTTCTGAAGATGGGAGTTCATGTGCAGCAAATGGTTTTCCCCCGACTAATCTGACTATTGCGCACCTCGATGCTACTTTTTTTTTGTTCCAGCCTGGTGTTGGTAGCACTGGTCTACGGGGATGGGGGATGTCCCTTTGGGGAGAATATTCACCTGCTCCAAACCACTGATAACACGACGTGCACTGGAGTCACTAATCACGCGCCATTTGACGTGGCCATTGCCACTTGCTTCACTGGGTTGGATCTCAAGACCAACCCTGTGGTGTTCCCTCGGTAAGTGTCTCAACCAGAGGCGACCACAGCCCCTCCAACCAGCAAGCGCTTCTGACATGCATGCTTTCTGAAAACTATTCGGCGTGACTACCCCCTCCCTGTTATAACCCCAGCCTCAGGTGCACATCACAATGAAGTTTCCCTCTGGTTTTGTTTGACATGCACGCTTGCTCATGTGTTTGTGATTATTACAAAGTTTCAATTTGTTTGCTATAACACGGGTAGATTCGTAGAGATTGAGAATCGGTGACTTACTTCGGATGATCGCCATGTTGGATTGTTCTATATGAATACCATATGGTTGTGCACCGGTAGATGACGATTATTGCGTTGGTTGATAATAATAAAGTTCACTTCGATCGCATGATTAGGACACAAGAAATAAAAACTTAATCTTTAAATTACGCACAGCCAGCATCTTGAGGTTATGAAAACAATTGAATGAAATTAGATGCTAGTAGATTAAATCCTGTATAAACATTTACCGTAACAAGTTTCATTGCGCTCAGATGAATAAGGCGCGAGAACATTCTTTTTAAATGATTTGACTTCGCTTGTCCGCCATGTTGGTTTTGTACTTAACAGGGGTTTGAAAGTTACACAGGTGAACGTATAGTGGTATCTTCTATAACTTTACAAAATTTCAAGGTGATATCTGTTAGTTTCGAACATATAGAATGCCAGTGAAATATTTGGCGAGGCCACCATGCTGGACTGGTGAAGTGTTTTAAAATTTGAAAGGCACGACCGAGGTCGGACAAGGTAGTAGTATGTCCTTACCGATATATATACAGTACTAGCAGTAGTGCCAGGCTTCACCCGGTGGATATATTTTTTTGTGGATGATAATGGATACTACTACAGAACTGGCACAAGGTACTTAAACTAACAGAAAAATAAACAAGAAGTTCCGTGACGAACTAAAGAGCCTACTTTTCATGCCAATGATTATTCTACAGTATATGAACCTATCTAGAATAATGACGAAATTAAGTTGACAATATCGAAATGTCTAATTAGTTCGAAATATTCCTGGTATAATGTAGCCTAATAGAGCACTACAGTTGGCAGCCCTGGTGACTGAATATATTCTTAGTTCCATCTCTTAAGGTACAGAATACAAAATTTGGTTGAAGTCCAATGGATATCATGGACGTTACGTGCAGTTAAACATTGGATCTAACAGCGCGCGTAAAATCATGTTGGCAACAATGACATACAGGTGTTGGTCAGAAATAATCTGAAATAATATGATCTATTGTTGTGTCAATTTTGAATGAAATCCATCTGTTAGTATAGAAGTTACATGCATTTTAAAATTGGACCTATCAGCAGGCTTAGAATCATGTTGGCAGCACTGGCGTAAGCCTATATTAGTTACTCCACATTAATCTAGAATGCCAGGTACTATACGTGTGCAAAGTTTAGAGCTATTGACTTGCATACTTTCTGATATATTGATATTAGGGTAACAAAAATAGAGACAGCATTTATTAACAGTTGGCAGCCCTGGTTACTCTTAAGAATCGGCATGGTTTTATATGTTATGGTACACCTAGCACACACGAAATTTGGTTGAAATCCAAATGATAGTATAGAAGTTACATGCATTTTAAAATTGGACCTATCAGCAGGCTTAGAATCATGTTGGTCGCACTGACGAATATAAGTTACTACAAATTAATATAGAATGTCAGGTACTATACGTGTGCTTAGTTTAAAGCTGTCGGCTTGCATACTTTCTGATATATGGGTATTTGGGTAAAAAAATGAGAGCATTTATTAACAGTTGGCAGCCCTGATGGCTCTTAAGAATACACTCAGTCATATCTGTTTATGTACACATAGCACATACGACATTTGGTTGAATTCCAATTGATAGTGTGGAAGTTATATGCATTGAAAAATTGGACCTATCAGCAGGCTTATAATCATTTTGGCAACACTGTCATGTATAGTCTCCTGGAAATTAAACTGCAATATTATTATCTATACGTGTGCCAATTTTGAAATCGCTCCCATTCATACCTTCCAAGATATCCAACATGGAGCAAAAATTTCAATTGCGATTTTTCAGGAGTTGGTAGCACTGACATCATTTTCAAATATGGCCGTGAGATATTCAGGTATAGATCTTTACTCCTACCAAATTTTGTTTCGATTGCTGCAGCCGTTTAGGAGTTGATAGAGGGTGGGGGTGAGGGGATACACACACACACACACACAGCCAGACAGACGGACAGACATACAGACAGACACACATTTGTCCGATCTCATAAGTCTACTTTTTCCTCATTTTTAGCCTACTTTCGATTTTTGCAAAAAACGAAAGTAGACTTATGAGATCAATACAGGGCGAAAAAAGTGTGTCTGTCTGTGTGTGTGTATGTGTGTGTGTGCGTCTGTGTGTGTGTGTATGTGTGTGTGTGTGAGTCTGTGTGTGTGTGTGTCTGTGTGTGTGTGAGTGTGTGTACTCTGAATGTCTGTCCCCCCCCCCTATCAATTCGAACACGGTGAATGCGAATTGAACGAAATTTGGTACAAAGGTAGCACTAGCAAAGGACACCTCAGTGTCATGTTTTATATAGCCGCCATCTTTACTAAAACTGAATGGCGGCCACTCAAACGTTCAAAACGTAAAATCAAATAACGACTAACCAAATCATCCGATCTCTACCAAATTTGGTAACAACATACCTTCGTATAGGATGCGTCTTGTGACCAAACTACAAGGTCGTCCGCCATACCATTTCAGGATGGCGGCCGTGCGAATTATGCAAACTTTATAATCCATATCATGGGACCCACCAGTTCCGATTATCGAGCCGAGAATCGTTTTAACTGTTCTAAAGGAAGAGGCACGTTCGAAATTAAAAGTTTATTTTGTAATAGTATAGTGCAGACGTGATTTTAAAAAGCTGAGCTGATTCAGTAATAAGACAAGATGGCAGCGGATATCTTGTGCCTGACTTATATTTCACTAATTTGAGTATTGCATGCAATATAGCGTACTGATACAAAATAAATAAACTTTGTATGAAATGCTTTATATATAAATAATATACTCCAGTGATGAAATCGTTTAGTGTAAATCATTATTTGCTAACAAGTTCTATGTAAGTCATTTTATATAGAACGATATTCGTTGACACAATTAGCTCAGTGGTAGAGCGTTAGCCTATCGCTCAAATGCCTATGGTTCAAACCCGATCAGAGCTAGGTTTTTTGCTTGAAATGTTATATGTTTATTGTTTTGTAATGACTCAGATGTTTTAAAATTAAGCGTTATATTGTGCATATTATGGTGTAAAATATATATTTAATTAAAACATAATTCGCCAGCAGATTTACTCGAGACATCTAGCTGCCAAAAAGGTAACTGCTCGCCGACCTACTTATTAACTTCCAGATTTTATTGAAAAGTTTCTTCTTCTGGCCGCTAGAATGCACTCGCTCTGTTAGGATTATATTGTTCGATATTTCACCACTAGATGTCACGACTAGTCTACGTGGGGCTCCATTGATTACTATACCATTGGCATTCTATGCGCATCGAATTTGAAGAATGACAAGATGATACTACGATACATTTTTACTTTTTATTTTAAAGGGTTTGTAACAGCCTATTTTGCGTTACTTGAAAATGTTATTTGAAGTAAAGAACAAAACGATTTCACATAGTAACTGAATTCAAGCCGTTGGTGTTAGTTCAGGTTATTAATTTCTACTTTTATTTCAGGCAAATAGCAATCGAAAATATCCACATAGTTTGTATACACACGTAGGGTCATGGAAAGATTTGTTAATTCAATTAGGGTTGTGAAAGCCATGCACAACCAGACGTGTAAAGACATGCCTCAACTCAAAGCTGGATGTTGCCCACGGCAGGTCGTATATGTAATAATAATAATAATAATAATAATAATAATAATAATAATAATAATAATAATAATAGTAATAATAATAATAATAATAATAATAATAATAATAATAATGTTATTGGTTTTACATCCCTTTTAACTACTGCTTCTTTTAGAGACACCGGGGTGCCGGAATTTTGGCCCGAAGGGGATCTTTAACGTGCCAGTAAATGTACTGACACGGCTCCCTCACATTTGTGCACCCTCAAATGCCAGCTGACTGCGCCAGGATACGAACCTGCAACCTAGGGCCCAGCAAGCGAGAACGTTACCGCTGAGCCACGCAGCCAGTCCGGTCGATTATGTCTCCAGATCCATAACATTCTTGATATACTTCTTATCTTTCTTTCTTCAATGATGGTAGCAGTTTTTATCTAGGTTGTGGCGTTTGGTAGAGGTAAATCGTTTCTAAGGTCTTAAACAAAGAATAGTTCTATTATACTCTTTGATAATAACAACGAATTATAACTATACTCATACATTTAGGAGAAAGTAGGCTATATGTTCTTTACTGAACATCTTGTTGCAAAATGTGAAAAGTAGGCTAAAAAATAAACATATAACTTTTCGTGGTGTTAGTGGGGGTGATAAGTGTACAGTATAATGAACGTAACATTCAGGTCATATTCCTGTAATGATAATGATAATAATGAATTCGGAAATGGCTATTTACTAACAACAGTACTGACACACATAATTTACAAACGAATTGAAGAATATGATTAGAAAGAGGAGTAAGTGAAACAAAAGACTCTCTCTAGGGCCTATCGCATTGGCTGTTAGAAAAGTAGAGGACAGTGTCGTCTTTTGTCGCATAGTGCCGTTGGAAAATAATCAGAGCACTTTGGAAAACTTCGGCTGTCCCAAACTCCTGAGGTAGCCTAGAAATAGTGTCATTTATCGCCATAGCGCTGAAGGATAAGGATCGGAGTAAATGAAAGTAAATTTGAAAGCACCACCGCTTATTGCAGCTGATAACGTCAATGTACTGCACCAACACCATCGCACTTATACAGAGCCATAATATTTTCATGATGGTAACTCTTTTTAAGGGGCCTACGAAATCTTTTTGTACTAATTACTCCCAGTGACTGCAATTTATAAGCAGAGCAAGATGTGACTATTTTCACAATTCTGCACCAGAAAACTGGTAGGGCGACGAGATGCAGCCCGAATTGCCAACCTACAATAGACTTATTAAAATATTCTTCCAGTTACACTACTACGGACATGAATGGTTCTAGGGCCTTAGAACTGTCGCATAATGCCGAAGGAAAATAATCAGAGCACTTTGGAAAACTTTGACTGTCCCGAGCTCCTAAGGCAGCAATAGTGTCATTTATCGCCATAGCGCTGAAGGATAAGGATCGGTGTAAATGAAAGTAAATTTGAAAGCACCACCGCTTATTGCAGCTGATAACGTCAATGTACTGCACCAACACAATCGAAACTTATACGGAGGCTTAATATTTTCATGTTGATAACTGATTTAAGGGGCATAAGAAATCTTTTTGAACTAATTACTCCCCGACTGCAATTTATAAGCAGCGCAAGACATAACTATTTTCCCAACTCGGCACCAGAACACTGGTAGGGGCGACGTGATGCAGCCCGAATTGCCAGCCAACAATAAACTTATTAAATATTCTTACAGTTACACTACTACAGACAAATGGTTATAGGGCCTTAAAACTTGGTTTTCAAGTTCATTTCTTCTCTTATTTTAAATGTAGGGAATGGAGACGGTTGTCCAAAATATCAAGTGGACAGTGTTACCAGCAGGGTTTCGAAGGGTGAGTATGT
This sequence comes from Meconema thalassinum, assembly GCA_946902985.2. Lineage (NCBI taxonomy): Eukaryota > Metazoa > Arthropoda > Insecta > Orthoptera > Tettigoniidae > Meconema > Meconema thalassinum. The sequence goes on along the minus strand of OX336393.1, from coordinate 160,602,505 downwards.
AAAATTTGGTGCAATTAGGTGAAACAGTGTGGATTTGTGCTAAAGGGCCAAAATGCAGGGAATTGAGTGGTCTGTCCAAAATTTAAAGTGGACAGAGTTACCCGCAGGGTTCCAAAGGTTAAGTATACACAAATTGGTTGGGATAGCTGAGATGGTGTCGATTTGTGCCAAGGGGCCTAAATGCAGGGAAAGGAGTGGTCTTTCCTAAATTTCAAGTAGACATTGTTACTCGTCGGGTTCCAAAGGTTAAGTACATTAAGTTTGGTTCATATCGGTGAAACGATGTAGATTTATGCCAAAGGGCCCAAATGCAGGGAATGGAGTGGTCTGTCCGAAATTTCAAGTAGACAGTGTTACTCGTCGGGTTTCAAAGGGTAAGTATGTAAAATTTGGTTCAGATGGGTGAAACGGTGTATATTTTCGCCAAAGAGCCTAAATGCAGGGAATGGAGTGGTCTGTCATAAATTTCAAGCAGACAGTGTTACTCGACGGGTTCCAAAGGGTAAGTATGTAACATTTGGTTCAAATCGGTGAAATGGTGTGGATTTGTGCCAAAGGGCCTAAATGTAGGGAATGGAGTGGTCTGTCTTAAATTTCATGTAAACAGTGTTACTTGCAGGGTTCCAAAGGGTAAGTATGTAACATTTGGTTCACATCGGTGAAACGGTGTAGATTTGTGCCAAAGGGTCTAAATGCAGGGAATTGAGTGGTCTGTCCGAAATTTCATGCAGACAGTGTTACTCGCAGGGTTATAAAGGGTAAGTTACAAATTTTGGTTCATATCGGTGAAACGGTGTAGATTTTTTCCAAAGGGCCTAAATGCAGTGGTCTGGCCGACATTTCGTGTAGACAGTGGTACTCACAGGGTTCCAAAGGATAAGTATATGAATTTTGGTTCAGATCGATGAAACGGTGTAGATTTGTGCCAAAGGGCCTAAATGCAGGGAATGGAGTGGTCTGTCCGAAATTTTAAAGTGGACAGTATTACCCGCAGGGGTCCAATGGGTAAGTATACCAATTTTGGTTCATAGCGGTGAAACGGTGTAGATTTGCGTAAATAACAGAGAAACCAACATTGAGTTATAAATATACTGTATAGGCTATAGATATATCCAAGCAAAATCTGGTATAATAATAATTTTGTCTAAAAAAATAATAATCAGAAAACTATTTTCAGGAAACATGTATTATGATGATATGTTAAACAAGTAGTTCTATGAAGAACTAGATAGCCTATCGTCATATATTCTTTTGCCTCTATGAACATACCGAATGTTTGTTTGATTGCTGCAATAGATTGGTAGAATTTGAGAACCGTCTAAATATTTCTGATGGTCACCATGTTGGATTTTTATATACTGTATGTAGGCCATAGAGTTCTGTACTATTAGATGGAGATTATCGCGTAGGTTTATTATTCAAACTTCAATCGTATAATTAGGACACAAGAAATACAAACGATATTTTAAAATTTCACATAGCCGCCATCTTGAGGTTATGAAAATAATTGAAATAAATTAGATGTCAGTGGATTCAAATTTGTATACGCATTTACAGTACCAAGTTTCACTGCGCTCGGAGAGTTAAATTGCGAGAAACGTTCATTTATTTATTTAAATTTCGCGTCACCGCTATGTTGTATTTGTGCTGACCAGGTTTATGAAATTTCAATAAGTGAACTTATGTTAATAGCTTTTATCAAATTAAAAAAAAATCTGTTTGATTGCTGTCATAGATTTGTAGATAATGAGAACATTCTAAATAATTCGGATGGTCACCATGCTGGATTTTTATATATGTAGGCCCTTCGGAGGGGAACTAAAGCTGGCGGTCCCATGTCATAGATTTATGGCATGTAAAGGAACCTTCCACTAATTACACTTGTGTGAAGATACATTATAGGTTAGATTTGATTAACGCTCTTAGGTTCCAACGTTCGTCGCTAGGAGCTGACTGCGGTGGCATCTAGTAACCAAGTTCTGAGCTAGTTATTGACGGTGGCGTTTGGTAGCAAAAGTAGGAACTTCTTGAAAATTGAATGTCTGCAGTCATTACATGAATTAAAATACTGGGTGAGTTAGCCGTGGTCGTTACGGCATGGCTGCTGGCAGTCGCTCACATCCGGGAGGCGAGGAGGTTCAAATCCCCCCACCGGCAACCTTGAAGATGGTCTTCTGTGGTTTCCCAGCTTCCTTCCAGGCAAATGCCGGGGTTGGTCCCTAACTATAGGCCACAGCCGCTACCTTCCAACTCCTCGTCCTTACATTCAAACTTTCCTCCCCAGACAACACTCCACACCCGACGGTATTTGTAGCTCACCCAATGAGTGTCCGCTTAGAAGCAGCTACAAATTGGCGAGCCGAACATGTCCTCGGACACTCCCGGCACTAAAAGCCATGCGCTAAAAAGTTAAAAAACTTGAATTGATTAAAAACAGATAACACACACTAATACAGCCATAACAATTAACACCATTTATCAGACAGATTCTATACACACCCAAAGTACATGGGGCTTCATGACCGCGTTATCGCAGCCCCTAAACTGAGGAACCAACCAACCAACCAACCAACCAGAGTTATGTATTATTAGATGACGATTATTGCGTAGGTTCACTATTCAAACGTTGACTTCGATCGCATGATTAGGACACAAGAAATAAAAAGTTAATTTTAAAATTTCGCACAGCCGCCATCTTGAGGTTATATAAACAATTGAACTCAATTAGATTTCAGTGCATTACAATGTGTATAAATATTGGCTGTACCAAGGTTCACTGCGCTGGGATGGTTAAATCGTGAGAAACGTCTATTTAAATGTTTCAACTTCGCTTGGCCGCCATGTTCGTTTTGTACTAAACAGGTTTCTGAAAGTTACATCGGTGAACTTCTAGTAGTGCCCTTTATCACCGTACAAAATTTCAGGGTGATATTGGTAGCAGTTTCGGAGATATAGTATGCCGGTGAAATATTTCACACAGCCGTCATGTTGGATTAGTGAGACGTAATAAAATTTGAAGGGCACAGTCGGGATCGGACAAAATAGTTCTATGTCCTTACCGAGTTTCATTGATATAGCTCCAGACGATTATATTTTATTTGGGGGAGTGGGGGGACACACACACGCGCACGCATACACACACACTCACACGCACATACGCACAAAAGGTGAACTCATAAGCCTATTTTTTCATAGATGAAAATAGGCTAAAATGTACATTTATCATATGTGAATTGCAGTCAATGGCCATAGCAGGGCATTTCAATTGAACGCCCGTAAGTTCCCCAACAAGTTCAATTTCAAGTAGTTCCAACGCCACTGTCACTGACATCCAGCGGCGAACTTGAACTTGGAACTTGATAGAGCGTTTCTGACCAAATAACCTACAGATTTTGTCTACACCCTACCAATTGTAGTGGTAGGTTCTTTTACATGGGCCTGCTGGCTTTACTTCCCCTCCAGTGTAAGGCATAGTGAAGGATTTTTAACGCTCTTAAAAATCCGGCGACTTCGGCCAGGTTCGAATCCACGATCTTGGGCATAGCAATTCAGTATGCTACCGACTACGCCACCGAAGCCGTTTAAATGTACATTTATTAAACAATATTTAAATATTCCTCAAGGCAATGTTTGTTTAATTAAACGTTTCACGAAACGCAGTTAGTAAGAAAGCGATTAAACGTAGCTCTAGTAAGAACCCTTGACATAAAGAATCTAAGCCGAGAATTCTACCTGGCAGTGACTGCTTTAGATAATAATAATAATAATAATAATAATAATAATAATAATAATAATAATAATAATAATAATAATAATTTAATTTAATTTATTTATTAAATACTATTTATGTTACATTATTGTGATATGTCTCACGAATCTGATGACAGTACAGATTATCTGTGAGACATATTAATTATTATTTACAACATATATATAGATAATATTTCAGTACAAGAGTGCATGCATTTTTTTTGTAATGTTAATGATAAAATATTAATGTAAATAATTAAAGATACAAAAAATTACACTATGGTAGTTATATTAATAAATTTATCTTATGAGTTAATGTTTGGTTAAGTAATATTTTTTAATGCGACTTATAGCTAGTTGTTTGCTGTTAATGTTTGTCAGTCCAGGTGGTAGTTCATTAAGTAGTGATGGTATAATATAATTTAGTCTCTTGAAACCATAGCTATTTATACATAAAGGTTTAACATGTTTAGTACTTGTTATGGCTCTTGTTTGTATGTTGTGAGAGACCTTATGCCTGAATCTTGGATCATGGTAGTAGAGATTCAGTACAGTAATTTGAAACAACTCTTTAATATTAAAATAAGGGATATCAGTGAAATATTTAAAGAACCTGTTTTGGCTATCTTGAAGATTATTAATTAAAGTTGTGTTTTGATTTCCCCAAGCTGCTATAGCATATCTTAATTTGCTTTCAATGAGAGCACTGTAAATTGTTTTGTAAGTTTTCCTATCTACATAAAATCGGAGATTGTAGAAGGTGTAGAGGTTTGCTCTTAGGTTTTTTATTATGTTTACTGTGTGTGTGTTCATTTTAAAGTGTTCATCAAGGGTAATTCCTAGGTATTTTTGTGTCGAAGTACTATTTATGAAGGTGTTACATTTGCAACCTGCCAGGATGTTTTGGTGTATGCATGATAAGCTGTGGTGCGTTAGTTTGTATTTTTCTTGTGTGAAGTGATCAACTCTGATGTGCATTATTTTAGATTTGGTTGTATTTATATACAAATTATTGTCATGACACCATCTTGTGATGTTATTGAAGTCTTCTTGAAGTCTATCAAAAGCTGTTTTTTTTAGAGTCTTTATGTATGGTATATGTAAGCCTCCGTGGCTCAGGCGGCAGCACGCCGGCCTCTCACCGCTGGGTCTGTGGTTCCAATCCCGGTCACTCCATGTGAAATCTGTGCTGGACAAAACGGAGGCAGACAGGTTTTTCTCCGGGTACTCCGGTTTTCCCTGTCAAAATTTCATTCCAGCAACACTCTCCACTATCATTTCATTTCATCTGTCAATCATTAATCATTGCCCTAGAGGAGTGCGTCAGGCCTCGGCAGCCGGCACAGTTCATATCCTCGCCGCTAGATGGGGGCTTCATTCATTCCATTCCTGACCCGGTCGGAGACTGGAAGCAGGCTGTGGATTTTCATTTTCATGTATGGTATATATAGTGGTGTCATCAGCATAAATAAATATTTTACTGTGTTTAATGGCTTCATTCATGTCGTTTACGAACAGGTTATATAGTGTAGGTGAGATAATGCTGCCTTGAGGGATACCTTGTGTTCCTTCTACTGCGTCACTGATAGTGTTATTGACCATAACTGCCATTTCCCTGTTTTTCAGATAGCTTTCAAATAGTTTGTAAGTCGTGCCTCTTATTCCAATATCGTGTAATTTAGCAAGTAGTTTATTGTGATTTATTGTGCCAAATGCTTTAGAAAAGTCAAGAAAAAGTACCATTATGTGATTGTTCTTATTTAAGGCATTATTTATTACATTGGCAAATTCAGCCAGGAGTAGTTCAGTACTTTTCCCCTTCCTAAAACCGTATAGGTGTCCCTTTAAAATATCATATTTATTTAGGAAATTCTTCAATCTCTTATCCAAGCATTTTTCCATTATTTTGTGGAGGATTGATAAAATGCATATTGGTCTGTAGTTGCCAAAGTCTAAGTGATCGCCATTCTTATATATTGGTTTAATAATTGTGTATTTCAGATATTTTGGTATTATGCCTGATTCGAATATCTTGTTTATGAGATGTGTTATGATTGGTATAGTTTTTTTGGATGTTGCCTTTATGTCTTTCAAGCGTATATTGTCTACCCCAGGCGATTTGTCTGTTTTTAATTCCTTAATTATGTTTTCTATTTCATATTCATCAGTTTCAAGTAATGTAAAGGAATTCATTAATGTGTTTCTATTTGATTGCCATATGTTGATACTACAGTTATGAGCTAGGCTGTTTATTTTTTCACTAAAGGTATTGATGAATTTATTGACTATCACTTCGTTAGTATAATGTAATATTAAATGTTTGTTTATGACTTCATTGACAGTTTGTGTTTTCCGACCTGTTATATCATTAATGACTTTCCACATTCCTTTATTATCGTTTTTGGAACTATTTATCTTATTTTTATAATATTGATGTTTTGTTTTGTTTATTAGCTTATTTAATTTGTTTCTGAAAGCTTTGTTTCATTTTTTATTGTAATATTATCCTTGTTTCTGAGCATTGTTTTGTAAAGTCTGTCTCTTTCCTTACATTGTATTTTTAGGTCATAAGTGAACCATTGTTTGCTTTTTCTGTGTTTACGAGTTGTTATGTAAGATGCTTTTTGGTAGATTTCCTTAAATTTGGTTGTTATATTGTTATATATGTCATTAGGATTTTTTAATTCAAGGCAATCTGTCCAGTCTGTGTTGTTAAGGCTTGTATGTATTATAATATCGTTCATTAGCGTAATGTACGATTCATTATCTTGTAATTGTGTCTTATCATTTTTTGGCCAAATACCTGCATATGTTATGTAGTGGTCAGAGATATCTGATTGTATGACTGCAGAAGTATATTGATCTAGTCTGCTACGATAGTATATGTGATCAATACATGATCTCGAGTCTAAATTTGGATCATAACGAGTACATTGAGTGATAAGTGGTAGGAAACCATGAGTTGCCGTAATATTTGTATATTTGATAGCTGATAGACTGATGTCATTAGATAAAGTATCAATGTTGATATCTCCTAAAATGGCGTATTCGCTGTACTTACTAGTGTGTTGTGTTATATGTGTCTCCAGTTCATCAAGAAAGTCATTTATGTTAGTGCTAGGTGGTCTGTAAATGCATGTTAATCCAATCCTTTTGTTCATGTGAAGTATTTCTATTACCATTGATTCATGAGTATTGGAAATGTATGAATTGTGTGTTCTAATAGCCATGTTGTTCTTTACATATATGGCTATGCCTCCTCCTTTACGATTTGTTCTATTACAAAATACAACATTAAAATTATCCAACGTAAATAGGTAATTATTAGATTCAAGTATGTTAATTTCTGTTAAGCAAATAATATCCAGATCATTAATTTTCTTGCCTAAGGTTATGGTTAAATAATCCCAGTTTTTTGATATAGATTGAATATTTAGAGAGAGGATATTGATTTCAGCATTATTTCTAGTCTTATTACCATTTTCGATGAAATCGGGTATATTGAGAAATGTGAGTTCATTTTGTATTTCAGAAACATTTATATTGCTGTCCCAACTGTTCATAATATCAATTAATATAATAATTCAATAATAATTCTTTCTTTTTGGCGGGGGGGGGGGGGGGGGGGGGTACCTAATTTTGTTAATGTCTTCCTCACGGGAGATTCTCAATATACCAGATTCGTCGTTTTTTCGCGCTAGTATTTTGCCGTTTTTAACCCAAATGAATTTCCAGTTATTTTCTCTGGCCTGATTTTTAGTTTTCCATAGTAGCTCCCTGTAAAATGAGGTTAGACTTTCGTTAATGAAAAACCTAGATTTAGTGTTCCCATGAGTGAGGAAATTTTGTCCTTTTCTTTTCTGTAAAAAATCATTCTTTTTGGATATGGAGTTGAATTTTACCACTATTGGGGGGATTTTGTTCTTTCTTAGCAGTGGGGCCTGTAAACTTCCTCTACATCAAACATGTTTAGATCTACTTCTAGAGTCTCAGCAATTTTGTGGACGATTTCATCCAGGCATTCATCTTTCGCGCGTGGCACTTCACATATTTCAATGTATTGTTGCCTACCGTTCTGTTCCATTGTGTGCACTTTCTCGTTTAGATCTGATATTATTTTGTCTTGTAGATTCTTTTCGTCTTTTAGGGTTTTTTATTTCTGCTGTAAGTGATTTCAGAAGAGTTGCATTTGACTTAGTTTCCTTAATCAACTCATCATATTTCTGCGCAATAAAGTCGGCACTTTTTACACTTTCACTCACTTGGTTTTTCAGTTCACTAATCTGCTTCTTTAATTCTAAAAACATACCTTTGATATCCGATGCGTGTATTATCTCCGTGTCCGGTGTTGAAGGTGGAGTCGCTGTGTCATCAGTGTTGGCAGCAGCTGGTAGGGTCATCGTTCCACCGCTTGCGACAATAGATGCTGACGTTGTCTTCTTGAAGCTACGGCACTGTGGACACCGCCATGACTCCTTAGCTTGTTTTGCCATACCTTTCCACGTACGTACAGTTACGGTTGTACATTCATAATGATATTTCCCTTTGCATCCTGTGCAGTATACATAGTCACCATCACTTGGGAGTCCTTCTTGACAGCGGTCGCAAACCATTTCCTTGCTATACTTAACTTTTAATAATAATAATAATAATAATAATAATCATAATAATAGTAATGTTATATCCGGCCCCGTGGTGTTGGGGTAGCGCGCCTCTCTCTCACCCGGAGGCCCCGGGTTCGATTCCCGGCTCCGTCAGGGATTTTGAAACTGATGTGTGTGTGGGGGTGGAGGGGGTGGAACGGGGTGCACTCAGCCTCGTGAGGACAATTGAGTAGCTGTCTGACTGAGGCAGCGCCCCGATCACGAAAACCAAGTTTGACGGCTGAGGGGATCCGATGCGCTGATCACGCGTCACCCCAAAATCGGGAGGCCAAATGGCTGGGCAGCGGTCGCTTGGTAGGCCTAGGCCCTTCATGGGCTGTATAGTGCCAGGGGTTGACTTTTTTTAAATAATGTTATTGGTTTTACGTCCCTTTTAAATACTCTGGCTTTTAGAGACGCCAGGGTGCCAGGATTTTGGCCCGAAGAGGGTCTTTAACGTGCTAGTAAATCTACTGACAAACTGCTTTAGAATACCGTAGGTGTTACGTAGGTGTTATTGGACTAATCTAGAAAATTAGCTCGAATCACGTAGACGTCCAACATTTACAACTATGTTATTTGAAATAGGCCTTTTACAGCACAATTCTATTCTCAGTTCCAGCAGACGAGAGTTGAACCAGCAGCTACTAAAGGAGGGAGTAACGGAGGTGTGGGTGCCTGTCCGAACACCGTATGAAGATGCCGCTGTACTGCTGCACAGCAACCCATCAGACGTTGATTATAATTATCCGGCTGATATTTCGCTAGACAACGACTCAAGAGGAAGTTGCCTTGTGTACAACGTGCAGCTGGACTTATATCAGCGGAGAAACTGTGAGGAGTTCCATGTGGCGGTCTGTGAGATCGAGCCGGGGCACGTACGATATGTGGTAATACACGAACGTCGATACAGGGTATTGCTGGGTTGCCGGTAACATAGGATTCCCGAAGTCAGAAACCGCCAAAACATGCGAAAGACGTATTAATATTGCAACTTTTTAACACAATATAATCCCAATTAGGCCTACTGGCTCTTGCGAAAAAAAAAGACCAGAAAAAATTACACGTGATAATAATAATAATATTTTTTTATTATTTTATTTTTTATTTTTATTTTTTACGAGGGACTGTGGAAAATCTTCAAAAGACACTTGTGAAGGGTCCACACTCCACAGTAGTGTGGGATTCTTACCCACTAAAAACCACATCCCTTTTCCCACGATGCGTTCATCACCCCGGAACCGCTCTCGTATTACTTCAGAGTGATGTCGTGCTTACTTAGCCTTTCAGACCTCTTCTATCTTCATTTCTTCTTAAGGGCGTTTGTACGCTTCCAGATCCCGCTTTTTCTGGCGAAGGACATCCTCCGCATACACTGCTACATGATCCCATGATTGCTGGTTCCGTAACATCACAGAAATAATATTATCTGTTGTCAGTTCTCCCAATTCAGTTTCCACATATTCTCTCTTTATCATCCAATGGCCGCACACGAAGAAGGTGTGAAGTACACCATCGATGTCGTCACAATATATGCATGTTGCACCACTCGCTCCGCCTACTCTATGCAGGAATTTCCGGAAATATCCGTGTCCTGTTAGAAGTTGTGTGAGGTAATAATTGACTTCACCATGGACTCTTTCGACTCAGGTATCCAGGCGTGGTATCAGTCGCTTGGTCCATTTACCACGAGGGTCACTTTCCCATCCGAGTTGCCATCGCCTCATCCGTTGATTAAAGGCACGCTTCTTTGCACATTTCTTTCCCAGCTCTCCTTGGGTACGCCAGATTTCTTGTCGCTCCAATGCAAATAATAATAATAATAATAATAATAATAATAATAATAATAAATTTAAATGTCTTGGGGAATGGATCCAGCAAAATGGCCTTGACAAGGAAGCCATAGAAGCAAGAATCAAGAAAATGGAAGTCGCTTTTCAAACCACCCGCAACATATATAACAAAAAGTGCTTTTCTATAAACACAAAAATTCGTCACTACAACACTGTCATCAAACCAGTACCGCTATATGCATCTGAATGCCTTATCCTATCCGAGAAATGTTTGCTCGCGAAGTTAGAGAGAAAAGAAAGAAAGAAAGATCCTACACATCATACTTGGCCCAGACTACAAAAATGGCATCTACATCAGAAAATCCAGGCAAGAAATTTACTCGAGGATAGAGAAGATCACAGACACAATTCGAAAACGCAGAGTTTGCTTCTACGGTCATATGCGACGGATGATCGATTCCCGATGGACGAAACGTATCTTCAGTATATTCGACTCAAAACCAAAAACGACAATGCCATGGTATGTTAACGTCCAGAAAGATCTGAAAGAAATGGGGATACGAGCAGAAGATGCACAAGACCGAAATCTTTATAGAGCAGCCATCAAGACGTTTGGGACTTTCCGGGACGAAAAACGGACAACTGGTGCGAAATGGACAGAGGAACGTCGTGCTAAACACAGTGAGCTCATGAAGGCAATGTGGATCAAGAAAAAAATGAGCAAATGCCAGAATGTAAAATGAGGCTTATCGTGGTCCCTAGTTGGCCGATTAGCGAAATTGAATGAATGAATGAATGAATAATAATAATAATAATAATAATAATAAATCACTGGCTCGCAATCTTGAAATATTGGCATTACATCCTGGTCTACATATCACCATGCAGAAGGCCATCATCTTGGAGACCTGTTCCATTGATCGCCCGTTTCTCAATGTGCCACCGTAAAATAAGTTGGCATACCGTCTTGCAAACAAGCCAACGATATGTTGATATGTCCCACTTATGTGGCGAAATGAATGTGATTGCAATAATAATAATGCTATTGGTTTTACATCCATTTTCAACTACTGTGACTTTTAGACACCCCCCCCCTGCACCCCTGCAGGAATTTTGCCTAGAAGTGGTTCTTTAACGTGCCAGTAAATCTACTGATATGGCTCCCTCTCATTTGCGCACCCTCAAATGCCAACTATCTGCGCCAGGAGTCGATCCTGCAACCTTAGACACAGCAGGCCAGAACGGATTTAAATATATATATTTGCTATGGACTTCATAAGAGGGAGAAAACTATAGTATGACTAGTTTCACCTGTCATGCGAGCATCATCAGATAAAAATATACAAGACAAAATAGACCACCTCGTGGTGTAGCGGTTAACATTCATATCTGGCCAACCCCGGAGGTTTGGGCTCTATTCCCGGCTCTGCCAAGACATGTTAATTCTGGTGTGAGGGCTAGAACGGGGTACACACAGCCTTGTGAGGAAAAAATGAGGAGAAGACGATTCGATTCCCACCTCTGCCATCCTAGAAGTGGTTTTCCTTGGCCATCCCCCCACCTCTACTCCAGGTAAATGCTGGGATGTTTCCTAACTTAAGGCCATAGCCGCCTCCATCCCAATCCTAGCCCCAATTCACAAATACACACACTAGTACAGCCATCACAATAACACAGGTTATCAGACAAATTCCTCACACACCCAAATACACGGGGCTACATGAACAAGATGTCGCAAAGCCCCTAAAATAAGCAAAAACAAGACATAATAGCTCTACAAATCAGTACCAAACTCACAATGCCACCCACAAAAGGTCCCAGCCCCCCAAAACAAGAAGCACTCCAAAAACGTAAAAAGTGTGACAATCATTATTACGTAATAAATACTTAGTTTAGGGGCTGTGACAACGCTGTCATGTAGCCCCGTGTACTTTGGGTGTGTGTAGAATCTGTCTGATAACCGGTGTTAATTGTGATGGCTGTATTAGTGTATGTTATCTGTTTTAATTCAAGTAAGGACTGCAGACGATAATTTCAAGTAATTCCTACTTTTGCTACCAAATGCTACCATGCACGACACCTAGCTTGCGGATTTGGCTACTAGATGCCATCGCAGCCAGCACCTGGCGGCGAACGTTGGAACTAATATAGCGTTATCAATTCTAACCTACAAATTTTGGCTTCACACAATTGTAGTTAGTGAGGTTTTTTTCATGCCATAAATCTATGACATGGGACCGCCGGATTTACTTCCCCTCCGAAGGAAGGCATACTGAGGGATTTTTAACGCTCTTAAAAATCCGACGACTTCGGCCGGGTTTGAACCCGCGTCCTTGGGCATAGAAGCTCAGCATGCTATCAACTACGCCACCGAAGCCGCCCCGAAAAAATAACAATTTGTTTTAATATCTACACTGTTGTAACTGAGTAATGACGATCTAAGTATTTCGCTAGTCCCAGTAATTGGGATTATATTGTGTTGACCGATTGAAAAGTTGCAATATCAATTACATAATTTAAATTATTCATGGTGGTTCCGTATTGATATGCTTAAATAATTATTAATAAGAATTATATATCCACCTGAATCAATACTATAAAGAAATTAATTATTTAAGTTGTTGTAGGTACATGTTTCGGGGATTAATCAATTATTTTATCCCCTTCATCAGCCAATTGTAAAGCATTAACATATTCAAAACATAATAAGCGTAGCACTGACAATACGAAATTTTTTTTGCTCAAAAGTTGTACCTCACACACTAACCAAAGTCACTTGCACCACTGTGCCTTACCAAAGCCTGTGACATACACCACTGTATGACCTAAAACCAAAGACTTACACCACTGTGGACATTAACAAAATGATGTAAAGTTGACTTGCACTTCTCAAAAACATTTTTATTGAACATTACACAAAGTATAAGAATAATACAAACAATTTAATTTTTTATCACGAATGGATTCTTAATATTTTTAACATGGCAAAACGGATTCAGTCTATTTCATCAGGATTTGTGGTTTCCACAATTTCCAGAGGTCCAACATCTACAAGCTCCTCACCTTCTTCAATAGTGGTTCGCAGGGAAACGAAAAATCATGTTTCACTGGTGGAATGTATCGCAGAAGATCAAGCATATCTTTCTTTTTAGCCTCGGTAACAGGCCTTCCCCTTGGGTACAAAACATCTTGAGAAACGTTGGCCAGAGAATGTCGCCTACCGGGCCTTGCTGCCTTTAGATTTAGTTTAGAAAATGGGATATCCTCATTCACAGTTTCTTTGTAGAAGAGAGTGTAAGGTTGATCTTTCAAAATTCGTATCCATTGAATTTTCAACCAATTAACAGCAATGTTGTTCTCATTTTTCTTTCTTCGCGTGATACAATTTTCCAACTTTGCAACAGATTTGAAATCCTCTCGGCCCATTTTCGTCAACATGAATGGATTGTTCCTTCGGCACTTCAGTATGATACTGTACCAGTCGTCTGCAGTATAAATCAACTTGTTCTTGGCGTACAATTCAATTGATCCAAATTCAGAGTCGTTGGGCAGAAAAGAGTGGCCACTTACCATAAATTTGTGATGATAATTTCTGCATTGCTTTGAGGGCCCTGTATGTATTTCATGAGGTACAAAGGAAACTTAATATTACGGTTTTGGCCCGTACATGCGTCACTGTACAACACTATGTGCTTAGCAGATGACGCTCTTGCTGCAAGATGTTTGACGATACAGGAACCAATCTCTTGAGACCCACGAGAAGCGATCGTTTCATCCCAGCAGAACATGAAGCCTAAACCTGTTCCAAGTTCATGGCAGCCAAGGTTATAACAATACATATTCCGCTTATAGTAAGCCACGGACGTCGTCAAAACAGGAAATGGCAAAGCCTTTTCGAGGTCGAATGTCAGACCATAGAAAGATTCGTCTTCCCGTGCTTTCACTGTGTCCCGATCTCTAGCCTCTCTCACCTTTTCGGCTTTTCTGAGGTGTAATTCTTTTTCAGCCTTCAGCTGTGTAGATTCGTCTTCATCTTCACACACTTCAATCTTCTTGTCAAGCACATCGCATCTGGTGCACGTATCTTTGAGAGGCCGGTGGAAATGCAAATTGAACTCATTGCTAAAGGTTCGACGGTAGATGGCTTCAGAAACAGGAATATCACCTTTTTCCGTGCACTTTTCTTTGTACAGTTCATACATTGTACGTACATTCATGTCAGGAGGAAGGTATTTCCTGTTAGGGTTCTCTGATCTACTGTAGTGGGATTGATACGATGGGAAAGATGCTATGTGGTCACGCACACCATTCATGGCAGCCTCCGGTGTTTTATTTTTGGGGGGATGGCGTCCTCGGCCATCACTTCCTGGTTGTTGACCCTCTCGTACTTTTTGTATTGCCCTTGTCATTCGCCCATCCGAAACTTGAAGTGTTTGTAAGAAAAAACGCTTGCACACAGTAACGCTATTGCCTCTGACTTGGAATCTGAAGCTGTTTGAAACAGACTTTGCATTTCTCGTTGAATTTCGTGGGCGTCTTACTTTAGGTTTCTGTTGCACAATCAAACCACATAAAAATACGTTTTGTTCAGAAAAACTGCTCAGCTTCCAAAAGATGTCGAAAATTTCTCGCCTCGCCACTTCAGGTACGTTCTCCACACACTTTTTTTTACATTTACAATCAAAGTTCTGATACAGCTTACCGGCCACTTCTTTTCCTCTCGAGGACACGTACGGGAGCCCTGAATTTCGTGCTCGCTTTCGCTTTTGAGCTTTACTTCCGTGTTTTTGTCTTTTCCTCGTTCTCGGGTGAGCGTTTTCTCGATTCTCAGAAGTTCCAGCAGTAGGAAATTCGCTGGAATGGTTGCGCTGGCGTCCGCCGTCGACCTCTTCATCTCCTTCTGATTCTGAAACAACAAACATCTTGTTACACTTACTACCGAAATAAAAAACTGCAGGGGAAGCCTCGATTCAGCATCCAAAATTACGTGAAAAACGATACTCAACACGACCGTTTTCAAAAATCACAGAAAATTCACTAAAAACATCACTCTTCATGCATTTTTCTCCATTTTTCCTTTATTTTTTCCCGAACCGATTACAAAGGTGTATTATTCAGAGAAGAATAGACCAAAAGGACCTAAGGCATAATCTAATGTAAGTACTTGCTAAAAAAGTTGCAACAAAATAGGTTAGTCGGTGAGTAACTGAGAGGTGAGAAGGTGAATAGTACTTACCATCATCTCTTTCTGATGTGTTTTCTCCTTGTTCACGCTCCCATTCATCACTGGACTCCAGCTCATCCAACGGATCACTTAAACTTATTTCAGAATCCATCGTTTCTTTGAGTATTCACGCATGCACTCAACACTCGATGAAAACAATTACAACCACACTGGTGTAAGTCTGACTCACGCCACTTCAGTTATCAACAAAACAGATGATCCATTACCAGTCTAACTTGTGCTGGCATCTAACGACGACATGAGTGAAGCTCTGACTTACTCCACTTTTTCTATAAACAGTTTTTTATTTCTACATCGCATTTCTGTGCCTAAGTCAACTTCTACCGAAAATTGACTTACACCACTTTGACTTTAACCCCTTCATATATATAGGTCGTAAAATTAAAATATTGAACAAAACAAAGAAGTTGGTGACGGTGACAGTATTCAGCCTGCAGAAGCCAACGAAGATGTATGAAAACCAGTAGGCAGTGCATTTACAGTCCTGTATACAGATGGTATTAAATATTATTCGTGTTGACTGATATTAATCTCTAATTATAAAAGCCACATTGTCAAATACTATAAAGTATTTTTAGCCTACTTTTCACATTTTGCAAAAATGAGGAAAAAGTAGTCTTATGAGATCGGGCAAATGTGTGTCTGTCTGTCTGTCTGTCTGTCCTTCTGTCTGTCTGTCTGGCTGTGTGTGTGTCCCCCCCCCCCCCCTATCAACTCCTAAACGGCTGCAGCAATCAAAACCAAATTTAGTATGAGTAAAGATG
Organism: Meconema thalassinum; assembly: GCA_946902985.2. Classification (NCBI taxonomy): domain Eukaryota; kingdom Metazoa; phylum Arthropoda; class Insecta; order Orthoptera; family Tettigoniidae; genus Meconema; species Meconema thalassinum. Next base: position 160,586,310 of record OX336393.1, on the reverse strand, counting down.
TGCACCGGAATAGCTCACGTCCATATTTGAAAATGATGTCAGTGCTACCAACTGCTGAAAAAACGCACTAGAAATTTGAGCTCCATGTTGGATATCCTGCAAGGTATGCATAGGAGCTATTCCAAAATTGGCACACATGTAGATAATACTATTTCAGATTAATTTCCAGGAGGCCAACCATGACAGTGTTGCCAAAATAATTTTAAGCCTTCTGATAGGTCCAATGTTTAAATGCATATAACTTCTACACTATCAACTGGATTTCAACCAAATTTTGTATGTAATATCTGTACATAAACAGATATGACTGAGCGTATTCTTAGGAGCCACCAGGGCTGCCAACTGTTAATAATTGCTCTCTCTATTTTTTTTTATCCAAATACCAATATATCAGAATGTGTGCAAGCCGACAGCTTTAAACTATGCACACGTATAGTACCTGACATGTTTGATTAATTTTGGAGTAACTTATATACGTCAGTTCTACCAACATGATTCTAAGCCTGCTGATAGGGCCAATTTTTAAATACATGAAACTTCTATACTATCAGTAGGATTTCATCCAAATTTCGCATGTGCTATGTGTAACATATCAGATATGACTATAAGTATTCTTCAGTGCAATCAGGGCTGCCAACTGTTAATAAATGCTGTCTATATTTTTTACCCTAATATCAATATATCAGAAAGTATGCAAGCCAACAGCTCTATACTTTGCACACGTATAGCACCTGACATTATAGATTAATTTGGAGTAATTAATACAAGGCAGTGCTGACAACATGATTCTATGCCTGCTGATATGTCCAATTTTAAAATACATGTAACTTCTATACTAACAAATGGATTTCATCCAAAATTGGCACAACAAGATATCATAATATTTCAGATTATTTCTGACCAGCACACGCATGGTATTGTTGGCAACATGCTTTTACGCCTGCTGATAGATCCAGTGTCTAACTGCATGTAACGTCCATTGGACTTCAACCAAATTTTGTATTCTGTACCTTAAGAGATGGAACTAAGAATATATTCAGTCACCAGGGCTGCCAAATGTAGTGCTCTATTAGGCTACATTATACCAGGTATATTTTGAACTAATTAGATATTTCGATATTACCAACTTAATTTCGTCATTATTCTAGATAGGTTCATATACTGTAGAATAATCATTGGCATGAAAAGTAGGCTGTATAGTTCTTCACGGAACTTCTTGTTTTAAAATAATTTGATTAACACGTATATGTTTCGTTATACCAATGATAACGTCGTGAGCGTGAACAATTCTTAGAAACTATATTAACAAATACCAAAAAGATCATGGATAACATTTCAAAAGTCATTAATTTAAATAAATGAAAGGTCACAAAAGAGAATTAATAAATAATTATAGGATGTGTGAAATACGAGTACTTGGACATGGATATTCCAACCGTAAATGTTTATTATAATTATTCGAAAATTTAAATGATTTGACTAGTTCGTCAAATAATTCGATTATTGACGAAATAGTAGAGTTATTCCACTAATGCGAATATTTCGAAATTCGAATAGCTTGGATATTCGAATACTTAAAATACTTCAAATATTCGAATAAATCGAACTATTTGTACGCTCCAATCAAATATTCGTATTTGAAATTATTCGAACAATTCAAATATTTCGATGTTTGAATATGTACAGCCCTACTACTACCAGATAAACTACTACAATACTATTATGGTGTTTGAAGCCTAAGTGTAATGGATATGACGATGATCGCTTGACGATCGAAACTGGTCATCCAAGTGTATTTATTAATCGCATGTAATTTTTTTTTTCAGGATTAGGGAATAACTCATCTTATTTGGGTACAATCGTGTTGGCAGACTGAAAAGCACCAAACGTTTGTTTACTACAATACTGTAGTAGTGATTTAAATCAAATGAAAATCACAGCCTGCTTCCAGTCGACCGACCGGGTCAGGAATGAAATGAATGAAGCCCCCATCTAGCGGCGAGGATATGCACTGGAATGACAGATGAAATGAAATGACAGTGGAGAGTGTTGCTGGAATGGAATTTTGACAGGGAAAACCAGAGTACCCGGAGAATAACCTGTCTGCCTCCGTTTTGTCCAGCACAGATCTCACATGGAGTGACCGGGATTTGAACCACGGACCCAGCGGTAAGAGGCCGGCGTGCTGCCGTCTAAGCCACGGAGGCTTGATTTAAATCAAATAAATAAATAATTTAGTGTAAACTTAAACCGCTACACAGTGATCAGAATCTGATGATGGCCACTCGAGGGTCGAAACGCGATAATGTGATAATGTAATTTTTTCCAGGATTGTGTTTATATAGGCCTATATATATATATATATCTTGTACCCCTCCCCCTCCATTCATTGGGCACAATCGTGTTGACCGACTGAAGAGTTAAAAATGACAATTTTGTTTAGGCAACATTGAAAAAGAATGGCTTCAAATCTCTACAGCCCTACTACATTGTCATATCCCACACACCCTGTAGGCTATACTGTATAGTTTTATTTAGAGAGAAAACAAAGGATTCAATAACGATACAACCTTCCAATCAATTCATGTTAACGATGAAGAATTGAAGTTATTGTTTTTAATTTAGTTTATTGGTTTCAGGATATTTTGGTCATCATCCCCGTGTACTTGGGTGTGAGTTAAACGTTGTGTTTCTAAAGCGGCTGTAGTAGTATAACTATTTTTATGTTCGACCCTCTCAAAATCCAACATGTCGGACATAAACACAACATCGAACTATAATAAATTACCGACATGGAATACGCACCGTCCATATGTTCGCGTAAATAAACTGGCGAATATGAGACAAGAAATAACACTGTGCCTTAATATCACCAACAATAATTTCTACACAGCGCATTATCTTGAAACGTCTCCGGTGACAATATTACTGAGGGGCGGCAGATGTAAACATATGGCCTGCATATGGCATTGCAAGCACACAGAGCGCATGCGTCGGTCGTTCAGAGATCTTGAAAGACAGAGATATCATACATAGCGCTCGCTCTCCAATCACAAAATTCAAGTGGCTGACTCTCAACAGATATTTATGAATATTTATGTTAAAACATATAATAAAGTTATAATTATCGTCGAACATAAACAGTCGTATGCAACTCGCCTATAATGGTAATTAAGACACTCGTATGGAAATTATAAAACTCGCATACGCTCGTTTTATAAAAATACTCGTGTCTTAATTATAGCCATTATAGGCTCGTTGCATAATGTACTATTTCGGATCGATGATAGAGCTAGAAGTCCCGGGGTTACAATAAACTATCATCTGGCATTAAATCACTTATGGGATGGTCGTTTGCTCTCCTAATACACAAAAACCTCGTTTAACCAGACCAAGTAGGACCGGAGGTAATCTGGATGATCGAATATCCGGATAATCCGGAAACAAACTATTAAATGAATATAAGCTATTAATCTACACAAACCTTTATTTTGACAGTGCCAAGAATTTAAAAGAAAAAGTTTTGGCACACAAACTCAATACGGCACCGTAAGTACTGTATTTATTTCTATTTACTGAAATAGTGTGAAAGTTGATTGGTTCCTCAGTTTAGGGTCTGCATCAACGCGGTCATGTAGCCCCGTGTATTTTGGGTGTGTGTAGATTCTGTCTGATTACCGGTGTTAATTGTGATGACTGTATTAGTGTATGATATCTGTTTTTTAATTCAAGTAAGGACTGCAGACTTTAAATTTTCAAATAGTTCCTACTTTTGTCGCCAAACGCCACCGTTAACGACTACTAGTTCAGAACTTAGCTACTAGACGCCACCGCAGTCAGCTTCTGGCAACGAACGTAGGAGCCTAAGCGTTGTTTACATTCTTAACCTATATATAATTTGGATTCACACAGGTGTATTTAGTGGAAGGTTCTTTAACATGGCATAAATCTATGACATGGGACCACAGGCTTTACTTACCCTCCGAAGGAAGGCATACTGAGGGATTTTTAACGCTCTTAAAAAACCCGACCACTTCGGCCAGGTTTGAACTCGCTATCTTGGGCATAGAAGCTCAGTATGCTATCAACTACGCCACCGAAGCAGTGTGAAAGTTACTTTTGTTTCAAATTGGAGATATAAATATTGAAACCTGGAAAAGCTTCCAACCTGTGTAGGTACGGTACCTTCTTTATAGGAATGTTGATGGTTAAGTGTGCGGTATTATTCTAAGGGAGCGTGTATTTTCGTGCTGAAATAGTACATTATGCAACGAGCCTATAATGACTATAATTAAGACACGAGTATATTTATAAAACGAGCGTATGCGAGTTTTATAATTTCCATACGAGTGTCTTAATTACCATTATAGGCGAGTTGCATACGACTGTTAATGTTCGACTATAATTATTATAACTATTTTATGTTCGAAGATAAATATTCATAAATATCTGTCAAGATTTCGCCAGTTTTATATACTGAACAGAGTGCATGGGACGCAGAGAATACCTTGTATTTGACCATGGCCTCCTCGATTACCCCACTATGACACTAGGCAACGCAGTTTAGAAGGCCTTGGAACTCCACGCAGGTGCGATGCTAACCTTATCTAATTGGTCAAACAACTGTTTCTCGAGCTGTGATTGGTGGGAGAAACTGTTTCATAATGAACAAGAAGTTCCGTGACGAACTACCTACTTTTCTTAAAATTTAAGATTCATGCCAATGATTAATCTAAACGGATCTATCTAGAATAATGACGAAATTAAGTTGGTAATATCGAAATTTCTATTTAGTTCGAAATACTGTGTACCTGGCATAATGTAGCCTAATAGAGAACTACAGTTGGTAGCCCTGGTGACTGAATATATTCTTAGTTCCATCTCATAAGGTACAGAATACAACATTTGATTGAAGTCTAATGGATAGCATGGACGTTACATGCAGTTAAACATTGGATCTAACAGCGCGCGTAAAATCATGTTGGCAAAAATGACATACATGTATTGGTCAGAAATAATCTGAAATAATATGATTTATTGTTGTGTCAATTTAGAATGAAATCCATTAGTTAGTAGAGAAGTTAGCCTACATGCATTTTAAAATTGGACCTATCAGCAGGCTTAGAATCATGTTGGCAGCACTGGCGTAGGCCTATATTAGCTACTCCAAATTTATCTAGAATGCCAGGTACTATACGTGCGCAAAGTTTAGAGCTATTGGCTTGCATACTTTCTGATATATTGATATTAGGGTAACAAAAATAGAGACTATTTATTAGCAGTTGGCAGCCCTGGTTGCTCCTAAATATACGCATAGTCATATCTGTTATGGTACACATAACACACACGAAATTTTGGTTGAAATCCAAATGATAGTATAGAAGTTACGTGAATTTAAAGTTGGACCTCTCAGCAGGCTTAGAATCATGTTGGTAGCACTGACGTATATAAGTTACTCCAAATTAATATAGAATGTCAGGTACTATGCGTGTGCATAGTTTAAAGCTGTCTGCTTGCATACTTTCTGATACTTTGGTATTTGGATAAAAACAATAGGGAGTGCATTTATCAACAGTTGGCAGCCCTGGTGGCTCTTAAGAATAAAATCATTCATGTATGTACACATAGTAAATACGAAATTTGGTTGAATTCCAATTGATAGTGTAGAAGTTATATGCATTTAAAAATTGGACCTATCAGCAAGCTTATAATAATTTTGGCAACACTGCCATGTATGGCCTCCTGGAAATTAAACTGCAATATTATTATCTATACGTGTGCCAATTTTGAAATAGCTCCCATTTATACCTTCCAAGATATCCAACATGGAGCTCAAATTTCAATTGTGATTTTTCGGCAGTTGGTAGCACTGACATCATTTTCAAATATGGCCGTGAGATATTCAGGTATAGATCTTTACTCCTACCAAATTTTGTTTCGATTGCTCCAGCCGTTTAGGAGTTGATAGGGGGACACACACACACAGCCAGCCAGCCAGCCAGCCAGCCAGACAGACAGACAGACAGACAGACAGACAGACAGACAGACATACATACAGACAGACAGAAGGACAGACAGACAGACACACATTTGCCCGATCTCATAAGTCTAATTTTTCCTCATTTTTGCAAAATGTGAAAAGTAGGCTAAAAATAGTGTTATAATGACCATCATTATGATACAGTTTACTGACACATAATATTCAGGGTCGAACATAAAAATTATAATACAGTAAATTTTAAGAATTAATCCAGATAAACCGGAAATTCGGATAAATGAGGGCCGGATAAACGAGGTTTTTGTGTACCATCTTCCCAGTTGAACGTGCCTTAGACCTTGGATGAGCCGGTTGAAATGGTGGGGCGATGTAATGCAAATAGAGTTGTCCTTGTTAATAGTTTTGAGAGGTTGGGACATATTGGTCATCAACCCCGTGTGGTTGGGTGTGTATTAAATTTGTCTGATTACCTGTATCCATGTGATGACTGTAGTCGTGTGTGAAGCTGTATTAGGAACAGCGATGAGATAGGTGTTCCGGGACTAGAAATACTCTCCCGGCATTTGCCTGGAGAGAGTGTGGAAACACCCGAGGAAAACCACACGCTGTCAGCGCAGGAATTCGAACCTACGATCTACGGACTTGTTGCAGCTGCCCGCTTGGTCGTGGAGCAAAATTTAACGAGCACGGCTACGCTGCAGGGCGATGCAAATGGCGGAGGAGATGATGATGATAATTGTTGTTTTAAGGGGCCCAACATCTAGGTTATCGGCCCCTAATGGTTTGTAAAAGGTGGCTTTTCACCGATGTCTCAGTCTCACTCATGGCTGTGATTATATGGAAGCTACTGAGGTATGGGTGGTGCTTAGTAATGGCATTCGGGGCACAGTCAGTGCCTGTGAATGCTGTGAAAGGTTCAACTCATAGGGTTAGGACTACTGTTCTGACTCAGTGAGGAAAGCAATGGCAAACTACCTCACTCCTCTTCTTGCCTAGAACGCCTCAAAATAGCGCTGCCTTGGGTTTTTGTGGGTATCTACTCACATAACGTAACGGCGGTACTTTTTGAGGATCCAACCAGCCTTCGGGCTGACTACCTAACAGACAGAATGGTTTGGGTGATCGTGAAGATGATGAAATGTAAACTATAACTAAAACTAACTACTAACTTACATACTAGAAGAAGAAATAGAAAACAAGAGGAGAATAAGGCAAATAAAGGACAGGAGGAAAAGAAATGCCCTCAACCCTCGAAGAATGTGGATTGAGGGACTTGGAAGGAAGGAGAGCCATAAAAGGGAGATACGAATGTGAAAGAGGAGAGGGTCCGCCTCACAGGTAATGGATAAAAGGGTGAAAACCGGACCCACCTCAGGAATCCCTCGGGGTCACCAACTCCCGAACTCACCAGCCGTGAGCCCCAGAGGATGTAGCAATATCCAGGGTGCACCAGAAGTGGTGGAGCTACATATACCCTGCCTGCTTGAGAGCCTTGAGCAGAAGGCAAGAGATAACAGGAAAAGAAAAAGAAGGCTGAACCCTCGCAGAAGGAGGGTATCAGAAAAGATGAGACAAGGGTCAATTAAGGCGGGAAAGGAAGAGACTCCCTAGGCCACGGACACCCTAATACCATCGGGGTCGGAAGAGAACAAGAGTTGACCAAGTGAGTTCGACTGGAAAGAAGACGGAGACGGGCCCGGCACAAGTAAGTGGAAGCAATGCCGGACTCAGCTGTGGCCCTGTGGTCGCCAACCCACGTCCCACTAGATGTGAGCCCCTGACGGGGGGATGGTGGAGGAGGTTCATGAACTTAGCTGTAGATGATAAGAAACGTAGAGGTAGTTAGGGTCAGTGCTTTAATTATTTCAAGGCGAGAGGTGAATAAGAAAATAGGATTCAACTGTGTTAAATGCTAATAGGGGATCATGCTGTGTGCTAAAAGGCATGCCAGTTTATAATGAAATTGAAGGAAGGAAGGAAGGAAGGAAGGAAGGAAGGAAGGGAGAAAGGAAGGATTAAAATAGAAAATTAAGTGTGTTAGTCTATGTTTATAAATTAAATGCGGTGGTGACGGTGTTTGTTGTTTAAGCGGCGCAACACCGAGTTCACCCTCCGAAGAAGTGTAATTTATTTTAGTGAGCAAGAAACATATTCATCATTTCCTCGTAACTCTATTCTCTGAGATACTAGGGGTATTTTGGTCATCATCCCTGTGTATTTGGGTATGTGTTGAAAGTTGTGTTTTTGAAGTAGCTATAGTAGAGTGTGTAAATCTATTTTTTCGGCTCGATGATATTGGCGCAGGAGCTCTGGTACTTGAAATAAGTTATCATCAGACATTTATATGGCCTAATAGTTGATGTATCTGACTCACACAGGTAGGCCCCGTTTGCCCACCAGGTCAGGTGTCCATACCGTCACACAAGGCATGTTTTAGTGTCAGTAAAGTTGGAGATCCAAGTCAATACATCGTCGTCTACACAGGAACACCGCTACCTTCCATGCCTTACTGTGACGTAGCCACAATCCGACAAAGCCGGCGCAACACTGAGGGAATGCTGCTACTGCAGGTACGTTGAGAACTGACCCGTGATGTTTAATATTACGCATGTGTAACAATCTATGGGTTTCTGCAGGAATCGTTGTCAAAAGGTATTTTATTTCCCTTTTTTTAAACCAACCTCGAAGAGTAAATTTGCTATCGATTATTTACCTATTCAAACCAGATCCGAAGAAACCAACACGACGTGCATGGTCGGAGGAACAGAAACTACAACAATCCATGCATATGAAGAGCTATTGGGCAAGGAGGAAGGCTCAACATACGTTGATTCCGCGTGGTCCTAAGTGACCCATCCGCGCGAAGAAGAGGAAGAAGAAGAAGAAAGCATGACAAGGGTCTAATACAAGAAATAAGGGTACTTACACTGTGTATTTTACAAATTTACATTTAGGCTAATAGCCAATGCAAGATAATTTCAGCTTACAATAGGAATGGTTGCAAAAATGGTTTCTAAGCCGTTTGCTTGCTTTAAATTCATTGAATGTTTCAGATTACACGTTCTAGATGAAACGAGGCAGCAGGAACTAAAACACTGATAGTTATAGCATGCTTTAAAAAAACTTTCTGCGCGTGGCTAAAATTTTAAACATAGTGTTGGGGCCGTAATTTTTCACAGTATTGTCAAAGGCCCTAAATGCATTGTCACTTCGAAAAACGATATTGAATTTCAGTTTTGCGTGTTTTCTGTGCGGTGTACTAGTGTAAAGCTGTGTAAATTAGGATTTGTTTCATGCAATAACTCAAATGTCTGACACTTGTCTCACATGCACGATTGCAGACTGAAACTTTGAAGTATGCCATTTTGACGAGTTGCATCGCACATTAATTAAAACATATATTTTTCCTTTATTTTAATCCGACATCACAATATACCTTCCAGCAAAGAGTCTTTATCACACTAGACAGTGCCGGATTAAGGTAAAATGAGGCCCAAGTCCCTCAGATTTTGGGGCCCCTTAATTTTTTCGAATAATTTTTATTTTTTAGCTCCTGTAGTGTACATTTAATAAAGTATATACAAGAGTCCTTATTTCTCAAGATGAATAATACACTTTTTATTAAATCATACAATTCAATTGAAACGATCATCGTTATTTGAAAACATTTCAGATGATTTGATGTAGAGCCTCCGTGGCTTAGGCGGCAGCACACCGGCCTCTCACCGCTGTGTCTGTGGTTCAAATCCCGGTAACTCCATGTGAGATCTGTGCTGGACAAAACGGAGGCAGACAGGTTTTTCTCCTGGTACTCCGGTTTTCCCTGTTAAAATTTCATTCCAGCAACACTCTACACTATCATTGCATTTCATCTGTCATTCATTTAATCATTGCCCCAGAGGAGTGTGTCAGGCCTCGGCAGCCGGCACAGTTCATATTCCCGCCGCTAGATGGGGGCTTCATTCATTCCATTCCTGACCCGGTCGGAGATTGGAAGCAGGCTGTGGATTTTAATTTTTTCTGATGATTTGATGAACAATTTAACAAATCATACTATTTTTTACTTCTGTAAAATGTAATCATTTTTTTCTTTCTGTTTTTTCGGTCAATGAAATCTTCTACAATGTCGTCAAAATCAATTTCCCGCAGTACATCTGACTCGATATACATTAAACTTAGCATGTCTAATCGTTCCTGTGACATGATACTTCTTAGCGCACTTTTGATCCGTTTTAATTTTGAAAACGAGCGCTCCGCAGAACAATTCGTTATCATGAGGGTCAGGAAAATGCGAAAAGCAATTTCAACGTTCGTAAAAACCGACTCAAGCTTGTCTCGAATACGAATTTCGTAAAGTTCAGAATGAGTGAACTCAGTTTTTAAAGGACATTGTATCTCAGTTCCGGATAAAATTTTTCTAAATCTTCGGAATAAAATTGAACTAAATTAGGAATTGCTTGGGGGCCCCAGATAATTGGGGGCCCTAGGCCTGGGCCTAGTCGGGCCTAAAGGGTAATCCAGCACTGACACTAGACATCTAACAGCCAATGATGTCAGATTTCACGGTGTATCTAGATCTACAACACGGAACAGTACGGAAATCTTTCGCATGTTGAAGAGCTAGAAGCCATTTTCACATATCTTCGAAACAAACATCTTTGCTTTGTTACTAGTTTATGTCAGACCCAAAGGGTTGCAGATAATATTGATAACTATCAGAAGACACAGAAACTGCATATTAAAACTGCATTCCGTACGGTAGTAATATATGGGCTGCTGCACGTGAGAGCCTGTCGAGCGAAGCGCCACAGTTTCCCACATTCGCCGCAAGCAGCTGAAAGGCATTGACAGCGGAGTGATTGCACTATACTAGATACTACGTATATTTCTATTCATCATGGCCGTATTTTGTTGAAAGGCTAGACACAATTCTACCCATTTGATGCCAGAAACTAATCTTATCTACTGACTTGCCTTGTGTTGCAGACTTCCAACTCATCTTGGAATACGATGTGTGTCTTCTCGCAGACCTCTCCGGAGCAACTTGAGAAACTGACGATTCAGCTACACTTCAACAGGTACTGGAGAGTAAAAACGGGCCCTAAGATTAGGACTTAAGGACCCCTCCATGTTTGTTCGTCTCGTGATATCCTCGAAATATCAAATTTGCATTTATAACTTTAAAGACCCCTAAGAAAAAACCTTCGAGAATATATTTTTTAATTTATTTTTCTCCTAGCCTGACTTAAGCCCTCGTGATTATAACTTATTCTCAAAGATCAAAGAACCTCTACGAGGTGTTCGATTTCATTCAAGAGTTGACATCCAGAGAGCTCTAGATCAGTGGTCTTCAACCATATTTTAATGAAGGGCCAAATTGTTGTTATGGACGGGCTTGAGGGCCACATTAATGGAAAAGTGTTGGTCAATTCCTCTGATAAAAATAGCTACCTGAGCCGTGTCTCTAATATCAGTGCTCTCATCAAGCGCCTCTGAATAAAAAGCAAACTTTGAAGGACGTCTTTTAGTGTGTTTTCAATATCCTGAGCTAATTCTTCGATTTTTCTGATCCCAGTAACTCCAGATAAGCTAACCTTTGAAAACAAATGCTTTTGTTTCGGGCATAGAATTTCAGCTGCCAATTCCATGCACTGCTTTACAAACTCACCATCCGTAAATGGTTTTTATTTTTTAGCAATTTGTTCAAAAATGATGTAGCTAACTTTAACACTTAATTCACTTTCAGCGTTTTGCCAAATACACGAGGATTGTTGACTTCTAATTTTTTCTTTAAATCTCGTATCTTATCTATTCTAAATTGTCCTTGGATTGTATCCATCTTGGAGGCGTGCTTGGCGTCATAATGCCGCTTAAAATTGTACTATTTCATAACGGAGACAGATCCATTACAAATCAAACAAACTGGTTAATTTTTTATATTTACGAAACAGTACAGGTCAGTCCACTTTCCTTGGAACACTCGCTACTCATCGGCAATTTTCCGTTTGTTACGACTCATAGCCATTATTCCAAAATATAAACAAGCGTACACTCCCTAGGAAAGATCATGTGATACTGATTAGTGCACCGTGGAAAACAGTCTCAGTTGACTGACCTTGAGTCACAGAGTTGCCACACTTGCTACGGCCTACGAAGTTAGTTAGTTATTGTTGTTTTAAGGGGTGGAACTATGAGGTCATCTGCCCCTACGGCCTCGAAGTATGGTAGCATTTAAAAATCAGTAAAATGATGCAATCTTCTGAACCCTTTGTTCTTTTTTATCAACGGTACATCAACATAACATTGTTGTGGCTATCGAAATACCATCAAATATGAATTATTGAAACTAAATCGTTATGCGGGCCGCTGAAAAATACGCGGAGGGCCGCAAGCCGCGGGTTGAAGATCACTGCTCTAGATCGATCAGTGAGAGAGATATCCAGAAATAGTGCTGCAGATGGAGTGAGGATTTGGCAACGTATTGTTGACATGGCAGGAGACTATAAATGACGTTCCCAATATCAAAACTAACCAAATACTGTAATATTCTTTGTGTTTATTCAGCAATGTTGCCATTAATTATCGAATGCCCTAGTACATTTTAATTTTCTTCAATGTGAATTTGCAATGTCGCTTTCAATGTACTGTATATGACTGAAAAGTTTGCTGTTGTTGTTGTTTCATTTAGGGGCTTGGGTCATCTTGGTTATCAGCCCCAGTGTATATTGGTGTGTGTGGAACTTGTCTGATAACCTGTATTTATGTGATGACTGTAATAGTGTGTGCAACTATATTAGGGACAGGTATGAGGTAGGTGCCCCAGGACTTGAAGTAAGGGACTATCCCGGCATTCACCTGGAAGGAGTATGGAAAAACCGGGAGAAAGCCACACTCAGAATAGCCGCTGTCGTCCCGGGATTCGAGCTTAGGTTCTCCGGGCTTGCTACAGCTGCCCTAACGGTGGTGCGGGGAGAAGACAGTGGTCTGCGGTGATAACTGGTTTATTCATGGTCTAGCAACGCAGTTTGCATCGGCCGAGTTTAATTGAGGTGAAGGCAATGGCATGCGGTGTTCTCATTCAGTGGTCGCCCAGGATAGGATTTTTCGGGGTATCGAACCAAACGTCTTTTGAGGGGAAAACCTCATGGTAACCAGAACCACATGATATAAGATTCCCGACTCAGCCAAGAAATTGAATTCTGGATTGAGGGCTCGAACGAGGCAAAACTGAGAAGAAGTGTGTTCGATTTCTGCCTCAGCCAACCTGGAAGTGGTTTTTCGTGGTTTCCCAATTCTACTCCAGGCAAATGTCAGAATGGTTCCTAACTTAAAGCCACGGCCACCTCCTTCCCAATGCTCTCCTGAATTACAAATACACACACATTAATACAGCCATCATAATGACACAGGTTATCACCCACCCAAGTATACGGGGTTGAATGACCAAGATGTCCAAGCCCCTCAAATGTTGTTTTTGTTTGAGTCTTCAGTCTTTTAACTGGTTTGATGCAGCCCACCATACCTCCCTGTCCTGAGCTAATCGTTTCATCTCTACATAGTGTACCCATGGTACTTGTGCTGACTGGCGTCGAAACTGATGCTCCAGAGAAGAAAAATCACGCATAGGATTTTTCGGGGTATCGAACCAAACGTCTTTTGAGGGGGAAAACCTCATGGTAACCAGAACCACATGATATAAGATTATTATAGAAATTTCAGCTTAATTCCAGATTGTGTACAGGAATTATAAGCAATTTTGTAAAGTAAAAGATCTCCATACCACTGTAAGATACAGTATTGGAACTAGAAAGCACAGTTTCGAAGCAAGGTTGGCATTTGACAAATTAGTTAAGTCAAAGAAGGCGTGTCAGATGGCGCCTACGGACTACTTACGTCTGCAAGGGGGAGCCAGGACAGAGACTAATTGCTATGGGATTCACCAAGACATAAGGAAGAAAGAATGGAAGGGGAAGGACGCCGCATGATATTAATTGATTACATCAAAACCAGGCATCCCAGAGAGGTGAGATCAACACCAACATGAATAAAATCCGGAGAGAATAATTATAAGCCCAAGAAGTATGCTTATTGGAGCAGATTAAGCATTTCATGGACGGAGAACCTATGAATGCGGATGTTTGAACATTGGAGTAATACGCCGTAGGGGAATCCCGGGAGTAGCGTCACCAAGCCATCACCAAGATCAATTAATATTAATTTTACGATCACATCACAGGCACGAGACTGGAAATGGAACCTACGTGAGAAATTGGACCAGATGGAGGCATTTACAGCTCTGCAAGCTGCAGTTTTAAAGGAAGGGTCGGTCCGTGAACTTGAGGAAACTATGTTGCGAGAAGAAAGCCTTAAATAGAGCATGAAGCCATGAAGAAGTCAGTTGACTCGGAGCACTCATACGGGGGAGATGCTATCCGTCTGCTCAGAAATATAAACAAAGACCGCGCAATTACAGGTGTAGAGTATTATACAAAGTTAACATGAAGAAATTAGACCGCGCAGTTATAAGTAATGTACAAGTGCGTACAGGAACATTTTATGTGTAAGGTTTATAGAAGTATTTCAATCAGTAAAATGTTCGTCAGTAATGGACTGATTGGACGAGATTACGAGTGCATAGATGCCGTAAAGATAAACGCCAAGAGTTATCAAGCCACGCAGTATAGAATGAAGTGGTATTGAACAGTAAATTACACCGTCAAGTTGGTAATACGGTAAAGCGCGCACGTCATGATCTAGTAATCAACAATGGTCACACTATATCCATTAATATAGATCATGGGGAGGGAACCAGGTCACAGTTATTGTGATAGTATGCCACTACAGAAAAATACACTGGGTAGAAGGGGGAGGAATATTCACACTAGCAGCCTTTGGAACGAGGATTAGACAGGGTCGCGGTTGATAGAGACTTCCATTGGAGTTTGATGTCAGAAATCGCGTCACCTGCAGCTCTGTTATTGCGAAATTGTGAAGTGTATAAAACAAATCGTGTGAAAAGTGTCTGTAATATAAATAAATGTATGTCAGTGTTAAAAATAATGTATTGTGTGATGAAATGTAGCAGGAAGATGTGTAAATACGGTAAATTGAAAATGTGTCTTACCGAAGTGAAAAGTGTATTGTGTCAACTAAAGGAATACGACATATCCATCATGATGCGACAGTATGCAACACGATGGTGGGCATAATGTGGTATCATAAGAGTCGACCACCAGAGCAATGTAAGTACACATTATAATGATACCATGTAGAAGCTAGCGATACGATACGTCTAAGTCAAAATCATGTAAAAATAGGTATTGTGAAGTAATATTTATACGAGCTAGCATTCCTTGTATTTGATGTAGAAATATTTGCCAGTTGAGAATGAGTTGGCTTACAGCTGTTGCGTATAAGACCAAAGTAAGTCTAATATTAAAGGTAAACAATAACTTTATAAGCAAGAAAGTCGAGAGTAATAAAATATTCAACATGTTTGCATGACGTGATAAAAGTTGCATCAGATCCCAGGTAATTACAAAAGTAAAGATTATATATAAGAATGATATCATAATGTGTCAGCAATTAAAGTTATACATGATAAAGGTAATAAGTGAAACTGTTGTAATGTAAAACCAGTAGTAATGCCAGTAAACCAAATACCAGTAAGGATAAGTAATGAGAGAAAATCAGTAAACACGCCATATAGAACGGAAACTAAAAATGTCATATGATCTGCGGTATGCCAACAGAGCTAGTATTTGCGCTGCCATATGCGAGCAGTTTGAGAGTAAAATCAAGATAATTAAGTTAATTAATGCAAGGAACGTTTCTAGGACAATTGTCAGGACCATACAGGCTATTCTACGAAGATTTGTATTAATGTATCGCCTTAGGGCATACCATTGTATTAATGATAGCGGGTGGAGACAGACAGGAGTCTGGGCTGCCATACCGGCTTCATGAGGGCAATTGAGGATTAACGTTTGCCAACTCAATTAGCCACTCCATTGTATTGATCCACAGTGTGATGCGAGAATCTATTTGTACGGAAGGGTCGAGGACGCCTTACCGAGACTTCATGTGTGACAGTGGCGAGCTGTAAGACCACTAAACCACGCCATTAAAAGCCGTATGCAGTTCCCAAGAACTTTTGTGCCTAGTATAACCATTCCTTTGCCATACTATGTTATTGAGCTACATGGAAGACAATTAATGTTACCCTATCGATAGGAAGTAAATATTTGGATATCCAGTTCATATGATGAATAGGTTCGCCTTAAACTAAACAGAATCTGAGTGAGAATTGTGAAGTCTGGTTGGTGTGTGTGAATAAGTAATGAGACAGCTGGGAAAGAGACTGGACGGCGAGAACCATGCCACACAGCAGGGGGGTCCCTAGCGACTCGAGCCATTGAGCTGTTGTATTCACTAAGGGTGGTAGGTTTATGGCCGACCCTATAATAAAAGTATACTGGAGACTGCGATATCATGGTCTGGCATGTTAATTAAGAAGAAATTGTTTATTTTGGCTACAGAAATGAATTCTTAGCATTATAAGGATGTCATATCCGTCTTTTAATTGTTGAAATCGAGTGATATTTAGCAAAGTTAGCTGTTCTGGACACTAACTGCGCAAAAAGCAACTGACACATTATTAGAAGTTTAAAACCCAGTTTTGAGATGCATATTTGCACACGGGTACCGTGAATGTGGATTTGATGCAAACTAACTATAAATCGACTTATATCTTGGACGACTTGGAGACGTATTGTATCGTTACAACGAACTAGTATGGTTTGTGTAGAATAGGAATGCACTGTTGTTAGCGTTTGTGGGAAAGTGGACGAAGGACACAATACACAGAAATGAAAGTACATTGTTGTACAAGTCAACTATCGCAACAATGGCTAACGCATTGTTGACACTTGAAATAAAGTAAATATTCCATATGCACTATGGATAGTACAGCAAATAATTACTGTAACGTAACTAATATGGAAGTGCATTTTGTGTAAAAATATTGATGTCATGTTTGTTTGATTCATTTTTTGATTATTATTTCTATTGTGTAAGAGTGTGCAAAAATATGAACATTGTCAGATGACAGAAAATGCATTCCCATAAAGGAACAGATTTAGTGAAGTTCAGTGTAGGGTGTATTGAGATGCCAGTGATAGACTCATAGACTCACAAGAAGAGATGTGGTAGTATGCCTGGCTAGATCGGTTCATGATCTCAGCTGCGGACCATAGATGATGTAGAATACATTCATTGTCCCTTTTGCCATTATCATCTGTGTGATCCAAAGTGTATTTTGTTGTTTGTGGGGTAATTTAAATGAAATTGGATGTTGCAATTGTTGTATGATAAGCCATGATTTAAAATTAAATATTATTTTTAGGAAGTTGTTTACCCTTTCTTGTAGAGTAGTACCTGGTAGCATTCGGATCCTGAATATGTGTTTTCACTGAGGGGAGACGCACCACACCCTGAAAGGACAGAGCCAGTCGGGATGTGAACACATGTTCTCCATATGACGTCATATGGGTACAATAGCTACCACACCCTACATCCGAGGCAATTTGTTTAACATATACTAACCTTGGTCTACCCCTACAGTTCTTACCTTAGACCCTTCCTTCCATAACTAAGCTTGCTATTCCTAGGTGTCTTAGTATGTGTCCTACCAACCTATCTCTTCTCTTCATTAGTAGTCGCCAGAAACATCTCTCCTCTCCCACTAGTCTTAATACCTCTTCGTTTGTAACCCTATCTACCCATCTGATCTTCATCATTCTCCTGTAACACCACATTTCAAACGCTTCAATTCCCCTCAAATGAAATAACTACGGTGAGATTCTTTTGCTGGAGCGGGGCCGGCGGTCGACTGCCAGGCGCGCGCGCCTTCCGCCAGCCAACCGAGCTCGGGTTACATGGTTGCGCGAGGCGGAGGCGATCTAACCAGGGTCATGAAATTCATTAAGTCACTAAACATTCATCAACTAGGGTGTGTAGTGTCAGTGCACAGGTAAGAAGGTAAAAAAATCAACAGCTGGAAGATTTAATTAAAGAAGCACAGATGCTTTTTTATTTCTTGGGAAAATGGATCACCTCACGTCACCACTTTAAGGTTAGAACTTATCTTTTCACAGAATATACTAAAAATGTTCTCCTTCAGCTGACAGACAGTAACTTTGGAAGTTATATCGATACATTATTTAGCTACTCCTGCACCCCCTTGCGTGTTTACTGTAATTAATCGAAGCACGGACCTAAGCTTGTTTGATGTTCAATTGTGGGTTAATTTAAAATGCAAAGTGTACAGATCAATTACCCGTACTCTAGTGGAGCTGGAGAACAATATACGGCAGCAGATATCCCTCACAACAGAAGGGAATCACAACGTGTAAACGCTAATTTATTTACACGGTACAACGCCTGTCTGTCAGCTGAAGGAAAACACTCTCAGCATCTCCTGTGGATAGGTAAGTTCTTTAATCATGATTTGTTGGTGAATTTACCATTCATTAATGTACTTTGTTACGGTTTCCACCTGCGCGCAACCCGCGGTGCGAGCTAGGTTGCCCGGCGGAAGGCGCGCGCGCCCTGCAGCCGGCCACCAGCCCCGCTCTAGCAAAAGAATCTCCCTGTACAATCATCCAATGTTTATAACCAGAATCTCTTGTTGCAGGTCTGAAGGAGCAGTGTTCGCGGAGATGACGCATACTGAGCGATTCCTAGCAGTGGAGTGCTACACGGATGCGGGCTGCCAGCCTCACCCCGTGTTGGTGCACAGCCGGAGAGTGTCATTACAGAGGATAGAACTGGACTACTCGGGGGACGGATATTATTGGTGTCTGAGCTGGGACGAGCTGGCAGACTCCGTCATCTTCTCCAACAAATTGCTGGTCACTCGCTCGGCAGCGGAAGACTCTCCTAGCGCTGTGCTGGTTCAAGCCTCACCGAATCTAACAGTAACACAGCTGTCCCTCGCGCTAGGCAGTGCATGTGTTAAGCGCAAGCTGAAGACCGGCTTCCTGCTCCATGTACACCGGCCAGTGAGGAGCTCTAACACCAATGTGACCGTGCTGTATGTAAGGAGCACTCGTTCCTGTCCTGGCTTGGGCACTTCCGGCCCGACATCCATAGGTCAGACCATAGAAATAGCGGAGTAATAGGCGATTTTTTTAAAAAATATTTTTAAAACAAATAAGGCCCATAATTTTCTTTAGTTACCTAGTTAGTTATTGTTGTTTTAACCCTTTATAGGTTAGTGGTCAGTCTATTAACCACCTTTTCAAAGGACAATTTATAGTCTATTGTCAAAGATGCAGATGGTTGAATCTTTCACTCACATTTCAACGAATTCTTGTGGAAGTGTTAATGTGTCTGTAAACCAAATACAGGGTCTTTCATATAAAGTAAAAACGGCAAGCGGCAGTTTTGTTATTTGTTGCTGCGGTGGCCTTGGCCGAGCTTGTGGCGCGCCATGGCCCCCCTGCTGTACTATTGAAAGCGCGCGTATAGTACATACGAGGGCTGTTTCCCCCTACACCAAGTTCCGATGGACTGTATAAAAGTATCAGATTGTCATACCGAACTGATTTTACTACTAAATGTTTGCTTGTTTTATTCGTTTGTCTCAACATAATCGTCAAAACGATTGAAACATTTGTCGTATCGTTACACCAGCTTTCCAATGCCCTCGGAAAAATATTCTGCCGCCACTGAGGTGGGTTCGTCTGGACAGTCTTCTGAAGTTTTTCCTTTTTGACGAGGCGTTGCCGCCCAACAATACCTTCAATTCTCGAAAAAGGTGAAAATCCTTCAGTGCTGGTGTGGACAAAACAGCTGATGGTCCAAAACTTCACACTTGAATTCTTTGTAAAAGTCTATCGTAACGTTGGTACAATGTGGTCGTGAATGATTTTCACAAACTTTCGCAAATATTTCAATCGTTTTGGCGATTATGTTGAGACATAAGAATAAAACAAGCAAGCATTTAGTAGTACAATCAGTTTGGTATACCAATCTGTTATTTTTATACAGTCCATCGGAACTTGAAAAAAAAGAACCAGCCCTCGTATGTACTATGCGCGCGCTTTCAATAGTTCAACAGGGGGCCGTGGCGCGCCACAAGCTCGGCCGAGGCCACCGCAGCAGCGAATAACAAAACTGCCGCTTGCCGTTCTTACTTTATATGAAAAACCCTGTATTATTAGTTTATCTCCTTGACGTAAAATGCTAGATAAATGTCTTATTAAAACAATTAAAATTAAAAACAACAAATGGTAATACAAATACTGCATTTTTATTTATTATTTTTATTATTCTAGTTTATTCAATTTTTCACATTTTAATTGTTTACTATTTTAATTGTTTAATAATACATTACATGCTTCTAAATTTTGAAAATAAATAAGCATATAGAAATACAATTTCTAATAATTTTGCCATCTTAATTTTAAAATTTTAAAAGTAATTATGGGAATTAAAATGTTAAAGAAATCAAAAATTAAAATTAATAATAATTATAATTCGGCTAAAATAATTAAATGTAAATACATACAAATGCAATATATTTACTACTGTATAATTCTGTCCTAAAAGGGTTAAGGGGCGGAACTACAAGGTCATCTGCCCCCTTTTAACACAAATTAAATTATACAAATTTGGAGTACGGTAGACTATATAGTTAAATTTTGAGGTGGACACCTAAATGTGAAAAGACCGAAAATTAACCAGGAACTGATTAAGCAGGCAGAGGAGGGTTTTGTAAGGAACATCTCTAGAGATCTATGCAAAAGCCTCAAGCAACAAACAACCCAATTCGCGTCCCCTACCTTACACCTCCAGAGACCAGATGGATCCCTGTGTCTCAATGACAGCGATTGTACCAAGACCCTAGCTAACTACTTCAAAGGACTCTTAAATGGCAGAAGAACCTATCGAGCGTCTCCAAGTTACAGAACCAGCTAATCCTAATACTGAGTATATCGCTCCTCCAACCTATGAAGAAGTCAGAGGTATAATTAAACTACTCAAGAATAATAAAGCTTCTGGGGAAGACGGGATAGTAGCAGAAATGCTAAAACATGCCGGAGAACACACCTTCAGGAGCATACATAAAGTAATTCTGGACATATGGACTAGTGAGAGGCTCCCAGATGATTGGACGTCAGCCATTATCCATCCAATCCACAAGAAGGGAAGCAAAACAGATCCCAGTAACTACAGAGGAATATCACTCATTGCTGTTACCTATAAGATATTTTCCAAGATTCTGGAACGCCATGTAACGAGACAGCTGGATAAAGAGTTAGGAGAATATCAAGCAGGGTTCAGAGCATCGAGGTCCTGTACCGAGCAGATACACAATCTGAAGACCATCCTTCAATACAGCAAGTCAAGAGCCAGACAATGGGTAGCTATATTTGTCGACTTCCAGAAAGCATACGACTCAGTGGACAGAATTACTCTTTTTAACACCTTGAGAGAACTAGGACTCAACGACAAGATCAATAGGTTGGTACAAGCCACCCTGCACAACACCACAGCTCGAGTAAAGTTTAGAGGACAGCTCTCGGAGAGTTACACCATAAAAACAGGGGTGAGACAAGGAGACGGCATCTCATGCATATTATTTAATCGTGTTCTGGAAAAGATCATTAGAGAGTGGAGGAGAATCCTACCAGAGAATACTGGATTACGGATGGGGATTAAAGCTGACAACCTAAGGATTCCGTGCCTAGCCTTTGCAGACGATCTGACTTTTTTGGCAAATGACATTCAGGAGGCTACTACTCAGCTCCAAACACTGCACTCAATAGCGGCTAAAACGGGTCTTTTGATTAACATAGGAAAGACCGAGTTTGTTACTAACATCAAGGATGCCCCTAGAATGATGAGAGTCAGTGATAACATCTACATCAAGAGAGTCAAAAGTGTAAAATACCTTGGGGAATGGTTTTCAGAGGACCTCAGCGAAACAGTGGCTCTTGAACACAGGAGACTCAAACTAGATAAGGCTTACCATGCCTGTAGAAAATTATATGCTTCAAAAAATTTGTCGATGAATGTCAAACTAAGACACTACAATGCAGTAGTCAGACCTTCAGTCCTCTATGCAGCAGAGTGCCTATGTCTAACTAAGAAGACCCCATTAAGAGCCCTCGAGGTACAAGAAAGAAAGTTCCTGAGACGGATAGTAGGACCAAGAATTCTACCAGATGGAAGCCGATGGTATCAACCAAATCGTGGGCTATATAAACACCAAGAAAATCTCATAGATGCCATCAGAAGAAGGCGACTGGCTTTTTACGGACATCTATTCAGAATGGACTCAAACAGGTTATCCCATAGGATCTTCAAGGCTGCTAACAAGGGCAAAGCTACTGGATTCTTGTGGAAGAAGCAAGTGGAGAAGGATCTTTCGGAACTCCATATAAATGAAAATGACATAGCCGACCGGAGTAACTATCATACAGCTCTTAAAATTAAATCCTTCGTAACATCCCTCACAGAAGTTACCCACAGACCCACAGACGGAAATGGTCTGAGGAACGTAAGATTCAATTTAGCCGGAAAATGAAGGACTACTGGGCCATCAGAAAAGCTCGAGGTACCAACATGAAAGCAGCTGCCAAACCCACCACTAAGAACACCAATCGTGGCAAGCCTGACGATGACATCAAAACACAGCTAAAACACAAGCACCGTGGTCCATAGATGGCCCTAACGAAATAAAAATAAAATAAAAAAGATAAACCACTAATGGGCCTAAGTATAATTATAAACAAAAAATTACAGAAAACAAAAAAATCTGAATTCTAAAAAGAACTAAGTCTTTGAGTCAATGATCGATTGTAAATTTAGATTGCCGGCCCTAACCCAGTCTCACTTATAAAGCGGATGACGAGATCAGCAGCCACCACGTCGTCGGCTAATATAAATTTGAGTGTCATCTGCAAACCCAGGTTTCTTCGTAATAATTTTCTCTTCTTACCCCTACTACTACTACTAATAGTAACAGTAATATAATAATAATAACAATAATAATAATAATAATAATAATAATAATAATAATAATAATAACGCGCTACCTCGTGCCTCGCTAGCATCGGGGGAGCGTGGGTTCGAATCCTATCTCGGCCATTCTGAAAATGGCTTTCATGGTTTCCCATTTTCACCATCAGACAAATGCCGAGACGATTCCTTTCAATAGGTCCACAGACGATTTCCTTCCAAAATCCCTTCCCTGACCCGTCCTGAAAAGAAAATACACGGCAATTGGCTGCATTAATAAAATAATAATAATAATACAGTACTGTTTTTAGAAAGTGAAACACCCAGAAGAAATGGTCGAAGACACTCCCAGAACAGGGGTCGTGGAGGCTTACGGTACCATACTAAGTGATTGAAATCGCAGAGAGATGGCGAGCACATTGGCCCACCAGTGCCCTCTGTCGTGGGACCGGACAGGTTCCGCACAGCTCTGTCGGTTGGGCCATCATACCAAGTGGAAACGTGTAAGCAAGTGCAAAGATGCTTCGCCGACATCACAGGGTGGACTATCAGCATGTGAGTGCGGTTGAACGGGGCAGAATGCTCGGGCTCCGGGAGTTGGGTCTGTCGTGCTGGGACATTGCGCCTCGTACAGGGCACGCTGCGTCAACAGTAAGGCGTATGTGGATCCAGTGGAGAGAGGAAGGCCGTACACAGCGACGACAGGGTACAGAACGATGCAATGTGACCACAGCGTGAGACGACCGCCATCTTCTCCGCATGGCCGTATCGGACAGAATAGCGTCGTCCTCGGTGTTGGCTCGACGTTGGAGCACTGCAACGGGGGTGGACATGTCTGTGTCGACGGTGCGGCGCCGTCATTTGTGGGCTGGACTGGTAGCACGCATGCCACTGCGTCCGCTTCCATTGACTGGGAACCACCGACGCCTCCGACTACAATGGGCACGTGCACGCCGACACTGGCAGGCTGAGTGGCGAAATGTAGTGTTTTCGGACGAGTGCAGCTTCAACCTGTCCTACAGTGATGGTCACATACGCGTTCGACGCCGCCGTGGAGAACGCAATCAGGCAGACTGTATTTTTGAGCGGCATAGCGGACAAACACCAGGCGTAATGGTTTGGTGCGCAATTGCATAAAACAGGCGATCGCGCCACGTACGTCTTACGGGCAATCTGAACAGTAGCCGCTACATCAGGGAAGTTGTACAGCCCGCGGCACTGCCCCTCTTGCAGGCCATTCCACAGACCATATTTCAGCAGGACAATGCCCACCCGCATGTGGCGAGGAATGTGCAAGCCTTCTTCGCAGAACGACGGATACCTCTGCTTCCCTGGCCTGCCCGTTCGCCCGACATGTCACCCATCGAACATGTCTGGAATATGGTCGGTCGGCAACTTGTTCGTTCAGGTCCACCTGCCACCACTGTTGATGCTTTGTGGACGCGCCTACAAACCGCGTGGGACGGTATTCCCCAGCAGCGTATTCAAGCGCTGTATGATTCCATGCCACGACGTCTAGCAGCTCTGAGTGCAGCACGTGGTGGCGCGACGCTGTACTGAGGATCGACCGTCAACGAGCATGTACCGCACTGTCCTTGTAATCAGTAATGTATTGCCATGTCCCTAATCTGTGGTATAAAGTGAAATGTGGTCACATCACTTGTTCTTGGTGTTTCACTTTCTACAAACAGTAGTGTAATAATAATAATAATAATAATAATAATAATAATAATAATAATAATAACAACAATAATATTCTTCTTCTTCTTCTTCTTCTTCTTCTTCGCAAATGGGTCGCTTAGGACCACGCGAAATCAACACTTTCTAGCCTTCCTGTTGGCCCAGTATTCCTTCATTCGCAACCAGTGTGTCTGTTTCCGCTGCTCTGACCATCGATGTTGTGTAGTCTTCTTCTCTTCTTCCTCGAAACCCCGCGTCTATATATATAAAGCTCAAAGTTTGTCTGTTTGTCTGTTATGTATACAAATCTACACCGTTTCACCGATCTAAACTAAAATTCGTATACTTACCCTTTGGAACCCTGCGAGTAACACTGTCCACTTAAAATTTCGGACAGACCACCCCATTCCCTGCATTTAGGCTCTTGGGCACAAATCTACACCGTTTCACCGATCAGAACCCAAATTTGTTTACTTACCATTTGGTACCCTGCGAGTAACACTGTCTGCTTGAAATTGCGGACATACCACTCCATTCCCTGCATTTGGCCCTTTGGCCCAAATCTACACCGTTTCACCGATCTCAACCAAAATTGGTATATTTACCCTTTGGAACCCTGCGAGTAACACTGTCTGCTTGAAATTGCGGATAGACCACTCCATTCCCGGCATTTAGGCCTTTTCGCACAAATCTACACCGTTTCACCGTTCTGACCCAAATTTTACATACTTACCCTTTGGAACCCGACAAGTAACACTGTCCACTTTAAATTTTGGACATACCACTCTATTCCCTGCATTTAGGCCCTTTCGCACAAATCTACATCGTTTCACCGATCTGAAACAAAATTTGTATACTTACCCTTTGGAACCCGAAGAGTAACACTGTCCACTTGAAATTTCGGGCAGACCATTCCATTCCCTGCTTTTAGGCCCTTTGGCATAAATCTACACCGTTTCACTGATCTGAACCAAATTTTACATACTTACCCTTTGGAACCCGACGAGTAACACTGTCTAAATGAAATTTCGGATAGACTACGCCATATACTGCATTTAGGCTCTTTGGCACAAATCTACATCGTTTCACCCATGTCAACCAATCTTTATGTACTTACCCTTTGGAACCCAACGAGAAACACTATCTGCTTGAAATTTCGGACAAACCACTCTATTCACTGTATTTAGGTCCTTTGGCGCAAATCTACATCCTTTCACCAATCTGAATCAAAATTTGTATACTTACTCTTTGGAACCCAACGGGTAACACTGTCCACTTTAAATTTCGGACAGACTACTCCATTCCCTGCATTTAGGCCCTTTGGGACAAATCTACACCGTTTCACTGATCCGAACAATATTGTTTATATTTACCCTTTGGAACCCAACGAGTAATAATGTCTGTTGAAATTTTAGACAGACCACTCCATTTCCTGCATATAAGCCCTTTGGCACAAATCTACACCGTTTCACCGATCTGTACCAAATTGTACATACTTACCCTTTGGAACCCGACGAGTAACACTGTCTACTTGAAATTTCGGACAGACCACTCTATTCCCTGCATTTAGGCCCCTTTGCACAAATTTACACCGTTTCACCTAATTGCACCGAATTTTACGTACTTACCCTTTGAAACCTTGCTAGTAATACTGTCCACTTGATATTTTGGACAACCCTCTCAATTCCTTATATGGAAGTTAAAAACCACGTTTTAAGCCGCTAGAACTATTCATGTCCTTAGTAGTGTAACTGTAAGAATATTTTAATAAGTCTATTGCTGGCTGGCAATGCGGGCTGCATCACGTCACTCCTACCAGTGTTCTGGTGCAGAATTGTGAAAATAGTTACATCTTGCGCTGCTTATAAATGGCAGTCACGGGGACTAATAAGTGCAAAAAGATTTCTTAGGCCCTTAAAACAATTATCATCTTGAAAATATTATGCCTCTGTATAAGTGCCATGGTTATCTATCAGCTGCAATAAGCGTTGGTGCTTTCAAATTTACCTTCATTTATTCCGAACCTTATCGTTGAGTGCTGTATGACGATAAATAACACTATTGCTATCTCAGGAGCTCGGGACAGCCAAAATTCATCACTACAACACTGATATCAAGCCGGTATCTCTCTTCTGGCGTATATTTTGCGCCAGAATGCCTTGTTCTCGCTCAGAAATGTGCGCTCGATAAAACTGCGAAATATTCTTCACGTCCATTTCCTGGTGTAGCGGCTAGCTTTCAAGGCAGTCGGGAGGTACGGATTCGATTCCCGGGTCTGCCTTGAAATTCAATTCTGGTCTGAGGTCTGGAATGCGGTAAACTCAGCTTCGCGAGACAAAACTGAGAAGAGGTGTGTTATATTCCCACCTCATACATGTCTCTGCCAAGAAATAACAGCCAAGCCAAAGAACAATCCTGCCACTGAATTTAAATTTCGTAGTGGGATCTTAAATATGGCCTACCGTATTCATATATCTCCTTCCTCTCTTCATCAACAAGGAGGGCATGTGGGATCAACGACTATCGTTTTCATTTGCAGTCAATTTGTGGCCATTATGCCTGCTGAAACATTTTGGGAATCTCGTGGTTTCGTAAAAACGTTTAAGAATTAATATGTACACACATCTCAATCTACATCTTAACACATTGAACAAATGCAACTAATATCATCACAGAGTAAAAGCGTATATACACCCTGCCCAAGTTCCATAGAGGACATACACTAGATACATAATAGTCTCCCCCACTTATATAAAAACAAATAAAGGAACAATTCATATTCATTTGGGCACATAGTCTTGCATATACTGTACCCATGTGAGTAATCTCCATGGAAAATATGCTTCCGCCTCCAGCTAGCGTCAGGTCTCAGGCGTGTACCGTTCCCCCATTGAGCAGTTGCATATTGTGGATTTGAGACTAAAATGATAAGGCATAACTCTATTCTAAAAATTTTAATTCAGTACTAAACTCATGGCTTCAAACATATAAAACAATCCCAACAAACATAAAACAAAATCAAACAAAATTTACTTCCACAATCCACTAATATTAACATAATATCATCATAATAAACTCATATCATAACTCAAACCTTTACCCTTATATTGACTTCACACTTCACTCTAGTGCGCTGATGCACATACAACTTTCATAAACAAAACTGTACTTTTACTCTTCTGTCAACTAATGTGACTTCTTTAATTTCACAAAATTACTTGTTTCTTAAACCTCGTCTTACTTTGACAATTATGTGTACCGTGTGTGTTTGGTCTCTCTCTTCCCACCAAATGCTTTACATGCATTAGCCTATTCAGGTGTTGCACAACAATCTACGTGCAACTCCATAATTATGTAAATATCCCCTACACTTCTCTCTATTTATAGTTCCACTGCACGCCGTTGTGATTTCATCTTCAAAACTTTCGTTATTGCTGTGTCGGATGGTATTATTAAGCTACCCTTGCGAGCGTAGCCTGTGGCGTCAAGTAACCAACATCTGAAATAGGCGTCAGTGACAGTAAAAATGCAACTTCCAACCATTCGTTAGATTGCTAAAATCATGAACCATCAGGGAGATCTATAATTACCAATGTGTTCTTAAACCACAAGACTTCATTACTCAATATAACAATGTTTCCTTTAATGTTACTAACAGGGTCTAAAATCCGCCCTTTTCTTAAACCTTAACCTTCACGGTTCGCTTGACAGCTCAGCCCCCTTTCCGAGCGGCTCGTATACAATGGAGTGGAGTGAGGTTACCGCAGTAAACCGTTCCCCGCCTTCCTGTCTCTTGGCTTTATCTCCCCAAGCAGTAGTACGATTTTAAAGACAATACCGTGGTCACAATGACGCACATATCCCAATGGATTTAAACTGAATATTATGCAATAGATTCTGGACGAGCTTAAATATTTATTCCTAACCTTAGGATATTAATAATAACTGGCACCAATAGGTCCATTTCAACATGAAGGCACGAGATTCATAAAACATTGGTCGATCTGGATAACCGGTATCTTAATAAATGATGCGGCCAGCCACACGCTGCCGTCCATAAGATTCGCTTCACAAGAGCCGAATCACTCAATAATAAGTTCTCGGGCGATCAGATAGGGTGCAGAGGTGTCCATCGTTCCCCTCTCACCTATCACAGGATTCGAACCCGGAACATTCCATATCCATCATCAGAGTTAGGGTCCAATCACTAAATACACTCTGGCACAAAGTACATATCTCAGTATGCCCACGGCTATACGAGATTTCATACGTCGAATAGATTACCTGGCTTCCTGACCTGATGCTATGATCTTCGTCCTTTAATTATTAAGAGAAATCTATCAATTACTCTATAAACTTTTACACAAGCTGCAAATTCAATTCACTAGAAAGCTCTTCCATTTCCTTGCATACTTATATTCCCATTAACACAATATATTCTGATATTAAACTCTTTTTTCATCCCTTAATGTAATCTTACTGCTTAGATCGATAAGTCTTCCAATTAGCGTAAATATTTCTTGCTTACAACATTTTACCTGATGTATTCATTCATACCTTTTATTATTTATTATTATTATTATTATTCTTACTGACATAAATTACCATAAATTACTCGGCACCCGAGGCCATACGATATATATATATATATACCATAATCCGACACAACATAACCATCTTAACAATCGAACATCCGTGTTCGTTTCGTTAAGTTTACATAACTGATTTGCCATTTTATTAATAGTGGTAGCGATTAATCCACTCACTGATGTATAACAACATCTTAACTTTACTGAAATCAACACAACAACAATTAAACCTGGAGGGTCTATCTCCTAATACTGATTCTTACTGGCATTAATTTTATAATTCTGAAATCACATTACATGCAGTGGGCTATACTTCTATATAATCATAATTTGTGGGGTACTCACATCTTAGGCTTATCCTGGTGGCTCCAACCACTCATATACTCCAATGTCGCCTGCCATTTGTAGAGTTAGCGCGACATTTGCATACTGGAGATACACATTTTATAATACATTTCTTTCACCAAGCACACGGCACTTTCCATTTCTATGACGAAGCTATTGCTTCCAAAACACATGACACTTTATGACACTTATTATACCATTAATTTAAAAGATATTTCACATATAATTTATACATAACACCCGTCACTTTTTACACTTTTCATTGGTTGAAATTCCCTGGCAAAATATCAGAATTGCGGTATTTGACGGCATCCTCCATGCTCCTACCAACTCCTGATTGAAAGTCTGGTTCATCTGCCTATGGATTCACCAACAGTCTATCAATTATCCTACGATAAACTTCCTGCTTTGCATAAATATGCTTACTTTCGTCCTGAGCGTTACCATTTGGTATTCTTAAAACATTTCACCAAATGCTTCATATAGTTTCTCCCAGCGCAGTCCGGCGTAATAAGACATGTATAACCAATCAATATATTATACACTGCGCTGAACATTGTACATAGTCTTTACACAGATTAATACTTTCAATAGTTCTGCAACAATATATCACACGGTACTTCCTATGTGAACATAAACTATTGCTCGTACTGCCGCCTATACGCATGCAGCACGACTGTCCTTAATAAAAGCCTACTAAAAGTTTTACTGCACGGCTTCCCAAGTTGAAGTCCGGGCCTCCTTCCTTGACTTCGGTAATACACATTTCACAAAATAAAGTTCGTTGATTACCGTACTTCTTATTACTTCCTGACTATGCATTATTATCTTATCACTTGGTGCATTACACTGCACGGCGAATATAATTATTAACACTAAAGTGTTCAAGTCTTTGTTTGAGCGTCCTTTCCTGAGCCAGAGCGACATACGTTCCGCGCTCGAGTCTCTTCCAATAACTGACGACAACTGTCTTCTGCCAAGGGTCTACTCCCTTATATCCGTTTCACACAAAAATAGACCTAGAATTCCCGCGCTATATCAACTCCTCTCCCAGCATGATTCTGGTCTCGAAACAATGCTCATCGGGTTCCTTTTTCTTCACTGATCCCAGAACTATCTGCGTGCTGAAGGATCGATCGGCCAATTAATTAATATTAATTGCTTTTTCCATAGCGTGGGGACGCGGTTTCCAGTGGAAATCCCCGGTGACATAGTCAAACCCTGCCGCGAACACCCCTCGTCCTGTGTTCTTACGCACTCCATTAAATATGCCTTGATTTCGCAGTTTAATGGCTCTAAAATTAGCCTCCTGGCTAAAGATTCACCTGTGTGCAACTCTCATGTCATTGCGTTGCTCCAATCACGAGTAATCAATGATTTTCCTTGGGATCTCTCCCCTCCCTTCCTGGTTTTATTCTCAGACGGGGAAGAACTGGGTCATTATTCAACCCCCCGACCTCTTCCAGACGACTTAACTAGGTCAGCGAGATTGACAGGGCTCCATGGGTCTCCTCCCACAATTCTGGGGCTATTAGTAAACTGTCAAACTCTGCACTTCTGTGTTTCAAGTCCAGCATAGCCTACTCCATGTAGTCCAATAATGCTGTATTCCGCTCATTTTCCCTGCATTATTTCACTAAATAATGCCAGTCTCAACTGATATCACACCAGTGATTAAACATATACTTTCATTTTGGGGTTTTTACAGCGAAACTCCCTCAACAGATCTCGGGTTCGTTCCCTGGTGGAACCTTCCTTCTGGGCTCAACTTATCTCCGAGATCCACATTCGATATCAGTCAGCATGACCCCCTCGGGTTCAATACTGAGGAGGTCGCCTGTCTCTTACTGATCTTCTTAATTAATTATCAGCAGGTGGCGGAAGGCTGTTTGGATCAGGGCGTTCATCTGGTTGCAGGATGGTCTGCCTTGTATCATCTGAAGTGTGGGTTGCAGGTGGTATATCATCATTCTCTAGTCTTGGCTTGGTTGGTGTTGGTATATTTGGTACACCAAGCACTGGAGGTTTTGTTGGAGCAAAAGTGACATGCTTATCTTTCTTTGGCACGAGAGTCGATAATAATTGGTCAACATGCCGCTTTAAAATTCGTCCCGATTCCAATTTCACATCATAGTGGCGCTGGCCGAGTTTAGTTTGTATAATACCAAACTGCCAAATATCACGGTTTTTCTGGTGAATCCAGACTTGCACTCTCTCTCCCACTTTAAAAGAGCGAACAGGGGGTGAGAAACTGGATGTAGTCAAGCTCTTTTGGTTTGGAAGTAGAGCATCCAACCGGATAAGTAGCCAACGTTTCAAATATAGTTCAGCCGGAGACTGTCCACATGCCCATGGCGTTGCTGTGTATTGAAACAAGATGTTCTGTAACTTAGTCGATAATGGTGCCGTGTCATTTACAGCAGCACGAAGTCGTCTCTTCAAAGTTTGGATGTTTCTCTCGGCTAGCCCATTGGTTTCTGGGTGCCCTGGTGCAATATATTTCTGAAAAATCCCTCTCTCCTTGCAATAGGATCTGAATACATCACTCGTGAAGATAGTGGCATTATCTGACACAAGGACATTCGGGTACCCATGTACGGTAAAGATATTGTCTAGTAGACTGATAGTAGTTGCAGTGGATTGAGCGTCTTTCACTATTCGAACTTCGACCCACTTGGATTTCGCGTCAACACACATCAAGAAATGGTGGTTGTCAAATAGTCCCGCATAGTCAATGTGTATGCGTTCCCAATTTTCTTCTGGTTTATCCCAGGGGTGTATTGGAGCTTTTGATGGATTTGAACGAGTCTGCGCGCACTCTTCACAAGATTTGATAAGCTTCTTAATGTCTTTGTCCAATTGCTGCCAGTAGACATATCGTCTTGCTAACTGTTTCGTTTTCACAATGCCGAGGTGTGTTAAATGTAATTCTTCCAAAATTTTTCTTTGTAGTTTCTTTGGGATAACAATTCGATGTTGACGGAATAGAATACCATTTTCAACTGTATACGGCTCATCCAAGGATTGAGTTTGAAAACGTTGCAGGGTGGCTCTAAGTTCTGGGTCTAACATAGTCTCATCATGGATAGTTTCGTACGTAATGGCTTCACTTGACACTTGAAGAATCGTTTCAGCATAGAGTTGTGAAACTTCTGCATTTATTGATGTTTCAATGTTTAGCGAGGTAGATGCAACAGGGGCTCGGGATAGGCAATCAGCATTTTCGTTATCTTTCCTTTTTTCACTCTTACCGTGTAGTCAAACCAGGAGAGAAACGATGCATATCTTAGGAGCCTTGCGGATGTCATTTGTGGCAGGCCCTTGTTCTGATGAAAAATACGAGACAGAGGTTCATTGTCTGTCACAAGAATGACATTTCTTGCAAAAAATATAGTTGTAGAAGTGTGTTGTGGCGAAAATTATTGCCAGCGCTTCCCGGTCAAGCTGACTGTAATTACATTCTGCTGGTGTTAGGGCACGAGATGCATAGCGATGGGTCTTTCTTGGCCATCCATCTCATGACTTAATGCTGCTCCAACACCAGTAGGACTGGCATCGGTTGACAAGATGATAGGCAGTGATGGATTGAATGGGGGTAAGGACACGTTCACTACATAATTCGGACTTGAGATTCAAGAAAGCTGCTTCACAGGCTGCAGACCAGGAAAACCTTTTACCTTTCCGCAATAACTGTCGTAATGGGTGGGACTTCGTTGAAAAATTAGGAATAAACTTTGCGTAATAAGTCACCATACCAAGGAAGCGTCTCACTTCTTCAATGTTTCTAGGACGTGACATTTGTGACACAGCTTGAACTTTCTCTGGTGACTTGAGGATCTCATTATATGATACAATATGCCCTAGGTAGTCTATGTTTTCCTTGAAAAATGAGCATTTGCTTTTGTTCAAATTAAGATTATTTTTTGAAAGCCATTCAAGACAGGCTATAAAGTTCTTGGTGCACTCCTCCTTCATAGTACTATGCATTATGATGTTGTCAAAATAAGCTTCAGCTTTTGGAAGACCAAGAAGAATCTGTGATAATATCCTATTAAATCCTGAGGGGGCAGTTTTGATGCCAAAACTCAGTCGGTGCATCCTGAAGGTTCCTTTGTGAGTGGATATAGTTTGAATCATACTACCTTCTTCATCAACCTTCAGATGTAGATATGCCTTGTATAAGTCTAACTTGCAGACAAATTTCGAGTTTCTAAGACTATGTAGAACATCATGGCTTGCAGAAATCAACCTTGAATTCACTCCACATTTGTAGTCGACACATAACCTAACTCCCCCATCCGGTTTTGGGATAACAACAAGAGGCGATCCCCAATCACTTAAAGCTGTGGGAGAAATAACTCTTTCTGATTCCAATGAAGCGAGTTCCTTTTTGACGCGTTCCCGAAGAGCAAAAGGGACATCATGTTCACGATTGAAGACAGGTTTCACCCCCTCTCTGAGTTGCAGTTTTACTTCAATATTGGGAACGCATCCAATTTTTTCTTCAAAGATTGTACTATATTGATGTAAAATATCTTGAATTGACTGCACTGAGTGGACAGATTCAGTGTGAAGAGATTGATTTGTGTCTTTATCAATTTCCTTCAGATCAAGGCCGAGGCCCCTGATCCAAACACGACCAAGCAATGCGGCATGGCCTTGCTGAACTACAAACAGATCTGCACCAATTTCTGTTCCTTTGTATGATACTGTGACAACACATTTTCCTCTGGGTTTGATAACATGATCAGAATATGATCGAAAAAGACATTTGTTGGCTGCAATTGCAAACCAAGACCCAAGGTTGAACATCGTTCTCTGGGATGAGTGAATATTTTGCTCCCGTGTCGACTTCAAATCTTTGTGATTTATTGTTGAGTTTAACAGTGATAAAATATTTGTCCCATACTCGTCGCCAACTATTATGTTTTGTATAAAGCACATTATAGCTATTATGTTTTGAATAAAGCACTTTATATCACTTTAATATGTACACACATCTCAATCTACAGCTTAACACATTGAACAAATACAACTAATATCGTCACAGAGTAAAAGCGTATATACACCCTGCCCATGTTCCATAGAGGACATAAACTAGATACATAATAAGAATATAACAGTTCATACCGTAAAAAGAGAGATATGTATTTAAATTAGCATCAACGTTACTTTGAAATTCAAAGTAATAAGTCCATTGGTGTATAAATATCAGAAGAGGGATGGACTAGTAGGCATGAAAGTTTTAAGAGTGTTTTCAACTTCAGCTGCAGATAAATTAAAACAAAAACCAAGAGTCATGAATATTCGTACAATTTAGGACACTTGGCCACTGAATTGTGAAATTAGAAGGTATCCAACGTCATGCTGAACGACAGATAAACAAGAATAGCTGTCAACCATCCCTCTCGTCAGTCGCCTGATTACGTAAACAAATACTGTAGAATAATGATAATAATGTTATTTGTTTTACGTCCCTTTTAACTTCTGAGGATTTTGGAGACGCAGGGGTGCCGGAAGTTTGTACCGAAGGGGATCTTTAACGTGCCAGTAAATCTGCTAACACGGCTCCCTCGCATTTGCGCACCCTCAAATGCCAGCTGACTGTGCCAGGATTCGATCCTGGAAACTTGGGAACAGCAAGCGAGAACGTTACCACTGAGCCACGCAGCCAGCCTAAACAAATAGGTGACACATTGGTACACAGGGGACATTCACCTTTCATCATTTCCCCGAATCTCCCTATCCTACCGTTCCGTCCGCAGGAGCAGAGGGGGTTTGTCTTATACCCCTCTTTGCGAGGACTAAGTCCTTCAGACTAGGTTTTTTTTGTTCCTCGTGCGTGGATTTGGAACGACCTTCCTGCCAACATTAAATGTAAAAATGTAAATACTGTATTATTGTTATGTTAGGCGGCACATGCAATGAGAAAATGTATGAACAATGAATGAGTGAGTGAAAGTGGGTGAATGAGAACTGTCTAAATGTACAGTACAGTACATATGTAAATATTTTATACTTTCTAGCTTTTTTGTAAACAGGGTATATATTTAGTATTTTGTTTTTATTGTACATAGGTCAGGGGACACACTGTGGCTTTCCATAACATTCGTTTTTTTAGGTTTATGGTAAATAAAATAAAATAGATAAATAAATATATAAATAAATAAATAAATAAATAAGTACTTCAGTCTTTCGATTGGTTTGCCCCTACAATGAGTTTTCTCCACTCAGTTCAGTCCTGTGTAGCACATTTGACGTCAGGTTATCTTCGCAGCTCTGCATTATAAAGAAAGGTCTTAACAAATATCTTTCTCGGTCTTCCTAGACTCCCAGGTATTCTACCCTCTATCACGTCAATCATCAGGCTGCCATGTCGAAGTCCAAATCTTACACATTCAAGTTGCCTCTTCCTGATATGATGAGGTATTTGTCTCCTTTCTTGAACAATTTCTGGCACCTCAGTTTTGGTCTTTCTCGCAACCAAGTTTCCTTTTCATCTCGAATGCTTCCAGCCTCTTGATGTCTCTCTTTTTTAGCGTTCAGGACTCGGCCAGTACAACCCTACTGACCAAGAATATGATTTCATGATCCGTTTTCGTAATCTGAGGAACATTGAACGTTGACACACAAGGGACTGCTTATCACGAAATGCTTTCTTAGCCATAGCTATCCGGACTCGAATTTCATTATTACATTGTAGATTTTCTATTATGATCTGGCCAATATATTTGAATGGTTCTCCTATGTTTTGGAAACTCAATAATGTGCCTTTTGTTTAACTGGCTCATCATATATCCTCACATTCAGTGGATTTGTGTTCTTGGTCATCATAATTACTTTTGTTTCGCTGATGATTATTTTTATTCCATATTCCTTTAATTTCCTATTAAGTTTCTGCAGCATTTTGTCATTTCAAATGATCTTGTCGACTTCATCGTTATGCTTTGGTCTACTGTTATGCGTTACGGTTACGGCGTGTATGACGTCATCATGTTGTTCAGTGCATATGCACCGAGTCTGAGTTTACTCCTGGGAGATGGCGTTATGCGATACGGAGACGGCGAGTGCGTGACGTCATGCAGCAGAGTGCACCTCCCGCTCTCCGTTCCCCGCGCGGTACGCCTAAGTTAAACGGTAATGGAGTCTGTTGAGTCTGCGTTTACTCCTGGGGTCTGGCGTTGTGCGATACGGAGACGGCGAGTACTTGACGTCATGCAGCAGAGTGCACCTCCCGCTCTCCATTCCCCGCGCGGGAAGCCTAAGTTAATGGGTAATGGAGTCTGTTGAAAGAGCCCTCCTGAGTCTTTCTAACATGTGTAGCATTTGTAGCATGCGTCATTTGAAATGATATGAAGTCTAGTCTCAAAGACTGACTGTATCCTTTTGTTAGAGTAGCTGGACTTCCTGAGATTATTATGGAAGGTTAAAGAATGAAAATTAAACTGGATAGTTTGATTTTCGTAACATACACGATAGAAACGCGTTTCTGAGACAGTCTCTTGATGCATGTCTCAACATGTGTGACCCGATTTAAAGTTCTGCTGTAAAAGAAGGTGATCTACTGTGTGTTCCAGGAGGCCGTGGTTATGAGTACGACAGTGTGAGCAAGTCCAACGTCTCCAGGATATGTGTCGGTGACTACAATGAAGGTGGGTACTGGTCAGAGCCGGTGATTAATGTGAAGGACTTGCACAAGGTGATGAAGAAGACGACCGTGGTCTATAACAGAGCGACGACGACAAAACTATGGAGCACCTTCATTCTCTTGATGGTGGTATCTTCTATGAGGGCAATGGGCCTCGTTTCAATTCATGGTCAGTAGGTTGGACGTTCACAGATCAGCGCACTTTCGTGGCCCCGTTACGTTAGGGGCATGGAGAAAAGGGGATGGTGGTGATTATTGTTTTGAGGGGTGGCTGGCCCGATCTGTTATAATGTTATTGTTTAAACGTCCCTCAGTGAATGGAGTCTCAAGAACAGACGCACATGGCGCGGAAAATAACACGCCAAAATATGTATACCAATGATAAGGATTTTATATTAAAATATTCATAGAAAATATTTAACTAACTTTGATTAAGGTTATCAAAAAATCATCTATAGTTGCATGTTTGCTAAGGAAAAATGTGTGTATTTGAAATTTATCAAATTTATCTGTTCAAGCACTGAATACGGTAAATATTCTTTAATCATTCTTTATGGTTTTTACACATACGCATGAATCAGCGATTCGGTTACTTCATCACTTATTATTTAATAGCTAAATCAACACCACCTAGAGAGAAGGCCATGCAATACGGTTTGAATATGCCAGTGACGTCACGTCCCAAGGGCTGTGTGGCCATGGAGACAGGAATAATATTCGTGTTTATGGTGTGGTTTCCGTGTTATGTGTTTCGTTTTTACGGCCCCGGTACTGATTTTCTCGGAATTCCTATCCACCTATACTTCATGGTTATCAGTGCAGTGTTAAGTTGTGCCTAGTAAGAGCAGTGTGCCGAATTGTAAAGGCAAATAAGTCAATGGACCTTTTCCTAGGAAGAATTCGAAATCGATAGCCTACAACCAGCTATTCACCGCAATATATTCCTAGAAAACATTCCAAGGTATGTATAAACCGAGACTGATTAAATATTAGTCAGGCTAGCCCTTCTGTTCGTGAAAATTCATTTCGTTGTAAAATTCAGAATTTTCAAACCTAAATAATGCGCTACCGTACAGGTTATATCGTAGGGGTGTTTACATTCCAAGAACTGGATTAGGTCGATAACCTGTAGCAGGTTCTGATTAATCCGTATTTCTATTCCACTAATCTCATTCATTACATTTATTATTGGGGTGGGGGGTTGAGATTGAATATATTTAGAATAAATAGAGTAACTAATGTAATGCAAGGTGATACAATTATTGTATCGTCATGTTCGAATGAAATTCCTAGGAGCAGTCCCTTCTCGTTTCCACAACTGCCCTGAGTATTTAACTGGCACTGTAATATTGTCCGCCGAGAAGATCCAGATGATAGGAAGTGTAGGATTGAAAATGAAAGTTTATCAAAGGCTCTTGCTGAAAGTATGCAGACATTGGCGAAGAATCTGGAACGTATAAGGAATGCCCATTCAGTGTATGCTGGTTCTGATGCACATGAGCATCAAAGTGTTGAGGATTCTGTACCTGTATGCATGAATCAACAAGTTTGTTCTTTGGTTAATGTTCTCATGTCTCTTTAAGACTGCTGCTCTGTTCCATTTCAGTAGGTGGCCTTTTCTGTGCCCAAGATCGCGGGTTCAAACCTGGCCGAAATCGTCGGATTTTTAAGAGCGTTAACAATACCTCTGTATGCCTTCCTTTGGAAGGGAAGTAAAGCCGGCGGGCCCATATCATGGCATGAAAAAGAACCTTCCACTAACTACAATTGTGTGAAGCTAAATTTGTAGGTTTGATTTGATTATCGCTCTATTAAGTTCCAACGTTCGCCGCCAGGAGCCGGTTGAGGTGGCATCTAGTAGCCAAGTTCATAGTTAGGTGTCGTTGACGGTAGCATTTGGTAGCAAAAGTAGGAACTACTTGAAATTGATCGTCTGCAGTCCTTACCTGAATTACAGATAACACACACTAATACAGCCATCACAATTAACACCGGTTAGCAGGCATTTTACACACACCCAAGGTACACGGGGCTACATGACCACGTTGTCGCAGCCCCTAAACTGAAGAACCAATCAACCAACCTTTTCGGTCAGAGGCATTATAATTATTATCAGCCTGGTTTCTTATCATGGAGAAAAACTCTCCGTGTCTAATTGTTGTTGTTGTTGTTGTTTTTTCGTGAGTGGGTTAGGACATCACTGTCATCAGCCATGTGTACTCGGATACGGGTAGAATTTGTATGTGTATTGTCTGTGGTATTGTGTGTATTGTGATGCTAGAATTGCGAAGGAAGTGACCATGGTCTTCTGTTAGGAACAATCCCAGCATTTACCTGGAGGAGAAAGGAGAATCGAACCCACCACTTCTCAGTTCAGTGAGGCTGAGTGAATTTAGTTTCAACCTCAAATCGGAATCAAATTTCCCGGCAGAGGTGGGAATCAAACCTGGACCGTTGGGACAGATGATTGACTATAGATATTAATTTCTGTTTTAACTGTTACAGATTAATTGGTTATTTGTGTATGTGTCTTTTCTTCCCGTTATGTAGTCGACATTTCACGTTAAAATACGGTGAATATCTTTCAAGTTTTTGATTGAATACTTCTATATATCGCATTTATTGCTGAGACTAC
Organism: Meconema thalassinum; assembly: GCA_946902985.2. Classification (NCBI taxonomy): domain Eukaryota; kingdom Metazoa; phylum Arthropoda; class Insecta; order Orthoptera; family Tettigoniidae; genus Meconema; species Meconema thalassinum. The sequence goes on along the minus strand of OX336393.1, from coordinate 160,546,387 downwards.
AGTGTTTTCGGTAAGTTCAAACTCGCATGGTTCGATATGCATATCGAGTCTGATCCAAAACGCCGATTTATTTGTGTAATGTGCCGATCGCATCAACTTCTGACCAAGTTTCATTTATGGTTTCGTTATTCATTTATTCGCGTCTGTAGAACGTAATTTTATAAGTAAACACTCAGTCTCGTTTCCTCACAGCTCGTTGATAGCTGGGTAGCGCGCTTGCTCATGGCCGGAAGGGTATGAGGTCATAAATCCTATTACATGGCCTTCTCTCTAGGTGGTGTTGGCTAAATGGTAAGTATCAATTCATCAAGTCTTCCAAATTCAAACTAACATACACTAAATAGCTAAAGTTCAACTAGACTGAAATTACTTCTGAGTTACAAAAGGCATGAGTACATTACAGTTTAATCATTTCAACGATTAGCTACAATAGTTTGCGTCTTCTCAAGACTCCTTTGAAAATGTAAAACAAGTCACTTTACCCATTTTCTTTTGTTTCAGATACAACTTATAATTTTTAATGCTTTCATGAGTATGATAACATATCTTTTCTCTATCTGAAAGTTTTTCTGCATGTACGTTACTCGCATGTCCGATTTTGTGATTGTTCAATTAAAAACTTACATGATTCAACCCACTGTCGGGTGACGATTTGTACCTTTCCACTCTCACACATCTAAAATTTCAGATAGTAGGGTGTTCAGCACACTTGAGAAGGAGAAGTTCAGGAATAATCGGGATCATATATCAGGTGGCGCATTTCCTGATGGAATTAAACATGTGACTTTCTGGTAAAACTAAGCTATATTCTAAGAAACAAACATATGAGCAAGGAGTTTTGCCTGTACAAGTATTCTGATTTTCTAACACTGCGGCCTGAGATTGTGACATTTGATGAGAAGATCTTGAATGGTTGGTTGACTTACATATCCTGATGGCTGATGCCTTCCTGAAGTCATGATGATGACGAGTCCTACCTGTGAATTCTGGAATGTTGCTTTCACAAATAATAATTTCTCACAGTAGCCACTAGACTTGATCTGTATTTCCTGTACTACTGATTTCACACGCAGATAGAAATTTATGTAATACATCTTCTGCTGCGGACTCAATGAATAGCACGATGACACGACATTTAAACTGGCTACTTGCCCGGCGATATACTGTTTAGATAACACAGAACAATAGACTCGTAACTCAATTTACTATACATCGAGAGTTTTCTTTTAGTTGTTTATGAAGACCAATTAATCACGAAGACGACCGACATAATGATGGCACTAAATAGCTGTGTAAGTGAGTGAGTGGGTGGGTGGGTAAATAGGCCACCAATCACCCTTCCGATTTCGTTTAAATACCTACACTCCACACACGTGACAGTTTCTCCCCTCCCCAATTCTGAGTAGCTGTCCACCAATCACACTTGAGCTTTACCTTTAAATATTCAATTTCAATTGACTATTGGTCCAGGTCGTTGTCTGCTTACTGCTCGGCTGTTCCAAGAATGACTAACGTTAGTTTCCTTGTTCTAAAATGAGACTGGCTTGCAACACTCTTGAAACTTCTAGCCCTTTTTAACACTGACATGTATGAAATATACTGTATAGGGCCTACCCAAATTATAACACTTATTAAGTAATGAAATGGTACGAGTATAATGCATATCTAATATGAAATGATGATAATAATACACACAAAATATAAGATTATACAGTATTATAGCCCTTGATTAAATATTCACATGTGTCCCGGATATGTAATTTCAACCTTATGTAACCTGATAGGTTACAGTTTCTTCGTCAAAACTGTTACGGGGTGTTATAGTTGCCCTGTACACCGGACAGGACGCAAGTAGGCGTGTAGGCTGACTCACATCAGGCTTGCTCCACTGGAGTAATGAACCCTCAATACCAGCACCGCCAACACCACCCCCACCACCAGTATTATTACTATTAATAATAGTAAAAATTCAATTTAATCTAATAATAATTTAATAATAATAATAATAATAATAATAATAATAATAATAATAATTCAATTTAATCTAATAATAATTTAATAATAATAATAATAATAATGAATAAAACTGGAAATCAAGAAGATCATTCATTCATTAAAGTACAACAAAGCACCAGGTGAGGATGGCATAATAGCTGAACTTTGAAAGTAGGCCTACGCAAGTGATAAGGCAATCAGTAAACTCACTGAAATTATCCAGGAGATATGGGAAACCGAGGAACTCCCTAGTGGCTGGATATCAGTTTTGATCCACCCTCTTCATAAGAAAGGTGACAAAACAGACGTAAACAACTATCGTGCATTTCCCTCCTCATAAAAACGCACAAAATTCTCTCCAAAGCCCTTCAGACCCGGGCAGAGGAACAACTTGACTTTCAGCTGGGAGAATATCAAGGAGGGTTTAGAAAAGGTCGCACATGTGCAGAGCAGATCATGAGTCTTAAATCTGTTCTTTCATATTTGAAGCTCAGAAACAGGAAGTTTGTAGTTGTCTTCGTCGACTTCAAGAAGGCCTATGATTCTATTGACCGAACCACACTCTTCCAAATCTTAAAAGAAATGGGTTTGGACGACAAAACACGAGCAATTATCCAGCAGACTTTGGCAAACACAAACTCCAAAGTGAAATTTAGAGGAAAAATTTCGGACGCTTTCAAAATCAAGACGGGTGTGAGGCAGGGAGATGGACTGTCATCTTAACTCTTCAACTGTGTACTGGAGAAAGTAATTCGTGAATGGCGCAAAGAGATGGGTAAAGAAGTGTTAGAAAATGGCGTCAGAATGGGCTGCAGGAGCTTGAACCTGCCAATTGACTGCCTAGCTTACGCAGATGATCTAGCAATATTTTCTGATTTCTTAGACACAGCCGAAAAACAAGTCGACCAACTCAGAATACAAGCGGCAAAGGCAGGCTTACAGATTTCTTTTGAGAATACCGAGTTTATAACTAATATTAACCCTGCAGTCAAATAATTAAATGTTGAACATGGAAAGATCCATCCGGCAAGAAAGTTTAAGTACCTAGGGGAGTGGATCGAGCCCAACATATCACAGAAGGTAGCCTTCACATCAAGAATTAACAAGATGGAAGTGGCCTACCGGCTAACGAAAGGAGTGTACAACAAGCGAACAGTGTCCCGCAATGCCGAACTAGGACACTATCGTACAGTTATCCGACCTGAGGCACTGTATGCAGCAGAATGCCTGGCAATGAATAGGAAGGGTCTGGTTGAGAAATTGGAAGCCAAGGAAAGGAAGATCCGCAGGAAAATCTTAGGGCCGTTGAGAGACTCTGGTGAATACAGGAGACGGCATAACAATGAGCTGTACCATCATGTAGAAAGGATATCTCAAGTAATTCGGAAGAGAAGAATATCTTTCTATGGCCACTTAACTCGTATGAAACCCGAGAGAATCACCAATCGGATATTTACCTATTTTCTTAACAAGAAAACCAAGGGCCCCTGGTTTTGTGAGGTAGACAAGGATTTGTACGAAGTAGCGATTACCCACGCAGACATCATGGAACGTGATCTTTTGAAGGAAAAGCTCGGAGCACACCACCAATTCCAAGAAAAAGCGAATTTAAAACCCGGCAAGAAGTGGTCTGTTGAAAGAAAGGAGTTTCACAGGCAGCGAATGCGTGAACTCTGGGCTAAGATCAAGGCCCAAAGACGGAAGCAGTTGAAATGACGTGGTCCATAGCTGGCCTGAACGAAGAAAGAAGAAGATTTTTTTTAGCGTATGGCTTTTAGTGCCGGGAGTGTCCGAGGACATGTTCGGCTCGCCAGTTTTTGTAGCTGCTTCGAGACGGATACCCAATGGGTGAGCTACAAGTGCCTTGGGGGGGGGGGTAGGAGTTGGAATGTAAGGGCTAGGAATTGGAAGGTAGCGGCTGTGGCCTATACTTAGGGACCAACCCCGGCATTTGCCTGGAAGGAAGATTGGAAACCACAGAAAACAATCTTCAAGGTTGCCGGCGGGGGGATTCGAACCTCCTCGCCTCCCGGATGTGAGCGACTGCCAGCAGTCACGCCGTAACGACCTCGGCTAACTCACCCGGTAGAATAATAATAGCCCTAGTTATTATTAGAATAATAATAGTAATAATAATAACTAGGGCTCGGATGTTGATGACATGTCATCTTTTTACTGAGTTGTCTAAAACAATGCTGAAGTACACAGAAACTCACGCGAACTTTAAATACACCCAATGCTATGAAAGTCTTTTACGGCCGGATGTCCTTCCTGACGCCAACCTCATGAGAGGCGTTAATGTGAGATGAAATGAATGATGGTGAATGAAACTGGGCAAGGATGTGGAAGGAAGCGACCGTGGCCTGTCAGAAGGTACCGTCCCAACATTTGCACGGCTGCCAATTGGACCAAAACAAACAGTAAACTTTCTACTCACCACAGCCATTCATAACAGATGCTGGAAATGTTGTGTTCGAAGACAGACTTCAACACGAACAGTATCCCGGTTTGGACACTTTGAATTAGGAAACCGCGCCTGTAATATTAGTTTTACATTTTCTGTAAACCAATCGCTTTCGCAAAAAATGTATTCCACCAAAAAAAGCTCTCTCTTCAGTAGTAAACATTACCACCTGTATATACTGTTGCACTCTTCCAATAATCTATATGAACGCTCGCTTACTGCAATACACACCGACGATTTTGACAAACAAGCCCACACGTGTGGCTTTCAATGTATCGCTATCCTGTCAAGAACCATAGAGGAAAGACCGGAAGGAGATGCCTTCGCTGCGCTGCCTAGAGGAAGCTGCTGAAGCCAAACGGCACGCCCACTTTGGGTAACAAGATAATGGCTGTTCCTATGCTTAAAGCCGTAAACCACTAACTAGTCTTGGATTTTAGTGACTTAAAACTGCAATGACAAGTCAATATTTTTTCTTGGATAGGCAGAATAGCCTACACTCTGTACATCATGGTACTTGGCACAAATAAGCTGCGTTATCGTTTTAGAAGCCAACTTAAATAGAAATATGAGAGCAGCTATGCAAGGCTAGTTTTGTAAGAAAGACGCGGCAAAATGTAGTCTAATAATACGCTGTAACACTGATTAAATTGAATACAGGTGTCTGAAGGTGAGAGTTATACCAAAGGAGAAACATCTTGGGAACTATCATAATGATGCCGAACTAATCACGGTATTTACACCAAATTGATTTTTAAGTTCTTATTAGTGTTGAGACATTCATCAGTTTTTAGGCCTAATTTCGAGCACAGCCACTTTCACTCATTGTGCGTATACATTTTGATATTCAAGAATACGAATCTTAAAATTAATAAACAGAACGCTTGTTCGATTCGTACAACCATATGCAAGTCACGGAACACCGAATACAAGTTAAGGTAACGCCCACTTTGAACGCAGCGCTTGGCTTCACTCAAATGAGCTCAGGGCATCTTCTCTTATTCTTTCCTCCATGTCAAGAACACCGTTCTGCCAACTAAACTGCTGATTCTACCCCTGGCAGCAGCATGTAGACACTGCGGAGAACATTTCCTGGCGCCATGTAGTGTATCAATTTGCAACGACGGGCAAATCACCTTGAACTGTATAAGCACACCTGTAGGCAGTATTCTGTTTCTAAATATGGACTTTTGTGAAGATGTCAATGTTGCACGGTCAATGCCCGTCTATGGACATCAATTTGGCAGGTGAAAAACTAAAGTAAGTGGGAGACTTCAGTTACTTACGAAGCAAAATAACCGGTGATGGACGTAGCAAAGAGGATATAAAAAGTAGGTTAGCTCAGGCAAGGAAAGCATTTCTACAGAAAAGGAATCTGTTGACATCGAATATAGATTTAGGTATTAGGTACTCATTTTTAAAGGCTTTTGTCTGGAGCGTGGCACTCTATGGAAGTGAAACTTGGACTATAGGTGCAGCAGAAAAGAGGAGAATTGAAGCGTTTGATATGTGGTGTTACAGGAGAATGATGAAGATCCTATGGGTAGATAGGGTTACAAACGAAGAGGTATTGAGACTAGTGGGAGAGGAGAGATGTTTCTGGCGACTGCTAATGAAGAGAAGAGATAGGTTGGTAGGACACATACTAAGACACCCAGGAATAGCAAGCTTAGTTATGGAAGGAAGGGTCGAGGACAAGAACTGTAAGGATAGACCAAGGTTGGAATATGTTGAACAGGTTGCCTCGGAAGTAGGGTTGTGGTAGCTATGTAGAGATGAAACGATTAGCTCAAGACAGGGAGGCATGGAGGTCTGCATCAAACCAGTCAAAAGATTGATGACTCAAATAACAACAATGCCCGCAATTCAAAATGCATAAATTGACTCTTTGCTATGGCGAGTGAAATACCGCCCTGAGGACGGTGCATGGTACACCAGTGTCTTCTCTAACAAGCCACGTGCACGCGGCTAACATTTAGATGAACTTTGTGAGCTGGGTCAACACTAAATGTTACAACCCTTCGAATGTCAGCTGTGCTAAGCTAGTTTCAAAACAATACGCATTTCATTAAATTGCAAACTGTATCACAAGCAAAGTCATCAGTCCAGTGTACTTAGGTGTTTTTAGAATTTATATAATAACCTGTATCATTGTATTATTGAGGTGTCTGTGTAGCAGTGTGCTTATTCGTCAATAAGAGGACTCATACACAATGAGATATCCATATAACAGATGTTTCTTTTGTATTTAAATGAAAGAATACACTTTTCTTTGTACGGTACTTGAAGTTTCATAGCTAAATGAAGCATTTAGTCAGAGTTATAGAGTACTACCTGAAGCTACGTGAACAACAGGATATGCAATGTTGAACATTCAAGGTTATATTCCCGAAAGTTCGGCTTTAGACGAAAAATCACCGTAATATCTCTGGAACTACGAGACATTTATTAACGACAGTCATGTTGGTTCTTCCTGTAGATCTATGTACCCAGGTATTTTGTTTACAAGAAAAGAAAGTCAAGACCAGTATTTTTAGTTAAATCGTTCATTTTTTGTGATTCATGAAGTTGAAGAAACATGTAATAATAAATAACCCCCGGCACTAGAGCCCATTAAGGGCCTAGGCCTACCAAGTGACCACTGCCAAGCCAATTGGTCTGCACATATTGGGGTGACGCGTGATCAGCGCATTGGGTCCCCTCGGCCGTTAATCTTGGTTTTCGTGATCGGGGACGCTGCCTCACTGTCAGACAGCAACTCAATTGTCCTCACGAGGCTGAGTGCACCCCGTTACAGCTCTCACGCCAGTTTCTAAAATCCCTGACGGAGCCGGGAATCGAACCCGGGGCCGCCGGGTGAGAGGCAGGCACGCTACCCCAACACCACGAGGCCGGCGAAGAAACATGAATGTGCTGTTTTAATATCAAAGTTTAATGTTTTTCAGTCGGTCAACACGATTATACCCAATTATGATGGGTTATCCCCTACTCCTAGAAACAATTTACATGAGGTTAATAAATACCGTTTCATCTCTACATAGCTACCACACCCTACATCCGAGGCAATCTGATTCACCCCTACAGTTCTTATCATTGACCCTTCCATCGATAACTAAGTTTGCTATTCCTGGGTGTCTTAGTATGTGTCCTACCAACCTAACTCTTTTCTTCATTTGGAGTTGCCAGAAACATCTCTCCTCTACCACTCGTCTTAAGACCTCTCCCTATCTACCCATCTGATCTTCATCATTCTCCTGTAACACCACATTTCAAATGCTTCTATTCTCCTCTTTTCTGTCACTCCAACAGTCCAAGTCTCACTTTCACAGACAACGGCTTTCAAAATTGACTTCCTAATACGTAAATCTACATTCGATGTCAACAGATTCCTTTTCTGCAGAAATGCTTTCCTTGCCTGAGCCAACCTACTTTTTATATCTTTTTTTTTCGTCCATCACTGGTTATTTTGCTTCCTAAGTCACAGAAGTCTCCTACTTCCTTTAGCTTTTCATCTGCCAATTTGACGTCATAGGGGTTTCTGATTTCTTTCTTCTGATTTTCATCATGAATTCTTTCCTGAAGACGAAGTCCGTACAATTTGAAAACTCATTCAAATCCTGTCGCCTCCGTAGCGTAGCGGTCAGCATGGTTAGCTGCCGCCCCGGTGGTCCTGGGTTCGATTCCCGGCTCTGCCACGAAATTTGAAAAGTGGTATGAGGACTGGAACGGGGTCTACTCAGCCTCGGGTGACCCAAATGAGTAGAGGGGGTTCGATTCCCCCTCAGCCATCCTCGAAGTGGTTCTCCGTGGTTTCCCACTTCATCTTCGGGCAAATGCCGGGATGGTACTGCCCCCGTAAATTGAATTATATTGAGACCACGTTGGCTGTATTGGCAAATATGAAGAAAGTTATGGCTGTCATAGTTGTGACGTGGATATTCATGACGTAAGCACGGATGACGCAGACTTTATGCAAGTAGGCTGGTTGAGCGGAGATTCTTGGTGACGTCATGATTTTGTTCGAGAAAGATCTGAGATTTACGACGCAGTCGCAGGGAAACAAAGAATTGTGCTAAGGAAGAAGTTACGCTATTGGAGGAAAGGCTCGAACCAATGAATGATAGTTTGGAGGGAGACGGAGATTACTGAAACTATCATATTTAATTACTTTTGGCATGCAGAATTGTGGAAAATCCATTTTCAGTTATGGCATTGATTTGGAATTTTGAAGAAATTAATTTGAGTTTTTGAAATTTGAAAATCCGTCAAGTATAGCCAAAGTTAAAACTTCTAGCAATGACGGAGGAACAAGCTACGGAAGGGATGGATACGCCCCTTAAGAAGTTGATAAAAGGTCTTGCACAGGAGAGAGGAGCTCTCAGATCTCATATCTCATTTTCTCGTGTCTTATAGTCGTTTTCGAGTGATTCTGTGAAGCAAGTCGTCTTGAGCGCGTGTGGTAGAGCCCACCGCATCGAACGAGCACGGAGCAGTGCAGCAGTTCCATTTTACGGTGATTGAAACTAGGCGAAGTTGAAACGCACTCATAAACGAGTCTACCAGATAATATATCAAGAGTTAGCGACTGCCTTTAAGCTAAATCTATTGTGCATTACAGTATTAAAGTGTGTAGTAAAGTTGAACATTTTCACGATTATAATTTGGAAGATATTGGCATTTTAAGACTGCCAACAAAAGTGATTTTCTCGCCACCTGAGAAGCACTTTTATAATATCACATTCTACGCTACGGCTGACGCGGGTATTGCAACCGTGATACTACATATTGCATTTGGTGATACAACGCTACATTATAGTATGGAACATTATAATCTGGCAGATCTTTCAACTATGATTATAACAGAAGTGGAGATGGAAGGCTAAAACCTTAATGCAATTGGGACATATATCAATGGAGTGAAATAGCAGCATGGAACTTCGCTAATCGTCTTTCTACAAAAGCGAGCATGTAGTGAACATCCAACTACACTCATGCGTCGTAATCCATCGCTGAATAATATCAAATGGCAGTGGAAATATTTTCATACGCTACAATTATGAATATTTCTGCGGAAATAATTGCAATAAACTTCATGGCGAATTTCTACCAGAACTTCAGGGAATTATCAAGAGAGGCCAGGGTGGACCCGGCTCACAAAGAAGAGTTTTGCCAGAAGGATGTCTATCGTATACACGGAGCAGTGCAATTTACGGAGGGGGAAGCAGTTCTATTCTCCGAGGGCGCTGGTTCCAGGTTCGAGGACGGAGCACATCTTTACGTTGGTGAAATGGAACCATCAGCCATCTTCTTTGGAAATTTTCCTCTGGAACTTCAATCAACAGATAAGGTAGTCGTGAACGTTTCTTGTTTTATTTGAGTCATTTAGCGAGATCTGAGCAACCATTTTTCCCATATTTTCTGTTCCATATATTTTGCCCCATATTCTTGCTTGATATTTCTGTACTCAGTACACTTTGGAGAGTTATGCCTTTTTCTACGATTTATTAAGACATTGTTATGTCATTGGCATATTTAAGTAATTTTGGATCAGTTGAGACTGATAAAGTATATTCTTTCAGTAATTTGCATATTGTTGTAGTCACGATTTGACTGTAAAGTTAACGATTTTCTATGGCAAATTTGAATTCAGACAACGTGTCACTTTATTAAAGTAATTCTATTCAGTAAATTACTTTGACCAATTTTCTGTCATCCTCAAGAAAGAAGAATAATTAAAAGATTTTAGAGCGTTAAAATCTATTACTGTATCGACGATCTTGGAAATACTAGTCGTTTTATGAACATGATTGCAACATAGACATTTATCGTCAGTTCTGAAATGCCATTGCATTATAGACAATTTTATGAAACTTGAACTTTGATTACGATTTATTGAATACACTATAGTAATGAACATTTGACAGGAGTTTTTCTCAATTCTAGATTGGAACAATAATGTTTGCATTCCACAGTCTAATTGTATTCTATTCGTTTATTTATGCAGTTTAGATGAACTTTGATTGAAGATAGTATTTTTATACTGCGTTACTTTGAAGATATTAATCTCAATTTTGATAGACCAGAGAGGCGTGTCTAATCGTATTTGCTATTAAATTTATTTGTGATTGGCAAATTTTGACTTCATATCGATTCATGAATGAAACCCACGAAGGTTAAATATAATAACAGTTTGATACAATTAATGAATATAAGAATTTTTAAAGAGGAACTATGGATGTATAATCGTTAGTTCAGTGGACGTGTAAAAGTCGCTGATGAATAATGCCCTGTAATAAGTGAAGGAGGTTCCCACAGTAATTAATGAAGTTAATGAATTTATAAGTGGAGGTTTTTTGTATGTGGAAGATTTTTATGCCATATATATTGAGATATATGATGAATTCTGGGCCTATTTTGTGCAATTTTGTGCGTTTGGAGCGAGGTATTTTTCCGCTGAGTGTATTGTCCAGGTCCTTTGAAAATTAATCATGTGAAGTTACTGTTATAATTAACAAGAGTGTTTAAATAATTTGAGATAACGATTTTGAATGGAGGTTACCGTCACAAATAATAATAATTATTATTAAACCTTATTAAACCTGAATCTATAATTTAAATATAACTAACCTTCATTGGTCGATTATATCATCACGATTTAAGTAATTATCAACCGGATAGACGTGTGGTTAAATGTATTTCTAAAATAAATAATATAAATATTGTAAATAATTATGTAAATATCTTTAATAATAATTTGATATGAAAGGGATTAATAGAGGCGTGTATAAATTTTTCAATTGTCGTTTGACAATGTTATAAACAATTAATAATTGTTATAAATAATTAATGAACAATTTGTTATAAACAATTTAAAATTTTATTATACTCTAAACAACGCTAATTATACATTGGAATTTATAATTAAACAAGTTTTGGGATTCTTAAAGTAATCCAGTAATATTTGATTGGAGCATTTAAAAGATTTGCGTGATAATATTCGAGTTGAGTTGAGGACATTTAAATTGTTTTGAGAAGGAACTAGGCTCTGATGTAACTAGCATATGCTAACGTTGGCTGGAGGGGTGAGTCCATTTGACGATGCGAGCATGTGACGTGGTGTAGGGTGCATCGCAGCTGGCCTGACAACTGGATGATAGAGGCCAAGGTCGTCTTCATAGCAGGCTTGCAGTTATAAATAAAGTGTGATGTTTATTAAAAGAAAAACAATTGCTATATGTCTCGTCCCAATTCCCTTATCCATTCCAAGTGTATTATTATTACGTTCTTTTGAGCTAGAAAGCTGAAATTTTGTATGCAAAGTCTACAAGTCCTACAGGAGGACATGGTTACATGGACAATGGCTTCTGATTGCCACGTTTATTTTGTTGTTCAATTTTTGTTATATAATTCCTTTATGTGAAATAAATTATTGTACAGTTTAAAGTTTCTTGTTTCCGTCTTGGTTCATTTTAAATATCGTGGTGGAGGTTATTGTGTGGGCATACATTTAAGTGATCCAGTTGACAACCCAAACCCGAGATTAATTTGAATAGGTAAGTAAAGGTAAGTATGAACCCCCGTATATTTTGGTGTGTTCCACAATAATTTCTTGTTAACTACTGTGCTCTAATCTCGATAGTATCTGTCAGTGCCATTTTCATTGAGGTAGCTGTGCCGGTGCGATTGATTATTGGCAATCCGATTGAGGGGGCGGATATCTGACAGTCTACTATCCGGATTATCGGGGACAGTAGGATTGGCGCAAGCAACGTGGGGCACGTTCGATCAGTAGGATTGGCGCCGCAATTCGGTGGGGCTCGATTAGCTCGATTGGCACGATCAGCATAACATTGGATTACCAAGTTATTGGAGTAGAATTGGCACCGCAATTTTGTGGAGTGCTCGAATAACATTGGATTACCAAGTTATCGATGTCAATGGGATTGTGAAGACTCAAATAAAGAGGTTGATTCTTTGTTAGATGTCTTGGCCAATTGTAGAATTTGAGAGTGTGATTATATAGGGATTAAATGTTGTGTTGTATTAGGAAAATTACACTCAGAAAAGATCAGATCTTATACAACTTGAGAGAGGTTAAATAGGCTGGAAACTTAGAAAAATCGCCTATGATCTGGAGTCTTATTTTATTTGACCGGCTTATGACATGTTTAGTCATATTAAAGATAAAATTAAATTATTTGGATTGTAAATGTAAATTATTTGTGTTAGGATATTTTAAAATGAACCAAGGAAATTTGAACATGTGCTTGAGTTTATTTCAACATGAAGTGTCTACGAAGGTTAATTATAAGCTAATTATAAGTTAGATTTAAGACAGAAAATTGCTCAAATTTATATATGGTGAAAGATGTTGCTCAGATGTTGTTATTTTGCTCTGTTTGATGTATGTCCCTAAAGCAGCCTATTATTGAAATATTATTGAAATGGCAGATGAAAGTATGAGAATGATGTTGGAGGAGATGTCTGCTAATTTAAAAGCTAGCATGAAGGAGATGGAAGCTAGTAATACTAGTCGAATGCAGGAGATGATGGAGGAGAATTCTAGTAATATGTCTGCTAATTTGAAAGCTAGCATGAATAACAGTATGAAGCAGATGCTGGATGAAAATTTGAAAGTTCTTCAGACCAGTTCTGCAAACTTAGAAAATGATATGTCGCGTTTACAGATCAGTACCCAGGGAATCAAGAATGCTGTAAGTGACATTCATAAAGATGTTTCAGATGTTAAGACTGATGTTTCTAAGGTACAGAAAGATCTTACTATGTTGAATCTTGATGTTGCTAATGTCCGGGGTGATATTTCATGTGCTAGAGCAGAAGTAATCGTTGTTAGGAACGATGTTGCTACTGTACAAGATAAAGTAGAAGAAGTTCAAAGAGAGATTAAAAATGTTCGAACGGATGTGTCAAATGTTCAAGTAGACATAAATAATATTCATTCTGATGTAAATGAGATGCAAAGCGACATTAATAAGATACAAGTAGAAGTAAATACAGTTTTTGTAGACATTGCTAAAGTTCAAACTGATGTTAATAAAGTTAGAGAAGAAATTGAAACTTCAAAAACGCTTTGTACTCGTAACATTAGTGCTTTAACAACTAGGTTGGTTGACGAGTCTGTTAGGACAACAGCTTCTCTAGCTGGATTAAAATATGATGAAGAGGTCATGAGAACCCAAGTTTTAGATCATAATCGTTTACTTAAGGAAGACATTGAAGTAGATATTGCGGAAATGTTAACTGCAAATGTAACGGTTTGGAAAGATGAATGGAACAGGTCAAGTGGGGAACATGTCACTCAGATTCAGGAACGAATTGAACGAAAACTTGCCAGTACACAAGTAGATATCAATAATGAAGTAGTTCAAATTAGAAAGGATTTGAGTATAAGGATGGATTCGCTATCCGAAAAGCAGGTAGAGGATATAACTCAAATAGGTCAGGACGTGCAAACATTAAAGGAACAAATTCATAAGGTTGTGTCTGATGTTAATGAAACTACGAGCAAACTTCAGAATTTGAAACTAGGAGAAGCTAGCATGATGGAAACCTATAAAGAAGAATTGATTAAGAAAGTCATCACGGAAATCACAGATGAGGATCCAGAAGGCTTGACTGGTGAAGATGATAGGAATTACGTCAGAAGATGTAACCTCGCTACAGAAGAGAGAGATATTAGTCTTGAGGAACATATATCCAGATTTCGGGAAGAAGAAGAGGATAGGAATATTGAACCTGAATGGAAATATCGAGATAGTGGGAAGAATTATATGGATCCATATCCGAGAAATGTGACAGTCATCCGAAACTTTGAGGACAAACCTCAAAAATTTAGTAACACTGATAGTCTAACACCGATAGAATATATCAGGAACCTGAAAGACTATTTCATTGAAGCTCATATTCCCAGAGAAAGAGAGATGAGAATAGTAGAAAGATTTCTAGCTGGAGGACCCCTTGAATGGTTCAGAGCATTTCGGTACACTTTCAGTAATTTCGACGAATTTGCAGAGGCACTGATAAAACGATTCTGGTCAATAGAAGCACAGAATTCATTAAGAGCTGAGGTATACTCGAGGAAGTATTCAGGTACTCTTCCAACACGGTACGCTGATTTCTTCACGAGCCAGTTATCACGCATGAGATTTTTGCAACCCCCATTGTCGACAGAGCAGTTGATTGATGCTATTTCTCGTATGCTGCCTGTGGAGGTAAGAAGGCTGATTATATCGTCAAATATCAGGGATTTGACCAGTATGGACGAGCTATTGAGAAGGCTTGACTACACGAGTCCGATGCCAAATGTGGTTCAAAAAGGTCAGAGGCACGAATTCAAAGACATCAATACAGTCTATATGGATCAAGTTCAACAAACTGATAGGCCTGCTGATGAAGAGAAAACTGAAAATGTAGGTCCTCATAGGAATAATTATTTTCGCAACAGATCACAAGGTTACCGTCTATATCAGCAAAGAAGAGGCTGGAACAATAATAGAGGGAATTATAATAACGGAAGAGGTAGATACTACAATAACCAGGGCTACAATAGAAATAACCAGAATCGGAATCGGAATTCTCAAGGTCAGGTTATGACACCCGACAAATATCAAGAGAGAGAGAAAGAAAGTCAGCAGTATTTGATGGAATTACGAGAGAAGGAAGCTGAAAACCAGAAGAAAAGACAGGATGTAGTGATCGATCCTGGTCCTTCTACAAGCCAGCAGAACTTGGAAAACAGGAATACAGGACAGAAGAGAAAGTAGAGAGGAGAGAATGCATTAGCCACACACAACCCAGAATAGAAGAGACTTATGATTAAGGAACATAGAGGAAATATCATATAAGAGTAGAATAATAATTCAATTTCGTGTTCAAGTGGATTGAGATATTTATAACACAGATTTTAAAAACAATTTGCAACTGTTTTTAAAACGTGGTGAAGGGAGAATGCCCCCGTAAATTGAATTATATTGAGACCACGTTGGCTGTATTGGCAAATATGAAGAAAGTTATGGCTGTCATAGTTGTGACGTGGATATTCATGACGTAAGCACGGATGACGCAGACTTTATGCAAGTAGGCTGATTGAGCGGAGATTCTTGGTGACGTCATGATTTTGTTCGAGAAAGATCTGAGATTTACGACGCAGTCGCAGGGAAACAAAGAATTGTGCTAAGGAAGAAGTTACGCTATTGGAGGAAAGGCTCGAACCAATGAATGATAGTTTGGAGGGAGACGGAGATTACTGAAACTATCATATTTAATTACTTTTGGCATGCAGAATTGTGAAAAATCCATTTTCAGTTATGGCATTGATTTGGAATTTTGAAGAAATTAATTTTGAGTTTTTGAAATTTGAAAATCCGTCAAGTATAGCCAAAGTTAAAGCTTCTAGCAATGACGGAGGAACAAGCTATGGAAGGGATGGATACGCCCCTTAAGAAGTTGATAAAAGGTCTTGCACAGGAGAGAGGAGCTCTCAGATCTCATATCTCATTTTCTCGTGTCTTATAGTCGTTTTCGAGTGATTCTGTGAAGCAAGTCGTCTTTAGCGCGTGTGGTAGAGCCCACCGCATCGAACGAGCACGGAGCAGTGCAGCAGTTCCATTTTACGGTGATTGAAACTAGGCGAAGTTGAAACGCACTCATAAACGAGTCTACCAGATAATATATCAAGAGTTAGCGACTGCCTTTAAGCTAAATCAATTGTGCAATACAGTATTAAAGTGTGTAGTAAAGTTGAACATTTTCACGATTATAATTTGGAAGATATTGGCATTTTAAGACTGCCAACAAAAGTGATTTTCTCGCCACCTGAGAAGCACTTTTATAATATCACATTCTACGCTACGGCTGACGCGGGTATTGCAACCGTGATACTACATATTGCATTTGGTGATACAACGCTACATTATAGTATGGAACATTATAATCTGGCAGTTCTTTCAACTATGATTATAACAGAAGTGGAGATGGAAGGCTAAAACCTTAATGCAATTGGGACATATATCAATGGAGTGAAATAGCAGCATGGAACTTCGCTAATCGTCTTTCTACAAAAGCGAGCATGTAGTGAACATCCAACTACACTCATGCGTCGTAATCCATCGCTGAATAATATCAAATGGCAGTGGAAATATTTTCATACGCTACAATTATGAATATTTCTGCGGAAATAATTGCAATAAACTTCATGGCGAATTTCTACCAGAACTTCAGGGAATTATCAAGAGAGGCCAGGGTGGACCCGGTTCACAAAGAAGAGTTTTGCCAGAAGGATGTCTATCGTATACACGGAGCAGTGCAATTTCCGGAGGAGGAACCAGTTCTATTCTCCGAGGGCGCTGGTTCCAGGTTCGAGGACGGAGCACATCTTTACGTTGGTGAAATGGAACCATCAGCCGTCTTCTTTGGAAATTTTCCTCTGGAACTTCAATCAACAGATAAGGTAGTCGTGAACGTTTCTTGTTTTATTTGAGTCATTTAGCGAGATCTGAGCAACCATTTTCCCCATATTTTCTGTCCCATATATTTTGCCCCATATTCTTGCTTGATATTTCTGTACTCAGTACACTTTGGAGAGTTATGCCTTTTTCTACGATTTATTAAGACATTGTTATGTCATTGGCATATTTAAGTAATTTTGGATCAGTTGAGACTGATAAAGTATATTCTTTCAGTAATTTGCATATTGTTGTAGTCACGATTTGACTGTAAAGTTAACGATTTTCTATGGCAAATTTGAATTCAGACAGCGTGTCACTTTATTAAAGTAATTCTATTCAGTAAATTACTTTGACCAATTTTCTGTCATCCTCAAGAAAGAAGAATAATTAAAAGATTTTAGAGCGTTAAAATCTATTACTGTATCGACGATCTTGGAAATACTAGTCGTTTTATGAACATGATTGCAACATAGACATTTATCGTCAGTTCTGAAATGCCATTGCATTATAGACAATTTTATGAAACTTGAACTGTGATTACGATTTATTGAATACACTATAGTAATGAACATTTGATAGGAGTTTTTCTCAATTCTAGATTGGAACAATAATGTTTGCATTCCACAGTCTAATTGTATTCTATTCGTTTATTTATGCAGTTTAGATGAACTTTGATTGAAGATAGTATTTTTATACTGCGTTACTTTGAAGATATTAATCTCAATTTTGATAGACCAGAGAGGCGTGTCTAATCGTATTTGCTATTAAATTTATTTGTGATTGGCAAATTATGACTTCATATCGATTCATGAATGAAACCCACGAAGGTTAAATATAATAACAGTTTGATACAATTAATGAATATACGAATTTTTAAAGAGGAACTATGGATGTATAATCGTTAGTTCAGTGGACGTGTAAAAGTCGCTGATGAATAATGCCCTGTAATAAGTGAAGGAGGTTCCCACAGTAATTAATGAAGTTAATGAATTTATAAGTGGAGGTTTTTTGTATGTGGAAGATTTTTATGCCATATATATTGAGATATATGATGAATTCTGGGCCTATTTTGTGCAATTTTGTGCGTTTGGAGCGAGGTATTTTTCCGCTGAGTGTATTGTCCAGGTCCTTTGAAAATTAATCATGTGAAGTTACTGTTATAATTAACAAGAGTGTTTAAATAATTTGAGATAACGATTTTGAATGGAGGTTACCGTCACAAATACTAATAATAATTATTAAACCTTATTAAACCTGAATCTATAATTTAGATATAACTAACCTTCATTGGTCGATTATATCATCACGATTTAAGTAATTATCAACCGGATAGACGTGTGGTTAAATGTATTTCTAAAATAAATAATATAAATATTGTAAATAATTATGTAAATATCTTTAATAATAATTTGATATGAAAGGGATTAATAGAGGCGTGTATAAATTTTTCAATTGTCGTTTGACAATGTTATAAACAATTAATAATTGTTATAAATAATTAATGAACAATTTGTTATAAACAATTTAAAATGTTATTATACTCTAAACAACACTAATTATACATTGGAATTTATAATTAAACAAGTTTTGGGATTCTTAAAGTAATCCAGTAATATTTGATTGGAGCATTTAAAAGATTTGCGTGATAATATTCGAGTTGAGTTGAGGACATTTAAAGTGTTTTGAGAAGGAGCTAGGCTCTGATGTAACTAGCATATGCTAACGTTGGCTGGAGGGGTGAGTCCATTTGACGATGCGAGCATGCGACGTGGTGTAGGGTGCATCGCAGCTGGCCTGACAACTGGATGATAGAGGCCAAGGTCGTCTTCATAGCAGGCTTGCAGTTATAAATAAAGTGTGATGTTTATCAAAAGAAAAACAATTGCTATATGTCTCGTCCCAATTCCCTTATCCATTCCAAGTGTATTATTATTACGTTCTTTTGAGCTAGAAAGCTGAAATTTTGTATGCAAAGTCTACAAGTCCTACAGGAGGACATGGTTACATGGACAATGGCTTCTGATTGCCACGTTTATTTTGTTGTTCAATTTTTGTTATATAATTCCTTTATGTGAAATAAATTATTGTACAGTTTAAAGTTTCTTGTTTCCGTCTTGGTTCATTTTAAATATCGTGGTGGAGGTTATTGTGTGGGCATACATTTAAGTGATCCAGTTGACAACCCAAACCCGAGATTAATTTGAATAGGTAAGTAAAGGTAAGTATGAACCCCCGTATATTTTGGTGTGTTCCACAATAATTTCTTGTTAACTACTGTGCTCTAATCTCGATAGTATCTGTCAGTGCCATTTTCATTGAGGTAGCTGTGCCGGTGCGATTGATTATTGGCAATCCGATTGAGGGGGCGGATATCTGACAGCCTACTATCCGGATTATCGGGGACAGTACCTACTGTAATGCCACGGCCGCCTCCTTCCCTCTACCTAGCCTAACCATCCCAAACGTCCATCCGTTCCCATCCCTCATAAGGCCCCTGTTCGCTTTGCAGGTGAGGCCGCCTGGGCGAAGTGCTGATCACACCGGCGGTAGTGGTTAGTTCCCTTGCTGAGTCCGGGGGATCCACCAACCTAGAGGGTAAATTGACTAAATAAAATAATAATTCAAATCCTCTGATTAAATAGCTAAGATGACAATGCCATCAGAAAATCTCCAAGTTGAAATTATTTACTGTGAATCTTTAATCCAAATTAAATTTTTCTCTAATTTCCTTCATTGCTTGTTCAATGTATAGATTGAAAAGTTTGGGTGATAAGGTGCAGCCTTGCCTTACACTTTCTGAAACCCGCTTCTCTCTCATGTGCTTCGGCTCGAATAATTGCTGTCTGGTTTCCGTATGGATTATAGATCATCCTCCTATCCTAGTCATTAACCAAAGCATAATAATGCCTTTTATAACAAATATTACTCATATATGATTTCGTATTTAAAACCGCCAGCGGTAGCTACGCTCGCTAAAGCGCAGTGCTAGGCCATGGGTCTAAGCTGTCTGCGGACTCGGTAGACGTGGGTTTGAGCCCCACTGTCGGCCGTCCTTGAAATGGTTTTCCGTGGTTTTCCATTTTCAACTCCAGGCAAATGCTGGAAAGGTACCTTCTGACAGGCCTCGGCCGCTTCTTTCCACATCCTTGTCCAGTTTCATTCACCATCAATCATTTCATCTCTCATTAACGCCTCTCATGAGGTTGGCGTCAGGAAGGGCATCCGGCCGTGAAAATCATCCACTACAAAGACTTTCATCGCATCTCATCCCCGACCCTGTTGGAAATCGGGAATAATAAGGGGTAGACATACAATGATTTTGTATTTAAAAGAAGTTGGCACTTCTTTTGTACTATTGTTTCCACCATCTCAAAGTGTTATATCTCAGAGCACAGAGTGAGTGATATTCTGATCCTGGGCAAGGCAATACACTCATCACTAGGGTAATTATTAGCTCGTACACAGTCCATTGGTTAATCCTGCAGTAGAGTACGCAGGCAGCGGTTCGCACTGATTGAGGTAATGAGTAAGGACTCTTCATCAGGACAATTACCTCGCAGCTACGCTGATCAATAAGGTGTGTTAACGATGTGGTCTGCTCACTGTACCATGCCAATCGGTCAGGGAGCTCTAATGACACAATATCCACCTAGCCGTGTTAGTTCATACCAGGACGGTAGCCAGGTTATAGCGTAGTCGGGAGCATGCTCAGCTTCTATGCCCAAGATCGCGGATTATTTAAGAGCGTTAAAATCCTTCAGTATGCCTTCCTTCGGAGGGGAAGTAAAGGCGGCGGTCCCATGTAATAGATTTATGACATGTAAAAGAACCTTCCACTAATTAAACTTGTGTGAAGCTAAATTTGCAGGTTAGATCTCGTTGAAACGCTCTATCAAAGTTCCAACGTTCACCACTAGGTGTCAGTGACATATAGAAGCGAAACTACTTGAAATTGAACGGTACTTGAAGCACTACAGCCTCTGGCGAGCCGAACACGTCCTCGGACACTTCCGGCACTAAAAGCCATACGCTAAATACAGTAAATAAATAATAAGCCAGGTTATGTTTCTAGGATATTTTATAAGAGGGGCTAACAATATAGGGTTCCAGGAAGTAGCCATGCTTGTTAAATCGTGCACAACGACCGCGAGGGCAGCTGCAGCAAGTACGGAGACAGTCGGTTCGAGTCCCAGGGTTTACAGCGGCTATCTTGTGTGTGATTTTCCCCCGTGTTTTTCCACACTCCCTCCAGGAAAATGCCGTGATAGTACCTTATTTCAAGTTCAGGTGCATTAACCTCATCCCTGTCCTTAATACAGCTTCACACATACTACTACAGTCATCACATAGATACAGGTTAACACACAACTATACGAGGCTGATGACCAATATGTTCCAAGCCCAGAAAATGAATTAACAATAACAATTTAGGATGTAAAACCAAATAGTTATATATATATATTATTATTATTACCAACGGCGTAATGATTTTGAAATACGTCATCCAGGGAAATCTCCTAAGTTAAACAACAGTGAGTATGGTTAAAATTTGGATGAATGACCAGTGTTGTTGGAAGCGGAAGGGAAAGAGGAGTAGAACGGACTTTGCCACCCTACCGCAAGTAAGCTCCGGCTTAGAAACACTTCCTCGGAGGTTCAAACCTGCCTATAATGCAAAACATCCTCTTTCTTCCTCTTCTATTGGCTGCCTGCATGGCTCAGTGGTATTATTCTCGCCAGTTGTGTCCAAGTTTACGAGATCGAATCCCGGTGCATTCAGATGGCATTTGAGGGTACTTAAATAAGAGATAGGAATATCAGTAGGTTTACTGGCAGGTTAAAGATCCTCCTCAGGGCAAACATTCCGGCACCACGGCATTTCTAAAGCCGCAGTAGTTGAAGGGGACGTAAAACCCCTAATATTATTATTATCTTCTTATATTCATCATCATCATCATCACCCTTCACAGTTTCCAGCCACTGGCCGGGTCTGTTTGGAACACAAGCCTCTCCAACGTCTTCTGTCTTCCCACCATCACTCAGCCTCCAACTTTGTCCAGTCTTGTCCTCTATTCTTCACGCTTTCTTCCACCCCCTTCAGCCACCTGTCTCTCGGTCTTCCTCTCGGTTTCTTTCCTTTCCACTTCGTCTCGTGTATCCTTCTGGGTATCCTCTTCTCCTACATACGTTTTACATGTCCATACCATCTCTCTATGTCATCCTGTAATGGTTCCTCCTTCATTAATTCTCTGGTCCTCTCATTTCTTAGTCTGTCCATCTTGGTAGCTTCAATACTGCTTCTCAAGAACCTCATCTCACTGGCCTGTATTTTGCTCTTCTCCCTTCCTTTCATAACCCAGGTCTCCGAGGCATAAGTCAGGATAGGGACATAGCACGACCGATATATTATAACTTATATTCTTATATTATGACAAGCATTTCTAACCGGCGTTCGTCAGGTTAGAAATTCCACCTGGTTGTGCAGTGGCTAGTGTTCTCGTCTGTGACCGCGGAGGTCCGGGTTCGATTCCAAGCTCTGCCAAGAAATTTAAATCTAGTCTAAGGGCTGGAACGGTGTTCACTCAGCCTGGTGACGCAAAACATAGAAGAGGCGGGTTCGATTCCTACCTCAGCCTTTCTGGATGTGGTTTTCCGTGGTGAAATAAGTGATTCAGTTGTAATTACGTCACACACTCAAATATGCACCAAACATGAATGGGGTCCATATGAGTGTCATAAGATTAACAATAGATTGAGATTATACGAAGGAATTGTGACATCCTTCACCAACAATGGCGTAGAAAAAGACCTTCGCCTCACAAGAATTGCACAAAACATGAAATAACTAAAAGAAATAGGAATTACACAACCAGCGACAATAAAGAAGGCAAACAATAATATGTATTGTGTAACCGGCCTTGTCAATACTATGAAATGATGTACGAGTATAATAATATAATTTAAACGTACATGTTTCGACATGAGAATGATATCTTCATATGCGTTGATAGTTTAATAGTACATAATAATTTAATGTACGATGGATATCCTAACAAAATTTGATTTAAAATAAAATAAAACGTTTACATAAACATAAATTTTACACACTAGAAATCAGTTGTTACTAAAAAGTAGTTTCGTGAAGAACTAAACAGCCGATTTTCATATATCCTCCATCAACATACAACATTTCAGTTTGATTGATGTAATAGATTCGTAGATATTACTATCTAAATATTTCGGAAAGTCACCATGTTGGATTTTTGTATTTGTAGGCCATAGAGTTATGTACTATTACATGAAGATTATTGTGTAGGTGTATTATTCAAACTTCAATAACATGATCAGGAGACAAGAAATTAAAACGAGATTTTAAATTTCGCACAGCTGCCATCTTGAGGTTATGAAAACAATTAAAATGAATTAGATGTCAGTGGATTAAAATTTGTATAAGCATTTACCGTACCAAGTTTCACTGCCCTCGGATGGTTAAATCACGAGATGCGTCTATTTAAATATTTCAAATTCGCGTCGCGGCCATGTTGGATTTGTGCTCATCAGTGTATTTTAAGTCCCATTGGTGAACTTAAGTTCATAGCCTTTATCAGCATACAAAAATTCAGTTTGATTGCTGTCACATATTAGTAGATATTGAGAACCGTCTAAATATATCGGATTGTCGCCATGTTGGATTTTTATATATGTAGGTCATCGAGTTTTGTACTATAAGAGGATTATTGCGTAGGCTCATAATTCAAACGTTCACTTCGATCGCATCAATTAGGACCCAAGAAATAAAACCTTAATTTTATAATTTCGCACAGCCACCATCTTGAGTTTATGTAAACAATTGAAGTAAACTAGATGTTAGTGCATTGCAATGTGTATAAACATTTACTGTACCTTGTTTCACTACGCTCGGATGGTCAAATCACGACAAAAGTCTATTTAAATGTTTCAAATTAGCTTGACCGCCATGTTCGTTTTGTACATAACAGGTTTTTTGAAGTCACAGAGGTGAACTTTTAGTTGTACCCTTTATCACTGTTCAAAATTTCAGGGTGGTATCTGTAATAGTTTCGAAGATATAGAATGACGGTGAAATATTTCACACAGCCGCCATGTTGTGTTGGTTAGACATAATACAATTTGAAGGGCTCGGTCGGGGTCGGACGAAATAATACTATGACCTTACCGAGCTTCATTGAAATCGCCCCAGCCGTTTAGATTTTATTAGAGGGGGACACATAAACACACGCACACACACACACACACACACACACACACACACACACACACACACACACACGGACAAAAGGTTATCTCATAAGCCTATTTTTTCATAAATGAAAATAGGCTAAAAATGCAGTTGTAAATAATTTTGGTGAAATGTAAAAACAAAGATATATAGGACAATTTTGAAATCCACCTTGCGAAACTGCAGTTTTATGTGAACTTTTCATTTTATATTGGTTGGTTGGTTCCTCAGTTTAGGGGCAGCGACAACGTGGTCATGACGTCCCGTGTACTTTGGGTAGACGTAGAATCTGTCTGGTAACCGGTGTTAATTGTGATGGCTGTGGTAGTGTGTGTTGATTGTAATTCAGGTAAGGACTGCAGAATGATCAATTTCAATTAGTTCCTACTTTTGCTACCAAATGCTACCGTCTACGGCACCTAGCTGTGGACTTGGCCTCTAGATGCCACCGCAACTGGCACCTGGCGGCGAACGTTGGGACTTAATAGAGTGTTAATCAAATCTCACCCACTGAGGGATTTTTAGCGCTCTTAAAATTCTGACGAGTTCGGCCGGGTTTGAACCCGCGATCTTGGGCATAGAAGCTCAGCTTGCTACCAACTACGCCACCGAAGCTGCTTCAATTTGTTTTAAATCAAATTTTGTAAGGCTATCCTTTTCACATTATATTATTATGTACTATTAAACTAACAACGCTGATGGAGATATCATTGTTACTGTATATCGAAACATGTACGTTTAAATTATAATATTAAACATCATTTCATAGAATTGACAAGGCGGATTCCACAATACATATTATACGAGGGACGTTTCTTAAGTAATACCCGGTGTGATATTACGCCATTGCAGCGCCGTGGTTGGCATTCCGTGCAGGTGCGCTGTGTACCTGCATCTATTGGAAAGGCTGAGACGCCATTACGGCATCGGACGCCCTTGTGTGGGTGTGTTGACAAGCTTTTGAAATGGCATCGCCGATCGCGAGTCCCGCCGACTCGTAGACAAGAGAGAAAACTCCCCTGTAAGATATGCTGCCGTTTGGCCACCACTGTAAGGCAAATTGCGTGCTTACTCAGGAGAACTCCGAATGTGTAGGAGTTCTCCTGATCACATACGCAATTTCCCTGCCAGTGGTGGCAATGGCGTAATATCACAACGGGTATTACTTTAAAAACGGCCCTCGTATTTTACCATTAGTAAATACGGATAAACATGATTAACGTATACGCATTTTATTAATAAAGAAGGCATGTTTAATTTAGGGGATTGATACTTCATAAAGGTTGCAAATAAATAAATAATTGGGAAAATAAATATTTATTGTAGTAGTTTAATTTGACCACGCCCGTATCCTACACCGCGGCATTAAGATTCCTCGCTCTGATCATGATTTCTCGAATTCTTTGTTGGTTTCCACCAGTGAGTTATGAATCCTGTGAATTTCTAAGACGAAAGAATGGCTCCTATTTTTAACTTTTTTTTCTTTCAGTTATGGACGGTTTTAGAGTGCACGAGCTTTATTTAGTAGCTGCCCACCCGGTGCTTTTGTTAGGAGTCAGACCGGGAGGGAGACCAAGTTCGACCTGGGACATCCTCTTTAATATGCAGAGTACCTTGTTAGTTCCCATCACCTGAAAATACAGCGATGAAGATTTTAGCAATGAATATTTATCTCATGAATAAGTGAACAATCTGGTATGAGTATCGCAGGGATTTCAACCAATCACAGCTGCCTATAGTCGCAATGTTATTGTTTTTAAATCGCTTTCATTTTATCACATCTTCATGCACTTTCTTAAAATTACAATTATCAGAACAGTCATTATATTCAGATAAAACTGTATGGAAGAAGAGAGCGATGGAGATTGATTGATATTTCTTTTAAGTACTGTACAGGGTTATATTTATATATTAGCACCGTCGCGCGGGGATTTTCCACTCGGCCATCACCCGTGCATTGGCCGACCGCGCTGCTGCTATAACTCCCCTTGTTAAACTAACTTTTTAAGCTTCATCTCTCATACATTGTTTATAATGTTCAAACCTTACCTTATATGAGGTGTTGAAAAGTATGTCCTCCCATAGCTAAACAGGTATTGTATCGAGAAAACGCATTTCGACTAACACGGTAAAGTTCGGCCATTGAAATGTTTCTGACTTTGTGTGTTAGGTTTTCCAACATTCCGCGTGATCACAGCGAGCAGATTTGTATTTAAAGTAACTTTCTTAAACAAAAATGCGCTGCTTTAATGTTTACTGTCTAACTATCTTAAGCGAGAGAATATACACTGAGTGTGATAGTGGAATGACTGCGTGGTGACCAATGCAGTTGACAAGACGAGTGCGCATGGAGATAACAAGGGGAATTACATTAGCCGCGCGGTGACCAATGCATGTGACAAGATGAGTGCGCATAGAGATAACAAGGGGAATTACATCAGCCACGGTCAGTCGATGCAAGGGCAACAGCCGAGTGGAAAATCCCTACGCGCGACGGTGCTGATATATAAATGTACCCCTGTAGTATATACATAGGACTAAAAAGTCCCATTGCATGTAGCCTACATAATAATACAGCATGACCAAAAATCATTCAATTTCATCATCATCATCCTTTGATTGTGTTAGTTCTAGAAGAACTGATACGGTCTACACAAAATATTTGAATTTTCACGCTATCTTTTCCTGGGGCGACCTAGAGATCTCTTCCCACCGGGGCAGTAGTTGACGACTGCTTTAGGGATCCTGCTTCTGTCCATCCTGTTGAGGTGTCTTAGCCAATTTCTTTGGTATTTATGGATGCA
The DNA here is from genome assembly GCA_946902985.2 of Meconema thalassinum. Lineage (NCBI taxonomy): Eukaryota > Metazoa > Arthropoda > Insecta > Orthoptera > Tettigoniidae > Meconema > Meconema thalassinum. Next base: position 160,519,399 of record OX336393.1, on the reverse strand, counting down.
TTCCAATATAGGTCTGCTGTTAAGACCATTCAGCGCTTCTGTATTTCATTTGTGATCCCACTTAGTGACTCCTGCTGTTCGTCGCATATATTTCATTTCGGCGGTAATTATTCGTCTCTCATCGCATTTCCTCAGGGTCCACGCTTCGCTACCATAGCAAAGTAATGATCTTGATAAGGTTTTGTAAATTCTTGTTCGGGTGTGTTTTTGAACTAATGATGGTCTAAAAACTTTATTGATGACTCCTAAACATCTGTTGAATTTAAAGATTTTCTCGGGTAGGCTATGTCCATTTCTTCGAGGAAAGACAGTTTGTAACCATGGTTTTTAAAATCGTTTACTCTTTCCAAAATGTTATTATCCAAGCAGATCTTACTTCTTACTGGTTCCGTGTCACAGAATGCCATTATCTTAGTTTTCTCTAGAGATAATTCCATTGAGTAGTTTTCTGAGACTAGTTTCAGGTTATATATTGAGCGCTGTAAATCATCTTCTGAGGTGGCAACCAGCACTAAGTCGTCTGCAAATAATATTGCGTCCAGCTGTAGATTTCTGTTGATGCGGATGGAGCCATGTCTTGTTTCTCTAAATTCTCGTATAAGAGCATTCATATATAGAATGAACAGGAGAGGGGAAGTACCGCAACCTTGTCTCACTCCTGTGTTTATCGATTTCCACTCGGATAATTTATTATTAACCTTTACAGAAATCAAGTTATGTTTATAATAATTTTTAATTTAATTTAATTTATTTATTAAACACTATTTATGTTACATTATTGTGGTGTTGGGGTAGCGCGCCTGCCTCTCACCCGGAGGCCCCGGCTCCGTCAGGGATTTTAAAACTGACGTGAGGGTTGGAACGGGGTGCACTCAGCCTCGTGAGGACAATTGAGTAGCTGTCTGACAGCGCCCCGATCACGAATACCAAGATTAACGGCCGAGGGGACCCGACGCGCTGATCACGCGTCACCCCAATATCTGCAGGCCAAATGGCTGGGCAGCGGTCGCTTGGTCGGCCTTAGCCCGTCATGGGCTGGATAGTGCCAGGGGTTGACTTTTTTGATATGTCTCACGAATCTGATGACAGTACAGATTATCTGTGAGACATATTAATTATTATTTACAACATATATATAGATTATATTTCAGTCATTTTCCCCTAATGATAATAATGGTAATAATGAATAGGGAAACGGCTATTTACTAACTACAGCACTGACACATGTAATTTACAAACAAATTTCTAAAAATGATTAGAAAGAGGAGTAAGTGAAATAAAAGACACTGCCTAGGGCTTATATCTCATTGTCTGTTAGAAATGTAGAGACCAATAGTGTCGTCTTTAGTCGCATAGTACCATAGGAAAATAATCAGAACAGTTTGGTTAACTTCGGCTGTCCCGAGCTCCTGAGGTAGCAATAGTATCATTTATGGCCACGTAGAGCTCAACGATAAGTTTCGGAATAGATTAAGGTAAATTTAAAAGCACCAACGCTCATTGCTGCTGATAACCTCAATGTATTGCACCAACACCATTGCACTTATACAGATGCATAATATGTTCATGATGATAACTGTTTTAAGGGGCAAAATAAATTTTTTGCACTAATTACTCCCCGTGACTGCAATTTATAAGCAGCGCAAGATTTAAAAAAATTCGCAATTCTGCACCAGAACAATGGTAGGGGCGACGTGATGCAGCCCGAATTGCCAGTCAACAATTGAGTTATTAAAATACTCTTACAGGCCTTAATACATGGTTTTCAAGTTCAGTTTGTTTGTTATTCTAAATGTAGGGAATGGAGAGCGTTGTCCAAAATATAAAGTGTACAGTGTTACCAGCAGGGCTTCAAAGTGTATATATAATTTGGTGCAATTAGGAGGAACGGTGTGGATTTGTGATAAAGGGCCTAAATGCAGGGAATGGAGTGGTCTGTCCGAAATTTAAAGTGGACAGTGTCACCCGCAGGGTCCCAAAGGGTAAGTGTACAAAATGTGGTTCAGATCGGTGAATCGGTGTAGATTTGTGCAAATGGACCTAAACGCAGAGAATGGAGTGGTCTGTCCAAAATTTCAAGCAGACAGTGTTACTCGTCGGGTTCCAAAAAGTAAGTATGTGAAATTTGGTTCAGATCGGTGAAACGGTGTAGATTTGAGCCAAAGGGCCTAAATGCAGGGAATGGAATGGCCTGTCCGAAATTTCATGCAGACAGTGTTCCTCGTACGGTTCCACAGGGTAATTATACAAATTTTGGTTGAGATCGGTGAAACGGTGTAGATTTGTGCCAAAGGGCATAAATGCAGGGAATGGAGTGGTCTGTCCGAAATTTCATGTAAACAGTGTTACTCGCAGGGTTCCAAAGGGTAAGTATACACATTTTGGTTCAGATTGGTGAAACGGTGTAGATTTGTGTCAAAGGGCCTAAATGAAGGGAATGGAGTGGTCTGTCCGAAATTTCATGCAGATTGTGTTACTCGCAGGGTTCCAAAGGGTAAGTGTGCAAATTTTGGGTCAGATCGGTGAAACGGTGTAGATTTGTGCCAAAGGGCATAAATGCAGGGAATGGAGTGGTCTGTCGGAAATTTCATGTAAACAGTGTTACTCGCAGGGTTCAAAAGGCTAAGTATGCACATTTTGGTGCAGATCGGTGAAAAGGTGTAGATTTTTGCCAAAGAGCCTAAACGCAGGGAATGGACTGGTCTGTCATAAATTTCATGTTAACAGTGTTACTCGCAGGGTTCCAAAGGGTAAGTATACACATTTTGGTTTATTTTGGTGAAAAGGTGTTGATTTTTGCCAAAGGGCCTAAATGCAGGGAATGGACTGGTCTGTCATAAATTTCATGTAGATTCTGTTACTCGCAGGGTTCCAAAGGCTAAGTATACAAATTTTGGTTCAGATCGATGAAACGGTGTAGATTTGTGCCAAAGGGCCTAAATGCAGGGAATAGAGTGGTCTGTCCGAAATTTAACATATCCTAAACTATTCCTCTCGAATCTGACTGTCATATGAAAAAAGAATTTTTCGAATATTCTAATGATAATGAACAGTGCAAGTTTCTGCCAATTCACATTGTATTATTATGGCTTTCCAGCACTCATCCCATGCGCACAATTACCCTGCATATTTACTAGATTTCGAATTATAGTCCATCAAATTTATTTTTTAATTAAATTTGTTTCTGCACATCGAATATAGAGTTACTAAGGCTCCCTTATTCATAACTGCAGCTGTGTTATCTATTATGAGACCTTCGCAAGACCGATTCTTGCTTATGTGCGCATAATTCCCCCCACTCTCCCTTATGAGGGCCCGGATGTTTATGACATATCATATTTTTCCGTTATGGTTTTTCATGACAAATGTAAGATGATAATTTACGCTAATCCCATTCAAATTATGTCATTAAGCATAATCAATACTCGAACTGAAAAGGGTTGCAATTCTGGCTGTGTAACATTCATTTTAGACATAGCACATGACATACATAGCCTAAGGGTTCGACTTGCTGCTCAAATGTCTAAAAGATAAAGTATCAATCAACACATTGAAAATATTATTGTAATGCCAGTAGATTCGGATAACAAACGTGCGGGTAAAAGTCGCGTGGATGCGGGGCGGATGCGGATAACAGTCGTGCGGATGCGGGGTGGACGCGGATAACGTTTTGTCTATCCGCGCAGGGCTCTAGTAATAACACCCTCGGCTAAGTTGTTTCATTTTATTTGCATAGATGGAACATTTCAGTTCATTTTAAGCGATTGTAACATGATCAATATTATTTCTTGTAACGTTGTGTCACGTGACGTGACAGGTTTACTGCGCTGACTAATGCTGTTGCCTTCTTCAATATCTCACACGTCGCCTGTAATTTAAAATGAGGGATCACAGGCGTAGCTCGCTGTCAGCTCTCTCCCAGGTTTAGCGGCAGCTCGCGGTTCCTCACTGTTGTTGCTGCATTTAGAGGCTAGCGATCACAGCCACCTGCTCATAACAGGGGACATGATTTAATATTTCTTACGATCATAACATGGCACTAAATGATAACTATACAAGGTTTTAATTACTAGTAATTAAAGTAATAATATCTTATCTTATTATATATATATTTTTTTTCGTATGGCTGTTAGTGCCGGGAGTGTCCGAGGACATGTTCGGCTCGCCTGAGTCTGTAGCTGCTTCCAGCGGACACCCTAAAGGGTGACCTACAAGTTCCGTTCAATTTCAAGTAGTTCCAACTTTCGCCACCAGATATCAATGTTACCTAGTGGTGAACGTTAGAACTTTGATAGAGCGTTCTGATGAAATCTAATCTAACAATTTTGCTTTACACACGTTTAGTCTGTGAAAGGATCTTTTACATGCCATAAATCTATGACATGGGACCTCCGGCTTTACTTCCCCTCCAAAGGAAGGCATACTGAAGGATTTTAACGCTCTTAAATAATCCGACGACTTCGGCCGGGTTTGAACCCGCTATCTTGGGCATAGCAGTTCAGCATGCTACCGACTACGCCACCGAAGCCGCTATCTTATTATATAATACGCTAAGGTGTATGTTTCACAAAACTCAAGCTCCTAAACCAGAGGGAGTTAGAAGGTGTGGTTTGTACCAAAATCTTCCAAATCGTCTCAATAGTACAGGGAAAATTTTGCATTTCTTGAAAAGTCAACGGAAATATGTTCATTTGTTTATGAAGTGCTTTTAAACAAATAAACAAGACGATAGCCCCTGGCAGAACTGTTTCGCGTACAGCCCGCTTAACACTGGAGTCAGGTGGGTAGTCTGTACACATGGGATACACACAACGCATTAAGCGAGAGTTCTCGCACGGGTCCGCCAGTATTGATGAATTGACAATTCCATTTTAAAAAATTATGTTTTGGTTGAGTCTTACCTAATTGTTTTCCTGCAAAAGTGTTGCTTTTTGTTTATTTACTTATTTATTTATTTAATATGATTTATCTATTTTACATCTTTGGCAGTGGTGAATTTAGGGCCCATAGCTTTCTCCGACACAACCATGTGGTATGATACATATTGTAATATTAGACTATAAGAAATACAGGAAATAAAATTTCATGTTGATATTAGTAATGATTATGATGATATTAATACCAGTAAATCAAATAATAATAACAGCCTAATAATAATAATAATAATAATAATAATAATACTCATAATAATAATTATCGTACAGTTATCCGACCTGAGGCGCTGTACGCAGCAGAATGCCTGGCAATGAATAGGAAGGGAAATTGAGAAATTGGAAGCCAAGGAAAGGAAGATCCTCAGGAAGATCTTAGGGCCGTTGAAAGACGATGGTGAATACAGGAGACGGCATAACAATGAGCTGTACCATCATGTAGAAAGGATATCTCAAGTAATTCGGAAGAGAAGAATATCTTTAGTTAGTTATTGTTGTTTTAAGGGGCGGAACTACGAGTTCATCTGCCACTTAACCCGTATGAAACCCGAGAGAATCACCAATCGGATATTTACCTATTTTCTTAACAAAAAAACCAAGGGCTCCTGGTATTGTGAGGTAGACAAGGATTTACACGAAGTAGGGATTACCCACGCATACATTATGGAACGTGATCTTTTGAAGGAAAAGCTTGGAGCACACCACAAATTCCAAGAAAAAGCGAAATTAAAAACCGGCAAGAAGTGGTCTGAAGAAAGATAGAAGTCTCACAGGCAGCGAGTGCGTGAACACTGGGATAAGATCTAGGCCCAAGGACGGAAGCAGTTGAAATGACGTGGTCCATAGCTGGCCTAAACGAAGAAAGAATAATAATAATAATAATAATAATAATAATAATTCTGACATACTTAAGAAAACTTAAAGTGACAACAGTCTGGGTTACACAGGTCCAAACTGATCTCAGAAGTGCCAATATCACACCAACAGACATTGGAGATAGAATGACATTCGGACATAAGATACACAGTTGGAAAGTTAAACCTGAAGATCGACCAAGGAGATCGGAGAGGGGATGGACGGAGGAACGTCGAGTTCGTCATAGCGAAACGATGAAGGAGTTTTGGAAGAACAAGAAAAATAGCAGCAGATCATATTTGTTTTATGTTCGACGATGTCGAAATGTAAATATTATATGTCAGAAAACTGTACTATAATGAGGTTCATTATAGTACAAGTTTTCATTATGGGACAGTTTCTCCCACTAGTCAGAGCTCAGGAAACAGTTGTTTGACCGATTAGGTGAGAATAGCATCGCACATGCGCTGAGTTCCAAGGCCTTCTAATTTAAACTTCACTGCGTGGCCTAGTGTCATAGTGGGTTAATCGAGGAGGCCATGGTCAAATACATGGTATTCTCTGCGTCTCATGCGCTCTGTTCAGTACATAAAACTGGCGAAATCTCGATAGATATTTATAATTATTTATGTTCGAACATAAAATAGTTATAATTAATTATCGTCGAACATAAACAGTCGTATGCAACTCGCCTATAATGGCTATAATTAAGACACGCGTATGTTTAAAAAACGAGCGAATGCGTGGTTCTAAACAGCTTAAATAAATAAATAAATAAATAAATAAATAATAATAATAATAATAATAAAATAATAACGAGTAAAGAAGATTAATAACACCGGAGAGCTAAAACAAACACATTTTGTTCTAGTAGTTCTAGGTTTTTAATGATATTATTGATTTTATGATGATTTATTACAGTAATTCATAAATTAGAACCATGGAAGAACAGTTCTGTGGACGATGGGATACACATATGAGGGGGGAAGATGTCCTCATAGTTCCGCCCCTTAAACAAAAATAACTAACTAACTAACTAACTAACACTTATGACAGCGGACTACTGTTGGAGTCTCCATCGAGATTGTCCGGGAATATCACATCGCAGAAAATCACAGAAACGTGGATTCAGCGATGTCACATTGAAGGTGCTATACGTGTGTTGTTCTCTTCTTGCTAGGCATTACGTCATAGTTAACATAAAATACAGTGCGTATTAACAAGTACACGAAGCTACAATACGTTTTGTGGTAAGAAAGTATCGATAGCGGTTAAAAACAGTGCGAACTAAGTGCGCCATGATAACTAGCTGTCGGAAATATGCCCTCGCTAATTCCAGATAAACGCCCAACCCAAAAACTTATCCAGCGTCAGCGTCAGGATTTAATGTCGGCCATGCTCCTACAGGCTGTTATTCCTAAGCAGGTGGTATCGACCGATGACGTGTTGCTAGATGGCATTGCCTGTGCTCTTGTCTCTCAATAAATAGTCCACGGCTCCAGATTATCATCTTGAGACTTGTTGTCTGCTCCAGTATCAGAAATCAATATCGCTATTTATAGTCTGAAGGATCGAGAGCTACTTGTTCTTACCTGCAACTGGTAGGCCTCCTGTACCACAGCTACAGTATTTGCTTGCCACGGTGGGTGAGTGGTTATCGTGTTGGACTACCAACCCAAGCTTGCAGGTTCGCTCCTGGCCGTGATAAGTGATTTTTGAAAGGCGACAAATATCACGGCACGCATGTCATACGTTGTTGGCATGTTAAAGAACCCATTTGAATTCAGTAGACTGAGTTCATAATGGCAAAATTAATCTCGGGATTTTCTGCCAACACAAAGTTCCTAATTTCTCTACTAGAAAGCGCTATAATGTCAAGAATCTTAGATATCTAACCTCCTTGACTTTCATAGCACTCCAAAGAACGACAAAATTCCACATTCAAGCTGCTCTCTGGGTGTCAAATAACAAAGCCTGCACGCCTGCTAGTGAAAATGGGAAACCTTGAAAACCATTTTCAAAACGGCCGAGGTGGTATTCGAATCCACGCTCTCCCGATGCCAACGAGGCACGAGCTAGCGCGTTAGCGCTCTCGGCCACCACGGCAGTTTAAGAATAATTATGAAGGTGGATTCCAAATTATGTTTGACCTTTCTTAAGGTACAACTGATTTCCTTTATAATTTTTCTCAGTCAACTGGTGGAAATTAGCAAGGGGGCAGATGACCTAGCTGTTCTACCCCCTAAAACAACAATAACTAATAACTAACCGAAATTGGCTAGTGGTTCAATATAGATGTTTCATTTGAGGGGCTTGGAAAATGTGGTCATTTAGAATTTGTCTGATAACCTGTGTTATTGTGATGGCTGTATAAGTGTGTGTATTCGTAATTCATATGAGGATTGGAAAGGAAGCGGTCGTGGCCTTAAGTTAGGAACTAGGTCTAACCTGGCATTCGCCTGGAGTAGTATTAGGAAACCACAGAAAACCACTTCCAGGATGGCTGAGTTGGCTGAGTTGGCGCAGCGGTCGAGCTGTTGGCCTCTCACCGAGGTGGACCGGGTTCGATTACCGGTCAATGCAAGTGAGATTTTCGAAGTGAAATGCCATGAACTATGGTTCAGATTCCACGTAAAAAGGAGGTCACGTGGCTCATGATCGCATGATTAACTGTCACGTTAGCTTGCCACGGTGGGTGAGTGGATAGCGTGTCGGTCTACTAACCCCAAGATTGCAGGTTCGCTCCTGACCGTGGTAAGTGATTTTTGAAAGGCGGCAAAAATACGATACGCATGTCATACGATGTTGGCATGTCGAAGAACCCATTTGAATTCAGTAGGCCGAGTTCATAATGGCAAAATTAATCTCGGGAGTTTCCGCCAACACAAAGTTCCTCATTTCTCTACTAGAAAGCGCTATAATGTTCAAGGAGCTTAGATATCTAACATCTAACCTCCTTGATTTTCATAGTCAAGGAACAACGAAATTCGACATGCAAGCTACCCTCTGGGTGTCAATAACAAAGCTTGCACCCGGCACCCGAGGCCATACAATATTAATTAATTAACTGTCACGTTAAACTAAAAAGCTTCATTCCAGCTTCCTACTATAGGGCTGCAGTTTAGCAATAACGGACAGTTAAGCTATTTTAACAATTGTGCCAAAATTAGAAAAGTGTCAAAATGCGCGTTTTGAAAAGCTCCATTAGATTTCAAAATGAAATTTTGAAAAATCCGTCTGGCTCAAATGACATTTTGAATGAACATGCTAAAATAACTTTTTTTTTAATGGAACTTGTTCTACAGGTTTAAATGAAATTAATGTTTGATTGCTTGCCACGGTGGGTGAGTTGTTATCGTGTCGGACTACCAATCCCAAGCTTCAGGTTTGCTCATGGTCGTAGTAAGTGATTATTGAAAGGCGATAAAAATCACGGCATGCATGTCATACGTTGTTGGCATGTTAAAGAACCAATTTGAATTCAATAGGCCGTGTTCCTAATGGCAAAATTAATCTCGGGATTTTTCGCCACAAAAGTTCCTCCTTTTTCTACTAGAAAGCGCTATAGAGTCAAGGAGCTTAGCTATCTAACCTCCTTGACTTTCATAGTGTTCCAAGGAACAACTAAATTTGACATGCAAGCTACCCTCTGGATGTCAAATAACAAAGCTTGCACCCGGAACCCGAGGCCATACGATATTATAATGTTTGATTGTTTTAATATATTCTATGATTCATTATCTTCAATTTGTGGGAGCTGATTTTTGAATTTCTCAAAATGGAAGTAGATTTTTCGATTTTGATTTAACTATATATGGGTCGACACTAGTGCTATATATTTAGTGTGCTACATAGTACATCCGACAAAGGATGTGGTCTAACGCTTGGTGTTCATGACTTGTCAGTTTAGTGTGTGTCACCATGCCGGCAACACGTAAGAGGCGTTTGGTTAATACATAAAATATTCAAAAGTGGAATAATAAAATTAGTTGGTTCCTCAGTTTAGGGGCTGCGACAATGCGGTCATATAGCCCCGTATACTTTGGGTGTGTGTAGAATCTGTCACATAACTGGTGTTAATTGTGATGGCTCTATTAGTGTGTGTTATCTGTAATTCAGCTAAGGACTGCAGACAATCAATTTCAAGTAGTTCCTACTTTTGCTACCAAATGCTACCGTCAACGACACCTAGCTGCGAACTTGGCTACTAGATGCCACCGAAACCAGTCACTGTCGACGATCGTTGGAACTTAATCAGCGTTAATCAAATCTAACTTACAAATTTAGATTGACACAATTATAGTTAGTGGACGGTTCTTGGTACATTCCATAAATCTATGACATGAGCCCACCAGCTTTATTTCCCCTTCGAAGGAAGGTATACTGAGAGATTTTTAACGCTTTTAAAAATCCGACGCATTTGGCTGGGTTTGAACCCGCGATCTTGGGCATAGACACGCAGCATGCTACCAACTACGCCACCGAAGCAGCCAAAAATAATTAGATTAAAAAGCAAAAATTAGTAAGTTTCAGCGACGAACCTGGAACGAGTCGGCAACAAGATGACGACGTAATCATTGAACGATCAACAACTACAAATGAAATTACTTCGAAAAAACGCAAACCTCGCCAACAGAAGACGAAGACAGATGATACTCGTAGTCTATGGTTTCGTTCAAACACCAAGCGTTAGACCACATCCTTTGTCGTACCGTACGTAGTTCGCTAAATCCATCACTACGAGCGCTAGTGTTGACCTATACGAGTACATGGTTAATTCGAAATCGAGATATCTACTTCCATTTTGACTGATACGTCATGCTCATCAACAGTTAGACCACACCGTTTGTTGTATGCAGCTCACTTAATACTGATGTTAAGTGTGTTATTTCTTTTCTTTTCTGTTATCCTAAAATCTTAATTCACAAGTCATGTTTTCAACATTAAGTTCTCAGCCTGACGGACTAGAACTGTGATTGTTTATAATAAAGAAGATGAAAGTTCCTCCGCGACACTGAGGGATATTGAACCATGAACATGTTTTTCAGATCTAGATGATGAATACCTGTTAACCTTACTAACAAGGTTACATTACAGGCGAGCACGTTTTTACACCACTCGGAATTTGTATGAGGATAGGTCTGTAAACCAGTTTCTTTATAATGTTGCTGACATATAAAGTTAACTATTTTTGAATTGAAGTTGCAAGGACAAGGACAAATCCTGAACAAGAAACGTCTCATACGTACAGAGGATGACATGCTCACACCAAGCAAGTTAAACTGTAGCGGTTTCGGTGGCGTAGCTGAGCTCCTATGCCCAAGATCGCGGGTTCAAACCCGGCCGAAGTCGTCAGATTTTTAAGAGCGTTAAAAATCTCTCAGTATTCCATCCTTCGGGGGGAGGACTAAAGCCGGCGGTCCCATGACATACATTTATGGCATGAAAAAGAACCTTCCACCAGCTACACTTGTGGAAGCTAAAATGTGTAGGTTAGTTTGATAACGCTATATTAGATCCAACGTTCGCCGCCAGGTGCTGTCTGCTATGGCATTTTGTAGCCACGTCCGCAGCTAGATGTCGTGGACGTTAGCATTTGGTAGCAAAAGTAGGAACTACTTGAAAAAATTAATCGAGTGCAGTCCTCCTACCTGAACTACAGATAACACACACTAATACATTCATCACAATTAACACCGGTTATCAAACAAATTCTACACACCTAAAGTACACAGGACTACATGACAGCATTGCCGCGGCCTCTAATCTAAGGAACCAACCAACCAACTCTACAACTGCGCAATAAAGTATCGAAGTGCTATAATTACAGTCGAACTTCCATATCTCGATGTGCTATTGGAAATAGAAATTACTTCGAGTCATCGAAAATGTAAGATATGGAAATACATGAAAAAATGGGCTTCAATTATCATAAATAGTCACCTGTTGGTACGTCACGCTGTTATTGTCACTAGGTCTACTCATATTAACTAGGGTTAATGTTGCTGTGCAAATATTGCAGATACATTTCGATTAATTTTACTGTATGTATTTTCCATTCCTTTCAAATATGTAACTCCTGCATAGCGCTATAAATCTTGTGTTCATTTTTCATAATGGTTGACAGTGTGTTAGCTGGAATTCCGAGCATAATAAGCTGCTGATAGGAATTGATAGAAATACACAGTCCAGGAACCCTACACAACTGAATCGTTATTTGAATTCCCATGTCACTCATGATGAAGGTAATTCAACTGCATTTTCACACCAACTTTGAGTATAATAATAATACATAATGGACCAATATAGACTCACCAAACGGATATTTGATTACTTCTGGAGAAAGAAGACCACAACAGCATGGATTAAGGAAACAAAGGCGGATATGGAAAGATTGAACATCTCTGAAGACCAACTGTTAGACAGAAATAGATTTAGGAACATACTGAGTAATTTGGAAGGGATTCAAGCCGCAAGACGACCTAAGAGGACCGGAAGAGCCTGGACGGACGAACAGCGTAAACAGGCCAGCGAACGCATGAAGGAGTATTGGGTGCTGAGAAAACTTCGCACCAAGAAAAAGAAATGAAGTTGTAGCATGATCCTAAGTGGTCCATTCGCGTGTAAAAAAGTAATAATAATAATAATACGCTGATTATTGGGGGCAGAACATTAATTAAAGATGTGGAAATGCAAGAAAGGAAAATCCTAAGAATTTTTTTGACCAGTCTGTACAGGGGGAATCTGAATGAAAGGAAAATCCCAAGACTTATACCAGCACTCGGAGAAAATCTCAGACACATGAAGGAAAAGACGATTGGAATTTTACGGGCATATCCTCAGGATGGGCCATCAGATACTGACCAAAGGATTCTTACCTTGCCCTGTCAATGAAAGTTAAAAACACCTGCCTGCTTGAAGTTGGAAACGATCTTCAGGAAATAGGCATCACAGATGACATTGTACTAGACAGAGCTAATTTCAGAGAATAGTCGATAATCACCGCTTTGCAGACCATCCAAGCACTATCACCAACAAAACCTGGTCAGAAGATCGCAAGAGAAGCCACCGCGTTAGATGAAGAGATTTTGTGAGAAGAGAAAGGCAATGCCATCAGTTAAATAAGTTCAATCGCGCTCCTTAGTCCGGCATGACGAAGAAAGAAAGAAAGAAAGAAAGAAAGAAAGAAAGAAAGAAAGAAAGAATTAATAATAATAAATATAATAATATTCATAATAATAATAATAATAATAATTATTATTTGCAGATGATCTAGTGATCTTTTCAGATTCCATTGATACGGCAGAAGAACAACTTAACCAACTGAAAAATCAAGCACTGAAGGCTGGGCTTCAAATCTCCTTTGAGAAGACACAATTCATGACAAACATAAAATCAGCGCCCAGGGAACTGGAGGTCGGACTAGGAAAAGTTCAGAAGGCAGAAAAGTTGAAATACCTCGGTGAATGGATAGAGCCTAACCTATCAGAGAAAGAAGCCTTCGTGTCACGCATTAATAAAATGGAAATGGCATACAACCTGACTAAAGACATCTACAATAAGAGATCGATATCCTTAAACGCCAAAATTAGACATTACTGCACTGTTATTCGACCAGAGGCTCTGTATGCGGCAGAGACTCGAACAATGAACAAGAAAGGTCTAATGGAAAAACTAGAGGCGAAAGAAAGGAAGATTTTGAGGAAAATCCTGGGTCGAATCAATGATAACAGCGAGTACAGAAGGCGTCACAACCACGAATTATACAAGCACGTGGAGAAGATCAGTGACACGATTCGAAAAAGAAGGATTGCCTTTTATAGCCACGTGACACGAATGAGCCCAGGCAGGATATCAAAACGGATATTGACGTACTTTCAGGATAAGAAAACCAAAGGGGCATGGTTCACGGAAGTTGAGAAAGATCTACGTGAAATGGAAATTTCCCCTAAAGATATCCAGGAGCGTGTTCCACTTCAGGAAAAACTACGTACGGACAAAGGTTTCCGGGAAAAGCCGAAGCTGAAGACAGGAAAGGTGTGGTCCCAAGAGAGAAAAGAACAACACCGGAGACGAATGCGGGAACACTGGGCGGTAGTTAAAGCTCGGAAGAAGAGACAGTTGAACTGACGTGGTCCCTAGTTGGCCGAATCGAAGAAAGAATAATAATAATAATAATAATAATGATAATATTGTATGACCTCGGGTGCCAGAAGGAAGCTTATTGTTATTTGACGCCCAGAGGGCAGGTTGATTTTTTTGTTCCTTGGAGTGCTATGAAAGTCAAGGAGGTTAGATATCTAAGCTCCTTGACACTATAGCGCTTTCTAGTAGAGAAAGGAGGAACTTTGTGTTGACAGAAAATCCCGAGATTAATTTTGCCATTATGAACACAGTCTACTGAATTCAAATGGGTTCTTTAACATGCCAACTTTATGACATGCGTACCGATATTTTTTTACCGCCATTCAAAAAAAAAATCACTTACCACGGCCAGGAGCGAACCTGCAAGCTTGGGATTGGTAGTACGACACGATAACCTTTCACCCACCGAGGCAAGCAACTTTGAGTTAAAGGCACATATTTTACGTCTGGGGAACAACATATGTTTCGAATTATCGAAATACCGTATTCGAGTATCAAAACTCCAAATTATAGAAAAAATCATGACATATAAATTATGTAGAACTTTGATGAGAAATTAAAATTACATACTTCGAGATATCAAAAATTCGAGATATAGAAGTTCGACTTATTTAAGTTCAACTGCATTAAATGCACACCTGGTTCTCTCCTGACAGAACCAAAAGTAAGATGCGGGTAGAATCTGCGTGCGGCCGCTTAGGGGCAAGGTGCGTTATACCGCCACACATTTTATACCATGCAAATTTTGGCTTGACCCCCAGTCCAAAAACATAAAACCCCTGGAACGACAGCCAATGAAGGACCTAGGCCCACCAAGCGACCGCTGCATAGCCATTTGGCCTGCAGATATTGGGGTGACGCGTGATCAGCGCATCGGGTCCCCTCGCCCGTTAATCAGTTCAAAAACATATCCATATTAAAATGAAGCAGAATGCGAAGGTCTAAAAACCCGCTTCTTTTCTAACGTTGTTAACTATTTGTGCATTGAAGTCGCAGGGACACATCTCACAGAAATGCAATGGTACTGGTCGTCAGCGGATAGGCAGGCCAGCAGGTCAAGTTGAAGCTATGAAGATAGGGAACACATTCTTATATAACACCAATACCACGGAGAAAAACTGTTTTAACCTATTTTCATTTATGAAAAAAAAAAGGCTTATGAGATAGATCACCTTTTGTCCGTGTGTCTGTGTGTGCGTGTGTGTGATGGTGTGTGTGTGTGTGTCCCTAATAAAATCTAAACGGCTGGAGCGATTTCAATGAAACTTGGTAAGTTCATAGCACTATTCCGAACGACCCCGACCGTGCCCTTCAAATTTCGTTACGTGTCACCAATTCAACATGGCGGCTGTGCGAAGTATTTCACCAGCATTCAATATCTTCGAAACTATTACCGATATCACCCTGGAATTTTGTATGGTGATAAAGGGAACTACTAAACTTTTACTTATGTGACCTTTGAAAACCTGGTAACTACAAAACCAACATGGCGGCCAAGCAAATTTGCGACTTTTAAATAGACGTTTCTCGCGATTTAACCAACCAAACTCAATAAAACTTGGTACAGTATATGTTTATACACATTGTAATGCACCGACATCTAACTTCGTTCAATTGTTTACTTAACCACAGGATGGCGGCTGTGCGAAATATTTCACCGGCATTCCATATCTCTAAAACTATTAGCGGTATCACCCTGAAATTTTGTACCGAGATAAAGAGCACTACTGGAAGTTCATCTATAAGACTTTCAAAAACCGGTTAACTACAAAACCAACATGGCGGCCAAGCGAATTTTAAAATTTTAAATAGACCTTTCTCGCGATTTTATGTTTCAAATGCAATGAAACTTGGTACAGAAAATGTTTATACACACTGTAATGTACTGGTACCTAATTTAGTTCAATTGTTTATATAACCTAAAGATGGCGGCTGTGCGAATTTTATAAATACGTTTTTATTTCTTGTGTCGTAGTCATGCGATCGAAGTGAAAGTTTGAATAATGAACCTACGCAATAATTTTCCTTTAATGGTACATGACTCTATGGCCTATACATTTAACAATCCAACATGGCTACCATCCGAACTATTTAGACGGTTCTCAATATCTACGAATATATTACAGCAATCAAACTGATCTTTTTAATGTTCATATGTTCACCTATAGGACTTTCAATAACCTCGTGATCACAAATCCAACATGGCGGCGACGCGAAGCATAAATATTCACATGGGCGTTTCTCTCAATTTAACCATCCGAGTACAGTGAAACGTGCCACAGTAAATCTTTATACAAATGTTAATCCACTGGCATCTAATTTATTTAAATTTTTTCCATAACCACAAGATGGCAGCTGTGCGAAATTTTAAAATCTCGTTTTTACTTCTTGTGTCCTAATCATGTGATTGAAGTTTGAGTACTACACGTACACAATAATCTTCATGTAACAGTACATAACTCTAAGCCCTACATATATAAAAGTCCAACATGGCGACCATCCGAAATATTTAGACGGTTCTCAATATCTACGAATCTATTACAGCAATCAAACTGAAATTTAGTATGTTGATAGAGGCAATTAACATTAGTAGGATATATGAGAATAGGCTGTATAGTTCTTCACTGAACTACTTGTTACACACCAGCTGCCCCTGCCCCCTCCCCTTTTTTCTTTTTAATATAATTAATTTAAACTAATCATCAACCCCCCCCCCCCCTACCAATGAAACTCATACTAATTCTAAGCTTCTTAAAAGTACTCGTCTGCTGTCCAACCACCGGACGGAGGCACTATTTATATACAAATTACCTAGAACAATTACAATAGCCCAATTGAACACCCAAATATTATTACATAAATCCCATCCGAAATATTTAATAGCAATTTGTACTCCAACTAATCTGCACACTATCCTCCCACAGTAACCAACCAGAACAACTCACACTGTCTGCGCTGTCCATGGCGAGTGAACTTCAAATACCAACTATTAGCATCGTCAGGACAGAGACTTGATCCAAATTTTTGGACCAATTATCACTTCCTTAACCGAACTTATGCTAGAACGTTCTACTGCTAATCATGAATTAAATTCACCCCACAATCAATCTCCAAAACACAACAATTATTTTTTGGGCATTTTACACTGATAATCATTCCCAAAAATTACTCTAATATTTCATCATAAATTAAAATTCCTATCTTACTTTATAATACCTCAAATTAGAGTGAAAGGAGCCTAGTTTAATATGCACCAGACTCTATGTTATTCCCAACCTCGTAAGTTAAAACTACGAAGCGCACTGCATAAGAGTAGTAGATGAACCGAGTCTCATCTATCGCCGAGCCTGAGTGTGATTAAACTGGAAGAAAAGCGAGCGGGAAGAGAAATATTACTCGTGTGTACAGCTGTGTCTAGTTTAATACATAGAGAGATGGAATATTCACAGTCCGTGGGGAGATGAAGTCTTTCAAAGGACGTGATGTATTGCTCACATCTCCCAGCCAAATCTCGGCACAGTATTGCACTTGCATCGCGCTCTGGAGAATTATGTTGGAGTATTTGCCATTCCAATACATAGACAGGTCTATTACTTTATTGTAAAACCTTGTCTAACAGTATCGGATTGAAGATGGTCTTAGTCAGATTAACACACATGGACCCTGCTTCGTAAAATTGACTGATAGTATTAACTACGAATATAGCTTGCCACGGTGGGTGAGTGGTCAACGTGTCGGTCTAATTACACCAAGCTTGCAGGTTCGCTCCTGGCCGTGGTAAGTTATTTTTGAAAGACGGAAAAAATTACGACACCATGTCACACGATGTTGGAATGTTAAAGAACGCATTTGAATTCAGTAGGCCGTGTTCATAATGGCAAAATTAAAACTAAACTCGAGAGTTTCCGCCAACACAAAGTTCCTCATTTCTCTACTAGAAAGCGCTATAGTGTTCAAGGAGCTTATATATCTAAACTCCTTGAATATAGTGCTTCAAGGAAAAACGAAATTCGACATGCAAGCTACCCTTTGGGTGTCAAATGACAAAGCTTGCACCCGGCATCCGAGGCCATACGATATTATTATTATTATTAACTGCGAATATTAGTTCTTTTTAATTGCCTATCCTCCAAGACCACGGACTCTGTGAGGGATCATTCCTCTACCGTCACAAGAACGGTGTCTGGGAACTGAACACACTTTGACAGCAGATACAACTGGGCATGGTCACAGGCCAATTACCCAGGCGACCGCTAACTTGGGAAGTGTCAGAGGAGGGATTTTGGAAGGCAGTCGGCTGAGAACCAGTCGAAAGGAACCCGGCATTTGCCTGGTGGTGAAAACGGGAAATCACGAATACCAGGTTCAGGACGGCCAAGGTGCATTCGAACCCACGAACTCTTGATACCAACGAGCCACGAGGTCACGCGTTAGCACTCTCGGCCATCATGGCTGTAACTAATACATAGAGACACGATTTTATGGTGAATAAAAGACCACAATAGCGATGTAAAAACGAAGGGCAAAGCGGGATAAAAGCGGTGAATAAATGCCATTGCTTACCGTGTAGAAAAACGGTTTACTAGACTATATACTTACTTTTGCCTTATGTTGCAATGAAGGAAACAACAAACACACTAAGTATGGCTTGGTTTACAGTATTCATTTGCTGTTGAAGTAGTAACTCAGAATGCTTCTAAGTTATCATTTGACAGGTTGGTACGCTTGTCAGACAAAATATCATTGTAGGCAGAAAGGGCCCTTTCACTGTCAACATTTGAAATGGAAATGTACGGAGATTGAAGACATTTCACAGCTATAGGATATTCCTCTAACATTCCCTTCAATACATCTTCAACTACATTACCGTCACTACATGAAAAAGATTTACAGGTGATTTGCAGTTGAATGTAGAACTTCAAAAAGTCATGAGAATTCACTCCAGCAAAAAGGGGGAATTTCTCTATCTTGTTGAAGAGAGATGTTCACAGTTCTTAGCAGGGGCAGATGAAACAGTGAGAGTGAATTAAAAATCTCACGGGCAGAGTTTTTTGCCAGCATATCTGAGAGTTTTGTGTGACATGCATTGGCAAGAGCTACGAACCTTTTTTCAGCACTTTTCTTTCTATCGCTTGATAGTTCATTCAATGCCTTCAATGTGTCTGGTTTCATCACTAGTTTTTCGATAACCGTGTACTCAGAAATGAGTTCATTTACCATTGGAACAACTTTATGTGCCAAAGCATAATTAGAACCCTCGAAGCAAGTTATCTTTACAGAAGTTGAGGCACAGTGTTCTTTCACAAAAATTGCCTCACACAAAATTGATTTTACTTCACTTTCACTTAATTTTTGAAAGTATTTAACACTTTCAGCATCACTCTCCACTGTTTTAAAATACTGAACCAAGTCCATAACATGGTCTGCCAAGTAGGAAACTGATGTGAACCACGTATTCCACCTTGTGATAACTGGTGAGGGAAAGAGCTTTATATCCTTTTCTTCTGCACCATACTTCTGCTGCAAGAACCTAATATACCTATGCTTCCGTTTTCTTGTATTAAGAAAAGCTTGCTTTGTTTTGGTAACACACTCATTCACACGATGAAGTTTCTTCGGCCAGATTCCTGCTACTAAATCAAGCTTGTGTGCCCAACACTCAATGTGAAGAAGGTTGTCCGATATCAAACCTTGTAAAGTTTGCACACACTTTTTCATATATCGTGCACCATCAGTTGAAATACCTATGATATTTTTGTATTCAAGTTTATGTCTCTTAATAACCTCCACTATGGCTTGAGAACATTCCTGCGAGTTAACATTCTGAAGCATTAGGACACCACCTACTAGCACTTTAGGAGTCTCGCTACTACCCTTGGGAAGAGTTCTAAATAGCACAATGAACACGGCTCGACCCATCTTATCTGCGGTTTCATCACAGTGTAGAATAACATGCTGATTCTTTATTTTCTCACTACTTGATTCTTCTTTTTCTTGATGTAATAGGGGCAAATATTTCTTTCGTAACCAGTCAGCTGTGGGAAAATTTCCACTTCCTAAAACAGTGTAATGAAAAAAATCTATTAGCAAGCAAATAATTTTAATTTAAAACATTAATAAATCAGACTTATTTGTTGTTTATGATATGAACTTAAAAGTATTTAAAAGTAAACTAAGTCATTACTACACTTTCTAGTATCCCACATCACGTTTCCATGGTGGCTACAAAACTTTCAGATGTAAATGTCACGGCGGGTTGGTGGATTCTCGGCAATCGTAAAAGAATTACCTTCCCTCCCTGATAAAATTCGTTACATAAAACTACGTCTTTCCACCTATTATTATTATTTTTATCGCTACGAAAAGTGGGGCTGCGGGATACTGGTAAGTGTAGCGGCATCCGAAAAAAAAATTAACTCGCCTGGTATATGTTTGTTCATCCAATCCTTCATTGTTGGATGATCTAGCTTTTCTAAAGGAATGTTGGCACTCAAAAGGCCTCCTCTGTTGACATTACAAATTCGTCGGAGTCATTTCTCACTTTTTTTGGCATTCCCGACCGCCTCTTGAACTGATATCTGACTTTTGGTACCTCGTCAGACAAAATCATTTTCTTCTTTTTGTGATTTTCACTTCAGTTGTGTTTCACACATGAATCTCGACGCTTCCAATCTAGTCTAATATTGCAGAATTTGCACATATCTATCTTCTGCCGCGCATCGAAAACATGATAGCCTTCGTCTTTAAGCTCGTCAGTCCTATCAAAACACGTCGTTTTTTTCGGCATTGCGAATTCACATTAGAAATAGAAATTTCAACTACAAATCACAGCGCACCCACGTGGTCAGCAATGCGCGGCCCAACTCTCTCATTTGTCTCCCAGTACGACAGGATAGCCAATATTGAAACTGTGTAGTAATTTCCTTCTACGTGATGTTAGGATATGCTTTAAACACTTAAAAATACATTTGAATTGGGTTCTACCAGCAATGCTAACAAGGTGAAAACCACTGAAGGCACGCGATATCGCTCCAAATCGTGTAGAGACGTAATAAACGAGCCGATTTCGTGATATGTCGCAAATATGGACGTACATCGCAAATAAGGTGTAATTTCGCGTTTAGTCGTGAGGACAAATTCAGTGCTTTATGATCAAACAATATTTAACACACATTTAAAACACCTTTGATGCACATATAAACACATTTCGCATTTTCGCGATACACCATAAAATCGTGTCTCTACTAATACAGTATTTATAAAACACCCGTGGCACTATAGCTCATAAAGGGCCTAGGCATACCAAGAGACCGGCCTTTTGGCCTGCAGATGGTGCGGTGACGCGTGGTAAGCGCGTTGGGTCTCCTCGGCCCTTAATCTTGGTTTTCGTCTCACTGTCAGACAGCTACTCAATTGTCCTCACGAGGCTTAGTATAACCCATTCCAGCCCTCACGTCAGTTTCTAAAATCCCTGACTGAGCCGGGAATCAAACCCGGGGCCTCCAGGCGATAGGCAGCCGCGCTACCCAAACACCACGGAGCCGGAGGGTATTAATATTAGTACTCATAATAATTTTTATTGGCTAAGGAAATTGTGTTTCATAAAGGTTCACGAGGACTCATACAATTTCTGCAATCATATTATTAGTTTACTAGCAGTAGTGCCCGGCTTCGCCCGGTGGATTTATTTGTTTTTATGGATGATAATGAATACTACTACAGAACTGGAACATGATACTTAAACTACCAGAAAAAATTAAATTTTTGTGGTGGTGGTGGTTGTAGTGAGGGTACAGCAGTACAGTATAATGGACGTAACATTTAGGTCATTTTCCCCTAATGATAATAATGATAATAATGAATAGGGAAACGGCTATTTACAAACTACAGCACTGACACATATAATTTACAAACACATTTCTAAAATTGATTAGAAAGAGGAGTGAGTGAAATAAAAGACACTGCCTAGGGCCTATATCTCATTGTCTGTTAGAAATGTAGAGACCAATAGTGTCGTCTTTTGTCGTATAGCGCAGTAGGAAAATAATCAGAACACTTTGGAAAACTTCGGCTGTCCTGAGGTAGTATAATTTATGGCCACATAGCGCTCAACGATAAGTTTCGGAATAAATTAAGGTAAATTTGAAGGCACCAATGCTTATTGCAGCTGATAACCTCAATGCATTGCACCAACAAAATTGCACTATTACAGATGCATAATATGTTCATGATGATAACTGTTTTAAGGGACAAAGAAATCATTTTTTTACTAATTACTCCCCGTGACTCTAATTTATAAGCAGCGCAAGATTCAACTATTTTCGCAATTCTGCACCAGAACACTGGTAGAGGCGACGTGATGTAGCCCGAATTGCCAGTCAACAATAGACTTTTAAAATATTCTTACAGTTACACTACTACGGACATGAATGATTCTAGGGCATTAATACATGGTTTTCAAGTTCAGTTTGTTTGTTATTCTAAATGTAGGGAATGGAGAGCGTTGTCCAAAATATCAAGTGGACAGTGTTACCAGCAGGGTTTCAAAGTGTATGTATAATTTGGTGTAATTAGGAGGAACGGTGTAGATTTGTGATAAAGGGCCTAAATGCAGGGAATGGAGTGGTTTGTCCGAAATTTCATGTAAACAGTGTTACTCGCAGGGTTCCAAAGGGTAAGTATACACATTTAGGTTCAGATCGGTGAAACGGTGTGGATTTTTGTCAAAGGGCCTAAATGCATGGAATGGAGTGGTCTGTCCGAAATTTAAAGTGGACAGTGTTAACCGCATTGTTCCAAAGGGTGTGTATACAAATTTTGGTTCAGATAGGTGAAACGGTGTAAATTTGTGCCAAAGGGCCTGCATGCAGGGAATGGAGTGGTCTGTCCAAAATTTCATGCTGACAGTGTTACTCGCAGGGTTCCAAAGAATAAGTATACAAATTTTGGTCCAGATAGGTGAAACGGTGTAGATTTGTGCCAAAGGGCCTAAATGCAGGGGATGGAGTGGTCTGTCCGAAATTTAATATAGCCTATACTATTCCTCTCGAATCTAGCTATCTCATATATTAAAAAAATTCGATTCCGACTGGTAGTTCCGGAGATTAGCGCGTTTAAACTCACAAACTAACTCACAAACTCTTCAGCTTTATTATATTAGTATAGATTAGTCAGCTGATAGAATTGGAGGTTAAGAGCGGTGTTGTGTGTGATCGAGTACCGTTTTATGTTTATCGTTTAAGATAATTATTTAATAATTGGAGGCTTTTGATACAGTGAGTACATAAAGAATGACCACGGTGGCCGAAAGCGCTAACGCGCTAGCTTGAGACAAGGGTCTTCAACATTAAACAATTGTATGTTTTTGAAATATATAAATACATTTTTAAAGATAGACATAGAATTCAAGCTGTAAATCACGGGTATGAAACAGGAAGTATTACAGAGAATCACTCTATTTCATATCAACCTAAGTTAAGTACAGCGAAACGTAACTTTCTGTATTTCTCACCAAAATTATACAACATTCTCCCAATTAAACTAAAAGAATTATTTAAAGAAAAACATGCAAAGCTGAAGATGCTTATGAAACATTTTCTCAGGGCCTACAAGTTTATACAAACGCAAATTCAATTTTCCTTCGTGTTCATTATCTTCAGTACATAAAGCACATATATAGAACGTGTTATTCGACTTAACCATTATATAATTTAAATAAATCATAATCTATGCATGCCACACACAAGGTTGCACCTTTTAGTGGCACATGTGCTCTTCCTGCTCTGTATGAATTTGATATCCTATTTCGACCGGTCTTTATCAAATTACCACGGTGGGTGAGTGGTCAACGTGTCGGTCTACCAACCCCCAAGCTTGCAGGTCCACTCCTGGCCGTGGTAAGTGACTTTTGAAAGGCGGCAAAAATTACGACACCATGTCATACGTTGTTGGCATGTCAAACAACCCATTTGAATTCAGTAGGCCGTGTTCATAATGGAAAAATTAATCTCGGGAGTTTCCGCCAACACAAAGTTCCTCATTTCTCTACTAGAAAGCGCTATAGTGCTTCAAGGAACAACGAAATTCGACATGCAAGCTACCCTTTGGGTGTCAAATAACAAAGATTGCACCCGGCACCCGCGCCCATACGATATTATTATATTATTATTGTGATAATATAATTTAATAAATTTACAGGTTAAACCAGTGAGTAGGAATTGTAACGAAATTCATAAAATGTGTACAGTCTTTCATGAATTTTTAAACGGTGTATATTTATAATGATGTAAATAATAATAATAATAATAAATAAACTTACAAATCCAATTCCTTATTCTTCTATGTAAAACTGAGTCACTACTGCAGAGATGCTAAGCCAGAATGCCTCTATGCTGTGGAAACATTTGCTAAGATAGAAGATCCCTCGTTTGAGCACAAGGAGAGAAAGTTCCCCAGGTAGACCTTAGGACAAGATAAATCCTTGAAGTATTTACCTTCCACCTGATGTTCTTCATGGAATTGCAAGAATGGATAGAAGAGATAACCACCAAAATGAGAAAGAGGAAGTTGGCTTTTTACGGGAATCTTAAGTGAACGAGCCCAGAGAAACTGGCACATAAAATGAAGCTGGCTGAAGGAGGAGAACAAAGATCAGCGAAGTAGGTAAACTACCCGCCGAAATTCGAGTCAGAAGCATCTTTAGAAAGAAGGTAGTGGAACTGAGGGATAATCAGGAGAAACGACCAACTAAATTACGGAAAATCATGGTGGAGGGAAGTCTCGTCGAAATGTCTTTTGAGAGAGTGTAAATAAAAATATTAAAGAAAGAAATAAACAAACAAGTAGTTCCGTGAAGAACTATACAGCCTATTTTCATATATCCTACTTATGTTAACTGCCACTACCAACATACACAATTTCAGTTTGATTGCTGTAATAGATTCGTAGATATTGAGAACCGAATAAATAATTCGGATGGTCGCCATGTTGGATTTTATATATGTAGGTCCTCGAGTTATGTACTGTTACATGCAGATTATTGTGTACGTGTAGTATTCAAACTTCAATCGCATAATTAGGACACTAGAAGTTACAAGGAGATTTGAAAATTTCGCACAGCTGCCATCTTTAGGTTATGGAAATAATTGAAATAAATTAGATGCTAGTGGATTACCATTCGTATAAGGATTTACTGTACCAAGTTTCACTGCTCTCGGATGGTTAAATTGCGATAAACGTTCATGTGAATATTTATACTTCGCTTCGCCGCCATGTTGGATTTGTGATCACCAGGTTATTTAAAGTCCTATAAGTGAACTTGAGTTCATAGCCCCTATGAACAATAAAAAATTCAGTTTGATTGCTACAATAGATTCGTAGATATTGAGAGCCGTCTAAATATTTCGGATGGTCGCCATGTTGGATTGTTAAATGTATAGGCCATAGAGTCATGTACCATTATAGGAAACTTATTGGGTAGGTTCATTATTCAAACTTTCACTTCGATCGCATGGCTACATCACAAGAAATAAAAACTTAATTTTAAAATTCGCACAGCCGCCATCTTGAGGTTATGTAAACAATTGAACTAAATTAGATACCAGTGCATTACAATGTGTATAAATATTTCCTGTACCAGATTTCAGTGTGTTTGGAGCATTAAATCGCGAGAAAGGTCTATTTCAAATTTTCTAATTCGCTTGGCCGCCATGTTTGTTTTGTATATAACCGGTTTTTTAAAGTCATATAAATGGACTTTCAGTAGTGCCCTTTATCTCCGTACAAAACTTCAGGGAGATACCGCTAATAGTTTCAGAGATACAGAATGCCGGTGAAATATTTCGCACATCCGCCATCTTGTGGTTATGTAAACAAATGAACGAAGTTAGTTGTCGGTGCATTACAATGTATATAAACATATACTGTACCAAGTTTCATTGCGTTTGGTTCGATAAATCGCGAGAAACGTCTATTTAAAAGTCGCAACTTCGCTTGGCTGCCATGTTGGTTTTGTAGTTACCAGGTTTTCAAAGATCACATAAGTGAACTTATAGTAGTTCCCTTTATCACCATACATGATGTCAGGGTAATATCGGCAATCGTTTCGGAGATATTGAATGCTGGTGAAATATTTCGCACAGCCGCCATGTTGGATTGGTGAGTCGTAACTAAATTTGAAGGGCACGGTCGAGGTCGCCCGGAATAGTGCTATGAACTTACCGAGTTTCATTGAAATCGCTAGAGCCGTTTAGATTTTATTAGGGGGGGATACACACACGAATCACACACACACACACACACACACACACACACACACACACACACACACACACACACACACACACGCACACGCACACACACACGGACAAAAGGTGATCTCATAAGCCTATTTTTTCAAAATTGCAAATAGGCTAAAAAGATGAAAGCAATCAAGGAATAAAAGGGTGTACACCATAGGAGGAATTTGGGAAGGTGGTTAGTGTATTCGTAGACTACAGTTGGTTATATAGATATGAAGTAATACTACTACTACTACTACTACCACCACTACTAATAATAATAATAATTAACGAAAACGTTTATGTGAAAATATGTACCCTACTGTTCCATAAAATTAATTTACTATATTTCTCAATTTCCTAGTACCTTGCATCAGTTAATTATTTTTAGCCTACTTATGCAGATAGACTTATGAGATCGATCCGGGAAAATGTGTGTCTTTCTGTCTGTCTGTCCTTCTGTCTGTCTGTCTGTCTGGCTGTGTGTGTGTCCCCCCCCTATCAACTCCTAAGCGGCTGCAGCAATCAAAACCAAATTTAGTATAAGTAAAGATGTGCACCGGAATATCTCACGTCCATATTTGAAAATGATGTCAGTGCTACCAACTGCTGAAAAAACGCACTAGAAATTTGAGCTCCATGTTGGATATCTTGCAAGGTATGCATGGGAGCTATTCCAAAATTGGCAGACATGTAGATAATACTATTTCAGTTTAATTTCCAGGAGGCCAACCATGACAGTGTTGCCAAAATAATGTTAAGCCTTCTGATAGGTCCAATGTTTAAATGCATATAACTTCTACACTATCAATTGGATTTCAACCAAATTTTGTATGCAATATCTGTACATAAACAGATATGACTGAGCGTATTCTTAAGGCCACCAGGGCTGCCAACTGTTAATAATTGCTCTCTCTATTTTTTTCATCCAAATACCTATATATCAGAAATTATGCAAGCCTACAGCTTTAAACTATGCACACGTATATTCTGACATTTTAGATTAATTTGGAGTAACTTATATACGTCAGTTCTACCAACATGATTATAAACCTGCTGATAGTTCCAATTTTTAAATACATGTAACTTCTATACTATCAGTTGGATTTCAACCAAATTTCGTATGTGCTATGTGTACCATAACAGATATTACTATTAGTATTGTGAAGAGCAATCAGGGCTACCAACTATTAATAAATGCTGTCTATATTTTTTTACCCTAATATCAATATATCAGAAAGTATGCAAGCCAACAGCTCTATACTTTGCACACGTATAGCACCTGACATTCTAGATTAATTTGGAGTAATTAATACAAGGCAGTGCTGCCAACATGATTCTATGCCTGCTGATATGTCCAATTTTAAAATACATGTAACTTCTATACTAACAAATGTATTTCATCCAAAATTGACACAACAAGATATCATAATATTTCAGATTATTTCTGACCAGCACACGCATGCCATTGTTGGCAACATGCTTTTACGCGTGCTGATAGATCCAATGTCTAAATGCATGTAACGTCCATTGGACTTCAACCAAATTTTGTATTCTGTACCTTAAGAGATGGAACTAAGAATATATTCAGTCACCAGGGCTGCCAACTGTAGTGCTCTATTAGGCTACATTATATCAGGTATATTTTGAACTAGTTAGATATTTCGATATTACCAACTTAATTTCGTCATTATTCTAGATAGGTTCATATTCTGTAGAATAATCATTGGCATGAAAATTAGGCTGTATAGTTCTTCACGGAACTTCTTGTTTAATTAACTCATAGCTTGCAGAAAGATTTCAGAATGACAATACTCTACAGTATATGTTTCTATCCAATAAATGTGTGAAAGTGTAAAATCGGTGTAGCATTTCCATTAGTGTTTTAACAGCCGACAACTTAATTACTTCTTCCTTTCTAACCTATTTTCATTTTTGAAAAAATAGGCTTATGAGATCACCTTTTGTCCGTGTGTGTCTGTCTGTGTGCGCGCGTGTGTGTGTGAGAGAGGACTTTTGTGTGTCCCCCCTAATAACTTCTAAACGGCTGGAGCTTTTTCAATGAAACTCGGTAAGTTCATAGCACTATTCCAGGCGACCCAGACCGTGCCCTTCAAATTTTGTCACGTCTCACCAATCCATCATGGCGGCTGTGCGAAATATTTCACCAGCATTCAGTATCTCCGAAACTATTACCAATATCACCCTGGAATTTTGTACGTTGATAAAGAGAACTACTAAATGTCTACCTATGTGACTTTTGAAAACCTGGTAACTACAAAACCAACATGGTGGCCAAGCGAATTTGCGACTTTTAAATAGACGTTTCTCGCGATTTAACCAGCCAAACGCAATGAAACTTGGCACAGTATATGTTTATACACATTGTAATGCACCGATCTCTAACTTCGTTCAATTGTTTACAATAACCTCAAGATGGCGGCTGTGCGAATTTCGAAAATTAAGTTTTTATTTCTTGTGTTCTAATCATACGATCGAAATCAACATTTGCATAAGGAACGTACACAATAATCATCATCTTACAGTACATAACTCTATGGCCTACATATAATGATCCAACATGGCGACCATCCGAATTATTTAGGTGGTTCTCAATATCTATTAATCTACTCCAGCAATCAAACTGAAATTTTGTAAGTGTATAGAGGCTATAAGCATAAGTTCACCTATGGAACGTTCAATAACCTGGCGAGCACAAATCCAACATGGCGGCGACGCGAAATTTAAGTATTCAAATGGACGTTTCTTGCGTTTTAACCATCCGAGCGCAGTGAAACTTGATACGGTATATGCTTATACAAATTTTAATCGACTGGCATCTAATTCATTTAAATTATTTTCATAACCACAAGATGGCGGCTGAGCGAAATTTTAAAATCCCGCTTTTATTTCTTGTGTCCTAATCATGCGATTGAAGTTTGAATATAACACCTACACAATAATCTTCATGTAATAGTACATAAATCTAAGGCATATAACATAACAATCAAACATGGTGACTATCCAAAATATTTAGACGATTCTCAATATCTACGAATCTATTACAGCAATCAAATTGACAATTTGTATGTTGATAGAGGCAATTAATATTAGTAGGATATATGAAAATAGGCTATTTATTTATGTAATCTCCATTATTGAGTTATTTACCCGCAGGTGATGGTGAATGTTGTCTTGCACCACTTCTCGAGTTCCACTGTGAGCCAGTAGTGTACTGTGCGTTGCGAAATGAGAACTTTTAACTTGTAATTCAACAAAATATTGAAATGATATTAGAGACTGCGAGTGTGTAAATGAGGATGAAGGTGATTTACATATTTTGATGGGAAATGCTTCTCAGATTTCAGAGCCACAACTGTTTTTCAATGACCATAATCAGCCTAATGGACTCGCTGTTGGCTCAGACGCATATATGTGAAATTCATAAATCGATACATTTTAAAGCAGCACCGTACAATTCTCATTTAGTGATCGAGTAGGTAGATCTCGTTAATGTGCAGATACATAATTTTCATTGAATTAGTTTGCTGAAATGAAATGAAATGGAGTCGCTTTAACTTTCCAACTGACGTACAGTGTACCATACTGTTCTGACACGTGGAGAAAATATGATGCGAGCACGGTGAACACTACAAGGAAACAGTGTGGATGTCAATTGCTGTAAACAGATTAAAGGAGGTAGCACATGATAGGAATATCATTAGGGATATATCTTTTGCCATTCTCGGACATTTTACGTAGCAATTATTCACTAAAATATTCTCTCTCTAGATAATTTTTAGCAAAAACTGACTTAAGAGATCAACACGGGCCAAAGGTACGTATGTCTGTGTGTGCGTGTGTGTAGGACTATCCCTCCTTGTCAATTCAAACACGACGAAACCGAATTGACCAAATTTGGTACAATGGTAGTACTAGCAAAGGACACCTCATTGTTATGCTTTCTATCGCTGCCATGTTAACCAAAAGAAAATGGTGGCCTTTCAAATGTTGAAGGCTTAAATCAAATTACGACTAAACTAATCATCGGATCTCTTCCAAATTTTGGAAAAATTTACCTTTGCGTGAGAAGCGTCTGTCGCCAAAACAACAAGATCTTCAGTTAGATAATTTCAATGTAGTGGCGAGTGAATATTTCAATCGTTTCAATCCGTAAGTTATGATTCAATGAATTAATGCTCACAGTATTTGACATTCAGATAGTTTTATATAAGGACCCATAGTTGTCAACGAGAAAGCAATGAGACTTTATATTACTCGCAGCTGCCATCTAGAAATGTAAAAATAAGTATTTGTCAACATTAAGAGCTACAGTAACGAAAATTAGTTACAAGGTAGGACGGTATATGTGGCCTTTTATGGCCAAGACAAAAGAACGCTCTTCATACAATCAAGATTGCGGCTATGCGAAATACTAGAACATTAAAATTGACTACTCCGAACTAAATTGTGTAATTAAGACGAAAGTTCTAAACATAGAACTCGCACGTGTTAGTCAACGGATTATCAAATTGAATATAGCACTCAGTGGTCATCTTGAAATCTCAAAATAAATTAATAACTATGGGTATCCTGGAGCTAACTAAATTTAGAAATGAAATTGAATCTTATAAGTCGCTTCGTATGTCAAAGCAAAATACCAATGACTTATAGAGAACATCCAAAAGATATGATAAAATATGTATATTACAAAAGATTTGGCTATTATCCCTCTTAACGAATCGTACACATTTATATTACAGTCCTTCAATGTCAGAAAACTATCTCACAGGTGAAATGTCAGGGCCTGTTTTCCTCTATAAAATAGTAAACAATAAAATTTGAGAGAGAATTACGTTATATGTCCCAGCTGTGGAACCTAGTAGATTCCGAAACATTTTCTTTATTCCGAGAGTTCACACAACCATAAAAACTCGCGGATCAACATAATTTTATCCCACTATAATCAAGTTCATCATCTTGACTTAGATATTTTCAGTATGTCAGAAAACCAGTTTGCTGCGTCCTGTGATAAACTGCAAGATGGCTTGTAATATACTGTACTGTACTCAGCACATTTCCTTCTCATACTTAACCCTTCTTTTCTTCTTCTTATTTATAATGTATATCTGTATCTATATCTTCTCTTTATGTATCTTTTGCATTTCTATTTATATATTGTTGTATATTATCTAATTCTAGTAGTGAGCAATGTAATTGGGGTTTCCTGTAATGTTCACAACATAAATTAATTAATTAATTAATAAATAAATACATAAAAAAGATGGCAGCCAGGCGTACTATTTAAGTATACACATTAGTAACTCCGGATGTTATTACACAATTATGGCGAAACATGGTAGAATAGAAGAATTATATAGGAAGCGACAGTAGCGTCAGCAGTAAATTTATCACCCTGAAAATCCTAAAGCTTCATAATGTAAAAAGAAATAACATTCTATGCTTTAGAATTACAATTAAAAAAATTAGTGGTAAGATAGAAACCTGTAGTATCGTATGCCTTAAGTATAGTAGAGACTTTAAAATTTCAAGATGGTGGCCAGGCGTAATATTACGTAATTGTGAATCATTCAGAATATTATTGCGTAATTAAATGAAAGTAAGAAAGAAGTACCATACAAGAGACCTTGCAGGATTAAACCATAAGAATAAAACACTGAATACAACGCGATGCGGCCATCATGAAAATATAGAATATGATAATGAATAGCTTAAAGTATTTTTAAGGTAGAAGCGTATTCTTAAAACTTGAATAACGTTAATTCTCATTATAGTACCACAATTAACGTGAAATTTAGTGAGGGAGGAGTACCATGCACAATACCTTGCTTCCATTGTTCACTGTCGGCTCCGTGTTGGGGTAGGGAGCCTGCCTCTCACCCGGATGCCCCGGGTTCGATTCCCGGCTCCGTCAGGGATTTTAGAGACTGACGAGAGGGCTGCAACAGGGTGCACTCAGTCTCGTGAGGACAATTGAGTTACTGTCTGACAGAGAGGCAGCGCCCCGGTCACGAAAACCAAGATTAACGGTCGAGGGGACCCGATGCGCTGACCACGCGTCTCCCCAATATCTGCAGGCCAAATGGCTGGGCAGCGATCGCTTGGTAGGCCCTTCATGGGCTGTAGTGCCTGGGGTTATTATATTATTTACTTATAACGCCGTCGGGGATGAGATGCGATGAACGTATATGTATATATTTATATATATAGGCTACTAGCTGAAGTACCCGTGCTTCGCTACGCGTCATAAATAAATTAAAATGTGAAGGTGACAGTTAAAACAGGGGATAGGCGAAGTGCTGCGCAGAGGGAGATTAAGGATGGAACATTTTGTCCAACTACACCGCTCAGCGTTGACCGTGTTTTATAGCACAAATTTAGGTTTTACTCGCTAACCGTAGGAGTTACCTTTCGGATAGAAAATGTAATTTTAAACCCCGTACATGCCATCAAAAGTTTGCTATTTCTTAGCGTTCTCTTTTTTTTTTTTTTTGAAATGAAAATATGAAAGTTTGAAACCAAAGGGTGTAGTGACGTCACTAAAATGGTCGCCATCATTAAATAGTGCAAAGTATTGAAATCAAAAGTAACCTATATGTTAACCATGTAAATCAGCTACTTCCATGTAAAATTCATGAAAATCGAACCAGTGGTACTTGCGTGATTGAGTAATACACAGACACATACCATCTCATTTTTAGCCTCGCTTCGCTCGCGTCATAGTCGTGTCATATTGTTAATCAATGAAATGCAGGTTTAACCCCGTTAACACCCCATTAGAACCTGAATATCCAAAAATCCCTTCTTAGTAGACGTTTTCGACACACAACAAACACATCCCCAAAATATCATTCTTCTAACTTGAATAGTTTTGGTTGGTCGATGAGAGTGAACATCCAAAAATCCATCCTTAGTGGACGTTTTTCTTCCAGAATTTCACCCCTCCCCATAGGCCCCTTAAATTGAATTTATGAAAAAACGGTCGAACACCTATTTATTTTATTTATTTATTTATTTATTTATTTATTTTTAAGCTGATTGATTTCCTCCGAGTTTCAAACTCCTCGCCTATGTCGTTTAAGAGATACACGCTCCGTTAGGAATCTTTCAACCCCCACTTTTCATCCCTTTCACCTCATAATATAACTTACACTACATCGAAAAACCATTAGACATGTGTCTGCTTATTTTTAATGATTAGTTTATATACCGAATATCACATCCTCAAAGAATGAGATATCGTTATTCAATGAAATGCACGTTTACCCCCTTAACACCTCTTTAAAACCCGAACAAACAAAATCATTCCTTAGTTGACGTTTTCGACTTACAGCGAACATATTCCTAAAATTTCATGTTTCCAACTTTAATAGTTTTCGCTGGGCGTGATGAGTGAGTGAGTCAGACAGGACATTTTTTCAATTATTTTTACCAGAATTTCACCCCTCCCCATGGGTCCCTTAAATTGGATTGATGAAAAACGATTGAACACCTATTAACTTGTTTTTTTAAGCTGTCTTTTTCCACTGAGTTTGATGAGTGAGTGAGTTAGTCAGTTAGGACACTTTCTCTCCTTTTTCCAGCAGAATTTCACCCCACCGCATTGGCCCCTTAAATTAATTTATGAAAAAATGGTCGAACACCGATTTACTTACCTTTTAAGCTGATTTTTTTTTCGCTGAGTTGCAAATTTCTCGTCTATATCGTTTAAGAGATAAGCCTACACGCTCCCGTTAGGAATCCTTCAACTCCCACTTTTCACCCCTTTCACACCACATCGAAAAACCCTTAGACACATGTCTGCTTTCTTTTAATGATTAGTTTATATGTCGAGTATCACATCCACAAATGAAACCACTCGTGAGATATTGTTATTCAATGAAATGCAGGTTTAACCCCCTTAAGACCCCTTTAGAACCTGAATATCCGAAAATCCTCCCTTAGTGTACGGGTTTGACATACAACGAACATATCCCCGAAATGCCATGTTTCCAACTTCAATATTTTTGGCTGGGCGATGATGAGTGAGTGAATGAGTCAGGACATTTTCTTTCAATTTCTTTTCTTCAGAATTTCACCCCTCCCGATGAACCCCTTCAATTTGATTGATAAAAACAACTGTCGGAAAGCTATTTACTTACGTAAAAGCAGATTTCCCCCTGAGTTTGATGAGTGAGTCTGTCAATCAGTTAGGACACTTTCTTTCCTGTTTACCCCCCCAGAATTTCACCCCTTCCCATGGGCCCCTTAAATTGGATTTATGGAAAAACGGTCAAACACATATTTACTTATTTTTATGCTGATTTTTTTCCCGCTGAGTTTCAAACTCCTCGCCTATGTCGTTTAAGAGATACATGCTCCGTTAGGAATCCTTCAATCCGCACGTTTCACCTCTTTAACCTCATAATATACACCACATCGAAAAACCCTCAGACACGTGTCTTCTTACTTTTTAATGATGAGTTTATATGCCGTGTATCACATCCCCCAATGAAACCAATCGGGAGATATTGTTATTCAATGAAATGCAGGTTTAACCCCTTAAGACCACTTTAGAATCTGAGTATCCGGAAATCCTCCCTTAGTAGACTATTTTGACATACAATGAACATATCTCCAAACTGTCATGTTTCTAACTTCAATAATTTTGGCTGGGCGATGATGATGAGTGAGTGAGTGAGTGAGTCAGGACATTTTCTTTCAATTTTCTTTTTTCAGAATTTCTCCCCTCCCCATGAACCCCTTAAATTTGATTTATGAAAAAAAAACTGTCGAACAGCTATTTACTTACTTTAAAACAGTTTTCCCCCCTGAGTTTGATGAGTGAGTCAGTCAGTCAATCAGTTAGGACACTTTCTTTCCTGTTTCCCCCCCCCCCCCAGAATTTCACCCCTCCCCATGGGCCCCTTAAATTGGATTTATGATAAAATGGTCAAACACATATTTACTTCTTTTTTATGTTGATTTTTTTTCGCTGAGTTTCAAACTCCTCGCCTATGTCGTTTAAGAGATACAAGCTCGGTTAGGAATCTTTCAATCCCCACTTTTCACCCCTTTCACCTCATAATATACACCACTTCGAAAAACTCTCAGACAAGGGTCTTCTTATTTTTAATGATGAGTTTATATGCCGAGTATCACATCCCCCAATGAAACCAATCGGGAGATATTGCTATTCAATGAAATGCAGGTCTACCCCTTAACACCCCTTTAGAACCTGCATATCCAAAAATCCTCTCTTAGTGAGCATTTGCGGCTCTTCAGGAAGCTGCACACCAAATTTCATTCCAATCCGTTAGGTGGTTTCTGAGATTTCGTGATGAATGAATGAGAGAGTGAGTGAGTGGTATTTGACAAATATATAGTAGATAGGTAGTGTCAAGTCTTTGTTATGCTAAACTCGGTTGACAGTGCTGTGTGAGCAGTTGAGTAACTAACGGGATTTCAGGTAAATATCCTCATTTTCTATACCGGTAGTGCAGAGCGCAACTGGCATCCAGTCGGCCGTGTCTCGACTTGAGCTATGTTGCCATGGAAGCTATCTGCCTTGCCATTCCTTCATGAGTATATTTTATGATTTGATTAGCCTGTGCTTGAGTGCAAAAGGGCCGAAATCAGAAGAATGAGAAAGACTATCGAAAATTCATGTAGCCAGCGGTTCCTTCTGGGTCCTAAACTATGTGTATGCTAAATTTGGTTGAGATTGGTGGAACGGTGTAGATTTGTATACGGAACAGACCCACCCACATACATACATACAGACTTTCACTTTTATATATAAGACTAGCTGAAGTACCCGCTCTTCGAACGGTCTTCGGTATTATTAACCAGACGTTATCAATTGAGATACTGTTCCAATGGTTAGGGGCTTGTCATTCCTTCATAAGTTTATCAGAACGAAGTTAGTTTTCTGGGAATATCGCAGACACTGTTAATTTAAGGGCCGTAAAATGTGGTTTTCGGACACCCTTTATAGACTCCCTAGTTTTGTATCACACATTGAGAAGCGCAACATATGCTTTGGTCGTCCTTCTAGGATAATTTTAATTTTTCGCCTATTTCAGGATGTATTTTGAAAAGTTGTTCCTTATTGGCAACTCCAGCTATCTGATATGACATCTAGCGGTAAAAATGAGAAACTTACCAAGTAGGGTACATTTGTCACGTGGTGACTGTTTGTATACGGTTTCTTGTATTGGTAAACAGATCGTGGTAAATTGTTCGTGTCTTTATACATAAGTAATACGTTTTACTCGTTGATAGAGTGAAAAATGAGTAAAAGCGAAGTGTATTGCTCAGTTTACGGCTGTAAGTCGATGTATAAGAGGGCTGCGGATATACGTTTTCATCACTTTCCAAAAGATGCAAATAGCAATAGCCGAAATGTGATGATACCTAATAATACCTAATAATAATACCTTTCCACCCCGGGAAGGATCTAACACTTGTCGAGGTAGACAGACAGAAGACCTGCGACGTAAAGCCAGCGAAGGTTATTCAGTTTAAAAACAGCTGTTACGATGGGCGCGCTGGTAAGATTGAAGTTACTTGAATAATTAATTAAATAATTAATTATTGGCTGCTTGATAGGGAGAAGGGATGAGTTTAACTTGTATTAAAACTCGTGGGGCGACAGGAATTGCTTGATTTGGATGGTTAAAAGGTGGGTTTGGTGTTGAATATTTGAATGGTAGCGGAATCACTCATTCTACAGTGCCCACGGGGAGGCAAATTAGGCCTATATGACTCGTAGTGGAATAGCTCGAATATCGAAGAACTTAGCGATTACGAGGTGTAGGCTTGGCGGAAAGGCTGGCGGATCATCAGTTTGACATCAATTCACGACATAAGTCGGAGCTTGGAACAGTGGCGTCTGGTTTGCGTGGATGCTAGTCTCGGAATGATAAAAGTAGCACAGCTTCGGTGTGTTATTTATTTGTTTATGTACCGTATTTCTCTATTTGAATGTCCTCGGCGTTGACTCAGGATCGACATTTACATTATATTGCGCATAATAGTACCGAAATAATGTCCGAAGTGTAGCCCTGTGTAAATTTGAATCAGCTGATCTACATCAACCATAAAAACTGATGCTTGATAATATGCAAATGACACCAAAAATCCAGTGGAACACACAAATTAGATCACGTGTATCGCACAGTTATACATATATACAATTAAAACTAACACTGTCATTACTTTAGAGACCACATTTACTGATTATAACCGAAAAATAAAAAGTGTTCCATATCAAACGCGTGTTATTAAGTATTTTAAACCCTACTTATCCAGACCGACCGCAGCGCCCCAAGTGTTAGTTTGAGTTGCCAATACCTTCCCTTCTATGAGAAGTACGTTGAAGCAATTTCTAAATGATTGGTGTATTGACTCATGGTTACAATACCTAATTTTACGATCCTCCAAGCACCCGAACATTAATTATAGGCGTACATAAACATAAAGATATATCAACCACACAGTATCAAACAAAATCATCTTTACGATGAACCCGTTTGTCGACAAAAATATGGTTAGTTAAAATGTGCTCTCAAACTAAATTCACCTAACGTGTACTTCCTGACGTGAAAATAATATTGAAAACCTCGTAGACGAAACGCAATATATGTCAAATTAAAACTGATCCTATCCGTTGTGTAAAGTCCTCATCCCCAGGAAGACCCCTTTAATAATTTATAAAGGCTTGTGGTGCATGAAAATTCGGGATTTTTAGCCTCAAATGGCCCAAATTCCCAAAAGCTGCAAAAAACACTATTCCAATTCAGGAATTTTTGAAAATAATGTTGCTGTTTGGAGATATAATAGAGCTTCTGTACAACATATCGCATATCGCACGTGTAAGTCACGTGTAAAATTTCTAGGGTACCCCTTGAACCCCTTAATCGCATTGTTGAATTTTACAGTCTATGTTTGATTCCACGATAACCTTATAGCCATTTGCAAACTGACAGAAATGTAGTAAATTGAGTGGCATTGCTTCTTACAGAAATAGACGGAGGGTTGGATGTCACCTCTTGTGACACTGTTGTCAAGGTTACCGGCTTGCATTACTTCATTAGTTTCTTCTTCTTCTTCTTCTTCTTCTTCTTCTTCTTCTTCTTCTTCTACTTTCGGAAGGGCCAGCTAAGGACCACGACGTTCAACTTTTCAGCTTGGCGAGGGACTTGAATTTTGCCCAATATTCACGCATTTTCTGGCTATGTTTCTCCATCTTCTCTTTTGTCCAGATGATGCCGGTTTCCTTACAGGGTGGTCTGTCCTGAAAAGTCTTCTGTTTAAGTATCTTTTTGAGATGCGATCGGCTTCTAATATCACTTTTCATTATCTTCAGTTCTTGGATATCCTTGTTTACTACTGTTAGCGACGGTGTCACGCTCTTTCTCTTCCCCCAGTAGTTGAGAAGCCGGTTGGTTAGTCTTGTAGGGTTCATCCATGAGTCATGTCCATAGAAAGCCAGACGTCTCCCCCTGGCCACATCTGTGATTTTCTCAGTATACCTACATAGCTCCTGATTTGGTCTTCTTCTGTACTCGTCATCTATTTATTCGTTTATAAAATAAGAGAGTGCGATATCCCCTCCAGGGACGTAGGCGACCTGAATAAGAGCCCTTGACTAAGTCAAGGGATCACTAACCAGGCATCCCGAGCCTTAGTTAGCGTGTGGTAGGGTGGCCAGTTCCTTTCCACTCCTCCTCCTACCATAGCATCCGGCAGGTTCCCATTTTGCATCACGAGGCTGGGAGACCCCGTACCAGACCACACCAAGACTTTTAAATTCTTGGCAGAGCCGGGCATCGAACCCGGTACCTCGGGGGTGACAGCCAATAATGCTAGCTACTGCGCCACGAGGTGGTCTTTATTAGTTTATTAAATTAAATTAGTTTTCTGGGAATATCTCAGAAACGTGGGTTTAGAGCCTTAAAACGTAGTAGCCTCCGAGCCACTGAGGGGCTGAAAATGAGTTTTCCTCGTCTTTGTACACCATAATATAATAATAATCATAATAATAATTTAATAATAAATAAGGATAGGGGTATAATAGACCTTTAGTACCACACCCGTCCGGGTAAATCACGTGAAAAAATTCAAGAGTACCCCTTGACCCCCTTTAGCGCATTGTATACGTATTGATGAATTTTACAGCTTAAGTTGGTTCCGTGATAACCGTTTGCGAACCTTCACAGTAATGCAATAAATGGAATGGCATTGCGTCTTACAGAAATAGATGGATTTCAGAGATTGTGTTGCCATGGTAACCGGCTTGCATTCTTTCAATAGCTTCTTAATGAAATTAGTTTTTTGGGTATATCTCAAAAACTGTTGGTTTTAGGACCTTAAAATGTGGTTTTCGGGGCCCGCTGGGCTCCCGAGTTTTGTTTCTCACATTGAAACGCTGAAAATGAGCTTTGTCTCGTTTTTTCTACGGCCATTTCAGCATGCATTTTAAGGGGGTAGGCCCTCTCTTATGAGAGGTAGGGAGAAGAGATACATCAATGATTACTGTCGTGCCTCTGATGGACTTCTGTAGCAAATTTTACGTTGATCCACTCAGCCGTTCTCAGGTGATGCGCGTGCAAAGTTGTACACAGACAAACAGACAGACAGACAGACAAAAATTTTGTTTTTGCGCGCAACCGTCATAAACCAGTCTGAAACACGTTAATAACGCAAACTTCCGTGGAAATTCAGAAAAAACAGACAAACTTTCATTTTTAGCCTATTTTCAATTTGGAAAAAATAGGCTTATGAGATCACCTTTTGTCCGTGTGAGTGAGCGTGTGTGTGTGTGTGTGTGTGTCCCTAATAAATTCTAAACAGCTGGAGCGATTTCAATGAAACTCTGTAAGTTCATAGCACTATTCCCGGCGACCCCGACCGTGCCCTTCAAATTTTGTTACGTCTCACCAATCCAACATGGCGGCTGTGCGAAATATTTCACCAGCATTCAATATCTCCGAAACTATTCGCGATATCACCCTGGAATTTTTTGCGGTGATAAAGGGAACTACTAGAAGTTCACCTATGTGACTTTTGTAAAACTGATAACTACAAAACCAACATGGCATGGCCACGCGAATGTGGGACTTTTAAATAGACGTTTCTCGCGATTTAACCAACCAAACGCAATAAAACGTGGTACAGTATATCTCTATACACATTGTAATGCACCGACATCTAACTTCGTTCAATTGTTTACATAACCACAAGATGGCGGATGTGCGAAATATTTCACCGGCATTCTATATCTCTGAAACTATTAGCGGTATCACCCTGAAATTTTGTACGGAGATAGAGGCCACTTCTGGAAGTTCATCTATAAGACTTTCAAAAACCGGTTAACTACAAAACGAACATGGCGGCCAAGCGAATTTGAAAATTTTAAATAGACCTTTCTCGCGATTTAATGTTCCAAACGCAATGAAATCTGGTACAGGAAATGTTTATACACATTGTAATGCACTGGTATCTAATTTAGTTCAATTGTTTACATAAACTCAAGATGGCGGCTGTGCAAATTTTAAAATTGAGTTTTTATTTCTTGTGTCGTAATCATGCGATCGAAGTGAAAGTTTGAAAAATGAACCTACGCAATAATTTTCCTTTAATGGTACATGACTCTATGGCCTATACATTTAACAATTCAACATGGCGACCATCCGAAATATTAAGACGGCTCTGAATATCCACGAATCTATTATAGCAATCAAACTGTTTTTTTTATATTCATAGGGGCTATGAACCTAAGTTCACATAAAGGACCTTAAATAACCTGGTGATCACAAATCCAACATGGCGGCGACGCGAAGTATAAATATTCACATAGACGTTTTTCGCAATTTAACCATCCGAGTGCAGTGAAACTTGGTACAGTAAATCCTTATACGAATGTTAATCCTCTGGCATCTAATTTATTTCAATTGTTTCCATAACCACAAGATGGCAACTGTGTGAAATTTTAAACTCTCGTTTTTACTTCTTGTGTCCTAATCGTGCGATTGAAGTTTGAATGCTATACGTACACAATAATCTTCATGTAACAGTACATAACTCTAGGATATACATACATAAAATCCAACATGGCGACCATCCGAAATATTTAGTCGGTTCTCAATATCTACGAATCTATTACAGCAATCAAACAGAAATTTTGTATGTTGATAGTGGCAGTTAACATAAGTAGGATATATGAAAATAGGCTGTATAGTTCTTCACGGAACTACTTTTTATGTATAGAGAGATACTAGAAGAAGTACCCGCTCTTCGAACGGTCTTCGGTATTAATAACCAGACGTTATCAATTGAGATACTGTTCCAATGGTTAGGGGCTTGTCATTCCTTCATAAGTTTATCAGGACGAAGTTAGTTTTCTGGGTATATCGCAGACACTGTTAATTTAAGGGCCGTAAAATGTGGTTTTCGGAGACCCTTTATAGACTCCCTAGTTTTGTGTCACACATTGAGAAGCGCAACATATGCTTTGGTCATCCTTTTAGGATAATTTTTATTTTTCGCCTATTTCAGGATGTATTTTGAAAAGTTGTTCCTTATACCCACCCTTCTATGAGAAGTACGTTGAAGAGTTTTCTAAATGATTGGTGTATTGACTCATGGTTACAATACCTATTTTTACGATGCTCAAATCACCCGAACATGAATTATAGGCGTACAAAACACACACACACACACACATATATATATATATATATATTTATATATAATTCTTCGACACGTGTGTATGTGACTGAACTCCTCCTAAACGACTGAACCGATTTTGATGGAATTTGGTATGTATATTAGGGTGGGTCCATGTATGGTTTATATTCACAATCTGATCCGGTAGGTGGAATGAACACCATTTTAGAACCACAAGTTACACACAATTTTAGAACCACAATATACAGTCAAAAACAGTCGTCATGGAAACCACTAGCCTTGGCCTTCGTGAAAGCTGATGTCTTTGGATGGTTTGTCTCTGCACGTTAGAGCCACCTGGTCGCAACCTGTGCAACTACTGCCATGACTTACACTCCGCCCGTGGTGGAAAGTTGTGTTTTATACCAAAGGTGGCAGTGATGTCGATTTCTACTGTTTGTCTCAGCACGTGTGTTCTTCTTCCATGGTTAGAGCGTTTCAAAGTCCCGTATGCGTTCATATAGCATTCATCCCATTGCCATGAAACTTGGGTGATATGTTGAGTGAGCTCCAGGGAAGGTGTTTGGCTTAGTAAATTCATTTTACAATAGATAGCGCATGAATAGATTCAACAAATGAGCGAAGACGCACGAAGGGTTTCAAAAAGGTCCCGTATGCGTTCAAATACCATTCGTCCGATAGCGATGAAACTTGGGTGAGATGTTGTGTACACTCCAGGGAAGGCTTCTGGCTTAGTAAATCAATTTCACATTAGGTGGCGCACGACTAGATTGAACAAATGAGTTACGACGCGCGAAGCGTTTCAACAAAATCCATTCATAGATTGAGATGAAACTTTGATGAGTTGTTGTGTACACTTAAGTGAAGGCTTCTAGCTTAGTAGGCCTAATCCATTTCACAGGAGGTTGCGCACGAGTAGATTCAATAAATGAGCGGCGACGTGCGAAGCGTTTCAACAAAGTCCCGTATGCGTTCAAATACCATTCGTCCGATAGCGATGAAACTTGGGTGAGATGTTGTGTACATTTACGTAAGGGTTTCTAACTTAGTAAATCCATTTTACAATAGGTAGCTCACGAGTAGATTCAACAAATGAGCAACGACGCGCGAACTTTTAATCAAAGTCCCGTATGCGTTCAAATACCATTCATCCGATTGCAATGAAACTTGGGTGAGATGTTGTGTACACTTACGTGAGGGTTTCTAACTTAGTAAATCCATTTCACAGGAGGTTTCGCACGAGTAGATTCAACAAATGAGCGACGACGCACGAAGCGTTTCAATAAGGTCCCGTATGCGTTCAAATACCATTCGTCCGATTACGATGAAACTTGGGTGAGATGTTGTGTACACCCTACGGAATGTTTCTGGCTTAATAAATCCATTTTACAATAGGTAGCGCACGAGTAGATTCAACAAATGTGTGACGGCACGCGAATCATTTCAACAAAGTACCGTATGCGTCCATATACCATTTATCCGATTGCGATGAAACTTTGGTGAATTGTTGTGTACACTTCAGGAAATGTCTTAGTAAATCCCGTTTTTAATAAGTAGCGCACGAATAGATTCAACAAATGAGCGACGGCGCGCGAATCGTTTCCATAATGTCCCGTATGCGGTCATATATCATTCATCCGATTGCGATCAAACCTTGGTGAATCATTGAGTACACGCCAGAGAAGGTTTCAGGCTTAGTAAATCTATTTTACAATAGGTAGCGCATGAGTAGATTCAACAAATGAGTGACGGCACGCGAATCGTTTAAAGAAAATCACTTATGCGTTCATATGTCATTCATACGATTCCGATGAAACTTTGATGCGTTGTTGTGTACACGCCAGGGAAGGTGTTCAACTTGGTAAATCCATTTTGCAATATTGGTAGCGCACGAGTAGATGTAACAAATGAGTGACGACGCGCGAAGCGTTCCAACAAAAACCTGTATGTGTTCATATACTATTCATCGATTGCGATGAAACTTTAATGAGTTGTTGTGTACACTTACGTGAAGCTTTCTAACTTAGTAAATCCATTTCACAGTTGGTAGAGCACGAGTAGATTCAACAAATGAGTGACAGCGCACGAATCATTTAAACCAAATCCCGTATGCGTTAAATGCCATTTATCCGTTTGCGATGAAACTTTGGAGAGTTGTTGTGCACGCTCCAACGAATGTTTCTAAATTTGCTAATTCAATTCACGATAGTTTAGAGGCAGTTAAC
Source organism: Meconema thalassinum (assembly GCA_946902985.2). Taxonomy (NCBI): domain Eukaryota; kingdom Metazoa; phylum Arthropoda; class Insecta; order Orthoptera; family Tettigoniidae; genus Meconema; species Meconema thalassinum. The sequence continues at coordinate 160,475,272 of OX336393.1, read as the reverse complement.
AGAAATTGAAAAAAAATATTGTGTATCCAAAAGCATTTCAAGAAACAAAGTTACAACACTTTCTTTGATTGGCAGGACAACGTCTGCCGGGTCAGCTTGTATATATATATATATATCAACCACACAGTATCAAACAAAATCATCTTTTCGATGAACCCGTTTGTCGACAAAAATATGATTACTTAAAATGTGCTCTCAAACTAAATTCACCTAACGCAGGGGTGTCAAACTCAATTTTGCAGAGGGCCATATATTAAATTTAGAATGTGTAGGCGGGCCAGGTTCAAATTTAAAAAAATGTACTGAATTATTATAACATTTTATTTACTTAATTATATAGTATATAATATACGGTTGTTAAAAATCATATCAAAGTTATAAAAGAGGGTAATTATTTTGAGCTCGAGGATCCAGATACCTGACTTCTCTTGTTTTTGACAAGCTCATTGATGTCAGGTATCATATTCATTGTAATTATTTTAAGAATTGATTGGAGATGTTCATTCGTGAGTCTTGTGCGATGTTTGTTCTTATTTATTTTCATGATGGAAAACATCTGCTCACATAAATAGGTGCTACCAAACATGCACAGAATGCGTGCTGCATGCTTTTTTAATTGCGGGTAGTTATCCAAACTCTTGAAATATTGTGTATAAAATGTAAGAGCGTTAACCTCTTTAAATTTTTCTTTCAAAATACTGTCTGATTGAAGATCTATCAACTCCATTTGCAAATGAACTGGTGCCTGTGAAGCTTCAAAATTGAATGGATTGTTGAAAATTGGGAATTCCATTTCATTCATTTTGTGGAAGTCTTCAAAACGATTGTTGAATACCGTGATCAGATTTTGCAGAAGTTGAGAATATTGATCCATTTTATTTTGGTTCACCGTGCCAAATGATTTTAAATGAGGGAAATGATCCAAAGTTTGATTTTTTAACCTGATTTTCCCACAACCTCAACTTTGTTTCAAAGGCTTGAATACATGAATACATTTGAGTGAGAATCAGATTTTTACCCTGTAACTTTACATTCAGACCAGTCAAGTGTTTATTCACATCTAATAAAAGGGCACAATCAACCCACCAGTCATTGTCATAATCAATTGGGTTGCCTTTTTCTAACATGAAAGCTTGAATAGGGTCACGTAATGCAAAAAATCTTTCTAAAACTACTCCTCGACTGAGCCAACGAACTTCGGTGAAATAAGGGACATCAGAAAACTTTTCGTCCAAATCTTGTAAAAACTGCCTGAACTGTCGGTGATTTAGTCCTCTGCTCCTTATAAAATTTACTATTTTAATTATAGGTTGCATGACATGGTCCATTTTTAAATGTTTGGATGTCAATGATTCCTGATGAATTATACAGTGAAATCCCACAAAATTCCCTGATGTTTTCTGTTTTAACTTAGTTACAACGCCCGAATGTTTGCCAGCCATGGCAGGAGCGCCATCCGTAGTTGTGCTGCTCAGTATATTCCAGTCGAGTTCATATTCTGATATCAAATGCTCAATAGCAGAATAAATATCATTTGCTCTTATAATACCTGTCAATGGGACGCACTGTAATAGTTCTTCAGTTATTTCAAAGTTACTGTTAATACCTCGTATAAAAACAGCAAGTTGAGCTGTATCCTCAGTATCAGTGCTCTTGTCAACAGCCAGTGAAAAGTTTGTAAATTCCTTAATTTTCTCCTTCAGTTGAAGAAACAAATTTTGAGATAAATCATTTATTCTTGAAGCAACAGTGTTGTATTTTCTTGACAGCGAAATATTTTTAATTATTGACTTTTGAAATGGAAATGAAACATCGGCCACTTTCAACATGCAGTCTTTAATAAACTCACCATCAGTGAAAGGTTTTGATCTCTTCGCGATTTCTAATGCAATAATAAAACTTGATTTCAGGGCATCTTCGCTCTCAGTATTAGCTTTAGTAAACATCGATTGTTGACCTTGAAGTTTAGATTTTAAAGATGACAATGTGTCCATTCTTATTTTTTCAGTTTAACAATCGAATTTTGATTAATGATTCGTATCATAGAGTCTCTTCAAGTTAAACTCCTTACAAACAGCAACTGTTTGATTGCAAATCAAACACAGTGGTTTACCTTTCCATTCTATGAAAAAATATGCAATTCCCATTTAGACTGAAAAACCCTGCACTCACTATCAACTTTACGTTTTTGTGACATTATGCCAAAATCGTAACAATTATGGAACTCGACACAGGATATCGCATGCGCACGACACAAACAAATGCACAGTACCTTCACAATCACTGGACTTCACAATCACTATGTCACAGTACAACTAAATTAACTAAAATCTTTCTCCGACCGTATCGCTTCGATTAATCGACTCAACTGACTAGACTCGAAGCGCGTGGAAGATTCTAGCCTTCGTGGTATTTCCGCTTGTTGCTAAGAGATGGCGTTACTGTCTACCTCTCTCGCTTGTCTAGGCACGCGCTGCCCTTGAAATTACTTATAAATGTTGTAGTGTGCGCATTTTAAAACTTCCGTAGAGGAATCGAGTGAAGTCATGATTCTTCTGTCTGTCACACATTGCGATCGCGGGCCGTATCTTTGACATCCCTGACCTAACGTGTACTTCCTGACGTGAAAATAATATTGAAAACCTCGTAGACGAAACGCAATATATGTCAAATTAAAACTGACCCTCACCGTTGTGGAAAGTTCCCATCCCCAGGAAGACCCCTTTAATAAATAATAAAGGCTCGTGGTGCATGAAAATTCGGGATTTTTAGCCTCCATTGGCCCTAATTCCCAAAAGCTGCAAAAAAACATTATTCCAATTCAGGAATTTTTGAAAATAATGTTGCTGTTTGGAGATATAATAGACCTTCTGTACAACATATCGCACATGCAAGTCGCGTTTACAAGTTTTAGGATACCCCTTGACCCCCTTAAGCGCATTGATGAATTTTAGAGTCAATGTTTGTTTCCATGATAACCTATAGCCATTTGCAAACTTTCGCAGAAATTTAATAAATTGATTGGCCTTGCTTCTTACAGAAATAGATGGAAAGTAGGATGCCACCTCTTGAGATACTTTTGTTAAGGTTACGGGCTTGCATTACTTCATTAGTTTCTTCTTGTTCATCTTATTTCGGATGGGCCAGCTAAGGACCAATGCACATAAGGGGGTCACGGGGTATCCTAGAACTTGTAAACGCGACTTTCATGTGCGATATGTTGTACAGAAGGTCTATTATATCTCCAAACAGCAACATTATTTTCAAACATTTCTGAATTGAAATAGTGTTTGTTGCAGCTTTTGGGAATTTGGATCATTGGAAGCTAAAAATCCTGAATTTTCATGCACCACAAGCCTTTATAATTTATTAAAGGGGTATTCGTGGGGATGGGGACTTTCCACAGTGGTGAGTGTCAGTTTTTAGTTGACATATATTGCGTTTCGTCAACAAGGTTTTCAATATTATTTTCATGTCAGGAAGTACACTTTAGGTGAATTTAGTTTGAGAGCGCATTTTAACTAATCATATTTTCGTCGACAAACGGGTTCATCGTAAAAATGATTTTGTTTGCCACTATGTGGTTATATATATTTATGTTTATGTACGCCTATAACTCGTGTTCGGATGCTTGGAGCATCGTAAAATTAGGTATTGTAACCATGAGTCAATACATCAATCATTTATAGAACTCTCCACCGTAATTCTCATAGAAGGGTGGGTATAGGGAAAAACTTTTCAAAATACATGCTAAAATAGGCTAAAAATAAAAATAATATTAGAAAGGCGACCACAGCATATGTTGCGCTTCTCAATGTGTGACACAACACTAGGGAGTCTATAAAGTATCTCCGAAAACCACATTTTAAGGCCCTTAAATTAACAGTGTCTGTGATATACCCAGAAAACGAACTTCGTTCTGATAAACTTATGAAGGAATGACAAGCCCCTAACCATTGCAACAGTAGCTCAATTGATAGCGTCTGGTTATTAATACCGAAGACCGTTCGAAGAGCGGATACTTCTGCTAGTATATATATATATATATACAGTATATACACATATGTATGTACTGTATTGTAGTGTACCTGTGAGGGTAGCCTCTACAAAGTGTAGGGAAAGGGGGATGATAAAAATGGAGCCCTGAGCGGCCAGTATAGAGGTATAGCCCCACACAAACGGATCTTTCACCGAAAGGCCTGACCTCGTAGACTAAGGATGAATGATATAATTTAAATCGTGAATGTATTCCCTAATATGTTGGCTAAGTATGATGACGCTTCGTTGGAGAACTGTTTGTCATGTCTGTCCCTGTGACGGTATGGTGTGGTCAATGTCACTGTTGAATTACAAGAAAAGTAAAAGATCCCCTGTGAGGAGAGAAACATATATGAAATGGAGTGTATGAGAACTGTAATAGCGCCGTACGTGGCCTACAAGTATTGGCTTCCCTGCTGCTCGTAAGCCGAGATGCTGTATGTGCAATCCTCGCTTCCGGCAGTGTGTGGGGAGCGCGCATCACTGTCTATAACCAGAGTGCAGTCGAGTGTTTGAAGTCATTGAGATGTAATAAAGAAAGTAGCCTGGATGCATAGTGTATGGAAAATGTAATCTACGCAAGTATATCCTTATTCCAAGTGTCTCGTAATTGTTTGGTTCAGATGACCTGTAGAGGCTGATGCTCGAATCTTATGATAACCTGCGTAACGGTATCAGCACGTGGCTGACTGTGGTGGATGCAGGTAACCTGTGCTATGGTAAAAATATGTGCGGAATTGTATTGAATGTTTCTATATTGCGTTAATTGTATTGGTACGCCTTTGCCTGTGCGGAAGGCAACTAACCTGTGTTATTGTATATACGAGGTTTCTGTCTGTGCGGTAGACTGCTAACCTGTGTGAATTTGATGTCCTCGCCGTGGGTTGTAAACTGCGTATGGTAAATTATGTAAAGACGCTGTATGGCATAAATATTATCAAAATATTATGGTAATTGGCTAAAGTTAAGTTAAAGGAGGTTGCAACCTCTTCGAAGATGGAGGTGGCGTTCGCATTTTGGGAACCCGTGGGCTTGTGTGGATAGAATGTCTATGTATCCTATCCGCTCTTGTAATAACTCTATTGTATACCTATCGCCATAAAATAAGAAGTATCTGTGGTGATACAGTGGTGTGTCAGTAATCGTGATCCTAGGGTAATGTAATCTTCAATCGGTCAACTCACGAGTGTATAGAGTATTTTTATTCCTTTAATTTCATAAGTATAGTGGTATTGTGTGGAAGGATATGTACTCCTTGTATCCTACAGTAAGGGATGGAATCTACCGTCGGTCGATTAAAGGACTGGGATTGGGTGCACCGTTTAGTGTAAAAATGTTCGTTGGCTATGCTTCTCGTCGAACTAAAATGTGATTAATATAGTGTGTATAGGCACTGACTATAAGTAAGTCTTGTCGCGTTCTTACGCGTGGCCTTCAGGTGAATGTACTAGAGCACGCCTGGCCATGCAAGCATGTACTGTGGCACGTGCAGTGCCGGGCATGTCTGTCGCTATGGACGTGTAACGTGCTGACTCAATGTGCTGTGCTGGCAAAGAGTGTCCGGTGGTGTGCGATTGACCTATGTTGTCAGCTGCTATGGAGACATGTGTGACATTGTTCCAACATGTCTTAAACCAGTGTTTGCTATCATACTTCCTTATCATATAAAGACATGAGACATAATAAAAATAACATGGTACATATTATTATATTGGTTACAACTAAACATGCAATCTTATAACTAGGACTTGTGTCTCTGCCCTGTGGGGAACTGTCATTGACATATAGCCATGAGCATGGATACCAGATGCCACAGCGCGTAGGGCGCTTGTTCGATCCGTTTGGTCCTGGGTTGATATGTGTGTGATATAAATATATTTCATTGCCTTATACGGTGACCTAACGCTTACGTTTCTTAGCCACAGAGGGTCGATGTGTGGGGTGGTTTTCCGAGAATGGTAGGGTTTCATACGTCGTATGTGGACTGTGTCTTTAATGATTTTATGGTTATACCGAATGTTGACGAGGTAGTTTAGGTCCGAAATCTTCCTCTGGATTCTGAACGGACCTGTCCATTTCGGGATGAGGAATTCTGACACGTTTTTTATGCGCGTGGGCGACCAGATCATAATGAGCTGTCCGGGTTTATATTCCTGGTGTTTGTGGGTCCTATCATATGTGAGTTTCTGCCTCTCTTGTGCAGTTCGGATATTACGTCGCGTGGTGTCACGGGCTGTGCATAAATATTGCAACCTTTCAGCGTTACTAGGGAGTGTATCCTGTGGGATGTAAATGTTGTCGATCGGACTGCGCGGCTGGTAGCCGTGTAAAAGAAAGTGCGGGGTGTGTTTGGTCGCCTGCGACACGGATGTATTGTAACTAAATGTGACTGCTGGGAGGTAATTATCCCTGTCGGTGCCCTTATCGTTAGTGAAACGAGCTAGAGCCCCGCCAAGGATCTTGTTCATAGCTTCAGTTAAGCCATTCGTCTGAGGGCTGAAACTAGTGGTCGTGCACGCCTTTATGTGAAGCAATGTAAGGAGCTGTGTAATAACATTAGATGTAAAAACTGTTCCTCTGTCGGACAACAACGTGTGGAAAATACTATACTTTGTAATGATTTCCATGAGGAACTCTGCGATTTGGTGCGCGCTGACTTTTGGGACCGCTTTGGTGATAATGTATAGGGTAAGGTACTCGGTTGCTACCAGTATGTATTTGTTACCTTTATCTGAGGTGGTAATGGGACCCTTGACGTCCATGCCTATGCGGTGGAAAAGTTCACCTACGGGGATGGGGTGCAGTAAGCCATGGGCTTTACCAGGCCGGTGTTTATACCTCTGGCATGTGTGACAAGTTTTAATGAACTCTATAATGTCAGTTTTCATGTTCTCCCAATAGTATTATAGTGCGAATACGCAAATATGTCTTATGGACTCCAAAGTGTGCGCCATTAAGGGGTGGGCAGTGATATTCCGTCATTATGTGGTTGCGGAGTGTAGTGGGAAGGGCAACGGGTGTGACGGCATGCGTGGCCGTGGATTTGTACCTAAGGAGATCGTCCTTGTCAAGAAAAAATCTGCGTGATAAGCGGACAGTTTTACAATCTACCTGGTCGCGATTATGTATTGTGCCCAACTCAAGGAATGGGTATTCCAAGATTCAGACACCTAGATATCAAGGGAAAGGCTACAGCCGCTTTTGAAAGTTGAGATATTTGAATATCGCGCTCCATTACTTCTAGAATGGAATGGAAACTTTGTGCAGCCAAGAGCATGTTAAGTGACGTAGCGAGTAGTAGCAGAGGTCGAGACTATTTGTTGATTAAATAGTTAGCCATGGAGTAGAGACTTGAGACTTGGATCAGATTACTGGCACGGCCAAATGAAAGAGAATGCACTTAGTCTCAAGTGAATCGGACCAGAGACACCTGAGATATGAGGATTTCCAGATTTCAGCGTGATCCAGCGTGGACCCGACCGTTTTGAATAAAAGCCGACCGGCCCAGGCATCATCAGCTCACTTCGAACCAAGCTCTTGCATAACAAGGTGCTGCTGCTACGTTGAGTCAAGGCACATGGTTGCCGGATCTACGCAGAAGATATCTTTAAATTGTGATAGTCACAAAAGTGCTACGATACATGTGGAACATAGTAAGTTTCCGGCAGAGGGAATCACTAAGGTGATTGTTATTTTTCTACGGACACTGGTGAAATACTTTATTTCTATATGGACACATGCTAGACTTTGTCTAGAAAGTACTTTGTCACAGTCCAGTAATAATAATTCAATACTTGGATATTTTAATCCAATTAGTCAGTTTCATAAATTGTAACTTGATAACCACTCCGATCTTTCAGTATATTGAAGGCCAGTCTATCACGGTGTTGTTCATTAGCCGACAAAGGGAAACTATAAGTTGCTTCGCGCATGATAGATGGTGATATACCATGCCCAGGGAACGATCTTCAGAACAGCCGTTGATTGATTTAGACTGTCAGTGTTTTCTTGTACTGAAAAGATTACCGTGAGTTATGTTACAACTGACGTATTTGAGAATAGATCAATTGGATCTGACCCCATTTAAGCGAACTGCTATGGATTTAATTGAAGCAAATATTAAAATGGATCAGCAGTTACTTCAAACTTCAAGAAATATTTCCGCTATGTCGTGTTAGACAGATTGTGGGTATATAATGGCGACCGATACAAGGATTAGACGTGCGTGTCCAATAGGGCATGTATCTGGATAAATCTGGTACAGACCAGGTTCACTACGCTTCAAGACCAACGAGAAATGTAAGCCACATTTGACTTTTGTATTATGCCTAGCTAATTGGAACAAACTCATTTTCTGCAGATGACCAACACATTTGTTTTTCTTCGTATTTAAATCTTGCAATGATTTATGCAAGACATATTAGAATTATTCTGAGTATTTTCAGCACTCAGAACAGTTTAGGATCGATGACCGAGCATAACGAGCATTTATTTGAATGTTTCATATTTTTTGATAATCACGGTAATCAGCCGAGGTAACTGTAAAAGTTAATAATTATTTTTGTTGAGAAATGGATATTTTATCCATATTCGAAGAATCGAACATGTGGATTCTCACATAATGAAATAATAATTAAACACATTAACAATAATATAACTATTAAAGGTAATAATAATCCACTAATAATAATAATAATGATTTTCATAACTTTTCTAAATAATTCTTGGAACTTATATTTTCTAATAATCACATTCATTGAGAGAGAGCTTATGAAGTAGTTTAATCATTTCTAGTTTGGAACAGGTGATTTTCCGAAGGATAGTGGTTAGCGCAAGCCCGCATTCAACCAACATTACAGTTCTGGTTGAACAGTTAATATTTGCAATGAGCAAAGTATATTTTTCAGATAACACGGAGAGGCATGAAACGGGAAGCAAATGATATTTGTATCAATTAGGATATTTTGGTATTTATATAAAATCATGTCGTAGATACACATTCGAAAGTGAAATAGAGAGTATCATAAGTGTGGTAACTTCACGATTTGAACTGAATGGTAAAATAAAATAAACTTGTAAGTTTATAAATCTTCCAGTGTTGATAATAAGCAGAGGCTTGATTTATTGTATAAATTTTGGGAAGAAATTTTATGTGTGTGGAGTAGTTGAAATGCCATTCCCAGGTGCGCATGTTTAAGTCGCAGGAATGAGGAGATTTTTATTTGAGCATCAATCAAATAGCAGGTTCGATGACTCAGTGTTAAAGAAGGAGTATTGGAACTACACATTGCGTCGTATGAATGACCCAAAGGTTATTTCTTAGAAACCATCAGTTCTTATTTCAACCTTGTTTACGGATTCCATTAAGACTTTGATTTTGCTAGAACCCGGATTTGTCATGATAGTATTTTATTCTTCTTCAGAGGAAGACCTTTGCCGTTGTTGTTGGAATAATGTGTTCTTATAAAAATAATAGAATGGGCCACTGTCAATTAAAAATAATTCTATAACCACGAATAATTTGAAGGATGTTTTCAATCCTAGTGTCATGAACTAAATGAATTTATTATGAAGCTACAATTCTTATTTCCGCATTCTGTTCAAGAATTGCAAGTTGTGAAAGTTACTAAAATGGCCACAAATATAAATATTTTTCTTAATAATGATCCCAAGTGGAAAATCGAATAGTTGAATGGTCCAACAATTTATTGATCAAGTTGATGATCAGAAATCATCTATTTTGTTAGGAACTTGAAGTTCATAATCGAGTCACTTCTCGAAACGTTTAATGTCAGAAGAACAATTAATTTTGTTGTGCTTCGCACAGTTCTTCTATGCTATGCTCAAGGGTCAGATACTTTTCAGATGTTGTTATTAATATGTGTACATAATTTGTGTTGATTCAGAGACAATAATATTTTTTGACAATATTTTTTGAAACTGGAAAAATAAGTGAAAGTTAAAAATTCTATGAACAATTATTCTACGAGTGTTAATATTATGTAAAAATTCAACCAGTGAACTACAGTATTTCCAGTAAAGACAATTAAATTTGAACTGGATTTAATCACAAATAATGGATATAATTTTGGAACACAGTCTACAGGACTGATAATCAGACTTGTGTCTCCAAAGATAATTGTCCAATGTGTTGGAAAATTTCTGTACATTGTGTAAATAGTAATGTGGGTCGCCACACATGGTTGATGCTGCTTTGAGCATTTTATTTTGCAGTCAATTTTAAATTCAGAATAAAATGAGATAATTTTACATGATGTGTTATGCCCAGTTGAATCTCCTTCTATCCTTATTGTTGCATTGAGCCAAAAATCAGTAAAGCATTTTTTTCATTTGATGTCGTTTTTGCGATTAGCTTTAACCCATCTGGCGCTCCGGGATATTTTGACTCTCGTGCTGACTGATTATTGGTAAGATGCATATGTGGTCGTGCGGACTCCGGTCTAAACGGGCACATAAAATAAGATAGAGAGAGAAATGGCTTCGAACGTGGGGATCGAGTTAGACACGGTCAATCGCATGCCGATTTAAATTGTGATAATTTTTATATAGATATTTTGGGAGTTGAGAGATGTCTGGTTTGGATGAATAAATTAGTAGGAAACCCAATTAGTGGGGAAAATTAAAAATTTAACTGGGTTAATAATTAGAATGGGTTTGATTATTTTTGATAATGGCTTAACCATTAGGGCGTCAAGTAAATTCAGTAGTAAACGTTCGATGACTGGACATACGCATTATTAGAATCCAGGTGGAGGATATTTGAGAACTTGCATATTTTCCTTGTGATATTGTGGTAAATGTAATTCGTAAAAGTAGAGAATTTTGTTTTTCCATCACGTCGACATTAGGACAAATCTCATTTTATTAGAGTGTTCCAATTAGCTATTCATATTTCTTGTTCTAATTATAATCTTGTGTCTGCCAACATGTATACCCCAAGTTTTGAATAATAATTGAAAATTGTGGAAGAGATGATGAGGATGATGAGGAGCTTGGAAGAGAGTTCCAAGGAAGCTGGACTGCATGTAGCAGCCATTATGAAAGAAAATACAGAGGCTTTGGAAAAGAAACTTAAAGAAAATTCTGATTCTTTAGAAAATAAACTTAAAGAAAGTTTAAATGATAAACTTAAAGAAAATTTTGATTCTTTAGAAAATTAACTTAAAGAAAATTCTGATTCTTTAAAAGATAACTTGAAAGAAAGTTTAGATGATAAACTCAAGGAAAATTCCGATTTGTTAGAAAGCAGGTTAAGAGATAACTTGAAAGAAAGTTTAGATGACAAACTCAAGGAAAATTCCGATTTGTTAGAAAGCAGGTTAAAAGATAACTTGAAAGAAAATTTAAATAGTAAATTTAATTCTATGGAAAATAAATTTAAAGAGAATTCCGAAATCTTGAAAATGTCACTTGAGAGTAAAATGACTAAATTATGCGAAACAACACATGAGCTCGAAACTTCATTAGCCACTAACGCAAGTTTAATGGACGATAAATTTCGCGATGCCGATCTAAGATACCAAAGCTTAGCTGATAGGATGGAACATGGTCTTAGGAAAGTTGGTGAAGACATGATCAACCTAGAAATCAGAGTGAAGAAAGAGAGCAATGAGATGGCAACTCTAGTTGTTCAACGTTTGACAGAACAATTCAAAGAACTCATAGTGGGAGAAATAAGAGAAGGTGTGATTAATGAATTACAAACTGAAATTAAAACCACAGTTATCGATGAGATTAAAGACACACTCAAGCTGGAGAACCAAGAGGGAGTCAAGGAAATTAGGGAATCTTTGTCATCCCATATTCAAGTAATTTCCAAAGATATTCAAGCAACTCAGAAGGACATATCAGATGTGACAGGGTCGTTGAAAAGTCACGAGGCTGTTATGAACCAGATATCCACTGATGTCAAGGAGAACTGTAAGGAAACCGAAGAAATTAGAAAATTGGCAGAAGAAAACCATAAGGAAATTGAGGCTATGAAAACCCAAATCAAGGACGAGAAACAGTCTGACCATCTGTTGAAAATGCCAAGTATAAGGGGAGAAGAACAGATACAGATAAACCTAGGAGCAGCTAGAGAAACTGATAGTCAAAGACAGGATGAGGTCAGGACAGTATTTCAATCCAACCCCATAACTGTATTCAAGAATGTAGAGGATAAGCCTTCTAAATTTTCAGGGCGAGATTCTGTGACACCCGTAGAATTCTTGAGGGAAGCAGGTGATTACCTAAAAGATTCCAAAATCCCTAAGGAAAGACAGATCCGAGTGATAGGGAATTTTTTGGAAGGTCCCGCACTTCTTTGGTTAAGAGCTTTTAGGTCCACTCTCACCAATTTCCCGTGGGTTATTAAAAAGTTTTGGTCCCCGGAAACCCAACAGCAAGTCAGAGCAGAATTATATTCAAAGAGATTCTCGACGTCACAACCTACTCGATACTCTACGTACTTCTCTGGACAGCTTTCTAAACTACAACATTTAGATCCGCCGATGCCAGATAATGAATTAATTACCGCATTAATACATCAGTTTCCAGCAGACGTCCAAAGAACTTTGATCGCTGCTGACATTTATAATATGGAGCAATTTAACGAGGTATTGCAGAAACTTGATCACACGAACGCTCAATTCTTCCATAAGAAGGGAGGAAAGAAAAACAACGCTGTGTACGCTGTTATGGCCGACAGTTATTCCCAAACACCTCGAGAGATTCGAGAGGGGCGAGAAGAGAAAACGCCGAGGGAAGAGCCCGATAAAAGAGGATGGAATCAGAACAATAACAGATACAGTTACAAGCCTTATGCGAGACCGGATGGTGGATATAGATATAATACTCGATGGAGAAGGCCAAGGGATAATCAAGGAAGGTACCAGGAAAGAAGGTACTATGGTAGAAACAATAACTATAATAACAGAGGGAATGTGAACACTCGTCAGTCCAATGAAGAGTTCAATAAAGAGACGAGAAAGAACTTGGAAGAAAGACACCAAGAAAACTTGCAGTTCTTGGAACAGAAGCCCAATGAACCAGGTCCATCGGGAACACAACAATCCCGGGGGAATGGAAAATAAAAAAAAACTTCGAATTCACAGTAGAAGATAGAATTTTAAACACTTTCACTTCCAGGATTATTAAATGGCAAGCAGAGGATGATGACTTAATTCAACATAATGACGAACGGAAAGAAATGGGTACAAGAATTAAAATGCCAATCATATCATGCGAAGTATTCGGTATGCCTGTCGATACTTTAATTGATACTGGGGCTATGCTTTGTCTTGTGAGCGAGAAGCTTTATATTCTGTGGAAGCTCAAAGAGAATTTAGAGGATATTCCAGTATCAGGAATTAAAATCCAAGGAATAATACCCAACAAAATATCTCTGTGTAAAACACAATTATACTTATGTGTTACTATTGGAGGACTTGATTTCCGACATGTGTTTGTAGTAATGAAGGACATGGTTTTTGACATGATATTGGGAGCGGATTTCATTCAGAAATATCAAGCAGTGATATACATGAAGACAGAGACGATCAGATTCAAGAATACCGAAGAGATAAACTTCGAGGGAGAAGAAGAGGAAGACATCGAGGGAGATGCTCAATGGTCTCTGATTTTTCATGAAGCTGAAGGAAGAGAAGTCTACACTGAGAAGGAGTCCCCAGAGCTAGGAAAAATTTTGGAAGAGTACCACGATATTTTTGATATTAAACCTGGTGAAATTAAAGATTTTGAATATCGTATTCGTGTAAATGATGATGCACCTTTCCATGCTAAATTGTATCCGGTAGCGGAAAAGCATCGAGAAATGGTAAAAGTGCTTATCAAAGAGATGGAAAGTAACAATGTGATTGAAAAGTACACTACCTCTTATGCCAATCCATTAGCAGTAGTGTCTAAGCCAGATGGAAGTCTGAGACTATGTTTAGACGCGCGAAATTTGAATTCAAGATTGCTGCCAGAGTATTACAGACCACCAATCATTAGGGAACTGTTAAGGAAATTCCAAGGCAAGGTCTGGTTCTCTAACATTGATCTCACTTCGTCCTACCACCACATTAGGCTTAGTGAAGATTCCAAAAAGTTTACAGGGTTTATGTTTGACCAGCAGACATATGTATTCCGCCGTCTACCATTTGGGGTCAAAACATCTGGATCTGTTTTGATCAGAGCACTGGAACAAAACTTGAGTCCTGAAGTAAAAGAGATAGCAATTCGTTACATAGATGATATCCTAATTGCATCTGAGACTAAGGAGGAACATTTGTTACATCTACAGATATTATTCGCAGATTTGAGAAAAGCGAACTTTAAAGTAAACCTTCGAAAATGTCAGTTCTTTCGGAAGGAAATAAAATTTTTAGGCCACATTTTGGATGGTGAAGGATACCGTCCCAATGAGACAAAGATACAGGTGATTGCAAATTTCCCTAGACCTACTAGAGTGAAGGATGTCCGCAGTTTTCTCGGGACATGCCAATTCTTTGCAGGGCATTGTCCAAGCTTCACCAAGACGGTTGCTCCATTGCAGGAATTATTAAAAAAGGAAACAAATGGAAATGGAATGAAGATTGTGAACAATCATTTCAAGATGCCAAGAGGTTATTGGTAAACAGCGTGAAATTAGAGTATCCTGACTTTACCAAGAATTTCATCATAGAATCCGATGCATCCACCGTAGGGATTGGAGCTATTCTTCTTCAAGAAGATGACGATCACAAGAGACGTTACCTGGCGTTCATAAGCAGGAAACTTCGTCCATCAGAAAGGAATTATTACACCACAGAGTTAGAAGCCCTTGCTGTAATCTTCGCGTTGGAGTCGTGGAAGAAAATGTTAATTGGACATTCAGTAATTGTGAGGACTGATCACCATGCATTGGAGTTTATCTTGAGAACAAACTTTGCCAGTGATAGGATAAGTAGATGGTCACTTTTTATTCAACAATTCAACCTAGTTATTGAACACACTCCTGGAAAATTGAACGTTGGGGCTGATTTATTGAGTAGAGCAGTGGAGTCTACATCTAAGGATTTTCAAGTTAACCTGACGCAGGAGGATGAGGATACCTTGAGAAGGTTAAGATTGTTGCATTTATCCCAGAGGAGAGACCGACGTTTTAGAAACATTTTTCGTTTTCTACAGGGAGACATGGATCCAAATGATGATGATTTTGTGGAAACTGAAAGAATTTCAAGAGATTTTATGATGTTAGATGGTTTAGTCTACAAGTTTGCAGATCCCGACCATACGAAGCTGAGAGTAGTGATACCTCCACGAATGCAAAAACCCATTATCTGGATGGCACATCGAATTGCAGGTCATGCTGGAGTAGATAAGACGGTCAACTTGATACAAGAAAAATTTTCATGGGAGCGAATGCGACAAACTGTCAGGAACACTATTCGAGAATGCGACTTATGCCAAAGGAGTAAACGTAATTCTAGATTATTGAGAGAATTACCAAGGCCTATTATTCCTTCTAAGCCTTGTGAAATCTTCGCGACTGATCTTTATGGTCCTCTCCCAAAGTCTAAAAGAGGTAACCGATATATTCTGGTGACCATGGATGGTTTCAGCAAATACACTATGTTACACCCAATTCAGAAGGCAAACGCAAAATATTGTGCGAAGAGAATTAGAGACAACGTAATTCCGGAAGCAGGCGAACCGGAATTCCTTTTATCAGATCGTGGACCCCAATTTACATCTTTAGAATTTAGAACCGTCATGAATAATCTTGGGATTAGACAATTGTTTTGTTCTATCAGACATCCTGAAAGCAATCCAGCAGAACGCGTGATGGGTGAAATAGCAAAATTTTGCCGCCTCTATTGTCCAAATGAGCATTGGAAATGGATGGATGTTCTCTCATTAGCATCCGAATCCATCAACTCCACAATTCATGAGAGTACTGGACAGATTCCCATGTTGCTTCATCATGGAATTAAACCAACAAGATTATGGGATCGAATCGTCTCTATTCCACCTGAGATTGAACCAAGTCGTCAGATGAGGGAAACTCTAGCTTTAGACAAGTTGAGGAGCCAAGCTGAGAAAAGAGAGCGCAGAGTGAGAGGAAAGCGTTTTCGCAGACCCTTGCGCGTAGGAACTCTTGTTTTAGTGAAAAGACCTACACCCTCTGACGTGCAAAACCGAGTGTACTCGAAGTTTGCAAGCCTTTACGCTGGACCCTATCGTATTGTGGAAGTAAACAACAATGGAAGCTATGAAATCGCCAATACACGAACTGGTAACATCGTGGGAACTTATAATGCAGCGAATTTGAAGATTTATTATTCACGAACCAGAAGATTTAATGTGTAGATAGGAAAAATAAAAATTTTCCAATTTTTATTTTTTGCTAGGTGTGGGGTGGATGTGCCCAACTCTAGGATTGGGTATTCCAAGATTCAGACACCTAGATATCAAGGGAAAGGCTACAGCCGCTTTTGAAAGTTGAGATATTTGAATATCGCGCTCCATTACTTCTAGAATGGAATGGAAACTTTGTGCAGCCAAGAGCATGTTAAGTGACGTAGCGAGTAGTAGCAGAGGTCGAGACTATTTGTTGATTAAATAGTTAGCCATGGAGTAGAGACTTGAGACTTGGATCAGATTACTGGCACGGCCAAATGAAAGAGAATGCACGTAGTCTCAAGTGAATCGGACCAGAGACACCTGAGATATGAGGATTTCCAGATTTCAGCGTGATCCAGCGTGGACCCGACCGTTTTGAATAAAAGCCAACCGGCCCAGGCATCATCAGCTCACTTCGAACCAAGCTCTTGCATGACAAGGTGCTGCTGCTACGTTGAGCCAAGGGACATGGTTGCCGGATCTACGCAGAAGATATCTTTAAATTGTGATAGTCACAAAAGTGCTACGATGCATGTGGAACATAGTAAGTTTCCGGCAGAGGGAATCACTAAGGTGATTGTTATTTTTCTACGGACACTGGTGAAATACTTTATTTCTATATGGACACATGCTAGACTTTGTCTAGAAAGTATTTTGGCACAGTCCAGTAATAATAATTCAATACTTGGATATTTTAATCCAATTAGTCAGTTTCATAAATTGTAACTTGATAACCACTCCGATCTTTCAGTTTATTGAAGGCCAGTCTATCACGGTGTTGTTCATTAGCCGACAAAGGGAAACTATAAGTTGCTTCGCGCATGATAGATGGTGATAAACCATGCCCAGGGAACGATCTTCAGAACAGCCGTTGATTGATTTAGACTGTCAGTGTTTTCTTGTACTGAAAAGATTACCGTGAGTTATGTTACAACTGACGTATTTGAGAATAGAACATTTGGATCTGACCCCATTTAAGCGAACTGCTATGGATTTAATTGAAGCAAATATTAAAATGGATCAGCAGTTACTTCAAACTGCAAGAAATATTTCCACTATGTCGTGTTAGACAGATTGTGGGTATATAATGGCGGCCGATACAAGGATTAGACGTGCGTGTCCAATAGGGCATGTATCTGGATAAATCTGGTACAGACCAGGTTCACTACGCTTCAAGACCAACGAGAAATGTAAGCCACATTTGACTTTTGTATTATGCCTAGCTAATTGGAACAAACTCATTTTCTGCAGATGACCAACACATTTGTTTTTCTTCGTATTTAAATCTTGCAATGATTTATGCAAGACATATTAGAGTTATTCTGAGTATTTTCGAAGAATCGAACATGTGGATTCTCACATAATGAAATAATAATTAAACACATTTACAATAATATAACTAATAATGATAATAATAATCCACTAATAACAATAATAATGATTTTCATAACTTTTCTAAATAATTCTTGGATCTTATATTTTCTAATTATCACATTCATTGAGAGAGAGCTTATGAAGTAGTTTAATCATTTCTAGTTTGGAACAGGTGATTTTCCGAAGGATAGTGGTTAGCGCAAGCCCTCATTCAACCAACATTACAGTTCTGGTTGAACAGTTAATATTTGCAATGAGCAAAGTATATTTTTCAGATAACACGGAGAGGCATGAAACGGGAAGCAAATGATATTTGTATCAATTAGGATATTTTGGTATTTATATAAAATCATGACGTAGATACACATTCGAAAGTGAAATAGAGAGTATCATAAGTGTGGTAACTTCACGATTTGAACTGAATGGTAAAATAAAATAAACTTGTAAGTTTATAAATCTTCCAGTGTTGATAATAAGCAGAGGCTTGATTTATTGTATAAATTTTGGGAAGAAAATTTATGTGTGTGGAGTAGTTAAAATGCCATTCCCAGGTGCGCATGTTTAAGTCGCAGGAATGAGGAGATTTTTATTTGAGCATCAATCAAATAGCAGGTTCGATGACTCAGTGTTAAAGAAGGAGTATTGGAACTACACATTGCGTCGTATGAATGACCCAAAGGTTATTTCTTAAAAACCATCAGTTCTTATTTCAACCTTGTTTACGGATTCCATTAAGACTTTGATTTTGCTAGAACCCGGATTTGTCATGATAGTATTTTATTCTTCTTCAGAGGAAGACCTTTGCCGTTGTTGTTGGAATATTGTGTTCTTATAAAAATAATAGAATGGGCTACTGTCAATAAAAAATAATTCTATAACCACGAATAATTTGAAGGATGTTTTCAATCCTAGTGTTATGAACTAAATGAATTTATTATGAAGCTACAATTCTTATTTCCGCATTCTGTTCAAGAATTGCAAGTTGTGAAAGTTACTAAAATGGCCACAAATATAAATATTTTTCTTAATAATGATCCCAAGTGGAAAATCGAATAGTTGAATGGTCCAACAATTTATTGATCAAGTTGATGATTCAGAAATCATATATTTTGTTAGGAACTTGAAGTTCATAATCGAGTCACTTCTCGAAACGTTTAATGTCAGAAGAACAATTAATTTTGTTGTGCTTCGCACAGTTCTTCGATGCTATGCTCAAGGGTCAGATACTTTTCAGATGTTGTTATTAATATGTGTACATAATTTGTGTTGATTCAGAGACAATAATATTTTTTGACAATATTTTTTGAAACTGGAAAAATAAGTGAAAGTTAAAAATTCTATGAACAATTATTCTACGAGTGTTAATATTATGTAAAAATTCAACCAGTGAACTACAGTATTTCCAGTAAAGACAATTAAATTTGAACTGGATTTAATCATCAATAATGGATATAATTTTGGAACACAGTCTACAGGACTGATAATCAGACTTGTGTCTCCAAAGATAATTGTCCAATGTGTTGGAAAATTTCTGTACATTGTGTAAATAGTAATGTGGGTCGCCACACATGGATGATGCTGCTTTGAGCATTTTATTTTGCAGTCAATTTTAAATTCAGAATAAAATGAGATAATTTTACATGATGTGTTATGCCCAGTTGAATCTCCATCCTTATTGTTGCATTGAGCCAAATATCAGTAAAGCATTTTTTTCATTTGATGTCGTTTTTGCGATTAGCTTTAACCCATCTGGCGCCCCGGGATATTTTGTCTCTCGTGCTGACTGATTCTTGGTAAAATGCATATGTGGTCGTCTGGACTCCGGTCTAAACGGGCACAGTATGGCAATCCTAATCTGTCCCAACTGGGAATCGTTTAATTGCTCCTGTTTTCAGATCAATGTGAGTGACTGCAAATGAGGGTAAGGAATCCCAGGCATGATCGACATCCTCGTCAGGCGGGTCGAGGACAGGTAGTCTCGATAGGCCGTCTGCATCAAGGTGTGCCTTACCTTTCTTGTGCCTTACTTCGAAGGTGTAATCATATAATTTAAATATAAACCTATTAAGCCGGGAATTGGGTTTTTTGAATTTGTCCCAGTAAAGAAGGCTGGCGTGATCCGTAACTTCTGTAAAGTGGATACCATAGAGATATGTCCGGAAGTAATTTACGGCCCAAGAGAAGGCGAGCATCTCTCTTTCGGTTGCGGAGTATCTGGTTTCTACCGGTGTAAGTTTACGGCTCGCAATAGTAATTGGGTGTTGCTGCCATCCCCGGCCTCTTGTAACAGGGATGCACCTATTCCGAACTGACTGGCATCCACATGTACGAAGGTGGGCCTACCTTCCTGGAAATGTTGGAGCAGTGGCGGTGTAGTGAGTAAGTGTTTAAGTTTGTTGAAAGCCTCTCTATGTATTTCTGTAACGATAAAGGGTGTTTTCTCGTGTGTGAGCTCGGTTAGGGGGTTAGCTATCTGTGCAAATCTGTGAATAAAACGACGATAATAACTTGCGAGGCCCAAAAAAGAACGTAGCTGTTTAATGTTTTCCGGCAAGGGAATATCGGTGATGGCGGCGACTTTGGCAGGATTAGGTGTGATTCCGTCGCGGCTAACAATGTGACATAGAATGTGGACCTTCGTTTTTGCAAACTGGCATTTGGATGGCTTTAGCTTTAATTTAGCGTGCCGAATCCTGTCAAAATCTTCTTGCAAGTGTATCATATGTTCTTCGAATGTTTGCGAGAAAACGGTTATGTCGTCTATATAAGTTAATACCGAACGGTATTTGAGGCCTGCGAATGCCTTATCTACCAATTTTTGAAACGTCTGACTGGCATTTTTTTAACCCATCGGTAACACGTTATAACCGAATAGGCCGTTTTCGGTGACAAATGCCAGCTTGTGCCTATCAGGCTCATAGGCAGGGATCGAATAAAATCCCGAATAACAATCCATTATCGAAACATATTTAGCTCCGCTAAGGGTCTCTAAACAAGTGTCTGTGCGCGATAGCGGGTAATTGTCATTCTTAATTAATGTATTGAGGCGTCGATAATTTGTGCAAAACCTATGCGAACCGTCTGGCTTACGGGTGAGGATGACCGGGGCACTATAGTTAGAGACGATGGATTGGATGATCCGAGCCTGTAACATCTCCTGAATCTGTGTTTCTATGGCCTGTCTCTCTTTAGCGCTAACCTTATAAGGCGCTTGGTGAACCGGAGCATCACTGGTCAATTCGACACGGTGGTGAATTAAGTCGGTCACTTCTAAATCGGCAAGGGAGTGTGCAAAAATGTCCTTATATTCCTCTAAGAGGTCTGTAAGCTTCCTATTCTCTCCTGGGGTTAGTGACTGCGTGTCCCCGGTGGCGGGCGTGACTGCGTCAGCATTTGTGGGTGTTTGAGGAGATACTGTAACCAACGGAGAGACCTGGTGCGTGCGCGGGACTCGTTGCGCTCGCGGATTGTATGTATTCCGGGTGTGTGATAACAGGTGTGTAGTGATAAGGTCTCCGTTCACTAACCGTATTTCATTAGTGACGAAGCTAATGTTCGCCTCGAACTTGGCAAGAAATTTCGTGCCAATTATACCTGGGACGGAAAGATCCTTAATGATAAACATGGGGTAGCTAGTTTCAAAAGAACCTATTTGAAGATGTATATCAGTAGTCCTAAGCAGGAAATGGTTTGCGAGTTAGCAGCCACGAGGCGAGTGTTTTTAGGCATCCTGTGTATGCACTCGTTGGTAATATAATTACTGCTAACACAAGAAATAGCTGATCCAGTGTCTAATAACATCTGTATTTTATATCCGTTAACTTTGGCTGGAATGAAGAGGGCTGTAATATTGTTTCCGTCTTGTGCAGTGTACATGTTGTTAAGGGTATACGTGATTACATTTGCTGTGGAATTTGGGGACGGGGAATGATGTTTATCGTCCTGTATCGCGGATTGTGAGAATGTGTTTCCTACCGGTGTGGTAGTTGTGTTGAGCGAACGTGGATCTGCAGGCTGATCACTGAACCTGACACGCTTTGCTGAGTCCCGTGAAACTGGGAATCGCAATTCAGCTGTGTCATTCTCGTCTGCCATGTGTATTGTCCTAAGCTTTCTCTTGAGCTGTCGGTGAATAGAAAAATACCTGGAACGATGTTTGCTGTCACGGGATGTGAATCCTGGTCTCGGCTGAGGTTTTCTAGAGGGCCGATGTGTCTGAGTGGGTGGGGGTTCGCAACCGGCTTTCTGTGGAGGTAACTTATTCGCGATAGTAGCGATGCACGTTACCGGCTTCGCCGTGCCTGGTTTAGTGGTTGGGCCGCTTGGGTCCGCGGGCGGAGTAAATGTGGATGGTCTTAGCAAGGTTAGTCTATCTGCGCTCGGCGTGCTAACGCCCTTAGGGGCTGTTACCTTGTCGCCTGTTGTTAATGTGACTTTATTGTTCTTTTTGTCATCCTGAGGGGCGGAGGGTTGAGGTGTGTGAGGCGATTTGAAAGTGAGAGGGCTGTAATGGCCCGCATTCGGATTGCCCGTGAACAAAAGGTTTAGATGTTTGTTATAACCTACTGTGGAAAAAGTGGGTGCCATTTTATCCATTGTATAGACATGGATATTGTGTCCTATGATATGGCCTAGAGCGGTAACCTCCGTCGCTCGGCGTATGTGCCATCCTTATGCATGTAATCCCCATGTGCATATTTATTAGGGAATAAGGCATCTTTCCCGTCGTCGAGGAAATACTTATACTCGTCCCAGTGCGCCATGACATATATGACCAGCTGTGTTCGGATGTCTTGATGCCGATCCTCATCTTTATGGAGCAGGAAACTGATCGCTTGAAAGAGGCAATTACCAACCCCTTTGACCGTATGTGCATGGAGCTGCGATCAGAGAGGTATGTCCTGCGCTGTGTTCTGGGAGGTGGAAGGTGGGGGGATCTGTAGCTTACTGGGCCGGGCAGGGCAGTTTTCTTGCTGGGGTTGAGTTGAGTGTTTACTGATGACCGGGAGAGGGCTATCCGATTTAGTAGGTGCTGGCCCTCCCCTAGCTAATAGTTTTTTTGATGGTCATAACCTCGGTTGTCTGTGTAGCGAGGCTGCCCTCTGGGCGCCTGGCTTCGCCAGTTGTTTGGTTGGGGCTGATATTGAGGGTCGGGGAGTAATATCCGTCTATCTCGTCGGGGCGAAGGCCTTCGTGAAACCCGTGGAGGGTGGTCGGGCAGTGGATAGTCCTCCGGTCCCCTTTCTCGTAGGACAGGGGCGTACTGAGGGTACCCTGGGGGAGGCATTTCGTACTGGGGCTCATATCGCTCCTGTTGCGGGGGAGTGTTTGGGTGACGGTGTGGAGGGGTATATACCGGGCGCGTATATCTCGCGTACTGTTTCCGCTGCCATGTGTAATCGTCCCTATATTGGGGATGATGGTTTGGTGGATAATCTGGGGGTGGGTTACCGCGTGGGCGAGTATCCACCCGATACTGTGTTTGCCGGAAGGGATCTGATTTGTTGCGGCGTGGCACTTCCTCCCGGTATTGCGAATAAAATTTCGCTTCTCTCACCGGGGGTGAATTACGTCCAGGGGGATGAGTGGGTCTATATTGATCCTGGTGATCGCCCCGTATTTTGTGGATCGTCCCTACGAGGGCGGGTTTTATTGCTAGTGTGTATGGCCGTTATCTGCATCTCCTGCAACTGTTTTGTCAGATCTCGGATTTGCTGATGCAGATCACCGTTATCCGTGCGGATGTGCTGGTCCACGGCCTTTTGTGTCATTTTGTTGCCCTCTTCGATAAATTTGATGTTAGCCTGTAGCTCCAATACGGTGTTGC
This sequence comes from Meconema thalassinum, assembly GCA_946902985.2. Lineage (NCBI taxonomy): Eukaryota > Metazoa > Arthropoda > Insecta > Orthoptera > Tettigoniidae > Meconema > Meconema thalassinum. The sequence goes on along the minus strand of OX336393.1, from coordinate 160,451,646 downwards.
TGTGCAAGGTGCAGAGCTTGTCTACCAAAGTTGGGCGCATTCCCTGCATAAGGAGACGCACTTTTTGCCTATCTGGCATCTCCCTATTATATTTCTTACATATTAATAATTTGGCATGCCTGTGTGCCTTCTGTGGGACCCTGTTTACGGGCGCGTAGTTGGTCGTACAAGTCTTCCTCATCAGGGGTGAGTTGAAATGAATGTATGAGGGAGGCTGAAAATTGCTACCACGTGGCGTCGGCCAAGGTGGCTTCGTGGAGCTCGTACCACGTTAGGGCCGATTTAGTGAGGTATGCCGGTAGGAGGTGTTTCTTGTCCTCAGCTGACCAGCCGTTAATTTTAGCCGTTCGATTGAAGGCTTTCAAATATTCCTCGGGGTCCTGATTGTCACCTGGGTATTTAGCAGGTTATATCATTGGATACTTTGTAGGCATGGCTATGTTCGCGCTGTAGGAAGTGTCGGGGGTGGTTAAGGGGGTGCGCTCGACTGGGTGATCTATGGCTCCGTCGGTTAATGCAGCGATAGATAGTTCGTGGTGTAGGGGTTGATGGTGAACCTCTACTGGTGTGATATAGGTGTTTCCCCCTTGGGAAGTACCTGGGAGTTTGGGAGTAGAGTGTGGAGCGTCCTGAGGGTTGAATTGCTCAGTGCCCTGGATATTATCCAGTGATACATTGTGGTTAATCTGGGCGGTTTGAATGGTGGAATGTGCCTTGTTAATGTTATCTCCTAAAGTCAAGGCGATGGCTTGGATATCCGCGAATAACCCTCCTGCCAATGAATTCTGTGGAGTTTCCTCTAACTGCTGTAAAAGAGTCTGTAACCCGTTGTAGGTCTGTTGCGTGTCACTGATTTGTTGTAATATGCTGTAGGGTAATGTGGGGGTTAATTCCTCACTGGTAACGCTACCTGAGGACGACTGTTGATCGTTTTGTACCTGTGCTCGTGTGAGGGGACGTTGCTGTCGGAATACGTTGGGGGTATTTGAGCCTGAGATCTAAAGCTGCGTCCTCAAGTTCGGCAAGTAATTGGCCAGCGTTGTGTTCCGATATTAAGTTGGGGTTTTAAACTAGGATTTTAGGGCGTAGTGGTTTGGTGGTAACGGCGAGGTTGTGTGCTGTATTCCTAAATGCACGTTTGACCTTACCTATATTTTGGTGTCTGAGCATGGATCTGTACTGTTCGTCCTATTGTAAGGGCGTATCTGTGGGGATGTAAATTGCGTAGGGCTAGGTAAGGGTGGCATTTAAAAATGTACTAGTTAACGGGGCGGGCTTGGGGTGGGTACAAAAGTATTACTGGACCCGTACTTCAAAAATTTTCCCCAATTTTGGGTGGCATTCGCTTGGCTAGTAAGAGGTTAAATTTAGGGATCTTTTCCGCAGAGGTACGTTGTATGTACCCCTTAGAGCGTTGTCTTATGACAACGTCACGGTACTCAGCGCTTCCACCATTTGTAGGGTACCTGTGAGGGTAGCCTCTACAAAGTGCAGGGAAAGGGGGATGAAAGGAGAGTAGCTGAAGGCTGCCCGGGGCTCTGGTGTTAAAAGATGTAGGTTGGACGGGTTCGGGCGTGAATGCAGCTCGATGGGAGAACACCCAATGGTACAGGCTGCGGGGGTAGTTCTAAGGGATGGCTACAAGGGGTAATTTACTATGTGCTTGCAGGAGCAGCTACGCGACTGCTGGGATTCCTGCTGATGCTAGCTGACTGGTCGTGCTCCTTATGAGTATCGCGCACGCAGGCAATGTAAGGTGACGCCTGTGGCTGACTACAGCAACAAATAGACAATTAACTAAATACTAATTTAGGATCCTACCGGGAAGTGAGTTAAGGGGTAGGATCTTATCAACTAATTAAATAAATGAATTAAAAGACCAGTTAACTTATGGATTCTACTGTTTAATCCGTACTCCTGATGTGGAGTACATTGCAATAGTGCATTGCAGATACTCGTAATCTTTTTACAATAAAAGGGGGATGTTGTACGTGTTGGTGTTACAGTGTGTGTAGGCTCACTAGACACTCACCTATCTGGATGTGGCAGCTACAAGCAGCGTCTCAGCACCTGATAGCACTTGTGGTAGACTGACCCCGGCTCACTTCTCCTTCAGTGTTTTATAGAACCCGCCTGCTGAGTTAGCATTAGTTGCGGATTCTATAGGAAGTGAGGGGCTTGGCCTGGGTCATCGGAGGTCGTCTCTATGCACTAGGCCTGGCCTTGGTATGAGCTTATGCGACGTATGCCGCAGGCATCCATGTGAAATTAGATGTATGGTTTTTAGTTGTAGGTTTTTAGTTAATATAATTTATAGTTATAGGGAAGGGATGGGAATGCATCCCTTGGATGCAACAGTATGTATGTATGTATGTATGTATGTGTGTGTGTGTATAAATAGGGGGGAGTTGTTTTTACGGCCGGATGTCCTTCCTGACACCAACCACATGAGATGAGAAATTGAGAGATGAAATGAATGAGATGAATGAAACTGGGCAAGGATGTGGAAGGAAGCGGCTATGGCCTGTCAGAAGGCACCGTCCCAGCATTTGCCTGGAGTTGAAAAATGGGAAACCATGGACAACCATTTCAAGGACGGCTGATGGTGGGGCTCAAACCCAAGTCTACCGAGTCCGCAGATAGCTCGGCCCCATGGCCTAGTGCTGCGCATTAGCAAGCATAGCTACTGCAGTCGGTCACTGCTCAGCATACTATTAAATCGTCAAAATCATCAAGTCAGGATCCAACTGCGCAATCAACACGAAACGTTGTAAGTGGGCAGCAACTGATGGTACCTTGCTCGTATTAATTATATGACTATCACCCTGCATATACTGTAGCAACTAGCAGCCATCTTGAATATATAAGACATTAATACCAACAATCCACTATTTATTACAATGACGAAACGCATCAAATATGTAGTCTCACATAAAAGGCTTTCTCTACAGAAGGTGCAAGGTAAACGATCCGATATATTCAAGATGATGGATGGGCGCACTTTTAGAATGTTATAATGTTTCAATCAATTCTTCTGTATCAAAAAGCGGAATTACAATTAAACTTAGTAAACGGGGAGTCTTATGTAGGATACAACTCGTCATGTTCATCACAAGAACATTCAATAATTACTCCTTGATAAGGACACAGAGTAATAACTATTTATTTATTGAGTTTTTAAAACATAGAACAACCCTATTTTGCCTAGCATATGAGGGTTATAGTTTGACAATTACAGAATATTTACAACTGCACTTGTATTACATTACAATAACTTATGGAAGATATGATGGAAGAATGTAAGAAAATGAGAATAACAACATGATTTTTAAATATAGATTGCTGAGGTTTAGCCAGTTCATTATTGCAGTAACTCAGGTGCCCTTTTATAGTAAGTATTTATCTTTCAAAAAAGAAACCGTAACATATTCAGGAAGACGAAAATCAGACTTTTTAATACTAATGTGAAAGCTGTCCTATTGTATGCATGTAAAACATGGAAATTTACCAATCCTATCAGCCACCAAATTCAAGTATTCATCTGTCGTTGTCTGCGTCGAATTCTGATTGTACGATGGCCAGATATAATCCCAAACGAAGAGCTGTGGCAAGGTGCTAACCAACAACCTATAGAAGTCCAAATTAAACGGAGGAAACGGGGTTGGATTGGGCATACTCTGCGGAAACAGAATGATGCAGTAGAAATGGGAGCTCTGGACTGGAATCCTCAAGGGGCTCGGAGACGAGGAAGACCAAGGAACATCTGGAAACGCACCATTGAAGAGGATGCCAGAAAATCTGGAAAGACTTGGAGGGTAGTGAAGAACTTGACAACGAACAGAGCCCGATGGAAATCATTCTTGGATGCCCTATGCTCCGCACGGAACGAAAGGAAATAAGTAAGTTATCTTTCAGAAGCAGAGCAGTAGAAAAGGAGGTGAAGTACAGTTTGAGAGGATCAACAAAAACATGTATAGTCATTTAAAATAGTGATGAGAAATCGCTCAAAGTATGACGTGAATTTCCCATGTCCAGATAAAAATTGAGTAAGTACAAAGTTCGGAACTAGTATTTTACTTTGTTGTCGAAGATGAATCTCAGGAAAAAGATATTTGTCTCGTAACAGATCCTTTCGAAGTTGAGGTCCAAACGTTAGCCTATTCCACTGGTGAGTTATTTAGTCTTTTATCTTTCTTTTCAGGTGCCATATTGGAGTTCTGTTATATGAAACTTCCATTGTTGATTGTGAAGCCTCTTTAGCTGGTTCATCTGCTCGTTCATTCCATATAGTCCCTGTGCGTCCACCCATGAGAGACAGACATGGAAACCATGCTGAGTTATTGACCTTCTGTTAGCAGCTATTGGGTTCAAGTTGTACTTCTCATTTATTGAGTTGAGTGCTGCCTGTGAATCACTGTACAATTTTGCATTATTGTTGCTGTCTCTACACAACTGTAGTACTGTCTACAAGGCCCAGAGTTCTGCCATAACTATACCCATACATTTAGTGGTAAGATAACTACTGGATCAGAGGGAAAATGGATGAGATCCAGTATTCCTTCATTCATAGCCGGTGTTGTTCCTTTCTCTCTACCGTCCACGCCTTTCCTGTTTTCAGCGTTGGCTTTAGCTGGAAACTCTGATGTTATAGGAGATTTCTCTTAAGCCAGTCACGCTCCTGGATATCTTCACATGAGATCCCAATCTCCTGCAGATCATTTTGTATCTCTCTGAGCCAGGCTCCCTTAGTCTTTTTCTTTTGGAGAAAAGTGAAAGTGTGGTTGGTTAATCGTGTTGAAGTCATTCGGGTCACGAGCCCATAAAAAGTAATCAATTTTTTGCGCATCGCGTCAGTAATTTTCTCCATCTGTATATGTATAATCCTGGTTATGCCGTTATTATTATTATTATTATTATTATTATTATTATTTCCGATTATTCCCCTTCAGGAGAGCGTGAGAACTTGAGCCAATCACAGCTTCACTTCCTTTTCCTCTCTTCTTTTCTTCCCAAAACCTCTTCATTAGTTCACTGTGCTTTTTCTTCCTATCCTCTGTCCATTTTTAGCAAATTTTAATTTATGAAAAAATAGGCTTATGGGATCACCTTTTGTCCGTGTGCGTTTGTCTATGTGTGCGTGTGTGTGTGATGGTGTGTGCGTGTGTCCCCCTAATAAATTCTGAACGGCTGGAGAGATTTCAATGAAACTTGGTAAGTTCATAGCACTATTCCGGACGACCCGAACCGTGCCCTTCAAATTTTGTTACGTCTCACCAATTCAACATGGCGGCTGTGCGGAATATTTCACCAGTATTCAATATCTCCGAAACCATTACCGATATGACCCTATAATTTTTTAAGGAGATAAAGGGAACTACTAGAAGTTCACTATGTGACTTTTGAAAACCTGGTAACTAGAAAACCAACATGGCGGCCAAGCGAAGTTGCGACGTTTAAATAGAAATTTCTCTGGATTTAACCAACCAAACGCAATAAAACTTGTTACAGTACAGTATATGTTTATACACATTGTAATGCACCGATATATAACTTCGTTCAATTGTTTACATAATCTCAAGATGGCGGCTGTACGAAATATTTCACCGGCATTCTATATCTCTGAAACTATTAGCGGTATCACCCTGAACTTTTGTACGGAGATAAAGGGAACTACTGGAAGTTCATCTATAAGACTTTCAAACACCGGTTAACTACAACACGAATATGGCGGCCAAGCGAAGTTGAAAATTTTAAATAGACCTTCCTCGCGATTTAATGATCCAAACGCAATAAAACTTGCTACAGGAAATGTTTATACACATTTTAATGCACTGGTATCTAATTTTGTTCAATTGTTTACATAACCTCAAGATGGCTGCTGTGCGAATCTTAAAATTAAGTTTTTATTTCTTGTGTCGTAACCATGCGATCGAAATGAAAGTTTGAATAATGAACCTACGCAATAATTTTCTTTTAATGGTACTGTCCCCGTTTACCCGGATAGTAGGCTGTCAGATATCCGCCCCCTCAATCGGATTGCCAACAATCAATCGCACCAGCTCAGCTACATCAATGAAAATGGCACTGACAGATACTACCGAGGTTTGAACACAGAAGTAACCAAGAAAAATTATTGTGGAACACACCAAAATAGACGGGGGTTTCATACTTACTTTTACTTACCTCTTATAAATATCTCGGGGATTGGGTTGACAACAGGATCATTAAAGTATGCTCTCACAATAACCTTCACCATGACATTTAAAAATGAACCAGACCGAAGACGAGAACTTTGAACTGTACAAAAGCTTTATTTTCAAATAAAGAGTATGATTTTCACAACTCAACATAATAAACGTGGCTATCAGTAGCCTATGTCAATCTGACTACGTCCTCCTAAAGGACTTGCAAATTATCAAACAATATGTTAGCTCCCTTGAGCTCAAAATAACGTAACATTTTATAACACATTTGGATTGGATGAGGAAGTCAGGGTACGACATATATAGAGCATTTGGTTTCTTTTAATAAACATTGCACTTGTATTAATAGGCACAAGGCCAGAGTATCGACCTCACCCGCTTATAACCAGATGTCTGGCCGGCTGGTCTACTCTTTAACCTGGCTCACACCTGTCAAATGGGGCTCACTCGTCACGCCACACTTGCGTAAGAATTCAGCTCCTTTTAAAGCTTTAAATGTCTACAAGACAACTCATACATATTGACGCAAATCTTTCAAATGCTTAACTCACATCCCACTGGATTATTTTAACTATCCTTAAACTTGTTAAGTTATCATCCAAATGTTTAATCAGCATAGTTTAGAGTATGAAACACACTCTTAAATGTTTATAACAAACTCACATAAATTATTTATAACAATTAGAAATTGTTTATAATATTGTCGAAAATAATTACAAAAATTTTAAACACGCCTTTAACATTTCTTTCGTTCCACATTATTGTCAAAGATATTTACATTTATTATTTACAATATCAACATTTAAATTATTTAAATGATTAATTTAAGAAATACATTGAACCACATGTTTTATCCGGTTGGTAAATTCATAATCGTGTTTAATATAATCGACCAATGAAGGTTAGTTATACATGTACATGTCACAATCTGGTTTAATAAAGGTTGTAATAATTTTAATTATTTGTGACGGTAATCTTCATTCAAAATCTTATCTCAAATTCTTTCAAAACTCTTGTTAATTTTAACAGTAAATTCACTTGATTAATTTTCAACGAACTATGACAATACACTCTAGCGGAAAATACTTCGCTTACAAAATAATGCACAAACTGCATTCAAAATAGCCCAAAATTCATCATATATTAAAATATTCGGCATCAAAATCTTCCACAGCATTTACAAAAACCTCCCCTAACACAATCTTTATCATTATTAATTACTGTGGGAATCTCCTTCATTTATTTAAGGGCATTATACATCAGCGACTTTCAACATGTCCGCTGCACTATCGATTATACATTCATAGTTCCACTTAAAAATTTTTATATCAATAATTGTTTCAAAACTGTTGTCATTTAAACTTCGTGGATTTCATTCATGAATCGAAATGAAATAAAAAAATTGCCAATCACAAACAAATTTAATAGTGAATACGCTTATATACGCCTGTCTGGTCTATCAAAATTTAAGATTAACATCTTCAAAGTATTGTAGTATAAAAATACTATCATCAAACAAAGTGCGACTAACTGCAAAATAGTCGAATAGAATCCAATTAGACTGGGGAATGCAAACATCATTATATAAATCTCTATATGAGAAAAAACCTAACACAAGTTTCACGAATTTAATGCATTCAATAATTCATAATTAATGTTCATCTTTCACAAAATTGCCTAAGATGCAATGGTCGTTCATGACTGACGATAAATGTCTGTGTTGCAATCAATTCAAATACCGACTAGTATTTCCAAGATCGTCGACAACGTACTGGATTTTAACGCTCTAAAATCATTTAAATGTTCTTCCTTCTTGATGATGACAGAAAATTGGTCAAAGTAATTAAACTGGGGTAGAATTACTTTAATAAAGTGACACGCTGTCTGAATTTAGATCTGCCATAAAAATCATTAACTTACAGTCAATTCGAGACTACAAAATAAGCAAATTACTGAAAAATCTAAATATCAGTCTCAACTGATTCAAAATCATTTAACTATGCCCATGACATAACAATGTCTTAATAAAACGTCGAAAAAGGCATAACTCATCAAGGTGTACTGAGAATAGGAATCTCAAACAAGAATATCGGGCAAAATATACATGAGGACAAAAATATGGGAAAAATGGTTGCTCAAATATTGCTAAGAAACTCAAATACAATAAACGTTCACGACTACCTTATCTGCCGATTGACGTTCCAGAGGAAAATTCCCCAAAGAAGACTGTTGATGGATCCATTTCACCAAGTTAAAGCTGAGCTCCATCCTCGAAACCAGAAACAGCACCATCGGAGAATCGAACTGCTTCACGAAGACGAACGACATCCTTCCGGCAATAATCTTCTTTGTGAGTCGGGACAACCCTGACCTCTCTTGAAAAATCCCTGAAGTTCCAGTTGAAAATCGCCATGAAGTTTTTGTATAAATTTCCGAAGAAATATTCATATTCAGAAAGTATGAAATCATTTCTATTGCTGTTTGATAGTATTCAGCCTTTAATCACGAAACATGGGTGTAGATGGTTATTTACCACATGTTCGCTTGTATGGAATAGCAATTAGCGAAGTTCCATGCTGCTATCTTACTCTGTTGAAATATGTCCCAATTGCATTAAGTCCTTTAGCCTTCCATATTCTCTTCGGTAATAGTATTAGAAGAACAAACTGCCATATTAGACTGCTCCATAATACTGTAGCGTTGTGTCACAAAAGCAATCTGAAGTCTCCCTATTTCACTAGCCCTGTCAGCCGTAGCGTAGAGTCTGGCTATACAAAGTGTTTCTCCTGTGGCGAGAAAATCACTTTTGTCAGTCGTCTAATATTGTCAATAACTTCCAAAATACTTCCTCGAAATTGTTCAGCTTTTCTACAGTCCTTACTGTAGCAATGCACAAGAGAATTAGCTTATAGGCGACCGCTAACTGTTCACAGCTAATCTTGTAGAAGCGTTATAAGTGTCGTTTCAACTTCACCTAGATTTACTTCACAGTAAACCTTCACTGCTTGTATGTTCGACTCTCGTTTTATGCAGTGGCTTCACCACGCGTTACAAAGACGACTTTTTCACTACTAAACTCACTCGACGTTTCACTGAAATGACTATTTGAGATCTGACGATTGATTTATAATCTGAGAATGAGGCTCCTCTCTTCTGCGCAAGGCCTTTTATGAACTTCATGAGGGGCGTATCTATCCCTTCCATCGCGTGTTACTGCGTCATCGCTAGAAGTTCCAACTTCGTCAATACCTGACGGATTTTCATAATTCAAAAACTGAAAATTAATTTCACCAAAATTCCAGATCAATGCCTCTACTGCAAATGGATTTCCACAATTCTGCATTCCAAAAAGTAATAAAAATACCATAGTTTCAGCAATCTCCGTCTTCCTTCAGACTATCGTTCATTGGTTTGAGCCTCCCCTCCAATAGCATAATTTCTTCCTCAGCAGAATTCCACGTTTCCTGCGACTGCGTCGTACATCTCGGATCCTTCTCGAATAAATGCTGACGTCACTGAGAATCTCAGCTCAAGTAGCCTGCTGGCATAACGTCTGCGTCATCCGGGCTTACGTCATGACTACCCACGTCATAACTATGACAGCCATAACTTTCGCTATAATTTCCAAATAGCCACCGTGGTCTCTATATAATTCAATTACGGGGGCAGTACATAACTATATGGCCTATACATATAACAATCCAACATGTCGACCATTCGAAGTATTTACATGGATCTCAATATCTACGAATCTATTACAGCAATCAAACTGAATGTTTTAATGTTCATAGGGGCTATGAACATATGTTCACCTATAGGACTTTCATTAACCTGGTGATCACAAATCCACCATGGCGGCGACGCGAATTATAAATTTTCACATGGTCGTTTCTCGCAACTTAACCATCCGAGTGCAGTGACATTTGGTACAGTAAATCCGTATAAGTAGGATATAAAGCCTGAAGCTGGGGCAGGGGTTAATGGGCAAGATGGCCGCCGCGCGCATCCACCCTATGTTATTCTTATGGAGGGGACAGTCATAACTGGGTCAGGGGCCAATGGGCAACATGGCCGCCACGCGCTACCACACTCTTTAATGGCGGGCTTTTCAAATCATTATTTGTTTGTTATTAATTTATAATTTTTTATTTATTTTATACTTATTTTTTAGCACAGGGCTAATACACAAAATGGTCACTGCACACAACCACTTCCTCATATGGCATGCTAACCTAACCTAACCTAACCTTACCTTACCTAACCTAACCTAACCTAACTTCACCTATCCTATCCTAACCTAACCTAAGCTAACCTAACCTAACTTCAAAGTGCAAGCAAAAAAAAAAAAAAAAAAAAAAAAAAAAAAAATTGAGAGCAAAAAGTGTCAGAAAGGAAAGTGAGAGCAAATGAGAGAGCACAAATAATAAACTTAGTTATAACCTAACCACACCTAACCTAACCTAACCTAACTTCACCTAACCAAACCTAACATAACATAACTTCAAAGTGGGAGCAAATATGGGAGCAAAACGTAACAGCAAAAAGTGTGAGCAAAAAGTCAGAGCAAAAAGTGTGCGCAAAATGTGGGAGCAAAAAAGTGGGAGCAAAAAGTGGGAGCAAAAAAGTGGGAGCAAAAAGTGGGAGCAAAAAGGTGGGGTGCAAAAAAGTAAGAGCAAATGGGAGAGCACAAATAATAAACTTAGTTATAACCTAACCTAAACTAACATAAATTAACCCACAGAAACCTCAATTAAAGATTTTAGATTTTACATTTTAACATTTTAGATTTTTGAGTTTTTCATTTTACATTTCTTAGAATTTACATTTTACATTTTAGATTTTTTTCTATTTTAGATTTTAGTTTTTTTAGATTTTACATTTTAAATTTAAGATTTTTTATTTTAGGTTTTACATTTTACATTTTCCGAAAAGAGTAAACTACAAGGTCACATACCTAACCTCACCAAACCTAACTTTACCAAACCTAACTTAAGCTAATCCAAAGGCTAATGCACATACACAAAGTATATAAGGGCACCTGCAACTATCCTTATGCTAGTCTTATAGGCTACTGTACAACATGATCACTACCTCAACCGAGTATTTTTTTCATTTTGGTGTTTACACATTTGTCAATTTTCCAATTTCCCATTTTCTGTTTTTTTTAACATGTCAGTTTTAAGTTTTTCAATTTCATAATATGGAAACACGGATTTTGCATTTTGTTGTTTACACATTTGTCAATTTTCCAATTTCCCATTTTCATTTTTTTTAAATGTCAGTTTTAAGTTTTTCAATTTCATAACATGGAAACATGGATTTTGCATTTTGTTGTTTACACATTTATCAATTTCACAATTTCCCATTTACAGATTTTAAAATGTCAGTTTAAAGTTTTTAAATTTCATGATATGGAAACACAGATTTTGCATTTTGTTGTTAACACATTTGTCAATTTTCCAATTTCCGATTTTCAGTTTTTTTAACATGTCAGTTTTAAGTTTTTCAATTTCATAATATGGAAACATGGATTTTGCATTTTGTTGTTTACACATTTATCAATTTCCCTTTACAGATTTTAAAATGTCAGTTTAAAGTTTTTCAATTTCATGATATAGAAACATGGATTTTCCAATTTGTTGTTTACACATTTGTCAATTTACCAAATTCCCATTTAAAGTTTTTAAAATTTCAGTTTAATGTTTTTTCTATTTTGTCCATATGGAAACATGGATTTTCCAATTTGTGTTTTACATGTTCATTTTGCATTAGGAGTAGAGAGAGGTAGGTAGTAATTAAAAATGTACAAGCAGTGTCCATACAATATTTTTATTTTAATTACATGTACACTATTTACACGTAATACATTATATATATATATATATATATATATATATATATATATATATATATATACTTTTTTGTTATAAATTGTACAGTTGTTTTTATTTTGTTTTCTATTTTATTTATTTTTGAATATGAATACCATTTTTTTTTAATTTTTGTAATGCTATTGCTTTATTTCCTAAATTGTTTTGTTTTATGTATTTGCTAGTTGCAGGCAGAATATTTTGATATTCATAACTTAACTCTTTAAGCACGGTTAATGATTGAGTAATGTGTACCTATACCATCGGCATCAATCACTCTTTTATCATCACCAGGACACAAAGCAATTTTGTTTAGTCTTATAGATGATATGTCATGTTGTTTAGAAGCTATAATGTTCATTGGTATTCTTTTTACAGTGTTTTTCATGACACAATCCTTATAATTTTGAAAGCTTATACCATTTTTGGCAACACCTCTGTTAATACCTTTAATCTTTTTGATTTCCTTACCATTTATGTCTAAAGCGTACATTTTAGCTCTAAGTCCAACAAATGCTTTTATAATTTGTCCACAAGCCTCGTCTTTTAAATTTCCCCAACGTTTTCTTGTTTGGTGTAGAGTAACAAATGTGATTAGTAGGATAATCTGATGTGTCCAGGTGTTCTAGGAAATCCAACTTGTCTTGATATACATCTGGGGTGTTAACCAAATAAATGAACGAGTCGGTGTCCATATACATGAGTTTAAGATTGTTCATTCCATAATAGGGTAGTAGGACATCATAGTGGTGGGAATACATTAGAGTTTTTGAAATATCCAGTATACACATTCCAATATATATAGGCTTATTGAATACAATGTTACGTTTAGCCATGTGGAAAGCAGCTTGGTTAGGACCATAAATTGTTCTGTCAATAAATGTCGGCTTTGCTATTAGCTTTTTAGCCTCTTTGCTGTCAGTCACAAGACGTATGTCTATTCTTTTACGGATATTTTCCATTGTTTTTCCAAAAATGGCATTGGTAACTAATTTGTACAGATTTTTCTCAAAATCATTTTTGGCTTGTTTTCGAAGGTCGTTATTAAAATCAACGTATGCCTTTAACCAAGGTCTTTGCATAAACCTTAACACACGATGAACTTTTATCAATTTTATTCCATGATCAAAAGCCTGTTTTAATGCCATGTAGTGAACAACATATCGCCTTCGATTTCCAAGATGAGGAATTAGTTTTTTCAGAGACGAATCCCTAGGTTGTGTACACTCTGGTAGGAAAGGTAAATCGTTGTGTAGATCATGAAGGTCAGATGGGTAATCAACATCAACGTCTAGAATGTATCCCACAGGATCGTCTTTCTTTAGTTTTTCTAGATCAACAGTATCTGGCGAAACCCACTGAAATCCACCATAAAGAAGGGAGTGGCACATAGCACACCCTCATTGGTTGTTGGAATCATCATAGGTAATAAACTGCGATGGTTTCTCAGAATCATAGGTTTCCATGTATTTATTGTTAGCTTCAGCATACCGATGAGACACTTAGCATATGCCTCCACGTATTCCAGACTCGATTAAAAGAATCTGATCGTAATCCTGTAGCAATTCCAGTTCAGTTCCTGCGCCAAGGAGCATTGCCTCGAAACATAAACCAGGCGAAGTAAAAAGTGTGCAGCATCAACTCGGTGTGTTTCTAGTGTTTTGTTTCTAAACGTTTCAAAGCTGTCTGCAAGGAGGAGTACATCTGAAGTTAGGTAGAAGTCACTATATTCCCCTAGAGTTTTAATGTTGCCTTTTTCAGACATTTTTGGCATGTTCATAGTCTTCATGACTAATATTTTCTTGACTTAATTTGCTAAAGAATGTCTCATTACGAGGTAAACACGTTTCATTTAACTTTTCCCATGAGTCAATGTAGTCATAACAAAATACTCCTTTACGAGTCATGAGCATAGCATTTTCTTTTAAAAAGTACTTGTCTGTTTCAAGGTATGACGTTAAGTTGGAAACTAAGTTTTCCAAACTACTCGGCATTAACCGAAATGTGTCCACAAATCTAAGCTTAATATTTCCTACATATTTGGTAAAGGAAATGTACCTTTTTTGGAGTAAGAAATAACATCCACTCTCTAAGTAGTACATCCCAATTGCTTTACAATGAAATTTGCGCCGTAGCCACTCATATTAAGTAGAAACACAGGAACGGGGTTACGTGGTTTACACCTCAAATTACAGTTATTGTGAGCACTTCCACGGTATTCCGCTGTAAAATGGCAGTGGTCTCGAACTTTCCAGTCCTCTTTGGTAAGTGGTTTTTGACACAAATAACAGGTTTCAGAACATTGGAACTATGCTTTTTGATCCTCAGTTAAAGCCATTGGAACATTTAAGCTGTAAAGGTGATCAATTTCATTAGCTATTGAAATCAAACAGTCCATAAACTTTTCTGCAGCGTCAGGTTCACGATAAATAAGAGGTTGGCTTGTAAGGTTTGTCTTTATGTGTTCCACAGCAGGTGAGGGTTTAACGTATATACCAAAGCTCATAGGAACATGACTCTGGTATGGCAGTGTATAACTTGCTTCAGGATTGGGTAAACATGTTTGATAGGGTAACAGTATACTTAAAAAATCAACATAGATAACGTAAGGTATTCTCAGCATTTTTTCAACATTTAAAAATTTAACAATTGAGTTTTTAATAGGCATTTCAACCCTAGCAATGTCATGCAGGACACACAAAGCTCTATATTCTTTCAATTTTTCCATTCCTTGTTGACCATATCGATTATCGAAGTGTGTAAACCACCGTTTACACGTATATATCTTATGTCCATGGTGAGTAATCTGATGTCCTACTAGTTTATCAAAATCTTTGATAAAGACGTAGTGGTTCTGTCCGGATGATGAACTTAGCAGAAGGAGATCGCGATGGTCTTGTAGCTCTTGATCCACAACCTTTATAGGGAACAGTTTGTTGTCTTGTTCCAGTCCAAATACATTGATGGATATGTTGTTGGCTTTTTCAAATTTAGGAATGTCAGCTAGCGATGTAGGAAATGATATTACTGAAAAATCATACTTGTATTCCAGGGCCTTGTATTTACTAACGCGTTTAGCATTCGATTTAACCAGTTTTGCTAAAATGGCATACATCAAACACTTTTCATTCTTTAAGTTTTGCTTTCTTTAAGTTCTTGATTGTATAGCTGCTGGTAATGGAATATATGTGCTACCACGCAAGGGATTGTACTTATTTATTTTCAATCGCACTCCTTACACTGCTAACAAACCCCAATTACTGCCTAGCTCAGATTCTTCCATTTCTGTAGTTAACTTTGTAAATTGTGTTTCCAAAAAACAACTTAAGTCTTTTTCCAAAAATAGGGCCTGATTTCGTGCTTAAAAGCCCGATCTGTAATTTCGTTGGTAGTTGTATGAATAAATCTACACTCAGCCACAAGATTAACTTTTATCGACTTGTGTTTTGCTAGTTCTTTGTGCATAGCTTGTATTATTTGCTGTTTGGACTCTTTAAGGTATGAATTTAAATCCTTACACGTATCACAACGTGTGAAATAGGATTAAAGTCGACCTTCAAAAGATGTCTCATATTCAATAAGTCTATTTTTGTCTGGGACCATTGAAAGTAGGTAATGTTTTGTAGGCTCCGCTTTTTGTCTTTTAGCTGCCAATACAACTCTACAACATTCTTCATGCCGACGTCCGTTGTACACATTGTTGAATGTACTACCACAGGTCTTGCACTCATGAAATTCACCACAAGATACTTCATGTCGCTTCCTATGATAATCTCGAAGAAAAGTCTTTCCACACTCTTTACACATATAGCTAGGAATGGGTTCTTCCATTATGAATGATGATTTCTGCGAACAGCTGCTTACTGCGTATCTCAGGACTAGAGGTTGGTCGCTGAGACGGTCTTTCACGATGTGAACACCGTGAGAGGTAGTATTCAACTGGTGATATTCTTGTTAAGGGTCCTCTAATATAGCCTAATCTAGACCAATAGCTCTTTACAGGGTATGACAAGGCTGTAGACTGGACAATGAGACGGTCTTTCACGATGTGAACAGTGTAACAAGTAGTAGTCAACTGATTGTATTCTTGCAAAGGGTTCTCTAATATATCTTTGTCAAGACCAATAGCTACTTACTGTGTAGTACAAGGCTGTACAATAGTTGTTTTGACAGTCTTTCACGATGTGAACACCATGAGAGATAATTGTCAATTGGTGATATTATTGTTAAGGGTCCTCTATTATACCCCTAGTTAAGGGTAGCAGCTGCTTGCTGCATTTGACAAGGCTAAAGACTGGTTGTTTCAACGGTCTTTCACAATGTAAACACTGTGACAGATAGTAGTCAACTGAAAATATTCTTATACCCTACTCAAGGTTATCAGGTACTTACTGCTTATCATAGGGCTGTACAATCATGTGTGTTAGGCACTCTTTCTTGGTAAGGACCACAATATTCCCTACACAAGGCTATACATGTTAGTTCTGAACACTTAGTAGTTAATTGTATATTCAATTTTTATACAAAGCTTATACAAGCACGTTTTTCATGAGGTAAAACTTTGTTAAATAGCTGCATGCGACACGCAAAGTATGTTTCCGCTATCTAGCGGTGACTATGAGAACTACTTGAACGACCAGCATGCTTCCTAGCGCTCCATTTCAACACTCACTCACTGAACGACCAGCAAGCTATCTAGCGGTCGATATCAATACTCACTCAACTACCAGCATATGTCCATATGACAACTCACTCAACTACTAGCATGCTACATGGATTTTTTGTCAGCTTTTTGTTGGCTTTTTGTTAGCATTTGGTGGCTTTTGTATTAGCTCTCTCATATTTGCTCTTGCTTGTTGGGGCTTATTTGGTCTTAGAAAGTATGTCAGTCCTTTTTATGGCTGCATAATGCTTACAGCCATGTTTGTAAGCAGCAGCAGCAGCAGCAGCAACAACAACAACAACAACAACAATAACACACAAAATTCCAAAAGAATCCAAAGTACTCTATGGTTTATCAATGACCCTCAACTCTTACACTTACCTCTATCCCATGCCTAGTCAAAAACATAGTGTATTTTTCAAATTTTTCAAAAAATATTTGGAAAGTAGGCTATATCATTAAACTAAAAATCCTAAAAAGACATATGTTAACTCCAACACCTACCTATATACCACTCTCAGTCCAAAAATAGTGTATTTTTCAAATTTTCCAAAACATATTTCCAAAATGGGTTAAAAAGTATTTCCAAAATTAAAAAAGTTTACAAAAATCTTTGTTTGACATTAATGAATAGCCTTTGCTACCCTCTACAGCCGTACCAAGTCCCAGGTCTCTAGGACAACAAAAATAATAAATTTGAAAATGGGCTTATATTTCCAAAATTAGGAATTTTACAAAAACGTTTGTCTGACGTAAATCAATGGTCTTTACCCCCTCTACCTCTACACTAAGTCTGAGGTCTCTAGGACAACATAAATAAATTTTGAAAATGGGCTGTTTCCAAAATTAGGAATTCTACAAAAAAGTTTGTTTGACATAAATCATTGGTCTTTATCCCTCTACCTGTAAACCAAGTCTCAGGTCTCTAGAACAACAAAAATAAAATTTTGAAAATGGGCGATATTTCCAAAATTAGGAATTCTACAAAAAAGTTTGTTTGACATAAATCATTGGTCTTTACCCCCTCTACCTGAAAACCAAGTCTCAGGTCTCTAGAACAACAAAGGTAAAATTTTGAATATGGGATATATTTCCAAAATTAGGAATTCTACTAAAAAGTTTGTTTGACATAAATGAATAGTCTTTACCTCCTCTAGCACTATACCAAATTTCAACTTTCTAGGACAAAAGAAAATTAATTTTGAAAAATGGTCTCTATTTTGGAAACTAGGAATTCTACAAAAAGGTTTGTTTAACATAAATGAAACGGGACTCAGGATCTCGTATGAAACAAGATGTTCAGTAAAGAACATATAGCCTACTTTCTCCTAAATGCATGGGTATTGTTATAACTCTTTGTCCTTTTCAAGGAGTATGATTGAATGTTGGTTGTAGTAGCTTGTTGAAATACAACGTGCTATAGGGATATTAAACATGAATATGAGGTGCCCTTTGCTAGTGCTACCTCTGTACCAAATTTCATTCAATTCGGTTTCGCCGTGTTTGAATTGATAGGGGGAATCGATTTGCACACATACTTGGCCACCATCTGCAAACTATTGGGCTGATGTTCTTGCAGTTTGGTCAGAATATGTTTCCCACATAAAGATATGGTGTTGCAAAATTTGGTAGAGACTAGATTATTAGGTTGGTCGTAATTACATTTTAGCTTTTAACATTTGGGTGGCCGCGATTACGTTTCCGTCAAGATAGCGGTGATATAAAACATGACACTGAGGTGCCTCTTGCTAGTGCTACCTCTGTACCAAATTTCGTTCATTCGGTTCCACCGGGTTCGAATTAATAGGGGGAATCAATTTTGACATAAAGATGGCCACCATCCGCAAACTATTAGGCTAATGACCTATTAGATTGGTCAAAGGATGCTCCCTCCATAAAGGTATGTTGTTGCAAAGTTTGGTAGAGATCGAATGGTTATGTTAGTCGTAATTTGATTTAAGCTTTAAACATTTGTGTGGCCGCTATTACGTTTCTGTCAATATGGCGGCGATATTAATCATGACACTGAGATGCCCTTTGCTAGTGCTATCTCTGTACCAAATTTCGTTCCATTCTGTTTCACCGTGTTTGAATTAATAGGGAGAATCGATTCTGACACAAAGATGGCTGCCATCCGCAAACTATTAGGCGAATGACCTATTAGATTGGTCAAAGGATGCTCCCTCCATAAAGGTATGTAGTTGCAAAATTTGGTAGAGATCGGATGATTAGGTTAATCGTAATTTGATTTAAGCTTTGAACATTCGTGTGGCCGCCATTACGTTTCAGTCAAGCTGGCGGCGATATAAAACATGACACTGAGGTGCCCTTTGCTAGTGCTACCTCTGTACCAAATTTCGTTCCATTAGGTTCCTCCGTGTTCGAATTAATAGGGGGAATCAATTTTGACATAAAGATGGCCGCCATCCGCAAACTATTAGGCTAATAACCTATTAGATTGGTCAAAGGATGCTCCCTCCAAAAAGGTATGTTGTTGCAAAGTTTGGTAGAGATCGGATGGGTATGTTAGTCGTAATTTAACTTAAGTTTTGAACATTTGTGTGGCCGCCATCACGTTTCTGTCAATATGGCGGCGATATTAATCATGACACTGAGATGCCCTTTGCTAGTGCTACCTCTGTACCAAATTTCGTTCCATTCGGTTTCACCGTGTTTGAATTAATAGGGGGAATTGATATTCACACAAAGATGGCCGCCATTCGCAAACTGTTAGGCTAATGACCTATTCATTTGGTCAAAGGATGCTTCCTCTATAAGGGTATGTTGTTGCAAAATTTGGTAGAGATCGGATGATTAGGTTAATCGTAATTTGATTTAAGCTTTGAACATTTGTGTGGCCGCCATTACGTTTCCGTCAAGATGGCGGCGATATAAAACATGACACTGAGGTGCCTTTTGTTAGTACTACCTCTGTACCAAATTTCGTTCCATTCGGTTGCACCGTGTTCGAATTAATAGGGGGAATCGATTTTCACACAAAGATGGCCGCCATCCGTAAACTATTACGCTGATGACCTATTGGTTTGGTCAAAGGATGCTCCCCCCATAAAGGTATGTTGTTGCAAAATTTGGTAGAGATCGGATGATTAGGTTAGTCGTAATTTGATTTAAGCTTTGAACATTTGTGTGGCCGCCATTACGTTTCCGTCAAGATGGCGGCGATATAAAACATGACACTGAGGTGCTTTTCGTTAGTACTACTTCCGTACCAAATTTCGTTCCATTCGGTTGCACCGTGTTCGAATTAATAGGGGGAATCGATTTTCACTCAAAGATGGCCGCCATCCGTAAACTATTACGCTGATGACCTATTGGTTTGGTCAAAGGATGCTCCCCCCATAAAGGTATGTTGTTGCAAAATTTGGTAGAGATCGGATGATTAGGTTAGTCGTAATTTGATTTAAGCTTTGAACATTTGTGAGGCCGCCATTACGTTTCCGTCAAGATGGCGGCGATATAAAACATGACACTGAGGTGTCCTTTGCTAGTGCTACCTTTGTACCAAATTTCGTTCAATTCGCATTCACCGTGTTCGAATTGATAGGGGGGGGGGGGGGACAGACATTCAGAGTACACACACTCACACACACACAGACACACACACACACACAGACACACACACAGACTCACACATACACATACACACACACAGACAGACACACTTTTTTCGCCCTGTGTTGATCTCATAAGTCTACTTTCATTTTTTGCAAAAATCGAAAGTAGGCTAAAAACAGATTACATGGAATACAAACATGATAACGAAAAGCACTTAGAAACACAATATGGGAAGATCAGGGGGTCGGATAAATTTAAATATCTTGGTGAATGGATCCAGCCCAATGGACTGGATAATGCAGCAAACAAAGGGAGGATCAGAAAGATAGAATTAGCTTTTAAATTAGTACAGAATAGGTACAACAAAAGAATAATATCTTACGGAGCGAAGATAAGACACTATACCACGGTTGTCAAGCCTGAGGCATTGTATAGTTCAGAATGTTTGATACTGAACAAGAAAGGTGAATTAGAGGAACTGGAGAAGAAAGAAAGAAAAATCTTGAGGAAGATCTTAGGACCAGAAAATAGAAATGATTGTACATGGCGGAAGAGGCGAAACAAAGATCTTTACGGACAAGCAGAAAAAATCACAGATACCATACGGAAGAGAAGATTAAAGTTCTATGGACACCTTACGACAATGAGCGATAGTCGACTAACGATGAAGATCTTTAATTACATCACCAAGATAAAAGTGACTACAAAATGGGTAGATGAAATAAGAAAGGATATGTAGGAAGTTGGGGCCAGTCCAAATGAGATCTGGAATAGAGAGGTGTTTCGAGGTAGGATTGATGCATTCAAGGGGTTCCAGGAAAAGCAAAGGAGAAGAGCCAAGAACATCTGGTCGGAAGAAAGGAAGAGAATCCACAGTGAAAAGATGAAGAGTTTCTGGGAGCAGAAAAAGGACTAATCAACAAGTCAATTGTTTCCCGTGATCCAAAGTAGGCCAAAATCGAACAAAGAAGAAGAAGAAAGATCTCTATCCCCTCTACCTGTAAACCAATTCCTAGGTCTGCAGGACAAAAATGACAAAAGTTCAATTGGGAAAGTAGGCGAGTTTTCATAAAACCAAACATTCTAAAAAGTGTTCTATGGGCTTAAAAGAATGGCCTCTATGTCCCTTATTTTTATGATAAACCTTTTTTGAAACTTTTTGAAAAAAGTGTAATTTTGAAAGTTTTATATTTTGGAAACTAAAGAGTCTACAAACAATTTTGTTTGACATAAATGGAAGGTCCCTACCTTCTCTACCCCCAAAATATATTTCAAGTCTCTAGGACAATAATAACAGTAGGGTGGTTAGGGGGTTTCTAAGCCACTCATTCTATTTGTACGCGACTGTACATGGTCAGCCAAGTAAGACTCGAGATATCTCGCGAACCAATATGGCTAGAGGCTTGTACGAGGTGTCATATGACTCAGAGAGACACCCCTTCGATAATGGGTTCACGAGATATCTCGAATCTTCCTCGGCTGAGGGTATAGTCGCGATCAAATAAGGAGGGGCAGAACCCCCTTTCCCCCTAATGTTATTTTTTTCCTAGAGACTTGACATTTATTTTGTGAGTAGAGGGGGTAGGGACCTTCCATTTATGTAAAACAAAATGTTTTGTAGACCCTTTAGTTTCCAAAATATAAATAATTCAAAATTACACTTATTTCAAAATTCTCAAAATATAAAAAAAATTATTATAGAAAATAAGGGACATAGAGGCCATTCTTTTAAGCCCATAGAACCCTTTTTAGAATGTTTGGTTTTATGAAAAATCACCTACTTTCCCAATTGAACTTTTTTCATTTTTGTCCTGCAGACGTGGGACTTGGTTTACAGGTAGAGGGGATAGAGACCTTTCATTTATGTTAAACAAACGTTTTTGTAGAATTCCTAGTTTCCAAAATAGTGACCATTTGTCAAAATTAATTTTCTTTTGTCCTAGAAATTTGAAATTTGGTATGGTGCTAGAGGAGGTAAAGACAATTCATTTATATCAAACAAACGTTTTTGTAGAATTCCTAATTTTGGAAATATAGCCCATTTTCAAAATTTTATTTTTGTTGTTCTAGAGACCTGAGACTTAGTGTAGGTGAAGAGGGGGTAAAGACCATTGATTTACGTCAGACAAACTTTTTCTGTAAAATTCCTAATTTTGGAAATATAAGCCCATTTTCAAATTTATTATTTTTGTTGTCCTAGAGACCTGGGACTTGGTACGGCTGTAGAGGGGGGCAAAGGCCATTCATTTATGTCAAACAAACATTTTTGTAAACTTTTTAATTTTGGAAATATAACCCATTTTGGAAATATGTTTTGGAAAATTTGAAAAATACACATTTTTTTTGACTGAGAGCGGTATAGAGGTAGGTGTTGGAGTTAACTTTTGTCTTTTTAGGATTTTTAGTTTAATGAAATAGCCTACTTTCCAAATCTGATTTGAAAAATATGAAAAATACACTATGTTTTTGACTAGGCATGGGATAGAGGTAAGTGTAAGAGTTGAGGGTCATTGATAAACCGTAGAGTACTTTGGATTTTTTTGGAATGTTGTGTGCTATTGTTGTTGTTGTTGCTGCTGCTTACAAACATGGCTGTAAGCATTATGCAGCCATAAAAAAGACTGACATACTTTCTAAGACCAAATAAGCCCCAACAAGCAAGAGCAAATATGAGAGAGCTAATACAAAAGCCAACAAAAGCCAACAAAAAAGCCAACAAAACTGACAAAAAAAGCCACGTAGCATGCTGGTAGTTGAGTGAGTTGCCATATTGACCGATAGATAGCATGCTGGTAGTTGAGTGAGTATTGATATCAACCGCTAGATAGTATGCTGGTCGTTCAGTGAGAGAGTGTTGAAATTGAGCGCTAGGTAGCATGCTGGTCGTTCAAGTAGTTCTCATAGTCACCGCTAGATAGCGGAAACATACTTTGCGTGTCGCATGCAGATATTTAACAAAGTTTTACCTCATGAAAAACGTGCTTGTATAAGCTTTGTATAAAAATTGAATATACAATTAACTACTAAGTGTTCAGAACTAACATGTATAGCCTTGTGAAGGGAATATTGGGGTCCTTACCAAGAAAGAGTGCCTAATACACGTGATTGTACAGCCTTTTGATATGCAGTAAGTACCTGATAACCTTGAGTAGGGTATAAGAATATTTTCAGTTGACTACTACCTGTCACAGTGTTTACATTGTGAAAGACTGTTGAAACAACCAGTCTTTAGCCTCTTCATATGCGGAAAGCTGCTGTTACCCTTAACTAGGGGTACATTAGAGGACCCTAACAAGAATATCACCAGTTGACAATTATCTCTCATGGTGTTCACATCGTGAAAGACTGTCAAAACAACTATTGTACAGCCTTGTACTACACAGTAAGTAGCTATTGGTCTTGACTATGATATATTAGAGAACCCTTTACAAGAATACAATCAGTTGACTACTACTTGTTACACTGTTCACATCGTGAAAGACCGCCTCATTGTCCAGTCTACAGCCTTGTCATACCCTGTAAAGAGCTATTGGTCTAGACTAGGCTATATTAGAGGACCCTTAACAAGAATATCACCAGTTGAATACTACCTCTCACGGTGATCACATCGTGAAAGACCGTCTCACCGACCAACCTCTAGTCCTGTGATACGCAGTAAGCAGCTGTTTGCAGAAATCATCATTCATAACGGAAGAACCCATTCATAGCTATATGTGTAAAGAGTGTGGAAAGACTTTTCTTCGAGATTATCATAGGAAGCGACATGAAGTATCTTGTGGTGAATTTCATGAGTGCAAGACCTGTGGTAGTACATTCAACAATGTGTACAACGGACGTCGGCATGAAGAATGTTGTAGAGTTGTATTGGCAGCTAAAAGACAAAAAGCGGAGCCTACAAAACATTACCTACTTTCAATGGTCACAGACAAAAATAGACTTATTGAATATGAGACATCTTTTGAAGGTCGACTTTAATCCTATTTTACACGTTGTGATACGTGTAAGGATTTAAATTCATACCTTAAAGAGTCCAAACAGCAAATAATACAAGCTATGCACAAAGAACTAGCAAAACACAAGTCGATAAAAGTTAATCTTGTGGCTGAGTGTAGATTTATTCATACAACTACCAACGAAATTACAGATCGGGCTTTTAAGCACGAAACATGGCCCTATTTTTGGAAACAGACTTAAGTTGTTTTTTGGAAACACAATTTACAAAGTTAACTACAGAAATGGAAGAATATGAGCTAGGCAGTAATTGGGCTTTGTTAGCAGTGTAAGGAGTGCGATTGAAAATAAATAAGTACAATCCCTTGCGTGGTAGCACATTTATTCCATTACCAGCAGAAAAACTGGTTAAAACGGATGCTGAACGCGTTAGTAAATACAAGGACCTGTAAAACAAGTATGATTTTTCAGTAATATCATTTCCTACATCACTAGCTGACATTCCCAAATTTGAAAAAGCCAACAACATATCCATCAATGTATTTGGACTGGAACAAGACAACAAACTGTTCCCTATAAAGGTTGTGGATCAAGAGCTACAAGACCATCGCGACCTCCTTCTGCTAAGTTCATCATCCGGACAGAACCACTACGTCTTTATCAAAGATTTTGATAAACTATTAGGACATCAGATTACTCACCATGGACATAGGATATATACGTGTAAACGGTGTTTTACTCACTTCGATAATCGATATGGTCAACAAGGAATGGAAAAATTGAATGAACATAGAGCTTTGTGTGTCCTGCATGACATTGCTAGGGTTGAAATGCCCTTTAAAAACTCAATTGTTAAATTTTTAAACGTGGAAAAAATGCTGAGAATACCTTACGTTATCTATGCTGATTTTGAAAGTATACTGTCACCCTATCAAACATGTTTACCCAATCCTGAAGCAAGTTATACACTGCCATACCAGAGTCATGTTCCTATGAGCTTTGGTATATACGTTAAACCCTCACCTGCTGTGGAACACATAAAGACAAACCTTCCAAGCCAACCTCTTATTTATCGTGGACCTGACGCTGCAGAAAAGTTTATGGACTGTTTGATTTCAATAGCTAATGAAATTGATCGCCTTTACAGCTTAAATGTTCCAAAGGCTTTAACTGAGGATCAAAAAGCAGAGTTCCCATGTTCTGAAACCTGTTATTTGCGTCAAAAACCTTTTACCAAAGAGGACTGGAAAGTTCTAGACCACTGCCATATTACAGGGGAATACTGTGGAAGTGCTCACATTAACTGTAATTTGAGGTGTAAAACACGTAACCCCGTTCCTGTGTTTCTACTTAATATGAGTGGCTACGACGCAAATTTCATTGTAAAGCAATTGGGATGTACTACTGAGAGAGTGGATGTTATTTCTTACTCCAAAAAAGGTACATTTCCTTTACCAAATATGTAGGAAATATTAAGCTTAGATTTGTGGACACGTTTCGGTTAATGCCGAGTAGTTTGGAAAACTTAGTTTCCAACTTAACGTCATACCTTGAAACAGACAAGTACTTTTTAAAAGAAAATGCTATGCTCATGACTCGTAAAGGAGTATTTTGTTATGACTACATTGACTCATGGGAAAAGTTAAATGAAACGTGTTTACCTCGTAATGAGACATTCTTTAGCAAATTAAGTCAAGAAAATATTAGTCATGAAGACTATGAACATGCCAAAAATGTCTGAAAAAGGTCAACATTAAAACTCTAGGGGAATATAGTGACTTCTACCTAACTTCAGATGTACTCCTCCTTGCAGACAGCTTTGAAACGTTTAGAAACAAAACACTAGAAACACACCGAGTTGATGCTGCACACTTTTTACTTCGCTTGGTTTATGTTTCGAGGCAATGCTCCTTGGCGCAGGAACTGAACTGGAATTGCTACAGTATTACGATCAGATTCTTTTAATCGAGTCTGGAATACGTGGAGGCATATGCTAAGTGTCTCATCGGTATGCTGAAGCTAACAATAAATACATGGAAACCTATGATTCTGAGAAACCATCGCAGTTTATTACCTATGATGATTCCAACAACCAATGAGGGTGTGCTATGTGCCACTCCCTTCTTTATGGTGGATTTCAGTGGGTTTCGCCAGATACTGTTGATCTAGAAAAACTAAAGAAAGACGATCCTGTGGGATACATTCTAGACGTTGATGTTGATTACCCATCTGACCTTCATGATCTACACAACGATTTACCTTTCCTACCAGAGTGTACACAACCTAGCGATTCGTCTCTGAAAAAACTAATTCCTCACCTTGGAAATCGAAGGCGATATGCTGTTCACTATATGACATTAAAACAGGCTTTTGATCATTTAATAAAATTGATAAAAGTTCATCGTGTGTTAAAGTTTAAGCAAAGACCTTGGTTAAAGGCATACGTTGATTTTAATAACAACCTTCGAAAACAAGCCAAAAATGATTTTGAGAAAAATCTGTGCAAATTATTCGACAATGCCATTTTTGGAAAAAACAATGGGAAATATCAGTAAAAGAATAGACATACGTCTTGTGACTGACATCAAAAAGGCGGAAAAGCTAATATCAAAGCCGACATTTATTGACAGAACAATTTATGGTCCTAAATAGCTGCTTTCCACATGGCTAAACGTAACATTGTATTCAATAAGCCTATATATATTGAAATGTGTATACTGGATATTTCAAAAACTCTAATGTATTCCCACCACTATGATGTCCTACTACCCTATTATGGAATGAACAATCTTAAACTCATGTATATGGATACCGACTCGTTCATTTATTTGGTTAACACCCCAGATGCATATCAAGACAAGTTGGATTTCCTAGAACACTTGGACACATCAGATTATCCTACTAATCACATATGTTACTCTACATAAAGCAAGAAAACGTTGGGGAAATTTAAAGACGAGGCTTGTGGACAAATTATCAAAGCATTTGTTGGACTTAGAGCTAAAATGTACGCTTTAGACATAAATGGTAAGGAAATCAAAAAGATTAAAGGTATTAACAGAGGTGTTTTCAAAAATTGTATAAGCTTTCAAGATTATAAGGATTGTGTCATGAAAAACAATGTAAAAAGAATACCAATGAACATTATCATTTCTAGACAACATGACATATCATCTATAAGACTAAACAAAATTTCTTTGTTTCCTGGTGATGATAAAAGAGTGATTGATGCTGATGGTATAGGTACACATACCTATGGTCATTGTGGAGGGATAGGGAGGCATAAAACTGACAACACGCACTAGTCACTATTCTAAAAATCTTCAGCCTTTTATTACATATCACAGAATAAAAGGGTAACAATATAAAGAGCATGAGCGACAGATAAAACACTTAGACACTGCAGTCCAACAGAATGTTAATGGCTATGGAGCTTAGGAGGTGGCACCATCTGTGGCCAAGTTGGAAGTCAATTCCCAACATCCTCCCCACCCTGGTCTACCTCTAGAGGTACGACCAGCTGATCGGGTCGGGCCAGCTGTTTTCCATCTGCTGTGGAAAGGATTACAGTCCTTACAATCCCGTCCCTTCCAGTACGCAGCTCGTGGATCCGGACCTTTCTCCAGAGATGTCTCGGCTGAAGGTCACTTTGAAGGAGCGCGACGTCGCCTACCCTAAGCGTGGAGTTCTTCTTGGGCTGCTGGACTTGATGGAAGCTCTGCAGCAACAGTAGGTACTCCTTACTCCAGCACTTCCAGAAGTCGTCTGCCAGTTGTTGACGCAGTCGGAATTCTGGAAAAGGAACTCCCGTTGGTGGTTCAGGCCCAGATGGAACTGTAGTGAGTTTCTCTCCCACAAGGAAGTGCACGGGAGTCAACACATCGCCGGTGTCTCCATTGCGAGTCAAGGGTCTAGAGTTCAGTGCGGCTTCGATGCTGACCAGTACTGTTTGAAGTCCTTCTTCGTCGATGCTGGAGCGTCAAAGTACCTTCCGTAGGCACCGCTTCGTCGATCCAACCATCCTCTCCCACCATCCTCCCCACCAAGCCGCGCGTAGGGCGATGAATTTCCAAGTTACTCCGTCCTCGGAGAGGTAGCGGTGAGTCTTCGCCGCAGACAGTGAAGCCCAAATGCCACTCAGTTCCTTGTTAGCCGCGTGAAAGGTCTGGGCGTTGTCCGAATAAATAGTGTGTGGCAGACCACGCCTACCGACGAATCTCTGTAGTGCTTGCATGAATCTGTCGGCGCTTATATCACCACTCAACTCCAAATGTAGGGCCCGTGCAGTGGCACACGTAAAGAGGGTGATGTAACACTTTTTGGCTGATGTTCCTGCCCTGACGTACAGCGGGCCCGCGAAGTCGATACCTGTGACAGCGAATGGCTTGCTTGGGGTCACTCGTTGTGAGGGCAGTGGCGCCTCTATTGCCTGGCCGCCAACATTTTTTACCATCTTGCAGGGTAAACAGTGGTGAAGGACGTCTTTGATGGCACGGCGAGCACCAAGGATCCAGTAGGTGCTTCGGAGGTCAGAGAGAACAATCTGTACTCCGAGATGATGGAGCCGTATGTGCTTGTCTCTTATTAGCAGTTGTGTGAAGTGATGTCGTCCTTCCATGATGATTGGATGCCGTTCACTCTCTGAAACCGCAGCATATTGTAGGCGTCCACCGAGGCGAAGTATGCCATTGTGGAGAAATGGATTGAAACATTTGATCTTCGATTTCTCAGGCACAGGGGTCTTCCGTTCGAGGGCTGCAATTTCGGCAGGGAAACATTCCATTTGCACTGCCTTTATCCAATAGCGGAGGGCTCCATTTATGTCATCTGCTGTCAGTTCCCCCGTTGGTTGGTCCTCATGTCTAAGTAGGCGTACGAAGTGAAGAACCCATGCGGTTACACGAAGAAGTTTGATATAGGAGCTGTATCTGGTAGCTTCAATTACTGGGTCTGGTGATTCAATTTGGAGCACATCCTGAGCGGGAGTTCTTGCTTCAGGGAGGGGCGTAGAGATGGGTGAGCTCTGTGGCCAATGGCATCGGTCGAGAGATAGCCATGATGGTCCTCTCCACCAGGCCTGCAGAGTTTTGATCTTCTCTGCCGTCAATCCTCGTGACAAGTGATCTGCTGGATTGTCCTTGCCTGGACAATGTCTCCACTGTGACGGAGTGGTAGAGGATTGAATCTCGGTCACGCGGTTGCAGACGAACGTCTTCCAACGACTCGGATCATTCTGAATACATCCTAGGGTTACTCTTGAGTCCGTCCACAGGGTCCCTCTGCTTGTGTCGAAGGTCAGCGCCTTAGCGCAGTAATTCAAGAGTCGAACGCCTATCACCGCTGCTAGCAACTCTAAACGTGGTAGTGTCACCTTCTTGACTGGCGCAAGTCTACTTTTACTGCACAACAAGTGGGCAGATGTGGTGCCATTGCAGAGAGATCGTATATACAAAACAGCTCCATACGCTCGCTCTGAAGCGTCGCAGAACACATGGACATCTGTGATGTCGCGTTCGGGCATTCCTGCCCATCTTGGGACGGTGATCTGCGAGAGTTGGGGGAGACTTGAGGTCCAGCTGTGCCAGCGACTGGCAAGGTCCTGCGGTAGGAGTTCATCCCATGTTAGTCCTCTATGCCATGTGTCCTGAAATAGGATTTTCCCCAGTATTGATACCGGCGTCATTAAACCCAATGGGTCGTAGAAACTAGCAGTCGCTTGGAGCAGGTGTCGTTTCGTAGCGGGGCGGTCCTTCAGTCTCGTTGTGATTTCTGTAACATCTATAGTGAGCGAGTCTGTTACTGTGTTCCATGGAACGCCAAGAACGTGTGTTTCCGTGGTGATCTCTCTTCCTTCGGCCTTCCATATCTGGATCAGCTGTTGGGAACTCGTGGCCCATTTCGACATGAGTAGACTTATCTTCTTCATGAGAGAGGTGAGTTCATAGTAAATTGCGATCGCTTCATTTTCTCCTCGGGCACCTGCGATAATGTCGTCCATGAATGTGTTTTCATCTATGAGTGAAGCCGCGGAAGGAAACTGGAATCTGTTTCTAGTGGCTAGTTCTCTCAGCGTAGCTGAAAGGAGAAATGGGCTGCAAGTCAGTCCGAATGGGAGTCTTGTGAAGCGGAAAATCGCTCTCTCATTGGAAGCCACTTGAGCTCCACTCTCATCTTCGACAACACGGTACCACAGGAATCTGGTCAAGTCCCTATCCTCTTCGTGAAGGGACAACTGAAGAAACGCTTGGCTGATGTCTCCTATCACACCGTACGGGAATGAACGGAACCGCAACAATACTGCAAACAGTTCGGGGAGTAGGTTGGGTCCCATTTCCAGGGTCTCGTTGAGTGGGCGCGCGTTTTCTTCGTGTGACGATGCGTCGAAGACTATACGCCATTTAATGGTTCCATGTTTCTCTTTCTTTACTAAGTGATGAGGAAGATAAAACTCATCCGTACGGGTCTCCTTTGGCGCTAGTTCCACGTGACCTTTCCTTATGTAGTCCATCATGTGGTTCGTATATGTTTGTTTCAGGGCTTCGTTCTTCCGGAATCGGGTTTCCAGTGATTGGAATCGATTTTCTGCAACGTGATAGTTGTTGGCAAGTTCCATAGTTTCCTTGCGTGGCAATCGTACGACTCTTCTTTGGTCCTCAATACAGTAAGATGCGTGAAATTGTGTTAGAAGTGAGGTGTCTTTAGCGCTCATTGCTCGGTCATGTTCATGATGATGATGATAATTGTTGTTTTAAGGGGCCTAACATCGAGGTTATCGGTAATCCCAACGGACTCCAGATCCCAAAAACGTCGAAGAGAGTCGTCACAGGGCATGGAGTGACATGCATCGATGAAGTTTACAACCGTGTTAGTAGCTGATACACCTGAGCGGTTTCCGGTGAATATCCATCCAAATTTAGATGGAATTAACACAACTGACGAGGAGAGTCGTATCGGGGCAGAGTCACTGACGATTGTCCAATACTGATCTCCTCCGATTAACAGCTCGATTGGAAGGTCAGCTGAATCATCTGTAGGGTCAGCCAATTGCAGTTTCCGCGTTTGTCCGGTCATCGTGATATCTCGTGGTACTGCTGGGTGGTGAGAAAAGGAGTGGGTGGTTTCAAATGCCGTCAAGGTCACTTGGGAACTGTCCCAAAATCCTCTCGTCTTCAGGCGAACCAACCTACGTGAATGTGATGTGTTGGATGGTGTTTCAAACGTGTGGACCTTTAATGATGCGTCTCCAATGACTTCCAGACCCAGTTCATCGACCAAAGAACTTTTGACGAAACTGGATTGACTACCTCCGCCGAGAACGCACCTCGTCAGCTTACTCGAACCCGTTGGTCTCGAGATCCATATTCTAGCAGTCTGGAGATAGGTAAATCCCGGAGTAGTGACGTTTATTTTACCAACGGTGGTTGTTTCTGTGCAATTCGCGACAGGGGAATGATTTAAGTTGTTGCAAATCGCTCTATGGTGACCTTTTCCACACTGGGAACACGAAGCTCTTCCTTTCCTGCTACAGTCCTTTGTGTGATGGCCTCGTTTAAGACAGAGGAAACAACGCGATGATTGTTTCAATTTCTGAGTTCGAGCGTCAGTCCCGGTTACCTTAGTACAATCTTGAGCCCAGTGTCCTCTTCACTCACAAAAGACGCAAAATGGCTGTGGTCTTTCCTTCTCTCTCTTCTTCCCTTTTTTCGCGTGAGCGCAAATCTGGAACGCCGCTGTTGCTGGGACAGAAGCCGGGTGGTGATAGATAGAAGCCGGGTGCTGATAAGATTCCCCCCGAATCTTTTGACTAATGAGGGCACCTTCAACCTCTTCGTTCAAAAACCACATGAGTTTGATGACGTCACCTTCACTAACGTTGTCTCTCCGCGTGTGGATGATCCAACGTCGACAGATATCGTCTGGGAACGCTCTTAGAATCTTGGGGGCTAGCACGCGACCGCAGTTGGAAAAATTTTCTCCCAGAGCCTGCAGTGCTTGAATCCGTCGGTTGCACTCAACGTAAGTGTGATTTAGGGACTCGGGGGTGGCGGAGTGTATCGGCGGTATGTTTTCCAGATAGTCTAAGTGCGCCTGGATAATTCTATTTTCATCTCCGCACTTGGAAATGAGAATTTTCTTTGTGGCATTATAAGTGCCAGCTGTGATGGCAATACCGTCGACGAGATGCTTGGGTTCCCCTTCTAAGTAACCTCTCAGGAAGACGTGTTTGTTGACCTGCGATACTGTAGGATTCTGGTCAATGCAAGTAGTGAACTGCTACCAAAAGCGAGACCATTCTTCTATATCTCCCGTGAAGGGGCTAAGTTTTATGGTGGGTAACTTAATTGGTTGTGACGTGGGCAATGCAGTGGGAGTGGACTAATTTGGGGTGACAGAGTAAAGCTTCTTGTCCGCTCCAATGGTAGCTTTCTGTATGGCGCGCTTTGCATTGTCAATATATTCGTCACATACAGTAATGTCAACATTGTATTCTGTGTCAGATAGTAGATCGTGAATAGCATCGTCCAGTTGGGTTAGGCTAGAGAGTGTTTCCTGTAGTCTGTCGCGGTGGAAAGTAAAGTCTTCTAGTGCTGCGTCTTCTGTAAGGCTGTTAATGGCTGTAATGAAGCGTGTGGCATTCGCCCTATCTCGTGTTCTTTTCCTTTTCAAATTGTGTAAGGTCGCTGCAGCAGCGATCTCTTGCTCAGTCGGCATTTTGGGTGCAATAAATCTTAAGCTTAACTAACCGGCCTCTCAGTCTAGACGTGACGCAGCGAGAGGAAGGGGGTGACCGGAGTATCTTTAAGAGCTGACAGATGGCGTGCTAGGTCCTTGGAAAATCTTAAAGACCATATTAATAGAGTGCGCGGTAATGTTGGTGTAGGCCTGTGCGCTCAGATCGTTAGTGTTGCTGTAGGCCTGTGCGCTCAGATCGTGCGGAACCGAAAGGAACTACACATGCGTTGCAGGATCCAAAGTCCAGCGGTGGAAGATATTCTACTTATAGCTTAAAGGTACACTGCATTCCTTAATAGTTCATGAACAAAACTTCATGCAGACAATTCATAATACAGTTTCGATATGCGATATACTTTCGTATTAAATTTACTTATCTGAGAGTGCAGTGTAGGTTAATAGAGGCACCTCAGCATCTGACATGGTGTGGTGTTGTGGAGTATCCTTTTTTCCCTCGTCGTGGAACTTCCTGTAGTGTAGAAAGCTAGTCTCGTGTAGCTTCCTGTAGTATAGAAAGCTCGTCTGTAGATACTTCGTTGTAGAAATTAATCCGTTGTCTTCCCGAGTGTTTCGGCACCAAATGTGGAGGGATAGGGAGGCATAAAACTGACAACACGCACTAGTCACTATTCTAAAACTCTTCAGCCTTTTATTACATATCACATAATAAAAGGGTAACAATATAAAGAGCATGAGCGACAGATAAAACACTTAGACACTGCAGTCCATCATAATGTTATTGGCTATGGAGCTTGGCAGGTGGCACCATCTGTGGCCAAGTTGGAAGTCAATTCCCAAAAGTCATTACTCAATCATTAACCATGCTTAAAGAGTTAAGTTATGAATATCAACATCTTTTGCCTGGAACTAGCAAATACATAAAACAAAACAATTTAGGAAATAAAACAATAGCACTAAAAAAATAATTAAATATGGTATTCATAATCAAAAATAAATAAAATAGAAAACGAAATAAAAACAACTGTACAATTTATAACAAAAAAGAATATATATAAAATGTATTATGTGTAAATAGTGTACATGTATTTAAAATAAAACAATTTGTATGGACTCTGCTTGTACATTTTTAATTACTAGCAACCTCTCTCCACTCCTAATGCAAAATGAACATGTAAAACACAAATTGGAAAATCCATGTTTCCATATGGACAAAACAGAAAAAACATTAAACTGAAATTTTAAAAACTGTAAATGGGAATTTGGTAAATTGACAAATGTGTAAACAACAAATTGGAAAATCCATGTTTCTATATCATGAAATTGAAAAACTTTAAACTGACATTTTAAAAACTGTAAATGGGAAATTTTGAAATTGATAAATGTGTAAACAACAAAATGCAAAATCCATGTTTCCATATTATGAAATTGAAAAGCTTAAAACTGACATAAAAAACTGAAAATGGAAAATTGACAAATGTGCAAACAACAAAATGCAAAATCCGTGTTTCCATATTATGAAATTGAAAAACTTAAAACTGACATGTTAAAAAAACTGAAAATGGGAATTTGGAAAATTGACAAATGTGTAAAAAAAAAAAAAAAAAAAAAAAAAAAAAAAAAACCCGGTTGGGGTAGTGATCATGTCGTACAGTAGCCTATAAGACTAGCATAAGGATAGTTGCATGTGCCCTTATATACATTGTGTATGTGCATTAGCCTTTGGATTAGCTTAAGTTAGGTTTGGTGAGGTTAGGTATGTGACCTTGTAGTTTACTCTTTTCGGAAAATGTAAAATGTTAAACATAAAATCAAAAAATCATAAATTTAAAATGTAAAATCTAAAAAAACTAAAATCTAAAATACAAAAAAATCAAAAATGTAAAATGTAAAATCTAAAAAATGTAAAATGAAAAACTCAAAAATCTAAAATGTTAAAATGTAAAATCTAAAATCTTTAAATGAGGTTTCTGTGGGTTAGGTTATGTTAGGGTAGGTTAGGTTAAAACTAGATCTGGGATTTTAGGCTCTAAAAAGTTAGTTTTAGGCGCCTAAAATAGGCTTTTAAAACAAGTAAATAGGCTTTTAAAAGAGAAATTAGGCACTTAAAATATGTTTTCAAAATGTGTGGATAGGCAGGAAATAGACTTTAAAATATTACAATATACACTTAAACTGTAACGTGATACTTTATTTCTTTAACAAACGTGGTATCCCTATTCTTAACCGAAATAACTGCAAAATTAAGACAGAATAAAAAAGGCATTTATGAAAAACAATATAAAAAGTAATGTGTCAAAAAATGTTTTGGATTATATGATATATCATTATCAGTACTGATCTAAAACCTTAATACTAAAATCACTGTACACAATTACAGCACTGTAGGCATCCAATAACGGTGGAAACGCGAATGGAGTATGTGTTTATTTATTTGTGAGGAACATTCCTACAGTACTTTCATTCGTAGTTTGCTTTACAGTACATAACAATAATCTTCTCCAAATTTTCCACAGTCAGGCTGTGTCTTTTGTCTGTTAAAATCATTTTGAAACCAGAAAAAGAGCGCTCCACACTCACAGATGTTAGAGGGGCATAGGAAAATTTACCTACATTTTTCAATTCAATTTCACTTGGTAAGTCTACCTTTTCCCCATCCATTACCTGATGTACCCTTTTCAGCATTGAATAACCTGGGTTCTTCAGCAGTACACTAGACCACTTGTCTCTTATTTTATCTCCTACCTTGCCCCTAGCACTTTGCATGCTATTCTCAGCTTCTTCAATTACAGAAAATTGCTGTTTGAGACTGTTTCCTTTTTCCTCCATTTTTGTAATGGTGACTGGAAGAAATGAAAAATTTGCCTGAATATACGCAATGTCTCTCTGAACACTAGAACAATCATTTAACAGTTCTTTGACAGACGACACACATGCAGAGTTGTCCGTTAAAGGCACATTGTCTATCACAGTCATGATTTCCTCAAGATGTTCTGCATAATACAGGGCAGCTTCCATTCAGGAACCCCAACGGGTGATGATTGGCTGTGGTGGAAGGGGAATAGAGGGGAGTTTCTCTCGAAAGATGGCTATTCTTGATGGAGCCTTACAGAACATTTTCTTCATTGTTGAAATGAGAGTATTCACTGCAGGAAACTCGGCCCTAACTGTTTCTGTGAGTCTATGCAAGGCATGGGCCATGCAAGTAACATGAATTAAAGAAGGATAGAAAGTTTTGAGGAGAGGTGCAGTGGCAATCATGTAGGAAGCAGCATCGGAGACAAGGAGAAGGACTTGAGAATCATCAACACCCCCAGGATACAACAATTGCAACCCCTTGTTGATGAAGTATGCAATGCTTCGACTATTGACTTTCTCTAGCTGTTTAGAGCAAAGAAGGTGAGCGGTAGATGCCTGATTGGTTTCCAGTTTTCCTACTATAAGGTTAGCAATGTACCTGCCCACAGAGTCGGTGGTTTCGTCCACACACAACCATATGCAAGACTCCCCAATATCCTCCCTGATTGACAAAATGACCTCATTGTAACAAATATCTAAGTAGTTTTTCTTTAATGTAGATGCTGATGGGATGTGCTGCTTGGTGTATTTCTGTAAAAAAATCTCTGAAAACCGGATTATGCACAGCATTCCAGGGGATATTTGCTGCAACTAGGGCTCTACACATATCAGCATAGAAACCATTATGAGTTGTAGGAGATATAGTTTGTGTGAGCAGAGTCTGTCTAATGTTACTTTTCATGGCTGCTTTCGCTTTGTGACTGGCACTATCTGCATGCTGCTGAAGGTGGCATTTTTAGCCTACTTTCGATTTTTGCAAAAAATGAAAGTAGACTTATGAGATCAACACAGGGCGAAAAAAGTGTGTCTGTCTGTGTGTGTGTATGTGTGTGTGTGAGTCTGTGTGTGTGTCTGTGTGTGTGTGTGTCTGTGTGTGTGTGAGTGTGTGTACTCTGAATGTCTGTCCCCCCCTATCAATTCGAACACGGTGAATGCGAATTGAACGAAATTTGGTACAAAGGTAGCACTAGCAAAGGACACCTCAGTGTCATGTTTTATATCGCCGCCATCTTGACGGAAACGTAATGGCGGCCTCACAAATGTTCAAAGCTTAAATCAAATTACGACTAACCTAATCATCCGATCTCTACCAAATTTTGCAACAACATACCTTTATGGGGGGAGCATCCTTTGACCAAACCAATAGGTCATCAGCGTAATAGTTTACGGATGGCGGCCATCTTTGTGTGAAAATCGATTCCCCCTATTAATTCGAACACGGTGCAACCGAATGGAACGAAATTTGGTACAGAGGTAGTACTAACAAAAGGCACCTCAGTGTCATGTTTTATATCGCCGCCATCTTGACGGAAACCTAATGGCGGCCACACAAATGTTCAAAGCTTAAATCAAATTACGATTAACCTAATCATCCGATCTCTACCAAATTTTGCAACAACATACCCTTATAAAGGAAGCATCCTTTGACCAAATGAATAGGTCATTAGCCTAATAGTTTGCGAATGGCGGCCATCTTTGTGTGAAAATCAATTTCCCCTATTAATTCAAACACGGTGAAACCGAATGGAACGAAATTTGGTACAGAGGTAGCACTAGCAAAGGGCATCTCAGTGACATGTTTTATATCGCCGCCATATTGACAGAAACGTAATGGCGGCCACACAATTGTTCAAAGCTTAAGTTAAATTACGACTAACATAACCATCCGATCTCTACCAAACTTTGCAACAACATACCTTTTCGGAGGGAGCATCCTTTGACCAATCTAATAGGTTATTAGCCTAATAGTTTGCGGATGGCGGCCATCTTTATGTCAAAATTGATTCCCCCTATTAATTCGAACACGGAGGAACCTAATGGAACGAAATTTGGTACAGAGGTAGCACTAGCAAAGGGCACCTCAGTGTCATGTTTTATATCGCCGCCGTCTTGACTGAAACGTAATGGCGGCCACACGAATGTTCAAAGCTTAAATCAAATTACGATTAACCTAATCATCCGATCTCTACCAAATTTTGCAACTACATACCTTTATGGAGGGAGCATCCTTTGACCAATCTAATAGGTCATTCGCCTAATAGTTTGCGGATGGCGGCCATCTTTGTGTCAGAATCGATTCCCCCTATTAATTCAAACACGGTGAAACAGAATGGAACGAAATTTGGTACAGAGATAGCACTAGCAAAGGGCATCTCGGTGTCATGATTAATATCGCCGCCATATTGACAGAAACGTAATAGCGGCCACACAAATGTTTAAAGCTTAAATCAAATTACGACTAACATAACCATTCGATCTCTACCAAACTTTGCAACAACATACCTTTGTGGAGGGAGCATCCTTTGACCAATCTAATAGGTCATTAGCCTAATAGTTTGCGGATGGCGGCCATCTTTATGTCAAAATTGATTCCCCCTATTAATTCGAACACGGTGGAACCGAATGAACGAAATTTGGTACAGAGGTAGCGCTAGCAAGAGGCACCTCAGTGTCATGTTTTATATCACCGCTATCTTGACGGAAACGTAATCGCGGCCACCCAAATGTTAAAAGCTAAAATGTAATTACGACCAACCTAATAATCTAGTCTCTACCAAATTTTGCAACACCATATCTTTATGTGGGAAACATATTCTGACCAAACTGCAAGAACATCAGCCCAATAGTTTGCAGATGGTGGCCAAGTATGTGTGCAAATCGATTCCTCCTATCAATTCAAACACGGCGAAACCGAATTGAACGAAATTTGGTACAGAGGTAGCACTAGCAAAGGGCACCTCATATTCATGTTTAATATCCCTAAAGCACGTTGTATTTCAACAAGCTACTACAACCAACATTCAATCATACTCCTTGAAAAGGACAAAGAGTTATAACAATACCCATGCATTTAGGAGAAAGTAGGCTATATGTTCTTTACTGAACATCTTGTTTCTCATGTGAAATCTAAAACACAATAAAGTGATGTCAATTAGAGACTAAGATGAGGAATAGAAAAGGTGAGCTATTGAATAAAATTTGTAATTTTGAACTATTTAAATTAAGCCATTATTACTCTAAAGTTAATTAAGAACAAGAACACTACAGTTAGGGCCTTGGCTTTCAATAACGGTTGCTGCCCAGCTCATGGCCTGCAGATATTGGGTGGCGTGTGGTCAGCACGATACATCCCTCAGCCGTATTGCCTTGCCTCCGTGACCCCTGCCCACCGTAGTTTCTCAATTGTCCTCACGATGCTGGGTCAACACCCTTCCAGACCTCATAGATTTCTATATTACTGCCGGTACTGGAAATCGAACCCAGGTCGCCTGGACTACTGTCGGCGCAGAAAGTATCTGCAGTCGAGTTTAAACGCTAATAAAATTTGAACCAGTCCACCAATCTAAAATGCAATCACTCCATCGTAAAGCTTGTTTTATTCTGCATTCTTTGCTGGTACATGCATATTTTTATTATGTTTCCTGTGAAAGTTATGTTAGGTGGAATGCAAAAAGTACCTATTTTCTTGCCCGTTTTTTTGTAAACAACAACTTTGTAGTACCGTTACATGAAAACGTACTGTTCGACTTTCATGAAATTTAGGTGGATTATGGAATGCACTATTATAAATATATTTATGAAGTTTAATTACTCTACACACGTTGGAAAAAAAGTTATTGTTTTTGTAAAAGACTGTCCGTTTGATACTGGGTGGTCTTCCGAAATCGAGACTGAGTTCATCAAAGGTCTGAAGGTTTTTGTTTCAAATCGTTGTATACCGAAAACTTATTTTTATTTGAAATCGAGCGACAGGCTCTCCGTTTTCATGTAATTAAACTACAAAGTTGTTGTTTACAAAAAACGGACAAGAAAATAGGTATTTTTTTGCATTCCACCTAATATATCTTTCACCAGAAACACAATAGAAATATGCATGTAACAGGAGATAACGCAGAATAAAACACGCTTTACGATGGTGTATTTATATTTTAGATTGGTGGATTGGTTCAAATTGTATTAGCGTTTAAACTCGACTGCACATACTTTCTGCGCCAACAGTAGGTCTCTACAATTAATTAGAGAAGCCAGTATCAAAACCTTAATTTTAGATTAATATGAAATTTAAGATATAGGCACATACCTGTTTATTGCAGTACTGGCAGAAAATAATCTTGCCATCAAAAGTCATCCCTGGAAATTGTACAAGCCATTGTTGTATAAGCGCACTCTTAGATGATTTCGTTTTAGGCACGGTGAACTATATTCACTTAAACAGATGTTCTTTCACTGGCGACTTGACACAGTATGTCGCTTCTTACTACCTGCTCCTTGATCTTCCTAGATAATCCTCCCCCTCACCCCGTCACTCGACACAGTACGTCCTTGACTACCTGCTCGTTGTTCTTCTGAGCTAATCCTCCACATCCACCCTTCACTCAGCATTCCTTTGGTGACAGTTGTCTGGGAAGAGCACATTTCTGTGAAAAACCCACCCTCTGCTGTTCTGCTCGTTCCAGGGATGTCCATTGTGTGATTGTAAAAATTACAGAAGTTGAATTTTATTTTAAATGTAGAAAATAGGCATTTTTAGGCACTAAAATAGTAAAATAGGCTCTAAAGGTCCAAATAGGCATTTTAGGGCACTATAAAACTCTATTAACGTAAGGGATTTATCATGAAACGTCAAGATATTTAAAAAAAATCATGTTATTTCGTAAGGAACGAAATAGGCATTTGCCTTAAAATCCCAGGTCTAGTTATAACTAAGTTTATTATTTGTGCTCTCCCATTTGCTCTTACTTTTTTGCTCCCACTTTTTTGCTCCCCACCTTTTTTCTCCCACATTTTGCTCCCACTTATTTATTCCCACTTTTTGCTCCCACGTTTTGCTCTGACTTTTTGCTCACACTTTTTGCTGTTACTTTTTGCTCCCATATTTGCTCCCACTTTGAAGTTAAGTTATGTTATGTTAGGTTAGGTTAGGTGAAGTTAGGTTAGGTTAGGTTAGGTGTGGTTAGGTTATAACTAAGTTTATTATTTGTGCACTCACATTTGCTCTCACTTTTTTTTGCTGACACTTTTTGCTCTCACTTTTTTTTTTGCTTGCACTTTGAAGTTAGGTTAGGTTAGGTTAGGTGAAGTTAGGTTAGGTTAGGTAAGGTAAGGCTAGGTTAGGTTAGGTTAGGTTAGGTTAGCATGCCATATGTGGAAGTGGTTGTGTGCAGTGACCATTTTGTGTATTAGCCCTGTGCTAAATAAATTAAGTATAAAATAAATAAAAAAATATAAGTTAATAACAAATAAATAATGATTTGAAAAGCCCGCCATTTAAGAGTGTGGTAGCGCGTGGCGGCCATGTTGCCCATTAGCCCCTGACCCAGCTATGACTGTCCCCTCCATAAGAATAACATAGAGTGGTTGCCCGCGGCGGCCATCTTGCCCATTAGCCCCTGCCCCAGCTTAGGCCTTTATATCCTACTCGTATACAAATGTTAATCCACTGGCATCTAATTTTTTCAATTGTTTCCATAACCAGAAGATGGCAGCTGTGCGAAATTTTAAAATCTCCTTGTTACTTCTTGGGTCCTAATCATGCGATTGAAGTTTGAATGCTACACGTACACAATAATC
This sequence comes from Meconema thalassinum, assembly GCA_946902985.2. Lineage (NCBI taxonomy): Eukaryota > Metazoa > Arthropoda > Insecta > Orthoptera > Tettigoniidae > Meconema > Meconema thalassinum. The sequence continues at coordinate 160,410,043 of OX336393.1, read as the reverse complement.
TTCATGTAACAGTACCTATCTCTAGGACCTACATATATAAAATCCAACATGGCGACCATCCTAAATATTTAGTCGGTTCTCAATATCTACGAATTTATTACAGCAATCAAACTGAAATTTTGTATGTTGATAGTGGTAATTAACATAAGTGTGATATATGAACATAGGCTGTATAGTTCTTCACGGAACTGCTTGTTTTTCTTGATATGTCCTTCCTTGAGACTTGTAAAATTTTCGTGTTGATGATTTTATTTCTAAATTGTTCTCTGACCTTAATATCGTCTTCAGGGATTTTATGTAATATCATGTCTTCATGTACGGTACTTCTTTTATCCAACTGGTCTTTAATTTACTTGCATTCACGGTATTATTATTATTATTATTATTATTACCTCGGGAGTAGAGGTTGACAGTGGTATGAAAGCAACTGGATTAGTGGGCAAATGGAAGTGGGTTAACATTCCGGATGTCGATGGAAAACTCAGTGAAAAATTTGCGGATGGTGCTAATTGTTTTATGGGGCCTAACATCTAGGTTATCGGCCCCTTACGGTTTGGGTGAGCATGGAAATGAACCTATAAGTAAATATAACTACAAACTTACAATTAAAAACTAACTACCGACTTACATACTAGAAGAGGAAATAGATAACAAAAGAAGAATAAGGGAAGTAAAAGACAGGGAAAGGAAATGCCTTCAATCCTGGAAGAATCAGGATTGAGAGACTTGGAATGAAGTAGAGCCACGTAAGGCGGACAGAAAAGGGAAAGAGGGTCCACTCCAAAAGACAATGTCAAATGGGAAAAAAGAGACCCAACTCAGGAATCCCTCGGGATCACCCACCCCCGAGTTCACCAATTGTGATCTCTTGGGGTGTATTACTATCCAGGGCGCTCAATAACTGGTGAGGCAACATTCACCCTGTCTCCTTCAGGGCCTTGGGTAGAAGACAGGAGATACCATGAAAAGGAGAAGAAGAGGTTTAACCCCTAAAAGAATGGGGGATGCGGATGAGAAAATATCAGACAATGGCAAATTAAGGTGGGGAATCGAAAGACTCCCTAGACCTCGGATACCCTACTCTCGTCGGTGTCGGAAGAGAAATAAGTTGACCAATGGAGGTCGACAGGAAAGAAGACAGAGAGGAGCCAGCACAAGTATGTGGAATGAATATCGGACTCCGCTGGGATTCCGTGGTCGCCAACCCATGTCCCACTAGTTGTGAGCCCCTGGAGGAGGTGGGAAATATTTTAGATAAGAGAATGAACGTGAGAGGTCTCAGAATAATTTTTTTGGCACTCAAAGATGTTCGGAGTTTTAAATTTAAAACATGAGTGAATTACAAGGGATGAGATACTGTAGCACCCCCCTTGGGTGTGTACGCGACTGTCAGACGTTAGCTTAGGGAATGCCACCGTCACTCACCTCAACAGACAGGCTCCCCAAAGTGCTTTGGCTGCCTCATTACAGCCCGTGACACAACTACCAGCAGGGTAGAAGAAATACTCCTTCAAGCTGAAAACTGACGACATTGTGTTCAGACATTTCAGAGTTGCCAGGTTTGCCAACCGTCTGTTAGTGCTTCCAAGACTTTTGAGTCGTAGACTCAATATCTTAGAATGTATGCATGGAACCAACTTCTGTCAGGCTAAAATGTTTTAACATATAGTAGGCCTACTTGTATTTAGAGCAAATATTGAATGTCTGTGCTATCAACACAATCTGAGCTCGTTTATAGGGGGTAATGTTTAACAACATGTGACTCCCATACCAGTTAATTGATTTCCATCAACGTTTCTATATGTAATGTAAAGGGGTATAACTAGTGATGGACGAAGCAAAGAGGATATAAAAAGACGGTTGGTTCAGGCAAGGAAAGCATTTCTACGGAAAAGAAATGTGTTGACATCAAATATAGATGATGGTGTTTGAAGCCATTTTGCAGTGTTGCTTCAGTAATCGAAATTTAATGCTTTTCAGTCGGTCAACACGATTTTACCCAATTGTAACTTAATTGTAATGGGTGGTAGCCTTAACCTGAAAGAAAATTACATGAACTTAACACATACAATTGAATGACCAGTTTTGATCGTTGACCGAATAAAAAGCATTAAGTTTCGATCACATACAGACTTAGGTATTGAAAAGTCACTTTTGAAAGCCTTTGTCTGGAGCGTGACATTCTATGAAAGTGGAACTTAGACTGTTGGTGCATCATAAAAGAGGAGAACAGAAGCATTTGGAATGCGGTGTTACTGGAAAATGATGGTCTGTTAGGTAAATAGAGTAACAAGTGAAAAGGTATTAAGACGAGTGGGTGATGAGAGATGTTTCTTGTGACTGCTAATGAAGAGAAGAGATAGGTTAGTAGGACACATGCTAAGACACCCAGAAATAACAAACTTAGTTATGGAAGGAAGGGTCGAGGATAAGAACTGTAGGGGTAGAATATATAGGATATAGGATGTGGTAACTATGTAGAGATGAATCGATTAGCTCAGGACCAGGGAGGCATGGAAATCTGCATCAAGCCAGTCAAAAGACTGGAGACTCAAACTTAATATCTAATAACGGTCTTTGGAAGTTTGAGCACTAGACTCGCAATATTTTAGAGTTGATGCAAGGAACCCATTTTATACATAGCGCACTAATGCTCAAGGTATACCTAAAATTCTATAGCCTGCACAATTGATGTTAGTTAATTCTGGAGACAATGCTAATGTTCATAAAGAGTGAATACGAGGTGTTGAATCTTAAATTTTGAGAAAAGTAGGCTCTATATTTCTTCACAGAACTTTTTGTTGGAAACTGTGAAATGCAAGCTGAAGATGAATAAAATTAACATCAATAACTCATGTCTGTTCCCGTATGACGTTCACCGGTTTAGTATAAACAGGTTAAAATTTCCGCAATACTCTTATTGCGTGGTGTGTGGTCATTCATGGAACATGTTTCGAGGCCTACTTTTTAGTTTTGGCCTCTTCATCAGCCGATATGTCAGAGAAACGATACAAGAATATTTTTTTGGCGTAGCACTTAATATTCCTTTAAAATTGAAACTTGTATGGTGCACCATAAAGAGAGATTGAAACATTTTACGCCTAATATGAGTTATGTCAAGAGTCTTATGAACTAGGCATATAAACACTTTCAATGGACGCCTCACGGTGGTCTTTAGATGTTATTGAAGACACAAATGTATGGTACCGGTTCAGTACGACCCAACAGTTCAGAACACTAATGCTCAAGTATTGATCGGGTGGAACCTTTAACCTGTTTATACTAATTAGTTTATCAATACGGAACCAGAATGAACCTTTTAAGTTCTAAAAGTTCACCGGTTAGTCGAGCAACGGTGTGAGTGTAACGTGTCAACGCTCATACTCATACTTAATCACTATCACACTGTTATGTCCAACTGTAATCCAGCAATTACTTTTCACTTTTATTTCGTGAGATGAACGTGTGAAATGTTTTCCAGAAACGTTTATTGAATTATATTTACGTTTATTTGGTGTGTAGGCATTTTTATTTTCTATACATATTATATGTGAATAGGTCATTTTAAATTGCGAAAATATACTGCATAGTCGAAATATTTGATTAATTATATCATTATTATTAGGTCTGTCCAAGCGAAACTCATACTTGGAACCAAGGAGATCGAGCGTGTTTGACACTTTAAGTACCTTGGGTGCAATCTGAAAGAACAATGGAAACTCAGTCAAGTGATCAAGGCAAGAATTGAGCATGCAAGAACAACCTTCATTAAAATGAAAATACTCCTCAGTAACCGCAGCCTAAGTCTAGTTCTCTTAGGGGGGGGGGGGGGGGGTATGTGCTTCCCATACTAATATATGGACTGGAAGGATGGACTTTAACCCAGGTGCTGTGTAAGAAGCTGGAAGTCTTCGAGATGTGGATGTATCGGCGGATGTTACGTATCTCGTGGACCGAAAGAAGCGGAAACTAGAATATTTAGGACACGTGATGCGGAATGAAAAATTTAGGATTCTGCAGTTGGTGATTTATGGGAAGATCTCAGGACAGCGGAGACCTGGCTGTAGGAAAATCTCTTGGCTGAAGAACCTCAGAGACTAGTGTGAACACAATACCCTTTTCCGTGTAGCAGACTCGAAGACTAGAATAGCCATGATGACTGCCAACCGTCCATAGAAGACGGTAAGGCAAGAAGAAGAAGAAGAAGAAGAAGATATCATCAAGCATTATATTTGTAAGTTTTGTCATATTTCGAACTCCTCTTTAGTTCCAAAGTGACGTAAATCCAAGACCCCCTTGCCCTACACTTTTTAATGGTATTATTTGTTTTAGGATTCTAGCCACCATCACCAGCAGATTTTTTTGAAGTGATCTAGCTCCATAGAGAAAATGAAGTCTCCATCTTATTAGCAATTCATGTATCAAAATATTGTGATTCCTGAAATATTGTCTTTCTTGGAGATGCATTACTTTGGAAATAAACCCTTCAACTAATCGTTACGAGACACGTATTTAATGCCTCTCGGCAACCGACATTATTATCCTCTTGAAAACATGTCGCTAAGTTACATCAACAATTTACGAAGCACTTTACATGGTGATAGTTTTAATATAATGGGCTGGTTAATGAGATTAATATTTGACGCGAGGCGAGTGTGGGTTAATGTGCTGTGAAGTGCCGTCTGGCGTTAAACACGGCAGTGTCTCCTACCGCCAACCCGTCTGGGCTCTTCAGGCATGGAGAGCAAGCGTGCATGAACACAGCTTTAATGAACTTTTTGTGTTTTAACAGCATAACTACGTTGTGTATTCTGGTGATTATTAACCACACGAAATAACGAATTCGTTCTCAAACGATTGGCAAACGTTGGGACTTGATAGAGCCTTTCTAACCAACCAAATATAATCTAAAAATTTGGCTACACACTACCAATTGTAGTGGTAGGTCCTTTTACTTCTCCTCCGAAGGAAGGCAAACTGAAGGACTTTAACGCTCTTCGGCCGGATTTGAACCCGCGATCTCGGGCATAGCAGTTCAGCATGCTACCGACAACGCCACTGTAGCTGGTTAAAATAACATGATATGAGACAAGGTTTGACACGTTAAAATCCCTTTTAAGGAATAACAGTCTTTTTGATGGAACTTATTAGAACATTAAAAACATTATACATGTCGCCTCCGTAGCGTAGCGGTCAGCATGGTTAGCTGCCACCCCGGAGGTCCTGGGTTCGATTCCCGGCTCTGCCACGAAATTTGAAAAGTGGTATGAGGACTGGAACGGGGTCTACTCAGCCTCGGGTGGCCCAAATGAGTAGAGGGGGTTCAATTCCCTTCCTCGAAGTAGTTTTCCGTGGTTTCCCACTTCGTCTTCGGGCAAATGCCGGGATGGTTCCTACTGTAAGGCCACGGTCGCCTCCTGCCCACTTCCTTGCCTAACCGTCCCACTCTTCCCATCCCTTCATCAGGCCCCCTGTTCGCTTTGCAGGTGAGGCCACCTGGGCGTAATGCTGGTCACACACCCCAGTTGTATCCCTGACTCAGTGTCTCAAGCTCCAGGACACTGCCCTCAGTGGTGGTAGAGGTGGGATCCCTCGCTTAGTCCGTGGGAAAAGCCAACCCTGGAGGGTAAAACGATAGCGAAAAACATTATACAGAATCTGTATTGACTTGAATCAATTTTATTCTTATTTTGTGGTAGAAAGAATTTCTTTGAACTGGTGAGCATTTGGCTGTCCTAATGAACGATTCGTTTGAATCTTAGAATGTGGTGTAACCGTTCATTCTCACTATACCGGGGTTGTGGTTGTTTTTTTTTCACAATGAGGGAGAGCAATTAAAAAGAAACATCTCTTCCATTTATCGTTATTACTACTGCCCCCATCGCCAGTGACCTGGCTGTCCTCCGGTTCGATAGAGTTCTCCGACGTTTTCTCTATCATATGTTTCTTTCTTTTTCTTCTCTTGGTCTGTCTCTTCTTATTCAGTATCATATTTTCCTTTCTTCTTCTTCTTCTTCTTCTTCTTCTTCTTCTTCCTTTAGTCTGATCCTTCACTCTCTTATCTTCCTTTACCTGACATCTCATCTTCTTCCTACTCCTTCTCTTTGCTTTCCAACTCATTCTTTTATCTATTCTCCTGGTCCTCTTTGTCTTCATTCTCAACCACTTCTCTCTTCTTCCTTTCCACATTTTCCACCTCTTCCTCGTCTGTCTTGTCTTACTCAACAGTTCCTTTCTCTTCTTCCACTTTGTTTTCTCGTGTTTCTTCTTCACCTTATCTTCTTCTAGTATGTTGTCTTCTCCATGGCTCACTCTTGCACGTTCATCATCATTAGCCTCTTTTTCTTGATTGCTACTGTCTTCATTACCAACCTCATCTGATTCACCTTTCTCTTCAGTTTCTTTCATTTCACCTTCTCCGTTATCCACTTCTCCTTTCTCTTGTACCTTTTCCTTTTTTTCACCAGCCTCCTTTACTTCAGTTTCTTCCATATCACCTGCTTTCTCACGCCCCCCAGATCGCTGATAATTTTCTTGCTTTCCTTCAAGTGAATCACTTATCTCATTCACTTCCTCCTATTTTATATTATCCTCCACTTCTTCCTCCTCTACAGCCACTTTCCAGGATTCCAACTCCATACCACTATTAAGTACAGACTTATGTTCTTGTACTTCTTTGCTTAACTCCTCAATCTTAGCATTGGTTGCTTCAGCCTGCTTCTTTACTGCTTCGTTTACGTACACCTTTACAGATTCTACCTGCTTACCTATAGATTCTATTTGCACTTTCATAGACTCTCCTTGCTGCCTAACTTCTCCTATTTCCTTACTCATACACTCTTTCACTGATCCTATTTCCGTACTTAAAGACTCTCTTACTAATCCTAAAGACTCTCTTACTGATCCTAAAGACGCTTCCATACCGGTGAATTTACTTAGTAGCATTTGGAGCAAACTAGTGTTAACATCTCCCATTCGTGCTCCACGTTGGTGCGTCATAATGTAACCGTTCATTTTCACTATACCGGGGTTGTGGTTGTTTTTTCACAATGAGGGGGAGCAATTAAAAAGAAATATCTCTTCCATTTATTCATTTAACACCGAGCATCAATAACACTTCACTTCTCGGGATCTTTTCACACAAAACCTTATCTAATTCCAAGACCAAAAACACAATAATCATCTCAATTCTTCCTACTCCTACGTTTATACAATCGCATATAATCTGACCTTTATTTTTAAACGGACAGATATTCTAATACAAAATCTAGCAGTATGGACTTTAACAAGAATAGACATAGATATATATAAAAACAAAACAGCATCGTAAATGGAAATATAAAAAGAATATACAAAACATCTAACTTCATAGGCAAGGCCACCTGCCATGCCACACCGAGATGCAAACTGCCCTCCCAGCAAGCGCCATTTTCCCAACCCAATCTCCTTGCAATCAGAATGGTTTCAATCGCCCCTCTATGTGATTCTCAAGTGAGAAGCACGTGAGGATCATATACATTAAAATACACAAATGAAAATAATACATTTTTCTCCTCCTGCCTCCACGCCTGTTTCGTCATCTGTAATTATTGCATCTCCCACGCCTTCCTCCTCGTCGTCTTCTACGAAGACTCCTGCCTCCCCGTCTCCTGTATTCCAAACCTCTCTTTTTCTTCTTCCTTTGGTCAGTAGTGGTGGTGGGATGTCGGCCAAGTGACCTCTGTGCGTTTGTGATAAGTCAATATTGGTGTTTGGGTTGACGTTATAAGCTGGTTGATATGGTATTTACTTCAATGTGGATACCAGAGGGACCTTAATGTTTGCTGGGACCTGCTCATGGTGTGATGGGCAGACTGCCTGACGGTTTCTTTCAAGAGAAGAGTCACAAGCAATGACAGGAAGATGATGGGTGATCAGTTTAGAAAATTAGAACAATACTCGCCCAAATCATCACCAAGAGGGGGTTACTCCCCTATCGTATCTCGTCCTGACACTACTGGAACTTTAAAAACGACTATTTCGTTGGGGAAGAACCCTTCCATCGTCCACAGTGGACCGTTCCATTTAATGAAGGAGCCCCCCGTCGAGAGTGAGCTGACGGGGGCCACAAACTTGATGGCCCACTATGGGCTCGAACATTCTTACAATAAGTTCAGCGGCAAGAAAGTGAGAGTCCCTGTCCTCGGTTCTCCCCAACCTACCCGGCATGATCGACACGCCAGGTCACCTGGACAATAGTTCTCTCCGTTCCGTCATTGAGAAACCGCCAATCGGAGGCAAGGAGCTACTTCCGCTGTCCAGCATGCAACTGGCCGGCTTTCGACTTCACCCAGGACTCTTGCCAGACCAATACCGGTGTACGAACCAGGCACCACAGAGGAAACACAAGAGCAAGCACAAGAAGCATAAACACAAGGAGGAGGACACCCCCAGTCACGAGACGCAGCTCACAGAGGTGGGGCAGGATTTGCACGAGAAGAAACACAAAAAAAGAGGACGGCACGAAGACGACAAGGGAAAATGAACGGTTACAGTGGTCCTTGCAACCCTTAATAGTACATTATGAAACGAGCCTCGTGTCTTAATTACCATTATAGACGAGTTGCATACGACTGTTTATGTTCGACGATAATTATAACTATTTGATGTTCGAACATAAATATTTATCAATATCTGTCAAGATTTCACCAGTTTTATGTACTGAACAGAGCGCATGGGACGCAGAGAATACCTTGTATTTGACCATGGCCTCCTGGTGCACCCCACTTTGACACTAGGCACGCAGTGAAATTGAAAATAGGAAGGCCGTGGAAGTCAGCTCAGGTGCGATGCTATCCTTACCTAATTGGTCACACAACAGTTTCTTGAGCTCTGATTGGTGGGAGAAACTGTCTCATAATGAAAACGTGTACTATAATGAGCATCATTATAGTACAATTTTCTGACATATAATATTTACATTTCGCCATGGTCGAACATAAAGGATCAATAGCATTACTTACACACCTCTTACATCAGCAATAACTTCCTGTTCTTCTTATTCTTTTTTCTTAAGGTGTCGTCTCCAAACGAGGGTTGACGATTCACATAGCTAGCTGTGATCTTGACATTTCTGCATGAAAGGCCTCTTCTGATGTGCAACAATGCTATCTTCGGATATCCTTCCGCGACAAGTTTCTACGTCTTCCAATAGACCATTTTCCATGAATTTTCCCTTCAATAATTAGTTGTAATAACTCGTATTTTTCGCCTCTCATGACATGTCCCAAGTATCTCGTTTTTCGTTGTTTTATTATAAGCAGTAGTTGTCTTTGCTTTTTCATCCGACGAAGGTCCTCGTTATTCGAAACTTTTAGTATCCATGATATACGTGGGATACGTCTGTACAGATACATTTTAAATACCTCAATTCGTTTCTCAGTATTTGGGTCAAAAGTCCAACTTTCACAAACATAAAAAAGGACAGAGAAAATGTACCAACGGATCATTCTGATTCTCAGTGGTAAGCTGAGGTCTGATCGCATGAAGAATTTTTTCATGTCGATGAATTGTTTCCGGGCCTGTTCAATTCTAGATTTTATCTCTCTCTTAGAGTAACATTGTCCAAAACAGTGCATAAGTATTTGAAGGAGGATACTTGCTCAACTGCTTGTCCTTTTATTGTGAGGTTTATTTGGATGTTCTTTTTAGAGAATACCATAGTCTTGATCTTGGAAGAGTTAATAAATAGTCCGGATTTCTCGCTACATTGAACTGGTTGGTTTATCATAGGATGAAGGTAGCTTATCTGCTATGACGACAGTGTCATCCGCATGTCTAATGTTGTTAATAACTTTTCCATTTATCATGATCTCTCCACAATCTGGGGGGTGGGCGGGGGTTGCGGTGGCACAGCGGTCAAGCCGTTGGCCTCTCACCAAGGTGGACCGGGTTCGGTTCCCGGTCAATGCATGTGAGATTTTCGAAGTGAAATGCCATGACCTGAGGTTAATATTCCACGTAAAACGGAGGTGCCGTGGCTCATGATCGCATGATTAACGGTCACGTAAAACTAAAAGCATCAGCTTCCTCCACAATCTTCCGCCAGTGCTTCCTTGAAGATTGTCTCAGAATAAATATTGAACAGAAGAGGGGATAATACACAACCTTGACGTACACCCTTTCTGATTGAAGTTGTTCCTGAAGTTCCTTGATCAGTTTTGACATATGCTGTCTGATTCCAGTATAGATTACTGATTATGCGTAGATCATTGCGGTCAATACTAGGTTGTTGCAGAATCGTGCTAACTTTTCATGTTTAACACAGTCAAATGCTTTTTTTGTAATCTACGAAACAAGCATGGACATCCACATTTATATCCCGGCCCCGCTGAGTCAATACATTTACGGAGAAAAGTGCCTCATGCGTCCCAAGGCCATTCCTGAAGCCAAATTGACTCTCATCCATGCAAGATTCACATTTCTTATTTGTTATGGAGTGTATGATCCGGAGGAAAATTTTGAGCACGTGGGACATCAAACTAATCATACGGTAGTCATCACAATGAGATGTGTTGAACTTCTTCGGCAGTGGGATGAACGTCGATTTTAGCCAATCGTATGGTATCTCTCCTGAGGTATAGATGTGATTAAATAACGTAGTTAAGATTCCTGTTCTATCATGACTTTAAGAACTTCGGCATAAACTCCATCTGGACCCGTGGCTTTAGCATTCTTCTGACGTTTTATAGCATGTGCAACTTCATTCTTAGTTATTGCAGGGCCAGTTTCATCATCTCTATCACATTTGAAGAGAGATTCAACGTCTTCCTCCCATCTTTTGAGCTTGTAATTTTTCAGAATCTGGCCATATCTTTTCCGCTGTAAACCACTGAGCTCTTTTACCTTTTTATGTAGATTGAAAATATCATGTTTCTCTTGAAGGATCTCAATTTCTCCTGAAATTTCTCTGCATTTGTCAAACATCCACATCTCGGGCTTCTCTGCACCTTCTGCGTATGGTTTTGTTCAATAGTTTGTACTGAATTTGATCTTTTGTTTTATGCTTCCTTCTTTCATCATTCATCAGTTCCCGAATTTCATCTGCCATCCAATTCTGCTTCCTTTTGTTGTTAATGTTATGTTATGTGAACTTCTGGGACTTCAATCATGCTGTCTTTGATGGAGTTCCAAGTGGATTCGACTCCTGTTGGATTTTGGTTTTATATTGTTTTCATTTTTTCTTCCAGAGCATTTCTCACACTGACTCTCACTTCCGGATACCCTAGTTTTTTGATATCGACACGTTTGGATGGTGGAGTATTTCTTGTAATTCTTCTAAATGGAAGCATTATAAAATACATTATTACTGGATTATGGTCACTATTAATATCAGCAACAGGATACGTTTTCACAGATATAACATATTTCTTCAGATGTTGTCCTACCAAAATGAAATCAATTTTATTCCTTATAATATTTTCAGCATCATTGGAGGGTGAAGTCCATGTGTATAGCCATCTACGAGGAAGCTTGAAGAATGTGTTAGAAATGAGCAAATCATTTTATGCACAAAACTGTACCAGCTTTTCTCCTCTCAAATTTCTTATTCCAAGACCGCATCTGCCCACTATATTATTTTTTGCACCAGATCTAATTTTTGCGTTAGTATCACCCAAGACCAGTGTTATCTCTCCCTTCTTGATGTGTTTCATTGCTTCTACTAAGGTGTTGTAGATGAAAGATTCCATTTCTTCGTTATCTTTATTTGCAGTTGTTGCAAGTAACTGAATTATGTTAATAATCTGGTGTGATGTTTGTAGCCTTAGTAGCATTATTTGTTCGCTAAGTGGAATAAAATCTAGAACTGAGTTTGCAATCATTGATGAGACAATCACAGCAACTCCATATCTGTGATTGGTGTCTGTTCCTCCAGAAAAGTACATATGCCCTTCCTTTGTATCCAGATAGGCCATCTTACCTCAATCCAAGGATGTCAATTTTCAATCTGCGTCTCTCTGCCTCCACGTTTGGCAGTTTTCCAGTCATATGTATACAGGGTACATTCCACGTAGCTACTCGAATTTTGTTTTTGTAGATTTTTATCTTTCCAGGATTGTCAGGTTTAATATCACTCACAGCAGTGTTCAAAGCATTCCCGTCCCGGAGATGGGATTGGGGGAATAGAAACTCCGGAATATTTTACATTGAGCATACCCATGCCATGTGAATTTATTAGGATATCTCTCATGACCTTTAATGCAGTGATTTACCGTTGCCTTCTGCATCCTAATGCCGTTGATTAAATTGGTTCCTCTGTCAGTGGGAATAATTTCTTGGCCCCAGAACAATAGAGGATTACATGACAGTTCCCCACACTGACACTTCCACACACTGCCCAAAATACTGACACTTCCCCACAGCCCTTGGACGCGGCTACCTATTTAATGACTTAGAAATAATCTCGACTGACAGTTCCACACTCATCTCCCCTAAGGTTATAGGCTTCAGGGATCGTCGTTATAGACATAATACTCCTTTGGAGTGAAGAAAAGCGCTCGGTCTACGTACTTCATTACTAACACGGTCTCGAAAATATCATTGAGATGTAGTGTAATTTCCATCTAAATAAAATAAATGCAGAGTCTGATTTCCATCACACTTTATCCAGGCTGTGGACTGGCAAAATAATAACAAAACCGATCATTTTGGTGTTGTTATCATTTTGGCGTTTTTAAAATCAGCTTTCTAGGCTTCGTCAGTTGCTTGGTATTTTTAGCCTACTTTCGATTTTTGCAAAAAATGAAAGTAGACTTATGAGATCAACACAGGGCGAAAAAAGTGTGTCTGTCTGTGTGTGTGTATGTGTGTGTGTGAGTCTGTGTGTGTGTGTATGTGTGTGTGTGAGTCTGTGTGTGTGTGTATGTGTGTGTGTGAGTCTGTGTGTGTGTGTGTGTCTGTGTGTGTGTGAGTGTGTGTACTCTGAATGTCTGTCCCCCCCCTATCAATTCGAACACGGTGAATGCAAATTGAACGAAATTTGGTACAAAGGTAGCACTAGCAAAGGACACCTCAGTGTCATGTTTTATATCGCCGCCATCTTTACTAAAACTGAATGGCGGCCACTCAAACGTTCAAAACGTAAAATCAAATAACGACTAACCAAATCATCCGATCTCTACCAAATTTGGTAACAACATACCTTCGTATAGGATGCGTCTTGTGACCAAATTACAAGGTCGTCCGCCATACCATTTCAGGATGGCGGCCGTGCGAATTATGCAAACTTTATAATCCATATCATGGGACCCACCAGTTCCGATTATCGAGCCGAGAATCGTTTTAACTGTTCTAAAGGAAGAGGCACGTTCGAAATTAAAAGTTTATTTTGTAATACTATAGTGCAGACGTGATTTTAAAAAGCTGAACTGATTCAGTAATAAGACAAGATGGCAGCGGATATCTTGTGCCGGACTTATATTTCACTAATTTGAGTATTGCATGCAATATAGCGTACTGATAAAAAATAAATAAACTTTGTATGAAATGCTTTATATATAAATAATATACTCCAGTAATTAAATCGTTTAGTATAAATCATTATTTGCTAACAAGTTCTATGTAAGTCATTTTAAATAGAGCGATATTCGTTGACACAATTAGCTCAGTGGTAGAGCGTTAGCCTATCGCACAAATGCCTATGGTTCAAACCCGATCAGAGCTGAGTTTTTTGCTTGAAATGTTATATGTTTATTGTTTTGTAATGACTCAGATGTTTTAAAATTAAGCGTTATATTGTGCACATTATGGTGTAAAATATATATTTAATTAAAACATAATTCGCCAGCAGATTTACTCGGGACATCTAGCTGCCAAAAAGGTAACTTCCAGATTTTATTGAAAAGTTTCTTCTTCTGGCCGCTAGAATGCACTCGCTCTGTTTGGATTATATTGTTCGATATTTCACCAATAGATGTCACGACTAGTCTACGTGTGGATCCATTGATTACTATACCATTATCATTCTATGCGCATCGAATTTGAAGAATGACAAGATGATACTACGATACATTTTAACTTTTTATTTTAAAGGGTTTGTAACAGCCTATTTTGCGTTACTTGAAAATGTTATTAAGCGTTATATTGTGCACATTATGGTGTAAAATATATATTTAATTAAAACATAATTCGCCAGCAGATTTACTCGAGACATCTAGCTGCCAAAAAGGTAACTTCCAGATTTTATTGAAAAGTTTCTTCTTCTGGCCGCTAGAATGCACTCGCTCTGTTAGGATTATATTATCGAAAATATCCACATAGTTTGTATACACACGTCTCTGTAGGGTCATGGAAAGATTTGTTAATTCAATTAGGGTTGTGAAAGCCATGCACAACCAGACGTGTAAAGACATGCCTCAACTCAAAGTTGGATGTTGCCCACGGCAGGTCGTAATAATAATAATAATAATGTTATTGGTTTTACATCCCTTTTAACTACTGCTGATTTTAGAGACACCGGGGTGCCGGAATTTTGGCCCGAAGGGGATCTTTAACGTGCCAGTAAATGTACTGACACGGCTCCCTCGCATTTGTGCACCCTCAAATGCCAGCTGACTGCGCCAGGATACGAACCTGCAACCTAGGGCCCAGCAAGCGAGAACGTTACCGCTGAGCCACGCCGCGAGTCCGGTCGATTATGTCTCCAGATCCATAACATTCTTGATATACTTCTTACTTTCTTTCTTTCTTTCTTTCTTTCTTTCTTTCTTCAATGATGGTAGCAGTTTTTATCTAGGTTGTGGCGTTTGGTAGAGGTAAATCGTTTCTAAGGTCTTCAACAAAGAATAGTTCTATTATACTCTTTGATAATAACAACGAGTTATAACTATACTCATACATTTAGGAGAAAGTAGGCTATATGTTCTTTACTGAACATCTTGTTTTCTTTTGTCATATTTGTTCAGCAGCAATATTAACCTACTCCATTTTCTGTGAATAGGCAACTGCCTTCAGAAAACTTTTTTTGTGGTCATTTTCGATCTTTTTCTAAATGTTCTCACTCCGTCCGTCCAGTTTGATATATCAGGGGAAGATCTTACGCTATACTTATACTTCAAAGGCTACTAGGGGGGGGGGGGAGCCTTTGGAAATTTCTCATTGTTAATGTTCTAGTACTTGTACTTGTACTCATAATAGCTGAAGAGTATTAAACATTTTTGCCTCAAACCTTATACAGTAGTTCAGTAGTTAAAGAATATAATACGTGATTCCAGAGATATTAAACGTGCTAAACAACAGTAGGCCACATTTCAACTTGATCGATTTCATAGTAGCCTTGGGGGAGGGGGAGATGTGTGTGGAAATGTCAGTCGAGATTATTTCTGAGTCATTAAACAGGTAGCCACGTCCAAGGGCTGTGTGGAAGTGTCAGTATTTTGGGCAGTGTGTGGAAGTGTCAGTGAGGGGAACTGTCCGGACACCCAATAGAGTGCCCTTGCCTATACTCGCTTATCCACTCTCAAAGAGACTGTTGGCACTTGCTATAGGGGATCTTCTTATACTGGAAGATTTTCGGTTTGTAAAGCAAAATCATAATAACTAGGACCGTAGGTCAATAAAAGATATCTACAGTAAAAGTAATACAAAATGTAGGGATCACCAGCTACTGCAAGGGAGAGGGGTGTACACATAACCTAAAATGGTAATCGTTGATTGCCAACTGTAAAGATCTGTCACGTCACACAAAGGTGTGGGTTGTCTTGGGCGTTATACAGTATAGGCCCGTGCGCTCTTTGTCATTGAAGACAAAGAACTACGAAATGACAAATAAACGCCAGAAAAACATTGTGTCTGCTATTGAGGACACAGAAACATTCTGAATGTTGCATTTGAGTGAGCTAGCCTTATATGAGAGCACAGATTCAGGAGATATTGGTAACACATTAAAAAGCTGTGAAATCACACGATGATCCCTAAAAACAATATAATACAACACTAAATGACAAATCCGTGGCTGCACTATATCGCAAGCTATATCTTATCATGGCTTCATAATTAATTTGAAAAAAAAAAAAAAAAAAAAAAAAAAAAAAAAAAAAAAAAACGATTTTACCCTCTAGGATGGTGGCTCACACGGACTCAGCGAGGGAACTCACCACTACCGTCTCTACGGGAAATGTCCTAGAGCTGGGAACATCTGTTCGGAGTGGATACAACTGAGGAGGTGTGATCAGCACCTCGCCCATGCGGCCTCACCTGCAAAGCGAACAGGGGCCTCATCCTCATGAGGGATGGGACGGAAGGGGAGGATTGGGATGGATAGGTAAGGAAGAGGGAAGGAGGGAGCCGTGGCCTTACAGTAGGTTCTGTCCCCAAATTCGTATTAAGAGATGCCAGGAACAGATATGAAAGGCAACCATAGAAAAGGGATCATTTAATTAAAATTGGAAAATGAATATCGGAACAGGTCCGTAACACAAAATTTATAGTCATGAAGTATTGCCCAATAAGAAGCTGGTTAGCTGGAGGTAATCACCTCCTAGTAAGGGCGGATCTGATTGGATCATCCTACGAGATAGACCACAGGCAGTACTTGAGGAAAGAGAACGCGATTGGAGGATCCATTGGGCGACCTTAGAAATGGAATATTTTATTTTTGCAAAGTATGCTATTTAATGCATTTGTAAGTATTGAAGATTGGAAATAAATCGAAGAAATTATTTAAGATATAATCAGGAAATATTTTCCTTGGATAATTAACGCCCGAAGTCTGTATGAGGATATTCATGTCCGAGCCTTGCATTATGGGACCTTGAGAAAGAGGGCGCGGTTGTTCTGGAAGCATGCGGAAGGATGAGACGGCCATTGTGTAAGAGTGTGCAACATGGGTTGTTGAACCGGACGGATGTCAGCCGTGAGTTCCGAAAACGTGATGCGGGAGTGTGTATAAGTGTTTCAGTGAAGGGAAGAACAATACGAATATGTGTAAGCTAGTTGTATCACGGTGCTAATATTGTGCGAAGCACGAAAGTCCGTATATGAATTTGAGTGTGTAATGGAATACTTATGGTGGAGACCGGTGTCGTGGTCTTACAATGAATTATCAGTCGGCATTTTGTGACGCGTTCGTAGAGAAGGTAGGATTATGAATATACATCGTGAAGGACACTGTAAGTACATATTTGGAAGGAAACATTTTGAAAGGGACACGTTATTTTGGGAACGATATCTTCGATTGTGAAGTGGAATGCAATAAAATGGTGACGAACATCATGGACACATGGCTGGAAGAAACATTTGATTTGCCAGAGGGAGCCATGTTATATTGCTAAATTATGCTGTGGGAAATGTGGTCTAGATCATGGGTGTAAG
This sequence comes from Meconema thalassinum, assembly GCA_946902985.2. NCBI lineage: Eukaryota > Metazoa > Arthropoda > Insecta > Orthoptera > Tettigoniidae > Meconema > Meconema thalassinum. Next base: position 160,392,694 of record OX336393.1, on the reverse strand, counting down.
AAATCCTTCGAGTGGAGTCACTTAAAAATGAAATGCAGGAAAAACAATGTTCACAAAGCTACTTTATGGAATGCACAATCTAATGAAGATCATCATGGACTATAACCAGTCTAAGGATGGAGAGAGGCTACAAAATTGGCCGGAGGAACGAGAAGAAGAGCAAGGTCGAAGGGAAGACCGAGGATCGAACGAGTGGACTGACAGGGGGCGGACCGAACACCGAGGATATCCGGGTCACATTTCAAACTATGGAACCGTGGGCCGGCTACGTGCAAGCTCGCCGAAATCAAGAAAAGGTGAAATGACGCTTGGAGTGAGGCTAGGGACCCGCCAGCTGCTTGAGGTTGGATGCAGTTTCCCGAACCTGTGTGTATTTGGGTCTACACGTGTTTCATCGCCAGGCCTGCTTAAAGTAAGACAAGCTCTTCATTCAAATAGTCCTGTATTTAGAGTGGCATTCTAGAAGCATGTCTGGTGTGATCATTTATTTCAGTAGTAGTTTGTTCTGTATAAAGTTATAGCTCTGGTAATCTGTGATTTAATTCTTCGAATCAAATTCTTTGCGCATTTAGTATGCGGGTTAGCTTCAGTTCCAGCTATGTTTGGGATCATTGAAGGCGTGTTAACTTCGTGTTGACCACGTCTGGTTTAGTGGAGTCCTCGCTTCGATGATTACCGGTGGCATTTAAGCATTTTTATGTTGATACAGATTTGAATTTCGACCTTTTGGGTCTTTGAAATTAATTATTTTGGATTCGAGTGTGTTTCCCGATGAACAGTTTCTTACGCACTTTTACTTCTTCGCATTCCATATTTTTGCGCAGTTGCCACTTCGCAGTTTAGAGAATTTTTAGGTTTTGAAAATTTGCTTTCGCAAATTAAATTTTCTTAGATATTCTTATTTTTGGATTTAGCTATTTTGATCTTCGATGATTCTTTTCATATTGTGATTTTGCACAATTAACCGACTTTACCATTTGATTTATTTTTCTCGATTTTGGATTTTCTCATTTCGGTGAATTTTGGATTTGGAAATTTGAAAATTTCACTTTGAAAATTTATTCCATTTCTGATATTGGAATTTGAATTTAATTTTCAGAAAATGCTGATTGTTTTTTAAAATTTTGATTAATTTGGGATTTCAATCCTGACTTGATATTTTCCAAATTTATATTTTATTCTTCCTTTGGAAGTGTAAATTAATTTTCAGTTTTGACTTTTAGAAAATTTCTAGTTAATTGGAAGTTGGTTGCTACTCTGATCGTTCAGACGAAGAATTCTTTCGAAAAGCAATTTTGAATGATAAAATGTAATGATAATTCGAGCGATGTTCACGACTGTTGTTATAGAGTGACACAATGTATATACATAATCAAATATTTCAATGTTTAATGAATATAGTTCACGCCTAAGTGACCAATGTTTTTGAGTTGACACTCACAATCAATGTAATTTGAAACGGATAATAGTTAGAAATGTTTCGTGCATAGTTAACACGCACTAGGAAAGAGTCATACGATTTGTAACTGCTATTGCTTTTAAAGCATATTTAAAATTAGTATCAACGTCATTGAATTACTTATAACTTGAGGGAGAGATGTTCCTTTTTGTTATTGTTAGATTGTGGTGTTTACATTGAAGAGGTGTGCGATAATACCAATTGTTTCTTTCGTATTTCGAAGGTCGACCCCTGTAAGGGATGTTACGTCCTGGGAACCTTTCCTCTGTCAATGGTTGTTGTTGTTGTTGTTGTTGTTGTTAGTTTGCTGCATTTAGTGTGTGATTAGGATTGCAGTCTAGTTAGTCAGCTTTGAGCTGTTGTTGCCGTTCGTTGGAACGTTGAGTTATTGGGCTGTGGAGTTTATTTAGACTGCTGATAGATTATTTTACTGTATTTGATGACAGTATTTTCACTCGTATTGAAGGATCACCTTGGTGGTGTTTGATGTTGATCTGATAGGCTGCCGTGTTCGTGCAGATCAGCTGGGTTGTCGATACCGGGTGCCCCAAAAGTTTAGTATTCAGGACGTTGATATTAATTCAGTTTATTTTTATTGTTATTGTTTTCGAATATTGGATCAGAACAGGGGTTCATTGGATAGCACTCTCATCTTTATTGATCAGAATGCTAAGCCATATTTTGCCCGATAACCTTATTATTGATCACTGTCAGTTAGTGTTGATAAATCCTATGTCTATAAAGATTAGTGGAGGAGCATTGGGGTAGATAATGTTCTAAGATGACATGTATATAGATAGTATTAGGTATTTCTTAAATTTAGTATTTTAATTAAAATGTATTTCGGTAATTAAGTAAAGAATAAAACTCAGGATCTGTGTATTGAGTAAAATATTGATCTTGTAAATAGTGAGAGGCCGTCACTATTTAAATTCATTAAGGGGGTTGTTTCTTTTTCTTTATAAATAGTTTTGTTGTTGATACTGATAGCAAAGGCATAGCGATATGTTGCCAATTTATTAGTTGTTGATTTTAAGTAGTTATTTTTGTGATTTAGCTGGCGTTATGCCAGAGAATGTGTTAAGACATTAATGATAATGACATTTAGTTATGGATTTTAGGTTTGTTCATAACCATCTTTGCGTTGTTTACTTTTTGAATAAATTGGGCACGCATTTGCGTCTGCTTATACCATTTTCACAATACTCTTGCGTTGTGATTTATAGATAGTGGGAGGTTAGGAAAATGCCATGGTTATTATAGCGGCTTGAACCATTTTATCCATTTCCCTGTCCCTGTTACGCCCGTGTGAATGAGAGTCTCGCGCTCTGGTGTGTGTTGTCGCTGATCCTGTGGAGGATTTACCATTGCGTTTTGATGATATCGCCTGATATGTGTCCACGATTTGCAGAGTGTGTGATGCCTGATATTTCGGTAAGTATTATTAGCCGGGGTACTGCCGTTGGTATCGATCAGCTGTCATCTTGGATTTTGACATTCACGACACTGCTGAAATCGTGTACAGTGCCATCCCGGCTTTTTCCCGAAGACGTAAGTGGGAAACCACGGAAAACCACTTCGAGGTTGGCTGAGGCGGGATCAATCCCCTCTACTCATTTGGGCCACCCAGTCCTCATACCACTTTTCAAATTTCGTGGCAGATCCTGGAATCGAACCCAAGACCTCCGGGGCGGCAGCTTACCATGCTACGGAGGTGACGCCTTCATAATTATATACAGTATAAACCTGCCTTCAACGGGAACGAACGGAACTAGCAAAAGTTTCCATTAAACATAGGTTTCCGGTTAACGTAGGTAAGCCTACGTTAACATAATTAAACCATAAACATGCATATAATGAATTTACTCTGAATAAATGAAATGATGCAGATACCTTATTCAGTGTTGTATTTACATATTTCTGCTATAAATTAATACAGTACTGCACAAGAAAAACTAACATGATTTATGATGATAATTGTTGTTTAAACGGGTCTAACATCTAGGTTATCGGTCCCTAATGGTTTGGGTGATCGTGAAAATGAAAGATGATCAAATGTACTGCCCCCGTAATTGAATTATATAGAGACCACGGTGGCTATATTTGAAATTATAAGGAGAGTTATGGCTGTCATAGTTATGACATGGGTAGTCATGACGTAAGCACGGATGACGTAAATGTTATGCCAGCAGGCTACTTGAGCTGAGATTCTCAGTGACGTCATGCATTTAGTCGAGAATGTTCCAAGATTTACGACGCAGTCGCAGGAAACGAGGAATTCTGCTGAGGAAGAAACTATGCTATTGGAGGAGAGGCATGAACCAATCAACGATAGTTTAAAGGAAGACGGAGATTGCTAAAACTATGGTATTTTTATTACTTTTGGAATGCAGAATTGTGGAAATCCATTTGCAGTAAAAGCATTGATTTGGAATTTTGGTGAAATTTATTTTCAGTTTTTGAATTTTGAAAATCCGTCATGTATTAACGGAGTTGGAACTTCTAGCGATGACGCAGTATCACGCTTTGGAAGGGATGGTAACGCCCCTCGTGAAGTTAATAAAAGGGCTTGCGCAGAAGAGAGGAGCCTCCTTTCGTTCTCTGATCATTCTGAGATCTCATTCTCAGAGCATCGAAGTATAATTGTGAAAGTTCTTTTCTTATACATTCATTATAGTGAGACGTCGAAGTGAACAGCAGTGAAAAGAATCGTCTTTATAACGCGTGGCGAGGCCACTATATTAACGAGATCCAAGTCAAACTAGGTGAAGTTGAAACGGACATTAGAAAGCTTCTACAAGTTTAGCTTTGAACAGTTAGCGGTCACCGATAAGCTAATTGTATTATGCAGTGCTACATGCAGTTATAGAGAAAAGCTGAACAATTTCGACCGATTAGTTCGAAAGATATTAGCAGTTTTATACGACTGAGAAAAGTGATTATCTCGCCACAAGAGAAGCACTTTTGTATAGGCAGAATCAACGCAACGGCTGACGCTGCGAGTGGAATAGAAAGACTTCAGATTGCTTGGTTACAGAACGATACAGTATAATGGAGCAATTGAATACGGCAGTTTGTTCTTCTAACACTACAACCGAAGAGCAGATGGAAGGCTAAGGGCTTATTGCAATTGGGACATACTTCAACGGAGTAAGATAGCGACATGGAACTTCGCTAATTGCTATTCCACACAAGCGAACATGCGGTGAATACCATCTATACCCATGTTTCGTAATTAAAGGCTGAATACCATCGAACAGCCATAGAAACAATTTCATACTCTGAATATGAATAATTTCTTCGGAAATTTCTACAAAACTTCATGACGATTGTCTACTGGAACTTCAGGGAATTTTTCAAGAGAGGTCAGGGGTGTCCCGACTCACAAAGAAGATTATTGCCGGAAGGATGTCTATTCGTCTTCGAGGAGCAGAGCGATTCACGGAGAAGGAAGCAGTTCGATTCTCTGAGGGTGCTATTTCCTATTTCGAGGATGGAGCTCAACTTTAACGTGGTGAAATGGATCCATCAGCAGTCTTCTTTGGGGAATTTTCCTCTGGAACGTCAATCGGCAGATAAGGTAGTCGTGAACGTTTATTGTATTTGAGTATATTAATGATGTTTGAGCAACCATTTTTCCCATATTTTTATCCTCATGTATTTTTGCCCTATTTTCTTGTTGAGATTCTTATTCTCAGTACACCTTGATGAGTTTTGCATTTTTCGACGATTTATTAAGACATTGTTATGTCATGGGCATAGTTAATGATTTTGAATCAGTTGAGACTGATATTTGGATTTTTCAGTAATTAATATTTTTGTAGTCACGATTTGACTGTAAGTTAATGATTTTTATGGCAGATTTAAATTCAGACAGCGCATCACTTTATTAAAGTAATTCTACCCCAGTTTAATTACTTTGAACAATTTTCTGTCATCATCAAGAAGGAAGAACATTTAAATGATTTTAGAGCGTTACAATCTTTTACGTTGTCGACGATCTTGGAAATACTAGTCGTTATTTGTATTGATTGCAACACAGACATTTATCGTCAGTTATGAATGAACATTGCATCATAGACACTTTTGTGAAAGAGTAACTTTAATAATGAATTATTGAATGCATTAAAGTCTAGTACTTTTGTTAGGAGTTTTTCTCAATTAGAGATTTATAGAACGATGTTTGCATTCCCCAGTCTAATTAGATTCTATTCGACTACTTTGCATTTTAGTCGCACTTTATTTGATGATAGTATTTTTATACTACAATTTCTTTTAAGATGTTAATCTTAAATTTGATAGACCAGACAGGCGTATATAAGCGTATTCACTATTAAATTTGTTTGTGATTGGCAAGTTTTGACTTAATTTCGGTTCATGAATGAAATCCACGAAGGTTAAATAGAAAAACAGTTTTGAAACAATTAATGATTATAAAATTTTTTAAGTGGAACTATGAATGTATAATCGCTAGTGCAGCGCGTGTTGAAAGTCGCTGAGATATAATGCCCTTGAATATGAAGGAAGTTCCCACAGGAATAAATGTTAAAGAATTATTTGTGGAAGTTTTGTAAGTTATGTGAAAGTTGAATGCCATATAGATTAATATATGATGATTTTGGGCATATTTTTAATGCAGTTTATGCATTATCTTGTTAGCGAAGGATTTTCCGCTGGAGTAAGATTGTCATAGTTCGTTGAAAATAAATCAAGTGATTTACTGTTATAATTAACACGAGTTTTGAAAGAATTTGAGAAAAGATTTTGAATGAAGGTTGCCGTCACAAATCATTATTAAAACCTTTATTAAACCAGATTGTGACATTAACATGTATAACTAACCTTCATTGGTCGATTATATTAAACACGATTATGAAAATTACCAACCGAATGAACATGTGGTCAATGTATTTATTAAATTAATAATTTAAACAATTTAAATGTTACTATTGTAAATAATTGCTGTAAATATTTTTGAAAATAATGTGAAACGAGAGTGATGTTAAAGGCGTGCTTATAATATTTTATTGTCTTTGACAAATAGTATAAACAATTTCTAATTGTTATAAATAATTTATGTGATTTTGTTATAAACATTTAAGAGCTAATTAAACATTTGGATTGAAGTTAACAAGTTTAAGAAATTAACATAATGATCCAATAGGATGTGAGCAAAGTACTTGAAAGATTTGCGTAAATATAATGTGAGTTGTCTTGTAGACAGATAAAACTTGAGAGAGCAAGCTGTATGTTACGTAACATGGCAGGTGAGAAGGGAGTCCATTCAACCAGTATGCAACAGGTTCGAGGGTAGCTCGCAGCTGGGCCAACATCTGGTTATCAGAGTGAGGTCGTACACACTCCGGCCTTGCGACTATAAATACCATTCTCATGTTTATTAAAAGGAACCAAATGCTCTATATATGTCACACCCTGACGTCCTTTTCCAATCCAATAGTGTTATGAATATTACGTTATTTGGAGCTCTTGGGAGCTAAAATGTTTTATATCATGTTGTATGATAAATTTTGCAAGTCCTACTGAGGACGTAGTCAGATTGACTTGGGCTACTGATAGCCACGTTGATTTTGTTGTGTTATCAAAATCATACCCTTTATTAGAAATAAAGCTTGTGTACAGTTCAAAGTTCTCGTCTTCGCGTTGGTTCATTTTTAAATGTCATGGTGGAGGTTATTGTGTGAACAGACTTTAGTGATCCTGTTGTCAACTCAAACCCCGAGATAATTAAGAGGTAAGTAACGGTAAGTATGAAACCCCCGTCTATTTTGGTGTGTTCCACAATGATTTCCTGTGAACTTCTGTGCTCTTATCTCGATAGTATCTGTCAGTGCCATTTTCATTGATGTAGCTATGCCGGTGCAATTGATAATTGGCAATCCGATTGAGGGGGCGGATATCTGACAGCCTACTATCCAGGTAAACGGGGACAGAAAGATTGGCGCACCTAAAACGTTGGGGCTCGATTCAACATAACTGGATTACCAGGTTGAACGCCAGAAAGAGTGGCAAACCTAAAACGTGAGGTTCGATTAGACTCAAATAAAGAGGTTGATTCTTTGTTAGATGTCTAGGCCAATTGTAGTATTTAAGAGTGTGATTATATAGGAATTAAATGTTGTATTGTATTAGGAAAATTACACTCAGAAAAGATCAGATCTTATACAACTTGAGAAAGGTTAAATAGGCTGAAAACTTAGAAAAATCGCCTATGATCTGGAATCTTATTTTATTTGACCGGCTTATGACATTTCAGTCATATTAAAGATAAAATTAATTATTTGGATTGTAAATGTAAATTATTTATGTTAGGATATTTTAAAATGAGCCAGGGAAATTTGAACATGTGCTTGAGTTTGTTTCAACTTGAAGTATCTTCGAAGGTTAATTATAAGGTAGTTATAAGTTAGATTTAAGACAGAAAATTGATCAAAATTATATATGGTGAAAAGTGTTGCTCAAATGTTGTTATTTTGCTCTATTGATGTATGTCCCTACAGCAATCCATTTTTGAATAATATTGTAATGGCAGATGAAAGTTTGAAGAAAATGTTAGAGGAGATGTCTGCTAACATGAAGCAGATGATGGAGGAAAATGCTAGTAATATGTCTGCTAATTTGAAAGCAAGCATGACTAGTAGTATGAAGCAGATGCTGAATGAAAGCATGAAGGAGAATAATAGTCGAATGGAGGAGAATGTTAGTAATTTGTCTGCTAATTTGAATGCAAGAATGGAGGAGAATGCTAGTAATTTGAATGCAAGAATGGAGGAGAATGCTAGTAATATGTCTGCTAATTTGAAGGGTATCCAAACTAGTGCTGCTAATTTGGAGGATAATATGTCGCGTTTACAGATTAATACCCAAGGAATTGAGAGTACTGTAAGTGACATCCGCACAGATGTATCTAATGTGCATAAAAATGTTGATGATGTTAAATGTGATGTGTCTAAGGTACAGAGAGACCTTACAATGTTAAATCTAGATGTGCTAATGTCCGAGGGGATATTTCTTGTGCTAGAGCCGAAGTAGTTGTTGTCAAAAACGATGTAGCGACTGTCCAAGACAAGGTCGAGGAAGTCCAAAAAGAAATTCAAAAAGCTAGAACTGATGTATCCAATGTTCAGGTAGACATTAATAACATTCATGCGGATATAACTGAGGTGCAAAGTGACGTAACTAAGATTCAGGTAGAGGTCAACACAGTTTTCGTAGATATTACTAAAGTCCAAACTGATGTAAATAAAGTCAGGGAAGAAATCGAAAACTCAAAAACTCTTTGTACGCGCAATATAACTGCATTAGCGACTAGGTTAGTCGATGAATCAGTTAGAACAACAACGTCTTTAGCAGAGTTGAAGTATGATGTAGAGGTCATGAGAACACAGGTATTAGACCACAATAGAGTATTAAAAGAGGATATCGAAGTAGACATAGCCGAAATGTTAACAGCAAACGTAGCGGTATGGAAAGACGAGTGGAATAAGTCAAGTGGGGAACATGTAACCCAAATTCAGGAAAGGATTGAAAGAAAACTTGCCAGTACGCAGATAGAAATTAACAATGAAGTAGTGCAGATTAGGAAAGATTTAAGCGTCAGGATAAATTCGTTATCCGAAAAACAAGTTGACGATAGAACACAACTAGATCAGGATATGCAAACTTTAAAATCTACATTAGAGGATCAAATTCATAAAGTTGTCTCGGATGTAAATGAAACAACGAGTAAATTGAAAAATTTGAAGTTAGGAGAGGCTAGTTTAATGGAGAACTACAAAGAAGAGATAGTCAAGAAAGTCTTAACAGAAATCACCGACAAGGATACAGAAGGCTTAGCTTGTGAATTGAATAGGAATTATGCTAGAAGACATAACCTAGAGCCAGAAGAAAGAGACGTGACTCCTGAAGAACGTGTATCCAGATTCAGAGAGGAGGATGACGAGAGGAATATGGAACCTGAGTGGAATTATAGAGATAGTGGGAAAAACTATCCGGATTCGTATCCGAGGAACGTGACGGTCATTAGGAATTTCGAAGACAAGCCACAAAAATTCAGTAACACTGATAGTTTGACACCTATAGAGTATGTAAGGAATCTCAAAGATTATTTCATCGAAGCTCACATTCCCAGAGAGAGAGAGATGAAGATAGTAGAGAGATATCTGATTGGAGGACCCCTTGAATGGTTTTGCGCATTTAGATACACATTCAGTAACTTTGACGAGTTTGCAGAGGCATTAATCAAGCGATTTTGGTCCATAGAAGCGCAGAATTCGTTAAGAGCGGAGGTGTATTCAAGAAAATACTCAGGTACTCTTCCAACGAGGTACGCTGATTTCTTTACGAGTCAGTTGTCCCGCTTGAGATTTTTGCAACCCCCATTGTCCACGGAGCAACTAATAGATGCGATTTCTCGTATGCTGCCAGTTGAGGTGAGGAGACTTATAATTTCGTCCAACATCAGGGATTTATCCAGCATGGATGAATTACTAAGAAGGTTAGACTACACAAGCCCAATGCCTAACGTAGTCCAGAAAGGTCAAAGGCAGGAGTTTAAGGAAATCAATACGGTATACATGGACCAAGTCCAACAAACTGACAAGCCCGAGCAGGAGAAAACTGACAATGTAGGTCCTCACAGGAATAATCAGTTTAGAAATTACAGATCACAAGGTTACCGACCGTATCAACAGAGAAGAGGTTGGAACTACAACCGAGGAAACTACAATGGAAGAGGCACATATTACAACAATAATGGGTATATTGTTGTTTGAGTCTTCAGTCTTTTGACTGGTTTGATGCAGCTCTCCATGCCTCCCTGTCCTGAGCTAATCGTTTCATCTCTACATAGCTCCGACACCCTACATCGGAGGCAATCTGTTTAACATATTCTAACCTTGGTCTACCCCTACAGTTTTTGTCCTCGACCCTTCCTTCCATAACTAAGCTTGCTATTCCTGGGTGTCTTAGTATGTGTCCTACCAACCTATCTCTTCTCTTCATTAGCAGTCGCCAGAAACATCTCTCCTCTCCCACTCGTCTTAATACCTCTTTGTTTGTAACCCTATCTACCCATCTGATCTTCATCATTCTCCTGTAACACCACATTTCAAATGCTTCAATTCTCCTCTTTTCTGCTGCACCAATAGTCCAAGTTTCACTTCCATAGAGCGCCACGCTCCAGACAAAGGCTTTCAAAAATGACTTCCTAATACCTAAATCTATATTCGATGTCAGCAGATTCCTTTTTTGTAGAAATGCTTTCTTTGCCTGAGCCAACCTACTTTTAATATCCACTTTGCTTCGTCCATCACTGGTTATTCTGCTTCCTAAGTAACAGAAGTCTCCTACTTCCTTCAGCTTTTCACCAGCCAATTTGATCTCCATAGAGGTTTCTGATATATTTCGGCTGCATTCCAGTATTTTTGTTTTACATTTATTTATTTTCATCATGAATTCTTTCCGTAAGACGGAGTCCATACCATTCAAAAACTCATTCAAATCCTCAGGCTTGTCGGCCAAGATGACGATGTCATCAGCAAATCTCAGAGTTGAAATTATTTCTCCTTGAATCTTCACTCCCACTTTAAATTTTTCTCTAATTTCCTTCATTGCTTGTTCAATGTAAAGATTGAAAAGTATGGGTGATAAGTTGCAGCCTTGCCTTACACCTTTCTGAATACCAGCTTCTCTCTCATGTCCTTCAACTCGAATGACTGCTGTCTGGTTTCTGTACAGATTGTATATCACCCTCCTATCCCTGTACTTTATTCCAATTGATTTCAAAATGTCAAACAATTTAGTCCAATCAACGTTATCAAAAGCCTTTTCTAAGTCTACAAAAGCCATGAACGTTCTCTTATCTTTCCTTATTCTACCTTCTAAAATCAGCCTAAGACTTAGTACAGCTTCCCTTGTTCCTACATTTCTCCTGAAACCAAACTGGTCTTCACCCAACTCCGTTTCTATCTGGCTTTCAATCCTCTTGTAAATTATTCTAGACAGGATCTTTGAAGCATGAGTAATCAAGCTGATTGTACGGTAATCTTCACATCTGTCAGCTCCCACTTTCTTTGGTATAGGGATGATTACATTCTTCTTGAAATCAGGGGTACCTCACCTGTCTCATAAATCCTACACACCAAGTGAAATAACCTGATCAGACCTTCTTCTCCTATGCAGCGTAGCAACTCAATCGGTATATCATCTATGCCTGGTGCTTTGTTCCTGCTTAAGTCTTCCAAAGCTCTATCAAATTCTGATCTCAATATTAAATCTCCTTTCGCATCGTCATCAATTTCCTCCTCCCTTTCCATTACATGATTCTCAATCTCCTTTCCCTTATACAAACTCTCTATGTAAGCTTTCCATCTCTCAACCTTTTCTTCCCTATCTGTTAGAGGCTTTCCATTTGTGTCCTTAATATTACAGCATTTAGTCTTCTTTTCCCCAAAAGTATTCTTAATCCTTCGATAAGCTGTGTCTACTTTTCCTAATTTCAGACAATTTTCTATACCTGCACATTTCTCTTTCAACCATTCTTCTTTCGCTTCCTTGCACTTCTTGTTAACCTCATTTCTCAGACGTCTGTATTCTGCTTTCCCCTTTTCATCTCTTAGATTCTTGTGTTTCCGCCTTTCATCCATCAATTCTAGTATATCCCGAGTGATCCACGGTTTTCTACCTATTCTTTCTTTCCTACCAATGTTTTCTTCTGCGGATTTTGTTATTTCATTCTTCAAAAGTGCCCATTCGTCTGCAATTGAAGTTTGTTTAGGGTTTTTCATTAGTCCTTCCTTTATACTCTTCTTGAATCTTTCGTTTACATCCTTCTCTTTCAGTCTGTCTATTGCCCACCTTTTTGGCTTTTGACTTTTCTTCAGTTTCTTCAACTTTAATCTGCATTTCATTACAACCAGATTGTGATCAGAGTTTATGTCAGCACCAGGATATGTTTTACAATCCAAAATCTGGTTTCGAAACCTCTGCTTGACCATAATGAAGTCGATTTGGTAACGCCCTGTATCTCCTGGTCTCATCCATGTGTATATTCTTCTATTGTGGTTATTGAATAAGGTGTTAGCTATGACCAATTCATGCTCGGTGCAGAATTCTACCAGCCTGCTTCCTCGATCATTCCTTTCACCTAATCCGAAATCTCCTACTATCTTCCCTTCTCTCCCTTTTCCTACCACAGCATTCCAATCTCCCATTACTATAACATTTTCATCACCCTTGATATACCTCAGAATTTCGTCTATTTCTTCGTAGACCTTTTCAACATCCTCATCATCAGCTTGACTGGTAGGCATATAGACTTGTACCACTGTAGTGCAGGTAGGTTTTGTATTGATTTTTGCTACAATAATCCGTTCACTATATTGCTCATAATATTCCACCCGCTGTCCAAGTTTCCTACTCAATATGAGGCCAACCCCAGCTTGGCCATTGTTTGATTTAGTGCTAATGACCCTATAGTCTCCTGACCAAAAGTCCTGTTCTTCCTGCCAGCGCATTTCACTAATCCCAACCAAATCCAACCTCAACCTATCCATTTCCCTTTCTAAGTTTTCTAACCTTCCACTTCCTAGCAGACTTCTAACATTCCACGCTCCGATCCGCAGAATGTCAGATTTCCTCTTTGTCACTTCTGTGATGTTAACCCCCTCTCGAGTAGTCCCCACCCGGAGATCCGAACGGGGGACTAGTTTACCTCCGGATTGAAATTTTACAAGGGAGGAGGCCATCATCACATGTAATTATGCATAGAGAGGTGCATATCCTCGGGAATAGCATACGGCTGTAGTTTCCCGTTGCTTTCAGCCGTGCAGCAGGACGCAGTGTAGCCATTATTGGCTTATATTATCAATATCTTAACCGTCTATAAGACTAGTAAAGAATTGATTTATTCTGAAAGGCTGCTACTCCCTTTCAGAATAAGTAAAGAGCAATTCTACTAACAAAAATACTAACCTTCTACCGTACTAACAATTAAATATCAAAACTCTACTAACAAAAAACTTAAGTTCCACCAACAACAAATACTACCACTAAAACAGTCTGTCAACAGACACACTCACATGCACCCTCACACATCACAGTCTACTGAAACAATGAACTATAACTAATAAACAATGCAACTGCTACCAGACACACTCACACACCACAGTCTAATAGAACAATGACATATTACTAATAGGCAAACTAACTACCTACTTACAACTAAAACTAACTACATACTTACTGTACTTTTATTTGAATTGACAATATTTACAAAATGCAATTTAGATAGAAAATACTTACAAAATGTAATTTAGATTCAAAATTGTCACAAAATGCAATTTAAGGGGGACGTATGCAAAATTGCCCTAAGGGAGAAATGGTTTCATTTCGGCTGTAGTTTATATGAAAATATGATGTATAGTTCTTCACGGAACTACTTGTTACTGTTGTGGTCATGCTTTCTCACACTTCAAAACAATAGCCAGGTTGGTTGACATTTTGTCAGATTTGACATTAGAAACAAAATTAGTTGAACAACTTCTTTCTTTCTTTCTTTCTTTCTTAGCAAGGTTTTGATGAAATTACCGCACAAGTTAACTACACCTCCCTCCGATATTTATGCAATCTATTTAACAGCGCATATACCAGGGTTTTTCATTATACTATTTTACGGTTACAAGCCCTACTCAGAGATATATCGATTCCAAAAAAAAGTTTGAAATTCAGGGCCCCCCCAAAAAAAAAATATTTCAGTGTAATGTTAATCCAAGTGTCATGTGTACTTAAATGTAATAATTTGTTTTTTTTTGCTAACATGAGTTACGGATCGTGTGACAAGTGAGGCATTCCTAATGGGTATAACCGTAACTATAATAGGAATAACCAAAACCAAAATAGAAACCAGAATACTCAAAGTCAGGTTATGACACCTGAGCAGTATCAGCAAAGAGAAAAGGAAAGCCAGCAATACTTAAAAGAATTAAGGGATAAAGAAGCTGACAATCAAAAGAAAAGGCAGGAGCTTGTAATCGATCCTGGACCTTCTACAAGCCGGCAGAACTTAGAAAATAGAAATACTGGTCAGAAGAGGAATTAGAGAGGAAAGGAATACATTAACCACATACAACCCAGAGTAGAAGAAATTTATGATTAAGGAACATAGAGGAAATATCATACTAGAGTAAGCCAGTAATAATTCAATTTCGTGTTCAAGAGAGTTGAGATACTTGTAACATTGAGTTTAAAAACAATTTGCAACTGTTTTTAAAACGTGGTGGGAGGAGAATGCCCCCGTAATTGAATTATATAGAGACCACGGTGGCTATATTTGAAATTATAAGGAGAGTTATGGCTGTCATAGTTATGACATGGGTAGTCATGACGTAAGCACGGATGACGTAAATGTTATGCCAGCAGGCTACTTGAGCTGAGATTCTCAGTGACGTCATGCATTTAGTCGAGAATGTTCCAAGATTTACGACGCAGTCGCAGGAAACGAGGAATTCTGCTGAGGAAGAAACTATGCTATTGGAGGAGAGGCATGAACCAATCAACGATAGTTTAAAGGAAGACGGAGATTGCTAAAACTATGGTATTTTTATTACTTTTGGAATGCAGAATTGTGGAAATCCATTTGCAGTAAAAGCATTGATTTGGAATTTTGGTGAAATTTATTTTCAGTTTTTGAATTTTGAAAATCCGTCATGTATTAACGGAGTTGGAACTTCTAGCGATGACGCAGTATCACGCTTTGGAAGGGATGGTAACGCCCCTCGTGAAGTTAATAAAAGGGCTTGCGCAGAAGAGAGGAGCCTCCTTTCGTTCTCTGATCATTCTGAGATCTCATTCTCAGAGCATCGAAGTATAATTGTGAAAGTTCTTTTCTTATACATTCATTATAGTGAGACGTCGAAGTGAACAGCAGTGAAAAGAATCGTCTTTATAACGCGTGGCGAGGCCACTATATTAACGAGATCCAAGTCAAACTAGGTGAAGTTGAAACGGACATTAGAAAGCTTCTACAAGTTTAGCTTTGAACAGTTAGCGGTCACCGATAAGCTAATTGTATTATGCAGTGCTACATGCAGTTATAGAGAAAAGCTGAACAATTTCGACCGATTAGTTCGAAAGATATTAGCAGTTTTATACGACTGAGAAAAGTGATTATCTCGCCACAAGAGAAGCACTTTTGTATAGGCAGAATCAACGCAACGGCTGACGCTGCGAGTGGAATAGAAAGACTTCAGATTGCTTGGTTACAGAACGATACAGTATAATGGAGCAATTGAATACGGCAGTTTGTTCTTCTAACACTACAACCGAAGAGCAGATGGAAGGCTAAGGGCTTATTGCAATTGGGACATACTTCAACGGAGTAAGATAGCGACATGGAACTTCGCTAATTGCTATTCCACACAAGCGAA
This sequence comes from Meconema thalassinum, assembly GCA_946902985.2. NCBI lineage: Eukaryota > Metazoa > Arthropoda > Insecta > Orthoptera > Tettigoniidae > Meconema > Meconema thalassinum. The sequence goes on along the minus strand of OX336393.1, from coordinate 160,376,791 downwards.
CATGCGGTGAATACCATCTATACCCATGTTTCGTAATTAAAGGCTGAATACCATCGAACAGCCATAGAAACAATTTCATACTCTGAATATGAATAATTTCTTCGGAAATTTCTACAAAACTTCATGACGATTGTCTACTGGAACTTCAGGGAATTTTTCAAGAGAGGTCAGGGGTGTCCCGACTCACAAAGAAGATTATTGCCGGAAGGATGTCTATTCGTCTTCGAGGAGCAGAGCGATTCACGGAGAAGGAAGCAGTTCGATTCTCTGAGGGTGCTATTTCCTATTTCGAGGATGGAGCTCAACTTTAACGTGGTGAAATGGATCCATCAGCAGTCTTCTTTGGGGAATTTTCCTCTGGAACGTCAATCGGCAGATAAGGTAGTCGTGAACGTTTATTGTATTTGAGTATATTAATGATGTTTGAGCAACCATTTTTCCCATATTTTTATCCTCATGTATTTTTGCCCTATTTTCTTGTTGAGATTCTTATTCTCAGTACACCTTGATGAGTTTTGCATTTTTCGACGATATATTAAGACATTGTTATGTCATGGGCATAGTTAATGATTTTGAATCAGTTGAGACTGATATTTGGATTTTTCAGTAATTAATATTTTTGTAGTCACGATTTGACTGTAAGTTAATGATTTTTATGGCAGATTTAAATTCAGACAGCGCATCACTTTATTAAAGTAATTCTACCCCAGTTTAATTACTTTGAACAATTTTCTGTCATCATCAAGAAGGAAGAACATTTAAATGATTTTAGAGCGTTAAAATCTTTTACGTTGTCGACGATCTTGGAAATACTAGTCGTTATTTGTATTGATTGCAACACAGACATTTATCGTCAGTTATGAATGAACATTGCATCATAGACACTTTTGTGAAAGAGTAACTTTAATAATGAATTATTGAATGCATTAAAGTCTAGTACTTTTGTTAGGAGTTTTTCTCAATTAGAGATTTATAGAACGATGTTTGCATTCCCCAGTCTAATTAGATTCTATTCGACTACTTTGCATTTTAGTCGCACTTTATTTGATGATAGTATTTTTATACTACAATTTCTTTTAAGATGTTAATCTTAAATTTGATAGACCAGACAGGCGTATATAAGCGTATTCACTATTAAATTTGTTTGTGATTGGCAAGTTTTGACTTAATTTCGGTTCATGAATGAAATCCACGAAGGTTAAATAGAAAAACAGTTTTGAAACAATTAATGATTATAAATTTTTTTAAGTGGAACTATGAATGTATAATCGCTAGTGCAGCGCGTGTTGAAAGTCGCTGAGATATAATGCCCTTGAATATGAAGGAAGTTCCCACAGGAATAAATGTTAAAGAATTATTTGTGGAAGTTTTGTAAGTTATGTGAAAGTTGAATGCCATATAGATTAATATATGATGATTTTGGGCATATTTTTAATGCAGTTTATGCATTATCTTGTTAGCGAAGGATTTTCCGCTGGAGTAAGATTGTCATAGTTCGTTGAAAATAAATCAAGTGATTTACTGTTATAATTAACACGAGTTTTGAAAGAATTTGAGAAAAGATTTTGAATGAAGGTTGCCGTCACAAATCATTATTAAAACCTTTATTAAACCAGATTGTGACATTAACATGTATAACTAACCTTCATTGGTCGATTATATTAAACACGATTATGAAAATTACCAACCGAATGAACATGTGGTCAATGTATTTATTAAATTAATAATTTAAACAATTTAAATGTTACTATTGTAAATAATTGCTGTAAATATTTTTGAAAATAATGTGAAACGAGAGTGATGTTAAAGGCGTGCTTATAATATTTTTATTGTCTTTGACAAATAGTATAAACAATTTCTAATTGTTATAAATAATTTATGTGATTTTGTTATAAACATTTAAGAGCTAATTAAACATTTGGATTGAAGTTAACAAGTTTAAGAAATTAACATAATGATCCAATAGGATGTGAGCAAAGTACTTGAAAGATTTGCGTAAATATAATGTGAGTTGTCTTGTAGACAGATAAAACTTGAGAGAGCAAGCTGTATGTTACGTAACATAGCAGGTGAGAAGGGAGTCCATTCAACCAGTATGCAACAGGTTCGAGGGTAGCTCGCAGCTGGGCCAACATCTGGTTATCAGAGTGAGGTCGTACACACTCCGGCCTTGCGACTATAAATACCATTCTCATGTTTATTAAAAGGAACCAAATGCTCTATATATGTCACACCCTGACGTCCTTTTCCAATCCAATAGTGTTATGAATATTACGTTATTTGGAGCTCTTGGGAGCTAAAATGTTTTATATCATGTTGTATGATAAATTTTGCAAGTCCTACTGAGGACGTAGTCAGATTGACTTGGGCTACTGATAGCCACGTTGATTTTGTTGTGTTATCAAAATCATACCCTTTATTAGAAATAAAGCTTGTGTACAGTTCAAAGTTCTCGTCTTCGCGTTGGTTCATTTTTAAATGTCATGGTGGAGGTTATTGTGTGAACAGACTTTAGTGATCCTGTTGTCAACTCAAACCCCGAGATAATTAAGAGGCAAGTAACGGTAAGTATGAAACCCCCGTCTATTTTGGTGTGTTCCACAATGATTTCCTGTGAACTTCTGTGCTCTTATCTCGATAGTATCTGTCAGTGCCATTTTCATTGATGTAGCTATGCCGGTGCAATTGATAATTGGCAATCCGATTGAGGGGGCGGATATCTGACAGCCTACTATCCAGGTAAACGGGGACAGTACCTTACAACTAAAACTAACTACTCACTTACAAACTAGAAGAGGTAATGGGAAACAAAAAGGAGGAGAATGTAAATAAAAGCCAGGAGGAAAGGAAATGCCCTCAACCCTCGAATAATGAGAATTTAGGGACTTGGAAGGCAGGAGAGCCAAGAAAGGCAGCGAGGAAAGGGAAAGAGGAGAGGGTCCGCTGCAAAGGCAATGGGATAAGAGGGGAAAGTTGACCCAGCTCAGGAGCTCATGAGCCCTTGAGGGTGTAGCAATATCCAGGGTTCACCAGAAGTGGTGGTGCTACATACACCCTGCCTCCTTGAGGGCCTTGTGCAGAAGTCAGGAGATATCATGAAAAGAAAAAGAAGGCTGAGTCCCTAAAAATTTAAAGACTCCCTAGGCCTCGGATACCCTAATACCGTCTGGGTTGGAAGAGAACAGGAGTTGGCCAAGGGAGGCCGAAAGAAAAGGTGACAGTGAGGAGCCCGGCACAAGTAAGTGGAAGCAATGCCGAACTCAGCTGGGATCCCGTGGTCGCCAAGCCACGTCCCACTAGCCGCGGGCGCCTGGGGGAGCAAAACTTACAATGAACATGAAGACAGTCATTTTGTTGGTTGACAGCTCATTAAAGCGAGCATTGGGATAGGCTTGGGCAACAGGAACCAGGCAAATAATTGCACACTTCGTTGTGTACGTTGGAGAACATTCCTAGTAAGGCACAGATTCAACTGGTTCAGTAGACAAGATAAACTTGCCTGAAAATATTTTTAACACTGCATTCCGAGACCTTTTTTGTGTGTTAAAATGCATATCTTTATTTCCGTTGTCTGAGTAACACAGATTCCGTTTAATGAAGGGAATTTAACACGTTTTTTACTCCTAGGTTCACGTGACCGTCCAAGTTTTTCACGTAAGACAAGTTTTCGTTTAACCTTGGAACAGTACCCTTATTTTCCAGAAATGGTAATGGTATCCTGGGGCACTAAGTACCCCAGGATAGAAACACAACTCTGATGCATTAACATTACGTATTACTAATAACTGCAAGTGAAAATAAAAAGAAATCAACTCTGTAGCACAGAATACATTAACTATTAAGGCTTCTTCTTCTGTGGTGTTCAATCCTAAGATTGGAGTTGATTCAAGAAATGAGTGACGTCGTGCGAAGCGTTTAACAAAAGCCCGTATGCTTTCTTAAACCATTCGTCCGATAGCGATGAAACTTGGGTGAGATGTTGTGAACAATCCAGGGAAGGTTTCTGGCTTAGTACAAGCATTTTAGAATAGGTAGCGCACGAGTAGATTCATCTAATGGGCGACGGCACGTGAATCGTTTCAACAAAGCCCCGTATGCGTTCATATAACATTCGACCGATTGTGGTGAAACTTTGAAAAATTTTTGTGTACACTCCAGGAAGGGTTTCTGGCTTCGTACATGCACTTTACAATAAGTAGCGCAAGAGTAGATTCATCAAATAAGTGACGACGCGTAAAGCGTTTCGACAAAATCCTGTATGCGTTCATATACCATTCACGGATTGTGATGAAACTTACTTGAGTTGTTGTGTGCACTTACGTGTAGGTTTCTAACTTAGTAAATCCATTTCACAGTAGGTAGCGAACGAGTTGATTCAACAAATGAGTGACAGCACACGAATCGTATAAATGAAATTCCGTATGTATTCATATGCCATTCATCCGATTGCAATGAAACTATGGTGAGTTGTTGTGGACGTTCCCACGAATGTTTCTAAATTAGTTAATCCATTTTACGATAGTTTGGAGGCAGTTAGGGGAAATTGAAAAAAATAAATGTGTATCCAAAAGCACTTCAAGAAACAAAATTACAACGCCAACACTTTCTTTGATTGGCGATGCAAGGCATGCCGGTTTCAGCTAGTACCAATATAAATGAAAATCCACAGCCTGCTTCCAGTCGAACGACCGGGTCAGGGAATGGAATGTATGAAGCCCCCATCTAGCGGCGAGGATATGAACTGTGCCGGCTGCCGAAGCCTGTCGTACTCCCCTGGAGCAATGAATGACAGATGAAATGAAATGATAGTGGAGAGTGTTGCTGGAATGAAATTGTGACAGGAAAAACCAGATTATCCGGAGAAAAACCGGTCTGCCTCCGCTTTGTCCAACACAAATGTCATATGGAGTGATCGGGATTTTAACCACGGATCCAGCAGCGGTGAGAGGCCGGCGCGCTGCCGCCTAAGCCACGGAGGCTATACCGGTATATACATATATACTCGTACGTGTATATATTCCAATATCGTTTGCTGCAACCCAACTAGCGTTGTAATCAAAAAGGACGATATTTCTCTGCTTGCATCTCGTACGGTACTAATGCAATGCAAGCATATCCTGCAAACGATACTGAACACTATTGTTTTCCCCTCGCGTTAGTTTGTTCTCACATCGAGGGAAAAGTAATAGGGTTCAGTATCGTTTGCAGGATATGCATGCAGTGCATCAGTAGCATACGAGATACAAGCGGAGAAATATCGACTATACTGATTACAACGCTAGTTGGGCGGCATAAAACAATATTATTAGGGGCAGCTGATTCACCTGGTATGTGCAGATTGGTGCAGCAACTGAGCATTACATTTTGAGCTTTCTGCAGTTATTTTGTTTTGTTTTAACTGACTTTTTGGCATGTAATTGCAATTTTAATTCTCCATTTTATTTGTAATGTACTGTACATGTGTTAGGCAGCCCATAATTGTGGGAAGTAATCAAATACATTTATCGTTACCTGATCACATCCTCTATTTTTACATACGAATCCTTACGACCTGGTATTTGCTAAAATCTTATCATTGTTGCTTACCTACGTTCTGACACATAGAACTACTGCAGTGGGGTGGGGGAAGTGGGGAGTCTAGCTTACACATCTCTTTGACGCTGCGCTCTTCAACAAAGATATGTGCTCTTCACTGTGTTTGTGATGTCTTCTCCTTATTATTCGCGGTGTACGCGACTTCACTTGGATGTTTGGATATTGTGGTACAATGATATGTTTACCGCTTTTTATTTTAGTCACTCCGGAGGATAATTTCCTGTAGTTAATTGACGTGAACGTTGGATTTTAAAGGTCTAGTGTTGTCTTTAAATGCACAAACTTTAAAGGATAATTCCCTTTAGATCGGTAATATCTGTTGAATAAAACTTGAAATGAGATTCCAACCCCTATTTCCTGCATTCCGGGCAAATGCATTAGCCGGTTACACAACCACAACCCTCTAAGACAGGGTTTCCCAAACTTTTTCTGACCATCGTCCACTTTCGAGATTTATAATTTCTTTTCGCCCATCTCATTTCAAAAAACGCACAAATCTTAAAATTACTAACACATACATCAAATACCTACATATAAGTTGAGGAATGAGGATTTTTTTGGAGATTTTTCTCTTAATAAATAAGGTATTTATTGCAGCCAATGGACATGAGGATAAAAATAATAAAAACCCAAAATATTCAAGATCACATTCAACTCTCATTGACAACAAAATCTATTAAGTGACTCAACCCTCCTTTCAAAGACACTTGCACACAATTTACAAATGCATTCTATACTAGGCTCATGATACCCTTCCATTTTGCATAACTTGAAATGGAATCCATATATTGCGAAACGAGTGACTGTATGTCTCAGGTCGTAACATGGACCCTTCCACTCATCGGTCGTCATTGGAAATCCACAGCCTGCTTCCAGAGTCCGACCGGGTCAGGAATGGAATGAATGAAGCCCCTATCTAGCGGCAAGGATATGGACTGTGCCGGCTGCCGAGACCTGACGCACTCCTCTGGGGCAATGATTAAATGAATGACAGATGAAATGAAATGATAGTGGAGAGTGTTGCTGGAATGAAATTTTGACAGGGAAAACCGGAGTACCCGGAGAAAAACCTGTCTGCCTCCGTTTTGTCCACCACAGATCTCGCATGGAGTGACCGGGATTTGAACCACGGACCCAGCGGTGAGAGGCCGGCGTGCTGCCGCCTAAGCCACGGAGGCTTCCATCGGTCGTCATTGCGGCTGTTAATAGGTAAATTTACATCATGTTTATTCAGAGATAGCCTAATTAAGTACTTTAAAAAATTGTAAGTAATAGGTATAAAAAGGAATAAAAACCAATGAAATGAATTAAAGAAAAAATTAAAATTAAAACTACATGAATTTTGATATCTAATTAATTAAACAACATGAATACCTGTGTCTAATTAATGTAATTTGACAAACTACTGTAGTTGTAAATAGATTAGAAAGGAAACATAATTCGATATAATTAAATTAATTGTTTGCATTTTTATTTTATTCCTTGCTTTATAGGCAAACATTTCACGGTCATATTGTATACATAAAAAAACTGAATTATTTGCCCACCAATTTTTTCAAATCGCCCATCGAATTCACATTCTGTCAGTTTCGCCCACTGGCGTTCTAAAATCGTCCACTACTGGGCGAATTCTCCCAGTTTGGGGATCTGTGCTCTAAGACAATGCAGAGCAACCTTGTGTATACATGTCTTCATAAAATTGCATTTTTTCCATTTTTGCTAAAAAAGTATTTTTCCTTGTACGGTATCGATTTTTGGAAAACTTTCTATGTGGTCTATCAAACATCTATATCTTCAGTTGTTACTTTTAGTGTGATTTTATAACTTTTGCAATAAAAATGATTTAAGTAGATTATTAATCGAGGAAAGAAATATAACAAAATATATTAATTTCTTAAAAATTATTCTCTTAAACTAAATATCATTACAAGAATTTTCTGTTATACGAATCTCTACATAGTACAAAACAACGTTCCCGATTCTTGGATGAAACGGGTAATCTAGAGAATCACTGGATGGATTTTGATGTGGTTTTCACCATTCTGTAAAGGATTTCTCAAGGAAGGTTTCTGTAGAAAAAACATTCATTTATGACCAAAGTCGATCAGTAACGATTTCAGTGAATCGAGTCGAAGAAAATCCTACCACCCGTGCACCTTTTAAGCTTACGCTGGGTAAACCGTCAAAATATCTATATACTACGAGTGTAAGAATTGTTCAGCATGAAACGTTCTACAAAAATGTCCGCGACAGCATATCTCTAACTTTAGTACATCGCCCACTATAAGTGTTTTTACGTTTTCATTTCTTCCAACTATCTCCATTCAGTGGAAATTTAAAATACTAGCTACGGAGCGAGCTTATGAACTAGCTAGCTAGCGAGCGAGCGTATCACCCCTGCTTCGGCCAGCATCAAACTGAGGGGACGTGTCAAGTTGAGACTTAAGGCAAGGGTATGTTTAGAATTTCGCGGTTCACCTCGGCTTTTCTGAATTGCGTCTGTGACCTGACATCCGTGCGCCTTTTAAGCTTACGCTGGGTAAACCGTGAAAGATACCGGGCGAAACCGGGGTGGGTTGCTAGTTAGTAATATATTGTATGTCAGTACAGTAGCAGAACAACTTGTGATCTTCTAGTGTCAATAACACTTGATGCGGAGTATGCATGCCTTCCCTCCTACCCCATACTCGGTCTGAAGCGCCAATGTACAGATGTAAACTCACTCACATCAGAACGGCAAAAACTCGTCAGACGTGTTTAGCCTTGTTCCCACGGCCTGTGGCTTGGCGAGCGTACTCACAGACTTGTAGTCTGTTGTGGCCTGACGTGCTCTGTCGTATTCCGACCTCAAGCCGTTCCCATGGAGCGGAAAGACTCATGGCTTGGCGAATCTCAAGTGGCCTCTAGTCTAGAGGAGTCACCAAAGCTATACTGTATACCGGTATAGTAGTAGGTACGGTGTTCAGTGGCTTGTACAATTCTTTAGTTCCAGTCCCAGTTCCCGTACTGTTCTTTAACTTCAACGCCAGCTTCCTGTATGTCGCCATCACAGTTTCTTTCTTCATTTCAGCTCTTTTAAAGAACACTTAACACTGATTCGCTTTCAAGCATCACATATCTTATTTCTATCTTTGCAGGTTCCAGATAGAAGGTGCTACCTTGTACAGATCTAAAAACTCCGTAATCACTACATTGGACCATTCTGTAATTTCCGTAATCAAGCAATGAAACCGTTCAAAGAACTGGATAAAACTGCACAAACCTGTAACATACTACAGTAAACCAAAGTAGATCGTGGGAACGGGTGCTCGAGCTGTACTGAGGCTTGCCATCCGTAGAGCCCGAAGCCTTTGGTGTCGGAGGAAAGTTCCTGGAAAGTCCGAGCCACCTCGAGCCAACCCGAGTAATAACGAGTCTTTGCGTTCCCATGGCGTGGGGCCTGACAAACTTCAGACCAGGCTTGCCATGCCACAGGCCGTGGGAACAAGGTTATATAGGTGGCAACGTTGCTCATTCTTTGTGGTGACGTCACTCTTCCTTCTTCGGTAGCCGAGATCAGGATGAACAATCATGAAGAGTTAATTAAAAAACACTTATGTTAAATATTCGCCAAATCAATACTAAATACACTTAAATGTTCATATTTTATAGACTATGTGTACATGTTTCGAAACTCGTTGGTTTCTTCATCAGCTCATTAAGAGAAAACTTATCCTAAGGAGACTTAAACTAAGAAAATGGATATCCTTACAATACGTTTTAAGAGATAATTAAGAATAAAACATGATTAAATCCTTGAAAATGTCTATGAAAATATTTTATATTATTAAATAATCTTTTGAAAATATATATGGAATATTGTTTTATAGGCAATTACAGGGTTAATCTTCTGAAAAAATATCTATGAAAATTTTTGTAAATGTTCCTCATTTGGTAAAATTATTGGTTATTATGTGTTCCGCTGAATATAAACAGTATCTTCAAAAATTAACTAGCAAAGCTTTAAAGTAGTTGCACAACGGAGATGAACGTCGCATGTAGTCAAACCTCCGGGAACTGAAACAACCTATGATCCTACTCAGAGCATCAAGTCTTTATTCGATGTTCTTCAGTTCTAAAAGTTAAACATGTTGCTATTCTTGCTATTATGGCAAATATTTATGCTTATTATGAAGAGTTACATTCATGAGATGGGTTGGCGTGCACTGCCAGTAGAATTTTGGAAGAACGGTTCTCTTAGAAGCCCAGGTGTATGTTAATGCTAGAACCTCCCCCGCTTTTCGCTGCGCTGACGCTGGTGAGAGAGTCGTTCATTACGAGCCCGTGTAAGAGCACTATTGACTCAGCGAGAAATAATTTAATATAGTCTCGCAGCGGACAATAGCTCTTCCGCTACGAATTTAATCTTCTTGGAGAGACAAATTCAATTTAACTAACATTTTGCTCGTACAAAACTCCATCGTGTGCTTGAGCCCGTGGGCAGTACTGATCAGAAGTCAAATAGGCTACCATCCCATCGTAAGTTACTTTTGACTTTTCGTTCTTGTTGTTGCTGAAAATTCGCTTTAAAGGCCATCAGACCAATTGAAATGTGAAGTTTTGAAGCCAGGGTTTCAGTGTTGCCTGTGGTGGCATCGGTGGCGTAGTGTGTAGCATGCTGAACTGCTGTGCCCAAGATTGCGGGTTAAAACCCGGCCGAAGCTGTCGGACATTTAAGAGCGATAAAATCCTTCAGTATGCCTTCCTTCGGAGGGGAAGTAAAGCCGGCGGTCCCATGTCATAGATTTATGGCATGTAAAAGATCCTTCCACAGACTAAACGTGTGTGAAGCTAAATTTCTAGGTTAGATTTCGTTGTAACTCTCTAACAAAGTTCCAACGTTCACCACTAGGTATCAGTGACATCTGGTAGTGGAAGTTGGAACTACTTGAAATGGAACGGAACTTGTAGCTCACCCTATGTGTGTCCGCATGAAGCATCTACAGCGTCTGGCGAGCCAAACATGTTCTTAGACACTCCCGGCCCTAAAAGCCATACGATAAATAAATAAATAAATAAATAAATAAATAAATAAATAAAGTGTTGCCTGTACAAAATATCAGTTGTAACTATTCAGTCGATCAACAATTTGGGTAAATTTGTGTCCTGAGTCCTGATTGCATGAGATTGTATAATGACCTGTGTTTTGGTGACGACTGTAATAGTTTGTGTAAGTTTAGTTATTAGGGTGGTGTGTTGGCTTTCACGGCCAAGGAATTAGAACTCAGCAATTTTTCTAGGTTTATGCCGTGTCTTGTTTGGGGTTTAGCCTAGGAACACCAAGATAGGCTCATCCTAGGCGAAACCTCACACAAGACACGGCATAAACCTAAAAAATTGCTGAGTTTTAGTTGTTAGAGCTTTTGAAATAAGATGCCATCTCGGCATTTGTCTGGGGAGTGAGGGTGGTTGGTTGGTTCGTCAGTTTAGGCTCCTTAAATCGTCTTGAAGCTACTGAAAGTTGCTGCACAAATACTGGTTTTGCTAATCTGTGATATCTGGTCATCCACAGACATGATGTAAGTCTAGTGAATGGCCGCACGGTCTCTTACTGGGAGTAATGACGCAGAGCTAATATATCTCGCACATGCAGACACAATGCTGTCCTTTGTGTGTGAATACCGCCCAGGGACTTACTGGGAATATACAAGATCAAAGCAGCATAGCCTCAATATCCGCCATATCTCATTATTATAACAGAAAGCAATTATCACTAGTAATTCCCATTGGGCTAATCAGGTTGAGCTACTTTCCGCTAATGTTGTTATCAGTATCAGTAGCCGCGATTGGATAATCTACAGTTGTTCATCATGGAACACATTAATGGGAAAAGTATTCCTGTTGCTGTACTCTGATTCCGTTCAAATTCCACACTCGGGCATTGCCTTGTGTGCAGGGGAGAAAGTTGGGATGGTTATGGGGTTAGTACCCCCAGAATTTGAACTAATACTTTTACATTCCAAAGTATAAATAATATATTATATTACTGGACATTATTAGAAATACTTTATCTGGCACTTTAATTTAATTCATTTATTACATTCATCAACCAACTTCTGTTCTTTTCTCAATCAGCAGTTAATGCTGGCCTTTGAAATAAAATCTACTCTGATTGTATGTTCATACATATACATACATACATACATACATACATACATACATACATACATACATACATACATACATACATGGACCTGTTGAAAAGAACTGTCCCAGCATTTGTCTGGGAGTGAAAATGGAAAACCACCAAAAACTATTCTCAGGAGGGCCGAGGTGGGATTCGAAACGGGGCTCTCCCGATGGCAGCGAGGACACTGCGTAGCGCGTTAGCACTTTTGGCCACTCATAATTTAACTAGAGAAATAGTTTATTTGTTATTACGACACAGTAGCATATGAGAGTCATCTGAGTAACAATAACTGGAGATTATTTTTAACAAATCAATGACCTATTAAAAGACCTTCTAGCTTACGAGAATTACACAGAACACACGAAGTAACTGAAGGAAATAAGACATTCTCAACTACCAATTACAATATAAATATTATGGTGCTATATTCTTCATCAAGATTACAAATATATAATTAGTAAGGAATTTGTGCTTATTTTTACACTTTTGACACGTCTGTATTTTAGGCGGCTTCGGTGGCGTAGTCGGTAGCATGCTGAGCTTCTATGCCCAAGATCGCGGGTTCAAGTCTGGCCGAAGTCGTCGGATTTTTTAAGAGCGTTAAAAATCCCTCAGTATGCCTTCCTTTGGAGGGAAAGTAAAGCCGGCGGTATCATGTCGTAGATTTATGGCATGTTAAAGAACCTTCCACTAATTACACCTGTGTGAAGCTAAATTGTATAGGTTAAGAATGTAAACAACGCTCTTAGATTCCTACGTTCGTTGCCAAGAGCCGACTGCGGTGACGTCTGGTATCTAAGTTCTGAACTAGTAGTCGTTGACGGTGGCGTTTGGCGGCAAAAGCAGGAACTACTTGAAAATTGATCTCCGCAGTCCTTACTTGAATTAAAACAGATACACACACTAATACAGTCATCACAATTAACACAGACAGATTCTACACACACCCAAAGTACACGGGGCTACATGACCGCGTTGTCGCAGCCCCTAAACTTAAGAACCAACCAACCAACCAACCAACCATGTCTGTGTTTTGATATTCAGGACATAAACGATTCTAAGTAAATGCTCGATCTAATAGTACGAGATATGAAGGTAGCGAGATAACTCTGTTCGTATCAGCCACCACTTTTGTTCCACTTCAGTTACTTGCCCCAACCAATTCCATTTATGCCTTCATCAAAGTGTTCATTTTCTAAAAGGAGATGTGATCTGGGTTCGAGTACTTCATTAGGCACCCACGCTAATTGGAATGAGGAGTAAGCGGCCGTGAAATTGACAGAGACCCAATCTGAGTCAGAGTCGTTCCATCAACAATAAGCAGCACAGACTTTGTGAGTTAACCCCGCGCGAGTTAACTCTTCTCATAATCATATCGCTAAAGTAAAGGAACCGGGCCTGTTAGAGGGATCTTACGGTATAAAACTTAGTAAGTAGTTCAATGAAGAAAATCCTTCTATTTTCATATTTTTTGCCGGAACTTTCTATCTCATATTTATTTATTTATTTATTTATTTATTTTATTTATTAATCAAAGCACAAACTACAGCTATGCTAGCCCTTCACGCTTGTACAAATAACAATCAAATAACAATTTAAAATAAAATATAAGATAATATTTAACAAATCACCAAACAAAACAAGTCCAGATCAAGAGCCGGTAGAACGTCCTTGTTCGTAGCCGTGTCGTCATTGGCCAAGATGACAGTTCTAAATACAATTTAACTTCTTCTTCGCCTGCTTCAGGAACGTCCTCTTGTTTGTGGATATGTCCAACTCGCGTTTCCTTGCAATGCTATTGTACAGGGCTGATATGCGGATTTGGAAGGATCTTTGGATTATGGAATGTTTTGTGTGTGGAATGTGCAAAATATTTTTGAGCCTGGTAGAACGGGAAGGGGTTCTTCGTTTGAAAAGTGACAGCAGGTGGTCCGAACGGTAATGGCCATTTAAAATAGAATGTAGGAGGGACAGGTCAGTTACCTGTCTTGTCGTGTATCAATTAAATTAAGTTTCCATGTGATGGACTAAATAGGTTTTGTGTTTAAGATAACTAGTAGGCCTGCGCGAGAAATCTTGCATGAGTTGAAGAAACCAACCAGCTGGATTTATTGATATGCGGGCTTGACACGACACAGTTCTGGCAGGGGCTTTTGTCTTGTTTATTTATTTATTTAAACGCACTTTTGAAACAAATTGTCGATATTTCAATTCGTCACTGCTGCGGGTATTTTTCTTTCTTTTGAATGTTCATTTAGTACGATCGGGTACTTGTGAGAGCCCCATGTGTATAGACCACCTACTCGGCTTTATTGTTATGCTGACTTGACACTAGACAGTTCCGGCAGGGGCTATCGTCTCGTTCATTTGTAGAAACGCACTTATATAATTATTTTCGTTGACTTTTCAGGGAATGCAAGACTTTTCCTGTACTATTGAGACAATAGGCTGTGGAAGATTTTTGCACAAACCACACCTTCTCACTCCCTCTGGTTTAAGAGTTTGAGTTATCTGAGACAATTACCTTAGCGTTTCATATATTCTGATAACCTATGTTTCTGTGATGACAGTAGCCGAGTGTGCAGCTGTATGAGGGGCAGGGATGGGGTCGGTACCCGGGGACTTGAATAAGTTACTATCACGGCATTTGTCTGGAGGGAGTGTGGGAAAACCAAGGATAAACCGCACTCAGGATAGCCACTGCCAGCCCCAGGAAACAAACCCCCGACCTACGGACTTAATGTAGCACGTCATCGGGTTCGTGGTACGACAGTTGACATGCACACTATTTATAATTTAAGAAAACTGAACTTAATAATTACGTAACGGTTAGATTATAGTAGTCTAGTGGACAACCGTTTTAACAGGACTGATAATATATTGGATTTGTAGACATTTGCTCGGTCACAATCTTGAATTATTGAAAATATTTGAAGTACAGCAAATAACATAATTATATACATTTTTTAATATATCAGGGTCCGGCAGCATAACTTCCTTTTTAAGAACGTAATAAATCCCATTGTATGAATCAGAACACTTTTATTTTTTATACAATGTAGGCGCATACATAAAGTTTTGTTTAACTTAGTTTTGAAGATCAAATCAGGTAGGTGACGTCCCGCATTCTCCATACACTGAGAGAATCGCTTTCTGGCGTTTTTCATGACTCTTGCCAGCAAATCAGGCGATATGTTGGTGAATTCTTCCTGGATGTTGGTCTTAAAATCGTGTAGGGTCCTTGGACGGTTCACATAAGTACGGGATTTCAAAAAAAAACATAGAAATAAATCACAAGGAGACAAATCGGGAGAGCAGGCCGGCCACTCCAAATCGCCCCTAAGTGAGATGAGGTGCTGCGGGAAGTGTTCCCTCAATATAGCCATCGTTGCTCTTGGGTGTGTGCCGTTGTACCGCCTTGTTGTAACCAAATGTCCCCTAAGGCCATCTCATCCACCCGTAGGAAAAAAAAATCCTGTAACATGTTTACATACCGGTCCGAATTCATTGTAACTGTGACTGAGTTTTCCTCAAAGAACCTGAGACCAATAATTCCAGCTGAGGACAGTGCACACTACACTGTGACTTTAGGTGACTGCAAAGGCTTTTGGTGCAGTTCTCGAGGATTGGTGGCAGCCCAGTAGCGCATGTTTTGTTTGGTAACGGATCCTCACAAATGAGATTGGGCTTCGTCACTGAAAGAGAAAACAGCGTCCTCAGGAACGACTTCGAGAAGAACCTCACACGCGTTCCGCCGACAATTCAAGTCACGTTCAGAAAGTTCCTGCACACTCGCCATCTTGTACGGATGGAAATGAACATCAGCATAAATAATTCTCCTCATAGACCTATCGGAAAGTCCAAGGGCAGACACATGTTTGCGTACAGAACGCTATGGTGATCGCTACATTGAAGCTGAAGCTTATTGCTCTCAGGTGATCGAATAGGCCGAGGGACTCCAGCTCTTCGTCCTGTCACACTTCCAGTTCGTCTGAACGTAGTGAACCATGTAGCAATTGATTTCCGGCCCGGGACAGGGGCCAACGGGGCCTATTTAAATCGCCTCCGAAAGGCGCGCTGGGTTGCGATCACAGAACATCCGTTCGAAAAGTAGGCCTCAACGGCAAAAGCACGCTCCACACTGTTCCAACGCATGATGGCGACTGAACTGTGTCGGGACAAAACTATATAGTACCACCTCACGAACGAGACCATTAGCACTCCGCTACGACATCAAACGGCTGAATTGCGCGCATTAAAAAAAAAGGAAGTTTTGCTGCAGGACCCTGTAGATAACCTAATTTATCTCGGCTCGTGGTTAAGTAGATAGCACGTTGGACTTTGAACCAAAGTCTAGAAATTTGTGCGGTAAACCATCCCCCAAAAGAGGCTCACGGTATGTGGGAATTCATCTGCCCCTGCTTCCACTTACAGTTATTCTGCCAAGCTCCTCTCCTTCATCTTTCTTATAGAACTCCTTTGTTTTGCTCTTCTCTTTCAACCCGGATACGATCAATGTATCCGAGGTCGGGGGAGATTTAAATTTCCTGCCTTTCATGACCTTTTTAGCCTATTTTCGTTTATGAAAAGAAATAGGCTTGTGATGGACGAAGCAATGAGAATATAAGAGGTAGGTTAGCACGGGCGAGGAATGCATTTCTACAGAAAAGGAATCTGTTGACATCGAATATATATTTAGGTATTAGGAAGTCATTTTAGAGCGTGGCACTCCATTGAAGTGAAACTTGGACTGTTGGAGCAGCTGAACAGAGAAGAATTGAAGCGTTGGAAATGAGTGTTACAGGAGAATGATGAAGATCAGATGGGTAGATACGGTTACGAATGAAGAGGCATTAAGACTAGTGGGAGAGGAGAGATGATTTTGGCGACTGCTAATGGAGAGAATAGATAGGGTGGTAGGACATATACTAAAGTAACCAGGAATAGCAAACTTAGTTATAGAAGGAAGGGTCGAGGATAAGAACTGTAGGGTGAGACCAAGGTTAGAATATGTTAAACAGATTGCCTCAGATATAGGGTGTGGTAGCTATGGGAGATGAAACGATTAGCTCAGGATAGGGAAGAATGGAGAACTACATCAAACCAGTCGAAGGAATGATGACTCAAACAACAACAGGCTTGTGAGATCACCTTTTGCCCGTGTGTGTGTGCCCACGATGTCGCTTAGCCCCCAAGGAATCAACAAGTGTTTTCTTTATCTACCAACAAGCAATTCGTTACTTCTTTCTGATTTTTGTGCTGAGGATTCATACAAAATACGGCAAGACTACAGAAAATGGAAACTGCTTTCCATTTGACAAAACAAGTTTATAACAAAAATGCCTCTCTTGGAATTGTAAAATTCAACATTATAAAATAGTAGTCTTGCCTGCAGCCCTTTAAGCAGCCGAGACACTTAATCTACAACATAAAACACTGAGAAATCAATTGGAGATTAAGGAACGCAAGATCATGCGAAAAATTTCGGGACCAAGAATTAAAGATGGAATTCACCTTCCGAAACTTAATGCTGACATCTATTTAAAAATTACTAAATTCACATACACAATCCGTATGAGAAGGATCCAATTCATGGGACATTTGGACAGAATGGACCCAACTAGTTTTTTTTTACCCTCCAGGTTGGTGGAACCCACGGACTCGGCGAGGGAACTCACCAGTACCGCCTCTACGGGCAGTGTCCTAGAGCTGGGAACATCGAATCGGAAGGGATACAACTGGTGAGGTGGGATTGGCACCTCGCCCAGGCGGCCTCACCTGCAAAGCGAACAGGGGCCTCATGAGGGAAGGTAAGGGATGGTGAGGATGGATAGGCAAGGAAGAGGGATGGAGGCAGCCATGGCCTTGAAGAAGGTACCATCCCGGCATTTGCCCGAAGACGAAGTGGGAAACCACTTCGAGGATGGCTGAGGGGGAAATGAACCCCCTCTACTCATTTGGGCCACCCGAGGCAGAGTAGACTCCGTTCCAGTCCTCGTACCACTTTTCAAATTTCGTGGCAGAGCCGGGAATCGAACCCAGGACCTCCGGGGCGCCAGCTAACCATACTGACCGCTACGCTACGGAGGCGACCCCAACTAGGTTAACAAATAAAATATATACGTTTTTGAAGAAAAAGGCAATAAGGTCCAATTGGTACAAACAGGCGGAAAAGTAGGCTACTTGGCTGAATTAGGTTTTCCCAATCTCAAGGATCGAGAGGAAATTAGGAAAATTACTCATACACGGGGTTTTGAGGCAGAAGAGAGAAGACCTACCAGACACGTCTGGTCGCAGCAACGAAGACTAGCTCAATCGTTGCGCATGATGAGTTATTGGGCAAACATCAAGGCCAAGAAGTGTTGATTCCGCGTGGTCCTAGGGGACCCATTCGCGCAGAAGAAGAAAATACAGTCTATTAGAAGCAGAATAAATGAACCCAGCGCTGTCACCATTTGCCAAAATCATCAGTGGTTGATACAATACCCCAAGGAGAAAGTTAATTCCGACCACCTTGTGGTGTAGCGACTAGCGTTCTTGGCTGTTGGACTGGAGTTCCGGGTTCGATTCCCGGCTCTGTCAAGAAATTTTAATTCAGGTATGAGGGCTGGAACGGGGTACACTCAGCCTCGTGAGAAAAACTGACAAGAGGAGGGTTTGATTTTCACCTCAGCCATCCTGAAAGTATCCGTGGCTTCGCACTTTTACTCCAGGCAAATGCCGGGATAATTCCTAACCTGACGCCACGGCCTCCTTCATACAAATCCTATTCCCAATTAACAAATAACACAGGATACTACACACACAAAGCATATTATGTTCCTTATGCAGCAGAAACTTGGACAATGAGAGCAGAGTACAGGCACCTGAGATGAGATTCCTGAGAAGTATGGTCCAGAAAAAGAGGGGAGACAGACTAAGAAACGAAGATATACGGAAAGAACTGGGAGTACAGAAACTAAATGACGAACTGGAGCAAAACAGATTGAGATAGTTTGGACATGTCGAACGGATGAATGAAGTAAGGCTGTCAAGACAAGCACTGGAACGACGGATGACAGGGAAAAGAGGACGAGGAAGACCAAGAATGTGTTGAATGGACTCGGTGACGAATATCATTAGAAAACGGAACCTGGATTGGAAAACCGTTTCGAAAGAAGAATGGCGGAACGACAGAACAAAGTGGATAGGAACCATATTTGCTCCCACCCGGTGTCAGCTGGAAAAGGGGATATGAAGATGATGATGATGATGACGATGACTACACACATCCCACATTCAACCAAATCCACGGGACTCTATAACCACGATGTCCAAGCCCCTAAAATAAGCAACAACAAATAATTTAATTTCCGAATAAGCAGTGTATCAACATATTGTTTCATTGTGTCTAATGATTTACACACATTTTATATTGAACTAGCAGTAGTACCCGGCTTCGCCCGGTTGAATGATGATAATGTCTCAAAGTCTCCTTAGAAATATAATGGACTTAAAATCTAGGTCATTTGCCCCGAAAGACAATGAGGGCGTAATATCTAGGTCATTTGCCCTTTTGATAAGGATGAAAATGAAAACTACTGTTGAATTGACACGTCAAACTTACAAACTACCGTAATAGAAATTACATATTTCAAAATTCACAGGCGAGGAAGACTTATTGTGTGTGGTGATTAATGGTGTAATGGGCGTAACAGCTAGGTGATTTGCCCTTATGATGAGGATGATAAGGGAAACTACTACCTGTATTGAATTGACACTTCAACTTATACTGTACACAATGTACTGTAATAAAAATAAAAAAAATAAAAATCACAGTCGAGAAAGACTTTATGCGGCGGTGATTAATGGTATGATGCGCGTAACATCTAGGTAAATTGCACTTATGATGATTATAATAATAAGGTAATGAAAAAATGACTACTAAACGAACATGGTGTAATTTTAAAACTGATATAGGTAATTCAGATGTCTAGCTTCGATGTCTTCCAAAGTCTCAACCTTATTTTCTGGCTTAGGCCTGTACTCGATGCGTCTAGTGAATGAGATTATGGCGTCCTGATCGGCAAAGAATATGGGTCCAAGCTGCATGAACCTGAGATGATCGCAGATGATGACGAAATATGATGACACACATTCGGGGTTCCCCTTCGTAATTAGATTGGCCGGGGAATCACTCACTCTTTCGCAACATCACAGTGGCTTGAGCAACGGCCCTGTGCTGGCATCAGCATTGACAGCAGATAACACGGCGGGCTCTGGAAAGTCCTCTCAAGTCACCTCGCAATGAATCAGCAAGCTATTCTCACAACTGCCCCCTCCCCAGGGTCTTACTACTTGCGGGACGTGGGTTGGCGTCCACGGGACCCCAGCCGAGTCTGGCATCACTTCTACTTCCTGGTGCCGGGCTCCTTTCAGTTCTCTTTCCTGTTGGCCTCCCTTGGTCAACTCTTGTCCTCTTCCGAACCCGACTGTATTAGGGTATCCGAGGGCTAGGGAGTCTTTCAATTTTCCGTCTTAATTGGCCATTGTCTCATTTTTCCTGATACCCTCATTCTTCGAGGGGACTGCCTTCTTTTCCTTTTCATAATATCTCCTGTCTTCTGCTCAAGGCCCTCAAAGAAGCAGGGTGTGTGTAGCCCCACCACTTCTGGTACACCCTCAAGGGCTCATGGATGGTGAGTTAGAGAGCTGGCAACCCCGAGGGATTCCTGAGCTAAATGCAGGGAATGGAGTGGTATGTCAGAAGTTTCAAGTGGACAGTGTTACTCATCGGGTTCCAAAGGGTACGTATGTAAAATTTGGTTCAAATCGGTGAAACGGTGTAGATTTGTGCCAAAAGGCCTAAATGCAGGGGATGGAGTAGCCTCTCTGCAATTTCAAGCAGACAGTGTTAGTTGCAGTGTTCCAAAGGGTAAATATACAAATTTTGGTTCAGATCGGTGAAACGGTGTAGATTTGAGCCAAAGGGCCTAAATGCAGGGAATGGAGTGGTCTGTCCGCAATTTCAAGCAGACAGTGTTACTCCCAGGGTACCAAAGGGTAAGAATACGAATTTTGGTTCTCATCGGTGAAACGGTGTAGATTTGGACCAAAGGGCCTAAATGCAGGGAATGGGGTGGTCTGTCCGAAATTTTAAGTGGACTGTGTTACTCGCAGGGTTCCAAAGGGTAAGTATAGAAATGTTGGTTTAGATCGGTGAAACGGTGTAGATTTGTGCCAAAGGGCCTAAATGCAGGGGATGGAGTAGCCTCTCCCCAATTTCAAGCAGACAGTGTTAGTTGCAGTGTTCCAAAGGTTAAATATACAAATTTTGGTTGAGATCGGTGCAACGGTGTAGATTTGGGCCAAAGGATCTAAATGCAGAGAATGGGGTGGTCTGTCCGCAATTTCAAGCAGATAGTATTACTCGCTGGGTTCCAAAGGGTAAGTATACAAATTTTGGTTCAGATCGGTGAAACGGTGTAGATTTGTGCCAAAGGGCCTAAATGCAGGGAATGGAGTGGTCTGTCCGCAATTTCAAGCAGACAGTGTTACTCCCAGGGTACAAAAGGGTAAGAATACGATTTTTGGTTCTCATCGGTGAAACGGTGTAGATTTGGACCAAAGGGCCTAAATGCAGGGAATGGGGTGGTCTGTCCGAAATTTTAAGTGGACTGTGTTACTCGCAGGGTTCCAGAGGGTAAGTATAGAAATGTTGGTTCAGATCGGTGAAACGGTGTAGATTTGCGTCAAAGGGCCTAAATGCAGAGAATGGAGTAGCCTCTCCGCAATTTCAAGCAGACAGTGTTAGTCGCAGTGTTCCAAAGGGTAAATATACAAATTTTGGTTGAGATGGATGAAACGGTGTGGATTTGGGCCAAAGGGCCTAAATGCAGGGAATGGAGTGATCTGTCCGAAATTTCAAGCAGACAGTATTACTCGCAGGGTTCCAAAGGGTAAGCATACGAATTTTGGTTCTGATCGGTGAAACAGTGTAGATTTGGACCAAAGAGCCTAAATGCAGGGAATGGGGTGGTCTGTCCGAAATTTTAAGTGGACAGTGTTACTCGCAGGGTCCAAAGGGTAAGTATACAAATTTTGGTTCAGATCGGTGGTACGGTGTAGATTTGTGCAAAAGGGCCTAAATGCAGGGAATGGGGTGGTCTGTCCGAAATTTAAAGTTGACAGAGTTACCTGCAGGGTTGCAACGGGTAAGTATAGAAATTTTGGTTGAGATCGGTGAAACGGTGTAGATTTGTGTCAAAGGGCCTAAATGCAGGGAATGGAGTGTTCTGTCCGCAATTTCAAGCAGACAGTATTACTCGCAGGGTTCCAAAGGGTAAGAATACGAATTTTGGTTCTGATCGGTGAAACGGTGTAGATTTGGACCAAAGAGCCTAAATGCAGGGAATGGGGTGGTCTGTCCGAAATTTTAAGTGGACAGTGTTACTCGCGGGGTCCAAAGGGTAAGTATACAAATTTTGGTTCAGATCGGTGGAACGGTATAGATTTGTGCAAAAGGGCCTAAATGTAGGGAATGGGGTGGTCTGTCCGAAATTTAAAGTTGCAGGGTTGCAACGGGTAAGTATACAAATTTTGGTTCAGATCAGTGAAACGGTGTAGATTTGTATACATAACAGACAGACAAACAGTCAAACTTTGTGATGGTTGTAGAGCGCATGTGCGACCGGGGTAAACATGACTTCTTCTTCTTCTTCTTCCTCTTCATGTGCCGTTTCCTCTAAGAAGGTTGGCGCTCAACACAGCAATCCGGTTTTTGGATCTAGCAGCACTGAAATGTTCACTGGAACTACACTCGAACCATTTTTTAAAATTGTCCAACCAAGAGATCCTTCTTCTTCCTTAACTCCTTTTTCCTCTCAACCTTCCCTTGAATAATTTATTGTAGAATATGATACCTGTCTCCTCTCATTATAAGGCCCAAGTATTGTAACTTCCTAATTTTGATACAGGTAATTATCACTTTATTAACCTACGCAATATCTCAAGATTTGTGATTCTATCCATCCAGCTTACTCGTAAGATCCACATCTCAAACGCCTCTAGTCTGTAAATCATATCTTGGTTTAGTGTCCAAGCCTTTATACCGTAGAAGAGTACCAAGAACACATAACATTTTAGCAACCTGTGTTTTAAATTTAAACTAAGATCTCTATTGCATAATAGATTTCTCATTTGATTGAATGCACTTCTGACTTGTGCTATCCTTGCCTTAATTTCTAGAGAGCAATCATTTGAATCATTAACGATGGTTCCTAAATATCTGTATTTCTGAACTCTTTGAACTGCTTCACCTTTGATGATCAAATTTCCTGGATTATTTTCTTTCGAAATTACTGCGAAACTGGTTTTCGTAACATTTAGAGTTAAACCACTTTCCTCGCTGGCTTCTACCACTCTATCCGTCAAAGTTGTAGATTTTAAAGGCATCCGGCGATTAGTAGAGCTTCGTTCACAAATCTTAAATTATTTACAAGTTTGTCATTCACCTTAATCCCTGATGTAACATCCAAAAGGGCAGTTTGAATTACGTCTTCAGAGTAGGGGTTGAACAATAATGGAGACAGTACACATCCCAGTCTCACACCTCTTTCAATTCTTATATCATTTGAAACCATTTTGCCTTCTCTTATTGGCGCGGTCTCATTATAGTAATGTTGGGTAATAATTTCCATATCCCTTCTGTCTCAATATTTTATTCTTAGCAACTGAATCAGTTGATCATGTCAAACTTTGTCAAAGGCTTTATTATAATCCAAAAAACAAACATATATTGGCTGATTCATTTCCAGACATTTTTGTGAGTACATTAAAGGCAAACAATGCTTCTCGTGTTCCCAGGGCATTCCTGAAACCAAACTGAGTTTTATATATATCTTGTTCTAGTTAGCCTATTTTCATTTTATGAAAAAAAAAAGGCTTATGAGATCACCTTTTGTCCGTGTTTGAGTGTGTGTGCATATGTGTGTGTGTGTCTGTGTGATGTGAGTGTGTATGCCCCCTAATAACTTCTAAACGGCTGGCGTGATTTCAATGAAACTCGGTAAGATCATAACACCATTGGCCGACCTCGACCGTGCCCTTCAAATTTTACTACGTCTCACTAATCCAACGTGGTGTCTGTGCGAAATATTTAACCAGTATTCCATATTTCCGAAACTATTACCGATATCACCCTGAAATTTTGTATGGTGATAAACAGCACTACTAGAAGTTCACCTATGGAACTTTCAAAAACCTGGTAACTACTAAACCAACATGGCGGCCAAGCAAAGTTCCGACTTTTTAATAGAGTTTTCTCACGATTTAACCATTCAAACGCAATGAAACTTGGTACAGCAAATCGCGAGAAAAGTCTATTTAAAACTTTCAAATTCGCTTGGCCGCCATATTCGTTTTGTAGTTAACAGGTTTTTGAACGTCTCATGGATGAACTTCCAGTAGTGCCCTTTGTCTCCGTACAAATTTCCGGGTGATGCCGGTAATAGTTTCAGAGATATAGAATGCCGGTGAAATAATTCAATTGAACGAAGTTAGATGTCGGTGCATTAAAATGTGTATAAACATATACTGTACCAAGTTTCAATGCGTTTGGTTGATTAAATCTCAAGAAACGTCTATTTACAAGTCACAACTTCGCATGGCCGCCATGTTGGTTTTGTAGTTACCAGGTTTTCAAAAGTTACATAGGTGAACTTCTACTAGTTCCCTTTACCATCGTACGAAATTCCAGGGTGATATCGGTAATAGTTTCGGAGATATTGAATGCTGGTGAAATATTTCGCACAGCCGCCATGTTGGATTGGTGAGACGTAACGAAATTTGAAGGGCACGGTCGGGGTCGTCCGGAATAGTCCTATGAACTACCAAGTTTCATTGAAATCGTTCCAGCCGTTTAGATTTTATTAGGGGAGTGTGGGACACACACACGAATCACACACATACGCACACCCACACAGACAGACACACGGACAAAAGGTGATCTCATAAGCCTGTTTTTTCATAAATGAAAATAGCATGGCGACCATCCGTAATATTAGACGGTTATCAATATCTACGAATCTATTACAGCAATCAAACTGAAATTTTGTATGTTGATAGAGGCAATTAACATAAGTAGGATATATGAAAAAAGGCTGTATAGTTCTTCACGGAACTACTTGTTTACTATGTATTCTTTGATGGATGATCTTCAAAAATATTTTCATCATGTGACTCATTAAACTAGTTGTCCTATGGTCATTACATTCTTTCGCATTATTTATTTTTGGTATGTAGTTTGACGCCAGTCTTGAGGAATAACACCAGTTTTATAAACCACATTAAATATATCTACCAACAACCCTAAATTTTCTTGATTAGTGAGTTTTATTAATTCAGACTACTTAGTCCACAGAAAGGCTCTGGCACAAAAAGTTTAAAATCGCAAAATGAGACACCTCGTTCTTAAACGTACGAGTGAGTTAGTAGTGGTGAGATTAATTTTTGTTGTCGGATAAAGGAGGTGGCGTTCCGTGACTCAGTGTCGTCCCTCACAAGACGCCTGGTGACGGATAAGGATCAGACGCGGGCGTCAACCCCAAGATACACAGCCGATAGCAAGCACCTCGTTAGCGAGGTTCTCAACAACTTGAAAATCCTCTTTAGATAAAACTTCACAGGTGGTATTTCTGTTGTGGAGCAAACTAACCTGGATTTGTAGAGCACGTCTTATCAGTTGTAGCTGAGACCAGAACAGAGGGAAGACATTACAGTCTCGTTGCTTATTTGTCTGTAACACCTGGGATCCGGGTTCAAGACTGGCTCTGGAAAAATAGGCAATTCAAGCCTTAGGGTTGGAACGGGGCACACTCAGCCTAGTTAGGCAAAACGGGGAAGAGATCGGTTTGATTCCCACCTCAATCATACTGGACGTGATTTTCCGTAGTTTTCCTACTTTTGCTCCAGACAAATACTAGCAGGGTCCTTAATATAAAGCAACGACCAACTCCTTTTTGATAATAGTACAATAATAATACTGATAATAATAATAATAATAATAATAATAATAATAATAATAATAATAATAATAATAATAATAATAATGAAGTAGGAATATGAACAATTACCGTGGCTTCTCCCTCCTTGCAATAACATACAACATCCTTTCAAAAGCCCTTCAACTAGAGCAGAGGAACAGTTGGATCCACAATTAGGGGAATATCAAGGGGGATTTAGGAAGGGACGATCATGTGCCGAACAGATTTTGAACCTTAAATCTATTCTTTCATATCTGAAGCTTAGAAACAAACAGTTCATTGACCTTCATTGACTTCAAAAAGACTTATGACTCTATCGATCGACCCACCCTATTTGAAATACTGAAAGAACTGGACTGGACAACAAAACACGAGCAAATATTCAGAAAAAACCTTAACCAACTCTGCTTCCAAAGTGAAATTCAGGGGAGATATTTCAGAGCCCTTCGAAATCAAGACTGGTGTAAGACAGGGAGATGGACTATCTATGACCTTTGCTCTTCAACTGTGTGCTCGAAAAAGTCATCCGGCAATGGCGAAAAGTAATGAACATTAAGAAGTCTGAAAATGGAGTCAGATTGGGCTATAAAAAACAGAACCTGATAGTAGGCTGCCTAGCATTCGCAGATGACCTCGCAATTTTTTCAGATTCCCTCGATGCAGCCGCAGCGCAAATTAATGAACTCCAGATTCAAGCAGCAAAAACGGGCCTTAAGATCTCCTTTGAAAAAACAGAATTCATCACTAATATCAAGCTAGCGACAAAAGAGCTGGATGAAGGACAGGGGAAAATCTATCAAACGAAAGCATTCAAATATTTGGGTGAATGGATAGACCCAAATCTCTCCGAGAAGGCAGCTTTCGAGTCACGAATCAGGAAAATGGAAATGTCATATAATCTAACAAAGGCCATTTACAACAATAAATCCATATCAACAAATGCCAAGTTAAGACACTACCAGTCATCCGTCTAGAGGCTTTGTATGCTGCAGAGTGCCTTGAAATGCATCGCAAGGGACTAACAGAGAATCGGGATGTGAAAGAGAAAAATTCTAAGAACAATCTTGGGTCCGGTAAAAGAAAATGGGGAATATAGGAGACGGCATAACCACGAACTTTACACCCATGTGGAAAAAATAACTGATACCATGAGAAAACGGAGAATTGCCTTTTACTGTCATATAACATGAATGAACCCAGCACGATCGACAAATATAATTTTCACCTACTTCCTCAAAGAGAAAACCAAGGGAGCTTGGTTCACTGAGGTGGACAAAGATTTACAAGAAGTAGGAATTACAGGCAATGATATTTGGGAACGTGCCACCCTTAAACGAAAACTAACAGCACACCGATGTTTCCAAGAAAAGCCAAAGCTTCCAACTGGCAAGAAGTGGACTGCAGAAAGGAAACAACAGCATCGAGAACTAATGCGAAAGTACTGGGAGGATGTTAAAGTTCGTTGCAACAAGAAGCAGTTGAAATTACGTGGTCCTTAGATGGCCGAATCGAAAGAAGTAGAAGAAGAAGCAGAAGAAGAAGGAAGTAGGAGACATCTGTTACTTAGGAAGCAAAATAACCAGTGATGGATGACGCAAAGAGGATATAAAAAGTAGGTTGGCTCAGGCAAGGAAAGCATTTCTAAAGAAAAGGAATCTGTTGACATCGAATATAGATTTAGGTATTAGGAAGTCATTTCTGAAAGCCTGGAGCATGGCACTCTATGGAAGTGAAACTTGCACTATTAGTGCAGCAGAAAAGAGGTGAATTGAAGCGTTTGAAATATGGTGTTACAGGAGAATGATGATCAGATGGGTAGATGGGATTACAAATGTAGAGGTATTAAGCCGAAAGGGAGAGGAGAGATGTTTCTGGCGACTGCTAATGAAGAGAAGAGATAGGTTGGTAGGACACTTATTAGACACCCAGGAATAGCAAGCTTAGTTATGGAAGGAAGGGTCGAGGACAAGAACTGTAGGAGCTGGCTTAAATCTATGAGGTGGACAGGTCAATAGCAATGGAGGTAAGCACATTACTGACGACTTAATGACTAAATGATGTAAATCAACTGCGCCTCATTTACTTAGTATTGTTACGAGCCACCCCCTAGTGGCACTTTTGTTAACTGGATTACGGTAGGGGTACAAAGCACAACACCAATTACTGCTTAAAGAAATAATTAACTTTATTGTGGCCAGAAAATTACACTAATCAGCAAATACAAGCAATTAGGAGCCTTCTCCAGTTTCCTCAAGTCTCTTCCTTATGCGCTCTTGGCCCCTTTCACTTGCAACAGACCACAGAAGTTAATCCGTCCTAATGAGTCCGGTGGCCTTGGCAGAAGCTACCTGCCCCTCTTCCAGGTACAAAAAATACAGTTACTTACGAGCACTTGATGTACGCTGTTCACAAGCTGGGAGAAACAATGTCACAGGATTTCGTAACTCGCAGAGCACTTCGTCACCACACTTCTGTCGCTCACGATAATCGCTCACACTAGCTCGTAAAACACAACCACAACAACTGCTTCACGGGTCACTCTTATATAGCCGGCCGGTGACTCAATAAATGCTTCTAGATCCATCCAGAGTCCACGGCTTCTCGAGGTTTCCAGCGCTGGTCCAGTCACGAATGTTCTGGACTATCCCTTTGTCTGTAGTAGCCCTGTTGCATAAGGCGCGCGCAATACGGGAGGCGGCCACAGCCCAGCCCAGCCCTGGGGCAGTTGTGACTCATGCGGCGAGTGATGACACAAACTCACAGCCGTAACACCACCCCCTTCCTAAAAAGGCTGATCGTCCCGATCAATCATTGGTCCGTCTGTGTCCCGCCGTAGGCTGCCAGGCGATCTCGATGCACGATCTTCATCTTCGCCCTCGGGTTCCGCTGGATCCTGTAGACGACATCGTTGATCCGTTTCACGACTCGGTACGGGCCCTCCCAGGACTTCTGAAGTTTGGGTGACAGGCCTTTCTTCCGTAATGGGTTGAAGAGCCAGACCAGGTCGTCCTCGTGGAATCCGCCGGCATCCGTCTGCTGGTCGTATCGGGTCTTCATTCGGTCGGTCTCGATCCGCAGTTTCCTCCTCGCGAACGCGTGCACGTCCTCCAGTTGGTCGACCAGTTCTTGACAATACTGGCTTACCGGGATCGGTTCATTCCCAGGTCGGCCGAAGGCAAGATCGACAGGTAGACGGAGCTCCCTCCCAAACATGGCCCGGGCTGGTGTGCACCCGGTGGCTTCATGCACGGCGGCGCGGTAGGCCAGGAGAAATAGTGGAAGATGCTTGTCCCAATCCCTCTGGTGCTCGCTGACGACTATTCGGAGATGGTTCTCGACGGTGCGATTGAATCGCTCTACCATCCCGTCGGACTGAGGGTGTAGCGGCGTTGTCCTTGTCTTCCGGATACCCAGCAGCTGGCATAGGTTCTGGAACACCTGCGACTCGAAGTTCCTCCCTTGGTCGGAGTGCAGCTCCAGGGGTACTCCGTACCGGCTGACGAATTCCTTCACCAGGGTCTCTGCGACCGTCGCGGCTTCTTGGTTAGGGAGCGCATACGCCTCCGGCCATTTGGTAAAGTAGTCGCTGACGACTAATATGTAGCGGTTCCCTGCCTCGCTTAACGGGAATGGCCCAGCAACATCGATGGCCACTCTCTCCATGGGGCCGCCCACGTTGTAGGTTTTCAGTGGACCCCGTCGTCTTCGTCCTGGGCCCTTGCTGGCTGCGCAATCGTGGCACCTCGCGCAGTGGTTCTCCACGTCTGTTCGGCATCCGATCCAGTAGAACCGCTCTCTCAGCTTCTCCAGGGTCTTCTTTATCCCTAGGTGTCCACCAGATGATCCTCCATGAACTTCCTTCAGGACTTCCTCCGTCATAGCCTTTGGAACGACGACTTGTTCCCGAGATGTCTTCCCGTCGGTGCTCTCCCAGGTACGGCAGATGAGGCCATCCCTTACAATCAGCGAGTCCCACTGTGACCAGTAGGACTTAAACTTTGGGCTGCAGTCACTCACAATGTTCCACCCGGGTCTGGGGACACAGGCCCTCTTCCATTCGGCTATCAGTCCCAGGTCATCATCTTCCGCTTGCGCCCGCGTGAAAGATTCGCGGCTCCAGCTCCCTTGAAGTTCCACGGTAGTCCTTCGGCACTGTATCCCGGTGTTCTCCTCCCTTCGGGCACAGAAGGTGCAGTTTTCTGGGCACGGTCTTCGTGACAGGGCGTCGGCGTTAGAATGCAGTTGGCCTTTCCTGTGCTGAATCTCAAAGTTATACTGTTGAAGCCTCTCTAACCACCGCGCGAGTTGACCCTCGGGCTGCTTGAAGTTCAGGAGCCACCGCAGGGATGCATGGTCGGTCCTGATGAGAAATTCTTGCCCGTACAGGTACTTGTGGAAGTGTTCAATGGTCTTCACGATGGCGAGCAGCTCCTTCCTGGTGACGCAGTAGTTCCTTTCTGGCTTTGACAAGGCCTTGCTGAAGTAGGCCACTACTCTCTCCTCGCCGTCCACTACCTGCGACAGGATTCCCCCTATGCCAAAGTCGCTGGCATCGGTATCGACGATGAACCTTGTTCCAGGTCTGGGGTAGGCCAGAATAGGCGCGGTGCACAGAGCCTGCTTGAGTTGCTCGAAGGCATTGTGGCATTCTGCTGTCCACGTGAAGAGTTGGTCCTTCTCAGTCAGTCGATGTAAAGGTTTGGCGATGTCGGCGAATCCTCTCACGAAGCGACGATAATAAGTGCAGAGTCCCAGGAAGCTTCGTAGTTGGGACTTGTCCTTCGGAACTGGCCACTCCCTCACAGCTGCGGTCTTCTCTGGGTCGGTGCGCACCCCTTCCTCGGAGACGATATGCCCAAGGTACTGGACCCGCTTCTGGAAGAGCTGACACTTCTTGGGGCTCAACTTCAGCTGGGCAGCCCGTAGCTTCAACAAGATCTCCTTCAGGTTGCTGTAGTGCTCCTCGAAGCTCCTCCCCAGAACGATGACGTCATCTAGGTATACCAGGCAGGTCTTCCAGTGTAGTCCCCTCAGAATGGACTCCATTAGCCTTTCGAAGGTTGCAGGGGCGTTGCACAGACCGAATGGCATGACGGTGAACTGCCAGAGCCCGCTGCCCACAGAGAACGCCGTTTTCTCGCGGTCCTTAGGGTGGACCTCCACCTGCCAGTAGCCACTCTTCAAATCCAAGGTGGAGAACCATCTTGATCCTGATATGGTGTCCAGCGTGTCGTCGATCCGGGGTAGAGGGTAGCTGTCCTTTTTCGTGACGTCGTTCACCCGCCTGTAATCCACGCAGAACCTGGTGGAACCGTCCTTCTTCTTCACTAGCACGACCGGAGAACTCCAAGGACTATGTGATGGCTCGATCACCCCTTGCTCCTTCATCTCTTCTACCATCCGGTCGACTTCGGCTTGCTTGGCGAGCGGGACACGTCGGAATGGGGCCCTAATCGGTGCGCTGTCCCCAACGTCAATTCTGTGCTGGACCAAGCTTGTCCTGCCGAAGTCTTTGCTCCCCACGGAGAAGACATCCTGGAATTCGCGTAGCAGGTCCTGAAGTTGGCGTGTTTGTTCCTCGTCTAAATGGTCCTGGGATCCTTGGTACAGCTTCTGTAGTTCTTCTGGCAGTGTGCGTCTTCTTCGGTTGTCCGTCTGCAGGTTTCCGTCCGTCGTGTCGGTGATGCGGGCAATCCAGGTAACGGGCTCGCAGACTCCTAGGTTGGTGTCCCGGTGAACCGTAATGTCGTAGTCGTTCAGGTTGGACAGGCGGACGTACGGCCGAGACGTCGTGTTGATGAGGGTCTTGGCAACTAGCAATCCTTTTGTCTGGATGTCCTCATATTTTGGCTCGATGACAGCCGCCACTCCCTCAGCAGTTCCGTCGACAATTACGGCGGCGCTGACCTCCGTCCTGGCAGGAACGATGACGTCCTCTCTCAGCCTTACTCGTCGTGCGGTGACGGCCTCGTGTGCTGGTTGCAAAGCAAGTTCCTCACCTCCAAAGTGCAGAGTGTTGGTACTCAGGTCCAAGATGATGTTGTTCTGGTCCAGGAAGTCCAGTCCGATGATCACTTCGTTTGATACGTCAGCCACAAGCACTGGATGCTTTATCACCCGTCGACCAATGACGAACTCCAGTGATGCTTCGCCATGTACTGGTGCGGTCTCTCCGGTCGCGGTTATTAGCTGGAGGTTCCTTTGTGTGGGTTGCACTCTCCACTTCGGGATCACGGTTGGATTGACGATGGTCCTCGACGCTCCCGTGTCGATCAGCAGGGGCCAGCTCTCTCCGTTGACGGCTCCGTCGACCATCAGGCTGCTATTGTCCCTCCGTAACATCGTCACACGAACTTGGACTGCCGGGGCTTGACGACTGTCACAAGCCAACCTTTGCCCCCCTAGGCTGGCTGATACTTGCTTTCCTGGGCCGCGCGGTTTCTCTACGACTGACTGTCCCGACGGAAACCCTTGGCGGCGGCGATCACCGCAGTCCTTGCTCAGGTGGCCTCTCCTACGGCAGGTCCAGCAGGTCGGTAGTCCTCTTCCAGGCCGCCTCTCCGGATGTCCTTCGGCTACGTTTTTGTTGGTGGTACTGCGATTCTTGAAGAAACGGCTTAGCTCCTCCATCAACTCGTCGGCCAGGGGCTTGGTCTCGTTGGTTTTTACTGGTTCGTCGACGTCCACTTGACGCACCCGCGCGCGCATTCTAGATACCTGCTTTGCCGTCTCGAACTCAAGTGCGTGGCTCAGCGCATCTGCCAGGGTCTTATTGCGCGCGAGTCGCAGCGCCTGTTGAGTGTCCGAGTCCCGTAGCCCGTCGGTGAAAGTCTGCGTCGCTATCTGCTCCAGAAAGTCGGCCGGCGCTGTTGGGTAGGCGAGCCTTACGAGGCGTGCGATGTCCATCTCGAACTCCTGCAGGGTTTCCGCGTTCTTCTGTACCCGGGTCCGGAGCTGCATCTGGTAGGCCTGCTGAAGATGGCTATCTCCATATCGGGACTCCATATGGGCGATCAGTGCAGCGTAGTCCTGGGATCCAGTCGGGATGGCCTGAAGGACGTTAAGGGCGTCGCCTCTCAGCGCTACAATGAGAGCTGTAGCCTTTTCTGTGTTGTTCCAGTTATTTATGGAACAGGCTGCCTCGAACTGACGTAAGTAGGTGCTCCACGGGACCTTTCCGTCGAAGGTTGGGGGCGTCACTCTGCTATGTCCCGTTCCTGATATTCCCGGTGTAACGGTGGGCGGGCGTTGGCGCAGCTCGGCAACTTTCTCTCGTAGAGCGTTGAATTCCTCTTTCACCCCCGTCAGTGGGCGTTGGCGCAGCTCGGCAACTTCCTTTTGTAAGGCGTTGAATTTCTCTTCCACTGCCGTGACTTCCTCACGCAGACCCAGTTCTAATTTCTTCAGGTCCTGTGTCAACTTATTCTGACCGTCTTCCATCTTCTTCCGGCCGTCCTCTATCCTCTTCAGGTCCTCCGCTAGCTTCTTCTGGCCGTCTTCTAGTTTGGCAGTTAGGTCCTCGGCTAATTTCTTCTGGCCGTCCTCCATCTTCTTCTGGCCGTCCTCCATCTTCTTCAGGTCCTCCGCTAACTTATTTTGGCTGTCCTTCAGGTCCTCTGCTAACTTCTTCTGGCCATCCTCCATCTTCTTCTGGCCGTCTTCCATTTTGGCAGTTAGGTCCTTGGTTAAATTCTTCTGGCCGTCCTCCATCTTGGTTTCCATGCCATTTAACTTTTCTAGCAGTGCTGCCAATTTCTCCTCCATTTTAGTTGTTTGTCTTGTAAAGGGCATGCACTCACAGGAAAATTAGAGAAAATGACCTGCTCGGGTTTTGAAACCAGGACCGTCAGGTGTTGTGCTTGAGTTCGTAATCCGGCTTCTGACACCAGTTGTTACGAGCCACCCCCTAGTGGCACTTTTGTTAACTGGATTACGGTAGGGGTACAAAGCACAACACCAATTACTGCTTAAAGAAATAATTAACTTTATTGTGGCCAGAAAATTACACTAATCAGCAAATACAAGCAATTAGGAGCCTTCTCCAGTTTCCTCAAGTCTCTTCCTTATGCGCTCTTGGCCCCTTTCACTTGCAACAGACCACAGAAGTTAATCCGTCCTAATGAGTCCGGTGGCCTTGGCAGAAGCTACCTGCCCCTCTTCCAGGTACAAAAAATACAGTTACTTACGAGCACTTGATGTACGCTGTTCACAAGCTGGGAGAAACAATGTCACAGGATTTCGTAACTCGCAGAGCACTTCGTCACCACACTTCTGTCGCTCACGATAATCGCTCACACTAGCTCGTAAAACACAACCACAACAACTGCTTCACGGGTCACTCTTATATAGCCGGCCGGTGACTCAATAAATGCTTCTAGATCCATCCAGAGTCCACGGCTTCTCGAGGTTTCCAGCGCTGGTCCAGTCACGAATGTTCTGGACTATCCCTTTGTCTGTAGTAGCCCTGTTGCATAAGGCGCGCGCAATACGGGAGGCGGCCACAGCCCAGCCCAGCCCTGGGGCAGTTGTGACTCATGCGGCGAGTGATGACACAAACTCACAGCCGTAACAGTATTGTATTTCGTACTGTAGAAGAGTACTTGAATAAAGACTGCTGGCTGTCAAACTGGCTCGTTCTGTAAGTTTCTGACGATTTCTTCGTACATAGAGCCAGCTTTAGGATAAAATCTTCACTAATTAAATCAATTTCTCCCTTGTTAATGCCAAATAGTTTCAAACTGCAATGGTGCTTTCTTTTCTCAGGTGCTTCAATCTAGCTTATCCCCGTTAAGCTGAGGTTCATGGTTCATATCTCCAAGGTCCTGAGTTCATATTCTCAGTTCTGGGTTCTGAGTTCTGAGTTCATACCATGGGGTACGAAGTGTAGACAACCTCCAAGATGGTGTATCGTGAGCAACGGGCTGCATGGGCTGGACGGCTGAAAGTGTACACAAGTGGTAACCGAACTAGATCTCGTATCTCTCCAGGTTTTTAGCCTATTTTCATTTATGAAAAAAAAAAAAGGCTTATGAGATCACCTTTTGTCCGTGTGTCTGTCTGTGTGATGGTGTGTGTCCCCCCTAATAACTTCTAAACAGCTGGAGCGTTTGCAATGAAACTCAGTAAGTGCATAGCACTGTTCTGGACCACCCAGACCGTGCCCTTCAAATTTTGTTACGTCTCACCAATCCAACATGGAGGCTGTGCGAATTATTTTACTAGCATTCGATATCTACGAAACTAATACCGATATCACCCTGGAATATTTCACGGTGATAAAGGGAACTACTAGAAGTTCACCTATGTGATTTTTGAAAACCTGATAACTACAAAACCAACATGGCGGCCAAGTGAAGTTGCGACTTTTAAATAGACGTTTCTCACGATTTAACCAACCAAACGCAATTCAACTTGGTACAGTATATGTTTATACACATTGTAATGCACCGACATTTAACTTCGTTCAATTGTTTATATAACCTCAAGATGGCGGCTGTGCGAAATATTTCACCGGCATTCTATATGTCTGAAACTATTAGCGGTATCACCCTGAAATTTTGTACGGAGATAAAGGGCACTTCTGGAAGTTCTCCTATGAGGCTTTCAAAAACCAGTTAACTACAAAACGAATATGGCGGCCAAGCGAATTTGAAAATTTTAAATAGACCTTTCTCGCGATTTAATGATCCAAAAGCAATGAAACTTGGTACAGGAAATGTTTATACACATTGTAATGCACTGGTATCAAATTTAGTTCAATTGTTTACATAACCTCAAGATGGCGGCTG
The DNA here is from genome assembly GCA_946902985.2 of Meconema thalassinum. Taxonomy (NCBI): domain Eukaryota; kingdom Metazoa; phylum Arthropoda; class Insecta; order Orthoptera; family Tettigoniidae; genus Meconema; species Meconema thalassinum. The sequence goes on along the minus strand of OX336393.1, from coordinate 160,341,218 downwards.
TGTGAATTTTAAAATTAAGTTTTTATTTCTTGTGTAGTAATCATGCGATCGAATGAAAGTTTGAATAATGTACCTACGCAATAATTTTCCTTTAATGGTACATGGCTCTATGGCCTATACATATAACAATCCAACATGCCGACCATCCGAAATACTTATATGGATCTCAATATCTACGAACCTATCACAGCAATCAAACTGAATTTTTTAATGTTCATAGGGGCTATATAGGATTTTCAATAACCTGGTGATCACAAATCCAACATGGCGGCGACGCGAAGTATAAATGTTCACATGGTCGTTTCTCGCAATTTAACCATCCGAGTGCAGTGACACTTCGTACAGTAAATCCTTATACAAATGTTAATCCATTGGCATCTATTGTTTTCAATTTGATTCCATAACCACTAGATGGCAGCTGTGAGAATTTTTAAAATCTCGTTTAAACTTCTTATGTCCTAATCATGCAATTTAAGTTTGCATACTACACGTACACAATAATCTTCATGTAACAGTACATTACTATAAGACCTACATATATAAAAATCCAACATGGAGACCATCTGTAATATTTAGTCAATATCTTCGAATCTATTATAGCAATCAAACTGATATTTTGTATGTTGATAGAGGCAATTAACATAAGTAGGATATATGAAAATAGGCTGTATAATTTTTCACTGAACTACTTGTTATGATCTAGATAATTTTCCCAAAGGGTCTTCTAAGAGTCAAAACACACAGAACTCAAAATGCATTGGGCCTTGCACTCATGACCTACAAGGTATATCCAAAGATAAATGTTAGTACCTTAGTAAATTATCTAAAGAACATCAAATTTATCTCATTGCTCTTCAAGAAACCCACCTACTAGATGATCAGGTGGACTATAGAGCCAGACTTTCCGGATATAAAATTGTAGGTATGCTTGGATCAGAGGTTTATGGTTCTATCATGTACAATCGCCAGGAAATTTCCAAATACTTGCTACCGTCAAGTTAAAATTGAAATCAACTCTGTCAACTTAATGGGAACTACAGTATCTGCAGTGTATGAACCACCACTGGATCATTGGCCAGATCCACCCCTCTTCCAGCCATAAGTCATCTAGGTGTTTACCTTGGCGATTTCAATAGTCATCACACTTCATGAGGGTATGACAAAAATGATGAAAATTGGAGAGAAGCTGTCTTGGATGGACCAGATCCAGCTTCATCTATCCTATGATGCAAAAGAGAAAAAATCATTCCATTCTTCCAGATGGCAAATAGACTCCAATCCTGATCTCTGACTAATAACAATGGGTGCTAACCAGATTCCTTTACCTCAGACAAAAACTTTACTATCAGGTTTCACACACATCGGCCAACTATTTTAACCATCGGTTTACAAGTCCAATTAATCAGAACAAAAGAGAGATCCAAATGGAACTACAAGAAAGCAGAATGGATTAGTTGGTTGGTTCCTCAGTTTAGGGGCTGCGACAACGCGGTCATGTAGCCCCGTGTACTTTGTGTGTGTGTAGAATCTGTCTGATAACTGGTGTTAATTGTGATGAATGTGTTAGTGTGTGTTATCTGTTTCTTAATTCATGTAAGGAATGCATACTTTGAATTTTTCAAGTAGTTCCTACTTTTGCCACCAAAATTGGCTACTAGACGCCACCGCAGAAAGTTACTGGCGACGAACGTAGGAACCTGAGCGTTGTTTACATTTTTAACCTAATTTAGCTTCACACAGGTGTAATTAGTGGAAGGTTCTTTAACATGCCATAAATCTATGACATGGGACCGCCAGCTTTACTTCCCTCCGAAGGAAGGCATACTGAGGGATTTTTAACGCTCTTAAAAAATCTGACGACTTCGGCCGGGTTTGAACCCGCGATCTTGGGCATAGTAGCTCAGCATGCTACCAACTACGCCACCGAAGACGCAGAATGGATTAAGTTCTCTCATGGGGTTAATTGTCATCTTCGCTGGATTTCCCCTAAACTAGAGAATTATAAGCGATTTGTTGGAACAATTATTGGAGCAGAAAACCGTAGCATACCTCGTGGGTATAGAGGGATTGCATTACTTGCTGGAATGAAGAGACGGAAGAGCTTGCTAAAGCATACGAAGAAAGTGGAGATCCTGCCTTGGGTAGTCAGATTCTTCAATCCTTGAACATTCAAGGAAGGGAACACTGGCCTAGCACAACTAACGGACTGATTTTACTCACTCCAGTCGCAAAGGTTGGTCACTTCACAGAAAACTTGTAGCAGCAACACCACTGCCGAATACCAGACCTTCACTTAATCCATCGTCTATCGCACAACACATTGAAAAGAGGTCAGACGATGTTCCAATGGATGCCTGCCAAAACAAAAATGTGCAAGAAAGTCTCAAAGCAATCAGTGATCAGTTGGATGATAACCCATTTACGAGTCCAGAAGTTACTCAAGCAATTAGATCTCTGAAATCTGGAAAAGCAGCTGGTCTGGATGGTATATTTCCGGGAATTTATAAATCGTCTAGGAAGAAATGGCAGGACGTGACTCAGGAATTTCTTCTCAGATATCCGAGCCAAAGGACAAATACTACCAGAATTCAAAATAACAAAAATCATCTCAATTCTTAAGCCTGGGAAACCAGCAGATGACCCAGCAAGATATCGTACAATTTCACTCCTCAGCGTTTCCTATAAAATTCTGGAACGCCTAATTTACAATAGAATTTACTGCACATTAGACAGTATAAAACCAATGAACAGGCTGGATTCAGGGCAAAACGAAGCTGTTGTGAGCAAGTCTTAGCTGTAACATCCTTTATAGAAGCAGGATTTCAAATAGGACTGAAAACATCTGTGGCTTTCCTCGACTTAACTGCTGCCTATGACACAGTGTTTGGATTGGTGAGTTAATGCTGAAGTTAAAACAAACACTTCTGTGTAGAAGACTCACTGCACTGTTATCCACCATGTTAAGGAATCGTTATTTCAGAGTGTGTGCAGGTGACAAGATGAGTAAGTCGCACCCCATCAAGAACGTCCTCCCTCAGAGATCGGTCTTAGCCCCATTATCGTTCAACCTACATACAAGCGATATACCAGAAACAGTGTCCCATAAGTTCTGCTATGCTGATGACTCTGCCATAGCAATCCAAACCAAATATCTGGACGACGATTTAGCCCAACATTTGGAGACCATATGGCATGAAATTCCGCAGGATACCATCCGGGAACTTTATCAGTCAATGCCACGTCAAGTGACAGCTTGCAACCAGCCCAGGGGTGGACCACACCATATTGATGTCCTCACTTTGTAACGCTCTGACTCTGCAATAAGTCATTCGATTGTTGATCTGCACTTTTGATCGTTTGTTTTTCTATGTCTGTTCCTCACATTCACCGATTTTTATCGCCATCGGATAATTCCTTCCTGGCGCGTCGTCTTTGTTGTTGTTATAGAGTGTACCATACAGTAGATGTGGAGAACTATGAAACATTGCTTCACGGTAATCATGAACAAAATATTAATTTAGAAATCTATATATTGTTTTAGATCCCTTATTTGGGGGTAGCAGGATCTAAAACGGAAGAGTTATTGTGTTGATTTAGAAGGAAATGTCTAAAAGGGGGTAGCTTCCCGTAGTCGGGCAAGCTGACCAGTGTAGAGTGTTGTTTTAGTGTTGGGGTGCTCCTATAAATGATGTAGGAGTATTTTAGGGGATGGAACCCAATGCAAGGGTCACTGTGCTGCTCGTCCAGCTGGCTGGTTAGATAATCAACTTGTACGCGTCAGCTATATGGCGCGGGCCGCTCCTAGCAGGCAGGCCGGTACGGGAATACGATGATGTTTGCACTAGCAAGTGTCTGGCTACTATAAGTCACGTCTAATAGTGACGGAGAGTTCAGGAAGGGAGGTAGGGCGTAAAGAAACGTGTGAACAGTAATGCAGGTGTAAAGTACTGACCAAGTGTTTATTGGTCAGTAATAATGGATATGTGAGTCCCTTTTAAGGGATGTAGTGATGTTACAATGTGTACAAACTTGTCTATACAAATTGGGAGTAAGGTTACAAAGTTATAGGATTCTGAACACGTTCTGACTCACTCACCTGATGATACCAGCGTAGCCTTCGGCCGTCACACTGTAAGACTGATAATTGAGAGACCCTCTGACCTCCTTAGGACTCCCTTTTATATTCTTCGGCGCTATGCTGTCAGCATTGTGATGGCATAGCTGCCCTAGTTAATAGTGTGTCGATGTTTGTAGCGGTTATGCAAGGATTGGGCCAGCTTTCCAGAATGACAAGCTGTCCTTGTGGTATTGATAGATGTTGGTCTGGCTTTACAAGGATTGCCAGTTAGGAGATTTAAATAGATGATGGGGGGATGGTCTCCAAGGGGTGCATACCCCTGGGGTACTGTACAAGCCTCTTTCCCTATTTAGTTCGTTGGGATGTTGATGTTATAGATGTAGTCGATGTGGTTGTTTTTGAAGTCCCCTCGTATCTCCTGTAGATGTCTTCCTCGTCGTCGTGATGTCGTGCTGATGTGTGTGCGTGAGATCAGCTCGTGTTCAGAGGGGAGGGTTATGGGATATACATATATACGTAACATTGACATTGGCATAAAAATATTGCAACAGAAATTGACATTGGCATAAAAATATTGCAACAGAAATTGACATTTGCATAAAAATATTGCAACAGAAATTGACATTGGCATAAAAATATTGCAACAGAAATTGACATTTGCATAAAAACATTGCAACAGAAATTGACATTGGCATAAAAAATATTGCAACAGGAATTGACATTGGCATTTTGGAAGTTTGATGGAGAAAAAAAAACATGGTGCTGATGGTACATTGTTGTGCAGGGAGGAAAAAAACCCAGGGCCGAACGGATGATTGCGTCGTCCGCCCTATCTTAGGGAAAAAGTGCTCCCTGCAATAAGAAAGGTAGAAGAAAATAGAAAAAGGGGTGTTCCAGGGTATAATTTAAGGGAGATATTCAAAAGACATTTATTGGTTTGGGATAAAACGGAACACCCTGACAAATGGGGAAGTTAGAAGAAAGAAAATTGAAAGAAAACAAATCACAGACATTGTGTACATGGAATCTTGATAAACAAACAAAAATATATATAGTGTTTAATGTACTATGTTGCGATTCTAACATTTAGGAATATTGTCGATTTCCAGTGGAATAATTGCCCGTGGGCGCATGAATTTGTATGAAGTTTACCCTTGAAAATTATGAATTACAATGACCTTATGACTAGTGGAATAATTGCCCGTGGGCGCATGACTTTGTATTAAGTTTACCCTTTAAAATTATTAATTACAGTGGTCTTATGTCTAACTTAAGCGCGCTAATCCCTTATAATTCTAGTTTTTGTTAGGTACCTCGCGTGCACGCTACCCGTTTGTACGTACGCTTGCCGTCTCACGGCTGATCCTGTACGGCCACTTCTTGGTACGGTATAGTGGTCGTACCGCTTGCAATGTATTCTTAATACCTAACCTGTGAAGCATCCTCTATGGGTGAATGCTTTCACACTTGACAATGAGAGTCGCCGCCACAAATCGGTTGCGCCCTCATTGTCGTAATCTGCGTCGCATTTTGACGCTTTATGTGTTTCTATTTAGTTGATCTGCCAGCAAGCCTGGTACCCCACAGGCACCAGTCCTGCTGTGCAGATTTTTTTTGGAGTGTGTAGCTGAAAAAGAAAAATGTGGTGAGTGTGTGAGAGTGTGTTGGGATTAGTGCAAGTTGACGTATATAAAATAAAAAAAATAGTACACAATCATGGTATGCCGTAAATAATATGGCACTGCTATATGGTAGTGAAATTCCTGCCACCAGTTTCCTGTATCTGGTGACGATGCCTGGGAAAAAATGGTGAGGTTTAGAAAAAACATTAGTATGACATATTCTCTATGTCGCTTCCTGTGTCATTGTTTTTACTGGCTGAAGCTCTTCTTTCTCTGAAAAAAAAATAGCATGATTAATGTTAATTTGCTGCATGGCCGGGCTTACCCTATACGGTGCCGTAATGCCGTTTCTGAATGTGTATTTGGTCTTACCCCGGTAGCGGAATTGTGGTTACCGGGTGCCGATATATTCAACTTTGATTATACTTATTTTACTATATTATATATTATCCTATATTCTAGTGTATTGTCGGACTTACCCTGATGCCGGGTTTGGCGGTCATCAGGAGCCGAACGGCTTAATCTTAATACTATTTATCTTAATTATGGTAAAAAAAATGGCTGCTATGACTAAGCCGAATAGATGGCCTTACTCTAATGCCGAAATGTGCTGTGCCATTACCTGGCAACAGCGGTTAATAAATTTGCTTAATCCTAGGTTGCGTGTCAAAAGCAACCGTCTTACAGCTAAATTTGGACCAGAACGATCGCCTGAGGCAATTTACTTCCTCAGGACACCACCCGTACGAGTCCTAGAAACACCGGTTGTCTCTAGGGTCGCCGGATTCCGTTCCCTTAATTCTAGATGTCGACGCTTATGAACTAGTATTAACCTAGTCGCAGGCGGCTTACGGTGCCCCTGAGCAAACCGTTTCGCCCGCTGTATTTATCAGTCCTTTACCGTTGCCTTTGCGTATGTAGTCGTAGTTGGGTCTGCCCACTGTAACCCCTGTAGACAGCTCGTTGCATGTCTATTTAATGCCCTCTGCCTGCCCGCTGCGTCGCCATTTAGGTGGGCATTGGACATCGTCCAATGGCATAATATTATCTTCGCCTTCGTCGGCAATCGTAGTCTGCTTTTCGCAGTATACGAATCTCTTCGCCTTTGTCGGCCGCAGTAGTATGCTTTTCGCATTAATATTTCTTTTTGCCTTTATCGGCCGCAGTAGTATGTTTTTCGCAGTAACATTTCACTCCAACGCACAGGAGTCTTGCTTCCCGCTATAGAAGCCCTACCTACTTAATTTTAGCTAGAAGTCTAGTCAGAATGGGGTCGTCTCTAGGGTCATCCCCTGAGTCCGGCGCGGAGTGAGCTATTTCTCCCACCATCCTCAGAAAGACTCCCCTGCAGGTCTTGGCTTCGACGACCGTGGCACATAGTGGGTGTAACTGTCTCCGACAAGGGGGATAGGCTAGATGCACCCCTAGATCTTGACGTTTGCCCGTGCCAGGTCACGAATGCTTTGACCTTACGTGGTTCGTCTGTTTGGTCTGGTCGTGGAGTTAAGTAAGGTCACTGAGCTGTTGAGCCAACTGGGGTAAGGGTCCACGTCACCTTCCCCAGCTCTGCTCCAGTGTGGTGCCTCTGGCCTTCGGCTTGTGCCGCTATCATCAATCAGAGTGTTACAGATTCCTTTACCTTTAAAAAAATATGGGCGTAACCTTTGTAAATAATTTAAAAATGTAAAATGTAAAATATTCCAAGTGTTGTGGGGTTATAGATCTTCTAAGTACATAGACTACTTCTGGTCTACCATTGCTACGTCAGCTTTCCAGCGATAATGCTCTGTTAACCCTTTATGGAGGTGTTAGTAGGGTCTATGACGTCAGGTACCCTGTTATTAGGATCTGGGGGTAGTTATTTGTAGAGTGGGCTTAAAGTATGGTAGGAAGGGGTTGTGCATCTTTGGGCTCAAATAAATGGTGGCCTTGAGCCGGTAATGCTACTAGGATTGCTCCTACAATGAGTGGATTGGGGCAGGTAATTCCCGGGATTGCAAAAATATGAAAATTCCATGCAGGTTTGATAGTAATACCCCTGGTAAATGGATGGGATAATCATGCAGGTATCTGGATATGATGCATCTGCACTCATATAAGGATAGGCGTATGCTGTGGCGTAATAATAATATATCCCTGTCATGCGGGAGTATTTAGTTAACAAAGAATGGTTAATATATATAATTGTGGCCTCATCTCTCATTTGGAGATGCGCATCATGCTTATTTAATGTTTGCCGACCCACCCCTAATACTCAGGTGGTAGCATCGTGATCCAAGGCGTAGTAGGCCTTCTCTTTAGACGCATGAAGTCTATCAACCCCTTGTGTATACTCTGTAATGTAGTGTAGCTGTTTTGGTCGTGTTCATGTGTCTGCGTTGGTTATGTTGGACGTGAGAAGGTTATTGGAAGGGAGTAAGGTGGTACGCTGGTAGCCTGTTCTCCTGTCATCCTCCCTTGGTCCATGTTGGCTTTCTATCCGCGCCTTGGGATAGTAAAGCTTCACGACCTAATCTGGTCTGCCATTTGTAGTGTGAATGTGGCCAGTGGTCGTAGTGCGACTGGCCATGTCCTAATCGCCTGGAATGATTTATTTTTAGGAATAGAATCGCGAAAAGAAGTTATCGGGGGGGGGGGAGGTCTTGTTCCCTCAGAGCCCCTGTCTGTGTTCGCTTCTAATTAGTGAGCGCGTGTGTGTGTGCCTATGTTCCGCTACACCACGCGGATGGTTGGTCTGTTACAGGCTAAGTCGTAATATGTATCGCGTGTATGGGCAAAAGGCGCCCGTGGCCTGTCAACGTCTTTGCGAACGTGCTCCTATGGGCCCAAGATAAGTTCCGATCTGTCACGTCTTGTCCATTGCTAAATGCTTTTGCAGTGTTAAAAAAATGTATGGTGTTATAATTGTTTTGCGTTCGTAATTTCATGGTCAATGCCGATAAACAATAGTGTCTTGTCACCAGCGGTATTGCAATGTGACGAAATCTGCACATCAGCAGATTGTATGTGTAATGGCTCGGACGTTATGTATGTCAGCTGTCGCCATGTGCCTTCTTGCACGTATGCCATGTTGTTATTGTTCTAAATTCATGCCGGACTAATGTGGCAATCCGCCCTAATTAGCTAGTGGTGTTGTGTGGCCCTTATTTCATAAGACTTTTGTCTTACGAAATTTCTATGCCTGTGTCTGGGAAATATATTTTCCATGTCTGGTGTAATTTGAAATTTTATGCCCGGTTTTTGGCGGGAGGAAATGTGGTATTCCCTGGTTGTATGGTTGTATGAGTTAATTTCAGTGTGATTGGCCGCCTGGATGATTGCTTTCCATGGTGTCCAATTTGTTTCTGGGATTCAGACCCGCGACCTCATGTCATTCTCTGTGTTATATGTCTGCGTTGTTCATGTTTTGTGCGCTCCTTGTATGTATTTTGATTGTGTTTCTCGTACCAAAAATTCCGTTGGCTAGTTAGTTTTTGGTACGAGTGTGGTGTGTGATCATGGGTTCGGACCCGGGGTGCTGTAAAGGCTTGTTACGACGGTATTTGTGCCGTCCATATTATGGCACGTTCCCCGTGTATGTGCAATGCGCAAATGAAAGTACGCATATCTGTGCAGAGTTTGTATGTTTTTGATTTCCCCTCGTAGTGTAATTTGAGGATTTGTGGGGTTCTAGACTTGGCTTAAATGATGGCGTGTGTTCTGCTGTGAGAGCTGGTAGTATATTGCTGTCTGTGAGCGTGCAGGTTATTCATGAGACCTGTGTTATCGCTGAGTGTGGAGGTATTGGATTACAATGTCATGCGTGCTCACTTGCTACTTGTTTCGATAATGCTGTGTGTCCGGCACGTGTGTCTAATCGGCTTGCTCTCTGTGACTGTGAGTAGTGCCTTTCGCACTGTAAAGAAAAAAAAGGAGGAAACTTGTAGTTTAACATGACCGTTAATCTGTAGATCATGAGCCATGGGACTTCCGTTTTACGTGGAATCCAAACCACAGGCCATGGCATTTCACTTCGAAAGTCTCACATGCATTGGCCGCACTGTAAAAGAACCTCTCACTACTTACATTTGTGTCCCCAATTTTGTGTTACTTGTAACGAGGGTCAAGTATATTCCTATCCATTGTTCAAAATGTCGTTATACACGAGTGTCTCCGGGCCGCTAGTCGCCTGTTTGGTGACTATGTGCCGGAGGTGATTTTGTTGTTTTTCATTTATGACCATCTGTTAGTGGAACTGTCCCAATCTATTTTAGCTTCCTACTCTTCTATCCTAGAACTGGATAGCTACCCGACCTTATGTTCCTGGTATTCAGAAGGTTGCGGGTTTGGAGACCGTCTTTTCTCAGAGTAATTGTTTCTGGCACTATTCAGGTTGTGTCTCCGGGCCAGTTTGGTAGTGTTAGGATCGTATCCCGGTTCGGTCAGTGAGGCCTGAAGGCTATTTCTTGGCCTTCTTTCCACGTCTGCCAGCGGGATCTTTTCCTTTTCTTTTAGTAGTGTGCCCGCCTGTACGTGTAGGTGTGTGAGCTTGGCGTGTATGATATGCCTTCATACGGCGGGCGTGAATAGTGTCTTTAATGAGTTTCCTCCCATGGCGCACGCTGACTATATAATTTAGGTCAGATACCTTCCTGCAGACTTTGAAGGGACCTGACCAGCGTGGCAGGAGGAATTCGGACACGTTTTTCTTACGGGCAGAATTGGAGACCATGACCAATTGCCCGGGTGTGTATTCCACGGTCTTCCTATTCCGATCGTACCGCTCTTTTTGTTTCTTCTGAGCCGCGGCTATGTTCTTCCTAGCGTTCATTCGAGCTATCTGTAAGTGCTCTAGCCGGGCAGCGTTGTCCGTGTAAGTGTCCTGTGGGATACATATATTGTCTATGGGACTTCTGGGTGTGTATCCGTGCAGTAGGAAGTGTGGAGAGTGTTTCGTAGCCGTGGATACAGATGTATTATAACTGAAAGTAATGGGTTGGAGGTATTCATCCCAGTCTGTTCCTGCGTCCTCTGTAAATTTGGCCAGCGCTATTCCGAGTATTTTGTTCATACTCTCCGTGAGTCCGTTGGTTTGCGGGGAAAAACTCGTGGTAGTGTATGCCTTAATCCGGAGTATCTCCAAAAACTGTTGGAGCACTCTCGAGGTAAAAATAGTACCTCTGTCGGATAGTAAGGTTTGGAATAGGCCGTATCGTGTAACTATATCAAATAGGAATTCGGCTATGCTGTTTGTGTCTGCTTTGGGAACAGCCTTTGTAATCATGTATCGTGTGAGATACTCGGTGGCCACCAGGATATATTTATTACCTTTCTGACTTGTCGTAATGGGGCCTTTCACATCTATCCCGACTCTGTGAAATAACTCTCCCACGGGAATTGGGTTGAGTAGTCCATGAGGCTTGCCAGGTCTTGTTTTGAATCGTTGGCAAGTGTGACATGTCTTTACAAAGGTATCTATGTCGGCCTTCATGTTTACCCAATAGTACTTGTCACGGATTCTAAGGTATGTTTTGTGCGTGCCTAGATGTGCCCCTGCCAGTGGGCTATTGTGGTGTCCGATCATGATATTTTCTCTCAATGATTCCGGAACCGCTATAGGTGCGTTATCGTGCATGGCCGTGGGCTTAAATTTCAGTACCCCGTCTTTGTCTAGGAAAAATCGCCTAGACAGCCGTGCTGTCTTGGAGTCCACTTTATCCAAGTTTTCTAGTGCCAATAGAATCTGTTTCAAGTACGGATCACTTTCTTGCTCCTGCTTGATGTTAATCACCGTCAGGGCAAAGGTGGGCATATCGTCCCAGTCGTGGTCCTTACTGTCATCCGGGGGATCGGCTACTGGCAGCCTAAACAACCCATCTGCGTCTAGGTGTGTAGCGCCTTTCTTGTGTTTGACCACGAAGTCATATTCATACAGGCGGAATATAAACCTGTTGAGCCGCGAATTTGGGTTTTTAAATTTGTCCCAAAAAAGCAAGCTCGCGTGGTCAGTCACTACCGTGAACTTGATACTATAGAGGTATACCCTGAAATAGTTCACTCCCCACGAAAATGCCAGCATTTCCCGCTCTGTGGCAGAGTATCTAGTCTCAACGGCCGTTAGCTTCCTGCTAGCGTAGGCGACGGGCCGTTTGCGCCCTTCTGCGTCTTCCTGCAATAGGGCCGCCCCCAGCCCATACAGGCTGGCATCCACGTGTAAAAATGTGGGCCTATCACTGTGGAAGTGTTGCAGTAATGGAGGTGAGGTCAATAGTTGCTTCAGTGTGTTGAAGGCATCTATGTGTTCCTGCTTGATGCTGAAGGGCGTTTTTTCACGTGTGAGTTCAGTTAAGGGGTGGGCGATGTGCGCAAACCTGTAGATATACTTCCGGTAATACGATGCCAAACCCATAAAACTGCGCAATTGTTTCAAATTTGTGGGCATCGGGATGCCCGTTATTGCGTCAGTCTTGGCTGGGTCAGGAATAATGCCCTCCCTGTTGACAATATGGCCCAATATGTTAATTTGCTGTCTGGCAAATTGACATTTCGCAGGTTTAAGCCTTAGTTTAGCTTCTCTGATCCTTGCGAAAGCCTCCTCCAAATGTACGATATGTTCATCGAAGGTATTGGAGAAAACTGTTATATCGTCCACGTATACTAATACGGAACGCCACTTAAGCCCTGAAAATGTCTTATCCACCAGCTTTTGGAAGGTTTGGCTGGCGTTACGGAGGCCCATTGGTAACCTTGTGTAGGTATATAGCCCGTTCTCTGTAACGAACGCCAGCTTGTGCCTATCTGGTTCATAGACGGGGATTGAGTAGAATCCACTATAGCAATCCATCGAACTGAACCAGCTAGCTCCACCAAGGGCGTCCAAATAGGTGTCTGCCCTTGGTAGTGGATAACTATCATTTTCGACTAACTTATTGAGCCTCCTGTAGTCAGTACAAAATCTGTGCGATCCGTCCTTTTTTTTGGTCAGCAGAACTGGTGAGCTGTAGTTAGAAATAACGGGAACAATGACCCCTGCCTCGAGCATCTCTGAGATCTGAGCGTCGATGGCGTGTCTCTCCTTCTGGCTCACTCTGAAGGGAGGTTGGTGTACTGGCCGGTCACTAGTGAGTGTGACATGGTGTTCAATGAGGTCTGTCACAGCGAGATCCTTCATTGAATGGGCAAAAATATCTCTGTTGGTCTCCAGGAGCTCCGTGAGCCTTTTATTTTGCTCCGGAGTCAGGTCCTGCCTGTGGTTCTGGTTGGCCACCTTATCTGTGTGTGTGTGTGTGTGTGTGTGTGTTGGCTGATAGTATGTAGTACAGAGGCCTGGTGCTCGTGATTTTCTCGCTCCGCTCGAATCCCATCTTTGTTCTTGGTGTATATCATGGGATGTGTGGTGAACCTCTGGTCGTGCTTTAAAAGCATCTGACCACTAGCGAAATTTATGCTAGCCTCATATCTAGCGAGAAAATCCATGCCAATTATGGCTGACGCAGAAAGGTGTTCGATAACGAACATGGGGTGCGTTGTGGCAAAATGGTCTATCCTAAGATGTATGTTTGCCACCCCCGCGTTTTCTAGCGTCTGAGCATTGGCCGCTACCAGCCGGATGTCACCCGTGACACCGTGTATTTGAGCCTCGGTAACGTGTCTTCTATTAACACAACTTACTGCTGCCCCGGTGTCGATTAGGGCCTGCACTCTGTGGCCATTTATGGTGGCGTGTATCGTGAGGGCCGATACATGAAATTCACTGCTCTGCACCGATGTGTTATGTAAGATGTATGTTGTTGTTGTTGTTGTTGTTGTTGTTGTTGTTGTTGTTGTTGTTGTTGTTGTTGTTGCCGGAGTGACATTTGTGCTGGGAAGGCACGGAGCTGTCCGCTTATCGTACCTGGCACGCTTCGCCTCTCGGCTGACTTCCTGTCCTGGATACTTTGCCCCGGTCAGCAAAGTGCGTTCGCCAAGTACATTGCCAGCTCTTTTAACCGGTCTTGCTGTTAGACTAGAAGTCTGCTGGCGAACGTTTACTGTATTAATCGTTCCCAGCCTTTGTGTAGTTGTGTTGTTGTTGATTTCTTCCTCTCGGGAAGGTGTGTCTGCGAACGTGACCCTGAGTTTGCCCTTGTTACCCCGTCTTTTGTTCCAGGCGGTCGCGAGTTCGACTCCTGTTGCTGGCTTCCCCATGCCGAGCGGGCTCGCGTCGTGCGCCTGTGTGTGGTCAATTCCCACCCTGTGTTGTGGTGAAGGGGGTAGGGTTTTCTGTTTGGAGGGTGTGGGCGTGTTCTCAGGCTGTTTGCTTATAATTGTGAGGGGTGTGTAATGTCCCGCCTTAGGGCTTCCTGTAAAAAGTACATGCAGGTCCCTATCGAATCCCGCAGTGGAAAATAGCGGAGGCGATTGCACATCAGTGTATACATGGATGTTGGCTTGCAGCACCTTGCCGAGAGCGGTCACCTCTACGGCACTGGCATAAGTGCCGTCTCTACCCATGTATTTTTTGTAATCCGCCCCGGTCTGGAATGGGTTTTCCCGCTCGTCCGACACAAAGTCTCGGTACTCGCTCCAGTTGGCCATGATATGTTTGACCGTTTTCTGTCTGTAGTCCCCATGATAATCCTCGGTATTCCGGATTAGGAAGCTCATGGCGCTAAACAGACAATTGCCGTCTCCTTGCACGGGGTGTGTTTGGAAACGGTCCGGGGGCGGATCGTCAGCCTTAGCTTTGTCTGGCTGCTTCTTCCTCTTACTCTTGCGAGTTTGCTTGGGGGAAGGGCCTTTCTTGTGTTGTGTTGGGGGAGGAACCTCAGCTGCTTCACTCGCTAGCCGAACCTCCCCATCTAGGCGTTTTTTTGGAACGTATGAGTGCGCCTATCTGTGCTGTATGTGCGCCCCCCTTCGGGGTGGCTGCGCCAGCTCCCCGCCTGCTGTGTGTGGCTAGGTGTAGGGAGTATTGCCCCCCTGTCTGTCCGGCGGGGTGTCTCATCCCTGAACTCCCTTGGGTATTCGTCGGGGAGGGGGTAGTGTTCCGGGCCCTTTGTGTGTTTATCTACATTGTCCCGTCCCCTTGTGGGTTTTCTTCCCTGTCTGTTATTGCCCGGGGGTCTGTTCTCCTGTTTCCGCCAGGGTGGGGTGTATATCTGCTGCTGCGGGGGCGGGTTTTCCCGTCGATTCCCGTGTTCCCTGTACTGGGCAGCTGCATACCCCTGTCTGGTCGGGGTTGGGTTTCCTCGCCTGTCCCCATTTCCCCTGTACTGTGGGGATGTATAGCTTTGCCTGCGCGGGGGCGGGTTCTCCCGATATTCCCCATTTCCCCTGTACTGCGGGGCTGCATAGCCCTGCCTGCGTGGGGGCGAGTTTTCCCGGTACTCCCTGTCTGCCCTGTATTGTGGGGCAGCGTAGGACTGTCTATTTGGTGGCGGGCTGTTTCGTCGGGGGATGTCGTGGTCGTACTCCTCATGGTAGTACTCCTGTGTGTATGGGGATTGTGAACGCCGTGAGGGGTATGTCGGCTCTGTGTCCGTGTATGATATCGGTGAATACCGAGGAGGGTAGTGTGGCCTATCCTGTGGGGGAGGTGTTGTTGGCCGCTGTGGAGGGTAGTAGTTTTCCTCCCTCCCGTAGCGTCTCCTCTCTGTGTACCCCCTGTCCCTCTCAGTATAATAGTGTTCTTGTGTGTCTGCGCGCTCATCCCTTAGCGGTCTCCCGCCTGCTTGGATGGCAGCTATGGTCAGTTTCTCCATTCTGTCCACCAATTCGTCCATTTTATTATTGGTGTCGTCTTTTTGAGTTTGGAAGTGCAGATCCACGGCTTTTTCCGTAGCCTTTTCCGTGATCTTTCTCCCCTCCTCTATGGTCTTTATGTTATTTAACATATGTTGGACCGTGGGGTTGTTCATTATGCACAGCTTTTCCACTATGGCTGGTCTGAGGCCCTGCATTAACAGCTTGACTTTCTGTTTATTTGTCATGGCTGCATTGTACTTTTCGCACATTATCAATTTTACATTGATGTATGCCTGGGCGCTCTCTTTAGGTCCCTGTGACCTCTGTCTAATTTGGTCGTAGAGATCGTCATCGTCTGGTATGAGCTGGAATTCGCTCTTCAACATTACAGCGGTTTCCTCCCATGTGGCAGCTTCTAGTGTGTCCTCATGGAGATCATACCATGTCATGGCCGCCTTTGTGAGGTAAGCAGGAAGGAGCCGTTTCCTAACTTCCTCGCTCCAACCATTGATCCGGGCCGTTCTATTGAAGGCCTTGAGGTATTCCTCGGGATCCTGGCCTTCCCCCGTGAACTTTGTGGGGTGGATCATGGGGTACTCAGTGTGTCTGTTCATTTCGTTCTCGGCTGTGTCTCGTTGGCTGTGTAGTGATTCTGGTCTGTTTGTGCCGTTCGCACCGCTGTCGTGTGCCGAGGTGTTTGGGCTGTTTAGGGGGGAATGAGCCTCGCTTCCCGTGTACGACACCTGTGTTATGTTACCAGGTGGCTCGTCACCTGATATGTCTGTGCTGAGTGACGGTGTGTTGTCGTACTGTGTGGATTTGACTATGTGTACGGTCCTGTCTAAATCCTGTTTCACAGTTTCCAGAATAGTGTGGATGTCAAGAACTGCTTCTGTCGTATGATTATTGGCCTTTATAGTGTCTGTCTCTAGTAGCTCTGTAATGTGCTCGAGCAGATTACTAGCTTTCTGCTCTGTGATTTGCAGTTGCTGCAACAATAGGGGATGGAGTGTTGGCAGGCAATCTACTTCACTAGCGCTGGATACTGGTGACTCTTGTGTGTGTTCACTGGCCTGGGACCGTGTAAAATGTATAACTTGTGCTGCGGCGGTAGGGTGTTGAGCACGGATCTGTGATGTTTTGAATTCAAGGTCCCTGAGAAGTTGTACTGCAGTCTGGTCAGTTATTAAGTCACTGTTCCTAATTTTTAGCTTCGGCAGGAGTGGAGTCGTACTAGCCGACAAATGGTGCGCAAAGTCTCTTAGTGTAGTTTTAAATGTGGACATCTAATTTCCACCGCGTTTACACTATGGGGCGAATGGGGGTTGGTGTAATAATACAAACTCCTATATGTATATGTAAAAATGTGTGACGTAATATAAGGTCAAGAAAAAAAAATTCAGTCTCGCTTGGCTATGTGCGGTACGGGCCGTTTTTACTACGAGGGCTCGTTGGTTGAGTCCTGTTCTACTGTGCGTAGTACCCGGCCTCCACCATCTGTTTTAGATCCCTTATTTGGGGGTAGCAGGATCTAAAACGGAAGAGTTATTGTGTTGATTTAGAAGGAAATGTCTAAAAGGGGGTAGCTTCCCGTAGTCGGGCAAGCTGACCAGTGTAGAGTGTTGTTTTAGTGTTGGGGTGCTCCTATAAATGATGTAGGAGTATTTTAGGGGATGGAACCCAATGCAAGGGTCACTGTGCTGCTCGTCCAGCTGGCTGGTTAGATAATCGACTTGTACGCGTCAGCTATATGGCGCGGGCCGCTCCTAGCAGGCAGGCCGGTACGGGAATACGATGATGTTTGCACTAGCAAGTGTCTGGCTACTATAAGTCACGTCTAATAGTGATGGAGAGTTCAGGAAGGGAGGTAGGGCGTAAAGAAACGTGTGAACAGTAATGCAGGTGTAAAGTACTGACCAAGTGTTTATTGGTCAGTAATAATGGATATGTGAGTCCCTTTTAAGGGATGTAGTGATGTTACAATGTGTACAAACTTGTCTATACAAATTGGGAGTAAGGTTACAAAGTTATAGGATTCTGAACACGTTCTGACTCACTCACCTGATGATACCAGCGTAGCCTTCGGCCGTCACACTGTAAGACTGATAATTGAGAGACCCTCTGACCTCCTTAGGACTCCCTTTTATATTCTTCGGCGCTATGCTGTCAGCATTGTGATGGCATAGCTGCCCTAGTTAATAGTGTGTCGATGTTTGTAGTGGTTATGCAAGGACTGGGCCAGCTTTCCAGAATGACAAGCTGTCCTTGTGGTATTGATAGATGTTGGTCTGGCTTTACAAGGATTGCCAGTTAGGAGATTTAAATAGATGATGGGGGGATGGTCTCCAAGGGGTGCATACCCCTGGGGTACTGTACAATATTTAAAACAGTAAGGTGATTTTTGTTACCACGAGATTGAGAGAACGACAGAACCGATTTACTTCGTAGAGCACTCTATCGAAAGCTCTTGGCCTCTAGATTTGCAGAGTGTCTATAAAATAAACAAATATATTACGGTATACTTTTGAATTAATATAGAAAATAGCAGAATTCTTTCCTCTCACGCATGCGCACAATCCGCCTGGGGTCATGACAAAATGGCGGTGAGAAGTCCATTAAAAGGTAAGTTATTTAATAAGCTTGCATGTAATTGAAAGCATACATTAACCATATAATAACAGTATGAACGTATACGAATGTGCAACATTGATTTATTTGGATAATGAAATGGATTATTTCCTTCAGACAGCGGCTTTTAATGATAAAGAACAGCTGCGTCTGCTGCTGACCAAGAGTGCGCGAGTAGCTATGTGGTTAAGGCGACAGACTGTGGTTCCTAGGTTCGCCGGTTCGATCCCTGCCCTCACCGATATATATATATTTTTTACCACTGAAATATTGTTTAATCAAGGAGTATTAGTAAGGTTTTATGTCTGTTAAAGATACATATTTCTACGTTCCCTCTCGGTATATTTTAGAATTAATAAAAAAATAGCAGAATTCTCGTCCCTCACGCATGCGCACAATCCGCCTGAGGTCATGACAAAATGGCGGTGAGAATTCCATTAAAATGTAAGTTATTTAATAAGCTTCCATGTAATTGAAAACATACATTAACCAAGTTCTGGCAATAAAATATAATAACAGTATGAACGTATACGAATGTGCAACATTGAATTATTTGGATAATGAAATGGATTATTTCCTTCAGACAGCAGCTTTTGAAGATAATGAATGGCTGCGTCTGCTGCTGAACAAGATTACGCGAGTAGCTATGTGGGTAAGGCGACAGACTGTGGTTCCTAGGTTCGTCGGTTCGATCCCAGCCATCGCCGGTATATGTTTTTTTTTTACCATTGAAATATTGTTTAAACAAGGAGTATTAGTAAGGTTTTATGTCTGTAAAAGATACATATTTCTACATTCCCTCTCAATACGTTTTATTTCCGTTTTACCATTGCATTACAGCATGTGATCAAAAGAGCAAACTGTTGTCCTCAGTACGCCGTTTAAATATCTGCAATCAGTTCCTATAACTGACAACAGATGACAGTACATCGCCCATATAGTTCCAGTAACTGACAGCAGATGGCAGCACCATTGCATCGATATATTTAAAACCCAAGACATGGCACGGTTTCACGTGATGGAGAATTATAAAGGAGGGGAATATTTAAGAAGGGAAATTTTGAGGAACATTAACCGACAGTTAATGTGTAGGCTATGTTGTTTATGTACCTTAATATTGCAATTTCTTCCCAATGCTTCGGTGGTCAAGTTATTAGCGTCCTAGACTAAAAGTTATAATTAGGCATCGTCGATATACTCTTAAATTATTAAAGAAGAAAGTAGTTTTCCAGGCACTCGCGCGTGTCCACAATTGCTTTCGCCATAAGAGACACTTGGCAAACATAATTCGTTTGAAGGGCTCCGACATCGTGGTCACTCAGCCCCGTGTACTTGGGTGTGTATGTGTGAAATTTTCTCTCATAACCCGTGTTATTGTGATGGCTGCATTACTGTGTGTATTTGTAATTAAGGTGGTAAATGGCAAGGAGACGGCCAAGGCCTTAAGTTAGGAACCATCCCGGTATTTGCCTTAAGTGGAAGTGGGAAACCACGGAAAACCACATCCAAGATTGTCGAGGTGGGAATTAAACCTTCCTCTTCTTAGTTATACCTCAAGAGACTGAATGTGCCCCGTTTTTGCCCTCAGACCAGAATTCAATTTCTTGGCAGAGCAGGAAATGTAACCCGGGTCTCCGGGGCGATAGACAAGAATAGGTGGGCCTCCATGTGTTAATACGATTTTTGACATGCACGGGACATATAATTCAAAAACTGCCTCCATTAGGGTGACTGCCGAAGTGAGTATTGAGTATAGGCCTATGGTCATTCCAGTAGTTGGCGAAGTGAATCTATGTTCCCCTGCAAAATGTACTGTCATAACCTATAACAGGCGATGGAAATTGCTTATTTAGAGCAGTTTCGTACTGTTTATAACAAAATGAAGAACGTCATTCTGAGCTGCGTTTTGAAGCTATCGCAGAAAATTTCGCTGGCAGGAACAATTATAAGGAATTTGTTTTAAGCGATCAGTTTCATCGCATTCTCCTCACCAACCAACTTGAGTATGAAAGTCTCTGGACGGTCATGTTGAACTTCATTGTATAAGACAATTGTTTAATGATTATTTGTTTAGAGTACTGAGTCTAACTACGCAGTTGATTTCGGCAATGGAAGTATTATTTGCCATGTAATATTTAGCGGCTCCGTTATTGCAGGACACTATAGTGTTATCGAATAATTCGAAGCCACATTTAAAATCCAATATAAATAGGCCATTTCAGAAACAATTCCAGATATTATGCAGTACAGTGTACTGTAAGGTCTTTGACGATCAAATGTAAACATTGTTCTACATTGTACTTCTCTTGCGTAAAATCTATGCGTGGTTACTTTGGTCTTTACTGTTGTGAGGGTAAAATTGATCTGCTGGAATATAAAATATTTGCCAAGCTGCAACAATGTAATGATATTAATTTAAAAGTCATTGAACTTATATCCAGTAGTTCAAACACATAGGCCTACATCAGCGTTAACAGATTGGATACTGAAGATGAAAGCCAGCTACTTCATTTCCCTATTATTGAATTTTTCAATTCCTTGGAATTAAGTGATTCGCCTCCACATACTCCGAACGTTTGAGCCATAGTTATGCTCCTTAGAAATCTGAACGTTTCCCAAGGACTCATATATGGTAATATATTAATTGTAAGAAATATGTAAGAAATTGCTTGGATTCGGATATAATAGGTGCAGTAATATTAGGCAGAGAGCTCAAATCCTACGACTTGATTTAACACCTTCCGATAAATCACTTGCAGGTACAGTACAATTTCTTTTAATAGGCAACAATGTCCTATTCGCTCGGCCTACTTTATCACAATCAATCAAGCTCAAGGAGAAACTCTTGAACGTATTGGGCTATTTACCTCATCACGTTTTAAGTCATGACCAGCAGGATAGTGAAAGTACAAAAAAGGTCCTGTATGGGATGGTAAAGAATAAGAGGCGGAAGGATCCTACGGATTATGTCAGAATGGTGAACAAAAGGGGACAAGGGATAGAAAATAGGGAAGAACTGAAGAAAATGTGGAAAGAATATTTTGAAGAACTCCTGAACCCAAATGGAAACCACGGCGAGGAAGAAGAAATCGGAGAAGAGGTACAGTAGATGAACTGCAAACAGAAAAGGACTTAACATGGAAAGAAGTGGAAGATGCAGTGAGGAAGATGTAAGGAGGGAAGGCACCGGGTGTGGATGAGTTGTGTGTGGAGATGGTGAGAGCAGCAGGAGAGGTGGGGATACAATGGTTGTACCGAGTGATGAAGGCAGCATGGAAGGAAAGGAAGACCCCAGAGGACTGGAAAAAGGGAATAATTGTCCCGATCTTCAAGAAAGGTAGTAGAACAGAATGCAGAAACTATCGGGGAATAACACTGATGAGTCATTGTCCAAAGATGTTTGAGAAAGTTTTAGAAAGGAGAATTAGGACAAGGATAGAAGGAGGGATGAGGGAAGAACAACATGGCTTCAGAGCAGGAAGGTCCACAGTGGATTTGATTTTTGCTGTAAGTCAGTTACAAGAACAGCACTATGAGTATGGAACAGATCTACTGATGGCCTTCCTGGACATTGAGAAAGCATATGACAGTGTATGCAGAAACAAAGTATGGAAGTCCCTGGAGGATAGAGGAGTAGAAAAATGGACTATAAGGAGGATAAAAGAGATGTAAAAGGGAAGCGTGAGCTGTGTGAAAGTGGGAGGAGAGAGATCGGACTGGGTGGAACAGAGAAACGGCCTGAAACAAAGAAGTGCACTGTCACCGTTACTTTTCATTGTGGTGATGGATGACATAATGACCCGAGCGGCACAAGTAATTGGGGAAGGAAAGATGAAAGCAATGGTGTTTGCGGATGATTTGATGACTGTGGAAACAAGGAGGAGGAGGTACAGGAACAGTTGGATGTGTGGGAAGGAATAATACAAGGATATGGGATGAAATTTAGCATAAATAAGAGTGAGATGGTGATCACAACAAGGAAGAAGGAAAGGACCACAACGGGAATAACAATTGGTGGGGAACAGCTGAAGAAAGTGGAGAGTTTCAAGTATCTGGGAAGCCTGATACAAGAGAATGGAAGAAACGGCAGAGAAATAAATGAGCGGGGGAGACAGGCAGAAGCATTCCGGAGGAGTGTGAGAAGCATGTTATGGAGCAGGGATGTCCCTCAGAACAGCAAGTAGATCATATATCGTACTATGTCCCTATCCTGACGTATAGGTTCTTGAGGAGCAGTATTGGAGCTACAAAGAGGGACAGAATAAGAAATGAGAGGACCAGAGAATTAATGAAGGAGGAACCATTACAGGATGGTATAGAGAAATCTAGACTTAGATGGTATGGACATGTAAAACGAATGGAGGAGAAGAGGATACCCAGGAGGATACACGAGACGAAGTGGGAAGGAAAGAGACCAAGAGGGAGACCGAGAGACAGGTGGCTGAAGGAGGTGGAAGAAAGCGTGAAGAAGAGAGGAGAAGACTGGGCAAGGGTGGAGGCTGAGAGATGGTGGGAAGACAGAAGACGTTGGAGAGGCTTGTGTTCCAAACAGACCCGGCCAGTGGCTGGAAACTGTGCAAGATGATGATGACCTCATCACGTTTTCAGTCATGACCAGCAATATGTTGCAATGCTGAGAGTGCTATCTTTTGACGCCCTTAAAGGTGCAATAGTGCTAAAAAGTAATCGTACAAAGAATGTAACTTATATAAGAAGCTTCTTCAGTAAATTTGTTTTCCATTGTCCGTCATGTTTCGACGGGTTTCATCTAGTGATTATAAAATAACTAAGCAGTGTTTTCTCATGCCTTTTGTGATTACTAACATAAACTTAAACTGAACAATGTGGCAAAACACAAATGTATTTATTAGATTATTGTTAAATTCTATGCTGTCATTTTCCTCAGCCACTTCTTCAATGTCTTCCGACTAGCACAGTGTTCAGCGCCAAGCCAATTTGATAGTAACCAGTCGGTCAGACGCAGTGTCACTGTGTTGGTTGGTTCTTAAGTTTAGGGGCTCCGACAACGTGGTCATGTAGCCCCGTGTACTTTGGGTGTGTGTAGAATCTGTCTGATAACCGGTATTAATTGTGATGACTGTATTAGTGTGTGTTATCTGTTTTTTTAATTTAAGTACAGACTTCAACTTAGAATTTTTCAAATAGTTCCTACTTTTGCTGCCAAGCGCCACCGTCAATGACTACTAGGCCAAGTTCAGAACTTAGCTACTAGACGCCACCGCAGTCGGCTCTTGGCAACGAACATAGAAACCTAAGAGCGTTGTTTACATTCTTAACCTATCCAATTTAGCTTCACATAAGTGTAACTAGTGGAAGGTTTTTTAACATGCCATATATCTATGACATGGGACCGCCGGCTTTACTTCCCCTCCGAAGGAAGGCATACTGAGGGATTTTTAACGCTCTTAAAAAATCTGACGGCTTCGGCCGGGTTTGAACCCGCTATCTTGGGCATAGAAGCTCAGCATGCCACCGAAGCCGCCAGCGTCACTGTGTATTCGCCCTTTCTCTTCCAACGAACACAGCGCTAAGCGCATCGCTAACATTCTTCAGCCTAGTCACTTAGACAAAATGTGTAAAATACTCGGGACGAATATCAACCAAAGTTGGTTATCATTGTATCACCCATGCTATAATTAATAATAATGCGTCAACAATGAAATGGATTTCTTACATTCGTCCTTGGTTCTTCCAGCTTCTGATATTATTTAATCAAAACAGTGGTGATCGGAAAGCTAAACTGCAGTTTGAAGGTAGGCTATTTGTTGGACTGTTTGATAGGTGTGAAAGAATTTTACGTTGCAGGATTCAAGAGAAGCCAGTCTTATTGTTCGCGGTAAATCCCCATCACACAATGGTAGGCAATGAATGTCACTTCTTTCTCCACAATGAGAGTGGGAGTTTAAGAACTTCTTATGTTCTATCGATCTCTGTTATTACCTGTGCTTGAAGGTGATCAATATCGAGGAACTGGGTTCACAGGGGAACGAAGGAATAGTTCTTTCTAGGTTCTCCTTTAGCGCAGAATAAAGAAAGAATTCAATGAACCTCTTGTTGACAGTTGTTTTAACTACTTTCATGCAAGCCTTACTAACAAGGGGACCACGCCTACTCGTCATCACCGATTTCGTCGAAATTTATGGTATATGCAGGGTTTGGCCATTAATGAAAGTTACAGTATTGGGAGCTCCAGATGGCCAAGCGTTTAGAAAAAATAGCATATTTAGCGCGGGTTGGGCAAGGCATGAACCACGCAAGTATTTTTTTTCTCTATAGGCCTACAAACTTTAAAACAACAATGATTTTCTAATAATGTGGCGTTTATAACGTGTGCAAGATGCCGAGATAATTACTGCTTCCCCTGGTTTATGATGAATATTACCCCAGCACGTGTAAATCATCAACTGTAAAATCATAAATGTATCTAACGTAATATACGACGCTCTCGTGTACGCCTTAATTGCAACCCCTTCCTAGAAATTTATTTGCCAACCCAAATTTTCCTTTGTCTTTCCGTTTCATGAATTTGTAATAGTTTTGGTTGTGCTCTAAACCAATTTGATATAATACAATAATACTCTGTCGCCTCCGTAGCGTAGTGGTCAGCATGGTTAGCTGCCACCCCGGAGGTCCTGGGTTCGATTCTCGGCTCTGCCACGAAATTTGAAAAGTGGTATGAGGACTGGAAAGGGGTCTACTCAGCCTCGGGGGTTCCAACTGAGTAGAGGGGGTTCGATTCCCACCTCAGCCATCCTCGAAGTGGTTTTCCGTGGTTTCCCACTTCGTCTTCGGGCAAATGCCGGGATGGTACTGCCCCCGTAATTGAATTATGTAGAGACCACGGTGGCTATATTTGAAATTATAAGGAGAGTTATGGCTGTCATAGTTATGACGTGGGTAGTCATGACGTAAGCACGGATGACGTAAATGTTATACCAGCAAGCTACTTGAGCTGAGATTCTCAGTGACGTCAGCATTTAGTCGAGAATGTTCCAAGATTTACGACGCAGTCGCAGGAAACGAGGAATTCTGCTGAGGAAGAAACTATGCTATTGGAGGGGAGGCTTGAACCAATCAACGATAGTTTAAAGGAAGACGGAGATTGCTGAAACTATGGTATTTTTATTACTTTTGGAATGCAGAATTGTGGAAATCCATTTGCAGTAGAAGCATTGATTTGGAATTTTGGTGAAATTTATTTTCAGTTTTTGAATTTTGAAAATCCGTCATGTATTAACGAAGTTGGAACTTTTAGCGATGACGCAGTATCACGCTTTGGAAGGGATGGAAACGCCCCTCGTGAAGTTAATAAAAGGGCTTGCGCAGAAGAGAGGAGCCTCTTTCGTTCTCTGATTATTCTGAGATCTCATTCTCAGATCATCGAAGTCTATTTGTGAAAGTTCTTTTCTTATACATTCATTATAGTGAGACGTCGAAGTGAACAGCAGTGAAAAGAATCGTCTTTATAACGCGTGGCGAGGCCACTATATTAACGAGATCCAAGTCAAACTAGGTGAAGTTGAAACGGACCTTAGAAAGCTTCTACAAGTTTAGCTTCGAACAGTTAGCGGTCACCGATAAGCTAATTGTATTGTGCAGTGCTACATGCAGTTATAGAGAAAAGCTGAACAATTTCGACCGATTAATTTGAAAGATATTAGCAGTTTTATACGACTGACAAAAGTAATTATCTCGCCACAAGAGAAGCACTTTTGTATAGCCAGAATCAACGCAACGGCTGACGCTGCGAGTGGAATAGAAAGACTTCAGATTGCTTGGTTACATAACGCTACAGTATAATGGAGCAATTTAATACGGCAGTTTGTTCTTCTAACACTACAACCGAAGAGCAGATGGAAGGCTGAAGGGCTTATTGCAATTGGGACATATTTCAACGGAGTAAGATAGCGACATGGAACTTCGCTAATTGCTATTCCACACAAGCGAACATGCGGTGAATACCATCTACACCCATGTTTCGTAATTAAAGGCTGAATACCATCGAACAGCCATAGAAACAATTTCATACTCTGAATATGAATAATTTCTTCGGAAATTTTTACAAAACTTCATGGCGATTGTCTACTGGAACTTCAGGGAATTTTTCAAGAGAGGTCAGGGATGTCCCGACTCACAAAGAAGATTATTGCCGGAAGGATGTCTATTCGTCTTCGAGGAGCAGAGCGATTTCCGGAGAAGGAAGCAGTTCGATTCTCCGAGGGTGCTATTTCCTATTTCGAGGATGGAGCTCAGCTTTAACGTGGTGAAATGGATCCATCAGCAGTCTTCTTTGGGGAATTTTCCTCTGGAACGTCAATCGGCAGATAAGGTAGTCGTGAACGTTTATTGTATTTGAGTTTACTAATGATGTTTGAGCAACCATTTTTCCCATATTTTTATCCTCATGTTTTTTGCCCTATTTTCTTGTTGAGATTCATATTCTCAGTACACCTTGATGAGTCTTGCATTTTTCGACGATTTATTAAGACATTGTTATGTCATGGGCATAGTTAACGATTTTGAATCAGTTGAGACTGATATTTAGATTTTTCAGTAATTAATATTTTTGTAGTCACGATTTGACTGTAAGTTAATGATTTTTATGGCAGATTTAAATTCAGACAGCGTGTCTTTTTATTAAAGTAATTCTACCCCTGTTTAATTACTTTGACCAATTTTCTGTCATCATCAAGAAGGAAGAACATTTAAATGATTTTAGAGCGTTAAAATCTCTTACGTTGTCGACGATCTTGGAAATACTAGTCGTTATTTGAATTGATTGCAACACAGACATTTATCGTCAGTTATGAATGAACATTGCATCATAGACACTTTTGTGAAAGAGTAACTTTAATAATGAATTATTGAATGCATTAAAGTCAAGAACTTTTGTTAGGAGTTTTTTTTTCAATTAGAGATTTATAGAATCATGTTTGCATTCCCCAGTCTAATTGGATTCTATTCGACTACTTTGCATTTTAGTCGCACTTTATTTGATGATAGTATTTTTATACTATATTTCTTTTAAGATGTTAATCTTAAATTTTGATAGACCAGACAGGCGTATATAAGCGTATTCACTATTAAATTTGTTTGTGATTGGCAAGTTTTGACTTCATTTCGGTTCATGAATGAAATCCACGAAGGTTAAATAAAAAACAGTTTTGAAACAATTAATGATTATAAAAAAATTTAAGTGGAACTATGAATGTATAATCGCTAGTGCAGCGCGTGTTGAAAGTCGCTGAGGTATAATGCCCTTGAATATGAAGGAAGTTCCCACAGGAATTAATGTTAAAGAATTATTTGTGGAAGTTTTGTAAGTTATGTGGAAGTTTAATGCCATATAGATTAATATATGATGATTTTGGGCATATTTTTAATGCAGTTTGTGCATTAACTTGTTAGCGAAGGATTTTCCGCTGGAGTAAGATTGTCATAGTTCGTTGAAAATTAATCAAGTGATTTACTGTTATAATTAACACGAGTTTTGAAAGAATTTGAGATAAGATTTTGAATGAAGGTTGCCGTCACAAATCATTATTAAAACCTTTATTAAACCAGATTGTGACATTAACATGTATAACTAACCTTCATTGGTCGATTATATTAAACACGATTATGAAAATTACCAACCGAATGAACATGTGGTTAATGTATTTCTTAAATTAATAATTTAAACAATTTAAATGTTAATATTGTAAATAATTGCTGTAAATATTTTTGAAAATAATATGGAACGAGAGTGATGTTAAAGGCGTGCTTATAATATTTTTATTGTCTTTGACAAATATTATAAACAATTTCTAATTGTTATAAATAATTTATGTGATTTTGTTATAAACATTTAAGAGCTAATTAAACATTTGGATTGAACTTAACAAGTTTAAGGAATTAATATAATGATCCAATAGGATGTGAGCAAAGTACTTGAAAGATTTGCGTAAATAATGTGAGTTGTCTTGTAGACATTTATAAGTTTGAGAGAGCAAGCTGTACTCTTACGTAACTTAGCACGTGAGAAGGGAGTCCATTTGACCAGTATGCAACAGGCTGGAGGGTAGCCCGCAGCTGTGCCAACATCTGGTTATCAGAGTGAGGTCGTCCACACTCCGGCCTTGCGACTATAAATACCATTCTCATGTTTATTAAAAGGAAACCAAATGCTCTATATATGTCACACCCTGACGTCCTTATCCAATCCAATAGTGTTATGAATATTACGTTATTTGGAGCTCTTGGGAGCTAAAAATGTTCTATATCATGTTGTATGATAATAATTTTGCAAGTCCTACTAGAGGACGTAGTCAGATTGACTTGGGCTACTGATAGCCACGTTGATTTTGTTGTGTTATCAAAATCATACCCTTTATTAGAAATAAAGCTTTTGTACAGTTCAAAGTTCTCGTCTTCGTCCTGGTTCATTTTTAAATGTCATGGTGGAGGTTATTGTGTGAACAGACTTTTAGTGATCCTGTTGTCAACTCAAACCCCGAGATAATTAAGAGGTAAGTAACGGTAAGTATGAACCCCCGTCTATTTTGGTGTGTTCCACAATGATTTCCTGTGAACTTCTGTGCTCTTATCTCGATAGTATCTGTCAGTGCCATTTTCATTGATGTAACTGTGCCGGTGCGATTGATAATTGGCAATCCGATTGAGGGGGCGGATATCTGACAGCCTACTATCCAGGTAAACGGGGACAGAAAGATTGGCGCACCTAAAACGTTGGGGCCCGATTCAACATAACTGGATCACCAGGTTGAACGCCAGTAAGAGTGGCAAACCTAAAACGTGAGGTTCGATTAGACTCAAATAAAGAGGTTGATTCTTTGTTAGATGTCTAGGCCAATTGTAGTATTTAAGAGTGTGATTATATAGGAATTAAATGTTGTATTGTATTAGGAAAATTACACTCAGAAAAGATCAGATCTTATACAACTTGGGAAAGGTTAAATAGGCTGAAAACTTAGAAAAATCGCCTATAATCTGGAATCTTATTTATTTGACCGGCTTATGACATTTCAGTCATATTAAAGACAAAATTAAATTATTTGGATTGTAAATGTAAATTATTTGTGTTAGGATATTTTAAAATGAGCCAAAGAAATTTGAACATGTGCTTGAGTTTGTTTCAACATGAAGTATCGTCGAAGGTTAATTATAAGGTAGTTATAAGTTAGATTTAAGACAGAAAATTGATCAAAATTATATATGGTGAAAAGTGTTGCTCAAATGTTGTTATTTTGCTCTTTTGATGTATGTCCCTACAGCAATCCATTTTTGAATAATATTGTAATGGCAGATGAAAGTTTGAGGTTGATGCTAGAGGAGATGTCTGCTAACTTGAAAGCTAGCATGAATAGTAGTATGAAGCAGATGCTGAATGAAAGCATGAAGGAGAATAATAGTCGAATGGAGGAGAATGTTAGTAATTTGTCTGCTAATTTGAATGCAAGAATGGAGGAGAATGTTAGTAATTTGTCTGCTAATTTGAATGCAAAAATGGAGGAGAATGCTAGTAATTTGAAAGCTAGCATGGGTGAAAGTTTGAAGGGTATCCAAACTAGCGCTGCTAATTTGGAGGATAATATGTCGCGTTTACAGATTAATACCCAAGGAATTGAGAGTACTGTAAGTGACATCCGCACAGATGTATCTAATGTGCATAAAAATGTTGATGATGTTAAATTTGATGTGTCTAAGGTACAGAGAGACCTTACAATGTTAAATCTAGATGTAGCTAATGTCCGAGGGGATATTTCTTGTGCTAGAGCCGAAGTTGTAGTTGTCAAAAACGATGTAGCGACTGTCCAAGACAAGGTCGAGGAAGTCCAAAAAGAAATTCAAAAAGCTAGAACTGATGTATCCAATGTTCAGGTAGACATTAATAACATTCATGCGGATATAACTGAGGTGCAAAGTGACATAACTAAGATTCAGGTAGAGGTCAACACAGTTTTCGTAGATATTACTAAAGTCCAAACTGATGTAAATAAAGTCAGGGAAGAAATCGAAAACTCAAAAACTCTTTGTACGCGTAATATAACTGCATTAGCGACTAGGTTAGTCAATGAATCAGTTAGAACAACAACGTCTTTAGCAGAGTTGAAGTATGATGTAGAGGTCATGAGAACCCAGGTATTAGACCACAATAGAGTATTAAAAGAGGATATCGAAGTAGACATAGCCGAAATGTTAACAGCAAACGTAGCGGTATGGAAAGACGAGTGGAATAAGTCAAGTGGGGAACATGTAACCCAAATTCAGGAAAGGATTGAAAGAAAACTTGCCAGTACGCAGATAGAAATTAACAATGAAGTAGTACAGATTAGGAAAGATTTAAGTGTCAGGATAAATTCGTTATCCGAAAAACAAGTTGACGATAGAACACAACTAGATCAGGATATGCAAACTTTAAAATCTACATTAGAGGATCAAATTCACAAAGTTGTCTCGGATGTAAATGAAACGACGAGTAAACTGAAAAATTTGAAGTTAGGAGAGGCTAGTTTAATGCAGGACTACAAAGAAGAGATAATCAAGAAAGTCTTAACAGAAATCACCGACAAGGATACAGAAGGCTTAGCTTGCGAATTGAATAGGAATTATGCTAGAAGACGTAACCTAGAGCCAGAAGAAAGAGACGTGACTCCTGAAGAACGTGTATCCAGATTCAGAGAGGAGGATGACGAGAGGAATATGGAACCTGAGTGGAACTATCGAGATAGTGGGAAAAACTATCCGGATTCATATCCGAGGAACGTGACGGTCATTAGGAATTTCGAAGACAAACCACAAAAATTCAGTAACACTGATAGTTTGACACCTATAGAGTATGTAAGGAATCTCAAAGGTTATTTCATCGAAGCTCACATTCCCAGAGAGAGAGAGATGAAGATAGTAGAGAGATATCTGATTGGAGGACCCCTTGAATGGTTTTGCGCATTTAGATACACATTCAGTAACTTTGACGAGTTTGCAGAGGCATTAATCAAACGATTTTGGTCCATAGAAGCGCAGAATTCGTTAAGAGCGGAGGTGTATTCAAGAAAATACTCAGGTACTCTTCCAACGAGGTACGCTGATTTCTTTACGAGTCAGTTGTCCCGCTTGAGATTTTTGCAACCCCCATTGTCCACGGAGCAACTAATAGATGCGATTTCTCGTATGCTGCCAGTTGAGGTGAGGAGACTTATAATTTCGTCCAACATCAGGGATTTATCCAGCATGGATGAATTACTAAGAAGGTTAGACTACACAAGTCCAATGCCTAACGTAGTCCAGAAAGGTCAAAGGCAGGAGTTTAAAGAAATCAATACGGTATACATGGACCAAGTCCAACAAACTGATAAGCCAGAGCAGGAGAAAACTGACAATGTAGGTCCTCACAGGAATAATCAGTTAAGAAATTACAGATCACAAGGTTACCGACCGTATCAACAGAGAAGAGGTTGGAACTACAACCGAGGAAACTACAATGGAAGAGGCAGATATTACAACAATAATGGGTATAACCGTAACTATAATAGGAATAACCAAAACCAAAATAGAAACCAGAATACTCAAGGTCAGGTTATGACACCCGATCAGTATCAGCAAAGAGAAAAGGAAAGCCAGCAATACTTAAAAGAATTAAGGGATAAAGAAGCTGACAATCAAAAGAAAAGGCAGGATGTTGTAATCGATCCTGGGCCTTCTACGAGCCAGCAGAATTTTGAGGTCGGTAACACAAAAAAAAAAAACGCCGATTTCTCAACGTCAGTGAGAACCTGTAAATACATTGCCACACCACACCTGATTACGATTAATGAGATATACGAAGTTACCGATGAAGATTTACTAGAAGAGAGGGGTATTGTTAAAGAGGAAAGACCATGTGCATTACCTATTATTGCTGTACGGATAGATGGACAGCAGTACAAAGCCCTGATGGATACTGGTGCTATTATTTCCATCATTTCAGAGGAATGTTATCAAAGTCTGCTAAGAGGAGAGAACATGACAGTTCTACCTGTTTCTACCGTCAAAGTGAGAGGGATATTCCAAGATAAGGCAGTGAAATGCAAGATTCAAGTGTTAGTGAACTTTGAGATCAATGGAAGGAATTATGAACAGATCTTCATTGTGGTGAGCAAGATCAATTTTGATATGGTGCTTGGAATCGATTTTATATCGAAGGTCGGAGCTATTATTGACATGAAGAACAGAAGTATTAGCTTTAATGATGGGTACATAATCACAGAAGAGATAGAAGAACAGGACGTGAAAAACAGTCTGGAAATAGACCTTAGGGAAGAAATTTTGAATACAATAATTAATGAAGTGGAAAATTTAGAAGAAATACCCAGTAGAAAATCTGAAGGATTTGAAGAAATTCAGGGGGAATTTGAGGATCTGATAAAGGAATTCCAAGATATTTTCGATGAAAAGCCTGGATTGATTAAGGATTATAAGTACAAGAAAAGGCTGACAGATGAAACCCCTTACCAGAAGAGAATATACCCCATTCCTGAGAAATACTATCAAGAAGTACGAGGGTTAATCAGAAAAATGGAGGTAGACGGGATTATTAGAAAACAGGCGTCGTCTTATATAAACCCCATCACAGTAGTGAAGAAAAGTAATGGTCAAATACGTCTTTGTCTCGATGCCAGGACCATCAACTTGAAGATTCTTCCAGAAAATGACAGACCACCCAAGATTAGAGATCTGCTTCGGAAATTCAAAGGAAGAGCTTGTTTCAGCGTTCTCGACTTGACGTCTTCATTTTATCAAGTTCAACTAGAAGAGGATAGTATGCAGTACACTGGATTCCTATTTGACCAGACGTCATGGGTCTTTGCCAGAATGCCTTTTGGAATGGTTAACAGTGGACCAGCACTTATTCGAGCACTTGATAGTAAGCTCACTGACGAAGTGAAAGAAAATGTAATCTGCTACATTGACGATTTAATCGTATCTTCACCCAGAGCCGAAGAACATTTAGTGCACTTGAGAAAGTTGTTCGAGAATTTAAGGGAGGCCAATATCAAGGTGAACTTTGGAAAATGTCAATTCTTGAAGAAGGAGATAAATTACTTGGGGCATACTATTGATAAAGATGGATATCATCCAAACATGAAAAAAGTAGATGCGATCACAAGATTTCCAAAGCCAACTAAGGTGAAACAAGTCAGAGAATTTGTAGGTGCATGCCAATTTATTAGCAGCCACTGTCCAAGATACTCGGAAATTATGGCTCCTCTGTATGACTTACTCAAGAAGAACAACAGATGGAAATGGAGTACCGCTGCAGACGAGGCTTTTGAGAAAGCAAAAGAAATGCTCAGAAATAAGGTGAAACTGGAGTACCCAGACTTTGAGAAGGTGTTCTATATTGAGTCTGATGCATCAAGAATAGGCATTAGTGCAGTCTTATACCAGAAAGACGAGGCAGGCAACAAGCACTACATTGCGTTCACTAGTCGGAAGTTGAAAAAGCACGAGGAAAACTACTTCACGACAAAGCTTGAAGCGTTAGCTTTTGTGACAGCTTTACAAGCCTGGAAGAAAATCCTGCTGGGACATAAGGTCATCATTATTACTGACCATAAAGCACTACAGTTTATGTTGCAAACTGACATGTCAAGTGATAGATTGACACGTTGGGCTTTGTTCACCCAACAGTTTAACGCTACTATCGTCCACCAGCCTGGGAAAGATAACTTACTGGCTGATGCTCTATCACGTAACCCTATTAAAAATGTGCAGATACACCATGTACAATTGGAGCAAGAAGTTGAAGAAACCGTTAGGAGGTTAGCCCGAATCGGTGTGTCACAGAAGAGACACGCTCCAATAAGGAAAATGTACAGGTTCCTCAAGGGTTACATGGACAATACAGATGTTGACTATGAAGCTACACGGAGAAATTCACGACACTTTGTCTTGAGTGGAGACATCGTATGCAAGTATGCTGACTCTGCGCATACAAAACTCCGAATAGTCGTGCCACCTAAACTTGTTGTCAATTTAGTGTGGGTAGCTCATCACGCAACTGGACATGCCGGTTTAGATAAAACTCTTAATACACTTAAAGAGAGATTTATCTGGACTAACATGCGTTCCAGCATTGCCAAGGTCATTCGATCCTGTGACAAATGTCAAAGAGCAAAATATGCTTCTGCTTTACTAAAGGGAAAACCGAAGGCGATGATTCCTTCTAAGCCAAACGAACTTATGGCGACGGATATATTTGGCCCCTGTCCGAAGGGATACCAGGGTAACCAGTACTTGTTGGTGACCGTGGATGTTTTCTCAAAATTTGTTACAATGAGTCCCATGCAGAAGGCTAACACGAGGAACGTAGTAAGCAGACTGGAAAATGCTGTATTTCCTAAAGCTGGTATACCGGAATATCTACTGTCAGATCATGGAACGCAGTTTACGTCCGTGGAATTTGCAGCGGATATGGAAAGGCTTGGCATTAAGCACTTATTTTCAAGCGTGCGTTACCCTGAATCGAATTCCTCAGAAAGATATATGGCTGAATTTTCGAAATTCTGTCGAATTTTCTGTCCAAATGATCATTCTGGTTGGGTGAGATTTGTACCCCTTATTGAGGAATGTCTGAACTCTACAGTGCAGGAGAGCACAGGAGAAGTGCCAATGCGACTTCATCTAGGAAGAAACCCAGAAAGGCCGTGGGATAATCTTTTCAACCACATACCGAGAGATCCCGACCTAGGAAGGCAGCAGAGGATTGACAAGGCAAAGGAACAACTCCAGAAAGCAGCAGAGAAACGATTGAAAAGAGTAGCTGGAAAACGTTTTGGTACACCCTTTCAAGTTGGAAATCTTGTATTATTACGCCGACCTGTCAAGGCTGATATGACCAAGAAAATCTACCCCAAATTTGGATTAGTGTTCCTGGGGCCATTTAGGATTACGAACGCTTATGGAAACAACTGTTATGAACTCTACGATGATGAGAATAATGTCGTTTACGGCAAGTTCAATGCTGGAAATTTAAAAAGATACTATCCTAGAGTAAGCCAGTAATAATTCAATTTCGTGTTCAAGAGAGTTGAGATACTTGTAACACTGAGTTTAAAAACAATTTGCAACTGTTTTTAAAACGTGGTGAGAGGAGAATGCCCCCGTAATTGAATTATGTAGAGACCACGGTGGCTATATTTGAAATTATAAGGAGAGTTATGGCTGTCATAGTTATGACGTGGGTAGTCATGACGTAAGCACGGATGACGTAAATGTTATACCAGCAAGCTACTTGAGCTGAGATTCTCAGTGACGTCAGCATTTAGTCGAGAATGTTCCAAGATTTACGACGCAGTCGCAGGAAACGAGGAATTCTGCTGAGGAAGAAACTATGCTATTGGAGGGGAGGCTTGAACCAATCAACGATAGTTTAAAGGAAGACGGAGATTGCTGAAACTATGGTATTTTTATTACTTTTGGAATGCAGAATTGTGGAAATCCATTTGCAGTAGAAGCATTGATTTGGAATTTTGGTGAAATTTATTTTCAGTTTTTGAATTTTGAAAATCCGTCATGTATTAACGAAGTTGGAACTTTTAGCGATGACGCAGTATCACGCTTTGGAAGGGATGGAAACGCCCCTCGTGAAGTTAATAAAAGGGCTTGCGCAGAAGAGAGGAGCCTCTTTCGTTCTCTGATTATTCTGAGATCTCATTCTCAGATCATCGAAGTCTATTTGTGAAAGTTCTTTTCTTATACATTCATTATAGTGAGACGTCGAAGTGAACAGCAGTGAAAAGAATCGTCTTTATAACGCGTGGCGAGGCCACTATATTAACGAGATCCAAGTCAAACTAGGTGAAGTTGAAACGGACCTTAGAAAGCTTCTACAAGTTTAGCTTCGAACAGTTAGCGGTCACCGATAAGCTAATTGTATTGTGCAGTGCTACATGCAGTTATAGAGAAAAGCTGAACAATTTCGACCGATTAATTTGAAAGATATTAGCAGTTTTATACGACTGACAAAAGTAATTATCTCGCCACAAGAGAAGCACTTTTGTATAGCCAGAATCAACGCAACGGCTGACGCTGCGAGTGGAATAGAAAGACTTCAGATTGCTTGGTTACATAACGCTACAGTATAATGGAGCAATTTAATACGGCAGTTTGTTCTTCTAACACTACAACCGAAGAGCAGATGGAAGGCTGAAGGGCTTATTGCAATTGGGACATATTTCAACGGAGTAAGATAGCGACATGGAACTTCGCTAATTGCTATTCCACACAAGCGAACATGCGGTGAATACCATCTACACCCATGTTTCGTAATTAAAGGCTGAATACCATCGAACAGCCATAGAAACAATTTCATACTCTGAATATGAATAATTTCTTCGGAAATTTTTACAAAACTTCATGGCGATTGTCTACTGGAACTTCAGGGAATTTTTCAAGAGAGGTCAGGGATGTCCCGACTCACAAAGAAGATTATTGCCGGAAGGATGTCTATTCGTCTTCGAGGAGCAGAGCGATTTCCGGAGAAGGAAGCAGTTCGATTCTCCGAGGGTGCTATTTCCTATTTCGAGGATGGAGCTCAGCTTTAACGTGGTGAAATGGATCCATCAGCAGTCTTCTTTGGGGAATTTTCCTCTGGAACGTCAATCGGCAGATAAGGTAGTCGTGAACGTTTATTGTATTTGAGTTTACTAATGATGTTTGAGCAACCATTTTTCCCATATTTTTATCCTCATGTTTTTTGCCCTATTTTCTTGTTGAGATTCATATTCTCAGTACACCTTGATGAGTCTTGCATTTTTCGACGATTTATTAAGACATTGTTATGTCATGGGCATAGTTAACGATTTTGAATCAGTTGAGACTGATATTTAGATTTTTCAGTAATTAATATTTTTGTAGTCACGATTTGACTGTAAGTTAATGATTTTTATGGCAGATTTAAATTCAGACAGCGTGTCTTTTTATTAAAGTAATTCTACCCCTGTTTAATTACTTTGACCAATTTTCTGTCATCATCAAGAAGGAAGAACATTTAAATGATTTTAGAGCGTTAAAATCTCTTACGTTGTCGACGATCTTGGAAATATTAGTCGTTATTTGAATTGATTGCAACACAGACATTTATCGTCAGTTATGAATGAACATTGCATCATAGACACTTTTGTGAAAGAGTAACTTTAATAATGAATTATTGAATGCATTAAAGTCCAGAACTTTTGTTAGGAGTTTTTTTTCAATTAGAGATTTATAGAATCATGTTTGCATTCCCCAGTCTAATTGGATTCTATTCGACTACTTTGCATTTTAGTCGCACTTTATTTGATGATAGTATTTTTATACTATATTTCTTTTAAGATGTTAATCTTAAATTTTGATAGACCAGACAGGCGTATATAAGCGTATTCACTATTAAATTTGTTTGTGATTGGCAAGTTTTGACTTCATTTCGGTTCATGAATGAAATCCACGAAGGTTAAATAAAAAACAGTTTTGAAACAATTAATGATTATAAATTTTTTTAAGTGGAACTATGAATGTATAATCGCTAGTGCAGCGCGTGTTGAAAGTCGCTGAGGTATAATGCCCTTGAATATGAAGGAAGTTCCCACAGGAATTAATGTTAAAGAATTATTTGTGGAAGTTTTGTAAGTTATGTGGAAGTTTAATGCCATATAGATTAATATATGATGATTTTGGGCATATTTTTAATGCAGTTTGTGCATTAACTTGTTAGCGAAGGATTTTCCGCTGGAGTAAGATTGTCATAGTTCGTTGAAAATTAATCAAGTGATTTACTGTTATAATTAACACGAGTTTTGAAAGAATTTGAGATAAGATTTTGAATGAAGGTTGCCGTCACAAATCATTATTAAAACCTTTATTAAACCAGATTGTGACATTAACATGTATAACTAACCTTCATTGGTCGATTATATTAAACACGATTATGAAAATTACCAACCGAATGAACATGTGGTTAATGTATTTCTTAAATTAATAATTTAAACAATTTAAATGTTAATATTGTAAATAATTGCTGTAAATATTTTTGAAAATAATATGGAACGAGAGTGATGTTAAAGGCGTGCTTATAATATTTTTATTGTCTTTGACAAATATTATAAACAATTTCTAATTGTTATAAATAATTTATGTGATTTTGTTATAAACATTTAAGAGCTAATTAAACATTTGGATTGAACTTAACAAGTTTAAGGAATTAATATAATGATCCAATAGGATGTGAGCAAAGTACTTGAAAGATTTGCGTAAATAATGTGAGTTGTCTTGTAGACATTTATAAGTTTGAGAGAGCAAGCTGTACTCTTACGTAACTTAGCACGTGAGAAGGGAGTCCATTTGACCAGTATGCAACAGGCTGGAGGGTAGCCCGCAGCTGTGCCAACATCTGGTTATCAGAGTGAGGTCGTCCACACTCCGGCCTTGCGACTATAAATACCATTCTCATGTTTATTAAAAGGAAACCAAATGCTCTATATATGTCACACCCTGACGTCCTTATCCAATCCAATAGTGTTATGAATATTACGTTATTTGGAGCTCTTGGGAGCTAAAAATGTTCTGTATCATGTTGTATGATAATAATTTTGCAAGTCCTACTAGAGGACGTAGTCAGATTGACTTGGGCTACTGATAGCCACGTTGATTTTGTTGTGTT
The DNA here is from genome assembly GCA_946902985.2 of Meconema thalassinum. Classification (NCBI taxonomy): domain Eukaryota; kingdom Metazoa; phylum Arthropoda; class Insecta; order Orthoptera; family Tettigoniidae; genus Meconema; species Meconema thalassinum. The sequence continues at coordinate 160,302,487 of OX336393.1, read as the reverse complement.
ATCAAAATCATACCCTTTATTAGAAATAAAGCTTTTGTACAGTTCAAAGTTCTCGTCTTCGTCCTGGTTCATTTTTAAATGTCATGGTGGAGGTTATTGTGTGAACAGACTTTTAGTGATCCTGTTGTCAACTCAAACCCCGAGATAATTAAGAGGTAAGTAACGGTAAGTATGAACCCCCGTCTATTTTGGTGTGTTCCACAATGATTTCCTGTGAACTTCTGTGCTCTTATCTCGATAGTATCTGTCAGTGCCATTTTCATTGATGTAACTGTGCCGGTGCGATTGATAATTGGCAATCCGATTGAGGGGGCGGATATCTGACAGCCTACTATCCAGGTAAACGGGGACAGTACCTTCTTCAAGACCACGGCCGCCTCCTTCCCTCTTCCTTGCCTATCCACCCTGACCATTCATTACCTTCCCTCATGAGGTCCCTGTTCGCTTTGCAGGTGAGGCCGCCTGGGCGAGGTGCCAATCACACCTCACCAGTTGTATCCACTCCGATTAGATGTTCCCAGCTCTAGGACACTGCCCGTAGAGGCGGTAGTGGTGAGTTCCCTCGCTGAGTCCGTGGGTTCCACCAACCTGGAGGGTAAACGACTAAGAGAAGAGAGACAATAATACTCTTAAATAATAATACCTATAATATAAGGTTGGGCGCCAGTTCACAAGCTAATGGCTTGAAAACCATAAACATATAATATATGATAGAGCAGATCTCTCTCTCTCGATCCGCAGTGTGTTACAATCACCAACCAGTATTCATTAGCTAAGAGGCAAGATTCAACATACTGTAATCTACATTATGAGAGGAAGATAAAAGAAATTGAAAAGAGAGAAGGAATCTGCCTATATAAAAGAATGAAGCAAAACAAAATTTATAGTATACTAGCTATACCCGGCTTGCGTTGGAATGACAATCAAAGACATATAAAGAAAGAAAGAAAGGAAGATACCGGTAATAATAATGTTATTGGTTTTAGGTCCCTTTTGACAACTGCGGCTTTTAGAGACGCCTGGGTGACGGACATTTTGCCCGAAGGGGATCTTTAACGTGCCAGTAAATCTACTGACACGGCCCCCTCGCATTTGCGCACCCTCAAATGCCAACTGACTGCGCCAGGATTCGATCCTGCAACCTTGGTCGCAGCAGGCGAGAACGTTACCGCTGAGCCACGCAGCCAGCCCAATAAAGAAAGAAAGAAAATAAGTGTTTGAATTGTAATTTCGTAACGTCTAGGTCATTTGCCCTTAATGATAATAATAGGCTAATGAAAAAGGAAACGATTACTAAACGAACATGGTGAAATCTTAAAACAGATATAGAGTAGGTAATTCAGATTTCTACCTTTGATATCTTCCTAATCTCAACCTTATTTGCTTCCCTAAGCAAATACTCGTTGCATCTAGAGAATGAGCTGTTGGCGTACTGCTCGGGTCCCAACTCGTGAATCTGAGAGGATTGTGGATCGCATGGATGACGATATAGCCAATAATGACAGGCGTGTGGGGTTTCGAGTCCTTGTGTAGTAACATACCAAATACATTGGGGGGTGCACAAATGTTCACCGAAGTTCATTTGTTGAAACGACCCGCACGCCATTTATTGTAAAATGGATTTTCTTATTCGGAAAACTTCTACTTGTGTCTTACTTATGGTAAATACCTTTCCTGGAGTGTGCACAACAATTCACTAAAGTTAAATCGCAATCGGATGAATGGTATATAACGCATAAGGGGCATGAAACGATTCGCGCGCCGTCACTCATCGTTGAATCTATTCGTGCGCTACCGATTCTAAAATGGAATTACTTTCCCTGGAGTGCACACAACAACTCACCCAAGTTTCATCACAATCGCTGATGGCTTTTGAATGCATAATGGACTTGAAACGATTCACGGTCGAGACGTCGCGGTGACGGAATTTTGGTCCGAAGGGGATCTTTAACGTGCCAGTAAATTTATGGCATGGTCCCCTCGCAATTTTGCACCCTCAAATGCCGACTGGCTGCGCTAGGATTCGATTCTTGAACCTTGGTCACAGCAGGCGAGAATGTTACCGCTGAGCCACGCAGCCAGCCCAAGAAAGAAAGAAAGAAAGAAAGAAAGAAAATAAGTGTTTGAATTGTAATTTCTTAATATCTAGGTCGTTAGCCCTTAATGATAATAATAGGCTAATGAAAAAGGAAACGATTACTAAACGAACATGGTGAAATTTTAAAACTGATATACAGTAGGTAATTCAGATTTCTACCTTTGATGTCTTCCTAGACTTAACCTTATTTGCTGGCTTAAGCAAATACTCGTTGCATCTAGAGAATGAGCTGTTGGCGTACTGCTCGGGTCCCAGCTCGTGAATCTGAGAGGAATGTGGATCGCATGGATGACGATATAGCCTATTATGACAGGCGTGTGGGGTTTCGAGTCCTTGCATGGTAACAGACCAAATACATTGGGGCGAGCACAATTGTTCACCGAAGTTCATTTGTTGAAACGACTCACACGCCATTTATTGTAAAATGGATTTTCTAATTCGGAAAACTTCTACTCGTGCACTACCTTTTCTGGAGTGTGCACAACAATTCACTAAAGTTTAATCGCAATCGGATGAATGGTATACGAACGCATAAGGGTCTTGAAACGATTCGCACGCTGTCACTCATTTGTTGAATCTACTCGTGGGCTACCTATTGTAAAATGGATTTAGCCCACTAAGCCAGAAACCTTCCCTGGAGTGCACACAACAACTCACCCAAGTTTCATCGCAATCGGTGATGGTATATGAACGCATAAGGGACTTGACGCGACTCGCATGCCATGACCGTATTCGAACGGGCAGCCAAGCTCAAGTTCAGTTTTAAGAATTGCACTTTACCACTGACTCAAGCCAGCTGCTAATGATAAAAATGAAATATAATCGGCGTGGAGTGATTGATAGACAGTCTTAATTTACAGGCTGCATTATCATACATTTCATCTCATCCACATGCGACGGTACTTGTAGCTCACCGCATGGGTGTCCGCAGAGAAGCAGCTACAAATTCTGGCGATCTGAACTTGTCCTCGGACACTCCCGGAACTAAAAGCCATTCGCTAAATAAAAATATTGAATAAATATGCAAATATTAATAGATAAAATATATTCAGCATTATTTCGGTTTATTTTCAGTGTAAGTTATACAAATTAAAAATAAAAACAAGACACGATTCCACGACCTTCGGATTACCGTTCTGTACTCTTTCTGCTGCGCCAACCACTGGCTGGAAACTATGAAAACATCATGCCTCACCAAACCCACGCCTAAAATCCTATATTTTCTAAACGCTTGACCATCTGGAGTTCCCACTTCTGTCACTTTAATTTCTGGCCAAGCCCCTGCATATACGATACATTTGGAGGAAATCAGTGATGACGAGTTGGCGCGGTCCCCATGTAGGGATTGTGCCGTGTCTGTTGCGAGGGGTTTGCCCACTTATACCAAATTCGGCTCATCAGCAAACATTTCGTACACCACGGTATGACTCATTTAAATCTATATCTTTTCAGTCCAAAGACATTTAGAGCTATATTTGTGACGGATTTTGACCTATCGGCATCATTAATTTCGTTGGAGGTTGTTGAGTGATTACCTGCAGAGCCCAGTTGAGTGGAATGTAGCTTAATATACAGGGGCAAAGCGAACTAGAGTAGGTGAGAGATAATAGATTTGATGTGCAAAGGGTGGCCTGTGTTTAAGGTGTTACATAAAGAGATGGTTGATTATTATCGTCATTTCAACCCTGTGCTCCTAGATCTACCTGAGTACATATTTGACAGATAACCTGTGTTGTATTGGTGTCTGTAATAGTGTGTGTCTTTTTAAAATTGTCTGGGATTGGGGAGGAGGAGGCTGTGGCCATAAGTTAGGAGGCATCCCGGCATGTGCTCGGAGTAGAAGTGGGAAAGCACGGAAAACCGCTTCTAGGATCACTGAGGTGGGGTTTAAACTCACCTTCTCTTAGTTGTGCCTAACGAGGCTGAGTGCACCCTCAATTCAGAATAAAATTTCTTGGCAGAGCCGAGAATCGAACCATGACCTCTGCGGTTACAGCCAAGAATGATAGTCACTACGCCACGAGATGGACCTTATAAATTATTCTTATTGTTACAACTGCTCTCTCGCTCTATGTCTCTTTCTTCTCTCCCGTTCTCTCAGCCACATTTTAAAGTTATCTTGAAAAGTTTGCTCGTCATATTAATTACATGAGCTTTGTGCACAATTAACATCAACAGAAAGTGTAGTCAAAGAAATGTTTGAAGTTTAGAGGGCGCTCCTCCGTATTATTCCTGGGTAGTAATAAGCGTGTTTTCTCCTATCCTCAGTTATTATTAGAAATGAAGAGTTTGTTTTCTTCAACTTGGAAGCAATTACTGTCCCCTTCATCTAAGGACTGTTCTTTTCTCAACTTGGGCTTTTTAACTTTTTCAGTTGGCGTACTGTAGGGGTACTTTTTAATATTGTTGTCGTTATTTAAGTGCCGGCCCAGTGGTGTTGGGGTAGCGCGACTGACTCTCACCCGGAGGCTCCGGGTTCGATTTTCAGCTCTGCCAGTGATTTTAGAAACTGACGTGAGGGCTGCGTTAGCAATTCCAGGTTTTACTCTTCAAATTCAACCACTCAAAGGATAGCTAAATCCTGAATCCATTTCTATATTATTATATAACTAGTAGAAGTACCCATTCTTCGAACGGTCTTCGGTATTAATAACCAGATGTATTCAATTGACCTACTGTTGCAATGGTTAGGGGCCTGGAACCTGTTTGTAGACAAAAAAAATGATTAGTTAAAATGTTCTCCCAAAATTTACCTAACGTGTTCTTCCAGATGTGGAAAATAAAATTGAAAACCTCGTAGACGAATCGCAATACAAGTCACATACAAACTGACCCTCACCGTTGTGTGAAGTCCCCAACCACTGGAAGACCCTTTTAGGTAGATTTCATTAGAAAGTTAACTATTGCAATGGGTCCCATGTTTCGACTTCCGGAAAATTTCGACATATCTTCGTGTTTCACATCCCCCAGACCCCAAAACCACCGTCAGTTCAAAAGTTTATATATAATTTATGTATGTATACATACATACATATATATATATGTATATATATATATATATATATATATATATATATATGTATATCAGTTTCTTGTGGACACGATAACTGCCGTAATTTTGCACAAATCACTTTGAATTTTTTACCGAATATGTATACCTATACAATCTCGGTCGAGTTCGTTACTGGGCTAAATCGGTCGAAGGGGGTGAAAATGGGGGGCTTTTTTTTCGAAAAAGTGAAATATTGCTATAACTCTCTTAATATGTGAAATATCGAATCCGTTCAACGTTCATACTATGTGTCGGATAAAGCCCAAAAATTTATGTTTGAAGAGGTTTTTTTATAGCACCAACCATTGACCAAAGGGGTGGGAAAAAGTGGGTTTTTCGGGAAACATTAATCATATCTCTCTTAATAGGCACAATATCAAAACCGTGCAAAATGGACAATATTCCCCTAATAATTACCTAAAACTTTTGTCTGAAAGAATTTTTGATATGACCCACCATTACGCCAAGGGATGAGAAAAATGATTTCGGAATTATAAGAAAATGCCAAGAGCTATCAGAGGTTGCCATGGCAACACTACTAAATTGATGAGGGATGAGCCGTTGCCATGACAACGCACTTGCACGAGATCAGATTCAGTATTTCCATCTGACTAAGCCGGCCCCGTGGTGTTGGGGAAGCGCGCCTGCCTCTCACCCGGAGGCCCCGGGTTCGATCCCCGGCTCCGTCGGGGATTTTAAAACTGACGTGAGGGTTGGAACGGGGTGCACTCAGCCTCGTGAGGACAATTGAGTAGCTGTCTGACAGTGAGACAGCACCCCGATCACGAATACCAAGATTAACGGCCGAGGGGACCCGACGCGCTGATCACGCGTCACCCCAATATCTGCAGGCCAAATGGCTGGGCAGCGGTCGCTTGGTCGGCCTTAGCCCGTCATGGGCTGGATGGTGCCAGGGGTTGACTTTGACATCTGACTAAGTGGGAAGCGGCTTCGGAGACGTAATTGGTAGCATGCAGAATGTCTATGCCCAAGGTCGCGGTTTCAAAGCAGGCCGAAGTCGTCGGATTTTCTAAGAGCGCTAAAGTCCCTCAGTATGCTTTCCTTTGGAGGGGAAGTTCCAACGTTCGTTACGAGTTGCTGGTTGGGGTGGCATCTAGTAGCCAAGTTCACAGCTAGGTGTCATTGACGGTAGTACCTGGTAGCAACATTAGGAACTACTGCTTGAAATTGTCCGTCTGCAGTCCTTACCTGAATTACAGACTAATACAGCCATTACAATTCACACCGTTTATCAGACAGATTCTACACTCACCCAAAGTACACGGGGTTAGATGACCGCGTTGTCGCAGCCCCTAAACTGAGGAACCAACCAGAGGAAGATTTCATTAGAAAGCTAACTATTGCAATGGGTACCATGTTTCGAATTCCGGAAAATTTCGACATATCTTCGCGTTTCACATCCCCCAGACCCCAAAACCACCGTCAGTTCAAAAGTTTATATATAATTTATGTATGTATATGTATATATATATCAGTTTCTTGTGGACACGATAACTGCCGTAATTTTGCACCAATCACTTTGAATGTTTTAGCGAATATGTATACCTATAAAATCTCGGTCGAGTTCGTTACTGGGCTAAATCGGTTGAAGGGGGTGAAAATGGGGGGCTTTTTTTCGAAAAAGTGAAATATTGCTATAACTCTCTTAATATGTGAAATATCGAATCCGTTCAACGTTCATACTATGTGTCGGATAAAGCCCAAAAATTTATGTTTGAAGAGTTTTTTTATATCACCAACCATTGACCAAAGGGGTGGGAAAAAGTGGGTTTTTCGGGAAACATTAATCATATCTCTCTTAATAGGCACAATATCAAAACCGTACGAAATGGACAATATTCCCCTAATAATTACCTAAAACTCTTGTCTGAAAGAATTTTTGATATGACCCACCATTATGCCAAGGGATGAGAAAAATGATTTCGGAATTATAAGAAAATGCCAAGAGCTATCAGAGGTTGCCTGATGGCAACACTACTAAATTGATGAGGGATGAGCCATCAGACGTTGCCATGACAACGCACTTGCACGAGATCAGATTCAGTATTTCCATCTGACTAAGTGGGAAGCGGCTTCGGTGACGTAACTGGTAGCATGCAGAATGTCTATGCCCAAGGTCGCGGTTTCAAAGCCGGCCGAAGTCGTCGGATTTTCTAAGAGAGCTAAAATCCCTCAGTATGCTTTCCTTTGGAGGGGAAGTTCCAACGTTCGTTGCGAGTTGCTGGTTGGGGTGGCATCTAGTAGCCAAGTTCACAGCTAGGTGTCGTTGACGGTAGTACCTGGTAGCAACATTAGGAACTGAAGAATGAAAATCCACAGCCTGCTTCCAGTCTCCGACCGGGTCAGGAATAGGGTGAATGAAGCCCCTATCTAGCGGCGAGGATATGAAATGTGCCGGCTGCCGAAGCCTGTCGCACTCCTCTGGGGCAATGATTACATGAATGAGAGATGGAATGAAATGATAGTGGAGAGTGTTGCTGGAATGAAATTTTGACAGGGAAAACCGGAGTACCCGGAGAAAAACCTGTCTGCCTCCGTTTTGTCCAGCACAGATCTCCCATGGAGTGACCGTGATTTGAACCACGGACCCAGCGGTGAGAGGCCGGCGTGCTGCCGCCTAAGCCACGGAGGCTTCAACATTAGGAACTACTGCTTGAAATTGACCGTCTGCAGTCCTTACCTGAATTAAGACTACTACAGCCATTACAATTCACACCGTTTATCAGACAGATTCTACACTCACCCAAAGTACACGGGGTTAGATGACCGCGTTGTCGCAGCCCCTAAACTGAGGAACCAACCAGAGGTAGATTTCATTAGAAAACTAACTATTGCAATGGGTACCTTGTTTCGACTTCCGGAAAATTTCGACATATCTTCGCGTTTCACATCCCCCAGACCCCAAAACCACCGTCAGTTCAAAAGTTTATATACAATTTATGTATGTATATGTATATATATATCAGTTTCTTGTGGACACGATAACTGCCGTAATTTTGCACCAATCACTTTGAATTTTTTAGCGAATATGTATACCTATAAAATCTCGGTCGAGTTCGTTACTGGGCTAAATCGGTCGAAGGGGGTGAAAATGGGGGGCTTTTTTTCGAAAAAGTGAAATATTGCTATAACTCTCTTAATATGTGAAATATCGAATCCGTTCAACGTTCATACTATGTGTCGGATAAAGCCCAAAAATTTATGTTTGAAGAGTTTTTTTATAGCACCAACCATTGACCAAAGGGGTGAGAAAAATTGGGTTTTCCGGGAAACATTAATCATATCTCTCTTAATAGACACAATGTCAAAACCGTACAAAATGGACAATATTCCCCTAATAATTACCTAAAATTTTGTCTGAAGGAATTTTTGATATGACCCACCATTATGCCAAGGGATGAGAAAAATGATTTCGGAATTATAAGAAAATGCCAAGAGCTCTCAGTGGTTGCCATGGCAACACTACGTAACTGGTAGCAAGCATGCTGAATGTCTATGCCCAAGGTCGCGAGTTCAAAGCCGGCCGAAGTCGTCGGATTTTCTAAGAGCGCTAAAAATCCCTCAGTATTCTTTCCTTTGGAGGGGAAGTTCCAACGTTCGTTGCGATTTCACAGGTAGGTGTCGTTGACGGTAGTACCTGGTAGCAACATTAGGAACTACTGCTTGAAATTGACCGTCTGTAGTCCTTACCTGAACTACAGACTAATACAACCATCCCTAAGTACACGGGGTTACATGACCGCGTTGTCGCAGCCCCTAAACTGAGGAACCAACCAAAATCTCTGCGGGAGATATAATTTTGCGTGAAGAAGTGACTGACCGTTACATAGTTACACATCAGTGTCGAAACCTTGCATAAGGACAGCGTGACCACAAGTATACAAATGGACCCCAAATGACAAGAAGGTTACCGTTCCCATAAGACAATAAAATGTTTAAAATAAGCATAAAATGACGAAAAACAAAGTTAATTAAGCTCCAATTATAAAATACCTTCTCGCAATAAATGAGGTCTGATCCTTCTACGAAAACCTGCATATTCTGCCTATTTTCGCCTATCCCCAAGTTTGTCCGGTGAAATCTACCTCCGCCTTCCGGCGTGCCGAGAGGACTTTTTTTAATAAATTATAAAGGCTTGTGGTGCATGAAAATTCAAGTTCTTTAGCCCCCAATGACTCAACTTCCTAAAAGCAGCAAAAAATACTATTTCAAATCAGGAGGTTTTGAAAATAATGTTGCTGTTTGGAGATATAATAGACCTTCTGTACGACATATCGCACGTATAAGTCGCGTGAAAGAAATCTCGGGTACTTCTTGAACTCCTTAAGCGCATTGATGAATTTTACAATTTTAGTTGGTTCCGTGATAACCTTCTAGCCATTTGCAAACTTTCACAGAAATGTTATAAATGGGGTGGCATTACTTCTTGCAGAAATAGATGGAAAGTTAGATGTCACCTCTTAAGATACTGTTGTCATGGATAATGGATTGCATTCCTTCATTAGTTTATTAAATGAAATTAGTTTTCTGGGAATATCTAAGAAACTGTTGTTTTTAGAGCATTAAAATGTAGTTTTCAAGGACCCTTTACGGCTCTTTAGGGGCCCCGAGGTTTGTTTCTGACACCAAGGGGTTGAAAATGAACTTTGTCTCGTCGTTGTACACCAAAGTATAATAATAATAATAATAATAATTAAAATATAATTTTAATAATTATAATAAATTAATAATATAAAAATATAGGGAGAGGGATATAATATACCTTCTGTACCATACTCGCACGTGTAAATCGCGTGAAAAAATTCTAGAGTACCCCTTGACCCCCTTAATCGCATTATATGTATTGATGAATTTTACAGCTTAATTTGGATCCGTTATAACCTTATAGCCGTTTGCAAACCTTCACAGTGATGTAATAAATGGAATTGCATTGCGTCTTACAGAAAATGTATGGACCTCTGAGATTGTGTTGCCACGGTTACTGGCTTGCATTTTTTCAGTAGGTTAATAATTGAAATTAGTTTTCTGGGAATATCTCAAAAACTGTTGGTTTTAGGGCCTTAAAATGTAAGTTTCGTTTCTCACATTGAGGGGCTGAAAATGAGTTTTGTCTCGCCCTTCTACGCCTATTTCAGCATGTATTTTAAGGGGGTAGGCCCCCTTTTATGAGAGGTATGGAGAAGAGTTACATCAATGATTAGTGTCGTGCCTCTTATGGATATCTGTATCAAATTTTACGTTGATCCACCCAGCCGTTCTCGAGTTATAAGGACACGAAGTTGTCCACAGACAGACAGACAGACAGACAGACAGACAGACAGACAGACAGACAGACAGACAGACACAAATTTTATTTTTGCGTGCATCCGTCATAAAACAGTCTGAAATGCGCAAATATCGCAAATTTCCGTAAAAATTCAGAAAAAACACACAAACTTTCTTTTTACATATATAGAGATACGCTAAGGTGTATGTTTCACAAAACTCAAGCTCCTAAACCAGAGGAAGTGAGAAGGTGTGGTTTGTACCAAAATCTTCCAAATCGTCTCAATAGTACAGAAGAATCTTGCATTTATTGAAAAGTCAACGGAAATATATTTATATGTTTATAAAGTGCTTTTAAACAAATAAACAAGACGATACCCCTGCCAGAACTGTGTCGCGTCCAGCGGCATAGCAATAGAGCTGGGTGGGTAGTCTGTACACATGGGGCGCCCACAACTCATCATGCGAGAGTTCTCGCACGGGTCCGCTAGTACAGTAATATTAAATTTGTTTATATTTCCAAATGGTGCTTTTCAATTACTTCCAAGCCTTTCTTATTTTTGCCCGGCAGTGTAAATACTCATCGGAAAGCGATCTTCAGATCGCCATCCAGCTTTCTCGCGATATGTTACAATAACCAACTTTCGTAAGTCCGGATATTTCTCGGACTTGGCTCAATATTGAAGTTGGTGCCCGGCACATTGTGAAGTAACCAAGTCAACTAAGTTCACTGAATAGAAGTAGAGAGGTCAGCGTTTTCCTAAAGGGGCTGGCTTTATTAGGCCTACTGGGCAGGGCCGGAACCTCGCGTACTTCACAATGGAGGAGCTCCTTCAGTTGATAAAGAGGGGTTTATCATGAGCAAACTGACCTCATGATATTTTAATAACTTCTGCGGTTTCTCTAGAGAAGAGCGAAGAGACTTCTCCATCTACGAGTACATCAAGCCTACACAAACAATCATATTTTTAATAAGTTTGAACTAATTTAAAATCTAAAATTTTAATTACATTTTATAAATTATAATTTCCAATTTAAGGCTTATCCCTCAAATTCTTTTCTAGGCTAAAAACTCTGAAGATTGGGTACAAATATAAATCGAGCAATACAAGTATATTATGAAATGATTATTGCATTTGACCGGTACCGTAAGCATTGCAATGATGTGGATTGCTGTTAGATTCTTTTAAGGGGGTCTAGGAATTCAAGGCCTGTTATCTCATTCTCATAAGCTGGCATGACATTTGTAGTTGTCTGCATTAACAATGAAGATCCTGATAACAGCCTTCATTCATTGCGCAATCTGCTTCGTGTTACGCAAAGAGTAACTTAATAATGAGTCAGCATTAAATTATGACTGCTTCATTGAAATATGTTACCGATGATATTCGAGGAAAATTTAAGTCTCTTTGTTTGTATTCTAACTTGAATTATAAGAAGAATTTAAAACCTAGGAGAGAAAGATGAAGTTATTTTCATTTTTTTAAGAAGTAGTGGAAGAAGAAGAGAGCGATATGAAGGAAAATAGAATGATTCGGGGAAGAAGATAGAGACGAATTAGATAAATGAGAATTGTTTGGAGAAAAAGAGCGAATGAAGTGGTGAACATTGTGCAAGGAAATGGTGAAAATGATTTCTTTTATTGTCGTTCTAGTTTTTTCATTTTTGTTTCTTAATCTGAGGCTGATAATAGGCTACTGGTATGGTATATATTAAGTTTAGTTAGTAGCGGGTGTGTACTAGTTGGTTTAATGTTGGCCGATCAGCTGGGTTTGCTTTATCCGTTGTCCGCGATTGGCCAAGTCGATGTACGTAGTGAAGGGAGGTAGAGGCACTTTCTACTGTTTGCTCCGGAGTTAGGGAATACTGAGTATCTCTCATGAGGTAGTTATTCAAGGATGAATAAAAAGTGTGAGGGACAGCATTCCAAAAAAAAAAAAAAAAAAAAAAAAAACCAACAACAAATATGATAATTTTCAGCAGTCTGAAACTTGGTTATCTTTAACTATATTATTCTTCTTCTTGCATCGTTATGCCCGACTCAGGAGCACGGTTGAACCCGTTTAGCTGATGTGTTGGCCTTCTTTTCCTTCCAAAATCTCTTCATCCTCTCGCGGAGCGCCTTTCTTCGGTCTTCTGTCCAAGTTATGGTGGCCCTGGTGTTGGGTTTGTCTTCAAATTGGTGATTGTCGATTAGGGTTCTGAATTTGCATCTGTCCTGTATAATATTGTATGAAATGTTGATTTCCTGGAGATCTGTTTCAATTTCACATAGCCATCTGTTTTTGGTTTTTAGTGAGAGGGCCAAGTTGAGAATTCTTTTAGTCAATCTGCCATTGTTCATTCTGATAATGTGCCCGTAAAATTTCAATCGTCTTTTCCGAAAAGTATGAGACATTTTTTCACATTGGCGATATATTTCCTGGGATGACTTTTTCCTCCAGATTCCCTCTATAAAAACTGGGCCAAAAATTTTTCGTAAAATTTTCCTTTCTTGTTTTTCAATCTCTTTGGTTAAAGATTTGCCACCAATGATTAAGGTTTCTGATGCATATAACGCCTCCGGTTTGATTACTGTATTATAATGTCTAAGTTTTGCTTTCCGAGATATTGATTTTTTGTTATACCTATTCCAAGTGATTCTGTAAGCTTTCTGTAATTTGGAAATTCTCTCTTTATTTGCTTCACGGTTAAAACCAGAGGGCTGAATAATTTCTCCCAGATATTTGAATTCGTTCACTTGAAAGATTTTGCCGAATTTAGTTCTCATAGGTTGTCCGTCTAAGTATCGTGAGGCTCCTTCCATGTACTGAGATTTCTCATAAGAAATGTGAAGTCCCGTTTTGATGGCAATTTCATGTAATTTTTCAATGGGATGAATTGCTTCTTGCCTGTTATTAGAAAGGATTGCTATGTCATCAGCAAAGGCCAAACAATGTACATGAATTCTATCTTTGAGTAGTCTGCCAAGGGTTATTCCCTTAGTTTCCTTTTCCCAGGTCCTGATTATCTTCTCAAGTACGAGGTTGAACAGTAACGGAGATAATCCGTCTCCTTGGCGGACCCCAGTGTTAATTGCAAAAGGCTCAGATATTTCGCCGAGGAATTTAACTTTTGACGTAGTGCCAGTTAGTGTTTGTCTGATTAATTCTCTTGTTTTTCTATCCACTTGAAATTCTTCTAGAGTATTGAAAAGTGTTTGACGATCTATAGAGTCATATGCTTTTCTGAAATCTACAAAGGTAATGACTGTCTGTCTAGTTTTGCGCATTTGTGGGATAGTTTTGAGATTAAGAATTTGTTCCGTACATGATCTTCCTTTTCGGAAACCTGCCTGGTATTCTCCAATCAGACGGTCTGTTTGTTTCTCAAGTCTAGTGAGCAGGGCTTTGGAGAAAATTTTATAAATAACTGGTATCAAGGAAATTCCTCTATAATTATTGATGTTGGTTTTATCCTCTTTCTTGTGCAGTGGATGGATTAGCGCACATTTCCAATCCTCAGGTATTTCTTCGGTGATCCAGATGTTCTCAATAATTGAGTGGATTTTCCGGGCTACGTTCTCACCACCTATCTTCAGCATTTCGGCAATTATACCATCTTCCCCTGGGGCTTTATTATTTTTGAGTCCATGGATTATTTCTTTAATTTCTTCCAATGTTGGGGGTTCTGAATCTTGGTTGGAAGTTTTTTTTTTCAAAGATGAGTTGTTCTTTAGGGGATTCACAGTTGAAAAGATCCTTGAAATAATGTGCTAGAAGTTTGCAATTTTCTTGATTATTTGTTTCCAATGTCCCATCCGGGCGTTTGAAGCAAAGACTGGGTGCCTGATAATTTGATAATTCTTCTCTGAATGTTTTGTAGAAGTTTCGTGTATTGTTTTTAGTAAAATCTCGTTCAATTTCAGCCAATCTGTAGTGATCGTACTTGCGTTTTTCAGATCTGATGATTTTAGAGGTTTGTTTCTGTACTTTGGTGAATTCGTGCCAATTTTGTTCCGTTTTGTGAGAATTCCAATTCTGCCAGGCTTTAATTCTGAAGTTTATAGCCTTGTCACAGGTTTCGTTCCACCACCTATGCTTGCGTTTCCTGGGCGGTGTGCCAATGTTTTGAGAAGCTTTCGAAAGTATATCTTTGAGTTCTAACCAGCCAGAAGAATCGTGAGTAGGGATACTTTATAGAAAGTACTGGCGTTCTGTTTAAGAAATTCTGGATCGACGCGCAGATTTTTTGTTATTTTTGGTTTGGACCTGTTTGGTTGAAATTTTACCTTGATTAAGGATAGATGGTGGTCAGAGTCAATGACTCCTTTCTTGACTTTGACATTCATAATTTCTTTTTGATTCTTTTTGGAAATAGCCACATGATCTATTTGAAATTCTCCTAAGTGAAAATTAGGGGATCTCCAGGTCTTTTTCTTGTGTGGAAGTGCCAGGAAATGTGTTGACATTAGTTCGAGATCAAAAGTTTTGCAAAAATCAAGTAATCTTTCTCCATTTTTATTAGTTCTATTGTGTGCTGGATATAGTCCTACAATGGTCCTGAATTTCCTTTCTCTACCAATTTGGGCATTAAAATCTCCCAATAGGATTTTTATGTGATGATTTGGAATGATGGCTGTAGTTTCTTCCAGCAGCTCCCAGAAGTCTTCCACCTTTTGTGGATCTTTACGATTGTAGTTGTTGGTGGGTCCATGCGCATTAATAAGCGTATAAGCTTTGTTTCCTGATTTAACGGATTGTGTTGAAATTCTTTCAGAAGGCGAGGAAAAGTTAAGCACTGAGTTTATAATGTTTTTTCTGACAGAGAATCCAGTGCCAAATTGTAGTGGCTTCATATGGAGGGAGATTGCTGGCTTGCCTTTATAAATTCTATAATTCCTGATTCAAAATGATTTTCATCCGTGTATCTGGTTTCCTGTAGTGCTAAAATTTGGATGTTGAAGCTATCCAACATGTCTGTTAATTGTTTTAACTTGCCAGTTTTCCGAAGTGTGTTGATGTTTAAGCTACCAATGAAAGTTTTGCATTTTGGGCGAAGAGATTTGGGAAGCTCCGATACATTCCCGCATGATGTTCTCGGTCCCCCAGAATCCGATGACCGAGAAAAATAACTAGTATGTCTACTAGGGCCTGGGGTAGTTATATTGTAGGTTGTTTCCATCATGCTAACAAGTTGAAAGTAGTGGAGACATCGATATATGTCGGTGTCATGGTTACAACTGAAGTAGTGAGCTTCAGAGGTTGCTGAAGATGTTGTCAAGCTGTGCCTGTTTTTGGTCCGCGAGAGGTATTTTATTTCCCTCAAACCCTCCGGACAAGTCCGGCGAGCCTCCCTATCCGCCACCTGGGACGCGCCCGATAGGGGAACAGGCAGAAACCCCCACGGGAACTATATTATTATTATTATTATTATTATTAATAATAATAATACTAAGAATTGGGATCTCATATGAAGATATCCAGGAGCGTGAACAGCGTAAGGGAAATATCTTCGAACATCGGAGTATCCAACCTATGCCAACACTGATAACTGGAAAAGATGATGAGGATGATAGCGATGATTGTTGTTTTAAGAGGGCTAACATCCGGGTTATCGGCCCCGAAAAACTGGAAATACGTGGACAAGAGTATATCGCCATCATCATAACGAAAAGGAAATGGCGCCCACCCAAATGTTCTAACCTTAAATAACTAAGCTAATCATCCGATCAGTACCAAATTTTGCAACAATATACCTTAATGTGGGAAGCGCCATTTGCCAAAACTACAAGGGCATTAGCCAGATAGTTTCAAGATAACGGATGTATGAATCATGCAATTATTATAGCCTAAGCGTAACTTGCGTGGCTTCACTAAATCCGCTTATCGTACAAAGGGTGGTTTAACCTGTCCTCAAGGAGGTGGCCTGTAGGATATTAACATTAAATAATAGCATATTATTCCGTAGTAACCTAGTGACTAATAGTTCAGGCTGACCGTGCCATGTAGTGCTGGGCCATGCCGCCCCGTTGGGTCAAAATGGAGGCTACTGTTTCCTCACTAGTCCATTTAGGAATGTACTGAACAAAATAATACAAATTTAGTATCAAATGGTTTATTAAAACGGCAGGAAACGCTAATGAAATCGTCCTTTCCAAGACAAAATATGCTATTATATTATACTAAAACAGTTGTTAACGTAATACTAGCATTGTGCATGAGTAGCAGCTGGCTAGCGTCTTTATCTCTTAACCAACGGGTTCGAGGTGCAAATCCAAACAGGTTCTATTTTTTTAACTTGAATATATTTGTATTTATTGATTTATAACTACTCACACATTATAATGTTAAGCATATACTATGTAGTATATATTTGCAATCGAAAATATTATTATAATTTACTTATAACACCACAAATTTCAACACTCGACTACAGCGATTAAAATTCGTTGTCATTGATCCGCAGTACAGACTGTTGTTGTTGTTGATTCTTTAGGGGCTTTGCGGCATCATGGTTATGTAGTCCCGTGTACTCGGGTGTGTGTAGAAATTGTCTGATAACCTGTGTCACTGTGATGTGTGTACTAGTGTGTGTACTTGTAAATGAGGAAGGATTTGTGTAGGAAGCTGTCCTTCATCCGCAGTAGAGTGTGTTGTTGTTTTTGATTCTTTAGGGGCTTTGCGGCATCGTGGACATGTATCCCCGTGTAGTTGGGTGTGTGTAGAAGTTGTCTGATAAACTGCGTCACTGCGATGTCTGTACTACTGTGTGTACTTTTATACGAGGAAAGACATAGGTAGGAAGCTGTTGTTGTTGTTGTTGTTGTTGTTTCAATTGAGAGGCATGGATATCATGGTAATTTAGCCCCGTGTAGTTGGGTGAGTGTGTTGAATTTTGTCTTATAACCTGTGTTATTGTGATGGTTGTATTAGTGTGTGTGCTTATTATTTAGGTGAGGATTCAATCAATCAACGTATAATATTGCACGTTATATTTCAATAAGCTACTACAAGCAACATTCAATTTTACTACTTGAAAAGGACAAAGAGTTATAATTATACCCATGCATTCAGGAGGAAGTAGGCTATATGTTCTTTACTGAATATTTTTGTTTTACCTGCTTAATATTTTATCCAATCTTGATTTTATTGCCATCCTCCTCCAATAAGCCATCTCTGTTGTTAGTAATAATTTGTTTGCTTGCTGTCTGTTTGACATCGAAGTTTCTGCTCCATATAACAAAATACTTTGTACCAATGGACTGTTAATAAGTTTCTTAGGTTTGTTTAAAATATTTCAGCTCCATAAAACGGAATTTAATGCTCCAATTATTCTCCTAGCCTCACTTACTCTTTTCACAATTTCAGATAAACTTATTCCCCCAGCTTCTATTATTGTGCCCAAATATTTAAATTTAGTGACTGTTTGAATTTATGCTTTTACGATCTGTAGTTTATCACCACCATTAATAATAATAATATTAATAACTAAAATAATAATAATTGATAAATGGTTCAGAGAAGTCAGGAAGGATCTAGAAGAAATTGGTATGAAGTGCGAAGATGTAACTAATAGAATCAAGTTCTTGAATGCGTGGTTTAGAACAGGGGGGCACAACCTTTTTTATGTGGGGGCTAAATTAATTTGTACATAATAAGTTGCGGGTCGCAAGTTATCTTTCCACATAGGCACTTGCCAAACCCTACCGCTAAAGCTACTTTTACTATTATCTGAATAACCTATTTTACCAGCAGATAAAAATGTGTTTCAATACCATATATGGTCCTCTAAATGGTTTAAATCCATTTTTGAAGTTATTTTTGGGTGGGGAATTGCGTTATTAAGTTATCAAATTACTGATTTACAATCAACTTACTCCTAATTCGAAAGTTTTAGGGATATCTATATACAGGGTGTATTTGATATGATGGAAGTCCGTTACACTGGTGATAGAAGAGACTATTCTAAGCTTCCTAGGTAAAAAATTTGTCACCTATCTTGAAATTGATAATTAATCATTAAAAAGTCAATGTTTTTAGTTATTTCAGAAACTAATCAGGCAGAAAGTGGTGCGGCAGGCTGGGGTAAACGAGGCGGAGCCAGGAGAGACGACGCGCGAAGGGGAAGTTGTTACCTAATCGGGCATTGACCTTACCGGTTGACTTGAGGGGTGGTAGGCTATCAGCTGTTATGAGGATGAGCTCTACCGTCTCGTAAGAAAATGTGCATTGCCGTTGTTCTTGTTGTTGTTGTTGACAACGCACGCAATGGTTTGGGACGTTAGGACCGGTAGTATTGTGTAGCCTACTTTGTAAGTGTGGAATTCATTGATTGATGTTCATGTATAAAATAATTTCGATACTCAGCCCTGATGTATCATTGGCGTCCGTGTCGGACCTTCTGTTGACTAGTTTCTGAAAATACTAAAAACATTCACTTAATGAAATGCAGTGTGACAAAATTCCGACATCCCGTAGTCTGTTCAGAACTAGGCATTTAGGACGGAAGTAAAATACTTGATGTTTTGTTTGAGAAGCTTGGCAATTTTGGTCATTTAGCCCCATGTAGCTGGGTGTGGGTAGAATTTGTGTGATAACCTGTGTTTTGTGGTTTCTGTAGTAATGTGGGTATTTGTAATTCAGGTGAGGATTCGGAAGAAGGCGCCGGCCCTGTGGTGTTGGGGCAGTGCAACTGCCTCTCACCTGGAGGCCCTGGGTTCGATTCCTGGCTCCATCAGGGATATTAGAAACTGACGTGAGGGCTGGAACGCAGTCCACTAAGCCTCGTGAGGGCAATTGAGTAGCTGTCTGACAGTGAGGCAGTGCCCGAGTCAGGAAAATCAAGATTAATGGCCGAGGGGACCCGATGCACTGACCACAAGTCACCCTAATATCTGCAGGCCAAATGGCTGGACAGCGGTCGCTTGGTAGGCCTAGGCCCTTCATGGGCTGCACTGCCAGCGGTTATGATTATTGAGAAGAGGGCGGCCGTGGCCTTAAGTTAGGATCAATCCCGACATTTGCCTGGGGTAGAAGTGGGAACCCATGGAAAACTACTTCCAAGATTTGATACTAGTACCGTACCACATGTTCATATTGTGAATTGTCCCATCCCATCTCCAGCCCTCGGGTGGCCATTAACTTGAGAGGGGGGGGGGGGGGGGGGAGGAGTGTTGATTTATTGGTCCATCAACAATGTAAATACATATGAAAATACACGAAAATGAAAATAAAATACAAATACATTGTTATAATACAGTGTTATAATAATAATAATAATAATAATAATAATAATAATAATAATAATAGTCTAATAATAATAATAATAATAGTCTAATAATAATAATATGAGTCAGCATGTGTAGTTCTGGTGGTAGAGTGCTTACCTTCCCGAGGGTGCGATCTACGTTCAGTCATGTAGTAAATGAATGGGATCTAATATGATCATCTCCATGGATTTTATGGCACATACAAGAAATCCTACGTACATTAAAGTCTGGCAACTCGACATACCAAAAAGAAACATAAAAGAAGTTAGTGTGTCTAAAAGCCTATTATTACTATTATTAGTATTATTAATATGTTTATTAGAGTTGTTGCACTATCTTCACACAAAGATAGACCAACAGTTCCTTAAATTAATTTACCAAATCTTTAGGATTTCTATTTTCTATGCATAGTCCATGAAGCTGGCAAAATCCTAGACAGATCCACCATCACTAGTCATGTAGCCACTCCCCATGAAGGTGTGAATCAGCTGTTCGTAGGCTCGGTTTGTGTATTTCAATGTCATTGGCAGACAAGGCGAGGAGGTCACTCAACTGCAGACTCTGGTCAACATTCCTCAGCGTAGGAGGGGAGGGTGACGGGGAGAAGTCAGGTCTGCTGCTGAGGGGAACGAAGTGAAAGCCCGTTTCCAAGACATTGACCGACGATTTTTGTGATTTAATTCCACCTACACTAATTAAGATCCGACTTAATTTCATGAAGATATTTGCTTAGAATACCATCTTCTATCACCAGTGTAGAGGACTTCCATCATATCAAATACACCCTGTATATATAAAAATGAATTGCTGTTCGTTATTCTCGCTAAAACTCGAGAACGGCTGGACCGATTTGGCTAATTTTGGTGTTGAATTATCTGTGGAAGTCCAGAGAAGGTTTAAAAGGTGAATAAATATGTAAGTTGTAGTGCACGAGTAGATTCAACAAATGAGTGACGGCACGCGAATCGCTTAAACAAAGTCCCGTATGCGTTCATATACCATTCATCCGATTGCTATGAAACTTTGGTTGTATTGTTGTGTACACTCCAGGAAAGGTTTCTGACTTAGTAAATCCTTTTTTTTTTACAATGGGTAGCGCAGGAGTAGATTCAACAAATGAGTAATGGCGCGCGTATCGTTTAAAGAAATGCCATATGCGTTCATATACCATTCATGCGATTGCAATGAAATTTGGAGAAATGCTGTTTCCACTACCGCAAAGATTTCTGATTTAGTAAATCCATATTACAATTGGCAGCGCACGAGTATATTCTTTTAAAGAGTGACAGCACAGGAATCGTTTCAACCAAGTCCCGTATGCGTTCATATACCATTCATTTCATTGCGATGAAAATTTGGTGCACGCTCCCATGATTTTTTTGAGATAGTAAATCAATTTTACGATAGTTCAGAGGTGGTTAACGGAAAAAGAAAACAATATTTTGAATCCAAAAGCACTTCTACAAACAAAGTTACAACGCCAGCTGTACCTGATTTGGCTAATTTTGGTCTTGAATTATTTGTGGAAGTCCAGAGAAGGTTTAAAAGGTTAATAAATATGAAAGTTGTTAACTATCATTCAGATTATTTTAATGTGGTCTGATAAATCTTAAGTATTGTCACAAATTAAATTTCTGAACGAAACCATAATATTTGACATTTGACAATCAACTAGAACTTTCTTTACTTCGGTGATCCTTTGTGATAGTGACAATTCAAATTATGTGCTCTTTTTTTTGTTGATCTTTTGTGATAGTGACACTTTACTGCTAAGTGCGCGAGAACTTTTCTCACTTTGATTAATTACAATTTACGATGCCGAGGAGACGATCTGACTTAGGTCGTCGCAGTCAATCAAATGTGCGAAGAGCTACCTCACGTGCTAACCGCACTGATGACCAGAGAGAGACAGATCAAGAAAATAGTCGTATTGCTATGTCAGAATTGCGTTCTTTAGTGAGCGACTATGAAGTAGATAGGGTTAGAATGCAACGAGTTCGTGCACATCAAACACAACAACAGCGAGCACGACATAATAAAATTGAGCGATTCCGCAGACGCAGTGCTCCTGTGATTCTGGAACGAGCTGCATTCCACTATGATCCGGAAATAGATTATTGTGCCGACAAATCGGAAACAATTGGGGAAATGACAATACTTTGTAAATATTGTAAGGCGTTAAAATACAGTGGTGAATCTACTGGATTATGTTGTGCTAGAGGCAAAGTAAAATTGCCACAATTGGTCCCACCACCAGATCCTTTACGCTCTTTAGTTTCTGGGATTGGAAATGATTCGAAGCACTTCTTGGCCATCATTCAGAAATATAACAGCTGTTTCCAGATGATATCGTTTGGCGCTACACACATTATACAGGGCAATTTCATTCCCACTTTCAAGGTATTATACCATAATATTTTTTATAATATTCAAGTTTGTATTAAAATATATATCGGAAATAATTATTGGACAAATCTTTAAAAATTACAGATACAAGGACAAATTTATCACTTACTGGGGGCGCTGTTACCACTACCAGATGCAGATCATCAATTTTTACAAATTTATTTTATGGGCAATTCAGAAGCGGAAGTTGATATGTGTTGTGCTCACAATCCAACAGTGAAGAGAACCATTGTCCAAGAATTACAAATGTTTCTTCATCAGAACAACAATTTAGTAAACATGTTCAAAATAGCATTGGATCGGATGCCATCTGACAGCCATAATATTGTCATTCGAGCTGACAAAACACCTGCCGGTGAACACACAAGGAGGTTCAATTCACCTACCATTGACGAAGTGGCTGTTGTCATTGTGGGAGAAAATTTACAATCTAGAGATAGTGTGCTTCATCGTCGGAATAATGATTTAAAACGTGTATCTGAAACACACAGGACTTATGATGCGTTACAATATCCTTTGATCTTCTGGCAGGGGGAAGATGGATACCATTTTAATATCAAAATGGTAAATCAAGTAACAGGTAACTAGATTGAACAAGATTAAATAATATTTTTAAATTCAATTCATCTAAGTAACAAATTAAAAATTTGTCATTTTTGATTGCAGGTGCTGAAACAAACAAAAAAATTAGTGCTATGAATTTTTATGCATACAAACTCATGATCCATGAAGGTGAAGTAAATCATATTCTGATGTGTCGACGACTTTTTCATCAGTTTGCCGTTGACATGTATGTCAAAATTGAGACCGAACGATTGACATACATCCGTTTGAACCAGCGACAGCTTCGACCAGAGGAATACATTCATCTCCGCGATGCTATAAATGCCGATGGCAATGGGAAGAATGACATTTTTGCCAGCTACTTACATAGGAAGCCCACGCCACATGCACGAATATGCTCAGGATGCTATGTCATATGTTAGGTGGTGGAGTTTGCCCCAGAAAACTCCAACTCATAGAGGGAGAACAGCAACAAGCATTAGCTTGGATTCAATATCATTAGGGTGAAGCAATTAGACTGAACTATGCGTTAACATAAGGGGCTGAAGGATTTCACAATTAAACATAATAGATAACAAATATGCAATTTATTAATATACTGTTTAAGCAAACAAAACATCAATTAATAACCACTGAAGAAAATACTTGAGCTTCTTATTAAAAAGTTCATGGCAAAGATCAACTTTGTCTTCTTAAAATAGAAGAGGCAATAAAAATGTTCTATAAATGAGTGCTAAAAACTTATACTTTAGTGGAGGGTATGTCCGGAGTTAATCATCCCTCAAGCGAAGAAATGTATACAAACACAGTCACGTATGAACATTTGTCTGTCCCAGTAGGCAACCCACTCCACACATTTGAGAGATATCACTGCTGTTGTTGTGCACTGGAGAGATTGGAGTATGTTTACAAACTTGGTTGGTCCTGGCTGATCACGGCGCGTAGCAACTACTGTTGACATTCCTTCCTTGTGCCTTTCCTCACTGCGAGATAGTGCACCATGAAGATTATTATTATTGGTCGTAGATGATGACTCTCACTGCGGTACTTGAAAAGTCTTGGCGAGAATATTTGAAGTTTATTGGTCTCAGAGTGGTGACCAAAAAGCAGATAGTCACATGTTGACAGTAGAATGTTGGCCGTACAGTAAGTCCGAAGAATAGCGGCCCAGAGTGGCCCGTAGAGTCGTGGCCGAAGAATGGATGAAGAGTGGCACCACAGTGGCCCGTAAAGTCGTGGCCGAAGAATGGATGAAGAGTGGCACATCACCCAGAAGATGACTCGAGTTTTTATAGCGGCGAAAACCCGCAGAGGAGGGCAGCTGACCAAAAACACCGCTGCTATTGGTTGGCCAAGGAAATGACGTCATGAGCTCGTGGCGACAGCAGGCAAGCAGCATACAGGCTCAGTGTAGTCGTTGTAGTGATGTGTTGCGGAAGCCTTAAACACTAGGTGAGTAACTATAATATCTATGAATTAGGTGATTAATAACAAGGTTATGCATATAGTTTAAGCAATTAATACATTTCCAAAGAAATAATTATCATTCGGGGATCTCGGTAACAAGAAACAAATTTGACCGACAAATGGGCCAAGCTAAACATTGAAAGTATCACGAAAAATGATCATGCTCCGAGAACTCCGAATGAAAACAAACAAAATAATCAGTCAAAACAAACATGGATAACAGACGAGGAGAAACTAAGACTCGAAAGGCAAAACAGAGATAGCAGAGATAGGTCTAGTTTAAAGACCTTTATTAGTTAAAACATCAACAACTCTGACGCGTTTATCACGGCCAAAGTGGCAGTGAATAACTCTGCCTAGGTTCCACACGAGAGGCGGAGATGGGTCTCGAAGAAGAACCATGTCCCCCACTCGTACATCTGGTTGAGGAAGCCGCCACTTCTCACGCCTATTTAGCAAGCTGAGATATTCTAACTTCCATCGGCGCCAAAAAGAACAGCGCAAAGATTCTACTTTTCTCCAAAAGATAGGTAGGCTAGGATCACAGCGTCGAACCAGCAAAGGCGGAGTAGCAGCAAGCGAACAGCCAATCAGGAAGTGACTGGGTGTCAAAGGTAAAAGATCCTTAGGATCGTTTGAAAGATGAGTCAGAGGTCTGGAATTTACGATACCTTCGACTTGAATAATTAAAGAGTTGAATTCCTCATAAGAAAGTATGGTAGGACCAAGAGTTTTCTTAAGCTGTCTTTTAGTAAGTTTGATGCAGGACTCCCATCGGCCCCCATGATGGGGAGCATAAGGCGGGGTGAAATGCCATTTGAACCCTTTAGAATAGGAAAAGTTGGAAATTTTTTCTTTAGCAGAAGGGGAGCTTAACACTTTTTTCCAGAGATCAGAACCACTTACAAAAATTTTTGCATTATCTGAAAAGACTTCAGATGGAACACCCCTTCTAGCAGCATATCTAGAAAAGGCGGCCAAAAAAAAAAAAAGATACACAAGCGTTCGTAACCAACTCGAGGTGGATGGCTCCCGTCACCATACATACAAATATTGAGATGTTAAATTTACCTAAGATTTTGCGCTTAGATGAAGAGGGATTGGTCTGATATACGTAAGGACTGGCGTAATCGATCCCAGTAAGAGCGAAGGGCTTACTAGGTTCTGAACGAAATGGAGGTAAATTACCCATAATCTGCGTGGCGGGGCGTGGTTTAACCTTAAAGCAAGGTATACACTTTTTGACAACAGAAGAAACCTCATGAACGCCATTAATGATCCAGTAGAGTTCACGAATTAGACAGAGCATGGTGCGAGTGCCAGCATGAAGGTGTTTATAATGAAACTTTTTTTATTATAAGTGTAGTGATAGGATGCTTTGAAGGAAGGATGCTGGGATGTTTTTTCCCATCCTCACAACTAGACATAGCTTATCTTCCACCCACACGTATTATGCCGTCCTGGTCTAGAAAAGGAGTGAGTGGTGAAAGCCTACTAGACTTGGGTAAATCTCTACCACTTATAAGAGCTTGCTTTTCAGGAGCAACTACTTCCTGCTGAACAAGCAACAAAATCTTGCGAGTAGCAAATTCTAACTCTACTCTGGTGAGAACGGGTTGAGGCTTCAATGGTTGATCAATTACTAACTATTTCCACCGGAATATATAAGACACTGCACGAATCAATTTATCAAATGAAGAGTATCTCTGAAAAAGGCTAGTAGAAGTAGAAGTAAGATGCGACGTGACAGGGTCAGTGCGGGCATCAGGTACTTCTTCTGCAAATTGATTAGCTAAGCGAGGCCAGCAAGATGATTCCTGACTTAGCCAAGGAGGACCATTCCAGTATAGGTCTGAAGAAATCAATTTTTTAGGTGTGCAACCACGTGACATTATATCCGCGGGGTTTTCACGGCTAGGAACATGTCTCCATTGTTCAGAATGAGAAACTTCATGAATCTTAGAAACGCGATTTGCCACAAAGGTTTTCCAATGAGAAAAAGGCTTGGAAATCCAAGCTAGTACAATAGAAGAATCGCTCCAAAAAATGTGCGGGAAAATTTGAACTTTAAACTGACATTTAGTTTAGTAGCTAATTCTGTTGCCATTAAAGCAGAGCATAATTCTAATCTCGGCAATGATACCGTTTTAAGTGGAGCAACTTTTGATTTAGCGCACACTAAATTAGAAAATCCAGGGAAAGTGGCTGAGAAACGTCCTACTATGTATGCACAACAGCCATAAGCCCGTTCTGAACTATCAGAAAATACATGCAGGTCATACTGCTGGCATAAGGGGTTAGAAATTAAAAGGCGGGGTATAGAAACCTTGGAGAGATTCAGCAAACTACTGCGATACTCTAACCATTCTTTTAAAAGAGGAAAGGGGAGATTTTCATCCCAGTCAGATTTTAATGACCAAAGCTTTTGCAGGAAAATTTTTGCAACAATAACTATAGGAGCAATATATTGCAAAGGGTCAAAGATCTTTGCGATTTCTGACAGAACTTGTCTCTTAGTTACAGGGGAGATTCTGACAAATGTACCTGATAAGAGAAGGTATCAGAAGAAGGACACCAAAAACACCCAATGCTTTTACGGCTGTTTCATCAGTAGGAATAGCAACAAATTCATCGACTGGGACCTCTGATGAAAATTTGGATATAAATTCAGTAGAATTTGAAGTCCATTTATGGAGCGGAAAACCACCTCCTAGGAGCAGGGATTTCAAATCTTCGCACACAAGGAGTGCTTCAGAAATATTAGGGAAATAATACAAGAAATCGTCAACATAAAATGCCGTTTTTAATGCCTCAGAGGCCAAAGGATGATACAGATGACCATCTTGCTCGGCTAACATGTGGAGAGACCGAATCGCAAGAAAGGCTGATGGCTTTAGGCCATATGTCACAGTCTTCAATCTAAATATCTTTATGGGTTTGGAACTCTCATCGCGCCACAATATTCTTTGCAGATCTTGCTGCTCAGAATTTACGAGAATCTGCCGGTACATCTGCTTAATATCTGAGATTACAGCAATAGGAAACCATCGAAAATTAAGCAAGACAGAGGTGAGATCTGTTTGAATAGCGGAACCACATTGCAAGGTATCATTTAAAGAGACTCCATTGGAATCTGGTGATGAGCCATTAAAAACTACTCTTATATTGTCCTGTTTTAAAGAATTTTTCCATACCGGGTGATGATTTAGATAAACTATTTCCTTAAAAGGATGGCCAATTTCTTCTGATTTAGAAATTACCTCCATGTGATTGGATGATTCGTATTCCTCCATAAAGGAAGCATACTGAGTTTTAACAGAAGCATCTCGTTTGAACCGATTTTCAATAGCAAATAGTGTCCTGAGTGCTCTGGAATGCGACCCGTAATGGCGGGAGGATTAGGAATACGTGGAAGAGTTACTATAAATCTGCCCTCAGCAGTACGAACAGTGGTTTCCTTGTATAACTTTTCACAAATTTCGTTAGAAGAAGAAGTAGCCTGAACATTCTCAAGATCCCAGAACTTGGTCAGCTCTTGACTCAAGTCGGCAGCAACAAAATAACAATTCGATACAGTTTGAATAGGATTACGGTATATTTGACCAGTAGCGATCCAACCAAAATCAGTTTCGCGGAAGAAAACATTAGGAGCAATTTTTACTTTATTGGAATTAAGACATTGCCAAAATACGCTTGAGCTAAAAAGAAGCTCTACGGGCGAAGCTCTGTTGAAATGAGGGTCAGCTAGCTGGACAAAATTCGGGATATTCCAACTTTGAATAGGATAAGAAGTGCCGGGAATATTGTTGCCTATAGACTTGATAATCAAACAATCTAATTGCAACTGCGTACCAAGATTATTAGAGTCCTTCAGATCCACTTTAGCAAAGCTTAAGGATTGCGATTTAGAGCAGTTTATTCCTGTAACCTCTATTGAGGTAGGATGTTTTGGGAGGCCTAACTTTTGTACCAAAGATTCACTAATAAAATTGTTAGTAGCGGCATTGTCTAATAATCCCCTGACAGATACCCATTTCCCGTAAGCATTTTTCAATAGAACCTGCACGGTAGATAATAAAACCTGGACTTTGCCAAGCGAGGTAGAACTTTGAGCATACGACTGCGCACTATTTTGAGAAGTCTCAGAATTAGACTTGGTATTGGGACTGCTTGGTCCTGATAACCGTGATCTTTCATGTCTGTGCAAAAAGGAATGGTGTCTAGCCTTACAATGAAAGCATAAACGTTGTGAACGGCAATTGTTTAACATATGCGTTCCTGACAAACAGTTAAAACAATGCATTTTATTCGTAATTAACTTTCGTCTTTCATCTACTGATAAAGATTTAAATTCATCACAATTGTATAAATTATGCGATTGCTGACATAGACCGCACGTTTGCATTTGGTTAGGTGACCGAGCATCAACAGGAAGAGCATATGATCTTAAAATTCTTTGATTAGAACTGCTAAACTTGTCTTTTGAGAAGGCTTTTGAATCTGAAATACTAGATTTTTGATTAGCTATGGCGGAAAAGACTTGGCTTCTAGCCTTCAAAAAGTTAATAATTGCCTCATAAGTGCATTGCAAATGCTGGGAAAGTTCTGTTTCCCAGGCTTTTAATGTACTTGCATCCAATCTTGCAGAAATGAGGTGAACTAGAAATAAATCCCAGTGATTTACAGGTTGGTTTAAATTGGACAATGCTCTGACGTGTAGTTCTGCAGTGTCAATCAACTTACGAAGTGATAAGCTGTTGTCTGCTTGCACGTTAGGTAACTCGAATAAGCTTTGTATATGGCGTTGAATAGATAAACGAATGTTCCCATATCTATCCTTAAGAAGATTCAGAGCAACTTCATAATTATCACTGGTCAAAGAAAGTGCTTGAATCAGGTTAAGTGCGTTGCCTTGAACTGCCAGACGCAAGTAGTGAAATTTTTGAATTACTGGGATAGAAGTATTCTCATGTACTAAAGAATTAAATAATTCAAAAAATGGCTCCCATTCTATGTCCTTACCAGTGAATTTGGGTATTTCTAATTTGGGTAATATAATGCGTGAAGAAGATGTAGAAGATGCTGCAGAAGTTCGATCTTCTTGTTTTTCTTTTAAAGTTAAAGCCCTAATAAGCTGTTTAGCTTCAGCAAATCCCTGATAGTATAATTTTTCAACTTCCAACCTATCACTTTGCTGGTCCGGGTGCTAAGTTTCTATACTGCATTGTATCTCATCATATTTCTCAAAGGCTTGTTCATAATTCTTAAGCCTCTGCGAAATTATGTCAAGATTACGCTCTTGGGGTTCAAGCTCCATTAAAAAAGTACGAAACCGTGTGAGCTTGCCCTTACAAGAGGCTCTGGCGTTGCTGAGGTTTTCATCAAGGTTAGGCATGTTAAAAGTTGTTTGTTACTCACGCCAATATTGTGACTTCGAGTACTGGAAGCCAGAGGATGACAGCTTGCTAGGTAGTATGGTTTAGTCTGATGCGGAAGAAACCGGCTTAGCTTACGTTTCTCTCCTCCTCTGCTGAACATGCGCCACAGGCTGAAACTTACAATTTGAATTAGTGTTGAAACACAATAAACAAAAATTGTTAATGTTTAATGTGAAATCCAAGATATGAAACTTGTAACATTCCCAGGGTGCAACAGATATGTTTCCCGGGGGTGAGGCACCATAAATATGGTGGAGTTTGCCCCAGAAAACTCCAACTCATAGAGGGAGAACAGCAACAAGCATTAGCTTGGATTCAATATCATTAGGGTGAAGCAATAAGACTGAACTATGCGTTAACATAAGGGGCTGAAGGATTTCACAATTAAACATAATATATAACAAATATGCAATTTATTAATATACTGTTTAAGCTAACAAAACATCAATTAATAACCACTGAAGAAAATACTTGAGCTTCTTATTAAAAAGTTCATGGCAAAGATCAACTTTGTCTTCTTAAAATAGAAGAGGCAATAAAAATGTTCTATAAATGAGTGCTAAAAACTTATACTTTAGTGGAGGGTATGTCCGGAGTTAATCATCCCTCAAGCGAAGAAATGTATACAAACACAGTCACGTATGAACATTTGTCTGTCCCAGTAGGCAACCCACTCCACACATTTGAGAGATATCACTGCTGTTGTTGTGCACTGGAGAGATTGGAGTATGTTTACAAACTTGGTTGGTCCTGGCTGATCACGGCGCGTAGCAACTACTGTTGACATTCCTTCCTTGTGCCTTTCCTCACTGCGAGATAGTGCACCATGAAGATTATTATTATTGGTCGTAGATGATGACTCTCACTGCGGTACTTGAAAAGTCTTGGCGAGAATATTTGAAGTTTATTGGTCTCAGAGTGGTGACCAAAAAGCAGATAGTCACATGTTGACAGTAGAATGTTGGCCGTACAGTAAGTCCGAAGAATAGCGGCTCAGAGTGGCCCGTAGAGTCGTGGCCGAAGAATGGATGAAGAGTGGCACCACAGTGGCCCGTAAAGTCGTGGCCGAAGAATGGATGAAGAGTGGCACATCACCCAGAAGATGACTCGAGTTTTTATAGCGGCGAAAACCCGCAGAGGAGGGCAGCTGACCAAAAACACCGCTGCTATTGGTTGGCCAAGGAAATGACGTCATGAGCTCGTGGCGACAGCAGGCAAGCAGCATACAGGCTCAGTGTAGTCGTTGTAGTGATGTGTTGCGGAAGCCTTAAACACTAGGTGAGTAACTATAATATCTATGAATTAGGTGATTAATAACAAGGTTATGCATATAGTTTAAGCAATTAATACATTTCCAAAGAAATAATTATCATTCGGGGATCTCGGTAACAAGAAACAAATTTGACCGACAAATGGACCAAGCTAAACATTGAAAGTATCACGAAAAATGATCATGCTCCGAGAACTCCGAATGAAAACAAACAAAATAATCAGTCAAAACAAACATGGATAACAGACGAGGAGAAACTAAGACTCGAAAGGCAAAACAGAGATAGCAGAGATAGGTCTAGTTTAAAGACCTTTATTAGTTAAAACATCAACAACTCTGACGCGTTTATCACGGCCAAAGTGACAGTGAATAACTCTGCCTAGGTTCCACACGAGAGGCGGAGATGGGTCTCGAAGAAGAACCATGTCCCCCACTCGTACATCTGGTTGAGGAAGCCGCCACTTCTCACGCCTATTTAGCAAGCTGAGATATTCTAACTTCCATCGGCGCCAAAAAGAACAGCGCAAAGATTCTACTTTTCTCCAAAAGATAGGTAGGCTAGGATCACAGCGTCGAACCAGCAAAGGCGGAGTAGCAGCAAGCGAACAGCCAATCAGGAAGTGACTGGGTGTCAAAGGTAAAAGATCCTTAGGATCGTTTGAAAGATGAGTCAGAGGTCTGGAATTTACGATACCTTCGACTTGAATAATTAAAGAGTTGAATTCCTCATAAGAAAGTATGGTAGGACCAAGAGTTTTCTTAAGCTGTCTTTTAGTAAGTTTGATGCAGGACTCCCATCGGCCCCCATGATGGGGAGCATAAGGCGGGGTGAAATGCCATTTGAACCCTTTAGAATAGGAAAAGTTGGACATTTTTTCTTTAGCAGAAGGGGAGCTTAACACTTTTTTCCAGAGATCAGAACCACTTACAAAAATTTTTGCATTATCTGAAAAGACTTCAGATGGAACACCCCTTCTAGCAGCATATCTAGAAAAGGCGGCCAAAAAAAAAAGATACACAAGCGTTCGTAACCAACTCGAGGTGGATGGCTCCCGTCACCATACATACACATATTGAGATGTTAAATTTACCTAAGATTTTGCGCTTAGATGAAGAGGGATTGGTCTGATATACGTAAGGACTGGCGTAATCGATCCCAGTAAGAGCGAAGGGCTTACTAGGTTCTGAACGAAATGGAGGTAAATTACCCATAATCTGCGTGGCGGGGCGTGGTTTAACCTTAAAGCAAGGTATACACTTTTTGACAACAGAAGAAACCTCATGAACGCCATTAATGATCCAGTAGAGTTCACGAATTAGACAGAGCATGGTGCGAGTGCCAGCATGAAGGTGTTTATAATGAAACTTTTTTTTATTATAAGTGTAGTGATAGGATGCTTTGAAGGAAGGATGCTGGGATGTTTTTTCCCATCCTCACAACTAGACATAGCTTATCTTCCACCCACACGTATTATGCCGTCCTGGTCTAGAAAAGGAGTGAGTGGTGAAAGCCTACTAGACTTGGGTAAATCTCTACCACTTATAAGAGCTTGCTTTTCAGGAGCAACTACTTCCTGCTGAACAAGCAACAAAATCTTGCGAGTAGCAAATTCTAACTCTACTCTGGTGAGAAAGGGTTGAGGCTTCAATGGTTGATCAATTACTAAATATTTCCACCGGAATATATAAGACACTGCACGAATCAATTTATCAAATGAAGAGTATCTCTGAAAATGGCTAGTAGAAGTAGAAGTATGATGCGACGTGACAGGGTCAGTGCGGGCATCAGGTACTTCTTCTGCAAATTGATTAGCTAAGCGAGGCCAGCAAGATGATTCCTGACTTAGCCAAGGAGGACCATTCCAGTATAGGTCTGAAGAAATCAATTTTTTAGGTGTGCAACCACGTGATATTATATCCGCGGGGTTTTCACGGCTAGGAACATGTCTCCATTGTTCAGAATGAGAAACTTCATGAATCTTAGAAACGCGATTTGCCACAAAGGTTTTCCAATGAGAAAAAGGCTTGGAAATCCAAGCTAGTACAATAGAAGAATCGCTCCAAAAAATGTGCGGGAAAATTTGAACTTTAAACTGACTTTTAGTTTAGTAGCTAATTCTGTTGCCATTAAAGCAGAGCATAATTCTAATCTCGGCAATGATACCGTTTTAAGTGGAGCAACTTTTGATTTAGCGCACACTAAATTAGAAAATCCAGGGAAAGTGGCTGAGGAACGTCCTACTATGTATGCACAACAGCCATAAGCCCGTTCTGAACTATCAGAAAATACATGCAGGTTATACTGCTGGCATAAGGGGTTAGAAATTAAAAGGCGGGGTATAGAAACCTTGGAGAGATCCAGCAAACTACTGCGATACTCTAACCATTCTTTTAAAAGAGGAAAGGGGAGATTTTCATCCCAGTCAGATTTTAATGACCAAAGCTTTTGCAGGAAAATTTTTGCAACAATAACTATAGGAGCAATATATTGCAAAGGGTCAAATATCTTTGCGATTTCTGACAGAACTTGTCTCTTAGTTACAGGGGGAGATTCTGACAAATGTACCTGATAAGAGAAGGTATCAGAAGAAGGACACCAAAAACACCCAATGCTTTTACGGCTGTTTCATCAGTAGGAATAGCAACAAATTCATCGACTGGGACCTCTGATGAAAATTTGGATATAAATTCAGTAGAATTTGAAGTCCATTTATGGAGCGGAAAACCACCTCCTAGGAGCAGGGATTTCAAATCTTCGCACACAAGGAGTGCTTCAGAAATATTAGGGAAATAATACAAGAAATCGTCAACATAAAATGCCGTTTTTAATGCCTCAGAGGCCAAAGGATGATACAGATGACCATCTTGCTCGGCTAACATGTGGAGAGACCGAATCGCAAGAAAGGCTGATGGCTTTAGGCCATATGTCACAGTCTTCAATCTAAATATCTTTATGGGTTTGGAACTCTCATCGCGCCACAATATTCTTTGCAGATCTTGCTGCTCAGAATTTACGAGAATCTGCCGGTACATCTGCTTAATATCTGAGATTACAGCAATAGGAAACCATCGAAAATTAAGCAAGACAGAGGTGAGATCTGTTTGAATAGCGGAACCACATTGCAAGGTATCATTTAAAGAGACTCCATTGGAATCTGGTGATGAGCCATTAAAAACTACTCTTATATTGTCCTGTGTTAAAGAATTTTTCCATACCGGGTGATGATTTAGATAAACTATTTCCTTAAAAGGATGGCCAATTTCTTCTGATTTAGAAATTACCTCCATGTGATTGGATGATTCGTATTCCTCCATAAAGGAAGCATACTGAGTTTTAACAGAAGCATCTCGTTTGAACCGATTTTCAATAGCAAATAGTGTCCTGAGTGCTCTGGAATGCGACCCGTAATGGCGGGAGGATTAGGAATACGTGGAAGAGTTACTATAAATCTGCCCTCAGCAGTACGAACAGTGGTTTCCTTGTATAACTTTTCACAAATTTCGTTAGAAGAAGAAGTAGCCTGAACATTCTCAAGATCCCAGAACTTGGTCAGCTCTTGACTCAAGTCGGCAGCAACAAAATAACAATTCGATACAGTTTGAATAGGATTACGGTATATTTGACCAGTAGCGATCCAACCAAAATCAGTTTCGCGGAAGAAAACATTAGGAGCAATTTTTACTTTATTGGAATTAAGACATTGCCAAAATACGCTTGAGCTAAAAAGAAGCTCTACGGGCGAAGCTCTGTTGAAATGAGGGTCAGCTAGCTGGACAAAATTCGGGATATTCCAACTTTGAATAGGATAAGAAGTGCCGGGAATATTGTTGCCTATAGACTTGATAATCAAACAATCTAATTGCAACTGCGTACCAAGATTATTAGAGTCCTTCAGATCCACTTTAGCAAAGCTTAAGGATTGCGATTTAGAGCAGTTTATTCCAGTAACCTCTATTGAGGTAGGATGTTTTGGGAGGCCTAACTTTTGTACCAAAGATTCACTAATAAAATTGTTAGTAGCGGCATTGTCTAATAATCCCCTGACAGATACCCATTTCCCGTAAGCATTTTTCAATAGAACCTGCACGGTAGATAATAAAACCTGGACTTTGCCAAGCGAGGTAGAACTTTGAGCATACAACTGCGCACTATTTTGAGAAGTCTCAGAATTAGACTTGGTATTGGGACTGCTTGGTCCTGATAACCGTGATCTTTCATGTCTGTGCAAAAAGGAATGGTGTCTAGCCTTACAATGAAAGCATAAACGTTGTGAACGGCAATTGTTTAACATATGCGTTCCTGACAAACAGTTAAAACAATGCATTTTATTCGTAATTAACTTTCGTCTTTCATCTACTGATAAAGATTTAAATTCATCACAATTGTATAAATTATGCGATTGCTGACATAGACCGCACGTTTGCATTTGGTTAGGTGACCGAGCATCAACAGGAAGAGCATATGATCTTAAAATTCTTTGATTAGAACTGCTAAACTTGTCTTTTGAGAAGGCTTTTGAATCTGAAATACTAGATTTTTGATTAGCTATGGCGGAAAAGACTTGGCTTCTAGCCTTCAAAAAGTTAATAATTGCCTCATAAGTGCATTGCAAATGCTGGGAAAGTTCTGTTTCCCAGGCTTTTAATGTACTTGCATCCAATCTTGCAGAAATGAGGTGAACTAGAAATAAATCCCAGTGATTTACAGGTTGGTTTAAATTGGACAATGCTCTGACGTGTAGTTCTGCAGTGTCAATCAACTTACGAAGTGATAAGCTGTTGTCTGCTTGCACGTTAGGTAACTCGAATAAGCTTTGTATATGGCGTTGAATAGATAAACGAATGTTCCCATATCTATCCTTAAGAAGATTCAGAGCAACTTCATAATTATCACTGGTCAAAGAAAGTGCTTGAATCAGGTTAAGTGCGTTGCCTTGAACTGCCAGACGCAAGTAGTGAAATTTTTGAATTGCTGGGATAGAAGTATTCTCTTGTACTAAAGAATTAAATAATTCAAAAAATGGCTCCCATTCTATGTCCTTACCAGTGAATTTGGGTATTTCTAATTTGGGTAATATAATGCGTGAAGAAGATGTAGGAGATGCTGCAGAAGTTCGATCTTCTTGTTTTTCTTTTAAAGTTTAAGCCCTAATAAGCTGTTTAGCTTCAGCAAATCCCTGATAGTATAATTTTTCAACTTCCAACCTATCACTTTGCTGGTCCGGGTGCTGAGTTTCTATACTGCATTGTATCTCATCATATTTCTCAAAGGCTTGTTCATAATTCTTAAGCCTCTGCGAAATTATGTCAAGATTACGCTCTTGGGGTTCAAGCTCCATTAAAAAGTACGAAACCGTGTGAGCTTGCCCTTACAAGAGGCTCTGGCGTTGCTGAGGTTTTCATCAAGGTTAGGCATGTTAAAAGTTGTTTGTTACTCACGTCAATATTGTGACTTCGAGTACTGGAAGCCAGAGGATGACAGCTTGCTAGGTAGTATGGGTTAGTCTGATGCGGAAGAAACCGGCTTAGCTTACGTTTCTCTCCTCCTCTGCTGAACATGCGCCACAGGCTGAAACTTACAATTTGAATTAGTGTTGAAACACAATAAACAAAAATTGTTAATGTTTAATGTGAAATCCAAGATATGAAACTTGTAACATTCCCAGGGTGCAACAGATATGTTTCCCGGGGGTGAGGCTCCATAAATATGGTGGAGTTTGCCCCAGAAAACTCCAACTCATAGAGGGAGAACAGCAACAAGCATTAGCTTGGATTCAATATCATTAGGGTGAAGCAATTAGACTGAACAATGCGTTAACATAAGGGGCTGAAGGATTTCACAATTAAACATAATAGATAACAAATATGCAATTTATTAATATACTGTTTAAGCAAACAAAACATCAATTAATAACCTCTGAAGAAAATACTTGAGCTTCTTATTAAAAAGTTCATGGCAAAGATCAACTTTGTCTTCTTAAAATAGAAGAGGCAATGAAAATGTTCTATAAATGAGTGCTAAAAAACTTGTCTTTGGCGACACTTTAGTGGAGGGTATGTCCGGAGTTAATCATCCCTCAGGCGAAGAAATGTTTGTCTGTCCCAGTAGGCAACCCACTCCACACATTTGAGAGGTATCACTGCTGTTGTTGTGCACTGGAGAGATTGGAGTATGTTTACAAACTTGGTTGGTCCTGGCTGATCACGGCGCGTAGCAACTACTGTTGACATTCCTTCCTTGTGCCTTTCCTCACTGCGAGATAGTGCACCATGAAGATTATTATTATTGGTCGTAGATGATGACTCTCACTGCGGTACTTGAAAAGTCTTGGCGAGAATATTTGAAGTTTATTGGTCTCAGAGTGGTGACCAAAAAGCAGATAGTCACATGTTGACAGTAGAATGTTGGCCGTACAGTAAGTCCGAAGAATAGCGGCCCAGAGTGGCCCGTAGAGTCGTGGCCGAAGAATGGATGAAGAGTGGCACCACAGTGGCCCGTAAAGTCGTGGCCGAAGAATGGATGAAGAGTGGCACATCACCCAGAAGATGACTCGAGTTTTTATAGCGACGAAAACCCGCAGAGGAGGGCAGCTGACCAAAAACACCGCTGCTATTGGTTGGCCAAGGAAATGACGTCATGAGCTCGTGGCGACAGCAGGCAAGCAGCAGACAGGCTCAGTGTAGTCGTTGTAGTGATGTGTTGCGGAAGCCTTAAACACTAGGTGAGTAACTATAAAATCTATGAATTAGGTGATTAATAACAATATATAGTTTAAGCAATTAATACATTTCCAAAGAAATAATTATCATTCGGGGATGTCGGTAACAAGAAAAAAAATTGACCGACAAATGGGCCAAGCTAAACATTGAAAGTATCACGAAAAGTGATCATTAGGCATTATGGCCGCCCAGACTTATTTGTTACATTCACCTCTAACCCACAATGGTCCGAAATCAAGAGGAAATTGCTACATAGCCAAACATCAGTTGATAGACATGACATCACTGCCAGAGTTTTTAAACAAAAATTAAAATCTCTCATAAATTTCTTCATAAAGCATCGCGTGTTTGACCAAGTCCGTTGTTGGATGTACTCTGTAGAATGGCAAAAGCGTGGTCTGCCACATGCGCACATTTTAGTCTGGTTAGTGGACAAAATAATGCCAGATGAGATTGATTCCATAATTTCAGCTGAAATTCCTGATGAAACAGTTGACCCAAAATTGCATGCAGTAGTTACCAAACACATGATACATGGACCTTGCGGAGTTTTCAACTACAATTCACCCTGTATGGTCGACGGCAAGTGTTCCAAGCGATACCTAAGAGTCCTGATTGCTGAAAATATACGGGAAATGATGGATACCCATTGTATCGTCGGCGATCAGTTGCTGACAATGGGCGATCGGTAGTTGTGAAGGTAAGAGGACAAAATGTTGATGTAGATAATCGTTGGATTGTGCCATACTCGCC
This sequence comes from Meconema thalassinum, assembly GCA_946902985.2. Classification (NCBI taxonomy): domain Eukaryota; kingdom Metazoa; phylum Arthropoda; class Insecta; order Orthoptera; family Tettigoniidae; genus Meconema; species Meconema thalassinum. Next base: position 160,264,183 of record OX336393.1, on the reverse strand, counting down.
AATATTATCCAAAGCTTTTGAGACTCACATCAATGTGGAATATTGTAACTCAGTGAAGTCGATAAAGTACTGTGACCGTTTGACGAACGTCCTACGACCACACAAGTGCGCATCCGAACAACAGTCGGGCACAAAGACTCAAAAACATCTCGGGGTTAACAGTGAGCATTCTGCAAAGATGTAGAATAAAGAAAAAGAAAGGCTCTGCTGTTCCCCAGATGCACACTACAGCAAGGATAGAAGGCGTATTTCAAGGATCATGAATGACCACAGTATCAGTTAAGATAAAATTTGCATGAATTTAATTGATCCATTCAACCATCATAATCTTTACAAGGGCATCCTCAAGGAGAAAACTAAAACATCACCTGGAAAAAATAACATCCTGCGCTCCCCCTGGGATCCTATACTATTTAATCGCAGGTGTAGAATAACGTTCCAAAAAAAAATATATGCAACGAAAACGTCAACTTTGAAACATTTCAGTGTGTTAGAATACCCATGAAATTAATAGTCCATCATGGTATTCTATTATATTATAAACGATATTTAAAGTATTCAAGTTGTGTAGATCACTGATCGTCCTATCACACTTGACTAAAATTTTATTTCTGAAGTTCTACACATTTCCATATTTCCAAAATCATGGATACTCCTATGGGATATTCTCTTCAATGAAACGAGAAGAAATTCAAAAACATACTAGAATTGTTAATTATACAACTTGATGCCAGTCAGACCAAGTCGAACAAAGATGGACCCATTAGAAACGTAATACCATTTATATTTCATTATTCACACCAATTTCGAACACTTATGGATGATTCGTAGCTATTTCAAGATTTTCATCGGAACATGAGGCCGCATTTTAAATGCCCCATTTCTTTATGCACTTTATCAATTTAGTTTATTCCTTGATATCACAATATGGCAAAATTATTAGGCATTTTAATCTATCTGCAGGTTTATATAATTCAACCAGAAAGTATGTAATTATGGTTAGAGCAAATTAAAGTAGAATATAGAATTCCACTGGTGACAAGATCTAGATAGCGGCATGGGGCTACAACTGCGGCACCGCCCTTCTTTTGAGTAATATGAGGCAACATCCTCCAAATTCCAACATTTCATTATATTCAACGACTATAATTCTTTTATATATTATTTTCGCATATTAATTTCCATCCAGTCATATTTACTGTATTTAATGGATTATCATAATTATTAATGGGACAAATGCCTACGCGCATTCCCAATTAAACTCATCACCCTATCAGATCTATCATATGAATGTTATAAGTAACTGTCTCTAATTAACCTGTTCAATTATCCGCTTGTCACCATAACAAAAATCCTCCTGATTGATACACCTTGCTCTAATAACAAAACTACGTTACGATTGCTTTATCAATCCAATGTGCATTAATTCATGTTAATTTCTCATATTTGTTTTAAGGAAACATCACCTAAATAATTTAAACTCATTCATTTATTATTATTATTATTAATATGAAATTCTCATGGATAATTACCATGTTCTATTTTTCATAAGATCCATTAAATTGTGATGAATATGCCTCCTTAATTCCCCTTGTAAATTCTGACACATGATCATTCCGCATTATCATTTTAAAGAAAATCCTTAACCACCAGAAAAATCGAATCATTTTACGATAAATGACAATCAGAACTCATCCAAGACGAATTGCATCAAAATGATCAAGAACTACATTTAAATAAACAAATTACCAATAAACTATCTCAAAACGATCGCTAAAATAACAATGTGCCATAAAAATATGCACGGAACTGTACAACAAAAATCAGGATGAAACTCCTGTCTAATTAGAACAGCCGGATACCTTCCGAAAATATACTCATTCTACGATATGCCCACCGTGGATATGCTATCTCAAAAGAAATAAAATAAAATTCGATGAGTGGACAACATCAAAAAGATCCATGCTTATGTCCCAATATAATGCAGAAAATAAAGATCTATGGCGTGTAAAACGATTCCTACATGGTTGAATGGTATAGTCTAAGGTCTGATATTCACCGGTACTAGATATTAAGAATAGAATAAGGGGCTCACGTCCATTTCAGATGTTCTTGAAGAAGGTCCAAGTTCCTGCGGAAGGCCCTCAGTCTGGGCATAAAATTCCACGCGATCCTCCGCACACGGAAATGTGAACGGCTCGACTTCATGGCTCCACTGGTCCGAGTCCCAAGTATCCAAACGTCAGCATCCATCGTACGCCCCATTCATATTTAACGCACCATAATACGGGCTCGATTCATGGTAGATTTCAAAAGTTCATATCGGCGTCCCGCTACCATGACGTCCTGATCGGATTGTCTTAACACCATAGCTTCTGCTATGAAAAAGCACGTGTCTAATACTGTCACTGATTTTATGACAATCACCCGGTGTTTTAGCGTCCCGAAATACTCCGAATAGCCTCAGTAATGTTCCCGGTTACTTGATTGTAATCCTTCTGTAGTTATCACAGTACGCTTACACACCTGTTTAGCCTTAATTCCAAGTCAATTGCTAGCCAGAAATCTACCCTGGTATGAGGTATTATATTGACATAACTCAAGTAAGGAGTTATTTTCAGCCCATATGCCTTAATATGCTGTGAGCTCTGGCCATACCCCACACAACCTTGCATTTACAAAAGCTAATCCCATCTAGTAAAACTATCCTGAGCACATTTGAACAATGCCTCGTTTGTAGGCTAATTTTGGCTTCCAGGTCAGGTACTAGTAACTTGAGATTGATTAAGCCGCCCGCTTATGCACGGATTCACTGCAAAAAACCGACTGTCTGTCCTAACAGCTGCCTGCTCGAACCTGCAGTCAGGTGATAACATACATACGCGCATCGTCGTCCGCGCATCTCATCCAGCTTGCAACCAACGGCAGTGTAACTCAACTCAGTCAGGCGCTCGCTTCAAATTCAAAATATAGCCGCGAAAAAAAAAACATCTCCATAACCAGCAACTGACGCTCTTTCACACGGTTACAGTACATATGTAAATATGTTAACAAAGGTAGCGATATGGCCATCTTCGCTGTAACCAATGCAAATGACGAAGTATCACAGTACCAGATGGGTCGCTATGTAAGTAGCAACGAAGCAATTTGGCGTATCTTTTCATTTGCGATCGATGAAAGACACCCTACAGTAGTCCATTTGGCAGTCCATTTAGGAAATGGTCAAAGAGTTTATTTTAATGAATCGATCGAGGCAGACAGAGTGGCACGTCCACCGTCGACAACATTAACAAGTTTCTTCACAGTCTGTCAAACTGATGATTTTGCTCGCACTTTGCTGTATGCTGACATGCCACGCTATTACACATGGAATGCATCATCGAAATCGTTTCAGCGTCGAAAACAAGGAACTCCAGTTGAAGGACATCCGAATGTATTTGATTCAGACGCTCTGGGTCGCATCTACACAGTACATCCAAATAACGATGAATGTTATTATTTGCGGTTGTTGTTGGAGAATGTTCGTGGTCCGACATCGTTTAAGCAACTGAGAACAGTTAATGGACTGCTGTGTGCGACTTACCGTGAGGCATGTCAACTATTACATTTACTCGAGAGCGATTCACACTGGGATGATACGCTCAAGGATTCCGTAATATCTTCATCGCCGCATCAAATTCGTACATTGTTTGCGATTATCATATCGGCATGTTTACCCTCGAACCCAAAAGATTTGTGGGTTAAGTATAGAGATGACATGTCTGAGGATGTTTTGAATCGTGTGCGTCGTCAAACTTTGAATCCTACACTACAAATGACTGCAGAAATTTACAATGAGACATTGATCATGATAGAAGATATGTGTTTATTGATGGCAAATAAAGTATTGTCATGTTTGGGAATGACAACACCCAATCGTCGTATGCACGATGCATTAAACCACGAGATGCAAAGAGAACAACATTACGACATTGAAGCATTGGCCGAAACAGTTCGTACTGTACCCGTTCGTCCTGGGGATGCGATGACCCAACTGCTATTACATCGCATTCCTGGAGTTCCAGGACAGAGCAGAGTTAAATGAACCTCTAGTCAAATAAGGAATGTGTCGGAAATTCAGCTGAGATATCGAAAAAGCAGAGGGTAACACGAGACAAAGTATCTCTAGGGTCGTTACGGGCTTAAATTTTATAAAAAAAATGCAAATATAAATGGGCGCCATCAACTGAACTCCTAGCAAACCACATCCATTCCGGTTAAGCCTTAATCAAGACAAGGAAAGAAAAAGGAAAATCACACCATCATCAGATCACAACTAAGATAAAAACAAATTTATTTCACTTTGATAGTCAGACAGACATTTTAAATATTCATCCTACCTGAGAGCATGGTCGAATGCCAACGTTAAATTGTCATTGTCCAGAAAAAATCGAACCATCTCTTTTCTAATCAAAAGTATTTAATCCACATTCAACAGGAAAAATCTCTAAAGTTCTCTTGGGTTCTCAGGATCACCGTAGCACTATGTCTTTCGTCACTGACATTCGTGATACCTGAGACTTAATTTCTCTTTAAATGAACATCATGAATGTGGATTTGAAAAATATTAATCTGTCTAAACACACATAATATAATCACATATTTTAAATATCACGTAATTTATGGCTTGCATGGCATAATTTGAACGTTAAATATGTTAGTAAAATGCTCCTAAACATCGAATAATTAATTTACACTATTTACATTGTCATTAATAATTGCTTGTTTGTGAATTACAGAAAATTCACTGCTCATTGGTCATACTCATCATCATCATCAAAGTTAAATATTTCTCACATTAATTCTCATCTCAAAATTCAACATATTCCTGTCAGAATCATTAACTCATCACCATTAAATCATTTAAATGAAAATTATTATCATCACTTCATTATACTTTCTAATTATTCACACACTCTTATTTATCATCTCCTTCAGATTAAATCATCTTAAATCATCAATATAAATCGTTTAATTCCTCAACTCAAGTTGCAATTCCTTTAACTCATATCTCAATTAAATTTATTTAATTCCATATAAATTCATTAATCATCAGCTTCTTTAATTAATTATCACTTTCTAATTCAGTTATTCATCATCTATCCAATCACCTATTAATTTATTTAAATCAGTTTATTTATTCAATCTTTAATTCATCCATTTATTTAATTCATTGATTTATTCCAAAATTTAATTTATCAATTTATTTAAATTTTATTCTTCTGGTTATTTAGATTTTTATTATTTCATCTAGTTGTTCTGAATTTTATTTCATTAGGTCAGATCATTAATATGCTTAAATTTCAGATTATTATTTCATTAATTATTATTCTCAGAAAATCTTGTATTATCAACTTTATTTATTTGTTTAATTTCCTAACAAATTGTTTAATATGGGTTATAGAACGTTGTCTTACAGTTTTATCACTTCCAAGTTATATCTCGTATTTAATTATCATGCCAAAAAATATTATTGCCTTCACGACATCACGTTGGATCTGACTATCCACAACTACATTATATATCCTCACTTCTTCAAATATCACATTTGAATACCACAATTATTCCACAAAACTCCATAAATATTCAGCGTACAGCCTGAATCTCAAAAATTACGGTAGACTGGGTTCGACAACCTCATGTCTGGCTCAAAATACATTAGCAACATTGCAACTATCACTTGGCAACTTCCACAAAATGCCTATCACAAAACTTCACTTAACCATGTTGCATGATCTACAAAAAATATATAACTGGCTTCAAATTATCAACGCACACAATCTCCAATAACTGTAATTACTCTGATCACATCTAGACAACTTCTTAAACAATTAGAAAACATATTACCTTAGTAATTCAAGATCTGCTTTCAAATAGCATAAATTCTCTTACAATTCTCATAATTCACATCACAGAAAAACACCAATGTGCTGTAATCTCTCATATCAAAATATGCAATACTGATCTGCCATAAAATAAATCTGACCATTAATGATTCATCTTACAAGATTCAATTACTTTAAATCCTTCTCAAAGGTATCAAACACAATTATAAAAATCATCAAAAGCATCAGCTGTACCAGCTGTTAAACTGAAAGTACTCTCAAAAGAGTATAGCAACAAAATATTGGATTGGCAAACAAGAATTACTAAATGTAATCCTGCTGACATTTATCTTTACTTTATTTAACAAAAATTCGACTGATATGTGACTAGTAGTTCCTTGTTTGATTCTCTTACAATCTCAAGTACACTCGGATGATAAAAATGAGTCCCTCAATGGCAAGTAAGATGAGTAACCACCATACAATCGTATAAATACGAAAGACCTCGCCCCGTCGTCTAACATGATAGTGCCCTGAACGATGGGTAAGATGAGTAACCACCATACAATCGTATAAATACGAAAGACCCCATCTCGAAGACTAAATGAGTGAATGTACCAGATCGGAATCAACAAGTCTCTAGTTGTCATATAAAAGCGATATTCATTCACTAAAGTGAATAACATCTTAATATCTCCAAACAATCCAATGGGAAAAATCCCTACTGATGAATAATACACACTCGCTAGTATGCAATGAACTGACGAAGTAATTTAGATAATCAATTGCAGATCACGAGTTCGAAATACTCGTCACACAAAAAAAACTATTCATGAAAACTATCCTTGCTGGAAAAATGTCTAAAAGACCAAACATCTGCTTAATAAAGCCAACCAATGGTGAGAATTTCGTATAATGATGCCTGCCATATCATATGGTCACGCCATATTCTAGCAAAATTTGAAGCATATAAAGTCGAAGCCATGTCTAAATAATCGTATCACTCCTATTAGAAAAATATACATGTGTGCCCAGTATTCATGAAAATAATCATATCAGGAAGTTATAACTCTTACAGTACCTTCTCATAATCAGCTGTTATTAAATTTCAAAGATCGTCGATTATCCTTATGTAATGAATTTCTCGAAAGATCGGCGTGAATATCATTCCACCCACGCAATGACGATTGCCTTCAAATCCCAAGTGAATCAGCTGGTGGACGTCCTCCTCTTCAGGAATCGAATCCATCGCTCCGTGGTGCCATCGCGTCTCTGTCTTCGTTTACTCCGACATGATAAACTGCTGGTTATCCATAGCGGATACTGTCCAAATCCTCACTAAAAAGTTCATAGAAACAGCGGACCCCATATTCCTCTTCTACGTTACGCCACTGTCCCATACAATGTTCGGTTTGAGTGTTGAAAGTTCAATCTCCACAGCGGTTAAGTCTCACTTGCAGAAAATAAATTTTATTTATGAGAGTGTATAAGTTTATGAAACACCCTGTAGCTGTGTTCGTACTCGGTATTTTATAACACTTCATAAGAAAGAATTGCATTAATGCACGCGCCAATGTTCATAAGTGCGTATGCTGGTAACATTTCGTTTGCCTAAAATCGTTAATGTTACTTGGATCCCATGGTCGCTCTGCATGTTCCGTTACGAAATGCATAGTCGTAATGTCATTGAATAACTATGTTCATCTGAAGTTCACAGTTGCAGTATCTCGTAACTATCTGCCTGTACAATTTGATTACTGAATATGCGTCCCAACTCAATGTTGTAATGAAGTTCAGCTTCTATCATATTACTTGCGTATAAAATTGGAAATAACCCGCTCGTCTCTACTGCAATGTTCTAGAATAATCTCCGCTTAAAGCTGGCCTCGCCATGCCGCTCTGCTATGCTGTTCTGCGTTTCAAAATGCAGCTCGAAATAAAGTTGTCCAACTACTATTACAGTGCTGTTATAAACCCCGGCCTTCTATGCTTGCTTGCCCGTACAGATGGTTCTGTAACCGGTCTTCACGCTGCCTACTGCGGGTGTCTGCCTGGCTCACTGACCTACTTTCCGTTCTCTGCTTGGTGAAGTAAAAACTGTCGCTTTCACTTTCCGTGACAAATGCTGTTCGCTGCGCGACTTTACCATACGCTCGGCATGTGTCCTACTCCTTTGCTTACAGAACTCGACTGCGTTGCTCGCTGTACTTGACTCTCTTGCTCACTGAGCTCAACTCCTCTGCTTACAGAGCTCAACTGACTGTCTCTAGACTGCATTGACCTGCACCTCCCTGGCGCAGTCACGTGACGTTCTCCCCACCTCTGTGGTCTTGCGTCACAAAAATAATCTCGAACCCCGATCGTCTCGGCTATTAAGTTATACAATAACTTAAGGGTTATCTGTCTTCCTTCAAATTATTACCATGTATAATGCTTGTTATATCTTCTCTTCTGAGATGTTTAAATACTATGTTCCATATAGATCTTAATAAAGCTTCATATTTCCATCCATAATTCCATCTGCTTGACTGCTGTCAGTGCCTTCTTAATCCTAGACCTTCTGCGTCATCTTCCTCTTGACTCGATTTGAGCACTATCTTCTCATAACTCTTCCCATAATCTCAACTACGTCTTAATGTCTGCTGGCGTAGCCGATAGCCTCAACTAGGTATCGGGTACAGTACAAATGTTCCACAATTAAATCAACAACAAAGAATTGCGTAAGACACTTTGATAGAAGCTGTGAACAGTGGATCTGGTGGAATTTATTTCCTTGATGCTCCCGGGGGAACCTGAAAAACGTTCTTAATTTCATTGCTTTTGGCGAGGATCAGATCGCGAAATGATGTAGCTCAAGCGTTGGCTTCACCTGGAATAGCTGCGACTCTGCTAGAAGGCGGGCGAACTGCACATTCTGCATTGAAATTACCATTAAACATGCAAATCAACGAAACACCAATTTGCAACATCGCCAAAAATAGCGCAATGGCCAAGATCCTACAGGTATGCAAATTGATTGTTTGGGATGAATGCACAATGGCCCATAAGAGGTCACTGGAGGCACTGGACAGAACGTTGAAAGATCTTCGTGACAACCGAAATATTTTTGGTGGGGCCATAATTCTGTTGTCAGGTGATTTTCGCCAGACTTTTCCAGTTATTGCCCGATCAACTGTTGCTGATGAACTAAACGCATGCCTAAAATCATCGAATTTGTGGCGGTACGTAAAGACACTCCAATTAACAACTAACATGTGAGTATTTTTGCAACAAGATGAAACTGCAAATGTGTTGGCGAAGCAGTTGTTAGACATTGGAAATAATAAAGTCGCAGTGGACACCTCGACCGGATTCATCACATTACCCACAGATTTCTGTCACATCACAGACTCAAAAGAGGAGCTTATTCAGCGTGTTTTCCCAGATATATCGCCACAGTTCAATAACCATAATTGGCTGGGTTAACGAGCAATATTGGCGGCGAAAAATAAAGATGTCGAGGATCTCAATGCGACCATTCAGAATGTTCTTCCGGGACAGTTGGTTTCCTTCAAATCAGTCGACACTGTTATGAATCAGGATGACGTAGTCAACTATCCCACCGGGTTTTTAAATTCACTGGAATTGCCTGGATTACCACCTCACAATTTACAGTTAAAAGTAGGATCAGTTGTCATCATGCTGCGTAACATTAATCAACCTCGACTGTGCAATGGAACAAGACTGGCTGTGAAAAATGAATAACGTCATTGAGGCAACAATCATAAAAGGAAAATACAAAGGAGAGGATGTCTTGACCCCGCGTATACCGATGATTCCAACGGATTTACAATTCGATTTTAAACGTTTACAATTTCCAGTACGTCTGGCCTTTGCGATGACCATAAATTAAAAGCTAGGCAAGTCGTTGGAAGTTTGCGGAATCAACTTGGAGTTTCCCTGTTTCGCGCATAGACAATTATACGTCACGTGTTCGTGCTCGAAAAACCGGCATCTTTGTTTATTTACGCACCACAAAACAAAACAAAAATATAGTTCATCAGAAAGCTTTAAATTGATTAACAGACTGTATCATAACTGTGTGTGTCTGTCAATATCAAATTGAAACCTTATACATAGCCAGTATTTCAGGAAAACTCTGTTTTGTAAGTAAGCAATATCATGTGTAATTAATCGAAAATAATAATAAAACTTCATTCATAACGATCATTAAAAAAATAATTATGGATTACTATTGTTTGTTTTAAGTTTATTTTATACAAAAGTTTAGGTCTTTTATTTATCGATTGAGGCAGTACGAAGTCTGCCGGGTCAGCTAGTATAATATAAAATATTACTATCACAAGGTTGTAAAATTTTAATTTTTACAAAAAACAGATTTCACAACATCAAAGTATATAAAAAATGAGAATCAATATATCGTCAAACTGGCCATGAAATCAAGTAGTAGTTTAATGCTCCTAATGTGATGCTTGGCATTGTTTATTTTTCAGTCACGTGCTCACATTCACTTGTATTGCAAGAGTGACTCCACAGTCAGTCTGAACCTTGCAGAAGTCTGATTATGCAAAACTTAAAATCTGTCCAAAAAATTGTTTACTTTTAAATTTATTTTTAACGAAACATTCCTATAATTTTCTTATTTGAACTAGGGCCTACAATAATGGGAAAATCCCATCATTCACAATATATATTCACGTTTTCAATAGTATAATAAATAGGGCTCGGATTTTTAAGTGCTTAAAATCGGGAAAATATTAATTTTTTATGTATTAAAAATACCTGAAATATGTGACAAGAATGTAAAAATATGTAATTATAATTTATTTTATTAATGTGAATATAAACAATATGCAGTATTCACGAATGCTATTTATTCTATGTCTCACAGACTGCTGAAGCATTACAATACACAACGAGATGCATCTTCAGGTTGTCCATCACAAATGACCGACGATTATCGCGAAACACTTCCCCTGAAGGCGCGAAACTGCGGTAATATGTTTCATGCCCTTGAGGTGTTGTGTAACTTGAGATCGCTGTTCAGCCTTGATTGCTTTCCCACATGGTCGGCAGAACAGAACGCCCCCATCTGAAGTAAAATTATCTTTAAATTATGCAACAGACGATAACTTGTATTTGTTTTTACTTTAGGCATCGTAGAACTGCCTTACACTTCACAGTGCCAGAAATGAACTGCATGTGAGTGACTCTGGTTCCAGGTAGATGGGAGAGGGGGAAGTCTATCACGTGCTGCTATATGGCTATGGACAAGGAAATCACCGGCTTCGACAGTAAGTTAAGAATAACACAATATTGCAAGCTGACGTACGCTCTGCATGAAGATTAGATATCTCACAGGATCTTCCTCGTTGAAGTAACACAGAACAAAAGTGCAATAAACTGAAATAACTAGCATACTGGGTTTAAAAAGTAATTATTATGTCTTTTTATGTGCTAATAAATGAAAAGCAGGAATTTATGTATTTATAGAAAAAATGCTTAAAATATGTATTTACATAAAAAATATTTATTTACCTAAAAATCCGAGCCCTAATAACATATTTATCCGCGGACAGCATAAACTGACTTTGAGGGCCGCAAGCGCCCGTGGACCACGGATTGTTCACCCCTGGTTTAAAATATGGGACTATCCCTCTGTCTAGTCTGCCATGCATCAGTGCCGTGCACCATATCGGGATGTGACTTTGAACTGTGGATACCATAACACAGCTCACTTTTTTATGTTGATGGTACAATGTGCCACAGTGTCACGTGTCTGCAGAACAGTGAGTTGCAATTTTCTACAATTGGTTAATAACTCATATTGTTAGCTGCGAGATAAGAGAACATTGTAATTCAGGGTCACATCTACTTGCACTATAAATGATGTCCCTCACTTGGTGACGGCAGTCATCATGGGTCCCACTGAAGTTCTGTCTGCCGATGAGTGGCTGAGTGCTGTGCAAAAGAGACTCGGTACCACGGACTGCGAGTTACTCAAGGTGTCGGTCGACAAACTGGGGGGCGATGTCGGTGGCTTCCTGGGAGACCATCTTCAGGTACGTAATCATCTTTGACCCGGTAAAAGTCGCGCGCGTGAGGATTTTGTTCACATATCAAATATATTTTGTTGCATTGGAAAATATAAGTTACCATTAATTTTAACAATTAATTGTTAACTCTTCAGTCGGTCAACACGTATTTAGGCCTTATTATATTAGGCGGGAAATATTAAACTTTTTTTCGAGTGGCTTCTGAGAGGCCGAGTGCAGGTCTTTCAAATCGACGCCCGTGGGATGAGAGATGGAATTGATGAAGATGAATGCAAGAAACTGGACATGGATGTGGAAGGAAGCGGCCGTGGCCTGTCAGTAGGTACCGTCCCAGCATTTACCTGATGTTGAAAATGGGAAACCACGGAAAACCATTTCAAGGACGGCTGACGGTGGGGCTCGAACCCAGGCGTCCACCGAGTCAGCAGAGAGCTTGGCCCCATGACCTAACGCTGCGCTTTAGCCAGCGTAGCCACTGCTGTCGGTATAAAACTGGTTATTTATTATTTATTTAGCGTATGGCTTTTAGTGCCGGGAGTGTCCGAGGACATGTTCGGCTCGCCAGAGGCTGTAGCTGCTTTAAGCGGACACCCATAGGGTGAGCTACAAGTTATGTTCAATTTAAAGTAGTTCCAACTTTCGCTACCAGATGTCACTGACTCCTGGTGGTGAACGTTGAAACTTTGATAGAGTGTTTCAGCGAAATCTAACCTAGAAATTTAGCTTCACGCAAGTTTAGTTAGTGGAAGGATCATTTACATGCCATAAATCTATAACATTGGGACCGCCGACTTTACTTCTTCTCTGAAGGAAGGCATACTGAAGGATTTTAAGGCTCTTAACAAATCTGACGACTTCGGCCGGGTTTGAGCCCGTGATCTTGGGTACAGCAGTTCAGCATGCTATTGACTAAGACTCCGAAGCCACTTTATAAAACTGGTTGGTGAGGTTTTTTCTTTTCTTTTTTTTCTTTTTTTTTTCTTTTGGCATATGGCTTTTAGTGCCGGGAGTGTCCGAGGACATGTTCGGCTAGCCAGAGTCTATAGCTGATTCTAGCGGACACCCATGGGGTGAGCTACAAGGACTGTCGCCTGTGGAGTGTTGTATGGGGAGGAAAGTGTGATTGTACTGTAAGGACAAGGAAATGGAAGGTAGCGGCTGTGGCCTATTGTTAGGGACCAACCCCGGCATTTGCCTGTAAGAAAGATGGGAAACCACAGAAAACCTTCTTCAAGGTTGCCGGCGGGGGGATTCGAACCTCCTCGCCTCCCGGATAAGAGCGACTGCCTGCAGCCACGCCGTAACGACCCCGGCTAACTCACCCGGTGTTATTGAGGTGTAGTCATTTCAAGGACCGGAACAGTGAGGTCATCTCCCCACCTGAAATATAAGATTTGGTCTGAAGAAAATTACATTGATTATTAGGGAGTAGTATGGATTGTGATACATTACACTGCAAAATTCCCTTAAGACACAAAATGGCTGCATCCATGATGTCATCGAATACACTAAAGGTTTAAAAGATGCATACAAGTTAATTTATGGGTGTTAATAAGGCTTTACATACACACATACGTACATTAAATGGGTATAGTCATTTTTCTAAGAAGTAATAGTCAGCTAGACCACCAGGCATTGAATCTAGGAAAGTTTTCCTCAGAACTGTCATTCGAAGCAGCAGGGGTCCTTTTCTCAGTAAATAAGCTAATGCTGATCTCATTCTACAGAACCCCAGACTCAGACTCACTGGGAACAATTGACAGAACACTTACAGAAATACAAGATTTTCAATATAATCTATTTAGCAGATATCAATATTAATGTTTTAACTCAATCAAATGCTAAGAGACAATTATGTAATATTTTAAGATCACACAACTTCTATCTTATTAATTAATCAATTAATTAATTAATTAATTTATTTATTTATTTATTGCCACAACAGGGCAGTGCCCCAATTAGAGTAGCAAACAATTGTTTACACTCAGATAATACATTAAAATACATTAAAATACCAAATAAAAATTGAAAATTAACAAGTAGTTCCGTGAAGAACTATACAGCCTATTTTCATATATCCTGCTAATGTTAATTGCCTCTATCAACATAAAAAATTTCAGTTTAATTGCTGTAACAGATTCGTAGATATTGAGAACCGTCTAAATATTTCAGATGGTCGCCAGGTTGGATTTTTATTTTTGTACGATTACATTAAGATTATTGTGTACGTGTGGTATTCAAACTTCAAACGCATGATTAGAACACAAGAAGTAAAAACGAGATTTTAAAATTACGCACAGCAGCCATCTTGTGATTATGCAAAGAATTGAAATAAATTAGATGCCAGTGGATCAACATTTGTATAAGCATTTAACGTGCAACGTTTCACGGCACTCGGATAGTTAATTCGCGAGAAACGTCCATTTAAATATTTATACTTCGCGTCGCCGCCATGTTGGATTTTTGCTCACCAGGTTACTGAAAGTTCTTTAGGTGAACATATGTTCATAGTCTCTATGAACATAAAAAAATTCAGTTCGGTTGCTGTAAAAGATTCATAGATATTGAGAACTGTCTAAATATTTCGGAAGCTCGCCATTTAGGATTGTTATATGTATAGGCCATAGAGTTATGTACCATTCAAGGACAATTATTGCCTAGGTTCATTATTCAAACTTTCACCTCGATCGCATGATTACGACACAAGAAATAAAAACTTAATTTTAAAATTTCGCACAGCCGCCATCTTGAGGTTATGTAAACAATTGAATTAAATTAGATGGCAGTGCATTACAATCTGCAAAATCATTTACTGTACCTCATTTCACTGCGCTCAGAGAGTTAAATCACGAGAGAAAAGTCTATGAAAACATTTCAAATTCGCTTGGTCGCCATGTTCGTTTTGTAGTTTACAGGTTTATGAAATATACATAGGTAAACTTGTATCAGTACCCTTTATCACCGTACAAAATTGCAGGGTGATATCTGTAATAGTTTCGGAGATATAGAATGTCAGTGAAATATTTCGCACTGCCGCCGTTTAGAGGTTATGTAACCAATTGAACTAAATTAGACTCCAGTGCATTGCAATGTGTATAAACATTTGCTGTACCAAGTTTCATTACGTTTGGATAGTTAAATCGCGAGAAAAGTATATTTAAAAGTCTCAACTTCGCTTGACCGCCATGTTGGTTTTGTAGTCACCAGGTTTTTGAAAGTCTCATAGGTGAACTTCTAGTAGTGCCCTTTTTCACCGTACACAATTTCAGGGCGATATCGGTAACAGTTTCGGAGATACTGAATGCTGGTGAAATATTTCGCACAGCCACCATGTTGGATTGGTGAGACGTAACAAAATGTGAAGGGCACGGTCGAGGTCGCCGGGAATAGTGCTATGAACTTACCGAGTTTCATTGAAATCGCTCCAGCCGTTTAGATTTTATTAGGGACACACACACACACACACACACACACACACACGGACAAAAGGTGATCTCATAAGCCTATTTTTTCAAATTTGAAAATAGGCAAAAAAAAAAAATAAAGAAAAGAAATTGTTAGCAAGGAATACACAAGTTCAAGTCGCAATAACAGTAAAAGAAGCCTGATTTTTAGCCTATTTTCATTTATGAAAAAAAAATAGACTTATGAGATCACCTTTTGTCCGTGTGTATGTCTGTGTGTGCGAGTGTGATTCATGTGTGTGTGTGTGTCCCTAATAACTTCTAAACGGCTGGAGCGATTTCAATGAAACTAGGTAAGTTCATAGCATTATTCCGGAAGACCCCAACTGTGTCCTTAAAATTTTGTTACGTCTCACTAATCCAACATGGCGTGGTTGTGATACCGATATCTATAGACTTATCCTGTTATGTGTACAGTACTTACAAAATGCACATGATGGTTGTATCGTTTAGCTGTGACTGGTAAATTATTGAGTGCATTAATAGTTGATACCAGAGTAGTGTAGTGGCTAGTATTCTTATCAGTCACCCCGGAGGTCTGGGTTCAATTCCCGTCTATTTCATGAAATTTTAATTGTGATCTGAGGACTGGAACGTGATACACTCAGCTTCGTGAGGCAAAACTGAGAAGACGAGGTTTCGATTTCCCATCTCAGCCATCTTGCATATGGTTTCCCACTTCTACTCCAGGAAAATTCCGGGATGGTTCCTAACTTAAGGCTACGACCACGTTCTTCTCAATCCTCATCTGAATTTAACAAATACACAAACACAGCCATCACAATTACACAGGTCATTAGACAAAACTCCAAACACAAATACAGCAAGTACTCAGGGATTCATAACCACGATGTCGCAAAGCCCCTAAATCGATCAACAAAATCAACAACATCCTTCTAAACCCCACCCCTATAATGTGTGCATTATAATCGGTTCAAGTATATATCGCGATACGTACAGTACGTGTCAAGAGGAAAGTTTGAGTGTAATCGATGATGTCACGGATGCGAGTGGACGTTGATGTTCCTTTGTTTGATGATTTGGTTTGAATTGCCACCATTATGTCAGCTGTATGAGGTTTCAAACAGTGCGTCGTTACATGCCAATGTAGTCACACGTGTTCAAGTGCAAGGTGTGGTGGTGAGTCACGAATGTCCATACAGTACTTTCAGTTGTTCAATTTAAATGAAAAGTTGTACTGTACTCTTCGAAAGCCATGGTCAGACAAAACCGTTGGTCGCTGATTGGTTAGACGAAAATTCCTCCTATGAGATCACTTTTTGTGTGTGTGTATGTGTGCGTGTGTGTTCCCCTAATAAAATCCAAACGGCTGGAGCGATTTCAATGAAACTCGGTGAGGTTATAGCAGCATTTTGGCCGACCCCGACCGTGCCCTTCAGCTTTTATTACGTCTCACCAATACAACATGGCGGCTGCGCGAAATATTTCACCGGCACTCCATATCTCCGAAACTATTACTCATATCACCCTGAAATTTTGTGCGGTGATAGAGGGCACTACTAGAAGTTCACTTATGAGACCTTTGAAAACCTGTTAACTACAAAGCGAACATGGCGACCAAGCGAATTTGAAACTTTTAAATAGACCTTTCTCGCGATTTAACCATCCAATCGCAATGAAACTTGGTTAAGCAAATGTTTATACGCATTGTAATGCACTAGCATCTAATTGAGTTCAATTGTTTTCATAACCTCAATATGGCGGCTGTGCGAAATATGTCACCGGCATTCAATATCTCCGAAGCAAATACAGATATCACCCTAAAGGTTTGTACGGTGATAAACGGCAGTACTACAAGTTCATCCATGTAACTTTTAAAAACCTGTAAAGTACAAAACGAACATGGAGGCCAAGCAAATTTGAAACATTTTAACAGACATCTCGCGATTTAACCATCTGAGCGCAGTGAAATATGATACAGTAAATGATTAAACTCATTGTAAAGCACTGGCATCTAATTTAGTTCAATTGGTTACATATCATGCGGTCGAAATCAACGTTTGAATAAAGAACCTACGCATTAATTGTTATCTAATGATACTTCACTTTATGGCCTACACGTATAAAAAACCAACATGGTGACCATCCGAAATATTTATACGGTTTTCAATAACTACGAATCTACTGTATTACAGCAATCAAACTGAAATTTTGTACGTTGATAGAGGCAATTAACATAAGTAGGATATATGAAAATAGGCTATTTAGTTCTTCACGGAACTGATTGTTCTAGTTGTGTTTAATGTTATACCGGTAAGCATATTCTTGCCACTCGAACAAGCGCAATTTATAATATGAAACTCGTTTATGTTAGCAATTCTCGAAATCTTAGCTTTATGGCAACTTGAGTTCAGGATTTTATTTTACGCCTAGTTAAGGTTGACTAGCTGAAGTACCCGTGCTTCGCTACGCGTCATAAATAAATTAAAATGTGAAGGTGACAGTTAAAACAGGGGATAGGCGAGGTGCTGCGCAGAGGGAGATTAAGGATGGAACATTTTGTCCAACTACACCGCTCGGCGTTGACCGTGTTTTATAGCACAAATTTAGGTTTTACTCGCTAACAGTTGCAGATACCTTTCGGATAGAAAATGTAATTTTAAACCTCGCATATGCCATCAAAAGTTTGCTATTTCTTAGCGTTCTCTTTTTATTTGAAATGGAAATATGAAAGTTTGAAACCAAAGGGTGTAGTGACGTCACTAAAATGGTCGCAATTTTAAATAGTGCAAAGTATTGAAATCAAAAGTAACCTATATGTTAACCAGGTAAATCAGCTACTTCCATGTAAAATTCACGTAAATCGGACCAGTGGTACTTGCGAGATTGAGTAATACACAGACACACACCATCTCAATTTTAGCCTCGCATCGCTCCCGTCATAGTCGTATCATATTGTTTTTCAATGAAATGCAGGTTTAACCCCGTTAACACCACTTTAGAACCTGAATACCCAAAAATCCCTCCGTAGTAGACGTTTTCGACACACAACAAACAAACATATCCCCAAAATATCATTCTTCTAACTTTAATAGTTTTGGTTGGTCGATGAGAGCAAACATCCAAAAATCCTTCCTTAGTGGACGTTTTTCTTCCAGAAAATCACCCCTCCCCATATGCCCCTTAAATTGCATTTATGAAAACACGGTCGAACACCTATTTATTTTATTTATTTATTCATTTGTTTATTTATTTTTAAGCTGATAGATTTCCTCCGAGTTTCAGACTCCTCCCTATGTCGTTTAAGAGATACACGCTCAGTTAGGAATCTTTCAACCCCCACTTTTCATCCCTTTCACCTCATAATATACACTACATCGAAAAACCATTAGACATGTGTCAGCTTATTTTTAATGATTAGTATATGTGCCAAGTATCACATCCCCAAATGAAACCACTCGTGAGATATTGTTATTCAATGGAAAGCACGTTTATCCCCTTAACACCTCTTTAGAACCTGAATATCCAAAACTCTTTCCTTAGTGGACGTTTTCGACATACAACGAACATATCCCCAAAATTTCATGTTTCTAACTTCAATAATTTTGGCTCGGCGATGAAGAGTGAGTGAGTCAGTCAGGACATTTTCTTTCATTTATTTTTGATAATTTCACCCCTCCCTATGAACCCCTTCAATTGGATTTACGAAACAAACGGTCAAACACCTATTTACTTATTTAAAGCTGTTTTCCCCCTGAGTTTGATGAGTGAGTAAGAAGTCAATCAGTTAGGACACTTTCTTTCCTGTTTTTTTCCCCCAGAATTTCACCCCTCTCCAAGGGCCCCTTAAATTGGATTCATGAAAAAACGTTCGAAACCTATTTACCTGTGTTTTAAGCTGTTTTTTCCCACCGAATTTCAAACTTCACGCCTATGTCGTTTCAGAGATACACGCTCCGTCAAGAATCCCTCAACCCCCAATTTTCACCCCATTCACCTCATAATATACACCACATCGATAAACCCTTAGACATATGTCTGATTATTTTTAATGATTAGTTTATATACCGAATATCACATCCCCAAACAAACAACTCATGCGATATCGTTATTCAATGAAATGCACGTTTACCCCCTTGACACGTCTCTAAAACCCGAATAAACAAAAATCATTCCTTAGTTAACGTTTTCGACATACAGCGAACATCTTCCCAAAATTTCTTGTTTCCAACTTTAATAGTTTTCGCTGGGCGTGATGAGTGAGTGAGTCAGACAGGACATTTTCTTTCATTTATTTTACCAGAATTTCACCCCTCCCCATGGGCCCATTAAATTGGATTGATTAAAAAACGCTTGAACACCTATTAACTTATTTCTTAAGCTGTCTTTTTACCCTGAGTCAGTCGGTTAGGACACTTTCTCTCCTTTTTTCCCCCAGAATTTCACCCCACCCCATTGGCCCCTTAAATTAATTTATGAAAAAACAGTCGAAAACCGATTTACTTACTTTTTAAGCTGATTTATTTTCGCTGAGTTTCAAATTTCTCGCCTATGTCGTTTAAGAGATAGGCCTACACGCTCCATTAGGAATCCTTCAACCCCCACTTTTCAGCCCTTTCACCTCATAATAATACACCACATCGAAAAACGCTTAAACACATGTCTGCGTATTTTTAATGATTAGTTTTTATATGCCGAGTATCACATCCACAAATGAAACCACTCGTGAGATATTGATATTCAATGAAATGCAGGTTTAACCCCCTTAAGACCCCTTTAGAACCCGAATATCCAAAAAACCTCCCTTAGTGTACGGTTTTGACATACAACGAACATATCCCCGAAATGTCATGTTTCCAACTTCAATATTTTTGGCTGGGCGATGATGAGTGAGTGAATGAGTCAGGACATTTCCTTTCAATTTTTTTTCTTCAGAATTTCACCCCTCCCGATGAACCCCTTCAATTTGATTGAAAAACAAACTGTCGAAAAGCTATTTACTTACTTTAAAGCAGTTTTTTCCTGTGAGTTTGATGAGTGAGTCAGTCAGTCAATCAGTTAGGACACTTTCTTTCCTGTCCCTCCCCCCGAATTTCACCCCTCCCCATGGGCTCCTTAAATTGGATTTATGGAAATGCGGTCAAACACATATTTACTTATTTTTATGCTGATTTTTTTTCCGCTGAGTTTCAAACTCCTCGCCTATGTCGTTTAAGAGATACACGCTCCGTTAGGGATCTTTCAATCCCCACTTTTCACCCCTTTAACCTCATAAACACATCGAAAAACCCTCAGACACGTGTCTTGTTACTTTTTAATGATAAGTTTATATGCCGTGTATCACATCCCCCAATGAAACCAATCGGGAGATATTCCTATTCAATTAAATGCAGGTCTACCCCCTTAACACCCCTTTAGAACCTGAATATCCAAAAATCCTCCCTTAGTAGACGGTTTTGACATACAATGAACATATCCCCAAACTGTCATGTTTCTAACTTCAATAATTTTGGCTAGGCGATGATGAGTGAGTGAGTAAGTGAGTGAGTCTGGACATTTTCTTTCAATTTTCTTTTTTCAGAATTTCACCCCTCCCCATGAACCCCTTAAATTTGATTTATGAAAAAAAAACTCTCGAACAGCTATTTACTTACTTTAAAGCAGTTTTTTCCCCCTGAGTTTGATGAGTGAGCCAGTCAGTCAATCAGTTAGGACACTTTCTTTCCTGTTCCCCCCCCCCCCAGAATTTCATCTCTCCCCATGGGCCCCTTAAATTGGATTTATGAAAAAACTGACAAACACATATTTACTTCTTTTTTATGTTGATTTTTTTCGCTGTGTTTCAAACTCCTCGCCTATGTCGTTTAAGAGACACACGCTCCGTTAAGAATCTTTTAATCCCCACTTTTCACCCCTTTCACCTCATAATATACACCACATCGAAAAACCCTCAGACACATGTCTTTTTATTTTTAATGATGAGTTTATATGCCGAGTATCACATCCCCCCATGAAACCAATCGGGAGATATTGCTATTCAATTAAATGCAGGTCTACCCCCTTAACACCCCTTTAGAACCTGAATAGCCAAAATTTCTCTCTTAGTGGGCATTTGCGGCCCTTGAGGAAGCTGCATACCAGATTTCATTCCAATCCGTTCGGTGGTTTCTGAGATTTCGTGATGAATAAATGAATGAGTGAGTGAGTGAGTGAGTGAGTGGTATTTGAAACAAGATGTTCAGTAAAGAACATATAGCCTACTTTCTCCTAAATGTATGAGTATAGTTATAACTCGTTGTTATTATCAAAGAGTATAATAGAACTATTCTTTGTTGAAGACCTTAGAAACGATTTACCTCTACCAAACGCCACAACCTAGATAAAAACTGCTACCATCATTGAAGAAAGAAAGAAAGAAAGAAAGAAAGAAAGAAAGATAAGAAGTATATCAAGAATGTTATGGATCTGGAGACATAATCGACCGGACTGGCTGCGTGGCTCAGCGGTAACGTTCTCACTTGCTGGGCCCTAGGTTGCAGGTTCGTATCCTGGCGCAGTCAGCTGGCATTTGAGGGTGCACAAATGCGAGGGAGCCGTGTCAGTACATTTACTGGCACGTTAAAGATCCCCTTCGGGCCAAAATTCCGGCACCCCGGTGTCTCTAAAAGCAGCAGTAGTTAAAAGGGATGTAAAACCAATAACATTATTATTATTATTATTATTAATATTATTATTATTATTATTATTATTATTACATATACGACCTGCCGTGGGCAACATCCAACTTTGAGTTGAGGCATGTCTTTACACGTCTGGTTGTGCATGGCTTTCACAACCCTAATTGAAAAAAAAGGAAGGAAGATTGTAGTTTTACGTGACCGTGAATCTTGTGATTATGAGCCACGGGACCTCCTTTTTACGTGGAATCCGAACCACAGGACATGGCATTTCACTTCAAAAATCTCACATGCATTGACCGGGAATCGAAAACCCTAATTGAATTAACAAATCTTTCCATGACCCTACAGAGACGAGTGTATACAAACTATATGGATATTTTCGATTGCTATTTGCCTGAAATAAAACTAGTAATTAATAACCTGAACTAACATCAACGGCTTGAATTCAGTTACTATGTGAAATCGTTTTGTTCTTTACTTCAAATAACATTTTCAAGTAACGCAAAATAGGCTGTTACAAACCCTTTAAAATGAAAAGTAAAAATTTATCGTAGTATCATCTTGTCATTCTTCAAATTCGATGCGCATAGAATGCCAATGGTATAGTAATCAATGGAGCCCCACGTAGACTAGTCGTGATATCTAGTGGTGAAATATCGAACAATATAATCCTAACAGAGCGAGTGCATTCTAGCGGCCAGAAGAAGAAACTTTTCAATAAAATCTGGAAGTTAATAAGTATGTCGGCGTGCAGTTACCTTTTTGGCAGCTAGATGTCTCGAGTAAATCTGCTGGCGAATTATGTTTTAATTAAATATATATTTTACACCATAATATGCACAATATAACGCTTAATTTTAAAATATCTGAGTCATTACAAAACAATAAACATATAACATTTCAAGCAAAAAATCTAGCTCTGATCGGGTTTGAACCATAGGCATTTGAGCGATAGGCAAACGCTCTACCACTGAGCTAATTGTGTCAACGAATATCGTTCTATATAAAATGACTTACATAGAACTTGTTAGCAAATAATGATTTATACTAAACGATTTCATCACTGGAGTATATTATTTATATATAAAGCATTTCATACAAAGTTTATTTATTTTGTATCAGTACGCTATATTGCATGCAATACTCAAATTAGTGAAATATAAGTCAGGGACAAGATATCCGCTGCCATCTTGTCTTATTACTGAATCAGCTCAGCTTTTTAAAATCACGTCTGCACTATAGTATTGCAAAATAAACTTTTAATTTCGAACGTGCCTCTTCCTTTAGAACAGTTAAAACGATTCTCGGCTCGATAATCGGAACTGGTGGGTCCCATGATATGGATTATAAAGTTTGCATAATTCGCACGGCCGCCATCCTGAAATGGTATGGCGGACGACCTTGTAGTTTGGTCACAGGACGCATCCTATACGAAGGTATGTTGTTACCAAATTTGGTAGAGATCGGATGATTTGGTTAGTCGTTATTTGATTTTAGGTTTTGAACGTTTGAGTGGCCGCCATTCAGTTTTGGTAAAGATGGCGGCGATATAAAACATGACACTGAGGTGTCCTTTGCTAGTGCTACCTTTGTACCAAATTTCGTTCAATTCGCATTCACCGTGTTCGAATTGATAGGGGGGGACAGACATTCAGAGTACACACACTCACACACACACACACATACACACACACACACACACACACAGAGACTCACACACACACATACACACACACACAGACTCACACACACACATACACACACACACACAGACAGACACACTTTTTTCGCCCTGTGTTGATCTCATAAGTCTACTTTCATTTTTTGCAAAAATCGAAAGTAGGCTAAAAACAAGATGTTCAGTAAAGAACATAATGCCTACTTTCTCCTAAATGCATGGGTATTGTTATAACTCTTTGTCCTTTTCAAGGAGTATGATCGAATGTTGGTTGTAGTAGCTTGTTGAAATACAACGTGCTATAGGGATATTAAACATGAATATGAGGTGCCCTTTGCTAGTGCTACCTCTGTACCAAATTTCGTTCAATTCGGTTTCACCGTGTTTGAATTGATAGGGGGAATCGATTTGCACACATACTTGGCCACCATCTGCAAACTATTGGGCTGATGTTCTTGCAGTTTGGTCTGAATATGTTTCCCACATAAAGATATGGTGTTGCAAAATTTGGTAGAGACTAGATTATTAGGTTGGTCGTAATTACATTTTAGCTTTTAACATTTGGGTGGCCACGATTACGTTTCCGTCAAGATAGCGGTGATATAAAACATGACACTGAGGTGCCCTTTGCTAGTGCTACCTCTGTACCAAATGTCGTTCCATTCGGCTTCACCGTGTTCGAATTGATAAGGGGAATCGATTTTCACACAAAGATGGCCGCCATCCGCAAAATATCAGGCTGATGACCTATTAGTTTGGTCAAAGGATGCTCCCTCCATAAAGGTATGTTGTTGCTAAATTTGCTAGAGATCGGATGATTAGGCGAATCGTAATTTGACTTAAGCTTTGAACATTTGTGTGGCCGCCATTACGTTTCCGTCAAGATGGCGGCGATATAAAACATGACACTGAGGTGCCCTTTGCTAGTGCTACCTCTGTACCAAATTTCGTTCATTCGGTTCCACCGTGTTCGAATTAATAGGGGGAATCAATTTTGACATAAAGATGGCCGCCATCCGCAAACTATTAGGCTAATGGCCTATTAGATTGGTCACAGGATGCTCCCTCCATAAAGGTATATTGTTGCAAAGTTTGGTAGAGATCGGATGGTTATGTTAGTCGTAATTTGATTTAAGCTTTAAACATTTGTGTGGCCGCCATTACGTTTCTGTCAATATGGCGGCGATATAAATCATGACACTGAGATGCCCTTTGCTAGTGCTATCTCTGTACCAAATTTCGTTCCATTCTGTTTCACCGTGTTTGAATTAATAGGGGGAATCGATTTTCACACAAAGATGGCCGCCATCCGCAAACTATTAGGCGAATGACCTATTAGATTGGTCAAAGGATGCTCCCTCCATAAAGGTATGTAGTTGCAAAATTTGGTAGAGATCAGATGATTAGGTTACGTAATTTGATTTAAGCTTTGAACATTCGTGTGGCCGCCATTACGTTTCAGTCAAGATGGCGGCGATATAAAACATGACACTGAGGTGCCCTTTGCTAGTGCTACCTCTGTACCAAATTTCGTTCCATTCTGTTCCACCGTGTTCGAATTAATAGGGGGAATCAATTTTGACATAAAGATGGCCGCCTGCCGCAAACTATTAGGCTAATAACCTATTAGATTGGTCAAAGCATGCTCCCTCCATAAGGGAATGTTGTTGCAATGTTTGGTAGAGATCGGATGGTTATGTTAGTCGTAATTTAACTTAAACTTTGAACATTTGTGTGGCCGCCATTACGTTTCTGTCAATATGGCGGTGATATGAAACATGACACTGGGATGCCCTTTGCTAGTGCTACCTCTGTACCAAATTGCGTTCCATTCAGTTTCACCGTGTTTGAATTAATAGGGGGAATTGATTTTCACACAAAGATGGCCGCCATCTGCAAACTATAAGGCTAATGACCTAGTCATTTGGTCAAAGGATGCTTCCTCTAAAAGGGTATGTTGTTGCAAAATTTGGTAGAGATCGGATGATTAGGTTAATCGTAATTTGATTTAAGCTTTGAACATTTATGTGGCCGCCATTACGTTTCCGTCAAGATGGCGGCGATATAAAACATGACACTGAGGTGCCTTTTGTTAGTACTACCTCTGTACCCAATTTCGTTCCATTCGGTTGCACCGTGTTTGAATTAATAGGGTGAATCGATTTTCACACAAAGATGGCCGCCATCCGCAAACTATTACGCTGATGACCTATTAGTTTGGTCAAAGGATGCTCCCCCTATAAAGGTATGTTGTTGCAAAATTTGGTAGAGATCGGATGATTAGGTTAGTCGTAATTTGATTTAAGCTTTGAACATTTGTGTGGCCGCCATTACGTTTCCGTCAAGATGGCGGCGATATAAAACATGACACTGAGGTGCCTTTTGTTAGTACTACCTCTGTACCAAATTTCGTTCCATTCGGTTGCACCGTGTTCGAATTAATAGGGGGAATCGATTTTCACACAAAGATGGCCGCCATCCGCAAACTAATACGCTTATGGCCTATTGGTTTGGTCAATGGATGCTCCCCCCATAAAGGTATGTTGTTGAAAAATTTGGTAGAGATCGGATGATTAGGTTAGTCGTAATTTGATTTAAGCTTTGAACATTTGTGTGGCCGCCATTACGTTTCCGTCAAGATGGCGGCGATATAAAATATGACACTGAGGTGTCCTTTGCTAGTGCTACCTTTGTACCAAATTTCGATCAATTCGCATTCACCGTGTTCGAATTGATAGGGGGGGGGGGGGGGACAGACATTCAGAGTACACACACTCACACACACACAGACACACACACAGACTCACACACACACATACACACACACAGACAGACACACTTTTTTCGCCCTGTGTTGATCTCATAAGTCTACTTTCATTTTTTGCAAAAATCGAAAGTAGGCTAATATATAGTAGAAAGAAGATAGTGTCAAGTCTTTGTTGTGCTAAACTCGGTTGACAATGCTGTGTGAGCAGCTGAGTAACTAACGGGATTTCAAGTAAAGATCCTCATTTTCTATACCGGTAGTGCTGAGCGCAATTGGCATCAAGTCGGCCGTGTCTCGACTTGAAATATGTTGCCATGGAAACTATCTGCCTTGCCATTCCTTCATGAGTATATTTTATGATTTGATTAGCCTGTTTTTGAGTGAAAAAGGGCCAAAATCAGAAGAATGAGAAAGACTATCGAAAATACATGTAGCCAGCGGTTCCTTCTGGGTCCTAAACTATGTGTATGCAAAATATGGTTGAGATTGGTGGAACCGTGTAGATTTGTATACGGAACCAACATATATACATACATACATACATACATACAGACTTTCACTTTTATATATTAGATGAAAAAAAAAGTAAAAATGAAAGTAGATTTATGAGAACTACATGGGTCAAATATACACGTCCATTTACTTAAAATATAATCTGGATCTAAGATTTGCTGAAGATGGTCTCACCGTAGACCGAAACATGTACAATTGAATAGATGTTTCATAATTTGTATTGCTAGGCGTAGTATTTTTAGCCTATTTTCAAGTTTGAAAAAATAGGCTTATGAGATCACCTTTTGTCCGTGTGTGTGTGTGTGCGTGTGTGTGTGTGTGTGTGTGTGTGTGTGTGATTCGTGTGTGTGTCCCCCCCTAATAAAATCTAAACGGTTGGAGCGATTTCAATGAAACTCGGTATGTTCATAGCACTATTCCCGGCGACCTCGACCGTGCCCTTCAAATTCTGTTACGTCTCACCAATGCAAAATGGCGGCTGTGCGAAATATTTCACTAGCATTCAATATCTCCGAAACTATTACCGATATCGCCCTGAAATTGGGTACGGTGATCAAGGGTACTACTAGAAGTTCACCTATGAGACTTTCAAAAACCTGGTGACTACAAAACCAACATGGCGGTCAAGCGAAGTTGAGATTTTAAATAGACTTTTCTCGCGATTTAACTATCCACACGTAATGAAACTTGGTACAGCAAATGTTTATAAACATTGTAATGCACTGGAGTCTAATTTAGTTCTATTGTTTACATAACTTCAAAATGGCGGCTGTGCGAATTATTTCACTGACATTCTATATCTCCGAAACTATTACAGATATCACCCTACAATTTAGTACGGTGATAAAGGGTACTGATACAAGTTTACCTATGTATATTTCATAAACTTGTAAAGTAGAAAACGAACATGGCGACCAAGCGAAGTTGAGACTTTTAAATAGACTTTTCTCACGATTTAACCATCCAAACGTAATGAAACTAGGTACAGAAAGTGTTTATACACATAGTAATGCACTGGAGTCTAATTAGTTCAATTGTTTACATAACCTCAAAATGGCGGCTGTGCGAAATATTTCACTGACATTCTATATCTCCGAAACTATTACAGATATTACCCTGCAATTTTGTACGGTGATAAAGGGTACTGGTACAAGTTTATCTATGTATATTTCATAAACTTGTAAAGTAAAAAACGAACATGGCGACCAAGCGAATTTGAAATATTTTAATAGATTTTTCTCGTGATTTAACTCTCTGAGCGCAGTGAAATGTGGTACAGTAAATGATTTTGCAGATTGTAATGCACTGCCATCTAATTTAAATCAATTGTTTACATAACCTCAATATGGCGGCTGTGCGAAATTTTAAAATTAAGTTTTTATTTCTTGTGTCGTAATCATGCGATCGAAGTGAATGTTTGAATAATGAACCTAGGCAATAATTGTCATTGAATGGTACACAATTCTATGGCCTATACATATAACAATCCTAAATGGCGAGCTTCCGAAATATTTAGACGGTTCTCAATATCTATGAATCTTTTACAGCAACCAAACTGAATTTGTTTATGTTCATAGAGACTATGAACATATGTTCACTTATAGGACTTTCATTAACCTGGTGAGCACAAATCCAACATGGCGGCAGCGCGAAGTATAAATATTTAAATGGACGATTCTCGCGAATTAACTATCCGAGTGCTGTGAAACGTTGCGCGTTAAATGCTTATACAAATGTTGATCCACTGGCATCTAATTTATTTCAATTGTTTGCATAATCACAAGATGGCTGCTGTGCGTAATTTTAAAATCTCGTTCTTAATTCTTGTGTTCTAATCATGCGATTGAAGTTTGAATACCACACGTACACAATAATCTTAATGTAATAGTACAAAAATAAAAATCCAACCTGGCGACAATCTGAAATATTTAGACGGTTCTCAATATCTACGAATCTGTTACAGCAATTAAACTGAAATTTTGTATGTTGATAGAGGCAATTAACATGAGCAGGATATATGAAAATAGGCTGTATAGTTCTTCACGGAACTACTTGTTAAGTGTTACACAAGTCATAATTCAAATAAAATGAATTTATATTCTTTCAGCGAAGATGTACTAGTCTATTCGGCGGCTGACTCCCATGAAGCGGATGACTTTTTCAGTAGTCTTCTCGTCATCGGCTAATTTGAGATTGAGCGTTCTTGGCTGCTTAAGGAGCCTTCGCACACCTGAAAAATCCACTCAGTTAAAATGGCCAGGATATCAGTGGTCAGAAATATACTAATAAAATTAATTTCATTTGCGCCCAAAAGGGCAGTTAAGGAGTGATACAGATTTCCTCATAACTTTTCAGTGACCTTGTCCTCTTTTCACAAACATCAAAATTATAAGTTTCATACTACTGACCACATAGTTCACATACACAATCTTCGTTGGGGTGATGCCATATTTTCTCTGCTCATAGCTTTCTATGGAAACCGTGGACAGCCAGTCGTGTTATTGCGTGGCGTAGATCGCAATTTGCCTTTGTCTAGCTTTTATCTAACATTGCAGAAGTGGCATGAAAATCTGGATCTATCACCAATCTTTTCCTAGCCCTATCATCTAAAACTTGTTTTTACACTTGCTATGATTGACAATGAAAGTTTCCATCTTTAGTCCCCTATGAAAAATGTCTTCCTAGCTAGCTCATATACCAGTCTATTGAGCGTGTATTTTGAAACTGAGAGAACTTTCTTCAAATATCTCCCTTTAACACGTTCTATGTCTACATATGCACTGGAACTGATTTAACTGCGAAATAGCTAGTAGACATAAAACGTATTAAAGGAATATACTTGAAGAAAGTTCTCTCAGTTTCAAAATACACGCTCAATAGACTGGTTTATGAGCTAGCTAGGAAGACATTTTTCATAGGGGACTAAAGATGGAAACTTTCATTGTCAATCATAGCAAGTGTAAAAACAAGTATTAAATGATAGGGCTAGGAAAAGATTGGTGATAGATCCAGATTTTCATGCCACTGCTGCAATGTTAGATAAAAGCGATCTACGCCACGCAGTATAACGTCAGGCTGTCCACGGTTTCCATAGAAAGCTATGCACAGAGAAATATGACATCACCCCAACGAAGATTGTGTACCGTATGTGAACGATGTATTCCGAAGTGTGAAAAATATTATTTTGAAGTTTGTGTAAAGAGGACAAGGTCACTGAAAAGTTATACGGAAATCTGTATCACTCCTTAACTGGCCATTTGGGTGCAATTAAAATTAGTTGTATTAGTTTATTTCTGACCACTGATATCCTGACCATTTTAATTGAGTGAGTGGATCTTGCAGGTCTGCGAAGGCACCTTAAGCTGCCGTATGTAATACCTGCTGATACTTTTGCTTCAAAGAGTCGCATGGCTGTTTATAAGGATAGTTTCACGATTGTCTGAATGTCGTTCATACTTCCAACAGCTGCTATTATCCTCTCTTCAAGATGTATTCTGAACGATTTTGCCGTTATCTGAATTGTTATTCCTAGATATCGGAAATGTTTCTTGTGTATTTAAGGTTCTTCGTTACAGATTAATGTATTAATAATATGTAATATTATTCCAGGTGAAGGTGACCGTGATGACTCACACCAGAGGATCTGCAAAGGAGCAAGAACTAGCGTTCTTCATGAAGAGAATCCCAGAAAACAACGAGACGCACACAGAATTGGTCAACTCCAGCCAGGCCTTTCCCAAGGAGACCGGCGTATTCTCCCGACTCTTCAATCTGTACCCCGAATGCCTACAGCCCTGGGGCCCGCAATGTTTCTTTGTGCGGCCTGATGTTGTCGTGTTGGAGGACCTCATACAGCAGAAGTTCCGTCTTGTGGGGCGCAGGAAGTACCTGGACTACCCGCACTGCGCGCTGCTGCTCCGAGCACTCGGTGTCTTCCATGCAGGCTCCATCGTGCTTGAGGAGAACAATGCTAATAATCGCAAATTAAACGAACTGTATCCAGATCTATTATTCGAGAACTTGTTTGTGGATGATGAGTCTTTCAAAACAAATATGTGGTTTCGGTCCGCTGTTGAAACCTTGACGTCCTGTGTTCAGCTGCTCAGGAGGCATGGGAAGAAAGTAGATGTTAACAAAGTTAATCTAGAATCATTCAAACAGTTTTTATATAAAATGTATGACTTAGTAAAACCCTCGAATAAGTACAGAAATGTACTTTCCCATGGTGATCTCTGGGTAAATAATATTCTCTACAAGTACGACGAAGACGATGCAACTCCAGTGGATGTCAGGATGGTGGACTTCCAGGTAGAGTCACTGAATAATAAACTTATATACTTATAAGAGCCTGGAAACGCCATAAAATTGAGAATAATTTACGTGAAATTAAGGCAGTGAGTTAGAGAGTGAGCTATAACAAGATTTTGTCAAAATTGAGTTTTTGGTACTGTTGTGTAGGGCATACATTCATCTTTCAGTGTGCATAATATCAAAGACGTCCGCAGGCTGGCTGCTTCCCTTGTTTTGTGAAGAATGTCCTTTCTGTAAATCACGTTTACGCTGCTATTGAGCAACCGCAAAACTCCAAAACTCTTAGTTCCATCCAACTCGAGAATAGTCCCCTCTCTCAGTCACTGCCTCAATTCAGAAAGAGCGTGGTTTGTTATTGTAGAATCGTGTTGTAGCTACCAGGATATTGTAGACTGTTGGGTGAATTTATAAAGGTATGTCAGGAGATAATGAGTAAACCATATTGTATGGGGTTGTTTGAATGAACACGCTTGGATGGTGCGACTATGAGGTGTAAATGGATGAAAAGAGATGTGGAGAGACCAAGAAACTCAGACATAGAAGGTAAGAGAAGTAGAGGTAGTTTTAGGAGGGGAAGGTTGAATACGATGTGTAATAATTTATAATTTGGAGGTAAAAGAGCACGAAGAACCGCTACCCAAACTGCAAGTAAGGGATCGTGGAGACGCCTCGTTAATTTGTCGAGATATACATTATAGCCTTAATTCTGAAAGGTATAACATTCCAAATTAAGGGGCTCGAATACCTTCAAAAGTTAACAATTTTTAACATTTCTTACCTCCGATTCTACCATAATGAAACTTTTACATGCAAACTACCTCATGTGTGCAGTACATGTGCAAATTCTAAAACTGTCATCAGCACAGGCAAACGCTTAAAATAATTCAAATGGCGACTGTTAAATAGTCGGGTTTCACCGTTTTCCTAAAATGGTAACAGCTGAAGGTAACAGCTATAACACCGACTTCTTTCAGAACTTTGTTGTTAAATTTAGTATTTTTAATAATTTTATTAACTAACATAACAGACATTTGCATATATCTTCTGTGGAAATACTTCTTTTAAAATCAACCATCCGATGTTTTGGTCCGTTTGGCAAGTGTCTAAAACCATCACGGTTCCTCTGTACTTGACTGGCTGCGTAGTTCAGCGGTGACGTTCTCACCTGCTGAGCCCAAGATTGCAGGAACAAATCCTAACGCAGCCAGCTGGCATTTGAGGGTGCGCTAATGTGAGGGAGACGTGGCAGTAGATTTATTGGTACGTTAAAGACCCCCTTCGGGACAAAATTCAGGCACCCCGGCGTCTCTAAAAGCC
Organism: Meconema thalassinum; assembly: GCA_946902985.2. NCBI lineage: Eukaryota > Metazoa > Arthropoda > Insecta > Orthoptera > Tettigoniidae > Meconema > Meconema thalassinum. The sequence continues at coordinate 160,231,572 of OX336393.1, read as the reverse complement.
GCAGATGTTAAAAGGGACGTAAACGTTATTATTATTATTATCATTATTATTATTATTATTATTGTTATTATTATGAAGCATGCCTCCATCGAATGGGAATTTCACCGAGTTCACGGTGTCGTTATTGTGATGATCAATGGGACGATGTTCAGCACACATTCTTTGCATGCTTGAGGTGGAGAAATCTTCGAAGGCTTCTGGAGACAAAAGTTGGTGTCATTACACCAGACAATGTGGTGGATAAAATGCTCAGCAGCAGAGAAAGTTGGGCACAGATTTCTGTCTACATCTCTGAGCTGCTGAAAACAAAAAAAGAAGAGGAACCGAGAAGATTGGTTGCTGAAGACAGTGAAGATGATGATGAGTAATTTCATTATCATCACGTTAAATGAAATTGACTGAGACCTCTGGTCGTAACAGTGGCTCCACCCTGAAGTAAGGCTGAACAGGCAGTTCCGGGGTGGCCTTAAGTCAAGTATAGGGTTTGTGGGTTTTTAGTAGGTAAGAATCCTGCACAGTTGTAAGTCCAGAAGCTTGCAATCTGTCTTTTGAAGATTTCCCCACGGTTTCCCTCGAAAGAAAAAAAATATCCTATGAAGTAGTGGTAAGGGTAAGGGTAAGGGCAGCTGTTTACATTCTTTAGATCAACATCCATCAACATTTATAGCCTTTAGTATCTTATACAAATTATTGTATAGCAGAGTTATTTTTGTTGGGGAGGTAGCAAATTAAACTCCATAGTAATCAGAATCAATGTTATATATTCTGTGTGCTTTGAATGGCGTCTTAAACTACAAGGATTGAATGTTTGATGTTGCAAGGAAAACATGTAGATATAGGGTAGGCTTCTGAAAACTACACTTGGGTCACGATTCAAGAGAGATTAAGAGGTGGGTTCCAAAACACACTGCATTAGGTTAATTTTTGTATATTTCGAGATAATGGTGGACTTATAGTTTCCGTATTTGTGTTTCCCTACTAGATTACTGTTGGTTGTTAAAAACTAGCTGAAGTACCCGTGCTTCGCTACGTCTCATAAATAAATTAAAATGTGAAGGTGACAGTTATTTATTTATTTATTTATTTATCGTATGGCTTTTAGTGCCGGGAGTGTCCGAGGACATGTTCGGCTCGCCTGAGTCTGTAGCTGCTTCCAGCGGACACCCTAAAGGGTGAGCTACAAGTTCCGTTCAATTTCAAGTAGTTCCAACTTTCGCCACCAGATATCAATGATACCTAGTGGTGAACGTAGGAACTTTGATAGAGCGTTCTGACGAAATCTAACCTAACAAATTTTGCTTTACACAAGTTTAGTCTGTGAAAGGATCTTTTACATGCCATAAATCTATGACAAGGCAGTTAAAACAGGGGATAGGTGAGGAGCTGCGTGGAGGGAGAGTAAGGATGGAACATTTAGTCCAGCAACACCGCCCGGCGTTGACCGTGTTTCATTGCACACATTTAGGTTTTACTCGCTACCCGTTGAAGATACACGAAAAGTGATCAGGACATTTCGGATAGAAAATTAAATTTTAAACCTCGTGTATGCCATTGAAAGTTTGCTATTTCTTAGCGTTCTCTTTTTATTTAAACTGGAAGTATGAAAGTTCGAAACCAAAGGATGTAGTTACGTCACTAAAATGGTCGCCATGTTTAAATACTGCAATCGAAATCAAAAGTAGCCTATATGTTAACCAGGTAAATCAGCTACTTCCATGTAAGAGTTCATGTAAATCAGACCAATGGTTCTTGCGTAATTGAGTAATACACAGACAGACAGACAGACAGACAGACAGATTCACACTATCTCATTTTTATATATTAGTATAGATTACCGTAAATACTACAGGGGCTGAGTGATTCAGTTGGTAGAGACGCTGTGTTTCAAACCAAAATAAAGTGGGTTCAATTCCAACCCGGGAAGTGAATTTTAGCAACACAACTACACTTTCAGAAACGAAAATGGAACTAGGGCTCATTCAATCTACAACAAAATGAGTTCTAGGGTAATTTCTCGGAGCAATGATTACCGGACATACAGCTTACAACTCAATTCCATTTTGTACCAATGCCACGAAAAGTGGAAACTTTCGTTATTCAATGGTTTTCCATGGCCTGAAAAGGAGATTGGAATAATTACCGTAAATATACTGTACGTGTATCTAATATCATATTTTCAAAAGGACTTTGTCTATGCCCTTTAATCCAACCTATGCGTACTGCGAACAATGTTTTGTACAGGATATAACAGATACAATACAATTCAATATTTTGGGCGGACTCCATCAACTGGAGTTTCGGAACAGCAAATCCCTGACATGCCAGCAACCTCTCTGCTTTAGCTGTGCAGCGGGACGATCGTGTATGAAGGCTTAATCCTCGAGTGGCTGAATCTGCAACTATCGGCTGTCGAGTATACGGTCTTCCTGCACACCTAAAGCAGATAAGTTGCCGTCATATCAGGGAGACTGCATAATATAGTCTATGTTTCACTGCTGTTCTCTACCAGTCGCTTCCTTGAGACCAACTTGCCCCCAACGTTAAGTGTAAGAGGTTAAGCGTAACAGAGGGCCATGAGCCTAATTTCACCACTACTAAATAAATAAATAAATAAATAAATAAATAAATAAATAAATAAATAAATAAATAAACGTAGATATATGCAACCCCGCATAACCAAAATGGTAGGTTTGTTTTCCTACGTTCCTCTCTGTAGAGGAAAATATCCTTAGCCTACGTGAATTTTTGTGTTGAACTGTAGACTTAGGGCTCGTGGTGGTGCAGTTATTAAGCAGCCTGCCTCTCACCAAGGTGAATCGGTCAATGCATGTGAAATTTTCGAAGTGAAATATCATGTCCCGTAGTTCAGATCCCACGTAAAAATGGAGATTCCGTGGCTCACGAACAAGAGATTAACAGTCACGTAAAACTACAAGCTTCTTTTCGAAGTAGGCTTTTGGAACGTTACTGGCAGAGGACAGCATTCACATATAGTGGATTTTGCAGGTGCAAGGACGGTATCAGCTTTTCTGAAGCTCCTATAACTGTAGGCAGCCCAACCTACTGGGCTGTACAGTATGTGTGTGTTATACCCTGTACATGTAGTTCTAGGTGCTTGTGATTCAAAATACGATACAGAAAAACGTCAAAATATTCATAAATACTAGCAATAGTGCCCGGCTTAGCCCGGTGGATTTTTTAATGGATGATAATGAATACTACTACAGAACTGGCATATTATACTTAAATTAACAGAAAACAATATTTTAAAAATGTAACTTTTTGTGGTGGTGGTGGGGGTAATATGTAGTACAGTATAATGGACGTAACATTCAGGTCATTTTCCCGTAATGATAATGACAATAATGAATAGGGAAACGGCTATTTACTAACTACAGTACTGACACATGTAATTTACAAACGAATTGAAAAACATGATTAGAAAGAGGACTATGTGACATAAAAGACACTGCCTAGGGCCCATATCTCATTGGCTGTGAGAAATAATGTAGGGACCAATATTGTCGTCTTTTGTCACGTAGTGCCATAGGAAAATAATCAGAGCACTTTGGAAAACGTCGGCTGTCCCGATCTCCTGAAGTAGCAATAGCGTCATTTATCGCCACATACCGCTCATGGATAAGGATATGAATAAATGAAAGTAAATTTGAAAGCGCCAACGCCTATTGCAGCTGATTACCTCTATTTACTGCACCAACACTATCGCACTTATACAGAGGCATAATATTTTCATGATGATAACTTTTTTACGGGGCCTAAGAAATCTTCTTGCAATAATTACTCCCAGTGACTCCAATTTATAAGCAGCGCAAGTTGTAACTATTTTCGCAATTCTGGTAGGGGCGACGTGATGCAGCTCGCATTGCCAGCCAACATTTGACTTATTAAAATATTCTTACAGTTACACTATACGGACATGAATGGTTCTAGGACCTTAAAACGTATTTTCAAGTTCATTTTGTCTGTTGTTCTAAATGTAGGGAATGGAGAGAGTTGTTCAAAATATCAAGTGGATAGTGTTAACCGCAGGGTTTCGAAGGGTAATTATATTAAGTGTGGTTAAGATCGGTGAAACGATGTAGACTTGTGCCAAAGGGACTAAATGCAGGGAATGGAGTGACCTGTCCGAAATTTCATGTAGGCAGTGTTACTCGCAGTTTTCCGAAGGGTAAGAATACTAATTTTGGTTCAGATCGGTGAAACGGTGTAGATTTGTGCCAAAGGGCCTAAATGCTCGGAATGGAGTGTTCTGTCCGAAATTTCATGTAAACAGTGTTACTCGCAGGGTTCCAAAGGGTAAGTATACAAATGTTGGTTCAGATCGGTGAAACGGTGTAGATTTGTATAAATAACAGACAAACCAATATTGAGCTTTATACCGTATTTACACATGCTAGTGCAATAATCACAATAACGCAGGTTATCACATAAATTCTACACACACACACATGCACACGGGGCAACATGACCACGATGTCCAAGCCCCGGAAATGAAATATTAACTGTGCATACGATAGCATAGAGAATACTACTGTCCAATACAATCCTTGATTGCCAATCGGTCAGTTTTCCCATGTGTCCTTGAGCAAATTTTACCGGACTATCATGATACAGAGAAAATCGTTATTGCCTAGTGACAACCTGTCCATCAATGGTGCGGCGTTGACTATCATGATACAGTGTTAGTCGTTGTCGCCTAGCGACAATATGTCCGTCAAGTTATTAGATCGCTGAAACGGTGTAGACTTGTGCAAAAGGGCCTAAATGTGGGGAATGGAGTGGTCTGTCCGAATTTAACATAGCCTAAACTATTCCTCTTGAATAAGGCTATCATACAAAAAGAATTTTTCGAATCCGACTGGTAGTTACAGAGATTAGTGCGTTTAAACACACAAACACACAAACTCTTCAGCTATATTATATTAGTATAGATTTACCAATCTCATTTTATAATGATTCCCAATTTACCAAAATTGCATTTAGTCATGACTTACAGTAGAGTGGTTTGATAAAATAGCGAGAGATAATCATTTTCCAAAATATGGAATATTAGCTTTTTCATTCAAGTAATATGTACTGTAGTTCCAGTAACCTTAGCGGTTTCTGCCGTGTCTGTTGTGGAGTTTTGTTCAGGTGTACCAACTTGGTTTAAATATTTTCCAGTTAACAACAACCACATGCATTATGAATCAATAAAATAAGATAACAATAATTCGATAACAATAATTAGCCAATAGCAGTGTGGGTTTTCTGAAAGGTTAGGGGAATTGACGTAGGCTATTTTAGTTTGGAATGAACCACCTCAAACATCAAAGAATGCAGGTCACAACTCTTGTTTCAGGTGGTTCGCTACGCTCCTCCGGCCGTGGACATCACATCATTCCTTCACCTGAACACCACTCGTGAGTTCCGAGCCGCCAACAACCAAAAGTTGTTGTCCCTGTACCACGCGAGCTTGGGTGAAGAACTGGCGCGTCACGGGTATCGCGTGGAGGAGCTGCTTCCTTGGGCAGAGCTCCAGGAGAGTTTTGAAGTGATCAGCGCCTTAGGCTGCATCATCGCGCCCTGTTACCACCACTTCAACTCCTTTAACGAGCAGCTTCTGAAGGAGCATCTGGCACCGGACGGCTTCAGTGAGTTCTTCTTCGGCAACAGGCACGAGCTGGTGGGAAAGTGCTGTGAGTCCGACAACTACTATAGAGATCGGTTGATGCCAGAACTTGAAGAGTTGGTGGAGTGTGTACTTGCCAAACAGTCCGTGACCAGTCGAGACACTTGCAATGGGTGTTGCAGCAAAAGTGATCTGAAGAACCCTGCAGAGGTACAACAGGAGGTTTGATTAGTGATATGTAAATACTTACTGTAATAAAGATGTGTTTATTTTACTGCTGCGAAGTTTAATTCTTTAACATTCCACTTAAGGAGGCTTCTCAGAGAAACCAAATTAAATTATTACTAAAATAACCCCTGGCGCTACAGCCTGTGAGGGCCTAGGCCTACCAAGCGACCGCTGCCCAGCCATTTGGCCTGCAAATATTGGGGTGACGCGAGGTCCCATCAGCCGTTATTCTTGGTTTTCGTGACTGAGGCGCTGCCACACCGTCAGACAGCTACTAAATTGTCCTCACGAGGTTGAGTGCACCCCGTTCCAGCCCTCACGTCAGTTTCTAAAATCCCTGATGGAGCCAGGAATCGAACCCGGAACCCCCGGGTGTGCTACCCCAAAACCACAGGGCCAGCTAAATTATTACTATTGAGTGATTTTCTGGGGCAATGACCCCAAATAGCCTAGATTTAATTTGCAACGCCACCTACATATACAAATACTGATCCCTAGTTAATGGTAGCGGTAATTGTTGTTTCAAAGGCTGGAACGAGGTCATATTGTGTCCATAATAACATTTACAGTAATTGAAAATTATGAAATATAAAATGAATAATCAACGTATTATTTGGTTACAAATGTTATAATCTGTTATTTGTAGCTCTTCAGTCGGTCAACACAAATCTGCCCAATGACTGGACGGGGTACAAAGTACATAATATGTAAATATCACTTCTGGATAAAAAAGCAGCCGAAATAAATCAGAAACCTCTATGGACATCAAATTGGCAGGTGAAAAACTAAAGGAAGTAGGAGACTTCTGTTGCTTTGGAAGAAAAATAACCAGTGATGGACGAAGCAAAGAGGATATAAAAAGTAGATTAGCTCAGGCAAGGAAAGCATTTATACAGAAAAGGAATCTGTTGACATCGAATATAGATTTAGGTGTTAGGAAGTCTTTTTTTGAAGGCCTTTGTCTGGAGCGTGGCGCTCTATGGAAGTGAAACTTGGACTATTGGTGCAGCAGAAAAGAATTGTCGTACACGTGGTCTTCAAAATATGACATCTTAAAATATGACTTTTCCACTTTAAGGTACAATGAATAAGCGTAGCACAATTTCACAGAAGCTAGCTTTAATGTGGCACTAAACTCACTGCTTCTACACGGCGCAGATGGTTTAAAAATTGGCCATGCACTGTTATCTGCTTCACTGATACAGATTTCACTTGCCCACAAATCACGTGGCATCGGCGTTGCGTTTCACTGAAAGGAATCGCACTTGCGATTAAAGCAATATTCGTAGTTACGAGTGTAGAAATGATCCACTAGGTTACTAATTATTTCACTGGGAGTGATGTATTTATCGCCACTCGACGATGTCGAAGTATTACGTTCAAGCACGTGGCTGAAAATGTGGCGTTCCACGGTTATGCTCACTTTTCCCAAAAATACATAGAATTCGTAGCACAAGCTTTCTCCGGCTGTAATATTTAACAATATCATGCACTGTTCGAATTGAAGTAAAGTGCGATGCACTAGGATTGTTTCCCTCGCCTACAGGCGGACTGATACCTCGTCTTATAGACGGACTTAATACAACGAGCATCCAACTTGGATGATAATCCAAACACATGTGGTAAGCTCTCAGCTATGCGCTGCATTAGCTTGTAACTACACTGGTCGTGCAGCGTCTGTCTGGTTCCGGTTCGCGCATCTGCGAGGCTACTGCCTTACCAAAAGCAGAAATCACATTCTAAAGAATGATTCGATGATACAGAATTACTGTGTGATAATATCTGAGCTTCGTAGAAAATAGAAGTGTCATAATTTGGCTTCAGATTATTTAATAGTGGTTTTCTCCGTAGTCAAAAGACAACCATTTATAACTCCAAAGAAAGTTACCATGTAGCGACAGCATGGTCGGTCAGTGGTTGCGTTCAAAAGTGATGCATCAAAAATGCGTTGCGGTGAAAAATATCACATGAACCAGTGGTTAGCGGGTTCAATACCAAAACTTCTGTAGCAATAATGACTAATACCGGTACGGTAGTGCAATGTAGGCTAAACAGTGAAATCAACCATTTGAACAAAATGCCTTAATTATGTACATACAGTAACAACCATTTTCTTTATACTACAGGGGACGATTTGACTTGATAATTATGCCAACTATCAATAAAAATAGAGCTTTGCAAACTTAAAATTAACACCATCGCATACTTGTATCATGTCTTGATGGCAAATAAAAATTCGTGTTATTGCAACAAATAAGGTACAAAGATAATTGTAGCCTATAGGCCTACTTTTTTTTCCGTGTGGCCTCCTGAGAGGCCGAGTGCAGGTCTTCCTAATTGACACCCATGGGCGACCTGCGCGTCGGGATGAGAGATGGAATGGATGAAGATGAATGAAACTGGGCAAGGATGTGGAAGGAAGCGGCCGTGGCCTGTCAGAAGGTACCGTCCCAGCATTTGCCTGGTATTGAAAATGGGAAACCACGGAAAACCATTTCAAGGACGGCCGACGGTGGGGCTCGAACCCACGCGTCTACCGAGTCAGCAGAGAGCTTGGCCCCATGGCCTAACGCAGCGCTTTAGCCAACGTAGCCACTACTGTCGGCTTATAGGCCTACTCACTTGTCTTTTAATTCACTGTAATGTTACCCTTTAACTCAATTGTATAATTTGAGACAAATAACACCCGCAAATTCAATTTGTTTTGTGAAATTAGTTGTCTTAGGTATGCTTGTCATTCAAATGGGTGTTGGCATGACTGTGTCATTAGCAAAACGGCTACCGATTGCGAATGGGCATTGAAATGGCCAGAGAGCATCAGCTGAAGCAGGCCTGTAGTTGCTTACATTATTTAGAATCTCATAACAACATATGCTGCATAAAGAACGTTCTGGTTACATGACCGCGTTGTCGCAGCCCCTAAGCTGAGGTACCATAAAGAACGCACACTTAGTAAGCTTTTAAATGTTAAAAAGCATTGTGTGTTATAATTTGTCTCAGAGTAATCCATTCTTCGAGTAGTTTAATTATATCATGTGTAACTTACAGAATCCTGTTCTACTTATTCTATGGCTACATGCGACATTAGCGCCCAGTGGAGCAGACAGAAATTAAAGATATCATGACGTAATTTGGGAACCGATCGCTTTATACCAGTTTCACCTGCCTGGTGAAGTGTATCTTGTTTGTTGTTCTTTGCCGCTCTAGGAATCCCGAGGGATGACGAAACATTCCGACGGTGCACGGAAAATGCACAGGAGTTTGTGCTCGCGATATCTAAAAACGTTTCCGCTAGCAATTTTAAGCAAAGGCTGCTAAAGCTCAAAGTATCCTTGTTTAAGAGACGTATCACACTCGCTTCATTACTGGTTTACAACATGCAAGACATCTAAACTCTCTCCTTGGTCAATATAAGTGACATGTCTTCGGCCCTTATATTAGATTGCTTTGCATTGTAAGAATGCGCACGTGGATCATGATGGATATATTTCGTTGATTTCTTGCCTGCTTTATGCAAGAAATACTGGAATTCCAGTCAACTCCTACATAACCCACTTACGAAAAGTAAAACATTAATAATACTGTGCCCGTCCCGGAAATATGTGCGATGATCCGGCCAAAAATTACACCACACAATTTCCGAGAAAGAACAGGGGAGTGAAATAAAAAAGTAGCAGGAAAAAACCGAATGTGCCTGAATTCTAGTTTGATAATATAAAAAGAAAAACGGCTCGGGTGGCACGAGACAGAGTATCTCCGGGTCGTTACGGGATGGGAAAGAGGGCGCCATCAAACTAGAGTTCGCAAGGACACATTCCTGGAGAGGCCAGAGTTAAAAGAAGGAAAATATAAAATAGAAATGACACAGATAAAAGAAATTTAAGAAGGTAAAGGTAAATGATCCTTATTTATTCATGCATTCAGCTTGCATTAAAATTCCACACCCTGCCTGTGATCTCGCCGGGTAGAGAATCCCTAAGATATGGTGTAATGTCTTTCTGAATCTTGCCAAATCGGATCAATAAAAAAAGTGTTCCCTGGTGTCGTGTTGGCGGCAGGCGTCTGCTTGCGAAGATCGTCGCGACGCCTCCTGGATCAATGTTCCATCGCCCCATCACGTCTTCTGCGTGTTTTAATGCGCCATGGTGTAATCAGAAATATTCGACACTGTATGTCTCTCCTTCCTCACGAAGACATTTACTTCATTAATATGTTGCCCCATTATTTTAGAGTAACACGCCGCCACAGTTCCAATTCGATCTAGAATGTTCAGAAGTGAGATTGTGTTTAGTGTAATTTTCAAAGACTGTTCCAGAAGTCCGGCGTGAAGCAATGTTCAATGAACTATGTGAACTATTACAGAGTTCCAATGATGCCTAAAGCCATGTTCACTTGCCATCACGGCTTTGATTAAATGTGCAATGTTCTGTTGCAAAGATGTCCCAACTGATTTCCATTGAATAGTGTGTAAGCCTGTAGCACAGGATGAGAAATATCCAGCCCTCAGACTGTGTGTCACTGCTGCTTTATGTTGGTAATGTTTATATACGTGGCTCCAACTTCTTCAGTATGTCAGTGCGAGTCCCAATACTTACGAATATGAACCATCACTTTCACACTGCCGTTTGCTTGCGATTTGCAAGTGACAAACTTACATCTAATAGCTCCCCTTACGACCGTAAGAATACAACACACACAGCGATACCGGTCCCCACTAAACATGTTCTGGACACGAACAGAATCAAACATAAGAATGAGCAAACTCATCTGGCGATCACCTGTCAAGCGGCCTCGCTATCCTCCCCTCCATAAGGGGGTGGGTGTAGCTCGCACATACCTCTCCTTACTCACGGCCGTGACATCATCACACAAGTGCACTGACCTCCACCGGTCATTCGGGCAAGATCAAACCACCGTGACGTAATATTTGCGGCTCCCGGCCATTCACGCAGCACCGTAGCTTAGTGGTCATACTCCAAATCGGTTACATCTCTCTCCTTCCTCATGAAAATAAAGTTGTCAAGCCAAGGAAGAGGAGCTTGATGAGTTTATTTTAAACATTATTTTTTTAAGATCCAAAAATTCACATGATCACGTACACGATTTCCCAAATAATCATCTTTTCAACAGCTTCCTGTCTATTCTTGAGCGGCATGATATTTCTTGATGTTGGCTGCATTGAACTTTCCCACGATGAATTACTCTTGACTATGTTGTCTTCTCGAGATGATTACTGAATTGTTTCCTTTCCTTCTGTATCAAAAACTCCCTGGTAACTCATTCCAACTTGTACGACGATTCGTATCTTCCCTCGGTGTTACGTTTTTCTCTCTGGACGTTGATTCCCCAGAGTTTCGAATTTGTTCTTCTGTAGGTGCGCTGGGACGACGTTCCTCTTTCAGTTGTCGCACGTATTCTTGACTTTCCCTTTCGTTCAACTCATCACGACTACGCTCGTACTCATTTGATCGCTGGTTGTACTGGTTATTCTCACGATTATACCGTTATCGATTGTAATTGCTATATCTGCTTCTTCCCTGGTATCTCTAACTCCTATTATTATAATAAGGATGTCCACCCCTCCTCCGGTCATTGAAAAACTGCCTATCATACTGTCTTTGGTTATCCTGGTTCCTCGAAAAGTTACCGGTTTTATTCCCAAAACTTCTTGGCTCCAGCGATGGATTTCGTTCTGTTTGCACCGCATGATCTATCACTACTGCGTTAATTTCCCGAGTATCACTTTGATCATTATCCTGATGTCTCTGAATCATTTGCGCACTGGTATAATCCAATCTTCTCAAAACATCGTCGCAGTGTTCTAGCGTTTCGGCGCCTGATGCTATCAAAGTACGCTGTACCTCTATATGAAGTTGACGTGCTATTGCCCGTATCAGTTCTTCTTCGGGTAATGGAGGGGTAAGGAACTGCAATTTCGCGAGTTTTGACGTGAAATAATTGGCGTAATGTGTTGGGTTCGATGTAGAGTACCTGTTAGAGTACATTTCGGCTCTTATGTTGAGTTGGTCTTCCGAACTCCAAGATCTTTGTAATAGGGCAACTGCAAATTCCTCCAGGTTCCTGAAATTTCCCCGAAACGCGCGAAACCAAGTAAACGCGGGACCTTCTTGTGCACGCTCAATTACTCTGAGTTCGCGGTCTCTGGATATCCGGTTTTCAGCGATATATTCTCGGATATCACGAATAAATTCAACTGGTGTCAACCCGGTATTTCCTGCAAACTTCCTAGGCTTATCATCGACATTTCTGATGATCGTGACGTGTCCCCTTTGACGTTCGCTATCCGTGGGTGTTCCCAAGATCTGATTCGAATTTTCCTGGACATTTCGATTTATTGTGACATATTCCCTTTGATGCTCACCAGTTGTAGGCGTTTCTAATGTCCGAACTGAATTTTCTTGATTGTACCTTACTTGCATTCTTCCACTATCTCCCGGAGTCCCTTCAATACGTAAAGTACTTAATTCTGACTCCGAAAACGCTATACGGTTCTGTTGTCGTTCTTGTTGAATCCTAAATTTTGTTTCCATATCCTCTATCGATGCTACCGTATTGGTTCTGGCACTAGCTTCTATGTCCGAATTTAATTTTTCAAACCTTTCCTCATATTGAACCCGCACTGTTTCAACCTTAATTTCAACACCTTTGCACGAAACATCCATGCTTTCTTTAAGTTTGGTCTCCATCGTTCCTATGTTTTCCAAGGGCTCGTTTTTTATCGTACCCATGTTTTCCACGAGTTCGCCTTTAATCGTTCCCATGTTTCCATCTATACTCTCTCTGGCTGTGTCTAATCGTTTAACCACTGCGTCTTCCATATTATGCTTAAATAATTTCAAGGTTTTCTCAACTCTATCATCCACTTGATTCATCCTATCGTCCACACCTGAGTCCAATGTATCAATGTTACCTTGTATCCCATCTTCCAAGGATTTTAAGTCTGATTTGACAGAATCTAAAACCACGGTTTTCATCCCCTCTAATTTCGATTCAAGTCCCGCTATACTATCGTTCATATTCGACTCAAGATTACTCAAACTACTTTCGAAAGAATTTTTGTTTGCCAACATTTTATTTTCTAAGGAAGTCATATTCTGTTTCATATTGCTTTCTACAGTAGCTACATTCGTTCCTATGGCTGCTATCCTTTCCTTAAAATTTAATTCTAAATCATTCATATTCGCCTCAACTTTGGATACCTTTGACTCAACAGCAGCGATATCTGATTTAATATCTTTTTGCATTTTATTCATATCTGCTCTCAAACTGTCTACATTTTTTATTTTTTGTCTCCATGGAACTGATGCTTTCCCTTAATTTACTTCCTAAGTTACTTACATTTAACTGCAATTTACTCTCTGAACTTGCCATACTTGATTTCAAGTTGGTTTCGAAATCAGTTATGTTTGACTGCAATTTAGTTTCCAAGTTATTTATATTCGACTGCAAATTAGCTTCTAAACTAGCGGTATCCGACCGTAACTTCCTTTCTAAATCAGTTATGTTTAACTGCATTTTATCCTCTGAAATGGCCATACTCGCCTTCAAGTTGGTTTCTTATTCACTCATGTTAGACTGAAATTTCTTTTCTAAACTACTTATGTTTGACTGCAATTTACCCTCTGAAGTAGCCATACTAGACTTTAAATTAGCTTCTAAAATAGTAGTGTCTGTTCGTAAATTATTTTCTAATTGAGTCATTTTTGAATGTATTGTTTAAAAATTATCCTCCAATTTGGAAAACATATTCCTCATTTCTTCCATCGTTCTAATCCTGCAAAGATGATACATATAACACAAACAAAGACATGATAGAGACACTTCACCTTGACCCCAGCCAGATTGCAGAGCACATGACCACATTATCTTCCATTCGAATAAATACGATTCAAAACATTAAAGCATGACATCCAACGTTAACTATAAGTCCAATTCAAGAGATCAAAATAACAATATCTGTGACCTTCTTAAGAAAACGAATTGCATCAACTGCTAGTAAGTTAAATGGAGTACCAACAAATTAAATCGAACCCCACGTGAATGGGTCGCCACCTGTCCTCCTGTGCCCGTCCCGGAATTATGTGCGATGACCAGGCCAAAAATTACACCACACAATTTCCGAGAAAGAACAGGGGAAAGAAATAAAAAAGTAGCAGGAAAAAACGCATGTGCCTGAATTCTAGTTTGATAATATATGAAGAAAAATGGTTTGGGTGGCACGAGACAGAGTATCGTCGGGTCGTTACGGAATGGGAAAGAGGGCGCCATCAAACTAGAGTTCGCAAGGACACATTCCTGGAGAGGCCAGAGTTAAAAGAAGGAAAATAGAAATGACACAGATAAAAGAAATTTAAGAAGGTAAAGGAAAATGATCCTTATTTATTCATGGATTCAGCTTGCATTAAAATTCCACACCCTGCCTGTGATCTCGACGGCTAGAGAATCCCTAAGATATGGTGTAATGTCTTTCTGAATCTTGCCAAATCGGATCAATAAAAAAAATTACATCACAGGACTGAAACGAAAGCCAACTAAAAGTTTCTTCTGTCGCTGCTGGGATTTTTGGGCGCACACGACACGAAAAATTATTAACACTCATCCCTGAGCGACCTAACTTCAATTATATGAAATAAAAAAATACATCATCAAATAATCAAGCTAATGCGCCCTGTGATGTGAAACTGCTTGCTAATGAATTTATATCGGCATTGTACTACCGTAATTGCACACAAAACAGTCCATCCAATTATCCAAACTTATTTACAATTATAACTGACAATAATATAATATGAACTCATCTAACTCAGTTCCAAAAATCAAAAATGGTTCAAATTAGTCCACTGATTATCAGGATCAGATCAAAAATAAATCTTTTAATCAAATCGAAATCCTTAATTCAATATCTCATGCTCAATTCAAAATCTTTTAGTGAATCCTAAACTAATCTTGTTCAAAATTCGATAATCTTTTGTCAATTCAATAATCATCCCTAATGCCCGCAATTATTATAATAATCCTTACATGGTCTCGTGGTCTCGAATCCACAACTAGATTAAAAATAATCCAGAATCAAACTCCATCAAATGATGATTGAAGTATCAGTGCAACCATACTCGATGATTTCGTTAAATTGCTCAGGCAATTGCAGATCAAAATAATTAGTAAAGAGGACAGATAAAGAAAGATTAATTTTTGCCTCACAAAAGCAATAAGCCTTTGTCAAAATGAGCCATAAATTATCTAGGAGAGACCAAACAATTAGATCAAAATATTTAAACATCATGATAGGATTATAATAATTCATGATAAAACATGTCATATCATTTGCCAATAAATCGTTGCACTAAGGCAATAGCGCTCTAAATAACTCGAGCAACATGTCACAAAAGATCATGGCCCATCAAACTATCATTCAAAACCAGAAAGCAGATCATCATCTGAGCATTTCTGTACATAACTTCAATAATTCCTATCACAAATATAATATCCAAGTGGCAAATCTAATATTTAATATTGGCTATCTTCACACTCAAAATGTGGCAACCAGAATGCATAAATCGAACAGTCGGATCTGAACAGATATGCACCAAAAATACTAATAATTCAATCGAAATGTGAACGGCTCAAGGCAAAACTCGCAAAGTCCTCAAATGAGACCCCCAAAGATCGTCCTAGAAAAGGTCTGGAGTTCCAAAAAAAAAAAAAAAAAGAAAGAAAGAAAACATCGCACAGACGGCAAAGTCATCCTAAGGCTTCAACATCAAATCCCCAAAGAAAATGTGGACCAAAATGAACACCTGTGCTTCTGATGCACACTATCTTAAAATCCTTGGATAAAACCATATATCGAAAAATAATGCATCATGAAAGAAACGCAGAAGAAAAAAACATTGAAATAATTGCCATCGCAATTATGCAAAAGAAAATAATAATAATAATAATCGTAAAAAACAATCATTATCATCATTAATCCCAACAAAATTCATTAGACTCCGATATGTACAATCAGATAATGCTCTTGCCATACCGTGGAATTATACAAATTCTAAATATGATCATGTGGTCTGGAGTGCAACTCATTATGGGAAGATTCAATTCATGTGGGCTGGCGACACATTTTTACCTCCTGGCATCTTCGTTAGGCAGAGACAAACCTCTTCTGCAAATTTAATAGAGTGTAAAGATCCCTGATAAGTGTTCCATGGTGTCGTGTTGGCGGCAGGCGTCTGCTTGCGAAGATCGTCGCGACGCCTCCTGGATCAAAGTTCCATCCCCCCATCACGTCTTCTGCGTGTTTTAATGTGCCATGGTGTAATTAGAAATATTCGACACTGTACGTACCTCCTTCCTCACGAAGACATTTACTTCATTATTATGTTGCCCCATTATTTTAGAGTAACACGCCGCCACAGTTCCAATTCGATCTAGAATGTTCAGAAGTGAGATTGTGTTCAGTGTAATTGGCAAAGACTGTTCCAGAAGTCCGGCGTGAAGCAATGTTCAATGAACTATGTGAACTATTACAGAGTTCCAATGATGCCTAAAGCCAAGTTCACTTGCCATCACGGCTTTGATTAAATGTGCAATGTTCTGTCGCAAAGATGTCCCAACTGATTTCCATTGAATCGTGTGTAAGCTTGTAGCACAGGATGAGAAATATCCAGCCCTCAGACTGTGTGTCACTGCTGCTTTATGTTGGTAAAGTTTATATGATTTTTCAACTTACGTGGCTCCAAATTCTTCAGTATGTCAGTGCGAATCCCAATACTTACGAATATGAACCATCACTTTCACACTGCCGTTTGCTTGCGATTTGCAAGTGACAAACTTACATCAAATAGCTCGCCCTTACGACCGTAAGAATACAACACACACAGCGATACCGGTCCGCACTAAACATGTTCTGGACACGAACAGAATCAAACATAAGAATGAGCAAACTCATCTGGCGATCACCTGTCAAGCGGCCTCGCTATCCTCCCCTCCATAACGGGGTCGGGGTAGCTCGCACATACCTCTCCTTACTCCCGGCCGTGACATCATCACACAAGTGCAATGACCTCCACCGGTCATTCGGGCAAGTTCAAACCACCGTGACGTAATATTTGCGGCCCCCGGCCGTTCACGCAGCACCGTAGCTTAGTGGTCATACTCCAAATCGGGTACAATACTCCTAGATAAAACAACATTTCAGTGGTTAAAAAAACTGCCGAGAGTTGGGATCGAATCTGGGCTCCTTCGATCCACAGTCAGTCAGCTTAACCACATAGCTATTCACGCAAGCTTGCTAAGTAACCGGGGCAACCATTCACTATCTTCATAACCCGCTGTCTGGAGAAAATAGTCCATTTCATTAACAAAAAAGTCAATGTAGTGCATTCGTATACGTTCATACTGTTATTATATTGTATTGTCAGAACTTGGTTAATATATGTTTTCAATTACATGGGAGCTTTATACATGGGCCCGTAGTTGTTAAATAAATTACATTTTATTGGACTTCTCACCGCCATTTCTGTCATGAGCCAAGGTGGATTGTGCGCAAGCGTGAGGGTCAAGAATTCTGCAATTGTCTATATTAATTTAAAAATATACTGTAACATATTTGTTTATATTAAAGACACTCTGCATTCAACAGGCCAAGAGCTTTCGCTAGAGTGCTCTACGAAGTAAATAGGTTCTGTCGTTCTCTCAATCTCGTGGTAACAAAATCACCCTAGTGTTTTAAATATATAAAGATTGTTTAAGTGGTATGAACATACTTTCTTAATTATTTGTATGATCTTACGAGTAGTGACCATTCTTGTGCCAGTTATCACCGAGTTGTAATTAAGGTTGACTCCACTTTAGGCTATGGGTAATTCATATCAGAAGGGGGGAGAACCAGCTTAAGAGAGGAATAAAATGTCAATATGCATTCGATTGTTGAACATGCTACAAATATTGTTCACAAATGATACTCATATCACAGTATTGGCGTGCTTGTCGCAACAAAAAGCAACTTTCATAATGTCAAAATTCTGATCTGAAGAGTCTCTTAGAAGATATTTAAAATTTGCCAAATTTTTTACCATGCATCATTTTTTCTCTGATATAAACCGAGTTTATAAGAAATTTCCTACTTTTCTTTTTTTAAGGTGTGCATTACATCTGCACCTACAAATTGTACCACTATCACTAACTTAAACTGTAAATTACCTACTTTTATTGCAGTTTAATTCAGTGTCGCTGAAAATCGTTCTTATTTTTAGAATAAATACAGTATATAAAAACAAATATAACTCTTAATGACATAAACGAGGTACATTTTGTAGGTGCAGGTGTAATACACACCTTAAAAAAAGATAAGTAGGAAATTTCTTAAAAAGTTGGGTTATATCAGGGAAACGATGATGCATGGTAAGAAATTTGGCAAATTTTGAAAATTTTCTAAATAACTCTTAAGATAAGAATTTTGACATTATAAAAGTTGCTTTTGGTTGCCACAAGCACGCCATTACTCTGATATGAGTATCATTTGTCAACAATATTTTAACATGTTCAACAATTGAATGAATTTTGACATTTTATTCCTCTCTTAAGCTGGATCTCCCCCCCCCCCCCCAAGGGTCACTAAGAGACCTTATATGTAGTAGAAGATAAAATACGAATGCATAAGATTTTCAAAATGTTCTGATAGCCTTATTAAACAAAATAAAACATTTTTAGCCTATTTTCAATTTTGAAAAAATATGCTTATGAGATCACCTTTTGTCCGTGAGTGTGTGTGCGTGTGTGTGTGTGTGTGTGTGTGTGTGAGGTGTGTGTGTGTGTGTGTCCCTAATAAAATCTAAACGGCTGGAGCGATTTCAATGAAACTCGGTAAGTTCATAGCACTATTCCCGGCGACCTCGACCGTGCCCTTCAAATTTTGTTACGTCTCACCAATCCAACATGGCGGCTGTGCGAAATATTTCTCTAGCATTCAATCTCTCGAAACTATTACCGATATCGCCCTGAAATTGTGTACGGTGATAAAGGGCACTACTAGAAGTTCACCTATGGGACTTTCAAAAACCTGGTGACTACAAAACCAACATGGCGGTCAAGCGAATTTGAGACTTTTAAATAGACTTTTCTCGCGATTTAACAATCCAAATGTAATGAAACTTGGTGCAGCAAATGTTTATACACATTGTAATGCACTGGAGTCTAATTTAGTTCAATTTTTTACATAACCTCAAAATGGCGGCTGTGCAAAATATTTCACTGACATTCTATATCTCCGAAACTATTACAGATATCACCCTGAAATTTTGTACGGTGATAAAGGGTACTGATACAAGTTTATCTATGTAACGTTCATAAACCTGTAAAGTACAAAACGAACATGGCGACCAAGCGAATTTGAAATATTTTGATAGACTTTTCTCGTGATTTAACTCTCTGAGCGCAGTGAAATGTGGTACAGCAAATGATTTTGCAGATTGTAATGCACTGCCATCTAATTTAATTCAATTGTTTACATAACCTCAAGATGGCGGCTGTGCGAAATTTTAAAATTAAGTTTTTATTTCTTGTGTCGTAATCATGCGATCGAAGTGAAAGTTTGAATAATGAACCTAGGCAGTAATTGTCCTTGAATGGTACATAACTCTATGGCCTATACATATAACAATCTTAAATAGCGAGCTTCCGAAATAATTAGACGGTTCTCAATATCTATGAATCTTTTACAGCAACCAAACTTTTTTTTAAATGTTCATAGAGACTATGAACATATGTTCACCAATAGGACTTCAGTAACCTGGTGAGCACAAATCCAACATGGCGGCGACACGAAGTATAAATATTTAAATGGACGTTTCTCGCGAATTAACTATCCGAGTGCCGTGAAACGTTGCACGTTAAATGCTTATACAAATGTTGATCCACTGGCATCTAATTTATTTCAATTGTTTGCATAATCACAAGATGGCTGCTGTGCGTAATTTTAAAATCTCGTTTATACTTCTTGTGTTCTAATCATGCGATTGAAGTTTGAATACCACACGAACACAATAATATTAATGTAATAGTACAAAAATAAAAATCCAACCTGGCGACAATCTGAAATATTTAGACGGTTCTCAATATCTACGAATCTGTTACAGCAATTAAACTGAAATTTTGTATGTTGATAGTGGCAATTAATATGAGTAAGGATATATGAAAATAGGCTGTATAGTTCTTCACGGAACTACTTGTTGAATTGTTGCTGACATGAATGAAAACGGAAGACGTTGTCTAGAAAATAAAACATCCTACAAGGGTTCAGCAGACGTGAGGTTACATACAAGAGTCAGTAATCTTGCAAGGAAAACGATATAAAGTTCCTCCCTTGTTATCGTAATTTACGAGAAATGTGCAAACGTTGTTCTCAACACAGAACGAACCAACTTTCCAGCACCCTATATGAAGCATAATCTTATAAGGTGAAGCTAGTCTTCAAAGAAATGAAGTGATGGTGGTTGGGTCCTCAGTTTAGGGGCTGCGACAACGCGGTCATGTAGCCCCGTGTACTTTGGCTGTGTGTAGAATCTGTCTTATTACCGGTGTTGATTGTGATGGCTGTATTAGAAAGGAAATGAAATACCTACCAAGCGTGTGATGGGTATCCGTCACAAGGAATGAGTGTCCTGAAAATGTTGAAGTCCGAATATGCAGTCACGATCAGATGAATATCAATAGTTGCTCTAGAAATATTACAGTGGCGCCTGTGATAGGCATCTATGCTAACCACTACGTCTCGAAGTGTACAGCTATGTACAGATGAACTGTAGAGAGAATTAAAATGTCTGATGAATGTGAGAGTCCGCATCTATGCTAACCACTACGTCTCGAAGCGTACAGCTATGTACAGATGAACTGTAGAGAGAATTAAAATGTCTGATGAATGTGAGAGTCCGCATCTATGCTAACCACTGCGTCTCGAAGCGTACAGCTATGTACAGATGAACTGTAGAGAGAATTAAAATGTTTGATGAATGTGAGAGTCCTTCGGATTCAAGGGAGACCTCAACATTTGGAGAATGTGGAGTGATGTTCACGATCGTGAATATCCACAACAGGCTGCTAACTCAAGCACATGCTAGCTTCACATAATGTACCAACACCAATGACAATTAGGATGATTCCTTCATTAGCTCAATGACCAGAGCAACACGTACAGTAACGAAGGTTGCGGTTTCAATTCCCACATGGGTCATACAGTATATTCTAATTCTCTACCTTGCCTCTAAATGGCTTGTACATTCTGCACAAGACACGGCCTAATAATAATAATAATAATAATAATAATAATAATAATAATAATAATAATAAAGATACGAGCCTGACGGCAGTCACATATGATGTGTAACATCAGACATGTTAATGAAATGGAGATGAAATATATATGAAGTGAAATTTTTGGCTGTAGTCATCCAGTTTTTAATTTCTTTCACGATAATTTCGCATATATTCTGCTCTGGATTTACCCATCTCTGCAAATCACAAAATCATGAAAAACAAGTAGTTCCGTGAAGAACTATACAGCCTATTTTCATATATCCTACTCATGTTAATTGTCACTATCAACATACAAAATGTCAGTTTGATTGTTGTGATAGATTCGTAGATATTGAGAACCGTCTAAATACACACATCAAAAAAAGTTTTGCATCACCTCGGTTCCAAGAGTTCCGGAACCTTTAAATACAAAGGGAATAGAGATCAACACAAACAACATTTCAGCTCGTTTTATTGCTCATGAGACCCACACATTGCATGTTGTACCATCATACAGCTAGACTTTCAGCATTTGTGGTCCAGATTGCAGTACACTAATACCCAGTAGCACGTCCTCTTGCATTGATGCATGCCTGTATTCGTCGTGGCATACTATCCACAAGTTCATCAAGACACTGTTGGTCCAAATTGTCCCACTCCTCAACGACAATTCGGCGTAAATCTCTCAGAGTGGTTGGTGGGTCAAGACGTCCATAAACAGCCCTTTTCAACATATCCCAGGCATGTTCGATAGGGTTCATGTCTGGCGAACATGCTGGCCACTGTAGTCGAGCGATGTCGTTATCTTGAAGGAACGCATTCACAAGATGTGCACGATGAGGTCGAGAATTGTCGTCCATGAAGACAAATGCCTCTCCAATATTCTGCCGATATGGGTGCACTATGGGTCGGAGGATGTCATTCAGGTATCGTAAAGCCGTTTCGGAGCCTTCCATGACCACCAGTGGCGTACGTCGGCCCCACATAATGCCACCCCAAAACATCAGGGAACCACCACCTTGCTGCACTCGCTGGACAGTGTGTCTAAGACGTTCAGCCTGACCAGGGTGCCTCCAAACACGTCTCCGACGATTGTCTGGTTGAAGGCATATGCGACACTCATCGGTGAAGAGAACGTGATGCCAATTCTGTGGGGTCCATTCAGCATGTTGTTGGGCCCATCTGTACCGCGCTGCATGGTGTCGGGGTTGCAAAGCTGGACCTCGCCATGGACGTCGGGAGTGAAGTTGCGCATCATGCAGCCTATTGCGCACAGTTTGAGTTGAAACACGACGTCCTGTGGCTGAACGAAACGCATTATTCAACATGGTGGCATTGCTGTCAGGGTTCCTCCGAGCGGCAATCCGTAAGTAGCGGTCATCCACTACAGTAGTAGCCCTTGGGCGGCCTGAGCGAGGCCTGTCATCGACAGTTCCTGTATCTCTGTACCTCCTCCATGTCCGAACAACATCGCTTTGGTTCACTCTGAGACGCCTGGAAACTTCCCTTGTTGAGAGCCCTTCTTGACACAAAGTAACAATGCGGACGCGATCGAACTGCGGTATTGACCTTCTAGGCATGGTAGAACTACAGACAACATGAGCAGCGTACCTTCGTCCTGGTGGAATGACTGGAACTGATCGGCTGTCGTACCCCCTCCGTCTAATAGGCCCTGCTCATGCATGGTTGTTTACATCTTTGAGCAGTTTTAGTGACATCTATGAACAGTCAAAGGGACTGTATCGTTGATACAATATACACAGTCAACGTCTATATGCCGGAGATCTGGGAACCGAGGTGATGCAAAACTTTTTTTGATGTGTGTATTTCAGAAGGTCGCCAGGTTGGATTTTTATTTATGTACTATTACATGAAGATTAATGTGTACGTGTGGTATTCAGACTTCAATCGCATGATTAGGACACAAGAAGTAAAAACGAGATTTTAAAATTTCGCCGCACTGCTGCCATCTTGTGGTTATGAAAACAATTGAAATAAATACGATGCCAGTGGATTAATATTTGTATAAGCATCTAACGTGCAAAGTTTCACTGCACTCGGATGGTTAAATCGCGAGAAACGTCCATTTAAATATTTATACTTCGCGTCGCCGCCATGTTGGATTTGTGCTCACCAGGTTACTGAAAGTCCTATAGGTGAACTTATGTTCATAGCCTCTATGAACATAAAAAAGTCAGTTTAATTGCTGTAAAAGTTTCGTAGATATTGAGAACCGTCTAAATATGTCGGATGCTCATCATTTTGGATTGTTATATGTATAGGCCATAGAGTTCTGTACCATTAAAGGAAAATTATAGTGTAGGTTCATTATTCAAACATTCACTTCGATCGTATGATTACGACACAAGAAATTAAAACCTAATTTTAAAAATTGCACAGCCGCCATCTTGAGGTTATGTAAACAATTGGACTAAATTAGATGCCGGTGCATTGCTATATGTATAATCATTTACTGTACCACATTTCACTGCGCTCAGATGGTTAAATCACGAGGAAAGTCTATTAAAATGTTTTAACTTCGCTTGGCCGCCATGTTCGTTTTGTACTTTACAGGTTTTTGAAAGTTACATAAATAAACCTATAGCAGTGCCCTTTATTACCGTACAAAATTTCGGGGTGATATAATAAATAGTTTCGGAGATATTGAATGCCAGTGAAATATTTCGCACAGCCGCCATTTTGAGGTTATGTAAACAATTGAACTAAATTGGACGCCAGTACATTAGAATGTATATAAACATTTGCTGTACCTTGTTTCATTACATTAGGATGGTTAAATCGCGACAAAAGTCTATTTAAAAGTCTCAACTTCTCTTGGGCGCCATGTTGGTTTTGTAGTTACTAGGTTTTTGAATGTCTCATAGGTGAACTTCTAGTAGTTTCCTTTATCACCGTTAACATTTCAGGGTGTTATCGGTAATAGTTTCGGAGATACTGAATGCAGGTGAAATATTTCGCACAGCCGCCATTTTGGATTGGTGAGGAACAATAAAATTTGAAGGGCACGATCGGGGTCGGCCAGAAATGTGCTATGATCTTAGAAAGTTTCATTGAAATCGCTCCATCCATTTAGAATTTATTAGACACACACACACACACACACACACACATACTGACACACACACATACACACACGCACACACAGACACACGGACAAAAGGTGATCTCATAAGCCTATTTTTTTTTCATAAAATGAAAATAGGCTAAAAAGGGGCGTCCTACAACACCTCATACAAGTTCCTAACATTATTGGTTCGCAAAATATTAGAAAGCCGATGACCTATTAGTTTCCAGTCCTTTGGTTAAATTAAGAGGGGGATATAAAAATGGGGGGGGGGCGTCACCCCGACTCCTAGGACAACTCATACAAGTCCCTAGCATTATTGGTTAGCGAGATATTAAAAAGCCGATGACCTATTAGTTTTGTGTCTGCCGGGAGCGCAAATCTCTTGTGAACAATGAACTCTGTTGATCTTTGAAATAACTACTTGTAAAACTCCTGTGCCAAATCCTGACCGGTGCGCATGTGAGAGGTACGTCCTGATACGAATGATTTATTGTAGGAATATCTTTAATACCCGGAGGCCCCGGGTTTGATCCCCGGCTCCGTCAGGGATTTTAAAACTGACGTGAGGGTTGGAACGGGGTGCACTCAGCCTCGTGAGGACAATTGAGTAGCTGTCTGACAGTGAGACAGCGCCCCGATCACGAATACCAAGATTAACGGCCGAGGGGACCCGACGCGCTGATCACGCGTCACCCCAATATCTGCAGGCCAAATGGCTGGGCAGCGGTCGCTTGGTCGGCCTTAGCCCGTCATGGGCTGGATAGTGCCAGGGGTTGACTTTTTTTTTTAATATCTTTAATGGGGCCTCCAAACCTTGAAGTAAACTGTATGCGATATACATTACACATTGTTTCCTCTTACACATTTCCGTCCCATTTTCGTCCCTTTTCCCACAAAAAATATCAAGCAACCGAGTGGAAATATGTTACACATCAATAATAAATCTCCATATAGGCAGAAAGTAAATTCATATAAGTTTCCACCCAAGTTCCCGACGGGACGGAATTTGAAACTCAAAGCTGCATGAACACAAGAAAGAAGACAGACACATAGCGTAAGGATGAGGAAGAAGACCAATGCTAACTAATGGTTCGACGTGCTCCTTAGAGGACCAATCGCATTATATACGTACAACTAGCAGAAGTACCCATTCTTCGAACGGTCTTCGGTATTAATAACCAGACGTAATCAAATGAGCTACTTTTGCAATGGAACCTGTTTGTCGATAAAGAAAAATGATTAGTTAAAATATGCTCTGAAACTAAATTTACCTAACGTGTACTTCCTGACGTGAAAATAAAATTGTAAACCTCGTAGACGAAACGCAATACACGTCAAATAAAACAGACCTTCACTGTTGTGTCAAGTCCCCATCCAGAGGAAGACCCCTTTAATAAATTATAAAGGCTTGTGGTGCATGAAAATTCATGTTTTTAGCCTCCAATGGCCCAAATTGGTAAAAGAAAAAAAAAAGAACTATTTCAATTCAGGAATTTTTGAAAATAATGTTTCTGTTTGGAGATATAATAGACCTTCTGTACGACATAACGCACATTTAAGTCGTGTGAAAAAAATCTAGGGTACCCCTTGACCCCCTTAAGCGTATTGATGTATTTTACAGTTTTAGTTGATTCCGTAATAACCTTTTAGCCATTTGCAAAAATTCACAGAAATTTAATAAATGGAGTGGCTTTACTTCTTGCAAAAATAGATGGAAAGTTGGATGTCACCTTTTGAGATACTGTTGTCATGGTTACTGGCTTGCATTCCTTCATCAGTTTATTAAATGAAATTAGTTTTCTGGGAATATCTCAGAAACTGTTGGTTTTAGAGCCTTAAAATGTAGCCTAGTTTTCGGGGACACTTTACGGCTATTTAGGGACACCGAGTTTTGTTTCTGACACCAAGGGGCTGAAAATAAGCTTTGTCTCGTCGTTATAGGCCGTGGTATAATAATAATAATTATAATAATAATAATGGTAGTAATAATATAACAATATAGGGATAGGGATATAATAGACCTTCCGTACTGTGCCCGTTTAGACCGGAGTCCGCACGACCACATATGCATTTTACCAATAATCAGTCAGCACGAGAATCAAAATATCCCGGAGCGCCAGATGGGTTAAAGCAAATCGCAAAAACGACATCAAATTTATAAAAATGCTTTGCTGATTTTTGGCTCAATGCAACAATAAGGATAGAAGGAGATTTAATTGGGTGAAACACATCTGGTAAAATTATCTCAGTTTATTTAAAGTTAAAATCTGACTGCAAGAATAATGCTCAAAGCAGCATCATCCACGTGTGGCGATCCACACTCTTATTTACACACAATATACAGAAATCTTCCAAACACATTTGACAATCTTTTGGAAAACACAAGTCCGATTGTTAGTCCTGTGGACTGTGTTCCAAAATTATTAACATTTTAACTCCAGTGCAAAATGAATTGTCCATACTGGAAATAACGTAGATCACTGTTTGACTATTTACATGGTATTAACACTCGTAGAATAAATGTTTATAGAATTTCTTAGACTTTCATTTGTTTTCCAGTTTTCCAAAATATATCGTTGAAACTATTATTATCATCGTAGCAACACAAATTATTAACACATATTAACAACATCTGAAAAGTATTTGACCATTGAGCATAGCATCGAAGAACTGTGCGAAGCACAACAACAATTAATTGTTCTTCTGACATTAAATATTCGAGAAGTGACTCGATTATGAACTTCAAGTTCCAAACAAAATATATGATTTCTGAATCATTAACTTGATCAATAAATGGTTGAA
The DNA here is from genome assembly GCA_946902985.2 of Meconema thalassinum. Classification (NCBI taxonomy): domain Eukaryota; kingdom Metazoa; phylum Arthropoda; class Insecta; order Orthoptera; family Tettigoniidae; genus Meconema; species Meconema thalassinum. Next base: position 160,204,513 of record OX336393.1, on the reverse strand, counting down.
CCATTCAACTATTAGATTTTCCACTTGGGAACAATATTATAAAAATATTTATATTTATGGCCATCTCTAGCAATTTTCACAACTTGCAATTCTTCGACAGAATGCGGAAATTAGAATTGTAGTTTTATAATGAATTCATTTGGTTCATGGCACTAGGATTGAAAATATCCTTCAAATTATTCGTGGTTAAAGAATTATTTTCAATTGGCAGTGGCCCATTCTACTATTTGTGTAAGAACACAATATTATAACAACAACAACAACGGCAAAGGTCTTCCTCTGAAGAAGAATAAACTACTATCATGACAAATCCGGGTTCTAGCAAAATCAAATTCTAAATGGAATTCGTAAACAAGGTTGAAATAAGAACTGATGGTTTCAAAGAAATAACCTTCGGGTTATTCATACGACGAAATGTGTGGCTCCACTACTCCAACTATAAACCTGAGCCATCGAACCTGCTATTTGATTGATGCTCGAAAAAACCTTCATTCCTGCGACTTAACATGCGCACCTGGGAATGGCATTACAACTATTCCACACACCACACACATAAATTATCTTCCCAAAATTTATACAATAAATCAAGCCTCTGCTTGTTATCAACACTGGAAGATTAATAAACTGACAAGTTTATTCTATTTTACCATTCAGTTCAACCCGTGATTTTACCATACTTATGAAAAGCTTCATTTCACTTTCGAGTGTATTTACGTCATGATTTTATATAAATACAAAAATATCCTATTTGATACAAATATCAATTGCTTCCCGTTTCATGCCTCTCCGTGTTATATGAAACATATACTTTGCTCATTGCAAATATCAACTGTTCAACCAGAACTGAAATGTTGGTTGAATGCGGGCTTGCGCTAACCACTCTCCTTCGAAAAATCTCCTGTTCCATACTAGAAATGTTTCAACTACTTCATAGGCTCTTTCTCTCAATACATATGATTATTATAAAATATAATATCCAAGAATTATTTAGAAAAATTATGAAAATTATTATTATTATTATTAGTGGATTATTATTATTATTATTATTTCAAATATGTTTAATTATCATCTCATTATGTGAGAATCCACATGTTCGAACCTTCGAATATGGAAAAAATATCCATTCCTCAACAAAAATAAATTTAACTTTTACAGTTACATCGGCTGATTACCGTGATTTCCCAAAAATATGAAAAATTCAAATAAATGCTCAAAATGCTCGGTCATCGATCCTAAACTGTTCTGAGTGCTGAAAATGCTCAGAATAAATCTAACTAGTCTTGCGTAAATCATTACAAGCTTTAAATATGACGAAAAAAATGTGTTGGTCATCTGCAGAAAAATAGTTTGTTCCAATTAGCTAAGCATAAAATAATTCAAATGTGGCTTACATTTCTTGATGTTCTTGAAGTGTCGTAAACCTGGTCTATACCAGATTTATCCGTAGATATGCCCTATCGGACAAGCACGTATAATCCTTGTATCGGCCGCCATTGTAGACCCACAAATCGTCTAGTCAGACATAGTGGTAGTATTCTTTGACGTTTTAAATGACTGTGGTTCCATTTTAATATGGGCTTCTAACAAAGCCATAACAGTTTGTTTGAAAAGGGTCAGATCTAAGCGATCTCTTCTTAAATGTGTCAGTTGTAACTTAACTCACTGTAATCTCATCAGTACAAGAAAAACGTTGACAGTCTAAGCAGTTAACGGCTGTTCTGAAGATCGTTCCCTGGGCATGGTTTGTATATCACCATCTGCCATGCGCTAGACAACTTGCAGTTTCCCTTGCGTAGACTAATGAACGCCACCGTTATAGACTATTCTTCAATGTACTGACGGATCGAAGTGGTTAAATAGTTACAAAATATGAAAACTGACTTCAAATGGATCTAAACATCCAAGTATTAATTTACTATTGGACTGTGACAAATACTATTTTCTAGACCAAGTCTAGCATATGTCCTTTAAGAAATATAAATATTTCCACCAATGTCTGTAGAAAAACAATCACCTCAGTGATTCTCCTCACCAGAAACTTACTAAGTTCCAACTCGTTTGCGCAGCACTCCTCGTGACTATCACGATTTGAAAAGTACTTCTTCGTAGACGTGGCAACCATGTGCCTTGGCTCAGCGTAGACGCAACTTGTTCGCCAAGTGCTTGTGATGAATTGAGCTAACTAAGCCTGCTCCAGCTTGCTTTTATACAAAAACGGTCAGGGTCACGCGTCATCGCCTGATATCTAAAAATCCTCATATCTCTTGAATCCCTGGTCCGATTTACTTGATACTAATTGCATTCTCTTTCATTTGGCCGTGCCAGTAATCTGATCCCAGTCTCAAGTCTCTGCTCCATAGTTAACTATTTAATCAATAAATAGTCTCCACCTCTGCGGTTACTCGCTACGTCATTTACCATCCAACTATCGGTAATTTCCTTCGAAAGGCTTCGAGAAGCAATGTAGCGCGATATTCAAATATCCGAACTTTCAAACGCTGCTACAGCCTTTCCCTTGATATCTAGGTGTCTGAAACTTGGAATACCCATTCCTAGAGTTGGGCACATCCACCCCACACCTAGCAAAAAATAAAAATTGAAAAATTTTTATTTTTCCTATCTACACATTAAATTATCTGGTTCTTGAATAATAGATCTTCAAATTCGAAGCATTATAAGTTCCCACGATGTTACCAGTTCGTGTATTAGCTACTTCATAGCTTCCATTATTGTTTACTTCCACAATATTCAAACTCTTTAATTTTACCATTCCCCCGGGATTGTTGTGTTCCCGATGGACCTGGATCATTGGGCCTCTGCTCCACAAATTGTAAGGTATCTTGGTGTCTTGCTTCCAAATTTTTCCTCGTTTCCTTGTTAAATTCTTCGTTGGACTGACGAGTATCTACATTCCCTCTGTTATTATAGTTATTACCATAGGATCTTCTTTCCTGGTACCTTCCTTGAGTATCTCGTGGTCTTCTCCATCGAGTGTTGTATCGATTACCACCATCCGGTCTTGCATATGGTTTGTAACTGTATCTGTTACGGTATTGGTTCCATCCTCTCGTATTGGAATCTTCCCTCGGCGATTTCTCTTCTCGCTCCTCTCGAATCTCTCGAGGTGTCTGAGAATAACTGTCAGCCATAACAGCATACACAGCGTTATTACTCTTTACTCCCTTCTGATGAAAGAATTGAGCGTTTGTATGATCCAGCTTTTGCAATACTTCATCAAACTGTTCCATATTGTAGATGTCAGCAGCGATCAAAGTCCTCTGGACGTCTGCTGGAAATTGTCGTATCAAAGCAGTAATCAACTCGTTATCTGGCATTGGCGGATCTAAATGTTGGAGTTTAGACAGCTGTCCAGAAAAGTATGTAGAGTATCGAGTAGGTTGTGACGTCGAGAATCTCTTCGAATACAACTCTGCTCTAACTTGCTGTTGGGTTTCAGGGGACCAAAACTTCTTCAATAACCCACGAGAAAACTCCTCAAAAGTATTTAGAGTGGATCTAAATGCTCTAAACCACAAAAGTGCGGGACCTTCCAAGAACTTCCCTATTACCCTGATCTGTCTTTCTTTAGGGATCTTAGAATCTTTCAGGTAATCACCTGCTTCTCTCAGAAATTCCACGGGTGTTACAGAATCTCGCCCTGAAAATTTAGAAGGCTTGTCTTCTATATTCTTAAATACAGTTATGGGGTTGGATTGAAATACTGTCCTGACCTCATCCTGTCTATCAGTCTCTCTAGCTCCTCCTAGATTTATCTGTATCTGTTCCTTTCCCCTTACATTCGGCATTTTCAAAAAATGATCAGACTGTTTCTCATCCTTTATTTGAGTTTTCATAGCCTCAAGTTCCTTCTGGTTTTCTTCTGCCATCTTCTTGATTGCTTCAGTCTCCTTACAATTGTCTTTAACATCAATGGATATCTGGTTCATAACAGCCTCATGACTTTTCAATGACCCTGTCATATCTGATATGTCCTTCTGAGTTGCTTGAATATCCTTGGCAATTACTTCAATGTGGGATGACAAAGATTCCCTAATCTCCTTGATTCCCTCTTGATTCTCCAGCTTGAGTGTGTCTTTTATTTCATTAACAACTGTGGTTTTAATCTCAGTTTGCAATTCATGAATCACTCCTTCTCTTATTTCTCCCATGACAAGTTCCTTGAATTGTTCCGTTAAACGCTGAACAACTAGAATTCCCATCTCGTTACTCTCCTTCTTCACTCTGACTTCCAGGTTGACCATGTCTTCACCAACTTTCCTAAGACCATGTTCTATCCTATCAGCTAAGCTTTGGGATCGAAGATCGGCATCGCGAAATTTATCGTCCATTAAACTAGCGTTAGTAGCTAATGAAGTTTCGAGCTCATGTGTTTTATCGCATAATTTATTCATTTTACTTTCAAGTGTCATTTTCAAAATTTCAGAATTCTCTTTAAATTTACTTTCCATTGAATTAAATTTACTGTTTAAATTTTCCTTTAAGTTATCTTTTAACCTGCTTTCTAACAAGTCGGAATTTTCTTTGAGTTTATCAGAACTTTCTTTAAGTTTACTTTCCAAAGACTCAGAATTTTCTTTAAGTTTATTTTCCAAACTTTCTTTAAGTTTATTTTCTAAAGAATCAGAATTTTCTTTAAGTTTATCATTCAAATTTTCTTTAAGTTTATTTTCTAAAGAATCAGAATTTACTTTAAGTTTATCATCCAAATTTTCTCTAAGTTTATTCTCTAAAGAATCAGAATTTTCTTTAAGTTTACTTTCTAAAGAATCAGAATTTTCTTTAAGTTTCTTTTCTAAAGCCTCAGTATTTTCTTTCATAATAGCGGCTACACGCCGTCCAGCCTCTTTCGAACTCTCCTCCAAACTCCTCATCATTCTCATCATTTCTTCCATAATTTCAATTATTCAAAACTTAGGGGTATACAACAGTGGCAAACACAAGCTTATAACTAGAACAAGAAATATGAATAGCTAATTGGAACACTATAATAAAATGAGATTTGTCCTAATATCGACGTGATGGAAAAACAAAATTCTTTACTTTTACGAATTACATTTACCATAATATCACAAGAAAAATATGCTAGTTCTCAAATATCCTCCACCTGGATTCTAATAATGTGTATCTCCAGTCATCGAACGTTTACTACTGAATTTACTTGACGCCCTAATGGTTAAGCCATTATCAAAAATAATCAAACCCATTCTAATTATTAACCAGTTAAATTCTTAATTTTCCCCACTAATTGGGTTTCCTACTAATTTATTCATCCAAACCAGACATCTCTCAACTCCCAAAATATTTCTATAAAAATTATCACAATTTCAAATCGGCATGCGATTGACCATGTCTAAATCGGGACCCACGTTCGAAGCCATTTCTCTCTCTATCTTATTTTATGTGCCCGTTTAGACCGGAGTCCGCACGACCACATATGCATTTTACCAATAATCAGTCAGCACGAGAATCAAAATATCCCGGAGCGCCAGATGGGTTAAAGCAAATCGCAAAAACGACATCAAATTTATAAAAATGCTTTGCTGATTTTTGGCTCAATGCAACAATAAGGATAGAAGGAGATTTAATTGGGTGAAACACATCTGGTAAAATTATCTCAGTTTATTTAAAGTTAAAATCTGACTGCAAGAATAATGCTCAAAGCAGCATCATCCACGTGTGGCGATCCACACTCTTATTTACACACAATATACAGAAATCTTCCAAACACATTTGACAATCTTTTTGAAAACACAAGTCCGATTGTTAGTCCTGTGGACTGTGTTCCAAAATTATTAACATTTTAACTCCAGTGCAAAATGAATTGTCCATACTGGAAATAACGTAGATCACTGTTTGACTATTTACATGGTATTAACACTCGTAGAATAAATGTTTATAGAATTTCTTAGACTTTCATTTGTTTTCCAGTTTTCCAAAATATATCGTTGAAACTATTATTATCATCGTAGCAACACAAATTATTAACACATATTAACAACATCTGAAAAGTATTTGACCATTGAGCATAGCATCGAAGAACTGTGCGAAGCACAACAACAATTAATTGTTCTTCTGACATTAAATATTCGAGAAGTGACTCGATTATGAACTTCAAGTTCCAAACAAAATATATGATTTCTGAATCATTAACTTGATCAATAAATGGTTGAACCATTCAACTATTAGATTTTCCACTTGGGAACAATATTATAAAAATATTTATATTTATGGCCATCTCTAGCAATTTTCACAACTTGCAATTCTTCGACAGAATGCGGAAATTAGAATTGTAGTTTTATAATGAATTCATTTGGTTCATGGCACTAGGATTGAAAATATCCTTCAAATTATTCGTGGTTAAAGAATTATTTTCAATTGGCAGTGGCCCATTCTACTATTTGTGTAAGAACACAATATTATAACAACAACAACAACGGCAAAGGTCTTCCTCTGAAGAAGAATAAACTACTATCATGACAAATCCGGGTTCTAGCAAAATCAAATTCTAAATGGAATTCGTAAACAAGGTTGAAATAAGAACTGATGGTTTCAAAGAAATAACCTTCGGGTTATTCATACGACGAAATGTGTGGCTCCAATACTCCAACTATAAACCTGAGCCATCGAACCTGCTATTTGATTGATGCTCGAAAAAACCTTCATTCCTGCGACTTAACATGCGCACCTGGGAATGGCATTACAACTATTCCACACACCAAACACATAAATTATCTTCCCAAAATTTATACAATAAATCAAGCCTCTGCTTGTTATCAACACTGGAAGATTAATAAACTGACAAGTTTATTCTATTTTACCATTCAGTTCAACCCGTGATTTTACCATACTTATGAAAAGCTTCATTTCACTTTCGAGTGTATTTACGTCATGATTTTATATAAATACAAAAATATCCTATTTGATACAAATATCAATTGCTTCCCGTTTCATGCCTCTCCGTGTTATATGAAACATATACTTTGCTCATTGCAAATATCAACTGTTCAACCAGAACTGAAATGTTGGTTGAATGCGGGCTTGCGCTAACCACTCTCCTTCGTAAAATCTCCTGTTCCATACTAGAAATGTTTCAACTACTTCATAGGCTCTTTCTCTCAATACATATGATTATTATAAAATATAATATCCAAGAATTATTTAGAAAAATTATGAAATTTATTATTATTATTATTAGTGGATTATTATTATTATTATTATTTCAAATATGTTTAATTATCATCTCATTATGTGAGAATCCACATGTTCGAACCTTCGAATATGGAAAAAATATTCATTCCTCAACAAAAATAAATTTAACTTTTACAGTTACATCGGCTGATTACCGTGATTTCCCAAAAATATGAAAAATTCAAATAAATGCTCAAAATGCTCGGTCATCGATCCTAAACTGTTCTGAGTGCTGAAAATGCTCAGAATAAATCTAACTAGTCTTGCGTAAATCATTACAAGCTTTAAATATGACGAAAAAAATGTGTTGGTCATCTGCAGAAAAATAGTTTGTTCCAATTAGCTAAGCATAAAATAATTCAAATGTGGCTTACATTTCTTGATGTTCTTGAAGTGTCGTAAACCTGGTCTATACCAGATTTATCCGTAGATATGCCCTATCGGACAAGCACGTATAATCCTTGTATCGGCCGCCATTGTAGACCCACAAATCGTCTAGTCAGACATAGTGGTAGTATTCTTTGACGTTTTAAATGACTGTGGTTCCATTTTAATATGGGCTTCTAACAAAGCCATAACAGTTTGTTTGAAAAGGGTCAGATCTAAGCGATCTCTTCTTAAATGTGTCAGTTGTAACTTAACTCACTGTAATCTCATCAGTACAAGAAAAACGTTGACAGTCTAAGCAGTTAACGGCTGTTCTGAAGATCGTTCCCTGGGCATGGTTTGTATATCACCATCTGCCATGCGCTAGACAACTTGCAGTTTCCCTTGCGTAGACTAATGAACGCCACCGTTATAGACTATTCTTCAATGTACTGACGGATCGAAGTGGTTAAATAGTTACAAAATATGAAAACTGACTTCAAATGGATCTAAACATCCAAGTATTAATTTACTATTGGACTGTGACAAATACTATTTTCTAGACCAAGTCTAGCATATGTCCTTTAAGAAATATAAATATTTCCACCAATGTCTGTAGAAAAACAATCACCTCAGTGATTCTCCTCACCAGAAACTTACTAAGTTCCAACTCGTTTGCGCAGCACTCCTCGTGACTATCACGATTTGAAAAGTACTTCTTCGTAGACGTGGCAACCATGTGCCTTGGCTCAGCGTAGACGCAACTTGTTCGCCAAGTGCTTGTGATGAATTGAGCTAACTAAGCCTGCTCCAGCTTGCTTTTATACAAAAACGGTCAGGGTCACGCGTCATCGCCTGATATCTAAAAATCCTCATATCTCTTGAATCCCTGGTCCGATTTACTTGATACTAATTGCATTCTCTTTCATTTGGCCGTGCCAGTAATCTGATCCCAGTCTCAAGTCTCTGCTCCATAGTTAACTATTTAATCAATAAATAGTCTCCACCTCTGCGGTTACTCGCTACGTCATTTACCATCCAACTATCGGTAATTTCCTTCGAAAGGCTTCGAGAAGCAATGTAGCGCGATATTCAAATATCCGAACTTTCAAACGCTGCTACAGCCTTTCCCTTGATATCTAGGTGTCTGAAACTTGGAATACCCATTCCTAGAGTTGGGCACAGTACCACACACGCACGTGTAAATCGCGTGAAAAAATCTAGAGTACCCCTTGACACCCTTAAGCGCATTATATGACATTGATGAATTTTACAGCTTAATTTGTTTCCGTTATAACCTTATAGCCGTTTGCAATCTATCTCAGTGATGTAAACAAGTAGTTCCGTGAAGAACTATACAGCCTATTTTCATATATCCTACTTATATTAATTGCCTCTATCTACATACACAATTTCTGTTTGATTGCTGTAATAGATTCGTAGATATTAAGAACCGACTAAATATTTCGGATGGTCGCCATGTTGGATTTTATATATGTAGGTCCTAGAGTTATGTACTGTTACATGCAGATTATTGTGAACGTGTAGTATTCAAACTTCAATCGCATAATTAGGACACAAGAAAAAACAAGGAGATTTTAAAATTTTTCACAGCTGCCATCTTGAGGTTATGGAAACAATTGAAATAAATTAGATGCCAGTGGATTAACATTCGTATAAGGATTTACTGTACCAAGTTTCACTGCACTCGGATGGTTAAATTGCGAGAAACGTCCATGTGAATATTTATAATTCGCGTCACCTCCATGTTGGATTTGTGATCACCAGGTTATTTAAAGTCCTATAGGTGAACTTAAGTTCATAGCCCCTATGAACATTAAAAAATTCAGTTTGATTGCTAAAATAGATTCGTAGATATTCAGTATCGTCTAAATATTTCGGATGGTCGCGATGTTGGATTGTTAAATGTATAGGCCATAGAGTCATGTACCATTAAAAGAAAATTATTGCGTAGGTTCATTATTCAAAATTTCACAACGATCGCATGACTACATCACAAGAATTTAAAAACTTAATTTTAAAATTCGCACTGCCGCCATCTTGAGGTTATGTAAACAATTGAACTAAATTATATACCAGTGGATTACAATGTGTATAAATATTTCCTGTACCAGGTTTCAGTGAGCTTGGAACATTAAATCGCGAGAAAGGTCTATTTAAAATTTTCAAATTCGCTTGGCCGCCATGTTCGTTTTGTAGTTAAACGGTTTTTGAAAGTCTTATAGATGGACTTCCAGTAGTGCCCTTTATCTCCGTACAAAATTTTAGGGAGATACCGCTAATAGTTTCAGAGATATAGAATGCCGGCGAAATATTTCGCACATCCGCCATCTTGTGATTATGTAAGCAATTGAACGAAGTTAGATGTCGGTGCATTACAATGTATATAAACATATACTGTACCAAGTTTCATTGCGTTTGGTTGGTCAAATCAGGAGAAACGTCTATTTAAAAGTCGCAAATTCGCTTGGCCTCCATGTTGGTTTTGTAGTTACCAGGTTTTCAAAAGTCACATAAGTGAACTTATAGTAGTTCCCTCTATCACCATAGAAAATGTCAGGGTAATATCGGTAATAGTTTCGGAGATATTGAATGCTGGTGAAATATTTCGCACAGTCGCCATGTTGGATTGGTGAGTCGTAACAAAATTTGAAGGGCACGGTCGAGGTCGCCGGGAATAGTGCTATGAACCTTCCGAGTTTCATTGAAATCGCTCCAGCCGTTTAGCTTTTATTAGGGGGGGACACACACACGAATCACACACACACACACACACACACGCACACACACACGGACAAAAGGTGATCTCATCAGCCTATTTTTTCAAAATTGAAAATAGGCTAAAAATGGAATTGTGTTGCGTCTTACAGCAATAGATGGACCTGTGAGATTCCGTTGCCATGGTTACCGACTTGCCTTGTTTCGTTATTGTATTAAATGAAATTAGTTTTCTGGAAATATCTCAAAATCTGTTGGTTTTAGGGCCTTAAAATGTGGTTTCGTTTCTCACATTGAGGGGCTGAAAATGAGCTTTGTCTCGCCCTTCTACACCTATTTCAGCAAGTATTTTAAGGGGTAGGTCCCCTTTTATGAGAGGTACAGAGAAGAGTTACATCAATGATTAGTGTAGTGCCTCTGAAGGATATCTGTACCAAATTTTACGTTGATCCACCCAGCCGTTCTCGAGTTATAAGGGAACAACCACTTTGTACACAGACAGACAGATAGACAGACAGACAGACAGTCAGACAGACAAAAATTTATTTTCGTGCGCATCCGTCATAAAACAGTCTGAAACGCGTAAATAACGCAAATTTCCGTAGAAATTCAGAAAAAAACAGTCAAACTTTCATTTTTATATATAGAGAGATGATACTACTACTAATAATAGAAAATCCCTGGGGGAAAAGAGGGTTGCAAATCAGCAGGAAGGAAACAGACTACCTGTGCCTTGGAGGCGAGGGGAATGAATTGGCAGAGATGGATGGAATAAGCTTCAGGTCAGAGGGTAGCTTCAATTATTTAGGGTCATTGCTATCGGACGATGGCAACATATATGCGGAAATCAACCACAGAGTACAGTTGGCCTGGATGAACTGGAAAAGGATTTCTGGAATTTTGTGGGACAAGAGACACGGCATAAAAGTGAAAGGAAAAGCCTTCAAGACAGCAGTAAGGTCAGCCATGTTATACTGAGCAGAGACGTGCACTACAACAAAGTCACAATGTAATAAACTGGATGTGGCGGAGATGAAGATGCTTAGATGGATGAGTGGTGTCACTAAGAAGGACCGCATCAAAGATGAGAAAATCAGAGGAACTGTTAAAATGACAGAAGCATCAAAGAAAATCCAGGAGAAAATCCTGTTGTGGTATGGGCATATTATGCGAAGGGGCGAAAGCTATTTAGGGAGGAGAGTAATGGATCTGGTTTTAAATGGAACAAGAAATAGGGGCAGACCCAGAAGAAGATGGACTGACAATATCCGAGAAGACCTGAAGGAGAAAAAGTTAGAGGAAGATGATGTGTGGGTCAGGATAAATTCGAAAAGAACGGCCAGAAACTTCGACCCCGTTTGAAGCGGGATAAGATGAATAATAACAATAATAATATTATTAATAATAATAATTATATACATTGCCTTTCTAGGGACTGTAATATTAAGGATTACATAACAGTAATTACAACTGAAGCACTTTATTCAACAGGAGCTCTCAATCTTCAAAAGAAAGGATTAAAGGAACAATTATAGATGAAGGAAAAGAAAATTATGAGAAATATCCTAGGACTAGGACTTAAAAACGGAATTCATTACCCTAAACACAATTGAGAAATATATCAACGAATTCCAAATATCACATTTTCAATGCGAATGCGACAAATACAATTTACAGGACATTTAGAAAGAATGAACCCATACAATTTTAAAACTTCTGTAAAACTCTGCTAGGCCCTATAGGACCAGAGTGGTAAAAACTCACCATGAAAGACATTCTTGAACTAGGGTCACCAAATTTACAAGAACTAGAAGAAATCAGAAATATTGTCCAAACACGGGGATTTAAGGAATAAGAACATAACATACATGATGTACTATCGTCTGCAAAAATAACGGGCCGTCTTGTCGTGCGAGAGTTGAGTTTTCGAGCCATCAGGTTGCATCACTAAGGGCGTTCTCGGGCGGGGAATGCTGAGAGCCGTGATTGGGCACCTGTCCTTGTTGGCAAAGGGGGAGAGGAGGGGAGCGCCAACTTCGATTTTCTTTAGTTTCGCGCTTGGAAGATTGTTACAGATGAGACGGTGTTAATAAATCTAAAATGAAATGACAAGTAACCCATTAATTGTTAAGTCTCGTTAGAAAGGCACTGTTGAGTTTTACTGTGTGTGATTTTTTTTTTGAGAATCGAGTTTTCACAGTTAGGGACTAAACGCATTTTAATAAGAAGAAAAAGAAGGAAATCGCAAACGTCCTAAACTAGTTATATTTTTAAGCATTTTTTAATAAGAAATAAGTTTTGAAAAGAAAAAGACAAACTAAAGAGCATAAAAACCTTAGTAATTTTAAAAGCACTCACGTTAACAGGAGGTTTGTTACACCAAATAACAGAACTTGAAGCGATGCTTGTGTAGCAGAGGATCATTAAAAATGATTCAACATACCGTAAGCTTCTGATTCGTTTATCATGGATGAAATCAGAGAGGCAATTGTTAGCAGCAAAATGCTTTTATTATTCAATATCAATAAAATATTAAGCAACAGAAAAAACATCATTAAAATATAAAGCAACAGAAAAAACATCAATAAAATATTAAACAACAGAAAAAAACTGCTCATTAACTTTATTCCCATTTCAGTTTTCTATACTTAATAATGACAAATTCCAACCAAAAACAACCGAAACCACAGCCTCACTCTCATTTTTTGTTGTCTTAAACTAAGACACTTTCTTAGTCGCTTCATAAGATGATTTTTAGTGTCTTAAATTAAAATATCTCAAAAGTAAGAAAGAATTTCAATATATGTCTGAAATCATTTTTATCAAGACACTAAAAAGCATCATGTGTGAAGCGACAAAGAAAGTGTCTTAATTTAGCCACCAAGAAATGACAGTACTTTGTAGAAAATAGACGTCTATTCGTCTTATAGACGTCAAAGTTTTACATTTTCAGCAAAAATTAATGATTTCAACCATGTTTGAAATAATAAATATTTAATAGCCTAGGCCTAGGTTATAAGGCAACCTAGCTTATTTTAACCTTCGAAACATCTAAGCTTCAGATAACTCGACCCCGCAAAATGGCATTGGATTAGGCTTATGAAGCGGGTTATGACACGTCATTCTGCGATGTGAAGACTTTTGAATAAGCTAAAAGTTTACTTCATGTTGTCATATAGTCTAACCGAGGCTAAGTTAAGTTATTTTCTGCAATTTTGAAAAACTATTGCTACTTTGCCAGAAACGTAAAATTTAGCCGTCTCTTAGACGTTTATTTTCATGGGAAATTTAGTAACAAAACTTAACACTGGTCACACCAGGCAATCACAGATTAAACTTATGTCAGTCAACAATTTTTTTTAAGTGAGTAATTACTTCAACCAACAAGTAGTTACGTGAAGAACTATACAGCCTATTTTCATATATCCTGCTCATGTTAATTGCCTCTATCAACATACAAAATTTCAGTTTAATTGCTGAAACAAATTCGTAGATATTGAGAGCCGTCTAAATATTTCAGATGGTCGCCAGGTTGGATTTTTATTTTTGTACTATTACATTAAGATTATTGTTTACGTGTGGTATTCAAACTTCAATCGCATGATTAGAACACAAGAAGTAAAAACGAGATTTTAAAATTACGCACAGCAGCCATCTTGTGATTATGCAAACAATTGAAATAAATTAGATGCCAGTGGATCAACATTTGTATAAGCATTTAACGTGCAACGTTTCACGGCACTCGGATAGTTAATTCGCGAGAAACGTCCATTTAAATATGTATACTTTGCTTCGCCGCCATGTTGGATTTGTGCTCACCAGGTTACTCAGAGTCCTATAGGTGAATATATGTTCATAGTCTCTATGAACATAAAAAAATCTGTTTGGTTGCTGTAAAAGATTCATAGATATTGAGAACCGTCTAAATATTTCGGAAGCTCGCCATTTAGGATTGTTATATGTATAGGCCATAGAGTTATGTACCATTCAGGGACAATTATTGCCTAGGTTCATTATTCAAACTTTCACTTCGATCGCATGATTACGACACAAGAAATAAAAACATAATTTTAAAATTTCGCACAGCCGCCATCTCGAGGTTATGTAAACAATTGAATTAAATTAGATGGCAGTGCATTACAATCTGCAAAATCATTTACTGAACCACATTTCACTGCGCTCAGAGAGTTAAATCACGAGAAAAGTCTATTAAAATATTTCAAATTCGCTTGGTCGCCATGTTCGTTTTGTACTTTACAGGTTTATGAAATATACATAGGTAAACTTGTATAAGTATCCTTTATCACCGTAAAAAAATTGCAGGGTGATATGTGTAATAGTTTCGGAGATATAGAATGTCAGTGAAATATTTCGCACAGCCGCCATTTTGAGGTTATGTAAACAATTGAACTAAATAAGACTACAGTGCTTTACAATGTGTATAAACAATTGCTGTACCCAGTTTCATTACGTTTGGGTAGTTAAATCGCGAGAAAAGTCTATTTAAAAGTCTCAACTTCTCTTGTCCGCCATTTTGGTTTTGTAGTCACCAGGTTTTTGAAAGTCTCATAGGCGAACTTCTAGTAGTGCCCGTTATCACCGTACACAATTTCAGGGCGATATCGGTATTAGTTTCGGAGATATTGAATGCTAGTGAAATATTTCGCACAGCCGCCATGTTGGATTGGTGTGACGTAACAAAATTTGAAGGGCACGGTCGAGGTCGCCGGGAATAGCGCCATGAACTTACCGAGTTTCATTGAAATCTCTCCAGCCGTTTAGATTTTATTAGGGGGACACACACACACACCTCACACACACACACACACACACACACACACACACGCGCGCGCGCACGCACACACACACGGACAAAAGGTGATCTCATAAGCCAATTTTTTCAAAATTGAAAATAGGCTAAAAATGTCAATCAAATTTAAACTTCAAGCTTTCCTTCAATGAGTAAATTATTTCAACCAAAAATGTCAGTCAAATTTAAACTTGAAGCGTTTTTTCAATGAGTAAATAATTTCAACCGAAAATATCAGTCAAATTTAAACTTAAAGCGTTTTTTCAATGAGTGAATTATTTCAACCAAAAATGTCAGTCAAATTTAAACTTAAAGCGTTTATTCAATGAGTAAATAATTTCAACCGAAAATGTCAGTCAAATTTAAACTTAAAGCGTTTTTTCAAGGAGTGAAATATTTCAACCAAAAATGTCAGACAACTTTTAACTTAAAGCGTTTTTTCAATGTGTACATAATTTCAACCGAAAATGTCAGTCAAATTTAAACTTAACACAAGTTTGCTCTCGTGTTACTGAGCCACTGTCAGCCTCTTGCCATTAACAGGTGAATCCACACTCCCCCAACCCTCTCCCCCCCTTACCTGCAAGGACAGCTGCCCAATCATAGCTCCCAGCCTTCCCCTCCCGAGAACACACCAAGTGATACCAACCTGCTGGCTCGAAAACTCAACTACCGCTCGGCAAGACGGCCCGTTATTTTTGCAGGCGATAGTACATGGGCGGC
This sequence comes from Meconema thalassinum, assembly GCA_946902985.2. NCBI lineage: Eukaryota > Metazoa > Arthropoda > Insecta > Orthoptera > Tettigoniidae > Meconema > Meconema thalassinum. The sequence goes on along the minus strand of OX336393.1, from coordinate 160,188,666 downwards.
TCAACGGAGATTTACACATGCTTTAAGAAGGAAACAAGAAGTTCCGTGACGAACTGAAGAGTCTAATTTCCTTAAAATATAAGATTCACGCCAGTGATTAATCTATATGCATCTATCTAGAACAATAACGAAATTAACTTGGTAATATCGAAATTTCTAATTAGTTCGAAATATTGTATACCTGGCATAATGTAGCCTAATAGAGCACTGCAGTTGGCAGCCCTGGTGACTGAATATATTCTTAGTTCCATCTCTTAAGGTACAGAATACAAAATTTGGTTGCAGTCCAATGGATAGCATTGACGTTACATGGAGTTAAACATTGGATCTAACAGCGTGCATAAAAATAATGTTGGCAACAAGGTCATGCATGTATTGGTCAGAAACAATCTGAAATAATATGATCTATTGTTGTGCCAATTTTGAATGAAATCCATTAGTTAGTATAGAAGTTACATGCATTTTAAAATTGGACCTATCAGCAGGCTTATAATCATGTTGGCAGCACTCACGTATATTAGTTACTCCAAATTATTATAGAATGGCAGGTACTATACATGTGCAAAGTTTAAAGCAGTCGGCTTGCATACTTTCTGATATATTGGTATTTGGATAAAAGAAATTGAGAGCATTTATTAACAGTTGTCAGCCCTGGTGGTATCTTAAAAACAAGATGTTCAGTAAAGAACATATAGCCTACTTTCTCCTAAATGTATGAGTATACTTATAACTCGTTGTTATTATCAAAGAGTATAATAGAACTATTCTTTGTTGAAGACCTTAGAAACGATTTACCTCTACCAAACGCCACAACCTAGATAAAAACTGCTACCATCATTGAAGAAAGAAAGATAAGAAGTATCTAAAGAATGTTATGGATCTGGAGACATAATCGACCGGACTGGCGGCGTGGCTCAGCGGTAACGTTCTCGCTTGCTGGACCGTATGTTTCAGGTTCGTATCCTGGCGCAGTCAGCTGGCATTTGAGGGTGCACAAATGCGAGGGAGCCGTGTTAGTAGATTTACTGGCACGTTAAAGATCCCCTTCGGGACAAAATTCTGGCACCCCGGCGTCTCTAAAAGCAACAGTAGTTAAAAGGGACGTAAAACCAATAACATTATTATTATTATTATTATTATTATTATTATTATTATTATTATTATTACATAATCGGCCTGACGCGGGCAACATCCAACTTTGAGTTGAGGCATGTCTTTACACGTCTGGCTCCGTATGACTTTCACAACCCTAATTGAATTAACAAATCTTTCCATGACCCTACAGAGACGTGTGTATACCAACTATGTGGATATTTTCGATTGCTATTTGTCTGAAATAGAAGTATTAATTAATATCCTGAACTAGCACCAACGGTAGAGTTCAGATACTATGTGAAATCGTTTTGTTCTTTACTTCAATTAACATTTTCAAATAACGCACAATAGGCTGTTACAAACCCTTTAAAATAGAAAGTAAAAATGTATCGTAGTATCATCTTGTCATTCTTCAAATTCGATGCGCATAGAATGCAAATGGTATAGTAATCAATGGAGCCCCACGTAGACTAGTCGTGATATCTAGTGGTGAAATATCTAACAATATAATCCTAACAGAGCGAGTGCATTCTAGCGGCCAGAAGAAGAAACTTTTCAATAAAATCTGGTCGGCGTGCAGTTACCTTTTTGGCAGCTAGATGTCTCGAGTAAATCTGCTGGCGAATTATGTTTTAATTAAATATATATTTTACACCATAATATGCACAATATAACGCTTAATTTTAAAACATCTGAGTCATTACAAAACAATAAACATATAAAATTTCAAGCAAAAAAACTAGCTCTGATCGGGTTTGAACCATAGGCATTTGAGCGATAGGCTAACGCTCTACCACTGAGCTAATTGTGTCAACGAATATCGTTCTATATAAAATGACTTACATAGAACTTGTTAGCAAATAATGATTTATACTAAACGATTTCATCACTGGAGTATATTATTTATATATAAAGCATTTCATACAAAGTTTATTTATTTTGTATCAGTACGCTATATTGCATGCAATACTCAAATTAGTGAAATATAAGTCAGGGACAAGATATCCGCTGCCATCTTGTCTTATTACTGAATCAGCTCAGCTTTTTAAAATCACGTCTGCACTATAGTATTGCAAAATAAACTTTTAATTTCGAACGTGCCTCTTCCTTTAGAACAGTTAAAACGATTCTCGGCTCGATAATCGGAACTGGTGGGTCCCATGATATGGATTATAAAGTTTGCATAATTCGCACGGCCGCCATCCTGAAATGGTATGGCGGACGACCTTGTAGTTTGGTCACAAGACGCATCCTATACGAAGGTATGTTGTTACCAAATTTGGTAGAGATCGGATGATTTGGTTAGTCGTTATTTGATTTTACGTTTTGAACGTTTGAGTGGCCGCCATTCAGTTTTAGTAAAGATGGCGGCGATATAAAACATGACACTGAGGTGTCCTTTGCTAGTGCTACCTTTGTACCAAATTTCGTTCAATTCGCATTCACCGTGTTCGAATTGATAGGGGGGGGACAGACATTCAGAGTACACACTCACACACACACACACACACATACACACACACAGACAGACACACTTTTTTTCGCCCTGTGTTGATCTCATAAGTCTACTTTCATTTTTTGCAAAAATCGAAAGTAGGCTAATACGTTCAGTCATATATGTTTATGTACACATAGCACAAATGTGGTTGAATTCCAATTGATATTGTAGAAGTTACATGCATTTCAAAATTGGACCTATTACCATGGTTATAATCATTTTGGCAACACTGCCATGTATGGCCTCCTAGAAATTAAACTGAAATATTATTATCTATACGTGTGTCAATTTTGAAATATCCCCCATTCATACCATCCAAGATATGCAACATGGAGCTCAAATTTCAATTGCGATTTTTCAGCAGTTGGTAGCACTGACATCATTTTCAAATACGGCACTGAGATATTCAAGTATGGATCTTTACTCCTGCCAAATTTTGTTTCGATTGGTGCAGCCGTTTAGGAGTTGATAGGGGGCGGGACACACACACACAGCCAGACAGAAGTACAGACAGACAGACAGAAATACACACATTTGCCCGGATCGATCTTATAAGTCAATTTTTCCGAATTTTTAGCCTATTTTTAGCCTATTTTCATTTTATGAAAAAAAAAATAGGCTTATAATAATAATAGTATCGTATGGCCTCGGGTGCCTGGTGCAAGCTTTGTTAATTGTCACCCAGAGGGTAGCTTGCATGTCGAATTTCGTCGTTCCTTTGAACGCTATGAAAGTCAAGGAGGTTAGATATCTAAACTCCTTGGCACTACAGCGCTTTCAAGTAGAAAATGGAGGAACTTTGTGTTGGAGGAAAATCCCGAGATTAATTTTGCCATTGAACACGGCCTACTGAATTCAAATGGGTTCTTTAACATGCCAACAACGTATGACATGAGAATCGTGATTTTTGTCACCTTCAAAAATCACTTACCATGGCCAGGGGCGAACCTGCAATCTTGGGGTTGGTAGTCCGACACTATAACCACTCACCCACCGTGGCAAGCAATAGGCTTTTGAGATCACCTTTTGTCCGTTTGTCTGGCTGTGTGTGCGTGTGTGTGTGAGATTCGTGTGTGTGTCTCCCCATAATAAATTCTTAACGGCTGGAGCGATTTCAATGAAACTCAGTAAGATCATAGCACCATTCTGGACGACCCCGACCGTGTCCTTCAAATTGTATTGTCTCTCACCAATCCAACATGGCGGCTGTGCGAAATATTTCACCAGCATTCATTATCTCCAAAACTATTACCGATATCACCCTGAAATTGTGCACGGTGATAAAGGGCACTATTAGAAGTTCACCCATGAGACTTTCAAAAACCTGATAACTACAAAACCAATATGGCGGCCAAGCGAATTTGAGACTTTTCTCGCGATTTAACCATCCAAATGTAATGAAACTTCGTACAGCAAATTTTTACACACATTGTAATGCACTGGCGTCTAATTTAGTTCAATTGTTTACATAACCTCAAAATGGCGGCTGTGCGAAATATTTCACTGGCATTCTATATCTCCGAAACTATTACAGATATCACACTGAAATTTTGTACGGTGATAAAAAGCCCTGTTACAAATTTACCTAAGTAACTTTCAAATACTTGTGAAGTATGAAACGAACATGGCGGCCAAGCGAATTTGAAACATTTTAATAGACCTTTCTCGTGATTTATTGCTCTGAGCGCAGTGAAATGCGGTACAGTAAATGATTATACATATTGTAATGCACTGGCATCTACTTTAGTTCAATTGTTTACATAACCTCAAGATGGCGGCTGTGCAACATTTTAAAATCAAGTTTTTATTTCTTGTGTCGTAATCATGCGATCGAAGAGAAAGTCTGAATAAGGAAGCTACGCAATACATTTCCTTTAATGGTACATACATGTATGGCCTATACATAGAACAATCCAAAATGGCGAGCATCCGAAATATTATTACGGTTCTCATTATCTACGAATCTTTAACTGCAATCAAACTGAATTTTTTTAATGTTCATTGAGTCTGTGAACATAAGTTTCCCTATAGGGCCTTCAGTGACCTGGTGAGTACAAATCCAACACGGTGGCAACGCGAAGTATAAATATTTAAATGGACGTTTCTCGTGGCTTAACCATCCGAGTGCAGTGAAACTTTGCACGTTAAATGCTAATTCAAATGTTAATCCACTGGCATCTAATTGATTTCAATTGTTTTTATAACCACAAGAAGGCAGCTGTGCGAAATTTTAACATCTCGTTTTTACTTATTGTGCCCTAATCATGCGATTGAAGTTTGAATACCACACGCACACAATAATCTTCATGTAATAGTACATAAATAAAAATCCAACCTGGCAACCATCTGAAATATTTAGACGGTCCTCAATATATACGAATTTATCACAACCTTCAAATTGAAATTCTGTATGTTGATAGAGGCAATTAACATGAGTAGGATATATAAAATTAGGCTGTATATTTCTTCACGGAACTACTTGTCATTTATGAAAAAAACTAGCAGAAGTACTCGCTCTTCGAACGGTCTTCGGTATTAATAACCATACGTTATCAACTGAGATACTGTTCCAATGGTTAGGGGCTTGTCATTCCTTCATATACGCACCCCCGTTGGAAGATTTCCACAAGTCAAAAAACACGAATTTTGAAGTATGTGGTACTTATAAATGCCTATGATCAAGTCCGTGTCCTGTAAAACTGCCACAACTCAGATCCTAAAAATAGCAATTCTACGGCACTGAATAAAAATCTTAATCTTATGTAATTTATTTCAGGATCAGGGCATAACCCAGCTCTATTTGGGTACATTCGTGTTGACCGACTGAAAAGCACCAAACTTTTGTTTTATAGAAGACTGCCATAACTGAAAATCATTATTATTTTTATTAAAACACATACATGTGAATGAACTTTGTATGTTATTGTATAACTTAGTACTAGACAATGTTAGAAGTTGGTAACACGTTACTTTCACTTTAATTATGTAAATATTTATATTTTCCCATTAGCTCAACTTCTTTAAATGCTTCTCTTGAAAAGTGTCCTTTTTGACTTGTGGCAGTCTTCCAGCAGTGGTTTATCAGAACGAAGTTAGTTTTCTGGGTATATCGCAGACACTGTTAATTTAAGGGCCGTAAAATGGGGTTTTCGGACACCCTTTATAGACTCCCTAGTTTTGTGTCACACATTGAGAAGCGCAACATATGCTTTGGTCGTCCTTCTAGGATAATTTTTGTTTTTCGCCTATTTCAGCATGTATTTTGAAAAGTTGTTCCTTATACCCACCCTTCTATGAGAAGTACGTTGAAGCATTTTCTAAATGATTGGTGTATTGACTCATGGTTACATAACCTAATTTTACGATGCTCCAAGCACCCGAACATGAATTTTAGGCGTACATAAACATAAAGGTATATCAACCACACAGTATCACACAAAATCATCTTTACGATGAACCCGTTTATCGACAAAAATATGATTAGTTAAAATGTGCTCTCAAACTAAATTCACCTAACGTGCACTTCCTGACGTGAAAATAATATTCAAAACCTCGTAGACGAAACGCAATATATGTCAAATTAAAACTGATCCTCACCGTTGTGGAAAGTCCTCATCTCCAGAAAGATCCCCTTAATAATTTATAAAGGCTTGTGGTGCATGAAAATTCGGGATTTTTAGTCTCCAATGGCCCAAATTCCCAAAAACTTGCAAAAACACTATTCCAAATCAGGATATTTTTGAAAATAATGTTGCTGTTTGTAGATATAATAGACCTTCTGTACAACATATTGCACGTGTAAGTCATGTTTAAAAATTCTAGGGTACCCCTTGACCTCCTTAATCGCATTGTTGAATTTTACAGTCTATATATGGTTCCACGATAACCTTATAGCCATTTGCAAACTTTCACAGAAATGTAATAAATTGAGTGGCATTGTTTCTTACAGAAATAAATGGAAAGTTGGATGTCACCTCTTGTGATACTGTTGTCATGTTTACGGGCTTGCATTACTTCATTAGTTTCTTGTTGTTGTTGTTCTTCTTCTTTCGGATGGGCCAGCTAAGGGCCACGACGATCAACTTTTCAGTTTGTCGAGGGACTTGATTTTTGCCCAATATTCGCGCATTATCTGGGTATGTTTCTCCTTCCTCTCTTTTGTCCAGATGATGACGGTTTTCTTACAGGGTGGTCAGTCCTGAAAACTCTTCTGTTTAAGTATCTTTCTGAGATGTGATCGGCTTCGAAGATCACTTTTCATTATCTTCAGTTCTTGGATATCCTTGTTAACTACTGTTAGCGACGGTGTAAAGCTCTTTCTGTTCCCCCCGTAGTTGAGAAGCCGGTTGGTTAGTCCTGTTGGGTTCATCCATGAGGCATGTCCGTAGAAAGCCAGACGTCTCTTCTTGGCCACATCTGTGATTTTCTCAGTATATTTATATAGCTCCTGATTTGGTGTTCTTCGGTACTCGTCATCTATTTATTAGTATATTAAATGAAAATTTCTGGGAATATCTGAGAAACGTAGTTTTAGAGGCTTAAAACGTAGTAGCCTCCGAGCCACCGATGGGGCTGAAAATGAGTTTTGTCTCGTCCTTGTACGTCATAATATAATAATAATCATAATAATAATTTAATAATATAGAGATGAACATGCCTTTGACTCCCAGGGCTACCATATTTTCAAAGGAAAGGTAGGACGTAGGAGAATGAAGAACGTACCACACCTGGGGACTGGTTTTATTGTAAGTCATAAGATACTGGATTCAGTTATTGACTTCAGCTCTCTCAATAGTCGAGTGTCTTTAATAACCTTCCGGTGCACAAACAAGGTCTACACTGTAGTAAATGTCCATGCACCCATCAATGAGGACAATAAGCGTAACCCTGAAAATACTGACAAGTTTTGGGAAGAACTAGAGGACATCATATGCAAGGTCCCAGAGCGTCATACAATCATCTTACTCGGTGACTTCAACGCCCAGCTAGGGAAAGAACGCAAGTACAGAGGCATTGTGGGAGATTTCCCGGCCCACACAAGGACAAATAAGAATGGAGAGCGCCTAGTATGACTTTGTAAGGCCTTCAACTTGGTAATGAAATCAACGGCTTTCAAGAGACTGCCAAGGAAGCAAAAGACCTGGACATCACCTAACTGTCTCTTGGGAGAATTCCAAATAGACCATGTTGCCATCTCAAATAAGTCCCATAGAGAGATCCAGAATGTTCGAGTGTTAAGAGGAGCAAATTTGGACTCCGACCACTATCTCTCCAAGGTCAAGCTAAGATTTCTACCTCGGAATACTAAAAAAAAAACAAAGTCACACAAACTAACTAAGTTTGATTTAGAAAAACTTTCAAATTGCAACCAGTTCACGGAGAAAATGGAAACCCTGGAATGTAAAACCTGGGATGAAGTGAGGGAGAACCTAGTGAAAGTTGCCACGGAGATTGCGCCATTACTGAAGCAGAAGAAGCATGCCTGGTGGACGACTACCTATGATGAAGCGGTGACACAGAGACAAGCAGCCTAGCTTAAGTGGAACTCACAGAAGACACAAAACAACAGGGATAAGTTCATAGAGCTACGAAAGTTAACTGCCAGGATCATCCGACAAGTAAAACGGCAGTTCACAAAGGACCAACTGACTCAGTTGGATGACGATTTCAAGAAGAACAACACCAGAAATTTCTACAGAGGCTTTAAACGGAATCTCAGCCGTTATAATCCTCCCAGCCTCCACTTCAGAGGACCGGATGGACAGATAGCCTACAATGATATGGACAATTGCCACCTTCTGGCCAAGTACTTCGAGAATCTCCTTAACTGTGAATCACCTGACATATTCTTCACTTATCAAGACACCATCAGGCAACCAAACTCTCAACCACCAACCAAAGAAGAAGTGATAGACATCATCAAGTCCTTGAAAAACAACAAAGCATCAGGTGAAGACTCAATTGTAGCGGAACTATGGAAACAAGCTGGGAATAGGACTATAGGCAAGTTGACAGAATTCTTCCATGACATTTGGGAGACTGAAACATTGCCTAGTGACTGGACCTCTGCTTTGATTCATCCCCTACATAAAAAGGAGACTTGACCGACATCAACAACTATCGAGGAATCTCGTTAGTACCTGTGACATACAAGATCTTTTCTAAGGCCTTATTAAACAGAGCTGAACCCCAGCTAGACCCTCGACTAGGAGAATACCAGGCAGGATTTAGAATAGGACGCTCTTGTACGGAACAGATACTGAACTTGAAATCAGTGCTACGGCAAGCAAAAATGGCTAGTAAAAATATGTCATCATTTTTGTTGATTTTAAGAAGGCGTATGATTCGGTTGACAGACCTACTCTCATGAAGATCCTGCAAGAACTAGGACTAGACGAGAAGACACATAACCTTATCCAACAGACTTTAAAGAACACCATGTCACGAGTGAAGTTCAGAGGAACCCTCTCTGAAAGTTTTGAAATTAAGTCAGGAGTAAGACAGGGAGACGGTCTCTCACCTCTCCTCTTTAACTGTGCCCTGAAAAAGGTGATAAGGGAGTGGCGAAAGGAGCTAACTAGTCAGGGGGTACCAAGTGGTATCACTTTGGGACACAAGTGCAATGGGCTCAGTGTTGATTGCCTGGCATTTGCCGACGACCTGGCACTTCTATCTCATTCAATAAAAACGTCTGTGAAACAACTTAATGTTCTCATGCAACAAGCAGCTAAGGTAGGACTAATTGTGTCACTTGAAAAAACACAGTACATCACAAATATCAGTGAATCTCCTTGATCACTGCATTTGGACCAGGGAGAGATCAAGAAAACTGACAGATATAAGTACCTAGGAGAATGGCTTGAACCGAATCCCTCGGAAGTAAGGGCATTATCAACTCGAGTTAACAAGTTAGAAATGGCTTATCAACTAACCAAGAACACATATAATAAGAAGTGTCTCTCCCGAAAGACTAAAATGAGACACTACCAGACAGTTATACGTCCTGAAGCCTTATATGCATCCGAATGTCTAGTATTCAACCGGAAGGGACTCACGGACAAACTCGAAGTACAGGAGAGAAAGATAATGAGGAAGATATTGGGACCTGTTAAGGAAGGAAATGAATACAGAAGGCGGCCTAATCAAGAGCTCTACACGTACTGTGAAAGAATCACGGATGTTGTTAGAAAACGACGTCTAGCATTTTATGGACACGTCTACAGGTTGCATCCTACCAGGTTGACCAATCAGCTCCTCGGTTACTGGCAAAAGCGGAAGACCAAGTCACCATGGTTGTGGGAAGTGAGCAAAGATCTGCAAGAACTTGGAGGGACGGAAAGAGTCTTAAAAGACCGGACATCTCTCAGGAAGATGCTTCAGCAATTGAGGTTCCTGGACAAACTGCCAAGAAAGAAAACAGGTGCCCTCTGGACCCAGGAGAGGAGGGAACAACACAGCCAGAGGATGCGTAACTACTGGGCAAACATCAAAGCCCACTCCAAATGTAACAGTTGAACGTCGTGGTCCATAGATGGCCTATTCGAAACAAGAAGAAGAGATAGGGGTATAATAGACCTTTAGTACCAAACCCGTCGGTGTAAATCACGTGAAAAAATTCAGGAGTACCCCTTGACCCCCTTAAGCGCATTATATACGTATTGATGAATTTTACAGCTTAAGTTGGTTCCGTGATAACCTTAAAGCGGTTTGCGAACGTTCACAGTAATGCAATAAATGGAATGGCATTGCGTCTTACAGAAATATATGGACTTCTGAGATTGTGTTGCCATGGTAACCGGCTTGCATTCCTTCAATAGCTTAATAAATTAAATTAGTTTTTTGGGTATATCTCAAAAACTGTTGGTTTTAGGACCTTAAAATGTGGTTTTCGGGGCCCGTAGGGTTCCCGAGTTTTGTTTCTCACATTGAGAGGCTGAAAATGAGCTTTGTCGCGTTTTTCTACGCCCATTTCAGCATGCATTTTAAGGGGGTAGGCCCTCTTTTATGATAGGTATGGAGAAGAGTTACATCAATGATTACTTTCGTGCCTCTGATGAACTTCTGTACCATATTTTACGTTGATCCACTCAGCCGTTCTCGAGTGATGCGCGTGCAAAATTGTACACAGACAAACAAACAAACAGACAAACAGACGGACAGACAAAAAAATTGTTTTTGCGCGCAACCGTCATAAACCAGTCTGAAACGCGTTAATAACTCAAAATTCCGTTGAAATTCCGAAAAAACAGACAAACTTTCATTTTAGGTAGATTTCATTAGAAAGCTAACTATTGCAATGGGTCCCATGTTTCGACTTCCGGAAAATTTCGACATATCTTCGCGTTTCACATCCCCCAGACCCCAAAACCACCGTCAGTTCAAAAGTTTATATATAATTTATGTATGTATATATATATATATATATATATATATATGTATATATGTATATCAGTTTCTTGTGGACACGATAACTGCCGTAATTTCGCACCAATCACTTTGAATATTTTACATAATATGTATCCCTATAAAATCTCAGTCGAGTTCGTTAATGGGCAAAATCGGTCGAAGGGGGTGAAAATGGGGGGCTTTTTTCGAAAAATTGAAATTTCGCTATAACTCTCTTAATACGTGAAATATCGAATCCATTCAAAGTTCATAATATGTGTCGGATAAGTGCCAACAATTTATGTCAAATACGTTTTTAGATAGCACCAACCATTGACCAAAGGGGTGGAAAAAAGTGGGTTTTTCGGGAAACATTAATCATATCTCTCTTAATAGGCACAATATCAAAACCGTACAAAATGGACAATATTCCCCTAATAATTACCTAAAACTTTTGTCTGAAAGAATTTTTGATATGACCCACCATTACGCCAAGGGATGAGAAAAATGATTTCGGAATTATAAGAAAATGCCAAGAGCTATCAGAGGTTGCCATGGCAACACTACTAAATTGATGAGGGATGAGCCGTTGCCATGACAACGCACTTGCACGAGATCAGATTCAGTATTTCCATCTGACTAAGCCGGCCCCGTGGTGTAGAGGTAGCGCGCCTGCCTCTCAGTGGAGTGCCCGGGTTCGATCCCCGGCTCCGTCAGGGATTTTAAAACTGACGTGAGGGTTGGAACGGGGTGCACTCAGCCTCGTGAGGACAATTGAGTAGCTGTCTGACAGTGAGACAGCACCCCGATCACGAATACCAATATTAACGGCCGAGGGGACCCGACGCGCTGATCACGCGTCACCCCAATATCTGCAGGCCAAATGGCTGGGCAGCGGTCGCTTGGTCGGCCTTAGCCCGTCATGGGCTGGATGGTGCCAGGGGTTGACTTTGACATCTGACTAAGTGGGAAGCGGCTTCGGTGACGTACCTGGTAGCATGCAGAATGTCTATGCCCAAGGTCGCGGTTTCAAAGCCGGCCGAAGTCGTCGGATTTTCTAAGAGCGCTAAATTCCCTCAGTATGCTTTCCTTTGGAGGGGAAGTTCCAACGTTCGTTACGAGTTGCTGGTTGGAGTGGCATCTAGTAGCCAAGTTCACAGCTAGGTGTCATTGACGGTAGTACCTGGTAGCAACATTAGGAACTACTGCTTGAAATTGACCGTCTGCAGTCCTTACCTGAATTACAGACTAATACATCCATTACAATTCACACCGTTTATCAGACAGATTCTACACTCACCCAAAGTACACGGGGTTAGATGACCACGTTGTCGCAGCCCCTAAACTGAGGAACCAACCAGAGGTAGATTTCATTCGAAAGCTAACTATTGCAATGGGTACCATGTTTCGACTTCCGGAAAATTTCGACATATCTTCGCGTTTCACATCCCCCAGACCCCAAAACCACCGTCAGTTCAAAAGTATATATATATCAGTTTCTTGTGGACACAATAACTGCCGTAATTTTTCACCAATCACTTTTTACCGAATATGTATACCTATAAAATCTCGGTCGAGTTCGTTACTGGGCTAAACCGGTAGAAGGGGGTGAAAATGGGGGGGATTTTTTCGAAAAAGTGAAATATTGCTATAACTCTCTTAATATATGAAATATCGAATCCGTTCAACGTTCATCCTGTGTGTCGGATAAAGCCCAAAAATTTATGTTTGAAGAGATTTTTTATATCACCAACCATTGACCAAAGGGGTGGGAAAAAGTGTGATTTTCGGGAAACATTAATCATATCTCTCTTAATAGGCACAATATCAAAACCGTACGAAATGGACAATATTCCCCTAATAATTACCTAAAACTTTTGTCTGAAATAATTTTTGATATGACCCACCATTATGCCAAGGGATGAGAAAAATGATTTCGGAATTATAAGAAAATGCCAAGAGCTATCAGAGGTTGCCATGGCAACACTACTAAATTGATGAGGGATGAGCCATCAGACGTTGCCATGACAACGCACTTGCACGAGATCAGATTCAGAATTTTCATCTAAGTGGGAAGCGGCTTCGGTGACGTAACTAGTAGCATGCAGAATGACTATGCCCAAGGTCGCGGTTTCAAAGCCGGCCGAAGTCGTCGGATTTTCTAAGAGAGCTAAAATCCCTCAGTATGCTTTCCTTTGGAGGGGAAGTTCCAACGTTCGTTGCGAGTTGCTGGTTAGGGTGGCATCTAGTAGCCAAGTTCACAGCTAGGTGTCGTTGACGGTAGTACCTGGTAGCAACATTAGGAACTACTGCTTGAAATTGACCGTCTGCAGTCCTTACCTGAATTAAGACTACTACAGCCATTACAATTCACACCGTTTATCAGACTGATTCTACACTCACCCAAAGTACACGGTGTTAGATGGCCGCGTTGTCGCAGCCCCTAAACTGAGGAACCAACCAGAGGTAGATTTCATTAGAAAGCTAACTATTGCAATGGGTACCATGTTTCGACTTCCGGAAAATTTCGACATATCTTCGCGTTTCACATCCCCCAGACCCCAAAACCACCGTCAGTTCAAAAGTTTATATATAATTTATGTATATACATGCATATCAGTTTCTTGTGGACACGATAACTGCCGCAATTTTGCACCAATCACTTTGAATATTTTACCGAATATGTATACCTATAAAATCTCGGTCGAGTTCGTTAATGGGCTAAATCGGTCTAAGGGGGTGAAAATGGGGGGCTTTTTTCGAAAAAGTGAAATATTGCTATAACTCTCTTAATATGTGAAATATCGAATCCGTTCAACGTTCATACTATGTGTCGGATAAAGCCCAAAAATTTATGTTTGAAGAGTTAGCCTACTTTCGATTTTTGCAAAAAATGAAAGTAGACTTATGAGATCAACACAGGGCGAAAAAAGTGTGTCTGTCTGTGTGTGTGTATGTGTGTGTGTGAGTCTGTGTGTGTGTGTGTGTGTGTATGTGTGTGTGAGAGTCTGTGTGTGTGTGTGTCTGTGTGTGTGAGTGTGTGTACTCTGAATGTCTGTCCCCCCCTATCAATTCGAACACGGTGAATGCGAATTGAACGAAATTTGGTACAATGGTAGCACTAGCAAAGGACACCTCAGTGTCATGTTTTATATCGCCGCCATCTTTACTAAAACTGAATGGCGGCCACTCAAACGTTCAAAACGTAAAATCAAATAACGACTAACCAAATCATCCGATCTCTACCAAATTTGGTAACAGCATACCCTCGTATAGGATGCGTCTTGTGACCAAACTACAAGGTCGTCCGCCATACCATTTCAGGATGGCGGCCGTGCGAATTATGCAAACTTTATAATCCATATCATGGGACCCACCAGTTCCGATTATCGAGCCGAGAATCATTTTAACTGTTCTAAAGGAAGAGGCACGTTCGAAATTAAAAGTTTATTTTGTAATACTATAGTGCAGACGTGATTTTAAAAAGCTGAGCTGATTCAGTAATAAGACAAGATGGCAGCGGATATCTTGTGCCTGACTTATATTTCACTAATTTGAGCATTGAATGCAATATAGCGTACTGATACAAAATAAATAAACTTTGTATGAAATGCTTTATATATAAATAGTATACTCCTGTGATGAAATCGTTTAGTATAAATCATTATTTGCTAACAAGTTCTATGTAAGTCATTTTATATAGAACGATATTCGTTGACACAATTAGCTCAGTGGTAGAGCGTTAGCCTATCGCTCAACTGCCTATGGATCAAACCCGATCTGAGCTAGATTTTTTGCTTGAAATGTTATATGTTTATTGTTTTGTAATGACTCAGATGTTTTAAAATTAAGCGTTATATTGTGCATATTATGGTGTAAAATATATATTTAATTAAAATATAATTCGCCAGCAGATTTACTCGAGACATCTAGCTGCCAAAAAGGTAACTGCAGATTTTATTGAAAAGTTTCTTCTTCTGGCCGCTAGAATGCACTCGCTCTGTTAGGATTATATTGTTCGATATTTCACCACTAGAAGTCACGACTAGTCTACGTGGGGCTCCATTGATTAATATACCATTGGCATTCTATGCGCATCGAATTTGAAGAATGACAAGATGATACTACGATACATTTTTACTTTTTATTTTAAAGGGTTTGTAACAGCCTATTTTGCGTTATTTGAAAATGTTATTTGAAGTAAAGAACAAAACGATTTCACATAGTAACTGAGTTCAAGCCGTTGGTGTTAGTTCAGGTATTAATTACTACTTTTATTTCAGGCAAATAGCAATCGAAAATATCCACATAGTTTGTATACACACGTCTCTGTAGGGTCATGGAAAGATTTGTTAATTCAATTAGGGTTTTCGATTCCCGGTCAATGCATGTGAGATTTTTGAAGTGAAATGCCATGTCCTGTAGTTCGGATTCCACGTAAAAAGGAGGTCCCGTGGCTCATAATCACAAGATTCACGGCCACGTAAAACTACAATCTTCCTTCCTTTTTTTTCAATTAGGGTTGTGAAAGCCCTGCACAACCAGACGTGTAAAGACATGCCTCAACTCAACGTTGGATGTTGCCCACGGCAGGTCGTATATGTAATAATAATAATAATAATAATAATAATAATAATATTTTTTTTTTTTTTTTTTTTAGGGCAAGAAATGCATTTACGCACAGAGTGTCGGGCTCCTGCTGCTGAGTAGCAGACTACCGACTAAAACTTCCCCTTTACTTCTGAACACTAGCCTGGAACCGTTTAGCACATTAAAACAATAATAATAATAATAATAATAATAATAATAATATTATTGGTTTTACATCCCTTTTAACTACTGCTGCTTTTAGAGACACCGGGGTGCCGGAAATTTGGCCCGAAGGGGATCTTTAACGTGCCAGTAAATGTACTGACACGGCTCCCTCGCATTTGTGCACCCTCAAATGCCAGCTGACTGTGCCAGGATACGAACCTGCAACCTAGGGCCCAGCAAGCGAGAACGTTACCGCCGAGCCACGCAGCCAGTCCGGTCGATTATGTCTCCAGATCCATAACATTCTTGAGATACTTCTTATCTTTCTTTCTTTCTTTCTTTCTTTCTTTCTTTCTTTCTTCAATGATGGTAGCAGTTTTTATCTAGATTGTGGCGTTTGGTAGAGGTAAATCGTTTCTATGGCCTTCAACAAAGAATAGTTCTATTATACTCTTTGATAATAACAACGAGTTATAACTATACTCATACATTTAGGAGAAAGTAGGCTATATGTTCTTTACTGAACATCTTGTTTTTCTATCTATTCCTTTTGTGAATCTTTTCGTTCTAAATTCCCTTTTGTAAGAACATTTTGTGAGTTGTTTCAATCTGAGTTCCTTTTTGTAAGTATTTTCCGTCTCACTTAATTTTCGTTCTGGTTTCCGTTTCATTATCATTTTCGCTATCACCCAGATCATTAGGGGCCGATAACCTAGATGTTAGGCCCCTTAAAACAACAATTATCGTCATCATCATCAGTTTTTTTCTAGGTTGTGGCGTTTGGTAGAGGTAAATAGTTTCTAAGGTCTTCAACCAAGAAATGATTCTATTATACTCTTTGATAATAACGAGTTATAACTATACTCATACATTTAGGAGAAAGTAGGCTATATGTTCTTTACTGAACATCTTGTTTTTTTTATAGCACCAACCATTGACCAAAGGGGTGGGAAAAAGTGGGTTTTTCGGGAAACATTAATCATATCACTCTTAATAGGCACAATCTCAAAACCGTACAAAATGGACAATATTCCCCTAATAATTACCTAAAATTTTGTCTTAAAGAATTTTTGATATGACCCACCATTATGCCAAGGGATGAGAAAAATGATTTCGGAATTATAAGAAAATGCCAAGAGCTATCAGTGCTTGCCATGGCAACTCTACTAAATTGATGAGGGATGAGCCATCAGACGTTGCCAAGATAACGCACTTGCACGAGATCATATTCAGAATTCCATCTGACTAAGTGTGAAGCGGCTTCGGTGACGTAACTGGTAGCAAGCATGCTGAATGTCTATGCCCAAGGTCGCGAGTTCAAAGCCGGCCGACGTCGGATTTTCTAAGAGCGCTAAAAATCCCTCAGTATGCTTTCCTTTGGAGGGGAAATTCCAACGTTCGTTGCGAGTTGCTGGCTGCGGTGGCATCTAGTAGCCAAGTTCACGGGTAGGTGTCGTTGACGGTAGTACCTGGTAGCAACATTAGGAACTACTGCTTGAAATTGACCGTCTGTAGTCCTTACCTGAATTACAGACTAATACAGCCATCCCTAAGTACACGGGGTTACATGACCGCGTTGTCGCAGCCCCTAAACTGAGAAACCAACCAAAATCTCTGCGGGAGATATAATTTTCCGTGAAGAAGTAACAGACCGTTACATAGTTACACATCAGTGTCGAAACCTTGCATAAGGACAGTGTGACCACAAGTATAAAAATGGACCCCAAATGACAAGAAGGTTACCGTTCCCATAAGACAATAAAATGTTTAAAATAAGCATAAAATGACGAAAAAGAAAGTTAATTAAGCGCCAATTATAAAATACCTTCTCGCAATAAATGAGGTCTGATCCTTCTACGAAAACCTGCATATTCTGCCTATTTTCGCCTATCCCCAAGTTTGTCCGGTGAAATCTACCTCCACCTTCCGGCGTGCCGAGAGGACTTTTTATATATAGAGAGATAGAGTGGATTAAATGAAATTAGTTTTCTGGGAATATCTCAGAAACGTGGTTTTAGAGCCTTAAAACTTAGTAGCCTCCAACCAACTGAGGGGCTGAAAATGAGTTTTGCTCGTCCTTGTACGCCATAATACAATAATAATAATAATAATAATAATAATAATTTAATAATATAGGGATAGGGATATAATAATTCTTTAACACCCCTTGACCCCCTTAAGTGCATTATATACGTATTGATGAATTTTACAGCTTAAGTTTGTTCCGTGATAACCGTATAGCCGTTTGCGAACGTTCACAGTAATGTAATAAATGGAATGGCATTGCGTCTTACAGAAATAGATGGACTTCTGCGATCGTGTTGCCATGGTTACCGGCCTGCATTCTTTTAATCTATATATATAACAAGAAGTTCCGTGAAGAACTATACAGCCTACTTTTCATGCCAATGATTATTCTACAGTATATGAACCTATCTAGAATAATGACGAAATTAAGTTGGTAATATCGAAATATCTAATTAGTTCAAAATATACCTGGTAAAATGTAGCCTAATAGAGCACTACAGTTGGCATCCCTGGTGACTGAATATATTCTTAGTTCCACCTCTTAAGGTACAGAATACAAAATTTGGTTGAAGTCCAATGGACGTTACATGCAGTTAGACACTGGATCTATCAGCACGCGTTAAAGCATGTTGCCAACAATACCATGCGTGTGCTGGTCAGAAATAATCTGAATTATTATGATATCTTGTTGTGCCAATTTTGGATGAAATCCATTTGTTAGTATAGAAGTTACATGTATTTTAAAATTGGAGATATCAGCAGGCATAGAATCATGTTGGCAGCACCGCCTTGTATTAATTACTCCAAATTAATCTAAAATGTCAGGTGCTATACGTGTGCAAAGTATAGAGCTGTTGGCTTGCATACTTTCTGATATATTGATATTAGGGTAAAAAGAATATAGACAGCATTTATTAACAGTTGGCAGCCCTGATTGCTCTTAACAATACTGTACAGCCGGGGGGGGGGGGGCAGTACCCCCTGAGAAACACCCCCATCTTTTACCAAAACCACCTCAACTGGCAACACCATAAGACCATAACATTATCTATACACAGCAAGTGGCGGCCACCCAGCCTGGGAGGTTAGCCAACTACTTGCAAAACATACACAAACATCTACACCAACAACTATCTAGGGCAGCTACATTTACGCAATGCTGACCACGCAGCGCCGGGAGGTATAAGAATGGAGTCCTAACTGGAGCCATTATCTGTTCTACTCTGTGCGTCGCCAGCGGCCTCGCCCGACGTCTGTTCCAGCGTATCATCAGGTGAGATTCAGCAGTGCTCAGATTCCTTTAAATCTTGTATACACCTACCCCAAACTTGTACACATATTGTATTTCACACCTGTCTAAACTTCCCAAGAGGGACATACTAATCTACATCTACTGACCAATAAACACATGGTCAGTAAGCTACACTTGTATTACTAATTACACTCCACTTCACATCCTAATACCCCACCTGACCTTCGTCACAATTGCCCGTGACCGTAGTAGCCAGTAATTGCTGTGTCAGACTACATTGTACTCGCAGCACGCGACTCGACCGCATAGCGTCGAGCCGCTGACCTAGCAAGTCTATTGTATTACTCATTCCGCCCAGCTGGCAGTCCGGTATAGTAGCCTGTATTTAGAGATCCATCCCCTAGCAAATACTTACATCTTGCAGGGATACCCCCAATAGATTAGACACTAAAATACCAACACAATACACTAGTAGTTTCTCCCAACTACGGGGGAGCTACTCTCATTTAGGAACAACCTTCCAAATTAGCACAGTGACACAACGTGCTTTATCCCAAACTACCCCCCAACCAAGGGATTAAAACATATTTGGTGGAGGCGCTACTGCCACGCACAATAAGGGTAGGACTCATACAACGAGCCCTCGTGGTAGAAACGATCCGTACCGCACACAGCCAAGCGATAGTTGATTTTTTTGACAGAAAGCATTATTTTTCCTTCACCCTATCAACACGAGGGAAATTTTTCTCTTCCCCCCTTTATTACACGGGGACTTGCGTTATTATTAACAACCCCCAACTAAAATCACTTTTATTTTCAACACAATATACAAATATGAACTCACCTGCACGACAGGCCATGCTGAGGAACATTGACTTGTACCAGGGGATCATAGCATCCCACAGCAGAATTAGGGCCCAGCAGGACCGCTTACGAAAAGTGCAAAAGCTCGTGCGGATGCATTATGGGCCGATCATGAAGGCACTCACTAGCCCGCAGAGCTCCAGTAGAGAGTCACGGGAAATCAGGGCTCGAATAGCCACAATTCGCACACAATTAAATCTTACACACTGGCGGCTACATAAGAGGCATGATGAACTGACACAACAATACTACAGGCTGAGGGAGGAACACCACAGGGCACAAACACAGAACACGAAGGTAGCTGACCAAGCCGAAGAGCTCACGAACGATTACGCCGAGCTTTGGGGTGAATTTGTAAAGCTCCAAGCCACTAACATTCATTTTGAGCTGGCAGCTGGAAAACTCACGAAGCACACAAACGACATCTGCGTGGACACATTAACGCAGCATTTTGCGAGAATGTCCCTCTCGACACGCTCCACCACACAAGGGAAGGAGTTCGCCGTGGCCACAGTTCAGAAAACGGCCAGGTTAGGCTCCAACACACTACAGGGCCAAGATCACATGAACACACGTCCCTCAGCTCCGGTTCGGGAGGCAATTTTGCCAGACCGAGGGGCAGAACATACGCCAACCCCCTCGGAACGGACGAACGAGAGGGAGTTGACGCCAGGACTCTCAGGCACAAACCGTAACACAGGGAGAAACCGGGAGGTAACCATGTCATGGGCTGAGGACATAGAGCCCGTGCCACAGCGCGATAAGCCCACACAAACCTACACACATAGGCAGACACAAGGGAAGGAGTCTACCGTGGCCATAGGCCAGAAATCGGGCAGACCACCCTCCAACACATTGCGGGGGCAGACACACACACACACACAAACAATTTCCGGAACCGGCCCGGAAGCCTAACAGGACAGAGAACAGGCGAAACCGGGGACAAGTCCGTCCAACACCAATACAGGGAGGAACGAGGCTACCCACCCCGACGTTACGAAAAAGGACAGTCAAACAAACAACCAGGGGGGACAAGCAAAGACACATTAGGGAAGAGTGGGAGAGGGCCTACAGGCGGCCACACTACCGGGACTATAGAGGCCCAACTAGGACGAGAGCAGGAGCACACGCCACGACAAGGGATGAAACCTGCGATCGGCGGCGAAATGACCGAATGGGTGGGCGAGAGCGACACTTGCATGACATCTGGATCTCCACAGTACAATATGACGATAGGGCATACATGTTCACCAGGCACACGGGCCTGACTACGCACGCAATGGCTAATTCGACGCCAGGACCACGAGTGCAAGTGCAGACGTTGACACATACAGAGGTCCACACCCGCGCACATACATAACCACACACAGTTGGTAGCACACTATCCCATCCACACGAAACCACGTTCCAAATTTAGGATGATTACCGAGAACTCCAGGCCAATAAGGCCATTTTTGAGTTCATGGCAGGGCCACCAGCCCAGCCTAGAGAGGACATAGGCGTAGATACGCCAACTCAGCAATTCGCGAGGATGTCCTTCTCGACACATATTGTCACACAAGGGATGGGGTCTACCGTGGCCATAGGCCAGAAGGCGGTCAGACTACCCTCCAATACATTGCCAGGGCAATCACAGACGAATACACGACCCTTACCGCCGGTTCAGAAGGCAATTTTGCCAGAATGGAGGCGGACACTGACATGTGTATCCCCAGTACCAATGCACAAGAGGGTGTTGCCATCAGCCCCTCAGGGTGCAAAACGCACGCCTGTGCACACTGCCCAGGCGCAAACACACAGTACACGGGGCATACGAAAGGTTTTATTACCTACCCCACGAGGCCAGGCAGTCAGGAAGACACACACCCCTATAAACACTGCTAGGGTAGCGCGGAGCACAATCAGCCCCTCAGGCACAAGCACACTCAGGCCAATATCCAGGCACTACGGTGAAATTAGACCCAGACTTACTTTGCTACAAACCCCTCCAGAAAATAGTAAAGAAGCCCCCCAATGGGTATCAGGGGCCAACGCCTTAGTGACAGGGCGAAAGTATTCACCTTCTCGAGCAATGACGCTCGGACGAACATACACTAATGTCACTTGCATCACAAACATACACACGAGTAGGTTCTTTTACATGCAGGAAACACTACAATTGACACACAAAGGACAGGTTCCACCCCTGTAAACGGCAGACACACAGAGATTCATGCACAAAACTATACATTTTACATGTATATACAGTGAAACGTGGCTAATTCAGAATCATATAATTCGGATTTTTTTAAAATCGATTTTTTTTCTTGGCCCCTAGCATTTTATAGGCTATCAATGGTCTATAATCGTGATTAATTCGAATTATATTCTGGATAATTCAAAGTTTTTAGTGTAAAAAGCCAATGGGAAGTCAAACAGTTGGGTCATATGGCTCAGCTCCTGAAGGAACTGTTCCGAATGCAGCCTAAGCAACAAACCACATCACAGAGCTTAGGCGGGTCTTTCTAAGTAGAAATGACTAAAGCGTTCTGTTTTCCGTTCCTACAATTTGCTAGATTCTTTTGTGATGACTGAGAGACTTAATTGGAGGAAACAGTCAGGAATCTCAAACTATTTTGAAAAACAAGATGTTCAGGAAAGAACATATAGCCTACTTTCTCCTAAATGTATGGGTATAGTTATAACTCTTTGTCTTTATCATCTCCTAATTTCTTCCAATTCGAAGTGCAAATTGGCACACTGGATTTGAGGAGTGGCGTTCAAATAATTTACCCCAGCATTTTGCAATTTCATCAGTAAACACTCCAAACAACGTAGGTATTCAGTTTATTAAAACCGACTACTTACAATAATTTAAACTTCGTTGCTCTAAACGTATCACTGGGAGAAACATATTTAATATAACTATTACACAGCTAATTTGTATTCGCGCACGGCTAACGAGAAATACAGGCCATGGCGCGTAAACCAAACCCTTCTGTGACGTAGGCAATGTACCGGTACTGCTTGATGATGCTTGTAGGTTTAAGTCGAGAGCAATTCATAAGCAGCAGAAATGCAATATTTTATATCAATCTTCATAAAATGGACGCAGTTAAGATGTTCCGTGTGTTTTCAAACACGATAAATTATGCTGTATAGGTTTGCAAAACTACGCCTATTGAAGTTACTCCTTTCATAAATCCACGCGAACTAGGATTCAAAGGTTCGCTGTGTCTTTAATAGCTGCAACGAACATGCTACAGTAAGTCGAGCTGTAGATTCTGTGACCTTCGTTGTGAGTTAAATTATGTGCACATTAGTATAATTAGATCAAAGAATCTTGCAGCACAGTATAGATATCATTAACTTATTGTTGTTTCAAGGGGCGGAACATAAATTAATTCGTTTATAGAAGAGATCTGCGGAATACACTACCCACCGACTAACGACTTGTATCAATACCTTCTATGAAGACAAGTGATAAATGAATACCAACGTTTATACAGGTTCAATGATGTAGACAAGATGACTAGGTACCACACCGGCAGTAAAACGATGACCAGGCAGTGGTGCAACAGAACTACATTGCTGACGTCACGAAAACTCTCCAGAGCCAGTCATTCTCGTTGGCCGTGATAATCACGCCTTATCTTGGGGATGTGTACCCTCTATCGTCAAAAATAATAACCTTCGCAATTATACTGTAGACATGGGTTCACTAACTGGCCGGTAGAGAGCATAGCTCGGATCTAGACGGCTGTGGTTACCAATAACATAGTTCAAGTAATTACTCTTAGATGTCACTCCGGTGGTGAATGTTGTTTTAATTAAATATATATTTTCCATTTCATAATGCACCATATAATGCTTTATTTTATAACGTCTCAGTACTCAAGAAATAATAAATATTAAAAAAATCAAGAAAAAAAGTCCAACTCTGATAGGATTTGAACCACGGCCAGCCTGGTGAAAGACTAACGCGCTGACCACGCAGCCAATCGTGCACACTCTAATAGATCGTTAGGAACCAATACATGTACCACGTTATAGCAAATCATGACTTGGACTAAACGATTTCTTTACTGGAGTATATTTTAAACCGAGTTCATTTCATAGAAAGTTCATATATTTGTTACCACTAGCCTATATTGCATGCAACATACTGAAATTAATAAAATATAGGTCAGAACGAGAGATCAGCTGCCATCTTGTCAAATAACCGAGACGACTCAGCTTTTTAAAATCACTTCTAGACTATAATATTAAAATATCAACTTTTAATTTCAAACGGGCCACGTCGTTTCAAACAGATTAAACGATTCTTGGTTCGATAGTCGGAACTGGTGGGTCCCATGTTAAGGATTATAAAGTTTGCATAATTCACACGGCCGCCATTCTGAAATGGTATGGTAGATGACCTCGTAGTTTGGGCACAAGACGCGCCTCATATGAAGGAACGTTGTTACCAAATTTGGTAAAGATCCGATTATTAGTTTGGTTGTAATGCATTATTACGTTTTGACCATTTGAGTGGCCGCCATTAAGTTCTGGTAAAGATGGCGGCGATATAAAACATGACACTGAGGTGCCCTTTGCCAGTGCTACCTCTGTACCAAATTTCGTTCAATTAGGTTTCACCGTATTCGAATTGATAGGGGGGACAGACATTCAGAGTACACACACTCACACACACACTCACACACACACACACACACACACAGACTCACACACATACACACACACAGACAGACACACTTTTTTCGCCTTGTAGTGATCTCATAAGTCTACTTTCATTTTTTGCAAAAATCGAAAGTAGGCTAATAGTAGATTTCCCTGAGACGTAGCTAGATTACTGTATTGGTAACGTCGTTAAATAGGTGAATAACACATTTAGGTTTTATTTCTTATTTGAAACTTTTGAGATTATTTACGATACAATCTCTATGATGTACCGTCGTCTGTTAATCTGCTTTGGTGAACGTAAATCACTATGTAAACGTGATACAATATTTTCCCTACTCTTTTCAAAGAACTTTCAAAATTCGAATTTTTGGATAACCCGATTTTTTTACTACTAATCCCTTGAAGTTCGAATCATCCAGTTTGAACTGTATATATTTGATCCATAGGTATACGTTATATATAACACTGCCCATAACATGTTCTTGTCCCCCATAATAGCGCTCAAACTAAACATAAACACCATAGGGTGAAAATCCCAGACTTTGGGAAAACCCACATATTTTTGGAAGGCACACAGTAACCTCAAATTGCCACAAAACAACAGTAACACTGACAAAACTGTCCCGGAGACACAAGCCCAAAAGGCAACAGGAATGATTACCCTGGACAAAGACGGTCTCGAACCCGCAACCTTCTGGATATCAGGAATGCAAGGTCGGGTAACTATCCAACTGGAGGATAGAGCAATAAGGGACAGTCACACTAACAGGAATTAATATGCACAAATTAATAAAACCACCTCCGACACCTAGTCACCAAACACGCGACTAGAAGCCCGAAGACACACGTACATACAGACATCTAACTACCACTAACAGGAATATATTCGCCCCACGCTTACAACAACACAAAATTAGGTTCTTTTCCATTACGAGGAACCCAAGGTACGCTGCATGTGCAGACATTATGAGGGCACGTCAACAAACCTACACACATTGTCTCGACACATGTGGGAAGCGAGCCGCCAGATAAGGAAGCAATCACTTGAAACCTAATACTATCGCCAGCTCAGCGATAACACACACATGACCATGCGACCTTCGCCAGTACTCAACGGGCAAGGAGTGCTTTTACTACGGCTGTGACAAACACAATCATATACGCCATTTTTCAAAGCCCGATAACTCCCAAAGTTAAAATACGAGGGTCGTCCCGAATAGCGCAAAACGCTCACACTAACATATATTTCCGCACGCGGGTCTCAAACACACAGTACACGCCTCATGGGACATAAGACACAAAAAAGTTGTGGTTCCGAGGCCTTAGACCAAGGCGTGCGCAAACACACAAAAACACGATACAAACTTGCCAAAAAAGAAGCTAACCAATGGCATTTTTGGCGCGAAAACACAATCAGAAGCCACACTAGGGACGCACAAATCCCAACAGACAACGCAGACATGAAACACGGAGCATCACATGGGATCGCGGGTCCGAATGCCCAATAAAAGCGGACACCGTGGAAAACAAGAATTGTCGACCGACGAAAGATCACTTACAGACAATCACACGAGTAGCATCGCACAAATAGCATCCATACACCATCCCCTACAGAAGAGACCATAGGGTCCCATACATACACCGTGCCCCATAGAGTACAGCCAAGAATGAAAATAGGCATTAGAACGTTTAAATTATATCCATATGAATGACATACTATTACTGCATTCGCTTTAAACATGCACTAGAGGTGGCAAAGGCATTGCCATAGTGCCATACACCAGCACATAAACGGTTGAGCCACACAATCATGAACACGGGAAGGTTCGTTAACATAAATACAAGGGACGCCAATCTCACAGACACAAAACAGGTAACACCACATTTCTACGGCCAAAAGTCATGGCAAAGTTGGATTATCCCCGAACATGGGCAATAGACTTCCTAGACATGAATTACAGATAATTACACAAGGCAAAGGTCTTGCGGAAGAAATGTCCACACAACATTGAGAACGGATACACGACAGATTAACACATTGGCCCTCCCAGAATGTCAAACAATGTCAACATACAGACAACGGGAAAAGTCACGTTCCGCCAGCCGCCACACATAACACCAGAGACTTTCCGTATACAAGGACGCAAAAACAAACACAACAAAACACTGAGTTGCGAATTCCAGCGCATTTCAACATTGTTGCCGGTAGACATTCCCAGTGCACCCAGACGTGCCAGTGACACGCAAATATGATGACACTGTCATAAACCAACAATAATAGCAGCATACAGATACACGGATATTGACACAGGATTCAGCATTATTACGATAGGCCTGGCACTTAGTAATGCACATATACTGTGGGCCATATTAACCTAGGGAACACAGGATCCCATAGACCCACCATTACCGCCACTAGGAACGTGTTTACAAGGGCGATAACAAGCTACACGCGCCGCCTGACAATTAGCCACACGACACACGACACACGATAAGACTTATCCGATAACGGCCCTCGCGCCTGCATGCGGTAGCGGTACGCAACCACACACACGCAGCCGCGCTGATTACAGACACGGCCACGTCCTTCCCACACGCGCCCACCAATCAGGGGCGGATATAGACAGATTCCCTGAGGGAAGAAACCCCCCCCTAATAATTTCTTTTCGTGTTTTTTATCTTTAAACAACCATCATAGGCGCTCAGGGCATGACCAGTTACACTCACAATCACTTGCCACCTTAACGTTATAAATAAGAGACCAGATTAGGCCGTGACGTCACAGCGTCACCGCACTTGCACATCCCAAGGAGCGGATATAAAACAAATAGTGACCAAGTGAGAATGACAGGAGCAGAGATGGATAGTGCCATCAGGGTGGTCAAGACACCAACTACGGAATACCATCCTAGCACCCCTCTCTCTACATAACCTCTCACGTACAACACTATCCAACGCAAACACATAAAAACACCTAGACTACATTCAAAATACACATCGGGGTTGATAGACTTCATGCGTCTACCCAAAATTCGGGTATACTACACCCTGGTCACAAATGCCTACACCCGAGTATTAGGGGTGAGTCGGAAACAGAATTAAGCGTAATGCACATCTCTATGTAAAGAGATGAGGCCGCATTTACACTAACAAATATTCTCTTACTAAATAATCCCGCATGCAAGGGACATAGAATTATCACACCTCAACCCATACTTTATCCTCAAATGAGAGCGGATACGCCTCATATCCATCCCCATGCATGAAATATCCCACCCAAACACCAGGGTTTATTATTACTGAACCTGCATGGCACTTTTGAAAATTCTTTGCACACTTGGGAAAAACTTACCCCATCCACTCACTGTAAAACATCCTAGCAGCATCACCGGCTCCCGGCCACCATTAACATGGAGTCCAACGATGCGCAACCCTCTCCTACCACGCTTTGAGCCCATTCAGCAGATAACACCTCTGGATCCCAATAACAAGGGACTCAACGCCATAAAAACCTACTAACGCCTCCAGGAAATTACCAAGGCATTACCGCTGGAAATCCGACATGGCGAACAAGCCTAAAGTAGACAATGCACTTAGAAGATCCTACAACCCCAGGACACTTAAAATCTTACATAACTACATGATACACACACACTTATCTCACAAATCACACTTTTTTTGGAAAATAAAAGAAGTCTGATATCACACTGAATGGTGATGAGATGTGAATGGAGGGAGTGGAAGCTCCACAGAAGGGCAAGGACGGGGCAAGCCGCCAACAGATCCTAACCCAGACCAAAAAGACGGAACTACGTAAGGTTGAAGCATCGATGACTTGGCGCGGGCAAACGTCAAGATCTAGGGGATGCGTCTAGCCTACCCCCCTTGTCGGAGACAGTTATACCCACTATGCGCCACGGTCATCGAAGCCAAAACCTGCAGGGGAGACTTTTGACGGCTAGTGGGAGAATTAGCCAGCTCCACACTGGACTCAGGAGACAAACCTAGAGACGACCACACTAGGACTAGACTTCTAGTTAAGTATCTAATTTAAGTAGAGCTTCTATGGCGGGAAGCTAGGCTTCCATTCGCGTGAAGTGAAGAAGGATCTCAGGATTCAGCGGGATCAATCCTAGATCCGCCAAGTCCTCGTCCCGCGAGACGGGGTGAAGACAACCAAGCAAATGATAATAAACAAATAATGAACAATATATATGGAATGAATGCGATCATTCGATTCCGTGCCCACAAAAATGGACGACACCGGGTCGCCAGAGCTTAAATGGTCACGCACCGGGCGGCCAGAGATATTAAATAGGTATGCAGCGGGCTGCCAAGAGGGGTTCTCGTGGGCAAACCCAGCAATGATAAATATATCAATAAATGACAAATGGAGAATGATGCCGACACAGGCAAGTACAGCAGCGATGAACAGGATAGCCGGGCGAGGCGCCTGCTCTTTAGCAGCGCAGTCGCCCGGGACTTTATTCATTACTATTTATTAATTACTAATAAGAATGTCGACAATTAGTATTAAGACGGAGGGGACTACGAGGCATTGTTGGGTTCCAGTCTCAACAATGTACTACAAGGGCCCCCGTTAGAGAAATCGAGCGGACGAGCCTCCATCAAAATTCTAGTGCATAAGTTACAGTGCCATTTCAAAGGCCACTTAGATTTAAGCAAATTTAATAAGCACTGTCGCTAAACAATAGCCACAGCACATTTCGGCATTAGGTTAAGGTCCACTCGGTATGTATATACAGGTTATTTTTACATTAGTACTAATAAATATAATTTAAGGCATTTTTTTAAACATTAAGATAGCACGTTCGGCACCTGGTAACTAAAATCCGTTGCCAGGGTAAGCCCGACAATACGTTAAGATAAACAGGATTAAGGTAAAACCGTTCGGCACCTGGTAACTAAAATCCGTTGCCAGGGTAAGCCCGACAACACGATAAGATAAACAGGATTAAGGTAAAACCGTTCGGCACCTGGTAACCAAAATTCGTCACCCGGGTAAGCCCGACAATACGTTAAGATAAATAAGATTAAGATAGCACGATCGGCACCTGGTAACTAAAATCCGTTGCCAGGGTAAGCCCGACAATATGTTAAGATAAATTACACTAAGATAAAACCGTTCGGCACCTGGTAACTAAAATCCGTTACCAGGGTAAGCCCGACAATACGTTAAGATAAATAGGATTAAGATAAAACCGTTCGGCACCTGGTAACTAAAATCCGTTACCAGGGTAAGCCCGACAATATAGAGGCTAAGCTAGACTAGCATAGGCTAACCTAGATTAAGTAGATTTAGATGGCGCATAACAATGAACGGAATATATGTGACTATAATATTGAAATGTATTTCAGGCAAACCAGGAGGCGCCATTATACATATGTTTCCACCGCAAAGGGGAATTAATAATGAATTTATTTTACAGATGATGTCTATTGTAAATAGATTTCCAACACCACATTACACTACCTATCTCTGTCACACCAACACACTGTTCTTCGTCGTTCTTCAGTCACACTTTTAAAGGTGATGACGCCAGCAGGCAATGGCAATCAGCAGCCGTGAGATGCTGAAGGCTGTTGACCTGAGTACACAACGCTCAAATAAAGAGCAATATGCGATGATCAGGGACGGCACGGCCTTTGTAAGTACCGTACCTCATCATCAAGATGGAACTCCTACTCATGGCAGGAAGACCATTAAAACACACAGCAGGTGGAAAGTGGACTAGCAGCGTGACCAGTAAACTGCACTGGAAAACGGCCGGATAGTACATGGCCATGAGATGGCACATGAGTGCAGAGAGTAGCGTGCACGCAAGGCATAGTAAATACGGCCGTCTAAGAGTAAGATAATTAAGTTAGACTATAGTGAGTAGCGTACATAGAAAGTGATGTAGAAAATGATGTATTATTTGATAAGAGGCACCTTACACAAAAATTAGTAAATCATACTGGCCAACCGATCAACGCCGACAGGCAACATTACACTAAGGATGTTCAAATTATTAATACTATTACACACATGTCATCCAAACTATTTATAATTACTTATATTTTAACACAAGGTCGCCAGTACACCAATGATGTCACACATTGTAAACGTATGTATTCTCTTATTTATTCCACACACATGTATACACTGACTTTCCTTTCCACTCTTTTAACTTACATTTTGTAAAAATGTCTTACTTCACCCTCACATAATAAAAACATGTTATATAAACCAACTATTATTACACTTTAAGACATTTGTTTTTCTTTCCCTCTACTCTATCTCTATATTTTAAATGTTACATTTTACACCTCACACGAGGGCAATTTTTCATCCGCTGCAGCGACAGCGAAAGGGCATGCCTAGCCCTAACGATGTTTTTTCCCCTCGTTGTGCACTTACGCAATCATTATTACGATTGTTCTTTCATGTTACATTGTTATATCTGATCCATGTTACATTTATTACCTATTCTTATAACCATGTATCTAAAATAATGTTGATATTTTATGATTTTGATATGTTTTAAGAATTCACGCTTTAAGAAATAGGAATCTCCGTTTCGCGGGCTTATAGGTCGTGTTCCAAGGACATTTTGTCGTCCTGACGTTTCGCTGAATACTGCGTTCAGCATGTTCACAGGTTACATAAAGCGAGGTAAAACAAGTTTTACTTGTTTTACAGGATTAAGGTAAAACCGTTCGGCACCTGGTAACTAAAATCCGTTGCCAGGGTAAGCCCGACAACACGATAAGTTTTACTTGTTTTACCTCGCTTTATGTAACCTGTGAACATGCTGAACGCAGTATTCAGCGAAACGTCAGGACGACAAAATGTCCTTGGAACACGACCTCTAAGCCCGCGAAACGGAGATTCCTATTTCAACGCCGGTCGTGAAAGTCTACATTTTTAGCCTACTTTTCACATTTTGCAAAAATGAGGAAAAAGTAGACTTATGAGATCGGGCAAATGTGTGTCTGTCTGTCTGTCCGTCTGTCTGTCTGTCTGTCTGTCTGTCCTTCTGTCTGTCTGTCTGGCTGTGTGTGTGTCCCCCCCTATCAACTCCTAAACGGCTGGAGCAATCGAAACAAAATTTGGTAGGATTAAAGATCTATACCTGAATATCTCACGGCCATATTTGAAAATGATGTCAGTGCTACCAACTGCAAAAAAATCGCAATTGAAATTTGAGCTCCATGATGTATATCTTGGAAGGTATGAATGGGAGCTATTTCAAAATTGGCACACGTATAGATAATAATATTGCAGTTTAATTTCCAGGAGTCCATACATGGCAGTGTTGCCAAAATGATTATAAGCCTGCTGATAGGTCCAATTTTTAAATGCATATAACTTCTACACTATCAATTGGAATTCAACCAAATTTCGTATGGTGTATGTGTACATAACCAGATATGACTGAGCGTATTCTTACGACCCACCAGGCCTGCCAACTGTTAATATATGCTCCTAATTTATTTAATCCAAATACAAATATATCAGAAAGTTTGCAAGCCAACAGCTTTAAACTATGCACATGTATAGTACCTGACATTCTTTATTAATTTGGAGTAACTTATATACGTCAGTGCTACCAACATGATTCTAAGCCTGCTGACAGGTCCAACTTTAAATACATGCAACTTCCATACTATCATTTGGATTTCAACCAAATTTCGTATGTGCTATGTGTACCACAACAGCTATGATTATGCGTATTCTAAGGAGCAACCAGGGCTGCCAACTGTTAATATGTGCTGTCCCTATTTTTGTTACCCTAATATCAATATATCAGAAAGTATGCAAGCCAATAGCTCTAAACTTCGCACACGTATAGTACCTGGCATTCTAGACGAATTTGGAGTAACTAATATACGTCAGTTCTGCCAACATGATTCTAAGCCTGCTGATAGGTCCAATTTTAAAATGCATGTAACTTCTATACTAACTAATGGATTTCATTCAAAATTGGCACAACAATAGATCATATTATTTCAGATTATTTCTGACCAATACATGCATGACATTGTTGCCAACATGATTTTACGCGCGCTGTTAGATCCAATGTTTAACTGCATGTAACGTCCATTCTATCCAGTGGACTTCAACCAAATTTTGTATTTAGTACCGTAAGAGACGGAACTAAGAATATATTCAGTCATCAGGACTGCCAACTGTAGTGCTCTATTAGGATACATTATGCCAGGTATACAGTATTTCGAACTAATTGGAAATTTCGATATTAGCAACTTAATTTCGTCATTATTCTAGATAGGTTCATATTCTGTAGAATAATCATTGGCATGAAAAGTAGGCTGTATAGTTCTTAACGGAACTTCTTGTTTTACTTCACGCTTTAAGATTCAAGAATTATGTTTGCTATTGCTATTTACACATGTACGAAACTAAAATACGTTCCACACCTAAAACCTACCCCTCTGAGCACACGCTGGACTCACATCACCACGACATCGACACACCTACACCAACACTGAAGACAAAGAAGAAGTGGTACGAGGGGAAACCAAGAAGAAAACATCACATCGACGCGCCCACTCTACTTCCAGTTCGCGGGGACGCGAACTAATCGATGAGGGGGACTTGTACAGCCCGGGGCGGGGGGGGAGGCAGTACCCCCTGAGAACCACCCCCCATCTTTTACCAAAACCACCCCAACTGGCAACACCATGAGACCAGAATATTATCTATACACAGCAAGTGGCGGCCACCCAGCCTGGGAGGTTAGCCAACTACTTGCAAAACATACACAAACATCTACACCAACAACTATCTAGGGCAGCTACATTTACGCAATGCTGACCACGCAGCGCCGGGAGGTATAAGAATGGAGTCCTAACTGGAGCCATTATCTGTTCTACTCTGTGCATCGCCAGCGGCCTCGCCCGACGTCTGTTCCAGCTTATCATCAGGTGAGATTCAGCAGTGCTCAGATTCCTTTAAATCTTGTATACACCTACCCCAAACTTGTACACATATTGTATTTCACACCTGTCTAAACTTCCCAAGAGGGACATACTAATCTACATCTACTGACCAATAAACACATGGTCAGTAAGCTACACTTGCATTACTAATTACACTCCACTTCACATCCTAATACCCCACCTGACCTTCGTCACAATTGCCCGTGACCGTAGTAGCCAGTAATTGCTGTGTCAGACTACATTGTACTCGCAGCACGCGACTCGACCGCATAGCGTCGAGCCGCTGACCTAGCAAGTCTATTGTATTACTCATTCCGCCCAGCTGGCAGGCCAGTATAGTAGCCTGTATTTAGAGATCCATCCCCTAGCAAATACTTACATCTTGCAGGGATACCCCCAATAGATTAGACACTAAATCACCAACACACTACACTAGTAGTTTCTCCCAACTACAGGGAGCTACTCTCATTTAGGAACAACCTTCCAAATTAGCACAGTGACACAACGTGTTTTATCCCAAACTACCCCCCAACCAAGGGATTAAAACAATACTTATAGTCATATCTGTTATGGTACACATAGCACATACGAAATTTGGTTGAAATCCAACTGATAGTACAGAAGTTACATGTTTTTAAAAATTGGTACTATCAGCAGGCTTATAATCATGTTGGTAGAACTGACGTATATAAGTTACTCCAAATTAATCTAAAATGTCAGAATATACGTGTGCATAGTTTAAAGCTGTTGGCTTGCATACTTTCTGATATATTGGTATTTGGATTTAAAAAAATAGAGAGAGCAATTATTAACAGTTGGCAGCCCTGGTGGCTCTTAAAAATAAGCTCAGTCATATCTGTTTATGTACAGATATTACATACAAAATTTGGTTGAAATCCAGTTGATAGTGTAGAAGTTATATACATTTAAACATTGGACCTATCAGAAGGCTTAAAATTATTTTGGCAACACTGTCATGGTTGGCCTCCTGGAAATTAAACTGAAATAGTATTATATTACATGTGTGCCAATCCATGCATACCTTGCAAGATATCCAACATGGAGCTCAAATTTCTAGTGCGTTTTTTTCAGCAGTTGGTAGCACTAACATCATTTTCAAATATGGACGTGAGCTATTCCGGTGCACATCTTTACTCATACTAAATTTGGTTTTGATTGCTGCAGCCGTTTAGGAGTTGATAGGGGGGGGGGACAGACACACAGCCAGACAGACAGACAGAAGGACAGACAGACAGACAGACACACATTTTCCCGGATCGATCTCATAAGACTACTTTTTCCTCATTTTTAGCCTATTTTCAATTTTGAAAAAAATAGGCTTATGAGATCACCTTTTGTCCGTGTGTGTGTGCGTGTGTGTGTGTGTGTGTGTGATTCGTGTGTGTGTCCCCTCCTAATAAAATCTAAGCGGCAGGTGCGATTTCAATGAAACTCGGAAAGTTCATAGCACTATTCCCGGCGACCTCGACCGTGCCCTTCAAATTTTGTTACGACTCACCAATCCAACATGGCGGCTGTGCGAAATATTTCACCAGCATTCAATATCTACGAAACTGTTACCGATATTACCCTGACATTTTCTATGGTGATAGAGGGAACTACTATAAGTTGACTTATGTGACTTTTGAAAACCTGGTAACTACAAAACCAACATGGCGGCCAAGCGAATTTGCGGCTTTTAAATAGACGTTTCTCGCGATTTGACCAACCAAACGCAATGAAACTTGGTACAGTATATGTTTATATACATTGTAATGCACTGACATCTAACGTCGTTCAATTGTTTACATAATCACAAGATGGCGGACGTGCGAAATATTTCACCGGCATACTATATCTCTGAAACTATTAGCGGTATCTCCCTAAAATTTTGTACGGAGATAAAGGGCACTACTGGAAGTCCATCTATAAGATTTTCAAAAACCGGTTAACTACAAAACGAACATGGCGGCCAAGCGAATTTGAACATTTTAAATAGACCTCTCTCGCGATTTAATGTTCTAAGCGCACTGAAACCTGGTACAGGAAATATTTATACACATTGTAATCCACTGGTATCTAATTTAGTTCAATTATTTACATAACGTCAAGTTGGCGGCAGTGCAAATTTTAAAATTAAGTTTTTATTTCTTGTGATGTAGTCATGCGATCGAAGTGAAAGTTTGATAACGAACCTACGCAATAATTTTCCTTTAATGGTACATGACTCTATGGCCTATACATTTAACAATCCAACATGGCGACCATCCAAAATATTTAGACGATACTGAATATCTACGAATCTATTTTAGCAATCAAACTGCATTCTTTAATGTTCAAAGGGGCTATGAACTTAAGTTCACCTATAGGACTTTAAATAACCTGGTGATCACAAATCCATCATGGCGGCGACGCGAATTTTAAATATTCACATGGACGTTTCTCGCAATTTAACATCCGCGTGCAGTGAAACTTGGTACAGTAAATCCTT
Organism: Meconema thalassinum; assembly: GCA_946902985.2. Lineage (NCBI taxonomy): Eukaryota > Metazoa > Arthropoda > Insecta > Orthoptera > Tettigoniidae > Meconema > Meconema thalassinum. The sequence goes on along the minus strand of OX336393.1, from coordinate 160,152,669 downwards.
ATACGAATGTTAATCCACTGGCATCTAATTTATTTCAATTGTTTCCATAACCTCAAGATGGCAGCTGTGAAAAATTTTAAAATCTCCTTGTTACTTCTTGTGTCCTAATTATGCGATTGAAGTTTGAATACTACACGTTCGCAATAATCTGCATGTAACAGTACATAACTCTAGGACCTACATATATAAAATCCAACATGGCGACCATCCGAAATATTTAGTCGGTTCTCAATATCTACGAATCTATTGCAGCAATCAAACTGAAATTGTGTATGTTGATAGTGGCAATTAACATAAGTAGGATATATGAAAATAGGTTGTATAGTTCTTCACGGAACTACTTGTTGGAAAATGTGAATAGTAGGCTAAAATCAATTTTACGTGATAGATTGTCTGTCTGTGGGTGTGTATGTCTCCTATGCGTTCATATACCATTCATCCGATTGCGTTGAAACTTGGGTGAGATGTTGAGAACACTCCACGGAAGGTTTCTGGCTGAGTAAATCCATTTTGCAATAGATAGCACACGGGTAGATTCAACAAATGAGCGACGATGCGCGAATCCCTTCAACAAAGTCCCGTGTGCGTTCATATACCATTCATCCGATTGCGATGAATCTTGGGTGAGATGTTGGTTACTCTCCAGGGAAAGTTTCTGGCATAGTACATCCATTTTAAAATAGGTAGCGCAAGAGTAGATTCAACAAATGAGTGACGATGCGCGAAGCGAATCGCTTTGACGAAGCGCAAATCGCTTCTACAAAGTCCCGTATGCGTTCATACACCATTCATCCGATTGCGATGAAAATTGGGTGAGATGTTGAGTACACTCCAGGGAAGGTTTCTGGCATAGTAAATCAATTTTACAATAAGTAGCACACGTGTAGAATCAACAAATGAGCAACGACGCGCGAAGCGTTTCAACAAAGTTCCGTATGAGTTCATATGCCATCCAATAGCAATGAAACTTGGGTGAGATGTTGTGTATACTCCGAGGAAGTATTCTGGCTTAATAAATTCATTTTACAGTAGGCAGCACTCGAGTACATTCCACAAATGAGCGACAACGCGCGAAGCGTTTCAAAAAAGTCCCGTATGCGTTCATATACAATTAGTTCGATAGCGATGAAACTTGGGTGACATGTTGTGTACATTCCAGGGAAGGTTTCTGGCTGAGAAAATCCATTTTTCAATAGGTAGCGCACGTGTAGATTTAATAAATGAGCAACGGGCCGCGAATCGTTTCAACAAAGTTCCGTATGTATTCATAGGCTATAGCATTCTACCGATTGCGATCAAACTTTGATGAGTCGTTGAGTTCCGTCCATGGAAGGTTTCAGGCTTAGTAAATCAAAGTTACAACATGTAGCGCACGAGTACATTCAACAAATGAGTGACGGCGCGCGAATCCCTTAAACAGAATCCCGTATGCGTCCATATGCCATTCATCCGATTGCGATGAAACTTTCATGAGTTGTTGTGTACACGCCAGGGAAGGCTTTCAACTTAGTCAATCAATTTCACAATAGGTAGCGCACGAGTAGATGCAACAAATGAGTGACGACGCGCGAAGAGTTTCAACAAAATCCCGTATGCATTCCTTTACGATTCATCGATTGCGATCAAACTTTTATGAGTTACTGTGTACACTTACGTGAAGGTTTCTAAATTAGTGAATCCATTTCACAGTAGGTAGCGCACGAGTATATTCAACATATGGTTGACACAGCACGAATCGTTTAAAAAGATCCCGTATGAGTTCATATGCCATTCATCCGAATGCGATCAAATTTTTTGTGAGTTATTGTGCACACTCCCGGGATGGTTATAGGCATAGTTAGTCCAATTTACACTAGATAGCGCGCGAGTAGTTTATACAAATGAGTGTTGGCGATGCGTTCATCTACCATTCATCCGATTACGATCAAATTTTAGTGAGTTGTTATGCACACTCCCGGAAAAGTTATAAGCATAGTAAATCCAATTTACAATAGATAGCGCGCCAGTAGCTTCAACAAATTGGCGTGCGATTCGTTTCAACAAAGTCCCACATGCGTTCAAATATCATTCATCCCATTGCGATGAAACTTGGGTGAGATATTGCGTACACTTCAGGGAAGGTTTCTGGCTTAGTAAATCCACTTTACAATACGTAGCGCACCAGTAGATTCAACAAATGAATGACGACGCGTGAAGCGTTTCAACAAAGTCCCGTATGCGTTCATATACCATTCGTCTGATAGCGATGAAACTTGGGTGAGATGTTGTGTATACTCCAGGGAAGGTTTCTGGCTCAGTACATGCATCTTATAATAGATAGTGCACGAGTAGATTCAACAAATGAACGATAGCGTGCGAATCGTTTCAACAAATTTCCGTATGCGTTCATATACCATTCATTTGATTGCGATGAAACTAGGGTCAGATATTGTGTACACGACAGGTAAGGCGTCAGGCTTAGTAAATCCATTTTACAATAGGTAGCGCATGAGTAGATTCAACAAATGGGCGATGACGTGCGAAGTGTTTCAACAAAGTCCCGTATGCGTTCATATACCATTCGTCCGATAGCGATGAAACTTGGGTGAGATGTTGTGTATACTCCAGGGAAGGTTTCTGGCTCAGTACATGCATCTTATGATAGGTAGCGCACGAGTAGATTCAACAAATGAACGATAGCGTGCGAATCGTTTCAACAAATTTCCGTATGCGTTCATATACCATTCATTAGATTGCGATGAAACTAGGGTGAGATATTGTGTACACGACAGGTAAGGCATCAGGCTTAGTAAATCCATTTTACAATAGGTAGCGCATGAGTAGATTCAACAAATGGGCGATGACGTGCGAAGTGTTTCAACAAAGTCCCGTATGCATTCATATACCATTCGTCCGATAGCAATTATACTTGGGTGAGATGTTGTATACACTTCAGGAAAGGTTTCTGGCTTAGTAAATCCAATTTGCAATATGCAGCGCAAGAATAGATCCAACAAACGGGCGACGTCGCGCGAAGCGTTTCAACTAATTCCCATATGTGTTCATATACCATTCGTTCGATAGCGAGGAAACTTGAATGAGATGTTATGTATAATCCAGGGAAAGGTTTTGACTTAGTAAATCCATTTTGCATTAGGTTGCGCACGAATAGATTCAACAAATGGGTGACGACGCATGAAGCGTTTCAACAAAGTCCCATATGCGTTCATATACATTCGTGAGATGTTGTGTACACTCCAGGGAAGATGTCTGGCTTAGTACATGCATTTTACAATAGGTAGCGCACGAGTAGATTCAACAAATGACTGACGGCACGCGTATCGATTAAACAAAATCCCGTATGCGTTCATATGCCATTCATCTGATTGCGATGAAACTTTGGTGAGTTTTTGTGCATGCTCCCACGGATGTTTCTAATTTAGTTAATCCTTTTCATGATAGTTTAGAGGCAGTTAACGGAATTTGAAAAAAAAAATATTGTGTATCCAAAAACACTTCAAGAAACAAAATTACAACGCCAACAGTTTATTTGATTGGCATTGCAACGCATGCCGGGTACAGCTTGTAGCTTAATAAATGAAATTAGTTTTCTGGTTTTATTTCAAAAACTGTTGGTTTTAGGACCTTAAAATATGGTTTTCGGGGCCCATAGGGCTCCCAAGTTTTGTTTCTCACATTGAGACGGTGTAAAAGAGCGTTGTCACGTTTTTCTACGCCCATTTCAGCATGCATTTTAAGGGGTTAGGCCCTCTCTTATGAGAGGTACGGAGAAGAGTTACATCAATGATTACTTTCGTGCCTCTGATGGACTTCTGTACCAAATTTTACGTTGATCCACTCAGCCGTTCTCGAGTGATGCGCGTGCAAAATTGTACACAGACAAACAAACAGACAAACAGACAGTCAAAAATTTTGTTTTTGCGCGCAACCGTCATAAACCAGTCTGAAACGCGTTAATAACTCAAAATTCCGTGGAAATTCCGAAATAACAGACAAACTTTCATTTTTATATACATAGAGAAGATGTAGAGATAGGCTTATGAGATCACCTTTTGTATTTGTGCCTGAGTATGATGGTGTGTGTGTGATGGCGTGTGTCTCCCCCTAATAACTTCTAAATGGCTGGAAGGATTTCAATGAAACTCGGTAAGTTCATAGCACTATTTCGGACGACTTCGACTGTGCCATTCAAATTTTGTTACGGCTCACCAATACAACATGGCGGCTGTGCGAAATATTTCACCGGCATTCAATATCTCCGAAACTCTTACCGATATCACCCTCGAATATTTTACGGTGATAAAGACAACTACTAAAAGTACACCTGTGTGACTTTTGAAAACCTGGTAACTACAAAACCAACATGGCGGCCAAGCGAATTTGCGAAATTTAAATAGACGTTTCTCGCGAATTAACTAACCAAACGCAATAAAACTTGGTACAGTACATGTTTATACACATTGTAATGCACCGACATCTAACTTCGTTCAATTGTTTACATAACGTCACGATGGCGGCTGTGCGAAATATTCCACCGGCATTCTATATCTCTAAAGCTATTAGCGATATCACCCTAAACTTTTGTACGGAGATAAAGAGCACTACTGGAAATTCTTCTGTAAGACTTTAAAAAACCGGTTAACTACAAAACAAATATGGCGGCCAAGCGAAGTTGAAATTTTTAAATAGACCTTTCTCGCGATTTAATGATCCAAACGCAATGAAACTTGGTACAGGATTTTTATACACATTGTAATGCACTGGTGTCTAATTTAAATCAATTGTTTACATAACCTCAATATGACAGCTGTGTGAATTTTAAAATGAAGTTTTTATATCTTGTGTCGTAATCCTGCGATCGAAGTGAAAGTTTGAATAATGAACCTACGCATTAATTTTACTTTAATGGTACATGACTCTATGTCCTATACATATAACAATACAACATGGCGATCATCCGAAATATTTAGATGGATCTCAATATCTACGAATCTATTACAGCAATCAAACTGAATATTTTTAAAGTTCATAGGGGCTATGAACATAAGTTCACCTATAGACTTTCAATAACCTGGTGATCACAAATCCAACATGGCGGCGACGCGAAGTATAAATATTCGCATGGTCGTTTCTTACAATTTAACCATCCGAGTACAGTGACACTTGGTACATTAAATCCTTATACAAATGTTAATCCACTGGCATCTAATTTTTTCAATTGTTTCCATAACCACAAGAAGGCAGCTGTGCGAAATTTTAAAATTCCGTTTTTGCTTCTTGTGTCCTAATCATGCGATTGAAGATTGCATACTACACGTACACAATAATCTTCATGTAACAGTACATAACTCAAAGACCTACATATTGTGCCCAAATGGATTTTGGCACAAGACTCGAACCCTTGACTATTCAGGAAAATGAGAAAACAGGACGTTTTTACGAAATATTGAAGCATCAAAAGGGTTAATATCAAATAAGCACATACGTGACGCATAGAGTTGATAAAGGAGTGTGGCGCAACAGGCCAGCTGCATAAATGACATCACCGCGCAGTCAGCAATAAAACAGTTACTCAGAATTAAAAATAGACGAAGGGGAATAACCGACAGCAGAGAGAGATGCAAGATCCAAGGAGAAAATGCAAATTCAGCTATAAATTGATAACAGCGTGCGAGGGCGGAGCTGAGAAATTGGCGGAAATTAGTAATATTAGCCAAGATAACCAAAATCTTTAAGAAAACTTTTCGTAAAAGCTATTCATTTAGGAAATGAGAATTCTTAGAACAGTAAAAGTCATTAAATAACGTGCGGAATAGAAGAGCAAAGTCAGCACTTTACGAAGCTAAAAGAAGGAGTGGGGTATAAAAAACAGGCTCCCACACACATAGAGGAGCGAATTTAATTTAAATAAATACATCCCCATGATCGGATTTGGAAAAACTTTATGAAAACGAGACGTTAGAGCGCAAGCTATAAAATGAATATTTTTTCCAAAAAGTTACCACAATTGGTTCAGGAGATAATTTTTGCAACGTAGACAAAATAGTTTATTTTTCGTAGAAGCAAATAAATAGGGAGTGATCCGAGAGGAGAATATGCAGTTTTAGTCAGTCAAGAGGGACGTGACGCTACATCACATATTGGACGCAGTTTCAGTCAGACCGTGAGGGGGTCGTGCTGCATCAGTTCATCTTTAATACAGTTAGTCAGTCCAGAGGGACGCGACGCTACATCACATCGTATCAACCAGTTAGTAAGCCGGCGAGAACGCTGTGCTGTAATTCGTCAAGTAATAACCGAACATTCGGGTCATCGTTTCGTATTCTAAGTGATCACTATAGCGTTATGCGCTGGATCAATAAAAATCGCAACAATATCAGGCACGCCGTGTCAAATAAAGGAACACTAAGGCCGTAAAAGTGCGGGTTAGTCAAGTAACACACGCAAATTCGAAACACATGCAAAAATTACGGCACGAGAAATTCTAAAAGAGACAATTCGTAAAAAATACGGAATAATAAGTAACATTGCGTCAACAAAGACCGTATAAGCGAGAAATCCTTAAAAGGATAAAATCAGCAAGTATTAATCATAAAGGAAGGAGTAGGGACCTAGAGAGACTGTGGGTTCGAAACTCCAGATCTAAAGCGTTAAATGGACAACATAGAGAAGCGAAGGTTCTCAAAGTAGAGACCGAGCTAGAAATTAGATCTCTAAAACAAAGAAATATAACGAAACGAGTAAGGACAAATACGAGGAACTTTATCCAGAATCCAGTAGGAACATGTGAGCGGGGACGTGGGTTCAGAGAGTTACACGGAGCCGGAGATCAGGGATTTCATGAGTGAGGAAGGAGCCAATTAGCACGTTCAATGCAGAAACGTTAGGAATCGTCAAGAACCAACCACTACGTACAATCATTGCCAAAGCTCTGAAATAGGGTCGTGTGTTCAAGAAAAATGCTATTGTGCCGAGTGTTATATTATGTTTCCATGTATCAGTGTAAAATGAATAAGTATCAGGTAAAAGTGTCGGGAAAGAATGTCACGATGAAGGATTAGATATCAGGACGAAGGGTGAATCTGCCTAAGAATGGAATCGGAGCCTGGGTGAGTCGATGAAACTTTATTAATGTTTTGTTGTTGTGCTGTGTGCTAGATATCAATCGAACCATTCGTCGACTGGGGAGTTTGATGAATGATTCATTGATGAAAATGTATGTGCAAGTAATTGAAATGCTGAATAAAATGATCATTGTTGGCCACGAGGACCGCCTCGGTGGAAATAAAACGTTATTGGGATTAGTTAAAAGAAAGAAATAAGAAGCTCGATTAAAGAGATATACAATAAAGAAATTTGGAAGAAGGAATAAAATAATGAATTAAATGGCGTGAATTGTTGCCAAATTATGAATTAAATACGCACCATAATAAAATTGTAAAGTCCAAGGGAATAAAGTAAAATAATAACGGTTAAATTGTAGACCAAATAATAGTATCGAAAGAATAAAGCGTCCCAATGAATTAAATTAAATATATAAATGATAAGAATGCAAAAAATGATAATTAAGTAAAAAAATAAAATCGTATTTAAAGATCCGTGTCTAGGAACTCAAAAATGAAAAGTAGAGCGAGAAATAATGCATCAATAAATAAAAATAAATAGTAAATATCCAAATAAAAGGGTGGAATAGAACCCCCCCAAAATGAATATATTATGTTATAGGCTATTATGCCAAAAATTATGAAATAAATTGTGTAAATGCCGAAATCAGGCAAATGTTGTGATAATATCCAAGCACGCTGCGTCGCCGTAAGGGCCAATATTAAAGAAATAATGAAATATAGTTTCAAGTGAATATAAGAAAAAGCGTTAAGCCCGGATAGATTTATTCGTGAGATGAAAAATGTAGTGAAATTGTCGAAATGCGTGGATGTAATTTCCCACCGAATATATTGTTGTAGGAGCCTCGTGTTGTGACTAAATAAGCATCGACTATTGTTGTAAAGGTATTGCGAATCGTGAATGAAAAATTCCCACTAAATAAGCGTCGAATATTGTTGTAAAGGTATTATTGAATCGTGGATGAAAAATTTCTACTAAATAAGCGTCGAATATTGTTGTAAGGATAAAGAAAGCGTCAAATATATGTAACTCCCGCTGTAGGATGGATATCCCAGCTAGGATTTGTTGCAGTATAATATTGTTGTAAAAAGAGGCATTGTTGAAATAATAGGCATTGTTGGAGGTATTATAAGCGTCGTAAGAAGTAGGAACAGTAAAATACCATGCAGCATCTCCGAATTAAGTACCACTATCCTGGGAACAAAGGATCAATAATAATAATAATAAAAGAGCGAAGCAAATCTCTGTAGTAAAATGAATGTGTAAGTCTTGGAAACATATGTTTAAAGCTACCCCAGTATAAAGGCTTTGAGGGTGGCTAGACATCATAAATCTCGCCTGAAAGTACCACAAGGGGAAGGAACGACCTTGTCCGTTGCTTTTCTCTTGTGAGAGAGAACGAGGATATATCTTAATGGATGCGGCCATCAAGTAGTGTCTGGCCGGCACGGGTGGAAAGAGAAGCGATGGCACGGAAATAATTAAAATCTAAACAAAAGAGGTGCAAGCAAAACAAATTGTAGAATCATTTTTGCGGGAGTGAAGAAAAAATCATCCCGAGTAAAAGTTTGAATGTTGTATTAAGATTTGACGGACTTGTCAAATAATATATTGTTGATAAAGAAAATTCCTTCTTCCAGAAATAAACAAATGACGAGCTAAGAAATAATGTAATTTGTTATAATAAATATCCCACAGTAATAAATAATGAAGCCCACAGTACAACGCAAAAGCAAATCACCTAGATGCATGAAGGGTAACTGGAGAGTTACGGGTTCGATCCTTAGACATGGCATGTTTTCTGTACAGTACTATATTATTTTTCACATGTAAGGTTTTGTGAATAATTATTATGAAGGTCCAAAGGGCTAAATACTTGGTAAATAAATTAATATTCAAGTAACATAAATAATAAAGAGACCCTGAAGGGTAAATGAAAATAATTATTATTAAGATCCAAAGGACTTAATAAATCATAAATGAATAAATATTTAAGTAAACATAAATCATAAAGAAACCCTAAAGGGTAAATGAAAGAATGTAAATATCCAAAGCCTTGGAGAAAGTATTAAATGTAAATGATAGGCACGCTCGACGCCTAAGTAAAATAAACATAAATAAATATGAAGGGTTTAATTTAAGCAAGACAAAAATAGTTCTGAAACTTCACAGAACAATGAAATGACATTACAGTGAATTTTAGTGATTTTTTATTAGTGAATTTATTTTTGGTTTATGGGTGAAACTTGAAGAGACAATTCCAAGTGATTTAAGTTGATAAATTTTGAGTTGATTATTTTGTGAGTGACACTTGAAGAGACAATATCAAGTGATTTTGATTTTTATAATGTTTTTTTTGAGTGAATTAATATTTCCTTTTATTGAATAAAAATTTGTATTTTAAATGGTCATGTTGAGTTTTTGCCTGAATCTTGTCAACCTGATTGTGTCTACGTATCGGATGTTCAGCCTGTTGGGGAAGGGACGTAACACACCCCGTACCGCAGTAGCCAAGCCATGGACTGACTGAGCATCCATCCGCTGAGCGGGTACAATATATAAAAATTCAACATGGCGACCATCCGCAATATTTAGTCGGTTCTCAATATCTACGAATCTATTACAGCAATCAAACTGAAATTTTGTATGTTGATAGAGGCAATTAACATAAGTAGGATGTATGAAAATAGGTTGTATAGGTCTTCACGGAACTACTTGTTGCAAAATATGAAAAGTAGGCTAAAAATACTGGGCAAGAAGAAAGGCTGTAAAATGTTGATTATTCGTGGTCCTAGGGGATTCGTTCGCGCAGAAGTAGAAGAAGAAGAGGAAGAACAAGAAGAAAAGAAGATGAGTTATTGCTTATTTTAGGGGCTGCGACATCGTGTTCGTATAGCCCCGTGAATTTTGGTGTGTGTGTGTGTGGGGGGAATTTGTGTGATAACCGGTGTTATTGTGATGGCTGGATCAGTGCTTCAAGAAGCCAAATTGAACGATATTGTCATCGGTGATTCAGATATTCTTTCGGGATTAGTTCAATTATGGCTAATAATAATAATAATAATAATAATAATAATAATAATAATATATTCATGATTCGGTACTTCTCAGTGTATTGGAGGAACGAAAACAAACAAAATTCAACAGGTGATTTCACGATTTTACCACTAGATGGTAGCACTCGTATTCCGTTGAATAGTTTACTCAACACAACTGGTGGCGAGATGAGCTTCATACGCTGGTGTATATCTGAAGGAAGCATTATATAGGTATATTTGTTGCAGGATAGAATCCTGGCGCAATCAGCTGTATTTGGTTGTGTACAATTATCAGAAATGAGAGAATAAATTGGGAGGAAGAGATAATGATCTGTAGCCTACATTCCCGCTGCTTTGCATAGGTATGATAAAGGAAGAGAATCGTGTCAGTAGTTTTACTGGCACGTTGAAGATCCACTCAGGGTCAAAATGTCGGTCCTCCAGCGTCTCTAAAAGCCACAAATGTTAAAAGGGACGTATTATTATTATTATTATTATTATTATTATTATTATTATTATTCCATTATGGCAATTTAAGACTCTGTGATAGGTATACTTTTATCTATTGCGAACGGAAGATGGGAGGTCAGTGAATTAGGGGACTGTTATAAAATTGTATATGGCTGTGTACGATTATCAGAAATGAGAGAGGAAATTAAATTGGGAGGAAGTGATAATGATATGTAGCCTACGTTCCCGCTGCGTTGCATAGGTATGATAAAACATGAACTAATGACATGGAATACCACTGTGTTAGAATTACGTTATCATTCATAGAATTATATCATGAAGTTATACCTACTTTACAAGTGATATCCCCCCAAGGGCTCACATATAGTGGGATGTGGGTTGGCGACCATGGGAACCCAGCTGATTCCGGCATTGCTTCCACTTACTTGTGCCGGGCTCCTCTCCGTCTTCTTTCCTGTCGACCTCTCTTGGTCAACTCTTGTTCTCTTCCGACCCCGACGGTATTGGGGTATCCGAGGCCTAGGGATTCTTTCACTTTTCCGCCTTAATTGGCCCTTGTCTCATCTTTCCTGATACCCTCATTCTTCGAGGGGTCAGCCTTCTTTCTCTTTTCATATTGTCTCCTAACTTCTGCTCAAGCCCTCAAGGAGGCAGGGTGCATGTGCCCCACCACTTCTGGTGCACCCTGGATAGTGCTACACCCTCAAGGGCTCATTGCTGGTGAGTTCGGGAGTTGGCGACCCCGAGGGATTCCTGAGTTGGTTCCGGTTTGTCCCCTTTTTCCTCTGACCTTGGGGTAGGCCATCTCCTCTTTCCCCTTCCTATCCGCCTGTCATGGCTCTCCTTCCTTCCAAGTCCGTCAATCCTCATTCTTCGAGGATTGAGGGCATTTCTTTTCTTCCTGTCCTTTATTTGCCTTATTCTTTATTTGTTTACCATTTCTTCTTCTAGTCTGTAAGTTTGTAGTTAGTATTAGTTATAGTTTTCATTCTCATCTCATCTTTCACTCTCACCCAAACCATTAGGGGCCGATAACCTAGATGATAGGCCCCTTAAAACAACAATTATCATCATCATCATCAACAAGTGATATTGCAACTTTTCAGTCGGTCAAAATATAATCCCAATTACTGAGACATATGAATCAATAACCTGAAAAATTACAGAGTGTTTCTCCATTCCCATTACAGATTTTGGTGACTTGTAGTTGGACCAAGACGGTTAAGTTTAGCAAGGAAACTTGTAGCCTTGTCTTCCCGCTACCCGCAGAAAACGACTACAGCATACGTCCAAATCTCTCGTATTTTTGGCGCCACTGACTCAGGCGCGGATCTAGAGTTTGGCTTTGGGGGGAGGGTCAGAGAATCGAAATTGTTAAGAACAAGTAGTTCCGTGAAGAACTATACAGCCTATTTTCATATATCCTACATATGTTAATTGCCACTATCAACATACACAATTTCAGTTTGATTGCTGTAATAGATTCGTAGATATTGAGAACCGACTAAATATTTCGGATGGTCGCCATGTTGGATTTTATATATGTAGGTCCTAGAGTTATGTACTGTTACATGCAGATTATTGCGAACGTGTAGTATTCAAACTTCAATCGCATAATTAGGACACAAGAAGTAACAAGGAGATTTTAAAATTTTTCACAGCTGCCATCTTGAGGTTATGGAAACAATTGAAATAAATTATATGCCAGTGGATTAACATTCGTATAAGGATTTACTGTACCAAGTTTCACTGCACGCGGATGCTAAATTGCGAGAAACGTCCATGTGAATATTTAAAATTCGCGTCGCCGCCATGATGGATTTGTGATCACCAGGTTATTTAAAGTCCTATAGGTGAACTTAAGTTCATAGCCCCTATGAACATTAAAGAATGCAGTTTGATTGCTAAAATAGATTCGTAGATATTCAGTATCGTCTAAATATTTCGGATGGTCGCCATGTTGGATTGTTAAATGTATAGGCCATAGAGTCATGTACCATTAAAGGAAAATTATTGCGTAGGTTCATTATCAAACTTTCACTTCGATCGCATGACTACATCACAAGAAATAAAAACTTAATTTTAAAATTTGCACTGCCGCCATCTTGACGTTATGTAAACAATTGAACTAAATTAGATACCAGTGGATTACAATGTGTATAAATATTTACTGTACCAGGTTTCAGTGCGCTTGAAACATTAAATCGCGAGAATGGTCTATTTAAAATTTTCAAATTCGCTTGGCCGCCATGTTCGTTTTGTAGTTAACCGGTTTTTGAAAGTCTTATAGATGGACTTCCAGTAGTGCCCTTTATCTCCGTACAAAATTTTAGGGAGATACCGCTCATAGTTTCAGAGATATAGAATGGCGGTGAAATATTTCGCACATCCGCCATCTTGTGATTATGTAAACAATTGAACGAAGTTAGATGTCGGTGCATTACAATGTATATAATCATATACTGTACCAAGTTGCATTGCGTTTGGTCGGTCAAATCGCGAGGAACGTCTATTTAAAAGTCGCAAATTCGCTTGGCCGCCATGTTGGTTTCTTAGTTACCAGGTTTTCAAAAGTCACATAAGTGAACTTATAGTAGTTTCCTCTATCACCATAGAAAATGTCAGGGTAATATCGGTAATAGTTTCGGAGATATTAAATGCTGGTGAAATATTTCGCACAGCCGCCATGTTGGATTGGTGAGTCGTAATAAAATTTGAAGGGCACGGTCGAGGTCACCCGGAATAGTGCTATGAACTTTCCGAGTTTCATTGAAATCGCTCCTGCCGTTTAGATTTTATTAGGGGGACACACACACACGAATCACACACACACACCCACACACACACGCACACACACACGGACAAAAGGTGATCTCATAAGCCTATTTTTTCAAAATTGAAAATAGGCTAAAAATGGTATCACTAAAAACGCAATCACAAAATAACCAACCGTACAAAACCAGACCAATTTTATTCGCAAGCTACATGGATAGAAATTTGATGCGTTTAGCGCACCAAAAATATTCGTACAAATTGCAACGGCGTGTTTTGCGTCTTTTACATCGAGCTTCGAGAAAAGTATCAAGGTACGTTACAGTTTGGGCAAGTCGAGTTGGTACCGACAAAGGGAGAAAGTTACAGCTTAAATTGCCAACCAAGCTTGCAGTTTGGACGTCGGCAAAATTTTTTGGTGCGAAAAAGAAACGCCTCAAATACCTATCTGTGCATTGCTGCACATTCATCGTGACATTACTATAAACATCGATTCGGTAATCACAAGGTTTGCTAAACAAAATAGACGAGTTGATTTTGTTATATAAATAATCGTTTTTATATAACAAGTATGAAGTTGTAAACATGTACAGTTGTAACAGACCATAATAATTGCAATAAAGATATTTCAGTATTGAATAAAATGAAAAAACTATTTTTCAGTTAAAATTCGTTAAGTTTTATTTGTCTGATTATTGTGTTTTCGTTTTTTGAGTTTGCACCCGTGACCCCCCCCCCCCCCCTTGAATCCGCGCCTGTACTGACTTCAGTACTTACGTCATTGAACGACCACCTGATGTCCCATATCCCCTACAGGTTGTATCCCCTACCTTCTTCCACGAAAACTCACGGGTGCCGCGTACTTGGTATTCCTTGAAGACATACTGCACGAATTCTTAGACGTTGTGCCACTGCATGTGCGTCAAAACATGTGGTGTCAGCATGATGGCGCACCACCTGATGTTTCACTTGAGGTCCAAGATTATCTGCACTACGTATTTGGACAACAGTGGATAGGACGTGGTGGCTCGGTTGCTTGACTGCAAGTTCACCCGACTTACACCGCTAGACTACTATTTGTGCGGTCTTATGAAAACCTTGTCTTACGAGACCCCTGTGGAATCCGAGGAAGACCTACTATAGCGGGTTATGGCTGCGGTGGATGTTGGAGGAGCAGGGGTTGGTGATCGTGTGTACCAGAACTTGGTACGGAGGTACCGTGTGTGTGTTCACGTCGGTGTTCGTCACAACGAGCCCCACCTGTAATGGGACCCAGACGACAAGCAACAGGAGTTGGACAGATCACCGAAAATGCGGGAGCTATGAACTTGTGCTATGGTGATTTTTTGTGGGTAGCAGGAAGACAGTGAGCACAAGTTCCTATGCTAAACTTAACCGTCTTGGTCCCCACTACAAGCCCTCAAAGTATGTAATGGGAATTTAGAAACACACTGTATATGTATATTTGTTATGGACTAGAAGAGAGGGAGAACACTATGAAATGACATGTTTCGCTCGTGAGACGAGCATTATCAGATGCAAATATACCAGACAAACTAGCTCTACAAACAAGATGTTCAGTTAAGAACATATAGCCTACTTTCTCCTAAATGCATGGGTATTGTTATAACTCTTTGTCCTTTTCAAGGAGTATAATTGAATGTTGGTTGTAGTAGCTTGTTGAAATACAACGTTCTATACGGATATTAAACATGAATATGAGGTGCCCTTTGGTAGTGCTACCTCTGTAAAAAAAAAAAAAAAGATTCAATTCACTTTCACCGCGTTTGAATTGATATGAGGAATCGATTTGCACACATACATGGCCGCTATCTGCAAACTATTGGGCTGACGACCGTGTAGTTCAGTCAAAAGATGCTTCCCAAAAAGGTATGATGTTGCAAAATTTGGTAGAGATCAGATTATTAGGTTGGTCGTAATTTGATTTAAGCTTTTAACATTTGAGTGGCCGCCATTATGTTTCCATCGAGATGGTGGCAATATAAAACATGAAACTGAGGTGCCCTTTGCTAGTGCTACCTCTGTACCAAATTTTGTTCAATTCGGTTTCACCGTGTTTGAATAGATAGGGGGAATCGATTACCGCACAAACATGGCTGCCATCCGCAAAGTATTAAGCTGATGACCTTGTAGTTTGGTCAAGAGATTCTTCATACATAGAGGTATAATGTTGCAAAATTTGGTGGAGATCAGATGATTAAATTGGTCGTAATTTGATTTAAGCTTTTAACATTTGGGTGGCCGCCATTACGTTTTCGTCAAGATGGCTGCGATATAAAACATGACACTGAGGTGTCCTTTGCTAGTTCTACTTCTGTACCAAATTTCATTCAATTAGGTTTCAACGTGTTCCAATTGATAGGGGGGACATACATTCAGAGTACACACACACACACACACACACACACACAGAGAGACTCCAACACGGGCAGACACACAGTTTTTGGCCCTGTGTAGATCTCATGAGTCTACTTTCATTTTTTGCCAAAATCGAAAGTAGGCTAACTAGCTCTACAAAACACTAACAATTCTACAATGAGACCTACAAACGGTCTCTGTCCTCCAAAAGCAAAGCGCACGCCCAACACTTAGAAAGTGTTGCAACTGAGTACTACAACAGTGGTGTTTTGTAGAGCTAGTTGGTCTGGTATATTTGAATCTGATGATGCTAGCTAGACGAGCGAAACATATCATCCCATAGTTTTCTCCCTCGTTAGTAGTCCATAACAAATATATATATCTAATCACTTGTATTTTATCAGAATATTTTTCGCATGTCCAAGTAATTGGGTTTACAGGGTCTTTCATATAAAGTAAGAACGGTGAGCGGCGGCTTTGTTATCCGCTGCTGCAGTAGCCTTGGCTGAGCTTGTGGCGTGGCACGGCCCCCTGCTGTAGTATTAAAAGCGCGGGCATAGTATATACCGTACTCGACCTTGCAATAAAAGTGCAGTTGTTCTGTCGCCAGTCTGAACCTCAGATGTTAACGTGAGGCAGTTATCATTACAACATCGTATTTTTGTATGTAAAACTTATTTTAAGTACGAGTCGGCTCGCCGGGTACGTGATGCATTTATTCAGCAATTTCCTGATGAAGTGCCACCTTCACTAGCACAGATTCACGTAATTGTATATAAGTTTGACACTACTGACACAGTGTTCAATAAAAGGCATATCATTAAAAATCAGAAACATTACAGTGGCAGAAGTCACTCGCGTGAGGAAGGACGACACTTCCAGCATCTTTTATAAGGTAATATTTCATACAGGATTGTACACACGCTTAAAGCAGGGGACTCTGGCACGCCAAAAGCTTGGCCAAGGCCACCCCAGCAGCGCATAACAAAACTGCCGCTTGCCGTTCTTACTTTATATGAAAGACCCTGTATATTGCGTTAACCGACTGAAAGTTGAAAATTGTTAATAAGGCAACATTGAAAAATAGCTTGAAAGCTATCTATACTACTTGAATAGCACTGGGTGATTATCTATTTCCCGACTATTTTCATGGGGTATAATTATTTCACAAAATGTGTTTTATAACGAGATTTATTTAATTAACTGTTTATTTATTTATTTATTTATTTATTTATTTATTTATATATTTATTTATTTAGCGAATGGCTGTTAGTGCCGGGAGTGTCCAAGGACATGTTCGGATCGCCAGAGTTTGTAGCTGCTTCAAAGCGGACACCAATGGGGTGAGCTACAAGTACCGTCACGTGTTTATGAGATGAAACGAATGAAGATGAATGAAACTGGCCAAGTTCAATTTCAAGTAGTTTCAACTTGAGCTACCAGACGTCACTGACACCCAGCGGCGAACGTTGGAACTTCTAGCCAAATAACCTACACATTTAGCTACACACTACCAATTTTTGTAGTGGAAGGTTCTTTTCCATGCCATAAATCTATGACATGGGCCCACCAGCTTTACTTCCCCTTCAAAGGAAGACATACTGAGGGATTTTAACGCTCTTAAGAAACCGATAATGAGAACAAATCAATAACGAAAATTATCACGACCCTTCTTGCTGTTATATCCTACAGAAAGTGCAGGCTGGATTCTAGTCCGACAACAGGTTACGGATGTCCAATTATCTTGGCTGTTTACTGGGCAGTTTAGTTATTTTTGGAACTACATGTTAAAATTTATCAAGTAGGTACGATTCTTGGAACTACATGTTAAAATTTATCAAATATTTTAACATGTAGTTCCAAAACTAACTAAACTGCCTAGCTTCTAGAGCCGGGCAAATTTGCTCTAGTTCCGATCGGGATCGTAAGTTTCCGCATGACTAGTATCGCCCCCCCACCAAGCGCACTCAAGGCCAGGTCTCTCCGCTGAACGAGAATCTTCAGTTTCGATAATACCGGTACTGAGTGGGAGTCTCGATAATACCGGAACTCCTTTTTTCTCGGCGTTATCGACAGTATCTATTTAAAGGAAAAAGCAGACTCACTCAAGCCGCTGTACGTGTCACTCAAGCCGCTGCACGTGTAAAGTCAAAGCCTTCTGTAATAACTCCGGAGTGTAAACCATTCCTCGTTCTTACATTTGACAAATTTAAAGCAGTATGAAGTGATACACCCCAGGAAGATCACATTGAATTGAGTTCGCATCTGCCACCTCCCTACCACTCCTACCCTCAGTTACAAATATACACACACTACTACAGACACCATAATAACACAGGTTATTAGACAAAGTTGACACACAAGATCACAAAAATGATCACGATGTTGTAGCCCCTAAAGTAAAATAAACTCAAATAATTGGCGTAGCAGAGAAGAGCTACAAGAAAGTCTCTCGTGTATGACTCATGAATTTTTAGCCCTACTGACTAGCAATTTGCTTTAAAGAATACTTTCTATCTTCTTCTCCACCTTGTAACTGGTTGTTATTAGAGGCAACTATAGAGCAAAAATTGGCTGCGATGGTGAAAATACACTTGGAAAATATTACGCTGAAAAGTTTCAGCTAATTTCATCTACTAAAAACTCTGATTTTTTGCTTGAAAACAATACCAGTTTGTGGCATGCGGTGTATTAATCATGTCAGTGCAAACACTTCACTGATTTGTCCATAAATGCCAATGATATGACAGTTTGAGTGAGAATAGTGCGACGGGAGTTGCACTGAGAACAACTCATTACCGCGGGAATGTCACTTCGTCCGATACTCCCAAGTCTCGTTCGATCACAAGGTAATATCGTTGCTCTCTCTACCCATGATGCAACGTTTGAGCACGTGCGTAGGAACGCGATTGTAATGGCGGTGGTTTATGCATATGGCAAAGCCATTATGACGAAAGATAAAATCAATCTTATTCTTGAAAGTGAACATTATTTTTTCGTAT
Source organism: Meconema thalassinum (assembly GCA_946902985.2). Classification (NCBI taxonomy): domain Eukaryota; kingdom Metazoa; phylum Arthropoda; class Insecta; order Orthoptera; family Tettigoniidae; genus Meconema; species Meconema thalassinum. The sequence continues at coordinate 160,133,882 of OX336393.1, read as the reverse complement.
GCCCCACGACTAGAGAATATTATTCAAACTGGTAGGAGCATTTGAGATAAAGAGAGTCAGGTATCCAACGCAAAAGTTTTCACTGTGTATGTTTGTACCATTTTCCCTCAGTCTGTAATAGTCTCAGTGGCTGAATTGGTTGCGCGCTGGACTCATGAATAGGAGGGTCGGGGTTCGATACTCGGTAGGTGAAGTAATTTTAATTTTTGTTTCGTTACGTTTTATTGTTTATGACGACCACTTTACCAGTATCTTACTACAAAAATCATACGACAGAACACAGTTGCATCACAGGGGCTTTAGTAATATAGCGAGTGCATGAATTTTCAGGTTTTATTACGAGAAAGTTTCATACGGTAGTGCTTGAATGTGGCACTACACGAAAAGATCTTAATATGTAGCCTACACGTCAAATAGAATTTTCTTTTGCTGAAATTTAATGACCAAAAATGCCGACTGACGATCAAAATCTCCTTCCATATGTTATTAGGATGATATGCTCAATATACCTTGGGTAGTCTGTTAATATGATATCGTTGAAGTTGAGTGGATTCTTTCAATTCGCAGACTCCAGTCAACGGAATGACCAATTTCCATTGAATCCTTACACAAACAAGCCTCAGTGCCTTCAGGCAGCGCCATATTGCCCATGCGAGAACGAGCGATAATGTCGAGAATAATCGTTATCGAGTCCACATTATCGGTAATACCAGTTCCGGAACCATCATTTCCGTTTTTTATTCTCGTCCAACGAGACCGATCGGAACTCAAGAGCTTTTTGCCCGGCTCTACTAGCTTCCTTTCCAAACCTAAATCCTGTACAACTTCCAATTTCATAAGTTTCAGTGCATTTAACACTTTGCTACTTAAATCAGTATAAATCAGTCCTACCCCATTTTTGGACACCAGCAGCCTAAACGACGTTTGACATCTCGGAAGAGTTTTTGAACGACCTCAGAGCTATTAGAGCTATGGAGAGCCAAACACTCCATAGCACACAGTGAATGATCCCATCGAATATTTGATATCAGGCTGGAACCTAGGAAGGACGACATGGAAGGCCTTGAACAGACTGAGGAGTGGTTTCGGAAGAACAAGGGACGACCTGGCCAGACAGAATATTCATCAAGATTGTTCGCCTTTGTGTGAATGTGGAGCAGTGCAAACTACCGACCATCTGTACTACTGTTCACTGTGTAATGTGATATACTCTGGACGATCTAATGTTGGCTTAAGACAATGCAGTTTTTGTTGCTCAGAATTAGCCCCGTGTTGTCTACCCCTTTTGAGTTTAGGTAAAAGGTCTTATATGTTTGCACATTTGTTAATTGTAGTATTGCAACATAAAGAAACAACTGGCTTCTAGATGTTGCAAAAGACCTTCAGGAAATAGACCTCTCAAGCGATATAGTACTGGGCAGATCTAAATTCAGAAAAGTAGTTGACAATCATCAATTTTCAGACCATCCAAACATTGCATCCAACCAATTCTGGACGGAGGAGCGCTGAAAGAGCCATAGCAAGAAGATGAAGAGATGTTGGGAAAAGAAAAAAGCAAGATCAACTCGATAGGTTCTATCGCGCTCCTTGGACGGGCATAACGATGTAATAATAATAATGAATGAAAATCCACATCCTGCTTCCAGTCTCCGACCGGGTCAGGAATGGAATGAATGAAGCCCCCATCTAGCGGCGAGGATATGAACTGTGCCGGCTGCCGAGGCCTGACGCACCCCCCCCCCCCCTGGGGCAATGATTAAATGAATGACAGATGGAATGAAATGATAATGGAGAGTGTTGCTGGAATGAAATTTTGACAGGGAAAACCGGAGTACCCGGATAAAAACCTGTCTGCCTCCGTTTTGTCCAGCACAGATCTCACATGGAGTTACCGGGATTTGAACCACGGACCCAGCGGTGAGAAGCCGGCGTGCTGCCGCCTAAGCCACGGAGGCTTCAATAATAATAATAATAATAATAATAATAATAATAATAATAATAATATCGACCTATCACCTGTCTATGCACCCTGTATAAGATATTTACATCTTGCATTGCACGTAAGATTTATGAACACACAAATCTTCATAACATCCTGGCTGAGGAGCAAAGGGGTGCATGAGGAAGTCTCAAGGTTGCAAAGAGCAACTTGTAATCGATGCAGTTACTATGGAACAAGCAGGAAAGATGATGCGTTACCTCTACATGACCTTTATTGATTACGAGAAAGCTTTTGATTCAGTGCCACATTCCTGGTTAATCCAAACCCTGAAGATATATAAAGTTGATCCTGCCATCATTATAAGTCTGCAACATATGATGTCTCATTGGGGGACCAACTTATTAATGTCAAATGGAGACACATGTATGGAATCGGGATTTATTCAAATCAAAAGGGGTATCTTTCAGGGTGACAGCTTGAGCCCTCTATGGTTCTGTTTGGCGCTCAATCCGCTATCATCATTGCTGAACAATGCAAAGTGTGGTTTTCCAATTAAGCACCATTGTATAGTGAAATACAAAATTTCTCATTTGATGTACATGGATGACATTAAACTGTATGCATCCTCTGAGAAACACATCGACAATTTATTTGCAATAACTGCTTCATTTTCTTCTGATATTGGAATGTCCTTCGGATTAGATAAGTGTCACACCCTCACCATTCGGCGTGGAAAATTAGAGGTCCGAGCATTTCAACTTGATGACGGTTGTTTCATAAAGGCTATGGAAGGTAATGAGACCTACAAATATCTTCGTCTCCTGCAATCTAATCGAATTGATCATATAGGTATTAAAGATAGAACCGTAGCTATCTACAATCAACGCCTTACCAAGATTTTAAAATCAAATTTGAATGGAAAGAACACCTTTAAGGCTATTAATACCTATGCTATTCCTGCTCTGACATACACTTTCGGTATTATCAAATGGACGCAGACTGACTTGGAGAACATCCTAATTAGGACACGTACCATCTTAACAAAACGGGTGATACCGAGCTCCGCTAATGAGTGCTCTCCACGGGGTCGATTAGGAAAATTCTAACAGGGGAAGTTGCCTGAGACGTGTTTAACTGCCTCCCACTCCAAACTGGACTTGGTAGTAAATATTGTCGGAATGTGTCAACCTGCGCTGATCTTCACTATCTATTCTTGATATCTCAAACACTTATTTCATATCACTCATTAGACATTTTAGGCGTTATTCCATTATACCATTTTCTTGATAAAAGTATTTACACAAATACTTGAATGTTCCGTCCATAAAAATAGTTTCTCTTTTTCACAAGTATTTCAAATTTGATGCAGTAGAAAACATAATAATGTTATTCTCTCTGTCATTTACCACAAGCATATTTTCTTCTAAGTTCGATCGAATGTCCATAATGACTAGAACATCATGAACCTCTTGATTATTTTGAGGCAGAGGTGCTAAGTTTCTGCGTTTCTCGGCTGCAATATAGTTTTTAATCCTATCTATCTCATTTGATAGTAAATTATCAGACAAGTGCTTAGGGGTAGCAAGTATTTGCTTTCTCATCAACTTCGATGGGCATTCACATATCTCGTCACGTACGGTACCTTTCTTTTGACACTGTTCGAAATAAATTCTCGATTAATCGTGGTACATGGTTCGTGATTGTGAGACCCACGTAACAGAAAGTTACTACCATTTGTAATTAAATGTGCAAAACATTCCTTGTAGGAACACCTCCACTTTTGGCCCCGTTTTGACAAATCACACTTATAACATTTACAGTATCCTATAATTCTCAATTCGCCACTTCTTTGACTGTACATGGATAACATGTTAGCTGCACTGATTACATCTAAGGAAACTCCAGGGGGTCCAGGTGTGTGTAGCTGTCAATCAACTCATGACTTACAAACATTTCAGGGGAGGTTGCATACCCCCACTCTCCTCTCAAACCCATTAACGTGAGCTGACAGGACTGTTTGAGTTTAACCTAATTAGCGGAGTTCGACTATCCCGAACAAAACACAGATGTCTCCACCCTAAGTCAGCTGTTGAGCGATTGTCAATCCCGTGCCAAAGAGGTGGACGAGAGCTTACGGACATTATCCAATTGCATGCAAGGCAAGTGAGGAACCTTCAGGGATATTTTCTGGACAGACCTGACTCTCCCATACATCAAGCCGCTGTGAAGGCAGATGACAAGTGCACACCGCTGGATCTTCTTCACGTAAGGGATTTACAGTTAGCCACTGATGAGGAATGTTCAGCCATCAAGCTTCAGCAGTGGACGCAGAAAGCTCTGCATGGCCGTCATCCGTATGATCTCAACCAGAAACATGTCGACATTGACGCGTCGAACAGCTGGTTGACTCATGCGGACCTATTCACTGAGACTGAAGGATTCATGGCTGCAATCCAGGATCAAGTTGTGGCTACCAAATACTATCTTAAATATATAGTTAAGACAAATATTCAGGATGATAAACGCCGAAGATGCCAACTAGAACCGGAAACAATTCAGCTGCCAAGCAATCTCTTGTACTGATTACTTGAAAAGGCACAACCAAGTGGCCAAAATAATGCCCCTACACCTTGCACAAAAGCACTTATTATCTGAAAATACTTTGCCTTACTATCAGTATGTTCCTACGCCGTTTTGGAAAATAGTAGTCACAAGTTGTTATGGGACCGATCAGTTATAATAATTAATAATGTTATTGGTTTTACGTCCCTTTTAACTACCCTGGCTTTTAGAGACGCCGGGGTGCCGGAATTTTGCCCCGAAGGGGATCTTTAACGTGCCAGTAAATGTACTGACACGGCCCCCTCGCATTTGCGCACCCTCAAATGCCAGCTGACTGCGCCAGGTTTCGAACCTGCAACCTTGGGCTCAGCAAGCGGGAACGTTACCGATCAGTTATCATACTAATATATAACAAGTAGTTCCGTGAAGAACTATACAGCCTATTTTCATATATCCTACTTATGTTAATTGCCACTATCAACATACACAATTTCTGTTTGATTGCTGTAATAGATTCGTAGATATTAAGAACCGACTAAATATTTCGGATGGTCGCCATGTTGGATTTTATATATGTAGGTCCTAGAGTTATGTACTGTTACATGCAGATTATTGTGAACGTGTAGTATTCAAACTTCAATCGCATAATTAGGACACAAGAAAAAACAAGGAGATTTTAAAATTTTTCACAGCTGCCATCTTGAGGTTATGGAAACAACTGAAATAAATTAGATGCCAGTGGATTAACATTCGTATAAGGATTTACTGTACCAAGTTTCACTGCACTCGGATGGTTAAATTGCGAGAAACGTCCATGTGAATATTTATAATTCGCGTCACCGCCATGTTGGATTAGTGATCACCAGGTTATTTAAAGTCCTATATGTGAACTTAAGTTCATAGCCCCTATTAAAAAATGCAGTTTGATTGCTAAAATAGATTCGTAGATATTCAGTATCGTCTAAATATTTCGGATGAACGCCATGTTGGATTGTTAAATGTGTAGGCCATAGAGTCATGTAGCATTAAAGGAAAATTATTGCGTAGGTTCATTATTCAAACTATCACTTCGATCGCATGACTACATCACAAGAAATAAAAACTTGATTTTAAAATTCGCACTGCCGCCATCTTGAGGTTATGTAAACAATTGAACTAAATTAGGTACCAGTGGATTACAATGTGTATAAATATTTCCTGTACCAGTTTTCAGTGCGCTTGGAACATTAAATCGCGAGAAAGGTCTATTTAAAATTTTCAAATTCGCTTGGCCGCCATGTTCGTTTTGTAGTTAACCGGTTTTTGAAAGTCTTATAGATGGCCTTCCAGTAGTGCCCTTTATCTCCGTACAACATTTTAGGGAGATACCGCTAATAGTTTCAGAGATATAGAATACCGGTGAAATATTTCGCACATCCGCCATCTTGTGATTATGTAAACAATTGAACGAAGTTAGATGTCGGTGCATTACAATGTATATAAACATATACTGTACCAAGTTTCATTGCGTTTGGTTGGTCAAATCACTAGAAACGTCTATTTAAAAGTCGCAAATTCGCTTGGCCTCCATGTTGGTTTTGTAGTTACCAGGTTTTCAAAAGTCACATAAGTGAACTTATAGTAGTTCCCTCTATCACCATAGAAAATGTCAGGGTAATATCGGTAATAGTTTCTGAGATATTGAATGCTGGTGAAATATTTCGCACAGCCGCCATGTTGGATTGGTGAGACGTAACAAAATTTGAAGGGCACGGTCGAGGTCGCCGGGAATAGTGCTATGAACTTTCCGAGTTTCATTGAAATCGCTCGTGTCGTTTAGATTTTATTAGGGGGGGACACACACACGAATCACACACACACACACACACACACACACGCACACACACACACGGACAAAAGGTGATCTCATAAGCCTATTTTTTCAAAATTGAAAATAGGCTAAAATGAGATGGTGTGTGTCTGTCTGTCTGTCTGTCTGTCTGTTACTCAATAACGCAAGAACCACTGGTCCGATTTAAATGAAATTTTGCATGGATGTAGCTGATTTACCATGTTTACATATAGGATACGTTTAATGTCGATATTTTGCACTATTAAAAAATGGCGACCATTTTAGTGACGTCACTACACCCTTTGGTTTCAAAATTTCATATTTCCATAGCAAATAAAAAGAGAACGCTAAGAAATAGCAAACATTGGATGGCACATACGAGCTTCAAAATTTAATTTCCTATCCGAAGGGTCCTTATCACTTTTCGTGTATCTCGAACGGTTAGCGAGTAAAACCCACATATGTGACGTCACTACACCCTTTGGTTTCAAAATTTCATATTTCCACTTCAAATAAAAAGAGAACGCTAAGAAATAGCAAACCTTTGATGGCATACATGAGCTTTAACTTTTAATTTTCTATCCGAAAGGTCCTTATCACTTTTCGTGTATCTCCGATGGTTAGCGAGTAAAACCTAAATTTGTGCAATAAAACACGGTCAACACCGAGCGGTGCGGTATACAGTATCTCTCTAATATAACAAGAAGTTCCGTGAAGAACTATACAGCCTACTTTTCATGTCAATGATTATTCTACAGAATATGAACCTATCTAGAATAATGACGAAATTAAGTTGCTAATATCGAAATTTCCAATTAGTTCGAAATACTGTATACCTGGCATAATGTATCCTAATAGAGCACTACAGTTGGCAGCCCTGATGACTGAATATATTCTTAGTTCCGTCTCTTAAGGTACAAAATACAAAATTTGGTTAAAGTCCAATGAATAGCATGGACGTTACATGCAGTTAAACATTGGATCTAACAGCGCGCGTAAAATCATGTTGGCAACAATGTCATGCATGTATTGGTCAGAAATAATCTGAAATAATATGATCTATTGTTGTGCCAATTTTGAATGAAATCCTTTAGTTAGTATAGAAGTTACATGCATTTTAAAATTGGACCTATCAGCAGGCTTAGAATCATGTTGGCAGCACTGACGTATATTAGTTACTCCAAATTCGTCTAGAATGCCAGGTACTATACGTGTGCAAAGTTTAGAGCTATTGGCTTGCATACGTTCTGATATATTGATATTAGGGTAACAAAAATAGGGACAGCACATATTAACAGTTGGCAGCACTGGTTGCTCCTTAGAATACGCATAGTCATATCCGTTATGGTACACATAGCACATACGAAATTTGGTTGAAATCCAAATGATAGTATGGAAGTTACATGTATTTAAAGTTGGGCCTGTCAGCAGGCTTAGAATCATGTTGGTAGCACTGACGTATATAAGTTACTCCAAATTAATATAGAATGTCAGGTACTATACGTGTGCATAGTTTAAAGCTGTCGGCTTGCATACTTTCTGATATATTGGTATTTGGATGAAATAAATTAGGAGCATTTATTAACAGTTGGCAGCCCTGGTAGATCTTAAGAATACGCTCAGTCATATCTGGTTATGTACACATACAACATACGAAATTTGGTTGAATTCCAATTGATAGTATAGAAGTTATATGCATTTAAAAATTGGACCTATCAGGAGGCTTATAATCATTTTGGCAACACTGCCATATTTAGCCTCCTGGAAATTAACCTGAAATATTATGATCTGTACGTGTGCCAATTTTGAAATAGCTCCCATTCATACTTTCCAAGATATCCAACATGGAGCTCAAATTTCAATTGCGATTTTTTAGCAGTTGGTAGCACTGACATCATTTTCAAATATGGCCGTGAGATATTCAGGTATAGATCTTTACTCCTACCAAATTTTGTTTCGATTGCTGCAGCCGTTTAGGATTTGATAGGGGGGGGACACACACACAGCCAGACAGACAGACAGACAGAAGGACAGACAGACAGACAGACAGACAGACAGACAGACGGACAGACAGACAGACAGACACACATTTGCCCGATCTCATAAGTCTACTTTTTCCTCATTTTTGCAAAATGTGAAAAGTAGGCTAAAAATGAAAGTTTCAGAATTTCTACGGAAATTTGAGTTGTTTGCGCGTTTCAAACTGTTTTATGATGGATGGGCGGGAAAATAATGTTTTGTCTGTCTGTTTGTTTGTTTGTTTGTTTGTTTGTCTGTGGACAACTTTGTTCCCTTATAACTCGAGAACGGCTGGGTGTATCAACGTAAAATTTGGTACAGTTGTCCATCAGAGGCACGACAATAATCATTGATGTAACTCTTCTCCCTACCTCTCATAAAAGGAGGCCTACCCCCTTAAAATACATGCTGAAATAAGCGTAGAAGGGCGAGACAAAGCTCATTTTCAGCCCCTCAATGTGAGAGACAAAACCTCATTTTAAGGCCCTAAAACCAACAGTTTTTTTTAGATAATCCCAGAAAACTAATTTCATTTCATAAACTAATGAACAAATAAAAGCCGGTAACCATGGCAACAGATTCTCAGAGGTCCATCTATTGCCGTAAGACGCAATGCAATTCCATTAATTACATTAGTGTCAAAGTTTGCAAACGGCTGGAAGGTTATCACGGAACCAAATTAAGCCGTAAAATTCATCAATACGTATAATGCGCTTAAGGGGGCCAAGGGGTACTCTAGAATTTTTTCACGCGATTCACATCTGCGGGTGTAGTACGGCAGGTCTATTATATTCATATCCCTATATTATATTATTATTATTAGTATTATATTATGGCGTACAACGACGAGACAAAGCCCCTCGGTGCCAGAAACAAAACTCGGGGGCCCTAAAGGGTCCTCGAAAAGTACATTATAAGGCTCTAAATCCAACAGTTTCTGAAATATTCCCAGAAAACTAATTTAATTTAATTTAACAAACTAATGAAGGAATGCAAATCGGTAACCATGACAACATTATCTCAAGGGGTGGCATCCAACTTTCCATCTATTTCTGTAAGAAGCAATGTCACTCCATTTATACCTTGCCACGGTGGGTGAGTGGATAGCGTGTCGGTCTACTAACCCCAAGATTGCAGGTTCACTCCTGGCCGTGGTACAGGCCGGACGTTTGTTTTAGACGAGTGAAAAATCTTAATGGAAGCCTGGAGGCGAGTTACTACAGTACCTGTGTTGTTATCAGCTGCCCCAAGCGCCCCGATGATTGATAAAGCTGTTTCACACTATTGCTGAAGTATAGTCACTGGCAAATATAATGACGTTCTGTTCGTAACTACGTAACGTGTACTTCCGTGTCACACAATACTTCGACGTGGACTGTATTGTCTGCTCAAGTCTGGAATTCCATTATATCAGATCGGTGGTGACAAATGTGAAGTGATAGGGTGAGAGAGTGACTGTGTACAGGCTCACCCGCAGGCTTCAAGGTCAAAGGCAATCGTCTAAAACAAACGTCTGGCCTGTACATGATTTTTGAAAGGCGGCAAAAATTTGACTCGCATGTCATACGATGTTGGCATGTCAAAGAACCCATTTGAATTCAGTAGGCCGTGTTCATAATGGCAAAATTAACCTCAGGAGTTTCCGCCAAAACAAAGTTCCTCATTTCTCTACTAGAAAGCGCTATAGTGTTCAAGGAGCTTAGATATCTACCCTCCTTGACTTTCATAGTGATTCAAGGAACAACGAAATTTCGACATGCAAGCTACCCTCTGGGTGTCAAATTACGAAGCTTGCACCCGAGGCTATACGATATTATTATTAGGCTAATCCATTTATTACATTTTTGTGAAAGTTTGCAAATGGCTATAAGGTTATCACGGAACCAACGTAGACTGTATAATTCGTCAATGCAATTAAGGGGGTCAAGGGGTAACCTAGAATTTTTTCATGCAATTTCACGTGCGACATATAGTACAGAAAGTCTATTTTATCTACAAACAGCAACATTATTTTCAAAAATTCCTGATTTGAATCAGCATTTTATGCGGCTTTTAGGAATTTGGGCCATTTGAGGCTAAAGAACCTGAGTTTTCATGCACCACAAGCCTTTATAATTTATGAAAGAGATCTTCCTGTGTATGGGGACCTAACACAACGTAGAGGGTCATTTTTTATGTGAGGTGTATTGCGTTTCGTCTACAAGGCTTTCAAATCTATTTCACGTCAGGAAGTACACGTTAGGTGAATTTAGTTTGAGAGCACATTTTAACTAATCTTTTTTTTTGTCGACATACGGGTTCATCGTAGGGATGATTTTGTTTGATACGTAAGGTAGATGTACCCATATTTGGATATCTGGGTGATATGTTGTAGACAATAGAATTGTCTGTCTGTCTTTCTTTGTATCTTTATGTACGCCTATAAATCGTGTTCGGATGCTTGGTGCATCGTAAAATTAGGTATGGTAAACATGAGTCAATGTACCAATCATTTACACAACTCTTTACCGTACATTTCATACAGTAGAAGGGTGGATATAGGGAAAAACTTCTCAAAATACATGCTAAAATAGGCGAAATATAAAAATTATCCTAGAAGGACGATCAAAGCATATGTTGCGCTTCTCATTGTGAGACAAAAAATTCGCGAGTCTATAAGGGGTCTCTGAAAACCACATTTAAAGCCCTTAAATTAACAGTGTGTGTGATATTCCCAGAAAACTAACTTATTTCTGATAAACTTATGAAGGAATGACAAACTGCTAACCATTGCAACAGTAGCTCAATTAATAATAATAATATTAATGGCCTCGGGTGCCTGGTGCAAGCTTTGTTAATTGACACCCAGAGGGTAGCTTGCATGTCGAATTTCGTCGTTCCTTTGAACGCTATGAAAGTCAAGGAGGTTAGATATCTAAACTCCTTGACACTACTACAGCGCTTTCAAGTAGAGAATGGAGGAACTTTGTGTTGGCGGAAAATCCCGAGATTAATTTTGCCACTGAACACGGCCTACTGAATTCAAATGGGTTCTTTAACATGCCAACAACGTATGACATGAGTATCGTGATTTTTGTCGCCTTCAAAAATCACTTACCATGGCCAGGGGCGAACCTGCAATCTTGGGGTTGGTAGTCTGACACTATAACCACTCACCCACCGTGGCAAGCAGTAGCTCAATTGATAATGTCAGGTGTTAATATATAACACCATTCGAAGAACGGGTACTTCTGCTAGTTACTGATAAAACCATACCAGCAAACCGGCCAGATATCGTTCTTGTGGACAAGATGCAGAAGAGAAACTTCCTCATTGATATTGCAGTGCCCAATTAGATATCTAAGCTCCTTGACACTATAGCGCTTTCTAGTAGAGGAAAGAGGAACGTTTTGTTTGTTGGCGGAAAATCCAGAGATTAATTTTGCCATAATGAACACGGCCTACTGAATTCAAATGTTTTTTTTAACATGCCAACAACGTATGACATGAGTACCGTGATTTTTGTCGCCTTTCAAAAATCACTTACTACGGCCAGGAGCGAACCTGCAAGCTTGGGGTTGTTAGTCCGACACGATAACCACTCACCCACCGTGGCAAAAATAACGACAATAACAATAATATACTGCCTTGCTAAATTACGTTAAGGACTTCCTTCCAAAATCCCTTTCCTAAAGCACGGTTCACAATAGCCCGGGAACGAGAACCAGAACCAGAACGGGAACGAGAAGGAAGTTGAAATGCACGCTACCTTATGGGTCGGTTTACAACCAATCTCCGGGAACGAGAAGCTAAAAGTAGCCCGGGAAGGCCAACGGGAAACATGGCCAAGTTTCATGTTTGACGTTCTCGGAGCTTCCCGGAGCCAATCAGAAACGTTGTACATGCACTTGCGCAGTACGGAAGGAGTAGCCAGCGATGTAAACATAACCTGTGAATGCGCTTTCTAAACTTGCTTCTCTAAAGCGCAGAATGTGTGTTTAATATAATTATAACCCTTTGAAGCAGTTCAGTTGTGTAATTGGTGTTTATTAGTGGGCACTTGCTGATTGCTTTAATATTATTACGCTATAGCTGATTGCGCGCGCATGCACAAGTTCACGTTCCCGGGCTAGTTGAGAACCGGGGCCCCGGGAAGCTTCGCGTTGTCGTTTACGTTCTCGTTCCCGGGCCAATTGTGAACCAGCCTTAACCGTTCCTTAATTAGATGTATATCCGTTTGGCTGCAATAAAACGTAATAATACTAAACTTAAAAGGTGCATCACCGAAGATTGTATAAATACTTCACAAACAAAATTCAACATATGTTTGCACAATTTTACCACTAGATGGTAGCACTCATATTCTGTTAAATAGTTCACTCAACACAACTGGTGGCGAGATGAACTTGTCTCTTGCGGTGGGGAATATCTGGAAGAAACGTATATTTTAAATACTTAAGAAGTATCAAAGTTCCATGAAAAGTGTCCAGTTGTAGTGGGTTGGTAAACAATGTTAGAGTAGATAATACTTGCGTATGAAATTTGTCTATTCCGTAATTAATTGAACTCAGAATTTTTGAAAAGGGATTGAAAAACAAATAATACATAAAAATAAGCACCCTGCCGTCTTTAAATTCCTTATCTAATCTACGTTCAGTTTCGAGTCGGAAAAAAGAAATCATGCAAACAAATTGTCAGTAATAAGTTTCAACTGGAATATCCCCTTAACTAGGGCCATGGCATATTTGATGGTTATCTACTACTGTACAATATTACTCTTTGGTAAAACCATGTCAGGCGATTTGAGAGAAGTCATGAAATATCTCATCAACAAAAGAAAAACTTTTTTACGGTGTAAAATTACCCATAACTTCTTGCGTTTAAAAAGTTCATCATCTGCTCCTTTGATCAAAGTTATAAATCTTTACGGCGTGTTTTAATATTCCGTACATCTTGAAACTATCTGGCGCCGTTGTGTTGGGGTAGCACGCCTGCGTCTCCCCCGGATGCCTCGAGTTCGATTTCTGGCTCAGTCAGGGATCTTAGAAACTGACGTGAGGGTTGGAACGGGGTGCACTCAGCCTCGGGAGGACAACGGAGTAGCTGTCTTACAGCGAGTCAGCGCTTCGGTTAGGAAACCCAAGATTAACAGCCAAGAGAACCCGACGAGCTGACCTCGTGCCAGACCGAAATCTGACTGAGCAGCGGTCGCTTGGTAGGCCAAGGCCCTTCTCGGGTTGTGGAGTTACATCTTTACACTCACTGTATGTTACTTCCTCATGGTTGAAAAAATCGTTTACTTAATAGCTTTTTACTGCTCAAGAAAAAAATATCAACAGAATACTTTTGTTGTTGTTAATTCATTTTAGGGGCTTGCGACATCTTGGGTATCAGAGATCGAACAAGTAGTTCCGTGAAGAACTATACAGCCTATTTTCATATAACCTAGTTATGTTAATTGCCTCTATCAACATACAAAATTTCAATTTGATTGCTGTATTAGATACGTGGATATTATTATTAACAGAAAAGCGCACGAATGTGCATAACATAGATTTACACTAGTGAAACAAACATGCTATAAAGAGTTAATTGATGTGAAAAACATCATGATCCAGTAATCAATCAGGAATGTGTGCATTAAAGCATTCATTCATGACCAGTCATTATATTGTGAATTGAATGTTATTTGTGAAATAGAGCAACACTGTATGATGCTTTGTTCATTTTAAATGTTAGTCCTTGCTATAATCACAGAGTGATTTCTGGTTATTTTTACATCGTGTGATGTGATATGTGTCACAGAACTGGTCACATAACGAGCACACGCAGAGTTCATTTGGGGCGTGGTAGGACATGTTTTTACATATTTTATGGTGGTACCCATGCACTGCTAACTTTATCACCACATGTCTTAGTTTCTGATTGGCGCTGGTCCAGTTCCGGTTGATCATGGCATCCGTGCTGTAAAATTCTAGCGGAATGCCTTTTCTCTTATCTCTTCTCTCTGCTAGGTGCGCTTCAGCATTCTTTGTTGATGGAAGCTGTAATTTTGTTCTTATTTCTTCGACGAGGAAGGGTTCCCGTGCTAATTCATATGTTAGGCGGGAGCGCGTGTATTTTGAGATGCCCATTAAGGTTTTCAGGAATTGGGCTTTAACTCTTTCGATGGTGGCCAGATCTCTCTTCGTTAGTCGGTCCCATATCAAGTGGATCCCGTACGTGAGAATTGGTAGGATCTTTGCGTCAAACAGATGCATAGCTGTTTTTAAGGATAGCTGCTGTAGATTGATAATGTCGTACATGGCTTTCAAGCAAGCCACTGCTCTGTCTTGGATGTGTAGTCTGAATGTTCCGGTAGTCTGTAAAGTGATCCCAAGGTATTTAACTGCATTCAATATTTCCACTTTGACCTCTTCATATTGCAAGTTGTCGTTTGCTGCTACACGCCCACCTTTCCGAAAAACGATCTGTTGGGTTTTTGTCCAGTTTATTTTCAGACTGTTATTTCCTGCCCATTCTACCAGTGCTGAGAAGGCGTGTTGGAGTTCTTCCTTATTTGGTGATCCTAGGACCATGTCGTCCGCATATATGTAGATCACCGCGTCCTTTGATTTCTCTCGGATTGCTGTTGTTACATCGGCTGTGGCAATATTGAACAGTATGGGACTGAGGGGGTCGCCTTGCAACACTCCATTAGTTTGGGTGATTTCCTTTGTTTTGCTTACTGCGTCATCTATGGTGATCTGGTTGTATGCCAGGATATTTTTTACTAAGATTGTTAAAGGATTGTGATTTCCGATAATATTTTGAAGTTTCGATGTGAGCTTTCTTCTGTCAATTAGGTCGAAGGCCTTTGTATAGTCTATAAAGACTGCATAAAACTTTCCCTTTTGGAGTCGTTTTGCTTCCTCTATGTCATTTAACAGATTTTGAATTGCGTGCAAGGTTCCTCTTCCTCGTCTAAAGCCGAATTGTTCCTCCGGTATCTTGGAGTCGACTTCATATACTATCCTGTTGGTTAGAATTCTTGTCAGTAACTTGAAGGTGTTGCTTCCCAGTGCAATTCCTCTGTACGAGTTGGGGTCGTTGGTTTCACCTTTTCCTTTATAGAGAGTTTTAATGGTCGATTTTCTCCATTCTTCGGGAATATTTCCTGTTTCTAGGCATTTGGTAAAGAGCTTGGACCATAGTTCTGATAGGTATTGTGCCGATTCCTTTAGATGTTCGTTGAAAAACCCGTCTGGTCCTGCAGCCTTGTTACATTTCGTAGCATTGATTGTGTCCAAAACCTCTGTTTTAGTGATGGGGAGTATTTCTTCGTGTTGATCTCTACATTCAATTTCATATGCCGCTTGTTGACCTGTACCGTTGAGGATGAGAGTGAAGTGCGATTCCCATATTCCTATTTCTACGTTGCTAGATTTTAACGATCTTCTTGGTCTGATGGCTATGTATGGATCATTCATTGCTTCTTTGGCGATCCTCTCACCTTCTTTTTCTATGTATTGAAAGCGTTTACGTTTTAGGAGATTCTTGTAATATCTCCGTGTTTCCCCATATACTCTTAGGTCCTCTGGTGTTGACGTGATTCTAGCTATATGTAGCGCCTTTAGTGTAGTTTGTCTTTCTGCATAACATTCCTTATCAAACCACGGTTGAGCTTTCCTTGAAATCTGTTTGTGGGTTATACTTGCTCCTAGTATCTTGTTAATTCTTGTTAGGGCTGAATTTAGGTCGTTTTCCTTGATTGTCTTTTCTGCTTCAGGTACTTTTCCTAGTTGTCGCTGTAGTGCTGCCATGTTAAGGTGTCTGGATATGATGGTCTTGACGCAATTCGGAACAACTTTCTTTGGAGTTTTGAGTAAGAATTTGGTCTGTATTGGAATGTGTTTTCTTAGTGGGGTTACTGGTGAGGTCCATAGACTCTTTTGTTCTAAAATTTCAGTATCGTTTCCTTTGTGAAACACGAGGTCAATTGTGCTACTGCCATTATGGGCAAAGTAAGTTTTGCGTCTTGGGTCATTTACTATTTTGAAATTTTCTTCTGTAAGGACAGTAAGGACAGTTTTACATTTCTTATCGGGTTTGTCTAGTCTACAGTTCATATCTCCTGCTAGTATTATGGTTTCTTCTGGGTTTGCAACTTTCCGTAGGGAGAGCGTGAGGAGTTCCATTATTTCCTCGGTATCAGTGTTGGGGCGTACATAAGTGCCTATTATCGTGAAGTTGTTTGCTTTCGCTATTATGAGGTTTTCTTCTATATGTAAGGTCTTTAAGGGTCCTATCCATGGTTTATAGAGGATAGATACACCTCCTGATGGCCTTCCTTCTGTAGGTTTTCTTGCTAGAGAGTGGATGGAGTAGAAACCTTCTATATCAATAGGTGTCGTTAGGAATGTCTCTGTGAAGATTAGTATGTCAGATGTTTCAAATGTGTTTCCTGGGGTTAGTTTCAGTAGTCCTTTAAACCCTTCTACGTTCCACAGGAGCATGTTAATGCAGTTATTCGAGAGATGCGCCTTCGCTTCTTCTGCGGAGGCGAAATCGAAATCGACGCACAATTACTCTATTTGGCCAAAATTCGGGGTTGGATGTCATTTCTAGGCAGTCAAAAGGGATGCCAACTTTGTACGCTTTGGAGTCTCCTCTTATGGCGGTCTCTTCGCAGCTGACGTCCCCTCGGATTCCTTTCTTTCTTAGATAGTTTATTACCGTCTCCGAGGTCGTTTCTTTCTTCAGCTTCCCAATAAATAGCCATGCCGTTTTCCCTTCCGCTTGTAGATCGTCGTTCTCTGTTCCAGTGCCGATTACTGTGTTAGATGGTGATCGGTATTGCTGACTATTTCGTGGTTGATTCTGTTGCTGATATATTTTTTCTGTATTGTCTGGTCTTCTCGTCTCTCCTTGTGTTGTAGTGTCACGGTTGATAATTTTGTTGGGTAGTCCCGGCCATTCTATGCTTGATAGTGATCTGGTTTCGTATCGATAGTTGTGTTTATTTGTTGACTCTGCTGTGGTGGTTTGTGTGTCTGGTGTTTGTGGTTTGATGGTTGGGGGGTGCAGCGGCGTTGCTGTTGTTGGTTTTTCGGTAGTGTCTTGAATTTTTGAGTAGCGCGAGACTTGTTGTTTTGCTAGTATATCTGCTTGTTGCAGTTGTGTCTCGAGAATTAAGGTCATTTTCTTCATGAGGTTATCAGATAGTTCTTCAAGTTTTTCTTGGATGTGATCATATGATTTTTTGTTTTCCAATGCTAACTCTTTTACTTCGTTGTTTATTCCTTGGTTGCTCGTCTCCATTGGGGCCATTCCGTTCGATTTCAGACGTAGACTGCAGGTTTCGCACATGTGATTATCCCCCTGTTGAGAGAATCTAGTATTGCAGAGTTTTTCAGCTGAAGTAGGCCTTGGATATGCAACCACAGATGATCTTTCTCTATGACCGCCAGGTGCCACTAGGTGCTGATGTTTGATTCCGTGGTGTGCAGATTGACCACCAGTTGTCACTAGCTGTTCCGCCAACAGACAGTCTTCCTCCTGTATGATGTTATCTCTTTGCACACTCATAACCTCCTTTGTTGCATTCATGACAATTTCCATTTCGCCGTTTGTAACTTCCACTGACATTTTCATTTCTGTGATATATGACCTGATGTCAGTTACCGCTTTGAGCAAATCTTCTCTGTTCACCTTATTTAAGTATCCACCGCTACTCACAGTATTTTCAATAAATTTGAGAGCTCCTTCTAAACGTGCTTCTAACTCGGTCGCCATCTTGAAGTGGATATTGAGAACCGACTAAATATTGCGGATGATAGCCATGTTGGATTTGTATAATATGTAGGTCTTAGAGTTATGTACTGTTACATGAAGATTATTGTGTGCGTGTAGTATTCAAACTTCAATCGCATGATTAGGACACAAGAAGTACAAACGAGATTTTAAATGTTCGCACAGCTGCCATCTTGTGGTTATGGAAACAATTGAAAAAAATTAGATGCCAGTGGATTAACATTTGTGTAAGGATTTACTGTACCAAGTGTCACTGCACTCGGATGGTTAAATTGCGAGATACGGTCATGATTATTTTTTTTCTTTCGTGTAGCCTCCTGAGAGGCCGAGTACAGGTCTTTCTAGTCGACGCCCGTGGGCGACCTGCGCGTCGGGATGTGAGAGATGGAATGGATGAAGATGAATGAAACTGGGCAAGGATGTGGAAGGAAGCGGCCGTGGCCTGTCAGAAGGTACTGTCCCAGCATTTGCTTGGTGTTGAAAATGGGAAACCACGGAAAACCATTTCATGGACAGCCGACGGTGGGGCTCGAACCCACGCGTCTACCGAGTCAGCAGAGAGCTTGGCCCCTTGACCTAACGCAGCGCTTTAACCCGCGTAGCCACTACAGTCGGTTACGGTCATGATAATATTTATACTTCGCGTTGCCGCCATGTTGGATTTGTGATCACCAGGTTATTGATAGTCCTATAAGTACACTTATGCTTATAGCCCCTATGAACATTAAAAAATTCAGTTTGATTGCTGTAATAGATTCGTAGATATTGATATCCATCTAAATATTTCGGATGGTCGCCATGTTGGATTGTTATATGTATGGACCATAGAGCCATGTACCATTAAAGGAAAATTATTGCGTAGGTTCATTATTCAAACTTTCATTTCGATCGCATGATTACGACACAAGAAATAAAAATTTAATTTTAAAATTCGCACAGCCGCCATCTTGAGGTTATGTAAACAATTGAACTAAATTAGATACCAGTGAATTACAATGTGTATAAACATGTCCTGCACCAAGTTTCATTTCGTTTGGGTCATTAAATCGCGAGTAAGATCTACTTAAAATTTTCAACTTCGCTTGGCCGCCATATTTGTTTTGTAGTTAACCAGCTTTTTGAAAGTCTTATACGTGTACTTCCAGTAGTGCCCTTTATCTACGTACAAAATTTCAGAGTGATACCACTAATAGTTTCGGAGATATAGAATGCCGGTGAAATAATTCGCACAACCGCCATCTTGAGGTTAGGTAAACAATTGAATGAAGTTAGATGTCGGTGCATTACAATGTGTATAAACGTATACTGTACCAAGTTTTATTGCGTTTGGTTGGTTAAATCGCGAGAAACGTCTATTTAAAAGTCACAATTTCGCTTGGCCGCCATATTGGTTTTGTAGTTACCAGGTTTTCAAAAGTCACGTAGGTGAACTTCTAGTAGTTTGCTTTATCACCTTAAAATATTCCAGGGTGATATCGGCAATAGTTTCGGAGATATTGAATGCTGGTTAAATAATTCGCACAGCCGCCATGTTGGATTGGTGAGACGTAACAAAATTTGAAGGGCACGGTCGGAGTCGTCCGGAATAGTGCTATGAACTTACCGAGTTTCATTGAAGCCGCTCCAGCCGTTTAGAAGTTATTAGTGGGGACCCACACCATCACACACACACGCACACACAGACAGACACACGGACAAAAGATGATCTCATAAGCCAATTTTTTTTTCAAAATTGAAAATAGGCTAAAAATTGGATTTTCACGAGACGGGCAATACATACAACATACCTGAAAATAAAAATTGCTCCACTTTTTGCAAACCAACCCCCTTTTCTTTTAGCTATCTCTAGTGGGCTAAACTGTCTGAAGTTTGCCTGCGCTAATCACAGAATGACCCCCACCCTGAAACATATCCATATTAAGAAAACTCGAATGGCTTCGGTGGCGAAGTCGGTATCGTGCTGAACTGCTATGCCCAAGATCGTGGGTTCAAACCCGGCCCTAGTCGTCCTATTTTTAAGAGCGTTAAAATCCTTCAGTATGTCTTCCGTTGGAGGGGAAATAAAGCCGTCGGGCCCATGTCATAGATTTATGGCATGAAAAAGAACCTACGACTACAATTGGTAGTATGTAGCAGAATTTGTAGGTTATATTTGACTGGTTAGAAACGCTCTATCAAGTTCTAACATTTGCCGCTAGGTGTTAGTGACATTAGCATCTGGTAGCCAAAGTTGGAACTACTTGAAATTGAACTTGTTGGGAGTCCAAGGACGTTCAATTGAGATAGGGGAGAGTCTGATAAAACAGGGTAGTCTGATGAAACGGGGTACCATAGTTTTCTCGTCTGGTATGTGGTGATATCTTCCGGTGAACATAGTAACCTCTTCTCACTTGATGGCCTTCATTCTTAGAGCAGTTGCAATCTGTAAGTGCAAGCGTGCGTTCTTCAGGGGTAAAGTCTATTTTTACTGTGTTGTGTTATAATATCCGCTTGTAAATTGTGTGCTTATTCTTCCAAGACCCTATTATGAAGACTGTAAGGTAAGGATGATATAAATTAAACATTGTTTGCACTACATAATAGTGGGTGTTTCAAAATGAATGACCGGTTTATGTGCTGTAGAATTCAACTTGCTCCTAACATGGTGGAGTTGGATAAAACGTGTTACCACTAAGTTGGATAGAACAGGGTAGTACCCCGTTTTATCAGACCCACCATTGGAGAAAGGTGATATCCTGTCTTCGGGATCTCTATCTGAGCCATCAAACGGAAAATCATCTGCTCTAACCACATCGCGGTCTTACCAGTCAGATAGACCTGTGCCATCCGCATCGGGTCTTCTCAGCCAGTTAGGCCTAAGCCTTGGACATCAGCTTTCCAAGTCTCTCCGAAAGACATTGAGCCCGTAAGAGGAGGTATTTCGGGTACCATCCGCCGAAAAGATGGCACTTCGAAAGACCCCGTCCTTCGAACCCAAACTCCTGAGGATCGGGTGCATTTCTTTGCGGGCTAGCTCAGCACGAGAGGCTTGATCCAGGGGATCTGGGTCATTGGGCACGGAAACAGTCAAAGACGCCCCAAAGAAATACATCCAAAAACAAAGCTAACAATAAAAAGAGATCCAGTCTTAAGTTAGATTCGTGAATGTAAGACCCCTAATCATTTCCGGGGGTCGAAATCGGCTAATCCGCTAATCTAAATACAATTATGAGTCATCCCTATTTTGACGTTAATGACCCCCGCGAAATCCTAGTTACATGAAAAGAATAGCAAAGCAAACTAGGCGCGTGGTACATGAATAATTAACGCGTAGCAATTTTACAAACAAATGACTCGGCAGAATTTACAGTTAACATCAAGCAAGTACAATCCCTAGGTTAGGAGGGTGCCACGTCCTCATTTAAATTACATTTATAATTTTATCTAATGTCTATGTGAACGAAAGTATTACGACGAGATGCGTCGTAAACAAATGCTTATTACCAAAGCTAATGATAGTTTGACCACTGACTATCAAAAAAAATCATTGCATAAACACTCTTACGTCTAATAAGGAAACAATGGGAATAAATACACTAGGGAATAAAGTAAACACTCTTATGCTAGCCTACCTTCACGAATTGACATACTGTTTGTAGTCAATCGTCATCTCAGGCATGTGAGTTACTTTGGCAAAGCTCAATCACAATTGGTCTTACAAGCTTCAGATCATGCGGGCCGCAAGTTACTGACTATCGGTCCCGTTGATCCAATGTCGTCGGTACAAGTAGTGTCAGCTCATTTAAAAGTCATCTCCCACATGGAAATGGACTGAAGTCACGGTGTCGTTAACAACAAGCAAATGGTTGCAAAATTATAGCTGTAAATCTCTTATATAAAAACAAGTGTCCTGACTGACTGACTGACTGACTCATCATCGCCCAGCCAAAACTATTAAAGTTAGAAACATGAAATTTTGGGGATATGTTCGTTGTAAGTCGAAAACGCCCACTAAGGAACGATTTTTGGATATTCAGGTTCTAAAGGGGTGTTAAGGGGGTACACCTGCATTTCATTGAATAACAATATCTCCGGCTTGGTTTCATTGAGGGATGTGATACTCGGCATATAAACTCACCATTAAAAATAAGAAGACATGTGTCTGAGGGTTTTTCGATGTGGTGTATATTGTGAGGTGAAAGGGGTGAAAAGTGGGGGTTGAAGGATTCCTAACGGAGCGTGTATCTCTTAAACGACATAAGCGAGGATTTTGAAACTCAGCGAAAAAAAATCAGCTTAAAAAATAAGTAAATAGGTGTTTGACCGTTTTTTCATAAATCCGATTTAAGGGGCCCATGGGGAGGGGTGAAATTTTGGGGGGAAAAACAGGAAAGAAAGTGTCCTAACTGATTGACTGACAGACTCACTCATCAAACTCAGGGGGAAAAACTGCTTAAAAATAAGTAAATAGGCGTTCGACAGTTTTCTTTCATAAGCCCAATTTAAGGGGTTCATGGGGAGGGGTGAAAGTCTGAAAAAAGAAACTTGAAAGAAAAAGTCCTGACTCACTCACCATCGCCCAACCAAAATTATTGAAGTTAGAAACATGACATTTTGGGGAAATGATCATTGTATGTCAAAACCGTCCACTAAGGGAGGATTTTATGATATTCAGGTTCTAAAGGGGTCTTAAGGGGGTTAAACCTGCATTTCATTGAATAACAATAACTCACGATTTGTTTCATTGGGGGATGTGATACTCGGCAAATAAACACATCATTAATAATAAGAAGACACGTGTCTGAGGGTTTTTCGATGTGGTGTATATTATGAGGTGAAAGGGGTGAAAAGTGGGGGTTGAAGGGTTCCTAACTGAGCGTGTATCTCTTAAACGACATAGGCGAGGAGTTTGAAACTCAGCGGAAAAAATCAGCTTAAAAGATAAGTAAATAGGAGCTCGACCGTTCTTTTTTTTTATAAATCCAATTTAAGGGGCCCATGGGGAGGGGTGAAATTCTGGGCGGGTTTGACTGACTCACTCACTCCTCAAACTCAGAGACAGAAAACTGCTTAAAAATAAGTAAATAAGTGTTCGACAGTTTTTTTTTTCATAAATCAAATTTAAGGGGTTCTTGGGGAGGGGTGAAATTCTGGAAGAAAAATGAAAGAAAATGTCCTGACTCACTCACTCACTCACTCACTCATCATCGCCCAGCCAAAATTATTGAAGTTAGAAACATGAGATTTTGGGGATATGTTCGTTGTTCGTTGTATGTCAAAACCGCACACTAAGAGAGGATTTTCGGATATTCAGGTTCTAAAGGGGTCTTAAGGGGTTTAAACCTGCATTTTATTGAATAACAATATCTCACGAGTGGTTTCATTTGTGGATGTGATACTCGGCATATAAACTAATCATTAAAAATTAGCAGACATGTGTATAAGGGTATTTCGATGTGGTGAATATTATAAGGTGAAAGGGGTGAACATTGGGGGTTGAAGGATTCCTATCGGAGCGTGTATCTCTTAAACGACATAGGCGAGAAGTTTGAAATTCAGCGGGAAAAATCAGCTTAAAAAATAAGTAAATCGGTGTTCGACCGTTTTTTCATAAATTCAACTTAAGGGGCCAATGGAGTGAGATGAAATTCGTGGGGGGGAAAGGAGAGAGCGGGTTTGACTGACTCACTCACTCCTCAAACTCAGGGACAGAAAACTGCTTAAAAATAAGTAAATAAGTGTTCGACAGTTTTTTTTTCATAAATCAAATTTAAGGGGTTCTTGGGGAGGGGTGAAATTCTGGAAGAAAAATGAAAGAAAATGTCCTGACTCACTCACTCACTCACTCACTCACTCATCATCGCCCAGCCAAAATTATTGAAGTTAGAAACATGAGATTTTGGGGATATGTTCGTTGTTCGTTGTATGTCAAAACCGCACACTAAGAGAGGATTTTCGGATATTCAGGTTCTAAAGGGGTCTTAAGGGGGTTAACCCTGCATTTTATTGAATAACAATATCTCACGATTGGTTTCATTTGTGGATGTGATACTCGGCATATAAACTAATCATTAAAAATAATCAGACATGTGTGTGAGGGTTTTTCGATGTGGTGAATATTATAAGGTGAAAGGGGTGAACATTGGGGGTTGAAGGATTCCTATCGGAGCGTGTATCTCTTAAACGACATAGGCGAGAAGTTTGAAACTCATCGGGAAAAATCAGCTTAAAAAATAAGTAAATCGGTGTTCGACCGTTTTTTCATATATTCAATTTAAGGGGCCAATGGAGTGGGATGAAATTCGGGGGGGGGGGGGAGGAAGGAGAGAAAGTGTCCTAACTACTGACTAACTCACTTACTCATCAAACTCAGGGGAAAAAGACAGCTTAAAACTAAGTTAATAGGTGTTCGAGCGTTTCTTCATAAATCCAATTTAAGGGGCCCATGGGGAGGGGTAATTTTCTGGTAAAAATAATTGAAAGAAAATGACCTGACTGACTGACTCACTCAAAATCGCCCAGCAAAAACTATTGAAGTTGGAAACATTAAATTTTGGGAATATGTTCGCTGTATGTCGAAAACGTAAACTAAGGAAGAATTTTGTTTATTCGGGTTCTGAAGAGGTATTAAGGGGGTAAACGTGCATTTCATTGAATAACGATATCTCATGAGTTGTTTCTTTGGGGATGTGATATTCGTCATATAAACTAATCATTAAAAATAAGCAGTCATATGTCTAAGGGTTTATCGATGTGGTGTATATTATGAGGTGAAAGGGGTGAAAATTGGGTGTTGAAGGATTCTTAACGGATTCTTAAACGACATAGGCGAGAAGTTTGAAATTCAGCGGAAGAAAACAGCTTGAAATATAAGTAAATAGGTGTTCGACCGTTATTTCATCAATCCAATTATATTGCCCTTGGAGAGGGGTGAAATTCTGGGAAAAAAAAAAAACAGGAAAGAAAGTGTTCTAACTGATTAACTCACTCACTTATCAAACTCAGGGGGGAAGAACATCTTAAAAATAAGTAAATAGGTGTTCGACCGTTTTTTTTTTCATAAATACAATTTAAGGGGTTCATGAGAGGGGTGAAATTCTGAAAAATGAATGAAAGAAAATGTCCTGACACTCACTCACTCATCATCGCCCAGTCAAAATTATTGAAGTTAGAAACATGACATTTTGGGGTTATGTTCGTTGTATGTCGAAAAAGTTCACCAAAGAAGAATTTTTGGATATTCAGGTTCTAAAGGGGTGTTAAGGGGGTAGACCTGCATTTAATTGAATAACAATATCTCCCGATTGGTTTCCTTGGGGGATGCGATACTCCGTATATAAACTCATCATTAAGAATAAGAAGACACATGTCTGAGGGTTTTTCGATGTAGTGTATATTATGAGGTGTATGTGTGAAAAGTCGGGGTTGAAGGAATCCTAACGGAGCAAGTATCTCTTAAAAGACAGAAGCATAAAGTACGAAACTCTGGGGGGAAAATCAGCTTGAAAAATAAGTAAATAGGTGGTCGACCGTTGTTTCATAAATCCAATTTAAGGGGCCCATGGGGAGGGGTGAAATTCTAGGGAAGGAAGTCCACTAAGGAAGGATTTTTGGATATTCACTCATCATCCTCCAGCCAAACCTATTGCAGTTAGAAACTTAAAACAATTGGGAGATATGTTCGGTGTATGTCGAAAACGTCCACTAAGGATGGATTTATGGATATTCATGTTCTGAACGGGTGTTAAGGGGGTAAAACTTGCATTTCATTGATTAACAATATCTCATGAGTTGTTTTATTTGGGGATACGATATTCGGCATATAAATTAATTAATAAAAATAAGCAAACATATATCTAAGGGTTTATCGATATGGTGTATATTATGAAGCGAAAGGGGTGAAAATTGTGTGTTGAAGGATTCTTAACGGAGCGTGTATATTTAAAGAACATAAGCGAGAAGTTTGAAATTCAGCGGAAAAAATCAGCTTAATAAATAAGTAAATAGGTGTTTAACCGTTTTTTTTCATAAATCCCATTTAAGGGATTCATGGGGAGGGGTGAAATTTAAAAAAAATGAAAGAAAATGTCCCTAACTGACTCACTCACTTATCATCGCCCAGCAAAAATTATTGAAGTTAGAAACATGAACATTTTTGGATATGTTGGTTGTATGTCGAAAACGTCCTCTAAGGAAACATTTTTGGATATTCAGGTTCTAAAGGGGTGTTAAGGGGGTAAACGTGCATTTTATTGAATAACAATATCACACGAGTGGTTTCATTTGGGGATGTGATACTTGGCATATAAACTAATCATTAAATATAAGCTGACACACGTCTAATGGTTTTTCGATGTGGTGTATATTTTGAGTCAAAGGGGTGAAAAGTGGGGGTTGAAGGATTCCTAACGGAGCGTGCATCTCTTAATCGACATAGGCGAGGAGTTTGAAACTCAGAGGAAAACAATCAGCTTAATAATAAATAAATAAATAAATAATTAAATAAATAAGTGTTCGACCGTTTTTTCATAGATCCAATTTAAGGGGCCCATGGGGAGTGGTGAAATTCTGGAAGAAAAACGTCCACTAAGGAAGGATTTTTGGATATTCACTCTCATCGACCAACCAAAACTATTCAAGTTAGAAGAATTATATTTTGGGGATATGTTTGTTGTGTGTCGAAAACGTCTACCAAGAAGGGAATTTTGGATATTCAGGTTCTAAAGGAGTGTAAACGGGGTTAAACCGGCATTTCATTGAATAACAATACGACAAGACTATGACGCGAGCGAAGCCGCGGGTACCTGCTAGTTATTTATAAGAATTAATTAATCCGTTGGTTTAGGATAATTATGCTTTGATTTAGGTAGTAGGTTTAAATACGGTTTAGTTGGTTGTATTAATGACACCAGTCGTAGGCTGCAATAGGTGATCTCACTGGAGATTCACTCAAATACCTTGATTTCAACAAGTCAGACAATAACACAGGTTAGCGCGTCTTACACCAACTGCGCGCGGTGCATCGGTCTTCTTAGCATAGCTCAAGAACGCCGGAATAAACCAAGGGTAAGGCGAACATTCATTCCGTCCTGCCAAATACCAAATAATGTGTTGACGGACACAACAACTACACTGGCTAGCCTAATTTATACAAAGCTGGGTCAATTAACGATATAATTTAAACCTTACTACAACGCGCCAGGCGATCAAAGTCGTCGGCTAAAACATTTAAGGAATTCGCATAGACGTGCGTTCCACTACTTCATAACAATAACAGGTGTTGACAGCTCCCTAAGCTGCTCTCTAGCATGGTTATTAATACCTGCGACCTTCAAATTTCCTAGGCTCGTGATATAATGTAGCACACAAAAAGTAGTCATCCAAGTCGTCTCTCCTTTTTTCCCCGGGCAAACCGGTTATCATCTGGGCGCAAGCAAGTCTGTCTGCTTTGCGTGAAGCTCATTTGGCTCTACAGATTATCTAACAATATCTCATCACTCCCTAATAGTGTTTTCTGGGATTATATTCCCTTTAAAAGGATATAAAGTTGCATAATGTTCAAAGAGTAGAAATTTTAAGACATAACACTCGTGCATTCTGACTGCACTGATATCTGAAGATATGTCACTCGTTCTAAGTACATGTAGGATTTGATAAGTGTGGTTTGGCAATCCCCACAACAACAAAAATTAAACATCTCACCTCTGCTGTGATGTTTTAAATGATATGAGATTGGTTAGTTCATCCATCTAACAGTATATGAGTTCGTTCCTCTCGAACTACACGTGGTAAAATGTACTCACGAAAATGACAAATAAATGGTACAAAAATGTTACGGCAACGGTCGGCCGAAAAATGATACGAGAATGATCTCTCATATTAGAGAAGGGACCTAACTATGGGCTGTCCCCCTACTTTCACAGAAGTCTACATCTCTTGTAATTGAATATGTCCTTTACTCTGACACAAAGTTCTCTGAAATACATGAAGATTGCACCTGCCGTAAAATACACGGACTTGGTGTGTCTCACTGAAATATTGTCCCAGTACTAAAGAAATAAAGTACACACATTTCCTACCTCAGTGGTCAAATATCATGGCGTTTCGGCTCAAAATACAATGCAATCACTACTACGTCAACCTGGACAAATTTCTTACAATGTTTACATGACTCACGGTTACATGATGTTGTAGATCACCTTCCAGAACTTCCATTGGAAGGGGTTAAATGCCTCCAAGGTTCCAAGCATTTTTATAATGGGTGAGGCGATGGATTTTAGCCTGTCCTCGTGGTCATCCGTTAGTAAACCGTACATGGTTTGTACGTAGTAGTGTCGTCTGGACAATTCCATGATGTTGGCGTATTCCGTTGGAGTTACCCTCACATGGTAAATTACTCCTCCATCATCTTCTCACAGTGTGGTTGTAGAAATATCAGCACGTGGTGCATAACGTAATAATTCACTTTTATGAAAAAGAATGTTACCCTCGTCTGCCTTCAGACGGTCCTTGCGGTTGGTGAAAAATCGAAGTTTTTACACGATCAAAATTTTATATTCACATCAACGTTGCACTGGCTTAACTGAGCCTAAAGTCATCGTGGTCGAAAAGATATTCACTGATTCTAGTGTAAAATATGATGAAATGCTCGCTGGCTCCAATATTTGCAGGTTGTTCAAATACTCTGCTCTACCTGCCACAGATTCTATTTTACCAGCACGTGGTAAATCAAACACAGATTTTACAAAGTTTAAATCACAAAGAATCTGGGTAATTACTGTTGTGTACAAGGGATAAATAGGTTTATCATAATGCAATTGCACAGTTGCACACACTGGGCTACACGACGTTGTCGTCAACTTAATAATTCACTTTTATGAAAAAGAATGTTACCCTCGTCTGCCTTCAGACGGTCCTTGCGGTTGGTGAAAAATCGAAGTTTTCACACGATCAACATTTTATATTCACATCAACGTTGCACTGGCTTAACTGAGCCTAAAATAATACTGTGCGTCGTTTAAACTGTTCAATTCAGCTCGATGGCTGTAGATTAATGTCTTCCCAACTGAGGGGTCTTCGTATGCCTATAATGGCCTTCGTCTATCAAACGGACAATCGACACAAGCGTCCAGCTTCAGCGGACTATCAAAACGGTGTGTTGCGGTGAATGGCACGGCTTCCTGATTCCAAGGAAGTAGTCTAGTCAAAGCAGTGACTACTTTCGTAAGCCTCCGCATGTCTGCGGTGAAAAATACCTTTACCAAAAATATATTTGCCATTCCCAAAATGCATAAAAATGGCAAATTAAGCAGAATTAAATATTTCAAGCTCCTGAGATATGTGATATGAAAATAGTGAGTAATATATCTCTAGGAGGAAAATAAGCTGTCCTCTCCGTAGTCAAAATAACGAATTGTTCATGAGGAAGCTTCAGGGTGTGTTCTGTAGAACTGTGCATGTCAAGTCAATATGCTCTCAAAGAAATATTTTATGCATGAGCCTGAGCGGGCTCAACATAAAGGCAGTGCCGAGAGCTGAAATAAAGGAAGGAATAGCCAATAGACGAAGAGGGAAGACACCTATTCTGACAAGATCCCCATACACGGAAGAATTAACTTCATCTATGAAAAAGGGGAAGACTCCCAAAAGGAAACTTCAAATTGAGTCACGATCTCCCAGATTTAGGCCTTCTGACGTCACAAATGTCGTAAAGCAGAAATCGAAGAAAGTTAGAAAATTACAGGAATATAACACCTCGTCAGAAGAGAAAATAATAACGCAGCTTGCATTTACTGTAATGAACTATTCTCTAATTCGAAATCTGAAGAAGGCTGGGTCAAGTGTTATAAATGTGGTGAATGGGCTCATGAACAGTGTGCCGGCATTGATGATGAAGATGATGAACCGTATAAATGTGATTCTTGTATATGAAGTGAATTTCAATGCTTGTAAAATGTATTTCTATTTTGTAATGTTCACTATAATCTAGTACCCTGTTTTATCCAACTCGTCTGATAAAACGGGGTAAAGGACAAACATTTATATAAATAAGCAATTTAAGGTTAGGCTTTTTCTTTTAATTATTTTCTTCATCGCCATTTGTAAGTGGATATATTATACAACTAGTCACTAAATATTTAACACACTAGTACAACAAGTTCATGAGTTATGCCATTTTGTTTATTAAGTACCCTGTTTTGACCGACTCTCCCCCTGTTATGGCCATTGGCTGCAATTCGTATATAATAATTAAGAAAACTCGCCTCTCTTCGTTCAGAACTTGGAGCTTTTACTTTTGAGTAACATTAGCTTTCAACTACTTATTCGTAATAAAGACAAGCTTATGGTCTTAGGTGCACGTGTGGTTGAATCGTGTTGCTATGAGACTACAATGTCTTGGGCATTACAGTTGAGTAGTCTTCATCAGATAACAGGAGATGTTCAAACAGCACTGCCATTATAAATGTAACCTCCGGCTCAGTAACGGCAGTCATCATGGGGCCCTCAGAAATACTGTCCGAGGAAGAATGGCTGAGCGCCGTGCAGAAGAAGTTTGGAACGCAGGACTGCCAGGTGCCGGAAGTCTCGGTGGACAAATTGGGTGGTGATGTGAGTGGATTCCTGGGAGAACATCTTCAGGTATGCTATTGCAAATATCATAAGATTAGTTATGCTGGACACTTCTGTTAAATCAGGTGACATTCAAAGAACTTGCAATATACTCAGTAATTAAATAATCAACTCTCTTATGAGGAAATTTTCCGCGAGGACAACGTATAACTTATTAATTAAAATCAATACAGGGTGATTCTCTATGTAGTTTACAACTTCAATAATGTGTAATTATTTATTGGAACCACTTACAGACTTGGTTTATATGTCATTACATAGCAAAACACTTCAAGTTTTTTTGACAAATCCATTACGGCTCAATGTGTGCACCATTTGTCATCCTTGACACATCCCAACGAAAGTTGATTTCCTGACACGTATGAACCAGCATTTCTGGGATGACAGAGGCGATGGCTGTCGTGATGCGATGTCTCCGTTCATCAAGATTTGCAGGCAGGGGAGGGATTTACACCCTATCTTTCACATAGCCCCACAGAAAGAAGTCTAGGGGTGTGTAATCAGGGGACCGTGGCGGCCAGGTAATTGTTTCTCTCGAAACAGTGCAGAAAACGTTCACTTTGGTGTTGTCACGTGGTGCCCATGTGGTTTTTCCATGCCCCAAATACGACAATTGTGTTGACTCGGCCAGAAAGGTGCCACGTTGATTCATCGCTGAAGACCACATTGTTCAAGAATGACTCATCACGGCTGATGCGGTCCATCATTTCAACACAGAATTCATGTCGGATATGTTTATCCGCTTCACTTAGTGCTTGAACCAAGGGCAATCGGTATGCTTTCATGGCCAAATGTCGACGCAACACCCGCCAAACAGTGGCCTGAGGGATACCAGTTTCGATTTTTCCGGACTGCGGACGAACCTTTCCCTGTTTCCACCACATCGCCAGTCACTGGTGCGCGGACTGGCACCTTTGTGTGTAGCACACTGTTTCGGTAAATGTCTGGTGCCATTTGTACACTGTTGGTCTGCTGGGTGGGTCTTTGCCAAATTCTGTGTGAAACTCCGCTGTACACTCGTTGCTGACTTGGTTTCTTCAAACCAGAACACGCACATCGCACTTTCCGCTCCAGTGTAAGACACCATTTCCAACAAGTGACAGGTGGCGCGCATGGCGGACAACTGTGCAACTACAAACTACGTGAGTCAAAACTTGAAGTGTTTTGCAATATAATAACATATAAACCGAAGTCTGTAAGAGGTTCCAATAAATAATTACACATTATTGAATTTGTAAACTACATAGAGAATCACCCTGTATTAATGTTATGCGTGAGCCTAGAATGGCTGTACATATTCGAACATTGAACAAGACACGGCATAAACATAAACTTCAAGAGCCCGCTGATGAGCCTATCCTGGTGTTCCTAGGCGAAACCCCTCACAAGACACGGCATAGACCTAGAACAATTGCTGAGTTTTAATTCACTGGCCGTGAAATATACCTTCTTTTTGAAGCCTTCATAGGGAGGTGAGAGGCTGCTTGAGTTTTAGCTCTCGCAGTAAAGAAGCGCAGGTGCGATTCATAGGCAGGAAGGTTGCGCGCAGTTCGCTACACCTAGGGGTCCAGGCACGGACACCAAGAGCCCGCTGATGAGCCTATCTTGGTGTTCCAATATGCAATTTTTTCGGGGGGCTGACTTTCCTAGAAAATTGTGAGTATTCTCAGGGGATTGTCACCGCATAATACCCAGAAATTAAGAGTTGATTGGTAATTTCTAAGATTATATAGCCTACAATTCGTGGCAATACAAAAAAAGTTGTAGAACACAACACATAAATACATTTTTATACTTAATGAATTTTCTATTATGGCCTATGGAGTATGAATGGCAAATATCTAAATATATGTCAATTTATTAAGCAGAAAGGTATACAGTGTATTTGTTTACAAATTGATAATTTATTTCTCAAATAAAAAGTATCATTCTGGTTGAATATGGACAGGGGTAAAAAGTGGATTGGCCGAAGTAAAATTATCACCGTACTGTAGAATTTTCAGTTTTGAGGCGCAAGGCTGAGTGTACCCCGTTCAAACCCTCAGACCAGAATTCAAATTTCTTGGCAGAGCCAGGAATCGAATTTGGACCTCCGGGACGGCAGCCAAGAATGCTAGCCGCTACACCACGAGGTAGTTTAATTTCAATCTTAATGTTGTTTATAACGTAGCCCATATGTTAAAATTAGAGTACAACCAAATTTATAATTGAATCGTTTTTTTCAGAAACCTCATAAGTCACCAAAAGTTAATTTTACAGTAGAGCAAAAAAACTAATTTTAAAGTTTAGTATAAATCGAATGAAAATATTTTTTTTTAGAATGTGGTTACTAATCCTTTTGAATATCCTGGGACCTAAATATGCTTTTGGAGTGCATTGGTTTAGCCACAATATTATTTAAAACAAGAAGATCCGTGACGAACTAAAGAGCCTACTTTTCTTAAATTTTATGATTCAGGCCAATGATTAATCTAAATGGATCTATCTAGAATAATGACGAAATTAAGTTGGTAATATCGAAATTTCTAATTAGTTCGAAATACTGTATACCTGGCATAATGTACTACAGTTGGCAGCCCTGGTGACTGAGTATATTCTTAGTTCCATCTCTTAAGGTACAGAATACAAAATTTGGTTAAAGTCCAATGGATAGCATGGACGTTACATGCAGTTAAACATTGCATCTAACAGCGCGCGTAAAATCATGTTGGCATCAATGACATACATGTATTGGTCAGAAATAATCTGAAATAATATGATCTATTGTTGTGTCAATTTAGAATGAAATCCATTAGTTAGTAGAGAAGTTACATGCATTTAAAAATTGGACCTGTCAGCAGGCTTAGAATCATGTTGCCAGCACTGGCGTAGGCCTATATTAGTTACTCCAAATTAATCTAGAATGCCAGGTACTATACGTGAGCAAAGTTTATAGCTATTGGCTTGCATACTTTCTGATATATTGATATTAGGGTAACAAAAATAGAGACAGTATTTATTAACATTTGGCAGCCCTGGTTGCTCCTAAATATACGCATAGTCATATCTGTCATGGTACGCATAACACACACGAAATTTGGTTGAAATCCAAATGATAGTATAAAAGTTACGTGTATTTAATGTTGGACCTCTCAGCAGGCTTAGAATCATGTTGGTAGCACTGACGTATATAAGTTACTCCAAATTAATATAGAATGTCAGGTATTATGCGTGTGCATATTTTAAAGCTGTCTGCTTGCATATTTTCTGATATATTGGTATTTGGATAAAAACAATAGGGAGTGCATTTATTAACAGTTGGCAGCCCTGGTGGGTCTTAAGAATATGCTCATTCATATCTGTGTAAGTATACATAGTGCATACGCAATTTGGTTGAATTCCAATTGATAGTGTAGAAGTTATATGCATTTAAAAATTGGACTTATCAGCAAGCTTATAATCATTTTGGCAACACTGCCATGTATGGCCTCCTGGAAATTAAACTGCAATATTATTATCTATACGTGTGCCAATTTTGAAATAGCTCCCATTCATACCTTCCAAGATATCCAACATGGAGCTCAAATTTCAATTGCGATTTTTCGGCAGTTGGTAGCACTGACATCATTTTCAAATATGGCCGTGAGATATTCAGGTATAGCTCTTTACTCCTACAAAATTTTGTTTCGATTGATCCAGCCGTTTACGAGTTGATAGGGGTGGGACACATACACAGCCAGACAGACAGACAGACAGACAGAAGGACAGACATACAGGCAGACAGACAGACAGACAGACACACATTTGCCCGATCTCATTTTTGCAAAATGTGAAAAGTAGGCTAAAAATGACTTATGGCGTTTTTGACAAAAAATGTTCGCAAAAGTAGGGTTCTTCAATGGAAAAACTAATAAATACACTGCATATCTCACTATTTTGTTTACTTTAACATTTATAATTTCTGGAAAGATATCATTACTTATAATATTTTTAGCCTATTTTCAATTTTGAAAAAATAGGCTTATGAGATCACCTTTTGTCCGTGTGTGTGTGCGTGTGTGTGTGTGTGTGTGTGTGTGTGAGGTGTGTGTGTGTGTCCCCCTAATAAAATCTAAACGGCTGGAGCGATTTCAGTGAAACTCGGTAAGTTCATAGCACTATTCCCGGCGACCTCGACCGTGCCCTTCAAATCTTGTTACGTCTCACCAATCCAACATGGCGGCTGTGCGAAATATTTCACTAGCATTCAATATCTCCGAAACTATTACCGATATCGCCCTGAAATTGTGTACGGTGATAAAGGGCACTACTAGAAGTTCACCTATGAGACTTTCAAAAACCTGGTGTCTACGAAACCAACATGGTGGCAAAGCGAATTTGAGACTTTTAAATAGACTCTTCTCGCGATTTAAATATCCAAACGTAATGAAACTTGGTACAGCAAATATTTATACACATTGCAATGCACTGGAGTCTAATTTAGTTCAATTGTTTACATAACCTCAAAATGGCGGCTGTGCGAAATATTTCACTGACATTCTATATCTCAAAACTATTACAGATATCACCCTGCAATTTTGTACGATGATAAAGGGTACTGATACAAGTTTACCTATGTATATTTCATAAACCTGTCAAGTACAAAACGAACATGGCGACCAAGCGAATTTGAAATATTTAAATAGACTTTTCTCGTGAGTTAACTCTCTGAGCGCAGTGAAATGTGGTACAGTAAATGATTTTGCAGATTGTAATGCACTGCCATCTAATTTAATTCAATTGTTTACATAACCTCAAGATGGCGGCTGTGCGAAATTTTAAAATTAAGTTTTTATTTCTTGTGTCGTAATCATGCGATCGAAGTGAACGTTTGAATAATGAACCTAGGCAATAATTGTCCTTGAATGGTACATAACTCTATTGCCTATACATATAACAATCCTAATTGGCGAGGTTCCGAAATATTTAGACGGTTTTCAATATCTATGAACGTTTTACAGCAACCAAACTGAATTTTTTTATGTTCATGGAGACTATGAACAAATGTTCACCTATAGGACTTTCAGTAACCTGGTGAGCACAAATCCAACATGGCGGCGACGCGAAATATAAATATTTAAATGGACGTTTCTCGCGAATTAACTATCCGAGTGCCGTGAAACGTTGCACGTTAAATGCTTATAAAAATGTTGATCCACTGGCATCTAATTTATTTCGATTGTTTGCATAATCTCAAGATGGCTGCTGTGCGTTATTTTAAAATCTCGTTTTGACTTCTTGTGATCTAATCATGCGATTGAAGTTTGAATACCACACGTACACAATAATCTTAATATAATAGTACAAAAATAAAAATCCAACCTTGCGACCATCTGAAATATTTAGACGGTTCTCAATATCTACGAATCTGTTACAGCAATTAAACTGAAATTTTGTATGTTGATAGAGGCAATTAACCTGAGCAGGATATATGAAAATAGGCTGTATAGTTCTAATATACTAATAATAGCTGAATACATACTAATATTATGATTTGCTCTTAAAATAAAAATTTCTCTTCAGTCATACCTAAGCATCTCAAATCTAAGTGATTCTTCATCATTATCATTGTAGACTATCAATAGCTTCATCTGAGAATACCTTGAGAAATTTGGCAGCAGAAAATACAGTATAAGTCACTGACTTACGGGCTTTTCAAACAAAACTCATTTCAACAGATCTCATTTCCCACTGTGATTATGCTCGGACTTATGGGATATTTGCACACAATATATAGCTAACTGAGTACAACCTAGTTTCATGTTAAACTCATTTTCACAAAAAACTTGACTTACGGTATGGGGATTCTGAAAAAAAAAAAATCAATTATTTTATGCTTTTAACCCTTTATGTGATAGTGGTATCTATATTAACCACCTGTCATAAGGAGAGTTTATGCTTTCAAAGATGCCGATAGTCGAATCTTTCAGCCCAATTTCGGAGAATTTCCATACCAAATATTTATACGTATCTACTTGACGTAATGTGTTGGATAAAATTTAAAATACAAAAAAACTAAAAACATTAACAATTAAAGTGTAAAAATAATAAATATAGAAATAAAAATAAACTTTCAATAATACAAGAAATATAAAAATTAAAATAATAAACATAACTATAAAAGAATTATGAAAATAATTGTAAAAATCAATTCGAAATTTAAATAGTAAATTAATAAATTCAATGTAAAATATCAAAATTAAATCTATAAGAACACAAGTAGAAAATTAAAAATAAATATATAAACATTAAAATTAGAGAAACAAAAAATAACATTATTAATAATAATTATAATAATTTAAATAAATTAAAATGTAGAAACACATAAAAGTCAAAAAGGGTTAACTAAGCAACACATTTTTAATTGGCTTTTTTCGGAAGGGGCTGGAGCCCCCAGCTCCTCCCCCCCCCCCCTTATATACGCCCCTGTTCCAAAGCCAAACCCCGCACAAGACACGGCATACTAGGAAAGTTGCAGAGTTTTAATTCATTGACCGTAAAAGCCAATATACCATCTTTTTGAATTATTCGAATTGTTTGAATAATTTCGAATACGGATATTTGATTCGAACCAGAAAATAGCTCGACTAATCGATTATTCGATATATTCGAACATTCCAACATTCGAATTATTTGAATTTCCAACCTATTCGAACATCCGAATGTCTAAATATTCGCAGTAGTGATATAACCCGACTGGTTGGTTCTTACGTTTAGGGGCTGCGACAACGCAGTGATGTAGCCCCGTGTACTTAGGGTGTATGTAGAATCTGTTTGATAACCAGTGTTAATTGTGATGACTGTATTAGTGCGTGTATCTGTTTTAATTCATGTAAGCACTGCAGACGATCAAGTTTCATGTATTTCCTACTTTTGCCGCCAAACACCACCGTCGACGACTACTAGTTCAGAACTTAACTACCCGACGTCACTGCAGTCGGCTCTTGGCAACGAACGTAGGCACCTAAGAGCGTTGTTTACATTCTTAACCTATATAATTTAGCTTCACACAGGTGTAATTAGTGAACGGTTCTTTAACATGCCATACATATATGACATGGGACCGCCGGCTTTACTTCCCCTCCGAAGGAAGGCATACTGAGGAATTTTTAACGCTCTTAAAAAAATCCGAAGACTTCGGCCGGATTTAAACCCGTGATCTTGGGCATAGAATCTCAGCATGCTACCGACTACGCCACCGAAGCCGCCTTATAACCCGACTATACCGACAGTAGTGGCTACGCGGGCTAAAGCTCCGCGTTAGGTTAAGGGGCCAAGCTCTCTGCTGACTCGGTAGACGCGTGGGTTCGAGCCCCACCGTCGGCTGTCCTTGAAATGGTTTTCCGTGGTTTCCCCATTTTCAACACCAGGCAAATGCTGGGACAGTACCTTCTGACAGGCCACGGCCGCTTCCTTCCACATCCTTGCCCAGTTTCATTCATCTTCATCCTTTCCATCTCTCATCCCGACGCGCAGGTCGCCCACGGGCGTCGACTAGAAAGACCTGCACTCGGCCTCTCAGGAGGTTACACGAAAAAAAAAAAAAAAAAAAAAAAACCCGACTATTCAGCCATTGCAATGTTCGAATAATTTGACTATAATAAACATAGAAACAAAGAGAAAAGGAAGCATAAAGGGGAACAGAAGGAAGAACGAAAGAAGAAAAGAGATTAGAAGTGATGCTTGTTTTGAATGATATTTATTCATAAGGATCTATCAGGTAGAATGGGGAAGGGGTATTTTCGTGTACTTATTATCTCTACTTAGTATAAAACAAATTCCCCGATTCTTGAATGCTGTGGGTAATCTCGAGAACCACTCGATGGATGTTGATGTGGTTTTCACCATTTTTAGCCTACTTTCGATTTTTGCAAAAAATGAAAGTAGACTTACGAGATCAACACAGGGCGAAAAAAGTGTGTCTGTCTGTGTGTGTGTATGTGTGTGTGAGTCTGTGTGTGTGTGTATGTGTGTGTGTGAGTCTGTGTGTGTGTCTGTGTGTGTGTGTGTGAGTGTGTGTACTCCGAATGTCTGTCCCCCCCCTATCAATTCGAACACGGTGAATGCGAATTGAACGAAATTTGGTACAAAGGTAGCACTAGGAAAGGACACCTCAGTGTCATGTTTCATATCGCCGCCATCTTGACGGAAACGTAATGGCGGCCACACAAATGTTCAAAGCTTAAATCAAATTACGACTAACCTAATCATCCGATCTCTACCAAATTTTGCAACAACATACATTTATGGGGGGAGCATCCTTTGACCAAACCAATAGGCCATCAGCGTAATAGATTGCGGATGGCGGCCATCTTTGTGTGAAAATCTATTCCCCCTATTAATTCGAACACGGTGCAACCGAATGGAACGAAATTTGGTACAGAGGTAGTACTAACAAAAGGCACCTCAGTGTCATGTTTCATATCGCCGCCATCTTGACGGAAACGTAATGGCGGCCACACAAATGTTCAAAGCTTAAATCAAATTACGATTAACCTAATCATCCGATCTCTACCAAATTTTGCAACAACATACCTTTATGGGGGGAGCATCCTTTGACCAAACTAATAGGTCATCAGCGTAATAGTTTGCGGATGGCGGCCATCTTTGTGTGAAAATAGATTCCCCCTATTAATTCGAACACGGTGCAACCGAATGGAACGAAATTTGGTACAGAGGAAGCACTAACAAAAGGCACCTCAGTGTCATGTTTTATATCGCCGCCATCTTGACGGAAACGTAATGGCGGCCACACAAATGTTCAAAGCTTAAATCAAATTACGACTAACATAATCATCCGATCTCTACCAAATTTTGCAACAACATACCTTTATGGGGGAAGCATCCTTTGACCAAACCAATAGGCCATCAGCGTAATAGTTTGCGGATGGCGGCCATCTTTGTGTGAAAATCGATTCCCCCTATTAATTCGGACACGGTGCAACTGAATGGAACGAAATTTGGTACAGAGGTAGTACTAACAAAAGGCCCCTCAGTGTCATGTTTTATATCGCCGCTATCTTGACGGAAACGTAATGGCGGCCACACAAATGTTCAAAGCTTAAATCAAATTACGATTAACCTAATCATCCGATCTCTACCAAATTTTGCAACAACATACCTTTATGGGGGGAGCATCCTTTGACCAAACTAATGTCATCAGCGTAACAGTTTGCGAATGGCGGCCATCTTTGTGTGAACATCGATTCCCCCTATTAATTCGAACACGGTGCAACCGAATGGAACGAATTTTGGTACAGAGGTAGTACTAACAAAAGGCACCTCAGTGTCATGTTTTATATCACCGCCATCTCGACGGAAACGTAATGGCGGCCACACAAATGTTCAAAGCTTAAATCAAATTACGATTAATCTAATCATCCGATGTCTACCAAATTTTGCAACAACATACCTTTATAGAGGAAGCATCCTTTGACCAAATGACTAGGTCATTAGCCTAATAGTTTGCGGATGGCGGCCATCTTTGTGTGAAAATCAATTCCCCCTATTAATTCAAACACGGTGAAACCGAATGGAACGAAATTTGATACAGAGGTAGCACTAGCAAAGGGCATCTCAGTGTCAAGTTTTATATCGCCGCCATATGGACAGAAACGTAATGGCGGCCACACAAATATTCAAAGCTTAAGTTAAATTACGACTAACATAACCATCCGATCTCTACCAAACTTTGCAACAACATTCCTTTATGGAGGGAGCATCCTTTGACAACCTAATAGGTTATTAGCCTAATAGTTTGGGGATGGCGGCCATCTTTAAGTCAAAATTGATTCCCCCTATTTATTCGAACACGGTGGAACCGAATGAACGAAATTTGGTACAGAGGTAGCACTAGCATAGGGCACCTCAGTGTCATGTTTTATATCGCCGCCATCTTGACAGAAACGTATTGGCGGCCACATAAATGTTCAAAGCTTAAGTTAAATCACGACTAACATAACCATCCGATCTCTACCAAACTTTGCAACAACATTCCTTTATGGAGGGAGCATCCTTTGACCAACCTAATAGGTTATTAGCCTAATAGTTTGCGGGTGGCGGCCATCTTTATGTCAAAATTGTTTCCCCCTATTAATTCGAACACGGTGGAACCGAATGGAAAGAAATTTGGTACAGAGGTAGCACTAGCAAAGGGCACCTCAGTGTCATGTTTTATATCGCCGCCATCTTGACTGAAACGTAATGGCGGCCACACGAATGATCAAAGCTTAAATCAAATTACGATTAACCTAATCATCCGATCTCTACCAAATTTTGCAACTACATACCTTTATGGAGGGAGCATCCTTTGACCCATCTAATAGGTCATTCGCCTAATAGTTTGTGGATGGCGGCCATCCTTGTGTCAAAATCGATTCCCCCTATTAATTCAAACACGTTGAAACCGAATGGAACGAAATTTTGTACAGAGATAGCACTAGCAAAGGACACCTCAGTGTCATGTTTTATATCGCCGCCATCTTGACGGAAACGGAATGGCGGCCACACAAATGTTCAAAGCTTAAATCAAATTACGACTAACCTAATCATCCGATCTCTACCAAATTTTGCAAAAACATACCTTTATGGGGGGGGGGGGGGGGCATTTCGTGACCAAACCAACAGGCCATCAGCGTAATAGTTTGCGGATGGCGGCCATCTTTGTGTGAAAATCTATTCCCCCTATTAATGCGAACACGGTGCAACCGAATGGAACGAAATTTGGTACAGAGGTAGTACTAACAAAAGGCACCTCAGTGTCATGTTTTATATCGCCGCCATCTTGACGGAAACGTAATGGCGGCCACACAAATATTCA
This sequence comes from Meconema thalassinum, assembly GCA_946902985.2. Classification (NCBI taxonomy): domain Eukaryota; kingdom Metazoa; phylum Arthropoda; class Insecta; order Orthoptera; family Tettigoniidae; genus Meconema; species Meconema thalassinum. The sequence goes on along the minus strand of OX336393.1, from coordinate 160,092,311 downwards.
AAGCTTAACTTAAATTACGACTAACATAACCATCCGATCTCTACCAAACTTTGCAGCAACATTCCTTTATGGAGGGAGCATCCTTTGACCAATCTAATAGGTTATTAGCCTAATAGTTTGCGGGTGGCGGCCATCTTTATGTCAAAATTGATTCCCCCTATTAATTCGAACACGGTGGAACCGAATGGAACGAAATTTGGTACAGAGGTAGCACTAGCAAAGGACACCTCAGTGTCATGTTTCATATCGCCGCCATCTTGACGGAAACGTAATGGCCGCCACACGAATGTTCAAAGCTTAAATCAAATTACGATTAACCTAATCATCCGATCTCTACCAAATGTTGCAACTACATACCTTTATGGAGGGAGCATCCTTTGACCCATCTAATAGGTCATTCGCCAAATAGTTAGCGGATGGCGGCCATCTTTGTGTCAAAATCGATTCCCCCTATTAATTCAAACACGGTGAAACCGAATGGAACGAAATTTGGTACAGAGATAGCACTAGCAAAGGGCATCTCAGTGTCATGATTTATATCACCGCCATATTGACAGAAACGTAATGGCGGCCACACAAATGTTTAAAGCTTAAATCAAATTACGACTAACATAACCATCCGATCTCTACTAAACTTTGCAACAACATACCTTTATGGAGGGAGCATGCTTTGACCAAACTAATATGTCATCAGCCTAATATTTTGCGGATGGCGGCCATCTTTGTGTGAAAATCGATTCCCCCTATCAATTCAAACACGGTGAAACCGAATTGAACGAAATTTGGTACAGAGGTAGCACTAGCAAAGGGCACCTCATATTCATGTTTAATATCCCTATAGGACGTTGTATTTCAACAAGCTACTACAACCAACATTCAATCATACTCCTTGATAAGGACAAAGAGTTATAACAATACCCATGCATTTAGGAGAAAGTAGGCTATATGTTCTTTTCTGAACATCTTGTTTGAGTAAGGTTTCTGTGGGAAATAATTTATTTATGGCCAAAGGAAGCCAATCAGTAACGATTTAAGTGAATCAAGTTGAAACAAGTAGTTCCGTGAAGAACTATACAGCCTATTTTCATATATCCTACTCGTGTCAATTGCCTCTATCAACATACAAAATTTCAGTTTGAAGGTTCTGATAGATTCGTAGATATTGAGAACCGTCTAAATATTCCAGATGGTCGCCAGATTTGATTTTTATTTATGTACTATTACATGAAGATTATTGTGTACGTGTGATATTCAAACTTCAATCGCATGATTAGGATACAAGAAGTAAAAACGAGATTTTAAAATTTCGCATAGCTGCCATTTTGTGGTTATGAAAACAATTGAAATAAATTAGATACCAGTGGAGTAACATTTGTATAACATTTAACGTTGAAGATTCACTGCACTCGGATGGTTAAATCGCGAGAAACGTCCATTTACATATTTATATATCGCGTCGCCGCCATGTTGGATTTGTGCTCACCAGGTTACGGAAAGCCCTATAAATGAACTTATGTTCATAGCCCATATGAACAAAAAAAATCAGTTTGATTGCTGTAAAAGATTCGTAGATATTGAGAACCGTCAAAATATTACGGATGCTTGCCATTTTGGATTGTTATATGTATAGGCCATAAAGTTATGCACCATTAAAGGAAAATTATTGCGTAGCTTCATTATTCAAACTTTCACGTCGATCCCATGATCACGACACAAGAAATAAAAACTTAATATTAAAATTTCGCTCAGCCGCCATCTTGAGGTTATGTAAAGAATTGAACTAAATTACACGCCAATGCATTAAAATGTATATAAACATTTGCTGTACCAAGTTTCATTAAGTTTGGATCGTTAAATCGTGAGAAAAGTCTATTTAAAAGTCTCAACTTCACTTGGCCGCCATGTTGGTTTTGTAGCTACCAGGTTTTCTGAAAGCCTCATAGATGAACTTCTAGTTGTGCCCTTTATTACCGTACAAAATTTCAGGGAGATATCGGTAATAGTTTCGGAGATACTGAATGCAGGTGAAATATTTCGCACAGCCGCCATGTTGGATTGGTGAGCCAAAATAACATTTGAAGGGCATGGCCGGATTCGGCCAAAAGGTGCTATGATCTTACCGAGTTTCATTGAAATCTCTCCAGCCGTTTAGAAGTTATTAGGGGACACACACACATACACACGCGCGCGTATCACACACACATGCACACACTGACACACCGACAAAAGGTGATCTCGTAAGCCTATTTTTTCATAAAATGAAAATAGGCTTAAAAATACTTACCGGCCGTGCGCCTTTTTCGCTTACACAGGATAAACCATTAAAAAAATTCTATATAGTCTATGAATTGTTCAGTTTGTAAAGTTCTACAAAAAAGTACGCCACAGCATATCTCTATCTTCAATACATCGCCCATTTTAAGTGTGATTACGTTTTCATTTCTTACATCTATCTCCATTCAGTTACTAGCTTCGAGGACAGTTTACGAGCTAGCGAGCGAGTGAGCCTATCTCCCCAGTTTCTACCTTCGTTCCGCAGAATACACAGTCAAGTTTAGATTGGATGGAAGGGGGATTTGTGTTTCCTGCACCTCGCAATTCTTAAATTACGTCTGATTAGAATTCGTTGCACACGCTAGCTCCATGATACACTATGTACAGTAAAATGCACTAAGGTGTATGTTTCACAAAAGGCAAGCTCCTAATCCAGAGGGAGATAGAAAGTGTGGTTTGTATCAAAATCTTCCAAATCGTCTGAATAGTATATGAAAAATCTTGAATTTCTTGAAAAGTCAACGGAAATATACAGTAATTTCTGGCAGCTGCTCTCTGGTGACGAACCGAGGAATTTATCTATATTTTTTGTAATTTTTGTAATCTCATTGATATACTTTCTTTGGCCACATTGTTATTTTCCATTGAAAAAGGAGGCAAGGTTTCTCTGAAACGTATGGTTATAATCTAAATACACACGGCAATAGCCCAAAAACATGAATTATTTAATATATTTATTTGTTTATAAAGTGATTTTAAACGAATAAACAAGACGATAGCCCCTGCCATAACTGTGGCACGTACAGCCACATAGCACTAGAGCTGGGCGGGTAGTACACACGGGGCGCACACAACCCATTGTGATGAATTGCACTCTGATTTCATAAATATCGACAATTTGTTTAAAATGTGCGTTTAAACAAACAAACATATTTATAAGCCCGCATAACAGTCAAGCCAGGCGGGTGGTTTATAGGCCCTACACATGCGAGAGTTCTCGCACGCGTCCGCTAGTATAATAATGGTCTAGTCAGTGATTTTAACCCATCATGCCGAGACGGAAAACTGATATAGGTCATAGTTCATTGAAATCGAAGAAAATATGCCTTTTTAGCTTACGCTGGGTAAACCGTTAAAGATACCGGGCGAAGACGGGACGGGTTGCTAGTTTTCGAAAATATCAATTATTTGAACTGTTCGAAATATTTTAATAATCAACTATTCGAAATGCTTAAGTACTTCAAATGATTCGAACAGAAGAATACAGACATTCGCATTGTTGGAACGTTCGAATTTATTAATTAATTAATTTATTTATATCGTATGGTAAAACAAGGATACATTATAAATACATATATCTTACAATTATAAAAGGTGCGTTCAAAAAGTAACGAGCTGGAGGCTGAAATGCGCAAACCGGTGACGACATAGGCTAATCGTGGCGTGTGTAACGAGGTGTAGTTCTGACCAGAGCGTGGAAGATCACATCCCGTCGCTAGAGGGCATGCGTGCACATCACGTGACGATACAAAGCGAGCAGCATGCATCAATCGTCCAACGCTGCCAGTAACGCTGACGTTCTTCTTTGACCAAGATGGCCCCCTTCTGATACACTTCATGCCGCACGGGACAACAGTGAATGCCCATCGTTACTCGCAAACCTTGACCACCCTTCGCCAAGCGATCAAAACAAAACGACCAGACAATCTCACACGTGGGGGTCATTCTGCTCCACGACAATGCACGACCTCTTACGGCCAACACAGTCGCGGCACTCCTGCAGAAATTCAAATGGGAGGTTCTCGGCCAGCCTCCATACAGTCCAGACCTCTCTCCCTGTGATTACGCCATGTTTGGTCCCATGAAGAGGGCTCTGCGGGGCCAACGATTCACCTCGGACGCTGACGTCCAGCTGTACGTGCGGAACTGGTTCACATCGCAGCCTAGGGAATTTTATGAGACAGCCCTTCGCCGCCTCGTGTCACAGTGGGACAAGTGCCTCAACAGCCAGGGCCAATACTTCTAACATACAGGTACTGGTTTATGTAATAATGCCTCCGGCTTGTTACTTTTTGAACTCACCTTATATATACAATTATTTACAGGACAACATACAAAACTTAATAGCCAGACTTTCCAGCCAGTCCACTGCCTCTGTAGAGGCACTATGCAGTTCTTGAAGAGATCCATTGAATCTTCTTTTTGGGCAGTCCATATCAACGTCCTGGATGTTGTGGGGCACTTTATCACAGTCGCAGAATGGGTCTTCAGATCTTCCCCACTTTTGAAGGGAGAATTTACACATGCCATGATTCGTCCTGATTCTGTTTAGAGATGTCCATTCCCTTTTCGGTAAGTTGAAACCAGGAGAAGCTCTACAAGGTTGATGGGTTAAACCCAGGTGGTCAGGATTTGAAGAGGTCCATTCTTCATGCCAGATCTCATCAGTAACAAAATGTGTTTCCAGGCGCTTCTCACCTAGCTTCCATGATGGGGGTCTGGACATTAATCTCTTCGGTTTCTGAGAGTTGCAGTCCTGATGTAAGGTCAGCTGAGGGTTGCTACGATACTTCTGCCAGTTTTCTTCGTACGTGGGGGGGATGGATGTTGGATAAAACATTCGAAAATTCGCATAATTCGAACATTGAATTGTTTTATTCAAAATTCGCTTTGGCGATTCAGCCTCAATGCCTAGTATCGAGTTTGACACTTCATTCTTCATCATCGACACAGGGAGGTTGGTTCTCCAGTGGAATACCTGGCAGGAAGGTGAGAGGAAGGGTTGTTCCACCACATGAACATTCACCAATTCCATGGAGATGTGACGTAATCGTGCACGTTCAATCATGCACCACGACCGTGAGTGGGAGGTGCAGCAAGTTCAAGGATCGGTGCAGAAATCGGCCATCCTGGGTGTAGGTTTCCCCGGGTTTTTCAACAATCCCTCCAAGAAAAAGAAGCAGAAATTACTTTATTTCAAGTACCAAGGTACTTATCCCCAATCCCTGGCCCTAATAGAGTTATCACAGAAACACAGGTTGTCATACAAATGCAACGTACAAGTACAAGGTTGGTTGGTTAGGGGCTGCAACAACTTGGTCGTGTAGCCCCGTGTACTTTGGGTGTGTGTAGAATCTGTCTGATAACCGGTGTTAATTGTGATGACTGAATTAGTGTGTGTTAGTTGTAATTCTGGTAAGGACTGCAGACGATCAATTTCAAGTAGTTCCTACTTTTGCTACCAAATGCTACCTTCAACAACACCTAGCTGCGAACTTGGCTACTTGATGTCATCACAACCAGCACCTGGCGGCGAAAGTTGGAACTTCACAGAGCGTTATCAAGTCTAACCTACAACTTTTATCTTCACACAAGTGTAGGCTAATTAGTGGAAAGTTCTTTTACATGCCATAAACCTATGACATGGGCCCGCCACACCAGCTTTACTTCCCCTCCGAAGGAAGGCATACTGAGGGAGTATTAACGCTCTTAGAAAATGCGACGCCTTCGGCCGGGTTTGACCCTGCGATCTTGGGATACATTCTACCAACTACGCCACCCAAGTACTGTGCCCATTTATACGGAGAATGATTAGTCATAACTCGGCTTAGCTACTTCGGCATCGAGGCGCGTTACGTTCTCTCCACAATATGACTGCACATTCAGATATGGAATACTTAAGGTTCACAAGGATAGATGAAAATCTCAACATTACAATGCAAACTATTTATTTACTAAAGAAAAATATCATTTCAAAAACAATCACTATCCGAAATCCACCTTCACTCGGTATTGTCCCTTCAAGTGAGAATGATTCACTGTTTAGACTCACTAGTATTCATTGCAATGCCATTCCATTATTCTGTGAAAATCTTTGAATCACTTTGTCTTGCTTAATCTAATCACTTTTATCACTTATATATTATTTTAAGTTTGTTTCACTTAGGCGTCGAGCGCACCTATCACTTTAGTCACATAATTCATCTAAGGCTTTGGATGTTCACATTACTTATATTTGCCTTACAAGGCTCTCTTTATTCTACATTTGTTCATATCTTTACTCATTTATAAGTTATTAAGTTCCTTGACTTTAACAACAACTCTTCACAAAGCCTTACGTATTTAAAATACAATACAATATCTTACAAACATGCCCTTTCTATCGTGGTCGAACCCTTACTCCACCGGTTACTCTTCCATGCATCAGGTGATTTGCTTCAGCATTGTGCCATGCACTGTGTTATTTATCACAGTGGGATCTTTATTCATATTAAACTTCATTGTTCATAACCCGTTATTTCATTCTTTTTGAAGTAGGAATCCTTTTTATCAACACTAAAAATATTTGACAAAATCCGTCAAAATCTATATAAACACTTCAAACTTATACTCTAGAGAATTGTCTCAATCTCAGCATTATAATTTTATAGCTTATTTTAAGCTTGCATCTTTTAATAAAAACTTGCATACAGTGGCTTCTTTATTATTAGTCTTTGTTGGACCCTACTTGACCGCGGAACTCGCTAAATGGTCTCTTTCATTCATTCACTAGGGTAGGTCAGGTCTGACTGGCTGTCCCCTTCCCCTCGACACATTACTTGATTTATAACGCCTCGTGGACCGTCCTGCTTATAAACCTATGGTTATTTTCCTTCAAACGTATGATCATCCAAGCTTCCATTCCTATGCAAATACTTGCTTCATCATTACATTATTATTGTTATTATCATTAATATTTCGTGTTTTCAGGATATTGGTTACTTATTTCGGAGAGGATGTATAATAGTTGATTACAACAACCTTATTAACAACTTGTATGACATCTATGTCAACTCTTTATTTTAACAACGCCTAGTCCGGGAGCCCTATCCATCCAACGGACTTACTTGTATATTTCACATATGACGCTTCATTTCGACGATTTTTAGTGGGAATTTTGCTTCCACAATATAACGCGACGCTTTATTTCGACGGTTATTGCCTACAATACTTTATCATAACAATGCCAGGTCAGGAATACTATCCATTCAGCGGGACTCACATGTAACTATCATTTACGACGCTTCAATACAGCAATACTTTACTTTATTTTAACAATGCCAGGCCAAGAATATTATCCATTCGGCGGGACTCATATGCAACTATCATTTACGACGCTTCAATACGGCAATACTTTAGTGGGAATTTCACCTCCACAATACAACACGACGTTTCATACAACAACAATACTTTAGTGGGAATCCCTCATCCACGATACTTCGACGATACTCTCCATCTCCCGAATAAATTATATTCTGATTGACGCATATTTTATTAGCTTGAAGCCACCTATTTCAGCCTACTTTCGATTTTTGCAAAAAATGAAAGTAGACTTATGAGATCAACACAGGGCGAAAAAAGTGTGTCTGTCTGTGTGTGTGTGTGTATGTGTGTGTGTGAGTCTGTATGTGTGTGAGTGTGTGTACTCTGAATGTGTGTCCCCCCTATCAATTCGAACACGGTGAACGCGAATTGAACGAGATTTGGTACAAAGGTAGCACTAGCAAAGGACACCTCAGTGTCATGTTTTATATCGCCGCCATCTTGACGGAAACGTAATGGCGGCCACACAAATGTTCAAAGCTTAAATCAAATTACGACTAACCTAATCGTCCGATCTCTACCAAATTTTGCAACATACCTTAATGGGGGAGCATGCTTTGACCAAATTAATAGGTCATCACCCTAATAGTTTGCGGATGGCGGCCATCTTAGTGTAAAAATCGATTCCCCCTATTAATTCGAACACGGTGAAACCGAATGGAACGAAATTTGATACAGAGGTAGCACTAGCAAAGGGCACCTCAGTGTCATGTTTTATATCACCGCCATCTTGACGAAACGTAATCGCGGCCACCCAAATGTTAAAAGCTAAAATGTAATTACGACCAACCTAATAATCTAGTCTATACCAAATTTTGCAACACCATATCTTTATGTGGGAAGCATATTCTGACCAAACTGCAAGATCATCAGCCCAATAGTTTGCAGATGGTGGCCAAGTAAGTGTGCAAATCGATTCCCCCTATCAATTCAAACACGGTGAACCTAATTGAACGAAATTTGGTACAGAGGTAGCACTAGCAAAGGGCACCTCAGTGTCATGTTTTATATCGCCGCCATCTTGACGGAAACGGAATGACGGCCACCCAGATGCTAAAAGCTTAAATCAAATTATGACCATCCTAATAATTTGATCTCTACCAGATTTTGCAACAACATGCCTTTTTTTGGAAAGCATCTTATGACTGACTACAAGGTCATCAGCCCAATAGTTTGCAAATAGCGACCATGTATGTGTGCAAATCCATTCCCCATATCAATTCAAACACGGTGAAACCGAATTGAATGAAATTTTTTACAGAGGTAGCTCTAGCAAAGGGCACCTCATATTCATGTTTAATATCCCTATAGCATATTGTGTTTCAACAAGCTACTACAACCAACATTCAATTATACTCCTTGAAAAGGACAAAGAGTTATAACACTACCCATGCATTTAGGAGAAAGTAGGCTATATGTTCTTTACTGAACATCTTGTTTTATTCATTAGCCCTTTCGGCGTTACAACTTTCTTGGATATTCATAGTTCATGTATAGCAACTTCATTTCTTGACGGTAAGACTCCGAGTCTTCCTATTATTATTATTTCACAACTATGGCACGATAGCCCACAATATAACTTTCTATTTCTCATTCTTCGGCGATCCGTTTTCGCCTGTTATGATGACTTCGTAAATTCATTATTATGACCATAATTATCAACATTATCGTTCCTTTAATTATTTAGTATCCGTAGTCCGAGTTTCTATATTCGATATTCAACTTTTCAATTATTAATGTTTTAGCACTTTATTCACTGTATAGTTTCGTTAAACCATTCAAGTTATATCATTCATTTATTTTTAATCATTTCGATACTGCGCTTAGCCATTTTACAATTACTTACTTTGGTGAAAATCAAAGCCTTTTACATTAAATCATTTCTCACCTTTTAATATTTCTTATGGTGCTTCCTCCATTTACTTTTATTTTAATCCGCAACTTTTAAGCCTTTAAAAATATTATTTACCGATTCCTTTTTTTAAATTCATTATTTCTTTATCGTAATCTTCCGGGTTATAATTATTTTTACATTTACTGATCCCATTTCATCCATTATACCCACGAGATAATCCTTATGGTCTTTAATTATTATCTTACTTCCAAACATATTTCAATTGTTTGGTGCATTTATAAATAAATAGCAAAATCAAGACTAACTCCCTGTCAGTACTTGACTTTCACTACTTCAGTGCATAGTGCAATCTCAATTATAATGAAATCATCTTGACTTACCCCGTGTATAGCTGTTGATCATATTCTTGGAAAGGGTCGCTCATCTCACAACATTATTAACAAAACTTCATGACACTGGTTTTAACACACTGCAATTGATATTCATCTAATCTAACACAATAAACACTAATATACATTGTAGTTCGCATGTAACACTTTTCCTATACACAAAAAATTATTCTTCTTATGTTTGCAGCACTTGACACAGCACTTCCCTATACATCGTGTCTTGGTGATCTTTGGTGACCTATCGGCGACTTCCACCTCGACGCAAGTATCTCGTACCAGCATTGAACTTGTGACTGCTCGAACGGTTCCTGCCTTTTCACCTGGGACTATAGTCTTAGTTCCTTTGTTACCTCGAATATCCTATTATTCGCTTCCTTCCTATAGCTTTCTTCAAACGGTAACTGCCCTACTGATTTTAGCACTACATTTGTTCGAAGTTCGAACAAACGTTTTTCTAAAACTTCTTTTAGGCTAAACCCTATCTCATAACGATTCAACGTGATTAACTTCTTCTTCGTATCAGATTGTCTTTACTTATTGTCTTAACTGGGCGCATTTGGCTATATTTTTATGAAAGTCCTATATTTCACTATAACCTTTCGAACTGAAACTCACTGTTCCTTTTTTCCTGACGCTTAAATTACTGTTTCTTTTGACAGTAACTGTACTGTAATATTCACTATGTTCGTGAAGACTTTTCTCTTGTCTTGCATTTCTAATGTTCAGCGCGGCGCACTTTTTAGTGTATTTTTCTATACTTTAGGCGAAGATATCGTCTTTACTAGCATGACCTGTCCGAGCTTCAAACTGTATTAATGACACTCTAACGTCACGATCTGTCCAAGGCAGGCGATATCTGAAAATTGAACGCGATAACTTCTCTAGCGCGACTTGCCTCTGCAATCCACCAGACTGAATAATTACCTCTGTTAATATTGTTTTTATATTGCCCTTTTCGTGCCCAACTTCGGCCTAATGATTTCTGATTTTCACTTTCTACTGATGGTCTTCATCTTGGAGTTCTCTACGACACCCTCAATTTGGTCCGTATAACTTGATGAACTAAACGACTGAATTTCTGAATTACTGAAACAGTGCAGCGCCTCACGGGCCTGCTTTAACTGTTCTGAGCACTTCGAAACAATATGACCTCCTCAAAGGTTTATGACGACTGAATAATTACGATTCAGCACGGCCTCCCCTCGAGGTCCGCTGTAGACTGAATGCTGCGAAACAGTGCAAGACCCTCCCCGGGCCTGCTTAAACTGAAACTGGTTGAAACAGTGCAGCGCCTCTGCGGGCCTGCTAAGACTGAATGACTCCTCTTGCAATAGCTTTCCTTTTATACCATTTGAAGAAAATAAACTACTTTGCTTACGTTGCAAAAATTAACTTCTAAACCATTTGTGGTATCCTTTTGAAAAATATATAATCTTAAAGCTAGAATCCAAACGTTCCAAATGTGCAAACTATTTCCATATTCGATCATGGGGAGATTTAATAAAAATTCGGATCGCTCCTCAACTGCGTAGGCGGGTATTTCTTTCCGCTTTCTTCCCCACACCCTGACTCGGTAAAGCCCCTTTTGTATATTGCTGACAGAGCTCTTCTGTTTGGCGTAACTCTTAAGAACATTTGCCACCCTAGAAATTCTAGTTCCCAAAATAAATATCATCTGTGGAGAAATTCTCTAAAAATGTTGCGTATTTTGGCCAATATCAATGATTTCTGCCGACTTCCTGAATGCGGTGTTGTCAATTTATTGCTGTGTTTGCACTTATTTGTTTCATCTCCTCTCTTCGTCTCGAGTGGAAAGTTACACTGGGTTATTTTAATATCGTGCGTCAACTCTTTTCTGCTTCTTTAGCACTGACATCATCTCGCAGCTGCAGTATCGCTGTAATATTTCTTCATAAGTTTGATGTGTCACCCTTATGTGCTTTTAGATGTTAACCCTTTTGATGCCTTAAAATTTTGTAAAAACGTCCTATTTTCTTGTTTTTCTGATATATCGTGGGTTCGACTCTTGTGCCAAATTCCAATTGGGCGCAGTACAAGGGGCTGATGATCAAGCTTTTCTTAGCCTTGAAAGTCAATTAACTACAACAGCAATAACAATGTAGAAACAGGAATAATGAGGGGTAGAAAGTTGTTGTTGATTCTTTTAGGGGATTTGTGACATCGTGGTCGTGTAGTCCCGTGCACTTGGGTGTGTGTAAAATTTGGCTGATGATCTGCGTCATGGTGATGTCTGTACAAGTGCATGTATTTATGGTTGAGGTAGGATTTGGGTACGAAGCAGCCGTTGCCTTATTTAGGTACCATCCCGGCATTTGCCTGCAGTAGAAGTGAGAAACCACGGAAAACCACTTCCAGGAGGGCTGAGGTAAGAATCAAACCGCCTCTTCTCAGTTTTGACTCACGATGCTAAGTGTAACCCGTTCCATCCCTCAGACCAGAATTACATTTCTTGGCAGACTCAGGAATCAAACGCTGTCCTCCACGGTGACAGCCAAGAGTGCTTACTGCTACACCACAAGGTGGTGCTTTAAGAAGCAGCCGAGGGTAGGATACCCATAATAGAGACGTTCAACTTTCAAAGTAGACTACTCATGACCTGCTACTTATGTTCGTTAGCCACTAGTAAGTTAGTGATGGTATCCCAAACTAGAAACATAGAAATGACTTTAAGACACTGTTTTCCTTGGAGTGGTCATACCTGCCAAGCATTAACAATAATAATAATAATAATAATAATAACAATAACAAAAATGGCATCTACATCAGAAAATCCAGGCAAGAAATTTACTCGAGGATAGAGAAGATCACAGACACAATGCGAAAACGCAGAGTTTGCTTCTACGGTCATATACGACGGATGATCGATTCCCGATGGACGAAACGTATCTTCAGTATATTCGACTCAAAACCAAAAACGACAGTGCCATGGTATGTTAACGTCCAGAAAGATCTGAAAGAAATGGGGATACGAGCAGAAGATGCACAAGACCAAAATCTTTATAGAGCAGCCATCAAGACGTTTGGGACTTTCCGGGACAAAAACGGACAACTGGTGCGAAATGGACAGAGGAACGTCGTGCTAAACACAGTGAGATCATGAATACAATGTGGGTCCAGCGAAAAATGAGCAAATGCCAGAATGTAAAATGAGGCTTATCGTGGACCCTAGTTGGCCGATTAGCGAAATTGAATGAATGAATAATAATAATCTATATATTTAAAACAGTAAGGTGATTTTTGTTACCTCGAGATTGAGAGAACTACAGAACCGATTTACTTCGTAGAGCACTCTAACGAAAGCTCTTGGCCTCTAGATTTGCAGAGTGTCTCTAAAATAAACAAATATATTACGGTATATTTTTGAATTAATATAGAAAATAGCAGAATTCTTTCCCCTCACGCATGCGCACAATCCGCCTGGGGTCATGACAAAATGTCGGTGAGAAGTCCATTAAAATGTAAGTTATTTAATAAGCTTCCATGTAATTGAAAACATACATTAACCAAGTTCTGACAATAAAATATAATAACAGTATGAACGTATACGAATGTGCAACATTGATTTATTTGGATAATGAAATGGATTATTTCCTTCAGACAGCGGCTTTTGAAGATAATAAATGGCTGCGTCTGCTGCTGAACAAGAGTGCGCGAGTAGCTATGTGGGTAAGGCGACTGACTGTGGTTCCAAGGTTCGCCGGTTCGATCCCAGCCCTCGCCGATATTTTTTTTTTTTACCACTAAAATATTGTTTAATCAAGGAGTATTAGTAATGTTTTATGTCTGTTAAAGATACATATTTCTACATTCCCTCTCAATACGTTTTATTTCCGTTTTACCATTGCATTACAGCATGTGATCAAACAGCAAACTGTTGTCCTCAGTACGCCGTTTAAATATCTGCAATCAGTTCCTATAACTGACAACAGATGGCAGTACATCGCCCATATAGTTCCTGTAACTGACAGCAGATGGCAGCAACATTACATCGATATATTTAAAACACAAGACATGGCACGTTTTCACGTGATGGAGAATTATAAAGTAGGGGAATATTTAAGAAGGGAAATTTTGAGGAACATTAACCGACAGTTGAATGGGTAGGCTATGTTGTTTATGTACCTTAATATTGCAATTTGTTCCCAATGCTTCGGTGGTCAAGTTATTAGCGTCCTAGACTAAAAGTTATAATCATGCATCGTCGATATACTCTTAAATTATTAAAGAAAAAAGTAGTTTTCCAGGCACTCGCGCGTGTCCACAATTGCTTTCGCCATGAGAGACACTTGGCAAACATAATTCGTTTGAAGGGCTCCGACATCGTGGTCACTCAGCCCCGTATACTTGGGTGTGTATGTGTGAAATTTTCTCTCATAACCTGTGTTGTTGTGATGGCTGCATTACTGTGTGTATTTGTAATTAAGGTGGTAAATGGCAAGGAGACGACCAAGGCCTTAAGTTAGGAACCATCCCGGTATTTGCCTTAAGTGGAAGTGGGAAACCACGGAAAACCACATCCAAGATTGTCGAGGTGGGAATTAAACCTTCCTCTTCTTAGGTATACCTCAAGAGACTGAATGTGTCCCGTTTTTTGCCCTCAGACCAGAATTAAATTTCTTGGCAGAGCAGGAAATGTAACCCGGGTCTCCGGGGCGATAGACAAGAATAGGTGGGCCTCCATGTGTTAATACGGTTTTTGACATGCACGGGACATAGAATTCAAAAACTGCCTCGATTAGGGTGACTGCCGAAGAGAGTATTGAGTATAGGCCTATGGTCGTTCCAGTAGTTGGCGAAGTGATTCTATGTTCCCCTGCAAAATGTACTGCCATAACCTATAACAGGTGATGGAAATTGCCTATTTAGAGCAGTTTCGTTCTGTTTACAACAAAATGAAGAACGTCATTCTGAGATGCGTTTTCAAGCTATTGCAAAAAATTTCGCTGGCAGGAACAATTATAAGGAATTTATTTTAAGCGATCAGTCTCATCGCATTCTCCTCACCAAACAACTTGAGTATGAAAGTCTCTGGACGGTCATGTTGAACTTCATTGTATAAGACAATTGTTTAATGATTATTTGTTTAGAGTACTGAGTCTAACTACGCAGTTGATTTCGGCAATGGAAGTATAATTTGCCATTTAATATTTAGCGGCTCCGTTATTGCAGGACACTATAGTGTTATCGAATAATACGAAGCCACATTTAAAATCCAATATAAATAGGCTATTTCAGAAACAATTCCAGATATTATGCAGTACAGTGTACTGTAAGGTCCTTGACGATCAAATGTAAACATTGTTCTACATTGTATTTCTCATGCGTAAAATCTATGCGTGGTTACTTTGGTCCTTACTGTTGTGACGGTAAAATTGATCTGCTGGAATATGACATATTTGCCAAGCTGCAACAATGTAATGATATTAATTTAAAAGTCATTGAACTTATATCCAGTAGTTCAAACACATACATCAGCGTTAACAGATTGGATACTGAAGATGAAAGCCAGCTACTTCATTTCCCTATTATTGAATTTTTCAATTCCTTGGAATTAAGTGATTCGCCTCCACATACTCCGAATGTTTGAGCCATAGTTATGCTCCTTAGAAATCTGAACGTTTCCCAAGGACTCATATATGGTAATATATTAATTGTAAGAAATATGTAAGAAATTGCTTGGATTCGGATATAATAGGTGCAGTAATATTAGGCAGAGAGCTCAAATCCTACGACTTGATTTAACACCTTCCGATAAAATACTTGCAGGTACAGAACATTTTCTTTTAATAGGCAACAATATCCTATTCGCTCGGCCTACCTTATCACAATCAATCAAGCTCAAGGAGAAACTCTTGAACGTAATGGGCTATTTATCTCATCACGTTTTAAGTCATGACCAGCAGGATGGTGAAGGTACAAAAAAGGTCCTGTATGGGATGGTAAAGAATAAGAGGCGGAAGGATCCTACGGATTATGTTAGAATGGTGAACAAAAGGGGACAAGAGATAGAAAATAGGGAAGAACTGAAGAAAATGTGGAAAGAATATTTTGAAGAACTCCTGAACCCAAATGGAAACCACGGCGAGGAGGAAGAAATCGGGGAAGAGATACAGTAGATGAACTGCAAACAGAAAAGGACTTAACATGGAAAGAAGTGGAAGATGCAGTGAGGAAGATGAAAGGAGGGAAGGCACCGGGTGTGGATGAGTTGAGTGTGGAGATGGTGAGAGCAGCAGGAGAGGTGGGGATACAATGGTTGTACCGAGTGATGAAGACAGCATGGAAGGAAAGGAAGACCCCAGAGGAATGGAAAAAGGGAATAATTGTCCCGATCTGCAAGAAAGGTAGTAGAACAGAATGCAGAAACTATCGGGGAATAACACTGATGAGTCATTGTGCAAAGATGTTTGAGAAAGTTTTGGAAAGGAGAATTAGGACAAGGATAGAAGGAGGGATGAGGGAAGAACAACATGTCTTCAGAGCAGGAAGGTCCACAGTGGATTTGATTTTTGCTGTAAGGCAGTTACAAAAACAGCACTATGAGTATGGAACAGATCTACTGATGGCCTTCCTGGACATTGAGAAAGCATATGACAGTGTATGCAGAAACAAAGTATGGAAGTCCCTGGAGGATAGAGGAATAGAAAAATGGACTATAAGGAGGATAAAGGAGATGTACAAGGGAAGCGTGAGCTGTGTGAAAGTGGGAGGAGAGAGAACGGACTGGGTGGAACAGAGAAACGGCCTGAAACAAGGAAGTGCACTGGCACCGTTACTTTTCATTGTGGTGATGGATGACATAATGACCCGAGTGGCACAAGTAATTGGGGAAGGAGAGATGAAAGCAATGGTGCTTGCAGATGATTTGATGATTTGGGGAAACAAGGAGGAGGAGGTACAAGAACAGTTGGACGTGTGGGAAGGAATAATACAAGGTTATGGGATGAAATTTAGCATAAATAAGAGTGAGATGGTGTTCACAACAAGGAAGAAGGAAAGAACCACAACAGGAATAACAATTGGTGGGGAACAGCTGAAGAAAGTGGAGAGTTTCAAGTTTCTGGGTAGCCTGATACAAGAGAATGGAAGAAACGACAGAGAAATAAATGAGCGGGGGAGACAGGCAGAAGCATTCCGGAGGAGTGTGAGAAGCATGTTACGGAGCAAGGATGTCCCTCAGAACAGCAAAAAGATCATATATCGGACGTACTATGTCCCTATCCTGACGTATGCCTCGGAGACTTGGGTTATGAAAGGAAGGGAGAAGAGCAAAATACAGGCCAGTGAGATGAGGTTCTTGAGAAGCAGTATTGAAGCTACAAAGAGGGACAGAATAAGAAATGAGAGGGCCAGAGAATTAATGAAGGAGGAACCATTACAGGATGGTATAGAGAAATCTAGACTTAGGTGGTATGGACATGTAAAACGAATGGAGGAGAAGAGGATACCCAGGAGGATACACGAGACGAAGTGGGAAGGAAAGAGACCAAGAGGGGGACCGAGAGACAGGTGGCTGAAGGGGGTGGAAGAAAGCGTGAATAAGAGAGGAGAAGACTGGACATTGTGGAGGCTGAGAGATGGTGGGAAGACAGAAGACGTTGGAGAGGCTTGTGTTCCAAAGAGACCCGGCCAGTGGCTGGAAACTGTGCAAGATGAAGATGACCTCATCACGTTTTCAGTCATGACCAGCAATATGTTGCAATGCTGAGAGTGCTATCTTTTGACGCCCTTAAAGTTGCAATAGTGCTAAAAAGTAATCGTACAAAGAATGTAACTTATATAAGAAGCTTCTTCAGTAAATTTGTTTTCCATTGTCCGTCATGTTTTGACGGGTTTCATCTAGTTATTATTATTCTCGTATCAGAAACGTACATTGTAAATATATAACACAGTTATTATATTATCTTTGCCCAAAACTTGGCCACTTCCATTGCTCTCTGTGTTCCCCAACGAAGATCTTCTTCCGTGCAGGATGCTGGGCACAGTCGACACTCAGTCATATGCTGAACAGTGTGGTCTTCTCCACAATCACATTGAATATCATCCTGGTCAATGTAACCCCATCTTGCCATATTAACCTTTGATCTGCCTACTCTAGAGCGCAGTCTATTCAGTGACTTCCAAGTCGTCCATTCCTCGTCGTAGCCAGGAGGTAGAGTTTCAGACACATTTTCCCAACCAGGGGGAAGGTTGGTCGTAGCCCTCCACATTTGCAACCTAGCTTTTTCAGCAGTGGTTCTAAGTTCCTTTGATATTCTAAGGAAACTCTTCCTCGACTTCAGTCGTTGCGGTTGCGGTTCTTGTCCATATAGAGGATGAGTTCTTTCATGCTCCACTGTCTTTCGTTCCTTGTTCGCAGCTATTTCTCTTCGAACAGGGGGAATAAATAATAATAATAATAATAATAATAATAATAATAATAATAATATTAATAATCGTAGTTGGATGTTTTTAGTCGGTCAACACGATTGTACCAATTGTTGGTTATTCCCTAATCCTGAAAACGATTTACATGAGATTAATATATATTTATTAATCTCATGTGAATTATTATTAATATATTTATTAATTTCAAGTACATTTCTCTGGATTAGGGTATAACCCACAATTGGGTACAATGGTGTTGACCGACTAAAAAACATCAAACTACGTTTACTAAGGCAACACTGGGAAATGGCCTCAAATACCATTATAATAATGTTACTGGTTTTACGTCCCTTGTAACTAGTGCGGCTTTTAGAGACGCCGGGGTGCCGTAATTTTGCCCTAGAAGGGATCTTTAACGTGCCAGTGTATCTACTGGCATGGCTCCCTCGCCTTTGCGCACCCTCAAATGCCAACTGACTACGCCAGGTTTCGATCCTGCAACCATGGGAACAACATGCGAGTACATTACGCTGCACCACTCAGCTAGTCTCCTGTCAATTAGGACTTGAAGATGTGGCTGTAGTCGGTATTCGAACCAGAATCTCCTCTGACCATGCAAGTGTGTTTTACCTTTTATATCAACGTAGCTAAGCTCCGACTGTGGCAAGTTTTCATGTCTTTGATGAAGCGGCCATGTTTTGGTGGCTTTGGAAATGATGAGGAAACATAGTTGATCTCCTAGACAAGCACAGCGTCACCTGTACGATCCAGTAACTGCTATGTTTCAAGAACATTGCTATTGTGTTTCAATTGGCAATTGGCAGCAATGATGTGATTTTCTACACGACCTCGAATTTGTCCTAGCATAGATCTTGACTCATACCAACTTTGATTTCAATATAGGGAAGTGTTTATATGAAGACTATGCTGACGTCAGACGATAGTACTACAGTACATAGTAGTAGCGGCTTCGGTGGCGTAGTTGGAAGCATGCTGAACTGCTGTTCCCAAGATAGCGGGTTCAAACCCGGCCGAAGTCGTCCTTCACTATGCCTTCCTTCGGAGGGGAAGTAAAGCCGGCGGTCCCATGTCATAGATTTATGGCCTGTAAAAGATCCTCCCACAGACTAAACTTGTGTGGAGCTAAATTTCTAGTTTAGATTTCGTTGGAACGATCTAACAAAGTTGCAACCTTCACCACTAGGTATCATTGACATCTGGTGACGAAAGTTGGAACTACTTGAAATTGAAAGGAACGTGTAGCTCACCTTCAAGGTGTCCGCTGGAAGCAGCTACATACTCTGGCGAGCCGAACATGTCCCCGGACACTCTCGGCACTAAAAGCCATACGATAGATATAGATAGAGAGGGACTACATAGTTGAAAACGGTATTTTCAGGACATTAGAAAAACTATTCTGGTACGTATTAGGGCTGGTACTTTTATTAATCGATAATAATAATAATAATAATAATAATAATAATAATAATAATAATACCGTATTGCCTCGTGTGCCGGGTGCAAGCTTTGTTATTTGACGTCGAGAGGGCAGCTAGAATGTCGATATGAATCGATTAAATTCAGTTATCAAATAATCGATTAATCGAAACAGAAAAATCTATTAATTGCTACAAATAATAACGATTGCTTAATCATACGTAATCGATTGACATTTTAATCGATTAATAGGTTGGTCGAATGATTGGTTATTTTGTCGATTAATCGATGTTCTTCGCTCCGTTAAATACGCTCTCACAGAAGCTAAACATATATATAAATTAATTAATAGTACTGTACATTATGCAACGAGCCTATAATGGCAATAATTAAGACACGAGTATGCTTATAAAATGAGCGTATGCGAGTAAGTAAGATAATGTCTTAATTACCATTATAGGCGAGTTGCATACGACTGTTTATGTTCGGCGATAATTATTATAACTATTTTATGTTCGAACAAAAATATTCATATGTCTGTCGAGATTTCGCCAGTTTTATGTACTGAGCAGAGTGCATGGGACGCAGAGAATGCCTTGTATTTGTCCATGGCCTCCTCGATTACCCCAATATGACACTAGGCCAGGCAGTGAAATTTAAATTAGAAGGCCTAGGAACTCAGCGCAAGTGCGATGCTATCATTATCTAATTGGTCAAACAATTGTTTCATGAGCTGTGATTGGTGGGAGAAACTGTTTCATAATGAAAAATAGGGTTATAATGACCATCATTATGACATATAATAGTCAGGGTCGAACATAATAGTACATTATGCAACGAGCCTATAATGGCAATAATTAAGACACGAGTATGTTTATAAAACGAGCGTAAGCGAGTTTTATAATTTTCATACGAGTGTCTTAAATACCATTATAGGCGAGTTGCATACGACTGTTTATATTCGACGATAATTATAACTTTATTATACGTTTTAACATAAATATTCATAAATATCTGTTGACATTCAGTCGCTAGAATTCTGTGATCGAAGTGCCAGCGCTGGGTAGGATATCTCTCTTGTCCAAGCTCTCTGACCGACCGATGCATGCGCTTTGTGTGCTTGGCAGTTTATTTACGCGAACATATGGACGGTGCACTTTCGGTAATTTGGTAGGTTGATTCCTCAGTTTAGGGGCTGCGACAATGCGATCATGTAGCCCCGCGTACTTTGGGTGTGTGTAGAATCTGTCTGATAACCAGTGTTAATTGTGATGGCTTTCGGTAATTTATATAGACATATTGGATTTTGAGCGCATGCGCGTAGGTATCCTTACCTAATTGGTCACACAACTGTTTCTTGAGCTCTGATTGGTGGAAGAAACTGTTTCATAATGAAAAATAGTGTTATAATAAGCCTCATTATGATACAGTTTTCTGACACATAATGTTTACGTTTCGACATCGTCGAACATACAGTAATAGTACATTGTGCAACGAGCCTATTATGGCAGTTGCATTCGACTGCTTATGTTCGACGATAATTATAACTTCATTATATATTCTAATATAAATATTCGCAAAAGACTACTGAGATTCTGTCAGTTGACTTCGTCTTCTTCTTCTTCTTCTTCTTCTTGGGAATTGTGTGGGCTCAGCATTTGCTGTCTACCCAATAACGAATTCTAAAGCGTTGAAACATTGTTTATCCTGAAGTTACATCAACAGATAGTGTTCTTCTTCTTCCTCTTCTTGGGAATTGTGTGGGCTCAGCATTTGCTCTCCACCCAATAACGAATTCTAAAGCTTTGAATCATAGTTTATCCTGAAGTTACACCAACAGATAGCGAACAGGCACTATGTGTGATCATTTTGTTATTTTGATCAAATAACACAAATTAGGCTGTTACAAACGCTTTCAAATTAAAATGTATCGTATTATCAACTAGTTATTCTTCAAAATTGATGCGAATAGATTGTCAACGGAAGGCAAATGAATGGAGTCCCAAATAGAACAGTCGTGACTTTGCATAAGAAATCCGTTTACTGAATAGAGCTGGGATATTGACTTCTGTGGATCTAATGTCATACGCTTGCTTCCTCCAAAATGTTTAGGTGTGTTTATGTCAACAACAGTAGTCACTAAAATTGTCAGTGAAATCGTACGCATGTAATGAATGCCCTGTGTAGAAATTGGAGTTGCAAATAATGAACAGAGCTATTTCTAATGCAATATTGCCCAGTTTGTTTATGCAAACGATAGGGACGGTGCATACTTTCCATGTCGGTAATTAATATAGACTATAAGGATGGTGTTGCAAACTTCTGAACGTAGATTCCTAAATTTCTTGCATATTTCATAGTATTTTCTTGTTACCGTAAAGGTTCGTGCTGATTTTGTCTATGTGTTTGGAATTTTAACTACAATGGTTGATCCGATATCCTTTACATTGCCAACTTTCGCTTCATGTAATTCATGCCCAACATGTTGCATTTTGAGTGCATGTGTGAAGCTATCCTTACCTAATTGGTCAATGAATGAAAATCTTGAGCTCTGATTGGTTGGAGAAACTGTATCCTAATGAAAAGTAGTACATTAAAGACTCTCATTATAGTACAGTTTTCGGACATAATATTTACATTTTGACATCGTCAAACATAAAATATATTGTATTATACAGACTGTAAAAAAAGTCCTGCACCAAACTTAAATCCCGCATGCGGGTGGGGGCAGGGAGTAATTTGAGATAGGGAACCCACGTGCGGAACTCTACCGTTACGCCCCTATGAACGATTTTAATTATGAGTACATTTGGCAACGTCGCGTGCTACCCACGGCGGAGGACCGATTACCGCTCACAAGTCTACTTAACTGTAGTCTCACTTCGTCGCTCAGTGACAAGGCTTTAGACTCTCACACTGAGGTGACCGGGTTCGAATTCGCCCTCCGACAGTACTGATCTTTTTTTCTTCGAGTCATTTGGATTTGCATCAATTAATTACTACACAGGGCTAGATTAGATCCTTTTTGTTTCTAATTTCGTTTTAAAAGAAGATAAATTATACGCCGCAATATTGCGTTGTAAAAGAAAAACAAATTGGTTCTGTTCGTTGCCGATTTATTTATTCGCGGTAGGATTTTGTTTGGACACAAATAATCTCTTTGTTTTTGTGTATTGCTGTATGATTGTTTCGCAATGATATCATTAAGATCGCAATTTGAGGTAAAGGTCATAGGCGGTTACTTTACAAGCAAAAGATTGCGAGTTCGAAAAAGTTACAGTGAAGATACAGATACAGGTTCAGCGATCGTTGGAACTGAGGAACTTAAATGCTTATCAATAATTTTATTGAATTTTGCGTAAGATCACTTCTCTGTGTCGCTTTTCTTAGATGTCCTAATTATTGTATGTTAATGAAACTCCGAATTTTCTAACGGTCGTTTTGTTGCTCCCAATCCTTATTGTTACACGTTATTTCAATGAAAGTGAGGTACCGTAGCCTTTGGTCTGCGTGCTGGCCTACGAATCGGGCGTTCCCGGTTCGAATCCGAGTAACTACACGTATTTTTATTCGTGCCACATAATTTGTTCGAGAACATTGTGGAACAAATATCGAACTTCAGGAAATTTCGGTGTTTCCGCTTTCTGTATAGTCTAGAAAATTCTGTCAGTGTATAAAAGCCCTTAAGAACAGCGATGCGTTATCACTTCTTCCGCGAGAGTCTTCTAAACCGTAGCTTTCCTGACAAATCGCAATGGACGGATATCCTAACGAACACCTCGCAGGCATCCACTACGTCTACGGATTGACCGACGGGAATAGTCGCCAGGCCCAGCGCATCTACCAAGATAGTTTCCCCATGCGCCGTATCCCACACTACCAATTTTTTACGCGAATTCACAATCGTTTGCGAGCAACAGGATCGATTCAGGTAAGTACCATATCTGTCAATGTGTATCTCTTATTCATCTTTTGTTTCCCAGTAAATGTGATAAAATAATAGCTACGTCTTAGTGTTTTAAACAATTTAAAAATGGAACGGTGTAGGTACTAGAAGACGAAAAGAGAATGTAAACATTGTCCCATCGAACGTAACACTTTCGCATCTCGCTTTTGGCTCCTAAAACCCAAACCGTTCCAAATAGGACAAAGATATCAGAAATTAAAGTTACTTTAAAAAATACAACGCACCTTATTCAACTCGAATATTTGTAGAAAAAACAGTGCCCAGTCTGAATGGCGGGTACCGATACCCAACGTTTGAAAGAGCCTGGACGGCAAACGGCGGGTTTCCGACCGTATGTTCTTGGATTGTGAAGCCTAAAAATTTCAAGGCGGATTCAGGGTTTTTGGATGCAAAAATAAACTTTACACTCCCTGAAATTAATTTAATTTTAGTGATTCATGGTGTTCATTTTGTTATGATTAGGGGTATCCGTCGGTGATTTTTCTGAGTGCCTTTCCTATTAGAGGTATCCGTTTTGAAAGAAGATTTTCTTTACTAACGGTGCTTTCTTTTCTGCTTTGTTTTTTAATCTGAATTTTAGGTTGGATTTTTCAAGTTATCGTTTAGTGGGAACAAAGAAGAACGGTTTAATTCACATTTTTTCATTAAGTTATATTTTCTTACACAGGCTCACAACCCCCGACCGGGAAGACCGCGGGGGAGGAGAACTCCAAAAATGGAAGAAAGGGTTTTGGAGCGTGTACGCAACAATCCTTCCACAAGCACGCGTGCGATCGGACGTGCGGAAGGGTTAACGCATACCACTGTCCACAGCGTGATACAAGATGATGGCCTGTATCCGTATCATTTTCAAAAAGTTCAAAAAGTAAAGCCTGAGGATCTTCCAGTCCGGATGGATTTCGCCAATCAAATGATCGATCGCTTGGGGGAGGACCCTGATTTCTTGTCGAAAATTTTATTCACCGACGAAGCGACGTTCACCAGGGATGGTTGCTTCAACATCCACAACAATCACACGTGGAGTCACGAAAACCCCCACCAGACAGTCGTACAGGGAAATCAATAAAAATTATCTGTGAACATTTGGGCGGGTATTATTGGGGAGCATCTAATCGGGCCATACATTTTACCAGCCAGACTCAACGGACGAGTTTATCTGCGATTTATTCAACAAGTTCTCCCAGAACTTCTGGAGGATGTCCCGCTGGAGACAAGGGCTGAAATGGTCTTCCAGCATGACGGCGCCCCAGCTCACTGGCTCTGAGCAGTTCGGGACTTTTTGGACGAAACGTTTCTCGAAAGATGGATCGGCAGAGGAGGTCCAGTTCAGTGGCCGCCACGCTCTCCTGATTTGACGCCACTTGATCTTTTCTTTTGGGGATACATGAAGGACCTGATATACGATGGGACAGAAATCGACAGTCAAGAAGAGCTAGTCGGAACAATAGCTGTAGCGGCCGGGGTCGTTCGGGACAGAGCAGAATAAATTTTTGGACGAGTCCGCGAATCACTTGTAAACCGTCTTCATTTTTGCCTTCGTGGCGATGTGCAAGGAGGCAGTTTTGAGCAACTGCTTTAACGAAAACAAATTTGTAAAACTCTCCCAAAGAAAAGATAATTTAGTTTGTTATTGTTCACTTCTTCCAAGTCTACTTGTCTGGAAAGTCATGTTATGTATTGAAAATGAAGAACAATTTGTACGGTATTAAAACTAATGTCGCCTCCGTAGCGTAGTGGTCAGCATGGTTAGCTGCCGCCCCGGAGGTCATGGGTTCGATTCCCGGCTCTGCCATGAAATTTGAAAAGTGGTACGAGGACTGGAACGGGGTGTACTCAGCCTCGGGTGGCCCAAATGAGTAGAGGAGGTTCGATTCCCCCTCAGCCATGCTCGAAGTGGTTTTCCGTGGTTTCCCACTTCGTCTTCGGGCAAATGCCAGGATGGTACCTTCTTCAGGGCCACGTCCGCCTCCTTCCCTCTTCCTTGTCTATCCATCCTAACCATCCCTTACCTTCCCTCATGAGGCCCCTGTTCGCTTTGTAGGTGAGGCCGCCTGGGCGAGGTGCCAATCCCACTTCACCAGTTGTATCCCTTCCGATTCGATGTTCCCAGCTCTAGGTCACTGCCCATAGAGGCGGTAGTGGTGAGTTCCCTCGCTGAGTCCGTGGGTTCCACCAACCTGGAGGGTAAACGACTAAAAAAAAAAAAGAAACTAATAAATTGTCTGATTTTCAAAACGAGAATTTTTTGTTTTTTTAATTACAGACCTTCCTCCGCAACAACAATAAAAAGATAAATAAATTAAATCAAAAAGAGAACTGCCAGAGCACCTTAAGACAAGACAGAGTCGCAACATTGCTGAAGGTTGAACCGTTACCGAACACGTGGCTATTAGGATAAGCGTAAACATTTAATTAAGATTATTAAAACGTTCTTGAAACATCTACCTGAAAACATCATGCTTACGGTAATTGAGTTGATCCATCATCACATTACTCGGAGGGAAAAAATGGAGATGGGTTGGTAGAAGGATTCGAAACCGTGCGTGTAGTCACGTTGGCCTGAGGGTCGAACGCTTTACCACTGAGCCACGAAGTGGGACTGGAGCTGGGTAGACTTGTGAGCGGTAATCGGTCCTCTGCCGTGGATAGCACGCGACGTTGCCTGATGTACTCATAATTAAAATCGCTCATAGGGGCGTTACGGTTGCGTTCCGGACATGGGTTCCCTATCTCAAATTACTCCCTGCCCCCACCCCCATGCGGAGTTAAAGTTTGGTGCAGGACTTTTTTTTACAGCCTGTATATGGTATTTTTAAGTAATGTACCTTTTTGTGAAAACTAGGCTAAAACAAAGTTAAACAAAAAAGTTCCTTCCCTAAATTTTAAACATTGAACAAGAATAAAAAATCATCGCTGAAAACTCTTCGTTTTCTTTTTACGAAACCCTTCCCAATTTTTATTTTCATTTTTTATTTATTAATCAAAGCACAAACTACAGCTTCGCCCTTGTACAAATAACAACCAAATAACAATTTAAAATAAAACAAGATGTTCAGTAAAGAACATTTAGCCTACTTTCTCCTAAATCCATGGGTATTGTTATAACTCTTTGTCCTTTTCAAGGAGTATAATAGAATGTTGGTTGTAGTAGCTTATAGAAATACAACGTGTTATACAGATATTAAAAATGAATAGAGGTGCCCTTTGCTAGTGCTACATCTGTACAAAATTTCATTCACTTCGGTTTCACCGTGTTTAAATTTATATGGTGAATCGATTTGCACACATACGTGGCCGCTATCTGCAAACTATTGGGCTAATGACTTTGTAGTTCAGCCAAAGGATGCTTCCCAGAAAAAGGTATGTTGTTGCAAAACTTGGTAGAGATAAAATAATTTGGTTGGTCGTAATTTTATTTAAGCTTTTAACATTTGGGTGGCCGCGAAACCGTTTCCGTCAAGATGGCGCCAATATAAAACATGACCCTGAGGTTCCCTTTGCTAGTCCTACCTCTGTACCAAATTTCGTTCCATTCGGTTTCACCATGTTTGAATTAATAGGGGGAATAGATTTGCACACAAACATGGCCGCCATCCGGAAACCTTTGGGCTGATGACCTTGTAATTTGGTCAAAGGATGTTCCCATTTTTTGTAAAAATCGAAAGTAGGCTAAAAATATGAGATAAAATTTAACAAGTCACCAAACAAAACAAGTCCAGATCAAGAGCCAGTAGAATGTCCTTGATCGTAGCCGTGTCGTCAGTGGCCAAGATGACAATTCTAAATACAGTTTAACTTATCCTTCGCCTGCTTCAGGAACGTCCTCTTGTTTGTGGATATGTCCAACTCGCGGTTACTTGCAGTGCTATTGTACAGGGATGATATTGGGTTTTGGAAGGATCTTTGGATTATGGAATGTTTAGTGTATGGAGTGTGCAGAATATCTTTGAGCCTGGTAGAACGGGAAGGGGCTGTTAGTTTGATGGATGTTTGTCCTTCCACTGTCACTGACTCTTATTTGATTATTGTTAACATGAACAAGGAAGAACACTTTGTGCGTTATTCAACTTAAGCAATGTCCTCTTCTCTTATTTCGGGTCTACTCATCAATTAAACGATTCTTCGGTTAGCCGATTATTCTATTAGTCGATTAGTCGAATGAACGTCCAGTCGATTAACCGTTTTCGATTATTTTTAAATTATTCGATTAATATGAACATCGCTTATTAGTCGCTCTAGTGTATATTCGGGCTGTTTACTTCATAAGTTACTGTGCACGAGAGACACCGAGATCGATTATATATCAGCAATAAATCATTTGAAAATATACTTTATTTTCGACGATATAGAAATGTAAATATTATATGTCAGAAAACTGTATCATAATGAATGTCATTATAACACTATTTTTAGCCTATTTTCATTTTAAGAAAAAAAAACAAGATGTTCAGTAAAGAACATATAGCCTACTTTCTCTTAAATGTATGAGTATAGTTATAACTCGTTGTTATTATCAAAGAGTATAATAGAATCATTTCTTGGTTGAAGACCTTAGAAACTATTTACCTCTACCAAACGCCACAACCTAGAAAAAAAAACTATTACCATCATTGAAGAAAGATAGATAAGAAGTATCTCAAGAATGTTATGGATCTGGAGACATAATCGACCGGACTGGCTGCGTGGCTCAGCGGTAACTTTCTCGCTTGCTGGGCCCTAGGTTGCAGGTTCGTATCCTGGCGCAGTCAGCTGGCATTTGAGGGTGCACAAATGCGAGGGAACCGTGTCAGTAGATTCACTGGCACGTTAAAGATCCCCTTCGGGCCAAAATTCCGGCACCCCGGCGTATCTAAAAGCAGCAGTAGTTAAAAGGGACGTAAAACAAATAACATTATTATTATTATTGTTATTATTACATAATCGACCTGCCGTGGGCAACATCCAACTTTGAGTTGAGGCATGTCTTTACACGTCTGGTTGTGCATGGCTTTCACAACCCTAATTGAATTAACAAATCTTTCCATGACCCTACAGAGACGTGTGTATACAAACTATGTGGATATTTTCGATTGCTATTTGCCTGAAATAAAAGTATTAATTAATAACCTGAACTAGCACCAACGGCTAGAATTCAGTTACTGTGTGAAATCGTTTTGTTCTTTACTTCAAATAACATTTTCAAATAACGCACAATAGGCTGTTACAAACCCTTTCAAATAAAAAGTAAAAATTTATCGTAGTATCATCTTGCCATTCTTCAAGTTCGATGCGCATAGAATACCAATGGTATACGATACTAACCAATGGAGTCCCACGTAGACCAGTCGTGAGATCTAGTGGAGAAGTATCGAACAATATAACCCTAACAGGGCGAGTGCATTTTAGTGGCCATAAGAAGAAACTTTTCAATAAAATCTTGAAGTTAATAAGTAGGCCGGCGTGCAGTTACCTTTTTGGCTGCTAGATGTCTCGAGCAAATCTGCTGGTGAATTATGTTTTAATTAAATATATATTTTCCACCTTAATATGCAAAATATAACGCTTAATTTTAAATCGTCTGAATCATTACAAGACAATAAATATATAAAATTTCAAGCAAAAAAAACTCTGATGGGGGTTTGAACCGTAGGCATATGAGTGATACGCCAATGCTTCACCACGGAGCCATTTGTGCCAACGAACATTGTTCTATATAAAATGACTTACATATAACTTGTTAGCAAATAATGATTTAGACTAAACGATTTCATCAGTGGAGTATATTATTTATTTATAAAGCATTTCATACAAAGTTATTTATTTTGTATCAGTACGCTATATTGCATGCAATACTCAAATTAGTGAAATATAAGTCAGGCACAAGATATCCGCTGCCATCTTGTCTCCTTACCGAGACGGCTCAGCTTTTTAAAATCACTTCTGCACTGTAGTATTACAAAATAAACTTTTAATTTTGAACGTGCCTCTTCCTTTAGAACAGTTAAATCGATTCTCGGCTCAATAATCGGAACTGGTGGGTCCCATGATATGGATTATAAAGTTTGCATAATTCGCACGGCCGCCATCCTGAAATGGTACGGCGGATGACCTTGTAGTTTGGTCACAAGACGCGTCCTATATGAAGGTATGGTATTACCAAATTTGGTAGAGATCGGATAATTTGGTTAGTCGCTATTTGATTTTACGTTTTGAACGTTTGAGTGGCCGCCATTCAGTTTTGGTAAAGATGGCGGCGATATAAAACATGACACTGCGGTGCCCTTTGCTTGTTCTACCTCTGTACCAAATTTCGTTCAATTTGTTTTCACCGTGTTCGAATTGATAGAAGGGGACAGACATTCAGAGTACACACACTCACACACACGCACACAGACTCACACACAACACACATACACACACACAGACAGACACACAATTTTTGGCCCTGTAGTGATGTCATAAGTCTACTTTCATTTTTTGCAAAAATCGAAAGTAGGCTAATAGGCTTATGAGATCACCTTTTGCCCGTGTGTGTGTGCGCGTGTTGTGTGTGTGTGAGAGAGAGAGGTTCGTGTGTGTGTGTGTGTGTGTGTGTCCCTAAAAACTTCTAAACGGCTGGAGCGATTACAATGAAACTCGGTAAGATCATAGCACTATTCTGGCCGACCCCGACCGAGGCATTCAAATTTTATTGTCTCACCAATCCAACATGGCGGCTGTGCGAAATATTTCACCAGCATGCAGTATCTCCGAAACTATTACCGATATCGCCCTGAAATTGTGTACGGTAATAAAGGCACTACTAGAAGTTCACCTATGAGACTTTCAAAAACTTGGTGACTACAAAACCCACATGGCGGCCAAGCGAATTTGAGACTTTCAAATAGACTTTTCTCGCGATTTAACTATCCAAACGTAATGAAACTTGGTACAGCAAATGTTTATACACATTGTAATGCACTGGAGTCTAATTTAGTTCAATTGTTTACATATATTTCACTGACATTCTATATCTCCGAAACTATTATAGATATCTCCTTGAAATTTTGTACGATGATAAAGGGTACTGTTACAAGTTTATCTATGTAACTTTCATAAACCTGTAAAGTACAAAACGAACATGGTTGCCAAGCGAATTTGAAACATTTTAATAGTCTTTTCTCGTGATTTAACTCTCTGAGCGCAGTGAAATGTGGTACAGTAAATTATTTTACATATTGTAATGCACTGGCATCTATTTTAGTTCAATTGTTTACATAACCTCAATATGGCGGCTGTGCGAAATTTTAAAATAAAGTTTTTATTTCTTGTGTTGTAATCATGCGATCGAAGTGAAAGTTTGAATAATGAACCTAGGCAATAATTGTCCTTGAATGGTACATAACTCTATGGCCTATACATATAACAATCCAAAATGGCGAGCATCCAAAATATTTAGTCGGTTCTCAATATCTATGAATCTTTTACAGCAATCAAACTGAATTTTTTATATTCATAGACGCTATGAACATATGTTCTCCTGTAGGACTTTTAGTAACCTGGTGATCATAAATCCAACATGGCGGCGACGCGAAGTATAAATATTTAAATGGACGTTTCTCGTGAATTAACTCTCCGAGTGCAGTGAAACGTTGCACGTTAAATGCTTATACAAATGTTAATCCTCTGGCATGTAATTTATTTCAATTGTTTGCATAATCACAAGATGGCAGCTGTGCGAACCTTTAAAATCTCGTTTTACTTCTTGTGTTAGAATCATGCGATTGAAGTTTGAATACTACACGTACAAAATAATCTAAATGTAATAGTAGAAAAAAAAATCCAACCTGGCGACCATCTGAAATATTTAGACTGGTCTCAATATCTACGAATCTATCACAACCTTCAAACTGAAATTTTGTATGTTGATAGAGGCAATTAACATGAGTAGGATATATGGAAATAGGCTGTATAGTTCTTCACGGAACTACTTGTTTCATTATGAAACAGTTTCTCCCACAATCAGAGCTCAAGGAACAGTTGAGTGACCAATTAATTTAGGATAGTATTGCACCTGCGCTGACTTCCATGCCCTCCTATTTTAAATTTCACTGCGTGGCTAGTGTCATAGTGGGGTACTGGAGGAGGCCATGGTCAAATACAAGTTATTCTCTGGGTCCCAAGCACTCTGATCAGTACATAATACTGGTGAAATATCGACAGATATTTATGAATATTTATGTTCGAACATAGAATTGTTAGGCCCTATAATTTTCGTCGAACATAAACAGTCGCATGCAACTCGCCTATAATGGTAATTAAGACACTCGTATGGAAATTATGTAACTCGCGTATTAACATACTCATGTCTTAGTTATTGACATTATAGGCTCGTTGCATAATGTACTAATATTGCATTTCTCTGTATCTCTCTTTTAATTGTTCTAGGCGAAGGTGTCTGTGCTGTTGACCAAATCCAAGCCATCAGTTCGCAAAGAATTATGTTTCTTCGTCAAGAGGATTCCAGTTGATCATCCGCAACACACCGAGTTCGTGGTCTCGAGCCAATCGTTTGACAAGGAGACACGCCTCTACTCCCACGTGTTTGAGCGTCTGCCACTGAGCGAATCACCCTGGGCTCCAGAATGCTACCTCGTGCGGCCTGACCTTTTGGTCATGGAGGATCTGTGTGAACAGGGTTTCAGAATAGCTGGCCGCCTCAATCACCTCAACTTACCCCAATGCAAACTAGTGCTACGGGCACTGGCCAGCTTCCACGCAGCCGCTATGGTGTTAGAAGAGCGCGAACCTACAGGAAAGAAACTGAACGAACTGTTTTCTGACACACTTTACGAGAATATGTTCACTAAAAACCACACGACTAAGTTCAAATTTTGGTTCAGGGGAGCAACAAATACTCTGAAGTATGCTGTAGGGTTGCTTCCAAAATATAAGGGAGAAGCAAAGAAGGCGGAAGAACTTGGAAATAAGTTAACAAAATACATGCAGCAAATGTTTGATCTCGTCAAGCCCTCAACAAAATACAGAAACGTCATTTGTCATGGAGATATGTGGACAAACAACGTTCTTTTCAAGTACGATGGAGAAACTCCTATTGATGTTCGCATAGTGGATTTTCAACTAGCCCGATACACACCTCCGGCACTGGATGTAATGTCTTTCCTCCATCTGACGACCAGCCGGCCGTTCCGTAGCACCCACAGCTCCAAACTACTGTCCGCATACCACAGCAGCCTCTCAGAACACCTAAGTCGTCATGGTTACGACGTGAAACATTTCCTGCCCTGGGCTCAGTTCTTGGAGAGCTGTGAGGTGTATCGACCCTTTGGCCTTATTATCGCACCCACTTACCATCACACAGACATGATGCCTCAAGAAGCACTCCAGGGGTTCCTCGATGATCCTGACCAGTACGGGAAGTTGGTGCTGGAGAACCGCTTCGAGAAGGTGGCGTTCTGCTGCAAGATCAATGAGCTCTACCGGGACAGAATATTCTCCGAGCTAGGAGAGCTGCTCGAGTATGTTGAACTCTTCCAGGAGTGACTCCATAGAAAGGACAAATGTGTGTGTATGTTTTGTTCATCTGGTTTATTTGCTTTAGCTAATATTTCTTTTGAACGGTTAATTTGGCAAAATTAATATTCACCTGTTTAACAAGAACATGTGTGTTCAGTGTATAATTTAAAGTCGGGCCTGCCCAGTTAATCTTATATCTTATCTATCTATCTATATATATATATATATATATATATATATATATATATATATATAACAAGATGTTCAGGAAAGAACATATAGCCTACTTTCTCCAAAATGTATGGGTATAGTTATAACTTTTTTTCTTTATCATCTCCTAATTTCTTCCAATTCGAAGTGCAAATTGGCACACTGGATTTGAGGAGTGGCGTTCAAATAATTTACCCCAGCATTTTGCAATTTCATCAGTAAACACTCCAAACAACGTAGGTATTCAGTTTATTAACACCGACTATTTACAATAATTTCAACTAGTTGCTCTAAACGTATCACTGGGAGAAACATATTTAATATAACTATTACACAGCTAATTTGTAATCGCGCGCGGCTAACGAGAAAGACAGGCCATGACGGGTAAACCAAACCCTTCTGTGACGTAGGCAATGTACGGGTACTGCTTGATGATGCCGTGATAATCGCGCCTTATCTTGGGGATGTGTACCCTCTATCGGCAAAAATAATAACCTTCGCAATTATACTGTAGACATGGGTTCACTAACTGGCCGGTAGGGAGCATAGCTCGTATCTAGAAGGCTGTGGTTACCAATAACATAGTTCAAGTAATTACTCTTAGATGTCACTCCGGTGGTGAATGTTGTTTTAATTAAATATATATTTTCCATTTCAAAATGCACCATATGATGCTTTATTTTATAACGTCTCAGTACTCAAGAAATAATAAATATAAAAAAAATCAAGAAAAAAGTCCAACCCTGATAGGATTTGAACCACGGCCAGCCTGGTGAAAGACTAACGTGCTGACCATGCAGCCAATCGTGCACACTCTAATAGGTCGTTAGGAACCAATACATATACCACGTTATAGCAAATCATGACTTTGACTAAACGATTTCTTTACTGGAGTATATTTTAAACCGAGTTCATTTCATAGAAAGTTCATATATTTGTTACCACTAGCCTATATTGCATGCAACATACCGAAATTAATAAAATATAGGTCAGAACGAGAGATCAGCTGCCATCTTGTCAAATAACCGAGACTCAGCTTTTTAAAATCACTTCTAGACTATAATATTAAAATATAAACTTTTAATTTCAAACGGGCCACGTCGTTTCAAACAGATTAAACGATTCTTGGTTCGATAGTCGGAACTGGTGGGTCCCATGTTAAGGATTATAAAGTTTGCATAATTCACACGGCCGCCATTCTGAAATGGTACGGTTGATGACCTCGTAGTTTGGGCACAAGACGCGCCTCATACGAAGGAACGTTGTTACCAAATTTGGTAAAGATCCGATTATTAGTTTGGTTGTAATGCATTATTACGTTTTGACCATTTGAGTGGCCGCCATTAAGTTCTGGTAAAGATAGCGGCGATATAAAACATGACACTGAGGTGCCCTTTGCCAGTGCTACCTCTGTACCAAATTTCGTTCAATTCGGTTTCACCGTGTTCGAATTGATAGGGGGGGACAGACATTCAGAGTACACACACTCACACACACACACACACACACACACACACAGACTCACACACACACATACACACACACAGACAGACACACTTTTTTCGCCCTGTAGTGATCTCATAAGTCTACTTTCATTTTTTGCAAAAATCGAAAGTAGGCTAAAAATCAATGCTACTTGATAGTATGTATGTGGGTGTGTGGGTGTGTATGTCTCCTATGCGTTCATACACCACCCATCCGATTGCGCTGAAACTTTGGTGAGATGTTGATTTCTCTCCAAGGAAGGTTTCCGGCTTAGTAAATCCACTTTACAATAGGCAGCGCACGAGTAGATTCAACAAATGAGCGACGACGCGCAAAGCATTTCGACACAGTCCCGTATTTGTTCGTAAACCTTTCATCCAATTGCCATGAAACTTGGATGAGAAGTTGTTTCCACTCCAGGGAAGGTTTCTAACTTAGTAAATACATTTCACAGTAGATAACGCACGAGTAGATTCAACAAATGAGTGACGACACGCAAAGCGTTTCAACAAAGTTCCGTATGCATTCATATACCATTCGTCCGATAGCTATGAAACTTGGGTTAGATGTTGTGTACACTTCAGGGAATGTTTCTGGCTTAGTAAATCCACTTTACAATAGGCAGCGCGCGAGTAGATTCAACAAATGAGCTACGACGCACGAAGCGTTTCAACAAAGTCACGTATGCGTTCATATTCCATTAGTCCGATAGGGATGAAACTTGGGTAAGATGTTGTCTACACTCCAGGAAAGGTGTCTGGCTTAGTAAATCCACTTTACAATAGGCAGCGCACTGTTAGATTCAACAAATGAGCTACGACGGGCGAAACGTTTCAACAAAGTCCCGTATGCGTTCATATACCATTCGTCCGATTGTGATTAAACTTGGGTGAGATGTTTTGTACACTCGAGGAAAGGTGTCTGGCTTAGTAAATCTACTTTACAATAGGCAACGCACAATAATTAGATTCAACAAATGATCTATGACGCGCGAAGCGTTTCAACAAAGTCCCGTATGCGTTCATATACCATTCGTCCGATAGTGATGAAACTTTGGTGAGATGTTGTGTACACTCCAGGGAAGGTTTCTGGCTTTGTAAATCCATTTAACAATTGATAGCGCACGAGTAGATTCAACAAATGGGCGACGACGCGCGAAGCGTTTCAACAAAGTCCCGTATGCGTTCATATACCATTCGGCCGATAGCGATGAAACTTGGGTGAGATATTGAGTGCATTCTAAGGAAAGATTCTGGCTTAGTATATCCACTTTACAATTGGTAACGCACGAGAAGATGCAACAAATGAGCGACGACGCACAAAGCGTTTCATCAGGGTCCCGTATGTGTTCATTTACCATTCGTACGATAGCAATGAAACTTGGGTGAGATATTGAGTACACTCTAAGATAGGATTCTGGCTTAGTATATCCACATTACAATAGGTAGCGCACGAGTAGATTCAACAAATGAGCGAAGAAGCGCACACCGCTTCAACAAAGTCCCGTATGTGTTCATACACCATTCGTCCGATAGCAATGAAACTTGGGTGAGTAAATACATTTCACAGTAGATAGCGCACGAGTAGATTCAACAAATGAGTGACGACACGCAAAACGTTTCAAGAAAGTCCCGTATACATTCATATACCATTCGTCCGATAGCTATGAAACCTGGGTTAGATGTTGTGTACACTTTTGGGAAGGTTTATGGCTGAGTAAATCCACTTTACAATAGGCAGTGCACGTATAGATTCAACAAATGAGCTACGACGCGCGAAGCGTTTCAACAAAGTCACGTATGCGTTCATATACCATTCGTCCGATAGCGATGACGCTTGGTTGAGATATTGAATACACTCTAAGGAAGGATTCTGGCTTAGCAAATATACTTTACAATAGGTAGCGCACGAGTAGATTCAACAAATGAGCGACGACGCGCGAAGCGTTTCAACAAAGTACCGTACGCGTTCATATAGGCCTACCATTCGTCCGATAGCGATGAAACTTGGCTGAGATGTGGTGC
Organism: Meconema thalassinum; assembly: GCA_946902985.2. Taxonomy (NCBI): domain Eukaryota; kingdom Metazoa; phylum Arthropoda; class Insecta; order Orthoptera; family Tettigoniidae; genus Meconema; species Meconema thalassinum. Next base: position 160,055,645 of record OX336393.1, on the reverse strand, counting down.
ACACTCCAGGGAATGTTTTTGACTTAGAAAATCCATTGCACAATGGGTAGCGCACGAGTAGATTCAACTAATGAGCGAAGGCACGCGAATCGCTTCAACAAAGTCCCGTATGCGTTCATATAGGCCTACTATTCATCCAATTGCGATGAAACTAGGGTGAGTTGTTGTGCACAGTGCAGGGAACGTTTCTGATTTAGTAAGTCCATTGTATAATGGGTTGCGCACGAGTAGTTTCAACAAATGGGTGACGGCACACAAACCGTCTCAACAAAGTTCCATCTGCGTTCATATACCATTCATCCGATTGTGATGAAACTAGGGTGAGTTGTTGTGCACACTGCAGGGAAGGTTTCTGACTTAGTAAATCCATTGTACAATTGGTAGCACGCGAGTTGATTCAACAAATGAGTGACGGCGCGCGAATCGTTTAAACAAAATCCCGTAAGCGTCCATATGCCATTCATCCGATTGCGATGAATCTTTGATGACTTGTTGTGTATACGCCAGGGAAGGTTTTCGACTTAGTAAATCCATTTTACAATAGGTAGCGCACGAGTTGATGCAACAAATAAGTGACGACGCATGAAGTGTTACAGCAAAGTTCCATCTGCGTTCATATACCATTCATCCGATTGCGATTAAACGTTGGTGAGTTGTTGCGCACTCTCCCACAAATGTTTCAAAATTAGTAAATCCATTTTACGATAGCTTAGAGGCAGTTAAAGGAAATTGAAGAAAAAATTGTGTATCCAAAAGCACTTCAAGAAACCAAATTACAATGCCAACACTTTCTTTGATTGGCATTGCAACGCATGCCGGGTACAGCTTGTATATATATAAAAAGGAATGTCTGTGTGTTCGTCTTTTATGAGTTCATAAACCATTCATCCGATTGCGATCAAATTTTGGTGAGTTGTTGTAAACACTTCCGGGATGATCATATGCATAGTTAATCCATTTCACAATAGATAGCGCGCGAGTAGTTTAAACAAATGCGTAATGGCGATGCGTTCATATATAATTCGTCTGATTGCGATCAAATTTTGGTAAGTTGTTGTGCACAGTCCCGGAAAAGTTAGAGGCGTAGTAAATCCAATTTTTAATAGATGGCACGCGAGTAGCTTCAACATAATGGCGTGCGTTTGTTTCAAGAAAGTCCCACATGCGTTCATATACCATTCATCCCATTGCGATGAAACTTGGGTGAGATGTTCTGTACACTTCAGATAAAGTTTCTGGCTTAGTAAATCCACCTAACAATAGGTAGCGCACGAGTAGATTCAACAAATGAGCGACGACGGGCGAAGCGTTTCAACAAAGTCCTGTATGCGTTCACATACCATTCGTCCGATAGCGATGAAACTTGGGTGAGAGGTTGTGTACATTACAGGCAAGGTTTCTGGCTTAGTAAATCAATGTTATAATAGGTAGCGTACGAGTAGATTCAATAAATGAGCGATGACGCGCGAAGCGTTTCAACAAATATGTGTTCATATACCATTCGTTTGATAGCGACTAAACTTGGGTGAGATGTTGTGTACACTTCAGGGAAGGTTTCTGGGTTAGTAAATCCACATAACAATAGGTATCGTACAAGTAGATTAAACAAATGAGCGACGACGCGCGAAGTGTTTCAACATAGTCCCACATGCGTTCATATACCATTCATCCCATTGCGATGAAACTTGGGTGAGATGTTCTGTACACTTCAGGTAAGGTTTCTGGCTTAGTAAATCCACTTAACAATAGATATCGCACAAGTAGATTCAACAAATGAGCCACGACGGGCGAAGCGTTTCAACAGAGACCAGTATGCGTTTACATATCATTCGTCCGATAGCGATGAAACTTGGTTGAGAGGTTGTGTACACTACAGGCAAGGTTTCTGACTTAGTAAATCCATGTTATAATAGGTAGCGCACGAGTAGATTCTACAAATGAGCGACGACGCGCGAAGCGTTTCAACAAAGTCCCGTATACGTTCATATACCATTTGTCCGATAGCGACTAAACTTGGGTGAGATGTTGTGTGCACTTCAGGGAAGGTTTCTGGGTTAGAAAATCCACTTAACAATAGGTATCGCACAAGTAGATTAAACAAATGAGCGACGACGCGCGAAGTGTTTCAAAATAGTCCCGTATGCGTTCATATACCATTCGTCCGATAGCGACTAAACTTGGGTGAGTAGTTGTGTACACTCCAGGGAAAGTTTTAGGCTTAGTAAATCCATTTTTCAATAGGTAGCGCACAAGTAGATTCAACAAATGAGCGAAGTCTCGCGAAGCGATTCAAGAAAGTCCCGTATGCGTTCATATATCATTCGTCCGATAGCGATGAAACTTGCGTAAGATGTTGTGTACTCATCAGTGAAGGTTTCAGGCTTAGTACTGCCCCCGTAAAATGAATTATAAGGGATGAAAATGGGAACAAAACATTTTTTTTTCGAAGCCCATGATAGAATTCAACCAAGGAATATGATGTTTGAAACTTGGCAGAAACCAGTCGTGAGGCGACGTTGAGCAGGAGGGAAATTCCGTCACGTGATTGTATTGCGCAATGGAAGTTTCCAGAAGCTTAGAATCGACCTAGCAACAGCGAATATTCCCAGGAATTGTTTAAATATTGTTATTAATTATCCGATTGGATATGAGCTTACAGCCAATAGGAAGAAATTTTAGAGAAAACGGGAGTTCCAGCTACTAAATTTGTATAGATATTTAATACATTTAAGCCCCTAGAGAGTGAATTTATATATTGGAAAAGAGAAGAATATGATAATAAAATATTGGAAATATTTTATAAGTCAATAGCAGGTCGCTATTGGAAGGAATAAGCGATTTGCTAGAGCCCGCACGAATTTGAGAGGGAACTCAAAAAGGCGGCCAGAATCGGTAGACTTGGAGGGGAGATGCCAAGCATCGAGGCTCTTTATCATCTGAATGTCCGAGAGGTCAGACGTGTGTTTCTGGAAGAGAGAGGAGTTCCGAGTGTTTCACCGAGCTTGTAGAAGGCGACTCGTGGAGACGAGGCATAAGCGAGGATAGAGTTAGGAGATTACCGCGCCTTGAAACTAAGTGAAGTTGCTATGGACTTATATGCCGCAATTAATTCGGTCTGATCCTCTTCAGAGACTTTATTTCAACTACAGATTGTAGCTTGCTATCAGATATTGTGTATTACGAACTTTTAGGATTTTGAGGAAATTATTTCAGCAATTATAAGCGGTTTTGTAAGCGCGAGAAAAGTGTTCATTTCCAGCGCGATAAGACACTTATGTTCGAGCAACTACAGCGCATGCTACAGCCACAAGTGAGTACGGATGTATGTTAGCATTGCTATTGTGGAACTGTATTACAACACTTAGGATGGAGATGTATTCCATAGTGTTTGAACATTGTATCTTACTTCAAGTTTTGCAAGCCCTCACCAGATGTCAGAGTAGGACAGTGCTCGTAGCTCCACTGCCCTCGGTAGGGGGCAGCATTCCTGCTAGCTACTTCCCTGGCGGGAAGAGAGTAAGACAGTGTGTCTCTGAGTAAAAGCGGTAACGGTCGGTCGCGTGATGTTAGACAATGGCCTAGTCGGTGTAACAAACACCTACATTCAGTGTTTCTTGTGTGTGTAAATATGTGTAGGGAGTGTTGTCTTATCGTGTATGACGTGTTTATTTTAAGTTGTGTAAATATAATGTAGTAATAATTCCACAGAGATCCAGTGATATGAATCAGCTGCCTACCTCGTGGTCTATACATACAGTCCATTTCTCTCCTCGTACTATCCTTAGCCAAACCTTGTATATATCTCCTCACCTGAAAACAACTCTTTTCATGGTCCTCGACGAGCCGGATGTCTGTGGAATCTTCGTTAATGTGATATTAGCACGTGTATTTTGGCGGGACTGAAGCATCATAGCAGCCATGTTGGCAAAGAATACTACTGTTTCCGATAGCAGTCATCTTGGCAAGGAATAAACGCCTTCCGATAGCAACCATCTCGGCAAGGAATACTACAGCTTCCGATGGCAGCCATGTTTGCCACATCCACTTCGTATGTCGTCATCTTGGTTCCAGTCTACAGCAACCAGTGATCTCCTGTCAGCGCTGGAGGTTATACGACAGCCACGCAGACCAACTTCGATATTCTACACCGCAGCTTCAGTAAGTACATACTCAGATTCTGATTCCTATTATTTCCCACCATGGATCCCAAAGAAAAACAACTCCTTGTTAAGACTAGAGGCCTAGCGAAAGCCAGCATCACACGCGTGTATAACTTTGTGGTTAACTTCAAATCAGGATCAAGTATAAATGCAATTAAGGCCAGACTAGACGATCTACCCAGAATAAGAGAAAAGTATGACAAAGCGCAAGACAAGTTAGAACTGGAGGATGAAACTGAGGATCATAGTGAAGATCGTGACAGTTTCGAATCATTGTACTATGACGTAGTAGATAAAATAACAACATTGATAGAACAGAGTACAGAATTACGGTTGAGACAAGGCAACCTTTCCGGTGGTAACACTCATTCCCACTCTGGTCCATTCAAGAGAGAACTCGCACTGCCAACTATTAAATTGCCATCTTTTGGGGGTAACATTACTGATTTTCGACACTTTTCTGATACGTTTACCAGTCTGGTCATAAACAATGACTCACTTGAAGATATCCAACGGTATCATTATTTGTTATCTTCACTTACAGGGGAAGCTCATGAACAAATTAAGAATCTTCCCATAACAACCACAAATTTCAAGATTGCATGGCAGACAGTCTGTCAAAGGTACAACAACCCTAAGCTCATTGCAACGTCTCACATTAAGAAACTTTTAAACCTTCCATCTGTAAGCAAAGAGTCATCCACAGATATACGATCACTGCTAAATCAAGTTTCAAGTAATCTGAATGCAATTGAGGCACTTGAACTTGACATTCCTTTACATGAAATGCTCGTATCACAGTTGATTCTTCAACAAGTTGATGAGGTCAGCAGAAAACAATGGGAGCTGACGTCATCAAAATTGAAATTTGCAAGACTAGATGAATTATGTCGATTTTTAGAAGACAGATGCCATGCCCTTGAACTAACCAACTCAAATGAGACCTCCAAACCAGTGGTTTCGTCCCACCCACGACATGTTACTGACATCAAGCACACTAAACCAGTAAGACAGGTTTATGTCTCTACTGGCAATAATTGTTTATTTTGTGATGGTGTTCATCCTCTCTACAAATGTTTAGGTTTTTCTGGCAGCAGTATCCAACAACGTATGGACTTTGTCAAACAACATAAATTGTGTTCAAATTGCCTTAGGCCTGGACACATTGTTGGCAACTGCTCTTCGGGCTCCTGTTATTCATGCGGCCTGAAACATCACACCCTACTTCATCGAACCAATAAACCTGTCACGTGGAGGCAGCAGGAAGCCACACCTGCAAGACACAGCGGCACTGATGTCAACCAGCAACAATCGGTTTCAGCCACGTATTGTTCGATAAAGGCAAAACCTCAGACCCAGATACTACTCTCCACTGCTCTGGTAAAGGTACGTGATGGCTATGGAAAGCTGCAAACTTGTAGAGCGCTCCTAGACTCATGTAGCCAGGCTCACTTCGTCACAAATGCCTGTGCAGAACGGCTCAGCTTACGGAAGGTTCGAAACCGAATACCAATACAAGGTATAAGCAACGCTACTACAGAATCTCGTCACAGTGCTACCGTTAATGTTCACTCCATGCACAGCGAATACCAAGTAGAAATTAACTGTGCTGTGTTGCCAAGAATTTCCGCTGATCTCCCAGGATCGTACATTGATTTCGCTGACTGGGGTATTCCCGAAGGGCTACCTCTAGCCGACTCGACGTTCAACCAACCTGGGCGAATTGACATGCTGATTTGTGCAGAGGTATTCTTTCAGCTTCTTCGACCGGAAAGACAAGTGAGACGAGGTGACTACCCTGTCCTCCAGAACACAGAATTCGGGTGGATTCTCGCAGGGCGTTTTCAGTTAGACAGAACGGCCGAAGCACCTTCGCAGACCGTACAGTCCTTCTTCACCACGAGTGACAATTCCCTTGACCATCTAGTTCAACGCTTCTGGGAATTAGAAGATATCAATCAGCCAATCAGATCAAAGGACGACCTGGAGTGTGAGAAACATTTTACTGCCAACACCAGGAGAGAAGCTGACGGAAGATTCACGGTACAGCTTCCACTGCGTGAGGATTCTACAGAGCTTGGTGACTCGCTCCCATTGGCAGTGTCGCGGCTTCATCATCTCGAGAGACGATTAAGTAGAAACACCCAACTCAAGAATGACTACGTGAACTTTCTGGAGGAATACGAAGCTCTGGGACACATGGAGGCTATCGACACGTCGCACCCTAATGAGCATAGCTATTACATGCCCCATCACCCAGTTATTAAAGAGGCAAGCTCTACCACGAAGACGAGGGTGGTGTTTGATGCTTCTGCCGCCACTACGAGCGGGAAATCACTCAACAACATACTCCGAATTGGACCTACCATCCAGCAAGATATCTGGTCTATCATTACAAGATTCCGTACTCACCAAGTGTGCTTCACAGCAGACATTCGCCAGATGTATCGACAAGTAAATGTTAATAGTCTTGACTGCAACCTTCAGAGAATCGTATGGCGCCGATTGCCGGAGGAACACATAAGACACTACCGGCTAAAAACTGTCACGTACGGAACAGCTTCAGCACCCTTCCTCGCTACTAGGTGCCTTCAGCAGCTCGCCATTGAGGAGTTGCGCAACTTACCCAAGGCAGCAGAAGTTCTCCAGAGAGATTTCTATGTGGACGACTGCATGTCTGGGACGGAAACCCTCGAGGAAGCTCTGCGAACTCAAGAACAACTCATCGATCTCCTTCAAAGGGGAGGTTTCCAACTTCGAAAATGGTGCTCCAATCATCCACAACTACTCGAAGCTGTTCCTCCAGAATACAGAGAAGCCCAGCTGCCCCTTCAACTCGATAGCGGAAATAACGTTAAGACGTTAGGACTCTTGTGGCATCCTGCCAACGATCAGCTGCAGATTGTGAATGGTACCGGGATTACTAACTTCAACGGACCGGTTACAAAAAAAAAGGTACTTGCAGTCATAGCATCAATATACGATCCGTTGGGACTGATGGGTCCATTCATCATCTCCTGCAAGTATTTTCTGCAGCAACTCTGGCAACTTCGCTTAGGATGGGATGAGAACCTACCTAAAGAACTGCTTCAGCGCTGGGAACATCTACACAATCAGCTGCCTCTTGTCAGCCAAATTCGTATCGACAGACTAGTGCTAACGAAGGGCATTGTCACTAACATTCAACTGCACGGTTTTTCAGACGCGTCTGAGAAAGGATACGGATGTTGCATTTACATAAGATCGGAAAACCAACAGGGTGAACGCATCACAAGGCTACTGTGCGCTAAATCTAAGGTCGCCCCACTAAAAAGGGTCTCCATTCCTCGTCTCGAGTTGTGTGGAGCACTGCTGCTAGCTCGTCTTCTCAAGAAGGTAACATCGGTGTTAAATTTGACCATTAGCAGCATCCATTTGTGGACAGATTCGACGATCGTTCTTTCATGGATTGCAGCATCACCCATACGGTGGAAAACGTTTATTGCCAACAGAGTTTCGGAGATTCAAGACAGCACATCGATTGCAGATTGGAAGCACGTTCCTTCAGGAGACAATCCTGCGGACCTGATTTCACGGGGACTCACTCCAGACGCCCTTATTGCTAAGTCACTTTGGTGGAATGGACCACCGTGGCTTGCGGAAAATACTCTATCATGGCCTAACTCAACCCCTTCTGTGGATACCCAGGACATCCCAGAACAGCGGAAAACTGTGTTCAGTCTCGTGGCGCTTCAACCTGAAGATGAGCTCGTGCAGCGATTCTCTAAACTTGCACGTCTGCAGAGAGTGACAGCTTACTGCCTCAGATTTGCAGCTAACGCCAAACTTCGTCATACGGAAAGGAAGACTGGTGAATTAGACCTTCAAGAGTTACGTTCAGGACTATATGCATGTATCAGGAACGTCCAAGCATCAGCATATGGTGCAGAGATTCATGCTATTCGTAGTACAAGACCAATTAGTAAGAAGAGCAAGCTTATATCCCTTAATCCATTCCTCTGTGATCAAGGTCTTCTTCGAGTTGGTGGCAGATTACAACAATCGGAGCTCCCTTTCAACCAACAACATCAAATAATCTTGCCCCCAAGTCACCATCTAACTAAATTGATAATCGAGAACGAACATCGACGAATGTTACATGCTGGGTGCCAACTGCTACTCTCCTCTCTTCGCCAGCAATACTGGATACCAAATGGAAGGAATACCATTCGGAAGATAATACACCATTGTCTCATCTGTCACAAGCTCAAGACAAAAAATGCCCAGCAACTAATGGGTCAGTTGCCGAACTACAGAGCATCACCTGCCAATCCATTTGTTCACTTTGGGATTGATTACGCTGGCCCACTGTACATAAAATCAGGATCTCGTAAAAACAGCGCAAGAGTTAAATGTTACGTATCAATTTTTGTATGTATGGCTACTAGGGCTATTCACATGGACATTGTTAGCAGCATGACTACCCAAGCCTTTCTTGCTGCTCTCAAACGCTTTATCTCACGACGAGGAAGACCTGCGCACATATATTCGGACAACGGCAGAAACTTCGTAGGCGCAGACAAGGAACTTCGGGAACTGCAGAGATTGTTCGACGAAGAACATCACCAACGAGAGATCTCAAATTTCGCTAGCACTGAAGGCATTCAGTGGCACTTCATTCCGCCACAGGCTCCACACTTTGGAGGTATTTGGGAGGCTGGCGTCAAGTCATTCAAACATCATCTTCGACGAGTGATGGGCACGGCATACCTTACCTTCGAAGAACTGGCAACACTCACAACACAAATCGAAGCATGTCTAAACTCTAGGCCTCTAGTCCCCCTAGCCGATGATCCCGACGACATAATGGCTATCACCCCAGGTCACTTTCTAATTGGAAGACCCATCACTACCCTTCCCGAACCAGATCTGAGTAATGTACGCCTCAATGTACTCTCTAGATGGCAGCAACTGCAACGGCAGCTCCAAGGATTCTGGAAGGCGTGGTCAGCAGACTACCTCTCCCACCTGCAGCAGAGGAGTAAATGGACACTACCAAGCAATAATGTGCAGCCAGGCACATTAGTGATCGTCAAGGAAGACAACGTCCCCCCACTGTGCTGGAAGCTCGCAGTGATCGATCAGGTCCACCCTGCCGCTGATGGACTTGTACGCGTCGCCACAATCCGTACTTCTACTGGAGTATTCAAAAGGCCAATTACAAAACTTTGTCCTCTTCCCACTTCTGAAGGCGACGATATCTGAACGTAGTGTGTCTTGTTTTGTATTTATCTTCATGTTTGTTTGTTTATTTTACATTGTGTTTCGAAAAAAGTGTTTAACCCTTTTTTGGTGGGCGGCATGTTTGAACATTGTATCTTACTTCAAGTTTTGCAAGCCCTCACCAGATGTCAGAGTAGGACAGTGCTCGTAGCTCCACTGCCCTCGGTAGGGGGCAGCATTCCTGCTAGCTACTTCCCTGGCGGGAAGAGAGTAAGACAGTGTGTCTCTGAGTAAAAGCGGTAACGGTCGGTCGCGTGATGTTAGACAATGGCCTAGTCGGTGTAACAAACACCTACATTCAGTGTTTCTTGTGTGTGTAAATATGTGTAGGGAGTGTTGTCTTATCGTGTATGACGTGTTTATTTTAAGTTGTGTAAATATAATGTAGTAATAATTCCACAGAGATCCAGTGATATGAATCAGCTGCCTACCTCGTGGTCTATACATACAGTCCATTTCTATCCTCGTACTATCCTTAGCCAAACCTTGTATATATCTCCTCACCTGAAAACAACTCTTTTCACATAGTGAAGAACAATATTCAGTCTACTATTTTGAAGATTATTATGGACTAAATTAATATGTGCGCCAGGAGTATAGGCAGATAGAAGCAATTTAGTCAACGATGGAGCTTCGTTAGAGGAGACTGTTCATGAATGTCTACTTAATGAGCGACCATGAGACTTGGTGTACAACTCTATTCTAGTGCATTCTTGTCAAACATGAGCTCAACATTAACATCAGCGACTACAGAACGATGTTCATATTCCCTCTACATGAATGTTCGTTATGCGAGTGAGGTCCATCACTTTCTTTTCGAATGCCTTTCGAAGTGGAAAGCAGAACTTACGACGCTACTCGCTGTTATGATGAGACTGTGCTGTGACGGATAAAGAAGAAACATCAAGATTATCAAGAGGTCCAGGGTTATCCCGGTCACAAAGAAGATGATGATTGGAGGCCCGCAGTTCGATCCCGGTCGGAGCTTGCTGTTTTCTAGTAGGGGAATTCGTTCCTTTCCTGAGGTCACGAGTTCTTGGAGACGAGCTAGGTTCCAGCCCAGATCTTTGGGAGATGTAACATCCGAGTATTTTGTAATACTCTATCTTGATCTTCTAGACTTCGAGACCAGGTAGCAGTGTTCACTAACCTTCTAGTGACATTATCTGAGCAAATCCTTTATCCGCATTTTGACACAATATTTATGTACTCCATATATAGCCTTTTTATTCATCGAAATTTATTGTAGTGATCGTCTTGCGACGCTTTTAGCTTCGTTTGTTAGGAATCCAGTTCCTGAACTGAGATTATTTTACTTGTTCGTGGAACAAGCATTTGTCATTTCCTTTAAGGAACAGTAATTTATTTTCGACGTTTATGAATTCATTCTGAATGCAGGTGATAGACATTTTCGTCTATGTTACCCATTAAATTAATTTTTATTAGTTTAATTTGGGCATTTTATCCGTCGAAAAGAAACGTCAAGAGAAGGAGAACTTGGTTGTGATATATTGTGAAATATCATGACATCTTGTGGAAAAGAAACATTTAACGTTGACACGATTATTATCGTCAGTACTCATAGACATTCGTTCAGAATGGAGAGAATACGAATATGACAAATTGTATGTTTTATTGAAGAAAGCTATGAACTTTCAGTCATTTAAAATTTATTTGAAGCTAGAATCTTCTTGGAAGATGTATTATCATCCGACGTTTGGGTAGTTAACGTCTGATATCCTCGTCGTGATCGATTCTTGTTGGACACACACACAGATATAATGTTGTGATTAAATATTTACGAGGAGTAATATCATGTCACGTTGTAGACATAATATTCCTTCTTCGATAAAGTCGAACCCAGAAGTATGAAATTAAGATGCAGAATTTTTATTAAATGTATGCACGACAGTTGGTGTATTCTTGGAATACACGGTACGAGAGAATATAATTTTTAATGCTCTTTGCTTGTTCATTCCTTCCTCTTTATCAAACACCAACAGTGATCTTCTATTTTCTCTTTGATGGTCATGTCGCTTATATCTTTTGTGAGTCTGTTCTAGATATATATCTTCCATGACCCACCTAGCGTCATCTAGCAGCGAATCTCTGAAGCTCCTCAATTCTTCCTGGTGCAAGAGGACTTCCTTTTCCATCTGGCCACCAGATCTCGTTGCCATCGCCAGCTATTATCTCCATGAGCAAGAGAACTTCGTCTACTTTTTCACTCACCATGCTGTGCTAGTATCGCCTGCTATCAACTTTTTGAAGACCATTCATCAAGAAGAACATTTATTTTTGATAAGTTGTCTATTCTGATATGTATTCCTTTTGTCTCCTACCCCCACTCTTTTCTCTTCCTTGGTCCCTCCGCGCTTCGCTGAGTGGGTTTCACTTGTAAGTCGGCAGTTGACTCGGTCAGTCAAGGCTCCACTAGAGCCAGTCTCCTCAAACCAAGAGGCACTCTCTACGATATACGCCATGTTGACACATTAAGTATCTGTGAAAGGGAACTTCACCTTCGCCATGCAACAACGATAAGTACCTACTTCAAGTTTTAACTTCATCTTCATCGCTTTTAACTTCTACATGCTTTTAACGATCTTTTATAGGCAGTGTGAAATTACTTATTTGTTGGAATAATCATCCTTCGCGGGATTTTCCATGTTGGGCTTTTGTCTAATTAAGCCAATCTTGGTGAAAAGCAGCATTTCTTATGCTTGTTAAATGAGAGATCTTCTCACCACGTGGGATATTATCTGATACCCGCTGTCTATAAATTACCAAGCTAGTTCCTCCGCTGGATTAACTTTGGCCCCATTCTTCTATTAGGACTGTTCTGGAACCTTCCAGATCCTGTACATTATCTACAAGTCACGCCGTCATGTATTTTCCACTCACTTGTGGTAATGCCATTCTAAACTAGGAAATCTTCCTTATAAATAAATGCTCCACAGCGAATTTTCTTTCCTCCGTTGGATTTGTTCAAGTGCATTTAATTGTAATCCACAACTTTTTCAAGCAATAGACTCTCGCCTACCTAGTGCAACCAGTTATTTTCATCATTGCAATAACTTTCTTTCCCATAAACTTTCGTGTTTCTACAGTGAACTGTTCATCTATTTAACAGACTATAGTGAAAACTAGTGCTTGTCCAACTTTTCTACCGCGTCGCGATCGACCGTTTACATTAAATAAGGCCTTGAACATTAATCCTCAATCCCAATCGATCTTTCCTAAACCTTCTACTAACAAACCATATTAATAAAATTGTAACTCTGGATCATTTCCAATAAGGTGTCACTCTAACGAAGTGCCCTTCCATCTTGCTTGTTAAACATTAATTAATTTCTGTATAACTACGTGTTTTATACACGGTTCAAGCTTACATTGTTCCTACCTTATAATCAGGGAAAACAATTCTTTCAACTCTTGAGTGAGTTATTTCTAGGTCTCACGAAATGGAAACTGCCCCATTTGGCTCGTGATTCCTACTTAAACATAGGAGGTCGAGAACCTTCCTTTTGATATTCTCTTCAGGTTTCACAGTAAGTGACCTGCCCTTATTTGTATAATAACCAAAAGTAATTTAGCTTAAATATAAGAAGTTGTAGGAACTTCTATCTTATTCTTCATGTTATTCTTATTGTTATTTTCGAAGTTGTCACTCTTTCTAGAATATTCTCTCAGGAGTTTCTTAAAGTACACACCTTGTACTCTATTTATTGTTAAATTTTAATTACTTCATTTGGTTTTTTTCTTACAAAGACTTTAGAACATATATAAGGTTCGAAACCTTATAAATTGTTAATTGCCTGGCGCAAACGTTTAATGCTTTCTGAGGTCTGTGACCCCAAAATTGTTAACCAAATTGAAAATATATTTGTTAAAGTTATCAACTTCTTTTGCCTTGTTAAATAAATTAAATATTTGTTTTTGGATTTATCATTTCGCAAATACTACAGTTAGGCAAGATCCTGGCTTTCCTAACTCTTCCTCAGTTCATGCCATCGTTAATACAGAATAAATCTGTTACTATTTGTCTTGCCAGACTATCACCCTTCCCTATAGTAGTCTTATGCATGCTTGAGAGGGAATACACTAAAGCCTTTCTCTGGCAATTGCCCAAGTCTTAGCTGCGGTTCCCGTCAGCTCCGACCAGGTCCTTACCCATTTTAGGTATCAGAGAGCGGATTTGCAGTGGCAACCGCCTCTAAGTGCATTTAAAGTTAAATTCATAACTTTTGTGGGACTCTCATCCTATTTTTCTATCCTTTTTCTCCAGTCCGAAACCTATCTCCTTTTCTTAATCATCTTCCCTTGGTGGTTAGGTTATTCCTCAGCCAATAATCTACCCAAAAGTTGGTCCCAGAAACCCGGGAGAGTCCATTTGTTGTTCCTTTGCAGAGGTCATTTGACAATACCTTGCAAATTATTAATACCTGCTTTGAATCTTTCAGCTATAACTACATCGTGCAAAGCCTGTGAAGGGGAAAGAGGCCGCTCCTGTCTCCCTTGGTGTGTCCCGTTCTTTCTACTTATTCGCTGCTGCTAACCTGACAGCATCTCCAAGGTTCCACAGTTTCGTGAGTTACATTTTAATTTATTTTCTTTGTCATGGCTCCTACTGAAAAAGATGAAACTCTCATTGCTAGACGTTCTTCCTATAAAGGGCAACTCACCAGATTCAGAAATTTCACCAACAAATTAAATCCCGCCGAGTGTGATTTAGACATCTTGACACAACGCCTTAAGTTGTACGAACGGTCCTATGATTATTACGATCAAACTCAAACCGAGATTGAATCCGCTTGCCCAGAACTTCAATCGGATCGGGACGAGGTCGAACCCTTGTACTTTGAAGGGATTGCCAAGGCCCACCAACTGATCCGCAGTATCTCATAACCGGACACTAGGGTCATCAATCCGGCCCAGTTCGCACCCGCTCCAGTTCATAAGGATAAACCGAAACCGTTACTTCCAAAGATAAGCCTACCTCACTTCTCAGGCCAGGAAGGTGAATGGTATTCTTTTTATGAACTTTACTGCTCACTCGTTCATGACAATAAGGAAATTCCCGACATTCATAAATTCTACTTCTTACGTTCGTCTTTGGAAGGCGAGGCCTTGGCCTTGGTTCAGTCACTGCCTTTAAGCGCAGATAACTACCACATCGCCTTTAATCTCCTTAAAGAGAGATATGGTAATTTACGTTTGTGTGTAGCTCGTCATATCCGCTGTCTATTCAACCTGCCAGCCGTCAAACCTAATGACGTCACCTCTTTAAGAGACCTGTTAGACTCTATGCAGTTAAATGTTAGAGCATTATATCAACTTAAGCAGCCTGTCCAAACATGGGACACTATTCTTATTCATCTAGCTACATCCAGATTCGATTTTTCGACTTTAAAGGCTTGGGAGATCGAACTCGCTCGCAAGGAGGAATACTCGTTCGAACACCTCATCTCGTTTCTCAACAGCCGATGCCAAGTCCTTACAGCACTCTCATTTCAGTGCGAAAATGTCGAAACGAGTCTTAAGGGTCGCATTTTTTAGAAAAAACTTGTCTTTTCAAAGGGTCATCAGCCCCCATCTGTCGAGAACAAGCAAACTCGTCCTGCTTCTTTCAACCATCCAAGAGAACATATCAGGCCGCTCAACAAATCTTTAAAATGCATGCTCTGCAAAAAGTTGCACATTTTGTATTTGTGCAAATCTTTTAAAGAATTGTCTGTCGAAGATCGAAGGAAGTTTGTCTTCAATAGCAAACATTGCTTCAACTGCTTGTCACCTAAGCATTCTTCTTCTAACTGTACGTCATCCAATCTCTGTTTCCATTGTAAAAAACCGCACCATTCTTTATTGCACATTCATGATAAATCGAGGTCATCAGTACCCGCTTCTTCAAACTCCATGCAGAGCAGCTCCGAACAAACTAATGCTTCTTCCTGCATTTCTAACGCCGAAACTTCTCACAGTGCGCAAGTCCTTTTGTCCACTGTACAATTCGAAATCCAAGATAAATTTGGAAATTGGTTTCGAACCCGCGGTCTTCTCGATTCCGCTTCAACACACACCTTTGTTTCCCAATCGTTAATTAAAAAACTAGGTCTTTCGTCATCGCCTATTTCCATCAATGTATCCGGCATTGACAATTTGAATACTCAAGTCTTGCAGTCTTCAAAATTGAAAATCAGAGACGTTTGCCAAAGAAACACCCATCTTAACTTAGACTGTCTCATTCTTACCAGTATCGGCAAGGACACTCCTAGCAGCTCTATTAATACTTCCGGTTTAAAGATTCCTTCGCACTTAAGGTTAGCTGATCCTCAGTTTAATGCTCAAGGTCCCATTGATGTACTTTTCAGTGCCAATGTTTTTTGGAATTGCCTCTGTAAACAGGCTCGCAAGTTATCCTCAAACGTGGTTGCCAGAGACACCGATTTTGGTTGGGTTATTACTGGTGAAATCCAACATCCCAGTGTTCAAACCAAAGCGCAATGTCATTTTGTTACAGCTGACATAAATCCCATTTCTGAAAAAGAGAACGCTCATGTTTTCGATCTCGATACTTTTGAAAAACACTTGCCGAAACGATGTCTCATCGTGAACAACTACGCCACCTTTGTAAGTTGTTTAAATGATTTTGCCTTCTTCCCGCACAAAATGGCAATTCAAGTTCGCCTCACCTTGTGTTACTTCGTTTACTTTCTCATGTCATTTTTTTATAGCAGGTAATTGCTTAAAATTTCTATCGAAAACTATCTTCCCCTTGTGTAAAACCATGGCTATCAGTCACCATCACTTCGCTGTAAGCTATGTTTCACTTCTTTCGCTATTTAGAAGGATGGCCACGGCCGGCTCCTTCCCCCTTCCTCACAATTGGAAGCCGCTTTTGAAACCGCTTGAAAATCTGAATTCTCTAGCATCTAGAATAACTATTCTTACGCATAAACTCCTTCTCAATGTCCCGGCTTCTCTTCCTTTTTCGGAAGAATTAAGCTTTTTTCTGTTGAAAATTGTCGGATTCCGTAATCCTCAAAATTATGGGAAATTGATTTCCTACTTTATTTCTTATGTCTCTAAATTGGTTTTTCACGTCCAAGCTACGGATGACTGCATGACGTGTTACTCGTTCCGCTTTAAGTCACCGCTGATTCAACTATTGTTTGTTTATTTCGAACTGCTTGTTTGTCAATCTTGTTTGTATACAAGTTTGAGTAAAGCCAAGATGCCGTTTATTTCTTGTATGCTTGCCAAAGGTCAGAGCAAGTTTCCCTTATCTCAACTCTGGCTGACTGCCAACCATTGTCTTGCGAGTCGCTTCAATAAGTTCAGAAGCTGCTCAACTCATCACCAAAATAAACTTGTTCCGGTCAAGGACTCTTTCAGATATTTATATTCCTTATCTCGCTGTACTATGTGGGTCAAGGCCGCGCTTGCCTGTGTCTCCCACTTGTTCAGACTCGTATCCTACAACTGCTTCGATTCTTGTTTCATAACATCGTTGCATATCCTTTACGCGCTTATGTATTGCTTCTTGCTTACATATTTTGCAATCTTATTGTTCGTTGTTGAACAAACTTGTTTTTTCTCGTCGTTACATTCGATGTGTTTTTGTAATTATACTTGTTATGTCACGTTTCTCGCTGACTTAAGTATTTTTCTGATTAACCCCTTTGATACTTATTATAACTTAAGGTCATGGTTTATGGCTACTAGGTTGTTACCTATGGCGTTCTTGCTTTTTACTCGCATAGTTCCTTTGTTTATTTGGTATATTCTAATCCTTAATAGATGTACTTGTTTCTATACGCTTTGTTTAAACTTGTTAATTCTTCTTTCGAATCTTATCGCAATTTTTACTAGTGCTTTATTTCCCTCAACTTCTAGCTATTTTGTGATTGAAGGTGTTGTTAATTCTCGTTTTTAACTCCGCCTTCCAATGACCCTGATGACCTGCTTCCACTCACACCTGGTCACTTCGTTATACGCACTTCTCTCTCTGCCCCTCCTCCCCTTCCCAATTCTTACAGGGATTCTAATCTACCTATCGTTTGGCGTAAACTTGAAGCCCTCCGTAATTCTTTTTGGAAGAGGGGGAACTTGGAATATTTAACTTCCTTGCAACGGAGACAGAAGTGATTTCTTTCCAGTCCCGACATTAAAGTAGGGGACTTGGTCTTGGTTAGGGATGTTTCCCCCCCCCCCCCCCTAGTCTGGACTTCTGGTAGAGTGACCGAGTGTTATCCTGGAAGAGATGAGAGAGTCAGGGTGGTCAGAGTCTTGACCACTAATGGTCCGATCACAAGACCACTTTCTTTGATCGCTCCATTACCTTTATATGCTTAACTGCTTATTTGTTCTCTGTTGGTGTTTACCCCTCCCAGTATGGTGTATTCTTGGATTACACGGAACGAGAGAATATAATTTTTAATGCTCTTTGCTTGTTCATTCCTTCCTCTTTATCAAACACCAACAGTGATCTTCTATTTTCTCTTTGATGGTCATGTCGCTTATATCTTTTGTGAGTCTGTTCTAGATATATATCTTCCATGACCCACCTAGCGTCATCTAGCAGCGAATCTCTGAAGCTCCTCAATTCTTCCTGGTGCAAGAGGACTTCCTTTTCCATCTGGCCACCAGATCTCGTTGCCATCGCCAGCTATTATCTCCATGAGCAAGAGAACTTCGTCTACTTTTTCACTCACCATGCTGTGCTAGTATCGCCTGCTATCAACTTTTTGAAGACCATTCATCAAGAAGAACATTTATTTTTGATAAGTTGTCTATTCTGATATGTATTCCTTTTGTCTCCTACCCCCACTCTTTTCCCTTCCTTGGTCCCTCCGCGCTTCGCTGAGTGGGTTTCACTTGTAAGTCGGCAGTTGACTCGGTCAGTCAAGGCTCCACTAGAGCCAGTCTCCTCAAACCAAGAGGCACTCTCTACGTTATACGCCATGTTGGCACATTAAGTATCTGTGAAAGGGAACTTCACCTTCGCCATGCAACAAAGATAAGTACCTACTTCAAGTTTTAACATCATCTTCATCGCTTTTAACTTCTACATACTTTTAACGATCTTTTATAGGCAGTGTGAAATTACTTATTAGCCTATTTTACAATTTTGAAAAAATAGGCTTATGAGATCACCTTTTGTCCGTGTGTGTGTGTGTGTGTGTGTGATTCGTGTGTGTGTCCCCCCCCTAATAAAATCTAAACGGCTGGAGCGATTTCAATGAAACTCGGCATGTTCATAGCACTATTCCCGGCGACCTAGACCGTGCCCTTCAAATTTTGTTACGTCTCACCAATGCAAAATGGCGGCTGTGCGAAATATTTCACTAGCATTCAATATCTCCGAAACTATTACCGATATCGCCCTGAAATTGTGTACGGTGATAAAGGGTACTACTAGAAGTTCACCTATGAGACTTTCAAAAACCTGGTGACTACAAATCCAACATGGCGGTCAAGCGAATCTGGGACATTTAAATAGACTTTTCTCGCGATTTAACTATCCACACGTAATGAAACTTGGTACAGCAAATGTTTATACACATTGTAATGCACTGGAGTCTAATTTAGTTCAATTGTTTACATAACCTCAAAATGGCGACTGTGCGAAATATTTCACTGACATTCTATATCTCCGAAACTATTACAGATATTACAATGCAATTTTGTACGGTGATAAAGGGTACCGGTACAAGTTTATCTATGTATACTTCATAAACTTGTAAAGTAAAAAACGAACATGGCGACCAAGCGAATTTGAAATATTTTAATAGACTTTTCTCGTGATTTAACTCTCTGAGCGCAGTGAAATGTGGTACAGTAAATGATTTTGCAGATTGTAATGCACTGCTATCTAATTTAAATCAATTGTTTACATAACCTCAATATGGCGGCTGTGCGAAATTTTTAAATTAAGTTTTTATTTCTTGTGTCGTAATCATGCGATCGAAGTGAAAGTTTGAATAATGAACCTAGGCAATAATTGTCCTTGAATGGTACATAATTCTATGGCCTATACATATAACAATCCTAAATGGCGAGCTTCCGAAATATTTAGACGGTTCTCAATATCTATGAATCTTTTACACCAACCAAACTGAATTATTTTATGTTCATAGAGACTATGAACATATGTTCACCTATAGGACTTTCATTAACCTGGTGAGCACAAATCCAACATGGCGGCGACGCGAAATATAAATATTTAAATGGACGATTCTTGCGAATTAACTATCCGAGTGCTGTGAAACGTTGCAAGTTAAATGCTTATACAAATGTTGATCCACTGGCATCTAATTAATTTCAATTGTTTGCATAATCACAAGATGGCTGCTGTGCGTAATTTTAAAATCTCGTTTTTACTTCTTGTGTTCTAATCATGCGATTGAAGTTTGAATACCACACGTACACAATAATCTTAATGTAATAGTACAAAAATAAAAATCCAACCTGGTGACAATCTGAAATATTTAGACGGTTCTCAATATCTACGAATCTGTTACAGCAATTAAACTGAAATTTTGTATGTTGTTAGAAGAAATTAACATTAGCAGGATATATGAAAATAGGCTGTATAGTTCTTTACGGAACTACTTGTTTGTTGAAATAATCATCCTTCGCGGGATTTTCCATGTTGGGCTTTTGTCTAATTAAGCCAATCTTGGTGAAAAGCAGCATTTCTTATGCTTGTAAAATGAGAGATCTTCTCACCACGTGGGATATTATCTGATACCCGCTGTCTATAAATTACCAAGCTAGTTCCTCCGCTGGATTAACTTTGGCCCCATTCTTCTATTAGGACTGTTCTGGAACCTTCCAGATCCTGTACTTTATCTACAAGCCACGCCGTCATGTATTTTCCACTCACTTGTGGTAATGCCATTCTAAACTAGGAAATCTTCCTTATAAATAAATGCTCCATAGCGAATTTTCTTTCCTCCGTTGGATTTGTTCAAGTGCATTTAATTGTAATCCACAACTTTTTCAAGCAATAGACTCTCGCCTACCTAGTGCAACCAGTTATTTTCATCATTGCAATAACTTTCTTTCCCATAAACTTTCGTGTTTCTACAGTGAACTGTTCATCTATTTAACAGACTATAGTGAAAACTAGTGCTTGTCCAACTTTTCTACCGCGTCGCGATCGTCCGTTTACATTAAATAAGGCCATGAACATTTATCCTCAATCCCAATCGATCTTTCCTAAACCTTCTACTAACAAACCATATTAATAAAATTGTAACTCTGGATCATTTCCAATAAGGTGTCACTCTAACGAAGTGCCCTTCCATCTTGCTTGTTTATCATTAATTAATTTCTGTATAACTACGTGTTTTATACACGGTTCAAGCTTACATTGTTCCTACCTTATAATCAGGGAAAACAATTCTTTCAACTCTTGAGTGAGTTATTTCTAGGTCTCACGAAAAGGAAACTGCCCCATTTGGCTCGTGATTCCTACTTAAACATAGGAGGTCGAGAACCTTCCTTTTGATTTTCTCTTCAGTTTTCACAGTAAGTGACCTGCCCTTATTTGTATAATAACCAAAAGTAATTTAGCTTAAATATAAGAAATTGTAGGAACTTCTATCTTATTCTTCATGTTATTCTTATTGTTATTTTCGAAGTTGTCACTCTTTCTAGAATATTCTCTCAGGAGTTTCTTAAAGTACACACCTTGTACTCTATTTATTGTTAAATTTTAATTACTTCATTTGGTTTTTTTCTTACCAAGACTTTAGAACATATATAAGGTTCGAAACCTTATAAATTGTTAATTGCCTGGCGCAAACGTTTAATGCTTTCTGAGGTCTGTGACCCCAAAATTGTTAACCAAATTGAAAATATATTTGTTAAAGTTATCAACTTCTTTTGCCTTGTTAAATAAATTAAATATTTGTTTTTGGATTTATCATTTCGCAAATACTACAGTTAGGCAAGATCCTGGCTTTCCTAACTCTTCCTCAGTTCATGCCATCGTTAATACAGAATAAATCTGTTACTATTTGTCTTGCCAGACTATCACCCTTCCCTATAGTAGTCTTATGCATGCTTGAGAGGGAATACACTAAAGCCTTTCTCTGGCAAATCGCCCAAGTCTTAGCTGCGGTTCCCGTCAGCTCCGACCAGGTCCTTACCCATTTTAGGTATCAGAGAGCGGATTTGCAGTGGCAACCGCCTCTAAGTGCATTTAAAGTTAAATTCATAACTTTTGTGGGACTCTCATCCTATTTTTCTATCCTTTTTCTCCAGTCCGAAACCTATCTCCTTTTCTTAATCATCTTCCCTTGGTGGTTAGGTTATTCCTCAGCCAATAATCTACGCAAAAGTTGGTCCCAGAAACCCGGGAGAGTCCATTTGTTGTTCCTTTGCAGAGGTCATTTGACAATACCTTGCAAATTATTAATACCTGCTTTGAATCTTTCAGCTATAACTACATCGTGCAAAGCCTGTGAAGGGGAAAGTGGCCGCTCCTGTCTCCCTTGGTGTGTCCCGTTCTTTCTACTTATTCGCTGCTGCCAACCTGACAGCATCTCCAAGGTTCCACAGTTTCGTGAGTTACATTTTAATTTATTTTCTTTGTCATGGCTCCTACTGAAAAAGATGAAACTCTCATTGCTAGACGTTCTTCCTATAAAGGGCAACTCACCAGATTCAGAAATTTCACCAACAAATTAAATCCCGCCGAGTGTGATTTAGACATCTTGACACAACGCCTTAAGTTGTACGAACGGTCCTATGATTATTACGATCAAACTCAAACCGAGATTGAATCCGCTTGCCCAGAACTTCAATCGGATCGGGACGAGGTCGAACCCTTGTACTTTGAAGGGATTGCCAAGGCCCACCAACTGATCCGCAGTATCTCATAACCGGACACTAGGGTCATCAATCCGGCCCAGTTCGCACCCGCTTCAGTTCATAAGGATAAACCGAAACCGTTACTTCCAAAGATAAGCCTACCTCACTTCTCAGGCCAGGAAGGTGAATGGTATTCTTTTTATGAACTTTACTGCTCACTCGTTCATGACAATAAGGAAATTCCCGACATTCATAAATTCTACTTCTTACGTACGTCTTTGGAAGGCGAGGCCTTGACCTTGGTTCAGTCACTGCCTTTAAGCGCAGATAACTACCACATCGCCTTTAATCTCCTTAAAGAGAGATATGGTAATTTACGTTTGTGTGTAGCTCGTCATATCCGCTGTCTGTTCAACCTGCCAGCCGTCAAACCTAATGACGTCACCTCTTTAAGAGACCTGTTAGACTCTATGCAGTTAAATGTTAGAGCATTATATCAACTTAAGCAGCCTGTCCAAACATGGGACACTATTCTTATTCATCTAGCTACATCCAGATTCGATTTTTCGACTTTAAAGGCTTGGGAGATCGAACTCGCTCGCAAGGAGGAATACTCGTTCGAACACCTCATCTCGTTTCTCAACAGCCGATGCCAAGTCCTTACAGCACTCTCATTTCAGTGCGAAAATGTCGAAACGAGTCATAAGGGTCGCATTTTTTAGAAAAAACTTGTCTTTTCAAAGGGTCATCAGCCCCCATCTGTCGAGAACAAGCAAACTCGTCCTGCTTCTTTCAACCATCCAAGAGAACATATCAGGCCGCTCAACAAATCTTTAAAATGCATGCTCTGCAAAAAGTTGCACATTTTGTATTTGTGCAAATCTTTTAAAGAATTGTCTGTCGATGATCGAAGGAAGTTTGTCTTCAATAGCAAACATTGCTTCAACTGCTTGTCACCTAAGCATTCTTCTTCTAACTGTACGTCATCCAATCTCTGTTTCCATTGTAAAAAACCGCACCTTTCTTTATTGCACATTCATGATTAATCGAGGTCATCAGTACCCGCTTCTTCAAACTCCATGCAGAGCAGCTCCGAACAAACTAATGCTTCTTCCTGCATTTCTAACGCCGAAACTTCTCACAGTGCGCAAGTCCTTTTGTCCACTGTACAATTCGAAATCCAAGATAAATTTGGAAATTGGTTTCGAAC
Organism: Meconema thalassinum; assembly: GCA_946902985.2. NCBI lineage: Eukaryota > Metazoa > Arthropoda > Insecta > Orthoptera > Tettigoniidae > Meconema > Meconema thalassinum. Next base: position 160,032,194 of record OX336393.1, on the reverse strand, counting down.
CCGCGGTCTTCTCGATTCCGCTTCAACACACACCTTTGTTTCGCAATCGTTAATTAAAAACTAGGTCTTTCGTCATCGCCTATTTCCATCAATGTATCCGGCATTGGCAATTTGAAAACTCAAGTCTTGCAGTCTTCAAAATTGAAAATCAGAGACGTTTGCCAAAGAAACACCAATCTTAACTTATACTGTCTCATTCTTACCAGTATCGACAAGGACACTCCTAGCAGCTCTATTAATACTTCCGGTTTAAAGATTCCTTCGCACTTAAGGTTAGCTGATCCTCAGTTTAATGCTCAAGGTCCCATTGATGTACTTTTCAGTGCCAATGTTTTTTGGAATTGCCTCCGTAAACAGGCTCGCAAGTTATCCTCAAACGTGGTTGCCAGAGACACCGATTTTGGTTGGGTTATTACTGGTGAAATCCAACATCCCAGTGTTCAAACCAAAGCGCAATGTCATTTTGTTACAGCTGACATAAATCCCATTTCTGAAAAAGAGAACGCTCATGTTTTCGATCTCGATACTTTTGAAAAACACTTGCCGAAACGATGTCTCATCGTGAACAACTACGCCACCTTTGTAAGTTGTTTAAATGATTTTGCCTTCTTCCCGCACAAAATGGCAATTCAAGTTCGCCTCACCTTGTGTTACTTCGTTTACTTTCTCATGTCATTTTTTATAGCAGGTAATTGCTTAAAATTTCTATCGAAAACTATCTTCCCCTTGTGTAAAACCATGGCTATCAGTCACCATCACTTCGCTGTAAGCTATGTTTCACTTCTTTCGCTATTTAGAAGGATGGCCACGGCCGGCTCCTTCCCCCTTCCTCACAATTGGAAGCCGCTTTTGAAACCGCTTGAAAATCTGAATTCTCTAGCATCTAGAATAACTATTCTTACGCATAAACTCCTTCTCAATGTCCCGGCTTCTCTTCCTTTTTCGGAAGAATTAAGCTTTTTTCTGTTGAAAATTGTCGGATTCCGTAATCCTCAAAATTATGGGAAATTGATTTCCTACTTTATTTCTTATGTCTCTAAATTGGTTTTTCACGTCCAAGCTACGGATGACTGCATGACGTGTTACTCGTTCCGCTTTAAGTCACCGCTGATTCAACTATTGTTGTTTGTTTATTTCGAACTGCTTGTTTGTCAATCTTGTTTGTATACAAGTTTGAGTAAAGCCAAGATGCCGTTTATTTCTTGTATGCTTGCCAAAGGTCAGAGCAAGTTTCCCTTATCTCAACTCTGGCTGACTGCCAACCATTGTCTTGCGAGTCGCTTCCGTAAGTTCAGAAGCTGCTCAACTCATCACCAAAATAAACTTGTTCCGGTCAAGGACTCTTTCAGATATTTATATTCCTTATCTCGCTGTACTATGTGGGTCAAGGCCGCGCTTGCCTGTGTCTCCCACTTGTTCAGACTCGTATCCTACAACTGCTTCGATTCTTGTTTCATAACATCGTTGCATATCCTTTTCGCGCTTATGTATTGCTTCTTACTTACATATTTTGCAATCTTATTGTTCGTTGTTGAACAAATTTGTTTTTTCTCGTCGTTACATTCGATGTGTTTTTGTAATTATACTTGTTATATCACGTTTCTCGCTGACTTAAGTATTTTTCTGATTAACCCCTTTGATACTTATTATAACTTAAGGTCATGGTTTATGGCTACTAGGTTGTTACCTATGGCGTTCTTGCTTTCTACTTGCACAGTTCCTTTGTTTATTTGGTATATTCTTATCCTTAATAGATGTACTTGTTTCTATACGCTTTGTTTAAACTTAATAATTCTTCTTTCGCATCTTATCGCAATTTTTACTAGTGCTTTATTTCCCTCAACTTCTAGCTATTTTGTGATTGAAGGTGTTGTTAATTCTCGTTTTTAACTCCGCGCTCCAATGACCCTGATGACCTGCTTCCACTCACACCTGGTCACTTCGTTATACGCACTTCTCTCTCTGCCCCTCCTCCCCTTCCCAATTCTTACAGGGATTCTAATTTACCTATCGTTTGGCGTAAACTTGAAGCCCTCCGTAATTCTTTTTGGAAGAGGTGGAACTTGGAATATTTAACTTCCTTGCAACGGAGACAGAAGGGATTTCTTTCCAGTCCCGACATTAAAGTGGGGGACTTGGTCTTGGTTAGGGATGTTTCACCCCCCCCCCCCCTAGTCTGGACTTCTGGTAGAGTGACCGAGTGTTATCCTGGAAGAGATGAGAGAGTCAGGGTGGTCAGAGTCTTGACCACTAATGGTCCGATCACAAGACCACTTTCTTTGATCGCTCCATTACCTTTATATGCTTAACTGCTTATTTGTTCTCTGTTGGTGTTTACCCCTCCCAGTATGGTGTATTCTTGGATTACACGGAACGAGAGAATATAATTTTTAATGCTCTTTGCTTGTTCATTCCTTCCTCTTTATCAAACACCAACAGTGATCTTCTATTTTTTCTTTGATGGTCATGTCGCTTATATCTTTTGTGAGTCTGTTCTAGATATATATCTTCCATGACCCACCTAGCGTCATCTAGCAGCGAATCTCTGAAGCTCCTCAATTCTTCCTGGTGCAAGAGGACTTCCTTTTCCATCTGGCCACCAGATCTCGTTGCCATCGCCAGCTATTATCTCTATGAGCAAGAGAACTTCGTCTACTTTTTCACTCACCATGCTGTGCTAGTATCGCCTGCTATCAACTTTTTAAAGACCATTCATCAAGAAGAACATTTATTTTTGATAAGTTGTCTATTCTGATATGTATTCCTTTTATCTCCTACCCCCCACTCTTTTCCCTTCCTTGGTCCCTCCGCGCTTCGCTGAGTGGGTTTCACTTGTAAGTCGGCAGTTGACTCGGTCAGTCAAGGCTCCACTAGAGCCAGTCTCCTCAAACCAAGAGGCACTCTCTACGTTATACGCCATGTTGGCACATTAAGTATCTGTGAAAGGGAACTTCACCTTCGCCATGCAACAAAGATAAGTACCTACTTCAAATTTTAACTTCATCTTCATCGCTTTTAACTTCTACATACTTTTAACGATCTTTTATAGCCAGTGTGAAATTACTTATTTGTTGAAATAATCATCCTTCGCGGGATTTTCCATGTTGGGCTTTTGTCTAATTAAGCCAATCTTGGTGAAAAGCAGCATTTCTTATGCTTGTTAAATGAGAGATCTTCTCACCACGTGGGATATTATCTGATACCCGCTGTCTAGAAATTACCAAGCTAGTTCCTCCGCTGGATTAACTTTTGCCCCATTCTTCTATTAGGACTGTTCTGGAACCTTCCAGATCCTGTACTTTATCTACAAGTCACGCCGTCATGTATTTTCCACTCACTTGTGGTAATGCCATTCTAAACTAGGAAATCTTCCTTATAAATAAATGCTCCATAGCGAATTTTCTTTCCTCCGTTGGATTTGTTCAAGTGCATTTAATTGTAATCCACAACTTTTTCAAGCAATAGACTCTCGCCTACCTAGTGCAACCAGTTATTTTCATCATTGCAATAACTTTCTTTCCCATAAACTTTCGTGTTTCTACAGTGAACTTTTCATCTATTTAACAGACTATAGTGAAAACTAGTGTTTGTCCAACTTTTCTACCGCGTCGCGATCGTCCGTTTACATTAAATAAGGCCATGAACATTTATCCTAAATCCCAATCGATCTTTCCTAAACCTTCTACTAACAAACCATATTAATAAAATTGTAACTCTGGATCATTTCCAATAAGGTGTCACTCTAACGAAGTGCCCTTCCATCTTGCTTGTTTATCATTAATTAATTTCTGTATAACTACGTGCTTTATACACGGTTCAAGCTTACATTGTTTCTACCTTATAATCAGGGAAAACAATTCTTTCAACTCTTGAGTGAGTTATTTCTAGGTCTCACGAAAAGGAAACTGCCCCATTTGGCTCGTGATTCCTACTTAAACATAGGAGGTCGAGAACCTACCTTTTGATTTTCTCTTCAGGTTTCACAGTAAGTGACCTGCCCTTATTTGTATAATAACCAAAAGTAATTTAGCTTAAATATAAGAAGTTGTAGGAACTTCTATCTTATTCTTCATGTTTTTCTTATTGTTATTTTCGAAGTTGTCACTCTTTCTAGAATATTCTCTCAGGAGTTTCTTAAAGTACACACCTTGTACTCTATTTATTGTTAAATTTTAATTACTTCATTTGGTTTTTTTCTTACAAAGACTTTAGAACATATATAAGGTTCGAAACCTTATAAATTGTTAATTGCCTGGCGCAAACGTTTAATGCTTTCTGAGGTCTGTGACCCCAAAATTGTTAACCAAATTGAAAATATATTTGTTAAAGTTATCAACTTCTTTTGCCTTGTTAAATAAATTAAATATTTGTTTTTGGATTTATCATTTCGCAAATACTACAGTTAGGCAAGATACTGGCTTTCCTAACTCTTCCTCAGTTCATGCCATCGTTAATACAGAATAAATCAGTTACTATTTGTCTTGCAAGACTATCACCCTTCCCCATAGTAGTCTTATGCATGCTTGAGAGGGAATACACTAAAGCCTTTCTCTGGCAAACCGCCCAAGTCTTAGCTGCGGTTCCCGTCAGCTCCGACCAGGTCCTTACCCATTTTAGGTATCAGAGAGCGGATTTGCAGTGGCAACCGCCTCTAAGTGCATTTAAAGTTAAATTCATAACTTTTGTGGGACTCTCATCCTATTTTTCTATCCTTTTTCTCCAGTCCGAAACCTATCTCCTTTTCTTAATCATCTTCCCTTGGTGGTTAGGTTATTCCTCAGCCAATAATCTACCCAACAATTATATTAATCAGAATAACGTTTCAAGAGTAATAAGTGAGGAGGTTAGTATCGTTAAGTCCAAAGGTCGTTATGATGTATAAATTAATGATTTAACAATTGTTGTTATTGTTCATTGGACCAGCGATTGTTGTGACAACGCTGAGGAATTATGCCCTTTTTAAAGTATGCCAGTTTGAAAGAAGTGAAGTTGATAACCCTTTGATGGTGGTTTTACGTGTATGATTCCGTATGTAGTTGGCATACGAGGGTATTGCGAAGGTGTGTTCCGCATTTTATAGTACAGTCATTGCGTGGGCATGACTGAGTTTGGCAAGGCATAAGTTGTGAGTAGAGAGTACTCCTTATTTGTATACACGACTTTGGATTAGAGAGGACATGAAGGGTCACGGTTGAAATTGAAACGGGAAGTAGATAATGACATCTGTTATGCTATACTCTTATTGAGATTATTAAACCGAAGTATGTAACGACATATGTTTTACCTTGAGTGGTCGAATGTATTTAAACTATTTTGACACCACATCAGAGAGGAGAGACTGGTGGTGGTTATTTCTGGAGATGTAGAAGATTTTAAAGATCTCAGTTCACTGTATTTGACATAACTTATAGATCAGAGGTCAGGCTCAAGTGTATATAGACGCTACATATTTTAAAGGACTATAGCTGATGCTATAAGCGTCATTGTAAATTCATTTAATGTTAACTTTCATTATTTGCCAATCGAGTGTATAATATATTAGGTGTAGGAAGTTTATGGAGGTTAGGGTATGAATAAGTATGTGACTGGATGTGGTTTGTTTCTTGTTCAGTGTGAATGAAATGAACTCCATTGGGACGTCACAATGCGAGAGTATGAATGGAAGTGTGTGTAGAAGTTTTATCTTAATAGCATGTAGGATTTGCGTACAGTTCATGTATTTGTATGACGTGAATCTGTTTAATTTTAACACAGCTATTATTCTTATGGAAAGGTGTATTTGTGAGCCAGGCGGGAATAGCGAGGGCTTCTGTAAAACTCGTTTCTAGCCAAGGCCACGGCCAGGTCGCACGAATGGAGAGAGATGTTGCGGGCCGGCAGGCTTGCACCTTTTTAAACCAGGTAGGACTGGGAATGTAACGGGTTATGTTATGTCATCAGACGCGTGGCGAAGGTCGTGCGCTCTGTGCGCCCAGATGTTTATTGGAACGCGCCAGAGGAATGTAAATACACAGGGGTGTGTAACTGTTGTATGGCTTGATGTATTGACACAAGCTACCCCAAATTTTATCATAGCGTTCATAGAACACAGTTCTATCAGTGGCGTGAATGTAGAGATGAGAGAATGGGAGTTCGTTATTATTTTATTGTATGAATGCTTAGCCATAGTTTACATATTTTGTTATTAAATCGTTTAGTTTTTTTGGAAGCCGCGTCATCATGATTTATTTTAAATATAAGGAGATGCAACTGTGAAACCCATTATAGGTCCTGAGGCTGACCACGAGATCCCCGAGAATACAGGTAAGTGTTCTACTGCGAGCAGAGTGTATTCTTCATGTAATTCACAGTTGTGTCGTAATTTCCGCCACGTATATTCGCGAGGGTCTAGTTGGAAGTAAATCCTTGACTAGTATTTTTCGCCAGAGCTGTCAGGTTCTACGAATACAGCCGTGCTTCGGATATCCAACAGACCGCCTCTAGAATATACGGAGAGAGTGGAAAGATGGCACCCTAGACTTTGGGGCCACGGAAATAGCTTCGTGAGGCCATTTAGGAGCTATCCAGATGACAGCTTAATTTTTAAGTTTATGGGATTAATTAACCATATCATCTGAGATGAGCTAGACTGTAATTATATAGGTAATATTTGCTTTGTGTTTAACAAAATTGCACTCAAACGAAGGATCAGATCTAATGGATAGCCTGAGAAAGGAGTAATAGGTTATATTTTCGGAATGCCGTATGATCTGAATCTATTTTCATTTTACCGGCTCATGGTTATTGACAGCCATGCTAATGTAAAGCTAACTTGTTTAATGGTGATAAATGTAAATGTTCTTTATGGTAGTATATCTAAAATAAAGCACAAGCGAACGTTTAGGTACTGATATTTTAGAAATAATATTGTATGGTATTTTAGCATTAAGTTAATGTTAAAGCGAGACGATAAGATGCCCAAATACATGGATTGAAAGAATGCTCTAAAGTGTTGCTATATTGCTCTATTTGTTTATTTTCCCATAGCACGTTTTACTATTCCTATTGTTGTAATGGCAACGGTGGCGGCAGAGGATGTCCGTAAGATGATTGGAGAGATGATGGAGAACATGAATAAGAAATTGGATAGTGTTGAGGATCAGATTAAAGAGAATCTGAAGGTAAATGTTATTGATTTACAGTGGAAATTGTACGAGGCAAAGAAGGACCGAGAGCAGCTAAGGAAATATCGACAGGCAGATCTTGGCACTGTGGTTAGTAAGGTAAGTGGTGTAGAGGAGAGTTTTAAAGGAGATATTCAGGGTATGCAAAATTATTTACAGGGATTGCAGACGAGCTCCACTGAAATCAAATATTATGTTTCTCTTGTGAAATCCAATGTTGCCAATGTTCAAACTGAGGTTACCCTGGTGAAATCTAATGTTGCCAGTGTACAATCTAAAGTAGAGGGTGTGCATTCTGATGTTGCCCTAGTCAAAGATGATGTCACTTTTGTTAAGGATGATGATACTCTTGTTAAGTCAGAAGTTGCCAATGTAAGGTCAGATGTGTCCCATGTTCAAAAAAAGTAGATAAGGTTCTGGAGAACGTGAATAACATGCAAATAGATGTTAATAATGTCCAGACAGAAATAACTAGTGTACAAAATGATATTGGTAAAGTACAGTCAGAGGTTAATTCTATGTTGTTGATGTAAATAAGGTCCAAGGGGACATTAATAAGATCAGGAAGGAAGTAGAAGAATCTAAAACACAATGTTCAGAAGGTATAGGTGCTTTGAGATCGCAATTTGTTGACGATTCTCTAAAGATCATTGTTATTTTAGCCGAGTTGAAAACTAACGTTGATACTCTGCGTAGTCAGGTGATAGACCACAATAAAATCTTGAAGGAGGACATTGAACTAGATATACCCGAAATATTGAAGGCAAACGCTGTCATTTGGAAAGACGAATGGGATAAGTCGAGCGCTGAACATATTAAGCTAATACAAGGTAAAGTTGAAAGTAAGCTTGCCAGTACGCAATTACAAATCAATCGTGATGTAATGTCTGTTAGGTCAGATCTAGGGAAGCGTATTGATCAACTATTACTAAGACAGGTTGACGACAAGAATCAATCGGTCGAGCAAAATCAAGCGTTAAATGAAACGTTAGAAAGTCGTAGTAAACGTTTAGACGAAAGGATAGATACAGTAGTCACAGTCGTAAATCAGATTAAGGAAGGAAAATCCACTAATATAGAGGAATACATTAGTAGGAAATTGAAAAATCTGAGCTTAGGCGAAGTGGCAGATCTTGAAGTCTATAAGGGAGATATGAAGAAAGAAATAGAGAAGCAAGTGAAAGAATTGATTGCGGAGATAGAAGAAAGAGAGAAGATAGAAATGGAGGACTATGGAGATTGTCGTAGGAAACTCAGTATGGAAACAGGAGATAGAGAAGTGAGGCCAGAAGAAAGGATGTTAAGACACCATGAGGGACTCGAAGATAGAAGTTGAGAACCCGAGAGTGAAAGGAGGGAATATCGTCCCAGTTTCCAAGATTCTCAACAGAGAAACGTGACGGTAATCCGTAATTTTGAGGACAAACCTCGTAAATTTACCAACCTCGATTCTTACACCCCAATTGAGTATATCAGGAATATCCGTGACTATTTTGCGTAGGCTCACATTCCTAGAGAACGGGAGATGAAGATAGTGGAACGCTATATGGGAGAGGGCCCCCTTGAATGGTTTCGTGCCTTCAGGTACACATTTGTGGACTTTGAGGAGTTTACTGAAGCCCTAATGAAGCGTTATTGTTCCATAGAAGCGCAGAACAGTTTGCGGGCAGAAGTATACTCCAGGAAGTATTCGGGTACATTACCGACGCGTTACGCCGATTTCTTTACAACGCAACTTGCCCGGCTACGTTTTTCGCAACCCCCACTATCTACGGCACAACTGATAGATGTCATTGCCAGAATGTTGCCAGTTGAAGTGAGAAGACTGATAATTTCGTCAGGAATCAGCGATTTGGCCGGCATGGACGAACTTCTTCGGAAATTGGATTATACTAGTCCAACGCCCAATGTCGTAGCGAGAAACCAACGTCAGGACTACAAAGATATTAACACTGTGTATATTGATCAGACACAGCAAACAGAAAGCCCTAAAGAACAGGAGAAGGGAAACGTAGGTCCAGAAAGAAATACCCATTTCAGAGATAGGCGACCTGAACCAAGGTATAGGAGATTCCGTGGTGGCCGTTCCTATTAACAACAACAAGGACGTGGAAACTATCAGGAGAATCGAAGAAGCGGTTTCTTCCACAACAACAGTAATTATAGGAATAACAATAATTATAATGGTCGAAACCATCGCAATTATCAGAACCAGAACCATGATAGACCACAAAGAAATGAGGTTATGACCAAGGAGAATTACGACGAACGCCATCAAGAAGGAAAGCGATTCTTGAAGGAACTAAGAGAAAAGGAAGGCGGAAACGGAAGTAATTCAAACTTGAGTGTGGATCCTAAACCCGGTACTAGCCAGCAAGGAATCCGTGAGAATGACGCTCAGGGACAAAAAAAACTCAATTTTCGAAACAGAACTAGAGGAAGAGAGAAATACCGCCACACTGCAACATTTTTTGATAAATGAAGTATACGAGGTGATGGATGAGGACCTATTGTTAGAAGACGAGATCATAAGAGAGGATAGGCCATATGAATTGCCGATTATATGTATAAATATCGATGATCAGACATGCAAGCCTTTGATGGACACGGGAGCTATTATGTCCATAATATCTCACGAGTGTTACCAGAGATTATTGGGTAGTGACAAGATGACGGCTTTGCCCGCGTCTGCTGTGAAAGTGCGTGACATCTTTCAAGATAAAGCTGTGAAGTGTAAGATTCAAGTTTTGTTGTACTTTGAAATAAATGCACGTTCTTATGACCATAATTTTTTATCGTGGTGGACAAGATAAATTTCGACATAGTGCTTGGGATTGATTTTATCACGAAGGTGGGAGCTATTATTGATATGAAGAATAGGATCATTATATTTAGCGAGGGTATTATTAACACAGAAGAGTTAGAAAAACAGGAACTGATTAACAGTCCAGATACGGATTATAGGGAAGATATTCTAACTAATGTTATTGAGGAGGTAGAGAATACTAGAGAAAAGCCTATCCTCAAAGCCGAAGGATTTGATGAAATTCAAGAGGAATTTGAAGAATTAATTATGGAATTTAAGGATGTTTTTAACGACAAACCTGGGTTATCAATCAATATGATAAAATTGGTCCGGCTAGATCAAACATTTCCATTCGGGAATGTTCAAAACCTGGGTTAATCAAGGATTACAAGTACAAGATTAGATTGACTGATGAAACCCCTTATCAGAAGCGGATATACCCCATTCCAGAGAAATATTATGAACAAGTAAGAGGGTTAATCAAAAAGATGGAAGCAGATGGCATTATTAGGAAACAGGTGTCTTCATATATCAACCCCATCACTGTAGTAAAAAAGAATAATGGACAGCTACGCCTATGTCTCGATGCACGTTCGATCAACTTGAAAATTCTTCCTGAGGCAGACAGGCCCCCGAAAATTCGTGATCTCTTAAGGAAATTCATAGGAAAGGCCTGCTTTTCTGTTTTGGACTTAACAGCGTCGTTTTACCAGATGGAGTTGGAGGAGGAGAGTAAACAGTACACCGGTTTACTCTTCGACCAAAGTTCATGGGTATTTCAAAGGCTACCTTTTGGTATAGTAAATAGCGGTCCAGCGCTGATCAGAGCCCTTGATGGTAAGCTCACTGATGAGGTCAAGAAAAACGTGATATGTTACATCGATGATTTGATCATATCATCTCCTGATGTTAAAGAACACATGGTGCATTTACGTAAACTTTTCAAGAACTTGAGGGATGCGAATATCAAAGTGAACTTTAGTAAATGCCGCTTGATGCACGAATGGATTAATTTCCTGTGTCACACCATCGATCGGGAAGGTTACCACCCTAACCTTGAGAAAGTAGAGGCTATAACTAGATTCCCTAAGCCCACCAAGTTCAAGCAAGTACGCGAGTTCGTGGGAGCTTGCCAGTTTATTAGCAGTCACTGTCCGAAATACTCTGAGATCATGGCACCTCTTTATGAATTACTGAAGAAGAACAATCGTTGGAAGTGGATGAGTGCCGCTGGCGAGGCATTTGAAAACGCGAAGGAGATGTTGAGGCAGAATATCAAGTTGGAATACCCGGATTTTGACCGCATATTTTATATCGAATCCGATGCCTCCCGCGTAGGTATAAGTGCTGTTCTGTACCAGAAGGATGAGGATGGAAGAAGGCACTACATCGCTTTCAAGGGTAGAAAGTTGAAACGACATGAGGAGAACTATTTTACAACAGAACTGGAGGCATCAGCCTTTGTTACAGCTCTCCAGGCTTGGAAGAAGATACTGATTGGTCATCAGATCATTATCGTGACCGACCACAAGGCATTGCAGTTTATGCTTCAAACTGAAATGTCGAGTGACAGGTTAACACGATGGGCCCTTTTCACTCAGCAGTTTAACGCTACTATTGTCCACCAGCCAGGGAAAGATAACTTACTGGCTGATGCATTATCGAGAAACCCTATTGAAAATGTGCAGATTAACCATGTACAATTGGAGCAAGAAGATCTAGAAACCGTTAGGAGATTAGCCCGAATCGGTGTATCACAGAAGAGATACGCTCCAATCAGGAAAATGTACAGGTTCTTAAAGGGTTTCATGGACATAGCTGATGAGGATTATATCGCAACCCAGAGACGATCGCGCCACTTTGTTTTGAGCGGTGATCTAGTATGCAAGTATATTGACGCCGAGCATACAAAGCCACGCATAGTTGTGCCCCCTATTTTGGTTTCGAAGTTAGTATGGATAGTACACCACTCAATAGGACACGGTGGTTTAGACAAGACTCTCACTACACTGAAGGAGAGATTCACATGGACCAACATGAGATCCACTATAAAAAGATAATAAGATCTTGCGATGAATACCAAAGAGGGAAATTCACATCTGAGTTGTTAAAAGGCAAACCAAGGCCTATGATACTTTCTAGACCCCATGAGCTGATGGCGGCGGATATTTTTGGCCCCTGTTCTAAGGGTTACCAAGGAAACCAGTTCTTGTTAGAAACAGTGGATGTCTTCTCCAAATTTGTGACGATGGACCCCATGCAGAAAGCAAATACAAGAAATGTAGTGAGCAGACTGGAGAATTCTGCTTTTCGGAAAACTGGAAGACCAGAATATTTGTTATCTGATCACGGAGCCCAGTTCACCTCGGCGGAATTCGAAGCAGACATGGAAAAATTAGGAATACGACACATATTTTCCAGCGTGCGTTATCCTGAATCGAATTCTAGTGAGAGATATATGGCTGAATTTAGTAAATTCTGTCGAATTTTCTGCCCTCATGATCACCTCAGTTGGGTTAAGTATGTGCCTATCATTGAAGAATGTTTGAACTCCACAGTTCAAGAGAGCACGGCAGAAGTTCCAATGGTCCTACATTTAGGAAGGAAGCCAGAGAGACCTTGGGACAACACATTTAACTTTATTCCTCAAGACCCAGATGTAGGAAGACAAGAGAGAATAGACAGAGCGAAGGAAAAGCTCCAGAAGGCGGCCGATAAACGCATGAAAAGAGTAGAAGGTAAGAGATTTAGTAAGCCCTTAGAAGTGGGAGACATGGTGTTATTGCGCCGACCTGTCAAAGCGGACGTAAGCAAGAAAATATACCCGAAGTTCGGGGTTATATTTATTGGTCCGTTCCGAATTGAGACTGTCTGTGGAAATAATTGTTGAGCTGTATGATGAAGAGAACAATGCCATTTTGGGAAAATACAATGCAAAGAACTTGAAGAAATATTTTAAGAAAGTAGGCTGAAAAATATAATTCATTTTCGAGTTCAGTGACATGTCCAAGGTCCTGATTCGAAGTGGTTAAAAACAATTTTGCAACTGTTTTTAAATTGAGATGGGAGAGGAATGCCCCCGTAAAATGAATTATAAGGGATGAAAATGGGAATAAAACTTTTTTTTCGAAGCCCATGATAAAATGTAACCAAGGAATATGATGGCTGGAACTTGGTAGAAACCAGTCGTGAGGCGACGTTGAGCAGGAGGGAAATTCCGTCCCGTGATTGTATTGCGCAATGGAAGTTTCCAGAACCTTAGAATCGACCTAGCAACAGCATATATTTTCAGGAATTGTTTAAATATTGTTATAAATTATCCGATTGGATATGAGCTTACAGCCAATAGGAAGAAGTTTTAGAGAAGACGGGAGTTCCAGCAACTAAATTTGTATGGATATTTAATACATTTAAGCCCCTAGAGAGTGAATTTATATATTGGAAAAGAGAAGAATATGATAATAAAATATTGGAAATATTTTATAAGTCAATAGCAGGTCGCTATTGGAAGGAATAAGCGATTTGCTAGAGCCCACGCAAATTTGAGAGGGAACTCAAAAAGGCGGCCAGAATCGGTAGACTTGGAGGGGAGATGCCAAGCATCGAGGCTCTTTATCATCTGAATGTCCGAGAGGTCAGACGTGTGTTTCTGGAAGAGAGAGGAGTTCCGAGTGTTTCACCGAGCTTGTAGAAGGTGACTCGTGGAGACGAGGCATAAGCGAGGATAGAGTTAGGAGATTACCGCGCCTTGAAACTAAGTGAAGTTGCGATGGACTTATATGCCGCAATTAATTCGGCCTGATCCTCTTCAGAGACTTTATTTCAACTACAGATTGTAGCTTGCTATCGGGTATTGTGTATTACGAACTTTTAGGAGTTTGAGGAAAGTATTTCAGCAATTATAAGCAGTTTTGTGAAGCGCGAGAAAAGTGTTCATTTCCAGCGCGATAAGACACTTTTGTTCGAGCGACTACAGCGCATGCAACAGCCACAAGTGAGTACGGGTGTATGTTAGCATTGCTATTGCGGAACTGTATTACAACACTTAGGTTGGAGATGTATTCCATAGTGAAGAACAATATTCAGTCTACTATTATGAAGATCATTATGGACTAAATTAATATGTGCGCCAGGAGTATAGGCAGATAGAAGCAATATAGTCAACGATGGAGCTTCGTTAGGGGAGACTGTTCATGAATGTCTACTTAATGAGCGATCATGGGACTTGGTGTACAACTCTATTCTAGTGCATTCTTGTCAAACATGAGCTCAACATTAACATCAGCGACTACAGAAAGATGTTCATATTACATCTACATGAATGTTCGTTATGCGAGTGAGGTCCGAGAGGTCAGACGTGTGTTTCTGGAAGAGAGAGGAATTCCGAGTGTTTCACCGAGCTTGTAGAAGGTGACTCGTGGAGACGAGGCATAAGCGAGGATAGAGTTAGGAGATTACCGCGCCTTGAAACTAAGTGAAGTTGCGATGGACTTATATGCCGCAATTAATTCGGCCTGATCCTCTTCAGAGACTTTATTTCAACTACAGATTGTAGCTTGCTATCAGGTATTGTGTATTACGAACTTTTAGGAGTTTGAGGAAAGTATTTCAGCAATTATAAGCAGTTTTGTGAAGCGCGAGAAAAGTGTTCATTTCCAGCGCGATAAGACACTTTTGTTCGAGCGACTACAGCGCATGCAACAGCCACAAGTGAGTACGAGTGTATGTTAGCATTGCTATTGCGGAACTGTATTACAACACTTAGGATGGAGATGTATTCCATAGTGAAGAACAATATCCAGTCTACTATTATGAAGATCATTATGGACTAAATTAATATGTGCGCCAGGAGTATAGGCAGATAGAAGCAATATAGTCAACGATGGAGCTTCGTTATAGGAGACTGTTCGTGAATGTCTACTTAATGAGCGATCACGGGACTTGGTGTACAACTCTATTCTAGTGCATTCTTGTCAAACATGAGCTCAACATTAACATCAGCGACTACAGAACGATGTTCATATTCCCTCTACATGAATGTTCGTTATGCGAGTGAGGTCCATCACTTTCTTTTCGAATGCCTTTCGAAGTGGAAAGCAGAACTTACGACGCTACTCGCTGTTATGATGAGACTGTGCTGTGACGGAGAAAGAAGAAACATCAAGATTATCAAGAGGTCCAGGGTTATCCCGGTCACAAAGAAGATGATGATTGGAGGCCCGCAGTTCGATCCCGGTCGGAGCTTGCTGTTTTCCAGTAGGGGAATTCATTCCTTTCCTGAGGTCACGAGTTATTGGAGACGAGCTAGGATCCAGCCCAGATCTTTGGGAGATGTAACATCCGAGTATTTTGTAATACTCTATCTTGATCTTCTTGACTTCGAGACCAGGTAGCAGTGTTCACTAACGTTGTAGTTAGAGCTTGTAGTGACATTTTCTGAGCAAATCCTTTATCCATATTTCGACACAATAGTTAAGTACTTCATGTATAGCCTTTTTATTCTTCGAAATTTATTGTAGTGATCGTCTTGCGACGCTTTTAGCTTCGTTTGTTAGGAATCCAGTTTCTGAACTGAGATTATTTTACTTGTTCGTGGAACAAGCTTTTGTCATTTCCTTTAAGGAACAATAATTTATTTTCGACGTTTATGAATTCATTCTGAATGCAGTTGATAGACATTTTCGTCTATGTTACCCATTAAATTAATTTTTATTAGTTCAATTTGGGCATTTTATCCGTCGAGAAGAAACGTCAAGAGAAGAAGATCCTGGTAGTGATATATTGTGAAATATCATGACATCTTGTGGAAAAGAAGCATTTAACGTGGACACGATTATTATCGTCAGTACTCATAGATATTCGTTCAGAATGGAGAGAATACGAATATGACTATTTGTATGTTTTATTGAAGAAAGCTATGAACATTCAGTCATTTAAAATTTATTTGAAGCTAGAATTTTCTTGGAAGATGTATTATCATCCGACGTTAGGGTAGTTATCGTTTGATATCCTCGTCGTGATCGATTCTTGTTGGACACACATACAGATATAATGTTGTGATTAAATATTTACGAAGAGTAATATCATGTCACGTTGTAGACATAATATTCCTTCTTCGATAAAGTCGAACCCAGAATTATGAAGTTAAGATGCAGTATTTTTATTGAATGTATGCACGACAGTTTATATTTATCAGAATAACATTTCAAGAGTAATAAGTGAGGAGGTCAGTATCGTAAAGTCCAAAGGTCGTTATGATGTATAAATTAATGATTTAACAATTGTTGTTATTGTTCATTGGACCAGCGATTGTTGTGACAACGCTGAGGAATTATGCCCTTTTTAAAGAATGCCAGTTTGAAAGAAGTGAAGTTGATAACCCTTTGATGGTGGTTTTACGTGTATGATTCCGTATGTAGTTGGCATACGAGGGTATTGCGAAGGAGTGTTCCGCATTTTATAGTACAGTCATTGCGTGGGCATGATTGAGTTTGGCAAGGCATAAGGTGTGAGTAGAGAGTACTCCTTATTTGTATAAACGACTTTGGATTAGAGAGGACATGAAGGGTCACGGTTGAAATTGAAACGGGAAGTAGATAATGACATCTGTTATGCTATACTCTTATTGAGATTATTAAACCGAAGTATGTAACGACATATGTTTTACCTTGAGTGGTCGAATGTATTTAAACTATTTTGACACCAGATCAGAGAGGAGAGACTGGTGGTGGTTATTTCTGGAGATGTAGAAGATTTTAATGATCTCAGTTCACTGTATTTGACATGACTGATAGATCAGAGCTCAGGCTCAAATGTATATAGACGCTACATATTTTAAAGGACTATAGCTGATGCTATAAGCGTCATTGTAAATTCATTTAATGTTAACTTTCATTATTTGCCAATCGAGTGTATAATACGTTAGGTGTAGGAAGTTTATGGAGGTTAGAGTATGAATAAATATGTGACTGGATGTGGTTTGTTTCTTGTTCAGTGTGAATAAAATGAACTCCATTGGGACGTCACAATGCGAGAGTATGAATGGAAGTGTGTATAGAAGTTTTATCTTAATAGCATGTAGGATTTGCGTACAGTTCACGCATTTGTCTGACGTGAACCTGTTTAATTTTAACACAGCTTTTATTGTTATGGAGAGGTGTATTTGTGAGCCAGGCGGGAATAGCGAGGGCTTCTGTAAAACTCGTTTCCACCCAAGGCCACGGCCAGGTCGCACGAATGGAGAGAGATGTTGCGGGCCGGCAGGCTTGCACCTTTTTAAACCAGCTAGGACTGGGAATGTGACGGGTTATGTTATATCTTCAGACACGTGGCGAAGGTCATGCGCTCTGAGCGCCCAGATGTTTATTGGAACGCGCCAGAGGAATGTAAATACACAGGGGTGTGTAACTGTTGTATGGCTTGATGTATTGACACAAGCTACCCCAAATTTTATCATAGCATTCATAGAACACAGTTCTATCAGTGGCGTGAATGTAGAGATGAGAGAATGGGAGTTCGTTATTATTTTATTGTATGAATGCTTAGCCATAGTTTACATATTTTGTTATTAAATCGTTTAGTTTTTTTGGAAGCCGCGTCATCATGATTTATTTTAAATATAAGGAGATGCAACTGTGAAACCCATTATAGGTCCTGAGGCTGACCACGAGATCCCCGAGAATAAAGGTAGGTGTTCTACTGCGAGCAGAGTGTATTTTTCATGTAATTCACAGTTGTGTCGTAATTTCCGCCACGTATATTCGGGAGGGTCTAGTTGGAAATAGATCCTTGTCTATTATTTTCCCCGGAGCTGTCAGGGTCTACGAATCCAGCCGTGCTTCGGATATCCAACAGACCGGCTCTAGAATATACGGGGACAGTGGATCACCTTTACAGTAGGTATCGCACAAGTTGATTCAACAAATGAGGAGGGCACGCGGATCGTTTCAACCAAGTCCCGTATGCGTTCATATACCATTCATCCGAATGCTATGAAAATTTGGTGAGTTGATGGGAACACTTCCGAAATAATTATAGGCATAGTCAATCGAATTTACAATGGACAGCGCGCGAGTATTTTAAACAAATGGGTGTTGGCGATGCGTTCATATAGCCTACAATTCATCCGATTGCGACCAAATTTCGGTGGGTTGTTTGGCACACTTCCGGGATGGTTATAGGCACAGTTAATCCATTTAACAATAGATAGCGCACCAGTAGTTTAAACAAATGGTTGTTGGTGATGCGCTCATATACAATTCATCCGATTGCAATCAAATTTCGGTGAGTTGTTGTGCATACGCCAGGAAAAGTTATAGGCATAGTAGATCCAATTAACAATCGATGGCGCGCGAGTAACTTCAACAAAATGGCGTGCGTTTCTTTCAACAAAGTCCCACATGCGTTCATATACCATTCACCCCAATGCGATGAATCTAGGGTGAGATGTTGTATACACTCAGGGAAGGTTTCTGGCTTAGTAAATCCACTTAACAATAGGAAGCGCATGAGTAGATTCAACAAATGGGCGACGACGCGCGAAGTGATTCAACAAAGTCCCGTATGCGTTCATATACCATTTGCCCGATAGCGATGAAACGTGGGTGAGATGTTGTGTACATTTCAGGGAAGATTTCTAGCTTAGTAAATCCGTGTTACAATAGGTAGCGCACGAATGGATTCAACAAATGAGCGACGACGTGCGAAGTGTTTCGACAATGACCCGTATGCGTTCATATACATTCGTCCGATAGAGATGAAACTTTGATGAGTTGTTGTGTAAACTCCAGGGAAGGTTTCTGATTTTGTAAATCCATTTTACAATTGGTAGCAAACGGGTAGATTTAACTAATAAGCGACAGCGCGTGAATCGCCTCAATAAAGTCCCGTATGCGATCATATACCATTCATCCGAGTTTGATAAAACTTTGGAGAGCTGAGTACAGTCCTGCGAAGGTTCATGAATTATTAAGTCCGTATTTCAATGGGTGGCGCACGAGAAGGTTCAACAAATGAGTGACAGCGTGAATCGTTTAAACAAAATCCCGTATGCGTTCATTTGCCATTCATCCGATTGCGATGAAACTTTGATGAGTTTTTGTGTACACGCCAGGAAAGGTTTTCGAGTTAGTAAATCCATTTTACAATAGGTAGCGTACGAGTATATTCAACAAATGGGTGGCGGCGCTCTAATCGTTTCAGCAGTCCCGTATGCGTTCATATACAATTCATTTCATTGTGATGTAACTTTCGTGAGTTGTTGATCACGCTCCCGTGAATGTTTCTGAGATAGTAATTTTTTTATATTAGTTTAGAGGTGGTTAACGGAAAAAGAAGAAACTATTGGGAATCCAAAAGCACTGCAACTAAAAAGTCAAAAACCCCAACACATTCTTTGATTGGCAGGACAACGTCTGCCGGGTCAGCTAGTTAGTTATAAAGATTTATGAAAGCTTTATGAAAGCCGACACACCAGAGGATTTGATTGAGTTTATAAATGGTATGAATTCTGTCTTGAGGAATGAATAATTCACGATGAAAATTAATAAATGTAAGACAAAAATATTGGAATGCATTCGAATGAAATCAGAAACCCCTAAGGACGTCGAATTGGCAGGTGAAAAGCTAATGGAAGTAGGAGACTTCTTAGGAAGCAAAATAACCAGTGATGGACGAAGGAAAGAGGATATAAAAAGTAGGTTAGCATTTCCACAGAAAAGGAATCTTTTGACATCGAATATACATTTAGGTATTAGGCCTTTGTATGGAGCATGGCACTCTATGGAAGTGAAACTTGGACTGTTTGAGCAGCACAAAAGAGAAGAATTGAAACGTTTGAAATGTGGTATTACAGGAGAATTATGAAGATCGGATGGGTAGATAGGGTTACAAATGAAGAGGTATTAAGACGATTGGGAGAGGAGAGATGTTTCTGGCGACTGCTAATCTTTTATAGGTTAGTAGGACACATATTAAGACACCCAGGAATAGCAAGCTTAGTTATGGAAGGAAGGGTCGAGGATAAGAACTGTAGGGGTAAACCAAGACTAGTATATGCTAAACAGATTACCTCGGATGTAGGGTGTGGTAGCTATGTAGAGATGAAACGCTTAGCACAGGTCAGGGAAGCATGGAGGGCTGCATCAAACCAGTTCAAAGACTAATGTCTCAAAGAACAACGAAAGCATTAGTTTTGAAAACATAAGACAAAAGTGTAATACTTCTGTTAACTTATACTAAAGTAAATACCCTAGGGCCTAAATTAGACAGGGAAATATAATAATTTTTAATTTTTAATTCTTATTCCCGTCCATATGTTTTATTTTCACATGAACCCCTTTCCTGACGTCAACCTTATCTGAGGATTTAGTGAGAATTGGAACGAATCAGTCAGACAGACTAAATTTTGCATTAAGGGAGCACAGCTCCCATAGTTCAGTGACACTGCTCTTAGTTCTTAAGAACCTTTCTGTGGCCTTATCAGTATGTACTACCCGGAGTCTTGGTGAGGTTTAACTGACGAAACGAACAGTACAACGGGGCAAAATGGTGGCAAATAGATTTGAGCTGACCGGATCAAGTTTCAAATAGCTTTTGAAAAATGATACTATGTCATTATGCACATTCGGATATTACTATTGTATATCCTTCGGGAAGCAGTTTATTTCGAAATGAATGAAGAGTTAAACGAAGAGGTTGAAAGGAATTGGTCGTAGCCTTTTGAAAGGTACCGTTCCGATATTTTCCTGGCGTTGAAAACGGGAAACCACGGAAGACCATTTCAAGGATAGCCAACGATTTGTATTCATCACGTCCACAGATAGCTAAGCCTCAAGGTCTTGCACCTTAGCACCCGTAGCTACCATAGATGGTGTATAAATGTCTAAGTATCATATACGGTATATTGAGAGATTGGGTTTCCGCTGTGGATCAGTGGGAAATTCCAGGATCGCGGGTTTGATTTCCGACTAGGGAAGTCACGGGTTTGAAGGGTGGAAAACCTACGCCACTCCGAGTAGTAGGCTTTCGATATTGGCTCAGTCAAGACCTATTTTATCACATTTCATTGCTGAATGGCAATTCCTTGCCCAGAAAACGATCGACCACATAGAGGTGGGATTTCACTGCTAAATGGCAGAGCATGGAGCGCTAAGATTGGCATATAGGTCGCACATATTGGTAGTTCATATGCGTTGGGGTTTCGTTTCTTGGAACTAGACTTGGAACTACCTCGCAAGACTATACTTGGTACTGAACCCTTCAGAATAGCAGTGTTTATATGCAAGAATCTTGATCAAGGGGTCGCGCTCAGTTCCTAGTGTGATGTTTACGTTCGCCAAACAACATGCTCTACTGAGGTAAGGGTCATAGGATTAAAACTATAATTAAAGAAAGAAAGGTGACAAGACGTAAAACAATAACATGATTTAATGAATAATAGTGCATAAAAAGAATATAAACAACAATAATATAAAAAAATATCCTCCCTGAATTTTCCCATGACAGGAATATCTATCAATGTTGAGGAGTCAGACGGATCTCCCCCTTATAAAAATGTGGATCCTAGTTCCACTAACTTGCATTTGGATTTTATGTACGCGTAATGACTAACTACGAGGAATGAGTACTTGGATGACTGTTCGTTTACAACGGGTTAACAGCCACGATGCTTACGAAAAATCATCTAGTAAATCAACGTTTACGGATATGGGACATGACACTAATAAAAACCTTTAAAAATTTAATGCTGACACACACACTAAAAATCTACTATTTACAGGAATCTCCCTCGAGACCCTCCATTAGCGCGATGACGCACTTGACAAAATGAGCTGCCAACACCGGCCAATTGCTCAATACACCAACAAGGAAAATACAGCATCGCACGTGACTTCACGGGTCACTGATATGGAATATAAACATGGAATAAACCAACAACAACAAAAGCCTGACCGGCTGAGATTACTTTATATGAACAAAATGCATGTTAAGCTAACGCTTCGGAGATTATCGTGATTCGTAGGCAACTCCCATTTATTTAAACAATTTTTAACATTGATCAGTTCTTAATTCTGTATTTCAAGTAATTACGGAGTCAACAAGCACTCCCCACTAATGACCTCGCTTGCAACCTTCAGTCCGCCTTGTGAAACAGCTCCTCCTTCCTCAATACTTGTCATTGCCCCAACTCTAGTGTGTAAAAATAACTGACCAGCTGTGCCGTTATCTCAAAGAATCAACAGCAACAAATCTCAACCACCTAAACATATGGTCAGACATTAATCAAAATAGCCACATATGTCCTCGCAAGGTAACAATATGGACTTGGCACCAAGCTGACAGAAATCAGTCTACGCTGAAATTCCCGCTTGTAATGACCACAAAATACACACACTCACACTTCTGGGAATGACATGACGTTTTTCACACAGGTCGGCTGAATAGATGCTCACAAACTATTTAAAAAAATATTAAAACCTACGATAGAGCTGACTGCTCTTCGTCACAAATCACATTGCTCCAAAGGCAATAATCTCACTGAATCTGATCAATAATAAACCTTAAAAGGATTAATTACCC
The DNA here is from genome assembly GCA_946902985.2 of Meconema thalassinum. Lineage (NCBI taxonomy): Eukaryota > Metazoa > Arthropoda > Insecta > Orthoptera > Tettigoniidae > Meconema > Meconema thalassinum. The sequence continues at coordinate 160,009,646 of OX336393.1, read as the reverse complement.
TCCAATCTACTGTATAATTATATTACTTCAGTCCTACTTCTGAAACACAACATATCTCCGAGAGACGTTTTTAACCGCATTGCGTAACATATGCAAACACGGCCGTCCACATAGCTACGTTAGTTAAAACAACAAACAAACAAGAACCTTCTACTAATAACATTTATGCGAGCTGTTTCCATGCAAAAGGTGTGTCAGACCAAAACTAAAAAATACTACGTTAATTACACAAGCAAAATATTTACAAAAATATGTCCCATATACCATAAGTTAATTTATCAGATAATAAAAATATTATTTTGTACTCATCCTCGGCCAGTCACCCGTCAAAGGACATCAGCTGCCATCTCCCAACTGAATGCTTTTTAGCTCATCTCAACCATCTGGACGGAGTGTTGATAGTTCCAAACTTCTTCCAGGATAAGCGATGTCATCTCTCGTGCTGATTCAAAAAGTTAGATTATTATACACTCGATATCTGACTACTAAATTCGCCGTTTCAGGTACTACTTTCCCCGGAACAGTCTGTTGGCGAATTGTCGATGCTACTGTCCCTACAAAATATAGTACTGTGACTATCTATCACTGAATTTAACACATTTATTAATAATTTCTGTGTCCTCATGACACGCAAAAGTATAAGTGTCTACGTCCTTAGACGCGCAAAATGTAAAGTAACCTGTGTCCTCGACACACAAAAGTATAATAGCCTGTGTCTTCGACACACCAAAGTATAATCAGCAATGTCTTGGCTCTTCACGCCACTTATAAATGAACCGGCCCTAGGTATTGATAGAGGGGGAAATTATATAAAAATTTCTCAAAATAATAGTGGTACAGGAATGAAATAAATATCACTGAACTCGTAAAATTGCGCAGGTCAAGAATATGCCCATTAATCCTAGAATCGATCGTAGAGATGTTGTCTAGCCGATCTCCCGCGTTAATGCTAGCCATCGCATGCCCAAGCTAGACTTGCCGCGCTGGTAAGCATTCATCTCCCATTGGTTCCACATTTTCTGTAACTTGGCGGTTTATATCAGACCTTGGCCTCGTAGGAGTGTCTAGTATTTTCATCAGCCACTCACGTTACTGCATCATATTTTTTCTAGGCGCGAATATTACAATAACATACCAGAAGCGTGTCTCACTGCGCGTCCCTTCTATTTTGAGGTAGCCACCACCTGTCCTTCTGAAACATTGCTAGGGTCTATCTTTTCACAATCCTGAGTATTTAGCCTTTTGTCAAACTGCTGCAGGTATGTCCCCATTGTCTCCAACCAATGCTTGAAATTTCCTCACCTCCGTCTGGCTCTTTTCATGACGCTGGTAGAAATATTTATTAATTGAAGAAATAAAACATCGAATCATTTATCCATCAGAGGATAAAGGGTTCACAACTCCTCCACTCACAAAATTTCGAACTTAGGAGAAAGTCGATAATTTTAAAAAGACTTCCGTAGGCCAATTTGTTTTATTTCAGAATCACCCCTTTTCTATTACTTGGTCTAGCCGCTCCTGTCTTGAATGGCATTTACTCGTTTCATTTCCTGCTTGTAATGACCCTCTCAACTGCTTGCATGACGCGCTTGTGCCTCGGGCAACACTCTGCTCGTCTCGTTAATGTTTGTCAACACCAATTCCACTTCCTTCTTCACGTGCCGTACTCAACTGCTCCCCGTCCACTTGGTTGATATAGGACGTCCATATATTTAAACTGCATCATTATTTTGGCGCTCCCATGGTTCGCTTCTACGATACTTTTTTACGTTGGCTGCATTGTAGACCGACATTGTTCCTGTGCTTAACTCTTTCACTCTGTATGCATTATTTCCAAGGTTTCTTACAATAGAATAGGGTCCTATGAACTTTTCACAGAATTTGCTGAAGATCTTCTTCTCTGGATCCGATGTACCAAAACGATCTGGTTGATTTCAAGATCACTGTAAAACCTCTTATTTCTCACTCGCTGTAATCTGCGATCTGCTTGTTTTCTCATGTAGGCTCTCGTTCTCTCAATTCGCAGGTCAGGTGTTATCATGGGATCTTGTGGGCAGTTAATGATGCTTTTCCACGTTCTCACTGGATACTCGTTTTTGTGTAAGACCATAGGGATCTGTCCTGTTGACTCGTGCCTGGTAGAATTCATGCATGTCTCTACATCCTTAATTTTATCCACCCATTTATGATGTTCATTGGGAATGAAGATTCTCAAGTATGATGTTACACATTTTATTGCTCTCTCACTTGGATTAGCTTGGGCATGTCGGATACTGCTTAAAAGGTGTTTTATACCCATGTCCTCCATACCTTTCTTGAATTCGGCGCTTGTAAAATAACTGCCATGGTCTGACAATATAAATTCTGGTTTTCCAAGGATTGGAATAACTCTATTTCGAATACGACTGAGTACTTGTTTCGATGTAGTTTTCTGAATGGGGCATAATACGACAAACTTAGAAAACACATCAATGCACACTAGCAAGTGACGGCAACGCGCCTTCCTTTCGGAATTGGACCGAAACAGTCTAGGACCAGTAGCTCGCATGGTTTCTGAGGTAGCAATGGTCTAGGATACTGCCTCATTAAATAGTTATTGGGCTTTGTCCTCTGACACGGATCACAAGTCGTAATGACGTCACATATAGTTGTTCTCATACGTGGCCATGTAAATGTCTCTCCTATTGTCGCTTCGCACTTGTCTAATCCAACGTGTCCGTAACTTTCGTTGAGTATGCCATGTCAATCCTCGCTGTAAGGATGCAGGTACTAGTATGCGTAACTTGGTGTGGTCATTATCTACCCATTTGTGCAGCAAATTGTTGACATAAACATATCTTCCTTCTTTGGCTTTCGCTTCTCGAAATGCAGGTGTTCCTGTAGGTAGTTGCTTTCTGAAGTATTGAATTAATAGCATCATCCATGGTTTCGCTTCCTGTTCTCGCTGTATCTCACGTAACTCCTCCAAGAATTCCCGGTCCACCGGTGTTAACTCCAAGTGTTGTACCATCGCTGTTTCTTCACTATCAGGCTCTGGGTTCCTGCTGAGTGCATCCGGAATCACGTTCATCTTCCCTGGGCAATGTTCAATCTCAATGCTAAACTGCTGAATATATATAGACCAACGTGTCACACGTTCGCTTGCCATTGACGTCTTAAACGAGAATGTTAGTGCCTTGTGATCAGTCCTGACAACAATGGGGTATCCATAAATTATTCTTTTCCATAGTTGGAGCGCATGAAGTATGGCCAACAATTCTAGTTCCGTTACAGTATAATTGCGCTCGTGCTTACGCAATTTTCGGCTGACAAATGCCAAATAAGTTTTATGTTGCAGGTTAGCTGGATCTTCTTGGTAGAGCATAGCACCTATACCAATTAGTGAAGCATCCGCTTGGATTATAAATTTGTGCTTGAAATCATGATATCCTAACTTAATGCAGTTTTCCAATAGCTGTTTTGTTGCTTGGAACGCCTTCTCACACTCCGCATTCCATAACCATTTATTATTCTTTTTTAGCATTTCCTGCATTGGAGTTACAGTCTCCGTGTAACCTGGACAGTTTTCCTTAAAGAATCCCGTTACGCCTAAGAAAGCCCGAATGTGCTTGACTCTCGTTGGTGTAGGGAAATTCTTTATCGCTTCGATCTTAGCTGGATTTGGCTTCACTCCCTCCTTGTCAATGATGTGACCCAAATAAAAGATCTCGCTCTTGAAGAAATGCGATTTCTTCATGTTTACTTTGAAATTTGATGCATTCAGGTTGCCTAATATTTATCTAAATTTTCCATGTGAGTTTCAATGTTGTCGGATGCCAGCAGAATGTCATCAATATAGCGTACCGTCATCTCCTTAACTTCCTCGGTTATATTCCGATCAAGGGCTCGGATTAAAGCACAGCCCGATGTTTTGACTCCAAAGGGCATTCGGACGAAGCAAAACGTTTGGTTATCGAATAAGAAGCCAGTTAGAAGCTGTGACTTCTCATCCAATTCAATATGGTGGAAACTGGACGTCAAGTCAACTGACGAATAAATGCTTTTGTTTTTAAAGCCTTTTAGTACGTCTCTGATAATTGGCGCTCTGTCATACTCAGGAAAAATGAGTCTAATATTGAGATTTCTGGCATCTAAACAAAGTCTAATAGATCCATTTGGTTTTGTGACTGCCAATATCGCATTTAGATAAGGTGTAGGTGTCTTCCTTATCACTCCAGCTTGTAACATCTCATCTATGATGACCTTAACTTGACCACGATATTTTTCCGGAATTGGGTACAATCTACTTTTGAAAGGTGACCAATCCTCGACTTGCATTGAATATTTGAAATTTAATATTTTACCTGGTACTGTATCAAATACTGTTTTGTGTTTCATTAAAATCTCCTCCAATTGTTTTCTATGTTCACCCCCAAGTTGAATGTCATTGAGCCGCTCCTGTAGTAACTCTTCAAATTGTGCCTCACTGTCATCTCCTTCCGTTAATAAAGACCATATCTCCTGGGATTCACTCTCCTCATCTAGTTCCACAACAGCTCCTTCTATGATGTTATCTTCTGCCTTTCGTATCTCCTCTTCCGTCTCTTTCGATATTGCTTCCAATGCCCAAGAATTTACATCTCTTCCGGTAGTGATTTCATCCATATGCAATCCCACGTTCTTCAGCTGATCATACTCTCTAAAACTGACTGTTCTCTTGTGCAAATCTATCACTGCTTGATAGTTACAAATGAAATTTGCACCAAGAATTATATTGAAATTCATCTTTGCCATGATAATGAATGTTTGCCTAAAAGTGTGTTCCAATATGTTCAGCTCTAAGTATGCCTGACGTTTACAAGTGACGATGCGTTCAGGAATAACACCCCTCACTTTGAGTTGAGTTACGGGAATTACAGGAATATTCTGACTCCGTCCCAACTCTCGAACCAAGGCCTCCGATACCAGACTGATCTGCGACCCCGTATCCAATAAACATCTTATATTAATTCCACCAATCCTCGCGTAAATAATGGGTAACTGCCTAATTTCATCGTTCCGTGGTTTCACCGTCTCCTCCAGGCAGTCTTCTGGCAAAGCAATCCATTCTTGTATGTTCGCTACTATCCATCCATCTTCAACTTCCGACTGTTGCGTTTGTAGACTGTCTTCTTTATCCAAATTAAGCATTTTTTTAGCTCCATTGCGACTCCCATCATCCTTTTGTCGCTAATGCCCTTGATATTCCTCTTGTCTCAGTAGACTTCCAGCTTCCTCAGTATGTGTGTCTGGATTCTTCATGTTCCCAATGTCTTTTTCCCTTCTTCCTAGCTCTCCACCTTGACTAGCGTGTAATTCCTCTAGGTAATTTTGTGTTTGAGTGTGCCTATCATCCCAGTCATTTCGATAATTACGCCGCTCTCCTTGATTTTGATCTCTCCTTCCTCTCCATCTTTGATTAGCATTGTAATCACCGTATCTTCCATAAGACCTTTCATTTCTTCGATTTTCACGCCATTGCTGATACCCTCTATGTTGATATCTATTGTTGCCTTGATATGACCTATTGTTATAGTTATTCTCGTTACGCTGGTATGGTCTGTTTTCTCCTTCTTCCTGGTTTCGCCTAGGTGTGGAGGTGCTTGTATTAGTACCCTGCGTTTTAGTGTTTGCCTGTTTTGGTTTTATGACCTCTGTCGTATTGACTAACTCCAGCTGTCTTCCTCCTCTATAATGATTATGAGATGTAGTCTCATCTATCTGGCGTAATATCTGCTCTGCATGTATGGCCGTACTAACGTTCGCTGCGACTAGTACTTGCTGCACGTTGACTGGTAATTGCCGCGCTATAGTTATCACAAGATCCGCTTCATTTAAAGGGTAATCAAGGTCGCGAAATTTTAGCATTAGCATGTTAAAGAAATCTGAGTATTTCGTTTGCTGGGTAGTTTGGTATTTTCTAGAGTAAAGCTCCATCCTTAGACTCTGTTGTATTGCTGGCGACCAGTACTTGCGCAGAAACGCTAATTTGAAATCTGTCATAGTTCCAAATGTATATTTGAAGCTTAAAAACCATGTAAGGACATTTCCTGATAAAACTCTCTCCATCATCCTCAATCTACGTGCTTCAGGTACTCCAGTGTTATTGTAATGATCTTCAATTTCTTTAATAAAGGCTTTAGGTGTCACCCCTGAATTCTCCGTGTATTTCTGCGGTTTATAATCGTTCGAGCGAATTACTTGGATACGTTGTGTGGGCTGATGACCGTCTTGTGGCGTGGAACTCCTTTCGATATTCTTGCGAAACCCTTCCGTGTTTGTTGTTAATGGGCTCTCTGCCTGAGTCTGACTCCCTGCTGTGCTAGTACCCTCCGGGCTATTTGAGTCGTCCTGCTTGTCTTTCAATGTTCCCGTTTTAAATATCGAGGATTGTTCTAACGACCTCAGTTCGGCTTTAATGATCCTGTCTGTTTGTTCTTTAAGTTTACTCTTCATTTCTTGCTCTAATGCTTGAATACGAGTATGATTTTCGCCTACTGTCTTAAGGATGGTTGATCTTTCCTCTTTAGAATCGATATTCATTTTTCGCCAATCTTTCCTTATTTGCTCCTTAATTGTGCTTACTTTCTCCTCCATCTGGCTTTTAGTGTCATCCTGATTGCTTTCTATCTGGCTCAGCCTATGTTCCAATCTCGCGCTATTTTCGTCGATGGTACTCTTTAATTGATTCTGATCCGCTTCTAGGCTTTTCCATTGCTCCGCTGATTTTATTTCGAGACGATCCATATCTTTAATTATGCCGGATATATTTTCATCTGCCGCTGATAATTGTTGTTGAATGACCTTGCCGCTCTTTTCCATTTCCTTAAATCGTCCTTCTAACTTATCCTGAGCTATCTTGACCTCGCTTGTATTCATAGTGCACGCTAGTTCAATTTGCTCTAATTTAGCTAACACCGTTTCATCCAGAATGCAAAGTTTTTGATCAAAATACTTTCCATTTTCTTAATCGGATCTAATTGTTTTTCATTATTTTTACTAACATCTAGGGCCAGCAATACCATCTGTTGATTAGTGTGATCCTTCATCTCTGCGGTTAACGAAGCTAATTGTTTCGTGTTTTTAACTTTCTGCGCCTCTAACTGCGAATTTATAGTGTCATTAATTTCACCTTATAATAATCTAGCTTGATCCGCCTGATATTCATTTTGTTCAATCCTACTGTTATTGAATTGTGTCCGCAATGATTCACTTTGTTCGGATAATTTGTTTATAGACTGACTTTGTTCTAACATAGTATTGTTTATTGCTTCACTTTGTTCGGATAGTTTAGTTTTTAGCGATTCACTTTGTTCAGAAAATTTGTTTATAGATTCACTTTGTTCTAACATAATGTTGTTTATTTGTTCAGATAATTTCGCGTTTATTGCTTCACTTTGTTCTAACATAGTATTGTTTAGTGATTGACTCTGTTCCGCCAATTTAGTGTCCAACAATTCTTGTGTCCTCCTAGCCGCGCTCTCAATGATTTCTTGAATCTGTTCCACTGTTGCCATGTTATACACTTTATATGAGACATTAGGGAAATGGCATAAAGCAATGCCCCTTGACACACACATACAATCCAATGCACATTTAATTTCTTTACCCAACTCAGTTCATTTATTTTTACATTTAATCCCACTAGTCGATTGCATCTCTGAGTGGTTCTAATTTTACTCAATTTAATTTAAACCCAAACACATATTCAGTCATTAAATTGTTATCCTGATCTGATATTAACTCTGACTAAATTAACAAAGTATTAACTGTCATTTAAGGCTACCAGCCTCCTAACATTTTCATGAGTTTGACTTTCTAAACAAATCTAGTTTTAACTTTAATCATTGGGCGCCCGGTATCACGTATATTAATTTATTTTAATTCAATAGACATAAACGTGAACCGTATTTTACATTGCAAACTCCTGATTTTAATTTATCTTTCTCACATTTGGCGGTATCCTCTTCGCCTCAATTACTTTTAATAAAATATCACTTTCCGGTGATTAAAATACAGTCTTATCTGCCTCCACTTGTGGCCTGTCAGTTTTACTCAAATACGCCAACTGAATGTGTTCCAGCAGCGAACCAGCAACAAAATTACACCTTCATTGTTGCGTCAGTTTGAAAACCCAACTACGCTTATATTGACATGTGCAATTTCTCTGCCGTTACACCATAGTGAACCGCCCCACGCTTGGCCGCGCCAGTTTACCGTCCTATGAATCCTTCAGAATAGCAGTGTTTATAAGCAAGAATCTTGATCAAGGGGTCGCGCTCAGTTCCTAGTGTGATGTTTACGTTCGCCAAACAACATGCTCTACTGAGGTAAGGGTCATAGGATTAAAACTATAATTAAGAAAGAAAGGTGACAAGACGTAAAACAATAACATGATTTAATGACTAATAGTGCATAAAAAGAATATAAACAACAATAATATAAAAAATATCATCCCTGAATTTTCCCATGACAGGAATATCTATCAATGTTGAGGAGTCAGTCGGATCTCCCCCTTATAAAAATGTGGATCCTAGTTCCACTAACTTGCATTTGGATTTTATGTACGCGTAATGACTAACTACGAGGAATGAGTACTTGGATGACTGTTCGTTTACAACGGGTTAACAGCCACGATGCTTACGAGCAATCATCTCGTAAATCAACGTTTACGGATATGGGACATGACACAAATAAAAACCCTTAAAAATTTAATGCTGACACACACACTAAAAATCTACTATTTACAGGAATCTCCCTCGAGACCCTCCATTAGCGCGATGACGCACTTGACAAAATGAGCTGCCAACACCGGCCAATTGCTGAATACACCAACAAGGAAAATACAGCATCGCACGTGACTTCACGGGTCACTGATATGGAATATAAACATGGAATAAACCAACAACAACAAAAGCCTGACCGGCTGAGATTACTTTATATGAACAAAATGCATGTTAAGCTAACGCTTCGGGGTTTATCGTGATTCGTAGGCAACTCCCATTTATTTAAACAATTTTTACCATTGATCAGTTCTTAATTCTGTATTTCAAGTAATTACGGAGTCAACAAGCACTCCCCACTAATGACCTCGCTTGCAACCTTCAGTCCGCCTTGTGAAACAGCTCCCCCTTCCTCAATACTTGTCATTGCCCCAACTCTAGTGTGTAAAAATAACTGACCAGCTGTGCCGTTATCTCAAAGAATCAACAGCAACAAATCTCAACCACCTAAACATATGGTCAGACATTAATCAAAATAGCCACATATGTCCTCGCAAGGTAACAATATGGACTTGGCACCAAGCTGACAGAAATCAGTCTACGCTGAAATTCCCGCTTGTAATGACCACAAAATACACACACTCACACTTCTGGGAATGACATGACGTTTTTCACACAGGTCGGCTGAATAGATGCTCACAAACTATTTAAAAAAATATTAAAACCTACGATAGAGCTGACTGCTCTTCGTCACAAATCACATTGCTCCAAAGGCAATAATCTCACTGAATCTGATCAATAATAAACCTTAAAAGGATTAATTACCCTCCAATCTACTGTATAATTATATTACTTCAGTCCTACTTCTGAAACACAACATATCTCCGAGAGACGTTTTTAACCGCATTGCGTAACATATGCAAACACGGCCGTCCACATAGCTACGTTAGTTAAAACAACAAACAAACAAGAACCTTCTACTAATAACATTAATGCGAGCTGTTTCCATGCAAAAGTTGTGTCAGACCAAAACTAAAAAATACTACGTTAATTACACAAGCAAAATATTTACAAAAATATGTCCCATATACCATAAGTTAATTTATCAGATAATAAGAATATTATTTTGTACTCATCCTCGGCCAGTCACCCGTCAAAGGACATCAGCTGCCATCTCCCAACTGAATGCTTCTTAGCTCATCTCAACCATCTGGACGGAGTGTTGATAGTTCCAAACTTCTTCCAGGAAAAGCGATGCCATCTCTCGTGCTGATTCAAAAAGTTAGATTATTATACACTCGATATCTGACTACTAGCCGGCCCCATGGTGTTGGGGTAGCGTGCCTGCCTCTCGCACGGAGGCCCCGGGTTCGATCCCTGGCTCCGTCAGGAATTTTAAAACTGACGTGAGGGTTGGAACGGGGTGCACTCAGCCTCGTGAGGACAATTGAGTAGCTGTCTGACAGTGAGACAGCGCCCCGATCACGAATACCAAGATTAACGGCCGAGGGGACCCGACGCGCTGATCACGCGTCACCCCAATTTCTGCAGGCCAAATGGCTGGGTAGCGGTCGCTTGGTCGGCCTTAGCCCGTCATGGGCTGGATAGTGCCAGGGGTTGACTTTTTTTATATCTGACTACTAAATTCGCCGTTTCAGGTACTACTTTCCCCGGAACAGTCTGTTGGCGAATTGTCGATGCTACTGTCCCTACAAAATATAGTACTGTGACTATCTATCACTGAATTTAACACATTTATTAATAATTTCTGTGTCCTCATGACACGCAAAAGTATAAGTGTCTACGTCCTTAGACGCGCAAAATGTAAAGTAACCTGTGTCCTCGACACACAAAAGTATAATAGCCTGTGTCCTCGACACACCAAAGTATAATCAGCAATGTCTTGGCTCTTCACGCCACTTATAAATGAACCGGCCCTAGGTATTGATAGAGGGGGAAATTATATAAAAATTTCTCAAAATAATAGTGGTACAGGAATGAAATAAATATCACTGAACTCGTAAAATTGCGCAGGTCAAGAATATGCCCATTAATCCTAGAATCGATCGTAGAGATGTTGTCTAGCCGATCTCCCGCGTTAATGCTAGCCATCGCGTGCCCAAGCTAGACTTGCCGCGCTGGTAAGCATTCATCTCCCATTGGTTCCACATTTTCTGTAACTTGGCGGTTTATATCAGACCTTGGCCTCGTAGGAGTGTCTAGTATTTTCATCAGCCACTCACGTTACTGCATCATATTTTTTCTAGGCGCGAATATTACAATGAACATACCAGAAGCGTGTCTCACTGCGCGTCCCTTCTATTTTGAGGTAGCCACCACCTGTCCTTCTGAAACATTGCTAGGGTCTATCTTTTCACAATCCTAAGTATTTAGCCTTTTGTCAAACTGCTGCAGGTATGTCCCCATTGTCTCCAACCAATGCTTGAAATTTCCTCACCTCCGTCTGGCTCTTTTCATGACGCTGGTAGAAATATTTATTAATTGAAGAAATAAAACATCGAATCATTTATCCATCAGAGGACAAAGGGTTCAGTACTTACCGTCTAAATGCGATGCTATATGAAATATTTCATAGGAATTAGAGGAATATAAATGACAGCTACATAAGCTGAATTATAAGTAAAAGTAGACCGAGGTATGAAATTACGTTCAGGCATGATACTGACTACATCTTTGAGCACGTGGCATTATGACCCCAGCTAATGCCAGGTCCATGCCCTGAAATGTATTTTTTATTCATCAGTCGATCTTTTCCTCTCCTCTCTTCCCTTCATACGTATATGTCGTCGCCTTGTGACGTTTGTACCCCGCGACTACGTCGTCAGTCATTGGATTGGTCCTAGTGACTTCGACGAGACACAGGTATAGAGCTTCATGACATGGATAGAAATTGACCGAATTGTTGTATTTTACAACAGTAACCGTGGGCTGTAATGCGATTCCCACAACTCCAATCGTGAATGAAAGCGAGGAAGATACATGACGTAATCCAAGCACTACTGCATTCTCATGCCAGTGACAGGTTTAATAACTAGCGGGAGATTTGAATCGGGTCTCGCTCTACATACACCCTCATTCCTATCAACCTCCCACCCAGGTTCTCAACCGTTTATTTCATATTACTATCCCTCAGGTGATTTGAATTTTAAAACATGAATTATCAAAACGTACTCTAACCTTCTTACCATCCACACAACGAAATGCGAACATATCAGATACGGGGCCACAGGGTAGGCAAGCTAAGTTAAGCCTACCTAGACATTTGGGAAAGAGACCGTCCTTTATACTTGTATGAAACCTTCCCCCTTTATATCTGTCTATTTATGAAACATTTTACATTAATTATTGTTTTTCAAAGGGTATTTTGTTTTAGAATGTTTCAAATTGCCAGTTCTCAAGAAAATCTGTTAGTGCAGGCTCTCTCCGCCTTACAAAATTGCGCGCCAATCTACGGAACTCGACTCGAGAATGAAACATGCTTCATCTCTTCGCAGGGCAGGCAAGTTAATAGCTTGCCTAGTTAACTAGCTACAAAGTGTTCGGCCCTACAATGATCATACGAACAAACATTCCAGTCTCGTCCATACTCAACGCATGCGCAAAACACTTGGACCGTCATGTAACGACGCTGCCTGTCTGCTCCGATCTCTTACGATAATTGCCTACTGCTATCGACTCCACCAATGTCGAGTGTTATCAACAATCATGCATCTACACATAAAATGTTATATTTTTAGCCTACTTTTCACGTTTTACAACAATGAGGATAAAGTAGACTTATGAGATCGATCCGGATAAATGTGTGTCTGTCTGTCCATCTGTCTGTCTGTCTGGCTGTGTGTGTGGACCCCCCTATCACCTCCTAAACGGCCGAAGCAATCGAAACAAAATATGATAGGAGTAAAGATCTATACCTGAATATCTCAATGCCGTATTTGAAAATGATGTCAGTGCTACCAACTGCTGAAAAATCGCAATTGAATTTTGAGCTCCATGTTGAATATCTTGGAAGGTATGAATGGGAGCTATTTCAAAATTGGCACACGTATAGATAATAATATTTCAGTTTAATTTCCAGGAGGCCATACTCGGTAGTGTTGCCAAAATGATGATAAGCCTGCTGATATATCCAATTTTTAAATACATATAACTTCTACACTATCAATTAGATTTCAACCAAATTTCGTATGTGCTACGTGTAAATGAGCAGATATGACTGAGCGTATTCTTAAGAGCCACCAGGGCTGCCAACTGTTAATAAATGCTCTCAGTTTCTTTTATCCAAATACCAATATACCAGAAAGTATGCAAGCCGACAGCTCTAAACTATGCACACTTATAGTACCTGACATTCTATATTAATTTGGAGTAACTTATATACGTCAGTGCTACCAACATGAGTCTAAGCCTGCTGAGAGGTCCAACTTTAAATACATGTAACTTCTATACTATCATTTGGATTTCAATCAAATTTCGTATCTGCTATGCGTACCATAACAGATATGACTATGCTTATTCTTAAGATCAACCAGGGCAGCCAACTGTTAATAAATGCTGTCTATATGTTTGTTACCCTAATATCAATATATCAGAAAGTATGCAAGCCAATAGCTCTAAACTTTGCGCACTTATAGTACCTGGCATTCTAGATTAATTTGGAGTAACTAACATACGTCAGTGCTGCCAACATGATTCTAATCCTGCTGATAGGTCCAATTTTAAAATGCATGTAACTTCTATACTGACTAATGTATTTCATTCAAAATTAGCACAACAATAGATCATATTATTTCTGATTATTCCTGACCAACACATGCATGACATTGTTGCCAACATGATTTTACGCGCGCTGTTATTTCCAATGTTTAACTGCATGTAACGTCCATGCTATCCATTGGACTTGAACCGAACTTTGTATTCTGTACCTTAAGAGATGGAACTAAGCATATATTCAGTCACCAGGGCTTCCAAATGTAATGCTCTATTAGGCTACATTATGCCAGGTATGTACAGTATTTCGAACTAATTAGAAATTTCGATATTACCATCTTAATTTCGTCGTTAATCTAGATAGATCCATATATATTAATCGTTGGCATGAATCTAAAATTTTAAGAAAAGTAGGCTATTTAGTTCGTCACGGAACTTCTTGTCAGCCTACTTTTCACATTTTGCAAAAATGAGGAAAAAGTAGACTTATGAGATCGATCCGGGCAAATGTGTGTCTGTCCTTCCGTCTGTCTGTGTGTCTGTCCTTCTATCTGTCTGGCTGTGTGTGCGTGTCCCCGTATCAACTGCTAAACGGCTGCAGCAATCAAAACACAATTTAGTAAGAGTAAAGATCTATACCTGAATATCTCAATGCCGTATTTGAAAATGATGTCAGTGCTACAAACTGCTGAAAAATCGCAATTGAAATTTGAGCTCCATGTTGGATATCTTGGAAGGTATGAATGGGAGCTATTTCAAAATTGGCACACTTATAGATAATGATATTTGAGTTTAATTTCCAGGAGGCCATACTCGTCAGTGTTGCCAAAATGATTATATGCCTGCTGAGAGGTCCTACTTTAAATACATGTAACTTCTATACTATAATTTGGATTTCAACCACATTTCGTATGCGCTATATGTACCGTAACAGATATGACTATGCGTACGCTCAAGAGCAGCCAAGGCTGCCATCTGTTAAAAAATGCTGTCTCTATTTTTGTTACCCCAATATCAATATATCAGAAAGTAAGCAAGCCAATAGCTCTAAACGTTGCACACGTGTAGTACCTGTCATTCTAGATTAATTTGGGTTAACTTATATACCTCAGTGTTGCCAACTGGATTCTAAGCGTGCTGATATGTCCAATTTTAAAATGCATGTAACTTCTATACTAAGTAATGGATTTCATTCAAAATTGGCAGAACAATAGATCATATTATTTCAGATTATTTATGACCAATTCATGCATAGCATTGTTGCCAACATGATTTTACGCGCGCTGTTTGATCCAATGTATAACTGCAAGTGACGTCCTTGCTATCCAATGGATTTGCAACCAAATTTTGTGTTCTGTACCCTAAGAGATGGAACTGGTGTTTTCTTTGGAATACACGGTAAGACAGAGTTAGTCTTCGCTGCTCTTTGCTTAACTTATTTCTTCCCTTTTTTCTCAAACACCAACAGTGATTTCTTACCTTTAATTTTATTTGCGCACCTTGTTCACTCTGTTTAAAAGTTTGTTGTAGATATAACTTCCATGATCAACCTAGCGGCATCTAGCAGCTAACTGCTGATGTTCCTCAACATCTCTATGCTCAAGAGGACTTCCTTCCAAATCCAGCCACAAGATGTCGCCGCTATCTTCAGCTAACATCTCCATGCTCAGGAGGACTTCTACAACATACCCTTCCACCAGGCTTCGCTATTGACACCTACTATCAACTCCTTGAAAATTACTTTTAGTTTTATTTCTCAAGTTGGTATTTCTTATGTATGTTCCTTTGTTTTCTCCCCCACCCCCCTTCCCTCCTTGGTACTTCTGTGCTTCGTTGAGCGGTCCTCACTTGTGCGTCAAACGTTTACACGTAGAGTCGAAGCTCTTACCGAGCTTGTCTCCTCTCCTCGAGAGACATATTTCAAATCAGACGCCATGTCTGGATTTTGAAACCTACCGTCACCAGGAACATCGCCTACTCTTCAGAAATGAGCTAAAAAAATCTTTAATGGTTTTACCTTGTTTTAATTGGTTTTAACAGCTAAATGTTTTTAATCGGATTTTATATACAGTGTGAAATTGCTATATGTGATGCAATATCTGCCTTCAAAATATCTCCTTGATTTATTTGTGGCTACTTCAGCTAGCTTTCTGAAATGAAAAAGTACTTCTTGTATCGATTATCTGGGAATGAGTTCTCACACCGTGTTAGTCTTATTATACCCACTGTCTATAAAAACTTAGCTTTCACCTCCGTGGGATATTCTGCCCAATTCTACTGCTCTCACAACTCTAGAATTTTCATCAAGTTATCTTTTTGCAAGTAATGCCGTCAAGTACTTTCCACCTAAATATGGAAACGCTTGTTCCTCACTGAGGAATTTATGCTGAAAATACCTCTAATCAGCATAATTTGTCTTCCTTCGTTGGAAATTTTCCGCTGCATTCAACTACAATCTTTAAACGTCACAATGCAATAAACTTTCTCAAACTAGAATTAAACTAGTGATCTCCACAATTGCAATAACTTTTCATCTTATAAACTTTCCGTGTTGCAATGGTGATCTTTTCAACGGACTACAGTGCATAACAGTGCCTATTCAACAACTATCCGTGTCGCGTTCGAACGAAAGCAATAAATACGGCCATAAACTTTCTCCTAAAGTTCCTATTTACTTTTCCTAAACACCTTACTAACTTTATCTAATTAAGCTTTAAATTTAAGTCAACTGATGTACCTAGCTGTTTAAACTACAACTTATGTCAATTTCTAAGAGGCCTCGCTTGCTATCAAGTGCCCTCCCAACTTTGTTTCACATTCAACGAATTAACCTCTGTTTATCTGTGGCAAGTCCACATTATAATTCTTTCCCTCTTCAATTGGGGAATTCTATTTTCTACTCATAAGTGAGTTTTCTCACTCTCCTTTTCCAGGTTTCACGAAAGGGTACTGGCCCCATTTTCCTCGTGATCCCTGTTTAAATACAAGAAGTTATAGAAACTTCTTATTTTCTCTCTCCTTGTTATAATTTCGAATGGTTATATGTTCATAATTTTAGAACTTCCATATAGGAATTCTCAAAGTACATATATCGTACCTGATTTATTGTTAAAGTTTTAATTGCGCTAATTGTTGTTAAATTTTAAATTAGTTAATTTCAACACTACTAGATGAAACCCGTCAAAACATGACGGACAATGGAAAACAAAATTACTGAAGAAGCTTCTTATATAAGTTACATTCTTTGTACGATTACTTTTTAGCACTATTGCAACTTTAAGGGCGTCAAAAGATAGCACTCTCAGCATTGCAATATATTGCTGGTCATGACTAAAAACGTGATTAGGTCATCATCATCTTGCACAGTTTCCAGCCACTGGCCGGGTCTGTTTGGAACACAAGTCTCTCCAACGTCTTCTGTCTTCCCACCATCTCTCAGCCTCCACCCTTGTCCAGTCTCTCCTCTCTTCTTCACGATTTCTTCCTCCCCCTTCAGCCACCTGTCTCTCGGTCTCCCTCTTGGTCTCTTTCCTTCCCACTTCGTCTCGTGTATCCTGCTGGGTATCCTCTTCTCCTCCATTCGTTTTACATGTCCATACCATCTAAGTCTAGATTTCTCTATACCAGTCTGTAATGGTTCATCCTTCATTAATTCTCCGGTCCTCTCATTTCTTATTCTGTCCATCTTTGTAGCTCCAATACTGCTTCTCAAGAACCTCATCTCACTGGCCTGTATTTTGCTCTTCTCCCTTCCTTTCATAACCCAGGTCTCCGAGGCATACGTCAGGATAGGGACATTGTACGTCCGATATATGATCTTTTTGCTGTTCTGAGGGACATTCTTGCTCCATAACATGCTTCTCACACTCCTCCGGAATGCTTCTGCCTGTCTCCCCCGCTCATTTATTTCTCTATCGTTTCTTCCATTCTCTTGTATCAGGCTTCCCAGATACTTGAAACTCTCCAATTCCTTCGGCTGTTCCCCACCAATTGTTATTTCCGTTGTGGTTCTTTCCTTCTTCCTTGTTGTGATCACCATCTCACTCTTATTTATGCTAAATTTCATCCCATAACCTTGTATTATTCCTTCCCACACGTCCAACTGTTCCTGTACCTCCTCCTCCTTGTTTCCCCAAATCATCAAATCATCTGCAAGCACCATTACTTTCATCTTTCCTTCCCCAATTACTTGTGCCACTCGGGTCATTATGTCATCCATCACCACAATGAAAAGTAACGGTGACAGTGCACTTCCTTGTTTCAGGCCGTTTCTCTGTTCCAACCAGTCCGATCTCTCTCCTCCCACTTTCACACAGCTCACGCTTCCCTTGTACATCTCCTTTATCTTCCTTATAGTCCATTTTTATATTCCTCTATCCTCCAGGGACTTCCACACTTTGTTTCTGCATACACTGTCATATGCTTTCTCAATGTCCAGGAAGGCCATCAGTAGATCTGTTCCATACTCATAGTGCTGTTCTTGTAACTGCCTTACAGCAAAAATCAAATCCACTGTGGACCTTCCTGATCTGAAGCCATGTTGCTCTTCCCTCATCCCTCCTTCTATCCTTGTCCTAATTCTCCTTTCCAAAACTTTCTCAAACAACTTTGCACAATGACTCATCAGTGTTATTCCCCGATAGTTTCTGCATTCTGTTCTACTACCTTTCTTGAAGATCGGGACAATTATTCCCTTTTTCCAGTCCTCTGGGGTCTTCCTTTCCTTCCATGCTGTCTTCATCACTCGGTACAACCATTGTATCCCCACCTCTCCTGCTGCTCTCACCATCTCCACACTCAACTCATCCACACCCGGTGCCTTCCCTCCTTTCATCTTCCTCACTGCATCTTCCACTTCTTTCCATGTTAAGGCCTTTTCTGTTTGCAGTTCATCTACTGTACCTCTTCCCCGATTTCTTCCTCCTCGCCGTGGTTTCCATTTGGGTTCAGGAGTTCTTCAAAATATTATTTCCACATTTTCTTCAGTTCTTCCCTATTTTCTATCGCTTGTCCCCTTTTGTTCACCATTCTAACATAATCCGTAGGATCCTTCCGCCTCTTATTCTTTACCATCCCAAACAGGACCTTTTTTGCACCTTCACTATCCTGCTGGTCATGACTGAAAACGTGATGAGGTAAATAGCCCAATACGTTCAAGAGTTTCTCCTTGAGCTTGATTGATTTTGATAAAGTAGGCCGAGCGAATAGGAAATTGTTGCCTATTAAAAGAAAATGTACTGTAGGCTACCTGTAAGTGTTTTATCGGAAGGTGTTAAATCAAGTCGTAGGATTTGAGCTCTCTGCCTATTATTACTGCACCTATTATATCCGAATCCAAGCGATTTCTTACAATTAATATATTACCATATATGAGTCCTTGGGAAACGTTCAGATTTCTAAGAAGAATATCTACGGCTTAAACGTTCGAAGTATGTGGAGGCGAATCACTTAATTCCAAGGAATTGAAAAATTCAATAATAGGGACATGAAGTAGCTGGCTTTCATCTTCAGTATCCAATCTGTTAACGCTGATGTATGTGTTTGAACTGCTGGATATAAGTTCAATGACTTTTAAATTAATATCATTACATTGTTGCAGCTTGGAAAATATTTTATATTCCAGCAGATCAATTTTACCCTCACAACAGTAAAGACCAAAGTAACCACGCATAGATTTTACGCAAGAGAAATACAATGTAGAAAAATGTTTACATTTGATCGTCAAGGACCTTACAGTACACTGTATTGCATAATATCTGGAATTGTTTCTGAAATGGCCCATTTATATTGGATTTTAAATGTGGCTTCGTATTATTCGATAACACTATAGTGTCCTGCAATAACGGAGTCGCTAAATATTAAATGGCAAATAATACTTCCATTGCCGAAATCAACTACGTAGTTAGACTCCGTACTCTAAACAAATAATCATTAAACAATTGTCTTATACAATGAAGTTCAACATGACCGTCCAGAGACTTTCATACTCAAGTTGGTTGGTGAGGAGAATGCGATGAGACTGATCGCTTAAAATAAATTCCTTATAATTGTTCCTGCCAGCGAAATTTTTTGCGATAGCTTGAAAACGCAGCTCAGAATGACGTTCTTCATTTTGTTATAAACAGTACGAAACTGCTCTAAATAAGCAATTTCCATCACCTGTTATAGGTTATGGCAGTACATTTTGCAGGGGAACATAGAATCACTTCACCAACTACTGGAATGACCATAGGCCTATACTCAATACTCACTTCGATAGTCACCCTAATGGAGGCAGTTTTTGAATTCTATGTCCCGTGCATGTCAAAAATCGTATTAACACATGGAGGCCCACCTATTCTTGTCTATCGCCCCGGAGACCCGGGTTACATTTCCTGCTCTGCCAAGAAATTTAATTCTGGTCTCAGGGCAAAATCGGGGTACATTCAGTCTCTTGAGGTATAACTAAGAAGAGGAAGGTTTAATTCCCACCTCGACAATCTTGGATGTGGTTTTCCGTGGTTTCCCACTTCCACTTAAGGCAAATACCGGGATGGTTCCTAACTTAAGGCCTTGGCCGTCTCCTTGCCATTTACCACCTTAATTACAAATACACACAGTAATGCAGCCATCTAAATAACACAGGTTATCAGAAGAAAATTTCACACATACACACCCAAGTACACGGGGCTGAGTGACCAAGATGTCGGAGTCCTTCAAACGAATTATATTTGCCAAGTGTCTCTCATGGCGTAAGCAATTGTGGAGACGCGCGTGTGCCTGGAAAACTACTTTTTTCTTTAATATCGACGATGCATAATTATAACTTTTAGTCTAGGACGCTAATAACTTGACCACCGAAGCATTGGGAAGAAATTGCAATATTAAGGTACATAAACAACCTAGCCTACACATTCAACTGTCGGTTAATGTTCCTCAACATTTCCCTTCTTAAATATTCCCCTCCTTTATAATTTTCCATCACGTGAAAACATGCCATGTCTTGTGTTTTAAATATATCGATGCAATGGTGTTGCCATCTGCTGTCAGTTAATGGAACTATATTGGCGAATTACTGCCATCTGTTGTCAGTTATAGGAACTGATTGCAGATATTTAAACGGCGTACTGCGGACAACAGTTTGCTCTTTTGATTACATGCTGCAATGCAATGGTAAAACGAAAATAAAACGTATTTAGAGGGAATGTAGAAATAAGTATCTTTAACAGACATAAAACCTTACTGTTACTCCTTGATTAAACAATATTTCAGTGGTAAAAAAATAAATATCGGCGAGGGCTGGGATCGAACCGGCGAACCTTGGAACCACAGTCAGTCGCCTTAACCACATGGCTACTGACGCACTCATGTATAGCTGCAGACGCAGCCATTCATTATATTCAAAAGCCGCTGTTTGAAGGAAATAATCAATTTCATTATCCAAATAAATCAATGTTGCACATTCGTATACGTTCATACTGTTATTATATTTTATTGTCAAAACTTGGTTAATGTATGTTTTCAATTACATGGAAGCTTATTAAATAACTTACATTTTAATGGACTTCTCACCGCCATTTTGTCATGACCCCAGGCGGATTGTGCGCATGCGTGAGGGCCTAGAATTCTGCTATTTTCTATATTAATTTAAAAATATACCGTAATATATTTGTTTATTTTAGAGACACTCTGCAAATCTGCATGCCAAGAGCTTTCGTTAGAATGTCTTACGAAGCCAATCGGTTAAGTCGTTTTCACAATCTCGTGTGTACAAAAAACAGCTTAGTGTTTTAAATATATAGACTAGTTGAAACCCGTCAATACATGACGGTCAATAAGAAAATATTTACTGAAGAATTTTCTTATATACACTGAAGAAAATGGAAATTGCAACACCATGAAGGCATTGGTCGTTTGTGTTGATTTTCAAGATATGGAACGATGCCTTGTAGGTATGTAAACGATCAAAGTTTCAGACCCATTGGATTGTTGCTACAGGTCTCCCCACGTGATTGGTCGCGGAGGATTCAACTCCAGTATACGGACACCGGTGTAGCGTAGTTGACTTGCAGTCTGTGCAGTGAAGTGTTCCCCGTCAAACATGCCTCGACGACAGAGAAGAGCACGCTATCAACAACTGTCGCCGTTTGAGAAGGGTCGGCTAATTGGGTTGTGTGAGGCTGGATTATCGCTAAGCACTGGCGCTGCACGTGTTGGCCGACAAGCATCTACGGTACAACGTGTATGGCAGCAGTGGTCAAATAAAGGTACCCACACTCGTAGACCTGGCACAGGCCCACAGCGACAGACAACTGTGAGAGAGGATCGCCGCATCATTCGGATGGCCCGGATGGAACCCCATGCAACAACAGCGCAAATTCTAGCAGCTGTGGCACCCCACGTTACACAACTAACAGTTGGTAATCGCCTGCGTGCAGCTGGCTTACGATCCCGTGTCCCTGCAGAAGGTGTTCCATTGACCCCACAACAGCGACGTGTAAGGCTGGCCTGGTGTCGAGAACGATCGACGTGGGTCGACGAATGGCATAGGGTCGTCTTTAGTGATGAATCGCGCTTCTGTCTTGCTCGCAGTGATCGCCAGAATCGTGTGCACCGACATACCGGGAAGAGGAGCCGCCCAGACCTTATTGTCGAGAGGCACACGGGGCCAACACCAAGCATTATGGTCTGGGGAGCTCTTGGCGTTAATGTGAAATCACAATTAGTGCCTGTTGAGGGCACTATGACTGCTCGACAGTATGTTGATAGGGTACTCAATCCAGTGGTTGTCCCTATGATGGCGAACATTGGTAATGGGATGTTTCAGCAGGACAATGCCCGGGTTCACACTGCACGCGTCTCCAGACATCACAACCTTAGAATGGCCCTCCAGATCCCCGGACCTCAGCCCTATTGAGCATGTGTGGGACATGATGGGTCGACAACTGGCCAACCGTCCTCAGCCACCCATAACTCTGGAATAACTGACCCGTGCAGTGCAGCAAGCATGGGCCACAATTCCTCAGGAAGCGATCCAGGGCCTTATTGACTCCATGCCTCGCCGAATTCATCAATGTATTGCAGCTCGTGGTGGGCACATCCAGTATTGATTGTTGTCTAAACTTGCGGTCAGATTGCCCTGAAAGTGTAATCATGGAATCACAACCGAACAATCGTCCTGTACGTTCAATTGCAGCAATGTAGCACCACTCCTTCTGGATGTTGCAATTTCCATTTTCTTCATTGTACGTTCTTTGTACAATTATTTTTTGGCGCTATTGATACTTTAAGAGCGTCAAAAGATTCCAGAGTTCCCCATTGAGC
Source organism: Meconema thalassinum (assembly GCA_946902985.2). NCBI lineage: Eukaryota > Metazoa > Arthropoda > Insecta > Orthoptera > Tettigoniidae > Meconema > Meconema thalassinum. The sequence goes on along the minus strand of OX336393.1, from coordinate 159,986,871 downwards.
TTTATTGATTGTGATAAAGTATGCCAAGCGAATCGGAAAATGTTGCCTCTTAAAAGAAATTGATTGGTTTATCCTATGGTGTTAAATCAAGTCGAAGGATTAGACCTCTCTGCCTAATTTTAACTGCACTTATTTCCAAATCCAAGCATTTTCATGCATATTTCTTATAATTAATATGGAATCAAATCGAAGGGTTAGATCATCCGCCTGATTTTAACTGCACTTATTATTTCCAAATTCAAGCAATTTTCGTACACATTTCTTATAATTAATATGGTAGTATTTATGAGCCCTTAGGAAACTTCAGTTTTCTAAGGAGCATAACTATGGGTCAATCGTTTGGAGTATGTGGAAGCAAATCACTTAATTCCAAGGAATTCAAGAATTCTGAGGAGTCTAATATATACAACTGGCCGCAAGAACCGTCGCTTATAATTTTGGAATATACATTAACGAAGAAATGCGATGATGTGCAATTCCATACATTTTAAAACAATATGGACCGTATGCATGTGGCACAGTGACATTGGCACCAAATGAAACCAAGGGCATAGCATTTGTTGTACTGCCGATTATTCTCTCCTAAATTCCTTGAGGTATCATTTCCAGTGAAAAATTGTTGCAGTCTGTCAAATATTTTATATTTAGTAAGATCAATTTTGCCATTACAACATCAAAGGTCAAAGTAACCAAGCGTAGATTTCTCGCTACAGAAATACAGTGCAGAACAATGTTTACATTTGTTCGTCAAGGATCCTACACTGTACGGCATAATATCTGGAATTGTTTCTGAAATGGCATATTTATATTAGATTTTAAAAGTGGCTTCGTATTTTTCTTCGATTTCCCACTTTTTTGTGGTTAATGTTCTTTTTCGTCAAATGGATATATTTATTGTAGCATTTTTCTCCAAATTAGCGTCATATTCAATAACACTATAGTGGCCTGCATCAACGCAGCCGCCAAATATTAAATGGCACATAATACTTCCATTGCCAAAATCAACAGCGTGGTTAGAGTCATTGTTATGTACTCTAAACAAATAATCATTAAACAATAATATTCATTTATACAGTGAAGTTCAGATACTTTCATTCTCAAGTTTGTTGCTGATGAGAATGCGATGATACTGATCGCCAATAATAAAATCCTTATAATTATTCATGCCAACACCAATTTTTGCAATTTGCTTGCAGAAGCAGCTCAGGATGACGTTCTGCATTTTGGAATAAACAGTACGAAACTGCTTTAAATAAGCAATTTCCATCACCTGTTGTAGGTACAATCCTTTGCATTTCCATGACAGTAAATTAAGCAAGGGAGCATAGTTCGCCAACGACTGGAATGAGCATAGACTCACTTCGACAGCCACCGTAATGGAGAGTTTAAGGGTTAGACTATATGTTCAGTGCTTGTCAAAAATCGTATAAACACAGGGAAGCCAAATCTTAAGGCTAAATTCTGAGCTATCGCCCCGGATTCCGGGTTCGAACCCTGGTTTGCCAAGAAATTTAATTCTGGTCTGAGGACTGGTACGGGGTGCACTCTTGAGGCAAAACTAAGGAGAGCAAGGTTAGATTCCTATTTCAACAATCTGGCATGTGGTTTTCCGTGGTTTGCCACGTCCACTGAAGGTAAATACCGGGATAGTTCCTAACTTAAAGCCTCGGTCGTCAATTCTCCATTCCCCACATGAATTACAAATGCACACATCAGTAAAGGCATCACAATAACACAGGTTATCATAGAAAAATTTACACACACACCAAAGTAGACGGGCCTGAGTGACCACGATGTCTGAGTCCATCAAATGAATTATATTCGTCAATTGTGTCTCATGGCGAAAGCGATTGTGGCCATCTTTTATTTAATAATTTAAAAGTATATGGCAATGCAAATCGAGGATAATTCCTTACTGTACGGGAATAATAAAAGTAAAATATGTTAAGACAATGAATTACCAATAGCCAGAAAGAATAATTAGGAAATAGAAATACATGTTTGAGGTGAGATGTGAACTCCTTCGACTATGCTAAATTCATTCCTGGGTCCGCAATGTTACCGCTGAGCCACCCAGTCAACAGACTTCGAAAGCAATATTAAGTTACTTAAACAACAAACGAACTCAAACGCCTGTTGAAGTTCTTCAATCCCCTCTTTTTAATTCTAAAAAACAAAGATCACACTACGATACGGAGGATCCTTTATCCGCCATTTCTCTAGAAATGTAATTCTGGTCTGAGGGCTGGAACGGGGCGCACTCTTGAGGCAAAACTAAGAAGGGCAAGGTTCGATTCCCATCTCAACAATCTAGGATGTGCTTTTCCGTGGTTTGCCACTTCCACTGCAGGTAAATACCGGGATAGTTCCTAACTTAAAGCCTCGGTCGTCAATTTCCCATTCCCCACTTTAATTACAAATGCACACATCAGTACAGCCATCACAATAACACAGGTTATCAGAGAAAATTTGAGACACACACACACACACACTAAAGTAGACGGGGATGAGTGACCACGATGTCTGAGTCCGTCAAATGAATTATGTTCGTCAATTGTCCCTCATGGCGAAAGCGATTATGGCCATATTTTATTTAATCATTTAAAAGTGTATGGGAACGTAAATCGTGGAGAATTCCTTACTTTACGGGAATAATAAAAGTAAAATATGTTAAGACAATGTATTACCAATAGCCAGAAAGAATAATTGGGAAATAAAAATATGTGGCGGAGGTGGGATTCGAACTCCTCCCAATGGGCGATGCACAAACTAAGACTTCAGCGCTGCCATCTGAGCTACCGAATCACTGAAGTTGTGGAGCAATATTAAGGTACTTAAGCAACATTCACACTCAACAGTCAGTATAAGTTCTTCTACATTTCCCGTCCTTTATAATATTCTATTCCTGTTTATATCGTGGGAACTTCATATTCGATATTCCCTTCCTTTATTATAATTCTTATAAATAACTATTACATTAAAACGCGGTGGACATCCGCCATGTCTGTCATTAACCAAGGTGATTCTGCGCACGCGCTTGAGCCAATAATTTTGCAGTTTTGTTTATAAATTTAAAAATATATGATAACATATTTGTTTATTTGAAAGACACCCTGCAAATCTGCATGCCAAGAGCTTTCGTTAGAATGATTTACGAAGCCAATCGGTTAAGTCGTTTTCACAATCTCGTGTGTACAAAAAACAGCTTAGTGTTTTAAATATATAGATAGATATGGCAACAGAGAATTCGTTACTTTACAGGAATGATAAAAGTGAAATATGTTTCTACACTGTAATACCAATCGTAGGAAGGAAGAAAACAAAAAAAAAAAAAACATATCCGAGGTGGGAATCGAACCCTCTCGACCATGCAAAGGATGGCAACAGAGAATTCGTTACTTTACGGGAATGAAAAAGTGAAATATATCTCTACAATGTAATACCAATCGTAGGAAGGAAGAAAATGAAAATTAAAAAAACGTATCCGAGGTGGGAATCGAACCCTCTCGACCATGCAAAGGATGGCAACAGAGAATTCGTTACTTTACGGGAATGATAAAAGTGAAATATGTTTCTACAATGTAATACCAATCGTAGGAAGTAAGAAAACGAAAATATTAAAAAAACATAACCGAGGTGGGAATCGAACCCTGTCGATGGGAACAGAGAATTCGTTACTTGACGGGAATGATAAAAGTGAAATATGTTTCTACAATGCAATACCAATCGTAGGAAGGAAGAAAACGAAAATAAAAAAACATATCCGAAGTGGGATCGAACCCTCTCGATCATGCATAATACAAATTTCTGGCCAGTAACCTTATCCCCTTGGCCAACCAGACAACTATGTGACAGTGCAGTATTAAGCTATCTAACCAGTATACACACTCAACCTGCACTTTATGTCCTTCAATTCGTGGTTTATTTAATATAATTCTATTTCAATGCATATTGTAAAAACATAACTAACATTATTGCAGACCCTTTTTGATTCTCATAAACAAAGATCTCAGTTAGACGCGACCGGAATCGCCATTTTCCTTGTTGAGAAAGGCCATTGTGCGCATGCGCGGGAGTGTCAAATATTACATATTTCTTTAATCATTTAAAAATATACCGTAACATATATTTTTCTTTTAAAGAAACTCTGCAAATCTGCATGCCAAGAGCTTTCTACAATGCAATACCAATCGTAGGAAGGAAGAAAATGAAAATGAAAAAAACATATCCGAGGTGGGAATCGAACCCTCTCGATCATGCATAATACAAATTTCAGGCCAGTAACCTTATCCCCTTGGCCAACCAGACAACTATGTGACCCTGCAGTATTAAGCTATCTAACCAGTATACACACTCAACCTGCAGTTTATGTCTTTCAATTCGTGGTTTATTTAATATAATTCTATTTCAATGCACATTGTAAAAACATAACTAACATTATTGGAGATCCTTTTTAATTCTCATGAACAAAGATCTCAGTTAGACGCGACCGGAATCGCCATTTTCCTTGTTGAGAAAGGCCATTGTGCGCATGCGCGGGAGTGACAAATATTACATATTTCTTTAATCATTTAAAAATATACCGTAACATATATTTTCCTTTTAAAGAAACTCTGCAAATCTGCATGCCAAGAGCTTTCGTTAGAATGTCTTACGAAGCCAATCGGTTAAGTGGTTTTCACAATCTCGTGTGTACAAAAAACAGCTTAGTGTTTTAAATATATAGATTTTAAAATCTTATGCAGATTTGGTGCTTACAAGAGGTTCCAAACCAAATTTTGTTAATTGCCTCGTGCAAACTTCAACAATTTTAGAGGTGTGAGACCTCCAAGGTTTAAAAATCGAATTGTACCTTTTATATTTGTTAAATTTATCATATATCTACGCATTGTTAAATAAATCAAACTATATCCTTTTGCTTCATCATTTTCTATAAAATAACGATTAGGCAGGATCCTACTTCCCATGAATCTACCCAAAAGCTCATGCTCGCGTTAAGAAAATCAAGCATCAGATTAAAAAAGGTTCCACTATTTGTTGCATTTGAACAAAAACTCTCCGCAAAATCTTTTTCAAAGTCGCTCTTAGATTTTTTTAGCTAATTCTAAAAAGCCGGTAAGGCAAGTATAGCTAGCTCAGCCAGCTTCCTGCTTGTTGAGATTTTCTCTATAACTTATGGTTGGTTTTCCAAATTTAAGTTTTTCATCTTGTCTAAACTTTTAGTCGGCGCTTTGCTGGGTAAAAGCTTAGCCTTTCTTGAATGCAACCATTGGTGTTATTACCAAAATTAACCAAAAATTTTCAAAAACAATCAAATTGTTCCCAAAGACACTATAACTGCTTCATCGCTACCCCTCCTGGAAACATTCGATCACTCCTTGGAAATTCTACAATTCCAAGAACTAAAAACATCACGGCGAATTCAAATTATTTGCGCCTTTCAAAACCTTCGATTAAACCTGACTCCGCCGGCCCCGTGGTGTTGGGGGAGCGCGCCTGCCTCTCGCCCGGAGGCCCCGGGTTCGATCCCCGGCTCCGTCAGGGATTTTAAAACTGACGTGAGGGTTGGAACGGGGTGCGCTCAGCCTCGTCAGGACAATTGAGTAGCTGTCTGACAGTGAGACAGCGCCCCGATCACGAATACCAAGATTAACGGCCGAGGGGACCCGACGCGCTGATCACGCGTCACCCCAATATCTGCAGGCCAAATGGCTGGGCAGCGGTCGCTTGGTCGGCCTTAGCCCGTCATGGGCTGGATAGTGCCAGGGGTTGACTTTTGTTTGAAACCTGACTCCTTTGAAAGGATATACAGTAAATTTGCCATTCTTTGTCTTGCCAGACTACCACCCTTCCCCATAGTAGTCAAATATAGGTTTGGAAAGGAAAGCACTATCGTTACTTGCCTGCAAATAGCCCAAGCTCCAGCCGCATCTCCCGTTAGCTGCGTCCAGGTCCATACCCACTTTAGGTGCTTCGCGGGCTTTTCGGTGACACTCGTCACTGAGTACTTGCTCAAATTCATTTTGTTTGGTGTTGGACTCTCGTCCTATTTACCCACACTTGTTCTTCAGTCCGAAACCCACTTCCCTTTCCTTTTCTCTTCATCTTCCCTTGGGGGTAGTGTTTAACCCTGGCCAAAACCTACCCAGGAACTAAAAATATATTCTGACGTTTCCGTGTAAAGTGACCATTTATTGAAAAATATTAGAATACGGTAGCTATTAACGTATATCTTGGGCGGTATGTGTTGAAGCCTCAAGGTCACGGTACAGTATGAGGGGTCAGGCACTGGAGCACTGGAAGATATACCCTCAAGTAGCTGCGTTGAGCTCAAGACAATTGCATGCACAGATTTTAAGCAAGTTGTCGACAGCACAGTGGACAAAGAGTGACTGCGTTTGCTGTTACACCACCACTGAAACCTGTCTGCCTAACAGCCGTCAGCTTGACCTTGAGTCTTCACCACAAACCACCCAAGCTATAGCAACGCAAAGGCAGTGGCTATCGAACTGTTTAAATTAGATATAACAATAAAGGATTATAGAACTATTTATTTGATTATTTCAACAACTACGAGGGTCAGAGTGAATCGTATCATGTCCAGAGACCATATTCAAGCAAGGCGTAACTTGTCCTTCCCACCAATGGACGGCTATGAGTCGGCAGTTGGCATTCGATCCCAGATATTCTGCACTCTTCGCAGGCACGTATGACCGCTTACAGGATGGCGTACCTCACTATGACCAGCACTCGTTCTTAAGTCGTACCTTGGTAGCTACTTACTAGATATAGTTTTAGATGGCAGTGACCTCTGAATCCGACACCAGAACTACTATATCTTTATCGTTGTATTCGGACATCACTATTTCTCCTCAAACGATAACCAGAAAGTCTTTCTTAACGCCCTCTTCACGTAAGACTTGCTCCACCCCATTATACAACCACCAACAGTACTACCATGTAAACCTTGAAATCCCCCCAGGGGCTCACATCTAGTGGGACGTGGGTTGGCGATCACGGGGCCCCTGCTGAGTCCGGCATTGCTTCCACTTACTTGTGCCAGGCTCCTCTCCGTCTTCTTTCCTGTCGAACTCACTTGGTCAACTCTTGTTCTCTTCCGACCCCGACGGTATTAGGTTATCCGAGGCCTAGGGAGTCTCTTCCTTTCCTGCTTTAATTGGCCCTTGTCTCATCTTTTTTGATACCCTCCTTCAGCGAAGGGTCAGCCTTCTTTTTATTTTCCTGTTATCTCCTGCCTTCTGCTCAAGGCCCTCAAGGAGGCAGGGTGTATGTAGCCCCACAACTTCTGGTGCACCCTGAATATTGCTACACTCTCAGGGGCTCACGGCTGATGAGTTCGGGAGTTGGTGACCCCGAGGGATTCCTGAGCTGGGTCCGGTTTCCCCCTTTTGTCCATCATTACCTGTGGGGCGGACCCTCTCCTCTTTCACTTTCCTATCCGCCTTTTATGGCTCTCCTTCCTTCCAAGTTCCTCAATCCGCATTCTTCGAGGGTTGAGGGCATTTCTTTTCCTCCTGTCCTTTATTTGCCTTATTCTCCTTTCGTTATCCATTTCTTCTTCTAGTATATAAGTTAGTAGTTAGTTTTAGTTATAGTTTCCATTTCATTATCATCTGCACGATCACCCAAACCATTAGGGGCCGATAACCTAGATGTTAGGCCCCTCAAAACAACAATTATCATCATCATCATCATCATCAAACCTTGAAATGAGTCCTAGTTTTGGCAAGGTCCATGGTGGCATAAACTGTTAAATGCAACTGTCCGGAATGCAGGAATATTGGGTTCAAATCCCGACCACAGTCTCAATTTCAATCCTTACTTACAGATACGACCGCTCTAAATGGAGCTATTTCTTTAAGTCATTTATACCATCAGCATATTATTTATTCTGAACTTATAAATTTCGTCATTTAGTGGCATGTTTGAAGACTGGCTGCATAGCTCAGACATAAGGTTCTGACCTGCTATGCGCAAAGATTGCGGGATGGAACTTAGTTAGTTGGCATTTGTGGGTGAGAAAAATGTGAGGGAGCCGTGTCAGTAAATTTTGTTGACGTCTGAGTCTTCAGTCTTTTGACTGGTTTGATGCAGCGCTCCATGCCTCCCTGTCCTGAGCTAATCGTTTCATATCTATATAGCTACCACACTCTACGTCCGAGGCAATCTGTTTAACATATTCTAACCTTGGTCTACCCCTACAGTTCTTGTCCTCGACCCTTTCGTCCATAACTAAGCTTGCTATTTCTGGGTGTCTTAGTATTGTAACCTTTATGCATCTGTGATTGCATAAATTCTACATATTTATTTCAACAAGATTTTATTCATGTTTCAAAGCTGATGTGAGAAAGACGTTGCCTGTAGACCAGAGGACAACAAAGGAAGACCCGTACGTGCTTTTACTATAACTTTCACCGAGCGCACACAATGGAGATAGCAGGAGAAGACCAACATCTGGTAACCACATGGGCTTAGACAACGCGAAACGGTCATTCAACCTAGCGGGTAAATACGAAAATTTCAACGATCACTTACTAGATAAACCCCGCCCATTTGAGAGAAATTGGAGCAGTAATTAAAATGCAGAAACAGGAATTACACCATCGTATAGGGGACAATCCCAGGCTCTCAGAAGTATCTTCAAAATTTGAATTGAGTCATTCTGTGATTTTTGCCAGACTTAAAACGAAATTAGGGGGTAGATTTGAAACTACCAATAGCAGCGAGGGACGCGAGACGCGACCAAATCCCGCTGAAATTAAGGAACAATGAAGGGAATTACGGAGCTCATTATCTAAGGATCCTGCGATCGGATTTTGGATTAAAAGAAGCAATGAGACATTGAAAATGAGGACGTTCGAAAGAGCTAATTTGCATATTCATGCGAGTGTTATTATAGAAATAAATTCTAAAACTCCCCACTCCGAGTACTTCTACGACAAATCATATAAATAATAGCTGGAGACGCAGCGAATACAGTTCTATGTGGGGCCCTGCTGAGGCGCAAGCCCACGATCGTGGCGGTCTGAAATATTAATAACTTTTACAAGTTTCTATTTGGGGTGCTGCTGAGGCGCAAGCCCACGACCGTTGTGTTGGAACATTAACAGAAATTTTTACAAGTTCTACTTTGAGCATCGCAGAGACGCGAGCCTATGATCGCCGCGTTCTGAAATTAAGAAAATTTATAAGGAAAAGCAGTTATATCTTGGGACATTTGAATATCGCTAAGTGTTCGCGAGTGTGCATACCGTTGACAGTGCGAGACAGTATATGGTAGAGATAGTCACACGTGCTATTAGCAGCAAAGACAGTGATATAGGAAGCTATGAACTATCAGCTGAATTGAGTAGGTTGATGATAGCTGTAGGAAGTAGGAGCTACACACGCGAGAACCGTGCATTGTAATAATAATAATAATAATTCACAGTGGACCTTTGCTTTGGTGAATTTTTTTGGAAACCGTGTGTAAAATTCTCCTCCTTGCAAGATGAACCAATTGATCCAGAAGAATGATATCAAGGACCAGATCATCGCCATCATGATGTATACGAGATAAGTAGATATTGCATGGGGCAGGTTTGCCATAGCGTATCCCATCATGGGAATCGGATAAGTTTATCTCGATCATAAGCAATTATGATAAAATAGATATTTTGGGCACAGCAGGCATTTTTTGTGTAAGTTTGTGTATATTTGTCATTTATGATTTTTTTGTGTGTTTTATAATGTAAGATTCGTTTATGAGAATGAAATCTTTTTTAAATGCGTTTTGTTTGAGGGTGTCAGTAACTTTGCTGAATGCACACTTAAGGGAATAATTGGGTTGATAGTGCTTACGCCCGACATTAACGTAAAAGCTAGTATGGGGGAGATAGCTTGACATTGTGAAAAACACCAGTAGTGACACTGAAATTAGGTGAACAGTAAGTAGGTATTGATAAACACACCAAGGTAAAGAAAGGTAAGATGGAATGGCTGGATGATAATATAATATTCAGAAAAGGTTGAGAGTTGATCCTGGGTTGAGCTAAAATTAATAGCGGAGGTGAAATTCCCGCAAGTCTACGATGATATAATTGGTAAGTGAAATGATTGAATTCATTGTCTGATTAGAGTGCGCTATAGCTCCGTCGGAAAGGTAACTGTACAGCTCAAGCTCAAGGCAGTCATAGGAAGCAGGTATAAAGATTGTGGTCAGCCGCCTGAATTCTGAAAGGAGCAGCGAAGGTCGTTGCTCGCCCAGCTGGTTTATTATGGTGTGAGAGTGTCTGTCACAAGGTCGGGGAACCACGTTGGATGGTATTGTTTTCTTTTGAGAGAGAAGGTAATCTAGCTTCCCAGGGTTTGTTTCTTTTTTCTGTACCGCTTCAGGATGCGACGTCATGTATTGTGATATGATTTTGAGTGCATTTATTATAGTTGTTTGCTTATTAAAAGTAACGGGGCATCGGCCACCGAAGTGTGTTTATTTGATGTTTCATGTATTTGACTTGTTTTGGATTACCGTAATAAGCAGAGTCATTGATCTGAGTGAGTTAATTGGTTATAAGCTAGATCATGCACACATGCCTGTGGCCTAGAGTAAGTTCATTATTTGACTCTTGTAAGGAAGAATGATGATTGTACGAGAAAGCATGTCCGAACACCAAAAACCAACTTAGCAATTATAAACATGAGTGCGCATTTTTTTGACAGAATGGCTGGGTTATTCAGACCATAGTTTTGATGAATTAAGTCTGTTGACGTTTTATTTTTGAACTTGAAGCAATGGACTGCAGTGAATTAGATTATTTTCTTTTCCTGGTTTCAGCCAGTGTGATTATAATTTACCTTTTACAATTTGATTTTGTTGATCAGAATAATTTAAGGGAGTATATTTTGTTGTTTTATTGTCTATGGATGGGAGCAAGTGGGAGATGATGTTTTGTGAATAAATTATTTTATATTAGGAGTTCTCCGATATACTGATTTTAAGTTATGCCTCCTGTGATCCTTGACGATATCCCTAGGGTGTTTAAATTGAGTTAGATCCACACCGGACAGACCATTACCCCGAGCTAGAGTCGGCATCATAGAAACCATTGAAGGGTACATATGGATTGGGTGATAACACTGTAGTTATTCAAGTCCATATCAGTTTTCTTTTATTAATTAGTGGATCACAGTGATGGAGATTGTCAGAGAGTAGCTAGCCGGAGCCTACTGAAGTATACATGCCGCGTCGAGGTTGTGATAAAACATGGTGGCCCATGTCGGTCTTTATCCAAGAGGGTGAGCATTGAGCTTGCAGTATCAAACCTTGAGGACGTGTAAACAGAGGTAGAGTGCCCCATATCATGGCGCCCTTTAGTGTGGCCAAATTAACGGTAATTCAGGGGAACGTAAAGCCAGGAATTTGTTTAAAATAAATAGTCGAAAATGCTGAGTTTATTTTGCATATTTAGGTAGAAGCAGTGTTTTTGTGGCGCCCTTATAATTGATTGATTAGTAACAAACTCCAAATGTATTTTGTAGGACGGCGTGAACCGTGAAAAGTCATGTCAGTACTTTATTGACAGGACTGGGAAGTTAAAATTCACGCAGAAGGGTAAACTGAAAATTTATTCATGAAAGCAGACATCAAGTAGGCAGCTCTTCAAGCAAATAAAAGTAATTAATGGGAATAACGTAGATTGGGATTAAGCGACTCATTTTATAGTTACAGAAGGTGGGTAGCGTGAGGCTGCATGCCCCAGTTTTCTCAAATGAAATGAAAATGAAAATCCACAGCCTGCTTCCAGTCTCCGACCGGGTCAGGAATGGAATGAATGAAGCCCCCATCTAGCGGCGAGGATATGAACGTGCCGGCTGCCGAGGCCTGACGCACTCCTCTGGGGCAATGATTAAATGAATGACAGATGAAATGAAATGATAGTGGAGAGTGTTGCTGGAATGAAATTGTGACAGGGAAAACCGGAGTACCCGGAGAAAAACCTGTCTGCCTCCGTTTTGTCCAGCACAGATCTCACATGGAGTGACCGGGATTTGAACCACGGACCCAGTGGTGAGAGGCCAGCGTGCTGCCGCCTAAGCCACGGAGGCTCAGTTTTCTCAAATAAGTGTTTATATTTTGTGATATGGCTTCAGTGGAAGAAATTCGAGCGATAATTGAAGGTTCGGTAGCTAGAACAATGGAGCAGTTTGAACAATTTAAGATGGAGTGTAGAGAACAAAGCGCAATAAACAATGCACGTATCTCAGAACAGAGAGCGGAACGGAGCACAATTAACAATGCACGTATCTCGGAACAGATAGCAGAACAGAGTATAATAAACAATGCACGTATTTCAGAACAGATAGCGGAACAGAGTATAATAAACCATGCACGTATCACAAAACAGATAGCGGAGCAAAGTAGGATAAATAATGCATTACTCGCGGAGAAAAGTACTATTACCAATACACAGCTAACGGAACAGTTTGCAGAACAGGGTAGGCTGAATAATGAAGCATTAAAAGAGGAGTTGACGGATAAATTAGCAGAGCAGATAGCTAAGATCACACTTGAGACTACCGCACTGTTAGGACAGATGGAGATTAGCCTAAGACAATCGATAGCATTCAGTGAAGAGAAAACGGCAGCGAAACTCATACAACTGGAAGAAATATGTAACGCTAATACGGAAGAAATAAAGTTAGAACAGTTTGCAATCCAGGCTACGATAAAAGGGGTGGACAATGAGGTTAAGTCTGCGACAAAGCAGTTACACAGCTTAGAAGAGGAGGTGACAGAGATCAGAACAGAGATAGACAAGGCAGCTTTGACTTCAGCGGAACGGTGGAGTATTCAAGAGAATGAGAATGATGCAATTAAAGAGAGCATTAAAGAGAGTAATGAACTGATAGGAGGCAGGCTCGATCAGCTGGAAAGCGATAAGAAGGATGGAAAGAGAAGAGAGGAAGGTAGATATGAGGCAATAAGAGCAGAAATAAATAAGACATGCCGACAGATTGGAATTGACGGGAAAGAGGATAGAAAGAAACTCATAGAACAAATGGAAGAGAACCAGAAAAGGATAAAGGAGGTCGAACTGCAGTTGCTAGGAAGAATAGAGGGACAAGAACGGAAGATCCTTAAGACGGAAATACAATCTTTACAACAGCAAGACTTGCTTCTCGAACTAAGAGCTCACAATAGCAGTAAGGGGACAAGCGGGACGGCTAATAACTTTAACACAAGCCAGACTCAGGTAGAAGGAATGAATGGACATAGTCCGGGGCGCGCAACTACAGGTAGTGAGAGTAATGATGGATTCCAAACGTTTAGAGGACACGCCTTGACACCTCAACAGCAGACTGACAATAATAATAATAATAACCCTGCTACCCAGTATGTACAAATAATCAGAATGCAGGAGGACCACCCACGCAAATTCAATAATGAAGGGTCAAAAACGCCAAAAGCTTTCTTAAAAGATTTAGAGCACTACCTCACAGACAGTAACATTCCTGAGACTAAGAAACTCAGAGTAACAGAAAAATTACTTGCGGATAGCGTCTTGACTTGGTTCAGAAGTTTTCGCTACACTTTTGAAGACATGGATAGTTTCAAACAGGCATTTCTACGCCGTTATTGAAGAATGTCAATACAACATAGTCTGAGAATGGAGTTGTAAAGCAGGAAGTATCACGCTTCACAGCCCACGCGTTACTCAGAGTATTTTTCGGCTCAGCTACTCAGGTTGAAAGATATGGATATTTGGCCACCGGAGTCAGAACTGGTGATGACAACTGGTAAACAGCTTTCATTACCAGTACAGCAGTTCTTAATTGCAGCAAACGTCTCGAGCGCACTACAAGGAGAGGAGGTTTTACGCCAACTGGATGAAACTTCATTAAACACTCAGAATAGGCATGTCAGAGCAAGTGACAGCGCAGCGCTTGTACACCAGGCCGAGCTTGTCAACACTAGGGAGCAGAGCACCAATACGAATATTAGCCATAAGAGTGGAAACAACAATGGAAGGTCAGACTTGCCAAGAGAAGAGCAAAGGAGATATGAACCAAGGAACGAAAGGAACTGGCAGCCGCGACAGTACAGGAGAGATGAATAGAAAGGGCGTGGTCGCGAAGGTCCATATCATCACCGCAGATATGACAGAAGGGAAAACAGAACGTGGAACCGAGGACGAGATGAGAACCAAGGATACACGGAGGACAGCCGACGGGAATGGCAGAACAGACACGAGGCATCCCAACAGTACCTAAACGAGTTGCATCGCAGCCAAGAAACGGAGAAGGATCGCTGGCGAAGGACGATGGAAAATCGCGAGAATCCAGATGTGGAGATAACCGGAGCAGAAAGCGAATTGGCGCAACAGCATCGCGAGAGTCAGAACGATAAGAGACAGACGGGGGGCCATTAGCAAAAAAAATGTACTAGAGGATGAAGAAGATAGCCTAAATTTCACGCCAGATAAAACACAGTGGTTGATAGCGAACATTGAGGAATGGGTCGCAACTCCTGATGATTTTACGGGTGAAATTATTCAACCGGAACAACATTGTTTGAGGAAAATACCTGCCATTATTACGAGAATAGGAGGATTAAGAGTAAGAGGCTTGGTGGACACCAGAGCACAGCTATGTCTAGTATCAGAGGCATTAATCAAAGCTTTAAGCGAAAAACAAAGAATACCTACAATTCCAGTACCACAGGTCAAAATTAGAGGGTTAATTCCGGAAAAATCAGCTGTATGTAAATTTCAAGTACAATTGGATCTAGAGATATTAGGACACACTTTCTCACATATATTCATGGTTATGAACAAGATGAGTGTAAACTTGATCCTTGGCGCGGACTTCATATACGAGCACCAAGCAGTAATTGATCTACGCAACAATGTAATTAAATTCAGGAATATGGAAGGATTATCAGCGGTGGAACTGAACATGAATAATCACGGCTTAGATAGAGATGCTAACATTTGGACGCTGGAGACGATTCCTGAGGAAGAAGAAAAAAATCAAGCAGATGAAGAGGACTCGAACTCAGGACTCCTGGAGGAAAAGCAAGAGTTGGAAAATGAGATGTGGTCCATGGCAATATAAGAAGATGACAACAAAGACAGTTTTGAGGCACTTTTGAAGGAAAAATTAAAGGAGGCAAAGCTAAATGATGTAGAAAGAAATTGCTTGGCACAAATGCTATGTAAACATTCAGCAGTATTCAATATCCTACCGGGAAAAATATTAAATTTCAAGTACGCTATGAAGGTGGATGACTGGACTCCATTCAAGAACCGACTCTACCCAATCCCAGGAAAACAGCGTGCAGCAGTTAGAATAATTATAGCCGAAATGCTTAGAGGGGGCATAATTAACAAGGCTCCAACTCCATATTTGAACGCCATATTAGCGGTGGCGAAACCCTATGGTTCTGTGAGACTATGTCTCGATGCTCGCACACTCAATTCCAGATTAATTGACGAAACCGACCGTGTACCATTAATTAAGGATGTACTAAAGAAGTTCCGTAAGAAAAAAATATATTCGTCTGTCGATCTTGCAAATAGCTACTGGCATATCGAGTTAGAAGAGAAATCATAGCTGTTATCTGGATTTCTATTCGATAATCAGAGTTTCACCTGGTGTCGCTTACCATTTGGAGTTAAGACAGCCGGATCTGCACTGATCCGAGCATTGGATCTAATTTGACAGAAGAGGTGAAAGACATGACTGTCAGATATGTCGAACGATATCTTGTTAGCATCAGAAAACATTGAAGAGCACATGCAAAATTTAAGCAAATTGTTAGAGAACCTCGAAAGGGCAAATTTCAAAATCAATCTAAAAAAATCGCACTTCTTTCAGCACAAACTTTTATATTTAAGACATATTGTCGATGGAGAGGGAGTCAAACCCAACCCAGTGAAGATTGAAGCCATTAGAAATTTTCCTCGACCAACCAGAGTCAAGCACATAAGGATGTTCTTGGGAGCAACGAATTTCTTTCGTGAAAACTGTCCAGGATACACTGAAGTAGTAGCACCATTACAAGAGATGATAAAAAAGAATAACCGTTGGTTTTGGAACGAAGAGTGTGGGAGGTCATTTGTAGCTACGAAAGAATTGCTGTCAAATAGCATAAAACTGGGTTACCCAGATTTTTCAAAGAGATTCACAATTCAAGCAGATGCATCTTTAGTGGGCATCGGAGCAATGCTTTTCCAAGAAGACGCAGAGAGAACAGCAGGCCGTTCATACTTAGCATTTATCAGCAGGAAGCTAAGAAAACATGAGAAAAGTTATACCATATCAGAGCTGGTGCTCCTGGCTACCATACATGCATTACAGCAGTGGCGTCGAATAATTTATGGGTTCCCCATAACAATCCGCACTGATCACAAGGCGCTGACTTTCTTATTTAAGACCACCATGGTAAGTAAACGTATCAACAGATGGGCCATCTATGCACAGCAGTTTGACCTACACATTGAGCATATATCAGGAAAATTAAATGTAATCCCGGATATTTTGAGCCGAAATCCAGAAGAGGAGGCGCAGAAGGATGAGATGTTAGTGCAACACATTGAGCTGACAAACGAAGACAAAGACTTCCTACAAGAACTGAAGAGGTTACCGCGGGAAAAGGAAAAGGAGCCATGGATGATACAAATTATTAAGTTCATCAAGAGAGAGTTAACACCTGATATACCAGCATACCGAGAGATTGAAGCTCCAGCGAGAAATTATTCTTACTTCAACAATATGCTCCATAAATTTATAGATGAGGATCACGTTAAGTTTCAGATATTGTTACCAGCATCTTTACAGAGGAAATTAGTGTGGCATACTCATTATACACTTGGTCACATAGGATTAGACAAGACACAAGCAACGATAGGTGAAGCTTTCACTTGGCCACGGATGAGGATCACAATACGCGATGTCCTGAAGACATGCGATATTTGCCAGCGTGCAAAACCCAACAACTTCCTCATGAGACAGTACCCAAAGCCACTCTTGCCACAGAAACCATTAGAGCTCATTGCAACAGATTGCCTGGGGCCACTGCCGAAAGGACGCAGAGGAGTGCGACATGTCCTTGTGTGTGTGGACGTCTTCTCCAAGTTTGTTGTCATATGTGCTATCCAGAAGACAACATCGAAACAGGTCCTAAGCCGAATCAAGAATCGTGTTATACCTACGATGGGAAAGCCAGAATTTATACTTTCCGACCATGGGAGTTACTTCACATCAGCAGAATTTAAGCGTGGATTAAATGAGCTAGGCATCAAACATGTATTATCTAGCGTACGCAATCCACAGAGCAACCCTAGCGTGAGAGTTTTACGAGAGGTTTCTAAGCATATCCGCATGTTCATACCCACAGAGCATCATCGTTGGGCTGATACCTTGAAAAACATTGAAATTTGCATTAAAATGACACGGCATGAGTCAACTGGACAAATTCCATACACGTTATATTTGAACCAGCAACCACCGAGATCTTGGACAACAGTGCTAGATTGCCCAAGGGATCCGCAGCCAGCACCACAGCTGAGAATCGAACGAACGGTCAGGTATATGAGAGAACAAGCTAACAGGAGATTGAGAAGGCTAAAAGGGAAACGCTTTCACCGAGAATTGAACGCCGGTGAGTTAGTTTATTAAGGAGACCACCCATCTCTGATCCTGCAAATAAAGTGTTTCATAAATGGTGTTTCCCGTACATCGGACCTTACCGCATCATAAGAAATTGGGGAAACAATTCGTATAAGCTACAGGACATAAACCGCGGAAACACGTCAGTAGCAAACTGTTCAAACCTCAAAGTGTATTATGAAAGGGAACCGTTTGATCAACCACGGAATACCGCGGGTGTCAACATTATGGAAATCAGATAAAGATTAGCCAAATGCACGTGGAACAAGGAAGTAGACAGTCATAAATAGACCTGGTGTTTACAGTGAGCGACTGAGAAGTGAGAGTACAATGTGAGACACGCAGACAATAATTACCTGCACCAGACGGCCGAGACACTAATCCTACCAAGAATCTGGAAGGGGGACACAGGAATAGTAGCAAGGGAATCCCTGCGCGCGACCAGCAGTGGCGAACCAAGTAAGCAGAATAAGGAGTGACGGCGTAACCTTACAGCATCCGTGAGGCGGATCGGGATTGAGAAAAAAAATCATACGTTCCATATCGATTTTTTTCCTTTGCAGAAGGATAATGTAACCTTTATGCATCTGTGATTGCATATATTCTACATATTTATTTCAACAAGATTTTATTCATGTTTCAGAGCTGATGTGAGAAAGACGTTGCCTGTAGACCAGAGGACAACAAAGGAAGACCCGTACGTGCTTTTTCTATAACTTTCACCGAGCGCACACAATGGAGAGAGCAGGAGAAGGCCAACATCTGGTAACCACATGGGCTTAGACAACGCGAAACGGTCATTCAACCAAGCGGGTAAATACGAAAATTTCAACGATCACTTACTAGATAAACCCCGCCCATTTGAGAGAAATTGGAGCAGTAATTAAATTGCAGAAACAGGAATTACACCATCGTATAGGGGACAATCCCAGCCTCTCAGAAGTATCTTCAAAATTTGAATTGAGTCATTCTGTGATTTTTGCCAGACTTAAAACGAAATTAGGGGGTGGATTTAAAACTACCAATAGCAGCGAGGGACGCGAGACGCGACCAAATCCCGCCGAAATTAAAGAACAATGAAGGGAATTACGGAGCTCATTATCTAAGGATCCAGCGATCGGATTTTGGATTAAAAGAAGCCATGAGACATTGAAAATGAGGACGTTCGAAGGAGCTAATTTGCATATTCATGCGAGTGTTATTATAGAAATAAATTCTAAAAGCTCCCCACTCCGAGCACTTCTACGACAAATCATATAAATAATAGCTGGAGACGCAGCGAATACAGTTCTATCTGGGGTGCTGCTGAGGCGCAAGCCCACGATCGTGGCGGTCTGAAATATAAATAAATTTTACAAGTTTCTATTTGGGGCGCAGATGAGGCGCAAGCCCACGACCGTTGTGTTATAACATTAACAGAAATTTTTACAAGTTCTACTTTGAGCATCGCAGAGACGCGAGCCTATGATCGCCGCGTTCTGAAATTAAGAAAATTTATAAGGATAAGCAGTTATATCTTGGTACATTTGAATATCGCTAAGAGTTCGCGAGTGCGAATCGGAACAGTATCGCGAGTGTGCATACCGTTGACAGTACGAGGCAGTATATGGTAGAGATAGCCATACGTGCTATTAGCAGCAAAGACAGTGATATAGGAAGCTATGAACTATCAGCTGAATTGAGTAGGTTGATGATAGCTGTAGGAAGTAGGAGCTACACATGCGAGAACCATGCATTGTAATAATGAAAATGAAAATCCACAGTCTGCTTCCAGTCTCCGACCGGGTCAGGAATGGAATGAATGAAGCCCCCATCTAGCGGCGAGTATATGAACTGTGCCGGCTGCCGAGGCCTGACGCACTCCTCTGGGGCAATGATTAAATGAATGACAGATGAAATGATAGTGGAGAGTGTTGCTGGAATGAAATCTTGACAGGGAAAATCGGAGGACACGGAGAAAAACCTGTCTGCCTCCGTTTTGTCCAGCACAGATCTCACATGGAGTGACCGGGATTTAAACCACGGACCCAGCGGTGAGAGGCCGGCGTGCTGCCGCCTAAGCCACGGAGGCATTGTAATAATAATAATAATAATTCACAGTGGACCTTTGCTTTGGTGAATTTTTTTGGAAACCGTGTGTAAATTCACCTCCTTGCAAGATGAACCAATTGATCCATAAGACTGATATCAAGGACCAGATCATCGCCATCATGATGTATACGAGATAAGTAGATATTGCATGGGGCATGTTTGCCATAGCGTATCCCATCATGGGAATCGGATAAGCGTATCTCGATCATAAGCAATTATGATAAAATAGATATTTTGGGCACAGCAGGCATGTTTTGTGTAAATTTGTTTATATTTGTCATTTATGATTTTTTTGTGTGTTTTATAATGTAAGATTCGTATATGAGCATCAAATCTTGTTTAAATGTGTTTTGTTTGAGGGTGTCAGTAACTTTGCTGAATGCACACTTAAGGGAATAATTGGGTTGATAGTGCTTACGCACGACATTAACGTAAAAGCTAGTATGGGGGAGATAGCTTGACATTGTGACAAAGACCAGTAGTGACACTGAAATTAGGTGAACAGTAAGTAGGTATTGATAACCACACCAAGGTAAAGAAAGGTAAGGTGGAATGGCTGGATGATAATATAATATTCAGAAAAGGTTGAGAGTTGATCCTGGGTTGAGCTGAAATTAATAGCGGAGGTGGTATTACCGTGTTCTACGATGATATAAAAATGGTAAGTGAATTAATAGCGGAGGCGAAATTCCCGCATGTCTACGATGATATAATTGGTAAGTGAAATGATTGAATTCATAGTCTGATGAGAGTGCGCTATAGCTCCGTCGGAAAGGTAGCTGTACAGCTCAAGCCTAAGGCAGTCATAGGAAGCAGGTATAAAGATTGTGGTCAGCCGCCTGAATTCTGAAAGGAGCAGCGAAGGTCGTTGCTCGCCCAGCTGGTTTATTATGGTGTGAGAGTGTCTGTCACAAGGTCGGGGAACCACGTTGGATGGTATTGTTTTCTTTTGAGAGGGAAGGTAGTCTAGCTTCCCAGGGTTTGTTTCTTTTTTTGTACCGCTTCAGGAAGCGACGTCATGTATTGTGATATCATTTTGAGTGGATTCATTATAGTTGTTTGCTTATTAAAAGTAACGGGGCATCGGCCACCGAAGTGTGTTTATTTGATGCTTCATGTATTTGACTTGTTTTGGATTACCGTAATAAGCAGAGTCATAGATCTGAGTGAGTTAATTGTTTATAATCTGGAACATGCACACATGCCTGTGGCGTAGAATAAGTCTATTGCTTTCATTATTTGACTCTTGTGAGGAAGAATGATGATTGTACGAGAAAGCATGTCCGAACACCAAAAACCAATTTTGCAATTATAAACATGAGTGCGCATTATTATTGACAGAATGGCTGGGTTATTCAGACCATAGTTTTGATGAATTAAGTCTGTTGCCGTTTTATTTTTGAACTTGAAGCAGTGGACTGCAGTGAATTAGATTATTTTCTCTTCCTGGTTTCAGCCAGTGTGATTATAATTTATCTTTTACAATTTGATTTTGTTGATCAGAATAATTTAAGGGAGTATATTTTGTTGTTTTATTGTCTATGGATGGGAGCAAGTGGGAGATGATGTTTTGTGAATAAATTATTTTATATTAGGAGTTCTCCGATATACTGATTTTAAGTTATGCCTCCTGTGATCCTTGACGATATCCCTAGGGTGTTTAAATTGAGTTAGATCCACACCGGACAGACCATTACCCCGAGCTAGAGTCGGCATCCTAGAAACCATTGAAGGGTACATATGGATTGGGTGATAACACTGTAGTTATTCAAGTCCATATCAGTTTTCTTTTATTAATTAGTGGATCACAGTGATGGAGATTGTCAGAGAGTAGCTAGCCGGAGCCTACTGATGTATACATGCCGCGTCGAGGTTGTGATAAAACATGGTGGCCCATGTCGGTCTTTATCCTAGAGGGTGAGCATTGAGCTTGCAGTATCAAACCTTGAGGACGTGTAAACATAGGTAGAGTGCCCCATATCATGGCGCCCTTTAGTGTGGCCAAATTAACGGTAATTCAGGGGAAAGTAAAGCCAGGAATTTGTTTAAAATAAATAGTCGAAAATGCTGAGTTTATTTTGCATATTTAGGTAGAAGCAGTGTTTTTGTGGCGCCCTTATAATTGATTGATTAGTATCAAACTCCAAATGTATTTTGTAGGACGGCGTGAACCGTGAAAAGTCATGTCAGTACTTTATTGACAGGACTGGGAAGTTAAAATTAACGCAGAAGGGTAAACTGAAAATTTATTCATGAAAGCAGACATCAAGTAGGCAGCTCTTCAAGCAAATAAAAGTAATTAATGGGAATAACGTAGATTGGGATTAAGCGACTCATTTTATAGTTACAGAAGGTGGGTAGCGTGAGGCTGCATGCCCCAGTTTTCTCAAATAAGTGTTTATATTTTGTGATATGGCTTCAGTGGAAGAAATTCGAGCGATAATTGAAGGTTCGGTAGCTAGAACAATGGAGCAGTTTGAACAATTTAAGATGGAGTGTAGAGAACAAAGCGCAATAAACAATGCACGTATCTCAGAACAGATAGCGGAACGGTGCGCAATTAACAATGCACGTATCACGGAACAGATAGCAGAACAGAGTATAATAAACAATGCACGTATTTCAGAACAGATAGCGGAACAGAGTATAATAAACAATGCACGTATCACAGAACAGATAGCGGAGCAAAGTAGGATAAATAATGCATTACTCGCGGAGCGAAGTACCATTACCAATACACAGCTAACGGAACAGATTGCAGAACAGGGTAGGCTGAATAATGAAGCATTAAAAGAGGAGTTGACGGATAAATTAGCAGAGCAGATAGCTAAGATCACACTTGAGACTACCGCACAGTTAGGACAGATGGAGATTAGCCTAAGACAATCGATAGCATTCAGTGAAGAGAAAACGGCAGCGAAACTCATACAACTGGAAGAAATATGTAACGCTAATACGGAAGAAATAAAGTTAGAACAGTTAGCAATCCAAGCTACGATAAAAGGGGTGGACAATGAGGTTAAGTCTGCGACAAAGCAGTTACACAGCTTAGAAGAGGAGGTGACAGAGATCAGAACAGAGATAGACAAGGCAGCTTTGACTTCAGCGGAACGGTGGAGTATTCAAGAGAATGAGAATGATGCAATTAAAGAGAGCATTAAAGAGAGTAATGAACTGATAGGAGGCAGGCTCGATCAGCTGGAAAGCGATAAGAAGGATGGAAAGAGAAGAGAGGAAGATAGATATGAGGCAATAAGAGAAGAAATAAATAAGACATGCCGACAGATTGGAATTGACGGAAAAGAGGATAGAAAGAAACTCATAGAACAAATGGAAGATAACCAGAAAAGGATAAAGGAGGTCGAACTGCAGTTGCTAGGAAGAATAGAGGGACAAGAACGGAAGATCCTTAAGACGGAAATACAATCTTTACAACAGCAAGACTTGCTTCTCGAACTAAGAGCTCACAATAGCAGTAAAGGGACAAGCGGGACGGCTAATAACTTTAACACAAGCCAGACTCAGGTAGAAGGAATGAATGGACATAGTCCGGGGCGCGCAACTACAGGTAGCGAGAGTAATGATGGATTCCAAACGTTTAGAGGACACGCCTCGACACCTCAACAGCCGACTGACAATAATAATAATAATAACCCAGCTACCCAGTATGTACAAATAATCAGAATGCAGGAGGACCACCCACGCAAATTCCATAATGAAGGGTCAAAAACGCCAAAAGCTTTCTTAAAAGATTTAGAGCACTACCTCACAGACAGTAACATTCCTGAGACTAAGAAACTCAGAGTAACAGAAAAATTACTTGCGGATAGCGTCTTGACTTGGTTCAGAAGTTTTCGCTAAACTTTTGAAGACATGGATAGTTTCAAACAGGCATTTCTACGCCGTTATTGGAGAATGTCAATACAACGTAGTCTGAGAATGGAGTTGTATAGCAGGAAGTATCACGCTTCACAGCCCACGCGTTACTCAGAGTATTTTTCGGCTCAGCTACTCAGGTTGGAAGATATGGATATTTGGCCACCGGAGTCAGAACTGGTGATGACAACTGGTAAACAGCTTTCATTACCAGTACAGCAGTTCTTAATTGCAGCAAACGTCTCGAGCGCACTACAAGGAGAGGAGGTTTTACGCCAACTGGATGAAACTTCATTAAACACTCAGAATAGGCATGTTAGAGCAAGTGACAGCGCAGCGCTTGTACACCAGGCCGAGCTTGTCAACACTAGGGAGCAGAGCACCAATACGAATATTAGCCATAAGAGTGGAAACAACAATGGAAGGTCAGACTTGCCCAGAGAAGAGCAAAGGAGATATGAACCAAGGAACGAAAGGAACTGGCAGCCGCGTCAGTACAGGAGAGATGAATGGAAAGGGCGTGGTCGCGAAGGTCCATATCATCACCGCAGATATGACAGAAGGGAAAACAGAACGTGGAACCGAGGACGAGATGAGAACCAAGGATACACGGAGGACAGCCGACGGGAATGGCAGAACAGACACGAGGCATCCCAACAGTACCTAAACGAGTTGCATCGCAGCCAAGAAACGGAGAAGGATCGCTGGCGAAGGACGATGGAAAATCGCGAGAATCAAGATGTGGAGATAACCGGAGCAGAAAGCGAATTGGCGCAACAGCATCGCGAGAGTCAGAACGATAAGAGACAGACGGGGGCCATTAGCAAAAAAAAAAATGTACTAGAGGATTAAGAAGATAGCCTAAATTTCACGCCAGATAAAACACAGTGGTTGATAGCGAACATTGAGGAATGGGTCGCTACTCCTGATGATTTTACGGGTGAAATTATTCAACCGGAACAAATTGTTTGAGGAAATTACCTGTCATTATTACGAGAATAGGAGGATTAAGAGTAAGAGGCTTGGTGGACACCAGAGCACAGCTATGTCTAGTATCAGAGGCATTAATCAAAGCTTTAAGCGAAAAACAAAGAATACCTACAATTCCAGTACCACGGGTCAAAATTAGAGGGGTAATTCCGGAAAAATCAGCTGTATGTAAATTTCAAGTACAATTGGATCTAGAGATATTAGGACACACTTTCTCACATATATTCATGGTTATGAACAAGATGAGTGTGAACATGATCCTTGGCGCGGACTTCATATACGAGCACCAAGCAGTAATTGATCTACGCAACAATGTAATTAAATTCAGGAATATGGAAGGATTATCAGCGGTGGAACTGAACATGAATAATCACGGCTTAGATAGAGATGCTAACATTTGGACGCTGGAGACGATTCCTGAGGAAGAAGAAAAAATCAAGCAGATGAAGAGGACTCGAACTCAGGACTCCTGGAGGAAAAGCAAGAGTTGGAAAATGAGATGTGGTCCATGGCAGTAGAAGAAGATGACAACAAAGACAGTTTTGAGGCACATTTGAAGGAAAAATTAAAGGAGGCAAAGCTAAATGATGAAGAAAGAAATTGCTTGGCACAAATGCTATGTAAACATTCAGCAGTATTCAATATCCTACCGGGAAAAATATTAAATTTCAAGTACGCTATGAAGGTGGATGACTGGACTCCATTCAAGAACCGACTCTACCCAATCCCAGAAAAACAGCGTGCAGCAGTTAGAATAATTATAGCCGAAATGCTTAGAGGGGGCATAATTAACAAGGCTCCAACTCCATATTTGAACGCCATATTAGCGGTGCCGAAACCCTATGGTTCTGTGAGACTATGTCTCGATGCTCGCACACTCAATTCCAGATTAATTGACGAAACCGACCGTGTACCATTAATTAAGGATGTACTAAAGAAGTTCCATAAGAAAAAAATATATTCGTCTGTCGATCTTGCAAATAGCTACTGGCATATCGAGTTAGAAGAGAAATCATAGCTGTTAACTGGATTTCTATTCGATAATCAGAGTTTCACCTGGTGTCGCTTACCATTTGGAGTTAAGACAGCCGGATCTGCACTAATCCGAGCATTGGATCGTAATTTGACAGAAGAGGTGAAAGACATGACTGTCAGATATGTCGAACGATATCTTGTTAGCATCAGAAAACATTGAAGAGCACATGCAAAATTTAAGCAAATTGTTAGAGAACCTCGAAAGGGCAAATTTCAAAATCAATCTAAAAAAATCGCACTTCTTTCAGCACAAAATTTTATATTTAGGACATATTGTCGATGGAGAGGGAGTCAAACCCAACCCAGTGAAGATTGAAGCCATTAGAAATTTTCCTCGACCAACCAGAGTCAAGCACATAAGGATGTTCTTGGGAGCAACGAATTTCTTTCGTGAAAACTGTCCAGGATACACTGAAGTAGTAGCACCATTACAAGAGATGATAGAAAAGAATAACCGTTGGTTTTGGAACGAAGAGTGTGAGAGGTCATTTGTAGCTACGAAAGAATTGCTGTCAAATAGCTTAAAACTGGGTTACCCAGATTTTTCAAAGAGATTCCTAATTTAAGCAGATGCATCTTTAGTGGGCATCGGAGCAATGATTTTCCAAGAAGACGCAGAGAGAACAGCAGGCCGTTCATACTTATCATTTATCAGCAGGAAGCTAAGAAAACATGAGAAAAGTTATACCATATCAGAGCTGGTGCTTCTAGCTATCATACATGCATTACAGCAGTGGCGTCGAATAATTTATGGGTTCCCCATAACAATCCGCACTGATCACAAGGCGCTGACATTCTTATTTAAGACCACCATGGTAAGTAAACGTATCAACAGGTGGGCCATCTATGCACAGCAGTTTGACCTACACATTGAGCATATATCAGGAAAATTAAATGTAATCCCGGATATTTTGAGCCGAAATCCAGAAGAGGAGGCGCAGAAGGATGAGATGTTAGTGCAACACATTGAGCTGACAAACGAAGACAAAGACTTCCTACAAGAACTGAAGAGGTTACCGCGGGAACAGGAAAAGGAGCCATGGATGATACAAATGATTAAGTTCCTCAAGGGAGAGTTAACACCTGATATACCAGCATACCGAGAGATTGAAGCTCCAGCGAGAAATTATTCTTACTTCAACAATATGCTCCATAAATTTATAGATGAGGATCACGTAAAGTTTCGGATATTGTTACCAGCATCTTTACAGAGGAAATTAGTGTGGCATACACATTATACACTTGGTCACATAGGATTAGACAAGACACAAGCAACGATAGGTGAAGCTTTCTCTTGGCCACGGATGAGGATTACAATACGCGATGTCCTGAAGACATGCGATATTTGCCAGCGTGCAAAACCCAACAACTTCCTCATGAGACAGTACCCAAAGCCACTCTTGCCACAGAAACCATTAGAGCTCATTGCAACAGATTGCCTGGGGCCACTGCCGAAAGGACGCAGAGGAGTGCGACATGTCCTTGTGTGTGTGGACGTCTTCTCCAAGTTTGTTGTCATATGTGCTATCCAGAAGACAACATCAAAACAGGTCCTAAGCCGAATCAAGAATCGTGTTATACCTACGATGGGAAAGCCAGAATTTATACTTTCCGACCATGGGAGTTACTTCACATCAGCAGAATTTAAGCGTGGATTAAATGAGCTAGGCATCAAACATGTATTATCTAGCGTACGCAATCCACAGAGCAACCCTAGCGTGAGAGTTTTACGAGAGGTTTCTAAGCATATCCGCATGTTCATACCCACAGAGCATCATCGTTGGGCTGATACCTTGAAAAACATTGAAATTTGCATTAACATGACACGGCATGAGTCAACTGGACAAATTCCATACACGTTATATTTGAACCAGCAACCACCGAGATCTTGGACAACAGTGCTAGAATTCCCAAGGGATCCGCAGCCAGCACCACAGCTGAGAATCGAACGAACGGTCAGGTATATGAGAGAACAAGCTAACAGGAGATTGAGAAGGCTAAAAGGGAAACCCTTTCACCGAGAATTGAACGCCGGTGAGTTAGTTTTATTAAGGAGACCACCCATCTCTGATCCTGCAAATAAAGTGTTTCATAAATGGTGTTTCCCGTACATCGGACCTTACCGCATCATAAGAAATTTGGGAAACAATGCGTATAAGATATAGGACATAAACGGCGGAAACACGTCAGCAGCAAACTGTTCAAACCTCAAAGTGTATTATGAAAGGGAACCGTTTGATCAACCACGGAATACCGCGGGTGTCAACATAATGGAAATCAGATAAAGATGAGCCAAATGCACGTGGAACAAGGAAGTAGACAGTCATAAACAGACCTGGTGTTTACAGTGAGCGACTGAGAAGTGAGAGTACAAGGTGTGACACGCAGACAATAGCTACCTGCACCAGACGGCCGAGACACTAATCCTACCAAGAATGTGGAAGGGGGACACAGGAATAGTAGCAAGAGAATCCCTGCGCGCGACCAGCAGTGGCGAACCAAGTAAACAGAATAAGGAGTGACGGCGTAACCTTACAGCATCCGTGAGGCGGATCGGGATTGAGAAAAAAAATCATACGTTCCATATCGATTTTTTTTCCTTTGCAGAAGGATAATGTAACCTTTATGCATCTGTGATTGCATAAATTCTACATATATATTTCAACAAGATTTTATTCATGTTTCAGAGCTGATGTGAGAAAGACGTTGCCTGTAGACCAGAGGACAACAAAGGAAGACCCGTACGTGCTTTTTCTATAACTTTCACCGAGCGCACACAATGGAGAGAGCAGAAGAAGGCCAACATCTGGTAACCACATGGGCTTAGACAACGCGAAACGGTCATTCAACCAAGCGGGTAAATACGAAAATTTCAACGATCACTTACTAGATAAACCCCGCCCATTTGAGAGAAATTGGAGCAGTAATTAAAATGCAGAATCAGGAATTACACCATCGTATTGGGGACAATCCCAGCCTCTCAGAAGTATCTTCAAAATTTGAATTGAGTTATTCTGTGATTTTTGCCAGACTTAAAACGAAATTAGGGGGTGGATTTAAAACTACCAATAGCTGCGAGGGACGCGAGACGCGACCAAATCCCGCCGAAATTAAGGAACAATGAAGGGAATTACGGAGTTCATTATCTAAGGATCCAGCGATCGGATTTTGGATTCAAAGAAGCCATGAGACATTGAAAATGAGGACGTTCGAAGGAGCTAATTTGCATATTCATGCGAGTGTTATTATAGAAATAAATTCTAAAAGCTCCCCACTCCGAGCACTTCTACGACAAATCATATAAATAATAGCTGGAGATGCAGCGAATACAGTTCTATCTGGGGCGCTGCTGAGGCGCAAGCCCACGATCGTGGCGGTCTGAAATATTAATAAATTTTACAAGTTTCTATTTGGGGCGCAGCTGAGGCGCAAGCCCACGACCGTTGTGTTAGAACATTAACAGAAATTTTTACAAGTTCTAATTTGAGCATCGCAGAGACGCGAGCCTATGATCGCCGCGTTCTGAAATTAAGAAAATTTATAAGGATAAGCAGTTATATCTTGGTACATTTGAATATCGCTAAGTGTTCGCGAGTGCGAATCGGAACAGTATCGCGAGTGTGCATACCGTTGACAGTACGAGGCAGTATATGGTAGAGATAGCCATAAGTGCTATTAGCAGCAAAGACAGTGATATAGGAAGCTATGAACTATCAGCTGAATTGAGTAGATTGATGATAGCTGTAGGAAGTAGGAGCTACACACGCGAGAACCGTGCATTGTAATAATAATAATAATAATTCACAGTGGACCTTTGCTTTGGTGACTTATTTTGGAAACCGTGTGTAAATTCTCCTCCTTGCAAGATGAACCAATTGATCCATAAGACTGATATCAAGGACCAGATCATCGCCATCATGATGTATACGAGATAAGTAGATATTGCGTGGGGCATGTTTGCCATAGCGTATCCCATCATGGGAATTGGATAAGTGTATCTCGATCATAAGCAATTATGATAAAATAGATATTTTGGGCACAGCAGGCATGTTTTGTGTAAATTTGTTTATATTTGTCATTTATGATTTATTTGTGTGTTTTATAATGTAAGATTCGTATATGAGCATCAAATCTTGTTTAAATGTGTTTTGTTTGAGGGTGTCAGTAACTTTGCTGAATGCACACTTAAGGGAATAATTGGGTAGATAGTGCTTACGCACGACATTAACGTAAAAGCTAGTATGGGGGAGATAGCTTGACATTGTGACAAAGACCAGTAGTGACACTGAAATTAGGTGAACAGTAAGCAGGTATTGATAACCACACCAAGGTAAAGAAAGGTAAGGTGGAATGGCTGGATGATAATATAATATTCAGAAAAGGTTGAGAGTTGATCCTGGGTTGAGCTGAAATTAATAGCGGAGGTGGTATTCCCGTGTTCTACGATGATATAAGAATGGTAAGTGAATTAATAGCGGAGGCGAAATTCCCGCATGTCTACGATGATATAATTGGTAAGTGAAATGATTGAATTCATAGTCTGATGAGAGTGCGCTATAGCTCCGTCGGAAAGGTAGCTGTACAGCTCAAGCCTAAGGCAGTCATAGGAAGCAGGTATAAAGATTGTGGTCAGCCGCCTGAATTCTGAAAGGAGCAGCGAAGGTCGTTGCTCGCCCAGCTGGTTTATTATGGTGTGAGAGTGTCTGTCACAAGGTCGGGGAACCACGTTGGATGGTATTGTTTTCTTTTGAGAGGGAAGGTAGTCTAGCTTCCCAGGGTTTGTTTCTTTTTTTGTACCGCTTCAGGAAGCGACGTCATGTATTGTGATATCATTTTGAGTGGATTGATTATAGTTGTTTGCTTATTAAAAGTAACGGGGCATCGGCCACCGAAGTGTGTTTATTTGATGCTTCATGTATTTGACTTGTTTTGGATTACCGTAATAAGCAGAGTCATAGATCTGAGTGAGTTAATTGTTTATAATCTGGAACATGCACACATGCCTGTGGCGTAGAATAAGTCTATTGCTTTCATTATTTGACTCTTGTGAGGAAGAATGATGATTGTACGAGAAAGCATGTCCGAACCCCAAAAAACAATTTTGCAATTATAAACATGAGTGCGCATTATTTTTGACAGAATGGCTGGGTTATTCAGACCATAGTTTTGATGAATTAACTCTGTTGACGTTTTATTTTTGAACTTGAAGCAGTGGACTGCAGTGAATTAGATTATTTCCTTTTCCTGGTTTCAGCCAGTGTGATTATAATTTATCTTTTACAATTTGATTTTGTTGATCAGAATAATTTAAGGGAGTATATTTTGTTGTTTTATTGTCTATGGATGGGAGCAAGTGGGAGATGATGTTATGTGAATAAATTATTTTATATTAGGAGTTCTCTGATATACTGATTTTAAGTTAAGCCTCCTGTGATCCTTGACGATATACCTAGGGTGTTTAAATTGAGTTAGAGCCACACCGGACAGACCATTACCCCGAGCTAGAGTTTGCATCCTAGAAACCATTGAAGGGTGTCCTACCAACCTATCTCTTCTCTTCATTAACAGTCGCCAGAAACATCTCTCCTCTCCCACTAGTCTTAATACCTCTTCGTTTTTAACCCTATTTACCCATCTGATCTTCATCATTCTTCTGTAACACCACACTTCAAACGCTTCAATTCTCCTCTTTACTGCTGCACCAATAGTCCAAATTTCACTTCCATAGAGTGCCAAGCTCCAGACAAAGGCCTTCAAAAATTACTTCCTAACACCTAAATCAATATTCGATGTCAACAGATTCCTCTTCTGTAGAAATGCTTTCCTTGCCTGAGCTAACCTACATTTTATATCCTCTTTGCTTCGTCCATCGCTGGTTATTTTGCTTCTTAAGTAACAGAAGTCTCCTACTTCCTTTAGTTTTTAACCTGCCAAATTGATGTCCATAGAGGTTTCTGATTTATTTTGGCTGCATTCCAATATTTATTATATTTACTGGCACGTTTCAGATCCCCTTAGTCTCTAAAAGCCACCGTAATCATTTATTGATTTATTTAGGGTCTTTGAGACATCGTAGTCATGAAGCCAAGTGTACTTGAGTGAGTGTGTGTGTATAATTTTTCTGATAACCTGTGTTATTGTGATGGCTATATTAGTGTGTGTATTTGTAATTCAGGTGAGGATTGGGTAGGAAGTGGCCGTGGCCTTCAGTTAGGAACCATCCCGTCATTTGCCTGGAGTAGAATTTGGAAATCACGGAAAATCACTTCCAAAACGGTTGAGGTGGGAATCGAACCCACCACTATTCAGTTTTGTATCATGAGTTTGAGTGTACCCTGTTCCAGCCCACAGACGAAAAATAAATTTCCTGGCAAAGCCGGGTATTGAACCCGGGCATCCGGGGCGACAGCCAAGAATGCTAGTCGCTACACCATGAGTAGGTTTTTCACAATAGTTAAAACGGGACGTTGAACCAATAACATTCTTATTGTTTTCAGTCGACTCTCCATAATTTGAAACTCAAGGGACCAGATAAACTGTTCAACTGACTGAGAGTTCAAAATAATAGTTCAAATAACCAAGAGTTTCATTTGCGTGACTCGATTACTGTACTTGCTTACTGATTTTAACTTCACAACATTTGTCCTCTACACTGACGAATTCACTTAAGCAAGACTTCCTCAAAACGGGGAAACTCACTCTGACGTGACCTTTTCTACTCGCACTTAAGGCACTTGCAGTGACGTCTTTAAGAATCATCGACAATGTCGAACGCAAAATGCCGAACAGTTTGGCGACATCTCTTTCTAATTGTCCATCCTCCACAGCTTGAATCCCAAGCATTCTTTTCACTTATGGAAATACACTTGCTCTTTTGTGAACTCCCTTTACATACATACATTTTATTGCAGCTGAAAAGCCATTAGTTACAAAATTGTAAAATAAACATAATACTCTATACCATAACAAGACACGATTATTCTCTACCATCGTCTTTGCAATAGTCACTTAGTGTTTTTTTACACCACATAAAGTGATAATATTTTTTTTTTTGCCACACAATACACATATAGGTTACATTAACCATTTGCATGGTGGATTTTGTTTGTTTGTGCATAACTTATGGTGAAAACCATGTATGGGAAGCCTAATAGTGGCTTGCCTCTGAGTTTTGATTCTTAAATATTATACAAATCCAACATTATACTGTAATACACTTCAACGTTTGAAAGAAGACTCAAGATTGCGAACTCACTCATACATCTCATTATTGATGTAAACAAACTACAGGTCTGTGCATGAGGACAATACTGTCATCACCGACTTCAGTTTATAGAGAGTGGGGTAGCCCGACTTCAAATTATAGAATGCTGGCGAATAAGATGCGATTCCAACATCTTCAAATTACCAAGGGGACCAAATCAATTTTTAGCCTATTTTCAATTTTGAAACATGTAGTTCCGTGAAGAACAATACAGCCTATTTTCATATATCCTACTTATGTTAACTGCCACTATCAACGTACAAAATTTCAGTTTGATAGCTGTAATAGATTCATAGATATTGAGAACCGACTAAATATTTCGGATGGTCGCCATGTTGGATTTTATATATGTAGGTCCTAAAGTTATGTACTGTTACATGAAGATTATTGTGTACGTGTAGCATTCAAACTTCAATCGCATGATTAGGACACAAGAAGTAAAATCGAGATTTTCAAATTTCGCACAGCTGCCATCTTGTGGTTATTTATTTATTTATTTATTTATTGCTACAACAGGGCAGTGCCCCAATTACAGTAGCAAATTGTTCCATTGTTATGGAAACAATTGAAATAAATTAGATGCCAGTGGATTAATATTCGTATAAGGATTTACTGTACCAAGTTTCACTGCACTCGGAAGGTTAAATTGCGAGAAACATCCATGTGAATATTTATACTTCGCGTCGCCGCCATGTTGGATTTGCGATCACCAGGTTATTTAAAGTCCTATAGGTGAACTTATGTTTATAGCCTCTATGAACATTAAAAAAAAAATAGTTTGATTGCTGTAAAAGATTCATAGATATTGAGAACCGCAAAATATTTCGGATGCTCGCCATTTTGGATTATTATATGTATAGGCCATTGAGTTATGTACCATTAAAGGAACATTATTGCGTAGGTTCATTATTCAAACTTTCACTTCGATCGCATGATTACGACACAAAAAATAAAAACTTAATTTTAAAATTCGCACAGCCGCCATCTTGAGGTTATGTAAACAATTGAACTAAATTAGATACCAGTGTATTACAATGTGTATAAACATTCCCTGTACCAGATTTCATTGCGTTTGGAACATTAAATCGCGAGAAATATCTATTTAAAATTTTCAAATTCTCTTGGCCGCCATGTTCGTTTTGTAGTTAACCGGTTTTTGAAAGTATTATAGATGAACTTCCAGTAGTGCCCTTTATCTCCGTACAAAATTCAGGGTGATACCGCTAATAGTTTCAGAGATATAGAATGCTGGTGAAATATTTCGCACATCCGCCATCTTGTGGTTATGTAAACAATTGAACCAAGTTAGATGTCGGTGCATTACCATGTGTATAAACATATACTGTACCAAGTTTTATTGCGTTTGGTTGGTTAAACCGCGAGAAACATCTATATAAAAGTCGCAAATTCGCGTGGACGCCATGTTGGTTTTGTAGTTACCAGTATTTCAAAAGTCACATAGGTTATTTATTTATTTATTTATTTATTTAGCGTATGGCATAGTTACATAATTACAAGCTAAAGAACACATTAAACATATACATTAGTATTTAGCCTAAGAACAATATTAAAATAAATTTTGAATGAGGAGACACATATTCAATAGATAAAAAGTTCAAATTTACAAGGTAAGATTTAAATTGGAAATCCAGTCTAGGGCAGGCTGCGTTGCATCATGAAAGTCTTTGCGGTTCCCATGATAGGCTCGAAGGCTGCAGTCCTCCACGATATGTTGGATGGTCTGTCTTTCAAAACCAGCTTTTTTACAACAAGTAAGTCACATAGGTGAACTTCTAGTAGTTCCCTTTATCACCGTAAAACATTCCAGGGTGATATCGGGAATAGTTTCGGAGATATTGAATGCTGGTGAAATATTTCGCACAGCCGCCATACTGGATTGGTGAGACGTAACAAAATTTTAAGGGCACGGTCGGGGTCGCCCGGAATAGTGTTATGAACTTACCGAGTTTCATTGAAATCGCTCCAGCCGTTTAGATGTTATTAGGGGGACACCCACCCACACACACACGCACACACACACACACTCCTCACACACACACGCACGCACACACACACACGGACAAAAAGTGATCTCATAAGCCTATTTTTCCAAAATTGAAAATTGGCTAAAAATAGGCTTATGAGATCACCATTTGTCCGTGTGTGTGTGTGTGAGGAGTGTGTGTGTGTGTCCACTAATAACTTCTAACCGGCTGGAGCGATTTAAATGACACTCGGTAAGTTCATAGCACTAATCCGAACGACCCCGACCGTGCCCTTCAAATTTTGTTACGTCTTACCAATCCAACATGGCGGCTGTGCGAAATATTTCACCAGCATTCAATATCTCCGAAACTATTCCCGATATCACCCCGGAATGTTTTACGGTGATAAAGGGAACTACTAGACGTTCACCTATGTGACTTTTGAAAAACTGGTAACTACAAAACCAACATGGCGGCCACGCGAATTTGCGACTTTTGAATAGACATTTCTCGCGATTTAACCAACCAAACGCAATAAAACTAGGTACAGTATACGTTTATACACATTGTAATGCACCGATATCTAATTCGTTCAATTGTTTACATAAGCACAAGATGGCTGATGTGCGAAATATTTCACCGGCGTTCTATATCTCTGAAACTATTAGCGGTACCACCCCGAAATTTTGTAAGGAGATAAAGGGCACTACTGGAAGTTCATCTATAAGACTTTCAAAAACCGATTAATTACAAAACGAACATGGCTGCTAAGCGAATTTGAAAATTTTAAATAGACCTTACTCGCGACTTAATGCTCCAAACGCAATGAAAGCTGATACAGGAAATGGTTAAACACATTGTAATACACTGGTATCTAATTTAGTTCAATTGTTAACATAACGTCAAGATGGCGGCTTTGCGAATTTTAAAATTAAGTTTTTATTTCTTGTGTCGTAATCATGCGATCGATGTGAAAGTTTGAATAATGAACCTACGCAATAATTTTCCTTTAATGGTACATGACTCTATGACCTATACATTTAACAATCCAGCATGGCGACCATCCGAAGTATTTAGACGGGTCTGAATATCTACGAATCTATTATAGCAATCAAACTGAATGTTTTTATGTTCATAGGGGCTATGAACTTAAGTTCACCTATCGGACTTTAAATAACCTGGGGATCACAAATCCAACATGGCGACGGCGCGAAGTATAAATATTCTCATGGACGTTTCTCGCAATTTAACCATCCGAGTGCAGTGAAACTTGGTACAGTAAATCATTATACGAATGTTAATCCACTGGCATCTAATTTATTTCAATTGTTTCCATAACCACAAGATGGCAGCTGTGCGAAATTTTAAAATCTCCTCGTTACTTCTTGTGTCCTAATCATGCGATTGAAGTTTGAATGCTACACGTACACAATAATCTTCATGTAACAGTACATAACTGTAGGACCTACATATATAAAGTCCAACATGGCGACCATCCAAAATAATTAGTCGGTTCTCAATATCTATGAATCTATTACAGCTATCAAACTGAAATTTTGTATGTAGATAGAGGCAATTAACATAAGTAGGATATATGAAAATAGGCTGTATAGTTCTTCACGGAACTACGTATTTCTTCTTCAATTTATCGTGTTTTTTCAAGGGATAGGGAAAAGACTTCCAATCATTGAGAGATTCGATTTAACACTTGCGTATGAAGTTTGTCTATTCCGTGGTTAAATTAACTCAGAACATACGACTTAATTGAAAAACAATTAATACACAGAAGTTAAATGTGGGTTATTGTCTTATTATTATTATTATTATTATTACATTTTTGAATTCTGAATAGAATTCAGACAATACTTCCAATACAAGTAGGAGACGTTTCAAGTAGAAAGGCGGCCAACAACAACAATAATAATAATAATAATAATAATAATAATAATAATAATAATAATATCGTATGGCCTCGGTGCCGGGTGATAGCTTTGTTATTTGACACGTAGAGGGCAGCTTACATGTCAATTTTTGTTGTTCCTTGAAGCACTTTGAAAGTCAAGGAGGTTAGACATCTAAGCTCCTGAACACTATAGCGCTTTGTAGTAGAGAAATGAGGAACTTTGTTTTGGCGGAAAATCTCGAGATTATTTTTGCCATTATGAACACGGGCTACTGAATTCAAATGGGTTCTGGGACATGCCAACATCATATGACATGCATATCGTGATTTTTGCTGCCTTTCAAAAATCACTTACCACGTCCAGGAGGGAACCTGCAAGCTTGGGGTTAGTAGACCGACACGATAACCACTCACCCACCGTGGCAAGCATAACAACAATAACAATAATTTACTACCTTGCCAAATTACGTTAAGGACTTCCTTCCAAAATCCCTTCCCTAAGTCTTCCTTAATTACTGTAGATATATGGCCGTTTGGCTGCAATAAAACTTAGTAATACTCAATAGGTGCATCACCGAAGATGGTAAAATAACTTCACAAACAAAATTCAACACATGTTTGCACAATTTTACCGCTAGATGGTAGCACTCATATTCTGTTAAATAGTTCATTCAACACATCTGGTGGCGAGATGAACTTGTTTCTTGCGGTGGAGGATATCTGGAGGAAACGTATATTTTAAATACTGCGGAATTATCAAATTGCCATGAAAAGTGCCCAGTTGTAGGGGCTTGTTGAACGTTGTCAAAGTAGATAATACTTCCGTATAAAATGTGTCTACTGTGGTTAAATTAACTCGGAACATACATCTTAATCGTAAAACAATTATTAATACAAATCTGTTTAAGTGGGTGGTTGTCTTTAACTTCCTTATCTAGTCTACGTTTAGTTTTAAGTCGGTAAAATGTAATCATGGAAATACATTGTCAGTTATGAGTTTAAACTGGAATATCCTCGTAACTACGGCATATTTATGGTTACCTACTATAATATGTCTCTTTGTTAAAACCATGACA
Source organism: Meconema thalassinum (assembly GCA_946902985.2). Lineage (NCBI taxonomy): Eukaryota > Metazoa > Arthropoda > Insecta > Orthoptera > Tettigoniidae > Meconema > Meconema thalassinum. Next base: position 159,948,981 of record OX336393.1, on the reverse strand, counting down.
GGCGATTTGAGAGATGTCATGAAAGATCTCACCAGTAAAAGAAAAACTTTTTAATGCGTAAAATAACCCATAACTTCTTGAGTTTAAAAAGTTCATCACCTGCCGCTTGGCTCAATGTTTTAAATCTTGACGGCGTGTTTTAATATTCCTTACATCTTGGAACTAGCTGGCCCCGTTGTGTTGGGGTAGCAGGCCTGCATCTTCCCAGGATGCCCCGAGTTCGATTTCCGGCTGAGTTGGAGATCTTAGAAACTGACGTGAGGGTTGGAACGGCGTGTACTCAACCTCGGGCAGACAAATGAGTAGCTGTCTTGCAGCGAGTCAGCGCTTCGGTCAGGAAAATCAAGACTAACAGTCAAGAGGACCCGACGGCCGACGCGCTGACCTAGTGCCAGACCGCAATCTGTAGTCCATATGACTGAGCAGCGGTCGCTTGGTAGGCCAAGGCCTTGTGGAACTACGGGGATTTTACATCTTGACACTCACTGTAGGCCTATGGGTGGCGCTACAGAACAGGAGAACATGTGTTTAAAAAATTTTAAGTAATGAAATTGGCCAAAATAACTGTAGTAATGGTATCTGGAGATGATATCGTAATGGATGTTCACTCGTCCGCTGCCGTAGACCCACCATCCCGCCCTAATAGGAGCACGACTTATATAGCTGAAATTGTTGCTCTGACGACCATCTTTGTGAATGTTTGTGAAGGAGTTCATAATGCCAACCCTACGAATTCGGTACCAATGGTATTGACTAGATCAATATTTTCGTCCAGACCAATGGAGGATTGATAGCGCGGCCCTAGCTAATGGATAACACCCCTGGTTTTTGTCACGCACAGTGGGGGAAGTCACGCATCAATAATCTTTATCCAAGCCAATGGTTTTGCCTTTTATTTCATTTTTCATGTTGGCAACGTGGCACGTGGGTATGACGTAGTGTTCGGTGTGATTGTTAAATGGCCGACCTTGTCCAAATGAACACGACCAATAATGCTTTATTTACGTTAAAAGTAATTATTATTTCCGGTGCAGCAGTGGCAATTGAGAATGTGAAACGACTCCCAACAACTCCGAGAAAGGTTTGTCAATCATAAATACTATATTTTCAGTAATATATCTTGTTGAAAGTTACCAATAGGCTTGTTCTCCTGTTCTGTAGAACTAATGCCTATGCTACTTGCTAATGGTTTAGAAAAACGTTTACTTAATAGCATTTCACTGCTCAAGAAAAAAAAGCTACAGAATAATTTTGTTGTTCTTAATTCATTTTAAGGGCTTGCGACATCTTGGATATCAGAGGTCGAAAACTTGGATTTTTAACGAGAGGGGCAATGCCTACAACATACCTGAAAATAAAAATTGTTCCACTTTTTGCAATCCAACCCCCTATGGATGTGTAACATATGTTGGAGATCGGTACCATGACGCACTGTCGGCCATGTGAAATGTATATCACATATGTATGGATTACTTCAAGGTTTGGAGGAGCCATTACAGATATTTCTACAATAAATCATCATCAAGTTGTCATTGTTTGGTGTAAAAATATTCATTATATCATATTTGCTGAAAACAATTATGATTTATTAAGAGTCTGTTTTTCAATCACTGGATAAAAGTAATGGGCATCCACTTCCCGAGTAACTTTGCTCAACCCTTTCATACTGAACGGTAAACGCTCATGCGATCTCTGGTGTCAACTGATTGAAACACTAACCACATGTTAAAAAGTCTTCGTATCAGTATTTAAATAATGATATGTTTTAATATGAAACATTGTAACTAGTCGGCAATGGCGGTATTATGTTTCTGCACAATGGCTATTCAGATATTAACCCACATTGCAGTAATGCAGTGATCAATGTTATATATATCGATGTTTTTATACGGGAACTTTGCTAGCCTTTCATGGAACACTATAGGAATTCCCTTTACTGTCAAGTAGGCGTATTCATAACTAATTTAAAACTCAATTCCACGCAGGAAATTATCGGAAAAAAAAGCAAAATATTAATGGAGCATAAAAAAATACTTCCATATTACCACCGGCACGTGAAAATAACTAACTGTCTTGTACTCTAAATTTCTGTGGTTGTAATGGCTGCGTGGATAGCATCTTGGTCTGCGAATCATGAGGTCTCAGGTTCCAACTCCAGTCCCGGCAATTATTTTTGCTACCGGATTATCGATTTAAACCATATCTATCATAACACTATGTGTCATTTAGAATCTACATGAAATTACGATTTATCTAATTTTTATTTCAATAGTTTGCACCAATCAGGAGTTGGGAAATTTGATTGTATTGAACATTATTTCTAGTAGTCTATAGATAGGCTAGAGACTGTGGTTTCATTCCTCCTCTTAATTTCCAATATAATATGTGATGTTTGATCAAACAAGTGTGACAGTAGCACATCTCAAATTCAATCTATACATTCATCATAGTACCAGTACGAAAACGGAGCGGAAATTAACATTTTAAGAATGTCCAAGCTGTGTAGTATACGAGTAGGATAACATGTCCGATGACTTCACATATATTTCATCTGAATGTCATAGTAGGATAACATGTCAGATGTTACACATCATATGCGTCTACTGTAAGGCTCGTTATGTTGTTGTTGAGCATCTCTACTGGGCTAAGCTGTCTGAAGTTTGCCTGCTCTAATCACAGAATGACCCCCAGCCTGAAACATATCCATATTAAGAAAACTCGAATGGCTTCGGCGGTGAAGTCGGTAGCATGATGAACTGCTATGTCCAAGATCGCGGTTTCAAACCCGGCCGAAGTCGTTGGATTTTTAATAGTATTAAAATCCTTCAGTATGTCTTCCGTTGGAGGGGAAATAAAGCCGGCGGGCCCATGTCATAGATTTATGGCATGTAAAAGAACCTACCACAACAATTGGTAGTGTGTAGCAGAATTTGTAGGTTATATTTGACTGGTTAGAAACGCTCTATCAAGTTCCAGCATTTGCCACTAGGTGTTAGTCACATTAGCATCTGGTAGCCAAATTGAAATTGAACTTGTTGGGAGTCCAAGGACGTTCAATTGAAATACCCTGCTATGGCCATTGGCTGCAATTCGTATATAACAATTAAGAAAACTCGCCTCTCTTCGTTCGGAATTTGGAGCTTTTACTTTTGAGTAACATTAGCTTTCAACTACTTATTCGTAATAAAGACAAGCTTATGGTCTTAGGTGCACGTGTGGTTGTATCGTGTTGCTATGAGACTACAATGGCTTGGGCATTATAGTTGAGTAGTCTTCATCAGATAACAGGAGTTGTTCAAACAGCACTGCCATTATAAATGTAACCTCCGACTCAGTAACGGCAGTCATCATGGGGCCGTCTGAAATACTGTCCGAGGAAGAATGGCTGAGCGCCGTGCAGAAGAAGCTTGGAACACAGGACTGCCAGGTGCTGGAAGTCTCGGTGGACAAATTGGGTGGTGATGTGAGTGGATTCCTGGGAGAACATCTTCAGGTGTGCTATTGCAAATATCATAAGATAGTTATGCTGGACGCTTCTGTTAAATCAGGTGATATTCAAAGAACTTGGAATATACTCAGTAATTAAATAATCGACAATAATCAACGTGAGGACAATGTATAACAGTAATGAAATTCAATATTAATGTCCTTCGTGAGCTTAGTATGGCTGTAGAAATTTGAACATTGAACAAGAAATGGCATAAACCTTGACAAATTGCAGAGTTTTAATTCTGGTCTGGTCTGGTGTGGTACCCAGCGACGCGGAGTCGGCGAAGCCTGTCAGCCTGATTGGCCTTTAGAGCTATATCTATTAAACGGTATGGACCTAACAGAACTGGAATAGGGGTGTGGGTGATTACCTTGTGTCATAATTGGTCAGGATGTGACCTTGAAATGCTTAAATTTAAAGTTTGGAAATAAAGTAAAAGAAGGAGCTCAGTTGAGCTAGAGTTTAGAAGAGTGAAAAGTAGTTTAGAGCTGTAGAAGCTATGAAGTTTTATTCAATGAGAATAGGTACCGTTTGTGTCGGCACCCGGTGGCTTGGTAATCACCCAAGCTCTTCACTAGAGGGTTGGAGTTACGTGTTTTTGTTCTGTAGAGTGTGGCTGCCTGCTGTCTGATATGGGTGCTGATGACCGGAAGTTGGTAATCAGCGTGTAGTTGAGCGTCGCGCACGTACCAGGGAGCACCTGATAGTCCACACTCGTGCGTTTTCATCTTCCCTTTCCCTTTCAACGTGCTTTTCCTCTTTTCATTCAACATTCCTCTTAGGGCATGCCTCTCAAGCACGCCTGAAACGCAAGCAATACCTGTCCACATTAATGCGTCAGTTTCTTTGCAGCATTCGCGATGGAGTTCACTTGTTGTGATAACTGCCGCTTATTCAGTAATAAATGCTGAAAAAAAGAAGAAAACCAGAAGGCAGCGATTAATGTGGATGAAGGATTTTTTGAAAAAAAAAAAAAGGAAACGGGATTACGGGATCTTAAAAGAAGTGCGTGCGGATAATATGCTGTTCAGGAACTTCACTAGGATGTCCAAAGCCAACTTCGAATTTTTGTTGGGCATTTTGGAGAAAAGAATTGAGGAAAAGAACACATTTCCGTGAAGCAATACCTCGAATATGAAAACAAGAGACTTGTACCCGAACCATGGTGATTCATAGTCTTCATCAGCCCCGTAACCCATCTTTTTTCTTCGTTTCTTTTTGATGCTCTTTTGAAAAGTAAGATCTCAAACTTTTTATTTTGATCTTTACTTCCTGAATATCCAACTTGTACTTTTCAGCCAAAACACTCAATGCGTCATTTCGTACTATTTTATTCGTGTACAACTTCGAGGATACGTCCCACAGAGCAGGATGTTTTCTGTAATCCTCGATAAATTGTATAGTTTCCTCCGTGGTGGCTGACATGACGTGACCAATATTGGCTTAAATTATACAAAATGCAAGGCGAGAGGCACGAAATCCCCGAACCGAACGGTTCGGCTTTCAACACTGAGTGCGCTACGATCATCTCCTTCGTTCAACACCGAAGACGCATGCAGCAACGTGTTCATCACTTGCCTCACACCTTGCGCTATGACCCATGCCTTTGACGAACATAAAAACTCACGAGTGTGGAAAGACCCATATCATGCGCAAGGCTTTATTCTGAATAATCTGCAGTTTATTGATATGTGTGGGTGCTGCGTAGCTCCACACTGGACAAGCATATTCCATAACTGGACGTACAAGAGTAAGTTACGGTAAGCCAAGAGTTTGCTGAAGCCATCGAGTTTTAATTCCTTGCCCGTGAAAGCCAATATACCCTCTTTTGGATGCCTTCATAGGGAGATTAAGGGCTGCTTGAGCTTTCAGCTTTCGAAGTAAAGAAGCGCAGGTGCGATTCATAAGTAGGCAGGTTGCGCGCAGTTTGCTACTCCTTGGGGGTCCGGGCACGGACACAAAGATCCTGCTGATGAGCCTATATTGGTGTTCCTAGGCGAAACCCCGCACAAGACACGGCATACTAGGAAATTTGCAGAGTTTAAATTCACTGACCTTGAAAGCCAATATACCATCTTTTTGCAAGCCTTCATAGGGAGATGGAAGGCTGCGTCAGCTTTTAGCTCTCACAGTAAAGAATCGCCAGTGGGCTTCATAAAAAGAGAGGTAGCATGCAGTTCGCTTTTCCATGGCCTAAGGGCTACCTGTTTAGCCGAAGGCCCACCCACAGCCACGGGATTGAAATAACTCGCTTCGTTCACTCGCTGTTCGCTACACCTGTGGGGGTCCAGGCAAGGACGTCAAGAGTCCGCTGATGAGCCTATCTTAGTGTTCCTAGGCGAATCCCCGCACAAGACACGGCATAGACCTAGAAAAAATGCTGAGTTTTAATTTCTTGGCCGTGAAAGCCAATATACTATCTGTTTGAATTATGCGAATTGTTTGAATAATTTCGAATACGAATATTTGATTCGAACATACGAATAGCTCGACTAATCGATTATTCACAAATTCGATTATTCGAAGTGTTCGAACATTCCAACATTCGAATTATTGTATTTCCAAGTTATTCGAAAATTCGAATTTCTAAATATTCGCATTAGTGATATAACCGCTATTCAGCCATCGAAATTATCGAATAATTAGATTATAATAAAGTTAGAAACAAAGAGAAAAGAAAGCATAAAGAGAAACAGAAAGAATATTATAAAGTGCGTTCAAAAAGTATCGAGCCGGAGGCTGGAATGCGCAAACCGGTGACTACATCGGCTAATCGTGTCGTGTGTAACGAGGTGTGGTTCCGACCAGAGCACGGAAGGTCACAGCCCGTCGCTAGAGAGCACACGTGCACGTCACGTGACGATACAAAGCGAGCAGCAGCATGCATCAATCGTCCAACGCTGCCAGTCGCATGGCAAACTGTGACATGGAGGCGTCAACCGAAGAGCAAAAAGGTGTTGTTCGGTTTCTGACAGCGGAAGGAGTAGGGGGAACCGACGTTCATCGCCGAATGTCACAAGTGTACGGCGAACACTGCATGTCCCTTGCAAGGGTCAAGGCGTGGCACAAGCGCTTCAGGGAAGGACGGCAGTCGTTAGTCGATGATGCCCCCTGCATTACCGATGACAACGTCCAGCTGGTTGATGCACTCATTACCCAGGACCGCCGAGTGACAGTGAACACCATAGCCGCCGTGGTTGCTCCACGACAATGCACGACCTCATACGGCCAACACAGTCGCGGCACTCCTGCAGAAATCCAAATGGGAGGTCCTCGGCCATCCTCCATACAGTCCAGACCTCTCTCCCTGTGATTACGCCATGTTTGGTCTCCCGAAAAGGGCTCTGCGGGGCTAACGATTCACCTCGGACGCCGACGTCCAGCTGTACGTGCGGAACTGGTTCACATCGCAGCCCAGGGAATTTTATGGGACAGCCATTCACCGCCTCGTGTCACAGTGGGACAAGTGCCTCAACAGCCAGGTCCAATACTTCTAACATACAGGTGCTGGTTTCTGTAATTATGCCTCCGGCTCGTTACTTTTTGAACGCACCTTATACAATGATGCTTGTATTAAATTATATGTATTTATAAGGATCTATCAGGCTGAAAGGGGAAGGGGTTAACCCCCATCCGGCTCCTTGGATTCACTGAACAACTCATCCACCGGACATATTTCTTTACAAAAATTGCTACATTTATTATTTGACCTGTTCGAATTATTTTAATAGTCGACTATCCGAATTACTCAAGGTTAGATATGGCTTCAGTTGATCCCCGAAAACTCGGCACTCGATAACCTGGTAGACCGAATAACTCGGGCACACCCTGGCAGGGCAAAAAATATCCGCGTGCAGGCCCGTTAAATGTCCGATGCCGAAATCATTGCTGTTGTCACATTTAAGGAGAAAATGCCGCAAAATGATGAAGACAACGTTGAGGACTCCACCGTACAAGCTCCTAAAATATTACATAGTGATGCATAAGGGCTGTCGAAACCACCCTTCAGTATTTTGAACAACAAAGTGCGTCGGTAATTGACTTATAACTGTTCCTTCGTCGTCTTCGTGATACTAATAATAATATCGTATGGCCTCTGGTGCCGGGTGCAAGCTTTGCAATTTGACACCCAGAGGGTAGCTTGCATGTCAAATTTCGTTGTTTCGTGAATCACTATGAAATTCAAGGAGGTTAGATATCTAAGCTCCTTGAACACTGTAGCGCTTTCTAGTAGAGAAATGAGGAACTTTGTGTTGGCGAAAACTCGCGAGATTAATTTTGCCATTATGAACACGGCCTACTGAATTCAAATAGGTTCTTTGACATGCCAACATCGTATGACATGCGTGTCGTATTTTTGCCGCCTTCCAAAAATTACTTACCATGGTCAGGAGCGAACCTGCAATCTTGGGGTTAGTAGACCGTCACGCTATCCACTCACCCACCGTGAGGGATGAAGCAGCAAAACGCAGAGTGCAATGCGGAAGACAACAGGACATTGCGCATTTCTTTTAAAAAGTAGCCAGTTTTTGCAGGCTAGTTAATTTTCATTATAGACAGCTTGCCTTTATTGCTTCGGTGGCGTCGTTGGTAGCATGCTGAACTGCTGTGCCCAAGATAGCGGGTTCAAACACGGCCGAAGTCGTCGGACTTTTTAAGAGCGTTAAAATCCTTCAGTATGCCTTCTTTCGGAGGGGAAGTAAAGCCGGCGGTCCCATGTCATAGATTTATGGCATATAAAAGATCCTTCCACAGACTAAACTTGTGTGGAGCTAAATTTCTAGGTTAGATTTCGTTATAACGCTCTTTCTAAGTTCCAACGTTCACCACTAGGTATCATTGATATCTGGTAACGAAAGTTGGAACTACTTGAAATTGAACGGAACTTGTAGCACACCCTAGTGGTGTCCGCTTGAAGCAGCTACAGCCTCTGGCGAGCCGAACATGTCCTCGGACACTCCCGGCACTAAAAAACCACTTTTTATGCTTTTTTTTTAGTCGTTTGCCCCCCAGGTTGGTGGAACCCACGGACTAAGCGAGGGAACTCACCACTACCGCCTCCACGGGCAGTGTCCTAGAGCTGGGAACATTGAATCGGAAGGGATACAACTGGTGAGGTGGGATTGGCACGTCGCCCAGGCGGCCTCACCTGCAAAGCGAACAGGGGCCTCATGAGGGAATGTAAGGGATGGTTAGGATGGAGAGGCAAGGAAGAGGGAAGGAGGCGGCCGTGGCCTTGAAGAAGGTACCATCCCGGCATTTGCCCGAAGACGAAGTGGGAAACCACGGAAAACCACTTCGAGGATGGCTGAGGGGGAATCGAATCCCCTCTACTCATGTGGGCCACCCGAGGCTGAGAAGACCCCATTCCAGTCCTCGTACCACTTTTCAAATTTCGTGGCAGAGCCGGGAATCGAACCCAGGACCTCTGGGGCGGCAGCTAACCATGCAGACCGCTACGCTACGGAGGCGACACTAAAAGCCATACGATAAATAAATAATAAATATACCTTCATAAAGTACTTTTCTGGGGTCTGTCTTACCAGGTAAATTAGTGTACACTGTGCATTCATTAATTTTCATTTTCATGTTGTAAATACTCTATACCTTCTTCTCCTCTGTTGCATTCTCATGCAAAGAACAAATACAAGTACAGTACTGTATTTTCTGGGGAAACACTCGTACTTATTATTTTAACCCCATCTCCGATAACTCGGCATATTTACAAACTCAGCCAGCCTTCGGTCCACATTAGACCCCGTATTCGGTACTGTACTGTATTTATAAACGCTCTATCAAGTTGCAACGTTCGCCGCTAGGTGTTAGTGACAGTAGCATCTGGTATCCAAAGTTGGAACTACTTGAAATTGAACTTGTTGGGAGCCCTCAGGCGTTCAATCAAAGACACGCGGCTATGGCCATTCGGATGCTATTCATATGCAGGGTGTCTTTTATGTACCTTTGGAGAATGGTAGGTCGTGTAGGGGACGGGTATAGAAGTAATTTGATATGGGGAACTTGGGGTCGGGAGGTCCTCCTTAACTCCTAAATAAGGGTTGATTCAGGCCCTCCACCCTGTGAGTTAGGCTACCGACCCAAGCCTTTATTAACGTTCACAATCCTTTAACTCTAGGGAAGATTCATTTCACCATGTGGCGCTGGCGTAATGGATAGCGTTGCGCTGCGAAAGGCCGGTAGTCTCGGGTTCGATTCCGGACTTGGGAATTTTTGTGTGTTTTATTTTAGGTGTAAGGTTTTTAAGCCTAATAACTTCGGTAAATTAATCCGATCTTTGTGCACTTCTCTGACGTAACACCAGACTGTATCATGTGACTACAATACGACAAATAACTTTTTTTTAAAATTTCCCAAGCCCGAATCGAAGCCGAGACTACCGGCCTTTCGCACCGCAACGCTATCCATTATGCCAGCGCCGCATGGTAAAAAGAATCTTGCCAAGAGTTAAAGGATTGAGAAAGGTAATAGAGGCATGGGTCGATAGCCTAACTCATAGGGTGGAGGGCCTGAATCAACCCTTATTTTAGGGGTTAAGGAGGCCCTCCCGACCCCAAGTTCCCTATCTCAAATTACTTCTATACCCGTCCCCTACACGACCTATCATTCTCCAAAGGTACATAAAAGACACCCTGTATAATAATTTGAAATACTCAAGTACTTACTTGGAATGATTTCTTTTCAAAATGTCAATTATTTATTTATCGTAGCCTATAGAAGAAATACAAGTTCTTACAACTAAATGTATATTTAATAAATGAACCATGAAAATACATAGTCTACAATAAAGGATGACTGAATCACAGTAAGAGTCGAAGTGTAAGATGTACTAGATGTTTTTTTTTTAATTTTAGCGTATAACTTTTAGTGCCGGGAGTGTCTTAGGACATGTTCGGCTCGTCAGAGTTTGTAGCTGCTTCTATGCGGACACCCATGGGGTGAGCGACAAGTACCGTCACGTGTGGAGTGTTGGGGAGGAAAGTGTGATTGCAAGGGCGAGGAATTGGAAGGTAGCGGCTGTGGCCTATAGTTAGGGACCAACCCCGGCATTAGCCTGGAATGAAGATGGGAACCCTCAGAAGACCATCTTCAAGGTTGCCGGCGGGGGGATTCGAACCTCCTCACCTCCCGGATGTGAGCGACTGCCTGCAGCCACGCCGTAACGACCATGGCTAACTCACTGATTAATTTGCTGTCGTCCACAGGATCACCAGGCTACACTTTTTGAGGTGATGTATTGGATGGTGCTTCTTGCCGCTCCGATCTGAGGATACGGGAGAATACGGGCATTCGCATTGTTGGACCGTTCGAATATTTGAATACTTCTAACACTGGAATACTTAATTTGAATTGGCAAATTTTCGAAGTAGTCAAATTAATAAAATATGCGAATGATATGTTCAGCCCTAATGCCTAGTATTAGGTTTGAAACTTTCAAGGCTGATAGGGCCACATTCTTCATCATCGACAAAGGGAGGTTGATTCTCCAGTGGAATACTGTAGGCTACTTGTCAGGAAGGGTTGTCCCACAACATGAACTTTTACCAATCCCATAGAGATGTGCCCCGTGTCGTAGTCATGCACCGCGACCGTGAGAGGGAGCTCCAGCAAGTTCGGAGCTCGGAGAAGCGAATCCCGGTGCTGATTTCGGCTATCCTGAGTGTGTTTTTCCCCGGGGTTTTCTACACTCACTCCAGGAATCTGAAGGGGAAAGTTTTTTATTTCAAGTCCCAAGGCACTTATCCTCAATCACTGGCCCTAACTAATACAGTTATCATTGAAATTCACCGTACCGCCAAGTACACGGGGTTGATGATCAGGCCATCCTAAGCCTTAAATGCCAATTAACTATGACAGAAACAACGTATAAATAGGAATGATGAGGGGCAGAAAGTTGTTGATTATCTTAGGGGCTTTGCTACATCGTGGTTATGGTGCCCCGTGTATTTGGGTGTGTGTAGAATTTGTATGATAACCTATATCATGGTGATGTCTGTACCAGTGTTAGTATTTGTGATTGAGGTAGGATTCGGGTAGAAATCGATCGTGGGCTAAAGTTAGGAACCACCCCGGCATTTGCTTGGAGTAGAAGTAGGAAACCACGGAAAAAACACTTCCAGGATGGCTGAGGTAGGAATCGATCCGCCTCTTCTCAGTGTTGTCTCACGTGGCTGAGTGTACCCCGTTCCATCCCTCAGACCAGAATTAAATTTCTTGGCAGAGCCAGGAATCGAACCTGGGCCTCCACGGTGACAGCCAAGAATGCAAATCGCTACACCACGAGGTGGTGCTTAACGAAGCAGCCGAGGGTTAGATACTCATTATTGAGGCGTTCAACTTTCAAAGTACTCATGACCTGCTACTAACGTTCGTAAGCCAGTAGTAAGTTAGTAATAGTATCCCATCCTAGACACATAGAAATTAATTAAAGACACAGTCTTGCTTGGAGTGGTCATATCTACCAAGTTATAATAATAATAATAATAAAAAATACTTTTCAAAAAATTTCACCCTTTACTAAAACTGAAATATCTCGGGAAGTATTTGCGCTACGACGGCGTTTGTTGTCTTAAAATGTAATGCCCGTCACGCATTATCCATTGATACCCACCTTACTTGATTATATCATCCGCGTATTAAAATAATTGCGAATATTACTTCCTTCGAGGTCAAACGAAAATAGAATCGAATGACTTGACGGACATATTGTCGCTAGGCGACAACGACCAACACCGTATCATGATATTCAACGCCGCCCCAATAATAAATCTAACTTAATGGATTGTCACTAGGCGACAACGACTTACTCTGTATCATGATAGTCCGGTCATGATAGTCCGGTAAAGTAGAGTGCACATCTTCATCGTGGTTTCCATGGTAGTAATGTGAATCCACGTAAACATCTTCATATTAACAGAGATCAAATCTCCTTGGGGACATAACGCATTCACTTAACAAGTAGTTCCGTGAAGAACTATACAGCCTATTTTCATATATCCTACTTATGTTAATTGCCACTATCAACATACACAATTTCTGTTTGATTGCTGTAATAGATTCGCAGATATTGAGAACCGACTTAATATTTTGGATGGTCGCCATGTTGGATTTTATATATGTAGGTCCTAGAGTTATGTACTGTTACATGCAGATTATTGTGAACGTGTAGTATTCAAACTTCAATCGCATATTTAGGACACAAGAAAAAACAAGGAGATTTTAAAATTTTGCACAGCTGCCATCTTGAGGTTATGGAAACAATTGAAATAAATTAGATGCCAGTGGATTAACATTCGTATAAGGATTTACTGTACCAAGTTTCACTGCACGCGGATGGTTAAGTTGCGAGAAACGTCCATGTGAATATTTATAATTCGCGTCACCGCCATGTTGGATTTGTGATCACCAGGTTATTTAAAGTCCTATAGGTGAACTTAAGTTCATAGCCGCTATGAACATTAAAAAATGCAGTTTGATTGCTAAAATAGATTCGTAGATATTCAGTATCGTCTAAATATTTCGGATGGTCGCCATGTTGGATTGTTAAATGTATAGGCCATAGAGTCATGTACCATTAAAGGAAAATTATTGCGTAGGTTCATTATTCAAACTTTCACTTCGATCGCATGACAACATCACAAGAAATAAAAACTTAATTTTAAAATTCGCACTGCCGCCATCTTGATGTTATGTAAACAATTGAACTAAATTAGATACCAGTGGATTACAATGTGTATAAATATTTCCTGTACCAGGTTTCAGTGCGCTTGGAACATTAAATCGCGAGAGAGGTCAATTTAAAATTTTCAAATTCGCTTGGCCGCCATGTTCGTTTTGTAGTTAACCGGTTTTTGAAAGTCTTATAGATGGACTTCCAGTAGTACCCTTTATCTCCGTACAAAATTTTAGGGAGATACCGCTAATAGTTTCAGAGATATAGAATGCCGGTGAAATATTTCGCACATCCGCCATCTTGTGATTATGTGAACAATTGAACGAAGTTAGATGTCGGTGCATTACAATGTATATAAAAATATACTGTACCAAGTTTCATTGCGTTTGGTTGGTCAAATCGCGAGAAACGACTATTTAAAAGTCGCAAATTCGCTTGGCCTCCATGCTGGTTTTGTAGTTACCAGGTTTTCAAAAGTCACATAAGTGAACTTATAGTAGTTCCCTCTATCACATTAGAAAATGTCAGGGTAATATCGGTAATAGTTTCGGAGATATTGAATGCTGATGAAATATTTCGCACAGCCGCCATGTTGGATTGGTGAGTCTTAACAAAATTTGAAGGGCACGGTCGAGGTCGCCGGGAATAGTGCTATGAACTTTCCGAGTTTCATTGAAATCGCTCCTGCCGTTTAGATTTTATTAGGGGGGGACACACACACGAATCACACACACACACACACACACACACGCACACACACACGGACAAAAGGTGATCTCATAAGCCTATTATTTTCAAAATTGAAAATAGGCTAAAAATCATCTATGCGGTTTGAATCACGCCAAAACAGAATATTTCTTCATGCAATTTTTTGTTTTATTTCGTTCGTTTGGTGTTTCAATACATCCAATATAATTATAACATTCACTGGTATAGGGCGATCAGTTCCCTATTTACGTCATGATATCGTTAACTTCTACCTGCTCCACTCGGGCACTAATGTCGCATGTATCCATACATGATATCGTTAACTTCTACCTACTCCACTCGGGCGCTAATGTCGCATGTATCAATACAATAACCAGAACGGGATTCGCAAGCCAGAAGTCCGTATATACAGTATATCCTGAAACAACAGTACATTATGTCTGGAATAAGAGCAACTGCCAGTGGCAAAAAAGAAAAAAATGTTTCAAAAACTATAGGCAGAATGTATAATGTTTCGTCTACAGAAACAGAAAGATATTATTTACGCCTGTTATTGCTTCACGTCATTGGTGCCACCAGCTTCCAGGATCTACGAACATACAAAGCCGTTGTCTATTCTACTTTTTAAGAAACAGCTAAGGAGCGAGGTTTGCTGATTGATTATTCTGAATCGCAACGTTGTTTGGCAGAAGCGTCACAATTTCTGATGCCTTCTCAGTTACGACAACTGTTTTCTTACAATCATATGTATCTTTCAGACCCCTTCAATTGTAAGACAGTTATAAGACATTTTCAAGAATTCATTATCAGAAGATTATCTGCAGTTTCACGAACCTAACATTGCATATCAGTTCACTCTTATACATATTTCTAATACATTAAAGCTCCATGGTCTTCCCATTACTTCTATCGAATTGCCAGCTATTATTGATAATTTCCCTCAGACAAATTTGCCAATCAATTATCCAAAACTTAATGAGGATTAATTAAGTCGGATGATAAACCAGGCAAATGAAAACCAAACGGCTATAATTACAGAAATTTTGGGGTTAGTACAAAACAGCAATGAAAGGATGAGTAATGCATATTTCATTGACGGTCCAGGGGGCACCGGGAAAACATTTCTTTACCAATGCTTGATTCACAGTTGCACAAATTTGGGGTTAAATGTAGTTTCTGTTGCATGGACTGGTATTGCAGCAATGTTACTACCTCAGAGGCGCACTGTACGCAGCCAGTTCAAGTTACCTCTACATTTACATGAAAGTTTTGTATCAGGAATAAAAGTTAACAGCAAGGAAACTTTTTATATTCGTTCAGCAAAACATATCACCTGGTATGAAGCCCCTATGGCAAATAAGCACGCGTTGATGTGTGTAAATCGGCTGCTCAAGGACATCATGAATAACGACGTGCTTTTCGGAGGAAAAATTATCATCTTAGATGGAGATTTTAAGCAGGTATTGTCAGTTGTGCCTCTCGCATCTAGAGCAGCGTCAGTCCAAATGTCAATAAGGTTCTCTCCTTTGTGAACATTATTCAAAATATTTAAACTCAACAAAACTATGCGAGCGGATACAGATCAACGTGACTTTGCAAACGTCTTGATACAAATTGGAAACGGTGAATACCCTCAAATGTTGGAAACAATGTCCTACTTCCTCGCCTTGACCTTACGCCATCAGATACTTCTATGCCATTTTCCTTCAAAAGGAGGCAGTTTCCAGTACGTTTGGCTTTTTGTATAACAATCAATAAAGCTCATGGTCAAACACTAGATCAAGTAGGCATTTATTTACTTCAACCGGTGATTAGTCACGGACAACTGTATGTCGCACTATCGCGAGCAAAATCCTTTCATGATGTCAATGTTCAAATAGAACCAAAAGGCAAGCGAACAGCAAATGTCGTATGGAAGGAAGTACTATTAGAATGTTGTAACGAATGTTGCGGAGGAGCAAAGACCTCAGCAAACGGGGCACTGATTAAATAACAATTATTCAAGGACGTCCGCATCCCTAATACGATAACTGTCCTGTGGTAATGGTAAAAAAGTGCTATTGTCCTACATCGGTGATTACTATCCTACATCCTGTTCTTTCATGGCCTCAGTTATATAACTAATATATACTCAATCAAATTTATAGCTTAATAAAAATAATATTAATTCCTTCTGTGTGAGTTATCTTTTCATTTCTCATCAATCGCCTTTACTTACTATTCTATCTGTAGTGGTAGAGGCGATAGCTGTCTTTACAGAGGTGTGCAAATTATTAGATTCGATGTCAGTTTTCCAAAGTTGCATTTTTACTTTTCACGGTTTAATGCACTAAGTATGTTTACAAGGCGATGAAATTACTTCAAATGTTTAACCAAGACTCCTAATTATATTTTCATTTAAGAAGCTCAAATTAAAATGATTTTTTAGAATTTCCACTAACAGAGAAGCCTTGAAAATGCAAAATGCCACACGTTACGTTTTTATTACTTCACACTACTTTACGTGTGAATTTAGAGCAGAGGGATTTGGGGTCTTTTAACTGATGAACTCTATTGAACTATTCAAAGATTCATGAACTATGTATTGAAATCACCTGACTTAAATTCTAAAGTCAATGAAAAATTGTAAACGGACCCAGCTCAGATAACCCTCGGAATCCAATAATCTGAAAGTTTCCGGACGTAATTCGTTATGGGAAAAGGTATAATTCCACGGGAGAGGAAACACTACTAAGTAGGACAACAAGAGAAGTTGGTCAATAAAATGATTTTGAATAAAAGAAATTATGACTAATTAAAATTATTTAATTTAATTCTATTAATTTGCACACCTCTATATGTTAACCAAGAGTTACATCTCTGAATTCAAATATAAGCGACCCATCTATTATTTAAAATTTATGCCATTGGTATCATAAGTAGACAGAACTCCAAATTGTGCTGTAGCCTTAAATTGTGTGGATATCTCTATCTACTTAGTATAAAACAAAGTTCCAAGTTCTTGGATGTAACGAGTAATCTCGAGAGCAACTTGATGGATTTTGATGCGGTTTTCAAAATTCTGTAAAGGATGAAGGATTAGGTAGAAAAACATTTATTTATGATCAAAAGATGCCGATCAGTTACGATTTCAGTGAAACGAGTTGAAGAAAAACCTAACGTCCATGGGCCGTTTAAGCTTACGCTGGGTAAACCGTTAAAAATATCGATATACTCTAGAATAATTGTTCAGCATGAAAAGTTCTGCAAGAAAGTCCGCGACAGCTCCCACATAGACCACTGCAAGTGTTTTTACGTTTTTATTTCTTCAAGCAATCTGCATTCAGTGGAAATTTAAAGCTTCAGAGTGAGTTTACGAGCTTGCGAGCGACCTATCACCCTAGCTTCAGCCAGCATCTAACTGTCGAGTTGTGTCCAGTTAATACTTCAGAGAAGAGTATAGCTTATGTGTTTGGAGTTAGCTGTTCACTTCGGCTTTTCAGAATTGCGTCTGGAACCTGACGTCCGTGCGCCTTTTAAGCTTACGCTGGGTAAATAGTGGGACACACACACAGAGGACAGGCAGACACCCACACATTTGATCTCATAAATCTACTTCATCATTTACCCAAAAGCGACGGTACCGTAAATGTCTGTTCAGGTCACTAGCATGAAGACATGCAAATGTCATATGGACAGAATTGCTGTAGGATTGTTGAAGTGAATGCTGCGGAGCAGCCCGGGTCTTCTATTATTAATAATAATAATAATAATAATAATAATAATAATAATAACAATAATGTGGGAGCCGGATAAGGATCAAGACAGCCGAGAATGGGATCTAGGGGGCGCAGGAGTAAGATCAGCGCCATTGTCTGAGAATAAAAAGAAGAGTAGCAATATTCCGAGTTCCGATGAGCCACGAAACACATTCCCTTAATTGTATGTATTGTATTATAATAAGTTTCTTTGTTTTAATGAATAATTCAGTCATATATTCGATGCTCGTGATTGTCATGGTCTGGAAACCGTTTCCCACAAATGGGAGCTCGTCCGGGATGAACTGAAACAACGAGTTACGACGCAATCCACGACACGAAGTATGACGCAAAATACGACGCTATTTTCGACGAAGTGGACGGCTAATCATATTTGTTGCTGTTGCCTACGACGCTGTCGACGAGACGACGTGCAGTTTTGTGAGCCCTCGACGTGCGAATCTACGACGAGGATTCATAGGCTAGCAAAATGTGTTCTTAAGTTTCAGTGACAATTAGTGGTGCCATGACGACGACGAGGGTCGGAATCTAAACGACGACAGAGGATTGTGGATGTGGTAAGAGGATAGCGACTCGTTAGAGAGAAACGACGGGAAGCGGTGTTCAACGATATCACCTACAAATATCACTGGTTTGGTGAATGAGGTTAAACAGGTTTGATTGCGATGTTATGAGGAAGCGATATTGACGGAAAACTACTTGACAGACGTGAGTAAACAAATAAGATGACTACACTCGGTGCAAGAGAGAAAATAAATAAGAACATAAGTGATGCTCCGGTCAAAGCAATCAAAGTTTTACATAACCTCATTTTCGAGCAAAATACCAGACGACAGGAAGAATTGAAAGCGACTGCAAGAGTTTACTGGATTCGATTTTGACGAAAATTCCATTGAAGAGGAAGCTAAGAAGAAATTTATCGAAGAAACCTTTTCCAAGGCTGATCTGTTGCGTGTTTCTGAGATTCTTAATACCGAGATCGGGACAAAGGAGGTAATGATTAACACTATTTGTTATTACTTGAGAAAATTGGATGAACTCGCAACTACTATAGACGATGATGACGAAGATGAAGAAGACGAAGAAGATGAAGGTAGCGAAGAGGAAGACCAGGACAGAAGGTATAGAGAACAACATAAGTTTTCATTGTCGTTCCGCGACGTAGAGGGCGCTATGAAAACATTTAACGGTAAGGATGGTTACCCAGTGAAGAAATGGATCGCTGATTTTGAGGAGACGTCAATCTTGATGGGATGGAGTGAGCTGCAAAAGTTTATTTTCGCTAAGAAATCACTCGATGGTTTAGCTAAACTTTTATTCAAGGTGAGAAAGGACTGACGTCCTGGACTGCACTGAAGAAGGGCCTTGAAAGAGGAGTTTGACGTGGCGGCAAGCAGTGCAGAAATCCACAAGTTGTTAACCCAGCGACGAAAAAAGCGCGACGAATCTCTACAGGAGTACTTCCTTGTGATGAAGGAAATCGCCAGTAGAGGTGATGTTGAGCAAGTTTCTCTGTGTCAGTACGTGATTGATGGGATCGAAGACGATTCAGGATCAAAACTTCATCTCTATGGAGCAAAAAATTTCAAGGATTTCAAGGAGAAAATGAGAAGTTATGAGATGGCGGTGAAGTCTTTGCCAAAGAAAAGCACAAAGTATAATAACAGTAATTTTCAAGGAAGTGCCAAGAGTGCCAACGAAAAGGACGGAAAGTGCTGGGGCAGTACAAAGAAGAAAGAGGCGAGTAGTGGAGATATATGTTATAATTGCGGTGGATCTGGTCATAGTTCAAAGGAATGTGAGCACAAGGATAAAGGCAAGAGATGATTCAACTGCAACGAGTTTGGCCACATTTCATCCGAGTGCAAAAAAGAGAGGAAGAACGATAAGAGGAATAATCAAGGTATCAATCTTATTGATGAAAAGAAAAGCTGCCTCAAGTTCAAAGAGGTTAGTTTGGGTCAGCAGAAACTTCAGGCACTTATCGACTGTGGCAGTCCTTATAACCTACTGCGACAAAACATCCATAAGACCATGGGTTCCCCAGGATTGAAGAGCACGGATCTTGTTTTGAAAGGATTCGGTAATGGTTTTGTTGCTCCTCAAGGTTACTTCACAACAGTCGTTGAGGTAGACGAGCTGGAGTTCCAAACCAACGTTTATGTTGTTTCTGATGATACTATGGAGTGGGACATGGTTATTGGTAACGATCTATTGGATCAGGGTGAGGTCATCCTGAGCAAGCAAGCAGTTACCATCAAGAAACTAGAGGTCCCAATGACGTTGATCAGGGTAGCCGACGAACAGGAATTGGATATCGAGAACTGCGTTGATGAGGAGAAAAGGGAACATATCCAGGATTTGGTAGCGAGATATGTACCAAAGAAGACGAAATCTACTGATGTCAAGATGAAGATCACATTGAAAGAAGAAAAACCGATATTTTGCAGGCCCAGACGAATGGCACCGCTTGAGAACGAGTTTATCGATGAGCAAGTCGAGGCGTGGCTGGAGGAAGATATCAAAGAACCGAGTCAATCAGAATATACATGCCAAGTGGTGGCAGTCAAAAAGAAAAATGGAAAAAAAGCGACTTTGTACTGATTTTCGTCCAGTGAACTCAATCGTGGTTAGGGATCTATATCCCATGCCAGTTATAGAGGATCTTCTGGACAAGTTACAAGATGCTACGGAGTTCTGCACCTTGGATCTCAGGAACGGATTCTTTCACGTGGAAGTCGAAGAAGGATGTCGACGATATTTGTCATTCGTAACGCGTTCTGGACAGTACCAGTACAAAAAAGTCCCATTTAGATTTACCAACTCACCTGTAGTCTTCCAACGCTTTATTAAAGCTGTGTGCTCTGTGAGTTAATCCGAGAGAACATAGTGTTTACCTATATGGATGACTTTATCATCCCAGCGAAGGATGACGACGAGGCACTCCTGCGATTGAGACGAGTGTAGGAATTAGCTGCAGAGTACGGGCTGGAAATCAACTTGCCAGTGTCTGAAGAGGAGGGTACAGTTCCTTGGATACACTATTCAACGTGGACAGATTCAACCCGCCACGGAGAAGGTCCTTGCTGTACAAAACTTCCCGGAGCCAAAGACGATCGCTGCGCTGCAGAGCTTTCTCGGATTGGCTGGCTATTTTAGAAAATTTATCCCAAATTTCTCGATTGTAGCCAAACCACTGAGCGATCTGTGAGAGGTAAGCCGGAGCTCAAGTTTGGCGAGGAACAACGACGTGCATTTGTTGAGCTCAAACGTCTTCTCGCTTCACAACCTGTGTTGAAGATATACAACACGAAATACGAGACGGAGCTGCACACTGACGCCAGCAAGAGTGGATATGGCGCTGTGTTGTTGCAAAAGTACCCAGAGGACAACAAACTACATCCAGTCTCATACATGAATAAAAAGACGACGATACAGGAAGAAAAATACAGCAGTTACGAGGTCGAGATCTTAGCTGTGGTGAATGCATTAAAGAAGTATAGGGTGTACTTGCTTGGAATTCCGTTCAAGATCGTGACTGACTGTATGGCATTCCAAAAGACAATGCACAAAAGGGACCTGGTCCCACGAGTAGCTAGATGGGCTATGACCTTGGAGGAGTTTGACTATACCATCGAACACCGAACTGCAACCAGGATGAAACATGTCGATGCCCTGCGCCGATATCCGGCAGTGATGTTTGGATTCCCTGATGGCCTTGCAGCGAGGATCAAAATCGCCCAGAGAAAAGACTGAGGATTGACAGCGATAAAAGCGACACTGGAGAAAGGGCCTTATGAAAACTTCATCGTCAGAGATGGACTGCTGTTTAAATTTGATGACGGGCGAGAGACGTTGGTGGTCCCGCGGGCAATGCACCATGAAATCATCAGAGCTGCACATGAGATGGAACACTACGCTGTTAAAAGGACTGAAGAAGACGTGAAGCAGGAATATTATATTCCAGACTTGGCCAACAAGGTGAGACGAGTCATAGCCAACTGTGTGAAGTGTCTGGTGGTTAACAGGAAGGCAGGCAAGAAAGAAGGTTGGTTACATCTGATGTTCAAGGAGAGTGTGCCATTGCACACCTATCACATGGATCACATTGGACCACTTAAGTCTACACACAAGGGATATGAACACATATTCTGTGTGATAGACGCCTTCACGAAGTTCACCTGGCTGTATCCTGTGAAAACTACCAAATCGGCCGAGACGATTGAAAAGATGGAGTTTCAGAGGACGAACTTTGGAAACCCAGTTCAAGTGATCACCGACAGGGGGACATCGTTCTCATCCCATGAGTTCCAGGACTACGGTAAATCGCAGGGTATCAAGCACGTCTTGATCACAGCTGGACTGCCAAGAGCCAATGGTCAAATCGAGGGAGTCAACTCAACAGTGACCAAGATCATCGCTAAACTTAGCATTGAAGATCCGACAAAATGGTGCAAGGTTGTACCATCCGTCCAACGAGCTTTCAACTCTACGTTCCAGAGGAGCTTCGGAATGTCACCTTTCGAGCTGCTAACAGGAGTCAGAATGCACAACCAAAATGATCTACGTATAGTGCAACTCATCGAAGAGGAGCTGATCGATTCGTTCAACGAAATACGAGATCAGATGAGAGAAGGAGACCATGGTGGGCCAAGAATCGCATCGTCCTGTGCGGAGTTCATGAAGCCCTGGCCGAGCGGATCTTCTTCATCCGGGTTGGATGAGGTTCAGGCCGGCCGAATGTGGGAGCCGGATGAGGATCAAGACGGCCAAGGATGGGATCTAGGGGGTGCAGCTCAGCGCCATTGTCTGAGAATAAAAAGAAGAGTAGCAATATTCCGAGTTCCGATGAGCCGCGAAACACATTCCCTTAATTCTATATATTGTATTATAATAAGTTTCTTTGTTTAAATAAATAATTCAGTCATATATTCGATGCTCGTGATTGTCATGATCTGGAAACCGTTTCCCACAATAATGTTATTGGTTTTACGTCCCTATTAACTACTGATACTTATAGAGACGCCGGAGTGCCATAATTTTGCTCCAAATGGGATCTTTAACGTGCCAGTGTATGTACTGGCACGACTCCCTCGCATTTGCGCACTCACAAATGCCCAATTGACTGCGCTAGGGTTCGATCCTGCAACCTTGTGCACATCAGCCAAGAACGTTACCGCTGCACCTCCCAGCCAGTCACCTGCCAATTAAGACTTGAGGATGTGACTGTAGTCGGTATTCGAACAGGAATCTCTTCCGTCCAGGCAAGTGTGTATACCTTTTACATCAACGTAGCTAAGCTCCGACCGCGGCAAGTTTTCACGTCTTTGATGAAGAGGCCCTTTTGTGGTAGCTTTGGGAACGATGAGAAAACAGTGTTGATCTCCTAGACAAGCACAACGCCACCTGTACGATACAGCAACTGCATTATTTCAAGAACATTGCTATTGTGTTCCATTTACTAGTTGGCAGCAATGATGAGATTTTCTATACTACCTCGAGTTGTCCTAGCATATTTCTTTACTCATACCAAAATTGGTTTCAATATAGTGAAGTGTTGTGTGTGTGTGTCCCTAATAACTTCTAAACAGCTGGAGCGATTTCAATGAAACTCGGTGAGCTCGTAGCACCATTTTGGTCAACCTCGACCATGCCCTTCAAATTTTGTTACGTCTTACCAATCCAAAATGGCGGCTGTGCGAAATATTTCTCCAGCATTCAATATCTCCGAAACTAAGACCGATATCACCCTGAATTTTTTTTCGATGATAAAGGGCACTACTAAAAATTCATCAATGAGACATTCGAAAACCTGTTGACTATAAAACGAACATAACGGCCAAACAAATTTGAAACGTTTAAGAAGACTTTTATCGCGATTTAACCATCCAAACGTAATGAAATTTGGCACAGCAAATGTTTATACACATTGTAATGCACTGGCACCTCATTTAGTTCAATTGTTTACAAACTTCAAGATGGCGGCTGTGCGAATCATTTCTCCGGCATTCTACATCTTCGAAACTACTCCTGATATCGCCTTGAAATTTTGTACGGTAATAAAGGGTACTACTAGAAGTTAAGCCGTGATACTTCTAAAAACCTTTAAAACACAAAACGAGCATGGCGGCCAAGCGAAGGTGAATCATTTTAATAGACTTTTCTCGTGATTTAACCATGTGAGCGCAGTGAAATATGGTACAGTCAATGTATATACATATTGTAATGTACTGCCATCTAATTTAGTTGAATTGTTCACATAACCTCAAGATGGCGGCTGTACGCAATTTTAAAATTAAGTTTTTAAATCTTGTGTATTAATCATGCGATCGAAGTGAACATTTGAATAATGAACCTATGCAAAAAAACGTCATTTAATGGTACTTAACTCTATGGCCTATACACATAACAATCCAACATCCGAAATATTTAGACGGTTCTCAATATATACGAATCTTTTACAGCAATCAAAATGATTTTTTTAATGTTCATAGAGGCTATGAACCCATAGGACTTTCATTAACCTGGTGAGCACAAATCCAACATGATGGCGACGCGAAGTATAAATATTTACATAGACGTTTATCGCGATTTCACCATCCGAGTGCAGTAAAACTTGGTACGGTAAGTGCTTATACAAATGTTAATCCACTGGTATAGAATTTTTTCAATTGTTTTCATAACCACAAGATGGCAGCTCGAACTTTTAAAATCTCGTTTTTACTTCTTGTGTCCTAATCATGCGAATAAAGTTTGAATACTACACCTACACAATAATCTTCATTTAATAGTACATAACTCTAAGTCCTACATATATACAAATCCAAAATGGTGACCATCCGAAATATTAGACGGTTCTCAATATCAACGAATCCATTACAGCAATCACACTGACATTTTGTATATTGATAGAGACAATTAACATAAGCAGGATATATGAAAATAGGCTGTAGTTCTTCATGAAACTACTTGTTCTTATTCGGGTATTGTTAACATAAACAAGGAACGTCAATTTGTAGACTATATTTAGTCGAAAAGTAACTTTCATAGAGTTCTATACATCATTTCAAGGATAAGCATAATTCAACTTAAGCGATGCCCTCTCATTTAAACTCCTTTACTTATCTCGTGTCTACTAATCCATAACCCTTTATTGGGCAAAAGTCTTGTGGTATAATTTTCTTGCACATTTGTAATTGGGGGTGATAGATGAGTAGGAATATGCAACAATGTTATAGGTTTGGATTCTATTTTATGAAATACCAGCTGAATTACCCGTTCTTCGAACGGCTTTTAGTACTTCCTGGCCTAAATCATTAATATAATCACACAATCGTAATGTAGTTATATTATTTCCATATTACCAACTACATGTGTAGACTACATGCATTTTCACTCACCCAATTATTAATCAGAGGTAGGGAAGTGAAAATCTACAGCCTGCTTTCAGTCGAGCGACCGGGTCAGGGAATGAAATGAATGAAACCCCATCTATCAGCGAGGATATGAACTGTGCTGGCTGCCGAAACCTGTCGCACTCCGATGGGGCAATAATTAAATGGACGACAGAAGAAATGAAACGATAGTGGAGATTGTTGCTGGAATGAAATTGTGACAGTGAAAGCCGGAGTACCCGGAGAAAAGCCTGTCAGCCTCCGCTTTGTAGGTAGGAAAGTGCGTTTATATATTGGAAATAAATATCAGTTTCTATGTAGTAAAAGTTAAATAACCTTTCTTAAATATTGAACACCTATCGTTTAACGTCTTCATACTATATTTAAACATATAAACATTATGCTAAAAATACATCGAACATGATAGCAATTATCATATCCGCAGAAAGTAATATTGCGGAAACTACGTATCGTGTCACGATAAGGAGTAACAGTAACACAACAAACTTTAATCATCCCAAGTAATAATAACAAAATCAGTTTTAATCACAGCAAATTTTCTAAGTTTATGCCGTGTCTTGTGCGAGATTTCGCCTAGTATCTCCGAGATGGTTCATCAGCGAGCTCTTGTGGTCTATTAGCGGACTACCAATGGAGTAACAAACTGCGCGATACCTCAATTCTTATTTAGAACACCTCCGCTACTTTACTGCTAGAGTTAAACGCTATAACAGTCTTTCGCCTCCCTATAAAGGCTTCCAAAATGATTGTATATTGAATTTCAGGGCCAAGCAATTAAAACTCAGTAACTTTTCTAGATTTACGCCGTGTTTTGTGCGGGGTTCATTGGCCGTGAAAGGCAAAATACCAACTTTATTTAAATAAGTTTGCCCAGTTCTGCAGTTAGATTAATTATGAACACTAAATAAACTAATGTGACAGTCGGTAGACTTCGACACATTCGTCTGTGAATTTGGGTTTATGATCATGGTAAAAAACAACAAAAAGCAGATAAATATTGGCCAACAGAAATATTCAGGTAACAAAAAACAAATCTATAAAAAGAAAGAAAGCGTACCGTGCAAAGTAGAAAGCACAATAACTTTGTAAAACAGCGTAAAGATCCATATACTCACATAGAATAACCGGCACAATGAGTCTAAAATTAGACTCAAAATCACGTCTCGTTTCAGACCCCACAAACTATCTCATTAAATAAAACAGTTCATGTAGAGACTAACATCGCTCGGCGTTGACCGTGTTTTATAGCACATATTTAGGTTTCACTCGCTAACCGTTGGAGATACACGAAGAGGGATAAGGACCTTTAAGATAGAAAATTAAATTTTAAAGCTCGAATATGCCATCAAAAGTTTGCTATTTCTTAGCGTTTTCTTTTTATTTGAAATGGAAATATGATTTTTTTTTAACCAAAGGGTGTAGTGACGTCACTAAAATGGTCGCCATTTTGAAATAGTGCAAACTACGAAATCAAAAGTAGCCTATATGTAAACCTGGTAAATCAGCTATATCCATGCAAAATTTCATTTAAATGGACCAGTGGTTCTTGCGTGATTGAGTAACAGACAGACACTCACCATCTCATTTTTATATATTGTTATGATAGGGTGGGAAATTATTATCCCACTGCCCATACCCGACAGTATGTTTTCTTAAATGAGCAATGGGGTAATAATTTCCCACCTCCAAATCATGATAATACGCAACACACGTTCAGTGACCTATAACCTCTTTGCCGAAAACTGCACAACAAATACAAAAATGATTTTGGAATGTTAAAGGTTGGTATATTCGAATATAATTCAATAGCTTCAAAATAGTATTTGCTAAAAACACAGAAAATTAATTTTAAAAAATCTTCTATTCTATTGCAAACACCCTAAACTGGATAATTATTTCCTTTTCAAGCTGAAAAATATTTACTCAAGTAACCAAAACTGACCCCGTGGACGGCCAGCGTGGATGAGCCTACTTACCTGTTTTAGAGGTCCGCCTCGCTTCAGCAACCAAAATCACCTCCAGATGACATGTCCCAACAGAAGAGCTCCAAAGGGGTGGAAGAAAGGTGGAGAAGGGGACAACGCACAGGCTATTCTACAGACCCCCCCCCAATGACCAATGGAACTGCTGCCGACGAAATAATGCCACAACAGTTGATTAAAAATTTAAAATAAAAATTTAATGTTAAAATTTAAAAAGAAAACACCTCCACCAGAAAACAGAACATGCATCAGGCAGTCTAAATTTAAATATAAAATAAAATCTCAGCTAGAATTCTCACTGTAGAAATAATAAATATTTAAGGCCGATATCAAAAAAAAAAAAAATTACTTGAGGTAAGAGCATAAACAGCTACAAACCAAAAAAAAACACTAAATAAGCACCAGACATATTCCCAAACTGGACCATGAGGGCCTTGGAGAATCAGAAAAAAAACTGGTGCAAAATTATTACCATAAACAAGGTAACGAAAGAATAACGTAGGAGTACCAAGAAAACTCCAAAAAAGGAAAACCAAAGGAAAATTAAAACAAATAAGTTAACCAACATCACCATGACCCAAGAACGTGCACTTCAAAACACGCCAGAAAAAACAAAAACCCCACAATGCACCTCCGTCAACAAGTCACCATGGCGACCAAGAACAGTTGAAGGTACATCAGTACGAAATTATGTGAAATGCGTAATTTACATTTTTAAATTAAATCTTCTGCAGTGAGAAAACAGCTAGATATAAACAAACTCTAGACATTACGAGATCAAATAGTTTTTAAAGGCAACGGATCAGACTAAAAACCGACCGACTAATGAACCAATTTAGGCCTAGTGTTAATAGATTCGTCTGGCCAGTACCATAATATTATAAGAAGAAAATAAAATAAGAAGAAAAACAGTAGTTTTCCCCGGACAAATATAGTTTAACAAAAAATTTACATTTTCATAGGTGACATATCTATTCCAAGGTCAACCTTTCAGAACCAAAACAAACACTCAGTACACCATGCAAAATATGGAGCTCCAATAATTTAAAATAATAAAAATACAAAACATACCTTTAGGGGAAACACTAATTTTTTTTAAACACTACTTAGATATCCTTAAAGGATTTATACCATCAAAAATAAACAAAATAGCAGATGGCTGCCAGTCGCTGTCGAAGAGATGCACACCAAAGATCGCCTTTCCATATTAAGGCCGACGAAACTATTTACACGATCATCATAGATGATAGTTGCTCACTAATACTTCATGTATCATTAAACACTGGGATATATTCCCAAGTTAACTTGGACGAGGGCAGAGCCCTCGCCCTGGCGAGATTTCCAATATGCGTAGTTCTTTTCCCAGCAATCAGTCACAACTATTATTCACAAGATGGATGACAAAAGCCACGAAGGCCACCCAGCATGCACCAGGTTTATTAAATTGGACCAATTAAATTTAGCCACATATTACGACAATGTGAAAACCAAATAATATTCTCACGACACCACTAAAATGTTTTGGCGGCATGAAGTATATATAGGCTTTTGTTTATGACGTAGGATATAATAAATAGCCTTCAACATGACTGGAATAGGATGAGTTATAAGGCACCCCAACACACTCTATCGGAGAAGAAGGAACCACGTGAAGAACGCCAAAGTCCGACAGCAGCTACCATCTCGTGTTCACAAACGGAACCAAGCGACGATGCGGTCGTTTCAAAATGTCATGAAGTTACATCCAGGCGTAGATACAAGTTTGAAAACTTTGGGACGGGCTCTTGCACGTAACAAAAACCATTATTAACATTATATTTCAATTATGTACCAACTTTTCCTATCTTCAATAAAAACATCTCCTTCTGTAAAACGATGCATTGCATTCACTCAACACAACCGAACTGGCGAACACGCGTACTGTGAGACCAATGGGATATATGCTTCCCACCTTTGGTTTCTGATGACAGTATACATCACACTAATGGGTTTTCAATATTTCTGTGCAGCTAGAGAGGAGCAATTGCTCAAACTTGTACAAAACGTCTACATGGACGGAAAAATACCGACTGACTTTGAAAAAAAGTATAATGATCCCTATACCAAAGAAAATGGCAGCAAAACACTGTGAAAAAAATCGCACTATCAGTGTAGTCGTTCATGCATCAAAAATTATCACCAACATAATATTAAGACGAATTGAGAAGCAAATTGAAGAATTTCTGACTGAAGACCAATTTCGGTTTGTTAATGGTAAGGGTGCTAGATAAGCTATATTGGCATTGAGACTTATACTTGAAAAAAGATTGGAAAAAGACCAAAGGACTTATTTATGCTTTGTGGATATTGAAAGGGCTTTTGATAATATACATTGGATAAAAATGTTTGAAATTCTTAAAAACGTAGGAGTCCCATTGTAACATGTGGTTACAATGTTCTTTGAATCACTATTATCTTAGAAAACGTTTGGGTTGGGATCATGGCTATTCTTTGGTGAGGAAGGAGTCCATGGGCTATAGTTGCACATCTGTGCACATAATACCTTTTTATGATGTTGTATTGTTTTCTTTATTCTTTGATGTTCTTTTTGATGAATGAATATCTGTTGACAATATCTGTGGAGATTGTAGGAAGCCATGGTGGAAGATTGCTAATCAAGTATGTGTTAGAGGTCAGATTATTGATGATATGTTTGGTAGTAGTAAGGGGAAGAGATATGAAAAAGAATGAGGTTCGGGAGTTAAGTAAGAAAGTGGAATTGGCTGAATGTTCGGGATGATAATTGTTTGGTTAGAAGCGACAAATGCTGGTAATGGAAGCTTGCTTGTATGGGGGCAAGGAAAAAATAAAAGGATTCATATCCCTCTTGTGCGATAACAACAACGACCCCGAGTAGAACAGTAACAATTATGACGCACCAACGTGGAGCACGAATGGGGGAGATGAACCTACGAATACTCATGGAGAAATTAGACGAGGTAGCAGAATCGTGCAACAAGAAAATAGAAGAAGCTATAGAATCTATGGACAATAAAATAAAACAAACCGGCAGAGTCAGTAAAAGAAGAAATAAATAAAAAGGTAAAATATGTTAGTGTGGCTGGAGAGGAGGAAGAAGTGGACAAAATATGTGAAGTATGTGATGATGGAGTGGCTGAAATAGAAGGAACTGATAGAAAACTAAATGAAGAAGGGAATAAGAAGCAAGAAAATTATCAAAGAAGTGGGGGGCCCGAAGAAGAAGGTGAAACAGAAGTGCGTGAGAAAGCAGGTGATATGGCAGAAATTGAAGGAGAGGAAAGAGGTGAAAGAAAGGAGAAGGAAGTAGAGAAAGGAGAAACGTATAACGGAGAACGTGATGTGGAAGGAACTGAAGGAGAGAAAGGAGATGAGGTTGGTCACGAGGAGGATAATAGCAGTAAAAAATAGGAGGTTAAAGATGAGGGTGAAAGTGCAAGAGTGAATCATGAAGAAGACAACATACTAGAGGAAGATAAGATGAAGAAGAAACGGAGGAAGGAGAGAAAGGAACTGTTGAGCAAGATTAGACAGACAAGAAAGAAGAGGAGGAAAATGAGGAAGGGAAGGAGAGAGAAACGGAGGAGATGGAAGATGAGGAGTACAGGGTATGGAATGACATGGCAGATGAAGAAAAAGACGAGATTGAAGGCAGGAGAAGGAGGAGGAAGACTAAGAGAAGAACAGAAGAAAAGGAAGCAAGAAAGGTTGAAGAAGAAGGGGGACAGTAGTGATGCAAAAGATGAAGATAAAGTTCTCAATCTCGATAACTTCATGATTTTGGATCTTGTTAGTGATGGAGAACTAGTTTGTAACCAGTTTTGAAATACATATGATAATAATGTATTGAAGAATTATGGACATTCTGTTTTGAATGATCTAGTTGAAGTGTCACGAGATCATACTCACGTTCCGAATGTAGGTTCTGCAGTAAGTGTAATTGTGACAGACGATGATGACAGTATTGGGTGGAAATGATTTAATCTGGATATTGATTGAGATGATTATTTATACATTCGAGATGGTAGTAACATCGATAAGAGCAGTGCAGATGATGAAAAGTGTGGAGATGGCATGTCTTTATCAAATGAACTTATTTCTTTAGCGCTTCGATATTTAATATTGGAAAGTGGATTGCAGCTTGGTGATGGGATGGATTCAGAATAGTTAGTTACTGTCTCAGAGTAACTCATAATATCAAGAGGCATGGATTAAGCAACACGTTTGAACACCAGATCCGTATGGTTCTATAAACGACGATGAAAGGGAGGACGAGAATGATAGTGATAGCGAAGTGAGCTGGCTTGATGACGATTAGGTAGTTCCTTCTGAAGTATTTGATAAGTTATTTTATTTGTATGTGATATTTCTCATAGTGTTTGTTCTAGGTGTATTAATTTTTAATTTATGTTTTTTAAAATATATATATAGGGGGCGTATTGTAAAATGTGGTTACAATGTTCTTTGAATCATTATTCTCTTAGAAAAAGTTTGGGTTGGGATCATGGCTATTCTTTGGCGAGGAAGGAGGCCATGGGCTATAGTTGCACATCTGTGCACATAATATCTTTTTTATGAGGTTGTATTGTTTTCTTTATTCTTTGATGTTCTTTTTGATGAATGAGTATTTGTTGACAATATCTGTGGAGATTGTTGGAAGCCATGTTGGAAGATTGCTAATAAAGTATGTGTTAGAGGTCAGATTATTGGTGATATGTTTGGTAGTAGTAAGGGGAAGAGATATGAAAAAGAATGAGGTTCGGGAGTTAAGTAAGAAAGTGGAATTGGCTGAATGTTCGGGATGATAATTGTTTGGTTGGAAGCGACAAATGCTGGTAATTGAAGCTTGCTTGTATGAAGGCAAGGAAAAAATAAAAGGATTCATATCCCTCTTGTGCGATAACAACGACCCTGAGTAGAACAGTAACACCATATAGAGATAGAAGAATAATCTGGAATTAGTACGAAAATGAAATTGCAGTAATTAAAATTGGAAATGCACAATTTACGAGGTTTCAGCTTACCAAGGATATTAGAACTGTCCCGAAGCATAGATGACACCCTCCTTTTTGTGTTTTGCAGCCTCCTTCTTCATTTTTGTAAGTTTCACCTTCCGTCGACATGCCTTTCGCTTCTCCAATGATGACCGCAGACTTTCATACTTCCTGCGACTGTCTCATCTTTGAAGTGTTTATGCTGTGACATGAGATACTGAAGTTTGCCTTATTCCTGATTTCAACTCTGTTGTTGCACTACACCCCATGTTGAATTCTTCTACAGCAATTTCAAGTCTCTTCCGTGAAATAAAAATCTCTTTTGGGCACTTCCTCCAGATAACTGAATGCAGAGACTCATTCTGATTTTGAGTAGCACCCCGGATGCATCTCGATAGTAGCTCATCTGACGCCAGCCTTTGATAAACAGGCATAATCTTGACAACTAAGGGTTCTGAAAGCTTTACAGCCATTTTGTCATGGTTCTATGCTGTTTTACCAGCTGCGATACTTCGATTGTAAAAGCACCAAGACTCAGAACCTTCAGGACAAAGAATATAGGACACTTCCTGTGCTGGGGCTTACTATCAGTAGACATGTAGTGGCGTGTAGTGGCATACACTGCTTTCTTCATATCTGCAATATAAGGTATGTTCTGTACTAATGCATTCCTATAATAATTAGTTAATTTTGTAATATCCATTCAGATTTCTATAACATTTGTAATTATTATATAGTAGCCTTCATTATTTAGGCCTACCGTAGTTTACGTAGAAAATGTGCCTACTTCCTTCACAAGAGAGCAGCACAATACAGACCTCCAGCTGTCGGAGGCCTTTTAAATTATTCCTATGAAATGAAATCGAGAAATCTGCTTGAATACATCACTAATGTGTGCTGATCGCGAGTCTAACGAAAGTGGGCGTTTAAAGAACTACACGTCAGGCATTTAAAAGCTACGCCAGGGCTTTAAAAATGGCGGAATTCGGGTAAAATCACTGCTATCTGATCCGCAGGGGATAGGGGTGTATTAATATGAAAAAAAAAAAAAAAAAGCGGAAATCGATATTTCTTACATATTTCACTAAAATTTCAGTCCCAGTGTCCCTTACCGAAATCGCATATTAGCAGCTCTAGTAGACTATATATTAGAGCTATTTACTTTATAAGTTACTGTACACGAGAGAAACAGAGATCGAACATATATCAACAATAAATCAATTATTGAAAATATGCCTAATTGCATTTCTTTGTATCTCTCATTTAATTGTTCTAGGCGAAGGTGTCTGTGCTGTTGACGAAATCCAAGCCATCAGTTCGCAGAGAATTATGTTTCTTCATCAAGAGGATTCCAGTTGATCATCCGCAACACACCGAGTTAGTGGTCTCGAGCCAATCGTTCGACAAGGAGACACGCCTCTACTCCCACGTGTTCGAGCGTTTGCCACTGAGCGAGTCACCATGGGCTCCAGAATGCTACCTCGTGCGGCCTGATCTTTTGGTCATGGAGGATCTGTGCGAAAAGGGCTTCAAAATAGCTGGCCGCCTCAATCACCTGAACTTCACCCAATGCAAACTAGTGCTACAGGCACTGGCCAGCTTCCACGCAGCCGCTATGGTGTTAGAAGAGCGCGAACCTGCAGGAAAGAAACTGAATGAAATGTTTCCTGACACACTATACGAAAATATATTCACTGAAAACCACACGAGTCAGTTCAAGTTTTGGTTCAGGGGAGCAACAACTACCCTGAAGTGTGCTGTAGGGTTGCTTCCAAAATATAAGGGAGAAGAAAAGAAGGCGGAAGAACTTGGAAATAAGTTAACAAAATACATGCAGCAAATGTTTGATCTCGTAAAGCCCTCAACAAAATACAGAAACGTCATATGCCATGGAGATATGTGGACAAACAACGTTCTTTTCAAGTACGATGGAGAAACTCCTATTGATGTTCGCATAGTGGACTTCCAACTAGCCCGATACACACCTCCGGCACTGGATGTAATGTCTTTCCTGCATCTGAATACCAGCCGTCCGTTCCGTAGCACCCACAGTTCCAAACTACTGTCGGCGTACCACGGCAGCCTGTCAGAACACCTAAGTCGTCATGGTTACGACGTGGAACATTTTCTGCCCTGGGCTCAGTTCTTGGAGAGCTGTGAGGTGTATCGACCCTTTGGCCTTATTATCGCACCCACTTACCATCACACAGACATGATGCCTCAAGAAGCACTCCAGGGGTTCCTCGATGATCCTGACCAGTTCGGGAAGTTGATGCTGGAGAACCGCTTCGAGAAGGTGGCGTTCTGCTGCAAGATCAATGAGCGCTACCGGGACAGAATATTCTCCGAGCTAGGAGAGCTGCTCGAGTATGTTGAACGCTTCGAGGAGAAATGACAAAATGTGGGCATATGTCTACCCCTTATAATTCCCGTACATACATTTTTCTTTACAGCCGAACCCCTTTCCTGACGTCAACCTTATCTGAGGATTTAGTGAGAATTGGAACGAATCATTCTGACAGGCTAATTTTTGCATTAAGGGATCACAGCTCTCGTAGTACATTGGCACTGCTCGTGATTCATAAGAATCTTTCAGTTGTTTTAGATCCCTTAGTTAGGGCTAAAACACTTATGTTATTATACTAATTTGGAAGGTGATTCCTAGGAGAGGGTAGCTTCCCGTAGCTGGGTGAGCTTACCGGTGTAGAGTGTTGTTTAGTCTTTGAATGCTAGGGGTTGCTCCTATAAAGACGTAAGTATTTGATAGGGGATGGTCCTCTGGCTGCAGGCTGCTGTGCTGGTCTGCCAGCTGGACGGAGTGAGTGATATAACAGACGTGCTTATGTCAGCGGCTCGCTGCTATGCAGTCGAGTCGCCTGCCGGAAGCACAATGAAACCTGAGCAAGCTATAACTGGCTACTATGGTCACGGTCAATCGTGACGAGAGTCAGGAAGGGTATGAGGATGTAAAGAGGCGTGTAATTATCAAGACAAGTGTAATTTACTGACCATGTGTTTATTGGTCAGTGAGTGTGAAATTGTAAGTCCCTTTTAGGGGAATGTAAGTAATGATACAAGTTAAGTGTACAAGATTGTGGATGGGTGTTTACAAAGTGAAGGATATCTGAACACTTGCTGAGTCTCACCTGATGATGGTAGCTGGAGCAGGACCTTCGGCGACACACACTGTATGACAGATAATGCTCCAAAAAGGCCTTCCTTCTTATAGTTCCTGTCGTTGCTTAGTCAGCATTCCATTGACGTATCTGCCCCAGTTAGTTGTAGTGTTAATGTTTATGAATGTGTTGCAAGTGGTTGGCTAACCTCCCGAGCTGGGTGGTCGCCTCTTGCCGTGTAAAAGTGATGTTCTGGTCTTATGATGTTTGCCAGTTGGGGTGGTTTTTAGTAGATGATGGGGGGTGGCTTTCAGGGGTACAGCCCCCCGGGCCTGTACAAGTCTTCTTCTTCGATTAGTTCGCGTCCCCGCGAACGGGAACGGAACGTGGAGTGGGGGTGACGATGGATAGTTTTTGGTTTCTTCTTGTACCTCTTCTTCTTTTCTTCAGTGTTGGTGTAGATGTGGGTGTGTTGATGTCGTGGTGAGGTGAGATCAGCTTGTGCTCAGAGGGGTAGGTTTTGGGATATACATATGATAATTTAAAACAGTTCATTTAAAAAGTTGACATTTGAAATATTAAATAGTACAACAACAAAAAATACGTGATTTTGACATTATATATATGTTGGTATTGTGCAGGGAGGAAAAAACCCAGTGCTGGACGGGTGGTTGTGCCGTCCGGCGCTGTATTGGGGAAAAAATTGCTCCCTGCAATGTTTTAGTGTGAAAGATGGAAGAAAATAGAGAAAAATAGGTGTCCCAGGGTATAAGTTAAAGGAATACGTAAAATATAGTTTATTGTGTTGGGGTAAAACGGGACACCTTCACAAATTTTATCGTTAGTAGAAAGAAAAATGAAAGAAACAAAAGCATAATCAGTGTGCGTGTATGTGTGTACATTGGTGGTCATGATGATGATAACAGGTATGACCTGATAATAATAACAATAAACATTACATTTATAATATTCCTGATAATTTATAAGTAAACATAGTAAACATAGTAATAATAATGAACATATAAAAAATAATGGTTGCCATGTTGGTACCCTATATATAGGTATGTTGGCCAACCATGTGGAACCTTTTAATTGTATGACGTTATCATGATATGGCGAGAAAATACAAAATAATTTCCAATTTCCAATTATCAACTATCATATATACCTTGTAGAGCTCTTTTACGTGGCCAGTTATTTTATACCTCTTACTCTTTGTGCGCATTTTACCATCATGCCTTGACTACCGCTCCCTATTCGGCCGTTCCTGGTGCGGTTTAGTGGCTAGTCCGCTATTCCTTCCTTGTACTTATTGTATAACCTCGTGGTTTTCCGTCGTGGGTCGGAATTCCACCTTAGGGTCGAAGGTTCGGCACTTACAACCTCCGTGCCACCCTTCGATCCTGAAGTAACGCTTCATTTGCGTATGCGGGATGTGTTTGCGTTCAGCGATGTTCATCATCCCACGTATGCTGTCCACCGCTGACCGCTGACGTTGTCACCTTTAAGGGTGCAACTAAAAGTATGCGAGGGTGTGTGTGTTTATGATATAGGAGAGTGTGTACAAGTTGGTGTTGGAAATATATTTACAAAAGGCTTGTGTGCAACCCTCGTCATCTGCAAAACAAAAATGTGTTAATGGCCGTTTATCTGGAAACATGTACATTCCTTGCTTTCCTGCAAAAATAGAATATGTAAATACATGTAGCATTTCCATCGCTGCGCATATTATAAAAAATCACTTATGGCGCCACTTAAGTCTAACTTAATCTAGGTTAGCTTAACGTATTGTCGGGCTTACCCTGATGACGGGTTTGTTTGTCATCAGGCGCCGAAATATTTTGCCTTAATCTTACTTATCTTAATGTATTATTGGGCTTACCCTGGCAATGGTTTTTTAGTCGCCAGGTGCCGAAATGTTTAGTCTAAATTATGATAAGTGGAAAAAAAATTTGATATCTATAAGCCGAATGGTTTTGCCTTAATCTATTGCCGAAATATGCTGTGCTATGTTTAGCAACAGCGCTTATAAAATTTGCTTAATTGTAAGTTGCGTGTCAAATGCAACTGTCTTACATGCTAAAATTTCGACCAGAGCGATCGCCCGGGGCAGTTTTACCTCCCCAGATACCACCCGCACGTATTCTAGAAACACCGGTTGTCTCTAGAACCGCCGGATTCCGCTCCCTTAATATTAGTTGTCGACATTTATATTATTACTTACTAACTAGTAATTAATAAAGTCCCGGGTGACTGCGGTGCCAAAAGTGCAAACGCCTCGCCCGGCCATCCTGTTCATTTTATTGATGTATTCATCATTGTTGGGCTTGCCCACTAGAACCCCTGTAAGGGCTCGCTGTGCTCCTCATTTAATATCTCTGTCTGTCCGCTGCGTCACCATTTATGTGGGCACTGGACATCGTTCGGGAAAAATCGTCCGATAAAATATTATCGTCCGGGAATTTGAGCGTCCGGGATCCTCTTCGCCTATATTGGCAGTAATAATACCATCCGGGAATTTTAGCGTCCGGGCTCCTCTTCGCCTATATTGGCATTGTTGGGTTGGCCCACGTGAACCCCTTTAGACAGCTTGCTGCATGCCTATTTAGTATCTCTGGCTGCCCGCTGCGTCACCATTTAATATCTCTGGTGACCCGTTGTCAGACATTTATGTGGGCGCGGGTTCGAATGACCGCATTCATTCCATATATATTATTGATTATTTGTTAATTCATTCTTCATTTGTTTTGGTTGTCTTCACCTATGCTACGCGGGGCAAGGACTTGTCGGATCTTGGATTGATCCCGCTGAATCCTGAGACCCTGCTTCACTCCTGCGAGTAGGAGACTAACTTCCCGCCATAGAAGTTCTACTTACTTACATGCTAAACTAGTAGTCTAGTCGTAATTTGGTCGTCCCTTGGTTCCTCTCCTGAGTTCGGTGCGGAGTTGGCTAATTCTCCCCCCGTTTGTCAAAAGTCTCCCCAGCAGGTCTTGGCTTCGACGACTGTGGCGCATAGTGGGTGTAACTTTCCTCTGCCGGGGGGGGGGGGGGAGGGGGGTAGGCTAGACGCACCCCCGGTTTTGGCGTTTGCCCGCGCCAGGCCATGAATGCTTCAACCTTACGCAGTTCGTCTCTTTGGTCTGGGTCATTGAGCCAACTGGGGTATGGCTCATCATCGCCTTCCCCAGCTTTGCTCCTGTGTGGCGCCTCTGCCCTTCTGTTTACGCTGTCATCACCATTCAGCGTGTCATCAGATTCCTTTTGTGTTAATAAAAAAATAGTGTGCTCTGTAAATAATTTACTGTGTAAATAATGTAAAATTTTTAAGTGTTCTGGGGTTGTAGAATCTTCTAAATGCATGGAGTACTTTAGGTCTGTAGTCGCCATGTCAGATGTCTAGCGTTGATGCCTTGTGGAGTTTCCTGGAGGCGTTAGTAGGTTTCCATGTCGTTGGGTACCTTGTTATTGGGGTCCGGGGGTGTTATTTGTTGAATAGGCTTAAAGCATGGTAGGAGAGGGTTGCGCATCTTTGGACTCCATGTTAATGGTGGCCTGGAGCCGGTGATGCTATCAGGATGTCTTTACAGTGAGTGGACGGGGGTAGGTATTTCCCAAGTGTGTATTTTTTTTAAAGTGCCATGCAGGTTCAATAATAATAACCCAGGTGTGTGGGTAGGATATTCCATGCGTGCGGATGGATATGAGGCGTATCCGCTCTCATTTAAGGATAGGTATAGGTCGAGGTATAATAGTACTATGTCCCTTGCATGCGGGATTATTTAATAAGAAAATATTTGTTAGTTTAAGTTTGGCCGTATCTCTTTATATTGAGATGTGCATTACGCTTGCTATTCTTTCTGACACACCCCTAATACTCGGGTGTTAGCATTGAGAGCCAGGGCGTAGTGAGCCCTCTCATTAAACGCATGAAGTCTATCAACCCCGATGTGTATTTTGTCATGTAGTTTAGCTGTTTTTATGTGTTTGTGTTGGCTAATGTTGTGAGTGACAAGGTTATGGAAGGAGAAAGGTGGTATAATGGTAGCCTGTAGGTGGTTAATTGGCTATCTTGCTGGCATTATCCATCTCTGCTCCTGTCATCCTCACTTGGTCAATATCTGCTTTCTATCCGCTCCTTGGGATGGTGAAGTGCGGTGACGCTGTGACGTCACGGCCTAATCTGGCCTCTTATCTCTAATGTTAAAGTAGCAAGTGAATTTGTAATGTAACTGGTCATGTCCTGATCGCCTATGATGGTTTTGGGATTAAACAGTAAAAAGAGAAGTAGTTATTGGGGGGGGGGGGTTGTTCCTTCAGAGCACCTGTCTGTATTCGCCCCTGATTAGTGAGCGCGTGTGGGAAGGACTTGGTCGTAATTGTGATTAGCGCAGCTGCGTGTGTGTGGCTATGTTCCGCTACAGCATGCGGGCGGGTGGGCTGTTATCGCCTAAGTCCTATCGCGTGTCGCGTAGCTGAGTGTCAGGTGGGGCGTGTGGCTTGTCAACATCTTTGTAAACATGCTCCTATGGTCCTAAGATAATATGGCCCACAGTATCTGCATATTGCTAAATGCCAGGCCTATTGTAACATTGCTGAATTCTGTGCCAATATTCATGTGTACTGTATGTTAGTGTTGGTATAGTTTTTGTTTTTGTATGATAGTGTCATCATATTTGTGTGCCATCAGCACGTCTGGGTGCTCTAGGAATGTCTACCGGCAACAATGTTGAAATGCGCGAGAATTTGCAACGCAGTGGTGTTGTGTTTATGTTTTCATATGCTTGTATACGGGAAGTCTCTGATGTTACGTATGTCGGCTGCCGGAACGTGCCTTTTGCCAATGTCCGAGTGTTGTCACTGTTTGGGATTCCGGGCGGGCCAATGTGTCAATCTATCCTGTTTTTGCTAGCAACGTTGTGTGGTTACTTATTCCGTAAGGCCTTTGCCATGTGAAATTGCTATATTTGTGTTTGGGAAATCTATTTCCTATGTCTGGGGTAATCGAAATTTTGCATGGTTTTTGGCCGGAGAAAATGTGGTGTTACCTGTTTATGTACTTGTATGGGGCCAACTTCCGTCTGAATGGGAATCTGGATTTTTGTTTTCCACGGCGTCCGATTTTTACTGGGCATTCGGACCCACGATCCCGTGTAATTCTCCGTGTTTCATGTCTGCGTTGTCTGTTGGGATTTTTGCCTTTCTAGTGTGGTTTCTGATTGTGTTTTTCGCGCCAAAAATACCGTTGGTTAGTTTGTTTTTGGCACGACTGTGTTGTGTGATCGTGGGTTCGCACCCGCCTTGGTTTAAGGTCCTGGTGTTACAATTTTTTGTACTGTATGTCCCATGGCACGTGTATCGTGTGTTTGAGACACGCAGATGAATATACACATTGGCGTGAAAAATTTGGGTCTTTTGGAATGCCCCTCGTATTCTAATTTTGAGAGTTATAGGGTTTTGAAACTGCCGTGAATGAATGTGTATGTTCCAGCCAGGCCTGGGATACTCTCAGGTTGTCCGTGTTAGTGAAGGTCGCCTACTCACGAGTGTGTTATCGCTGACTGCGATAGTATTGAATTACACCCGTGTAGGAAATCCTTTGCTTGCTTGCTCGCCATATGTGCCAAGACAGTGTGTGTAGGTTTATTGACACATCTTACTATTGTCTGCTAATACGGCGTGTCTCGGGTCCCTCGCAACGTAAAAGAACCTTCCTTTAACTACATGTTGTGTTCCCAAATTTTGTGTTGTTGTAAGCGTGGGCCGAATATATTCTTGTTATTGGTAGTTAGCTGTGTTTATGTACGAGTGTCTCCGGGTCGCTAGTCGCGTGTTTGGTGACTAGGTGTCGGAGGTGGTTTTATTGTTTTATGCATATAAATGTCTGTCAGTGTGAATATCCCTTACTTCCCTATCCTGCAACTGGATAGTTACCCGACCTTGCATTCCTGGTATTCAGGAGGTTGCGGGTTCGAGACCGTCTTTGTCCAGGATAATTATTCCTGGTGCCTTTTAGGCTTGTGTTTCCGGGACAGTTTTGTTAGTGTATTAACTGTTATGTGGCAATGTGAGTTAACTGTGTGCCTTCCAGAAATATGTGGGTTTTCCCAAAGTCCGGGATTTTCACCCTATGGTGTTTATGTTTAGTTTGCGCGCTGTTATGGGGGACGAGAAAAATTCATGTTATAGGCAGTGTAATATATAACGTGTACCTTAGGAATATACGCATATAGCCATAGTTCTGTCCATTCTGTGGTTAATTTTCTCCCCCACATTTCTCAGCATCTTCCCTGGGATATGATCAGCCCTAGGGTCTCCGAATTGGACGGCTCTATCTTCCAGTCCCTAATCCCCCCGGTATCTTATAAGGGAGATTAATGCCCCATGCAGTTGCGATTGTCACCAAGTGAGCACCTCTCGCTGTCTCTAGTATCCTCTTGTTTGTCAATTCCTCAAGCCCGTACGCTCGACAGTCCAATCCTATCTCTCCGTGGTCTCCTGTCCGCAGCATCTGGTCATCAATTACCTCACTTCCTTCTACAGAGATTATTTCGTGTCCAACAGTCACTACAAACCTGTTCTTCATGTGTTCCAGGCTTCGCTGTATAACACTCATTCTCTCTGTCACAGGGGCCCACACACACGTACACACAGATACTTTTCCAAACAATCCACACCCATCTCCCCAGCCTCGGTCAGGATTACCCTTCTCACAAGCCACAATGTCATGTGTTTTGTTTCCTTGATGGTCTTATATACCCCCCCCCCCCCCCCCCCCCCCGACTTTACAAGCCGTGTTCCCTGCTCCTCCTCTGCTGGTTTCCACTCTTCCTTCAGACGGGCAGTGAGTTCTTCGGCTAAATTCTCAGCCTCCAGATCCACGTCACCACGCCCTGTCTTCGCCAGGCTGGTCACCATTCCTTGTAACCATCCAATAACTCCATTTCCTTTGTCGGTCGTGCCCTCCAAACGGGTCTACTTCTTAGCTGCATTCACTAATACCTGGTACGTTGTCAACCCAGGGTCTTCCACTGTTTGTCCCAGAGCACTGACCCGTCCAGGTGGGCACCGCATGTCCCGTTCACTTTATATGGCTCCCATGTAGGCACCTTCGCCTGCCACTGATCTATTCTAGGGAAATAGCAATCCCCTTTATTTACCTTGAGAGTCACATAGGGATACTTGTACCGAGCTGCCAGGACTCTAGCTTCCGAGCATGCAGTTAATGTCTGCACCACAGGCTTGATCCCCCCAAGGTTCACATCTCACACGCCCTCTCCACGAGGTCGTAATAGGCAATCATTCTTGAAGCTTTACGTCCTTCAGCACCTCGCACTTTCTTCTCCCGCTTGGGCATCGTTTAGAACACTCCCCTCAGACAAACACCCTGGGCATGATTGAGCATCTCAGCCTCCATGAGGCGTTCATTTCCAAACAGTCTCTTGGCCACGAGTACATTTGTTTTGGCAAACAAGAAAAAACGTTTGGAATGTTCTTTTTCTGATAGAACATGCTCATTCCAGAGTTGTTTGGTTAATAATGACCTATATGACCTATCTAGATAGTTTCTTGGGTAAAGAAGAGCATATTCACGCCACAATCATTAAAACATATTTGGACAAGGGTCATTTTGGAACTGACTAACGGACAAGGGGCATTTTGGTCCTGTATGCTCTGAAGAAGGTCGTTTATTGTTTCTGTATTACATACTTTTCATTTATATGACTGGAAATATGGATACTCCGTATTCTCATTAACTCAAGAATTGTATTGCATTTTATTTTATTTGAAAATAGCAAAAGTAAATAATTTCCTAGACATATTAATCTTCATTGAAGTAATTTCCTAAGGGAGCATTGCCATCATGTTACACCATTTCATCAATATCCTCTATCATTTTCCTCTTCTGAACTTTTGTCCTTATCTTGCACAGTATTTGACAGAAGGAGGGTTTTGTATAACTGGAGTGTTGGAAGGTTGTCCCATGTAGGAACAAAGAGGAGCTGAAGAAGCTTCCTGACGTCGTCTCTCTTGGGCTGCTTCAGTGGCACACCAGATGGAATAATAGCTGGAATATCTCTAGCATTTCTCCCTGGGCGACGAACTTTCCTACCTACACCAGTAT
Organism: Meconema thalassinum; assembly: GCA_946902985.2. NCBI lineage: Eukaryota > Metazoa > Arthropoda > Insecta > Orthoptera > Tettigoniidae > Meconema > Meconema thalassinum. The sequence goes on along the minus strand of OX336393.1, from coordinate 159,905,687 downwards.
CAGTGTTGTAGGATGACACATTATTAATTAAATTAACTGGTAAGGAATTAGCCTGGTAATATTGACTTGGCATAACGAACCTATCACTTGCATGTGATATCCAAGAATTATTCAGATTATGTAGCATAGGATGACAAGCAATAGATATGTATTTCAACGACACATGCAAATTATTAGGATTTACTTCATCCATATTCGGAGCACACGATACAGATGTCACATATCAGCCTTTGGTCTAACCTCACTATGCCTACTCTACAGGATAACTTTCACCATAATTCACAACCTTAGACATGACAGTCGATGACACACAATTTACATTATCCATTAAATTACTCTCAATAGAATCAGAATTAATCACATACAAACTTAACTATGGTACCGTCGAAGAAGAACAGACTAATCAAGCAAAGCAATAATAGACCACACCACACATTAACCCTTGTCCACATGAACATACGAGGATTTTGAGGAGCCCAGTAGACACAATTGTGACGGTTCACAGTACTGTTAAGCTTGAATTGCGTCTCGTCAGACCACATACATTTCTGTGCTAATTCCTCGTCCTCGCGAACCATGTGCTCAAACCAATTACAGTATTCAGCCTTTCGATCCGGGTTGTTCTCGTTTATCGCGTGTGGCAGTCTTGGCATGTAGGCTATACTTTCCACTGTGCGCCCTTAAGAATGCGCCTTTCACTTGAGAGGTTCACCCCACATTTTGCGGGTGGCTTCGGTAGCATGCTGATCTTCTATGCCCAGGATCGCGGGTTCAAACCCGGCCGAAGTCGTCGGATTTTTTACAAGCGTCAAAATAAAGTAAAGCCAGCGGGCCCATGTCATAGATTTATGGCATGTAAAAGAACTTTCCACTAACTACAATTGCGTGAAGCTATATTTGTAGGTTAGATTTGATTAACGCTCTATTAGTTCCAACATTCGTCGCCAGGTGCCGGTTGCGGTGGCATCAAGTAGCAAAGTTCACAGCTAGAGGTCGTTGACGGTAGCATTTGGTAGCAAAAGTAGGAACTACTTGAAATCGATTGTCTGCAGTCCTTACCTGAATTACAGATAAACAATAATACAGCCATCACAATTAACTGCCGAATACCCGACCTGAACTTAATCCATCTTCTATCGCACAACACATTAAAAAGAGGTCAGAGGATGTTCCAATAGATGCCTGCCAAAACAAAAATATGCAGGAAAGTCTTAAAGCAATCAGCGATCAGTTGGAGATAACCCGTTCTATTCCTCCCCTTTTACGTGTGCTAAACTTAATCAATCAATTAGAACTCTGAAAACTGGAAAAGCAGCTGGTCAGGATGGTATATTTCCGGAATTTATAACTCACCTAGGAAGAAATGGCAGGAAGTGGCTCAGGAATCTTTTCTCAGATATCCTAGCCAAAGGACAAATACCACCAGAATTCAAAATAGCAAAAATCATCGCAAGCCTTAAGCCTGGGAAACCAGCAGATAACCCGGCAAGTTATCGTCCGATTTCACTCCTCAGTGTTTGCTATAAACTTCTGGAACGCCTAATTTACAATAGAATTTACTGCACATTAGACAGCAGAATACCACCAGAACAGGCTGGATTCAGAGAAAAACGAAGCTGTTGTGAGCAAGTCTTAGCTCTAACATCCTTTATACGGTAGAAGCAGGATTCCAAATAGGACTGAATCTGTGGCTTTCTTCGACTTAACTGCTGTAATTCCATTCTAAATTTGTATACTTAAATCCGTGTTAAGAGGGGCAGATGACCTCGCCGTTTCTCCCATTAAAGCCTCAATAACTAACCAACTATTTTGAATCTAAATTACATTTTGTAAGTATTTTCTATCTAAATTGCATTTTGTAAATATTGTCAATTCAAATAACAGTACAGTAAGTATGTAGTTAGTTTTAGTTGTAAGTAGGTAGTTAGTTTGTCTATTAGATATATGTCATTGTTCTATTAGACTGTGGTGTGTGAGTGTGTCTGGTAGCAGTTGCATTGTTTATTAGTTATAGTTCATTGTTTCAGTAGACTGTGATGTGTGAGGGTGCATGTGAGTGTGCCTGGTGACAGATTGTTTTAGTGGTAGTATTTGTTGTTGGTGGAACTTTAGTATTTTTTTTTGTAGAATTTTGGTATTGAATTGTTAGTACGGTAGAACGTTAGTATTTTTGTTAGTACAATTGCTCTCTACTTATTCTGAAAGGGAGTAGCAGCCTTTCAGAATAAATCAATTCTTTACTAGTCTTATAGACGGTTAAGATATTGATAATATAAGCCAAATAATGGCTACACTGCGTCCTGCTGCACGGCTGAAAGCAACGGGAAACTACAGCCGTATGCTATTCCCGAGGATATGCACCTCTCTATGCATAATTACATGTGATGATGGCCTCCACCCTTGCAAAATTTCAATCCGGAGGTAAACTAGTCCCCCGTTCGGATCTCCGGGTGGGGACTACTCGAGAGGGGGTTAACATCACAGAAGTGACAAAGAGGAAATCTGACATTCTACGGATCGGAGCGTGGAATGTTAGAAGTCTGCTAGGAAGTGGAAGGTTAGAAAACTTAGAAAGGGAAATGAATAGGTTGAGGTTGGATTTGGTTGGGATTAGTGAAATGCGCTGGCAGGAAGAACAGGACTTTTGGTCAGGAGACTATAGGGTCTTTAGCACTAAATCAAACAATGGCCAAGCAGGGGTTGGCCTCATATTGAGTAGGAAACTTGGACAGCGGGTGGAATATTATGAGCAATATAGTGAACGGATTATTGTAGCAAAAATCAATACTAAAACTACCTGCACCACAGTGGTACAAGTCTATATGCCTACCAGTCAAGCTGATGATGAGGATGTTGAAAAGGTCTACGAAGAAATAGACGAAATTCTGAGGTATATCAAGGGTGATGAAAATGTTATAGTAATGGGAGATTGGAATGCTGTGGTAGGAAAAGGGAGAGAAGGGAAGATAGTAGGAGATTTCGGATTAGGTGAAAGGAATGATCGAGGAAGCAGGCTGGTAGAATTCTGCACCGAGCATGAATTGGTCATAGCTAACACCTTATTCAATAACCACAATAGAAGAATATACACATGGATGAGACCAGGAGATACAGGGCGTTACCAAATCGACTTCATTATGGTCAAGCAGAGGTTTCGAAACCAGATTTTGGATTGTAAAACATATCCTGGTGCTGACATAAACTCTGATCACAATCTGGTTGTAATGAATTGCAGATTAAAGTTGAAGAAACTTAAGAAAAGTCAAAAGCCAAAGAGGTGGGCAATAGACAGACTGAAAGAGAAGGATGTAAACGAAAGATTCAAGAAGAGTATAAAGGAAGGACTAATGAAAAACCCTAAACAAACTTCAAATGCAGACGAATGGACACTTTTGAAGAATGAAATAACAAAATCCGCAGAAGAAAACATTGGTAGGAAAGAAAGAATAGGTAGAAAACCGTGGATCACTCAGGATATACTAAAATTGATGGATGAAAGGCGGAAACACAAGAATGTAAGAGATGAAGAGGGGAAAGCAGAATACAGACGTCTGAGAAATGACGTTAACAAGAAGTGCAAGGAAGCGAAAGAAGAATGGTTGAAAGAGAAATGTGCAGGTATAGAAAATTGTCTGAAATTAGGAAAAGTAGACACAGCTTATCGAAGGATTAAGAATACTTTTGGGGAAAAGAAGACTAAGTGCTGTAATATTAAGGACACAAATGGAAAGCCTCTAACTGATAGGGAAGAAAAGGTTGAGAGATGGAAAGATTACATCGAGAGTTTGTATAGGGGAAAAGAGATTGACAATCATGTAATGGAAAGGGAGGAGGAAATTGATGAGGATGCGAAAGGAGATTTAATATTGAGATCAGAATTTGATAGAGCTTTGGAAGACTTAAGCAGGAACAAAGCACCAGGCATAGATGATATACCGATTGAGTTGCTACGCTGCATAGGAGATGAAGGTCTGATCAGGTTATTTCACTTGGTGTGTAGGATTTATGAGACAGGTGAGGTACCCCCTGATTTCAAGAAGAATGTAATCATCCCTATACCAAAGAAAGTGGGAGCTGACAGATGTGAAGATTACCGTACAATCAGCTTGATTACTCATGCTTCAAAGATCCTGTCTGGAATAATTTACAAGAGGATTGAAAGCCAGATAGAAACGGAGTTGGGTGAAGACCAGTTTGGTTTCAGGAGAAATGTAGGAACAAGGGAAGCTGTACTAAGTCTTAGGCTGATTTTGGAAGGTAGAATAAGGAAAGATAAGAGAACGTTCATGGCTTTTGTAGACTTAGAAAAGGCTTTTGATAATGTTGATTGGGCTAAATTGTTTGACATTTTGAAATCGATTGGAATAAAGTACAGGGATAGGAGGGTGATATACAATCTGTACAGAAACCAGACAGCAGTCATTCGAGTTGAAGGACATGAGAGAGAAGCTGGTATTCAGAAAGGTGTAAGGCAAGGCTGCGACTTATCACCCATACTTTTCAATCTTTACATTGAACAAGCAATGAAGGAAATTAGAGAAAAATTTAAAGTGGGAGTGAAGATTCAAGGAGAAATAATTTCAACTCTGAGATTTGCTGATGACATCGTCATCTTGGCCGACAAGCCTGAGGATTTGAATGAGTTTTTGAATGGTATGGACTCCGTCTTACGGAAAGAATTCATGATGAAAATTAATAAATGTAAAACAAAAATACTGGAATGCAGCCGAAATAAATCAGAAACCTCTATGGAGATCAAATTGGCAGGTGAAAAGCTGAAGGAAGTAGGAGACTTCTGTTACTTAGGAAGCAGAATAACCAGTGATGGACGAAGCAAAGAGGATATAAAAAGTAGGTTGGCTCAGGCAAAGAAAGCATTTCTACAAAAAAGGAATCTGCTGACATCGAATATAGATTTAGGTATTAGGAAGACATTTTTGAAAGCCTTTGTCTGGAGCGTGGCGCTCTATGGAAGTGAAACTTGGACTATTGGTGCAGCAGAAAAGAGGAGAATTGAAGCATTTGAAATGTGGTGTTATAGGAGAATGATGAAGATCAGATGGGTAGATAGGGTTACAAACAAAGAGGTATTAAGACGAGTGGGAGAGGAGAGATGTTTCTGGCGACTGTTAATGAAGAGAAGAGATAGGTTGGTAGGACACATACTAAGACACCCAGGAATAGCAAGCTTAGTTATGGAAGGAAGGGTCGAGGACAAAAACTGTAGGGGTAGACCAAGGTTAGAATATGTTAAACAGATTGCCTCGGATGTAGGGTGTCGGAGCTATGTAGAGATGAAACGATTAGCTCAGGACAGGGAGGCATGGAGAGCTGCATCAAACCAGTCAAAAGACTGAAGACTCAACAACAACAACCTTAGGATCAGATATATACAGTTCAACTTGGATAATTCGCCTTCACGGGAAAAGAAATTGCGTTATCCAAAATTCGGATTAAGAAAGAAAGAGTAGAGAAAATATATTATGTGACATTGACATAATGCTTCATGCTTACCATAGCAGGTTGCCAGACGGCGGTACTTTGTAAAGATTGTATCGTGTCAGGGAAATCTACTATTTTTGAAAAATACTGTGAGATTCTTGACTGTTTCTCACGATTAGAGCTCTCGGCCATCCCAAGAGATTCTAGCAAATTGTAGGAACGGCACCTAGAATAACTTAGTCATTTCTACTTAGAAAGACCCGCCTAAGCTCCATGCTGTGGTTTGTTGCTTAGGCTGTATTCGGGACCGTTCTTGCCGACCCTGAGCCGCGTGGCCCAGCTGATTGGCTTCCGCTTGGCTTTGCATATTAAAAACTTTGAATTGTCCAAAATATGTCCTGAATTAACCCCGATTATAATCCCTTGATGGCCTAAAAAAATGATAGGGTCCATGAAAAAACTTAAGAAAAAATATAGAATTATACGATTTTGACTTAGCCATGTTCCATTGTATATACATGAAAAATGTGTAGTTTTTGTCCGTGAGTCTCTGCGTGTCTATCGTTTACAGGGATGGAACCTGCCCTTTGTGTGTCCATTGTAGTGTTTCCTTCATGTAAAAGAGCCTACCTGTATCTGCAATTGTGGTGCAAATGACATTGGTGTATGTTGTATTTCCTGGTGAAAGTTGTTATTCCCTTCCGAGCGTCCTGGTTCGGAAAGGTGAATACTTTCGCCCTGTCACTAAGGTGTAGGCCCCTGAAACCCACTGAGGTGCTTCTTTGCTATTTTCTGGAGGAGTTTGTAGCAAAGTAAGCCTGGGCCTACTTTCACCGTAGCGCCTGGATGTTGGTCTGAGTGTGTTTGTGTCTGAGGGGCTGATTGCGTTCCACGCCACCCTAGCAGTATTAATAGGGGTGTGTGTATCCCTGACAGCCCGGCCTCGTGGGGTAGGTAATAAGACCTTTCTTATACCCCGTGTACTGTGTGTTTGTGGCTGGTCAGTGTGCACAGGCGTGCGTTTTGCACCCTGATGGGCTGAAGGCAACACCCTCTTATGCATTCGCACCTGGGGTACACATGCTGGTGCCCGCTTCCATTCTGGCAAACTTGCCCTTTGAACTAGCGGTAAAGGCCGTGTAATTGCCTGTGATTGCCCTGGCGATGTATTGGAGTGTGGTCTAACCGGTTTCTGGCCTATGGCCACGGTAGACTCCTGCCCTTGTGTTTGCCTATGTGTGTAGGATGGACATCCGTGTGAGTTACTTTAATTAGGGTATTCGAATGCTATTCGTGTGTGTGTGCGAGGGTGTTCTGTTTCATGTGTTCGCTCTAGGCGCGTGTAATTGTCGGATGTCTCTAGCCATTGCCATCTGTTTGGCTAACATGTAAATAATTATTATGGTCATCCCGGCGTTCCATGCTATAGTGGTAGTTGTTGTTGTATCTAGGTCGTACCAGGATTTGTGAAGTCCTGGTATTTGTAGGGGCTGTCTGTGATGTTTAAAAGGTGTTTCCGTGACATTAAATGTCGGAATGACCGATGACCAGTTGGCATTAAGTATCGCCGTTATGTTATCATACAACAACGGCTTCGTCTGTAAGGGCTCAAAATCGTGTAGTTGTAATTGTATTTGCTTCGTCCATGCCGCCGGTAGTGTGTGTGTAATGGCCAATTCCTTTACCATTTTGGCGTCACACGGAAACGAATGTGGTATCAGGATGTTGCCGCTCTCTGTGAGTTGGCAATCGCATGGGAGGTGTATCTCTAGAGCCCCTGGCGGTGCCTCCGTGTGTGGGAGTAATAGGGTTGTCCTTCCTTCTGGGCATTGGATACCCATCTCCGCCGTTGGGTTTGTAACGACAAACTTATCCATATCAATCTGTGTGATAAGGGCTGTCTGCGATCCTTCGTCGCATCTGTATGCGCAGGATTCCAATATTTTATCGGTTGGAGCGTTGTTATAAAGATTGACGGCGCAAGCAGGCTGAATTGTGGCCACTTCTTGGAACCGCGGTATGTAACAGAGCGCATTTATCTGCGTAATGCAGTCATGTAGCGCATTCCCTGTTAATACACGAATGTCGCGGCCGTTAACTGCCAGCAACGTCGGTTCGTGTGTCAATGTGCACGTACCCACTAGCCACTTACATGGTATGGGAATGTATTCAAATAGGTTCCACCGCGCATTTTCCTCGATTATGGGTATGTTAATTTTTATGTGTAGTCTGTTAGCATGATATATGCACGAGCATATTGGCTTCGTGTAATACCAGCTTATTTGTTCGATGGAAGTGGCTAGTTGGTAATTATGTTTCCCGAGTTTGTGTTGGAGCCTTGTTAAATCCTCGCGCAGGGTGCTTGTGTGTTTAGTATTTTCAGGGATTTTGTGTTGTCTGCATGCCATTAAATCTTGCTGTTTGTGCATGCTCATGATGGCATTGTTAATACTTATGGCGTTCCCCATAGCCATCTGGGCCGTGGAAGCCAGTGTACTGTCCTGCGCTTCTTTGCCTGCTCGGGTCGCATTCGCGAGTGTTTTTATTTGTTCACTGATTGTGGTAATGGAGTCGTGTACCGAGTGTGTCCAATTGTTTATCTTGAGTGTGGTCTCGGTCAAGTCCTTATGGTTCGCGTGGATCATTTTGCTTAAGTTCTCTGTGTAGCTCGCGATTTGCTGCTGTGTCATTCGTAGCGTTTTACTATCTTCCTCTGTAGCAACGCCGCAGCAATATTGTAGGAAGTTGCCTATAAATGTGAGTTCTCTCCTTTCTGCATGGGGGCGAATGTCCCTTGGAGTTGTTCTATATCACCATGTATGTTAAGTGTCTGTTCGATGGCCTCCCATAGTGAGTGTATTTGGGATTTGTGGCCATCGTCTGGTGTAGACGACGGTACCGGGATGTATTCTTGTTTTACCGGTACGTCATAAGTGATGGGTATATTGCCCTGATAGACCGTCTGTCCCCGTATGTGCTTCCAATGCACGCCGGGGGTGATTTTTACCCTCGGCCCTCTTGGGGCTTGCTTTAAGGCGCTTGTGAGTATCCCACTAACTATGAGGGTGAGTAGTAATGTAAATAGTATTGCTGTACCCCTATTGGCTCTATGGCTTAAGATTTCTGTTGCTTCTGCATGTAGTGCCATTCTGAATTAAGGGTGGGTATAAAAAGAAACGTGTGTGAAGTTTCTGATTCTTTCTTTGAAAAAAAAAAAGTCCCTTGTGTAGCTAGTGTGAAGGAAAAATAATGCTTTATGTCATAAAAAAAATCCAACTTTTTCGCTTGGCTGTGTGCGGTATGGGTCGTTTCTACAACGAGGGCTCGTTGTATGAGTCCTACCCTTACTGTGCGTGGTAGCTGCGTCTCCACCATTATGTTTTAGATCCCTTAGTTGGGGGGTAGTTAGGGCTAAAACACTTATGTTATTATACTAATTTGGAAGGTGATTCCTAGGAGAGGGTAGCTTCCCGTAGCTGGGTGAGCTTACCCGTGTAGAGTGTTGTTTAGTGTTTGAATGCTAGGGGGTGCTCCTATAAAGACGTAAGTATTTGATAGGGGATGGTCCTCAGGCTGCAGGCTGCTGTGCTGGTCTGCCAGCTGGACGGAGTGAGTGATATAACAGACGTGCTTATGTCAGCGGCTCGCTGCTATGCAGTCGAGTCGCCTGCGGGAAGCACAATGAAACCTGAGCAAGCAATAACTGACTACAATGGTCACGGTCAATCGTGACGAGAGTCAGGAAGGGTATGAGGATGTAAAGAGGCGTGTAATTATCAAGACAAGTGTAATTTACTGACCATGTGTTTATTGGTCAGTGAGTGTGAAATTGTAAGTCCCTTTTAGGGGAATGTAAGTAATGATACAAGTTAAGTGTACAAGATTGTGGATGGGTGTTTACAAAGTGAAGGATATCTGAACACTTGCTGAGTCTCACCTGATGATGGTAGCTGGAGCAGGGCCTTCGGCGACACACACTGTATGACAGATAATGCTCCAAAAAGGCCTTCCTTCTTATAGTTCCTATCGTTGCTTAGTCAGCATTCCATTGACGTAGCTGCCCCAGTTAGTTGTAGTGTTAATGTTTATGAATGTGTTGCAAGTGGTTGGCTAACCTCCCGAGCTGGGTGGTCGCCTCTTGCCGTGTAAAAGTGATGTTCTGGTCTTATGATGTTTGCCAGTTGGGGTGGTTTTTAGTAGATGATGGGGGGGTGGCTTTCAGGGGGTACAGCCCCCCGGGCCTGTACACAGTGGCATTTTCAGTTTGTACTGCTTGCCACGGTGGGTGAGTGGTCAACGTGTCGGTCTACTAACCCCAAGCTTGCAGGTTCGCTCCTGGCCGTGGTAAGTGATTTTAGAAAGGCGGCAAAATTTACGACACCATGTCATACGATAATGGCATGTCAAAGAACCCATTTGAATTCAGGCCGTGTTCATAATGGCAAAATTAATCTCGGGAGTTTCCGCCAACACAAACTTCCTCATTTCTCTACTAGAAAGCGCTATAGTGTTCGAGGGGCTTTGAGTTATAACCTGCTTGACTTTCATAGTGCTTCAAGGACTAACGCAATTCGACATGCAAGCAACCCTTTTGGGTGTCAAATAACAAAGCTTACACCCGGCACCCGAGGCCATACGATATTATTATTATTATTATTATTATTATTATTATTATTATTATTATTATGTACTATCCAGAGTCTTGGTCAGGTGTGACATACTAATGGACGAACCCAACGGTACAGTCGGCCAAAATGATGGCAAATAGATTTGAGCTGACCAGATCAAGTTTTCAATTGTTTTTGAAATTTGATGCAATATCATTATGCACAATCGGATAATACAATTTTAAATCTTTCGGGAACCAGTTTATTTCGAAATGAATGAAGAGTGAAACTGGAGAAGGAGTTGAAAAGAATTGGTCGTAGCCTTTAGGAAGGTACCGTTCCGATATTTCCCTGGCGTTGCAAACGGTAAACCACGAAAGACTATTTCAATGACAGCCAATGTTTGGTCATCATCTTGTCCGCAGATAGTTAAGCCGCATGGACTTGCACCATAGCACCCGTAGCTACCCTAGCGGGTATCTAAACGACTCAGTATCAAATACCATATTGAGAGATTGGGTTTCCACTGTGGATCAATGGAATATTCCAGGTTCGCGGGTTTAATTTCCGACTATGGTAGACACAATTTTGAAGGGTGGAAAACCTACGCCACTCCGAGTTGTAGGCTTTCGATATTGGCTCCGTAAAGACCTATTGTAACACATTTCGTTGCTGAATGGCAATTCCTTGCCCAGCCAACGATCAACCACATAGAGTTAGAGTTTTTCTGCCAAATTACAGTGAATGAAACTTTGAAATTGGCATGTACTGTAGGTTACACAGATTGATGGTTCATCTGTGCCGGGGTTTCTTTTATTGGAACTACTTCGCATGACCATACTTGGTAGGCTACTAACTTTCTAAATGTGATGTTATATGAAATATTTTCTTAGAATTAGAGGAAGATAAATGACAGCTATAAAAGCTGGAGGGTAAATAAAAGTAGACCGAGGAAGGAGATTACGTTCAGGCATGATACTGACAATATCTTTGAGCACGTGGCTTTATGACCCCAGCTAGTTCCAGGTCCATGCCCTGAAATGTTTTTGTTTTATACATCACTCGATCTTTTCCTCTCCGCTCTGCCTTCCATCCATATATGTCGTCACCTTGTGACGTTTGTACCCCGTGACCACGTCGGCAGTCATTGGATTGGTCCTCGTGACTTCTGACAACGAGACACAGGCATAGAGCGTCATGACATGGACAAAATTTGACAGAGTTTGTAATTTAAAACAGTAACCGTGGGCTGTAATGGGATTCCCACAACTCCAATCGTGAATGATGCGAAGATAAAAGACGTAATCCAAGCACTACTGCATTCTCATGGCAGTGTCAGGTTTAATAACTAGCGGGAGATTTGAACCGGGTCTCGCTGTACATACACCCTCATTCCTATCAACCTCCCACCCAGGTTCTCAACAGTTTCTTTCATATACTATCCCTCAGATGATTTGAATGTTAAAACATGAATTATTAAAACGTACTCTAACCTTCTTACCATCCACACAACGAAATGCGAGCATATCAGATACGGGACCACAGGGTAGGCAAGCTAAGTTAAGCCTACCTAGACATTTTGGAAAGAAACCGTCCTTTATACTTAGATTAAACCTTTTCCCATTATATCTGTCTATTTATGAAACATTTTATAATAGTTATTGTGTTTCAAAGGGTATTTTCTCTTGAGAATGCTTCAAATTATCTGCTCTCAAGAAAATCTGTTAGTGCAGGCTCTCCGCATTTAAAAGAAATGAGCGCCAATCTACTGAATACGACTCGAGACCGAAACATGCTTCGCGTCTTCGCAGGGTAGGCAAGTTGAGAGCTTGCCTAGTCGACCAGCTACAAAGTGCTTGGCCCTTCAATGAGCATACAGACAAACATCCCAGTCTCGTCCATATTCAACGCATGCGTGTAACACTTGGGCCGGCATGATGAGACGCTGTCTGTCTTCTCCGATCTCTTACGATAATTGCCGACTGCAACCGACCCCACCGCTGTCAAGTGTTATCAACAATCATGCCTCTAAACGTAAAATGTCATATTTTTGTGTTTATAAGTATTAATGTACGTAGTTTGATGTTTTTCAGGTGGTCAACACGATTGTCCCCAATTGTGGGTTTTCCCTAATCCTGAAAACAATTTACGTGAGATTAACAAATACACATCTCATGGAAATATTTTTTTGGTTAAGGAATAATTCACAATTGGATACAATCGTGTAGACCGACTGAAAACTTCAAACTACGTTTACTAAGGCACCAATGAAAAATGGCTTCAAACACCAGAAAGTATTAATGTATTATTTGCACTCTGTGTGTTTTGCATTGCCAGTAAGTCTGTGACATGCACACTTAGTCTACCCTGAGAAGGTAATAACGAGCCGCTACTGGAACAAATATGAGGCTATAATCACACTATACAACATAATCACGTTGAAGGTTTTTATACTCCGCTTATGTAAAATAAACATTCAGTTAAACATATCTGACATGAGATTTGTGGAGCATTATGATGGGCCAATTAAAATATTGATTTTGGTAATTGATTTTGTTATTTACTGTATTATGCTTGACATTTACTGAGTATAATAATAATAATATCGTATGGCCTCGGGTGCCTGGTGCAAGCTTTGTTAATTGACACCCAGAGGGTAGCTTGCATGTCGAATTTCGTCGTTCCTTTGAACGCTATGAAAGTCAAGGAGGTTAGATATCTTAACTCCTTGACACTACAGCGCATTCAAGTAGAGAATGGAGGAACTTTGTGTTGGCAGAAAATCCCGAGATTAATTTTGCCATTGAACACGGCCTACTGAATTCAAATTGGTTCTTTAACATGCTGAGTAAACCCTTCTTTTAATGAGTATTATCACTCTAAATTTTAGAACAAGAGTCCACTAAATATTGGGGGTAACGTTGAGGAATCTGCCTTCACTGAAGTTGTTATTAGTCAACGATGAGTTAGTAAGAGATTCTAGTCACTCATTGTTACATCGTCAATATTATGGTAGATTTTGTATTGTTCCCTAAAGAATAAAAAATCGAATTGTAAAATAGCCTCTGATGTTAAATTTCTTCAGTGCCTTCCACTTTCCCATTCCCACCAAATCCTTATAGTATTATATTCCCCTGCTTGCTCAGTTGGCTGGGCGGTGTATTTCTGCTCATGAGAGGAATAGGGTTCACTCCGTGAGTATTTAATTGGTGACCACGTCCGGAGATAGGAAGATCGAATCCTGGCACTGACAGAGGTTTTCCCCGTTTATATCCAAAATCCTTTCAGGTAAAAGCCGGGATAGTACCATATTTCAAATTCCGGGGCATTTACCCCATTACCGACCCTAATACTTACAGTAACAGAAACACAGGTTATCAAATACAACACACACCCGAATACACGGGGCTGATGGCCAACATGAGCCAATCCCCTAAAACTAAATATCAACAACAACGACAACAAGGAATAGGACTTAAAATGTACAGCAGTTGTTGCCGACGGACGTATTTAGGACATTTCCCTGTAGAATGGCAATATCTTGAAAACAAATCGGATACGGTAGCTATTAACGTATTTCTTGGGCGGTATGTGATAAAGCCTCAAGGTCACGGTACATTATGAGGGGCGAGGAGCTGGAGCACTGGAGAAGACACCGTCAAGTAGCTGCGTCGAGCTCAAGACAATTGCATGCACAGATTTTAATCAAGATGTTGACAGCACAGTGGACGAAGAGAGACTGCGTTCGCTATTACCCCATCAATGGTACCTGTCTGCCTTAAAGCCGTGAGCTTGACCTTGAGGCTCTACCACAAACCACCCCAGCTATAGCAACACAACGGCAGTGGCTATCGAACTCTTTAAATTAGATGCGTCAACATTAACCATTATGGCAATGGTAATCCCTCCCTATATTATTCTTCTAAGGTCCCATTCTAGTTTTGTACCAAAAATAAGGTCCCATTAACACCAACCTACACATATGCGGTACCTACAGGTTCAGCATAACCCAATGCGTAAGCGAAACGCACTCTCTTACTCTTTAAATGCCTCACAATTAAATAAATACCTTAAAACATGCATATTTACAATGAAATAATGAAAGAATGCAACACGGTAACCATGGTAACAGAACCTCACAGGTCCTACTATTTCTGTAAGACGCAATGCAATTCGAATTATTGCATTACTGTGAAAGTTTCCAGACGGTTATAAGGCTATCACTGAACCAAATTAAGCAGTAAAATTAATCAATACATACAGTATAATGCGCTTAAGGGGGTCAAGGAGCACTCTAGATTTTTTCACGCAAATTTCACGTGTGAGTGTGGTACGAAAGGTCTTTTTCACCCGACTATAAAGGGTCTCTGAAAACCGCATTTAAAGGCCCTTAAATTAACAGTGTCTGTGATATTCCCAGTAAACTAACTTCGATCCGATATACCTATAAAGGAATGACAAACCCCTAACCAGTAGCTGAGTTGATAAAGTCTGATTATTCAAACCAAGGATAAATCAGTCATATCATTCATGATTGAGATTTTGCTAAGAGTAGTCTTTACAACTAGAATATTCGCGGGCGAAGCCGCGACGGGTAATGCTAGTAATTAATATCCGTGTTGACTGATAGTACTATGTTTTTCAAATCGCCTTGTCAAATACTAAGGAATGTAGTTTAATCACTGCTTATACGTACATGTTTCTGTGTTCAATGACACCCTCATCAGCGTAGATTGAATTTAAAAAAATCATAAAATAAGTTTACAAAGATAAAAGAGAAAACGGATATCCCTACAAATCACTATTAGAAATTCAAATAAAATGAAAGCTCACAAAGAGAATTAGAAAACACATGATTAAATAAGAATAGAATGAATATAAATGTACCTTAAAGGACTGCTTGTTAATAAATATGGTTCGAATATAGTGAAACGAACGTCGCTGCTATATGATGTATCTTCCAGTTATATCACGATCACTTCAGTGTGGTTTAATATTCTTCTTCTTCTTCTTATCCTTCATTTCCCGTTTCCAGTTCCCTGGTTCTGGTTGCGAATCACGGACCTCCACAGTTGTCTATCCCTCCACCATTCATTTCCTTCTTTCAATACTTCTTTTTCGTTTACTCCTCTTTACTCTATTGTTTCATTCACCGCATCTATCCACCTCTTTCTGGGCCTTCCTCGTGATCTTCTTCCTGGTATTTTCTCCATAGATATTCTTTTTGGTACTCTATATTCTTCCATTCTCATCATGTCCGTACCACTTCAGCTTGCAGTTTTGGGAACCCAGTTCTCTTCCTAATGTCCACATTTCTGATTTTATCCCTCCTCGTATTCCCAATTATTCCATCTCGGCTGCTTGGATTCGGCTTTCATCGCGTTTTGTTGTGGTCCAAGTACCTGATGCAGATGTCAAAATTGGTGTGTAATACATCGAGAATAGAACTTTCTTGCATTTCTCTGGGACTTCCTGGTTCCATACTAAACCTCTCACACACTGGTAAAACCCATTAGCTCTTTCCAATTTCTTCATTTATTGTACCATCTTCCCAAAACTGCAAGCTGAAGTGGTACGGACATGATGAGAATGGAAGAATATACTTAAGCTTTTTACCATTTCCATTGGCTTTCCATTGACTTCAATATTCTGTCTTCATTCTCTCTCGTTTCTTGTCATCACTACACTCTTCTCCACACTTATTTTCCTTCTATATCTCTATCTCTTGATTCCATACAGTAACTTGTTCTTGCACTTCTACTTCATTTTCTTCCCATATTACTATATCGTTTGCAAACAGTAAGGCCTTAGTCTCCTTGCTTCCCATTCTTCGTTTCACACTCTCGTGGATTTCATCCATGACAGTTATAAACAGTATAGGGGATAACACACTTCCTTGTCGAAGTCCTGTTTCAACACTGAACCAGTTTGTTTGTCTTAGCTTGGTCTTCACACTACTTACACACTTTTCATACATGGCTTTGATCATTTGTATTTCCGCTCTGCCTACCCTGGTTTTTATCAATGCGTCCCAGACCAATCTTCGTGGTACACTGTCGTATGCCTTCTCAATATCTAGACATGTCATCACCAAATCCTTTTTGTACTCTCATCTTTTCTCCATCATGTTTCTTAGAGCAAATATTAGACCGATGGTTGATCTATCTCTTCGGAATCCATGTTGTTCTTCCTCCATTTCTGCCTCAACTTTAACATTTTATGGACATGTGAAACGTATGAGCCCAGCGAGACTGACCAACCGCAACATAACTTACTTTCAGGAGAGGAAAACATAATGGGCCTGGTTCATTGAACTGGTTAAAGATCTGAAATAAGTTCAGATTACACCAACTGGCATTGAGGAGCGCGCCCCACTCAAAAGAATACTTCAAGCTTGGAATGGTTTCCAAGAAAAATCGAAGCTGAAAACAGGAAATATTTGGACCCAGGAGCGGAAGGAGGTCCACCGAGTACGAATGCGGGCGTACTGGGCAAACATTAAAGCCTGTAGGAGACAGTTGGAATGACGCGGTCATGGCCTATACGAAATGAATGAATGAATGAAATAGAAAATATTTAGTAAAAAAAAAATATTTAAACACATAACTATCCGGGCCTTACTTATAAGTAAGTATGCACATACATTTAGGAGAAAGTAAGCTATATCTTCTCTACTAAAAATCTTGTTTATTTGTATTAAGTTGGCTTGATTTTGGCACTTGCCTCTAAATTTTACAGTTCCAAATTTGTAGAAAAAATTCGTTTCGAGGGGCACATGATCCTCGTTGTTCCACACTGTAAAATAACAAACACCATCACCGCCACCTTCACTTAATACTGGTGTGGAGAATTGAGACCAGGATTTCAATAAGAGAGACTGACAGAGAGGATGAAAATCTAAACTCTGATGGGAATTCATGGTCGGCCAAAATTGTCACTCTTCCAGTAGATTTACTACAAATTGAATTTTTGAATTGAATTTATTGATAGAGAACTGCCACTGAAGCAAAAGAGCCCCTTTATATAGCGTATACATTGATCTGGCTTGAAGTATTGTAAGTGGAAACTAAACCTAGCTTAACAACAATAAAACGAAGTATAAATGACACTTATAACTAGACAAGCCAATTAGCAAACATGTCGTATACAAGACGAATAATACAATTTAGAATATAATAATTAAATAAATAACCTACCGAATGTATTATTAAATCCGTTCAAAAAACTTACAGTGTTAAAAAGAACTACACTTTTTATATGAATTATGCTCTATTATTAAAACAAGTACATGAGTGACATGGTTACTCGAATTACTATCAATTCCACGGAAGTTGTATCTTGGATACTAACAAGAAGTTCCGTGACGAACTAAAGCGCCTACTATTATTAAAATTTAAGATTCATGCCAATGAATAATCTATATTGTGCCCGTTTGAGGGGATCATCTGGTTACCACCAACCGTGTATGGCCTCCCAGATGTCCTCTTCCTCCGAACACATACCGGCGAAGAGGATAGGAGTGCAAACCAAAAGGGCTCGCCGGCTGTGAGACTCCCCTGTCCCAAGGATCAGGTTCCCATCATGATTTGCAATGTCAAAGACACCCTGGTAATACACTCACCTAAAAAAAAAAAAACAAAAAAAAACAAGTAAAGATCGTTGGAAAAGTTTATTTTTAAAATCCAACCCCTAACCTAGGATCCGAGGGCATTAAATCGGCTAATCCACTATCTAATCAAATACAAACAAAGAAAGAAAACTAACCCCTAAACTATAAAGTTAAACCCTCTTGATCAGTTCTAATTACAATTAAAAAAATCTCGCAAAACTGGGGAAAATGGTACAAAACCCTAATTAAATTTACAATGGAAAAGGTAACGATGTCCTAGTGTACCCTTGCGTCATTATATGGAACATGTATTCGTATCCCAGCTGGCTCACGGTCTTTCGAGGCATGGGGTGTTCGTCCCATTATACGACCACATGTTTAGGATTTGAGTCTGTCAGGTAACTACTCTACTTGAAAGAAACAACAAACTCCTAAATATAGAATTTAATGATATTAAATCATGGCAAACCCAGAAGCCTCCGTGGCTTAGGCGGCAGCACGTCGGCCTCTCACCGCTGGGTCTGTGGTTCAAATCCCGGTCACTCCATGTGAGATCTGTGCTGGACAGAACGGAGGCAGACAGGTTTTTCTCCGGGTACTCCGGTTTTCCCTGTCAAAATTTCATTCCAGCAACACTCTCCACTATCATTTCATTTCATCTGTCATTCATTTAATCATTGCCCCAGAGGAGTGCGTCAGGCCTCGGCAGCCGGCACAGTTCATATCCTCGCCGCTAGATGGGGGCTTCATTCATTCCATTCCTGACCCGGTCGGAGACTGGAAGCAGGCAGTGGATTTTCATTTTTTTCATGGCAAACACAAACAAAACAAAAAAACTACAGCTACAATTACACTCCCACAACACAGATCAAATATCTGGAGTGCGCAGATGACAATTCAAAACAATAAGACAAACCCTAGCATGTTTCATCTGCACTCCGCAGCTCTGTTTCAATAATACAGGGATTATATCCACTCAGTTGCACTGGTATCTCCAGGCATGCTGCAACATTTCTTGTGAGTCCCTTTTCTCATGGTTGGCGCTCTTCCGCACCCAAATATATCCTATACTTCCTAACACTTATACTTTTTGACATTGACGAATGTTCATTGTGTCTTTCACATCAATTAATTAATCTTAATTTAACATAACACAACACAACAATAAAAACACAAATTATAAATGAATAATCATTATGTAATCATTAGAGATTTAAATAATTCTCCGTTCTGAATCGGAACCTTTTAACTTCAACAATATTGATCTCATTACATTTGTTTTTGTTTAACATTATGCTGTCTTTGCGCACCATCGTTTCCTTTCCCATAGATTTTAAACGCTGTTGTGCGTGACCTTCCCCTCCAAAATATACATAATTAGTGATTTAGCTTCACCATACAAAAATCTTTGGTCTTGTCATGTCGTTACATTCGTTACAAGTGTGTCGTATCATGCAATAATGCTACCCGTCTGAGTAAATTATCATAAACTGGGTTATTATTATTAGCTTATGGTACAACACACTTACAATGTAATTACTCTTTACAATTGCATCTTATTATTTGGTGAGTTAATATGTCATCAGACATCAACTTGGCCAAATATTATCCGATTTCTATGATCCAACATCCTATCCCCATGGATATGATGCATATAATTCCTTTAATACAATAATATCAAGCACTTTTCAATTATTGCCAGAGATGACTAGATTTTTCAGTGTTCCAGTACAAACTTAAAAAGGAAAAGGGCTACGGTCAATTAGCTCCCCTCGCTGTGTATACAATAGGGTCGCTTAGGTCCGCCCCCTCCAACATGGCTACCGCGGCCTTCACCCTAGTTCTGGTCTCTCCCTGACCGATATTCAACTTGTAAACAAAGCTTGCAATATGCTCTCTCTCTCTCTGTGCAGCTCTTTCAGGGGGTAATGATTTGGATGTATCATTATGAACGGAGCCGATCTAAGTATTTAACACCTACACTTGGGTATTTAATTGTCTCAATTCAGCTCTCAATTAATATTCTTAGCAAGGGATGGGTTTCCAGTAGCGTCGCCGTTTTAAGGTTGCAATCAGTGGCTCTGAACCTGTACCAGTCGACTTTCAAACTGTTATCTCGCTGTACGGGTACGAATATATTAAGGAAATCACCATGTTTCCTACTCGAAGACATTGTCTTACCTTCACTGGTAGATCAATTATTATGATGGCTCACACAGGGGTCAAAGTTATCCCTGGTAACGAAGAATATGCTAACAGTGGGTTACAGATGCCATCTGGCCCAAATCTGTTGCTATAATATGTATGCTCTCAGACTATACAACCACATCGTTGATTCGAAGATTGGCCTACTAAATTCACCAACGCGCGAACTACCTGGATAATCCCTGCGATTATTTACGCAAATCTCTGGATTCTACGTTAGACATGCACGCTTATTGCGGCTAAAATAACATTCCTGTTAGATGACGCAATTCATAATGCACTCATATCCGCCCTTAATTTAATTATTATGGCAAGGCTTTACATTAGCTCTAAAAAGAAGTATAATTTTACTGGCAATTATATGATCTGCCTTAATGGCTCTCAAACACAATAATGTAGCAATTAACATTATTTAATATATAAATTACACTGAAAAATCTCTTTATCTCCCTGATATATCTCTCTCTCTTCCATTCTTCACAATAACACTGTATTCTTTTAACGGACATGACACACTTTGCACGTTTCTAAGGCATCAATATGCCGATGTTGCATTTATTATTGACATTGACATCTGATTGTTACTATATTATCAATTAACATTACAGTTACTTTTACCAACATCTTACGCATTAATTGTCTTAAGTTTATGATTCTCAAAGCAATATATTTACTAAGATACGTGGAATGTGAACTCGTATACAAATTACTGCAAATTCTCAGTATTTGATGGAATGATATGTTGTATGGTGAGCCCTAGAATCATAGTGACATTATTTGGATGGTACTAACTTTTTCATTCTGGCTGGATTTATCCAACAGTACAACATTTTGCCCACCATTCTGATGTCTTCTAACCCATCATAACACTTTTCACAAAAAACATCGAATATGGTTTGAACGTGTTGATCACAACTTGTAATACATGCATTTTACACTTTAAATTATACCACATTTTGTTTATCACATAACTTTAATAGATAAAGATATGCATTTAGATGCATTTAGATGGAGCATCGCTTGCCCATCTGGAAATGTGTTATTGTGGAGTAGATTATATTTCTATGATATTGAAGCCGCTTAGTCCTCATGGTTGCTATGATTATTCGGATCATGCATATCGTAAGGAACTGTAGAAGTCTTACGACTATGATTTATAACTTGTGTTATTGTTGACAAACAGATGCCACGTGCATTCTGTTGTGTTTAGTTTTCAGTCCATTAGATCTGCATATTGGTCATTCAATAATTAAGACACTCTTAAACAAAGACAGTAAAAATCAGAAACCTAAATCATGAAAGATAATTATTATTAAAGCGACGTGGGTTAAAACTTCAATTAAATCTCAATCAACTGTTTAACTTTGATCACAATTGTTTCAACGTGGACCAATGCAACGTGCTTGAGACTGGATATCCCTGGAAGGGAACTTTAGAGAAACACATGGTTAGACTTGACAGGAATCAGTCTGATGACTGAAGGTAGTCAACTAGTGGGTCGTGTACCACATGTTTGTTTTGACATGTTTTAAAAGCATGCCTTGTCTGAATTCACATACACTTTAGATGACGGATGGAACGAACAGTCTCCATTTCGAAGTAGGTAGGGTAATAACAAGAATTACTGTGTTTTCTTCATTTATTTCAGTGTAATTTCCCTATGTGAACACTACTGTTGTTTATTTTTGTAGTATTAGTGTATAATTCTTTGTTATGTGTATGTTTGTAATGAAATGACTGTTATACTAGTTATGTTTAATTTATACACGGACGTTTGGATCCGATGTTTCTCTAATTCAAGGTTTAGCTTAGACAGATAAATATTAAATGTAAATGTGGGATGGTTTTTAGCATCATTTAGATGGTCATGTTTGACTATTTATTTCTGGCACGATGATTCTTCCTAGTGTACCCAATGGTACGTGGGCTGACTGGCATCAAACCTGGATCTATGAAGAGGAAGAATCAGGTCCATGATTTTCCCAAGAACCGAACCATTGATCTCTGAGGGGGAACAACCACAGTGAACCCAAGGAACAATGAGATAAAAATGGAATGTGATAATGAAAGCTGAATTCCACATCTGGAACGGGAATTTTAAGAAATAATAAGTTGGAATATGGTATGAACTGCAAGCCAATGTACTAACATTCGAGCAAAGCTACAGAAAACCGAGCCAACTTGACAGGTGACAAAGTGGATTTGAAAGTAGGAGGCGCAGACAGTCTCCAGTGGACTATTTCTTGGCGTCACTGGGGTGGGAAGAATGTGAATAATGACCAAGAAAACCCCCGTCGGACAAGGCAGAAGAAGCAGAGAGGGGATGGTCATCGAGAGAAATTAATTAATTACTGGCAAATGAAGCATTCTAACGGGATGAGACTTACATCCAGATGCTTATATCCAAAGAAAGGTAATTTAGGCATGTCAAGACACCTAAATTAAAGCCTGTATTAGATTATATGATAATTCACAGGCAAACCGCGGAGGGGCATTGGTCGGTCTCGTAGCAGGAGGGGATTCACCGGAGATAGCGTTACCAAGCCATGGAGGAAAGCAATTAATATTAATTAATTGAGCGAAGGAATCACCGGCACGCAAGTGGATCTGAAATCTCTGTGGAAAGGCGATCAAGAATCTGACGTTAGCTTGTCGGAAAACGCGATATATCAGAAAAGAGCCGCTCCCGAGATGAACGAGAACTATATTTTTTCAGAATCCCTTATATGGAAGACGGAGCTGAGGAGAATCAGTTATTCTTTGACTCAGCTCGTGGGACAACATGCTGTCCATCGACAGGAAATAAGTGCGCGCAGTACGCAAACTCATTATAAGCAGAATCTTTGTGATAGACAATGAAAGATGCATTATGCAGTCCGTTTAAAGCATTTCTGCATTAATATTATGAACAGTCTACGGCAGACATATAATCAGGCATTATACGCGAATATTAATCAGTACAGCGTAGGAAAGTTACATTATGATTATGATGGACAATGAACTTATCTACAGGGATAGTAATGATTACAGATCAAGGGGACCAGGAAAGTATCACAAGTGTTAGTGATAAATACGTAAGCAGCACACTATAAGCTAGAAGATAGGAACAGTAGGAGGCGGGAGATGAACACACCTACTCGAGATTGACTTTCGGAGGAGACAGGCAGATATCAGAATTTTGCAGCATCGCAGATCTAAACTCACGTAGTAGTGGAAAGCCCAATAAGGCTTCGTGTGTACAAATCAAATGTAAAGTTAGTGATAAAAGTGATAACATAAAGTGTAGGACACCGTGTAGAGTTCGCCTTGGAACTGACCACAATATTTCAATAAATTTTGAGGCCATCTTACTTCTATACCATTAATTTCAAAGCATTGAAACTTTGCACATGCATTTAGTGATATCTCCTCAACTCAGGGAAAGAATATTGGTAAGATCCAAATGCCCAGTTTATGTAAAATACATTTTAAATTTTACCTGAAAAATAATTTTTGAGTATGTTTTAATCTCATTAGGTACACTTTTCTCAGAAATTAGCAGTCAGAGAGCAACTAAACTGCCCACATATGTCGTATAGGCTTTGATTTACACAGTAGGTGAAAGATTTTATTCATTAGATTATTATTTGGCCAATTACAAAATATTATATTTGATGTACCAAATTTTGGTAAATGTTATGAAATATTTAATTTTTTATAAGGCTTGATATCTGTTAATATCCAGTTAATATCCAAAATCTTTCACCTACTGTGTAAATCAAATCCTATACGACATATGAGGGCAGTTTAGTTGCTCTCTGTTTGCTACTTTCTGAGAAAAGTGTACCTAATGAGATTAAAACATACTCAAAAATTATTTTTCAGGTAAAATTTAAAATGTATTTTACATAAACTGGGCATTTGGATCTTACCAATATTCTTTCCCTGAGTTGAGGAGATATCACTAAATGCATGTGCAAAGTTTCAATGCTTTGAAATTAATGGTATAGAAGTAAGATGGCCTCAAAATTTATTGAAATATTGTGGTCAGTTCCAAGGCGAACTCTACACGGTGTCCTACACTTTATGTTATCACTTTTATCACTAACTTTACATTTGATTTGTACACACGAAGCCTTATTGGGCTTTCCACTACTACGTGATTTTAGATCTGCGATGCTGCAAAATTCTGATATCTGCCTCTCTCCTCCGAAAGTCTATCTCGAGTAGGTGTGTTCATCTCCCGCCTCCTACAGTTCGGATCTTCTAGCTTCTAGTGTGCTGCTTACGTATTTATCACTAACACTTGTGATACTTTCCTGGTCCCCTTGATCTGTAATCATTACTATCCCTGTAGATAAGTTCATTGTCCATCATAATCATAATGTAACTTTCCTACGCTGTACTGATTAATATTCGCTTATATTGCCTGATTATATGTCTGCCGTAGACTGTTCATAATATTAATGCAGAAATGCTTTAAACGGACTGCATAATGCATCTTTCATTGTCTATCACAAAGATTCTGATTATAATGAGTTTGCGTACTGCGCGCACTTATTTCCTGTCGATGGACAGCATGTTGTCCCACGAGCTGAGTCAAAGAATAACTGACTCTTCTCAGCTCCGTCTTCCATATAAGGGATTCTGAAAAAATATAGTTCTCGTTCATCTCGGGAGCGGCTCTTTTATGATATATCGCGTTTTCCGACAAGCTAACGTCAGATTCTTGATCGCCTTTCCACAGAGATTTCAGATCCACTTGCGTGCCGGTGATTCCTTCGCTCAATTAATTAATATTAATTGCTTTCCTCCATGGCTTGGTAACGCTATCTCCGGTGAATCCCCTCCTGCTACGAGACCGACCAATGCCCCTCCGCGGTTTGCCTGTGAATTATCATATAATCTAATACAGGCTTTAATTTAGGCGTCTTGACATGCCTAAATTACCTTTCTTTGGATATAAGCATCTGGGTGTAAGTCTCATCGCGTTAGAATGCTTCATTTGCCAGTAATTAATTAATTTCTCTCGATGACCATCCCCTCTCAGCTTCTCTGCCTTGTCCGACGGGGGTTTTCTTGGTCATTATTCACATTCTTCCCACCCCAGTGACGCCAAGAAATAGTCCACTGGAGACTGTCTGCGCCTCCTACTTTCAAATCCACTTTGTCACCTGTCAAGTTGGCTCGGTTTTCTGTAGCTTTGCTCGAATGTTAGTACATTGGCTTGCAGTTCATACCATATTCCAACTTATTATTTCTTAAAATTCCCGTTCCAGATGTGGAATTCATCTTTCATTATCACATTCCATTTTTATCTCATTGTTCCTTGGGTTCACTGTGGTTGTTCCCCCACAGAGATCAATGGTTCGGTTCTTGGGAAAATCATGGACCTGATTCTTCCTCTTCATAGATCCAGGTTTGATGCCAGTCAGCCCACGTACCATTGGGTACACTAGGAAGAATCATCGTGCCAGAAATAAATAGTCAAACATGACCATCTAAATGATGCTAAAAACCATCCCGCATTTACATTTAATATTTATCTGTCTAAGCTAAACCTTGAATTAGAGAAACATCGGATCCAAACGTCCGTGTATAAATTAAACATAATTAGTATAACAGTCATTTCATTACAAACATACACATAACAAAGAATTATACACTAATACTACAAAAATAAACAACAGTAGTGTTCACATAGGGAAATTACACTGAAATAAATGAAGAAAACACAGTAATTCTTGTTATTACCCTACCTACTTCGAAATGGAGACTGTTCGTTCCATCCGTCATCTAAAGTGTATGTGAATTCAGACAAGGCATGCTTTTAAAACATGTCAAAACAAACATGTGGTACACGACCCACTAGTTGACTACCTTCAGTCATCAGACTGATTCCTGTCAAGTCTAACCATGTGTTTCTCTAAAGTTCCCTTCCAGGGATATCCAGTCTCAAGCACGTTGCATTGGTCCACGTTGAAACAATTGTGATCAAAGTTAAACAGTTGATTGAGATTTAATTGAAGTTTTAACCCACGTCGCTTTAATAATAATTATCTTTCATGATTTAGGTTTCTGATTTTTACTGTCTTTGTTTAAGAGTGTCTTAATTATTGAATGACCAATATGCAGATCTAATGGACTGAAAACTAAACACAACAGAATGCACGTGGCATCTGTTTGTCAACAATAACACAAGTTATAAATCATAGTCGTAAGTCTTCTACAGTTCCTTACGATATGCATGATCCAAATAATCATAGCAACCATGAGGACTAAGCGGCTTCAATATCATAGAAATATAATCTACTCCACAATAACACATTTCCAGATGGGCAAGCGATGCTCCATCTAAATGCCATTCTAAAAATATCTAAACGTATCCTCCACTGGATCACGAAAAGCATTCACCTCAGCAGTCATCTCTATGAATCTGCTGGCATAATAAACGAACGGAAAACCACCCCATAAATCAACGTGTCAAAACACGGAAACAATCAATCACCTTAAGTGAGAAAATGAGCCTTCAAAAATAATCGAAAGTGTGGTTCCATTCTATAAGAGTTACTCTGATAGTATAAAATATAAGGTAAAGATCCTTCATCTATTCGCTTACAACACTTGAGAATTCAATTAAACATTGAGAATGTAACTTCATAATAACCCTATACTCAAACAATTACAATGATACAATTGTACATTCCAACTGAGCTCCAAGAACGGCTCGATAAAAATAATCTGGCTAGCAGAAACAAAGTATGCTATCGTGCGTCAACTGTCTCACTTGAGAATCCAGTCTGCTGCTCTGCAGGTTACAGTAAATAACCTTGAGCATCGTGAGCTGTAATCCTCACGAAACTCGAGGGTTATTCATCACGCTTCACTGCGTTTCAAAGTCTATCAAAGCATGTATGCAAACTAGTGTAATGCATTCGAAAAACGTCTATTGTTTGCATCTCTTACACCTTATAATACAATGTCATTATTATCTGGACAACAAGGCCTCGTAACTCGCCTTGAGAAATAAAGTTTAAACATAGGCTGGATCACAGCTTGACAAAGCATAGCAAAAGAATGATGTGTCACTATGCAAAGACATTAAAAAGATACGCCACTGTGTCACAAAAGAAAAGAATTCTCCAAAAATAACGTGCGCAGTGCACTCAAAGTAACTAAATGTTTTTAATAACACAATTCTCCTGGCTTATTATTGTCAATGATACGGTTAAATGTTGAATGGTCGGTTTACGAGTGCTTTGGCTACAGACAGTCCCATTCTTTGACATGATTCTCCTTGAATCCAGGTTCTAAGACCTTCAAAATGTATTTATATGAAAATGGTAGATGCGTAACCCTTACAGCATCGAAATGATACGACCGACTAACAGTGGCGTATTCATATATTTAAACAATAGAGCCTCATAGTTATCAAAAAGGAATAAAAATACTTTGAGCTGGTTACATCAAATAAATCATTGCTCCTTCTAAGCTGATGTTCATTCTGTGGACTATACAAAATTATAACATGTAATTGCACCCCTCTGAGGTGGCTAACTCTGGGCATAAGCTTTCTACCAAAAATGTGGAAGCCTATGAAAGTGAAAAGTATGCCTTCAGTGGCATCTACAAGAAAATACAAAAACTACCTAAATGACTGTTATATATAAACGGTTGGCTACAACTAATCCACCCCCGAGACCATAACCAAATACAAGTAGAAATTAACTAAAACTCACGGCACCATGTTTCACACAGGGAAACATTCCAGGCTTCAATTTAATAGGTAAATCCTCATGTTCCCAGTCTGTAGAAATATTTTCCTTGGCCATGGTTTGCGGTTGTATCTAATAATTATTAAATAAATAAATAAATAAATAAAAGTATCAGCTTCCATATTGCTGGTTTTAGATGATCAATGGCTCCTCCATTAGGATATTTACGTCATCAACTCGTTCCTCGTGGTACCGGTGTGAATTAGCATGTCGTCCCAGTCACACATTTTTGACATTCTTCTTGCAATGATGAATAAGTTACAAAAACACTGCTTTTATCACTGATAATAATTTATCTAGCAACACTGGCTTTAAACTGGGCAGGCTTTAAAGAATAAATGGCCATGTGCCTGCTTCACTGAAGCTATCATTCACAGATTCGATGGCACATGTGATAACACAATCACTTGAATATTTGGGTGAGATTCGCCTTTGCACGGCGTATTTCTATGACATTAATACAACTTTTACAGCACTCAATACTGTTGAATAGTGTTATAATTTTTCACTTTGATGAAATGTTACGACCCACATTCCACCATGTGGTGTCGCGTTGCACATGTACTGGACGTACAAGAACAAAATCACTAAATCACTTCTTTTATAAATATCACTTTATCGTGATTATTTTCCATCGAACACGATTTCACAAGCATTGCGGTGCTGATAAACTTTAGGATGTTTTGTTAATCCTTAGATGAGACTTACTTAGTCTTCTCGCAACCAAAATGTTCCTCGGTCACTCGACCGGACTTACTCGAATACACTTCTTTGCGGCTCAAGCGCACATGGGATTGTCCTTCCTCCCTGCATGGCGTGTTCCGGCTTCGAATACCACCGAAGTCATTTATCTTCTACTTCCTTCTTCCTCGCGTTTCTGCGATGCAAATTCCTTTAATTACCCAAAATATTGCCATGCTGACGTTGCTAAAAATGCAGAATTACTGATTATGATATTTCTCAAAGATGCACATCGTAGATAAATATCTGCGATCATTATTAATCCTTCACAAGCTTCCAAACGAAGTCAAAAATTCTCCTGAAGATGATACAGGCTTCCGGAGTGCGTTCAGTGATTTCATGGTTGGAGTATTCTCGGTTACAACTAAAATCATCACCAGCATGAGATCAAGCGGTCTCAATATGGACCTATCTAGAATAATGACGAAATTATGTTGCTAATATCGAAATTTCTAAATAGTTCGAAATATACCTGGCATAATGTAGCCTAATAGAGCACTACAGTTGGCAGCCCTAGTGATTGAATATATTCTTAGTTCCATCCCTTGAGGTACAGTACAAAATTTGGTTGACGTCCAATGGATAGTATGAACGTTGCATGCAGTTAGACATTGGATCTATCAGCGGGCGTAAAATCATGCTGGTAACAATGTCATGCATGTGTTAGTCAGAAATAATCTGAAATATTATGATGTATTGTTGTGTCAATTTTGGATGAAATCCATTTTTAGTACAGAAGTTACATGTATTTTAAAATTGGACATATCAGCAGGCTTAGAATCATGTTGGCAGCACTGACGTATATTAGTTACTCCAAATTAATCTAGAATGTCAGGTACTATACGTGTGAAAAGGTTAGAGCTGTTGGCTTGCATAATTTCTGATTAATTGATATTAGGGTAAAATAAAGGAGACAGCATTTATTAACAGTTGGCAGCCTTGGGTGCTCTTCGGAATACGCATAGTCATATCTGTTAAGGTACATATAGCACATACGAAATTTGATTGAAATCCAATTGATAGTATAGAAGTTTCATGTATTTAAAATTTGGTCCTATCAGCAGGTTTAGAATCATTTCGGTAGCACTGACGTATATTAGTTACTCAAAATTAATCTAGAATATCAGGTACTATACGTGTGCATATTTCAAAGCTGTCGACTTGAATACTTTCTGATATATTGGTATTTGGATGAAAAGATAGCGAGAGCATTTATTAACAGTTGGTATCCCTGGTGGCTCTTAAGAATACGCTCAGTCATATCTGTTTATGTACACAAAGTACGCACGAAATTTGGTTGAAATCAAATTGATGGTGTAGACGGTATATGCATGCAAGTATTGGACTTATCAGCAGGCTTATAACCAGTTTGGCAACACTGTCATGTATGGCTTCCTGAAAATTAAACTGAAATAGTATTGTCTATATGTGTGCCAATTTTGGAATAGCTCCCATGCATACCTTACAAGATATCCAACATGGAGCTCAAATTTCAATTGCGTTTTTTTAGCAGTTGGTAGCACTGACATCATTTTCAAATATGGCCTTACGATATTCAGGTATAGATGTTTACTCATGCCAAATTTGGCTTTGATTGCTGCAGACGTTTGCGAGTTGACAGGGGGACACATACCGATAGTAAAAAAAAAAAAAAAAAAAGTCAACCCCTGGCACTATCCAGCCCATGACGGGGTAAGGCCGACCAAGCGACCGCTGCCCAGCCATTTGGCCTGCAGATATTGGGGTGACGCGTGATTAGCGCGTCGGGTCCCCTCGGCCGTTAATCTTGGTATTCGTGATCGGGGCGCTGTCTCACTGTCAGACAGCTACTCAATTGTCCTCACGAGGCTGTGTGCACCCCGTTCCAACCCTCACGTCAGTTTTAAAATCCCTGACGGAGCCGGGGATCGAACCCGGGGCCTCCGGGTGAGAGGCAGGCGCGCTACCCCAACACCACGGGGCCGGCCAACACACACCGATAGACAGAGAGAAAAACAGACAGACAGACCGACAGAAGGACAGACAGACGCACATTCGCCCGGATCGATCTCATAAGTCTACTTTTTCCTCATTTTTAGCCTATTTTCAATTTTAAAAAAATAGGCTTATGAGATCACCTTTTGTCTGTGTGTGTGTGTGTGAGGTGTATGTGTGTCCACCTAATAATTTCTAAACGGCTGGAGTGATTTCAATGAAACTCGGTAAGTTCATAGCACTATTCCAAACGACCCCGACCGTGCCCTTCAAATTTTATTACGTCTCACCAATCCAACATGGCGGCTGTGCGAAATATTTCACCAGCATTCAATATCTCCGAAATTATTTCCGATATCACCCTGGAATTTTTTACGGTGATAAAGAGAACTACTAGAAGTTCACCTATGTAGCGATTGAAAAACTGGTAACTACAAAACCAACATGGCGGCCACGTGAATTTGAGACTTTTAATAGACGTTTCTCGAGATTTAACCAACCAAACGCAATAAAACTTGGTATAGTATATGTTTATACACATTGTAATGCACCGACATCTAAGTTCGTTCAATTGTTTATATAACCACAAGATGGTGGATGTGCGAAATATTTCACCGGCATTCTATATCTCTGAAACTATTACCGGTATCACCCTGAAATTTTGTACGGAGGTAAAGGGCACTACAGGAAGATCATTTATAAGATTTTCTAAAACCGGTTAACTACAAAACGAACTATTTCGCGGCGAAGCGAATTTGAAAATTTTAAATAGACCTTTCTCGCGATTTAACGTTCCAAACGCAACGAAATCTGGTACAGGAAATGTTTATACACATTGTAATGCACTGGTATCTAATTTAGTTAAATTGTTACACAACCTCAAGATGGCGGCTGTGTGAATTTTAAAATTAAGGTTTTATTTCTTGTGTCGTAAACATGCGTTCGAAGTGAAAGTTTGAATAATGAACCTACGCAATAATTTTCCTTTAATGGTACATGCCTCTATGGCCTATACATTTAATAATCCAACATGGCGACCATCCGAAATATATAGACGGGTCTGAATATCTACGAATCTATTATAGCAATCAAACTGATTTTTTTATGTTCATAGGGGCTATGAAATTAAATTCACCTATAGGACTTTAAATAACCTGGTGATCACAAATCCAACATGGCGGCGATGCGATATATGAATATTCACATGGACGTTTCTCGCAATTTATCCATCCGAGTGGAGCGAAACTTGGTACAGTAAATCCCTATACGAATGTTAATCCACTGGCATCTAATTTATTTCAATTGTTTCCATAACCATAAGATGGCAGCTGTGCGAAATTTTAAAATCTCCATGTTACTTCTTGTGTCCTAATCATGCAATTGAAGTTTGAATGCTACACGTACACAATAATCTTCATGTAACAGTACATAACTCTAGGACCTACATATATAAAATCCTACATGGCGACCATCCGAAATATTTAGTCGGTTCTCAATATCTACGAATCTATTACAGCAATCAAACTGAAATTTTGTATGTTGATAGTGGCAGTTAACATAAGTAGGATATAATGAAAATAGGCTGTATAGTTCTTCACGGAACTACTTGTTACAACATGTGAAAAGTAGGCTAAATACATTATAACAACTGTATGGCACGGACATATTTCATAAATTTCGTATGAACTATTTATTAGCCTATTTTCGATTTTTGCAAAAAATGAAAGTAGACTTATGTGTTCTCTGTGTGTGAGTCTGTGTGTGTGTGTGTTCAATTCGAACACGGTGAAACAGAATTGAACGAAATTTTGTACAGAGGTAGAACAAGCAAAGGGCACCTTGGTGTCATGTTTTATATCGCCGCCATCTTGACGGAAACGTAATGGCGGCCACCCAAATTTTCAAAGCTTAAATGAAATTACGACTAATCTAATCATCCGATCTCTACCAAATTTTGCAACATCATATAGTTATATAGCAAGCGTCTTTGACTAAACTACAAGGTCATCAGCCAAATAGTTTTCAGATGGCGGCCATGCACGTGTGCAAATCGATTCCCCGTTTCTATTCAAACACGGTGAATTCGAATTGAACAAAATTTGGTACAGAGGTAGCACTAGCAATGGGTACCTCAAAGTCATGATTTATATCGCCGCCATCTTGACGAGAACGTAATGGTGGCCACCCAAATGTCAAAAGCTTAAATCAAATTACGACCAACCTTATCATCTGATCTCTACGAAATTTTGCAACTTTATACCTTTATGTATGAAAAATCTTTTGACTAAACTGCAAGGTCATTAGCCCTATACATTGAGGATGGCGGCCATGTATGTGCGCAAATCGATTTCCCCTTTCTATTTAAACATGGTGAGTTCGAATTGAACAAAATTTGGTACAGAGTTAGCACTAGGAAAGGGCAGCTCAGTGTCTTGTTTTATATTGCCGCCATCTTGACGGAAACGTAATGGCAGCCACCCAAATGTTCAAAGCTTAAATCAAATTACGACAAAACTAATCATCTGATCTCTACCAAAGTTTGCAACAACATATATTCATATGGCGAGCATCTTTTAACTAAACTACTAGGTTATCAGCCCGATAGATCGCATATAGCGGCCGTGTATGTGTGAAAATAGATTCCCCCTATCAATTCAAACACGGTGAAACCGAATTGAACGAAATTTGGGTTCAGAGGTAGCACGGGCAAAGGGCACCTCAGTGTCATGTTTTATATCGCTGCCATCTTGACGTAAAGGGAATGGCGGCCACCCAAATTTTAAAAGCTTAAGTCAAATTACGACCAATCATTTGATCTCTACAAAATTTTGCACCAACATACCTTTTTGTGGGAAGCATCTTTTGACTGAACTACAAGGTCATCAGCCCCTTATTTTGCAGATAGCGGGCATGTATGAGTGCAAATCGATTCCCCATATCAATTCAATCACGGTAAAACCGAATTGAATGAAATTTTGTACAGAGGTAGCACTAGCAAAGGGCACCTCATATTCATGTTTAATATCCGTATAGCACGTTGTATTTCAACAAGCTACTACAACCAACCTTCAAGTATACTCCTTCAAAAGGACAATGAGTTATATCAATACCCATGCATTTAGGAGAAATTAGGCTGTATGTTCTTTACTGAACATCTTGTATTTTTGATTGTAAGCATATTCGTGGTTTAAGAATTCAACAACTGAGGTGTCTCGCACTCCTTCAGGTATCTTGACATTAGGTATTTCTTGAGTTGTGTAGTGTTAACAGAGTTGAAGCTGTGCAAAGGAGTGATTTATTGTATTTAGTTGTACGATGGACAGGAATCTGTAGAATAGAATAAGTAAATCTATGTTCTCTGTTGTGGACGACGGAGTTCATTGGTTTAAACACATTACAGAGATAAC
The DNA here is from genome assembly GCA_946902985.2 of Meconema thalassinum. Classification (NCBI taxonomy): domain Eukaryota; kingdom Metazoa; phylum Arthropoda; class Insecta; order Orthoptera; family Tettigoniidae; genus Meconema; species Meconema thalassinum. The sequence goes on along the minus strand of OX336393.1, from coordinate 159,871,948 downwards.
CAGGGGTTTTTGTACACAATATTTTCTGGATTAGGATCGCAATTGACAGGAGAGTATTTACTATAGCGGAAGATGGGTTGTTGTTGTTGATGATTATTTTAGGGGCTTTGCGAAATGGTGATCATGTAGCCTCGTGTACTTTGGATGTGTGTAAAATTTGTCTGAAAATCTGTGTCAGTGGTCATGGCCTTAAATTAGTACCATCTCAACTTTTACCTGGAGTAGATGTGCAAAACCATGAAACAACACTTTCAGGATTACTGAGGTTGGATCGAATACAACTCCCCTCAGTTTTGCCTCACGAAGCTGAGTGTACCCCGTTGCAGGCCTCAGATCCGAATTACATTTTTTGACAGAGCTGGGAATCGAACCCTTTCCTCGTCAGGGACAGCCAAGAATGCTAGCCACTACGCAATGAGGCGGACAGTGGAAGATGAGATCATTTTAACAATGCACTGGAGCAACATTAAATTACACCGACGAGAATGGAGTCAATCCAAGTTAAAAGGTCATATCTTTACCACTACTAAGGCATAAAGCCAGCTTTATCTAACTTATATGTGATTTTGTCGTATGCCAGTTTGATATCAAAGCTTTGTGATTGGAGTACGGGAGAATTTATTGCATTATGAACTTCAGAGCTTACTGCTCTCATACCATGAAATATAACATGTAATTCAAACATAATACTACGTTACATGAACGTCGCTTTCTCTTATATAACATATCTCCACTTTTAGCAAGCGTTTTATTCAGTGATGGATACATGGCTTGAGCGTAAGTTTATGTATAATGTATTCTCTCGTCATGTAATACAGTTATTGCTGTTAATTCATGTAGGGGCTTGTGACATTGTGGTCAGTGTACTTGTGTGTGTATCTACGTGGAAAGTTCTGAAAGTAATTTGCGTCATTTTTATTACACGAGCAAGCGACTTCTGTGGCGTAGTTGGTAGGATGCTGAACTGCTGTGCCCAAAATCGAGGGTTCAAACCCGGCTGAAGTCGTCAGAGTTTTTAAGGGCCTTAAACTCCTTCAGTCGGCCTATGACTTCCTTTGGTGGGGAAGTAAAACCGGCGGTCCCATGTCATAGATTTATGGCATGTAAAAGATAATTCCACTACCTAAACTTGTGTGAAGCTAGATTTCTTGGTAATATTTCATTGTAACGCTCTATCAAAGTTCCAACGTTCATCACTAGGTGTCAGTGACATCTGGATGCGAAAGTTTGAGCTACTTGAAATTGAACGGAACTTGTGGTGTCCGCTTGAAGCAGCTACAGCCTCTGGCGAGCCGAACATATCCTCGGACACTCCCGGCACTATCAGACATACGCGAAATAAGTAAACAAATTGCACGAGCAGATGGCGCACCAGGTGACACAAACAATAACCATAAGAATCCACACGTTTAGTTGGTTCAACGACGGAAGGAGCATCAGTGGAGACAGAATGACGCATGCGCAGAGCCGTTGAAAAGAGAGGAGTAGCAGACCGGCGTGCCCGATATCTTTCGAGCACAACTCACCATGGCAGACAGACGTGTACTGATAATGTGGTTGTCAAAGGAAGTGTGTGCTTTTATCCGGTATTAATGGGCACGTGAGACTACTGTATCAGTCGTCCATGAACACCTACAGACCGTATGTGGTGAAACAGTCTTGTCTCGTCAAATGGTCGGTCGCTGGTGTTGTATGTTCAAAGAAAGACGGCAAAGTGTTGAGGATGAAGATCAAAGTGGGCGTCCTTCCACATCCACAAATGGAAACAACATTGCTCGAGTACAGGACATGGTGTTAGCGGACAGGCGCATAACGGTGGCAGACGTGGCGTCCACACTGTGTATTGGTCATGCCCGAGCCCATCACATTCTCCATGATGTGTTGGGTTATCGGAAAGTGTCCGCAAGATGCGTATCGAGAAATCTGACCCTGGAACAAGCTGAGCGACAATTCCTTACATCGCAGGGCACCGAGTTTTATCAGAGTGGTTTCTTCAAACTGATTGCACACTACGACAAGTGTCTCAATGTTGGTGGCGACTATGTCGAATAATAGTGCTAGGTGTATTGTTCATGATGCCATGGTATTTGGCAATAATGGGTCCCTGGGAATGTGACGAAAGTTATCTTCGGAACTAGCCTCTTAAAATAGATATATAATTTGTCTGATAACCTGTGTTATTGCGGTGTCTGTAGAAGTGTGTGTATTTGTAATTGAGACTAGGATTGAGAGTAGGTGGCTACGTCCTTAAGTTAGGCATTTGCTTGGAGCTGAAGTAGGAAACCACTGAGAAACACTTTTACCATGACTATACCAGTGGTGGCTGGTGGATTATTGTTCTGGGCGTTGCACTCTTTTCATTATTGGGGGGGGGGCGGCGGAGGGAGAGGGGGCGGGGGAGGGGGTGGAGGGGAGGCGATGGAGGGGTAGGGGGTAGGGTAAAAGACTGCTTGATATCAGAGAAAACTGTATTCAATTGCGCCGTAAAACGAATGTACCTCATTCATCACTCACGAACGCCGCAGTTCATAGAACATCACATTGTGATCGGGTTAAATGGATTATAAGTTAGTCTACATTAAACACTCACGAAAACAAAACTACGTAAGTTATAGGCTATGAGAGGGTGAGAAAGAACCGTGAGTGTCACAAGTATGCACACATATATTACAAGAAACTGTATAGTATCGGTAGTTGAGGGAGTATCTCAGATGTTTCCGTCCGTGACTCTGCTCCCTTATTGCAATCAGCGGGCTACGACCAACAGACTTAACTGTTGGCTTAGAACTTACTCGGTCTAGCATCTCTGCCATACCCTTCACCATTGAGATCTGGTCGGTGCTTGGGGCTGGCAACGACCAAACGGACGAGCGCTCTTAAACAGTTCACAGTAACTTACCATAAGATTTCCGAATTATTAAAGAACAAAATTATGAATTCCTAGTCTAAACATATAAAATGAAAAGTACAGCTAACAATATTATTACAGTATTAATTATTTTTCTTAACGGAATCTGGCTGTTGTGCAACACTGCAACCTTATTATCGGCCGCCACTGTACTATACCGTAAAAGCTACACAGTACCGTAAGTGCCTATTGCGCTGCATGCCCTTCAGAGCAATAAGCGCTGGATTAGCGGGATGACTCATCAAGGACGTCACATGGAACACAGTGATAAGACTGACGATAAAGGTCATTGGAACTGAAGCGCTCGGATATGATGTCAGTCAGCCCGTTGAAGATGAGCAGCAAGGAGATACTGAGTGCTGCCGAGTGGCGAACAGTGGTTGAGGCTTGTCTGGGTACAACACAGTGCGACATTCTCAGGGTGTCTGTGGGACCGCTCAGTGGGGACTTTGGAGGCTTCCTAGGAGACCACCTACAGGTATGTTTAATGCCACACCCAGCGCAACATTTCCAGGGTGTCTGTGGGACCGTTCGGTGGGGACTTTGGAGGCTTCCTGGGAGGCAACCTACAGGTATGTCTAATATCACATATAGTGTGACATTCTCAAGGTGTCTGTGGGACCGCTCAGCGGGGACTTCGGAGGCTTCCTGGGACACCACCTACAGGTATGTCTAATATCACATATAGTGTGACATTCTCAAGGTGTCTGTGGGACCGCTCAGCGGGGTCTTTGGAGGCTTGCTGGGAGACCACCTTCAGGTATGTTTAATATCACATATGGTGAGACATTCACAGGGTGTCTGTGGGACCGCTCAGCGGGGACTTTGGAGGCTTCCTGGAAGACCACCTACAGGTAGGTTTAATATCACATATAGTGCGACATTCTTACTGTGTCTGTGAGACCACTCAGTGGGGAATTTGGAGCTTTCTGGGAGACCACCTACAGGTATGTTTAATGCCACACCCAGCACAACATTCCCAGGGTGTCTGTGGGACCGTTCGGTGGGGACTTTGGAGGCTTCCTGGGAGACCACCTACAGGTATGTCTAATATCACATACAGTGCGACATTCTCAAGGTGTCTGTGGGACCACTCAGCGGGGACTTTGGAGGCTTCCTGGGAGACCACCTACAGGTATGCTTAATGCCACACCAGTGCGACATTCTCAGGGTGTCTGTGGGACCACTCAGCGGGGACTTTGGAGGCTTCCCGGGAGACCACCTACAGGTATGTTTAATGTCACACCAGTGCGACATTCTCAGGGTGTCTGTGGGACCACTCAGCGGGGACTTTGGAGGCTTCCTGGGAGACCACCTACAGGTATGTTTAATATCACATATAGTGCGACATCCTCAAGGTGTCTGTGGGACCACTCAGCGGGGACTTAGGAGGCTTTCTGGGAGACCACCTATAGGTATGTTTAATATCACACCCAGTGCGACATTCTTAGTGTGTCTGTGAAACCACTCAGCGGGGACTTGAGACGCTTTCTGGGAGACCACTGACAGGTATGTTTAATATCACACCCAGTGCGACATTCTTAGTGTGTCTGTGGGACCACTCCGTGGGGACTTTGGGGGCTTTCTGTAAGACCACCTACAAGTATGATTAATATCACACCAGTGCGACATTCTTAGTGTGTCTGTGGGACCACTCAGCGGGGACTTTGGGGGCTTTCTCTAAGACCACCTACAAGTATGTTTAATGTCACACCAGTGCGACATTCTTAGTGTGTCTGTGGGACCACTCCGCGGGGACTTTGGGGGCTTCCTGTAAGACCACCTGAGGTATGTTTAATCTCACACCCAGTGCGTCATTCTTAGTGTGTCTGTGGGACCACTCAGCGGGGACTTTGGGGGTTTTCTGGGAGACCACCTACAAGTATGTTTAATATCACACCCAGTGCGATATTCTCAGGGTGTCTGTGGGACCACTCAGCGGGGACTTTGGAGGCTTTCTGTAAGGCCACCTACAAGTATGTTTAATATCACACCCAGTGCGACATTCTCAGGGTGTCTGTGGGACCACTCAGCGGGGACTTTGGAGGCTTTCTGTATGACCACCTTCAAGTATGTTTAATATCATACCCAGTGCGACATTCTCAGGTTGTCTGTGGGACCACTCAGCGGGGACATTGGAGGCTTCCTGGAGACCACCTACAGGTATGTTTAATATCGCATATGGTGATATATTCTCAGGGTGTCTGTGGGACCGCTCAGTGGGGTCTTTGGAGGCTTCCTGGGAGACCACCTACAGGTATGTTTAATATCACATATGGTGAGACATTCTCAGGGTGTCTGTGGGACCGCTCGGCGGGGACTTTGGAGACTTCCTGGGAGACCACCTACAGGTATGTTTAATATCACATACTCTATCGTGCGGCATTCGTAGTGTGTCTGTGAGACCAGTCAGCGGAGGCTTTGGTGACTTCCTGGGAGACCACCTACAGGTATGTTTAATATCACATACTCTATCGTGCGGCATTCGTAGTGTGTCTGTGAGACCGCTCGGCGGGGACTTTGGAGACTTCCTGGGAGACCACCTACAGGTATGTTTAATATCACATACTCTATCGTGCGGCATTCGTAGTGTGTCTGTGAGACCAGTCAGCGGAGGCTTTGGAGACTTCCTGGGAGACCACTTACAGGTATGTTTAATATCACATACTCTATCGTGCGGCATTCGTAGTGTGTCTGTGAGACCGCTCGGCGGGGACTTTGGAGACTTCCTGGGAGACCACTTACAGGTATGTTTAATATCACATACTCTATCGTGCGGCATTCGTAGTGTGTCTGTGAGACCAGTCAGCGGAGGCTTTGGAGACTTCCTGGGAGACCACTTACAGGTATGTTTAATATCACATACTCTATCGTGCGGCATTCGTAGTGTGTCTGTGGGACCGCTCGGCGGGGACTTTGGAGGCTTCCTGGGAGACCACGTACAGGTATGTTTAATATCACATACTCTATCGTGCGGCATTCGTAGTGTGTCTGTGAGACCAGTCAGCGGAGGCTTTGGAGACTTCCTGGGAGACCACCTACAGGTATGTTTAATATCACACATAGTGAGACATTCTCAGGGTGTCTGTGGGACCGATCATGGGGGTGACTTCCTGGGACACCACGTACAGTTATCTTTAATACCACACCACTACCAGGGGAGTTTGGAGCATCAACAGAGTGCACAGTGCGTCATACTGGTAAATATGGTGTCCTTCACACGTGGCTTTGTCCTTGGAAATAGGTAAGATTTGCAGCGGCTCAGTCAGATGAATAGGCACAATAATGGCAAGGATAAAATAATGCAGGGATTTATCCTCGCCAGTTATTCCAATCGTTGAAGCCATTGGCCACGCCCATACCTTTTTCTTACTAAAAAAAGATGTCTACTCTCATATTACAAGCTAAGATGTATCATAGTTTTGGCATACAGTACATGGGGACACTAGGAACCTCATCTATAGTATATGAATGAAATTAAATTTTTATCTGTTCATTGTTAAGAATCAAGAAATATTGTGTTCTATGCGTTTCATGATGTAGTAATAATCAGGGTTGTATTGGTTCGATTCCTGTGTATGGTCGCTTATCACACGAGAACACTTGTTGATTCTTTTAGGGGCATTTCGATATCATGGTCATGTTGTTGTTGTTGTTGTTTGTGTCTTGAGTCTCTTGACTGGTTTAGTTAGTTAGTTAGTTAGTTATTGTTGTTTTAAGGGGCGGAACTACGAGGTCATCTGCTCCTACTTGACTGGTTTGATGCAGCACTCCATGCCTCCCTGTCCTGAGCTAATCGTTTCATCTCTACATAGCTACCGCACCCTACATCCCAGGCAATCTGTTTAGCATATTCTAACATTGGTCTACCCCTACAGTTCTTGACCTCGACCCTTCCTTCCTTCCATAACTAAGCTTGCTATTCCTGGGTGTCTTAGTATGTGTGCTACCAACCTATCTCCTTTCTTCATTAGCAGTCGCCAGAAACATCTCTCCTCTCCCACTCGTCTTAATAACTCTTCGTTTGTAACCCGATCTAACCATCTGATCTTCATCATTCTCCTGTAACACCACATTTCAAACGCTTCAATTCTCCTCTTTTCTGGTGCACCAATAGTCCCAGTTTCACTTCCATAGAGCGCCACGCTCCAGACAAAGGCTTTCAAAAATGACTTCCTAATACCTAAATCTATATTCGATGTCAACAGATTAATTTTTTGTAAAAATGATTTCCTTGCTTGAGCCAACCTACTTTTTATATCCTCTTTGCTTCATCCATCACTGGTTATTTTGCTTCCTAAATAACAGAAGTCTCCTACTTCCTTTAGTTTTTCACCTGCCGATTTGATGTCCATGGAGGTTTCTGATTTTTTTCGGCTGCGTTCCAATATTTTTGTTTTACATTTATTAATTTTCATCATGAATATATAACATAACAATAGATGGAATGGTATTAGAACAGATTCAATCATTCCAGTATTTAGAAAGCGAACGAATCGAGCACAGAATAAAGCAAACATCACACGGCACCGCTTGAGTGGGGTTGGCAACATTTTATTTATCCCATAAATCACGCCCACAATGGCCGATACGACTGAAATGTCACTATATAATCTAAGTCGTGTTATAACAAGAAGTTCCGTGACGAACTAAAGAGCCTACTTTTCTTAAAATTTAAGATTCATGCCACTTTATGGATCTATCTAGAATATTAAGTTGGTAATATCGAAATTTCTAATTAGTTCCAAATACTGTATACCTGGCATAATGTTGCCTAATAGAGAACTACAGTTGGCAGCCCAGGTGACTGAATATATTCTTAGTTCCATCTCTTTAGGTACAGAATAAAAAATTTGGTTGAAGTCCAATGGATGGCATGGACGTTACATGCAGTTAAGCATTGGATCTAACAGCGCACGTAAAATCATGTTGGCAACTTTGAATGAAATACATTTGTTAGTATAGAAGTTACATGCATATTAAAATTGGACCTATCAGCAGGCTTAGAATCATGTTGGCAGCACTGACGTATAGTAGTATCTCCAAATTAATTTAGAATGCCAGGTACTATACGTGTGCAAAGTTTAGAACTATTGGCTTGCATACTTTCTGATATATTGCTATTAGGGTAACAAAAGTAGAGACAGTATTTATTAACAGTTGGCAGCCCTGGTTACTCTTAAGAATCGGCATAGTCATATCTGTTATGGTACACATAGAACACACGAAATTTGGTTGAAATCCAAATGATAGTATATAAGTTACATGTATTTAAAGTTGGACCTCTCAGCAGGCTTAGAATCATGTTGGTAGCACTGACGTGTATAAGTTACTCCAAATTAATATAGAATGTCAGGTACTATATGTGTGCATAGTTTAAAGCTGCCGACTTGCATACTTTCTGATATATGGGTATTTGGATAAAATAATTGAGAGCATTTATTAACAGTTGGCAGCCCTGGTGGCTCTTAAGAATACGCTTAATCATATCTGTTTATGTACACATAGCACATACGAAATTTGGTTGAAATCCAATTGATTGCGTAGAAGTTATATGCATTTAGAATTTGGACCTATCAGCAGGCTTATAATCGTTTTGGCAACACTGCCATGGATGGCCTCCTGGAAATTAAACTGAAATGTTATTATCTATACGTGTGCCAATTTTGAAATAGCTCCCATTTATACCTTCCATGATATCCAACATGGAGCTCAAATTTCAATTGTGATTTTTCAGCAGTTGGTAGCACTGACATCATTTTCAAATATGGCCGTGAGATATTCAGTTAGAGTTATTTACTCCTACCAAATTTTGTTTCGATTGCTGCAGCCGTTTAGGAGTTGATAGGGGACACACACACACACACACACAGCCAGCCAGCCAGACAGACAGACAGACAGACAGACATTTGCCCGATCTCATAAGTCTACTTTTTCCTCATTTTATGCAAAATGTGAAAAGTAGGCTAAAAAGGGGATGGCGGGTGGGTTATAGACAGCGGAGGAGAAAACATCTATTAGGACATCATTTCCACAATCATTATTCGTTATTACACAAAGTATCTTGACTAATTTAGGATGAGTCGTTTTGTACTTGGTTCATCACTCTCGAAGTGTTACCGTAAGAAGATACGACTGTTTCTCTTGCAGCTTACTGTTAGATTAATTGAAAACAATAATTTGTTACATTTACATTACTTTTCCTGCCTTTCAAGTTTGAATTCTTGTTAATGTCCTAATACAATTTTTTTTAGCGTATGGCTTTTAGTGCCGGGAGTGTCCGAGGACATGTTCGGCTCGCCAGTTGTGTAGCTGCTTCGAGACGGACACCCAATGGGTGAGCTACAAGTACCGTTGGGGAGGAAAGTTGGAAGGGAAGGGCAAGGAGTTGGAAGGTAGCGGCTGTGGCCTATAGTTAGGGACCAACCCCGGCATTTGCCTGGAAGGAAGATGCGAAACCACAGAAGACCATCTTCAAGGTTGCCGGCGGGGGGATTCGAACCTCCTCGCCTCCCGGATGTGAGCAACTGCCATTAGTCATGCCGCAACGACCACGGCTAACTCACCCGGTCCCTAATAGAATGATATTACTTAATAACTAGCATATCGAATCTTGGTGCAGTCAGTTGGCATTTGAGGGTGCGCATATGCGAGGGGGCCATGTCAGTATATTTACATTAATGATCCCCTTCGGGGATAATTATTATTTTTATTATTATTACTATACAGATTCTTAAGTTCCTCATTTTACAATGGTGCAATGACTGAAAATACGGACTAATGTAAAGCACTTTCAGAGTTCATTCTTCAATTAGGAATCGTCGAATTGTATGTCAGGTGTCCAAGATCACCGACTTTTGGATCTGTCCCAGCTTGTGAGCCTGTAGTTAGTCAACCAGTCTTGAAGGTACAATTCTAGTTGCAGACAGAATGAGAGGCCGGTTGTACACCTGCTTTAGCTTCCACATTTGTTTCACTTCAATAATCAGTTCGGTGTATTTGTTGACCTATGGGCATAGGCTGTTTGAAGGTTGTGGTTGAGTGGTGCTGATATATCGATTATCACAGCTACTTCCTTCTGTCGATCAAGGAGGAGAATATCAGGTCACTTGGCTTTGATGGTTTGGTTGGTTGGTTGGTTCTTAAGTTTAGGGGCTGCGACAACGCAGTCATGTAGCCCCGTGTACTTTGGGTGTGTGTAGAATCTGTCTGATAACCGGTGTTAATTGTGATGACTGTATTAGTGTGTGTTATCTGTTTTTTTTTTAAATTTAAGTACTGCAACTTAGAATTTTTCAAGTAGTTCCTACTTTTGCCGCCAAGTGCCACCGTCAACGACTACTAGGCCAAGTTCACAACTTAGCTTAGACGCCACCACAGTCGGCTCTTGGCAACGAACGTAGAAACCTAAGAGCGTTGTTTACATTCTTAACCTATCCAATTTAGCTTCACACAGGTGCAATTAGTGGAAGGTTCTTTAACATGCCATAAATCTATGACATGGGACCGCCAGCTTTACTTCCCCTCCGAAGGAAGGCATATTGAAGGACTTTTAACGCTCTTAAAAAATCCGACGGCTTCGGCCGGGTTTGAACCGCTATCTTGGGCATAAAACTTTGATGGTTTTATAAGTGCGGATTTATCTGTCCTAGTATAATATATGGGTTCCATTGTCCGAAACATCTTTTGGTTGGTACTTATAATACGGTAGTGTGGAGACATCTAGTCCTGTAGTTTTAGCCATTGTAGCTTCGGTGCGTAGTTGGTATCATGCTGAGCATCTATGCCCAAGGTCGCGGGTTCAACCCCGGCCGAAGTCATCGGATTATTAAGAGTGTTAAAAATTCCTCATTATGTCTTCGTTTGGAGGTGAAGTAAAGCCGGCGGTCTCATGTCATAGATTTATGGCATGATAAAGAACCTTCTACTAATTACACTTGTGTGAGGCTAAATTATAGGTTAGATTTGACTGACGCTCATAGGTTCTAACGGTTGTCACCAGAAGCCGACTGCAGTGGCATCTAATAACCAATTTCAGAAATAGTTGGTCATTCACGGCGGCGTTTGGTAGCCAAATTTGGAACTACTTGAAAATCAAATGTCTGCAGTCCTTTCTTGAATTAAAAATAGATAACACACACTAATACAGCCATCGTCTCCCACAAATCCAACCCCTCGTCCTCGTCGTGGGAGATGGGCAACGTAATGAAGTAGGGGATTGCCTGTAGGGGTGAAGTACAGTGGGGACTTTGTGTGCCTCAAGACCGCTATGGTAGCTGTGAAGGCCCTACAGGAACCCTGAAGAAATTACGGCTAACGGGGCTCTGGTGAAACAACTGCTGCCTTGTAGTTTGGAGTTGGTTCTTCAAAGGCTAAGGGTAGAAACCCTGACAGAAAATCAGCCTGGTGCCTCAGGCCTAAGGTGGCAGTCCCTCCAAGGCACTCGGAGGCAGTGGGTTAATCACTCGCTCCTCTTAAATAAACTGATTACTGAAACTGAAGCGAAATTACAAAACCGGACGGATAACCTGATGACGACTTTTGGCATGAAAAGGATTACGAAAATCGGTTTCTGGAATGTGAGGACCTTGATGGAGAAAACCAGACTGAAACAAGTGACACGGGAGATGAAGAACTATGGGCTGGATATCCTAGGATTGAGTGAGGTGAGGTGGCCAGGATTTGGTGAAATACAGACAACAGATGGAATTACATTTCTCTATTCTGGGGGCGATGAGGAAGAACACAGGGATGGAGTGGGGTTGCTGCTCAACAGAAATGCAAAGAGGAGCCTTATGGAGTGGAAGCCAATTTCTAGCAGGCTCATGTTTGCTAGGTTCAAGACAAAGATCAGGAATGTGATCATCATCCAATGCTATGCGCCTACAGAACAATCGGAGCCAGAGAAGAAGGAAGAATTCTACCAAATGCTGCGAGATGCCACAAGACAAACAAGTAAGAAGGACATTCTCATTGTTATGGGAGACTTCAACGCGAAGGTGGGATCAAACAATGAGGAGTTGGAGCAGATCATGGGTAAACATGGCCTTGGTGAGATGAATAACAATGGGGAGAAATTTACGGAATATTGCGCCAGTCAGGATTTGGTGATGGGTGGCACGGTGTTTCCTCATAGGCGGTGCCACAAGGTCACCTGGGTGTCTCCTGATCAAGTCACAGAAAATCAAATTGATCACCTCGCGGTGAGCAGGAGGTTCAGAAGAAGCTTGGAAGATGTTAGGAACAAGAGATGAGCGGATGTCGGTAGTGACCATCATCTTATGGTTGCCAACTTCCGCATGAAGATCGTGGCAGTCCGCCGAAAGTTTATCACTCGGCACAACAAGTTTGATGTGGGCAAGCTTAAGAACCAGCAGAGATTGGACCAATTTAAACTGGAGCTCAGAAATAAATTCCAGGTGTTGGACTCCGAGACAGAGAAGGATGTAGAGACTGTGTGGAGCGAGGTAAAGAATATCTTTGTGGAGACCAGTGAGATGCAGCTCGGGTACAAGAACTACCTGCGGAAAGAATGGATATCCGATCAGACCTGGGACAAGATAAATTATAGAAAGGAGATTAAGGCTAAGCTCAACACCTGCAAGACTAGGCAGCAGAAGGCTCTCACACAAGCAGAGTATTCAACAGCAAACAGGGAGGTAAAGAGGAGTGTGCGGAAGGATCATAGGAGGTGGATTGATGAACACGCGGTGAAAGCAGAAGAAGCGGCAAGAAGGGGGGGACGTTAAGGAGCTCTATGGCATCACAAAGATGCTTTCGAAGAAAGGTTTTAATAAAACTAGGCCTGTGAAGAGCAAGACGGGCGAGATCCTCACGACGTGTGAACAGCAGCTGACTAGATGGAGAGAACACTTTGCGGAGGTTCTTAATAGAGATAGAGGACCAGAAAGTAAGCAGCGAGGAGGAGATGAAGAGGAAGCAGAAAGTGACCCGGACATCAGCCTCGACTCCCCAACTCGGGGTGAAATACGGACAGCGTTGAAGCAGATAAAGTGCGGGAAGGCACCAGGTCTGGATAATATCCCAGCAGAAGTATTGAAAGCAGACCTGGATATCACGATCAATCTGCTGCACCCGCTGTTGGAGAAGATCTGGAAGGAGGAGAAAATACCAACCGACTGGAAGAAGGGGTTGATCGTCAAGTTACCGAAGAAAGGGGACACCACAAACTGTAATAACTGGAGGGGAATCACCTTGCTGTCCATTCCAAGCAAAGTACTGGCGAGAGTCATCCTGAATCGTATAAAAGACTGCGTAGAAAAAAGGCTTCGGAAGGAACAGGCTGGATTTCGACAACATCGCAGCTGTGTGGATCTCATCAACACCCTCCGAATCATCCTGGAGCAGAGTGTGGAGTGGCGGAATACCCTTTACCTCACATTTGTTGACTTCGAGAAAGCTTTCGACTCCGTAAATCAAAGAATCATGAGGAAGACCCTCGAGGAATATAAAATTCTAACAAAGATCATCAGAATCATGGAAGAGATGTACGAAGGGTATGAGTGCCAGGTTCTACACGAAGGCAAATTAACAGAAAAGATAAAGGTCAGTTCCGGAGTGAGACAGGGGTGTGTCCTTTCCCCCACTTTGTTCCTGTTGGTCCTGGATAGTGTGATGAAGAAGGTAATGGGAGGACGGAAGAGGGGTATTCAATGGGGTATAAATGACAGGCTTGAAGATCTGGATTTCGCGGACGACATTTGTCTTATGGCACAACGGTACCGAGACATAGAAGATAAGCTGGGGAGGTTGCAGAGAGAAGCAGAACGTGCAGGACTGATGATTAACATCAACAAGACCAAAGAGATGAGGATAAATTCTGACGTCACGACTAGCTTGACAGTCAACGGAAAGGAAATTGAGCGAGTTGAGTCCTTCCTCTACCTTGGGAGTATAGTCACAAATGATGGGGGAGCAGAGGAAGATGTTCGAAGCCGTATCAGGAAGGCAAATGGTGCCTTTGTCCAGCTCTACCCCATCTGGAGAAATAGAAACATTTCCAGGAAGACCAAGCTCCGCCTTTTCAATAGCAACGTAAAGTCGATTCTTCTCTATGGCTGTGAAACATGGAAAGTCACAAAACCGATCAACAACCAGCTACAGGTGTTCATTAACAGATGTCTGCGTCGCATCATGAATGTGAGGTGGCCGGACATAATCTCAAACGAAGATCTTTGGACCATCACCAATCAACAACCGATTAGCATCCAGATCAAGAAGAGGAAATGGCGCTGGATCGGTCACACACTAAGGAAGCCGAACGGAGCTGTTGAGAGGGCGGCGCTAGACTGGAATCCTCAAGGTGCCAGGAAGCGAGGTCGACCTAAGAAGACCTGGAAGAGGACGATCGAAAATGAAATTGCAGAGGAGGACAAGAACTGGAGTCAAGTGAAGAGAATAGCCAGGAACCGTACTGCGTGGAGAAATTTCGCCAAGGCCCTATGCTCCGGAAGGAGCGGCAGGAATTAAGATAAGAAGAAGAATACAGCCATCACAATTAACACAATTAACACAGGTTTTCAGGCAGATTATACACACACCCAAAGTACACGGGGCTACATGACCGCGTTGTCGCAGCTCCTAAACTGAGGAACCAACCAGTTTTAGCCATTTTCATGTGCACGATCTTAGGAACTTTATTGTGGCGCTCAATGTAGTTGGACATCCACCGATAATATGATCTAAGGTTTCACCCTGCTTGCTATATTTACGACACTTATACTCAACTTCTGTCTGTTTTAAGAGTAACCTCCTGTAATTCCTTGTAGGAATGACTCTGTCTTGTATAGCCAACATGAAACCAGTGCACAGTGGGTCGAAATCAAAATCTAGGGGGACCAAATTATTTTTACGTTTTAATCATGAATTTAGAGTGAAAGCAACGTATGTAATTTGTTTACTTAATAACATCAGTTAAGACTTTTTTAAGCTACGTCTACACATGCAAGAAATTGTCTATGACTAGGAGTTAGATGGAGCATTCAGTTATCTCTTCAGAACAATTTTCCAACCCTGATTTACTTAAAAAAGTCACAAAGTTCCACTTTTGACATAATCATCGAACCCAGTGCTTCAAACAGTTGTAAACGTGTGAGAACTGGTTGCACGACATCTTCTAAAACGTAAAATAACTAAGCAAGTTGCTAAAAGATGCAAAATATATTATAACAGGCGTAAACAACAAGACTTTACCTACATTTTTTAAGTAGAAAGTGACGCAGAGTGACGCGACATACTAAAAATCTAAGTCAAAATATAATTTTAAAAATAATAGTTAAATTTTATATAATGCAAATATAGCAAAATTACGTAACAATTACGCCCATTAATAACTGAAACACGTTACAAAGATCATACCTTCAGCTGCATGTTCCATCTTAAAGCATCACACTAACCACAAAGACAACCAAACCACAGCCACTTACATTCACCCTCCAATTCAGACTGCTCGAACAGTGGTGACAGATTTAAACTAAGATGCGTTTATATCCCAGATTAGTGAGCGGTTATCATATGAGAATGGGGTGCACGAAAGGAGCCTCCCCGAAGATTGTGACAGAAGAGCAATCGGGCGTACCCTGGGCAACGTCAGAAAATGATTAAAAATAAACTGACGGCTGATCCTTTCACTACCAAATCAATTAAAACCAGTGGGCCTTTATCAAGGCCAGCACTCACAGTTATGTCCATAAACATCGAGGGATTATCCAGCCAGAAAGAATATCTACTAGCAGATCTGTGCAGCCAATGTAACTGCGATGTCATTGCTGTACAAGAAACTCATAGAGGACCATCGGGACGAAGACCGAAAATCAAAGGAATGAGACTTATTCTGGAACGTCCACACGATAATTATGGTAGTGCAATATTCTGTAAGAGCGGATTAAATATCACGTCTGTTGCTTTGTCTGAGGAAAATAACATCGAAATCCTCACTATCGAAACAGCGCAGTTCTCTGTAACATCTGTTTACAAGCCACCCGAAGAGAGCTTTGTGTTTAAGGAACCTATCAATTTCAAATATAGTAACGTCAACTTAATACTTGGTGATTTCAACTGTCATGGAACTACATGGGGGTATACATCTACAGATGAAAATGGCGCAGAGCTAGAAAAGTGGTCTGAAAATAATGCACTCAGTCTAGTTCACGACCCAAAACAACCACCATCGTTTAACAGCGGCCGATGGAGAAGAGGATATAATCCTGATCTAATTTTTATTACCAACAAATTAGCTGAGCAGTGCACCAAAATTGTTGGTAAGGCTATTCCCCGCTCACAGCATCGACCCTTACTATGCAGAATCGAACCAATTGTTAAACCAGAAAATGCACCTTTCCAACGTAGGTTCAACTTCAAGAAGGCGAACTGGCCTAAGTTCAGGTGTGAACTTGATGTAGCCATAGGGGAAGTGGAACCACAACCAGAAAACTATGACACCTTTATTTCTGTAGTGAAAAACGTCTCGCGGAAGAACATACCAAGAGGATGCAGAACAGAATATATCCCAGGTCTTTCTGATCAGAATATATCTCTTTTGGATAACTACCGCAACTTGTATGATATGGACCCCTTCTCTGAGGAAACAATGGAAGCTGGGCATGCACTGATGATTTCTCTCGGTCAGACACGCACAGACAGATGGAATAGCTTGGTTTCTAAAATCGATATGAAACAGAATAGTAGACAAGCATGGCGTCTTCTTAAGAACCTCAGTGGAGATCCGACTAGCCCGCCTTTTAACTTTACTCAAGTAACTGCTAATCAGATAGCACACCAACTGATCTTAAATGGAAAGACTTCAAAATCTAAGTCAAATACAGAGAAACTTGAACGGTGTATTGAAGAAGAGACTGATTTCCTTAAGGACTTGTTTACGATGGAAGAACTTATGAAAGCAATCGACGGTCTGAAATCGAACAAGGCAGCTGGGTTGGATGATCTCAGAGCGGAGCAAATAAAACAATTTGGACCAGCAACACTGCAATGGTTGCTTTCATTGATGAACAACTGTGCATCCAGACTGAAGATTCCTAAGGTATGGAGAAAAGCTCGCATAGTTGCGATCCTAAAACCTGGGAAGACTCCTGATAGCCCAAAGAACTTTCGGCCAGTTTCACTTCTGTGTCACACCTATAAGTTGCTGGAGAGAATGATTCTTAATAGAATATCTGATTCTATAGATAGCAAACTGATTTCTGAACAGGCAGGCTTTAGACCTGGCAGGTCATGCTGTGGACAAATTCTGAACCTTACTCAGCACATAGAGAATGGATTTGAGGAAAAGTGCATTACTGGTGTAGCCTTCATAGATTTAACTGCTGCTTACGACACTGTTAATCATAACACACTACTTCGTAAGATTTATGAACTGACAAAGGACTACAGGCTGACCTCACTGCTAAGAACTTTCCTTGAGAACAGAAGATTTTACGTGTCTCTCCTTGGGAAAAATAGTCGTTGGCGCCTCCAGAAGAATGGACTACCTCAAGGTAGCGTCTTAGCACCACTGCTTTACAATGTATACACCAATGACCAGCCCAGAACAGAAGGCACCAGGCGATTTATCTACGCAGATGACACTGCAGTAGCCGTGCAAGGTCGTAGCTTTGAAGAAGTAGAACATTCTTTGTCCTGTGCCTTGGAAGAACTTGGTCGATACTATCACAGAAATAATTTGAAGCCAAATCCAGCCAAAACGCAAGTTTGTGCTTTCCACTTGCGAAATAAAGAAGCAAAGAGGACATTGAACATTAAGTGGCAAGGTGAAACAATCCTTCATTGTTTTACACCAAAATATCTTGGTGTCACCCTCGATCGAACTCTGTCTTTCAAGCAACATTGCTTGAACACCAAAAGTAAAGTATCTGCTCGAAATAACATACTAAGATGCCTAACAGGAAGGACATGGGGTGCTCACCCCACCACTCTCAGAACTTCAGCCCTTGGACTGAGCTTCTCAGCTGCTGAATATGCAGCACCAGTTTGGCTTTCTTCTCCACATTCCAAAGAGGTGGATATAGCTCTGAATGAGACTTCCAGGATTGTATCTGGGTGTCTTAGACCAACACCACTTCAGAAGATCTACCCTCTTATAGGAATTTCTCCACCTCATGTCCGAAGAATGGTAGCAGCAGCATCTGAGAAGAAACGGCAAGAAACCGATTCAAGGCATCCACTTTTCGGCCAACAACCAGCCCGACAGAGACTTAAGTCTAGAAACAGCTTTCTGAGGGAAGTAACAGCCCTCGAAGGCTCACAAGAAGCTGCCCGTGTGAAGATATGGAAGACAGAGATCACAGACCCAATTATTCCTCTATCAGAAAAAATGGCACCTGGTCACAACTTGCCATATGGAATTTGGAAATCATTGAACAGGCTGAGGACGGGGGTTTCACGCTGCAAGAACAATCTCAAGAAATGGAACATGCTCGTCAACAATGATGAGTTCTGTGACTGCAGCATTTTACAAGACCCAGAACACCTGCTGATCTGCCCCTTGATGGAGGACATATGTTCAAAAGACGATCTTTTGGCTGCAAATGTTAATGCTATAACTGTTGCTACTTACTGGCAAAAACTAATTTGATTTGGACACGGAAAATAAAATAAATATGAGAATGCTGTAGAAGTAAAACATTTTGATTTTTTAACTATGAAAATAAATAATTTTGTCTTCCTAGATTTCGATTTTGACCCACTGTGCAGTGGTCTCGCCAAATAATTGGCCTTGTTCGAGTCATCTTATCTTTAGATGGTAGGTCGAGCTGGTGTGCATGAGCACCATGAAGCTCCTTTCCTTCCTTCGACTTGACCAAGGAGTTGCTTTTCAGGTAAGCTGAAAGTCGTACGGTTCAAATAAAGTGCGGTATCACTGTCAGCCTTACAAATGGCAGCATACATTGCGTTCTGTTTTGATCTTCGTAGGAAATATTTCCGTAAGTTCAAGGTTTCCTTGTGGCACAGACGGATCAAACTGCCTCCTTCGCTTGATGGTAGAGTGATGCGTTGAACAGAAGGCTTGGGATAATGAAGTCTGTATTTGGTCATCTGCACACGCACTGTTCTCTCAAGTCCTTCGAGGTCTGTTGCAGCCCAATTCACCTGTCCAAATGAATAGGTAAGAGTAGGGATAGCATATAAGTTAATGGCTTTGATTTTATTTCTTGTGTTCAGCACAGTGTTCAGCCGATCTTTGCATTTTATTTTCAACCACTCTTTGATCTCGGTTTGGCTGATTCCTCGCAGTTGGATAAAGCCTCAGTATTTGTAACTCTGTTCTTCGGTTAAGCATTGAAGTACATCATCATCTAAGCTGAATCCATTACTGCTTCCTAATATCCCTCTTTGTAAGTGTATCGCCTTACACTAATCCAGGCCAAAATTCATGCTTATTGATTTTGAGAAGCTGCTCGTTATGTTCAGCAGCTTTTTAAGTTGGGTGTATGAAGTAGCATACACTTTAAAGTCATCCATATATACAGAAGCTGGTTTATCGTACATTCTGTGTTCCTACTCTTCACATTAAACCCATATCCTGTCGAGGTAAGCCAGTAAGTTAGTGGGTTAAGGCAAATGCAGAACCAATTGGAGACTCAATGCTTCCCCTTGAAATATTCCCCTCTTGATGTTGATCACTCTGGATTTAAGTGTATGGGACCCTTTTCTGACTTGAAGTACTGTAGACCATTGAGCCATAGAATGTTGAAGAAGACTGATGTGATGTTCTTTGGATCAACATCATACATTTTGAGTATCTGGATGAGATACGAATGCGGTACCGAGTCAAACGCTTTCCTATAATCTATGAATGCCATACTCAAATTTCTTCGGTTCTTTCAGGCTTGTCTAATAATAACCTCATCAACAATGACTTGAACTTTGCATCCTTTGGCATTCTTATAGCATCCTTTCTGTTCTTCTGCCATTAGGTTTTGACTGAGTAGATGGCTGTTGATCTTAGTTGTTAAAATTGAGGTAAGCAATTTGTACATATTAGAGAGGCAGGTGATCGGCCGATATATGGAAGGGTCGTATGCATCACCATTTTTAAGGCCTTGAGTGAGAAACGCAGGCATTGAAATTGGATCTTTCAGTAGAGTGTTGAAGCAATCTGCTAATTTCGCGTGAAGTGTTGTGAACTTCCTAAGCCAGAAGTTGTAGATTTGATCTTGTCCAGGTCCCATTAATGGTTTTTGTCACATCTTTGTTGTGATGTATGTATCTGACATCTGATGAAATGATCCTCTTTTGTTCTTCAGCAAGCCATGGAGTTTCTTCGTCATAGTCTTCAGTCTTTTCGCAGACATTTGACCAGAACTCAGTGAAGTTGTCAATGGTTTGAGTGCCATCTCCGTACGTTAAATCTGGCATTAGCTAGTTTCCTGTAAAAGTTCTTTCCATCTTTCCTGAATACAGCATTTTGTCTTTTCCGCTTTGTGCGTTTCTTATATCAGCGGAGCCTTTTTGAGTACGCTTTTAGTTGTTGAATTTATATGTCAATGATTTCAGTCAGACGATCGGCAGATAATAGATTAACCATGATTGGATGTATTTCTTACTATCAGTCAACACGGATATTAATCATCACCATTGTCATAATGGTTAATGTGTACGTATTTTATGCTATAACTATGTCTAGGGGCAGATGACCTCGCTGTTCCGCCCATTAAAACTTCAATAACTAACTATCTATTACTAAATAATGTCAGGTAAGTAAAAATAAATATTAAATATATAATTAAATATAAAATATTGTAATGCAATGGATATCCTTACATAGAGAATAAAATGATTTTTAGCCTATTTTCAATTTAAAAAAAAGGCTTATTAGATCACCTTTTGTCCGTGTGTGTGCGTGTGTGTGTGAGAGGAGTGTGTGTGTGTCCCCCTAATAACCTTTAAACTGGTGGAGTGATTTCAATGAAACTCGGTTAGTTCATAGCACTATTCCGGACGACCCCGACCGTGCCCTTCAAATTTTGTTACGTCTCACCAATCCAACGTGGCGGCTGTGCGAAATATTTCACCAGCATTCAATATCTCCGAAACTATTACCGATATCACCCTGGAATTTTGTACGGTGATAAAGGGAACTACTAGAAGTTCACCTAAGTGACTTTTGAAAAACTGGTAACTACAAAACCAACATGGCGGCCACGTGAATTTGCGACATTTAAATAGACGTTAGTAGGGGGGTAGTGGTGCTTCCAACGCACTCCAGAACCCTCCTCTTACCACTACTAAGCCTCAGCCATCTATATATATAAAGCACAAAGTTTGTCTGTCTGTCTGTCTGTCTGTCTGTCTGTCTGTTATGTATACAAATCTACACCGTTTCACCGATCTGAACCAAAATTTGTATACTTACCCTTTGGAACCCTGCGGGTAACCCCGTCAACATTAAATTTCGGACAGACCACCCCATGCCCTGCATTTAGGCCCTTTTGCACAAATCTTCACCGTTTCACCGATCTGAACCAAAAGTTGTATATTTAACCTTTGGAACCCTGCGAGTAACACTGTCCACTTGAAATTTCGGACAGACCACCCCATTCCCTGCATTTAGGCCCTTTGGTCCAAATCCACACCGTTTCACCGATCTCAACCAAAATTTGTATATTTACCCTTTGGAACCCTGCGAGTACCACTGACCACTTAAAATTTCGGACAGACCACCCCATTCCCTGCATTTAGGCCCTTTGGTCCAAATCTACACCGTTTCGCCGATCAGAACCAAAATTCGTATTCTTAAACATTGGTGCCCTGCGAGTAACACTGTCTGCTTGAAATTGCGGACAGACCACTCCATTCCCTGCATTTAGGCCCTTTGGCCCAAATCTATACCGTTTCACCGATCTCAACCAAAATTTGTATATTTACCCTATGGAACACTGCGACTAACACTGTCTGCTTGAAATTTCGGACAGACCACGCCATTCCCTGCATTTAGGCCCTTTTTGCACAAATCTACACCGTTTCACCGATCTGAACCAAAATGTGTATACTTACCCTTTGGAACCCTGCGAGTAACACTGTCTGCTTGAAATTGCGGACAGACCACTCCATTCCCTGCATTTAGGCCCTTTGTCCCAAATCTACACCGTTCCACCGATCTCAACCAAAATTTGTATATTTACCCTTTGGAACACTGCGACTAACACTGTCTGCTTGAAATTGCGGAGAGGCTACTCCATCCCATGCATTTAGGCCCTTTGGCACAAATCTACACCGTTTCACCGATCTGAACCAAACTTTGTATACTTACCCTTTGGAACCCTGCGAGTAACACTGTCCACTTAAAATTTCGGACAGACCACCCCATTCCCTGCATTTAGGCACTTTGGCACAAATCTACACCGTTTCACCGATCAGAACCAATATTCGTTAACTTACCCTTTGGTACCCAGGGAGTAACACTGTCTGCTTGAAATTGCGGACAGACCACTCCATTCCCTGCATTTAGGCCCTTTGTCCCAAATCTACACCGTTTCACCGATCTCAACCAAAATTTGTATATTTACCCTTTGGAACACTGCGACTAACACTGTCTGCTTGAAATTGCGGCGAGGCCACTCCATCCCTTGCATTTAGGCTGTTTGGCACAAATCTACACCGTTTCACCGATCTGACCCCAATTTTATATACATACCCGTAGAACCCGACAAGTAACACTGTTCACTTTAAATTTCGGACAGACCACACTATTCCCTGCTTTTTGGCCCTTTGGCAGAAAACTACACCGTTTCACCGATCTCAACCAGATTTTACATAAATACCCTTTGGAACTCGAAGAGTAACACTGTCCACTCGAAATTTCGGACAGACCACTCCATTCAACGCATTTAGGCCCTTTGGCACAAATCTACATCGTTCACCGATCGAAAACAAAATGTGTATACTTACCCTTTGGAACCCGATGAGTAACACTGTCCACTTTAAAATTTGGACAGGCCACTCCATTCCCTGCATTTTGGCCCTTGGCACAAAACTACACCGTTTCACCGATCTCAACCAGATTTTACATAATTACCGTTTGGAACTCGACGAGTAACACTGTCCACTCGAAATTTCGGACAGACCACTCCATTTCCCGCATTAAGGCCCTTTGGTACAAATCTACATCGTTCACCGATCGAAAACAAAGTGTGTATACTTACCCTTTAGAACCCGATGCGTAACACTGTCCACTGGAAATTTCTGACATACCACTCCATTCCCTGCATGTAGCTCAGGAATTCCTCGGGGTTGCCAGCTTCCTAACTCACCAGTCATGAGCCCTTGAGGGTGTACCAGAAGTGGTGGGTCTACACACACCCTGCCTCTTTGAGGGCCTTGAGCAGAAGACAGGAGATATTATGAAAAGGAAAAGAAGGCAGACCCCTCGAAGGAATGAGGGTATCAGGAAAGATGAGACAAAGCCAATTAAGGCGGGAAATTGAAAGACTCCCTAGCCCTCGGATACCCTAATACAGTCTGGGTCGGAAGAGAACAAGAGTTGACCAAGGGAGGCCGACAGGATAGAGAACTGAAATGAGCCCGGCACCAGGAAGTAGAAGCGATGCCAGACTCAGCTGGGGTTCCGTGGTCGCCAACCCACGTCCCACAAGTTATAGACCCTGGGGGGGGGGGTCAGTTGTGAGAATAGCTTGCTGATTCATCGTGAGGTGACTTGAGAGTACTTTCCGTGTTATCTCCTGCTGTCTATGCTGATGCCAGCACAGGGCCGTTGCGAAACAGTGAGTGATTCCCGGTCAATCTGTATAGGACGGGGAACCCCGAACGTGTGTCATCATATTTCGTCATCATCTGCGATCATCTCAGGTTCGTGCAGCTTGGACCTATATTCTTTGTCTTTGCCGAGCAGTACGCTCTTTCACTAGACGCATCCAGTACAGGCCTAAGCCAGAAAATAAGGTTGAGACTTTGGAAGACATGGAAGCTAGACACCTGAATTACCTATATCAGTTTTAAAATAACACCATGTTCGTTTAGTAGTCATTTTTTCATTACCTTATTATTATCATCATAAGTGCAAATGACCTAGATGTTACACGCATCATACCAATAATCACCGCCGCATAAAGTCTTTCTCGACTGTGATTTTTAAAATATTTATTTTTGGTTGGTTGGTTCTTAAGTTTAGGGGCTGCGACAACGCGGTCATGTAGCCCCGTGTACTTTGGGTGTGTGTAGAATCTGTCTGATAACCGGTGTTAATTGTGATGACTGTATTAGTGTGTGTTATCTGTTTTTTTAATTTAAGTACAAACTGCAACTTAGAATTCTTCAAATAGTTCGTACTTTTGCCACCAAGCGACACCGTCAACGACTACTAGGCCAAGTTCGGAACTTAGCTACTAGACGCCACTGCAGTCGGCTCTTGGCAACGGACGTAGACATCTATGAGCGTTGTTTACCTATCCAATTTAGCTTCACACAGGTGTAATTAGTGGAAGGTTCAATAACATGCCATACATCTGACATGGGACCGCCGGCTTTACTTCCCCTCCGAAGAAAGGAATACTGACGGATTTTTAACGCTCTAAAAATATCCGACGGCTTCGGCTGGGTTTGAACCCGCTATCTTGGGCATAGA
Source organism: Meconema thalassinum (assembly GCA_946902985.2). Classification (NCBI taxonomy): domain Eukaryota; kingdom Metazoa; phylum Arthropoda; class Insecta; order Orthoptera; family Tettigoniidae; genus Meconema; species Meconema thalassinum. The sequence goes on along the minus strand of OX336393.1, from coordinate 159,847,421 downwards.
AGCTCAGCATGCTACCAAATACGCCACCGAAGCCGCCATATAGTTCTTTTTATTACAGTACATTGTGTACATTATACGTTGAAGTGTCAATTCAATACCGGTAGTAGTTTCCCTTATCATCCTCATCATAAGAGCAAATGACCTACAGTAGATGTTACGCCCATTACACCATTAATCACCACACACAATAAGTCTTCCTCGCCTGTGAATTTTGAAATATGTATTTCTATTACGGTAGTTTGTAAGTTTGACGTGTCAATTCAACAGTAGTTTTTATTATCATCCTTATCAAAAGGGCAAATGACCTAGATATTACTCCCTCATTGTCTTTGGGGGCAAATCACTTAGATTTTAAGTCCATTATATTTCTAAGGAGACCTTAAAACATTATCATCATTCCACCGGGCGAAGCCGGGTACTACTGCTAGTGTTAAATATATCTCGAACGCATGGTCCGATTTTGACAAATGAGGTGTCGTTGGACTCGGGCTGACGTCTTTTTTTTTTGCTATGGACCACTCGTTATATTTTTGATTTTTTTTTGATTTTTTGTTTTCGAAAATAGGCGATAGTTTGAAAACCAAACAGGATAGAACGTTGTGCCATGGCTCAAACGAATGCTCTTTATGACCTTTATATTCTATAGTAAAACGTTTTTAATTTTTATGTTTTTTTGAAAACACTCGAATTGTGAAAATCCTATATTTTGGAAACTAGGAAGTTTACAAAAAAGTTTGTTTCATGTAAATCAATGATCCCCACCCCCTCTACCCTCCAAATAAATGTCAAGTCTCTAGGTTGAAAACCTGTAGTAGTGGGATGAGGAGAGAGCTGTCTACTACCTTATTGAACCCTCCTCGTATTTGCCCCGAACCTGATATCTCGCTAACCAATCATGGGATTTGAACATACAGGGTGTCCTAGCACTCATAGTGATGCCCCCTACTTTCCTATAGGCTCTTAATTTAATTAAACGACCAAAACTAAAAGGTCATGTGCTTTTAATATCTCGCGAACCAATCATGCTAGAGGTGTGTTCGACAGGTCCAAAGACTCGGGCTGACGTCCTCTTTGCTATAGACCACTCGTTATATTTTTGAAAAAAATTTGAAAACTCGATTTTGGGGTAAACACGTGTTTTTGTGATTTTGCCGATTTCTCACGAAGCAATAACGCTAGAGGCATGAACGAGGGGTCCAAGGACTCGGGCTGACGTCCTCTTTGCTATGGACCACTCGTTATATTTAAAAAAATTGAAAACTCGATTTTGGGGTAAACACCTGTTTTTTGTGATTTTGCCGATATCTCACGAACTAATAACGCTAGAGACGTGTACGAGGTGTCCTAGGACTCGGGCTAACGCCCCCTTTCAAATGTGGTAGATATTTTTTCCAAAAAAAATAATTCACAAAGGGCCTAACGCCATACATGTTGAAAAAAAATTCTTTACCGTTACCTGTTTATAATGTTCATGAAGCGTGGTGGTTGAGAGAGACGATACGGCTGGGTGTGTGTGTTTCAACGAACCTGTCGCTAACCACAAGGACCATGCTTAATAGAATAATCGCTATTTCGGCGGGTCGGTGTATGACAGAGCGAGCGTGCGTTTTCCAGATATTTTTACCTTTGACGTGTAAACGGTAATGAGAACTTGGTTCTATGTTGGTCGAAGCGAGTAGAGAAAACAAACTTGCAGACAAGCAGGAGGTGAATGTCATTTGAGCTTATTGGATGGCGTTGATCTGACTTGACAATAGGTGCAATGGAAAAATGACCATGACGCTTGAAGGTGAAATAATCTGACCATCGTGGTGGCAGGGAAGAGTGAAAGGCATGTGAACATGTGTGAAACCACATGAACGCTAAACCAGTTACATCCTGTCTTGCTTCGTACGTGACAAAATGCAAGTCCATGTGAAATTTGATCTACCACAGGTGTTCGCCTGGGACGTTAGCTGTCCACGTGCGCGATAACTGTTAACAAGTGACATCCTGTTTGCTCCGTACGTGACAAAATGCAAGTTGACGTGAAATTTGATCTGCCACAGGTGTTCACCTTGGACGTTAGCTGTCCACGTGCCTGATAACAGAATCTTCAAAGCGTGGGAATCGCTGAATCAGTAAAAAGTATGATGCAACTTGTGGGAATGATGTCACAACCAATAGATAGGCAAGAGCTGCGAACAGCAGTGGTGGGAGGTGGAGGGGGGGGGGAGGGGGGAGGGGTAATGTATGAGAGAACACAGGTGGAAAGGGAAAGACAAACATGTATGAACATGCACGAAGCGCGGAGCGCTGTACACAGAGCTATAGGAGGTGTACAACATGTGTGAATAAAAAGTACACAGGTTCACACAACATGTAATTTATTGATCCATGAATTAAACGTAGAGTTAAACCCTAACCATTTGACGTAGAGTTTATTTCCTTTTTGTTTCAACACTTTTTCCACAAGATAATGCTTAGGAAATGCTGTTTTCTGAAGTTCATGGAGATAAAATCTACCTTTTGTGGGTTGATGGTTGAGGTCCTCGAGTAAATAGGTGACTGGAGTGTCCAAGTTGACTTGACGAATTCGAAATAGTTCAGTCCCCCACTGAGGCGTGTAGCCCTTATTGAAGGCAAACTTAAATTTGCTCACACGAACAAAATCCCCAATGTTCAGTCGGTGACGTTTAGGATCGGCTGTTATTATGGGGTTAAACAGTTTATCCAATCGCTGAATATTTTTAGTCACGAGGCGTGGCTTGGTCCCAATCGTTCTATGTTTGGTGTCATTGTAACGTGATACTAGCTCTGGTAACATGTACAACCAGCGATACGTGCCCTGAGCGGTAAACGCTTTCCACATATGGGTTTTCTATGTTCGGTTGAACCGCTCGACCACACTGGCTTTGAGATTTCTGTACGTGGTGTAATGGTGAATATCCTTAGATTTGAGAAAACTGGAGAAATCCTTGTTGAAAAATTATTTCCCCTGGTCAGTTTGTAGCAACTGAGGTTGACGTTTAGAGTGTTGAATAATATGTTGAAAGGCCTTGGTAACTAGTGGACCAGACTTGTGACGCACAGGTTCAACAAAGGCCATTTTGGAATAGACATCTATTTTACAATAGGTAGCGCACGAGTAGTTTCTACAAATGAGTTACGGCGCACGAGTCGATTCAACAAAGTTCCGTTTGCGTTCATATACCATTCATCCGATTGCGATTGAACTTCAATTGTTTGGTTTTCAAATGCAGTGGTAGATAGTCGTTATTTTGTAAAACATTCTTACTTGCAGTAGTAATAAGACTCTATGGTTCCGCTAACACATAGATAGACTGTATTATTGCCATGGTCAAGCACTCACATTAAGATCATTTACAAAATCATAAAATGAAAAATAAAAAATCTTGTTTTGGAAATATCGTTTTTCAACATACACAAAATAAATATATAAAAAATTTGTAAACAGCAAAATGGAAAATCCATGGTCAAGCACTCACATTAAGATCATTTACAAAATCATAAAATGAAAAATAAAAAATCTTGTTTTGGAAATATCGATTTTTTTCAACATACACAAAATAAATATATAAAAAATTTGTAAACAGCAAAATGGAAAATCCATGTTTCCATATAGACAAAATTTAAAAACCTTAAACGGACATTTAAGAAAATATATGCAAATGGGAAATTGACAAATGTGTAAATATGAAAATGGAAAAATCCATGTTTCCATATCATGAAATTGAAAAACATCAAACTGTCATTTAAAAAAATGCAAATGGAAAATTGACAAATTGCAATGTGTGAAATGTGAAATTGAACAAATGGCTATCATTATTTGAAAAAAAGAACATTGCGCTCTATGGTTAAAGTGTGAATCAAACCCTCTCTACTTATTTGGACCACCGAGACTGAGTAGACTAGTTTTAGTTGTCATACCACTTTTAAAAGTTTGTGTTAAATATAGGAATTGAACCCAAGAGCTTGTAGGGGAGATCCAAGGTTATAATATGTTAAACAGATAGCCTTGAATGCAGAGTGTGGTAGCTATATAGATATGAGACGTTTCGCTCGGGGCAGGGAGGCATGGAGATCTGCATCAAACCAGTCAAAAGACTGACGACTCAAACAACAACATGTAGAGCTCACCAAAATAATGTTGTGTAACGGTAAATGTTAGTCAACGAACAGTAATGCATTACTAAAACCCATGACACGATACCTAAGAGCTTTTCTAAAATTATTTTAAAATGCCTTTAACCCTATATTAAACACCCAGTTCACAAGACTCATAACTGCAATGTTATGGTCAAACAAAACAAAATCTATATTTCAAAACAAACAAGTGGTTTAGTCAATGTATACTGGAAAAAGTTTTATAAACACTCAAGTCCACAAAAAAAATTAAATTAGTAACAGTCAGGTTGACCGAGTGGTTATGGTGTTTGAATTAAGTTCAAATTTTCTGTACAAGAAAGCAAGGGTTCGAATCCCTTACCTGATATAACTATTGCCTCAATATGGCTTGACCACACTGTATTATTGTGTACTCGGTACACAAACCATAAATAGAGTGTATTGTTTAAGGTCACTCTCTTTGCGAACATAGTCAGAGACTGTTGATGGTTAACAATTGCATTAATAGTGGGACATAGGGATAGCAATTAAGAAAAACAGACAATACCCATACACTATTTTTATTTATTTAATGTAAGTACCTGTACAATAGTTATATACAAACTACAACTCTCTTTTGTCTATTACTATCTAGTCCTTTTCGATCCACTTGCATATCAAGGGCAGATGACTTTGTAGTTCAGCCCCTTAAAACAACAACTTCTTGCATAGTCTGTGATGTTGATGACTCTTGAGACGTGGAAGATGGATACAACATAACTTTTACAACAGGGGTTAAACGTTGCTCAACAAACAATGCACTATTTTGAGTAGCAACATCTTTCTTTTGTACTAACTTGTTAGCATTCTGATGATTTTTTGGCAACACCATCAGTGTTTTGTCTGGAGCACTACATTGATGATCACTCACACTTAAATCCACACCATTTCTACTTTTCATATTGCCTCGACATCTTGTTGACCTCTGTTTTGAGCATCGCCAGAATATTATTCCTTTTACATTTTGTCGTCTATAGTTATAAGAGTAGCCTTTATAGAATGCACGTTGTTTACCTCGGTTAGTTGTAGTAAGTTCCATAGTAGTAACTAACCTGTTAGTATGATTTGCTCACTACAAAGGTTATCTCTGTTCTGGTAATAGAATTATTTAGCGTTGGCTTTTATATTTAATATGTACAGTTTAAAGTGATAGAAAAATGGTAGAAACGTGGTAGCAAAGTGGTAGACAATTGGTAACTTAGTGGTAGAATAGTGGTAGCAAAGTGGTAGAAAAGTGGTAGAAAAGTGGCAGAAAAGTGGTGGCAAAGTGGTAGAAAAGTGGTAGCAAACTAGAAAAGTGGTAGAAAAGTGGTAGCAAAGTGGTAGAAAAGTGGTAGCAAACTAGAAAAGTGGTAGCAAAGTGGTAGAAAATATTACATGTATTGTTAAGAAATAGTTTAAGTGGTTACATGGATTCATTACACAATAATTTTAGCATCACGAAGCTCATTTTCTATATCCAAAAGTTCTTCCTCATATTTAGTATGACCAGCCTGTTTACAGGTATGCAAGTACTGAAGCCGCTGGATTAACTTACTGGGATTGTTCCAGTAAACAAATTTAACAAATGATTTTTTTGGGTGTAAACCATTATCATCATCATCATCATCATTATCATCATAATCATCATCATCATCATGGTTATCATCATCAATATAATTATCATCAATATAATCATCATCACTATTACTATCTAATCCTTTTTGTTCATCTTTAATGCAACAACCTTTGGCATAGTTTGTGTTGTCTTTGATAGTGTTAGAGGTTTCTTAGACGTTAACGACTGTCCTAACATGTCTTTTTCAGGAGATAATAAATGCTCTTTAACAAACAAAGCACTATCTTGAGCCACACTATTAGCCTACTTTCGATTTTTGCAAAAAATGAAAGTAGACTTATGAGATCAACACAGGGCGAAAAAAGTGTGTCTGTCTGTGTGTGTGTATGTGTGTGTGCGAGTCTGTGTGTGTGTATGTGTGTGTGTGAGTCTGTGTGTGTGTGTGTGAGTGTGTGTACTCTGAATGTCTGTCCCCCCCTATCAATTCGAACACGGTGAATGCGAATTGAACGAAATTTGGTACAAAGGTAGCACTAGCAAAGGACACCTCAGTGTCATGTTTTATATCGCCGCCATCTTTACTAAAACTGAATGGCGGCCACTCAAACGTTCAAAACGTAAAATCAAATAACGACTAACCAAATCATCCAATCTCTACCAAATTTGGTAACAACATACCTTCGTATAGGATGCGTCTTGTGACCAAACTACAAGGTCGTCCGCCATACCATTTCAGGATGGCGGCCGTGCGAATTATGCAAACTTTATAATCCATATCATGGGACCCACCAGTTCCGATTATCGAGCCGAGAATCGTTTTAACTGTTCTAAAGGAAGAGGCACGTACGAAATTAAAAGTTTATTTTGTAATACTATAGTGCAGACGTGATTTTAAAAAGCTCAGCTGATTCATTAATAAGACAAGATGGCAGCGGATATCTTGTGCCTGACTTATATTTCACTAATTTGAGTATTGAATGCAATATAGCGTACTGATAAAAAATAAATAAACTTTGTATGAAATGCTTTATATATAAATAATATACTCCAGTGATGAAATCGTTTAGTATAAATCATTATTTGCTAACAAGTTCTATGTAAGTCATTTTAAATAGAACGATATTCGTTGACACAATTAGCTCAGTGGTAGAGCGATAGCCTGTCGCTCAGATTCCTATGGTTCAAACCCGATCAGACCTAGTTTTTTTGCTTGAAATTTTATATGTTTATTGTTTTGTAATGACTCAGATGTTTTAAAATTAAGCGTTATATTGTGCAAATTATGGTGTAAAATATATATTTAATTAAAACATAATTCGCCAGCAGATTTACTCGAGACATCTAGCTGCCAAAAAGGTAACTTCCAGATTTTATTGAAAAGTTTCTTCTTCTGGCCGCTAGAATGCACTCGCTCTGTTAGGATTATATTGTTCGATATTTCACCACTAGATGTCCCGACTAGTCTACGTGGGGATCCATTGATTACTATACCATTATCATTCTATGCGCATCGAATTTGAAGAATGACAAGTTGATACTACGATACATTTTAACTTTTTATTTTAAAGGGTTTGTAACAGCCTATTTTGCGTTACTTGAAAATGTTATTAAGCGTTATATTGTCCACATTATGGTGTAAAATATATATTTAATTAAAACATAATTCGCCAGCAGATTTACTCGAGACATCTAGCTGCCAAAAAGGTAACTTCCAGATTTTATTGAAAAGTTTCTTATTCTGGCCGCTAGAATGCACTCGCTCTGTTAGGATTATATTATCGAAAATATCCACATAGTTTGTATACACACGTCTCTGTAGGGTCATGGAAAGATTTGTTAATTCAATTAGGGTTGTGAAAGCCATGCACAACCAGACGTGTAAAGACATGCCTCAACTCAAAGTTGGATGTTGCCCACGGCAGGTCGTAATAATAATAATAATAATGTTATTGGTTTTACATCCCTTTTAACTACTGCTGCTTTTAGAGACACCGGGGTGCCGGAATTTTGGCCCGAAGGGGATCTTTAACGTGCCAGTAAATGTACTGACACGGCTCCCTCGCATTTGTGCACCTACAAATGCCAGCTGACTGCGCCAGGATACGAACCTGCAACCTAGGGCCCAGCAAGCGAGAACGTTACCGCTGAGCCACGCCGCCAGTCCGGTCGATTATGTCTCCAGATCCATAACATTCTTGATATACTTCTTATCTTTCTTTCTTTCTTTCTTTCTTTCTTCAATGATGGTAGCAGTTTTTATCTAGGTCGTGGCGTTTGGTAGAGGTAAATCGTTTCTAAGGTCTTCAACAAAGAATAGTTCTATTATACTCTTTGATAATAACAACGAGTTATAACTATACTCATACATTTAGGAGAAAGTAGGCTATATGTTCTTTACTGAACATCTTGTTTTTTTCTTGGTCTTGCTTTTTTACCTTGGTTAGAGTATTTTGTCCATTTAAATGAGTATTATTTTGAGATTTACAATGATGATCGATTGAAATAAGTATGTTGGAGCCTTTTGTCTTAATCATTCCTCGACACTTTTTAGATCGTTGTTTCGAACAGCACCAAATAACAGTTCCATTTTTATTAGTTCTTTTTACAATATATGCATATCCTTTATAGTAAGCACATGGCTTACCATAGCTAGTCGTTGATACTTCCATGTCAACTGTTAAGCATAAACTAATCTCTAGTAAAGTTAACTCGATAATAAAAATGATTGTTTGTAGTATGTGCAGTTTAAAGTAAGAGCAAAAGTGAGAGTCAAATGGTATAAAAGTGTTAGCAAAGTGGTGGAAGAGTGGTAGCAGTTTATAGTAGTCATGATCTTTTTTACCAGAATGTGATTTGAGTAAATGTAATTTCTAATACTTAGCAGTGAGTGGTCAGTTAGTCTTGGTTCAGACAAGCATAAACAGTTCTCCAATGAATCAGAGATCAAGATTTTCATTATGAAACAGTTGTGTAACCCAATTAGGTATCGGTACTTGATAGCTTCACACATGAACAAAAATTCCAACATATCTGATTTGAATTACATGATTTGAAAGTTGACAAAGAATATCCAATCAACTATTGTAGTTACAATGTCCAACACACAAAGACAAAATCAGCATGAACTTTTAAGTTACAGGAAAATTCTATGAAATAGACTATGCAGGAAATTTGGAAATACACATCAGAAGTTTGCAACACCATCCTTCTAGCCTATATAAATTATCGACATGGAAAGTGTACACTGCCCCTAACATTAAACCAATTTATCAATAACACAAGTCAACAATCAAAACATTTTGTGTTGATTCTATTATTTAATGCATATATTCTGTCTACATTGAACAGTAACAAAAAACGCCATTCATAATTAATTAAGTTTGCTTTAATTTTTTATGTAATGATATATACATATTTAAAGTTTTGGCTGACTGTTCAGGGTGAATCGGCTTTGAACACATAAGAGAGGGAATATTTTAAGACTTAATCTCAGCTCACCTAACATAACCTAAATTTACCTAACCTAACCTTGTCATATAGATAAGAAACGGGTCAAGCTATGCTTTCGACTACCGAGTTTCAGCTACTTTTCAAGGTTACTCTCCCGAACATTGCCGGAGGCTGCTGATAAACATTTATATTCCTACGGCGGCGGCGCGCAACGACTTACATGACGCCCTTCCCCCTTTTCATTGATCTCTGTTGATTTGTCCCTTTGGACTGGTCCCTGTTGACTAGCCCCTTTTGGACGGGCCCTTTTTGAATGCAGTCATTTTTGACGGGTCCCTGTGGACAGGTCCTTTTGGCTGATCCCTTTGGACCGGACCCTTGGGATCAGCCAAAAGGACCTGTCCACAGGGACCCGTCAAAAATGACTGCATTCAAAAAGGGCCCGTCCAAAAGGGGCTAGTCAACAGGGACCAGTCCAAAGGGACAAATCAACAGAGATCAATGAAAAGGGGGAAGCGCGTCATGTAAGTCGTTGCGCGCCGCCGCCGTAGGAATATAAGTGTTTATCAGCAGTCTCCGGCAATGTTCGGGAGAGTAACCTTGAAAAGTAGCTGAAACTCGGTAGTCGAAAGCATAGCTTGACCCGTTTCTTATCTATATGACAAGGTTAGGTTAGGTAAATTTAGGTTATGTTAGGTGAGCTGAGATTAAGTCTTAAAATATTCCCTCTCTTATGTGTTCAAAGCCGATTCACCCTGAACAGTCAGCCAAAACTTTAAATATGTATATATCATTACATAAAAAATTAAAGCAAACTTAATTAATTATGAATGGCGTTTTTTTGTTACTGTTCAATGTAGACAGAATATATGCATTAAATAATAGAATCAACACAAAATGTTTTGATTGTTGACTTGTGTTATTGATAAATTGGTTTAATGTTAGGGGCAGTGTACACTTTCCATGTCGATAATTTATATAGGCTAGAAGGATGGTGTTGCAAACTTCTGATGTGTATTTCCAAATTTCCTGCATAGTCTATTTCATAGAATTTTCCTGTAACTTAAAAGTTCATGCTGATTTTGTCTTTGTGTGTTGGACATTGTAACTACAATGGTTGATTGGATATTCTTTGTCAACTTTCAAATCATGTAATTCAAATCAGATATGTTGGAATTTTTGTTCATGTGTGAAGCTATCAAGTACCGATACCTAATTGGGTTACACAACTGTTTCATAATGAAAATCTTGATCTCTGATTCATTGGAGAACTGTTTATGCTTGTCTGAACCAAGACTAACTGACCACTCACTGCTAAGTATTAGAAATTACATTTACTCAAATCACATTCTGGTAAAAAAGATCATGACTACTATAAACTGCTACCACTCTTCCACCACTTTGCTAACACTTTTATACCATTTGACTCTCACTTTTGCTCTTACTTTAAACTGCACATACTACAAACAATCATTTTTATTATCGAGTTAACTTTACTAGAGATTAGTTTATGCTTAACAGTTGACATGGAAGTATCAACGACTAGCTATGGTAAGCCATGTGCTTACTATAAAGGATATGCATATATTGTAAAAAGAACTAATAAAAATGGAACTGTTATTTGGTGCTGTTCGGAACAACGATCTAAAAAGTGTCGAGGAATGATTAAGACAAAAGGCTCCAACATACTTATTTCAATCGATCATCATTGTAAATCTCAAAATAATACTCATTTAAATGGACAAAATACTCTAACCAAGGTAAAAAAGCAAGACCAAGAAAAAAATAGTGTGGCTCAAGATAGTGCTTTGTTTGTTAAAGAGCATTTATTATCTCCTGAAAAAGACATGTTAGGACAGTCGTTAACGTCTAAGAAACCTCTAACACTATCAAAGACAACACAAACTATGCCAAAGGTTGTTGCATTGCAAGATGAACAAAAAGGATTAGATAGTAATAGTGATGATGATTATATTGATGATAATTATAATGATGATGATAACCATGATGATGATGATGATTATGATGATAATGATGATGATGATGATGATGATGATAATGGTTTACACCCAAAAAAATCATTTGTTAAATTTGTTTACTGGAACAATCCCAGTAAGCTAATCCAGCGGCTTCAGTACTTGCATACCTGTAAACAGGCTGGTCATACTAAATATGAGGAAGAACTTTTGGATATAGAAAATGAGCTTCGTGATGCTAAAATTATAGTGTAATGAATCCATGTAACCACTTAAACTATTTCTTAACAATACATGTAATATTTTCTACCACTTTGCTACCACTTTTCTAGTTTGCTACCTTTTTCTACCACTTTGCTACCACTTTTCTACTACTTTTCTGCCACTTTTCTACCACTTTTCTAGTTTGCTACCACTTTTCTACCACTTTGCCACCACTTTTCTACTACTTTTCTGCCACTTTTCTACCACTTTTCTACCACTTTGCTACCACTTTTCTACCACTATGTTACCAATTGTCTACCACTTTGCTACCACGTTTCTACCATTTTTCTATCACTTTAAACTGTACATATTAAATATAAAAGCCAACGCTAAATAATTCTATTACCAGAACAGAGATAACCTTTGTAGTGTGCAAATCATACTAACAGGTTAGTTACTACTATGGAACTTACTACAACTAACCGAGGTAAACAACGTGCACTCTATAAAGGCTACTCTTATAACTATAGACGACAAAATGTAAAAGGAATAATATTCTGGCGATGCTCAAAACAGAGGTCAACAAGATGTCGAGGCAATATGAAAAGTAGAAATGGTGTGGATTTAAGTGTGAGTGATCATCAATGTAGTGCTCCAGACAAAACACTGATGGTGTTGCCAAAAAATCATCAGAATGCTAACAAGTTAGTACAAAAGAAAGATGTTGCTACTCAAAATAGTGCATTGTTTGTTGAGCAACGTTTAACCCCTGTTGTAAAAGTTATGTTGTATCCATCTTCCACGTCTCAAGAGTCATCAACATCACAGACTATGCAAGAAGTTGTTGTTTTAAGGGGCTGAACTACAAAGTCATCTGCCCTTGATATGCAAGTGGATCGAAAAGGACTAGATAGTAATAGACAAAAGAGAGTTGTAGTTTGTATATAACTATTGTACAGGTACTTACATTAAATAAATAAAAATAGTGTATGGGTATTGTCTGTTTTTCTTAATTGCTATCCCTATGTCCCACTATTAATGCAATTGTTAACCATCAACAGTCTCTGACTATGTTCGCAAAGAGAGTGACCTTAAACAATACACTCTATTTATGGTTTGTGTACCGAGTACACAATAATACAGTGTGGTCAAGCCATGTTGAGGCAATAGTTATATCAGGTAAGGGATTCGAACCCTTGCTTTCTTGTACAGAAAATTTGAACTTAAGTCAAACACCATAACCACTCGGTCAACCTGACTGTTACTAATTTAATTATTTTTGTGGACTTGAGTGTTTATAAAACTTTTTCCAGTATACATTGACTAAACCACTTGTTTGTTTTGAAATATAGATTTTGTTTGTTTGACCATAACATTGCAGTTATGAGTCTTGTGAACTGGGTGTTTAATATAGGGTTAAAGGCATTTTAAAATAATTTTAGAAAAGCTCTTAGGTATCGTGTCATGGGTTTTAGTAATGCATTACTGTTCGTTGACTAACATTTACCGTTACACAACATTATTTTGGTGAGCTCTACATGTTGTTGTTTGAGTCGTCAGTCTTTTGACTGGTTTGATGCAGATCTCCATGCCTCCCTGCCCCGAGCGAAACGTCTCATATCTATATAGCTACCACACTCTGCATTCAAGGCTATCTGTTAAACATATTATAACCTTGGATCTCCCCTACAAGCTCTTGGGTTCAATTCCTATATTTAACACAAACTTTTAAAAGTGGTATGACAACTAAAACTAGTCTACTCAGTCTCGGTGGTCCAAATAAGTAGAGAGGGTTTGATTCACACTTTAACCATAGAGCGCAATGTTCTTTTTTTAAAATAATGATAGCCATTTGTTCAATTTCACATTTCACACATTGCAATTTGTCAATTTTCCATTTGCATTTTTTTAAATGACAGTTTGATGTTTTTCAATTTCATGATATGGAAACATGGATTTTTCCATTTTCATATTTACACATTTGCCAATTTCCCATTTGCATATATTTTCTTAAATGTCAGTTTAAGGTTTTTAAATTTTGTCTATATGGAAACATGGATTTTCCATTTTGCTGTTTACAAATTTTTTATATATTTATTTTGTGTATGTTGAAAAAAATCGATATTTCCAAAACAAGATTTTTTATTTTTCATTTTATGATTTTGTAAATGATCTTAATGTGAGTGCTTGACCATGGATTTTCCATTTTGCTGTTTACAAATTTTTTATATATTTATTTTGTGTATGTTGAAAAACGATATTTCCAAAACAAGATTTTTTATTTTTCATTTTATGATTTTGTAAATGATCTTAATGTGAGTGCTTGACCATGGCAATAATACAGTCTATCTATGTGTTAGCGGAACCATAGAGTCTTATTACTACTGCAAGTAAGAATGTTTTACAAAATAACGACTATCTACCACTGCATTTGAAAACCAAACAATTGAAGTTCAATCGCAATCGGATGAATGGTATATGAACGCAAACGGAACTTTGTTGAATCGACTCGTGCGCCGTAACTCATTTGTAGAAACTACTCGTGCGCTACCTATTGTAAAATAGATGTCTATTCCAAAATGGCCTTTGTTGAACCTGTGCGTCACAAGTCTGGTCCACTAGTTACCAAGGCCTTTCAACATATTATTCAACACTCTAAACGTCAACCTCAGTTGCTACAAACTGACCAGGGGAAATAATTTTTCAACAAGGATTTCTCCAGTTTTCTCAAATCTAAGGATATTCACCATTACACCACGTACAGAAATCTCAAAGCCAGTGTGGTCGAGCGGTTCAACCGAACATAGAAAACCCATATGTGGAAAGCGTTTACCGCTCAGGGCACGTATCGCTGGTTGTACATGTTACCAGAGCTAGTATCACGTTACAATGACACCAAACATAGAACGATTGGGACCAAGCCACGCCTCGTGACTAAAAATATTCAGCGATTGGATAAACTGTTTAACCCCATAATAACAGCCGATCCTAAACGTCACCGACTGAACATTGGGGATTTTGTTCGTGTGAGCAAATTTAAGTTTGCCTTCAATAAGGGCTACACGCCTCAGTGGGGGACTGAACTATTTCGAATTCGTCAAGTCAACTTGGACACTCCAGTCACCTATTTACTCGAGGACCTCAACCATCAACCCACAAAAGGTAGATTTTATCTCCATGAACTTCAGAAAACAGCATTTCCTAAGCATTATCTTGTGGAAAAAGTGTTGAAACAAAAAGGAAATAAACTCTACGTCAAATGGTTAGGGTTTAACTCTACGTTTAATTCATGGATCAATAAATTACATGTTGTGTGAACCTGTGTACTTTTTATTCACACATGTTGTACACCTCCTATAGCTCTGTGTACAGCGCTCCGCGCTTCGTGCATGTTCATACATGTTTGTCTTTCCCTTTCCACCTGTGTTCTCTCATACATTACCCCTCCCCCCTCCCCCCCCCCTCCACCTCCCACCACTGCTGTTCGCAGCTCTTGCCTATCTATTGGTTGTGACATCATTCCCACAAGTTGCATCATACTTTTTACTGATTCAGCGATTCCCACGCTTTGAAGATTCTGTTTTCAGGCACGTGGACAGCTAACGTCCAAGGTGAACACCTGTGGCAGATCAAATTTCACGTCAACTTGCATTTTGTCACGTACGAAGCAAAACAGGATGTCACTTGTTAACAGTTATCGCGCACGTGGACAGCTAACGTCCCAGGCGAACACCTGTGGTAGATCAAATTTCACATGGACTTGCATTTTGTCACGTACGAAGCAAGACAGGATGTAACTGGTTTAGCGTTCATGTGGTTTCACACATGTTCACATGCCTTTCACTCTTCCCTGCCACCACGATGGTCAGATTATTTCACCTTCAAGCGTCATGGTCATTTTTCCATTGCACCTATTGTCAAGTCAGATCAACGCCTTCCAATAAGCTCAAATGACATTCACCTCCTGCTCGTCTGCAAGTTTGTTTTCTCTACTCGCTTCGACCAACATAGAACCAAGTTCTCATTACCGTTTACACGTCAAAGGTAAAAATATCTGGAAAACGCACGCTCGCTCTGTCATACACCGACCCGCCGAAATAGCGATTATTCTATTAAGCATGGTCCTTGTGGTTAGCGACAGGTTCATTGAAACACACACACCCAGCCGTATCGTCTCTCTCAACCACCACGCTTCATGAACATTATAAACAGGTAACGGAAAAGAATTTTTTTTTCAACATGAATGGCGTTAGGCCCTTTGTGATTTTTTTTTGAAAAAATATCTGTTACATTTGAAAGGGGGCGTTAGCCCGAGTCCTAGGACACCTCGTACACGTCTCTAGCGTTATTAGTTCGTGAGATATCGGCAAAATCACAAAAAACAGGTGTTTACCCCAAAATCGAGTTTTCATTTTTTTTAAATATAACGAGTGGTCCATAGCAAAGAGGACGTCAGCCCGAGTCCTTGGACCCCTCGTTCATGCCTCTAGCGTTATTGCTTCGTGAGAAATCGGCAAAATCACAAAAACACGTGTTTACCCCAAAATCGAGTTTCCAAATTTTTTTCTAAAATATAACGAGTGGTCTATATCAAAGAGGACGTCAGCCCGAGTCTTTGGACCTGTCGAACACACCTCTAGCATGATTGGTTCGCGAGATATTAAAAGCACATGACCTTTTAGTTTTGGTCGTTTAATTAAATTAAGAGCCTATAGGAAAGTAGGGGGCATCACTATGAGTGCTAGGACACCCTGTATGTTCAAATCCCATGATTGGTTAGCGAGATATCAGGTTCGGGGCATATACGAGGAGGGTTCAATAAGTTAGTAGACAGCACTCTCCTCATCCCACTACAACAGGTTTTCATCCTTGAGACTTGACATTTATTTGGGGAATAGAGGGAGTGGGGATCATTGATTTACATGAAACAAACTTTTTTGTAAACTTCCTAGTTTCCAAAATATAGGATTTTCAAAATTCGAGTGTTTTCAATAAAACATAAAAATTAAAAACGTTTTACTATAGAAAATAAAGGTCATAAAGAGCATTCGTTTGAGCCATGGCACAACGTTCTATCCTGTTTGGTTTTCAAACTATCGCCTATTTTCGAAAACAAAAAAATCAAAAAAATTTCAAAAATATAACGAGTGGTCCATAGCAAAAAAAAAGACTTCAGCCCGAGTCCAACGACACCTCATTTGTCAAAATCGGACCATGCGTTCGAGATATATTTAACATGGCTGAGGCTTAGTAGTGGTAAGAGGAGGGTTCTGGAGTGCGTTGGAAGCACCACTACCCCCTACTGACGTTTCTCGCGATTTAACCTACCAAACGAAGTAAAACTTGGTATAGTATATGTTTATACACATTGTAATGCACCGACATCTAACTTAGTTCAATTGTTTACATAACCACAAGATGGCGGATGTGCGAAATATTTCACCGGCATCCTATATGTCTGAAATTATTAGCGGTATCACCCTGAAATTTTGTACGGAGATAAAGGGTACTACTGGAAGGTCATCTATAAAACTTTCAAAAACCGGTTAACTACAAATCGAACATGGCGACCAAGCGAATTTGAAAATTATAATAGACCTTTCTCGCCATTTAAAGTTCCAACCGCAATGAAATCTGGTACAGGAAATGTTTATACACATTGTAATACGCTGGTATTTAATTTAGTTCAATTGTTTACATAACCTCAAGATGGCGGCTTTGCGAATATTAAAATTAAGTTATTATTTCTTGTGTCGCAATCATGCGATCTATGTGAAAGTTTGAATAAAGAACCTACGCAATAATTTTCCTTTAATGGTACATGACGCTATGGCCTATACATTTAACAATACAACATGGCGACCATCAGAAATATTTAGACGGTTCTGAATATCTACGAATCTATTATAGCAATAAAACTGATTTTTTTAATGTTCATCGGGGCTATAAACTTAAGTTCGCCTATAGGACTTTAAATAACCTGGTGATCACAAATCCACAAGGCGGCGACGCGAAGTATAAATATTCACATGGACGTTTCTCGCAATTTAACCATCCGAGTGCTGTGAATCTTGGTACAGTAAATCCTTATACGAATGTCAATCCACTGGCATCTAATTTATATAAATTGTTTCCATAACCACAAGATGGCAGCTGTGCGAAATTTTAAAATCTCCTTGTTACTTCTTTTGTTCTAATCATGCGATTGATGTTTGAATGCTACACGTACACAATAATCTTTATGTAACAGTACATTACTCTAGGACCTACATATATAAAATCCAACATGGCGACCATCCGAAGTATTTAGTCGGTTCTCAATATCTACGAATCTATTACAGCAATCGAACTGAAATTGAGTATGTAGATAGAGGCAATTAACATAAGTAGGATATATGGAAATAGGCTGTACAGTTCTTCACGGAACTACTTGTTAAATTTAATATAGTTCTTCGCATGAACATTTCACAAATCAAAATCAGGTAATTATAGTGTATCATACAAATACGTTTTAAAGCTGCAATAAGAAAATTCATAATTTATAAATTTTAAAATATCTTTTTAAGGCAGTCGCAATTTGTGACGTATACATTTTATCACTCGCGCACTTAAAATTACATTTTCGAAATGAACTGAATTTAGTAACTTTTTAGTTTTTTTGTTGGTACTCAAGTTTTATGTTGGTAGCACGTTTTTTAAAATTTTAAATGAAACTTGGAGACGCTAGAAGGAAAATCGAAATTTTGAACGACTTTCAGTAACTTTAAAAACTTTGGATTGTGGAACATATCCTGGTGCTGACATAAACTCTGACCACAATCTGGTTGTAATGAAATGCAGATTAAAGTTGATGAAACTGAAGAAAAGTCAAAAGCCAAAAAGGTGGGCAATAGACAGACTGAATGTAAAGGATGTAAACGAAAGATTTAAGAAGAGTATAAAGGAAGGACTAATGAAAAACCCTAAACAAACTTCAATTGCAGACGAATGGGCACTTTTGAAGAATGAAATAACGAAATCCGCAGAAGAAAACATTGGTAGGAGAGAAAGAATAGGTAGAAAACCGTGGATCACTCAGGATATACTAGAATTGATGGATGAAAGGCGGAAACACAAGAATGTAAGACATGAAAAGGGGAAAGCAGAATACAGACGTCTGAGAAATGAGGTCAATAAGAAGTGCAAGGATGCGAAAGAAGAATGGTTGAAAGAGAAATGTGCAGGTATCGAAAATTGTCTGAAATTAGGAAAAGTAGACACAGCTTATCGAAGGATTAAGAATACTTTTGGGGAAAAGAAGACTATGTGCTGTAATATTAAGGACAAAAATGGAAAGCCTCTAACAGATAGGGAAGAAAAGGTTGAGAGATGGAAAGCTTACATAGAGAGTTTGTATAAGGGAAAGGAGATTGAGAATCATGTAATGGAAAGGGAGGAGGAAATTGATGAGGATGCGAAAGGAGATTTAATATTGAGATCAGAATTTGATAGAGCTTTGGAAGACTTAAGCAGGAACAAAGCACCAGGCATAGATGATATACCGATTGAGTTGCTACGCTGCATAGGAGATGAAGGTCTGATCAGGTTATTTCACTTGGTGTGTAGGATTTATGAGACAGGTGAGGTACCCCCTGATTTCAAGAAGAATGTAATCATCCCTATACCTAAGAAAGTGAGAGCTGACAGATGTGAAGATTACCGTACAATCAGCTTGATTACTTATGCTTCAAAGATCCTGTCTAGAATAATTTACAAGAGGATTGAAAGCCAGATAGAAAGGGAGTTGAGTGAAGACCAGTTTGGTTTCAGGAGAAATGTAGGATCAAGGGAAGCTGTACTAAGTCTTAGGCTGATTTTGGAAGGTAGAATAAGGAAAGATAAGAGAACTTTCATGGCATTTGTAGACTTAGAAAAGGCTTTTGATAACGTTGATTGGACTAAATTGTTTGACATTTTGAAATCAATTGGAATAAAGTACAGGGATAGGAGGGTGATTTACAATCTATACAGAAACCAGACAGCAGTCATTCGAGCTGAAGGACATGAGAGAGAAGCTGATATTCAGAAAGGTGTTAGACAAGGCTGCAACTTATCACCCATACTTTTCAATCTTTACATTGAACAAGCAATGAAGGAAATTAAAGAAAAATTTAAAGTGGGAGTGGAGATTCAAGGAGAAATAATTTCAACTCTGAGATTTGCTGATGACATCGTCATCTTGGCCGACAAGCCTGAGGATTTGAATGAGTTTTTGAATGGTATGGACTCCATCTTACGGAAAGAATACATGATGAAAATTAATAATTTTAAAACAAAAATACTAGAATGGAGCCGAAATAAATCAGAAACCTCTATGGACATCAAATTGGCAGGTGAAAAGCTGAAGGAAGTAGGAGACTTATGTTACTTAGGAAGCAAAATAACCACTGATGAACTAAGCAAAGAGGATATAAAAAGTAGGTTGGCTCAGGCAAGGAAAGCATTTCTACAAAAAAGGAATCTGTTGACATCGAATATAGATTTAGATATTAGGAAGTCATTTTTGAAAGCCTTTGTCTGGAGCGTGGCGTGCAATGGAAGTGAAACATGGACTATTGGTGCAGCAGAAAAGAAGAGAATTGAAGCATTTGAAATGTGGTGTTACAGGAGAATGATGAAGATCAGATGGGTAGATAGGGTTACAAATGAAGAGGTATTAAGACGAGTGGGAGAGGAGATATGTTTCTGGCGACTGCTAATGGAGAGAAGAGATAGATTAGTAGGACACATACTAAGACACCCAGGAATAGCAAGCTTAGTCATGGAAGGAAAGGTCGAGGACAAGAACTGTAGGGGTAGACCAAGGTTAGAATATGTTCAACAAATTGCCTCGGGTGTAGGCTGTGGTAGCTATGTAGAGATGAAACGATTAGCTCAGGACAGGGAGGCATGAAAAGCTGCATCAAACCAGTCAAAAGACTGAAGACTCAAACAACAACGAATATTTTGGTCCAACACTGGGAGTTCGTGCTATCTCACGGCTGATAGGCGTACTACCTTTCAATAATAGTAAATACGATGTTCTAATAGCAACATACACATGTCTCTACTGAACTAGAATTAGAATTGTTGCCATGGTAACCACCAGATAACCGTGACAGTTTTTAGCCTACTTTCGATTTTTGAAAAAAATGAAAGTAGACTTATGAGATCACTACAGGGCGAAAAAAGTGTGTCTGTCTGTGTGTGTGTATGTGTGTGAGTCTGTGTGTGTGTGTGTGTGTGTGTGTGTGTGTGTGAGTGTGTGGACTCTGAATGTCTGTCCCCCCCTATCAATTCGAACACGGTGAGCGCAAATTGAACGAAATTGGGTACAAAGGTAGCACTAGCAAAGGACACCTCAGTGTCATGTTTTATATCGCCGCCATCTTGACGGAAACGTAATGGCGGCCACACAAATGTTCAAAGCTTAAATCAAATTACGACTAACCTAATCATCCGATCTCTACCAAATTTTGCAACAACATACATTTATGGAGGGAGCATCCTTTGACAAATCTATTAGGTCATTAGCCTAATAGTTTGCGGATGGCGGCCATCTTTGTGTCAAAATCGATTACCCCTATTAATTCAAACACGGTGAAACCGAATGGAATGAAATTTGGTGCAGAGGTAGCACTAGCAAAGGGCACCCCAGTGTCATGTTTTATATTGCCGCCATCTTGACGGAAACGTAATGGCGGCCACCCATATGTTCAAAGCTTAAATCAAATTACGACTAACCTAATCATCCGATCTCTACCATATTTTGCAACAACATACCTTTATGAAGGGTGCATCCTTTGACAAATCTAATAGGTCATTAGCCTAATAGTTTGCGGATGGCGGCCATCTTTTTGTCAAAATAGATTACCCCTATTAATTCGAACACGGTGAAACCGAATGGAATGAAGTTTGGTACAGAGGTAGCACTAGCAAAGGGCACCTCAGTGTCATGTTTTATATCACCGCCGTCTAGACGGAAACGTAATGGCGGCCACACAAATGTTCAAAGCTTAAATCAAATTACGACTAACCTAATCATCCGATCTCTACCAAATTTTGCAACAACATACCTTTATGGAGGAAGCATCCTTTGACAAATCTAATAGGTCATTAGCCTAATGGTTTGCGGATGGCGGCCATCTTTGTGTCAAAATCGATTACCCCTATTAATTCGAACAAGGTGAAACCGAATGGAATGAAATTTGGTACAGAGGTAGCACTAGCAAAGGGCACCTCAGTTTCATGTTTTATATCGCCGCCTTCTTGACGGAAACGTAATGGCGGCCACACAAATATTCAAAGCTTAAATCAAATTACGATTAACCTAATCATCCGATCTCTACCAAATTTTGCATCAACGTACCATTATGGAGGGAGCATCCTTTGACCAAACTAATAAGTCATTAGCCTAATATTTTGCGGATGGCGGCCATCTTTGTCTGAAAATAGATTCCCCCTATTAATTCGAACACGGTGAAACCGAATGGATCGAAATTTGGTACAGAGGTAGCACTAGAAAAGGCCACCTCAGTGTCATGTTTTATATCACCGCCATCTTGACGGAAACGTAATTGCGGCCACCCAAATGTTAAAGGCTAAAATGTAATTACGACCAACCTAATAATCTAATCTCTACCAAATTTTGCAACAACAAATCTTTATGTGGGAAGCATATTCTGACCAAACTGCTAGATCGTCAGCCCAATAGTTTGCAGATGGTGGCCAAGTATGTGTGCAAATCGATTCCCCCTATCAATTCAAACACGGTGAAACCGAATTGAACGAAATTTGGTACAGAGGTAGCACTAGCAAAAGGCACCTCAGTGTCATGTTTTATATCGCCGCCATCTTGACGGAAACGGAATGACGGCCGCCCAAATGTTAAAAGCTTAAATCAAATTTCGACCATCCTAATAATTTGATCTCTACCGAATTTTGCAACAACATGCCTTTTTGTGGAAAGCATCTTATGACTGACTACAAGGTCATCAGCCCAATAGTTTGTAAATAGCGGCCATGTATGTGTGCAAATCCATTCCCCAGATCAATTCAAACACGGTGAAACCGAATTGAATGGTTTTTTTTTTGCAGAGGTAGCACTGGCAAAGGGCACCTCATATTCATGTTTAATATCCCTATAGCAAGTTGTATTTCAACAAGCTACTACAACCAACATTCAATTATACTCCTTGAAAGGGACAAAGAGTTATAACAATACCCATGCATTTAGGAGAAAGTAGGCTATATGTTCTTTACTGAACATCTTGTTTTTGCACATGATAACCACAGATACGGCATATGGATGTTGAAATGTATCATTTCAACTGTAACATACAAGCAGTATTTCGTACAGCAAGATGAGGATACATTGCGACATAGAATTAAACAGATAACAAAGAGGTTAAAATATATACAGTACAATATTCACAAAGTAGATTGTAGGTACCGTAGCAGCTTAACCCATAAACGCCTAGCGTTACCATAAGGTAACGCAGTACCGGTCATTGCATTTATTGCTCTACAGGACCTTTGCCACTTAAGGATATTCGAACTTCGCGCTTATATGATCAAGGAAGGTCTATTGATTCATTTCCCGCACACTAGTAACTAGGGAATGTCTTGGGTGATGTCCCAACAATTGGGTACATTTCGTGGTTTGTTTTTCACGTCGTGATGGCATGCCGCAAAAGGTACAGCATGCTAAATTATTGCGTAAAATGGAGATAGTTTACTTTGTCTTCAGGATTGTGGTAGTATACATATCTAATTTATAATTCAGTAACATATCTTACGTGTTTCTTCATACCTGCTCATGCCCGGGACTAATTTTCCCAGCGTTACCATATGGTAACGCAAGGCGGACACAGGGTCAATGGTAAGGCAAGATATTTTCTGTAGCACATTCATATGAAATGAGTTAGAATACATTTCATGCATTTATACACAAAACGTTTTTCCATATACAGCTTTTTTTTAAACAATGCATGCCTTCATATAATATGTTTTATGTCACCGTAGCATGTTTTTTATGCCATTACCATATTCAAGACCATACCTTTACCAAGATATCTGGCTGCAGGCAGTGTTTCAGAAACTACAATACGAGAATTATTTCGATATTTCAGAAACCTGGACTGGCTGCGTGGCTCAGCGGCAACGTTCTCGCTTGCTGTTCCCAAGCCTGCAGGATCTAATCATGGTGCAGTCAGCTGGCATTTGGGGGTGCGCAAAGGCGAGGGAGTCGTGTCAGTAGAATTACTGGCACGTTAAAGATCCCCTTCAGGTCAAAATTCCGGCAACCCGGCGTCTCTAAAAGCCAGAGCAGTTAAAAGGGAGTAAATCCAATAACATAATTATTATTTAGAAGTCTGATTTTGGCAGAAATATTGGAGGAAGTGGAAAAGGAGTAATGACGACATGATTATTGCTCGCTGGCTTGAAAACAGCACAGTAACTGTTGCCTTCACGACTGTCCCTGATTTTTCACCCCTCGACCAGGTCAGAAGGTTCTCTCAGGCTGAAAAGAAAAATAGTTACAATCCCACGTCCTCTCCAGATCGGCACCTATAACAAATTCATGGGAGGAACGAACCGTATGGATGAAAATGTGAACTGATATCATGTGTCAATAAGAAACAAAAAGTGGTGGTGGGCCATTTTCTTGGCTTCTTGACGAGAGTCTCCAAAACGCATGGTACCTCATTACGATATCACGGTCAAGGACAACTCAACTGGAGTTCAAGAGGGAAGTGGCACAATTATACCTGAAATTGTACGGCGTAGAACCACGTGGATCCAGGCGGCTGTCAACAGCACGTGCAGGATAGGGCCGCGACATTGAAGACTTGTGATATGATAGACGCGATCACCTGGTCATCAAAGCCCCAGGACATAAGCGGAGGCGGTGTGCCGGTGAATTGTGTGTAAGCAGTGTCTGCACTGCATGTTGTAAATGTGATGTGGGACTGTGCATAACATTCCTCCTTCTGTTCTACACCAAGTAACTAGTCACTTGACTATACGATCGAAGGTTCAAAGGTGTCAAAATACTTCCTCAGTGCTTTTTAAAGTGTAATATTATCAAGATAAGTATTTAGCAACAAATATGAAATTGGTACATTATTGTATTTATAAATCACCATTCAGAATATGCAGTAAGGATTTTGACAACACAAGCACCTAGCGTTACATATATGTAACGCCCTGTATTTCGGGAATTTAAGATGCCACCTTCGTGAAATATGGTTTGAGCAGCTTAATAACTCCCTATGGTGTGACTTATTAATTGAAAAAGCAAAATTTTCTAAAAGTATCAATTCGGGCGTTCATTGGTTAAGCATTCACAGGACAGACAATGTCCAGGTTATTCAGCTAGATGACAGCATCGTCGTTGGCACTGTATAGGTCTTGGATGGTTACTTCAAATCTCCACCTTGGACACTCGAGGGAACATGCTGAATGGTCCGAGGTACACTGGTACAGTCGCAGAATGGGTATTGAATGTTTCCCCATTTGTGCAGCCAGAAGTTGCATTGTCCGTGATATGTGTGGACCCTGTTCAATGATGACCATACCTTTCTCGGTAAATTGAACCATGTGGTTCTCTGCTGGGGTCAGTTATTAAACCCAGATGGTCTGGTTTTGATGCAGCCCATTCTTCATGCCAGATCTTGTCAGCAGCGAAACAAACAGTTAACGGTATAGAAGTATCATTTGGTTTACTGCCTACTAATGTCACCATTAATATGTGGTACAAATTCGAAAAAAATACATAACTCTCTTTGTTTTGAATTTCAGGATTTCACTCATGGATGACCTTAAATATACTTTAGACAACTTTGTGGACATAAGAAAGTAATAATGAAGATATCAGTGATCATAGACCAGACAGATGGTTGTATAGTCCATGACAGACCGTACCATAAGGAACGTCTCTTTCACTGAAACGTAACCTCTCCAACGTTTTGTCAGTTGGTACTGCCCTTCAACTGTAAACCCTTGCTTACCCTATGTACCGTAATTAATTTTGGACCCTGCCCTATTCGCATTCTAATTTTTGCCTGAGTTTAGATTTATTTGTGTTCATGTTGCAGGTGAAGATGACTGTGTTGGTGCACACAACTAAACCATCAGTTGGCATGGAGCTGCATTTCTTCCTCAAGAGAATCCCGGACGATCATCCCAAGCACACGGAGTTCGTGACAGCGTGTGGAGCCTTTGACAAGGAGACGGGCCTGTTGTCGAAACTGTTCAGTCGTTTCCCTCCCTCCAGTATTCCATGGGGGCCACAGTGTTACTTCACACGGCCTGACGCACTCGTGCTGGAGGACCTCACCGACCAGAATTACCGACACGCACCGAGGCACATGCATCTCGACTACACGCACTGCGCCGTCCTCCTCCGAACACTGGCCGCATTCCATGCAGCCTCAATTATATTCGAAGAGAAAGAGTCCACCTCTAGCAAGAAAAAAGTCAAAATTAACGAGATATATCCCGAGTTGACGTATGAAATGCTCTTTGCGTATGAGGGGACTGGCAAGTTTGCTGATGTACATCGTGCATGTATAGATTCACTGAACAAAGTAGTGAGTTTAGGTTTAATACCTAAGTATAACGATGGTGATCGAAGGAGAATTTTGGAAAAATTGACAAATACATTATACATATTGTATGAACTTGCTAAACCATCCAAAACGTTTCGTAATGTATTATGTCACGGAGATCTTTGGGCAAATAATATATTCTACAAATATGATGACGATGTACCTGTAGAGGCTCGATTGGTGGACTTCCAAGTAGCAAGGTACAGCCCGCCTGCCATAGATGTGATGATGTTTCTCCACTTGAACACTGGCAGGGAGTTCCGCCAAGAGAATGAGGAAATGCTTCTCAAGGTCTACCACACCGGTCTGGGAGAAGAGCTGGCCCACCATTCTTACAAGGTGGAGGACCTGCTACCTTGGACAGACTTCAAACAGAGCTGCGAAGTTCAACGCGCATTCGGTCGCATCATCGCGCCCTGCTACCACAGTCTCAACTTGCTGCCCAAACACTTCCTGGACGAGCACATGAGTGACCCTATCGAGAGTGAACGGTTTTTAACACAGAGCCGCACTGACGTGGTGGTCACCGCCTGGAAGGAAGACGCTCACTATCGAGGAAGACTGATGGATGAGTTGACAGAGCTCATTGATAGCATGATACTAACACAATGATCAGCATTGTTTAGTGCTATAAATCTCGAGAACATGGACCTCCCGATATTGATGAAACTTCGCACACATTTGGAACACGAGAAAGTATCTGCAGTGGTGTTTTATGTATAAATCCAGTTAGTACATTCCTAACTGCGTGCATTCTGAGCCCTCCGGTTATCTTCTAACAATTACTAGCCTACATCCCTCCCTTTTCTCGACAGATTTATTTCACACTCTGCAATTCAATGGTTGCTACCGAAGACACGTCATCTATGAATGAACGATGTGCCCAAGCGATATGACTTCAAAAGAATCACTCGCATTTATAGTGACCATTTCAAGAATAGACTGGGATAAAACAGAATTACAAAACAAACAGACAAAGCCAACTCTGTACAGACTCTTGAAGCAATGGAAGGTAGAGGCTTCCAGCCTTCGTGACATCGGCTCTAAATGGGAAGGAGTTGTCAGCTCCAAACCCTGCCGCCTTTGCTCCCCAGAATTACTCTGATACTCATTTATCTTGCAAGACACGCTATGTGAACCCCAGGGTTATTGACGTCTCAAAATCTGGTAGCTTTCTTCTTAAAATACACTACATGGGTGGGAATCGAACCCACTCTGTTTCATTTAGAAGCTCAGCTACTCTACTGACTAGGGTTTATTATATTTCAAGTTTGAGCGCCATTACCGTGTGTTAATTACAGAACGACAGACAGTTTCAAGACTTCGATAAAGAAGGACAATACAATACTTCACTGTTATATTTTTCATGGTTGTGCTGCACTTTACGAGTGATCAGTGAACATAGAAGGTTAATATTAATATGGAATAAAAACGAAGAAAACTACATTCGTGATTAAAAACAAGTAGTTTCGCATTTCCTATTACAGGTCCTTTCCATCTCGAAACCTTCCCGTTTATTAAATAGCTTCTCCCTGTGATGGACTGACTACTTTATGATAAAATATACGAAAATAACAACTATTTCATAACTCAATACCAAAACATTGAAACCATTTTCAACAATAATTATAAAATACAACATTACATTTGCGATAACACTAGCGCCATCTATAATTGAGAAGAACTACTGTAGACAATTCTATAAGAAATTATATTTCATTAATAGCATCTGACTACCATGCTAAGTTTCACTGTGATCAGATCAATCCCTGAAGAGTTGGAGGAATTCATCACCGAGAAATTTACATACACCCCATCTACAATAGCCTGTGTGCAAAGCAAGCAATTCGTGTATGTATATGTAAATTTAGATTATAGCCATAAGATATTATTATTATTATTATTATTATTATTATTATTATTATTATTATTATTATTATTATTATTATTATTATTATTATAGCACATATTCACTTTGTCGGAAGCACATATATCGGATCATCCAGAGATGAGTTAGAGGAATGCATGTTTGAGGAATTGACACGCACGGCATCTATGATTTAATAAAAGTAAGTTGTATCCGAGACTTTAAAATACCGCCGGTTTAGTCTACTACAGTAGCGGTCTCCTACACAAAATTCCCCTAAGATCGGATCATTCCGGGACGAGTTAGAGGTATGAATGTCTTAGGAGTTGACAGGCGCGCCATCTATAGCTTGCAGAAAGGAAGTAATCTATACTTAATATAATAAAGCTGAAGAGTTTGTGTGTTTGTGTGTTTAAACACGCTAATCTCTGGAACAACCAGTCGGATTCGAAAAATTATTTTTGTATATGATAGCCAGATTCAAGAGTAATCGTTTAGGCAATGTAGCAATAGGCTACACCTCTCAGGTGACCTTAAAGATTGTTTTTTGTTTAGTAAGTCGAAATAACAAGCGCTCTCGAACAGCTCCAATAATACCTAAGTCTATTGTTGCCTGGTAATGCGGACTGCATCACGTCGCCCCTACCAGTGTTCTGGTTCAGAATTGCGAGCTGCTTATACAGTAAATTGCAGTCACGGGGAGTAATTAGTGCAAAAAGATTTCTTAGGCCCTTTAAAACAGTTATCATGCCAATGGTATGTCTCTGTATAAGGGCGACGGTGTCGGTGCAGTATACTGAGGTTATCAACTGCAATAAGCGTTGGTGCTTTCAGATCCTTATTCTTGACCGCTCCAGTTCTGTAGTAGTATTCATAAAACATATAAATCCACCGGGCGAAGCCGGGCACTACTGCTAGTAGATTTATATACCTGGAGTTTAAGATTAAGTTACGGGCCCATTATACCATAATTCACGGGGATCGGAAAGTGCAGTGACGAATACGAAGCCTTCATATTTGAGGAATTTCATATCTGTAGATTTGGATGATGGTTGTTGTTAATTAATTTTAAGGGATTGGGGCAACTTGGTCATTGGCCCCGTGTGTTTAGCTTGTCTGATAACCTGTACTTCTGTGATGACTGTAGTAGTGTGTGTAACTGTATTAGAGAGGGACGAAAGCCCTAATTTCGCCACAATAAAGGCTTCAATAATAATAATAATAATAATATTTTTTTTACGAGGGACTGTGGAAAATCTTCAAAAGACACTTGTGAAGGGTCCGCACTCCACAGTAGTGTGGGATTCTTACCCACTAGAAACCACATCCCTTTTCCCACGATGCGTTCGTCACCCCGGAACCGCTCTCGCATTACTTCAGGGTGATGTCGTGCTTACTTAGCCTTTCAGACTCCTTCTTTCTTCATTTCTTCTTAAGGGCGTTCGTACGCTTCCAGATCCCGCTTTTTCTGGCGAAGGACATCCTCCACATACACTGCTACATGGTCCCACGATTGCTGGTTCCGTAACATCACAGAAATAATATTATCTGGTGTCAGTTCTCCCAGTTCAGTTTCCACATATTCCCTCTTTAACATCCAATGGCCGCACACGAAGAAGGTGTGAAGTACATCATCGATGTCGTCACAATATATGCATGTTGCACCACTCGCTCCGCCTACTCTATGCAGGAATTTCCGGAAATATCCGTGTCCTGTTAGAAGTTGTGTGAGATAATAGTTGACTTCACCATGGACTCTTTCGACCCAGGTATCCAGGCGTGGTATCAGTCGCTTGGTCCATGTACCACGGGGGTCACTTTCCCATCTGAGTTGCCATCGCCTCATCCGTTGATTAAAGGCACGCTTCTTTGTACATTTCTTTCCCAGCTCTCCTTGGGTACGCCAGATTTCTTGTCGCTTCAATGCAAGTAGATCTATTGGGGCTATTGCTGCCACCGTGAGGATTGCAGGTTCAGAAACCGTGCGGTATGCACATGCAATACGTAAAGCTGCTCTCCGTTGTACGGCAGCTATCCTTCTCCGATACCATCCAAATCTCAAGGATTCGGCCCAAACTTCAGAGCCATACAGGAGCACTGACTGAACCGTCGTCATGAGGAGGCGTCCTTTACTTGATTTTGGACCGTTAATATTGCCCATCAGCCTACTAAGTGCTGTCATGTATTTTACTGCCTTATCTGTCGCTCTCTGAATATGGTTCCAGAATGTGAGCTTGGAGTCAAGTGTCACTCCTAAATATTTTGTACTCGTAGATGTTTCAATCACTGTATCTCCAACAGTCATTGGTACAAGAGTCTCAATCCTTTTCCTCGTCAGAAGAACTATCTCAGTTTTATGTTCTGCTAGTGTTAGTCTGTGACTCGTCATCCAGTTTTTTATGCGCCGCATCACCTGGTTCAATTTGATTTGAGCCATCTCAACATTGCGGGCCACTATCAAGGCAGCCACATCATCAGCGTAACCCACTAGATTCGTATCCTCTGGCATCTCCAGACGTAACAAGCCATCATACATGATGTTCCAGAGATCTGGACCAAGGATCGATCCCTGCGCTGCTCCAGCCGTTAGTCGTTTTGCCCTTTGTCCATCTTCCGTATCATACAGCAAATTCTTTCATTATGCGCATAAGATACTGTGGTACTTTGAAAGTCTCTTCAAGAGCTTCCAACATGTCATTCCAACTTGCCGAATTAAAAGCATTCTTTACATCCAGGGTCACAAGAAGTGTCACTTTACGAGAATGATGATTGCCCGTTTGCGCTCTTTCTACTGTGTTCACCACCTCCAATATTGCATCAATAGTAGAATGTCCTCTGCGAAATCCATGCTGATGAACAGATAAATCCCCTGCTATCTGAACTGCTGAGAGAATTCTTGGCTGCAAAAGTTTCTCTAGGCCTTTTCCAGCTGTGTCCAACATACATAAGGGTCTATAACCACCAGATTTTCCTTTGCTGATCAAAACCAATCGAGCCATTTTCCATCGGGCATTAAAAACACCCGCTTGCAGGCAATGATTGTACATATTCAACAACAGTTCTGGACAAAGTTCTGATATTATCTTTAGCACTTCTGCAGGTATATCATCTGGTCCTGGAGCCTTCTTGTTTCTAAGGGAGCTAAAAGCTATATTCAGTTCTTCTACTGTGAAGAGAGGTATATCATTCAGTTCGCTTTCATCGTCAAAATCAGTCCTCTCTAGATGGTCGGGAAATAGTGTATCCACAATTTTTTTAATGGTTTGTGAATCCATGCTCGGGTTTGAGAATTTACCAAGTTTCTTTATTACAATCTTGTAACCTAGACTCCATGGATCATCTTCCACTTCCTTAGCCAAAGCCCACCATTTATCAGCTTTACTCTTCTTAATTGCTTTGCCGAGTTCCTTCTTTGCTGACTTATACTCCGCTGTGACTGAGGTATTCAGTTGTCTGCCTCCCGTCCTCTGGGCCATGCGTCGAAGTCGCAGACAGTTTCTTCTCAATTCTGCAATTTCTTCGGTCCACCAATACGCTGGTCGTCTGCTAGTTCGTGGTCTCTTTCGGGACATTGATGTATTGCATGCTTGCTGGATTAGCGGCATGGTGAGTTCAACACGTACACCAGCTGCTTCTTTTCCTCTACAACAAGAACATTTTTCTGCTATGTTCTCCACTCCATTTTGTATTACATCAAGAAACGTTTCCTTGTCAATGCTGGCTATATTTCACCGTGCTGGCCTGCGCAGTATGTTTCTTGCTTGGGGAACTTCCTGAAGTAAACGAAAGATGATATATTGGTGATCGCTCCCTGTATAGTCCTCAATAACTTGCCATCCAGCAATCTTAGGCGCGATATCCTCCGTTGAGAATGTTACATCCGGTATTGTTCCCTGACATCCTGGCCGTCGGAATGTTGGTACCTTTCCAATGTTATTGACCACTAAACCTGTTCTAGCTGCCATTTCCATTATGCGTCTTCCTCTGGAGTCTATTTTCGGCATGCCCCATTCCAACGCTTGAGCATTAAAATCACCAGCGACCACTAGTCTTTGGTCCATTCCACGCAATGCATCCTCAAGGCCATCAAGTTTCATTTGAAAGTTTGGGACAGATTCATTTGGCGTAAAATAACAGCATACAATAATGATTCCCCCAATCTGTACCCAGACAAAACCGTTTTCACATCTATGCTCTGCGACTGAGAATTTTCCTAGATCTGGTATCCAAATTGCTGCTGTTCCAAGATTGTCCGAAAACCACCCAGGATGGTCCCTCTCTTGATATTTTTCACTAATAATAATGATGTCTGCTTCCATCTCATAAATCAGCTGTGTCAGTAGGTCGTTAGCTTTTTGACTCCTATGCATGTTTGCTTGAAGGATTCTCATCATTTGCTGTTATTTTTTGCCTTTTCAAGAGCTTCACGATAAACTGTGCATGCACCTGATCCAGGAGCATGATTTCGTTTAACTTCATTGACACCTTTATCTGTACAAAGCATGCATCGCGGATTATTCTTTTTACAGTCTACTGCTTTATGACTAGCTTCTCCACACATAAAACAAAGCTTACTTCTGTCAGGGCCTTCGCAATTCCGTGCCAAATGTCCATATGACAGGCATCGAAAGCAGCGAGGTAAGATGGTTCTAACACGTACTCTGCAGTATAGCCATCCTATCTTAATTCTTCCTGCTTCCAGAAGTTTCTGAGCATCCTCATCTTTAGTTTCAAAAATGGCAAGTTTCTGTCCCCAACTATTTGGTTTAGTTACCGAAATTTTCAGCTCTCCATGAGTATTACCACATTCCCGCCTCACAGCTTCCTCCACATCTGCAACGGTAGTGATACCATCCAAGTCCCGAATCTCCAGTGTAGTTCGGGGAATTAAAGCCTTTACATCACCATCTTGTCCAAGAGCATCTCTCAGAGATTTACTGAATTTCTCCCTGTTTTCAATCTGCGTTGTTTTCTTGAACTGAAGAAGAACAGCCCCATCTCTAGTTTTACGGATAGATCGAATGTCTGCTCCATTGTCTTCCGGCTTCACCTTATTCCTGATATCCTTCAGAACATCAGCGAAAGTCTTGCCCTTCATTGGTTTGATAATTACGGCTTCTGATCGACTCCTTAATTCAGAATAAGGTCGTTTTCCACTCTCGCTAACCGCTGTATCTTTAAGATCATTTTTGACCTGCTCCATTGGAATATCATTAGGTTTCCTCTCCTCACTCTTCTTCTTTCTCTTCTTCTTAGGTAGAACCTTTTCCCATTTTCCTGGATCTTCCACCATTTCATTTGTTACTAATGATGTCCTGGTCGATTCTTTGTTCTCCATGATAGTTATTTCCTGCTTGAGTTCTTTGCTGATTTCTTCCATGACAACCTACATGTTGCTCCAGCATCTAAAGCTTCTTCCGTTTTTTATATCCATTTTTAAGTTCTTAAGAGGAATAGCCATAATCTTCTTTAGTAGTGATCTGGCAGTCTCAAGATGCATCTCTTCTTCATGTTGATTCTCTGTTATCTGCCGACCGATATCATCAATCTGGTTTGAGTCAATACGCCTACCATATCCGCCATTTTGGATGCTTTCCGTTGATGCACCCAACAACTCCGCTGTATCACGCTGAATCTTTGCCTCTTCCGTCATACCGATGGTGGAGTCTAGTAGGCCGTGACTCGGATCGAGAGATTGAGGTCTTTGGTTAGCGATAGGAGCGCTTGGACAAAGAAATGATCGCCTATCTACCTTCTGTGTGATTTCATCTTTGACAAGATGGCTGTTCACAACAAGGTTATTTCAACACAAGATTTATAGTATACACACGATATTATGTCGTTCCAATTGCAAACTAATACATCTACCACACAATGGAGGTTAAACAACTGTACTAACCCGCTTTGGTAAGTCAAATCACAATGCAAACTCACTCTCCGAAGCTATTCTGCAGCTGCGTAACTCACGTGCACCTTCCTTAGAATAACCAATAATAATAATCATAATAATAATAATAATAATAATAATAATAATAATAATTGGAAGCCGAGGAAAGGAAGATCCTGAGGAAGATATTAGGGCCGTTGAGAGACGATGGTGAATACAGGAGACGACATTATGAGCTGTACCATCATGTAGAAAGGATATCTCAAGTAATTCGGGAGAGAATATTTTATAATCTATGGCTACTTAAGTCGTATGAAACCAGAGAGAATCGCCAATCGGATATTTACATATTTTCTTAACAAGGAAACCAAGGGCCCCTGATTTTGTGAGGTAGACAAGGATTTTCAAGAAGTGAGGATCACCCACGCAGATGTTATGGAACGTGATCGTTTGAAGGAAATGCATGGAGCACCCACAGCGAAATTAACAAGAAGTTCCGTGAAGAACTATACAGCCTACTTTTCATGTCAATGATTATTCTACAGAATATGAACCTATCTAGAATAATGACGAAATTAAGTTGGTAATATCGAAATATCTAATTAGTTCAAAATATACCTGGTATAATGTAGCCTAATAGATCACTACAGTTGGCAGCCCTGGTGACTGAATATATTCTTAGTTTCATCTTTTAAGGTACATAATACAAAATTTGGTTGAAGTCCAATGGACGTTACATGCAGTTAGACACTGGATCTATCAGCACGCGTAAAAGCATGTTGCCAACAATGTCATGCGTGTGCTGGTCAGAAATAATCTGAAATATTATGATATCTTGTTGTGTCAATTTTGGATGAAATCCATTTGTTAGTATAGAAGTTACATGTATTTTAAAATTGGACATATCAGCAGGCATAGAATCATGTTGGCGGCACTGCCTTGTATTAATTACTCCAAATTAATCTAGAATGTCAGGTGCTATACGTGTGCAAAGTATAGAGCTGTTGGCTTGCATACTTTCTGATATATTGATATTAGGGTAAAAAATATAAACAGCATTTATTAACAGTTGGCAGCCCTGATTGCTCTTAACAATACTTATAGTCATATCTGTTATGGTACACATAGCACATACGAAATTGGTTTGAAATCCAACTGCTAGTATAGAAGTTACATGTATTTAAAAATTGGTACTATCAGCAGGCTTATAATCATGTTGGTAGAACTGACGTATATAAGTTACTCCAAATTAATCTAAAATGTCAGAATATACGTGTGCATAGTTTAAAGCTGTTGGCTTGCATACTTTCTGATATATTGGTAATTGGATTTAAAAAATAGAGAGAGCAATTATTAACAGTTGGAAGCCCTGGTGGCTCTTAAGAATATGCTCAGTCATATCTGTTTATGTACAGATATTACATACAAAATTTGGTTGAAATCCAATTCATAGTGTAGAAGTTATATGCATTTAAACATTGGACTTATCGGAAGGCTTAAAATTAGTTTGGCAACACTGTCATGGTTGGCCTCCTGGAAATTAAACTGAAATAGTCTTATCTACATGTGTGCCAATTTTGTAATAGCTCCCATGCATACCCTGCAAGATATCCAACATGGAGCTCAAATTTCTAGTGCGTTTTTTCAGCAGTTGGTAGCAATGACATCATTTTCAAATATGGACGTGAGATATTCCGGTGCACATCTTTACTCATACTAAATTTGGTTTTGATTGCTCCAGCCGTTTAGGAGTTGATAGGGGTGGACACACACACAGCCGGACAGACAGACAGACAGACAGACAGAATGACAGACAGACAGACGCACATTTTCCCGGATCGATCTCATAAGTCTACTTTTTCCTCATTTTTGCAAAATGTGAAAAGTAGGCTAAAAATCGGCAAGAAGTGGTCTGATGAAAGAAAGAAGTTCCACAGGCAGCGAATGCGTGAACACTGGGATAAGATCAAGGTCCAAAGAAGAAATCAGTTGAAATGACGTGGTCCATAGCTGACCTAAGAAGAAAAATATGGATAAAGAGATAAAGAGTTAAAGAGACCGATAATAGAACTGTACAAACAGACAGAGACGATTACAAACAACATAAGGAAAAGAAGGGCAACATTTTATGGACATATACATAGGATGACCCAAGACAGACTGACCAAGATATTTTAAAATATAGTTACGAATAGTAACTAAAACAATTGAGCAAAAGAAACCGTGGAATACTTCAAGAAACTAAATATTTCTACAGAAGACATGGTAGACAGGAGCACATACAGAGAAAAACTTAGACAACAGAAGTTTGAGCAAACTCCCAAAGAGAGACAACCGGGAAAGAAGTGGACGGAGGTGAGAAAGAGGAAGCATAGTGCATATATGGGAGGTTTTGGGGAAAGAATAAAGGGCCAGAATAAAACATGAAAATTGATTCTGTTGTAACGCTCTCCTTAATAATAATTTCCTGTACAAGTATGTCGAGATTAATGGGCATACAACCAGCTGAAAGCATTACCTGACCACTGCATAATGTACGGCCTGTTCCGATTCATCACGGAACTGTAAAATGGGTTGCCTACCCACCCGCAATCGGCTTGAACTCTGCTCGCAGCAAATAGAAACGGGGCTGAGTTCGATTTCACTGAAGACCGCCTTCTTATGCAGCATTGCAAAGTATTTTGCTCTTTCAAAATATATTTACACTGACTTCACAGTAAGGTTGAACGATTTCTGTTTCAGAACTTGTTATTTTATGCTTCTGTTAATGGTTTTTGCAGAGCATTTCTATGAAATAAAATTTTATTTTGAAAGAGCAAAATACTTTGCAAT
This sequence comes from Meconema thalassinum, assembly GCA_946902985.2. Classification (NCBI taxonomy): domain Eukaryota; kingdom Metazoa; phylum Arthropoda; class Insecta; order Orthoptera; family Tettigoniidae; genus Meconema; species Meconema thalassinum. The sequence continues at coordinate 159,810,850 of OX336393.1, read as the reverse complement.
GCTGCATAAGAAGGCAGCAAACAGTGAAATCGAACCCAGACCCGTTTCTAGTGCGCTGCGAGCAGATTTCAAGCTGATTGCGGTTGGATGAATAGTAAAGCAAAACTCCTGAGAGTGCACCAACGTGTGCGTTTATTTTTTTCAGCGGGAAGTGTATGGCATTATAGTAATCAATTGTTTTTACTTAAATTTGAGCTCAATCTTAATGAGCTAATAATAAGCGAAATTTTTAAATCATACCAATGCAATAATGTGCACTGACCGACCGAATAGTTATGGACGCTAAGGTACTGTACACGATCATGGGACTAGGCTATTTCCACACTCAGTAGACGAGTTCACTTCCGTGAAATTGTATTCCATGGTTTCACATTTTCTACTCCAGGCCAATGCCATGACAGTACTTTCTACCGTAGTAGGCCTTGGGCATTTCTTTCCATATTCTCGCTGAATTATATTCAGCTTTGTTCATTCCACCCCTCTTTAACTTCATTGATAAGGTTGGCATCAGGAAGGTAATACGGCCATAACAACCATCCACCACGTACAATACTCGCCTCAACTCATCTACAAATCCGTAGAAGGTTGTGGCCATCAGCCCCGTAACTTTGGTGTGTATTAAATTTGCCTGATAATACGCTTTTTGGGCGTGGCTGTAGTAGTGTGTGTACCTGTAATTTTTAGCATCAAGGACTGGCATAGGTGCCCTGGGACTTGATCATCAAAACTTCGGATGGCCGCTGTCAGCGTAGTGTATTATGTAACTATGTACCTTCAATCTCCGGATGTCCCCTTGCAGTCAAGATGCGCTACTTAACGAGCATAGCTGTGCCGCGGGATATAGAACAATAAGGGGTAGTAATTTAATACAATAATGAGGACTGGATGGTCCATCATTTGTGACTGTTCTGCTATTGCAAGCGAGCCTCATCTCTGCAGTTTCACCGCAATGCCGAGTCTGCACAGCTCGATATCCCCGCACACCCACGCTCTGCCCCCCGCCCCCCTCATCCGCCTCCCAGCCACCTTCACCTCACGTTGTAACAATTGTAATGGATACAATCACATTGTACATAGTTGTATGTGGCATCAAGTAATGCATCAGCTTCTATTCTGTTGGAAGATGACAGCTTTAGACTCCAATTACATGGATCAGAATATTATCTCCCACCAGGGATTGTTTGAGAGACGTACTTAGCCTCAACAAGGCTCCAGCTGACTAACATTATGACTAGGCAGCCCGGAGCAAATGATTTCCCAGGTCAGGAAGAGCCGAAAGACGTGAAAAACGTATGATACATGGTTTATGGATTGGCGAAAAACAAAATTGTTGTTTCAATTCAGGGGGTCGCAGATCGTTGTCATTTAACTCCGTGCACTTGGGTGTGTGTATATATGTATATACAGAGTCATTATCTAAGTGCGCTCGGATAAACACGGCAACCTAAGCCGGCTTTGACTGGAGCAGATCAGGGGTGCGCGTACACGATTCAGCCGGTGGTTGGCTCGCTTCGCTTACTCATATCGTTAGTTCACACGTGATTTGTAATTCATATGGACGTGTATCTGCAAAGCTTAGACGTTAGTGTTGCACGTTTAATGAGTATTGTGATTACTGTGATTGTGATTGTTGATCATGCCTAGACACCAATTCACATTGTGCGAACGTGTGTATATCCATAATTCGTATATGAAAAGCAGGAAGTCTTGTTCTGAAACAAGACGAAAATATCGAATCAAGTTCTAGGAAGACCTGTGCCTGATGCCAGTACAATTAGGAGGCTCGCTAAACGATTCAAGAAAACAGGCTCCGTAATTAATTTAAAAAGTTAACAGACAACGTTGTGTTCTTACAGAACAAAAATTAGATGAGATTATTTTTCCATTCTTTCATCAAAAGATGTCAGGTGTGTGTTACAAGAGAGGGAGGACATTTTCAGCATCGGCTATGGGCACTGTAAGTACACATTATTGAACATGTTTGGTAAAAGTGTAAAGTTGCGCGCCTACCACCGGCTGAACCGTGTACGCGTGCCCGCGATCTGTGTCAGTCAAAGCCGGCTTAGATCGCCGTGTTTCTCGGGGAGCACATACAGTAGATAATGACCCTATACATATATGATCTGTCTGGCAACTTGTGTTATTGTGGTGTTTTAGTAGTGTATTTCTAATTCAGGTGATAGTTGAGAAGGAGGCAACTGTGCCTTAAGCTGTTAGGAAGTACCCCGGCATTTGCTTGGAGCATAAATGGGAAACCACTGAAAACCATTCGCTGAACGGCTGATGCGGAAAACGAACCCACCTCTTCTCAGGTTTTCCTTTCGAGACTGAGTGTACCCTGTTCCAACTCTCAGATAAGAATTATATTCCATGGCAGAAACTGGAATCAAACCCGGACCTTCGACGTGACAGCCAAGACTCCTAGCTGCTACATAATATGTACTATGCCCGTTTGGACCGAGATCCAACGACCACATTTTGTAAAATACCGACATCAGATTAGCACGAGAAAATATATCTCAGGGTCTATCTAGGTGAATACTTGGGTCTAATCTGGCATCCCTGATCTCGGTAATTCACAAGTAAGGTAAGGTGAGATTTTTTTTTTTTAACTAGCACATTCCTTAAAATCTCAATTTATTTATAGATAAAAATATGATTTGAATGGCAAAAACCTCAACAGAGATAAAACAAATCACACATGAGAAATCAACAGTCCCTAAAATATTACTAGAATGTCGCAGTTATGATAATAAGAAAATTAATAAGTCCATTCTGATATTAAAAAAAAATAATTCAAAAATAATATTTACACTGGTAATCACTGTTCAATAAAGAGTTCTGAGTGATCCCCAATATTTACATGTTCGTAGTTCACTTTTCGAAAGATTGCATTTGATTTTTCAAATATTCGTAGCAAAACATTTCTAAAAAAAAAAAAATAGTCACTTGATTCATTCGGTGTTATTCCAAAATTAGAATTATTTGGAAAAATTATCATATCACTGATTCGTTGTTTCATAACAATATCAATACTCGACTGACATAAAGTCGAATTCATTTGCACTTTTCATCTTATTATTTTTTTCTCGGTCAGGTTCAACAAATCTAAATTCATGTTCATCAATTATTCATTTAGGCATACCATCGGAACTTCGAGTTGATCCAGAAAAAAATAATAATTAATATTTGGATTAACAGAATAGTGAAATATGACAAGAATATGGGGCGGTCAACATTGCCTAACCCTTCTTTTACAATTTAGCCCACATGCTCTTTCAAAAAACATACGCACATCCCTGTGTGCCCACAACTACGGGAACAAAAGCCCTCTTGGATGACCCCCAAGGTTTCTACAACTTTAAGTGTCGCCAAACGCACACTAAAATCATCACCAAAATATTCTGCATACAACATCATATTATTATATTTTTTTTTATCATATACTAGCTGTACCCGGCATGCGTTGCAGTGCCAACCAAAGAAATGGTTGGCGTTGTAACTTTGTTTGTTGAAGTGCTTTTGGAATCACAATATTTTTTTCTTTTTCCGTTAACCACCTCTAAACTATTGTAAAATTGATATACTATCTCAATAAAGAAATCCTGGGAGCGTGCTAAACAACTCACCAAAGTTTCGTCGCAATGAAATGAATGGCATATGAACGCATACGGGACTTTGTTGAAACGATTCGAGCGCCGTCACCCATTTGTTGAATATACTCGTACGCTACCTATTGTAAAATGGATTTACTAATTCGAAAACCTTCCCTGGCGTGTACACAACAACTCATCAAAGTTTCATCACAATCGAATGAATGGCATTTGAAGGCATACGGAATTTTGTATAAACGATTCGCGCGTCGTTACTCATTTGTTGAATCTTCTTGTGCGCCACACATTGAAAAACAGATTTACTAATTCATACACCTTCGCAGGACTGTACTCAACTCACCAAAGTTTTATCGCAATCGGATGAATGGTATATGAACGCATACAGGACTTGGTTGAAACGATTCACGCGCTGTTGCTCATTAGATGAATCTACTCGTGCACTACCATATTGTAAAATGAATTTACATAATCAGAAATCTTCGCGGGAGTGGAAAAAACATTTCACCAAATTTCATTGCAATCGCATGAATGGCATATGAACGCATGCGGAAATTTTTTCAAACGATACGCGCGCCGTTACTCATTTGTTGAATCTACTCGTGCGCTACCTATTGTAAAAAGGATTTTCTAAGTCAGAAACCTTTCCTGAAGGGTTCACAACAATTCAGCAAAGTTTCAAAGCAATCGGATGAGTGGTATATGAACGCATACGGGACTTAGTATGAACGATTCGCGTGCCGTCGCTCATTTGTTGAATCTACCTGTGCGATACCTATTGTAAAGTGGATTTGCAAAGCCGGAAACCTTCCCTGAAGTGTACACAACAACTCACCTAAGTTTAGTCGCTATCGGACGAATGGTATATGAACGCATACGGGACTATGTTGAAACACTTCGCACGTCTTCGCACATTTGTTTAATCTACTTGTGCGATACCTATTGTAAAGTCGATTTAGTAAGCCAGAAACCTTCCCTGAAGTGTACCCAACATCTCACCCAAGTTTCATCGCTATCAGACGAATAGTATATGAACGCATACAGGATTTTGTTGAAACACGTCGCCCGTCGTCGCTCATTTGTTGAATCTACTCGTGCGCTACCTATTGCTAAGTGGATTTACTAAGCCAGAAACATTCCCTGAAGTGTACACAACATCTCACCCAAGTTTCATCGCTATCAGACGAATAGTATGTGAACGCATACGGGACTTTGTTGAAACACATCGCGCGTCGTCACTCATTTGTTGAATCTACTCGTGCGCTACCTATTGTTAAGTGGAGTTACTAAGCCAGAAACATTCCCTGAAGTGTACACAACAGCTCACCGAAGTTTCATCGCTATCAGACGAATAGTATATGAACGCATACGGGACATTTTTGAAACGCTTCGCGCGTCGTCGCTCATATGTTGAATCCGCTCGTGCGCTACCTATTATAACATGGATTTACTAAGCCAGGAACCTTGCCTGTAGTGTACACAACCTCTCACCCAAGTTTCATCGCTATTGGACGAATGGTATGTGAACGCATTAAGGACTTTGTTGAAACGCTTCGCCCGTCGTCACTCATTTGTTCAATCTACTCGTGCGCTACCAATTGTTAAGTGTATTTACTCAGCCAGAAACCTTACCTGAAGTGTACAGAACATCTCACCCAAGTTTCATCACAATGGGTTGAATGGTATATGAACGCATGTGGGACTTTCTTGAAACAAACGCATACAGGACATTGTTGAAACTCTTCGCCCGTCGTCGCTCATTTGTTGAATCTACTCGTGCGCTACCTATTGTTAAGTGGATTTACTAAGCCAGAAACATTCCCTGAAGTGTACACAACATCTCACCCAAGTTTCATCACTATCAGACGAATAGTATATGAACGCATACGGGACTTTGGAGAAACACTTCGCACGTCGTCGCTCCTATGTTGAATCTACTCGTGCGCTACCTATTATAACATGGATTTACTCAGCCAGAAACCTTACCTGAAGTGTACAGAACATCTCACCCAAGTTTCATCGCAATGGGATGAATGGTATATGAACGCATGTGGGACTTTCTTGAAACAAAAGCACGCCATTTTGTTGAAGCTACTCGCCCCATTTATTGTAAATTGGATTTACTACCCCTATAAAATTACGTTGAGTAACTAACGGGATTTCATGTTAAGAACCTCATTTTCTATACCGGTAGTGGAGAGTGCTACTCGCATCCAGTCGGCCATGTCTCGTCATGAGCTACGGTTGCCTGGAAACGACTTGCCTTAGCTGTCATTTGCGTTATGTTTTATTGTGACTTGTATTCTCTCTGACGTTTTATGTCACGTCACGGGATAAAAAGTATCCTATGTCCGTCTCCTGATTCTAAGCTACCTCCACACCAATTTTCAGCCAAATCGATTCAGCCGTTCTTGAGTTATAAATAGTGTAACTAACACGACTTTCTTTTATATATATAGATATTTTTTTCTTGTAATATTCTGTCAATTACTAGACTGTGTTCTTCAGTGTTATTTTACCAATAAAATAAATTCTGGTCAATCTCTCCTTGCCTCCCATTTACATAAATTCTCCCTAACTTGATACATTAAATACCTGCCGTTCCTTTCTTTTAATCTGAATATATATATTTTTAAGTGCTTTTGGAAAAAAATAATTCTGAGCTCAAAAATCTTACTACAGTACAACCTGTCACATCCGGGCCTGTGATATCCGAACCCTCCCATATCCGGACACATCACCGAATGAATTTTTAAGTCGAAGTTGAGAGCGAGGATACATTAATGTGCTAGCCAGGGAGGACGAGTGAAAGTTGCAGCGCTGGAAGGCTGTGTGCGTGCTTGACCGCGAGGGGTTGTGGCCTGGCTCGGTCAACGACATCTTCCCGGAAACTCATCCCTTTGTGTGAATAAGCGATATTCCATTCACGGCTACTGCCTGCCTGCCACCAACGTCAACACAAGGCTGCCTCTCTTTCTACCCTTCAGTCTGTGCGTGAGTCATGAAGCGACAGTTTGTTTTGCGAGTGTGTTTCTGTTGTTACTGTTATTGTTTACCGTTGTTATCATTATTGTTATCTTTTAACCTCGTTTTTTTGTGCTAAAATGTCCGAAAAAGGAAAAAAAACTGTTGTTACAATGGAAGAAAAGTTCCGTGCTCTAAAACGGTTAGATGCTGGTGAAACAGCCAAGAAGATTGCCGCGGATATGGGAGTAGGAACAAGCACTGTGAGTGACTGGAAAAAGGCTGGAGTGATATTGAAAAGTGGTGCTCGTCACAAGCGTCAACAAGTGGTGTTAAAAAACTTAAAATGATGAAAAAGGCAGCTAACAACCAAGTTAATGAGGCATTGTTTCTTTGGTTTACCCAAAGAAGAGAGCAAGGGTTACCTATCTCAGGTCCTTTACTAAAAGAAAAAGGACTACACTTTAATAAGGAAATTGGAGGGGATGAACAGATTAAAGCAAGTGAGGGGTGGTTGGAAAGCTGGAAAGATCGTCATGGTGTGCGGAAACTACAAATCAGTGGTGAAAAGCTATAGGCTAACCAAGAAGAAGCTGAAAAATTTAAAATATTTTTACACAGTCTAATGGATCAACATGGGATTACTGGAGAGCAGCTCTATAATTGCGACGAGTCTGGGCTCAACTATAATATGCTTCCCACCTACACTTTGGCTGCCAAGAAAGAAGACAGTGCACCGGGGTATAAGAAGAAAAAGGAGAGGGTCACCATTTTAGCCTGCAGCAACGCTACAGGAGATCACAAGCTTCCATTAGGATTCATTGGAAAATCCAAAAAGCCAAGGGCTTTCAAGAACTTTAAAGACTTGTCTGGCCTGCCAGTTTGGTACAGAAACCAGCTCAGCGCATGGATGAACTGCGAAATATTTAGTGATTGGTTTCACAAGCAGTTTGTGCCACAAGTGGAAAAACATTTGTTGAAAAATAACTTGCCAAGAAAAGCAGTGCTCCTACTTGACAATGCACCCTCACATCCAAGTGAAGACGAACTTAAAGATGGAGATATAAAGGGTGTGTTATTACCACCAAACGTGACATCACTTTGTCAACCTATGGATCAAGGCGTGCTTGAGTCACTAAAGCGAACCTATCGCCGTAGGTTACTTCTGTGTTGATTGCTGGAATGGACGAAAAAGAAAGTGTTACAGAGACGTTAAAGAAGATAAGATTAGACGTGATAATGTGGGTATCCCAGGCATGGGATGAAATAAAACCGTTGACGCTGGTAAGGTCATGGAGGAAGCTCTTAGATCACAAAGCTACTGATAAATGGACGGGGGAGAAAACAGAAGACGTCAATGAAACTTATGCCTGCAATGAAGAAAATCGTCAGATTGCTGAGCTTGTGCAATGCCTGCCTGGTTGTGTAAAAATCAACAACGAGGAAGCCATAAATTGGTTAGTAAATGAAGACGAAGTCAACGAAATTACAGACAGTGACATTATAGAAATGGTGTGCAATGATTAGGAAAAAATCTTTGAACCCGAAGAAGAGGACAACGCCCCTATAATGAGTCACTCTGAGGCATTCAAGACCATTGAATCTTTAATCACTTATGTAGAAAATCAAGATGAAACGAATGTGACTGAAGTGATGCTTTTAAGAAGATTGAGGGACATGGCATCCAAAAAGCGTGTACACTGCGTGAAGCAACAGAAAATCACAATCTTTTTCAAAAACTAATGTAGAAACAGTAGGCCTAAGTAAAGTGCGTGAAGCAACAGAAAATGACAAACATTTTCAAAAAATTATGTAGAAGCAGAATGTACAGTGTATTTATGTAAGTACATGTACTGTATAGCATATTATTATAATTTAATTACTGTATTTTAATTTAGTTTAAAACAATTCTATTTCTTAGCCTATGTACAGTATACAGTTAACAAAATGATACTAAACCGTTAAAAACATTAAAATTAATCAACAACAAACTCGTGAATTATTTCTGGTCACCTAGCTATTTGTAAAAATAGCCTTGTGATATCCGGATTTTTCCATATCCGGATCGGCCGGTCGCCACATTAGTCCAGATATGACAGGTTATACTGTACTTCATTCTCTTCATCCATAAACTCATTTAAATTTATTTTAACTTCCAAACTTTTATTCAAAAATAAACAAAGTTATTTAATTTAAGTCCTTCCAACTAATTAAATTCATCCACAATTATTATTATTATTATTACAAAAAATATTTAGGCATCATCAATGTCATAAATGATTATTATCGCCCTATTCCTTTAATAAATAAATATTTAAATCTCATCTGTAAATGATTATTATTAACACCTCCTATTATTTTTAGCCTATTTTCAATTTTGAAAAAATAGGCTTATGAGATCACCTTTTGTCCGTGTGTGTGTGCGTGTGTGTGTGTGTGTGCGAGGTGTATGTGTGTGGGTGTGTCCCTAATAACTTTTAAACGGCTGGAGCGATTTCAATAAAACTCGGTAATTTCATAGCACTATTCCGGGTGACCCCGACCGTGCCCTTCAAATTTTGTTACGTCTCACCAATCCAACATGGCGGCTGTGCGAAATATTTCACCAGCAATCAATATCTCCGAAACTATTCCCGATATCACCCTGGAATTTATTGCGGTGATAAAGGGAACTACTAGAAGTTTAGCCATGTGACGTTTGAAAAGCAAGTAACTACAAAACCAACATGGCGGCCACGCGAATTTGCGACTTTTGAACAGACGTTTCTCGCGATTTAACCAACCAAACGCAATAAAACTTGGTACAGTATATGTTCATACGCATTGTAATGAACCGACATCTAACTTCGTTCAATTGTTTACATAACCACAAGATGGCGGATGTGCGAAATATTTCAATATTTCAACGGCAATCTATATCTCTGAAAATATTAGCGATATCACCCTGAAATTTTGTACGGAGATAAAGGGCACTACTGAAAGTTCATCTATAAGACTTTCAAAACCCGGTTAACTACAAAACGAACATGGCAGCCAAGCGAATTTGAAAGTTTTAAATAGACCTTTCTCACGATTGAATGTTCCAAACGCAATGAAATCTGGTACAGGAAATGTTTATTCACATTGTAACGCACTGGTATCTAATTTAGTTCAATTGTTTACATAAACTCAAGATGGCGGCTGTGCGAATTTTAAAATTAAGTTTTTATTTCTAGTGTCGTATTCGTGCGATCGAAGTGAAAGTTTGAATAATGAACCTACGCAATAATTTTCCTTTAATGGTACATGACTCTATGGCCTATACATTTAACAATCCAATATGGCGACCATCCGAATTATTTAGACGACTCTGAATATCTACGAATCTATTATAGCAATCAAACTGAGTTTTTTTATGTTCATAGGGGCTATGAACATAAATTCACCTATAGGACTTTATATAACCTGGTGATCACAAATCCAACATGATGGCGACGCGAAGTATAAATATTCACATGGACGTTTCTCGCAATTTAACCATCCGAGTGCAGTGAAACTTGGTACAGTAAATCCTTATAATAATGTTAATCCACTGGCATGTGATTTATTTCAATTGTTTCCATTAACACAAGATGGCTGCTGTGCGAAATTGTAAAATCTCCTTGTTACTTCTTGTGTCCTAATCATGCGATTGAAGTTTGAATGCTACACGTACACAATATCTTCATGTAACAGTACATACAGTAACTCTAGGACCTACATATATAAAATCCAACATGGCGACCATCTGAAATATTTAGTCGGTTCTCAATATCTACGAATCAATTACGGCAATCAAACTCAAATTTTGTATGTTGATAGTGGTAGTTAACATAAGCAGGATATATGAAAATAGGCTGTATATTTCTTCACGGAACTACTTGTTATTTAATGCATTAATTATTTAATCACAATAAACAATTAACAATTAATTTAATTTAGTTCCTAATGTTCGGTTTTATCACTCCCTAATTATTTATAACTTTAAATAGCATCGTTATTATTTATAATATTATTAACTTATTCACTTCACACTTGATTATTATTATTGTTATTATGTAAATCAAATTATTTAAATAATCCAAGTCGCAATTACTTCTGCTCTCATAATAAGAATTAAAGAAAAATACTCCTATCCCTTGGAATAATCGAAATATTTCATGTCGGAACATGAACTAATGCCTGTCCTGACAAAAATCGTAGATCGAAAAATAAATTGTCAGACAGCAGTTCCATTTGTCATCCAGACGAATACAATCGAAAATCTAGCTACGGTGAAAAATGTGTGTTGATTTCTGATCGTGACTGTTTTACTTCATTCTTGATGTAGAGGAAGGGTGCGTCCTGCCGTGGACACTATTCCTACAGTGTCTTCCCATGGCCATCTGCCGTATCCATATACCTCGTTCGTCCCCATGTCCTACCAATCCTACGAGTAGTTTTAGCGGCGCATGTTGATATTTGCAGTCACTCGTTCGAAATAACTCCCGCTATCACCAGTACCGTGTAACATGACGAAAAGTTGTTCAGTCATAGACTGGTACAGTACTCCTGTAGATTTGAGAATAAATCTCATATTCAAATAATGAGGTTTCGTTTGCACGCTAAGATAGGAACACCTATTAGCTGCATAAACGAACTGATGAAATAAAACTTCTCCTGATGAAATTCGAAGTGCCTGATGTATAGTCACCACAAGAAATACATCGTTCTGTAGGCTAACTTCTGTGAATGGTTTCGACACTACCATCACCTGACTGTAGAATATGTGACCTGAAAGTCAGTGGATATTCTAAGTCCATTCGCTGCCAAAAGTTAAGTTTGTTCACTCGAATAAAAACTAAGTCATGCTGACCACTGGTACGGCATCTAAGTCCTCCGACCGTCAGTATCTCGGCGTGAATACTGCCACTTCACGTTACGTAGTTCCGCACATGAGCAAATGCTCCGTTGTAATGATGTGACTATGTTCAGAATCGTGGCCTTTATATAGTCCAGCGAGAAATTGTCCCAGAACTTTCCATCTCGTATCTCGGCTTCTACTGGACCGATTTTAACGCTTGATAGCTCAAATTCCTTCTCTTGTAATTGCCAGTAAAGTGTGCAAATTTCCTAGCGTCCATTTCTTCTCCTAAAGGTAATTCCAGAAAAATATTTCTCGTGACGTATGCGGGCTCCACGTCATAATCTCACGTCACTTGCTCCTGCGATGCATGCTTCCCTCAGCACTCTTGTGTCTCCTCCGCGCGTTGTTCAAACCATCCATTCCCTCAATCTCTTCAACTAATAACTCTTCTTTCCAAAATAATAATGTCAACAATATCACGGACGTGTGAACGATCTGGGTATAAGTTAGTACACCTCCTTATGTAGCGGGTAGCGTTCTTGTCTGTTACTTCGGAGGTTCGGGTTTGATTCCCGTCTCTGCCGAGAAATTCAATGCTGGTCTGAGGGCTGAAACTGTGCACACTCAGCCTCGTGACGCAAAACTGAGAAGAGGTGGGTTCGATTGCCACCTCAGACTTTCTGGCAGTGGTTTTTCGTGGTTTACCCCTTCTACTCCAAGCAAATGCCGGGATGGTTCCTAACTTAAGACCACGGGTGAATCCTTCCCAACCCTCATCGGAATTACAAATAGACACACTAATACTTCCATCACAATAACACAGATTATCAGACAGAATTCCACTCACCCAGGTACATGGGGCTAAATTACCACGATGCCCAAGCCCCAACAACAACAACAAACCTGCTACAAAATATTTTTTGTTGCACATCAAACCAAAAGTTGAAGTTAGTGAATAATCTACCACAGCATATAGTTTTATTTTACAGCGTGATCCGTTTTTGTACATCAATTTGTGTTCCATCTTTTGTCTTGGTATTTTTTATAAATTAACTTACTTATAATTTTGTCGATTGTCAAGAAATCAATTTTGAACTTAATACTTTAACTACGAATGTATATTAATGGATTTGGATTAGAAGGACTTTCTACTGTCTACCGGCTGTTCATACTTATGTTTCTAGGGGTATTTAAAATAGTCAGTAAAATGTTATCAATAGTTCTTTGATAGTACAAATTCACAGTATATTCAAGACTGTTAAACATTCGCTGAAGAAAGACCCAAATGGGCCAAAACGAGTATAAACAAGAAGTTCCGTGACGAACTAAAGAGCCTACTTTTCATGCCAATGATTATTCTACAGTATATGAACCTATCAAGAATAATGACGACATTAAGTTGCTAATATCGAAATTTCTAATTAGTTCGAAATACTGTATACCTGGCATAATGTAGCCTAATAGAGCACTACAGTTGGCAGCCCTGGTGACTGAACGTATTCTTAGTTCCATCTCTTAAGGTACAGAATACAAAATTTGGTTGAAGTCCAATGAATAGCATGGACGTTACATGCAGTTAAACATTGGATCTAACAGCGCGCGTAAAATTATGTTGGCAACAATGTCATGCATGTATTGGTCAGGAATAATCTGAAATAATATTATCTATTGTTGTGCCAATTTTGAACGAAATCCATTAGTTAGTATAGAAGTTACATGCATTTTAAAATTGGACCTATCAGCAGGCTTAGAATCATGTTGGCAGCACTGACGTATATTAGTTACTCCAAATTCATCTAGAATAACAGGTAATATACGTGTGCAAAGTTTAGAGCTATTGGCTTGCATACTTTCTGATATATTGATATTAGGGTAACAAAAAGAGGGACAGCACGTATTAACAGTTGGCAGCCCTGGTTGCTCTTAAGAATACGTATAGTCATATATATTACGGTACACATAGCACATACGAAATTTGGTTGAAATCCAAATGATAGTATGGAAGTTACATGTATTTAAAGTTGGACTTGTCAGCAGGTTTAGAATCATGTTGGTAGCACTGACGTATATAAGTTACTCCAAATTAATATAGAATGTCAGGTACTATACGTGTGCATAGTTTAAAGATGTCGGCTTGTATACTTTCTGATATATTGGTATTTGGATAAAATAAATTAAGAGCATTTATTAACAGTTGGCAGCCCTGGTGGGGCTAAAGAGTATGCTCAATCATATCTGGTTTTATACACATACAACATACGTAATTTGGTTGAATTCCAATTGATAGTGTAGAAGTTATATACATTTAAAAATTGGACCTATCAGCAGGCTTTTGATCATTTTGGCAACACTGCCATGTACGGCCTCCTTGAAATTAAGCTGCAATAGTATTATCTATACGTGTGCCAATTTTGAAATAGCTCCCATTCATACCTTCCAAGATATCCAACATGGAGCTAAAATTTCAATTGCGATTTTTTAGCAGTTGGTAGCACTGACATCATTTTCAAATATTTTGTTTCGATTGCTCCAGCCGTTTAGGAGTTGATAAGGGGGGACACACACACAGCCAGCCAGCCAGACAGACAGACAGACAGACAGACAGACAGACACGCATTTGCCCGATCTCATAAGTCTACATTTTCCTCATTTTTGCAAAATGTGAAAAGTAGGCTAATAATTGTATTCTCTTACAATTATATTTAATATATTGTATTGATAAGGTGAAACACCACTGATTTTTATTAGTTGTCACTATTTTCAATTCAATGGGCAGCGCTCATGTGGACTTCCGAAGTGCTGGCAAGATAACTGTAAATACTGACTTAAATACTGTAGATTTAAAAGCAACCAATGTCCATGACCGCAAGCAAAGACGAGCTAAATTCAAGGCAGGGAACCCTACCCCGGCGGGAAAACTCCTAAACCTACCATGGTCCATAAAAAGGCCAGTGTAAATAACAAAATTAAACAAAATAAATAAATAAATAAATATTTTAATAAATTAATTAATAAACCGTTTATGCAGCGCAGTGTGAATTTGTAAAATTATTTCATGTACTGTATAATAAAATTTATATCAGTACATTATATTGATACTAACCACGAAACATTGTTAGGCTCCCGTAAACGTGCTGGCCGAGAGTAAAATAAGTGATTACATATGACTCAACTCGAGAAAAGTACTGTTCACAATTCCGTTCCCTCTCCGAGTTAGGGTACTGAATTGTAAAGCACCTTGTAGAAAATCTCTAAAAATTGGCAGTAGAACTGCCTTGATGTTCGATGCGTATACGCACATTATAACTGTCAGATAAGAAGAGTTGCAGTACAATAGGCAGCAGAGTCAAGAGACAACGTTAAGATAACGGGTCTTAAATTACCCGAAGTTATCGCGACAGTTTTAACACCTCACCACCATTTAACCATAAAACTTGATAATTTCTCGCCAGGGAATTTTAATATGCAAAGCAAGATTACCAGAGGCATTTATAAAGTTTCGGTTTTATCCCGTGAAAGCTGTAACACGCAGGAGGCAATTAAACGAGTAACAGCACCTGCTTGTTACGGGAAACGGCACTTTAAATATAGATTCAGATTTGGGCAATTCCTGAAAAACGTCATCCACTGCACTAAATTCTCAATCAGTAATTTTTCATGTCGAACACATTTCTTACCAGACAAAGTAGGGTAATTGGAGAAAAATTTAAAGTGTGAGTGAAGATCCAAGGAGAAATAATTTCAACTCTAAGATTTGGCGATGACATCGTCATCTTGGCCGACACGCCTGAGGATTTGAATGGGTTTTTGAATGGTATGAACTCCGTCTTGAGGAAGAAATTCATGATGAAAATTAATAAATGTAAAACAAAAATATCGGAATGCAGCCGAAAAAAAAAATCAGTAAGCCTTATGGACATCAAATTGGCAGGTGAAAAGCTGAAGGAAGTAGGAGACTTCTGTTACTTAGGGAGCAAAATAACCAGTGATGGAGGATATAAAAAGTAGGTTGGCTCAGACAAGGAAAGTATTTCTACTAAAAGGGAATCTGTTGACATCGAATATAGATTTAGGTATTAGGAAGTCATTTTTGAAAGCATTTGTCGGGAGCGTGGCGCTCTATGGAAGTGAAACTTGGATTATTGGTGCAGCAGAAAAGAGAAGAATTGAAGCATTTGAAATGTGGTGTTACAGGAGAATGATGAAGATCAGATGGGTAGATAGGGTTACAAACATAGGGGTATTAAGACGAGTGGGAGAGGAGAGATGTTTCTGGCGACTGCTAATGAAGGGAAGAGATAGGTTGGTAGGAACCATAGGCCTACTAAGACACCCAGGAATAGCAAGCTTGGTTATGGAAGGAAGGGTCGAGGATAAAAACAGTAGGGGTAGACCAAGGTTAGAATACGTTAAATCGATTGCCTCGGATGAAGGTGTGGTAGCTATGTAGAGATGAAACGATTAGCTAAGGATAGGGAGGCATGGATTGCTGCATCAAACCAGTCAAAAGACTGAAGACTCAAACAACAACAATGTGGGGGCCCCATGTTAGCAAACACGTAAAATTAAGCAATTTCCTCAATTGCGTCAAAGGACATTTTTTAAAGCGTATGGCTTTTGTGCCGGGAGTGTCCGAGGACATGTTCGGCTCGCCAGTTTTGTAGCTACTTCGAGACGGACACCCAATGGGTGAGCTACACGTACAGTCGTGTGTGGAGTGTTGTCTGGGGAGGAAAGTTTGAATGTAAAGACAAGGAGTTGGAAGGTAGCGGCTGTGGCCTATAGTTAGGGACCAACCCCGGCATTTGCCTAGAAGGAAGATGGGAAACCACAGAAGACCATCTTCAAGGTTGCCGGCGGGGGGATTCGAACCTCCTTGCCTCCCGGATGAGAGCGACTGCCAGCAGTCATGCCGTAACGACCATGGATAACTCACCCGGTGCCAAACGACTAAAGGACCAGGAAAGATTTCAAAGTGTGAGTCTTGGAAAGCTCTATCAAACTAAAAACACAAATTTTGAAAACAACTTTCGTCCTAAATGAAGTTCCGGAAAACCGCATAAAATCGCTTGTTTCGATACAGGTTTTATTTTTGATTCAAATCCTAGCCAAATTAACTTATTTACATAATTCTTTATTTAATGCGTTCCTTGGTTCAATACCCTCAGGCAATTTTTGATTTTTTGAAAAATCTTTACACCGGTAGTAGTTATATGGGCTTAAGTGAAACCTTGTATTGACTCACACCAGCACTCGTATAGGAAGAAAAGGGAAACTGCTAATCTAAGAGACCGGATATGGTTGATTTTCATTGACTCACTCTAGTGCTCATAGTGGTTGAAAAGGCAAACTACTAATCTAATCGACCAGATATGGTTTAGTTTCATTGACTCACACAAGCGTTCGTAGTTGTAGAAAAGGCAAACTGATAATCTAATCGACCGGATATGGTTGAGATTCATTGACTCACACTAGCGCTCGTAGTGGTTGACAAGGCAAACTGCTAATCCTATCGACCAGATATGGTTGACTTTCATTGGACTCACACTAGCGCTTGTTGTGGTAGACCAGGCAAACTGCTAATCTAATCGACCAGATATGGTTGAGTTTAATTGACTCACACTAGCACTCATAGTGGTAGAAAAGGCAACCTGCTAATCTAATGACCAGATATGGTTGAGTTTCATTGACTCACACTAGCGCTCGTAGTGGTAGAAAAGGCAAACTGCTAATCTAATCGACTGAAAATGGTTGAGTTTCATTGACTCATAATAGCGCTCTTAGTGGTAGAAAAGGCCAACTGCTAATCTAACGACTGAATATGGTTAAGTTTCATTAACTCACAAAATCGCTCGTATTGGAAGAAAAGGCAAACTGCTAATCTAATTGACCGGATATGGTTGTGTTTCATTGACTCACAAAAGCGCTCGTAGTGGTAGGAAAGGCAAACTGCTAATCTAATTGACCGGATATGGTTGAGTTTCATTAACTCACAAAAGCGCTCGTATTGGAAGAAAAGGCAAACTGCTAATCTAATCGACCGGATATGGTTGTGTTTCATTGACTCACACTAGCACTCGCAGTGGTAGAAAAGGAAAACTGCTAATCTAATCGACTGTATATGGTTGAGTTTCATTGACTCACACTAGAGCTCATAGTGGTAGAAAAGGCAAACTGCTAATCTAATCGACCGGATAGGGTTGAGTTTCATTAACTCACAAAAGTGCTCGTAGTGGTAGGAAAGGCTAACTGCTAATCTAATAGACCGCATATGGTTGAGTTTAATTAATTCACACTAGCGCTCGTAGTGGTAGAAAAGGCAAACTGCTAATCTAATTGACCGGATATGGTTGAGTTTCCGGTCAACAATCATCAGTCTAATGCGTGTCATCATTCCGGCACCACGTAAGAAACATTTTATTGTGTCCTTTAGGTTTGGGGAAGTAAAGAAAACAACTAAAGTTAGTTACAGTACAAATGCACCACCAATAAGATTTATTGATGAACCGGGTTCGAGTCTCTGACGCTAAAGGATGTTTTCAACATTCAGTTGCTTGTCTGAAGGATTCTTCAATTGCTTATCCTCCCAACTCGGCTTCACCCATGGACTTTGGGAGGAATCATTCCTCTACCGTCACAAAGACAGTGTATGGTAGCTGAACACACTTTGTCAGCAGATACAACTGGGCATGGTGACCGCTAACTTGGGTCTAGAGAAAGAAGGGTCAGAAAGGGTGTGGAAAAGATGTCGGCAGTGAATCTGTAAAAAGGAACCGTTCCGGAACTTGTCTGAAAGTGAAAATGGGACCACGAAAACCATTTTCAGGACGGTCAAGTTGGTATATGAATTCATGCTCTCCCGATGCCAGCGAGCGATGAGGGACCGTGTTAGCACTCTCGGCCACCGTCGCCAGTCATTAGGAAATAAGAATAATAATCTGAAAATAATGGATTATTTTGTAGAGGCAACTAATTCACCTGGTATACAAATAGTTCATGAATTAACATTTTAATTCTAATTATTTCGCTACGTCTGTGCAGCTTATGGTCCATTATTCTCTGCCAGGATATCGCCACGATCATCAACATAAGCAAAATACTTTGAGAAACACTACTCAAAGATTTATTTATAAAAATGCTAACACAGGGTATTGATTAGCGAGAGATATTGTTGAAATTTTTCTAACATATTCGTGGCCATAATGTCCATCTACATTTTAATATTTGATAGTCACTTCTTATTGTTTCACTTACCGAAATGGTGTTGTTGTTGTTGTTGTTGTGGATAATACAGTTTATTGGTAGGGACATTTTGCTTATCAACCCCATGTTATTGGGTGTGTGTTAAAGCTGTCTGATAACCTGTATTTCTGTAATGACTGTAGTCGTGCTTGTAACTTTATTAGGAACAGGGATGAGGTAGATGCCCCGGAACTTGAAGTAAGGTACGATCTTGGCATTTGTCTGGAGGGAGTGTCAAAAATACCCTGGATAAACACACTCAATATAGGCGCCGTCAGCCGAACCAACGATCTCCGGACTTGCTACAGTTGCCTTCGTGGCAGTTAGTGCAGGCAGTTGTGTTGGCAGCTGTACGGGAACGATCTACACATTGCTCAAACATTCTCCTAACGAAGTTCACAATCCACTCCAACCATTTAATAACAATCATATATATCACACTAAGCAAGAAAGGTTGAAGGTCAATAAGCACTAACAATATGTTAACAGAAAAATCACATATAACTAACTTATTCTTGACGACAAATTGCGCTAGGTTAATAACTACTGCAACTAAATACGTGTACTATATATATTGTAAACACTATCAGCCATACTTGTAGATATAGATTGATGATCACAAGACGATCGAAACTTGTCGTACAAGTATATTTATTAACCTCAGGTAAACTGTTTTCAGGATTAGATAACACCCATTACAATTGGGTAACATTGTGTTGACCGAATGAAAAACATTAAATTTCGATTACTAAGGTAATAATAACAAGAAGTTCCGTGACGAACTAAATAGCCTACTTTTCTTAAAATTTAAGATTCATGCCAATGATTAATCTATATGGATCTATCTAGAATAATGACGAAATTAAGTTGGTAATATTGAAATTTCTAATTAGTTCGAAATACTGTATATCTGGCATAATGTAGCCTAATAGAGAACTACAGTTGGCAGCCCTGGTGACTGAATATATTCTTAGTTCCATCTCTTAAGGTACAGAATACAAAATTCGGTTGAAGTCCAATAGATAGCATGGACGTTACATGCAGTTAAACCTTGGATCTAACAGCGCGCGTAAAAATAATCTGAAATAATATGATCTATTGTTGTGTCAATTTTGATTAAAATCCATTAGTTAGTATAGAAGTTACATGCATTTTAAAATTGGACCTATCAGCAGGCTTAGAATCATGTTGGCAGCATTGACGTATATTAGTTACTCCAAATTAATCTAGAATGCCAGGTACTATACGTATCAAAGTTTAAAGCTATTGGCTTGCATACATTCTGATATATTGATATTAGGGTAACAAAAATAGAGACAGTAATTATTAACAGTTGGCAGCCTTGGTTACTCTTAAGAATCGGCATATACATATCTGTTATGGTACACATAGAACACACGAAATTTGGTTGAAATCCAAATGATAGTATAGAAGTTACATGTATTTAAAGTTGGACCTCTCAGCAGGCTTAGAATCATGTTGGTAGCACTGACGTATATAAGTTACTCCAAATTAATATAGAAGGTCAGATACTTATCGTGTGCATAGTTTAAAGCTGTCGGCTCTCATACTTTCTGATATATTTGGATTTGGATAAAATAAATTGAGAGCATTTATTAACAGTTGTCATCCCTGGTGGATCTTAAGAATACGTTCTGTCATATATGTTTATGTACACTCGCACATACGAAATTTGGTTGAAATCCAATTGATAGTGTAGAAGTTATATGCATTTAGAATTTGGACCAATCAGCAGGCTTATAATCATTTTGGCAACACTGCGATGTATGGCCTCCTGGAAATTAAACTGCAATATTATTATCTATACGTGTGCCAATTTTGAAATAGCTCCCATTCATACCTTCCAAGATATCCAACATGGAGCTCAAATTTCAATTGTGATTTTTCAGCAGTTGGTAGCACTGACATCATTTTCAAATTTGGCCGTGAGATATTCAGGTATAGATCTTTACTCCTACCAAATTTTGTTTCGATTGCTGCAGCCGTTTAGGAGTTGATAGGGGGGACACACACACAGCCAGCCAGACAGACAGACAGACAGAAGGACAGACAGACAGACAGACATACAGACAGAAGGACAGACAGACATACACACATTTGCCCGATCTCATAAGTCTACTTTTTCCTCATTTTTGCAAAATGTGAAAAGTAGGCTAAAAATTACGAGCCTTACAGTAGTCGCATATGATGTGTAACATGTGAACATGTTATCCCTTGTTAACAGTGAACTCTGTTGGTCATGGAAATAACTACTTGTAAAACTGCAGTGCCAAATCCTGACCGGTTTTCAGCACATATGATATAACGAATATTTTCACACCAAACAACGACAACTTGAAGATGATTTATTGTAGGAAGAATATCTTTAATGGGGCCTCCAAACCTTGAAGTAATTTTGTATGCGATATAGATTCCACATAGCCACATGGCCGACTGTACCTAGAGTGCTTACATTAAATAAGAATTCAGCAAACGTATGAAGATTTAATAAAACATAATTGTTTTCAGCAAATATGATATACTGAATATTTTCACACCAAAGAACGGCAATTTTAAGGTGATTTATTGTAGGAATATCTTTAATGGGACCTCAAAACCGTCAGTACGTCGTGGTACCGATCTCCGCCACCGCGCGCGCTCATTGTTTCCGTTCCATCCATTTCCGCTTCATTGTTTCCGACTCATCCAGTTCCGTTTCATTTTTCAAAATCACCCCCACAAAAAATATACAGATAACGAGTGGAAAGATGTTACACATCAAAATGAAAAACGTTTTCCTAGTCGATAATATCTTTGGAGGGCGGTATAAAGGGCTTAAGCCAAAAAAATCGATTTTTGGTTTTGAACACTGTTCTGCTCAGAAGAATAAGCTCTTTCGGGTTGTATAAAGGGCGTAAATCAATTCAAATTAGAATACGGTGTTTTAGACCCTGTTGTAAAATACTTAAGTTTCTTCTGCTCAAATGGCACAAAGGTCTTAGGTCCAACATGATTAACAAACCTCAACCTGACGATATCGCACTGTAGAACAAGAAGTTCCGTGACGAACTAAAAAGCCTACTTTTCTTAAAATTTAAGATTCATGCCAATGATTAATCTATATGGATCTATCTAGAATAATGACGAAATTACGTTGGTAATATCGAAATTTCTAATTAGTTCGAAATACTGAATACCTGGCATAATGTAGCCTAATAGAGAACTACAGTTGGCAGCCCTGGTGACTGAATATATTCTTAGTTCCATCTCTTAAGGTACAGAATACAAAATTTGGTTCAAGTCCAATGGATAGCATGGACGTTACATGCAGTTAGACATTGGATCTAACAGCGCGCGTAAAATCATGTTGGCAACAATGACATACATGTATTGGTCAGAAATAATCTGATCTATTGTTGTGTCAATTTTGATTGAAATCCATTAGTTAGTATAGAAGTTACATGCATTTTAAAATTGGACCTATCAGCAGGCTTAGAATCATGTTGGCAGCATTGACGTATATTAGTTACTCCAAATTAATCTAGAATGCCAGGTACTATACGTATCAAAGTTTAGAGCTATTGGCTTGCATATTTTCCGATATATTGATATTAGGGTAACAAAAGGAGAGACAGTATTTATTAACCGTTGGCAGCCCTGGTTACGCGTAAGAATCGGCATACTCATATCTGTTATAGTACACATAGCACACACGAAATTTGGTTGAAATCCAAATGATAGTATAGAAGTTACATGTATTTAAAGTTGGACCTCTCAGCAGGCTTAGAATCATGTTGGTAGCATTGACGTATATAAGTTACTCCAAATTAATGTAGAATGTCAGGTACTATACGTGTGCATAGTTTAAGGCTGTCGGGTTGCATACTTTCTGATATGTGGGTATTTGGATTTTAAAAAATGAGAGCATTTATTAACAGTTGGCAGCCCTGGAGGCTCTTAAGAATACGCTCAGTCATATCTGTTTATGTACACATTCCACATACGAAATTTAATTGAAATCCAGTTGATAGTGTAAAAGTTACATGCATTTAAAATTTGGACCTATCAGCAGGCTTATAATCATTTTGGCAACACTGCCAAGTATGGTCTCCTGGAAATTAAACTGAAATATTATTATCTATACGTGTGCCAATTTTGAAATAGCTCCCATTCATACCTTCCAAGATATCCAACATGGGGCTCAAATTTCAATTGCGATTTTTCAGCAGTTGGTAGCACTGACATAATTTTTAAATATCGCCGTGATATATTCAGGTATAGATCTTTACTCCTACCGAATTTTGTTTCGTTTGCTCCAGCCGTTTAGGAGTTGATAGGGACACACACACACACACACACACACACACACACAGCCAGACAGACAGACAGACAGACAGACAGACATACAGACAGCAGGACAGACAGGCATACAGACAGAAGGGCAGACAGACAGATAGACAGACAGACACACATTTGCCCGATCTCATAAGTCTACTTTTTCCTCAGTTTTGCAAAAGGTGAAAAGTAGGCTAAAAATAACATGAAATATCAATGACATACTGTATTATGGGAGAGGAAAGCCTCCGTGGCTTAGGCGGCAGCAAGCTGGCCTCTCACCGCTGGGTCCGTGGTTCAAATCCCGGTCACTCCATGTGAGATCTGTGCTGGACAAAATGGAGGCAGACAGGTTTTTCTCCGGGTACTCCGGTTTTCCCTGTCAAAATTTCATTCCAGCAACACTCTCCACTATCATTTCATTTCATCTGTCATTCATTTAATCATTGCCCCGGAGGAGTGCGTCAGGCCTTGGCAGCCGGCACAGTCCATATCCTCGCCGCTAGATGGGGGCTTCACTCATTCCATTCCTGACCCGGTCGGAGACTGGAAGCAGGCTGTGGATTTTCATTTTCATTATGGGAGACATAGTTAAATTTCAGGATTTTGCAGCTTGTGGTGAACTTTGTATTGCTTCTCCTGAAGAGCAGTGATTTTTGACTTAAGCCCTTTATCCGCCCTCCATAGCTAACCTATAGTACGAAGCATATTAGAGATTTTCTTAATAACGCGTGGACCGAACATACAGATAAATGACCTGTTATCCAGCCACATTAAGGAGAAGATAAACTGTTCTCCCCAAGATGGAGAGAGAGCAATTAGTACTGCGGGCAATATCCAGTGCGTTGTGTCAGGCGCAGTTATTGCTTGGGACAATCTCTCAAGCTCAAACACTTGGCAGCGGAAGGAAAGATACGCATTATGGCGCCCTTGACCCTAGGACTTGACTAGTACAATGCGGCACGGCATGGCCTCTTGGAGGTCACTGTTGTTATTGCTGCTTCGTTTAGTGACATTTGGTCAGTAACGCGGTGTGCATGTGAGGTGGTTATGGTGATTATTATTGTTCTAAACATTTAGGTAATAATAATAATAATAATAATAATAATAACATCGAATGGCCTCGGGTGCCGGGTGCAATCTTTGTTATTTGACACACAGAGGGCAGCTTGCATGTCGAATTTCATCGCTGCTTGGAACGTTATGAAAGTCAAGGAGGTTAGATATCAAAGTTCCTTGACACTATAGCACTTTCTAGTAGAGAATGGAGGAACTTTGTGTTGGCGGAAAATCCCGAGATTAATTTTGCCATTATGAACAAGGCCTACTTAATTCAAATGGGTTCTACCCTAACAATACCAACGGGATATTTTGTGCCCAACAGTTCTATTTTTTACGGTTTATTCATGGTATTCCTTTTCTACGCTTACTGTACACAAAGTTATTGTCTAATTTGAATCCTGTTACTTAACCACACTTTAAAAAAAAATATTCATTCTTGTATTAGATATTAACAATTTTCTTTAGGTAGGCACGGAAAACCCTCCCGTCCTTATTTCGTCTGCCTCGTCATACTGTGCACTGTGGTAAGGGAAAACGTACAACGAAGTGAATAAAACCACCATAATTTGTTCTGCTTGCAAGAGGTACACATGCGGAAAACAGAGTAAAAATAGAAAACAGTCGTATGTACCACGTGTGTTAAAGTTGGCAAAGAGTGTGATCAGTGAATAGTTCACTTTATGAACTTTTTTCCTGATATTTTGATTTTGTTTGCAACTGTTGTTGATTAAGTTATATTTTTACCATTTAAGGTTCTTTTAAGGTATGTTGATTAAAGGATGATGCATATCACACAAAAGGAATTTCTTATGGTGGACACAAAATACCCCCCGCCCGTTGGTAGCTCGTGGTTTGAAAAATAGCATTGCATTGCTAGGTTTAACATGCCAACAACGTATGACATGCATGTCGTGATTTTTGTCGCATTTCAAAATTTACTTACCACGGCCAGGAGCGACCATGATGCAAGCTTGGGGTTGGTAGTACGACACGATAACCACTCACCCACCCTGGCAAGAAACATCTAGGTCATCTGCCCCTAATGAAATGGGTGGGAATGAAATGAACACTACTACCACCTACTGACATATCTGTGTTTTGTTCTTAATTCATTTAGGATGTTTCTGGCATCGTAGTCATTTAGCCCCTTGTATTTGTATACATAGACTTCATTGCTATAGAAATTGTCTGATAACCTGTGTTATTGTGATGGCTGTAGAAGTAATTAATGTTATGGGTTTTTACGTTCCTTTTAACTCTTGCGTTCTTTTTAGAGACGCCAAGGTGCCCGCTTTTTTACCCGAAGTGATCTTTAACATGCCAGTGAATCTACTGACACGGCTCCCTCACATTTAAGACTCCTCAAATGCCAGTTGACAGCGCTGGAATTCAATCCTGCTATCTTGGGCACAGCAGGCGAGAACGTTACCGCTGAGTCACGGAGCCAGTCAAGCTGTAGTAGTGTGTGTAGGTCTTACTAGTAATGCAGATGAGGATTGGGAAGGAGGCGGCCGAGACATTAAGTTAGGAACCAACCCGGCAGTTGCCTGGAGTAGAAGTGGGAAGCCACGGAAAACCTCTTCTAGGATGGTAGAACCGGGAAACTAACCCGGACCTCTGGGGCGTCAGTCAAGAATGCTAGGCGCTAACATATCTAACTTACATACTAGAACTAGTAATGGCCCATGGCTCACGGTGCAGTGGCTAGCATTCTCGACTGACATCGCGGAGGACCGGGTTCGATTCCCGGCTCTGCCAAGAAATTTTTATCTGGCCTGAGGGCTGGCACGGGGTACACTCAGCCTCGTGAGTCAAGACTGACAACAGGCGGGTTTGATTCCTACCTCTTCCATCCTGGAAGTGGTTTTCTACTCCAAGCAAATGCCGGGATGGTACCGGTACCTAACTTAAGGCCATGGCCGCTTCCAAAACAAATCCTACCTCAATTACAAATACACACTCTTGTACAGACCGGCTGTCACCGCGAAAGACTGGATTCGATCTCGACTCAGCGAAGAAAGTTAATTCTGGTCTGAGGGCTGGAACGGGGTAGGCCAACACACTGCCTCGTGAGGCAAATCTGAGAAGAGGTGGGTTCGATTCCTTCCTCATCCATCCTGGAAGTGTTTTTCCGTTGTTTCCTTACATCTATTTCAGGCGAATGCCGAGATGGTTGCTAAATTAAAGCTACGGTTGGCTCCTTCCCAATCCTCATCTAAATTTCAACTACACACACTAATACAGCCATTACAATAACACAGGTTATGAGAAAAATTACACACACACACACACACCCAAGTACATGGGGCTACATAACCACGATGTCGCAAAGTCCCTCAATGAACCTACAACAACTAGCACAGACCTCACAATGATACAGTGACCCCATGCATTTTCCTTGGGCATTTGAATGCGAGGTATTAATACTCATCATGCTAACGTTTTGCTGTAAATTCTGCGCACTGTGTCACAGGGCATAAGAGGTGTGAAGCTGGTTCACAGACGATTAACCAAACGGTTAATAAATTTTCCGTTACATATTCAGACACTCTGTATTGAACCCATGTGCCATAGGGTCCATGGAGGTCGAATCCATGCATTTGGGGAAGAAATGAAAGAAACGTACAGTTTCTAATGTAACTTAAAGAAAGATCCAGCTAGGATGCTAGCCTAAGGTTGTGCAACCAACGAGGACCAGGTGTTCGAGAGGATGAGATCACCCCTCTTGACATTCAGAAGGGAGCGAGTCATGAGTATTAATAACTGAGTGGAAAATTCCCACTATTAAACAAGGAAGCCTGACTCGGAAATCGACCTTACGTTGCTGGAAAATGACAACACCGCTTATGCGCCAGAAGAGGAATAATTAAATTTAACCCGTTTACGAGTATAATAATGAGTAAACAAGTACAGTACGGTGAATCATTTTGAATGAGAGATTTTTTAGTAAAGAAGAATCCTTTAATAATTGCACAGGAGAAAACTGCAAACGCAAGTGTACGTCATCGGGGAATTACCAAGGCTGGTGTAGAGGGGAGAGTACAAAAGAAATGCAACACCCACACAATTGAGGACGAGAAATTAATTAATATCTCCGAATTGCACGATCGATTCTTAGGTGCAATGAGATTATTTGACATTGAGAAGACGAGCTATCGGAAGGTATAATTTTTATAATTGTGCAACCACTATTTTAGAAGTTGGCCACAGAAAGGGCTAGAGTCTTATTTTTAGCCTATTTTCAATTTTGAAAAAATAGGCTTATGAGATCACCTTTTGTCCGTGTGTGCGTGCGTGTGTGTGTGTGTGTGTGTGTGTGAGAGAGAGAGGTGTGTGTGTGTGTCCCCCTAATAAAATCTAAACGGCTGGAGCGATTTCAATGAAACTCGGTAAGCTCATAGCACTATTCCCGGTGACCTCGACCGTGCCCTTCAAATTTTGTTACGTCTCACCAATCCAACATGGCGGCTGTGCGAAATATTTCACTAGCATTCAATATCTCTGAAGCTAATACTGATATCGCCCTGAAATTGTGAACGGTGATAAAGGGCACTACTGGAAGTTCACCTATGAGACCTTCAAAAACCTGGTGACTACAAAACCAACATGGCGGTCAAGCGAAGTTGAGACATTTTAATAGAGTTTTCTCGCTATTTAACTATCCAAACGTAATGAAACTTGGTACAGCAAATGTTTGTACACATTGTAATGTACTGGAGTATAATTTAGTTCAATTGTTTACATAACCTCAAAATGGCGGCTGTGCGAAATATTTCACTGACATTCTATATCTCCGAAACTATTACAGATATCACCCTGCAATTTTGTACCGTGATAAAAGGTACTGATACAAGTTTACCTATGTATATTTCATAAACCTGTAAAGTACAAAACGAACATGGCGACCAAGCGAATTTGAAATGTTTTAATAGACATTCCTCATGATTTAATTCCCTGAGCGCAGTGAAATGAGGTAAAGTAAATGATTTTGCAGATTGTAATGCACTGCAATCTAATTTAATTCAATTGTTTACATAACCTCAAGATGGCGGCTGTGCGAAATTTTAAAATTAAGTTTTTATTTCTTGTGCCGTAATCATGCGATCGAGGTGAAAGTTTGAATAATGAACCTAGGCAATAATTGACATTGAATGGTACATAACTCTATGGCCTATACATATAACAATCCTAAATGGCGAGCTTCCAAAATAATTAGACTGTTCTCAATATCTATAAATCCTTTACAGCAACCAAACTGAATTTGTTTATGTTCATAGAGACTATGAACATATGTTCACCTAAAGGACTTTCAGTAACCTGGTGAGCACAAATCCAACATGGCGGTGACGCGAAGTATAAATATTTAAATGGACGTTTCTCGCGAATTAACTATCCGAGTGCCGTGAAACGTGGCACGTTAAATGCTTATACAAATGTTGATCCACTGGCATCTAATTTATTTCAATTGTTTGCATAATCACAAGATGGCTGCTGTGCGTAATTTTAAAATCTCGTTTTTACTTCTTGTGTTCTAATCATGCGATTGAAGTTTGAATACCACACGTACACAATAATCTTAATGTAATTGTACAAAAGTAAAAATCCAACCTGGTGACCATCTGAAATATTTTGACGGTTCTCAATATCTACGAATCTGTTACAGCAATTAAACTGACATTTTGTATGTTGATAGAGGCAATTAACATTAGCAGGATATATGAAAATAGGCTGTATAGTTCTTCACGGAACTACTTGTTTTGTAGTGAAATAGTATAAAGCTTCGGGCTTCACCAAGCCAATCATGCAGTACGAGTTCGTCCAGAGGGGCGTAAGGCTACATCACAGCACATGCAGTTCTGAACAGCCCGAGGGGTTGTTACTACGCATCAGTACAAGCCGGTCCAAATAGCCCAGGGGGCGTTGCTACGCATCAGTATTCAGACAGCCGTGTGGGGCGTAACTCTGCGTCACATCGAAGACAGTTTACCAGTACTCCTTGAAGGGAGAAACGCTGTATTACACCGCAGAAGTAATATCCGATAGCCATAGGCGTCGCAGTATTAACAACTTGCTTGCCTCCATAAGGAGTGGTAAAGAAGAAATTTAAAGTATCGCCGTGTTGAAAGATTAGGAAAATCCTAGTTACAGGATTTAGGCCCGACAGTATACAAGTTATAGTGAAAAGTTCGTAAGATATAGTCAGAGCAGGCTGCGAACGTCGGACTTAAGACGATAGGTCGTTAAATAGACGAACGAATATATCATAACGTACGGAAGTACCGTAACAGAAAGATAAACTGTTATCTAAATTAAAGAACCCAAAAAGGGAAGAACAGAATAAGGTTTGGAACGGATTTCAGAAACGTAGGAGTGCTAGTACCGATCAAATAAAAAGAAGAACGGAGAATATAAACATTATCTCCAGAAAGCAGGCGAACTATTCTAAAAGCACTAGACTCGAGAAGTACTAGCTGCTATAAACTAAATCCATAGATCGTCGATAGGTTATTGAGGAGACCTCGATCCGAATAGACTTTCGCTAGGATCGATAAACCAGATCTACAAAGAAGCCGTTCAAGCTAGATAAATAGCCGGTCATCCAGAATAGGAGTAGAAGAATTAGGATTCCAGGGAACAGTAGATGTTTCGAGACTTTCGTATTCTGCAGGATAGGAAGCCGACATTGAATAAATTTCACCCTTGGAAACGGGAAATTAAGAGGTCACGTGTGATAGGCTAAGAAATACGGCCTAGTGATCAAAAATTGTGAAGTGTAAATTTATCAAGATTGTGTGTTAAATTAATATTTTTTAGTGTTTAGTGTGTGTTCTAAAGGGACACACCAGTGTATAAAAATGTCGTCAATGTTAAGTGTCTTAAATATGTGTCAAGAAGTGTTTGTACATAAGATGAATTTCCATAATATGGAGTAAAATTTGAAAGTAGGCCAAAATGAAGCACCGCACCAGAATAAAGGTCATGGGACGACCTTAAAACACATGTGAGTAATGAATTTCATTCTATTTTGGTGTCAGGGAATAACTGTGTACAAATCCACCGGAGTTTTTGAGTAAAAGGGATATGTTTTAATAAATAAATACTGTATAAGCAAGAACGCGGTCTGAACAAAAAAAGAAAATTTGAGAAATTATAAATAATTATGTAAAGAATAAATCCCGTAGAGGAAATATGTGAATAAAATGTTAATGTATTTAACGAATGTCATAAGAGCAAGCGAAATATCAGTAATTATCATGAAAGATAGTTAAATAAAGTAAAGTTGAGATATGAAAGAAATAGCTTTTGAGCTTGTGTAAAGAATAAAGATAATAATAATAACTAAGTATGGAAATATTAAATAAAGATCAAATAAATTGATGTGAACATAAGAGCGTTAAAGCCTTAACATATGTGTAAGACATGATGTTCAAGGGAATATTTTAAAAGGGAGCGATTTATCGGCAACGAAAAAGATTAATATAAGAATTAAAAATAATGTGAATTGTTACTAATGAGATTTATCAGTTCTTGGGAAGACATTTCGGCTTAAAATAATGTATAGCGCAAAGGAGCGCAAATAATATTAAAATGTCACGCTAGGAACGCGTAGAGGTTAAAATACTTGGTAAATTACTTATGGAGTGTAGTTGATTGTAGTGAATTGATAATTGTATAAGTCCTCTATTTGTGACAAGGGTCACGAGGCCATGTGTGTATTATTTAAAAGGGAGCTAAAGTATGGTATTATTGAGCGTATGTCATGTAGGCCACGGCCGACTTTAAATCGCGTCTTGTATAAGTCCTCTATAAGGGAATGGTTCCCGAGGCATGTGAAGAGATTCGAACTCAGAATCCTCTTATGGTAAAAGCCCCTTAATTCTTCGTCGTCGGATGTGTATTAATCTTCCCAATCAATGAGGACCCTCTCATAATTAATAAATGCCAAGGTTACGAACGTGGTCTATGAACCAAAGAATATTTTGTTTGAATGGATACAGTACAGTAAAAGCCCGGTCTCTCCCCAGGACTGAGTATAATGTGAAGGTTTGTTTTGAAAGCCTTGAAAAGGAGCTGCTAACATGGGTTAGACAGAGAGTCGCCCAGTCACCCTCCTTGTCATAAATCGCGCCCGAGTTAATGGCCTGGCTCTCTTAGAGCGAGGGTGGGCAGAAACCGTCTCGTAAGATGTTGTAAAGAGAAATGAATACACCAGGAGTGTTTAATGTTGTTAACGACCCGGGCGTTGAACCGAGGTCCTTGTAGATTGATATTTCCGCTTGCCTGTTCAGATCGTAGTTTCTTATGTGATAATGGTCTCATAAGACGTAAGAGATAAATAACAATCCCTATTGTAATGTTGTACGGAAGTAGGATTCCACGAGTTAATTGAAGGCAACTAGGTTTCGGGAGTAACCATAGTTTTTTGACTGTGTCAAGTATCTTCATACTCTGGAGTACACATGAAATTTCCTGATTACCTTAATATATTTGTGAAAATAAAGAGAGATGATAACAGCTGAATGTGTGAACATGCCCAAAATATTGAGTTAGATAATTAACATAAAATTTTAAATGTAATTATACATTTGTTTTGAGGATTAAGAAAATATAAAAGTAGTATTTGAGGTGTACAAGAATGACACCATTATTATGTAAAGCATGGAGCCAAAAGAGCTCGGAGTTATATAAAACTTACAGTTGATGCTTTATGGAAGTAAGACTAAGTAGGAATTGTTGGTTTATGTGGAAACCATATGTTTTAATACAATATTTGTTTTATTAAATTGTGATTCCTTGTTCATTTGGAACAAGTAGATGATTATGGGTCAGTAATTTAATTGTTAAAGTGTTTGTAGCGCCATTAATTTTATTAATTAAATGTGTTAAAAATAGGAGTTGATTTTGTTGTTATTTTTGCAAGTGTATCCTCTAATTAATCCAAAATATGTGAGTCACAGAGTGGGGGAACTTACCGCTGCCCCGAAAATTCCGAATTGAGCTACGCTGGTATACTGTGATTGGCATATTTCTTGCTAAAAGGGCACAGTATATGACTTTGAAACTATATGAAGACCCCACGGAAATAACGGGGCAAGTCCATTTGTTTCGGAAAAGAGTTTATGGCGCATTCTGGTGGCCAGCCATCGTAACTACATATCAGTTGAAATTGATTTCAAATAAAGCTTTAAGTCACCGAGGTACAGAGGGGTTTTATTTTTAGTGGAAACGGAAATGAAGTCCCCTATCTAGAGCCCTGCGCGGATAAAGAAAACGTTATCCGCATCCGCCCTACATCCGCACGACTGCTATCCGCATTCACACGTTTGTTATCGGAACCCACTGGCATTACAATAATATTCTCTACTTAGATAAAGCAAAACCGACAGTAGTGGCTACGCTGGCTAAAGCTCAGCATTAGGTCATGGGGCCAAGCTCTCAGCTGACTCGGTAGACGCGTGGGTTCGAGCCCCACCGTCGGCCGTCCTTGAAATGGTTTTCCGTGGTTTCCCATTTTCAACACTAGGCAAATGCTGGGACGGTACCTTCTGACAGGCCACGGCCGCTTCCTTCCACATCCTTGCCCAGTTTCATTCACCATCATTCATTTCATCTCTCATTAACTCCTCTCATGAGGTTGGCGTCAGGAAGGGCATCCGGCCGTAAAAATCATCGCCACAATGCCTTCCATCGCATCTCATCCCCGACCCCGTTGGAAAACGGGAATAATAAGGGGTAGACATACACATACATTTAGATAAAGCATACATTTATTACTAAAGGAACATATTTAGACATTTGAGGAACAAATCGTTCCCTTAGGCTACAGTATGTATGTAATGTGCTATGTTTAAAATGAATGTTAAACAGCTAGAATTGCAACCCTTTCCTGTTGGGAGTGTTAATTAATGATGGTTAATGACATAATTTGGATGAGATTAGCTTAAATCATCATCTTACATTTGTCATGAAAAAAAAAACAACCCATAACGGACAAATATGATGTCATAAACATCCGGGTCCTAATAATGATATTAAACAAGTTCGGATTGTATTGTAAAACTATCGGCAAAGTTTCTCCAAACATTATCCGCTATCCGCTCAGCCATGCAAAATATATCCACATGGCGAAAAATATTGCGGATATCCGCGGGTTTATCCACGGATATCCGCATCCGCGTATCCTCCCACTTTATCCGCATCCGCCCAGGGCTTTACGCATATCTTCCCACCTTCTCTTATAATTTAACTTTAGTTGTTATGTGTATGGCATGTACTTGCTTTACAAAAATAAACTTGGCAAAATAACTATATTGCATAACCTCAATTGGGGTGTTTTAAGTATATCTTTTTAGTGTTGAAAGTTTAAATTCGCTCTCCTGAAAAATACACATAATGTGACTTATTCCCTTCTTCCCGTGGAGTCTTTATATGTGATTGAACAACTAGCATAATTCTAGGAGAATACTCCGGCTTAAGATATCATTCGAATATTCGATTAAATCGACTACCGGTATTGGGAATATATATCATTTCAAATTTCGAATAAATTATTTGATTAATCGATGCTCAAATATTTGAATATTCGAGAGTTCGAACAATGCGGATTTCCAAATACTTAAGTTGCTCGAATAATTCGAGTATTTTGAATAGTCTATTATTAAAAGAAATCGAACAGTTCAAATATTGAATTATTCGAAGATGATAAGTAGGGACTGGATTTTTTGAAAATGCCTATGCACATTTGCAAATGCATATGTTGTGGGTTTATTGGATTCATTGCATATTCTGAACATAACAGCATATTTTACCATCTACATTTGAAATTAAGTTTAATTTAAAACATTTTGGACATCCCTTATAAAAACTTTCTGAGCAACAGATACCGAGATAACAGTATTTCAAACCCCGCTATTTCAAGAAGGGAATCAGGTTGGGCATTTCTTTCACCATCCCGGCAGTCAGTAGCCCGGGGTTAGTTTATTGAGAAGTTTCTTCAGTTTACTTTATTCTTAGTCTGCATATCATTTGCGCAAAATTCCTAAAGAGAAGAGCAGCAGAGAGTATTTATTAAATCATTGGGTGGCGGGTAATAGTGATTATTCAACAGATAGCATTGTCTATTGTCAAGTATGCTCGAATGAAGTGAAATGTGAAAAGAAATTTCAACTTGAACAACATGCAAAACCGACTGCACAGAGGCTATTACGGCAATGGAGTGAAAGGAGAGTGAATAAGATTTGTTTTTTTAAATATTTAAAGCATATGTTCTACATATTTAGAGCATAATTGCATGCATATTTTCATCGTTTTTGGTACATAAATATCCATCCCCTAATGATAAATACCCGAGAATTACAGCAATTTCTGTAAATAAATATGTCCAGTGGATGATTTGTTTGAAGCAGGGGCGGTTCCAAGGGGTCGGTAGGGAGTTAACCTCTTCACAATTCTGCCTTAAAGGTCCTTATAGGCTAAATGAGTCTTCAAGTAGCAAAACTCGTTTAAACCACTTCTGAATAAGGATCATGTCGTAACATTATTTATGTTCGACCCTCACTATTACGTGTCAGAAAACTGTATCATAATGATGGTCATTATAACACTGTTTTCCATTATGATACAGTTTCTCCAGCCAATCAGAGCTCGTTCATTGACCAATTAGGTAACGATACCTTCGCGCATGCGCTCAAAATCCAACATGTCGGACATAAACACAACATCGAACTATAATAAATTACCGACATGGAATACGCACCGTCCATATGTTCACGTAAATAAACTGGCGAATATGAGACAAGCAATAGCACCGTACCTTAAAATCACCAACGCTAATTTCTGCACAGCGCATTGTCTTCAAATGACACTGGTGACAATATTACTGAGGGACGGCTGATGTAAACATATGGCTGCATATGGCATTGCAAGCACACAGAGCGCATGCGTCGGTCGTTCAAAGATCTTGAAAGACAGAGATATAACACCCAACGCTCGCTCTGCTATCACAAAATTCAAGTACCGTAGCTGACTCTCAACAGATAGTTATGAATATTTATGTTAAAACATATAATAAAGTTATAATTATCGTCGAACATAAACAGTCGTATGCAACTCGCCTATAATGGTAATTAAGACACTCGTATGGAAATTATAAAACTCGCATACGCTCGTTTTATAAAAATACTCGTGTCTTAATTATAGCCATTATAGGCTCGTTGCATAATGTATTATTATTTGATTATTTAATTTTATTTAACTTTACTTTGTTTTATTTTTTTGTTTAATTTAATTATTTTTTAATTTTATTTTGATTTGTTTTACTTCATTTCGTTTTAAATTGTTTCGTTTTATTTTGTTTTTGTTTTATATTTTGTTTTCTTTTGATTTTGTTTTGTTTATTTTGTTTTGTTTTATTTTGATTTTCCAGAAAACAAACCCAAAACCAAACACAAAAAACACGAAGCAAAGAGAAAAATGCAAACACAAAACAAAAAGCAGAAAACAAAAAAGAAACACAAAGTAAAAAGCAAAAGTCAAAAACAGCAAAAGCAGAAAACAAACACAAAACAAAATAAACAAAAAAGTAAAATTCAATCACAAAAGCAAACGCAGAAACATAACAAAAAAGAAAAAACAAAGAAAAAGCAAAATCAAAAACAGCAAAGGCAGAAAACAAACACAAAACCAAAAACAAAGAAGATGAAGCTAAAAGCAAAATTCAAAAACAAAAGCAAAAGCAGAAAACAAGAAGCATAAAGCAAAAAGCAAAATAAATAAAAAAAAAGCAAGAGCAGAAATCAAACACAAAGCCAAGAAAGAAAAGCAAAAAGTAAAATTCAAAAGCACAAAGCAAAAAAGTAGAAAACAACAAACACAAAAGATACGTGAGGCAAAGTCCAGAGAAACGTTTCTCAAGAAAATGATTCTTTTTCACAAGTGGATTAAACGAGTTTTGTAACTTGACGACTCAAATACATATCAATTAAAACAAGTTTTACTTGTTATCTCTTATTTTCTTTCTTTCTTTCTTTCTTTCTTCCTTTCTTTCTTTCTTTCTTTCTTTCTTTCTTACTTTCTTTCTTTCTTTCTTTATCCCATTTTGCTTTTGTTCTCTTTGTTTCTATGTTTATAAAAATTATTCGAACATTTAAATATTTCGACTTGTTCGTCGAATGAATGTTAAAATAGGCTGAAAATTCGCCAAATTCGAATATTCGCATGTTCGAATCAAATATTCGTATTCGAAATTATTTGAAGAATTCGAATAATTCGATGTTCGAATATGTACATCCCTAGAAAGTAACCAGTCCTTAAGGAAGTCTTAAGGCTATACAAGGAAGGCTGTGGAGCATATATGTGACTGATATGCTTAATACCTAATTCTATGAGAACACTTACCCCACACCCGACATATTCGCCCATATTGAAATTTACAGAGGTTTGCAAATTATAGACTCAAATAAGGAATTTAAATAAGTAACACTATGTTTATTCAGTTGTCCGTGGCTTAGGCGGCAGCACGCCGGCCTCTCACCGCTGGGTCCGTGGTTCAAATCCCGGTCAGTCCATGTGAGATTTGTGCTGGACAAAGCGGAGGCAGACAGGTTTTCTCCGGGTACTCCGGTATTCCCTGTCATACATTTCATTCCAGCGACACTCTCCACTATCATTTCATTTCATCTGTCATTCATTTAATCATTGCCCCATGGGAGTGCGACAGGCTTCGGCAGCCAGCACAGTTGATATCCTCGCCGCTAGATTGGGGCTTCATTCATTCAATTCCCTGACACGGTCGGTCGACTGGAAGCAGGCTGTGGATTTTCATTCATGTTTATTCAAAATACTTGTAGGCCTATTGACCAATTGGTTACATATTTTACTAGCCTACTTAGTGAAATTTTCTTCCATATAAACTTACAACTTTTCCCTTAAGGATTGCGTTTGTATATTTTCAGAATTGGGGATTCTGAGGGACACCTGAGCTGGGTCCATTTCCTCGTTTCTCATTGACTTTGGGATATACCCTTTAAATTAGATGGCTTCAATTATTCATGGTCCACGAATCTTTGAATATTTCAAGAGTGGCTCATTAGTAAAACGATTTTGATTCCCACTGCTCTAAATGATCACAAGAACTAGAATAAAGTAATTTTAGGGCTGGCTGCGAGGCTCAGCGGTAACGTTCTCGTTTGCTGGATCCGAGGTTGCAGTTTCGTATCCTGGCGCAGTCATCTGGCATATGAGGGTGCGCGAATGCGAGGAAGCCGTGTTAATAGATTTACTGGCACGTTAAAGATCCCCTTCGGGGCAAAAATACGGCACCTTGGCGTCTCTAAAAGCCAGAGAAGTTAAAAGGGGCGTAAAACC
This sequence comes from Meconema thalassinum, assembly GCA_946902985.2. Classification (NCBI taxonomy): domain Eukaryota; kingdom Metazoa; phylum Arthropoda; class Insecta; order Orthoptera; family Tettigoniidae; genus Meconema; species Meconema thalassinum. The sequence continues at coordinate 159,773,407 of OX336393.1, read as the reverse complement.
AATATCGTTATTATTATTATTACTATTGTTACGTGCAATGCCCGTACCAACGTTTTTAAATATGTATCATCCCTATATGTGACTACCCGACCTTTGAAACGACCGCCTGATGGCTTGGTTCCGCAAGTAGCATCTATCGGACTTCGACGTCCCTAGCCGGAGTTGCTTCTTCAACCGCTAGAGTGTGTTTGGGGTGCCTTCTGGTATCATCCTAATCTAGACATATTTGAGGGATATTATATTCTACGTCATGGAACAAAAGACTGTATATACATGATACCGCCAAATTAATTACTTAATAATCACATTGTTGCTTGATGTGTCAAGCTGTGATTGGACAATTACATTAGCATGAATGCAATGCTATTTTTGACTTGTGATTCTCCGCCATCTTGTGAGCTTGATGGTCTGTCGTCAGAAAGCAACTAGCCAGTTGGTGGTGAAAGAGGGTCTCTCCGTCGTGCTGGGGGCTGTGGCCCCTAGCCCCTACGAAACATGACTTTATTCAAAACTAAGGAAATGCATGTGCTTCTAGGCTATTATTTTATTATTTGCCTGGAAGATGATGTGTGATCTGCGTATTTTACTGCCTACAACAAGGAAAGCCTCCTGGATGTTCGAAGCGGATTGTGTGTTCTACCGCAGCAATGTGCAGGCAGTTCATATCTTTTATGTTTTTTTTTCAAATCCTGTGTTAATTATTTTATTTTTATTGTGACTCCTCAGAGAAGTTTTAAGGTACGTTATTATTTTTAATATATTGTTTTTGGAGCTCCGATATTGGCCTTATATTAATGTTTTAATTCTGTATTTTGTTTCGCCTGGTAGGCCTAATTTTTGCTTATATTACCAGTTATGTAAAATTTATTATTTTTCTTCGTACCTTCTGGAGACACGTTTCTAGTTTATTTTACGTTGTAATTTATTATTTATTTTCCTTTTGCAAACTTTGGGATTGCCCTATTATTTATTTATTTTACGATCCGTTGCTGTCTAATAAGCCTAATGTCAATAGTGTTAAGGCGTAATTCTTTCCTCCCCTTTTGTTCTCTCTAGTGTTTTTAAATTAATTTTATGCTAATTGTTTGCCGTAATTCGATTTGACATGCGGTCGTCTGTTTGGCGGCCATGTTTGTTTTTTGTTTTGCCCGGGTGCATTCTGGTCTTGGGTGTGCAGTCTCTTGGCGTCGAGCGGGAAACTCAAACGTGTTGCGGTGTTAGCTTAATATGTTTTTTTATTAACCTTGTTGGTTTAACCTTGTGTTTTTGGTGAATGTTCCTGTGTTTTTCTCAGTCACGAATGTTGTGGATTTCTTAATTAATCATATTTTATTTTATTAATTTAATTTTAAATTTTTCGTTTTGCGTCGTGGCCTGGATCTCTGCATGTTGGGTCGGTATTGCGTTCTAGTAAATTATCAAGCCCTTTCTCATTTAATAATGCCTGTCTTCTGATTTTCTTCCTTTGGGATTAATTAATTTTTTTAAATTTAATGTTTTCGTTTTGGTTCAGCAAGCAAGCATGTAAAGCCTTATGTAGTTTTCTTAAGCCACGTGCATCTTCAGAGGGTGCCTTGGCCATAGAGTTTCTTCCTTTTTTTAAATTATTTTGTTAATTTTTTTTTTGCATCCTTCGGATAATTAAATTTTATTTTAATTTTTAAGCAACTGTTGTGGCATTATTTCGTCGGCAGCAGTTCTATTGGTTATCGGAGGGTGTCTGTAGATGAGCCTGTGCCTTCCCCTTCTCCACCTTCCTTCCACCCCTTTTGGTGTTCTTCTGTTGGGGCATGTCATCTGGAGGTGATTTTGCTGTTGAAGCGATGCGGACCTCTGAAGACAGGTAGACCGCTGGCCATTCCCCGTGTCATTTTGGTAGCAGACCGAGCTCGTGTTCGCTTCTGCAGCCATCCCCCCCTCCCTTCCCGCGGGCTCGTTTTATGGACCCTTCTGGTGCTGGTGGAGCGGTTGTTGATGGGATCTGTCATGTCAGTGCACTCGATGTTGTTTAATGCTAATCCTTGTCGTTTGTTTGATTTCATGTTTGCCTCTGAGTACCCATGTGGTGATATGTAAGTGACCTGTTCCAAGCGAGGTGTCTGTGCTGGTTTTTATCCTGTTTGTAATGCAACATCCCCACTGAAAAAGAAGCTCGGTGAGTGACTGGCATGTGTTCTTTGCATTGGAAATGTGGGTTGCTTGATTTTCTGATAGCCTACATGCTGCTAGTGAAGACCTCGAGGAGCCCTGTCTGAAGCTGTTCGCCATGTGGTTTGTGGCTTTTTTTGTGATTTAGCTTCCTGTTCTCGAGCCAAGCAGGCGGTGACGTATGCAGTTCTGGGCAGCATTGTGCATGATTTTGTATAGTATTTTGGCTGGGTTCGAGTGTCAACCTAATCTATGGTGTTGGTAATTGGTAGTTATGGTAATGTTGTGAAAGTGTAAACTGTCCTCGTAATTCCTAAAATTTGTTCCTTCTGTATTGTCTGTCTGCATTCTGTGTTTTTCAAAATGGCCGACAATAATAGTGCTTTTGATTTAATCGACTAAAGAGATAACCTTGTGAATTTGGAGAGTTCTTCTGGGGTTGAACGTGAATCACCTCTGTTTACTAGGTCTGAGGTTTTGGGATCGATTATTAGTAGTGGTTTGCCTGCCCCTCTATTGTCTGGTTCTGGCTCGCCCAGACCACTTAACCCTGCAAACGGTCATTCTTCTCATGTTAGGTCACCTAATGATTTCCTGGGTCCTGCCGACCCATTGCATCCCAGTTCTTTCTCTGGCAATGTAAATGTTTTGTCTCCTGTAGAGGGTGTGCGAGCGGGCTACCCTGGTAACAATGTCTCTTTTCCAAATGCTACATACTCGCCTACCGTTAATTATGGGTCGATTCCTCATCCTATTTCTAGTTTCTTAACTAAGTTGAAGAGTTTCAACCTAGATGACGTTACCCAGGTGGTCCTACTTTTAAAGCAAGTGGTCGAATTGGGTAACCATGCCTCGATTTTTGGGATGTCGGAAAATCAGATTTTCCAACTGTTGTATCCTGTTGCATCCGGTATGCTGCGCGATAAGCTGATTGAAGCTATCCGCCTCCGCATGTCCTTAGCCATGTTCATTAGGGAAGTGTTGTGGTTTTTTTTGTCCCTGCGAGTGCCCTTAGTACTCTCGAGCAAAAGTTCTTGTATCGTGTCCAAAAGTTGGACGAGTCACTTAGCGACTATGTCAGTGACATTAAAGTATATGCCCAGGTATTTGCATCCCCTTTAACTGAACGACAGTTTGTGTCATCTATTGTAAATGGGTTTTCGCCTCAATATAGGTCATACATGACTATGTGCACCAGGCCTTTGTCATTTGTCGAGCTAAAACAGGTCATTATAGAGGCTATGGCTGTGAAACATGCAGATTCCCTTCGTGTAGCTAATGTTCCTCCTCCTTCCTTGATGTCTTGTCCCCCTCATTCCTTTATATCTCGTCCCCCTCCTAAAGTTATGTTTCATCCAAGACCCAATGTTAAGTGCCACACGTGCGATGGCGTGGGTCATGTTAAGAAGGTGTGTCCGAATAACCAGGTTGTGTATCGCCAATGACGGGATGTTTTGGAGACCAATTCGGATGTTACTTCTAAGGATATTTCTGTGCATGAAAATTTGGGAAAACCGTGTGAAGTTTCTGGTCGCCCTACCAATGAAAATCTTGATAACTCTTTGAAAACTAATTCATCACGTGCTAATTCTGCTTATGTCTCTGACCTACCTAACCTGTCGGTGAGCAATGTCGTGGCAAGTCAGCCTAATTCTAAACATAATGTGAAACCTGTGGTGCGGGTGTCCTCCTCATCTAATTGTAATCGTTTTAGAGTGAATAATGATTTTGGAATTTCTCCTGTGGCTAAAGGAATATCCCCGTTTATTGAAATTTGTGTTAATGACGAGCCCGTTTCTGCATTGCTTGATTCTGGTAGAGTCGCATCCTTTATATGCGAGGACTGGTTTTTATCTATGAAGAGTGTTGGCAAATTACCTGAGTTAGAGCCTAACAATGAATCTTTTATTTCGGCCAATTGTTCAAACTTAAATATTTTGGGTAGTATGACAGTCAAAATCCATATTCTAAAATTTTCTTGGAAGTTTAAATTTTTTGTTGCCAGAAATCCTTCTTGTTCTGTGGTCATTGGAGCTAATTTCATGTCACACGTTGGTATGCTTCTTGATTTTGGTGCTCGCAACTTATGGTTTAAGTTTAATCCGCAAAGTAAGTTATCATTTAACCCGGTTTTATCTTCTCCTGCTGTCAATTCTGTTAGTGAACCTGTGACTATTGAGGATCTCGATCTGGAAAATTTAACGAGTCCTCAAAAGGATGCCATTAAGAGGTTATGTCAGGAGTATAGTGATGTATTTACTGACAAGTTAGGTGTAACCCATTTGATGGAATGCAAGATTGAGCTAACCGATTCTGTGCCGGTGCGTTCCAGCCCGTATCGCCTTTCCCCGCCCAAGATGGCTGAACTTCGTAAGATTATCGATAAGATGTTGGAAGAAGGTGTAATCCAACCCTCTATCTCGGCCTTCTCATCCCCTGTATTTCTTGTGCCAAAACCTAACGGTGGTTTTCGGCCGGTGGTCAACTATAGGGCTCTTAATCAAAAAGTTGTTTTGCAATCCATCCCTTTGCCGGACCTTCATACTTGCTTTAGTTGGTTTCGCAACGCGAAGGTGTTCACGATCCTCGATTTAAATTCTTCTTACTTCCAAATTCCCCTCTCTCCGGAATCCAGGCATGTTACTGCTTTTTCCACTGACTGGAACCTGTTTGAGTATGCCCGTGTCCCGTTTGGCCTATCCACAGGAGCCGCTGTGTTGAGCAGACTTCTGGACAAGGTGTTTTCAGAAATTAAATTCAAATTTGTGTACCACTATCTTGACGATGTGGTGATATATACTGAGTCCTTCGAGGAACACGTTGATCATCTGAAAGTTGTACTTGATCGGTTGCGTGACGCTGGCCTTACCGTCAAATTGTCCAAGGTTTCCTTTGCCAAGCCCAAAATTTCCTTCTTGGGTCATATTGTTCCGCATCTGGTATCTCCGTGGACCAGTCTCGTACGCAGGCCATCAGAGATTTTAAACCACCCAAGAACGCCAAGGGTGTTGCTCGTTATATTGGTATGGTGAACTTCTTTCGTAAGTTCATCAGTAATTTTTCCGACCGTGCTGCTCCTCTAAATCAATTACGCAAAAAGCTGTGAAGTTTGAGTGGGGTCCCTCTCAGCAGGCAGCCTTCGGAGATCTTAAGCTTGCGCTCTATAACGCCCCTGTATTAGCCATTCCGGATTTTGGGAAGCAGTTCATTGTGCAGACTGATGCGTCTGGTCGTGGTGTTGGTTGTGTCCTACTGCAAGAGTCTGATCTGGGTAGGCAACCCATTGCATACGCTTCTCGTACCTTAACGGACGCAGAGAGGAAGTATTCCATATACGAACTCGAGGGTTTAGCAGTGTTGTTCGCCCTGGAAAAATTCCGTATGTATCTTGAGCACACTAAGTTTCTCCTCGAGACCGATAACCAGGCCTTGAGCTGGGTGTTAGGGAAACCCCGTAAAACTGGTAGGATTGCCAGATGGGCAACTAGGATTCTGTCATTCCAGGTCACAGTCCACCATATTCGTGGGTCCGAAAATGCTGTAGCTGATTCATTAAGCCGCATGTATGAGGAAACAGCCGAAGAAGATATTCAAGGATGTGAACCCGTAAACCTTGTATCACCTGTAAATTATGTCAATGTCGTTCTCAGCAATTCCCCTGTTCTTTTTGAAGATGTGAGGAGATTCCAGAAAGAAGATCCCTCCTTATCTAGCCTAATTGACCGAATCAATTCTGGTGAAGTGATCAAGCCCTACTCTCTAAAGGATGGTGTATTGTGTTGTTCGTCTCGTCATGACCGTTTACCTAAAATTGTGCTCCCGTCGGTCCTCATTCCGGAAATCTTTCGTTACTATCACGAATCTCCTATTGGTGGCCACCTAGGAGTATTCAAGACCCGAGCTAAAATCAGACAGTTCTTCATTTGGCAAAGTATGGATGGCAACATCAGGAGGCTCATCAGAAATTGTGCTTCATGTAGTATTAGTAAACCTCCGGTTTCTACTAAGGTTGGCCTGTTGTCATCTGGAGAGGCTTTTTATCGACCATGTTGGTCCGTTCCCTCGCTCTGGTCGGGGAAACCAATTTGCGCTTGTTTGCACTGACGGTTTCACCTGGTTTAGTTGGATATTCCCCACCAGACAGGCTACGACCAGTTCCGTCATAAAGTGTCTTAATTCCATCTTTTCATCTTTTGGGCCATGTCAGTTCCTGGTAACAGATAATGCCAAACGCTTTGTATCTCATCAGTTCCGTCAATTCTTATTTGATTATGCTATTTCTCATGTAACCACCACTCCCTATTTTCCTAACTTTCCTAACCCGTCTCTCGCTGAGCGAGTCAATCGTAATCTCCGTTCTGCTCTGATTGCTTTCCACCACGACGGCCATTCCAAGTGGGATTCTAATTTGCATTGGCTCAATTTTGCTTTCAACACCGCCGTGCATGAGGGCACGTTAATGTTTTCCTTTATGGCTAATTCTCCGTTTTCTAATCTGTGGAACCTGCACGATCTCCTTCCAGACAGTTTCACGCCCGAGGATATGAGGGCGAAATTCAACAAGGCTAGAGAGAGTATTAAGGTATCACATGACCAACTTGCCAAGCGACACAATGCCTGTCGCAAGCCAACTGATTTGGAAATTGGAGATGTTGTGTACGTCCGCAATTTCGAGCCCAAGGGCGTCAGTAATCTAGTTTCTAGCAAGTTGACCCCTCGTTTCAAAGGCCCCTGTTATGTAGAGGCATTCTTGACACCCGTTACTCTTCTTATTCGAAACCCTAAGGCCAGCAAAATTTCCAGAGTGCATCTGTCGCACATTAAACGAGGTGGAGAGGTTTCTAATGAGGAAATGCTACCATAAATTTTGTAAACCGATTTTTGTATAATGTAGAGTATCCCTAACCTTCATTGAAGCCTTCAGGCATCTGTTCCTTCTGGAATTTTGAATTGAATTGAGTTAACAAACTCTACTGGGATACTACTTGTAACTGTTGGGTAATTCCCATTTAATGGTAAAATTGTAAAATGGAAACTAATTTTGATGTTTTCATAAAAGATGTTAGCATGTAAGTTGGACTCGGTGGGAGACCTAACACATAGTAACCTTGTATACCTGTTTCCTTGGGAATTTGAGTGGTCATTCCTCTACCGTAGCTCCTGCTAAATGTATAGTCATTCAACTCGCATATTATAGAAAGGTACTAATAGTCTGTAAAAAGGTTAACTTGTTAATGAAATTTTGTAAGCACGGATCTAGGTCATGGTCAGGATTTTCTTCATTTAGATTCAACTTTGTTTCTCTTTTATAAAATGTAGTAAGAATTAGTAATTTCTGTAAACTTTTTTGAAATAAGATTAACTTCTGTTTTGTAAAAGGCTGCCCACGCGTCGCATGATATCTGGCACATTGCTTCCACCTACTTCGTCTCAAGCTAACTACATTGGACTTTTTGAAAATTTACCTAACGTGTCTCGGACTATGAAAGCACTGCAGGTGCTGGTGTTCTGCGTTTCTGAAGACTTATGGACACAGTGAAGCTGTTAACTAAGTGGTTTGCGAGGTGATCAATAATCCCTTCACTGATAATCTGACCCTGCACTCTTCCTAACCAAAACGATGCGGTTTCGTCCATCAATTGGAGTTAACTGGTGAACATTCTCTTCTGGAAACATGCTTGGTGAATCGATTAGTTATGGAGTACTGCCTATGCCTAGGCATATTCGTGAACGGTGTTCACGCTTAAGGGAGGGAGACTGTTACGTGCAATGCCCGTACCAACGTTTTTAAATATGTATCTTCCCTATATGTGACTTCCCGACCTTTGCAACGACCACCTGATGGCTTGGTTTTGCAAATGATCACGAGATGGTAGCATCTATCGGACTTCGACGTCCCTAGTCGGAGTTGCTTCTTCAACCCCTAGAGTGTGATTGGGGTGCCTTCTGGTATCATCCTAATCTAGACATATTTGAAGGCTATTATATTCTACGTCATGGAACAAAAGACTGTATATACATGATACCGCCAAATTAATTACTTAATAATCACATTGTTGCTTGATGTGTCAAGCTGTGATTGGACAATTACATTAACATGAATGCAATGCTATTTTTGACTTGTGATTCTCCGCCATCTTGTGAGCTTGATGGTCTGTCGTCAGAAAGCAACTAGCCAGTTGGTGGTGAAAGAGGGTCTCTCCGTCGTGCTGGGGGCTGTGGCCCCTAGCCCCTACGAAACATGACTTTATTCAAAACTAAGGAAATGCATGTGCTTCTAGGCTATTATTTTATTATTTGCCTGGAAGATGATGTGTGATCTGCGTATTTTACTGCCTACAACAAGGAAAGCCTCCTGGATGTTCGAAGCGGATTGTGTGTTCTACCGCAGCAATGTGCAGGCAGTTCATATCTTTTATGTTTTTTTTTCAAATCCTGTGTTAATTATTTTATTTTTATTGTGACTCCTCAGAGAAGTTTTAAGGTACGTTATTATTTTTAATATATTGTTTTTGGAGCTCCGATATTGGCCTTATATTAATGTTTTAATTCTGTATTTTGTTTCGCCTGGTAGGCCTAATTTTTGCTTATATTACCAGTTATGTAAAATTTATTATTTTTCTTCGTACCTTCTGGAGACACGTTTCTAGTTTATTTTACGTTGTAATTTATTATTTATTTTCCTTTTGCAAACTTTGGGATTGCCCTATTATTTATTTATTTTACGATCCGTTGCTGTCTAATAAGCCTAATGTCAATAGTGTTAAGGCGTAATTCTTTCCTCCCCTTTTGTTCTCTCTAGTGATTTTAAATTAATTTTATGCTAATTGTTTGCCGTAATTCGATTTGACATGTCGTCTGTTTGGCGGCCATGTTTGTTTTTTTTTTGCCCGGGTGCATTCTGGTCTTGGGAGTGCAGTCTCTTGGCGTCGAGCGGGTAACTCAAACGTGTTGCGGTGTTAGCTTAATATGTTTTTTATTAACCTTGTTGGTTTAACCTTGTGTTTTTGGTGAATGTTCCTGTGTTTTTCTCAGTCACGAATGTTGTGGATTTCTTAATTAATCATATTTTATTTTATTAATTTAATTTTAAATTTTTCGTTTTGCGTCGTGTCCTGGATCTCTGCATGTTGGGTCGGTATTGCGTTCTAGTAAATTATCAAGCCCTTTCTCATTTAATAATGCCTGTCTTCTGATTTTCTTCCTTTGGGCTTAATTTTTTTTTTTTAAAATTTAATGTTTTCGTTTTGGTTCAGCGAGCAAGCATGTAAAGCCTTATGTAGTTTTCTAAGATAATTGTCTTATTTTGGCCTTAAGCCACGTGCATCTTCAGAGGGTGCCTTGGCCATAGAGTTTCTTCCTTTTTTTAAATTATTTTGTTAAATTTTTTTTTTTTTTTTTTTTGCATCCTTCGGATAATTAAATTTTATTTAAAATTTTTAAGCAACTGTTGTGGCATTATTTCGTCGGCAGCAGTTCTATTGGTTATCGGAGGGTGTCTGTAGATGAGCCTGTGCCTTCCCCTTCTCCACCTTCCTTCCACCCCTTTTGGTGTTCTTCTGTTGGGGCATGTCATCTGGAAGTGATTTTGCTGTTGAAGCGATGCGGACCTCTGAAGACAGGTAAGTCCATCCACCACTGGCCATTCCCCGTGTCAATTATTATTATTATTATTATTATTATTATTATTATTATTATTATTATTATTATTATTAAAGTAATGTTAACAAATCGTAAGACATTCTGTATTTGCAAGGCTCCTGTTTTAGCGGAAATTCAAAAAATAATATTTTATAGTTAGTTTCGTATAAAGAAATATAATTTAAAATGTTGGTTTAACATTTGAAATAATTTCAGCGCCTAACAAAACATTTTTATCGAAAAAATCATGTCAAGCATGAATGCAATGTTGGAAAAGTGACGGCGAGTCCAATAATTTTCTCTCTCAACTCCATAACCCTGACTGAGGGTCTGGGAAGCGTATATGCCTAAACAAAGCAAGGCATCGGAATGAATAACTCAAACTTTATCTGCACGATATTCTATGTTAATAACATGTTATGATCATACCTCGAGACAAAGAATTCCAATTTCTTGTTGACTGCAGTATATTGTTTGAGTCACGGAACATCGCAAGTGTAGCAAATAAATGGAATTGTCTGCATAATATTAGGAGCTGACCTACCTGAAATCGACACAGCATGGCTAAATATAGCGCGCGCCGAGCAGAAATAGCCGCTTATTAAAGAGGACATGACCTGCGCGAACCGACCTGACCTTCTTCACAATATGATCATCATCCTACTGTACTATACAATACTGTTTTGTGTCTATTTTTAGCGGAAATCTTCTGTACGTGGGGTTGGAAGTGGCAGCCGCCGGATTCTCGCTGATCAATAAACGTGGCAAGGCTGTGAAGTTCCACTGCAGTTCAATGAGGTCAGGTCAGACATCAAGTTCCCAAGTTAAAGATGCCACTAACAACATTCAGAAATGAATTCAAATTTCTTCAGAATATTCTGCAACAAATACTTTTTATTTTTGTTTTAACATTTCAGACATTCATAAATATAAAATCAAAAGTTTGGTGCTTTTCAGTCGGTCAACACGAATGTACCCAAAAGAGTTGGGTAATACCCTAATCCTGAAAAAAATTACATGAAATTAAAAAATACACTAGGATGACCAGTTTCGATCGTCAAGCGATCATCATCAGATCCATTACACTTAGGCTATATAATTCACCGGCCGTGAAAGCCAATATACCATCTTTTAGGAAGCCTTCATAGGGAGGTTAAGGCTGCTTGAGCTTTTAGTTCTCGCAGTAAAGTAGTGCAGTTGCACTCTATATAAAGGGAGGTAGCACGCAGTTCGTTACTCCTGTGGGGGTCCGGGTGGGGACACCAAGAGCCCGCCGATGAGCCAGCTTGGTGCCCTAGGTTAAACCCCATACAAGACACGGCACAAACCTAGAATAATTGCTGAGTTTTAATTCACCGGCCGTGTAAGCCAATATACCATCTTTTATAAAATCTATGTTTGAAAATAGAGGTGAAACTATTTACAATATGTACAATCAATTAGTTGCAGTATTGGTAATTCAACTTGTCGGTGTATGTTAGTTGTAGTATATATGATGTTGGGTGAAATGCTAAAATGATGCATTTCACCCAATATCATATACTCGCATACTACAACTAACATACACCGACAAGTTGAATTACCAATACTGCAACTAAATAATTGTACATATTGTAAATATTTTCACCTGTATTTTCAAACATAGATTTTATAGCCTAAGTGTAATGGATCTGATGATGATCGCTTGACGATCGAAACTGGTCATCCTAGTGTAATTATTAATTTCATGTAATTTTTTTTCAGGATCAGGGCATAACCCAGCTCTTTTGGGTACATTCGTGTTGACCGACTGAAAAGCACCAAACTTTTGTTTACTAAGGCAACACTGAAAAATGGCTTCAAACCCCATACTATTCATAAAAATGTTTGATATTCCTAATTTATTGGTGATTCACAGCTGTACATGAGTTCCATGCTTATGAGGCCAGGTTATCGGAAGGTGAAATAGGGGAATGCTTAGAATAGGTCCATCTACACAGTATATTTCCTGATCCCTGGAAAAAAGCTCCGATTTATAACGATTATCAGAAGAAAATTGATTGTTTCCGTCAGAATTGAGTTTCATGGCAGAGCCCGGAATCAAACCTGTATGTCCAGGGCAACAGTCAAATACACTAACCACTACACCATGAGGCGAACTATTAGTCAATTATAGTCCACTGGGGAACGATTTTTACATTTTCAATTGTATGAGATTTCACAGCTGTTTTTATACACACTGCCCTCCAAAAAAAGGGGTAACAGTTCACATTTTGGTAGAAAGCTTAGTTAAATTCCACATTGTATTATAATTAGCATACTATGACAATATTTTTTTATTTGGCCAATGCTGTGTGAAAGGAGAATCAACAATGAACAACTGGAGGTTATTTTAAACGCAATTGTGAACGTCCCCACGCATTTCTTATTCATTACGCGTCAATAATGAAAACCTTTATTTCGGATTTAAAGTCACCTTTGTACTTTTAACACTGATTGATGAATATCTCAGGATTACCTGAGAGGTTTCTGAGCCATGAACTACTCCTCAGTGACTTTAATCCCAGGAGAAGTGTGAGCCGTATGTTAAAGAAACTTGGGTGGGAATCACTGGAGGCTAGGAGGATGAAATATAGACTCTGCGCTATGTACAACACGTATACAAATCAACCAGTATGGGGTGAGCTTAGCAAACGTATGGGAAAGCCCACTTACATGAGCAGGAGTGATCATCCTTTCAAAGTTAAGGGCCGACCACAGCCTACAAATTATGGTAAATATGATTTCGTAAACCGTACCATTGATAACTGGAACTCTCTACCTGTCGCAGTCTTGAGTCTTTCCCCAAACATATAGGCCTAGGTGTGTTTAAGAAAAGACTGACGATTTGTGTAAATACTCCAGTTAAATTGTTATTGAATGTTATGTATAATTATGTATACCCAATTTGCCACCGGAGGACACCCCCCCCCCCCCCCCCAATTGCAAATGAATGAATGAATGAATGAATGAATGAACGAATGAATGAATATGCCTTTATGTCCCGTGGACTATGCGAAAGCAATAGAATTGATGAATGATGACTGTGGCTTCCGCTATGTAGCCGAGGCGTTGAGAACGCCTCCCACAAGCGTTTATCAGGCTGGGAACATGTATAGAAATATTATTTCTCTTATCCTGTAACGAAATTTTGAAAATTAAGCTATATTTTGCTGCCTTAAACTGAGATTTTTTTTAAAATACCAAGTGTTACGCTTTTTTTTAGGACAGTATATTTCTGAATCGCTGATTCCAATTCGGAAATCCGTTTTCTTGTGCATTTTCTAGTATTAATACAATTCAAATTTTAATGTTGAATGCGCTGGTCAGAGTCACTCATCGGACTTGTGTTATCCCCCATCTTTATGTGTTATTTTAAAAGAAAAGTAAGTTTTTATGCTCATGTTGTTGGTATTGTTTGAGTCTTCAGTTTTTCGACTGGTTTAATGCAGCTCTCCATGCTTCCCTGTCCTGAGCTAATTGTTTCATCTCTACATGGCTATCACACCCTACATCCAAGGCAATCAGTTAAACATATTCTAACCTTGGTCTACCCCTACTGTTCTTATCCTCGACCCTTCCTTCTATAACAAAGTTTGCTATTCCTGGGTGTCTTAGTATAAATGTTCTACCAACCTATCTCTTATCTTCATTTGCAATCGCCAGAAACATCTCTACTCTCCCACTGGTCTTAATACATCTTCATTCGTAACCTTATCTACCCATCAGATCTTCATCATTCTCCTGTGACACATTCCAAATGCTTCAGTTCTCCTCTTTTCTGCTGCTCCAAAAGCCCAAGGATCACTTTCATAGAGTTTCACGCTCGAGATAAAGGCTTTCAGAAATGACTCATAATTAGCACTTTCATTTTTTTAAAACTTCATCTTATTCATACGCAATTGCATATTTGAAAGTTTAAATTAATAATATTACCAATGATATTAAAGATTATGTCAATTTCAATATGTTAAATTAAGTGTTGCAAATAGTGTAACGTTTACATTAACGTGTTGAGTGCTTCGCCCATCTATTAACGGAACACAAGAACTTCCTTTTTATATTCCCCATTTGCTTTCGAGTGGCGAGTCGATCTCTGGCAAGTACTGCCGTCTGAGTGTCTTTGACTAGAGCAGGGGTTCTCAAGCTATTAGACACTGCGACCTCCTTTTTAGGCTGAGTATTTTGCCCCCCCCCCCCCCCAAGTTTTAACGTAAAAACAATAATAAAAAATTACAATAATTGTTGAGTTTTATTCATAAGAACACTTGTAACTAATACGAAGTACGTCCAGAAAGTAAGTTCCGTTTGGTAATAACATTAAATTGTGTACAGATACAGAAAAATTATTTATTGCACAAAATTCTACAACCCTTAAACTACTTTTCCACTTAACTGCCGAAATGTTGCAGGCATTTGTCGTAGCGTGGCACAAGTTTTTGTATAACTTCTTCATAGACGTGTGCCGCCTGTGTCTTCAACTAGTTGTACGTTCCGCTGCAGCGGTTACAGAAGAACTGGTTCACGCGATTGATGACATGACACGGGAAAACCGCAGGTTTACAATTAGTGCTCTCGCTAAGGAATTTCCCCAAATCTCACGATCACTAATTCATGAAATTGTTACCGAAAAACTGAACTTTCGTAAACTTTGCCGAAGTTGGGTACCAAAGATTCTTATGGAGCAACACAAAACAAAACGGACGGGCAGTTACAATGAAGGCGGCGAAGAATTTCTGACACAGATAGTCACAGGAGATGAAACTTGGGTTTCTTACGACACCCCTGAAAGTAAGCGGCAATCAATGGAATGGGGGCACACTTCATCCCCAGCAAAGGTTAAGCCGAAAGAAATCTTGACACCTCGGAAAATGATGTTTCCAACTGGTTGAAGACACAGGCGGCAAACTTCTATGAAGACGGTATCCAAAAACTTGTGCCACGCTATGACAAATGCCTGCAAAAGTTCGGCAGTTATGTGGAAAAGTAGTTTAAGAGGTGTAGAATGTTGTGCAATAAATATTTTTTCTGTATCTGTAAACAATTTAACTGTATTACCAAACGGAACTTACTTTCTGGACGTGCCTCGTATTATGATCTACTACTGTGTCAATTTTAGATGAAATACATTTGTTAGTATAGAAGTTACATGTATTGCAAATATGAATTATCAGCAGGTTTAGAAGCATGATGGCTACACTGACGTATATTAGTTACTCCAAATTAATTTAGAATAGCAGGTACTATACGTGTGCAAAGTTTAGAACTGTTGGCTTGCATACTTCCTGATATATTGGATTTAGGATAAAGAAGGAGAATGCGCATTTATTAACAGTTGCCGGTTCTGCTGGCTCTCAATATCTGTTATGATACACATAGCACATACAAAATTTGGTTGAAATCCAACTGATAGTATAGAAGTTACATGCATTTAAAAATTTAATCTATCAGCAGGCTTAGATTCATGTTGGCTTCACTGTCGTATATGGACTGCTGAAAATTGATCTGGACTGTTATTATCTATGTGTGTGTCAATTTTTGAACAGTTCGCATGCATAACTTCTCAGATATCCAACATAGGGCTCAAATTTAAAATTGTGATATTTCAGCAGTTGGTAGCACTGACGTCATTTTAGAATATAGTCTTGTGATATTCAGGTATAGGTCTGGTGTCCGGACAGTTCCCCACACTGACACTTCCACACACTGCCCAAAATACTGACACTTCCACACAGTGCTTGGACGCGGCTACCTGTTTAATGACTCAGAAATAATCTCGACTGACATTTCCACACACATCTCCCCTCTCCCCCAAGGCTACTATGGAAAAGATCAAATTGAAATTTGGCCTACTGTTGTTTAGCACTTTTAATATCTCTGTAATCTCATATTATATTCTTTAACTACTGCACTACTGTATAAGGTTTGAGGCAAAAATGTTTAATACTCTTCAGCTATTATGAGTACAAGTACAAGTACATTATAAATGAGAAATTTTTATTCTTGCCGTGTAAGGATCGTGAGTACTATGGAGTTAGAATTTGGTCGGACATCTAAGGGAAGGGAATGCGTTTACCATGAAGGTTACGAATACCAAAAGTTAAGAATGGCGAAAAGTGGTGTTGTGACGTGGATGTGTGTTTTCAAGTATTCGAAAAAGTGTTATTCATCAATTCAGTCAAAAGAAAACATTTTAACCCGTGGACCAAACAGTGAGTGAGCTTCAGTGTGGTGTTCCTGATGTTGCCCGTATAGAGATTTCGAAGCTCGTCCAAGGGGCGGTGAAGAGAGCACGCGAAGAAGATGCCAGCATTAGTCAAATTTACAACAACGCCATGGGTGACCTTCATGATAAAGGTATGTGTTCTTAGCATTAGTTTTAGTAGTAGGGTACCACTGAGTGAATTTAGTAAACTCATTCAAACAACACATACGTAAATAATGTAGTTTCTTCTATTTAAAATTTATTTATTAGATAATGCAGCCCAACGTACTCATCATATTTTACAATTATCAAAAATCTAATTAAAAATTTATTTATATTAATTTATGTTCATGAACTATTTGGAAACAAGTTTCAAGCATTGGTCTTGTACTATCAATGTCAAAAGTGTGTATTTTTAATTATAAAACATACGCGTGCAGAGCTGCTTTTCTACTCCAGGTGCGGATTGGACGCATAACACTGCATTATTAACATTTCTAAGCATTTGTGTTTTACTGTACTATGGTGCTTTATTAATGTATTTTGTTTACTCAGTTGGTATCCATGTTTACAACATTTTATAGATTTATAAAGCAGACCCCTGTTTTTTTATTTGTTTTTCCAATCTCTAGCATTGAAATTTTGATTTTTTAACCACACTTTTAATTATTTTTTATGAAACAATTTTTATTTGTAAATTTAAAAAAGTTGATTCAGAGATTTCATTAAAATTGTTAGGCCAGTTTTCGTTTTCTCATGTACATACATTGCTTGTTTTAGAGTATAGGATAGATGGTTTGTTTTCAGGTTATGACTTCGTTACCGAAATGCCTAGGACAGAGTCTATGATGAGGTCACTTTATCGACACAAAAGCAGTGCCCAGGGAAGCACAAAGGAGCCGGAACACAGAGAAAATATCGTTTTTGATATCAATACGTTGACTATGATTGACGGTTCGTCTTTCCTTTTGGTCGACGACGGAAATGAAGAGAGAATTATTGTTTTTTGCGGTAGCAAAGGAAAAGAGAGCTTGAAATGTTTTAGCCATTTTTTATGGATGGTACTTTCAAGAGCTCTAGCAAACAGTTTTGTCAAATATATACCATTCATGCCGATTTTGGGAGTAGCAATGATGAGACAAATTCGCACTTCTACCAAACAAAAAGAAGCGAACGTATACGA
Source organism: Meconema thalassinum (assembly GCA_946902985.2). NCBI lineage: Eukaryota > Metazoa > Arthropoda > Insecta > Orthoptera > Tettigoniidae > Meconema > Meconema thalassinum. The sequence continues at coordinate 159,756,212 of OX336393.1, read as the reverse complement.
GACTGTTCAGACTCCTCCTCCAGGCTGTTCCGGAGTGGAGACCAGAAGACGTAAATGTGGATTTTGAAGCTGCTGTAATTTCTTCTCTGAAATACGTATTTCCAACAACAAAATTACATGGCTGTCATTTTCACATGGCAAAATGCTTATGGAGAAAAGTACAGGATCTCGGATTATCGGTGGAGTACCGAGAGAATAACGAAATCCGCCTTCATGTCCGTATGTGCGCAGCACTTGCGTTTTTAAAGCCTGAAGATGTGCTCGATGGATGGGTGGAAATATACTCTCAAGCTCCAGAAAGTCCCAAACTTAGCCAGTTTTTTGACTACATCGTTGACAACTGGCTAGATAACCAAGACATTCCAATCGAGATGTGGAACTGCCACCAAGCACGACACAGGACAACGAATGCTGTTGAGGGCTGGAACAACCGACTCAACAATCTTGTCGGGAGATCTCACCCCAAATTAAAAGAGGTTGTCAAAGTGTTGAAGACAGAAGCTGAGAAGACAAACTGCCCATTTTTAAAGACCGAGCTCAACATGGAAGGGAAAAAAAAGAAGACGAAAATATGTCAAATTGGACGGACGGATTGAGAACATTCAGAAAAAGTTCGAAAATGACAAAAATATGAAAAGTTTTCTGAAGGCAGTTGCCTATTCACAGAAAATGGAGTAGGTTAATATTATTGTTGAACAAATATGACAAAAACAAAAAACAAAACAAAAAATATACAAAACAACTGACGAAGCCTAGAAAGCTGATTTTAAACACGCCAAAATGATAGCAACACCAAACTGATCGGTTTTGTTATTATTTTGCCAGTCCACAGCCTGGATTTTGATGGAAATTACACTACATCACAATGATATTTTCGAGACCGTGTTAATAATGAAGTACATAGACCGAGCGCTTTTCTTCACTCCAAATGTGTATTATGTTAAGGTGCATTGTCACAGGTGCAGCTGTAACGATGATCACTGAAGCCTATATAGCCTTAGGAGTGGGGGGATGTGTGTGGAACTGTCAGTCGGGAATATTTCTGAGTCATTAAACAGGTAGTCGTGTCCAAGGACTGTGTGGAAGTGTCAGTATTTTGGGCAGTGTGTGGAAGTGTCAGTGTGGGGAACTGTCATGTAATCATAGGTCTTTACTCATACCAAATTTGGTTTCGAAAGCTGCAGCCGTTTAAGAATAAATAAGGGGACACACACACACAGACAAAAGGACAGACAGACGGACAGACATCTGTCCGCGTGATCTCATAAGACTACTTTTGCATCATTTTTGCAAAATGTGAAAAGTAGGCTAAAAACTCTCTCACCATCTCTGTTCATCAATGTAAAATATATAATAATTTGCCATACAAAAGAACTTGACGAGCCTTTCAGTAGTCACATATGATATGTAACATCTGACATAGAAGAAACCTCACATGAAATTGTTGATACACCGGTATTGTATGCCTACCCCTTATTATTCCCGTTTTCCAACGGGGTCGGAGATGAGATGCGATGGAAGTCTTTGTGGCGGATGTTTTTTTTACGGCCGGTTGCTCTTCCTGACGCCAACCTCACGAGAGGAGTTAATGAGAGATGAAATGAATGATGGTGAATGATACTGGGTAAGGATGTGGAAGGAAGCGCCCGTGGCCTGTCAGATGATACCGTCCCAGCATTTGCCTGGAGTTGAAAATGGGAAACCACGGACAACCATTTCAAGGACTTTTTTTAGCGTATGGCTTTTAGTGCCGGGAGTGTCCGCAGACATGTTCGGCTCGCCAGTTTTGTAGCTGCTTCGAGACGGATACCCAATGGGTGAGCTACAAGTACCGTTGGGGAGGAACGTTGGAATGTAAGGACGAGGAGTTGGAAGGTAGCGGCTGTGGCCTATAGTTAGGGACCAACCCCGGCATTTGCCTGGAAGGAAGATGGGAAACCACAGAAGACCATCTTCAAGGTTGCCGGCGGGGGGATTCGAACCTCCTCGCCTCCCGGATGTGAGCGACTGCCAGCAGTCATGCCGTAAAGACCACGGCTAACTCACCCGGTTCAAGGACGGTAAATTGTCGATACACCGGTATTTTATAATATTATTGGCACACATATTAATCCATTGTAAAAGGGAGTGTTTTACAGATATTGGAGTTTATAGCCTAATACGGAACTCATTTTATTAGAGGTTTTGTAGCTTCCACCTGTACTAGCCTAAATAAAGAATACGATATGGATCAACTAGATTAATAGACGCGACACCGCTCTTAGCCTTAAATTCCTTATAAGTAGGCAAACTTGCGAGTAAATGCAATGTGCACAGTAGTAGATCATGAAAGGCTTGCCCAGTTCCCGGACCTCTTGATTCACAGACCAACACGTAATTTCATATGGATTCTGTTAAAATGAGTCATACTGATAGGATAAATATAATTTAAAACGATAATCTGGTAGCAAAAATATCTAACCCGTCCGGGATTCGAACCCGAGTTCTCTAGATTCACAGTCAAAGACGCTATTTCGACCACGCGAATATTAAGCACAAGGTGGTGACTTATTTTCACGTACCAATAATACTGCATCACGGAATTAAGTTTCATTTATATTTTGCTTGTTTCGATAATGTTCCTGCGTGAAATTGAGTTTAAAATGCCTGATGAATAGGCGCTCTTGTGAGTAAAGAGAATGTATTCAGCAATTGTTCATGAAAGCTTGCTCAGTTCTCATATAAACACAACGATAATATTATACTGATGACTGCATTACCGTTATGTGGGTTAATATTTGAATAGCCATTGTTCAGAAACATAATACCGGCAATGCCGACTACTTACAATGTTTCATATTAAAACATTTTACCATTTAAATACTGATACGAAGACTTCGAACATGTGCCATGTGCTTTGTTTCAATCAGTTGACCCCAGAGTTCGCATGAGCGTTTACCGTCAGAATGAAAGTGTTCAGCAATGCAATCAAGCTGGCAGTGCGTCTTACACACATCTGTCCGATCCTTTTCCGTACCATTTTTCAAAAACACTCCCACAAAAATATCCAGCAACCGAGTGGAAAGTTGTTACACATCAAAAAATCACTGGATCTAGTGAGAAAATCGCCGAATCGGCAACGATGAGACATAGAAGATCCGTATACTCCTACTCATGACTCATGAATAGAACGTCCTGGCTGTCACAGAGTTAGAAAAGATGTCCATGCTGATCATAACATAATTACATGGATGTTATTGAAGTCAGTACTCACACCTTTCTACTCAGTATTATAATGACGCTGTTGAGAATAAGCAAGGTGTATTAGGAATGAAAAGAATGTTTCGGGTTTGGATCCCGTCGATGGGCTTAATTTCAGATTGTTCACTTCAGACTATGTTCCACTCACGCCATGTATGGTCAACTTTGGATCCCATGACAGCGTAGAACTGCAAAACATTGTCATTCTGACTTCAGTGACAAATGGAAGCTTTTAGTAATTAGGCTGTGTAATTGTACAAATAGCACACGATGGAAGGTGGGACATGAACCACTGTCTTTCGGATGTGGTCTCCACTGCTGTACCATAGTTTCTGAAGTTCAGACCACAAAAGTAGTGAAATACTTTCGAGACCATTTTAGATCCCTCAATTATTCATCTCACCGTAGAGTTGATATTTACCATTCTTGGATGGTCTGATGAAGAGGGAAGCGGACGGCTCCCTGGGGCGCAGTGTCTACCGCAAGCCTGCCCACACCAACCACACCCTATGTGCAGAGCAGCACCACAGCTTCGAGCAAAGATAAGGGATCCTCACAGCTTCCACTACGAGAAAAGAAAGAATAAGTGTGGTATCGACTCTCCAAGAGTTATAGAAATGTAGTCATTCAGGAAGAGCTCCGTCGAGTGCCCTCCCTCTAGTGGGACGTGGGTTGGCGATCACGGGACTCTAGTTGAGTCGGACATTGCCTTCACTTACTTGAGATGGGCTTCTCTCGGACCTCTTCCCATCAACCTTGGCCAATTTTCGTCCTCTTCCGACCCCGACGGTATTGGGTATCTGAGGCCTAGGGTGCCTTTCATTCTCTCGCATTAATTGGCTCTTGTCTCATCCTTTCTAATACCCTCATTCCTCGAGTGGTCAGACTTCTAATTTTCTTTTATGGTGTCTCTTGCTGCATTGTTGTTGTTGTTTCAATTGAGGAACTTGGACATCGTGGTTATTTAACCCCGTGTACTAGGGTATGTGTGTGTATATATACAGGGTGTTGCAGTAAGAGCGTGCCAAACGGATACCAGCAATCCGGACCGCCACACTGAGCACATCGACATAAGGAACATGTGGTCTCCGAGGTCACTCAAAGATGCTATGGACGTAAACATGTATAACACGACTGGGCTGTCCTGAGTAGTTAGCTTAGTTGGCTTATGTGTATTGCTTATTGACACAAAATGTATACATTAGGCAATTTCACAGGTAGCCAGTGAATGGATTGGTATAAACATGTAGGCGACCAATGCTGTGTTTGTGGTTCCTATATCGTCCGGAAGGTAGCGTGTCATACAAAATCTCATACGCCGTTGCCATGCTTGTATCAAGGTTGATGGTCGTCATGTTTATTTAATCGTATCAGAAAACAAATAACAATGTCGTATTTACAAATATACACCAATACTTGGTACTATAAGTACAACATTCTTTTTGGCTAAACCTCCAGAAATGAAATTTATATGTAAGGTGACCAGTATCGTGCTAATTCACATGCTTCTTTGGTGGCATCTAAAAGATTCTGAGGAGAGCATGTCGTCGGGCATAACATGCAGCTGAGGATATGATCCATGGTTTGCTCTTCACCGCATTCGCATAGTGTGGAGTCGCATGCGAAACCCCACTCTTTCATGTTATTTTTGGATCTCCCAACACCGGACCACAACCTGTTTAGTGCCTTCCATGTCGACCAATTTTCCTCACGACCTGGAGGCAAACTTTCAGATGGTACCATCCATCCTATAGTGCAGTTCGATCAGGAACGCCATGAATTTATGCTGAATTTTGAAGTTGGTTCAGTTTGGCTTGCTGTAGAACGAAGAAAATTTTTACTTGATTTGAGCCTCGTCATGTTGAGCAACTTTTATGAATTTGTACACACTGATACAGTAACTCTGGTCCGTTCATAGCAGGGCCATTAGTTACAGTGCTGTGTAATAATGTGTTCATTTACTTTCGACCACCTCGAGGTGTAGCTGCTAGCGTTCTTGGTTGTAGCCCTAAAGATCCGAGTTAAAATCCCGGCTCAGAAAATAAATTTTAATTCTGGAACGGGGTACACTCAACACTGTGAGGTAGAACTGAAAAAAGGAAGGTTCGATTCCCATCTCAGCTATCCTAGAAGTGGTTTTCGTGGTTTCCCACTTCTACTCCAGGAAAATGTCGGGATGGTTCCTAATTTAAGGCCACGCCCACCTCCTCCCCAATTATCACCTGCATTACAAAATACACACACTACCAGTCAAATTCTACACACCCCCAAGTGTACGGGGCTAACTGACAACGTTCCCCTAAAAGAATTAATAACGCTTAATCATCATTTCCTCTATCCCCCGAATCATTACGAACTGATAACCTAGATGGTTGGTTGGTTCCTCAATTTAGGGGCTGCGACATCGCAGTCATGTAGCCCCGTGTACTTTGGGTGTGTGTAGAATCTGTCTGATAACCGGTGTCAATTGTGATGGCTGTATTAGTGTGTGTTATCTGTTTTTAATTCAAGAAAGGACTGCGGACATTCGATTTTCAAGTAGTTCCAACATGTGCTACCAAACGCCACAATCAACGACCAACTTGTTCTGAACTTGGTTACTAGATGCCACCGCAGTCGGCACCTGGCGACGAACTTTGGAATCTAAGAGCGTTAGTCAAATCTAACCTATAATTTGTGTAATTAGTGGAAGGTTCTTTATCATGTCATAAATCTATGACATGGGACCACCGGCGTTACTTCCCCTCTGAAGGAAGGCATATTGAGATAACCAAGACGTTAGGCACATTAAAACAACAATTAACATCATCATTATGAGCCGGCGAGAGGAAATGAGTGTAGCAGAGAGCGAAAACCTCGCCATATGTTCGTTCACTTCCTCAGTGTTACGAACAGTCCACCCCACAGGTATTCTTCGTCTTAATCTGCGTCTTCTCTAAAAGCTATGGCATGAGGGAGACAGTTGCATAACGTCTTTCTTTAGAGATTGACTTGACCCTAATAATTTTACGGCATTTCAAGGTGGCCGTCATTTTCTCGTTCATCATGACCTGTACATCTTATCATTTCAAATGATCTTGTCGACTTCATCGTTATGCTTGAGTCAAAAGTTATGCGTTACGGAGACGGAGACGGTGACGTCATGCAGCCGCGCGGGAAGCCTAAATTAATGGGTAATGGACGGCGAGTGTGTGACGTCATGCAGCCTCGCGGGAAGCCTAAGTTAAAGGTTAATGGAGTCTGTTGAAAGAGTCATGGGGCGTCGAGCGACCTGGGGCTTCGAGCGAAGCGAAAAGAATACAGGGTGACTCCTAAACAGGTGTACAAGATGCCAGATAAGAATTCAGGGTGACTCCTAAAGAGATATACAAGATGCCAGATAAGAATACAAGGTGACTCTTAAAGAGTTGTACAAGATGGCAGAGTAGAATACAGGATGTCTCCTAAAGAGGTGTACAAGATGTCAGACAAGAATACAGGGTGACTCCTAAAGAGGTGTACAAGATGTCACACAAGAATACAGGGTGACTTCTAAAGAGATATACAAGATGCCAGATAAGAATACAGGGTGCCTCCTAAGAGGTGTGCAGGATGTCAGAGCAAAATACAGTACAAGAAGCCAGATAAGAATACAAGATGACTCTTAAAGAGGTGTACAAGATGGCAGAGAAGAATACAGGGTGACTGCTAAAGAGGTGCACAATATGTCAAACAAGAATACAGGGTGACTCCTAAAGAGGTGTACAAGATGTCACACAAGAATACAGGGTGACTTCTAAAGAGATATACAAGATGCCAGATAAGAATATAGGGTGCCTCCTAAAGAGGTGTGCAGGATGTCAGAGCAAAATACAGTACAAGATGCCAGATAAGAATACAGGGTGACTCCTAAAGAGATATACACGATGCCAGTTAATAATACAAGGTGACTCTTAAAGAGGTGTACAAGATGGCAGAGAAGAATACAGGGTGACTCCTAAAGAGGTGAACAAGATGTCTGACAAGAATACAGTGTGACTCCTAAAGAGGTATATAAGATGTCACACAAGAATACAGGGTGAATTCTAAAGAGATATACAAGATGCCAGATAAGAATACAGGGTGCCATCTAAAGGGGTGTGCAGGATGTCAGAGTAAAATACAGGGTGACACTTAAAGAGGTGTACAGTATGTTAGATTCAATTCAAATACAGGGTGACCCTTAAAGAGGTTTGCAAGATATCAGATTCAAATAATGGGTGACCCTTAAAGAGTTGTAAGAGAAGTCAGACTCAAATACAGGGTGACCCTTAAAAAAGTGTCCGCGCGGGAAGCCTAAGTTAATGGGTAATGGAGTCTGTTGAAAGAGTCCTGGGGCTTCGACCGAAGCGAGAAGCCCTCCTGAGCCTTTCTAACATGTGTAGCACTTGTAGCATGCGTCATTTGAAATGATATAACGTCTAGTCTTTCAGACTGACTTAATTTATTTTAGCCTACTTTCGATTTTTGCAAAAAATGAAAGTAGAATTATGAGATCAACACAGGGCGAAAAATTGTGTGTGTGTCTGTGTGTGTGTGAGTCTGTGTGAGTGGTGAGTGTGTGTACTCTGAATGTCTGTCCCCCCTATGAATTCAAACACGGTGAAACCGAAATGAACGAAATTTGGTACAGAGGTAGCACTAGCAAGAGACACCTCAGTGTCATGTTTTATATCTCCGCCATCTTGACGAAAACGTAACGGCGGCCACCCAAATGTTAAAAGCTTAAATCAAATAATGACCACCCTAATCATCTGATCTCTACCAAATTTTGCAACATTATACCTTTGTGAACTAAAAATGTTTTGACCGAACTACAAGTTCATCAGCCCAATAATTTGCGAATGGCGGCCATATATGTGTGCAAATCGATTCCCCCTATCTATTCAAACACGGTGAAACCGAATTGAACGAAATTTGGTACAGAGGTAGCACTAGCAAAGGGCACCTCAGAGTCATGTTTTATATCGCCGCCATCTAGACAAAAACGTATTGTTGGCCACCCAAATGTTAAAAGCTTAAATCAAATTAAAACCAACCTAATTATTTGAACTCTACCAAATTTTGCAACAACATACCTTTTTGAGGGAGGCATCTTTTGACTGAACTACAAGGTCATCAGCCCAATAATTTGCGGATGGCGGCCATGTATGTGTGCAAATCGATTCCCCCTATCTATTCAAACACAGCGAAACCAAATTGAACGAAATTTGGCACAGACATAGCACTAGAAAAGCGCACCTCAGTGTCATGTCTTATATCGCCACCATCTTGACGGAAACATAATGGCGGCCACCCAAATTTAAAAGCTTAAATCAAATTACGACCAACCTAATCATCTGATTTCTACTAAATTTTGCAACAACATACCTTTTTGTGGAAGGCATCTTTTGACTGAACTACAAGGTCATCAGCCCAATAATTTTCAGATAGCGGCCATGTATGTGTACAAATCGATTCACCATATCAATTCAAACACGGTGAAACCGAATTTAATGAAATTTTGTACAGAGGTAGCACTAGCAAAGGGCACCTCATATTCATGTTTAATATCCGTATAACACGTAGTATTTCAACAAGCTACTACAGCCAACATTCAATTATACTTCTTGAAAAGGACGAAGAGTTATGACAATACTCATGCATTTAGGAGAAAGTAGGCTATAACTTCTTTGCTGAACATCTTGTTTTTTACCGATATCATACGTCAAGGTGTTGGTATTCTTCAAATCCCTGTTAAGTAGATTTCATTAGAAAGCTAACTATTGCAATGGGTCCCATGTTTCGACTTCCGGAAAATTTCGACATATCTTCGCGTTTCACATCCCCCAGACCCCAAAACCACCGTCAGTTCAAAAGTTTTTATATAATTTATGTATGTATATATATATATATATATGTATATATATATGTATATCAGTTTCTTGTGGACACGATAACTGCCGTAATTTTGCACCAATCACTTTGAATTTTTTACATAATATGTATCCCTATAAAATCTCGGTCGAGTTCGTTAATGGGAAAAATCGGTCGAAGGGGGGTGAAAATGGGAGGCTTTTTTAGAAAAATTGAAATTTCGCTATAACTCTATTAATACGTGAAATATCGAATCCATTCAAAGTTCATAATATGTGTCGGATAACTGCCAACAATTTATGTCAAAAAAGTTTTTTGATAGCACCAACCATTGACCAAAGGGGTGGAAAAAAGTGGGTTTTTCGGGAAACATTAATCATATCTCTCTTAATAGGCACAATATCAAAACCGTACAAAATGGACAATATTCCCCTAATAATTACCTAAAACTTTTGTCTGAAAGAATTTTTGATATGACCCACCATTACGCCAAGGGATGAGAAAAACGATTTCGGAATTATAAGAAAATGCCAAGAGCTATCAGAGGTTGCCATGGCAACACTACTAAATTGATGAGGGATGAGCCGTTGCCATGACAATGCACTTGCACGAGATCAGATTCAGTATTTCCATCTGACTAAGCCGGCCCCGTGGTGTTGGGGTAGCGCGCCTGCCTCTCACCCGGAGGCCCCGGGTTCGATCCCCGGCTCCGTCAGGGATTTTAAAACTGACGTGAGGGTTGGAACGGGGTGCACTCAGCCTCGTGAGGACAATTGAGTAGCTGTCTGACAGTGAGACAGCACCCCGATCACGAATACCAATATTAACGGCCGAGGGGACCCGACGCGCTGATCACGCGTCACCCCAATATCTGCAGGCCAAATGGCTGGGCAGCGGTCGCTTAGTCGGCCTTAGCCCGTCATGGGCTGGTTGGTGCCAGGGGTTGACTTTGACATCTGACTAAGTGGGAAGCGGCTTCGGTGACGTAACTGGTAGCATGCAGAATGTCTATGCCCAAGGTCGCGGTTTCAAAGCCGGCCGAAGTCGTCGGATTTTCAAAGAGCGCTAAAATCCCTCAGTATGCTTTCCTTTGGAGGGGAATTTCCAACGTTCGTTACGAGTTGCTGGTTGGGGTGGCATCTAGTAGCCAAGTTCACAGCTAGGTGTCATTGACGGTAGTACCTGGTAGCAACATTAGGAACTACTGCTTGAAATTGACCGTCTGCAGTCCTTACCTGAATTACAGACTAATACATCCATTACAATTCACCGTTTATCAGACAGATTCTACACTCACCCAAAGTACACGGGGTTAGATGACCGCGTTGTCGCAGCCCCTAAACTGAGGAACCAACCAGAGGTAGATTTCATTAGAAAGCTAACTATTGCAATGGGTAGGCTACCATGTTTCGACTTCCGGAAAATGTCGACATATCTTCGCGTTTCACATCCCCCAGACCCCAAAACCACCGTCAGTTCAAAAGTTTATATATAATTTATGTATGTATATGTGTATATATATATGCATATCAGTTTCTTGTGGACACGATAACTGCCGTAATTTTGCACCAATCACTTTGAATATTTTACCGAATATGTATACCTATAAAATCTCGGTCGAATTCGGTACTGGGCTAAATCGGTCGAAGGGGGTGAAAATGGGGGGCTTTTATCGAAAAAGTGAAATATTGCTATAACTCTCTTAATATGTGAAATATCGAATCCGTTCAACGTTCATACTATGTGTCGGATAAAGCCCAAAAATTTATGTTTGAAGAGTTTTTTTTATAGCGCTAACCATTGACCAAAGGGGTGGGAAAAAGTGGGTTTTTCGGGAAACATTAATCATATCTCTCTTAATAGGCACAATATCAAAACCGTACAAAATGGACAATATTCCCCTAATAATTACCTAAAATTTTGTCTGAGAATTTTTGATATGACCCACCATTATGCCAAGGGATGAGAAAAATGATTTCGGAATTATAAGAAAATGCCAAGAGTTATCAGTGGTTGCCATGGCAACACTACTAAATTGATGAGGGATGAGCCATCAGACGTTGCCAAGATAACGCACTTGCACGAGATCATATTCAGAATTCCATCTGACTAAGTGTGAAGCGGCTTCGGTGACGTAACTGGTAGCAAGCATGCTGAATGTCTATGCCCAAGGTCGCGAGTTCAAAGCCGGCCAAAGTCGTCGGATTTTCTAAGAGCGCTAAAATCCCTCAGTATGCTTTCCCTAGGAGGGGAAGTTCCAACGTTCGTTGCGAGTTGCTGGCTGCGGTGGCATCTAGTAGCCAAGTTCACAGGTAGGTGTCGTTGACGGTAGTACCTGGTAGCAACATTAGGAGCTACTGCTTGAAATTGACCGTCTGCAGTCCTTACCTGAATTACAGACTAATGCAGCCATCCCTAAGTACACGGGGTTACATGACCGCGTTGTCGCAACCCCTAAACTGAGGAACCAACCAAAATCTCTGCGGGAGATATAATTTTGCGTGAAGAAGTAACAGACCGTTACATAGTTACACATCAGTGTCGAAACCTTGCATAAGAACAGTGTGCCCACAAGTATAAAAATGGACCCCAAATGACAAGAAGGTTACCGTTCCCATAAGACAATAAAATGTTTAAAATAAGCATAAAATGACGAAAAACAAAGTTAATTAAGCTCCAATTATAAAATACCTTCTCGCAGTAAATGAGGTCTGATCCTTCTACGAAAACCTGCATATTCTGCCTATTTTCGCCTATCCCCAAGTTTGTCCGGTGAAATCTACCTCCGCCTTCCTGCGTGCCGAGAGGACTTTTTTTTTATTGGATGTGTAACATCATTCCACTCGGTTTCTCGATATTTTTGTGGGAGTGATTTTGAAAAATGGGACGGAAATGGATCAGACGGAAGTAGATCGGACGGAAGTGTGTAAGACGCACTGCCAGCTGGACCGCATCGTATCTATCGTAACATTATGCGTCATGTTAACAGAATCTACATGAAATTACGATTTATCTAATTTCAATTACAATATTTTGCAATAAGCAAGTGTTGGAAATTTGATTGTATTGAACATTATTTCTAGTAGTCTTTAGATAGGCTAGAGACTATGGTTTCATTCCTCCTCTATGTGTTGTTTGTTCAAACAAGTGTGACTGTAGCATATCTCCAATTCAATCTATACATTCATCATAGTACCAGTATGAAAACGGAGCGTAAATTAAGATTAAGAATGTCCAAACTGTGTAGTATACGAGTAGGATAACATGTCAGATGTTACACATCATATGCTACTACTGGAAGCCTCGTATCTTTTTCTTCAAATTTTAATCGCTTATTCTCCCAGCTCGGCTCCTCCCACGGACTCGGCGAAGGATCATTCCTCTACCCTCGCAAGTACGGTGTCTGGGAGCTGAACGCTCTCCCAGCAGGCACAACTGGGGATGGTGACAGCCCGATCGTCGAGGCGACCGCTAACTTGGGTCTAATTAAGGAAAGGTCGGGGAAGGGATTTTGGAAGGCCGTGGATCTGTGAAAGGAACCGACCCAGCATTTGCCTGCTGGTAGAAATGGGAAACCACAAAAACTATTTTCGGGACGGCTGAGGAGGGATTTGATCCCACGCTCTCCCAATGCCAGCGAAGCACGAGTTAGCGTGCTAGCACTCTCGGCAACCGTGGCTGGTAGGTTAATGAATACAAAATATAATATTAGCCTATGTACGTATGACTTAGGTAAACAGTGTCACAGTACTGATATTTTACTTCACTTGAAATCCGGATTCAGATACGCAAAATTCTTATAATTTTAAAATGTAATATAGGTGCAGTGGCCTCCGTGGTGTAGTGGTCAGCCTGGTTATCTGCCACCCCAGAGGTCCGTGGTTCGATTCCTGGCTCTGGCACGAAATTTGAAAAATGATAGAGGACTGGAATGCGGTCTAATCGGCCTCGTGTGGTCCAAATGAGTAGAGGGGGTTTGATTCCCACTTTAGCCATCCTCGGAGTGGTTTTCCGAGGTTTCCCACTTCATCTTCGGGAAATGCCAGGATGGTGCCTACCGTCAGGCCACGGCCACCTCCTTCCCTCTTCCTTGTCTATCTCTCCAATTCTTCCCATCCTGTCCCATCCCTTATGAGGCCCCTCTGTTCGCTTTGCAGGTGAGGCCGCCTGGGCGAGGCGCTAGTCTCTCCTCCCCAGTTGTATCCCCCGGCCCAATGTCAAGCTCCAGGACACTGCCCGTAGAGGCGGTAAAGGTGGGATCCCTCGCTGAGTCCGTGGGAAAAGCCTACCTGGAGGGTAAACTGACTACGAAAGAAAAAAGAAAACATTATAGGTGCATTGTGATTTATAATGTGAACTGTTGACTTGCTATATTACGCAAAAAAAGAGTAATTGATGATGATGATGATGATGATATTGTTGTTTTAAGGTTATCGATACAGCAATAGGTCTAGTAACTAAACAACTTTAAGGTATTTATTCTGTATATTTATTGCTATATACTGAATGATTTTATTTACACTCTCTCCTACTAAGTAGCTTGTTGTTGTTAATTCCTTTAACCGACAGCAGTGGCTACGCTGGCAAAACCGCAGCGTTAGGTCATGGGGCAAGCTCTCTGCTGACTCGGTAGACGCGTGGGTTCGAGCCCTACCGTCAGCCGTCCTTAAAATGGTTTTCCTTGGTTTCCTATTTTCAACACCAAGCAAATGCTGGGACGGTACCTTCCGACAGGCCACGGCCGCTTTCTTCCACATATCTGCCCAATTTCATCCAATCCATCTCTCATCCCGACGCGCAGGTCGCCCACGAGCGTCGACTAGAAAGACTTGCACTCGGCCTCTCATGAGGCCTTTGAGGGACTTAGGACATATTGGTCATCAGCCTCGTGTAGTTCGGTGTGTTGAACTTGCCTGATAACCCGTTTTGTTGTGATGATTGCAGTAGTGTAAATGTATTAGGGACCGATATGAGGTAGGTACGTCGGGACTCGAAGTAAGGTACAATCCTGACATTAGCCTGGAGAGAGTGTGGAGGAAACACACTCAGGATATCCACTGTCAGTGCCAGGATTCTGCTATCTCCAGACTTGCTGCAATGCCCTCGCGGTCATGGTGCACGATTGAATGAGCGCGCCTTCGTCGTAGGACATTGTTTATTATTAATCGAGTATACCCTCCAGGGTGGTGGCTCCCACGGACTCAGCGAGGGAACTCACCCCTACCACCTATTTCCGGGAGTGTCCTAGAGCTGGGAACATCTAATCGGAATGGATACAACTGGTGAGGTGTGATCAGCACCTCGCCCAGGCAGCCTCACCTGCAAAGCGAACAGGGGCTTCATGAGGGAAGGGATTGGAAGGTTAGGATGGATAGGTAAGGAGGAAGGAGGCGGCCGTGGTCTTATAGTAGGAACCAACCTGGCATTTGCTCGAAGACGAAGTGGGAAACCACTGAATACCACTTCGAGGATGGCTGAGGTGGGAATCGATCCCCCTCCACTCATGTGGACCACCCGAGGCTGAGTATACCCCGTTCCAGTCCTCATACCACTTTTCAAATTTCGTGGCTGAGCCGGGAAGCGAACATAAGACCTCCGGGGCGGCAGCTAACCACGCTGACCGCTACACTACGGAGGCGACTGCAGGGCATTGTTAAGTAGCTAAATAGGACTATGCAACGTTATCGGAGGTAAGGTTGTGTGTGTCTGTATTGGGTATTTTATTTTAACTTGCAATCAACGGAACCACTTTAAAGTTTAACGTGCATTCATTATTGATTGTAGTTTTAGAGGTGAGTTGGTACAGCTACCTGGACACATCAGCATTCAAATAGGAACGGAAATATCCCGTCAATCAGCAATGTGGTTGCCAGTCATGCGGATAAGCATCTGTGCTCGATGCCGTGACCACACCGCACCCCTTCCCCCTTATTCGCCCAATCGATTCAGTTGGTAAACGGCGAGCCTCAGTCTGAAACTCTATAAATGGACTCAGTCGCTCAATAGATCAGAGCGGCGTAAGCACGCCATCGCAGTCCCAGGGTGGCACTGTGCATTCTCATCTAAGGAATCTCTGGATGAGGAGTCTTCTCATTAGAAGCATCCACGGTGTAGCCGTGTTCGTTAAATCGTGCACCATGGCCGTGTGGGAAGTTGCGGCACGTCTGGAGATCGTTAGATCGAATCCAGGCACCGACAGTGGCTATCCTGAGTGTGAATTATTCCTAGATTTTTCAACATTCCCTCCAAGAAAATGCAGGGATAGGATATCTAGTCCTAGGGCATCTACCCCCATCTCTGTACCTTCTTTTTTACCCTACTTTTCACATTTTGTAAAAATGAGGAATAAGTAGACTTATGAGATCTAGCCGGGACAATGTGTGTCCGTCTGTCTGTCTGTATGTCTGTCTGTCCGTCCGTCTGTCCTTCTGTATGTCTGTCTGACTGTCCCACCACCCCCTATCAACTCCTAAACGGCTGCAGCTATCGAAACCAAATTTGGTGTGAGTAAAGAGCTATGACTGAATATTGCAATGCAATAATTGAAAATGACATCAGTGCTACCAACTGCTGAAACATCACAATTGAAAATTGAGGTCCATGTGGGATATCTTGGAAGAAATGCATGGGAATTGTTCCAAAATAGACAAACATATAGATAATATTACATCAGACTAATTTACAGAAGCCCATATATGAAAGTATTGCCAACATGATTCTACACACATCAAAAAAAGTTTTGCATCACCTCGGTTCCCAGATCTCCGGCATATAGACGTTGACTGTGTATATTGTATCAAAGATACAGTCCCTTTGACTGTTCATAGATGTCACTAAAACTGCTCAAAGATGTAAACAACCATGCATGAGCAGGGCCTATTAGACGGAGGGGGTACGACAGCCGATCAGTTCCAGTCATTCCACCAGGACGAAGGTACGCTGCTCATGTTGTCTGTAGTTCTACCATGCCTAGAAGGTCAATACCGCAGTTCGATCGCGTCCGCATTGTTACTTTGTGTCAAGAAGGGCTCTCAACAAGGGAAGTTTCCAGGCGTCTCAGAGTGAACCAAAGCGATGTTGTTCGGACATGGAGGAGGTACAGAGATACAGGAACTGTCGATGACAGGCCTCGCTCAGGCCGCCCAAGGGCTACTACTGTAGTGGATGACCGCTACTTACGGATTGCCGCTCGGAGGAACCCTGACAGCAATGCCACCATGTTGAATAATGCGTTTCGTTCAGCCACAGGACGTCGTGTTTCAACTCAAACTGTGCGCAATAGGCTGCATGATGCGCAACTTCACTCCCGACGTCCATGGCGAGGTCCAGCTTTGCAACCCCGACACCATGCAGCGCGGTACAGATGGGCCCAACAACATGCTGAATGGACCCCACAGAATTGGCATCACGTTCTCTTCACCGATGAGTGTCGCATATGCCTTCAACCAGACAATCGTCGGAGACGTGTTTGGAGGCACCCTGGTCAGGCTGAACGTCTTAGACACACTGTCCAGCGAGTGCAGCAAGGTGGTGGTTCCCTGATGTTTTGGGGTGGCATTATGTGGGGCCGACGTACGCCACTGGTGGTCATGGAAGGCTCCGAAACGGCTTTACGATACCTGAATGACATCCTCCGACCCATAGTGCACCCATATCGGCAGAATATTGGAGAGGCATTTGTCTTCATGGACGACAATTCTCGACCTCATCGTGCACATCTTGTGAATGCGTTCCTTCAAGATAACGACATCGCTCGACTACAGTGGCCAGCATGTTCGCCAGACATGAACCCTATCGAACATGCCTGAGATATGTTGAAAAGGGCTGTTTATGGACGTCTTGACCCACCAACCACTCTGAGAGATTTACGCCGAATTGTCGTTGAGGAGTGGGACAATTTGGACCAACAGTGTCTTGATGAACTTGTGGATAGTATGCCACGACGAATACAGGCATGCATCAATGCAAGAGGACGTGCTACTGGGTATTAGAGGTAGTGGTGTGTACTGCAATCTGGACCACAAATGCTGAAAGTCTAGCTGTATGATGGTACAACATGCAATGTGTGGGTCTCATGAGCAATAAAACGAGCTGAAATGTTGTTTGTGTTGATCTCTATTCCCTTTGTATTTAAAGGTTCCGGAACTCTTGGAACCGAGGTGATGCAAAACCTTTTTTTATGTGTGTATATCTGCTGACATGTCCAATCTTTAAATACATGGAACGTGCATACTACCTATTGGATCTCAACCAAATTTTGTATGTGCATTGTGGACCTTAAGAGATATATTTAGAGTCGTCAATTCTGCCAACTGTTAATATATGGTGTCTATAATTTGAAGAAAAGTTGGCTCTAGGTTTTCTTAGTCGACGCCCGTGAATGGATGAAAGAGGGTAAGGATGTGGATGGAAGCGCCTTGGCCTGTCAAAAGGTCCCGTCTCAGCATTTGATTGGTGTTGAAAATGGGGAAACCCCAGAAAACCATTTCAAGGACGGCGGACGGTGGTGCTCGAACCCACGCGTCTACCGAGTCAGCAGAGAGCTTGTTCCCATGACCTAACGCTGCGCTTTAGCAAGCGTAGCCACTGCTGTCGGTATCTCTGTCCCTAATACAGCTACACACACTAGTAGAGTTTGCACCTAAATACAGGTTATCAGACCACCCGACTACATAGGGCTGATGACCAAGATATTCCAAGCTCCTCAGATGAATTAAGAACAAGGAAGCACTAGAATTAAAGAAATTGATGTTATTGTTTCTTATAAGGGCTTCTGACGTTGTGATCTCTCCAACCCGGTGTACTTTGGCGGGTGAAGAATTAGTATGATAACTTGAGTTATTGTGATATCTGTAGTAAGTGAGATGGAGTTTCGGAAGGAGGTGGCTGTGGCCCTAAGTTAGGGACTATTCTGGTATTTGCCTGGAGTAGATGTGGAAAACCACATAATATAGCTCCTAGGGTGGCTGAGGAGGGAATAGAACTTACCTCTCGAGAGGCTGAGTGAATCCTGTTCCAGCCTAGAATTAAATTTCTCGACAGAGCCAAAAATCAAAACTGAACCTCAGAAGTGACAAGTCAATTATCGTACCTACTACACCAAGAGATGGTCAGGAGTCAGAGAAAACATTGAGTGGTATTATACATTCGAGTCAGAAGCAAACAAATTACAAGCCTTACAAAACAAAATTACATAATTACAACCAAACAAACACACAATGTGGTACAGAGGTGCGTATTGAGACTTCTCTCCCAAAGACTCTGAGTTTGATCCACATTATGCCAAGAAATTTTATTCTGTTGTATGGGCTCAAATGGAGTCCATTAAGCTTGATGAATCAAAACTGTCGATGGGTAGAGATTGGAAGTGAATTCGTTTCCTGCCTCAGTTACCCTAGAAGTGATTTACTGAGATTTCGCAAGCTTCCTCCAGGTGAATGCTGGGTTGGTTCCTAAGTGAAGATCACGGCCACCACCTCAAAATCCTAGGCCCACAGTGGTGGTGGTGGTGGTGGTACGTTCGTCAAATAGACATTGAAGGGGAAGTGATTCTCGGTTTGACCGTCCCTGGGTTGTCAATTACTACATAATCAAATTACGTATATGACCCAGCGTTTAGGATATAGTAACAACTATGTGGAAGAGCTTTATCCAAAGATTACGATATGTTCTCATTAGAGGGACGATAATAATAATAATAATAATAATAATAGTAATAATAATAATAATAATAATAATAATAATAGTGTAAATCTACTACGGAATGCAGTCACCGAGAATTTCCTCATTATGATGCATATCTGGGATTGTAAAAGTTTTCTTTCCAGCAAATATGTTGAGATGTGTAAGCGCATGTATAAAATAAAGAAATAATAATAATTATAAATATATTTATTTTGTTTTTAGCGTATGGCTTTTATGCCGGGAATGTCCGAGGACATGTTCGGCTCGCCAGTTTTTGTAGCTGCTTCGAGGTGGACACCCAATGGGTAAGCTACACGTACCATCGCGTGTGGAGTGTTGTATGGAGAGGAAAGTGTGATTGTAAGGACAAGGAATTGGAAGGTAGCGGCTGTGACCTATAGTTAGGGACCAACCCCAGCATTTGCCTGGAAGGAAGATGGGAAACCACAGAAGACCATCTTCAAGGTTGCCGGCCGGGGGGATTCGAACCACCTCGCCTCCCGGATGTGAGCGACTGCCTACAGCCATATCGTAACGACCACGGCTAACTCACCCGCTATAATTATAATAATAATGTTGTTCAACTCGATGAAAACCTACAGAATACAGTGGCTGAGACACGGTGCAAATACCAGCTACTTGCCGCTGAGCTCAGTCACATATTGGGCTTAAAGGAAGTTTTCGTCATCCCAGTGGTTGTCTCTGTGATTGGTTTAGTTAAAAAAGACTGGGGACATGAAATGGAGAAACTTGGCTTGACGATAAATTATATGCAGTTAAGGCAAAAGGCTGCCCTCCTTGGTACTGCAAGTATAGTGCTTTGATCAAGTCCTTGCCTTAACTACATATCTAGAAACTGGCTTTGAGAAGAAACTTAAAAGTTCTTCTGCCTTTCTGGACCTTTCAGTGGCGTATGATACTGTCTGGAGGAAAGGACTTCTCCTGAAACTCATAAAGTCAGTCCCTTGTCTTAAAACAGTCACTCTCATCAGCAAAATGTTAAGTAATAGACTATTACAAGTTCACAATGAAAGTGCCAGGAGCAGGTTCCATACACTCAATAATGGTCTACCTCAGGGTTCAGTTTTATCCCCTATACTATTTAACTTATATATTCATGATCTGCCAGAAACGGTATCCCGTAAATTCATCTATGCGGACGATATCAATCTTACAGTCCAGTGTGCCACTCTTGATGAAGCAGAGGACTTGCTGAGTGAAAACCTTAAGAAGATGAATGTTTATTTCAGAAAGTGGCGGCTTCAACCAAGTCCTTCTAAATCTGGGGTAACCACAGTTCACCTGAACAACCTACTAGAGTGAAGTTCGGGAACCAATATCTGAAGTACAACAGCTCCCCTAAGTATTTAGGAGTGATATTGGACAGCATATTGCAAAACAGCAGCAAAATTAAAAAGACGTAATAACCTACTAAGTAGGTTAGCTGGAACATCATGGGGCGCTGATGCCAACACTCTCAGGACTACTGCTTTGGCTGTCGTATACTCTCCAGCTGAATACTGTCCAGGCACATGATTGAACAGCTCCCATTGCCAACTGGTTGATATTCAACTCCGCAAGGCAACGCGGATTATCTCTGGCAATCTGCATTGCACTCCCTCACAGTGGCTACCTGTAATGTGCAATATTGTTCCTCCTCACATAAGGAGACAGCAAGCGCTTTCCTGCCTGTGGCGCAGAATTATGGATAATGAAGTTCTCCCAATCCACCAAGACGCCAATCAACCTTCTACATCCAGGTTGAAATCACGGAAACCAGCCTACAAGACGGCTATGGAACTTACTTCAGCTCCGTTCGACCCCCGAAATACGAGGAAAGTTGAATGGTCTACCTATCCACCTCGTGGCCTAATTGAAGTACTTGATCCTATCATCAAACTACCTGGTTTCCATCTCCCTTGAGCTGGCTGGTCCCGTCTCAACAGATGTGGCACTGCTCGAACTAGAGCAGCCTTACATCAGTGGGGTTGGATAGACTCGCTTCGTTATGAAGTGAATATGAAGTGCAAACCATCAAGCACACCGTGCAGGAATGCCCTCTATATATGTACTCTGGGACCTTAGAAGAGCTCCATGCAGCCACTCCACAAGCTCTTGAATGGATTCAAGACCTGGCAGCCCATAGGCTATATAAAGGGTCCTAATGCTGAGAATTGTTTATTGATGTGTAACATCTTTCCACTCGGTTGCTGGATATTTTTTTTTGTGGGAGTGATTTTGAAAAATGGGACGGTATTGGATCGGAACGATCGAGGTGGAACCAGCTGGCACACTTCCGTTCGATCGAACGGAAGTGTGCTCGAACGGACATGTGCTAGCTGGCAGTGGTGGATCGAACGGAAGTGTAAGACGCACTGCCAACTAGATCGATCGATCCACCTGGCAGTGGTAAGAGAAACAATGAGCACGCGGTGTGGAAAATTTATACCATGACGTACTCTCGGCCATGTGGAATGTATATGACATACTGAACGGTAAACGGTCATGTGAACTCTGGTGTCAAGTGATTGAAACAAAGTACATGGTACATGTTCGAAGTCTTCGTATCAGTATTTAAATGGTAACAAGTAGTTCCGTGAAGAACTATACAGCCTATTTTCATATATCCTACTTATGTTAACTGCCACTATCAACATACAAAATTTCAGTTTGATTGCTGTAATAGATTCGTAGATATTGAGAACCGACTAAATATTTCGGATGGTCGCGATGTTGGATTTTATATATGTAGGTCCTAGAGTTATGTACTGTTACATGAAGATTATTGTGTACGTGTAGCATTCAAATTTCAATCGCATGATTAGGATACAAGAAGTAACAAGGAGATTTTAAAATTTCGCACAGTTGCCATCTTGTAGTTATGGAAACAATTGAAATAAATTAGATGCCAGTGGATTAACATTCGTATAAGGATTTATTGTACCAAGTTTTACTGCACTCGGATGGTTAAATTGCGAGAAACGTCCAAGTAAATATTTATACTTCGCGTCGTCGCCATGTTGGATTTGTGATCACCAGGTTATTTAAAGTCCTATAGGTGAACTTAAGTTCATAGCCCCTATGAACATAAAAAAATCAGTTTGATTGCTATAATAGATTCGTAGATATTCAGAGCCGTCTAAATATTTCGGATGGTCGCCATGTTGAATTGTTAAATGTATAGGCCATACAGTCATGTACCATTAAAGGAAAATTATTGCGTAGGTTCATTATTCAAACTTTCACTTCGATCGCATGATTAAGACACAAGAAATAAAAACTTAATTTTAAAATTCGCACAACCGCATCTTGAGGTTATGTAAAAAATTGAACTAAGTTAGATACCAGTGCATTACAATGTGTATAAACATTTCCTGTACCAGATTTCATTGCGTTTGGAAGATTAAATTATGAGTTAAGTCTCTTTAAAATTTTCAAATTCGCTTGGACGCCATGTTCGTTTTGTAGTTAACCGGTTTTTGAAAGTCTTATAGATGAACATCCAGTAGTGCCCTTTATCTCCGTACAAAATTTCAGGGTGATACCGCTAATAGTTTCTGAGATATAGAATGCCGGTGAAATATTACGCACAGCCGCCATCTTGTGGTTATGTAAACAATTGA
The DNA here is from genome assembly GCA_946902985.2 of Meconema thalassinum. Taxonomy (NCBI): domain Eukaryota; kingdom Metazoa; phylum Arthropoda; class Insecta; order Orthoptera; family Tettigoniidae; genus Meconema; species Meconema thalassinum. The sequence goes on along the minus strand of OX336393.1, from coordinate 159,733,791 downwards.
ACGAAGTTAGATGTCGGTGCATTACAATGTGCATAAACATATACTGTACAAAGTTTTATTGCGTTTGGTTGGTAAAATCGCGAGAAACGTCTATTTAAAAGTCGCAAATTCGCGTGGCTGCCATGTTGGTTTTGTAGTTACCAGTTTTTCAAAAGTTACATAGGTGAACTTCGAGTAGTTTCCTTTATCACCGTAATACATTCCAGGGTGATATCGGTAATAGTTTCGGAGATATTGAATGCTGGTGAAATATTTCGCACAGCCGCCATGTTGGATTGGTGAGACGTAAAAAAATTTGAAGGGCACGGTCGGGGTCGTCCGGAATACTGCTATGAACGTACCGAGTTTCATTGAAATAGCTCCAACCGTTTAGAATTTTTAGGGGGGAACACACACACACCTCTCTCACGCACACACACACTCACACACGCACGCACACACACAAACGGACAAAAGGTGATCTCATAAGCCTATTTTTTCAAAATTGAAATTAGGCTAAAAATCCTTAATATCAAGCATTGTAGGTAGTCGGCTTTGCCGGTATTATGTTACTGCACAATGGCTATTCAAATATTAACCCGCATAATTGTAATGCAGTCATCAATATAATATAATCGTTGTGGTTATACGAGAATTGAGCAAGCCTTCGTGAACTATTGCTGAATACATTCTCTTTACTCACAAGAGGGCCTATTCATAAGGCATTTTAAACTCAATTTCACGCAGGAACATTATCGAAACAAGCAAAATATAAATAAAACTTAATTCCGTAATGCAGTATTGTTGGAACGTGGAAATAAGTCACCATCTTGTGCACAATAATTGCGTAGTCGAAATAGCCGTGGGGTTAGCGCCAATGACTGTGATTCTAGAGATCTTAGGTTCGAATCCCGGACGGGGTAGGTATTTTTGCTACCAGATTATCATTTTAAACGATATTTATCATATCAATATGACTCATTTTAACAGAATCCATATGAAATTACGTCTGTGAATCAAGAGGACCTGTTTATAAGGAATTTAAGGTTATGAGCGGTGTCGTGTCTATTAATCTAGTTGATCCATATCGTATTCTTTATTTAGGCTAGTGCTGGTGGAAGCTACAAATCATCTAATGAAATGAGTTCCGTATTATAAATTACAATATCTGTTGGTTGGTGTAGAATCTGTCTGATAAACACTGTGAATTGTGATGGCTGTATTAATCTGTAATTTAGGTAAGGACTGCAGACGGTCAATTTCAAGCAATAGTTCCTAATGTTGCTACCAGATACTACAGTCAACGACACCTAGCTCTGAACTTGGGTACGAGATGCCACCCCAACCAGCAACTCGTAACAAACGTTGGATCTTCCCCTCCAAAATAAAGCATACTGGGGGATTTTTAGCGCTCTTAGATAATCCGACGACTTCGGCCGGCTTTGAACCCGCGAACTTGGGCACAGAAGTTCAGCATACTACCAGTTACGTCACCGAGGCCGCTTGGCTGGCATTGCTCCCCCAGATCTTAGACGTGAAGTAGCTGCCAAACATGAAAAATTTAAAGTAGAAGTTTCCCAGACACATCCTCTACATAATTATCAACCTGCTCAACAACGATTGAAATCTAGGCGAAGTTTCTTACACTCTACTGAGTGCCTGTCGGATTCACCTCAATCATCAAGGCTAACTTCCTGGAGATGCAGAAACCATAATCTCAACGGATGGATGGTTCCATCTGAAACTCTTCCTGCCGGTTATGAAGAGTCGTGGCCTACATGGAAGAGTCTGAACAGGCTGCGGTCTGGGGTCGGTCGATCTAAGACCAATATGAAGAAGTGGGGCCTTTCAGATGAGTCAACCTTTTGCGCTTGCGGAGAAGAACAAACCATGGTGCACCTTCTCCATTGCAACTCCTGCCCTCTCATTTGCACTATGCAGGATGTAGTTCAGGCCACACCAAATGGACGAGATCTTGCCAAATTTTGGTGCGATGTAATTTAATTGTTATTTTGAAAGTACCTTTAGTGTGTTTTTTTATTTTTTAAAAGTTATCTATGCTAATTTTACATGATGTATTGCTTCTGATACGAATAAATAAATACCGAGGCCGCTTCTCACTTAGTCAGATGGAAAACTGAATGTGATCGCGTGCAAGTGCGTTGTCATAGCAACGTCTGATGGCTCATCCCTCATCAATTTAGTAGTGTTGTCATGGCAACCTCTGATAGCTCGTGGCATTTTCTTATAATTCCGAAATCATTTTTCTCATCCCTTGGCGTAATGGTGGGTCATATAAAATATTCTTTCAGACAAACGTTTTAGCTAATTATTTGGGGAATATTGTCCATTTTGTACGGTTTTGATATTGTGCCTATTAAGAGAGATATGATTAATGTTTCCCGAAAACCCCACTTTTTCCCACCCCTTTGGTCAATGGTTGGTGCTATCAAAAAACGTTTCAAACATACATTTTTGGGCCTTATTCGACACATAGTATGAACTTTGAATGGATTCGATATTTCAGATATTAAGAGAATTATAGCGATATTTCACTTTTTCGAAAAAAGACCCCCATTTTCACCCCCGTCAACCGATTGTACCCATTAACGAACTCGACAGAGATTTTATAAGGATACATATTATGTTAAACACTCAAATTGATTGGTGAAAAATTGCGGTAGTTATCGTGTCCTCAAGAAAGTGATATATGTATTATATACATATATATTTTTACGGCTGTGAGTTTGTGTCATCGCTCGCCGCATGAGTCACAACTGCCCCAGGGCTGGGCTGTGCCCTGCCTCAGTGTATTGCGTACGCCTTATGCAACAGGACTACTAGGACAAAGGGATGGTCCAGAATATTCGTGACTCAACCAGTGAAGGAAACCTCGAGAAGCCGTGAACCCTGGATGGGTCTAGAAGCATTTATTGAGTCACCGGCCTGCTATATAAGAGCGACCTGTCAAGCAGTGTTGTTGTGTTTTACGAGCTAGTGCGAGCGTTTATCCTGAGCGACAGAAGTGTGGTGACTTGCGAAACCCCTAGTGAAGCCGTTTCTCTTGACAGCGAGGAAGTGAGAAGCATACAGGGGACTGCCTGTGTTTTGAGTGAGTGTGATTTCACTGAGCGTCAGAGATATTGTGAAGTGCCGCGCGAGTTACGAAACCCAGTGACATTGTTTCCCAGCTCGTGAACGGCGAAGCAGCGTGTAGCAGGTTTTCGTAAGTAACTGTAATTTGTGTACATAGGGGAGAGTTGCATATAGTTCTGTCAAGGCCACATTCGCGAGAAGATTAACTGTTGACAAGTGAAAGAGGGCAAGAGCTCTCCATAAGCAAGAGACTTGAGGAAACTGGAGTAAGGTTCCAATTGCTTGTATTTGCTGATGAGTAGTGCATCTTTCTGGCCGCAATAAAATTAATTATTTCTTTAAAGGAACATCATGTGTTGTGCTTTCTACCTACCGTAATCCAGTTAACAAAAGTGCCACTAGGGGGTGGCACGTAACAACTGGTGTCAGAAGCCGGATTACGAACTTAAGCACAAGCACAACACCTGACGGTCCTGGTTTCAAAACCCGAGCAGGTCATTTTCTCTAAATTTCCTGTGAGTGCATGCCCTTTACATGACAAACAACTAAAATGGAGGCGCAATTGGCAGCAATGCTAGAAAAGTTAAGTGGCATGGAAACGAAGATGGAAGACGGCCAGAAGAAGATGGAAGACGGCCAGAAGAATTTAACCAAGGACCTAACTGCCAAATTAGAAGACGGCCAGAAGAAGATGGAAGACGGTCAAAATAAGTTAGCGGAGGACCTGAAGAAGATGGAGGACGGCCAGAAGAAGATGGAGGACGGCCAGAAGAAGTTAGCCGAGGACCTAACTGCCAAACTAGAAGACGGCCAGAAGAAGATGGAAGACGGTCAAAATAAGCTAGCGGAGGACCTGAAGAGGATAGAGGACTGCCAGAAGAAGATGGAAGACGGTCAGAATAAGTTGACACAGGATCTGAAGAAATTAGAACTGGGTCTGCGTGAGGAAGTCACGGCAGTGGAAAAGAAGTTCGACGCCTTACAAGTGGAAGTTGCCGAGCTGCGCCAACGCTCGCTGATGGGGGTGGAGGAGAAATTCAACGCCTTACAAAAGGAAGTTGCCGAGCTGCGCCAACGCCATCAGACGGGGGTGGAAGAGAAATTCTACGCTTTACAAAAGGAAATTGCTGAGCTGAGCCAACGCCCGCCGACGGGGTTGGAAGCGAGATTCAACGCTCTACAAGAGGAAGTTGCCAAGCTGCGCCAACACCCGCCCACCGTTACACCGGGAATATCAGGAACGGGACATAGCAGAGTGACGCCCCCAACCTTCGACGGAAAGGTCCCGTGGAGCACCTACTTACGTCAGTTCGAGGCGGCCTGTTCCATAAATAACTGGAACAACACAGAAAAGGCTACAGCTCTCATTGTAGCGCTGAGAGGTGACGCCCTTAACGTCCTTCAGGCCATCCCGACTGGATCCCAGGACTACGCTTCACTGATCGCCCATATGGAGTCCCGATATGGAGATAGCCATCTTCAGCAGGCCTACCAGATGCAGCTCCGGACCCGGGTACAGAAGAACGCGGAAACCCTGCAGGAGTTAGAGATGGACATCGCACGCCTCGTAAGGCTCGCCTATCCAACAGCGCCGGCCGACTTTCTGGAACAGATTGCGACGCAGACCTTCACCGACGGTCTACGGGACTCGGACACTCAACAGGCGCTGCGACTCGCGCGCAATAAGACCCTGGCAGATGCGCTGAGCCACGCACTTGAGTTCGAGACGGCAAAACAGGCATCTAGAATGCACGCGCGGGTGCGTCAAGTGGACGTCGACGAACCAGCAAAAACCAACGAGACCAAGCCCCTTGCCGACGAATTGATGGAGGCGCTAAGCCGATTCTTCGATAGTCGCGGCACCACCAGCAACGACACTGCCGGAAGACAACCGGAGAGGCGGCCCGGAAGAGGACTACCGACCTGCTGGGCCTGCGGTAAGAAAGGCCACCTGAGCAAGGACTGCGGTGATCGCCGCCGCCGAGGGTATCCGACGGGAAATCAGTCGTCTGAAAACCGCGCGGCCCAGGGAAACAAGTATTAGCCAGCCCTGGGGGACAAAGTTTGGCTTGTGGCAGTCGTCAAGCCCCGGCAGTCCAAGTGCGTGTGAAGAAGTTACGGAGGGACAATAGCAGCCTGATGGTCGACGGAGTCGTCAACGGAGTGAGCTTTCCCATGCTGATCGACACGGGAGCGTCGAGGACCATCGTCAATCCCACCGTGATCCCGAAGTGGAGAGTGCAACCCACACAAAGAAACCTCCAGCTGATAACCGCGACCGGAGAGACCGCACCGGTACATGGCGAAGCATCACTGGAGCTCGTCATTGGTCGACGGGTGGTGAAGCATCCAGTGCTTGTGGCTGGCGTATCAAACGAAGTGATCATCGGACTGGACTTCCTGGACCAGAACAACATCATCTTGGACTTGAGTACCAACACTCTGCACTTCGGAGGTGAGGAACTTGCTTTGCAACCAGCACACGAGGCCGTTACCTCACGACGAGTAAGGCTGAGAGAGGACGTCATCGTTCCTGCCAGGACGGAGGTCAGCTCCGCCGTAATTGTCGACGGAACTGCTGAGGGAGTGGCGGCTGTCATCGAGCCAAAATATGAGGACATCCAGACAAAAGGATTGCTAGTTGCCAAGACCCTCATCAACACGACGTCTCGGCCGTACGTCCGCCTGTTCAACCTGAACGACTACGATATTACGGTTCACCGGGACACCAACCTAGGAGTCTGCGAGCCCGTTACCTGGATTGCCCGCATCACAGACACGACGGACGGACACCTGCAGACGGACAACCGAAGAAGTCGCGCCCTGCCAGAAGAACTACAGAAGCTGTACCAAGGATCCCAGGACCAATTAGACGAGGAGCAATCACGCCAACTTCAGGACCTGCTACGCGAATTCCAGTATGTCTTCTCCGTGGGGAGCAAAGACTTCGGTAGGACAAGCTTGGTCCAGCACAGTATCGACGTTGGGGACAGCACACCGATTAGGGCCCCATTCCGACGTGTCCCGCTCGCCAAGCAAGCCGAATTCGACCGAATGGTAGGAGAGATGAAGGAGCAAGGGGTGATCGAGCCATCACATAGTCCTTGGAGTTCTCTGGTCGTGCTAGTGAAGGAGAAGGACGGTTCCACCAGGTTCTGCGTGGACTACAGGCGGGTGAACGACGTCACGAAGAAGGACAGCTACCCTCTACCCTGGATCGACGACACGCTGGACACCATATCAGGATCAAGATGGTTCTCCACCTTGGATTTGAAGAGTGGCTACTGGCAGGTAAAGGTCCACCCAAAGGACCGCGAGAAACGGCGTTCTCTGCGGGAAGCGGGCTCTGGCAGTTCACCGTCATGCCATTCGGTCTGTGCAACGCCCCTGCGACCTTCGAAAGGCTAATGGAGTCCATTCTGAGGGGACTACACTGGAAGACCTGCCTGGTCTACCTAGACGACGTCATCGTTCAGGGATAAAGCTTCGAGGAGCACTACAGCAAACTGAAGGAGATCTTGATGAAGCTACGGGCTGCCCAGCTGAAGTTGAGCCCCAAGAAGTGTCAGCTCTTCCAGAAGCAGGTCCAGTACCTTGGGCATATTGTCTCCGAGGAAGGGGTGCGCACCGACCCAGAAAAGACCGCAGCTGTGAGGGAGTGGCCAGTTCCGAAGGACAAGTCCCAACTACGAAGCTTCCTGGGACTCGGCACTTATTACCGTCGCTTCGTGAGAGGATTCGCCGACATCGCCAAACCACTGCATCGACTGACTGAGAAGGACCAACTCTTCACATGGACAGCAGAATGCGACAGTGCCTTCGAACAACTCAACCAGGCTCTGTGCACCGTGCCTATTCTGGCCTACCCCAGACCTGGAACAAGGTTCATCGTCGATACCGATGCCAGCGACTTTGGTATAGGGGGAATCCTGTCGCAAATAGTGGACGACGAGGAGAGAGTAGTGGCCTACTTCAGCAAAGCCTTGTCAAAGCCAGAGAGGAATTACTGCGTCACCAGGAAGGAACTGCTCGTCATCGTGAAGACCATCGAACACTTCCACAAGTACCTGTATGGGCAAGAATTTCTCATCAGGACCGACCATGCATCCCTGCGGTGGCTCCTGAACTTCAAACAGCCCGAGGGTCAACTCACGCGGTGGTTAGAGAGGCTTCAACAGTACAACTTCGAGATCCAGCACAGGAAAGGCCAACTGCATTCTAATGCCGACGCCCTGTCACGAAGACCGTGCCCCGAAGACTGCACCTTCTGTACTAGGAGGGAGGAGAACACCGGGATACAGTGCCGACGGACTAATGTGGAACTTCAGGGGAACTGGAGCCGCGAATCTTTCACGCGGGCACAAGCAGAAGATGATGATCTGGGACTGATAGCCGAATGGAAGAGGGCCTGTGTCCCCAGACCCGGGTGGAACATTGTGAGTGACTGCAGCCCAAAGTTTAAGTCCTACTGGGCGCAGTGGGACTCGCTGATTGTAAGGGATGGCCTCATCTGCCGCGCCTGGGAGAACACCGACGGGAAGACATCTCGGGAACAAGTGGTCGTTCCAAAGGCTATGACGGTGGAAGTCCTGAAGGAAGTCCATGGAGGATCATCTGGTGGACACCTAGGGATAAAGAAGACCCTGGAGATGCTGAGAGAGCGGTTCTACTGGATCGGATGCCGAACCGACGTGGAGAACCACTGCGCGAGGTGCCAAGATTGCGCAGCCAGCAAGGGCCCAGGACGAAGACGACGGGGTCCACTGAAGACCTACAACGTGGGCGGCCCCATGGAGAGAGTGGCCATCGATGTTGCTGGGCCATTCCCGTTGAGCGAGGCAGGGAACCGCTACATATTGGTCATCAGCGACTACTTTACCAAATGGCCGGAGGCGAATGCGCTCCCTAACCTGGAAGCCGCGACGATTGCAGAGACCTTGGTGAAGGAATTTGTCAGCCGGTACGGAGTACCCCTGGAGCTGCGCTCCGACCAAGGGAGGAACTTCGAGTCGCAGGTGTTCCAGAACCTATGCCAGCTGCTGGGGATCCGGAAGACAAGGACAACGCCGCTACACCCTCGGTCCGACGGGATGGTAAAGCGATTCAATCGCACCATCGAGAACCATCTCCGAATAGTCGTCAGCGAGCACCAGAGGGATTGGGACAAACATCTTCCACTATTTCTCCTGGCCTACCGCGCCGCCGTGCATGAAGCCACCGGGTGCACACCAGCCCGGGCCATGTTTGGGAGGGAGCTCCGTCTACCTGTCGATCTTGCCTTCGGCCGACCTGGGAATGATCCGGTCCCGGTAAGCCAGTATTGTCAAGAACTGGTCGACCAACTGGAGGACGTGCACGCGTTCGCGAGGAGGAAACTGCGGATCGAGACCGACCGAATGAAGACCCGATACGACCAGCAGACGGATGCCGGCGGATTCCACGAGGACGACCTGGTCTGGCTCTTCAACCCATTACGGAAGAAAGGCCTGTCACCCAAACTGCAGAAGTCCTGGGAGGGCCCGTACCGAGTCGTGAAACGGATCAACGATGTCGTCTACAGGATCCAGCGGAGCCCGAGGGCGAAGATGAAGATCGTGCATCGAGATCTCCTGGCAGCCTACGGAGGGACACGGAAGGACCAATGATTGATCGGGATGATCATCCTTTTAGGAAGGGGGTGGTGTTACGGCTGTGAGTTTGTGTCATCGCTCGCCGCATGAGTCACAACTACCCCAGGGCTGGGCTGTGCCCTGCCTCAGTGTATTGCGTACGCCTTATGCAACAGGACTACTAGGACAAAGGGATGGTCCAGAATATTCGTGACTCAACCAGTGAAGGAAACCTCGAGAAGCCGTGAACCCTGGATGGGTCTAGAAGCATTTATTGAGTCACCGGCCTGCTATATAAGAGCGACCTGTCAAGCAGTGTTGTTGTGTTTTACGAGCTAGTGCGAGCGTTTATCCTGAGCGACAGAAGTGTGGTGACTTGCTAAACCCCTAGTGAAGCCGTTTCTCTTGACAGCGAGGAAGTGAGAAGCATACTGGGGACTGCCTGTGTTTTGAGTGAGTGTGATTTCACTGAGCGTCAGAGATATTGTGGTGAAGTGCCGCGCGAGTTACGAAACCCAGTGACATTGTTTCCCAGTTCGTGAACAGCGAAGCAGCGTGTAGCAGGTTTTCGTAAGTAACTGCAATTTGTGTACATAGGGGAGAGTTGCATGTAGTTCTGTCAAGGTCACCACACTCATTAGTGAGAAGATTAACTGTTGACAAGTGAAAGAGCTCTCCATAAGCAAGAGACTTGAGGAAACCGGAGTAAGGTTCCAATTGCTTGTATTTGCTGATGAGTAGTGTATCTTTCTGGCCGCAATAAAATTAATTATTTCTTTAAAGGAGCATCCTGTGTTGTGCTTTCTACCCACCGTAATCCAGTTAACAAAAGTGCCACTAGGGGGTGGCACGTAACAATATATACATAAATTATATATATAAACTTTTTAACTGACGGTAGTTTTGGGGTCTAGGGGATGTGAAACGTGAAGATATGTCGAAATTTTCCGGAAGTCGAAACATGGTACCCATTACAATAGTTAGCTTTCTAATGAAATCTACCTAATACCGGTGTATCAACAATTTCTCATGAGGTTTCTTCTATGTCAGATGTTACACATCATATGCGACTACTGTAAGGCTCGTTTTTTTTGTAAATTTATATATATTAATTACTGTCTTGTGTGCATCATACGCTAAATAAATAAAAATAAGTACGTGAGGTTTTGTCTCTTCAGTGACTCGCTCTGCACATCTTGGGATCGAGTGCCGTCTTCAGTGTCTTTGGCTCGGAAGAGGTCTGAAGGTGATGGTTTTGTATTTTTATGCAAATTTCATGTATAATAATAATAATAATAATTATTATTATTATTATTACATGGGTTTAACGTCTCTTTTAACTGCTGTGGATTTTTAAAAGTACAAATGCATTGTGTTTGTTTCAGTGTTTTGTGTTAGATCCCAATATATTACCTAGCGCAATGCATGGCAGAGTGCTTACAGGAAATTAATGAGCCAGTCGGTCATTCTGCGAGTGCAATGAAGAATATCTTCGCATTTTGGTTTTCTCAATGGTAGTAGTGGGGGACGGAAGGTAGGGTGATTTCAGCGGAAGAACCAGAACTTGGCCGGGCCCAAGTGCCGTGAAAGGAATGTGCGATGGAATGAGGATATAATAAAGATCCCCTTGGAAGATTAGCGGGTGCAATTCACCAACACCTTAGGTGGTGACTGTTGACGCGGAACATCGGGATGATCTGCCCTTTACACACAGTAGAGTAAAAACAATTCACAGTTTTAGCCTTTCAGGCTGGGAACTTATTGTTGAAAACATGACTTGGGAATTAAGATTTTTGGATAACAGAAAAGAAAAGAAATAATAAACTTTACATCAATTCAGTGATCTACATGCGACAAAGGATGTGGTCTAACGCTTGGTGTCCATGACTTGTCAAACAAAACGAAAGTAGATATTTCGATTTTGAGATTTTTCATGCATGGGCCAACACTATCGCTCGTAGTGATAGACTTAGTGAACTATATACAGCAAAGGATGTGTTCTAACGCTTGGTGTCCATGTTTTGTTTCAACTAATCCATACGAGTATTGTATGTCTTCGTCTTCTGTTGGCGATGTTTGCGTTTCTTTGAAGTACTACCCTACCAGGGAATTGTTACCGCTAGACGAGGAGCGCGGCAGTTCTGTAAACATTACATTCACCTCGCCTCGTATTGGCTGCAGCGGGCGGTTGCGGGGCAAGACGGAGAATGCATGTACAGTCATACAATGAGAACACACCGCATAGCTCACGACCCAGCACCTATCATGCACACACATGACAAGCGATGAGATTCGCAGGCGACAACTGCACGTTTCTCGCAGGCGTGTGCCTGGGCGGAGCACATTAGTTCCGATTTCCGCCACCGGTAATTTCATTTGTAGTTGTTGATCGTTCAATGACTACAATGTCTTCCTTCATCTTATACTGACTTGTTCTAGGTTCGTCGCTGAATCTTACTACTTTCTGGCTTTTAATTTTATTATTCCACTTTTGAATATTTTGTGAATCCAAACGCCTCTTGATGGCACGGTGACACTAACACTAAACAGACAAGTCATGGACACCAAGATTTAGACCACATCCTTTGTCTTATGTAGTTCACTAAATCTATCACTATGAGCGCTAGTGTTGACCCATACATGGTCAAATTAAAATCGAAATATCTACTTCCGTTTGAACTGACAAGTTATGCACACCTACAATTAGATCACATCCTTTGTTGCCTAAATCTGTCACTACGAGTGCTAGTGTCGACCCATACATGAACAAATCAAAATCAAAATATCTACTTCTGTTTTGAGAAATTGAAAAATCTGCTTTCCATAAATTGAAGATAAAGATTCAAAGACTAGATTAAAATAATCAAACTTAAATTTTCATTTAATCTGTAGAACAGGTTCCATTTTAAACAAGCGTTTTAGCATGCTTTTTCAAAAAAACGGAAGTTTTTTTTTTTTAATTTTTGAAATATGATAGAGCGTTTCCAAACTCGCATTTTGACACTTTTCCGGGTCGTCTAACTTTTCAATTGTCAAAGTAGCTTAACGTTACGTTTTTGCTAAACTGGACCCCTGTTGTTTAAGTGCCCTTAGTGTCGTTTATTAGTACATTATGCAACGAGCCTATAATGGCCATAATTCATTTCCATACGAGTGTCTTAATTACCATTATAGGCGAGTTGCATACGACTGTTTATGTTCGACGATAAATATAACTTTATTATATGTTCTGACATAAATATTCATAAATATCTGTCGATATTCTGTCGATTGACTTCTTCTCCTTGGGAACTGTGTGGGCTCAGCATTTGATTTCTACCCAATAACGGATCCCAAAGCTTTGAAACATTGTTTATTCTGAAGTTACACCAACAGAGAGCGCGCAAGTACTATGTATGATCATTTTGTTATTTTTGTCAAATAACACAAACATAGGCTGTTACAAACGCTTTAAAATTAAAATGTATCGTATTATCAACTAGTTATTTTTCAAATTCGGTGCGTATAGAATGTCAACGGAAGGCAAATCAATTTAATCCCAAAAAGAACAGTAACGGTATCTGGCGGAAATGTTTCGCATAAGAAATCCATTTACTGAACAGGGAGCTGGATTATAATTTCCGTGGAACTAATGTCATACGCCTGCTTCCTCCATGACGTTATGGTGTGTTTATGTCAACAACTGCATTCACTAAAATTGTCGGCGAAATCTTACGAATGTGTAGAAATTGGAGTTGCGGATATTAAGGAACAATGCTATTTCTTTTGCAATATTTCCCAGTTTGCTTATGCATTGTAACTACATAGGTTGATCCAATATGGGTTTCATTGTCAACTTTCAAATCAATTAATTCATGTCCGACATGTTGGATTTTGAGTACATGTTAGACGCTATCCTTACCTAATTGGTCAATGAATGAAAATATTGAGCTCTGATTGGTTGGAAAAACACTGTTATAATGTAAAGTAGTACTTTAATTACCCCCATTATAATACATTTTTCTGACTTATAATATTTACATATCGACATCGGCGAACATAAAGAATGTTTTCAACAATAAAACTCCAGAGTAAGAAATATGATCCGAGGAATCCGACAACAAAATTGGATGCCACAGATCCCTAAATGAAACAACAGAAAATAAGATATGATACAATGTACAGGCAAGTATTTGGAGGAGGGATAAGGGGGCGTGAGGAGGTCAGATAGCTGCTTCACTCCAGTTACGGGAAGTGGGGCATATTTAAAACAAGTTTGAGAGAAGACCAATGGGGTCACACACATTTCACGGAAACCTCCAGTTACGATGAACGACCCATCAATAGTTCTATCGTCACGCGATCAACTGTGTGCGCAAAAGGACATTCAACTTTCACCAACATTGCTGTTATTTATGTACTTATTTAGGCTACTTAAATAAATAATAATCAACATCAACATCAAAGTACTGCACAATTTAACAAACGCTTGTTTTTAGTTTTACATGCCTCTTAACATCGCGGTCATAAGGTACGGGGTCTCTTCTATTAAGAGGGAATTGGAAAACTGCCATTATTAGCCTATTTTCAATTTTGAAAAAATAGGCCTATAGGATAACCTTTTGTCTGTGTGTGTGTGTGTGCGTGTGTGATTCGTGTGTGTGTCCCCCCTAATAAAATCTAAACGGCTGGAGCGCTTTCAATGAAACTCGGTAAGTTCATAGCACTATTCCCGGCGACCCCGACCGCGCCCTTCAAATTTGGTTACGACTTACCAATCCAACATGGCGGCTGTGCGAAATATTTCACCAGCATTCAATATCTCCGAAACTATTACCGATATTACCCTGACATTTTGTATGGTGATAAAGGGAACTACTATAAGTTCACTTATGTGACCTTTGAAAACCTGGTAACTACAAAACCAACGTGGCGGCCAAGCGAAGTTGCGACTTTTAAATAGACGTTTGTCGCGATTTAACCAACCAAACGCAATGAAACTTGGTACAGTATATGTTTATATACATTCTAATGCACCGACATCTAATTTCGTTCAATTGTTTACATAACTACAAGATGGCGGCTGTGCGAATTTTAAAATTAAGTTTTTATTTCTTGTGATGTAGTCATGCGATCGAAGTGAAAGTTTGAATAATGGACCAACGCAATAATTTTCCTTTAATGGTACATGCCCCCATGGCCTGTACATTTAACAATCCAACATGGCGACAATCCGATATATATAGACGGCTCTGAATATCTACGAATCTATTATAGCAATCAAACTGAATTTTTTAATGTTCATAGGGGCTATGAACTTAAGTTCACCTATAGGACTTTAAATAACCTGGTGATCACAAATCCAACATGGCGGCGACGCGAAGTATAAATATTCACATGGACGTTTCTCGCAATTTAACCATCCGAGTGCAGTGAAACTTGGTACAGTAAATACTTATACGAATACCGACAGTAGTGGCTGCGCGGGCTAAAGCGCTGCGTTAGGTCATGGGGCCAAGCTCTCTGCTGACTCGGTAGACGCGTGGGTTCGAGCCCCACCGTCGGCTGTCCTTGAAATGGTTTTCCGTGGTTTCCCATTTTCAACACCAGGCAAATGCTGGGACAGTACCTTCTGACAGGCCACGGCCGCTTCCTTCCACATCCTTGCCCAGTTTCGTTCATCTTCATCAATTCCATCTCTCATCCCGACGCGCAGGTCGCCCACGGGCGTCGACTAGAAAGACCTGCACTCGGCCTCTCAGGAGGCTACACGACAAAAAAAAAAAAAAAAAACTTATACGAATGTTAATCCATTGGCATCTAATTGTTTCCATAACATCAAGATGGCAGCTGTGCGAAATTTTAAAATCTCCTTGTTACTTCTTGTGTCCTAATTATGCGATTCAAGTTTGAATACTACACGTACACAATAATCTGCATGTAACAGTACATAACTCTAGGACCTACATATATAAAATCCAACATGGCGACCATCCGAAATATTTAGTCGGTTCTCAATATCTACGAATCTATTACAGCAATCAAACTGAAATTGTGTATGTTGATAGTGGCAATTAACATAAGTAGGACATATGAAAATAGGCTGTATAGTTCTTCACGGAACTACTTGTTTTTAATCCCACATGCAGTGACTATAGTAGGATCGTTGCGTAGTGACTAGCACGCTTAGCTGTCACCACGGAGGCCCAGGTTTGATTCCGAGCTCTGCCAAGAAATTTAATTCGGGTCCGAGTGCTGGAACGGGCTACACTCAGCCTCGTGAGACAAAACTGAGAAGAGGTGGGTTCGATTTCTCTCTCAGCTATCCTGAAAGTGGTGTTCCATGGTTTACCTCTTCTATTCCAGGAAAATGCCAGGATGGTTCCTAAATTAAGGCCGCGGCCGCCTACTTCCCAATCCTCAACTGAATTCCAAATACACACACTAATACAGCCATCACACACACAGACTCACACACACACACACACACAGACAGACACACTTTTTTTCGCCCTGTAGTGATCTCATAAGTCTACTTTCATTTTTTGCAAAAATCGAAAGTAGGCTAAAAATGTGTGTCTGTCTGAGTGTGAGTGTGTGTGTACTCTGGATGTCTGTCCCCCCCCCCTATTAATTCGAACACGGTGAAACCGAATTTAACGAAATTTGGTAAAGAGGTAGCACTAGCAAAGGGCACCTCAGTGTCATGTTTTATATCGCCACCATCTTGAATGAAACGTAATGGCGGCCACCCAAATGTTCAAAGCTTAAATTAAATTACAACTAACCTAATCATCCGATCTCTACTAAATTTTGCAACAACATATATTTTTATGGCGGGCGTCTTTTGACCAAACCACAAGTTCATCATCCCAATAGTTTGCCGATGGCGGCCATGTATGTGTGCAAATCGATTCCCCCTATCTATTCAAACACGGTGAAACCGAAATGAACGACATTTGGTGCAGAGGTAGCACTAGCAAAGGGCACCTCATTGTCATGTTTTATATCGCCGCCATCTTGACGAAAACGTAATGGTGGTCACCCAAATGTTAAATGCTTAAATCAATTTACGAACAAACTAATCATCTGATCTATAAACATTTTTGCAGAATAATACCTTTGTGTATGAAGAATTTTTCGACCAAACTACAAGGTCATCAGTCCAATATTTTGAGGATGGCGGCCATGTATGTGTGCAAATAAATTCCCCCTATCTATTCAAACACAGTGAAATCGAAATGAACGAAATTTGGTACAGAGGTAGCACTAACAAAGGGTACCTCAGTGGTATGTTTTATATCACCGCCATCTTGATGAAAACGTAATGGCGGCCACCGAAATGTTAAAATCTTAAATCAAATTATGACCAACTTAATCATCTGATCTCTACTAAATTTTGAAACATTATATCTGTATGTACGAAGAAGCTTTTAACCGAACTACAAGGTCATCAGCCCAATAATATGCGGATGGCGGCCATGTATATGTGAAAATGGATTATCCCTATCTATTCCAACATGGTGAAACCGAATTGAACGACCAACCTAATCATCTGATCTCTACTGAATTTTGCAATATCATGCCTTTATGTGATAAGCATCTTTTGACCAATCGGCAAGGTCATCAGCCAAATAGTTTGCCGATAGCGGCCAAGTATGTATGCATATCGATTCCCGCTATCAATTCAAACACGGTGAAACCGAAATGAACGAAATTTGGTACAGAGGTAGCACTAGCAAAGGGAACCTCAGTGGCATGTTTTATATTGCCGCCATCTTGACGGAAACGTAATGGCGGCCACCCAAATTTTAAAAGGTTAAATCAAATTACGACGTACCTAATCATCTGATCTCTACCAAAATTTGCAACAACATACCTTCATGTGAGGAGCGTTTTTTGACCAATCTACAAGGTAATCAGCCCAACAGTTTCGAGATAGCGGCCATGTATGTGTGCAAATCGATTCACCATATCAATTCTCAAACACGGTGAAAGGGAATAGAATGAAATTATGTACAGAGGTAGCACTAGCAAAGGGCACCTCATATCCATGTTTAATATCCTTATAATACGTTGTATTTCATCAAGCTACTACAAACAACATTAAATTATACTCCTTGAAAAGGACAAAGAATTATAACAATAGCCATGCATTTAGGAGAAAGTAGGCTATATGTTCTTTACTGAACATCTTGTTTTTTTTACCTTATTAGCCTATTTTCAATTTTGAAAAAATAGGCTTATGAGATCACCTTTTGTCCGTGTGTGTGTGCGTGTGTGTGTGTGTGTGTGTCCCTAATAACTTTTAAACGGCTGGAGCGATTTCAATGAAACTCAGTAAGTTCATAGCAATAATCCGGGCGACCCCGACTGTGCCCTTCAAATATTGTTACGTCTCACCACTCCAACATGGCGGCTGGGCGAAATATTTCACCAGCATTCAATATCTCCGAAACTATTAACGATATCACCCTGGGATTTATTACGGTGTTATAGGAAACTACTAGAAGTTCACCTATGTGACTTTTAAAAAACTGGTAACTACAAAACCAACATGGCGGCCACGTGAATTTTCAACTTTTAAATAGATGTTTCTCGCAATTTAACCAACCAAACGCAATAAAGAATATGGAAAGAATATGGGAAGAAGAGAACATGCCGGATGGATGGAGGGGAGGAATAATATGTTCTATATTTAAGAAAGGAGACAAACTAGCATGTGAGAATTACAGAGGAATTACTCTATTGAATGTTATTTACAAGATCCTATCAGGTATCCTGAAAGAAAGATTGAAGATATTTTCAGAAGAAATTCTGAGTGAATATCAGTGTGGTTTTAGACCCAACCGGAGTACAACGGATCAAATCTTTGTAATTAGGCAGATGATGGAAATGTTTTATGAACATGATATTGACCTCCACATGCTCTTTATAGATTTTAAACAAGCTTTCGATAGTGTATGTAGAGAAAGACTATATGAATTACTAGGAGAAATGAGGATACCTGGAAAGATAATCCGGCTAATAAGGATGACACTAGATAACACATGGGCACGAGTGAAAAATGGAAATAAGCTGAGTGAACCCTTTACAATTAATATGGGTGTAAAACAAGGAGATGGATTGTCTGCAGTACTGTTTAACTTTGCACTACATAAAGCAATCAGTAAAGTGGACCAGGGAGACACTATTTTTAACAAATCAAGTCAGATCTGTGCTTACGCAGATGATGTAGTGATCATAGCAAGAGAGAAGCGTACACTGAAAAGAGTATATTTAGAATTAGAGAAAGAGGCTACAAATATTGGGTTATTAGTGAATGAGAGTAAAGCTAAGAGCATGGTAATGTCCACATCTAACACAAGAAGAGCCCCACATGATATTAAAATAAGCGATAAGACATTTGAGGATGAGACACAATTTAAGTATCTAGGAGTACTTATTAACAACCAGTGTGATATGAAAAACTGTATTAAAGATCGATTACAGGCTGGAAACAGAGCATACTATGCAAACATCAAGATGCTCGGGAATCAACTTATATCGCGAACAACCAAAATGAAGATATATAAGACAATGATAAGACCAGTAGTGACCTATGGCTCTGAAGCTTGGACATTAACTATGGATGATGAGAATACTGTGAAGTGTTTTGAAAGGAAAATACTGCGAAGAATATATGGCCCTGTTAGAGAGGAAGATGGATAGAGAATACGATATAACCATGAACTAAACGAATTGATTGGAAAACAAGATATCGTAAAGTTTATAAAGGCACAGAGAATCCAATGGTTGGGACATATAGAGAGGACGCCGGAGAGCCAGATGCCCAAGAGAATGTTGAAAGGGAGGCTATTCTCCAGGAGGAGGAGATTACGTCCTAAGAAGAGATGGTTGGATGGTGTGACTGCAGACCTCGTCGCAATGGGAGTGAGAGGATGGAGGAGCAAGGCGATGGATAGACCAACATGGAGAGCAGTTGTCCAAGAGGCCAAAACCCACCCCGGGTTGTAGCGCCATGGAGTAAGTAAGTAAGTAAGTAAGTAAACGCAATAAAACTTTGTGCAATATATGTTAGTAGGGGAGTGATGATGGTTCTAACCCCCCCCACCACTACTCCCAATGCGAGCCGATAACTCCCGAACCCGTGGTCGGAGATTCACGAATGAAGTGTCGTTGGACTCGGGCTGACGGGGGCTTTGCTATGGACCACTCATTTCAACCCCTAAATAAAACCTACCCCTACTAGGGGGTGAAATTGTAATTTTTAGTGAAAGTCTCTTTTCAAATACGACATGTATAATGTGCGCTGCTAAAATGAACTTAAATGTTGTTGCTCATATTGCGCATGCGTTTTTCTGGCTGCCGCTATGGATGAACATTTTTGTTTTTGTTTTTTACGCATGCGCACTTGGGATTTTTGTAAGAGGGCGAGCTCTTTGAAAAAAATGATTGATAAGAAGGGGTTTTGGTGGTGAGGAGAGAGCCAGATAGTCGCCTACTTTCCTACGAAGTTTCCCGATATCTCTCGAACGCAAGGTCGGATTTGGACGTGTGACGTGTCAAATCGCTTGTCTCGAAGCCCTATACATGTTATTAATAGGTTAAAGTTTTGAGAGTTGGGGAAGCAGGCTTTTTGGGGGTAAAACCGTGATTTTAGACTTTTTCCGATATTTCACGAATGCATGGTCGGATTTGGTCCTATGACGTGTCAAATGGCTTGTCTCGAAACCCTGTGTATTTTGGTAATAGGTTTAAGTTTTTGAGAATGAGGGAAACAGAATATTTTGGGGTAAAACCGTGATTTTAAACTTTTTGCTATATCTCGCGAACCAAGCATGCTAGAGGCATGTTCGACAGGTCCAAGGACTCGGGGTGACGTCCTCTCTGCTATGGACCACTCGTTATAATTTTTAATAAAATTGGAAACTCGATTTTGGGGTAAACACGTGTTTTTGTGATTTTGCCGATATCTCGTGAACCAATCATGCTAGAGGTGTGTTCGACAGGTCCAAGTACTCAGGGTGATGTCCTCTTTGCTATGGACGAATCATTGTAATTTTAAAAAAATTTGGGAAACGCGAATTTGGGGTAAACACGTGTTTTTTGTGATTTTGCCGATATCTCGTGAACCAATCATGCTAGAGGTGTGTTCGACAGGTCCAAGTACTCAGGGTGATGTCCTCTTTGCTATGGACGACTCATTGTAATTTTAAAAAAATTTGGGAAACGCGATTTTGGGGTAAACACGTGTTTTTTGTGATTTTGCCGATATTTCACGAAGCAATAACGCTAGAGGCATGTACGATGGGTCCAAGGATTCGGGAAGACGTCCTCTTTGCTATGGACCACTCGTTGTAATTTTAAAAAATTTTGGAAACGCGATTTTGGGGGTAAACACGTGTTTTTTGTGATTTTTGCCGATATCTCACGAACCAATAACGCTAGAGACATGTACGAGGTGTCCTAGGACTCGGGCTAACGCCCCCCTTTCAAATGTGGTAGATATTTTTTTCCAAAAAATAATTCACAAAGGGCCTAACGCCGTACATGTTGAAAAAACGTTTTCTTTTTCTTTACTTGTTTATAATGTTTATAAAGCGTGGTGGTTGAGAGAGACGATACGGCTGAGTGTGTGTGTTTGACCAAATCTGTCGCTTAGCACAAGGACCATGCTTAATAGAACAATCGCTATTTCGGCTGGTCGGTGTATGACAGAACGAGCGTGCGTTTTTCTGATATTTTACCTTTGACGTGTAAACGGTAATGAGAACTTGGTTCTATGTTGGTCGAAGCGAGTACAGAAAACAAACTTACAGGAGGTGAAGGTCATTTGAGCTTATTGGAAGGCGTTGATCTGATTTGACAACAAGTGCAATGGAAAAAATGAGCAAGACGCTTGAAGGTGAAATAATCTGACCATCGTGGTGGCAGGGGAGTGTGAAAGGCATGCACACACATTTGTGAAACCACATGTAGGCTAAACCAGTGACATCCTGTCTTGCTTCGTACGTGACAAAATGCAAGTTCAGGTGAAATTTGATCTACCGCAGGTGTTCACTTGGGACGTTAGCTGTCCACGTGCACGATAACTGTTAACAAGTCACATCCTGTTTTGCTTTGTACGTGACAAAATGCAAGTTTATGTGAAATTTGATCTACCGCAGGTGTTCGCCTGGGACGTTAGCTGTCCACGTGCACGATAAGAGAATGTTCAAAGCGTGGGAATCGCTGAATCAGTAAAAAGTATGATGCAACTTGTCGGAATGATGTCACAACCAATAGAGAGGCAAGAGCTGCAAACAGCAGTGGTGGGAGGTAAAGGGAGGGAGAGGGGAGGGGGTGATGTATGAGAGAACACAGGAGGAAAGGGAAAGACAAACATGTATGAACATGCATGAAGCGCGGAGCGCTGTATACATAGAGCTATAGGTGGTGTACAACATGTGTGAATAAATAAAAAGTACACAGGTTCACACAACATGTAATTTATTGATCCAGGAATTAAACGTAGAGTTAAACCCTAACCATTTGACGTAGAGTTTATTTCCTTTTTGTTTCAACACTTTTTCCACAAGATAGTGCTGAGGAAATGCTGTTTTCTGAAGTTCATGTAGATAAAATCTACCTTTTATGGGTTGATGGTTGAGGTCCTCGAGTAAATAGGTGACTGGAGTGTCCAAGTAGACTCGACGAATTCGAAATAGTTCAGTCCCCCACTGAGGCGTGTAGCCCTTATTGAAGGCAGACTTAAATTTGCTCACACGAACAAAATCCCCAATGTTCAGTCGGTGACGTTTAGGATCGGCTGTTTTTATGGGGTTAAACAGTTTATCCAATCGCTGAATATTTTTAGTTACGAGACGTGGCTTGGTCCCAATCGTTCTATGTTTGGTGTCATTGTAACGTGATACTAGCTCAGGTAACATGTCCAACCAGCGATACGTGCCCTGAGCGGTAAACGCTTTCCACATATGGGTTTTCAATGTTCGGTTGAACCGCTCGACCACACTGGCTTTGAGATTGCTGTACGTGGTGTAATGGTGAATATCCTTAGATTTGAGAAAACTGGAGAAATCCTTGTTGAAAAATTCTTTCCCCTGGTCGGTTTGTAGCAGCTGAGGTTGACGTTTGGAGTGTTGAATAATATGTTGAAAGGCCTTGGTAACTAGTGGGCCAGACTTGCGACGCACAGGTTCAACAAAGGCCATTTTGGAATAGACATCAATGACGGTCAACATATAGCGTACACCGTCGTTAACGCCAGCATAGGGTATCATTTCAACCAAGTCAGCCTGCCAAAGTTCATCCACACCTCGTGAAATCACCTTGAGTCGCGGATAGTGACGCCTAGCTGGGCGATGCAACTCGTGAGCAATACCCATTTTAATGGGTGAGGGCTTAAACAATAATTTTGGCATTTCGAAGTTCTTGTTCAATTTCTTGAATTTCCCAATCGTGACCGGTATGGCCAGCTTGACGTGAGGCATGCAACAACTGTAGCCGCTGGACGAGCTTATTGGGATTGTGCCAGTAGGTAACATCCACAAGGGGTTTTAATGGTTTAAATGTCACTCCCGAAGCGGACACTTTACGACGAGTACTTTGACTAGTGGGAAACATTTTTGCAATGATGGTTTTATATTTTTGAGATATATTGGCATTCACTTGTTGCGTGGGATCATACTGTCTTTTGTGGGCATGGGTATCCAATAAAATGGATTTATATTTGTCAAGATCCTCTGACGTATAATCATGGAAAGAGGGGGTCCGAGAAAAGAGCAGTTTTAACAGTCCTGGCGTTAATTTATAGTTGATGTTTTTAATGACAGCTTTAGTACGAGCAAATTTAATGGATGAATCGCCAATTTTAAAACTATCATCCTCATAGCGAACACCATACGTGGTATCTGTGTTTCCAATAAATAGATCGGTGAAATAGGGTTCCAATGTTGATCCATAATATTTTATTAAAATGGTTTTCAGTTGAGCTTTATGTTGAGGGGTGGCCAAGAGTTGTGAAAACGGAGACGCTCTGGAAGGGCAAGGTGTTTCGACCATGGCCAAGGATTTCTTTTTTCTCAAAAACTCTGCAAGGGGTTTGGCCTTTTTTTGAGGCGTAAACACTTGTTCCTCCTCATCCTCAACTTCACTAACACTAGTCAAATCTTCCTGTTCCTCTTCCTCTTCCTCAGGGTCCTCGTGCAGCGTCTGCGTGGCTTGTGAAACGGTGGGTAGCGTTTCAGATGACTTGAAAGAGGGTTTCAACATGGCTTTTAGCGGAGGTGCTAAATGTTGTTGAATAAACAAAGCATGATTGGCACGTGATTGTTTCAATTGACGAAACTTTTGGCGAATAGTATTTTTTGCTCTAATAATATGCTTTTTTAATTGACTCTCTGCTAACGCCATGGTGTCTTGGCAAATGACTTGCCGGGGAATGAGACAAGGCCTTAAATAGCAATAAAATGATCAAACCCTAAGCGATACCGTCCTTGGTTGAGTTCACTTTGTTTGTCAATCACTAAACAGGCATGACGTTGAGTGTTCCAGCACTTGGCACACAATTCTGTAAACATTTGAAAGGTCATATCCGGATTCACATGTTCATTATAAATGTGACGAGTGTTCCTCTCATCCTGGCGAAATAAAACAATGACATTGGCATTGTCACGAATCAACTGTTTGGACATTTTAGAATACGTTTGCCCAAGATAGAAGCAATCGATATGTTTGTGTCGACCCATGCTGAAATAGCTTTGAATGATGCCTTGACGTTCAGTGGATACAACATCGAAAATCATGAGTGAATCAGGCTTTACCTCATCCGGTGAAATCACATTTTCTTGCATGGAAAATGTAAAATAACCCATATTCTCTTTTTGTAATCCAGACATGACTTGATCCAGAAACACGTAGAGGGGTTGGTAGAGAGATTTTGCAAAAATATAAATATTTTGAAAACGCAGACCATTGGGCGCTGTAATGAGCGTTAGCAAAAGATTAGTCTTTCCACAGCCGGAAGGCCCCACAATGATGCAGCGAATGGAAGATGGAAACAGTGAACCATGGCGTTGTTCACGTGATGTGGGACAGAGATGGGAAACCATGTCCCCCACGGGGAATGACTCTTGCTGCTTAATAATCTTCATGTCAACTAAGGCTTAGACAGGCTAGCCGGCTGTCTATATACAGGACACCGAACCTTGTCATAGAAACAGTAGACTGCTACTACAGGTTGACGATGGATGTCTTTGGACGTGCGTTGATGGCCAAAGATAGGCCTGTCCTCATACATGATCCTAAACAGGAAACAGATCCTGCTAATAAACACTATGTGGATAGGTCAGTAGTGCCACGCACAAAACAGGGAGATTATGACTTTAAGGGAAAGCGGTTAACCCATGTAAAACATCCTCAAGTGTCTACAGACGTTACTACGAAAAAGTATGTGGATAACAAAGTGTATGAGTTTTATGACAAAGTGCCCCAGCTTATGGTGAATGGCTATAGCGCTAATCACCATCGGATTATTCACGTGGAAGACCCACAAGACGAAGACGATGTTTGTACCAAGCGTTACGTGACCCATGAAATGAAAAGGCTTTATAAATTTATCCCATCTGTGTTTTTAGTGTATCTGACAAATGAAAAACCTGTGAATGACAGAAACCATTTACCGCTAGTCCATGATCAGCACTTGACCTATGTGCTTGCTTCGGGTTTAAGCCACTATCGATTACACTATGATGGAACCATTCACATCAAATATGCCATACCTGATGAGAACCATTTACAAATAAAGATAAATGGTCATAGGATGTTGGTCCATGACCATGAAATGGTCAATGCAGGTGACGAATTATCCTTTTATCTCATGTTGACATGGGATGAAAAGCAAGCGGGGAAAACCATAAACGATTTCCCACTTTATGTGGAATTGGAATATACAGCCATGAAATAACCATCTGACGTTAGTTGTGATTTAAACTTTCGTGTGAAAGGTTGTTGGTCATTATCATCATGGTGAAACAAAGGTATGCAGTGAGAAAGACTAAAAAAAGGACTTTGTCCTTGGCAAAGCCAGGGCTTACAACATTCGAGGACAAGCCCTTGCGAAAGAAAAAAAGAAAAAATAATGTATTGACCATAAGGAAAGCCCTTCGAGCAGCACAGAGACAGGTTATTCCAAAACGTCGGCGACAGGTTTCAAACCAAGGGCGAGTGATTCCCGTTCCCAAACGAGCGGGATTTTTACCTGCATTATTTGCTGGTTTGGCTGCTCTGGGCTCACTTTTGGGCGGTGCCAGTGCAGTGGCGAAAACCATTAAAGCCGCGCAGCAGGGCAAGCAACAACTCAAAGAAAGTCAGCGACACAATGAAACGATGGAAGCGATTGCCATGGGGGCTAGAAATGCCAATTTAAAGCCAGCCTTTTATCAACAAGGATTTGGGATTTCACCATTTCGAAATATTAAAAAAAAAAAAAATTTAACCTCAGCCATAGCGAGACATGCCCTGACGCATCAACAAGTGGAAAGCTATGCTAAACAACTAAAGCTTTCTCATTTTCGAGGTGTGTTTATGCGAAACCAATTACCCCCACGACCCTGGAAACAGGAATGTGCTGTTGTCAATTTGGATGATCACCGAGGACCAGGAACGCATTATGTAGCTTATGTCAAAGAGGGATCCACGGTATGGTACTTTGACAGTTTTGGGAATTTGCCCCCGCCCATGGAACTAGTGACCTATTTTGGAAACAGGATCAAGATATATTATAATGTGAAACGTGAGCAAACGTTTAACAGCCAACAGTGTGGACGTTTGTGTTTAATTTTTTTATATAAGACGCAGCATAAGCAAAAACGCCACCAGTATGTCGACAGACAGTAAAACGTTTACAGTGCATGGACGTGGACCTGAAGTCAGCCTAGACTTTTACCCGCCTATCGAATTGAGTGAAAAACCCTATGGTTTAGGACTTGTTTCTCTTGAAACGTACAATCGAATATACAACATACGTGAAAATGTGAACAACAAGTTTTACTATGATGATTCTGTGCTCACCCTGAACTCTGGTGGATACACGATCGATGATATTTATGAACACATTTATGTGGTGTTGATCAATCAGTATGGTTTAAAGTCATTTCTCGACGGAACGCACAAGTTTGAACTTGTAGGCAATACTAACACTCATCGCTGCAGTATTTTCTCTACCTTCAACATTGACTTTAAAACACACCCCGATTCCATTGGCCCATTACTCGGATTTAAACCACGTGTGTTGGAGCCCAACAAAAAACATGAATCGGACCATGAAGTGAAATTCATTGAGGACCATCATGTGTCGGTGACGTGTAATATTATTAGCCAAGTGTACACCAATCAAGAACCATCGCATTCGCTTTATGACTTTATTGTGACATCGCCCAATGGGTATATTATTCGTGAAAACCCTCCAGTGGTGCTTTTTCATGCTGTGGCTGTTGATAGTATTAGTAATATAACATTAAGACTGATCAATAGAGATCAACAACTCATTGATCTAGATTCCACCACACCAGTGACTTACAAGTTGGTGCTAAAGCCACTATGAAATTTGTGTATAAAGCAACAACACCGTCTAGGAATAGTGTTAGTTGTTTGCCACGTGAATACACGTTAACATCTCAAGGCAAGCAGATTTTACAGCATTTGGGTTACCACGTCAACCCTCATAATGAATTCTATCCTAGAGATAGCAAACCACATCGAGGAGCAACCAGGAGTGGTAAGAATTGATCTCCATTCCTATCAAGCTCAAACACCTGGACTCAATAACAATGATGAAATTCAATTTGTTATCAACAACCAAGATATTTACACCCTACCGCATGAAAGTGTTATTCAGATTGAAGGTCGGCTCACCAAAGCCGATGGCTCTACACCCACTACATCCAAGTTGGCCAACCATGGTTTAGCCTTTCTGTTTTCTGAAGTGCGGTATGTCATTAACGATATCGTGGTGGATAGCACTCGAAATGTGGGCATTTCCAGTGTCATGAAACTATACCCCTCTTATAGTGAGGAAGAAGGTAAAACACTTTGCATGGCAGGTTGGTGTCCTGACTCGACCAATGACTGGATGGTACACACCGATGGGACCTTTACTGGATATTTACCTCTTAAACTGGTTCTAGGCTTTGCCGAAGATCACCAACGCATTGTGGTTAACGCAAGGCAAGTGCTTTATCTAGTGAGAGACAGGAGTGATAACAATGCACTCAAGGGGGCCGACAATGCCCCCATCGATTCAAAAATTCAACTACAACGCTTGCTATGGAAAGTGCCTCATGTGACTCAAAATGGTAAAGAGAGATATGCCTCTACCCATGGAATTTAGAAGCTGGGCACTCCATGAGTATCCGCTATTGCCCACCACCAACACACACAGTTGGTCTGTAAAAACAGCTCGCTATACAGAGAGACCTCTCTACCTGATTGTGGGTTTTCAAACGAATCGCAAGTATCAACAAACCAAAGATGCCACGCAATTTGATCACCTGCAATTGAGAAATGCACGTCTTTTCCTCAACGGAGCTGTGTTTCCCTATGAAGGACTGGATTTGGATTTTTCAAAAAATAAATTTGGGCCCCTGTACGACTTGTTTTCTAAATTTCGATGGTCGTATTATCAAAAAGAGAACGGCTCCATGCTACTACCCCAAGCGTTTAAGGCAAGAGCGCCACTGATTGTCTTTGACTGTTCTTACCTGGAAGAGTCTGTCAAGCCATCCAATATCGACATTCGACTAGATTTTGAAACGCATGACAATGTACCAGCCAATACGACAGCCTACTGTTTAATTATTCATCACAAACAAGTCAACTATTATCCACTGTCCAACCAAGTGTCGAGTGTATAAATAACAGCTCAACCCACGTCAAGTCGCTCAGTCATGTCTTGCTTTAAAGCCTCAAGAGACGTCTCATCCATGAATTTAAACTCTGAGGAACAACGTTTCAAGACTTTTGCCACGTGGCCAGTGCCTTTCATAAACCCTCAAGCCTTGGCGGCCGCTGGATTCTACTATTTAAAAACAAGAGATGAAGTGAAATGTGCCTTTTGTCCCATCATCATAGACCAATGGCAGGAGGGCGATGAACCCATGCAGGAACATCAGCGCTGGTCACCCACCTGCCCCTACCTGTGCAGAATGAAAGTGGGAAATATACCCTGTCATTCAAGCTATCCCTCACTTGTGTCACTGGGTGATGAAAAAAATACAAGTTACGATACGTGTGGACCGTATGGTATCCATGGTGCTTCGGTGAGCAGCTCACCATCAAAAACACCTAGTTTAGAGACATTGGGACATCATCGGTGTTATGGACGTTACAAACACAAGAGACTATATTGTTGTATTAGTTGCTATCGTCCTTATCCCAAAATGACAAAGGCCTGTAAGACGTGTAATGATAATAAAATGATGTAATTCTTAAATTCTTATTTTTGCATGTCCCTCTGTCCTACCCTAACCTTATTTTTTGGAACTAGCATGGCAGGTAAGCCCATGCCATGATCACACCTGATCGTCCATCAGTCGTCAGTTGAACTTGGTCCAGGCAAGCGTCAACATGTTGCGCACACTCATTGTGGATTGCCAAGGGTTTAAAATTGGTGACAACAAATTTATATTTAAACAAGTGGCCGTGATCGATTGTACCACGTTTTGGATATCGCAAGCTACGCATTTGCTATTTAAACCACCCCATGCTTTTGATTTGTTGTGTGAAAAAGACCGTAAACAAACCCAGTGGATTGAAAATCATAGGCAACTAGACTGGAATCAGGGAACCATTTCCTATAAATATTTGGATGTGGTCATGAAAGCACACTTGTCCTCGGCCAATGTGGTATTTGTGAAAGGTAATGAAAAACGTCAATGGTTGCAACCATTTTTGGCGTCTTACTGCCAATGTATCGACCTCATGGAGTTGGGCTGCCCCTCCCTGCAAACGCTCATGGATACTTGTTCCTGTGGCAACATTACCCATACAGCCCTATCGCATGCGTGGCATCTCTTTCATTGGTTAACCACTCATGCCTGCTGGGAGTTGTTGAACAAAATTATAACTCAAGATTTACCTGTGAATGACGTCAGTGAGATTTCTACAAGCGACGTGTTAACATCTACAGCACGTGATACCATGGAGAAAGGCAATGCTACAGACAAAGCCATCGGCAAGTTCTTTGTGTGCAAAAAGAAACTAGACAGTTTTACCAAAGAGGAACTCTTGGCGCTGCCCAAGTCGTTCATTTATTATGTGGCCGCCAATGCAGTGAAAGAAATCTGGCAACATGTACCAAAATCATGGACTCAAGACCCTGTGTTGAGTGAATTGCAACCCTGTACGGATTACGATCACCATAAGCAAGTGGCCATGGCAAAAATACCGTCTATGCGTCAGTGTGCGACTTGCCAGCTAGTGAAACTGTATCACGGTCATAAAAGTCCATGTAAAGACTTTGTTGAATCATTCCATGGGTGTCATGGCGAGAAAAAGCAACAACAACAACAACAACAACAAACACAAACATCGTCCACAGAGGAGGAGGAAGACCAAACCTTTTTACCATCGATGGAAAAGGATATGCCAGACCTGTACTGGCAATGGCGTCATTGACAAAGTGATTCAATACCTACCTTTCGAAATCCATCTTCCAGGTTATCGTTTTTGCGGCCCTGGAACTCGTCTCGAAAAACGTTTACAACGTGGTGATGTACCCATTAATCTTTTGGATCAAGCATGCAAGGAACATGACCTTTCTTATCGCCATAGTCATCCTGGTTTAAGACATGTGGCAGATAAATTGTTATTAAAGAAAGCTAAACAACGTTTCACATCCAGTGATGCCTCAGTGGGTGAAAGGATGGCAGCCCTAATTGTCATGAGTGCTATGAAAGGAAAGTTGATGATGCATGGACATAAACATTGAGGAGTGAGGAATTGGGATTTGTTTGTATTCTATTTTTCTTTTGTCAATTCACTATGACTATGAAATAAAAACAAAGGTTTACCAGAGCACAATGATTTGTTATTTTTAATTTTAAGAAATCGTGATGTTGATGGCTGATTTTTTTCATTTTACACATTTCACACATTGCCATTTGTAATTTTGCAATTTACATATGTGAAAAATGTTCGTTTCAAGTTTTATGATTATGATGAAATGGATTTTTCCAGTTTGTTGATGACACTTTTTAAACAATGTCTGTTTGAAGTTTTTTGAATTTTCAAATTTCACACATGGCCATTTCCAGTTTTTAAAAATGTCCGTTTTAAGTTTTGCGTTTTTGGTGATATGGAAACATGGATTTTCCATTTTGCTGTTTTCACATTTTTTCCATTTGGTGTATGTCGAAAGTTGAGATTTGACAATGATGTTGATGCGAGTGCTTGACCTTGATAATACTGCAATGTGCTGATGCGTGTTTGGAGAAACGTCGAGGTCTACGACTACTGCAGGTAAGACTGTTTTTGCAAAAATAATGTCTATTGTCTGCCACATTTCAATGAAAAACGAAACTATTTAAAACAAAATGAGTATATAAGTGACCATTTACCCCCTCCCCACCCACCCACTCTACCTCATCGTGTTTGCTCTGGTCAATCATACACACCAGTTTTCTCTCTCCATTCATACATTCACACCTGTCTTTGGGAACAAACACAACCACTTTATTTATTCCCAAAAGCACATTCTCGACATGCTCACTCATCCCAAAAGAACTTTTTAGTTTATCATTTACATTACGAAAAATAATTAAATACTAGTTATTAAAGTTACTAAAAATCTTACTTATTTCATATTTACAAAAAAACACAACTTTGTACAGCGTTAAAATAATCACACTATTAACCAATCAAAAAAAAATTTAAAAAATAAGGTTGCATAGAACTTTTTAAAGAGCAAAAGGTCCAAGTGGGTTGTCACTATTTACAAAATCTACTATTTACAATGACAGAAACCAATATTTACAAAATACTAAATCTACAAGTTACATAAAGCTATGTCCCATAAACGATTATACAGTGAAATCACACCTCCTCCTCCTTGCGATTATAACCCCAGGGCAGGCTGGTGAGCAGGTCATCAGCCCACACACGTTTGTTATCCATGGAGGCGAGGGTGCGTTTTCTCTGTTCCACAAGATACAGATGATGGTTGCTGGATTGTATCCTGCACTGTGTATGAGACATAGCTTTGCCCGTGCGTAAAACCGCTAGATAGTCATCAACACGTAGCGATTTTACCACTGCCCTACCTACACCGTTTGCTCTTTTGGCTTCCTTACAGTCGAGTGTGCGATAAGCATACATTTTCGAAGCCAAACCTACGAATTCCGTCATAATGGAATCACCGCATTCATCTTTTAAAACGCCCATTTCCTTCTTGTTCTTTATGGGCAGCTGAAACACGTTGTCAGCGCTATAGCAAGAGGTGTCGAACCAGTCACTATGTTGCCTCATGACGTCATAGGGGTTGCAGTGGCGAATGTGGTAAATGAATGAGTCCGTGTCCATATACAAAAGGGAGACGTCCTCAAAATGGCGTTTGGCAAACTCATAGTGGAATCGATACATGACCGATTTAGAAAAGTCTAAAATGACTTGACCCAAGTAAATGGGCTTATCCATGGTCACGCTGGTCTTACTCATTTCAATAGTAGCCAAATCCTCATCGATAATTTTGATCGATTTGAAATTTGGCTTGGCAATGTACCGCCGGGCACCCCACTGCCCCTCCCAGACATTGACCAATTTAATGTCACGGTATTTGCGGACATTCTCCATAGACTTGCCATAGATGCAGTTGTTCATTAATTTAAAAAAATTAATTTCAAACTGCTGTGTTGCCATTTGTCGGTGCTCTGTGTTGAGTCTCATGTATGGCTCAAGCCATGCTTTCTGAGCAAAAGAAATACCCCTGTGGATTTTCTTCAACACCAAGCCTTGGGCGAGGCATTGCACCAACATTTGGATATGTAGCACATACCGATTTTTGTTGTAAAGTGTGCCCATGAGTTTTTCAATTTTCACTTTACTGTCAGGGGGAACCATTTGCTCAAGGCAGAATGGGAAATCGGCATGTTCATCATACAAGGATGATGGATATTCAATATCCACTTCTAGCACATATCCACGGCCTGTTTCTTGGCTAGCCATGTTCACATCAAATTCTGACACTTGTTTGTCTGTCAGCCAAGCAAACTTCCCATAGGGCAAAGGCTGACTCATGGCGTAACCGTACAAATTATTCACGTCATAGTACATTAAAAGCGATTCTTGTTTTTCCGGTGAATAATCAGGCATGTAGACATTGTTCGCTTCGGCATGGCGTTGGTTAAGTGACACAAAGCCGCCACGAATGCCCTTTTCAAAAAATAGAACCATGTCTACGTCAGTGAGTAAATCCAATTCCACTTGAGTGTATTTCAAAGCGGCATCAAACGAGAGCCCAGGACTCGTGTAATAGTGAGCCGGGTCAAGACCGTAAATGTGTTGACACAAGTTACGGAATTTTTCAAACACATCAGTGAGCAGCAATACATCCAGTTTTAGGTAATGCAAGGCATATTCACTTAGCGTGTTCATGCCAAACACTCGCCAAACTTGACATGCATGTGCATAGTCTTCATCGGAAACGGTACTGCGTGTTAGTTTCGAGTAAAATTTCTCTTGTGGTGGGAGTTTTCTTTGCTTTAACACATCCCAGCTGTTGCAGAAATCATACGGGAATATACCTTTCCGAATGCACAATTGAAATTGCTCTGGATCATTAAAATGCATTCTAGTATTTTTTAATTCCTCCTCATTCAAGCCATTCACTAGGCTGTCTAGCGAGGATGCCATAAACTTAAAGGAATCCAAAAATCGAATGCTAAAGTCGCCCAACCTCCATGTCAGGGCTGTAAAACGCTCATGGTTTTGAGGAATAATGGTAAACGAGCCCTTGTTGACATGGCCCAATTCACGAATCAAAAACTGAATGTCATAATTCGCCAGATTGTGGAAAAAGACACTGATGAAACGAGGAGCTGGAAAGTTCAAGTTGCATTTACTATGCGCAGCTCCACGAAACTCCCCCGTAAAGTGTGAGTGATCACGAACGGTGTCTTCAGCACTGATCAGTGGCTTTTCGCAAATATGGCATGTCGTGGCATGCTCATACTGCTGCTGTTGTTCTGGAGATAGGCTCATGGGTACTGGGTGGTCCAGTAATTCCTGTACATCATGAGCCAACTTGACAAGTTCATCCAAGAACCATTTGGCACAATCTGGCCCCTCACGGTATTTGTATACGGATTGTGTGGGGTCATAAGCACACACCACATTAAATCCTATGGCAAAGGGCTCATGTTTTTGAATGGGTGTGGTTGAGCTGATGGTGGGATCTGGTTCACATCCCGCCATGGGTGTGGTGAGAGCTTCGAAATCTGCATACACCACATAGGGAACAGTGTCACGCTTATGAATGTCCTTAAACTTTAACACAGCCTTGTCCCCTTGTGGCAATATCAATCTCACCGCTTCCTGAGTAACACAATCTACCCTATGACGTTCCAAAAGCGTAAGAGTGGTAAAATATTGCAGACAACGATCACAAATATGTTTTGCACGCACATGTTTGGACATTTGTCTGCTTAGCAATCTACTTAGGCTTTTAATGAGGCAATAGTGATTCACTTCTCCGTAAGACAGATATAAAAGATGAATGTGGTGTCGTTTCGGTTCTTTTGTGGCATAAAGAGGACCCACAATCTCATCACCATTAAGGCCATACACCATGAACGAAAAGTCCTGGTTATCTTGTTCAAACCTATGGATCTTGGTTAAGTCCATAGGGAACGATACTCGAGTTAAATTTAAAGTATGTTTCAATTCGACAAACTTGGCCTTGTACATTCCTGGTCGACAACCATGATGTTGTGCTGGCTGCAAATACGCAGCCACAGCCCACAGAAAACATTCATCATCAAAATTTTCAATATTCACCACAGCCTTTTTCGAAGCTATTGCTGGCGGTGTTTTAATAAAGCTAGACCCAGCATTCAACGGGTTGAAATGACAAATGTTGATTTGTAAATGATGAATTTTGTCTAAGGCAAGGCCACTCGGTCCTTGTTGCAGTTTATCAAATTTTGATAGCAAGGCATTCACCACATGGCTTTGATACCACTCGTTCAGATTATCGGCTATCAAAAGCTCTTGCATTTTACTACAAATATAAAATGTCTCTTTATGCTCTACGTCCTTCTTTTTATATATGAAATCGCACACCAGTTCTGTATTCACCTTTAAAGCCGTATGCAACCTTTGCGCTGTGCAAATTTCAATTTTAAAAATTTCAAAACAAGATTCTAAAAATTCTTTGGGAATCAAACTTTTTCTAACATTCACTACGCGGCCAGAGCACACACGTGATTTGAAACAAGACTCAAGGGGCTCCCAAGTTAACGTATCCGCAGCAGTAAAAGACATTATTTTGAAAGAACACTCTCACCTGAGTTTTCAGCTGTAGACTGCTTGACAATGGTTCCACTCTAAAGCCACTTG
This sequence comes from Meconema thalassinum, assembly GCA_946902985.2. Taxonomy (NCBI): domain Eukaryota; kingdom Metazoa; phylum Arthropoda; class Insecta; order Orthoptera; family Tettigoniidae; genus Meconema; species Meconema thalassinum. The sequence goes on along the minus strand of OX336393.1, from coordinate 159,699,517 downwards.
GTTTTCAACTGTATAGCAGTGAACCCTTTTTTTTTCTTCCAAATATCTAAAAAGAAATAAAATAAACCACCATAAGTATATCCATTCCATATAGTTTATGCCTTTCATAAACAAAACAAAATCAAACAGGTTATATATATATATATATATATATATATATATATATAAAACAAATCTCACCTTGACGTGTAATGCTATGCTATATTCCCGTCTCGTGGGCTAGTGTGGAAATGGTTTCCCCTTCTATCGGTCTGTCTTTCTCTTTCTTTAATATATATTTCCCACAGACACACGACAGGTAGGCTATACACGTTATCTGCAAACAAATAAATAAATAAAAATCATTAATTACCTAATCAATAAATAATTGCATGTATTTATATAAAAATCAATAAATATATAAATAAATAAATATATACCTACCTCACAACAAGGATAAGTATTTTCCGCCAACACCAAAACTGATAAACAAGACCAGGGGTTTCTTGCAACGCAGTGTGTTCAAAGGTAGTCACCTAAGTGAGTGTGGAAATGATAACGACATGTCTTTATATATGCTACGTTGCATGTATAATCTTTTTTTTCTTTCCACGCTTTGAACATTCTCTTATCGTGCACGTGGACAGCTAACGTCCCAGGCGAACACCTGCGGTAGATCAAATTTCACATAAACTTGCATTTTGTCACGTACAAAGCAAAACAGGATGTGACTTGTTAACAGTTATCGTGCACGTGGACAGCTAACGTCCCAAGTGAACACCTGCGGTAGATCAAATTTCACCTGAACTTGCATTTTGTCACGTACGAAGCAAGACAGGATGTCACTGGTTTAGCCTACATGTGGTTTCACAAATGTGTGTGCATGCCTTTCACACTCCCCTGCCACCACGATGGTCAGATTATTTCACCTTCAAGCGTCTTGCTCATTTTTTCCATTGCACTTGTTGTCAAATCAGATCAACGCCTTCCAATAAGCTCAAATGACCTTCACCTCCTGTAAGTTTGTTTTCTGTACTCGCTTCGACCAACATAGAACCAAGTTCTCATTACCGTTTACACGTCAAAGGTAAAATATCAGAAAAACGCACGCTCGTTCTGTCATACACCGACCAGCCGAAATAGCGATTGTTCTATTAAGCATGGTCCTTGTGCTAAGCGACAGATTTGGTCAAACACACACACACTCAGCCGTATCGTCTCTCTCAACCACCACGCTTTATAAACATTATAAACAAGTAAAGAAAAAGAAAACGTTTTTTCAACATGTACGGCGTTAGGCCCTTTGTGAATTATTTTTTGGAAAAAAATATCTACCACATTTGAAAGGGGGGCGTTAGCCCGAGTCCTAGGACACCTCGTACATGTCTCTAGCGTTATTGGTTCGTGAGATATCGGCAAAAATCACAAAAAACACGTGTTTACCCCCAAAATCGCGTTTCCAAAATTTTTTAAAATTACAACGAGTGGTCCATAGCAAAGAGGACGTCTTCCCGAATCCTTGGACCCATCGTACATGCCTCTAGCGTTATTGCTTCGTGAAATATCGGCAAAATCACAAAAAACACGTGTTTACCCCAAAATCGCGTTTCCCAAATTTTTTTAAAATTACAATGAGTCGTCCATAGCAAAGAGGACATCACCCTGAGTACTTGGACCTGTCGAACACACCTCTAGCATGATTGGTTCACGAGATATCGGCAAAATCACAAAAAACACGTGTTTACCCCAAATTCGCGTTTCCCAAATTTTTTTAAAATTACAATGAGTCGTCCATAGCAAAGAGGACATCACCCTGAGTACTTGGACCTGTCGAACACACCTCTAGCATGATTGGTTCACGAGATATCGGCAAAATCACAAAAACACGTGTTTACCCCAAAATCGAGTTTCCAATTTTATTAAAAATTATAACGAGTGGTCCATAGCAGAGAGGACGTCACCCCGAGTCCTTGGACCTGTCGAACATGCCTCTAGCATGCTTGGTTCGCGAGATATAGCAAAAAGTTTAAAATCACGGTTTTACCCCAAAATATTCTGTTTCCCTCATTCTCAAAAACTTAAACCTATTACCAAAATACACAGGGTTTCGAGACAAGCCATTTGACACGTCATAGGACCAAATCCGACCATGCATTCGTGAAATATCGGAAAAAGTCTAAAATCACGGTTTTACCCCCAAAAAGCCTGCTTCCCCAATTCTCAAAACTTTAACCTATTAATAACATGTATAGGGCTTCGAGACAAGCGATTTGACACGTCACACGTCCAAATCCGACCTTGCGTTCGAGAGATATCGGGAAACTTCGTAGGAAAGTAGGCGACTATCTGGCTCTCTCCTCACCACCAAAACCCCTTCTTATCAATCATTTTTTTCAAAGAGCTCGCCCTCTTACAAAAATCCCAAGTGCGCATGCGTAAAAAACAAAAACAAAAATGTTCAACCATAGCGGCAGCCAGAAAACCGCATGCGCAATATGAGCAACAACATTTAAGTTCATTTTAGCAGCGCACATTATACATGTCGTGTTTGAAAAGAGACTTTCACTAAAAATTACAATTTCACCCCCTAGTAGGGGTAGGTTTTATTTAGGGGTTGAAATGAGTGGTCCATAGCAAAGCCCCCGTCAGCCCGAGTCCAACGACACTTCATTCGTGAATCTCCGACCACGGGTTCGGGAGTTATCGGCTCGCATTGGGAGTAGTGGTGGGGGGGTTAGAACCATCATCACTCCCCTACTTATGTTTATACACATTGTAATTCACCGACATCTAACTTTGTTCAATTGTTTACATAACCACAAAATGGCGGATGTGCGAAATATTTCACCGGCATTCTATATCTCTGAAACTATTAGCGGTATCATCCTGAAATTTTGTACGGAGATAAAGGGCACTAGGCTACAGAAAGTTCATCTATAAGACTTTCAAAAACCGGTTAACTACAAAACGAACATGGCGGCCTAGCGAATTTGAAAATTTTAAATAGACCTTTCTCACGATTTAATGTTCCAAACGCAATGAAATCTGGTACAGGAACTGTTTATACACATTGTAATGCACTGGTATCTAATTTAGTTCAATTGTTTACATAACCTCAAGATAGCGGCTGTGCGAATTTTAAAATTAAGTTTTTATTTCTTGTGTCGTAATCATGCGATCGAAGTGAAGGATTGAATAATGAACCTACGCAATAATTTTCCTTTAATGGTACATGACTCTATGGCCTATACATTTAACAATCCAACATGGCGACCATCCGAAATATATAGACGGCTCTGAATATCTACGAATCCATTATAGCAATCAAACTGATTTTTTTAATGTTCATAGGGGCTATGAACTTAAGTTCACCTATAGGACTTTAAATAACCTGGTGATCACAAATCCAACATTGCGGTGACGCGAATTATACATATTCACATGGACGATTCTCGCAATTTAACCATCCGAGTGCAGTGAAACTTGGTACAGGAAATCCTTATACAAATTTTTATCCACTGGCATCTAATTTATTTCAATTGTTTCCATAACCACAAGATGGCAGCTGTGCGAAATTTTAAAATCTCCTTGTTACTTCTTGCGTCCTAATCATGCGATGGAAGTTTGAATGCTACACGTATACAATAATCTTCATGTAACAGTACATAACTCTAGGACCTACATATATAATCCAACATGGTGACCATCCGAAATATTTAGTCGGTTCTCAATATCTATGAATCTATTACAGCAATCAAACTGAAATTTTGTATGTTGATAGAGGCAATTAACTTAAGTAGGATATAATGAAAATAGGCTGTATAGTTCTTCACGGAACTACTTGTTTTTATTTATGACAAAAGATGGTCAGTAAAGGACATATAGCCTACTTTCTCATAAATGTATGGATATACTTATAACTCTTTGTCTTTTTCAAGAAGTATAATATAATAATTTCTTGGTTGAAGACCTTACAAACTATTTGCCTCTACCAAACACCAGAGCCTCGGATAAACTACTACCGTCACTGAAGAAAAGAAGGGAAGACATATCTTAAGAATTATATGGTACTGGAGACATGATCGACCGGACGTGGGCTACATCCAACTTTGAGTTGAGGCATGTGTTTACACGTCTGGCTGTGTTTGGTATTCACCACCTTAATTGTATTAACAAATCTTTCCGTGACCCTACAGTGGCGTGTGTATACCTATTATGTGGACAAGTATGTGAACGCTGCCACTTAAATTTAGAGCTCTGTACTAAAAGAATCAAAGACTATGCAATTCAAATCGCCAGAGCGCAATTTTAGTGTACAAGTTCATTCCTAATTTTCGATTGCTATTTGGCTGCAATAAAAGTATTAATTAATATACTGAACTACCACCAACAGAAAAATTAAAGGTACTATGTGCGATCATTTTGTTCTTTGGTTCAAATACAATTTTCAAATAACACACGGTAGGCTCTTAAAAACGCTTTAAAATAAAAATGTATCGTATTATCGACTTGTCATTCTTCAAATTTGATGCATATTGAATGCCAACGGTATGCAAACCAATGGAGTCCCACACAGACCAGTCATGACATCTAGCGGAAACATTTTGCATAAAATATTCCTAATACGGTGAGTGCATTAAAGCTGTTCCAACGTGCAGGGTGGTGCGCAGCTCGCAACAAGTTTGCAATGGTCATAGTTCATCTGGCTGATGATAGATGTCTCGTGCAGATCTGGAGGCGAATGTTGTTTTAATCATATATATATTATCCATTGAAATATACGCAATATAACGCTTAATTTTATAACGTCTGAGTAATTACGAAACAATACATATAAAAAATTAAAGCAAAAACCAATTCTGATAGGTTTTGAACCCATGTCATACGGTTTAAAGACTAATGCTTTACCACAGAGCCAAATATATCCACTGAAATTCGTCGTTATCTATTGACTTACATACAACGTCTTAGCAATGATTTGGTCTAAACGATTTTTCAGTGGAGTATATTCCTATTTTCAAAGCATTTCATTCGAAGTTTATATTATTTTTATCAGTAGGCTATAATGCAAGCAATACTCAAACTAGTGAAATATCGGTCAGGCACAAGATATCAGCTGCTATCTTGTCTTGTAACCGAGACGGCTCTGCTTTTTAAAGGCACGGCTACCATGTAATATTATAATATGAACTTAAAATATCGAACGGGCCACGTCCTTTAGAACAGTTTAAACCATTGTTGGTTCGATAATCAGAACTAATGAGTTGAAATTTATTAATTATAATACTGTCATAATTCTCACGGCCTCCATCCTGAAATGGTACGTTTGACGACCTTGTAGTTTGGGCGCAAGATGCGCCCCATATAAATGTATGTCGTTACCAAATTTGGTAGAGTTCGGATGATTAGCCTAGTCGTAATTTGATATTACATTTTGAACGTTTGAGTGGCCACCATTCAGTTTTGGCAAAGATGGCGGCAAGATAAAACATGACACGAGGTGCCCTTTGCTAGTGCTACCTCAGTATGAAATTTCATTCTTTTCGGCTTCACCGTGTTTGAACTGATAGGAGTGAGCAGACATACCAAAACCCCCACACACACTCACAGACACACAATTTTTTGGCCCTGTGTTAGATCTCATAAGTCTACTTTCATTTTTTTCAAAAACCGAAAGTATGCTAAAAATAGGCTTTTGAGATCACCTTTTGTCCGTGTGTGTGTGTGTATGTGCGTATGTGTGTGTGTGTCCCTCTATTAAAATATAAGCGGCTGGAGCGATTCCAATGAAACTCAGTAAGGTCATATTTTGTCCAATCCCGACCGTGCCCTTCAAATTTTATTACGTCTCAGCAATCCAACATGGCGGCTGTGCGAAATATTTCACCGGCATTCTATATCTCCTAAACCATTACACATATCATCCTGAAATTATGTACGGTGATAAAAAGCACTACTAGAAATCCATCTATGTGACTTTCAAAAACCTGTTAAGTACAAAACGAACATGGCGGCAAAGCAAAGTTGAAACATTTAAATATATTTTTCTCGCTATTTTGACCATCCGAACGCAGTGAAACTTGGTACAACAAATGTTTATACACATAATAATAATAATAATAATAATAATAATAATAATAATAATAATAATAATAATAATAATATTAATAATAATAATAATAATATCGTATGGTCTCGGGTTGCGGGTGCAAGCTTTGCTAATTGACAGCCAGAGGGCAGCTTGGATGTCGATTTTTTTTGTTCCTTGAAGCACTATGAAAGTCAGGAGGTTGGATAGCTAAGCACCTAGACACTATAGCGCTTTCTAGTAGAGAAATGAGGAACTTCGTGTTGGCGGAAAATCCCGAGATTAATTTTGACATTATGAACACGGCCTACTGAATTCAAATGGGTTCTTTGACATGCCAACATCGTATGACGTGCGTGTCGTAATTTTTGCCGCCTTTCAAAAATCACTTACCACGGCCAGGAGAGAACCTGCAAGCTTGGGGTTAGTTATCCTACACGACAACCACTCTTACACATTGTAATGCACTGACATTTAATTTAGTTCAATTGTTTACATAACCTCAAGATCACGGTTGTGCGAAAATTGTAAATTTAAATTTGTATTTCTTGTGTCCTAATCATGCGATCGGAGTCAAAGTTTGAATAATGAACCTACGGAATAATCATCATGTAATAGTACATAACACTATGGCCTACATATATAAAAATCCAACATGGCTACCATCCAAAATATTTAGACGGTTCTCAATATCTACTAATCTATGACAGAAATCAAAGTGGAATTTTGTGTGTCGATTGATTTATTTATTTATCGTATGGCTTTTAGTGTCGGAGGAGTCCGAGTACATGTTCGGCTCGCCAGAGGATGTGGCTGCCTCAATTGCGGACACCCATGGAGTGAGCTACAACTTTCGATCAATTTCAAGTAGCTCTATATTTCGCAACCCGTTGTCACTGACACCTAGTGGTGAACGTTGGAACTTTGATAGAGCGTTTCAACGAAACCTAACATACAATTCAGCTTCGCTCAAGTTTAATTAGTGGAAGGTTCATTCTCATGTCATAAATCTATGACATGCGACCGCCGGATTTACTTCCCCTCCGAAGGAAGGCATACAAAAGGATTTTAACGCTCTTAAAAAATCCAACGACCTCGGGCGGGTTTGAACCCGGGGCATAGAAGCTCAGCATGCTACTGACTACGCCACCGAAGCCCTTTGAATGCTGACCAGCAACTCGCCTCGGCTTCGCCTGGGGAACAGTTATGATTGCATTACGTTATAAGCGCTTTTTTTTCGATGTCAATGACCTACGACCTATATCCGTTTTACGTCTCGGCATGTTGGGTTAAAATCACTGACTGGACTATTAATTATATTATGGAGATGCAAGTGCAACGAATTCTTGTCAGATGTAATTTAAGCATGGCGAGGAGCATGAAACACAAATCCCCCTTCCGACCAATCTTAACTCGACTCTGTATTTTGCTGAACGAAAAGGCCACGACCGCCTCCTTCCCAATCCGCATCTGCGTTACAAATACACATCCTACTGCATACACCACAATAACACAGGTCTTTAGTGTGCCCATCTGGGATCGGCACAAGATCGAACTCCTGACCAGTTATAGGGATATTTTAAAACTTTATAAAGATGACAAGAAAAGACGAGAGTAAGCCCACTGTAGAACGACCACAGGAACAATCACAAGGGGATGCAGATGGTCATGCTCAGGCACATAAACTCCATTAGTTTGGCATGTTAAAAGGAAAAAGCTATTAGCAGAGCTATAAAAACGTTAGGGTGAGTCAAAGTGAAGAGGCAATAAATACTACTCGAAATTCCTATGAATAAGCAACTTCACCAAAATTATTATGTTTCAAGTGGACAGCTGAAGGGGAACTATTTCTCGAGAGGCTCTTAAAAGACTTAACCCAGGAATTTGTAAGTCAGCAGTTTTCACACGCAAAGAGAAAGGGGATTTACCACATTAAACTTAACAAAATAAACCCACCAGAATTATGAAACATAGAGTGAGGAAAAATACAGGGACGAGAAAAAACAGTGAGTTGGCAGGCCCGAATAAGGCACTTGAGATACTGCAGAGTAAAAGAAATGTCATCATATTCAGCGGAAGGCTATCCGATGACCAGAAGGGGACTAGAGGCTGGCCCCGCAAAAGGGATATTAAATAATTTAATTAATTAAAAATAAACTAGCGAAAGATATTCATTCCGCCAGCCGGCAATCAAAATATATTTATAAAACACACTTTAAATTAAATTATGTAGAAGATTAGACCAGGGAATCAGAAATTCAGCTATCAAATTTGAAGGGAACTAATTTCTAGACAGAAATGAATAAATAGGGAGCAGTCGAGGGAAGAAGTATGCAGTTTCATTCAGTATTCAGTCAACAGAAGTCTCACCAGTCGAGAGAAGCTGTGCGGAGGTGCACGTCGCATCAGATTCAGTCTACCAGATATAAAGTACAGTCACGTTATAATGACAGTTTAACAGTCGAGAGATAGACTTTATTAGAGGCAAATTATAGAAGAATCTTCAAAAGACCACAGTTCGAGTGCGATACGCAGTTAGCTAATTTGTTAACAGCCTTTGTATAGGCATGTTACTTAAAAATGAATAAGTACGAACGAGTTAGGTCTAGCCTCGGGAACGAAATGCGCAAGTCAACGAGAAAATTGTAAGAAATACATTCAGAGACACTATAGTTCGAGTCTCACAAGAGACAAATACACATCAAGTGCGATAAACAGTAAATAATCAAACGAAGTTAGCAAGTAGCGTTGGTTCGAAACCAAGCCGCGCTCAGGCAAAGTAAAGGCAGAAGCCGCGATAGCATTTTATGGACAATTTAGAACGAAGTGCGAAAAATAGGAGGACAGTATAGGAGATAGGAACTCTTAACATAGAAAGTAGAGAGAGAAGTTATAGCGCGCAGGAAAAGACAGTTAAATTGAAGAACATTTGTATACAATCTTCAGGGAATATTACAGTAGGAAGAGAACTATAAATTGCGATAGGCCATGTAAGAGGAAAAGTAAATCGCAACTGTAGAAGGACAGATATAGCATTAATTAGAGAGAAAAGGTATCTAGAAGGGGGTTCAAGAAAAAGACAATTACGACCTCGGGAATTATAGGAAGAGAGAGATTTACCGAAGGGAGGAATAGGAGAATCACACGTTCAAAGCTGTACAGGGTGAAACCATCTAGGCTGTTTTCAACCATTTTGTACGCTGTGAATTGGTCCGTGTTCGATTGTAAATAGTGAAATAAGTGATTTTTTATGTTAACAAGTGTTAAAAGTGAAATTTAGAAAATGTATCAATGTATTGTCGTGTGTCGATAAAATAACCAAGTGTTAGAAAAGGTCTATTATGGTATGAAAATGATTGAATGAAGAAATTATACGGGTGAAATCATCCAGAAATCACGTCATGAGCTGAGATGTGGGTGAGTCAAACATGTTTATAATATTAAAGTGAATGTTTCATATGCTATTTCAGTGATTTTATGTGTAAAAATATATGCACAATGAGTAATCAAATGATATTAAGAGGTTATAAGGCAACCGCCAAGACGGTTTGCAGCAATGTTAAAATAATTATAAAAGTGCAAAAGTGATAATAATAATAATGTTGAAAGCCTGTAAAAATAGTTAAATAACAACGAATTAATGATCTAAAAGAGGAATCGAATGTAATAACGTAATGGCAAATAAAATGTATGCCAAATGAATGAAAGTAACGTAAATGAAACAAGCACCGTTGAATAATAATAATAATAATAATAATAATAATAATAATAAATATTGAGTTTTATACTCCAAAATGAGAAATGATGAGTTTTATACTCCGAGATGTTAAGGTTATAGTAAACAAATTGCCGTCCGCGAATTAATAATGAATTAATGAATGTTGATAAAAATGATGATATTAATAAATTCAAGTTGAATGATTAAGTAAGTAAAATAATTGAAATACGTGGGATAATAAAAATAATTGAAGGATCATTGGGATACCTTAATATGACAATAAAATAGCGCTATTCAGCAAGTAATAAAAGTAATAACAGGTGGTAATCGGACACCAAAGAAATGATATATGAAGTTACAAGCTATTGAGCTACGGTAAATTAAATGCTAATAAGACCAAAGTTGTTATAAATACGATGACGATCCAAGGTATATAAAAGTTGTGAGCTGAAATAAGGCCTATAAAGAATAAATAAAATAAATGCTAGCAAATGAAGTGAATATATCCTGTGACGTGCATAAGTTTGGAGATAAAAGGTATAATTGTCGGAAGTCGTCGATATTGTTTGCGCCTGGTCGAACAGGGATTCGAGCCAAAGGCAGTATTGTGTTGAAATCTAAGTCCCGCAGGGCAATTTCTAAAGTATGAATATGGAGAGTGCTCGTGCTTCTACGATATGTGATTTCGACAGGAGGGGCCACCGAGTGTCCCTGAGCCTAGATTCACATGGCCTGTACTGTACCAACGACGCTATGTTAACCGACCAAATATTGTTTGTGCCTGGTCGAATAGGGATTCGAGCCAAGGGCCTTATTGAGTTGCAATCTAAGTCCCGCAGGGCAATTGCTAAGTATAAAGTATGTGAAATGAAAGGTAATGAGTTATGATCTCAAACTATAGCACGGGTCACACGAAAATGAAATAAATAAGAATCAGTATGGGATACTGTTAATGAAGTAATGTGGTAGCTTGGATCATCATCCGTTTTGTCTTAAAGGGAGTGAAACAGTAGAAAGTTCAAAGTCAGTAAATGGAGCGCGAAAAAGGTAATAAATCACGTTAAACGAGGAAGGGCGAGCGACCGGCCGTCCGTTCCTAAACGCGAGGGAGGAATACAATGGAGTTTTGTATACGAAAGGTAAGGTTTTCTGAATGGATATTAAAGCGTGTAGTGGAACATGCAAATTTTTAAATATGAGGTGGTATGTAATTGTGAATTTAAAAAAAAATAGTGGGTTTTTAAAAATCATCCCCACATCAAGTTTGTGAAAATCGGATTATATTTATCCATAAAAAGTCAGAAATAAGTTGATCATAAAATATTCGATTCCTGCCTTAAGATGTATGTAAGATATAAAACGGGTTAACTCAAATTTTTGTTTATAAGGTAACTGAAAAATGTAAAGTGATAGCATGTGATACACCACTTATAAACCACCCAATTGCATGGAAATGATGTGCGATGGGACGTGAATTCAAGGATGGGCAGATATTTGTTTTAAAAGTGTTGATTTGTTATGAAGACTAAGGCTTACTGATAAAAGTAACAGAACTTGAATGAATAATTATAAAGAGATTTAAAGTAAATAAAATATGAATGAAGCCCATAAGGGATGTTAATGACACAGTTAAATGTCCGCAAAAGCCTTAGATAAAATAACATAAAGTGATAGGCATGCTCTATATCTAAGTAAATAAAATGTTGTGGAAAGAAATGTAAATGAATATTCAATGACAAAGAATACCTAAGCAAGGTAACGCGCTAATATAATATTATATGAATTTATTATGTACTTAAAGTTTTGAATTTTGGATTTTTCCAAAATGTAAGTGTTTGTAAATTATGTGTAATATTTCCTGGGAGTTATATACAATAAACTCATGTCTTTCGAAACATGTTTGTTTTCAATCTAGTCTTGTAGATCGTATAAAAAGTGCTATCATATCCAATGTAAAATCACGGAGTGGGTTGGACGTAACATGCCCCGAACCGCACATCTATTCAGCACGTGATTGAGCATTTCCATATGAGATGGGCACAGTGGAAAGTATGTATAATACTATGATATGAACACTGGATTACAAGATAAGTCGGTCAAAATTAAAAGTAGAAGTAAAACTCATATGTAGATAAAATGGCCGCAGCCCGCAATAACTCACAAACAAATTAAAAGAAGCAGAACCCCCTGCTAATCTTTATCTGGCGCCCAGTTACGTGAGGCGGGGTTTCCTAAAGATAAACCAGGAAAAACTCGAGTTTTCCAAGTATTTTTTTGGAATAATTTCGAAAATTTTGATTTTTACAAAACAAAATATCTTGCTTAGAGTTTTGAAGGAGGGGAAGTGCAAACGGGTTAAGGTACAAACCTACCCATTCGCAACTTCAAATGTTAAAGAAATTTAAATCACAACACTTAAATATGTCACTTGAAAGTCACGCCGTTTCATGTGCATGACTGATTTCTTGGATGTGAGTAGCCCATCTATTCTCAAATTTTATTTGATAACAGAATGGCTATGAGTGTGGAGATGCAGAATCTCCTGGGCATTTTGAGGGAAGATACAAAGAAAAACGCTCTGCAATTAAAAGAGAGCATTAATGAAGCCGTACATATGACGCTTCAAAAGAAGCTTCAGGAAAGTAGAGAGGACAATAAGAGACAATTGGACTGTATCCAAGATAACATTAATAAGGGTAATCTGGAATGAAAAACAGAACTTTGAAACCCTAAATACTAAAATGGACACCAAATTAGAAGAGATTCAAGCTCAAATCGAGCCCATGAAATTAAGTATATGTGTAATGGAAACTAATGTAAACCAAATCTCAGACGCACAAGTGAAGGTAAACACACGTTTAGATGAGATTGAGGATAAAACTAAACAGATCATTGATGAAAGGTTTGAACAAATGAACGAGTCTCTTACAAAAACCGGAAGCGAACAGATATCCGGTGTAAACGAAAAGATCGAAGAACTAAAAATACACGTTGAGTTACAACTAGATGAAAGTAGGAAACAATGCGATGAATCTAGGCGAGAATTAGAAGGAAAACTAGATACATTATCATCCGAAATACATGGATTTGAAAATCAAAGGCAAAAAGATGTAGATATCCTAGGCAAACGAATGGAGAGCATGTTCGCAGACGTAGAGCAAAGGCTAGTTGATCAGGACGCTACAAACGAAAAACGAATTGAGGAACATATTAGGCCAATTGTGGGAGAAATCAAAACACAGGGCACACTAATTTCGAAACATGAGGCACAAATTGAAGAAAATATATCTCAATTAAATAGCCTTAAGGAAGGATTAGCTCCAATGAATGTTAGCATAGGAGAAGCCCATAAGAAATGATAACAAAATCAAGGAGATTTAGCCCGCATGCAGAAAACACAAGAGAATACCCAAAAGGACATGTAAAGCCTAGACAAAGAGGTAAAAGGGATAAAGAATAACCTACAGAAAGACTTCAAAAACCTTAAGGAAGAGGTAGACGAAGATATAAAGGTGAAAATCGAGGGCAAGGAAAAACATTCCTCGAAACGAAGAAAGAAGTAACAGATGAGCTGACTAAATTCCAGGAAATTTGGAAACAGCAGCAAACAGAAATAGGCAGACGAACGGAGAATAACGAAGACAGAATTGAGAAAATCGAACAAGAATCGTTCGCGAGAATAGAAAGAATGGAGGGCAGAATGAACCAAAGTGAGATCCGCATGATTTCTATAGAGGGAGTGAATCTGAGAAGTAATCAAATGGAAAAAGGAAGTATGGAGGAGTTGAGAAACTACTGGGGAGAAACGGGAACCCAGCACATGTTCAACAAGGTCCAAGAGGAGGAAAGCTCATATAAACTACCAGGCCACCCTTACTTACATCAACTCCATTCAACAACAACAATGCGTTGCAGAACCAAATAATCACAATTATTAAGCCTGAATCCGATAGACCCAAGAAATTTTCGGGAAACATTTCGTCAATGACCCCAAAATACTGGCCTAAAGAAGTTTTCGAGTATCTCAGAGATACCAGAGTCGCACCCGAACGTCAGTTGAGATCCATCGAGAAGCTAATGGAAGGTGATTGCCTTCTATGGTTTAGAAGCTTCCGATATACTTTGGTACCGTAGAGGAATTTAGAGATGCCTTTCTCAAGTGATATTGGGCAGCTGACGTAGAGCAGAATCTAAGATTAGATCTCTATTCAAAGAAATATAATACCAATGCACCAACCCGATATTCGGAGTATTTTACCGCTCAACTCTGCAAGTTTCGAGAGCTAGATTGCGCACCTTCAGAAAATGACCAGTGCCTAGCAATCATCAAGCAGTTACCATTTGAGATTCAAAGATTCCTAATTTCGTCTAACGCCAAAACTGCGATAGAAATTTAAAGTATTCTACGTCAATTGGATAACACAACGCAGCATATGTCGCCGAGACACTATAGAAATGTGGAACAAGCCCATGTCACAAAAGCACAGACTGTAGTTGCGAAAGAAACAAGTATGGATAAAGCAACCAGTACTGAAGATGGAAGGAGTGGAGAAAGTAATCCCAGAAATAATAAACAAGAATGGAATCCACCGTATCAGGGGACCGGCAGAGGATACTTCCGAGGAAATAATTATAGAGGCAATAGAGGAAGAAACTATAGTTCAGGGCATGGTTATCACGGGAATAACACATCGACACCATACTATCAAAGGGGGTCAAACAATAGAGGATCACCCAGTGGAAGACCATACCAGGGTAAGAATTGGAAGCAAAATTACCCAAGGAATAATCAGCCACCAAATGAAGACATAGATTTCCAGGCTGAAATAGAGGAACGTCGTGTAATTACACAACAATTCTGCGATGAACGAGGGGAGGAATATGAGAGGCAACCAAAAGTCAAATGGAAGGATGCCATCCATGAAAGAACGTCTCCAGACTTTCATAACTTAGAAGGTGCCCAAAGCTTGGAACTACAGGAGCACAATAGAAGAGAAGAACAAGTTAAAAAACGCCAAAATTTGAAGGGCTAAGGAGAGAAGAGATCGGAGGATGGAACACAATACAAGTAGTAAACTGGATTGCGAGACAAGAAGAATTAATAGATGAGATCATAGAAGGACCGGTCGTAGTAAAATGAGAATTGCCAATTATCTTAACCAGAATAGAAGGAACTTTAGTTAGAAGACTATCAGACACAGGATCGACAGTTTGTCTGGTAACCCAAGCACTGGTTAACGAATTAGAAAGAAAAGGACGAGTTTTGAAGATCCCAATATCAGCAGTTAAGATAAAAGGAATCACTCCAGAGAAAAGTTTGGCCTGTAAATTCCAGGTATTTTTAGAATTGAAAATCGGAGAACAAATGTTATCTCAAAGCTTTTTACTAGTGAGTAAACTGCCTTATAACATTATACTTGGAATAGACTTCATTAGAGAACATAAGGTTGTTATAGATCTATCCCAAAATTGCATCAAATTTCGAAATGAAGGCCTTGGTTCGGAAATAGATATTTCATCACAAACAATAGAGCACGTAGAAGGCGAGCAAATATGGCACATGAAAGAGGAAACTTGTCACAGTGTAACAGAAGAAGAAGTCTACATGTCAGAAAAAGTATTGAGTACACTTGCTGCAGACTTAGAAAAAGAAGCAGAAGTCGAATTTGAAGAATGCCTAGACGAGAAGCTTAAAGAAGCCAAGATATCATTGGAAGATAAAGAAATTTTGAAAGAAACAGTTCTAGAGCAAAGAGATGTATTTGACTCCAAACCAGGAAGACGCAAAAATTTTAAATACGCCTTCCGGGTGAATGATTGGACACCGTTGCGTCAGAAACCATACCCAGATGCGGAAAAGCATTACAAGCAAACGAAGGAAGGTTTAGAGAAAGTGATGAAAGATGGAGTGATCGAAAAAGTTGCCATACCATACGTTAGTCCGTTGGTAGTAGTCAACAAACCAGTTGGATCAGTGAGAGTATGTCTAGATGCCAGAAATCTAAATCAAAGGATTATTCCTGAAAACGACTCGGCGCCTCCAATCAAAGAAATTTTAAGGAAATTCAAAGGAAAGAAGATATCCATGAACATCGATCTTACGAGTTCATACCATCATTTGGAATTAGAAGAAAGGACCAGTCTTATGACAGGTTTCCAATTTGATCAACAAACAATGTGTTTTAGAAGATTACCATTTGGATTAAAGACCGCAGGATCTGCGCTCATAAGGGCCTTAGACAGGAATCTTTCGGAGGAAGTAAAAGCCTGTACTATTAGATATGTGGACAACATCTTATTAACGTCAGAAACAGTAACAGAACGCTTAGAGAAACTGAAGAAATTACTCAAAGATTTGAAGCAAGCCAACTTCAAAATAAATCTGAAAAAATCAAATTTTGCCAAAGGCAAGTGACATTTTTTGGTCACGTTATAGACCAACATGGAGTTCAACCTAACCCATGCAAGTTGGAGTCTATTAAAAACTTTCCAAGACCGCTGAAAGTCAAAAATGTCAGACAATTTTTAGGACTTATAGGGGTTTTCAGAAGTCAAAAGCTGTATCACCATTACAAGATCTACTCAAGAATGGGGGGAAAATGGAAGTGGACAGAATAATGCGAGAATGCATTCATAAAGGCAAAATGTATGCTATTAAGTTTTGTGAAATTCGGATACCCCGACTACAATGAAAAGTTCATAATCCAGACAGATGCTTCACAGATAGGCATAAGAGTCATGTTGTATCAGGAAACGAAGGAAAAACGAAACGAAAGAAATTACCTCGCATTTGCGTCGAGAATATTAAAGCCGCGTGAACGAAATTACACAGTCACTGAAATCGAACTTTTGGCAATATTGTACGCGTTATAGTATTGGCGTAAAATAATTTACGGATTTCCCATTATTTTAAGAACAGATCACAAGGCGTTGACTTTCTTAAGGGACACTGGGACTGAGTTTTAAGCATATTTTATTAAAAAATTCAAATTTTCGATTTTGACATATTATTGTACCCCTGACCATAACGGATGATTTAGATGTATCATTTTCCACATTCCGCCTTTTTTTTTGAGGCACGGCGAGACGTTTAAATGCCGGCCGCACTGCCATTTAAACGCCCCTTTCTCTTGGTACATTATCCTGTACACGCATTTATGCATTCTTTTATCGGAGTTGTTTGAATACGGATTTGAAATTCCCTCTGGTCTACTGTTTCTGCATTGTGCTACCATCTACCGATGAATATTGACACTATTTACTACGTAAGCTATACAAATACCTCCAATGTTTGAAAATAAATAAATAAATATCTCAAACGGTCGACATGATGAAATTTTGCATTTATATTGTATTTTATAATTTCATGAGAGTTCCTAGTCGCTTATAGAATGTCAGTAGATGCATAATTTATCTTTATTTGATATTTGTGTTGACTTTAGAAGTGTAAGCATGGTCAACCTCTGTTTATGAACAAGATATTGGAGGCTAGGCTAGCACGTTTTCGAAATTTATTGTGTTTGTGAAGTTTCTGGCGATTTGTATTGCTTTCTGTGAGTGTATTACTTTTAGTGTATACAGAATGGATTCAGTCACTTCCCGCTGGCATAAGCCGAAATGCAAAAGCAAGAAGAAAACTGTCAAGGCTTTCAGACTTGCTGCTGCTCGTTGGAAAACATCAGGTAAGGGAGCTGTTATTCCTGAACAAACTAGTAATGAACATGTGATCTCACCTCTTGTCACACCCACCGATTCTCAGAACACTGATGATGCAAGAGATAACATTTGTAAGAGTGTACAAAAGTTAGGGTTATTTGAACAATTGGGTTCTGAAAGTAGGCCTAGGCCAAATTTACATCCAACAAGTGATGAATATTTTCTGGTGCATTCTTCCACTTTGCATGAACTAGTGAAGAATATAAAATGCAATGAGTGTGGGGAAACATCATTAACTGTTCAAGTACGAGAAAGGCATGGTTTAGCGCATAAGCTATGTGTCAAATGTACCCACTGTGGCTTTTGTCCAACTCAAACTTATTCAAGCCCTCGAGTAGAAGATGACACAATTACACAGAGGCCTCCATTTGATGTCAATAGGAAGAGTGTCGATGCATGTCTCAGTTTAGGTGTAGGGCATCGGGGAATGGAGAAATTTTGTGCCACGTTAGGAATGTCGGGTATGGATTCGAAAACATTCACAAGACATATGACAGTTTTAGCTGCAGAATCTAAGACTCTAAAATGTCTTACTCTCTCCAAGTCTAGGAAGGTGGTACGTAGGGCATATGATACACTTGATTGTAACCCTGAAGGTAGGCCTACTGATAATGATGTAATTGACATTGCAATCTCCTACGATGGGACCTGGCACAAGCGAGGCTTCACTTCTGCTTATGGAATAGGGATAGCTATAGATCTTCTCACAGGACTAGTCGTAGACTATGAGGTGGTATCCAAATACTGTCCTATGTGTGTTATCACTTCTGCTGAGCTTGGTTCGGAGTCCCCAGAATTTAATGTGTGGCATGTAGGTCATAAGAAGAGTGGGGAGTGTCAGGTGAATTATGAGGGTAGTTCTGTTGCAATGGAAATGTTTGCTGCTGGAATTTTATGGAACCGTTCCATTTCAGACTGCCAGATGCGTTATACAACTGTCCTTTCTGATGGTGATTCTAAAACGTTCAACCATTTGGTCAGTACAAATGTGTATGGCAGCAACACAGTACTGAAAAAGGAGGAATGCGTGAATCACATTTCAAAGAGAATGGGGACAGGTCTGCGACAGATGGTACAGAATTGGAAAATAAAGGGTGTCCAGTTGGGTGGCAGGTCAGGCGGGCTTACTAATGCTACGATTACCAAGCTTACCAGCTATTATAGGAATGCCATAGTACAACACACACCTAATGTTGAAGACATGAAAACTGCTATCTACGCCACTCTCTACCATTACATGTCCACTGACAGTAAGCCCCAACATAAGAAGTGCCCCCAAGGCGTCGATTCTTGGTGCTTCTACAACAGAAGTATAGCGACAGGTAAGGTACCTATGAGTCATAACAAAATGACTGTCAAGCTTTCGGAGTCATTAGTGTGTAAAATAATGCCTGTTTATCAGAGGCTGGCCTCTAATGAATTACTATTCCGATGTGTCCGTGGTGCCACGCAGAATCAAAATGAGTGTCTACATTCTACCATTTGGAGGAAGTGTCCGAAAGAAACTTTTATATCAAGAAAGAGACTTGAAATTTCTGTATGCAATGCTGTAGCAGAATTTAATATGGGATGCAGTGCTACAACAGACTTGAAGTCGGACATCAAAAGAACTTCAGTTCCTTATGTGACTGAACAGGCAGTCCTTAGGCGTGATGCTCGCAGGAAGTATGAGAGTCAGCGATCGTCCTCTGAGAAGAAGAAAGCAACTCGACGGAAGACTAAGGTCACAAAGATGAAGAAGGAGGTTGCAAAACAGAAGAAGGAAGGTGTTACTTATGCTGCAGGAGAGTTCTAATGGGTACGTTGAATGGAAATATTAAAATATATGCATGTTTTTAGAAAAATGCAGTTTTCTCAGTTTCACATTTTCTGATGTATAAAATCTAGTACGCGTTACTGATGTAATGCAATTTTCTTGTAAATTAACATGCATGTTCCTTAGTACTTTATCCACAAACGTGTGCATTACTTTTTGGATTGGAGTTCTGGTTTGCCTGTAAAAAAAATTCAAACCTTCAAATTTCAAGAATTTTACAAAAAATAAACTTCATTGGGGAAAAAAATTATATCTTCATAGTAAACAATACAATCTCAAATTCGATGCACTATTTTATTTGTATAAGAATGCGGAACTAGAAAAATATAAATAAATTGTGCTATCTACATTAGTTTGACGCGCTTGACATTTTGAATATTTGAATAATTTGCATATAAATATTGGAAAATAATTAATTTCTATGCAGCTAGTAAAGCTACATTGATCAAATTTGGCACACATGTTTATACTACAGCTTAATACCAGCAAACAAAATATCAAGACTGTACCTTAATATTTACAGGAATTAGAAAACTCAGTCCCAGTGTCCCTTAATGAAAACCGACTTGTCCTGTCAACGACTAATGCGTTGGGCATTGTACATCCAGCAGTACGATGTAGAGATAGAATACTGCCCTGGAAAGGAAAACATTGTACCGGACTTTCTGAGTCGAAATCCGGGAACCGAAGAGGAAATACTTGCGATCCAAATATATGATAAAGATCAAGGAACCATTGAAGAATTAATAAGAGTTGGACAAAAACAAAAGCAAGACCCATGGATGAGGATGTTGATAGATTTCTTCGAGGGAAAGCTTGATAGAGCATCACCCTCATTCATCGAAGCGGAGAAAATTGCAATGGATTACAGTTATTTCAATGGACTTTTACATAAATTTGCAGATAATGATCATACCAAATTGAGGATTATCATTCCAGCAGAGATGCAAAGGAAGTTAGTATGGCAACTACACAGAACTTTTGGACATATGGGGGTAGACAAAACAGTTAGCATGTTGCAAGAAGCTTTTATATGGCCCAGGTTAAGAGATACGGTACGATATACCATAAAAACCTGTGACACATGCCAAAGAATCAAACCAAATTCTTTTCTGATGAAACAATTACCAGAAAGACCTTGCCAGATTTATCGATAGATAATTTTGGACTTTTACCAAAAGCTAGAAGAGGTAATAAACACATAATGGTATCAATGGATGTGTTTACCAAAATTGTAGTGTTATGTCCTATTCATAAGACATCAACCAAACAGGTCATCAAGAGGCTAAAGGAAAGAGTAATTCCAGTTCTGGGAAAGCCAGAATATTTACTTTCTGATCACGGAAGTTGTTTCACAAGCGTTGAATTCCGCAGAGAATTAGAAAATTTAGGGATAACACAAATTTTATCCAGCAATAGGCATCCAGAAGCAAATGCTGTTGAAAGGGTAATGAGAGAAGTGCAAAAATACTGCAAAATCTACTGTTCCGAAGAAAATTGGAAGTGGATTGATAATTTGCCTACTATTGAATTTTGCATTAACAACACAATTCATGAAGCAACAGGTGAAATACCTGTTAAGCTACATTTAGGCAAGCAACCAGAAAGGCCATGGGATCAAATATTACCCACAGTTAATGATGCACAAATAGGTAGAGGATTGAGGATCAGGAGAACATATGAGCATCTGAAGGCTCAAGCGGAGAGAAAGGCAAAAGAAAAATCGTCATAAACGATACCAGTTGGAAATAAAGAGCAATTCTGGGGCAGGGGCTAATGGGCAAGATGGCCGCCGCGTGCAATCTCTCTATGTTATTCCTATGCAGGGGTCAGTCAGAGCTGGGGCAGGAGCTAATGGGCAAGATGGCGCCATGTCCTGAGACCGTGGATGATGTCACAGGGGGAGTTCGGCCGTGTGTTTGCTAAATGGAATATTTATTATTATTATTATTATTATTATTATTAGGTAATCATGCATTGATCATGTACAATCAAGACCAGCCTTATATTGTCCTCTTTTTGGTGTAGTGGCTAGCATTCTTAGCTGTTACTGTAGAGGCCCGGGTTCGAGTCATGGCTCTGTCAAGAAATTTAATTTTGGGCTGAGGGTTGAGACGAGGTACACTCAGCCTTGTGAGGCAAAAAACTCAGAGCAGCTGGGTTTAATTCATACCTCAGACATTCTACCTAACTTAACCTAACCTAACCTAACTTGAGAAAAAAAGTGAGAGCAAAAAGTGTGATCAAAAAGTGACAGCAAATGTAAAAGCACAAATAATAAACTTAGTTATAACCTAACCTAACTTTACCTAACCTAACCTAACCTAACTTCACCTAATCTAACCTAACCTAACTTAACCTAACCTAACCTTACCTAACTTCAAAGTGCAAAAAAAGTGAGAGCAAAAAGTGTAATAAAAAAGTAAGAGCAAATGTAAGAGCACAAATAATAAACTTAGTTACAACCTACCCTAACCTAACTTAACCTAACCAAGCATTTCCTCACCTAATTTCACCAAACCTAACTTCAAAGTGAGTGCAAATATAAGAGCAAAAAGTGACAGCAAAAAGTGAGGGCAAGAAGGTAGTGAGCAAAAAAGTGTCAGCAAAATAAGTGAGAGCAATTGAGAGAGCACAAATAATAAACTTAGTTATAACCTAACCTAACCTAACCCACAGAAACCTTATTTAAAGATTTTAGATTTTTTCATTTTACTATTTTTAGATTTTACATTTTTGATTTTTTGTATTTTAGATTTTAGTTTTTTTTAGATTTTACATTTTAAATTTAATATTTTTTGATTTTAGATTTTACAAATTACATTTTCCGAAAAGAGTAAACTACAAGGTCACATACCTAACCACACCTAACCTAACTTTACCAAACCTAACTTAAGCTAATCCAAAGGCTAATGCACATACACAAAGTATATAAGGGCACATGCAATTATCCTTATGCTAGTCTTATAGGCTACTGTAAAACATGATCACTACCCAAACCGGGTAATATTTTTCATTTTGTTGTTTACACATTTGTCAATTTTCCAATTTCCCATTTTCAGTTTTTTTAAGTCAGTTTTAAGTTTTTCAATTTCATAATATGGAAACATGGATTTTGCATTTTGTTTTTTACACATTTGTCAATTTACCAAATTCGCATTTACAGTTTTTAAAATGTCAGTTTAATGTTTTTTCTATTTTGTCAATATGGAAACAGATTTTCTAATTTGTGTTTTACATGTTCATTTTGCATTAGGAGTGGAGAGAGGTGGGTAGTAATTAAAATTGTACAAGCAGTGTCATTACAATATTTTTTATTTTAAATACATGTACACTATTTAAACATAATACATTTTATATATAGTCTATTCTTTTTTTGTTATAAATTGTACAGTTGTTTTTATTTTGTTTTCTATTTTATTTATTTTTGATTATGAATACAATTTTTTATTTTTTTAGTGCCATGGTTTTATTTACTAAATAGTTTTGTTTTATGCATTTGCTAGTTGCAGGCAGAATATTTTGATATTCATAACTTAACACTTTGAGCATGGTTAATGATTGAGTAATGACCATAGGCATGTGTACCTATACCATTAGCATCAATCACTCTTTTATCATCACCAGGACACAAAGCAATTTTGTTTAGTCTTATAGATGATATGTCATGTTGTTTAGAAGCGATAATGTTCATGGGTATTCTTTTTACATTGTTTTTCATGACACAATCCTTATAATCTTGAAAGCTTATACAATTTTTGACAACACCTCTGCTAATATCTTTAATCTTTTTGATTTCTTTACCATTTATGTCTAAAGCATACATTTTTACTCTAAGTCCAACAAATGCTTTTATAATTTGTCCACAAGCCTCGTCTTTAAAGTTCCCCAACGTTTTCTTGTTTGATTTAGAGTAACATATGTGATTAGTAGGATAATCTGATGTGTCCAGGTGTTCTAGGAAATCCAACTTGTCTTGATATGCATCTGGGGTGTTAACCAAATAAATGAACGAGTCAGTATCCATATACATGAGTTTAAGATTGTCCATGCCATAATAGGGTAGCAGGACATCATAGTGGTGGGAATACATGAGAGTTTTTGAAATATCCAGTATACACATTCCAATATATATAGGCTTATTGAATACAATGTTACTTTTAGCCATGTGGAAAGCTGCTAGGTTAGGACCATAAATTGTTCTGTCGATAAATGTCGGCTTTGCTATTAGCTTTTCAGCCTCTTTGCTGTCAGTCACAAGACGTATGTCTATTCATTTACGGATATTTTCCACTGTTTTCCAAAAATGGCATTGTTGAATAATTTGTACCGATTTTTCTCAAAATCATTTTTGGCTTGTTTTTGAAGGTTGATATTAAAATCAACGTATGCCTTTAACCAAGGTCTTTGCTTAAACTTTAACACACCATGAATTTTATCAATTTTATTCCATGATCTAAAGCCTGTTTTAATGCCATGTAGTGAACAACATATCGCCTTCGATTTCCAAGATGAGGAATTAGTTTTTTCAGAGACGAATCCTTAGGTTGTGTACACTCTGGTAGGAAAGGTAAATCGTTGTGTAGATCATGAAGGTCAGATGGGTAATCAACATCAACGTCTAGAATGTATCCCAAAGGATCGTCTTCCTTTAGTTTTTCTAGATCAACAGTATCTGGAGAAACCCACTGAAATCCACCATAAGGAAGGGAGACTCTCATAGCCCACCCGTATTGGTTGTTGGCATCATCATAGGTAATAAACTGCGATGGTTTCTCAGAATCATAGGTTTCCATGTATTTATTGTTAGCTTCAGCGTACCGATGAGACACCTGGCATATGCCTCCACATATTCCAGACTCTATTAGAAGAATCTGATCGTAATCCTGTAGCAATTCCAGTTCAATTCCTGTGTAATGGAGCATTGCCTCAAATCTTATACCTGGCGAAGTAAAAAAGCCTGCATTTATCCTCAAAACTTTAAGGACGAGAGGTGTTTCATATATGCCATTTTAGCAAAACTGGTTAAAACCGATGCTAAACGCGTTAGTAAACACAAGGATCTGGAAAACAAGTATGATTTTTCAGTAATATCATTTCCTACATCGCTAGCTGACATTCCCAAATTTGAAAAAGCCAACGATATATCCATTAATGTATTTGGATTGGAACAAGGCAACGCATTGTTCCCTCTAAAGGTTGTGGATCAAGAGCTGCAAGACCATCGCGACCTCCTTCTGCTAAGTTCATCATCCGGCCAGAACCACTACGTCTTTATCAAAGATTTTGATAAACTAGTAAGACATCAGATTACCCGCTATGAACATAAGATATATAGGTGTAAACGGTGTTTTACACACTTTGATAATCGATAAGGACAACCAGGAATGGAAAAATTGAAAGAACATAGAGCTTTGTGTGTCCAGCATGACATTGCTAGGGTTGAAATGCCTATTAAAAACTCAATTGTTAAATTTTTAAACGTGGAAAAAACGATGAGAATACCTTACGTTATCAATGCTGATTTTGAAAGTATACTGTTACCCTATCAAACATGTCTACCCAATCCTGAAGCAAGTTATACAGTGCCATACCAGAGTCATGTTCCTATGAGCTTTGGTATATATGTTAAACCCTCGCCTGCTGTGGAACACATAAAGACAAACCTGACGCTGCAGAAAAGTTTATGGACTGTTTGATTTCAATAGCTTAAATGTTCCAAAGGCTTTAACTGAGGATCAAGAAGCAGAGTTCCAATGTTCTGAAACCTGTTATTTGTGTCAAAAACCATTTACCCAACAGGACTGGAAAGTTCGAGACCACTGCCATATTACAGGGGAATACCGTGGAAGTGCTCAAAATAACTGTAATTTGAGGTGTAAAACACGTAACCCCGTTCCTGTGTTTCTACATAATATGAGTGGCTACGACGCAAATTTCATTGTAAAGCAATTGGGATGTACTACTGAGAGAGTGGATGTTATCGCTAACTCCAAAGAAAAGTACAGTTCCTTTACCAAATATGTAGGAAATGTTAAGCTTAGATTTGTGGACACGTTTCGGTTAATGCCAAGTAGTTTGGAAAACTTAGTTTCCAACTTAATATTATACCCTGAAACAGACAAGTACTTTGGAAAAGAAAATGCAATGCTCATGACTCGTAAAGGGGCATTTTGTTATGACTACATTGACTCATGGGAAAAGTTAAGTGAAACGTGTTTACCTCCAAAAGAGGCATTCTTTAACAAGTTAAGTCGAGAAGATGTTAGTCAAGAAGACTATGAACATGCCAAAAATGTCAGGAATCAGTTCATCATTAAAACTCTAGGGGAATATAGTGATCTCTACCTTACATCAGATGTACTCCTTCTTGCAGACAGCTTTGAAACGTTTAGAAACAAAACACTAGAAACACACCGAGTGAATTCTGCACACTTTTTTACTTCGCCTGGTTTAAGTTTTGAGGCAATGCTCCTTTACACAGGAATTGAACTGGAATTGCTACAGGATTACGATCAGATTCTTCTAATCGAGTCTGGAATACGTGGAGGCATATGCCAGGTGTCTCATCGGTATGCTGAATCTAACAATAAATACATGGAAACCTATGATTCTGAGAAACCATCGCAGTTTATTACCTATGATGATGCCAACAACCAATACGGATGGGCTATGTGCCACTCCCTTCCTTATGGTGGATTTCAGTGGGTTTCTCCAGATACTGTTGATCTAGAAAAACTAAAGGAAGACGATCCTGTGGGATACATTCTAGACGTAGATGTTGATTACCCATCTGACCTTCATGATCTACACAACGATTTACCTTTCCTACCAGAGTGTACACAACCTAAGGATTCGTCTCTGAAGAAACTAATTCCTCATCTTGGAAATCGAAGGCGATATGTTTTTCACTACATGGCATTAAAACAGGCTTTAGATCATGGAATAAAATAGATAAAAATTCATCGTGTGTTAAAGTTTAAGCAAAGACCTTGGTTAAAGGCATACGTTGATTTTAATATCAACCTTCAAAAACAAGCCAAAAATGATTTTGAGAAAAATCGGTACAAATTATTCAACAATGCCATTTTTGGAAAAACAATGGAAAATATCCGTAAAAGAATAGACATACGTCTTGTGACTGACAGCAAAGAGGCAGAAAAGCTAATAGCGAAGCCGACATTTATCGACAGAACAATTTATGGTCCTAACCTAGCTGCTTTCCACATGGCTAAAATTAACATTGTATTCAGTAAGCCTATATATATTGGAATGTGTATACTGGATATTTCAAAAACTTTCATGTATTCCCACCACTATGATGTCCTGCTACCCTATTATGGCATGGACAATCATAAACTCATGTATATGGATACTGACTCGTTCATTTATTTGGTTAACACCCCAGATGCATATCAAGACAAGTTGGATTTCCTAGAACACCTGGACACATCAGATTATCCTACTAATCACATATGTTACTCTACATCAAACAAGAAAACGTTGGGGAAATTTAAAGACGAGGCTTGTGGACAAATTATAAAAGCATTTGTTGGACTTCGAGCTGAAATGTATGCTTTAGACATAAATGGTAAAGAAATCAAAAAGATTAAAGATATTAGCAGAGGTGTTGTCAAAAATTGTATAAGCCTTCAAGATTATAAGGATTGTGTCATGAAAAACAATGTAAAAAGAATACCCATGAACATTATCGCTTCTAAACAACATGACATATCATCTATAAGACTAAACAAAATTGCTTTGTGTCCTGGTGATGATAAAAGAGTGATTGATGCTAATGGTATAGGTACACATGCCTATGGTCATTACTCAATCATTAACCATGCCTAAAGATTTAAGTTATGAATATCGAAATCTTCTGCCTGCTACTAGCAAATACATAAAACAAAACTATTTAGTAAATAAAACCATGGCACTACAAAAATAAAAAAATGGTATTCATAATCAAAAATAAATAAAATAGAAAACAAAATAAAAACAACTGTACAATTTATAACAAAAAAAGAATAGACTATATATAAAATGTATTATGTTTAAATCGTGTACATATATTTAAAATTAAAATTGTATGGACACTGCTTGTACAATTTTAATTACTACCCTCCTCTCTCCACTCCTATTGCAAAATGAGCATGTAAAACACAAATTGGAAAATCTATGTTTCCATATTGACAAAATAGAAAAAACATTAAACTGAAATTTTAAAAACTGTAAATGGGAATTTGGTAAATTGACAAATGTGTAAACAACAAAATGCAAAATCCATGTTTCCATATTATGAAATTGAAAAACTTAAAACTGACATTAAAAAAAACTAATAATGAGAAATTGGGAAATTGAAAAATGTGTAAA
Source organism: Meconema thalassinum (assembly GCA_946902985.2). Classification (NCBI taxonomy): domain Eukaryota; kingdom Metazoa; phylum Arthropoda; class Insecta; order Orthoptera; family Tettigoniidae; genus Meconema; species Meconema thalassinum. The sequence continues at coordinate 159,671,827 of OX336393.1, read as the reverse complement.
CAACAAAATGCAAAATCCATGTTTCCATATTATGAAATTGAAAAACTTAAAACTGACTTAAAAACACTGAAAATGGGAATTTGGAAAATTGACAAATGTGTAAACAACAATATGAAAAAATTACCCGGTTGGGGTAGTGATCATGTTGTACAGTAGCCTATAAGACTAGCATAAGGATAATTGCATGTGCCCTTATATACTTTCTGTATGTGCATTAGCCTTTGGAATAGCTTAAGTTAGGTTTGTTAAAGTTAGGTTAGGTGTGGTTAGGTATGTGACCTTGTAGTTTACTCTTTTCGGAAAATGTAAATTGTAGAATCTAAAATCTAAAAATATTAAATTTAAATGTAAAATCTAAAAAAAAAAAATGAAATGCAAAAAATCAAAAATATAAAATCTGAAAATAGTAAAATGAAAAAATCTAAAATCTAAAATGTTAAAATGTAAAATAATAAAATAAAATCTAAAATCTTTAACTTAGATTTCTGTGGGTTAGGTTAGGTTAGGTTAGATTATAACTAAGTTTATTATTTGTGCTCTCTCATTTGCTCTCACTTTTTTTGCTGACACTTTTTTGCTCACTACCTTTTTGCCCTCACTTTTTTCTGTCACTTTTTGCTCTTATTTTTGCACTCACTTTGAAGTTAGGTTAGGTGAAGTATGTGAGGAAATGCTTGGTTATGTTATGTTAGGTTAGGGTAGGTTGTAACTAAGTTTATTATTTGTGCTCTTACATTTGCTCTTACTTTTTTATTACACTTTTGCTCTCACTTTTTTGCACTTTGAAGTTAGGTTAGGTTAGGTTAGGTTATGTTAGGTTAGGTTGGGTTAGGTGAAGTTAGGTTAGGTTAGGTTAGGTAAAGTTAGGTTAGGTTATAACTAAGTTTATTATTTGTGCTTTTACATTTGCTGTCAATTTTGATCACACTCTTTGCTCTTACTTTTTTTTCAAGTTAGGTTAGGTTAGGTTAGGTTAGGTAGAATGTCTGAGGTATGAATTAAACCCAGCTGCTCTGAGTTTTTTGCCTCACAAGGCTGAGTGTACCTCGTCTCAATCCTCAGCCCAGAATTAAATTTCTTGACAGAGCCAGGACTCGAACCCGGGCCTCTACAGTAACAGCTAAGAATGCTAGCCACTACACCAAAAAGTGGACAATATAAGGCTGGTCTTGATTGTACATGATCAATGCATGATTACCTAATAATAATAATAATAATAATAACAATAATAATAATAAATATTCCATTTAGCAACCACACGGCCGAACTCCCCCTGTGACATCATCCACGGTCTCAGGACATGGCGGCCATCTTGCCCATTAGCCACTGCCCCAGCTCTGACTGACCCCTCCATAAGAATAACATAGAGTGATTGCGCGCGGCGGCCATCTTTCCCATTAGCCCCTGCCCCAGAACCGCTCTTTATTTCCTACTGATACCATAGACCACTATTGGAAGGGGCTACATGACCGCGTTGTCGCAGCCCCTAAACTAAGGAACCAACCAACCAACTATTGGAAGGTGAATTAGTGCTCGTAAAACGACCAGTGATCTCAGATCCAGAGAAACGCGTTTAAAAGAAGTTCCGAAAGAATTATCATGGTCCTTATAGGATAATTAAGGATCTCAAAAACGATGCATAAAAAGTTCAGCAATTAGTAACGGATCACAAGATGATCATGAACGCAGCAAATTTGAAACTTTATCATCCTCCAGAATAATATGAACGACAGATTCAAACCTTAGTATCCCAGGCGGAAAAAAGAAGAAGAAACAGAGATGGAGAAGGAAGAGAAATGGGAAGAGTCAGAGTGTGAATGTAGTTTAAAGAGATACTACAATGAGTTAAAGAAATTAGCCCGACAAACCGAGGAGGAGAACGAGGAAATAAGAGAGGAGAATGAAGAGCTGAAAAATTGGAAAGAAATAACACACTTGGAGTGAAAACGGGTAGGAGCAAGCTTAACCCATATGATAGATTACTGTATTAAGTACGAAATGAGGTATTATGATAAGAGAAACTGAAGAGTAACTAAATGTTTGAAAAGGGCAAGGACAGAGCGAACCCTTGCAGATAAACTGAGTAAGACTGATATAAAGTATTTAAAGAAACGAAGGAAGGACATTTTTGGGATAAATACATTTTCTCAAAATTTCGACCATTTATTTATTTATTTATTTATTTATTTTTGAAGGAGGTTTTGTGCCCATCTGGGATGGGCACAAGATCGAACTCCTGACCAGTTATAGGGATATTTTAAAACTTTATAAAGATGGCAAGAAAAGACGAGAGTAAGCCCACTGTAGAACGACCACAGGAACACTCACAAGGGGATGCAGATGATCATGGTCAGGCACATAAACTCCATTAGTTTGGCAGGTTAAAAGGAAGAAGCTATTAGCAGAGCTATAAAAACGTTAGGGTGAGTCAAAGTGAAGAGGCAATAAATATACACGAAATTCCTATTAATAAGCAACTTCACCAACATTATTGTGTTTCAAGTGGACAGCTAAAGGGGAACTATTTCTCGAGAGGCTCTTAAAAGACTTAACCCAGGAATTTGTAAGTCAGCAGTTTTCACACGCAAAGAGAAAGGGGCTTTACCACATTAAACTTAACAAAATAAACCCACCAGAATTATGAAACATAGAGTGAGGAAAAATACAGGGACGAGAAAAATCAGTGAGTTGGCTGGCCCGAATAAGGCACTTGAGATACTGCAGAGTAAGACTAATGTCATCATAATTCAGCGGAAGGTTATCCGCGGACCAGAAGGGGACTAGAGGCTGGCCCCGCAAAAGGGACATTAACTAATTTAATTAATTATAAATAAACCAGCTCATGATTTTCATTCCGCCAGCCGGCAATCAAAATATATTATTTCATAAAACACAATTTAGATTAAATTATGAAAAAGATTAGACCAGGGAATCAGAAATTCAGCTACCAAATTTGAAGGGAACTAATTTCTAGAGAGAAACGAATAAATAGGGAGCAGTCGAGGGAAGAAGTATGCAGTTTCATTCAGTATTCAGTCGACAGAAGTATCACCAGTCGAGAGAAGCTGTGCAGAGGTGCACGTCGCATCATATTCAGTCTACCAGATATAAAGTACAGTCACGTTATAATGACAGTTTATCAGTCGAGAGATAGACTTTATTAGAGGCAAATTATAGAAGAATCTTCAAAAGACCACAGTTCGAGTGCGATACGCAGTTAGCTAATTTGTTAACAGCCTTTGTATAGGCATGTTACTTAAAAATGAATAAGTACGAACGAGTTAGGTCAAGCCTCGGGAACGAAATGCGCAAGTCAACGAGAAAATCGTAAGAAATACATTCAGAGACACTATAGTTCGAGTCTCACAAGAGACAAATACACATCAAGTGCGATAAACAGTAAATAATCAAACGAAGTTAGCAAGTAGCGTTGGTTCGAAACCAAGCCGCGCTCAGGCAAAGTAAAGGCAGAAGCCGCGATAGCATTTTATGGACAATTTAGAACGAAGTGCGAAAAATAGGAGGACAGTATAGGAGATAGGAACTCTTAACATAGAAAGTAGAGAGAGAAGTTATAGCGCGCAGGAAAAGACAGTTAAATTGAAGAACATTTTTATACAATCTTCAGGGAATATTACAGTAGGAAGAGAACTATAAATTGCGATAGGCCATGTAAGAGGAAAAGTAAAGCGCAACTGTAGAAGGACAGATATAGCATTAATTAGAGAGAAAAGGTATCTAGAAGGGGGTTCAAGGAAAAGACAATTACGACCTCGGGAATTATAGGAATAGAGAGATTTACCGAAGGGAGGAATAGGAGAATCACACGTTCAAAGCTGTACAGGGTGAAACCATCTAGGCTGTTTTCAACCATTTTGTACGCTGTGAATTGGTCCGTGTTCGATTGTAAATAGTGAAATAAGTGATTTTTTATGTTAACAAGTGTTAAAAGTGAAATTTAGAAAATGTATCAATGTATTGTCGTGTGTCGATAAAATAACCAAGTGTTAGAAAAGGTCTATTATGGTATGAAAATGATTGACTGAAGAAATTATATGGGTGAAATCATCCAGAAATCACGTCATGAGCTGAGATGTGGGTGAGTCAAACATGTTTATAATATTAAAGTGAATGTATCATATGCTATTTCAGTGATTTTATGTATAAAAATATATGCACAATGAGTAATCAAATGATATTAAGAGGTTATAAGGCAACCGCCAAGACGGTTTGCAGCAATGTTAAAATAATTATAAAAGTGCAAACGTGATAATAATAATAATGTTGAAAGCCTGTAAAATAGTTAAATAACAACGAATTAATGATCTAAAAGAGGAATCGAATGTAATAACGTAATGGCAAATAAAATGTATGCCAAATGAATGAAAGTAACGTAAATGAAACAAGCACCGTTGAATAATAATAATAATAATAAATATTGAGTTTTATACTCCAAAATGAGAAATGATGAGTTTTATACTCCGAGATGTTAAGTTTATAGTAAACAAATTGCAGTCCGTGAATTAATAATGAATTAATGAACGTTTATAAAAATGATGATAATAATAAACTCAAGATGAATGATTAAGTAAGAAAAATAATTGAAATACGTGAGATAATAAAAATAATTGAAGGATCATTGGGATACCTTAATATGATAATAAAATAGCGCTATTCAGCAAGTAATAAAAGTAATAACAGGTGGTAATCGAACACCAAAGAAATGATATATGAAGTTATAAGCTATTGAGCTACGGTAAATTAAATGCTAATTAGAGCAAAGTTGTTATAAATACGATGACGATCCAAGGTATATAAAAGTTGTGAGCTGAAATAAGGCCTATAAAGAATAAATAAAATAAATGCTAGCAAATGAAGTGAATATATCCTGTGACGTGCATAAGTTTGGAGATAAAAGGTATAATTGTCGGAAGTCATCGATATTGTTTGCGCCTGGTCGAACAGGGATTCGTGCCAAAGGCAGCGATGTGTTGAAATCTAAGTCCCGCAGGGCAATTTCCATAGTATGAATATGGAGAGTGCTCGTGCTTCTACGATATGTGATTTCGACAGGAGGGGCCACCGAGTGTCCCTGAGCCTAGATTCACATGGCCTGTACTGTACCAACGACGCTATGTTAACCGACCAAATATTGTTTGTGCCTGGTCGAATAGGGATTCGAGCCAAGGGCCTTATTGTGTTGCAATCTAAGTCCCGCAGGGCAATTGCTAAGTATAAAGTATGTGAAATGAAAGGTAATGGGTTATGATCTCAAACTATTGCACGGGTCACACGGAAAATGAAATGAATAAGAATCAGTAAGGGATACTGTTAATGAAGTAATGTGGTAGCTTGGATCATCATCCGTTTTGTCTTAAAGGGAGTGAAACAGTAGAAAGTTTAAAGTCAGTTTAAAATTTGTGAAAATCGGATAATATTTATCCATAAAAAGTCAGAAATAAGTTGATCATTAAATATTCGATTCCTACCTTAAGATGTACGTAAGATATAAAACGGGTTAACTCAAATTTGTGTTTATAAGGTAACTGAAAAATGTAAAGTGATAGCATGTGATACACCACTTATAAACCACCCTACTGCATGGAAATGATGTGTGATGGGACGTGAATTCAAGGATGGGCAGATATTTGTTTTAAAAGTGTTGATTTGTTATGAAAACTAAGGCTTACTGATAAAAGTAACAGAACTTGAATGAATAATTATAAAGAGATTTAAAGTAAATAAAATATTAATGTAGCCCATAAGGGATGTTAATGACACAATTAAATGTCCGCAAAAGCCTTAGATAAAATAACATAAAGTGATAGGCATGCTCTATGTCTAAGTAAATAAAATGTTTTGGAAAGAAATATAAATGAATATTCAATGACAAAGAATACCTAAGCAAGGTAACGCGATAATATAAGATTATATGAATTTATTATGTATTTCATGTTTTGAAGTTTGGATTTTTCCAAAATGTAAGTGTTTGTAAATTATGTGTAATATTTCCTGGGAGTTTTATACAATAAACTCATGTCTTTCGAAACAAGTTTGTTTTCAATCTAGTCTTGTAGATCCTATAAAAAGTGCTATCATATCCAATGTGAAATCACGGAGTGGGTTGGACGTAACATACCCCGAACGGCACAGCTAGCCAGCACGTGATTGAGCATTTCCATATGAGATGGGTACATTAGACATATGCTGCATACACCCAAATACACGGGGCTAAATGACCAAGATATCGGAACGCCCCTAAATTTATCAACAACAACAGAAGATAAGTAACAGGCACTCATTTTAGATGGTGAAGCAAATGAAACCAGGGGTGACATCTAAATCAGCCACGTGGCGGACTATATATTTGTTGTTGTTGATTCTTCTCGGGGTTTTGAGACATCGTGGTCATGCAGCCGCGTGTACTTGGGTGTCTGTATAATTTGTCTGATAACCTGTGTCACCGTTATGGCTGTACTAGAGTGTGTATTTGTAATTGTCGTAGGATTTGGGCCAGAAGTGGGCGTGGCCTTAAGTTATGTACCATCCTGGAATAGAAGTGGGAAACCACGGAAAACTATTACGGGGATGGTTGTACCGCGCTCCAGCCCTCAGACCCGAATCGAACCCGGGCATCCATGGTGACAGCCAAGAATGCTAGCCACTACGCAACGATCCTACTATTCTGCATGAGAGATGAAAAATCAAGGCAGTTTTCCAATTCCCTGTTAAAAGAAGAGAACCCCACTATTTCCTAATATTTCGTACTATATTGAACTGATTGCTGTGAAAATGTTTGTGATAAATAACTGTATAATATTAAATTAGGAATTTCCATGAATATTATAGATGCCATCCAGTACATTACGAGGACACCAGTACGCTAGGGCGCTAGACTGCAGAGTCGCGGACTAGGAGCAATAATGCCGTGCAGGCAATGGAAGTCATGGTAATCCTCCTTTAAGCCTCAAATCTCTGGGATAACTACATTCAGCGTCTTCAGCGAGTAATTGATTTCCTACAAGCCTGAGAAAATGTAAGAGAAAAACAGTTTACCAACACTCCCAAGGCGACTGCTGGGGAGGGCTTAGCACAGGCTGACATACAGAGTATCGTCTGTTCTCTCTTGATGTAGCCTTTGCCTGCGTAACGTTATCAATTTGTGGGCAGTCTTTCCTGCGGGATGAAATAATAATTTATTTATTTTATTATATCGATTGTTCCCCTTTAGGAGAGCAATTGAACTTGAATTCACGATTTCATGTTCGGGCTCTTTCCCTCTTTTCTTACCAAAATACGAGTATCTTCATCCTCTGGAAATGCTCCTTCTTCCGCGCAGCTGTCCATTTTTTTCCAGGTTGTCGTGATTTTCTTTGCTCAAACTTAACATTCGTAATTTTATTCCGGCACTCAGTGCGGTCCTCGATATTTTCTATGTTGATCTGTTGTACTGTACGTCCCTCTGGACCTCTGTCAGCCACTCCGTGCCGCATTTACTCTTTGTTATGATGTTGAGTAGTTCATTCGGCGTCCTGGCGTTTTCCAACCTGTTGATGAGTGTGAAAAACGTTGCTCGGCGTTTTCTGATTTCTTCTGTTATTGTGTTGGTCTGTTCATAGAGTTAGTTTTGAGGTCTCTTCATCCAAATGCTTTTCGTATAGATTGCCCCGAAGATCTACCTGAGAATTTTTCGTTCCTGATTTTCTATCCCCTTAATAGCTCCAATATCTGCAGGCCAAATGGCTGGGCAGCGGTCGCTTGGTCGGCCTTAGTCCGTCATGGGCTGGATAGTGCCAGGGGTTGACTTTTTTTTTAATAGCTTGGCACGGTGAGTGAGTGGTCAACGTGTCAGTCTACTAACCCCAAGCTTGCAGGTTCGCTCCTGCCCGTAGTAAGTGATTTTTGAAAGGCGGCAAAAATTACGACACCATGTCATACGATGTTGGCATGTTAAATAACCCATTTGAATTCAGTAGGCCGTGTTCATAATGGCAAAATTAATCTCGGAAATTTCCGCCAACATAAAAGTTCCTCATTTCTCTACTAGAATGCACTATAGTGTTCAAGGAGCTTAGATATCTAACCTCCTTGACTTTCATAGTACTTCAAGGAACAACGAAATTCGACATGCAAGCTACCCTCTGGGTGTCAAATAAAGCTTGCACCCGGCACCCGAGGCCATACGATATTAGTATTATTATTTATTATCCCCTTAATTTTGGAATGATCGCCGATCACCATTGTTTCGGCTGCATAGGTTACTTATGGAATATTATTAATAATAATAATAATAATAATAGCCTGTTTCACTCCAACTCCAGTACGTAACCTACAAGAGGTGCCCCCTGTTAAACCGAGCAACCCAGTGGAAGGTTGGGTAACCAATCCCAGCGGGAAGCTGGGTCGGCGAGCCAAACAGTGCTGGGAGCTCGAAGGCTCACAACCTTGGCAGTACTTTGATCAGTGTGCAATATCACTGGCCCCCTATCTGCAGTTTTTTCAACTGTGAAAAGCATGGAGGAAACGTCTGCTGAAGCAACTACCCTAGGTGGTAACCAATCCACCGTCGTCTTGAACGACGCATGCAGGCCTTCGGACTCTGGGGAGCCTGCAACGATATGCTTGGAGGTATCGGAGACTCCTACAAACAAGATCAGACACAAACGTCGCAACTTCTTCGCAACATTCAACGTGAACTCCCTTATGAAGGTCGGTAAATTGAAACAACTGATTGACACCCTACAACATCATCAAATCCTGATCGCAGCAATTCAGGAAACAAGGTTTGTTCATGCAGAAGCTTTTGACCCCCAAGGGTATAGAATCTTCAAAGGTAAAGTCGGAAAACATGTGGTAAAATCCATCCCCCACCTTGGTACAGGATTTGTGGTCAGTAAGAAGATTTTAGAGTCCATCACCAACTTCACGTCCCCCAACAGTCGAGTCTCGATCCTTTCGTTTCGAAGCAAAATTAAATCTACACCATGGTGAACGTCCATGCCCCAATTAATCAAGCTAACAGAATTGATCCACAAGGGACGGAAATCATTTGAGATGAGCTTGAAGATATTCTATCCAAGATTCCCAAGGAACACATCATCGTGCTTCTTGGGGACTTCAATGCTCAGCTCGGTAAGGAAAAAAAATCAAGAATACCCGGCCCACAGAAGAACAAACCACAATGGAGAAAGGTTAGTGGAGTTGTGCAAGGCGTTCAACCTAGTGATGAAGTCAACCGCTTTCAAACGACTTCCTGCAATACAGAAAACATGGACATCCCCAAATCCCCATCTCAGCGAATTCCAAATTGACCACGTTGCTATTTTTCGTAAATCTCGTAGAGAAATCCAGAATGTAAAAGTCTTAAGGAGCGCGAATCTTGACTCTGATCACTATCTTTCAAAGATAAAATTAAAACTTCTTCCAAGCTCCACCAAGAGATTTCAGGGAAGAAAGATCAACAGGTTTGATGTGGAAAAATTGAAAACACAAAGCGAATTCAGTCAGAAACTTGAAGCACTTGAGCCACAGAATTGGGAACAACTCAAAGAAGCAATTCTTGAAACGGCACAGGAAACCATCCCACTGACAGAGTCGAGGCGGCATCCTTGGTGGACTAATGAATGTGACGATGCCATTCATCAAAGGCGGCTTGCCTGGTTGCGATGAAACAAACAGAAGAATGAAAAAAAAACAGAGAGAGATTCCTGGTCGGGAGAAAGCAGGCTGATAAGACCATACGCGGTATAAAACGAGCATTCCACAAAAATCAGTTGGCACAGATAGACCAAGATTTCAAAAAGAACAACACCCTTGATTTCTATAAAACCTTCAAGCAAAATCTCAGTAAATACACACCACCCAGTCTTCACTTTAGGAATCCCGATGGGAAAGTTGCTTACAATGACAAAGACAACTGTCAAATCCTGGCGAAATACTTTGAGTCTCTTCTCAAGTGTGAGGCTCCAACATCGAAATTTTCCTTTCACAAATATATGCTCGTCAATCCAGACTCAAGTCCACCAACTAGGGAAGAAATCAAGCAGATCATTCACTCACTTAAGAACAATAAAGCACCAGGTGAGGATTCAATAGTTGCCGAACTCTGGAAATACGCAGGTGAAAAACCAATCGACAAGCTAACGGATATCATCCGGGAGATTTGGGAAACAGAGAAACTGCCGGGTGATTGGACATCGGCCCTGATTCACCCCCAGCACAAGAAAGGTGATAAAGCGGACGTAAACAACTATCGTGGCATATCACTCCTCTCGATAACATACAAGATTCTCGCAAAAGCGCTTCAAACGAGAGCGGAAGCACAGCTTGATCAACAATTGGGCGAATACCAAGGTAGATTTCGAAAGGGGCGCTCTTGTGTTGAGGAAATCATGAATCTAAAATCAGTTCTATCGTACATGAATCTGAGAAGTAAGAAATTTGTTGTGACCTTTGTTGACTTCAAGAAGGCTTACGACTCGCTGGATCGAAGTACCCTGATCCAGGTTTTAAGAGAATTAGGTTTAGATAATAAGACAAGAGCAATCATTCACCAATCCCTGTTGGATACAGCTTCTAAAGTGAAATTCAGGGGAGAGATTTCTGAATCCTTCGCAATACGGACAGGGGTGAGACAGGGAGATGGGCTATCGACTCTGTTATTCAACTGTGTTCTTGAGAAAGTTATTCGAGAATGGCGTAAAGAATTGTGTAAGGATGGTGTAGAGAATGGGGTCAGACTAGGTTGTAAGAATAAAAACCTGACAATCGACTGTTTAGCTTTCGCAGATGATGTTGCAAATTTCTCTAATTCTCTTGACACGGCCACACAACAAATCAATCAATTACAGGTGCAAGCAGCAATGGCAGGTCTTCAGATTTCGTTTGAGAAAACGCAGTTTATAACGAACATCAAGTCAGAACCCAGAGAACTTATGGTGACTGGAGGACAAATAACACAGGTAGAGAAATTCAAATACCTGGGTGAATGGATTGAGCCCAACATTCGTGAAAAGGAAGCTTTCGTGGCTCGGATTAACAAAATGGAAATGGCTTACCAATTAACCAAAGACATTTATAAAACACGATCAATGTCCTTCAAGGCCAAACTGAGGCACTTCGTTACCGTTATTCGCCCGGAGGCGTTATATGCATCAGAATGCCTGGCGATGAATAAGAAAGGCCTGGCAGAACAACTCGAAACCAAAGAGAGGAAGATTCTGAGAAAGATCTTGGGCCCGGTCAAGGAACGAGGAGAGTATAGAAGATGACACAACGATGAACCGTATCTACATGTGGAGAAAATAACGGACACCATTCGCAAAAGAAGATTCTCCTTTTATGGCCATTTAACACGAATGAACTCTGGAAGATTGTCCAATCGAATCTGTGCCTACTTTATGGGAAAGAAAACCAAAGGGATCTGGTTTACAGAGGTGGAAAAAGACCTACAAGAACTGGGGATATCACATTAGGACATCTTGGAACGTGACTCTTTGAAGAAGAAACTTGGGGAGATACAGAGTTTTCAGCCAAAAGCTATATTGAAAACCGGCAAGAAGTGAACCGAAGAACGGAAGGAAGCTCACCGAAGAAGAATGCGCGAATACTGGGCCAATGTGAAAGAAAGAGGGAAAAAGCAGTTGAAATAACGTGGTCCATAGACGACCGAAACGATGATAAAATAATAATAATAATAATAATAATAATAATAATAATAATAATAATAGTAATAATAACCACCATAAATACAGACAGAAAATTGATAAACATACTTCTCTAGCTATGGAGGTGGGTTGAATCTGGAGACAAAATAATGTGACGATCATTCCTTTCCTCCTTTTTCCCACTGGCCTGACACCTAAATCCTTTTCAGTAAATCTAGCCACACTAAATCTTCCCATATACACCCACACTATTGCACAAAAGGCTGCAATTCTGAAGACCTGCAATATTGTTAGAGGATTTTTGAATACTCACTAGGATTTTCTTTTACCCTCTTGTGAAAAAGAGACGTGGTAGTTAACATTACATAAAAATAATAACTGTTAAACGTCTATGTTATATACCTAGGTAGTTTGAAAATGTATGCTATAGGCTTTACTCATTTTCTTGTACGTAATGTACCGATATGAGTCATGTTACCAACTGTAAGTTGAGTAAATAAAGAGTAATAATAATAATAGCTTGATAGACGTTGCTAACCCACTTAGCCAAAATAAGCTAACTGATGATGATGATGATGATGATGATAATTGTTGTTTTAAGGGGCCGAACATGTAGGTTATCGGCCCGTAATGGCTGGGGTGATCGTGAAAATGATAAGTAATGGAAACTATAAATAAAACTAACTACGGACTTACGTACTAGAACAAGAAATTGCAAACAAAAGAAGAATAAGATAAATAAACGACAGGAGAAAAATGAATGCTCTCAACTCTCGAAGAATGAGGGACTTGGAAGGATGGAGAGCCATAAAAAGCAAAGAGGAAAGGGGAAAGAGGAGTCAGTCCCGGAGGCAATGGAAAAAGGGGAAAATCACGGACCCAGCTCAGGAATCCCTCAGGGTCTCTAACTCCGGAACTCACCATTCGTTAGCCCTTAAGGGTATAGCACTATCCAGGGTGCATCATAAATAGTGGGGCTACAAACACCCTGTCTCCTTAAGCGCCTTGAGCAGCAAGACAGGAGATATCACGAACAGAATAGATGAGGTCTGACCCCTCAAAGAATGAGAGATCAGGAAAGATGAGAGAAGTGCCAATTAAGGTGGGAAAGTGAAAGACACCCTAGGCCTCGGACACCCTAGTACCTTCGAGGTTGGAAGAGAACAAAAGTTCACCAAGAGATATTGACAGAGAAGTGACAAGGAGGAGACCGGCACAAGTAAGCGGAAGCAATGCCGGACTCAGCCGGGTTCCCGTGGTCGCCAACCCACGTCCCACTAGTTGTGAGCTCCTGGGGGGAATAGTAACCTACCCTGGCTCAAAAAACAATCAAGTACTCACCGTTGGCTGAGGAAATAAGAAAACTATGGGTACTAAAATACGTGAGAATTTTACTAGTGGGGATATCTTCCACGGGAGTTGTTCCAACGTTATAATGGCTCTGGAGGAACTGCAAATGAATCACCTGATGGCCTTGAGTTAGGAACCATCCCGGTATTTGCACCGAGTAGAAGTGGGAATCAATGGAAATTCACTTCTAGGACAGCTAGGATGTATCCGTCTCCAACTCTCAGATCAGAATTTAATTCCTTGGCAGATATAAGGAATCAAACCCAGGACCATTGGTTTCTGAGTCGTACCCTGTGACCATAGACGGCGGTGGGTAACTTTATGTGATGCCTTTAGAAGCCAGAAGATATCTAACTCTTTCTGGTTGCAGGTAAGTTTGAAAGGCTCTGCCTCACAAGAACAAAGGATCAAAGTGGGGGTGGCAAGACGCTCGCGTGCCGGGTTCAGGGTCACCGCTGCAGCGTTGATTAAGCTCGTAACTCATCGCACTGCGGAAGTTATTGGAGCAGGTCTGAGTCTATACGGGCTTCAGGCAGTATTCTTTATACAGATTGACTGTTGAGGTGCCTTTGTCGAGTGTCCACTTTATGACCCAAGCAACGGGGGTACGATTTTCAATGTAGGTTTATTGTGACGAATAGCCATCTCTACTTAGTATAAAACAAAGTCCCCGATTCTTGGATGTCACGGGTAATCTCGAGATCCACTGGATGGATTTTGATGCGGTTTTCACCATTCTGTAAAGGATTTCTCGACGAAGGTTTCTCTAGAACATTATTTATTTATGATCAAAGGAAGACAAGCAGTAACGATTTCAGTGAAAATGCCGAAAATAAAACCTGGCGTCCGTGCGCTTTTTAAGCTTACTCTGGGCAAACCATTAAAAATATCATTATATTGTACTATGAGTGTAAGAATAGTTCAGCATGAAAAATTCTACAAAAACGTCCCCTAGAGAAAATATCTATCTTCTATACATCGCCCACTATAAGTGTTTTTAAGATTGGACGGAAGGGGAATTCGTGTTTCATGCACCTCGCCATTCCTAAATTACGCCTGACAAGAATTCGTTGCACATGCATCTCCATGAAAATATAATTAATAGTCCAGTCAGTGATTTTAACCCATCACACCGAGACGTAAAACGGATATAGGTCGTAGTTCATTGACATCGGAAAAAAAAGCGCTTATAACGTAATGCATTCATAACTGTTCCCGGGCAAACCGGGGAGGGGCTGCTAGTTTTGTAATAAAGATAAATACGAAAAGACATGAAAATCACCATGTCTACCCAAAATCCGTTTTAACAAAGTTTAATAAAATAGGAAAATGATACCGTAAGCCAAAGATTTTTAATTCTTGAGTACATTGTACCGGTTTCGGTTTCATTATAACCTTGTTCAGCAAACAGTATTTGATGCAAACATTCATTTATAACTACTCTATATTATTGGACTAACTATTTTCACAGTAACATATCATAAAGTTTTTTTATTTCAACGTAAACATACATCACAATTACAAACCATCCCAATCTTAAAGAAATTAACCTTTACATCAGTTCCACATCTTTCGCATTTCCACTTCGAGCTGTCTATTCAAGAGATTTATCTTTCATCGTTAATCTAAAAGTTGTAACATATCTGATTTTTAGTCATTTAGAGTTCTTTTTATCATTTTACAGTAGATAGTGTTTTGGAAATAGTATTGAAATAAGCCATTTTTTAAATAAAATTTTGTGTTAATCTTACAACTTAATTTATACCAAAAACTGTTTGCTAAAGAAGGTTATAATGTAACCGAAACCGGTAAACTGTACTCAAGAATTACAATTTATTGACTTACGGTATCATTTTCATATTTCATTAAAGAAAGCCTAAATATGTTGTACATCCAGGAAGTAACCCCCGTTGGGTGATAAAAATACGGGACGCCAGGAAATGTTCTCCGCAGTGACTACGGGCTACTGCGAGAGATATCATCCGTAGTTACGTTGGCAGCACTACTGTCGCTTGTATTAGAACAAACAAACAACCAGTAACATTTGTACTAACCACAGCCATTCATAACAGATGCTGGAAGTGCTGATGAAACACCGCTCGCTTATTGCAATTCACACTGACGATTTTGACAGTCTACTCGTGTGGGATTCGCCCTGTCAAGGACACCGTGCTGCCAACTAAACTGCTGATGCTATCTCTGTCAGAAGCCGGCAGTCACTGCGGAGAGCATTCCCTGGCGCCCTGTAAAACGAGTACACATACAAGCAAACTATTTATTGTAAAACAAACCACAGTTGTTTGGTTCCTCAGTTTAGGGACTGCGACAACGCGGTCATGTAGCCCCGTGTACTTCGGGTGTAAGTAGAATATGTCTGATAACCGGTGTTAATATGTGATGGCGGTATTAGTATGTGTTATCTGTAATTCAGGTAAGGACATCAGATGATCTATTTAAAGTAGTTCCTACTTTTGCTACCAAATGCTACCGTCAACGACACCTAGCAACGAACTTGGCTGCTAGATGCCACCACGACTGGCACCTGGTGGCGTACGTTGGAACTAATAGAGCGTTAATCAAATCTAACCTACACATTTAGCTTCACACAATTGTAATTAGTGGAATGTTCTTTTACATGCCATAAATCTATGACATGGGCCCACCGATTTTACTTTCCTTCCGAAGGAAGGCATACTGAGGGATTTTCAACGTTCTTAAAAAATCCGATGACTTCGACCGTGTATGAACCCGCGATCTTGCTCAACTTGCTCTTGCCACCGAAGCCACCAAAACAAACCACATATCGTAAACTATCTTTCGATATAGCTCCCACCGTTTTGAAGACACTTGCCTTAGGGTGGCTAATATTTTGCATGCCTTCTTCATAAAGCGTCGCCTCCCGTGCTGTCAACAATTTCATGAAGAAGTGATCTTGAAATTTGCGGAAAGTTCATAGAACTAGTTTTCTTGACGCGTTCTTCAACTGCACTAACCATGTGTTCATTGACCAAGGTGGATGCCCATCGTGCACTTGATCACGTTCAGTCGGACTCTCCTGCTTAGGCCTACCATTGGATCACTCAGCATTTCCTCCGTACACTTCGCAATTCTGTCGATGAATATCCACTGGCTTAGTGTTCTTCGCATTCGCAAATGGAATGACAAATCTAATCAAGCGGCAGCATTTTCAATCATCTTCGCCATTCTAACCAAGCACTATGAAGGAATCTGTTCACATCGAATATAGATTTAGGTATTAGGAAGTCATTTTTGAAACTTTGTCTGGAGCGTGGCGCTCTATGGAAATGAAACTTGGACTATTGGTGCAGCAGAAAAGAGGATAATTGAAATGTTTGAAATGTGGTGTTACAAGAGAATGATGAAGATCAGGTGGGTAGATAGGGTTACAAACGAAGAGGTATTAAGACGAGTGGGAGAGGAGAGATGTTTCTGGCGTCTGCTAATGAAGAGAAGAGATAGGTTGGTAGGACACATACTAAGACACTCGGGAATAACAAGCTTAGTTATGGAAGGAAGGGTCGAGGACAACAACTGTAGGGGTAGACCAAGGTTAGAATACGTTAAACAGATTGCCTCGGATGTAGGGAGTGGTAGCTATGTAGAGATGTGTCTCGTATGAAATTATCTCTTCCTTTCTCAGTTCATTTGAGAACTTGCTGCGATTAAAACACGTATGGAAATGAATCCTTCACTTTGTCACTAACCTTGCTGCCTCCGTTTTCATTTGGATTATGTATTCCTCTTCAAGGGCAGAGGAGCGGTAAAGTGGCACCTTATTTTCAGGTATTTTAACTTATTTACTGTCGGTCATTACCGTGCAGTTATTCAATAATCATCAGCACCAAATCTAAAGGAAGATCCACCTTCAGAGAATATTAAAACATATATACATATTCCGAGAGCTTCTATGCCTATGATCGCGGGCTCAAACACGGGCGAAGTCGTCTGATTTTTAAGAGCGTTAAAATCCCTCAGTATGCCTTCCTTCGGAGGGGAAGTTAAGCCGGCGGTCCCATGTCATAGATTTATGGCATGTAAAAGAACCTTCCACTAACTACACTTGTGGAAGCTAAAATTTGTAGGTTAGGTTATAACGCTACATTAGTTCCAACGTTCGCCGCCAGGGTTTGACTGCGATGGCATTTAGTAGCCACATCTGCAGCTAGGTGTCGTGGACAGTAGCATTTGGTAGCAAAAGTAAGAACTAGTCCTACTTGAAATAATTAATCGGGGTTATTCAAAATGATTGTCGGGGTTTCGTGTTTTTTTTTTTTTGGTAGAAACAGTGGACAACATATCATTGTTATTGTTGCAGTAACGGTTACACTAACTCTCAAAGTTTTGTTCTACATCGATTTAGTACCATGTATAACCACCAAATGGCAGTAACTGCAGTATTTGACAAAATGGCGGTCAGCGGTAAGAAGAAGGCGTGTTGTACTTTGGAATTTCATCAACACCGGTCCGTTACTATAGTCAGCACCATTTTTGTACGACGTACGGGAAAGACCCTCCCTCCGACAACTGTATTCACAGATGGTACCGGTAAGAGCAATTCGTGAATACCGGTTGCTTGTGTAAAGGGAATAGCCTTGGCCGTCCCCGAGTGTCAGGAGCAGACGTGATTCGGATCAGGGACGTTTATCTCCGTAGTCATAAGAAATGGACTACAAGAGACAGCAGGGAACTGCATGTTCCTCAAACCACCGTACGATTACGGCGTGTGTTACGAAAGCGTCTGCATGTAAAGCCATATCGCCTACAACTGCGTCAAGCTTTAACAGGCAATGACAAAGTCCTGCGCTGGAATTTTTGCATGGAACTGCAACAACGTTTTGAAGAATAATAATAAGAAGAAAACAGTCATTTTCGTGACAGGCTAGTTTTCAGTGACGAAACCACTTTCCATCTGAGTGGTAAGGTGAATAAACAAAACGTTAAAATTTGGGGGAAAACTAACCCCCATTGTTATGTGGAACACGTGCGTGACTCACCAAAAGTGAATGTATTCTGTGCCGTTTCAAAGACGAAGGTCTACGGCCCCTTCTTCTTCCGTGAAAAGACAATGACAGGGCTGATTTACCTGGACATGCTCACTGAATGGCTGTTATCCCAGTTGAGTGATGAAATGGACGATTACGTGCTGTAAGAGGATGGTGCACCGCCTCATTTCCACGGGGAAGTTAGAGCATATTTTAAATCAAGAACTTCCAAGACGATGGATCGGACGTGGAATGGAACATAATCAGATGCTCTTATTCTGGCCACCAAGGTCACCAGACTTAACACCGTGTGACTTCTTCCTGTGGGGGTATGTCAAAGATGAGGTATTTGTTTCTCCTCTACCGGCGAATATTCTGCAACTGAAGCAGCGTATCCGAGCCGCCTTCGACACCATTACCACTGACATGTTGGGGCGTGTGTGGGAAGAGATGGACTTTCGAGTTGATGTGTGTAGGGTGACCAGAGGCGCACATATCGAGCATTTGTAATGCATGTAATAAAACATTTTTGAGTAACAGTACACAATATAACACGATTTATCTTCCTACGTCAATTGCACTGTGTGTTAAGAATTTTTGTAACCCCGACAATCATTTTGAATAACCCTGTATTTGATTGGTATTTACATTCCTGTTTGTGTGTGTGTGGGGGGGGGGGGGGAGGAGCTCAAACCTGAAAAACTGCTTTGTGTGGAGATTAATCTAGCGCAGCATTACGCGATTGTGGTGTTTTGTTAGTATAAGCAGAATACTCACTTTCGTTATGAACAAATCATTACTCTAAACACGAGGGCTTAGTTCCAACCCCGTATCTACACAATTGTCGATTTTTAGTTAAGGTTACTTGCGATGTCACATGAGTGAGCACTTTGATGTGTCAAAGAAAGGCAAATCCCACTTCAATAATTCCCAAAATAGCAAAACTGCAATACATTTTCCTGGTTCCGTGGTGTGTAAAACAACAGCATGGCTACTCAAAGGTTTGTGTTTCACGAGCATAGCAAAAGTTAGCCAGAGTTTTGTTTCTAAAGAAACGTCTTGTGTTCCAGGATGGGATAAAGAAGAGATGAGCCTTTTGAAGATAATCTCAGGTTCATCTCAGATAGCTCTCGACGTCTTTCAGTTAATACAAGTAGTGAGTCTCTTAATTTACGAGCTAATTTTCTTATAATTAAATTCTTGCGATAATGAACGGTTATCACAGACAAGGGGCACTTGAAGTTCTGCGTAATTTATCTAATTAGGCTTCAACAGCAATGCTTCATAGCATTTAAAAAGAAAGAGTAGAACAACTCGCAATAACCTGAAGATATTGACGATAATTTTGAAAGACGGATTAAGAAAGCAGTCAGATTCATCTTTACTTCAACAACCATGTAACCCATTCTCATGTCAAGTGATGTTAACCCATTTGTTCTTAATTAGTGTAAGAAATGTTCAACTACGAGTATGAGAACGAAAGGAATTAGATTAATATGCCTAATAAGCTATCAACCCTATCATTTACACGTTCATATGAATGATACAAATGAAAAGAATGGAAATCAATGATTGCGAATGCTTTACTTTACTTTACTTACTTTACTTAGTTGGCAACACGAACCGAAGTCGGGTCATTTGCTCACTCTTTAGTCTCTTCCATTGCTTTCTGTCTCTGGCTATATTCTCGTAAGGACCTGTTCTTAGAAGATTTTTCCATATCAATTACAATTATTCAAGGACCCTGTTACTTCATATACGTCAGTGAAGAACATATACAAGATCAAAACAGTTGATTGGACAAAGTTTCTTCGTAGAAGATGAAATATAATTTCACTTGGACAAGTCGACAGACATTTCATGGTTTTTAGTGGTATATGTTTTACCCATGTGTTAGGTAGATTTCATTAGAAAGCTAACTATTGCAATGGGTACCATGTTTCGAATTCCGGAAAATTTCGACATATCTTCGCGTTTCACCTCCCCCAGACCCCAAAACCACCGTCAGTTCAAAAGTTTATATATAATTTATGTATATATGTATCTATCTATCTATCTCTATATATATATATATATATATATCAGTTTCTTGTCGACACGATAACTGCCGTAATTTTGCACCAATCACTTTGAAATGTTTACATAATATGTATCCCTATAAAATCTCTGTCGAGTTCGTTAATGGGCAAAATCGGTCGAAGGGGGTGAAAATGGGGGACTTTTTTCGAAAAAGTGAAATTTCGCTATAACTCTCTTAATACGTGAAATATCGAATCCATTCAAAGTTCATAATATGTGTCGGATAAGTGCCAAAAATTTATGTCAAATAAGTTTTTTGATAGCACCAACCATTGACCAAAGGGGTAGAAAAAAGTGGGTTTTTCGGGAAACATTAATCATATCTCTCTTAATAGGCACAATATCAAAACCGTACAAAATGGAAAATATTCCCCTAATAATTACCTAAAACTTTTGTCTGAAAGAATTTTTGATATGACCCACCATTACGCCAAGGGATGAGAAAAATGATTTCGGAATTTTAAAAAATGCCAAGTGCCATCAGAAGTTACCATAACAACGCTTTTAAATTGATAAGGGATGATCTATCAGAGGTTGCCAAGACAACGCCATTGACGAGATCACATTCATTTTTAGCCTACTTTTCACACTTTTCAAAAATGAGGAAAAAGTAGACTTATAAGATATATCCGGGAAAATGTGTCTGTCCTTCTATCTGTCTGTCTTGTCCTTCTGTCTATCTGGCTGTGTGTGTGTGTGTGTGTGTCCCTATCAACTCCTAAACGGCTGCAGCAATCGAAACCAAATTTAGTATGAGTAAAGATGTATACCGGAATATCTCAGGCCCATATTTGAAAAAGATGCCAGTGCTACCAACTGCTAAAAAAACGCACTAGAAATTTGAGCTCCATGTTGGATATCTTGGATGGTATACATGGGAGCTATTCTAAAATTGGCACACATGTAGATAATACTATTTCAGTTTAATTTCCAGGTGGCCATACATGACAGCGTTGCCAAAATAATTTTAAGCCTTCTGATAAGTCCAATTTTAAATGCATATAACTTCTATACTATCAATTGGATTTAAACCAAATTTTGTATGTAATATGTGTACATGAACATATATGACTGAGTGTATTCTTAAGAGCCACCAGGGCAGCCAACTGTTAATAATTTCTCTCTATTTTGTATCCAAATATATCAGAAAGTATGCAAGCCGACAGCTTTAAACTATGCACACGTAAATTACCCGACATTTTACATTAATTTGGAGTAACTTATATACGTCAGTTCTACCAACATGATTCTAAGCCTGCTGATAGGACCAATTTTTAAATACATGTAACTTCTATACCAACAAATGGATTTCATCCAAAATTGGCACAAAAATATATAATATTTCAGATTATTTCTGACCAGCACTCGCATGACATTGTTGCCAACATGCTTTTACGTGTACTAATAGATCCAATGTCTAAATCCATGTAACGTCCTTTGGACTTCAACCACATTTTGTATTCTGTACCTTAGGAGATGGAAGTAAGAATATATTCAGTCACCAGAGCTGCCAACTGTATTGCTCTATTAGGCTACATTATGCCTAGTATACCTTATTTCGAACTAATTAAGACATTTCGATATTACCCACTTAATTTCGTCATTATTCTAGATAGGTTCATATACTGTAGATTAATCTATGGCATGAATCTTAATTTTAAGAAAAGAAGGCTCTTTAGTTCGTCACGGAACTTCTTGTTCCATCTGACTATGAGGGAAGCGGCTAACTGGTAGCATGCTGAACTTCTATGCCCAAGGTGCTGGTTCAAAGCCGGACAAAGTCGCCGGATTTTCTAAGAGCGCTAAAAATCCGTCAGCCTGCTTTCCTTCGGAGGGGAAGTTACAACGTTCGTTGCAAGTTGCTGGTTGCGGTGGCATCTAGCAGCCAAGTTCACAGCTAGGTGTCGTTGACGTTAGTATTTGTTACAAAATTAGGTACTACTACTTAAAATTGACCGTCTGCAGACCTTACCTGAATTACAGACTAATACAGTCATCACAAATTACACCGTTTATCAGACAGATTCTACACACACCCAATGTACACGGGGTTACATGACCACCTTGTCGCAGCCCCTAAACTGAGGAACCAACCAACATCTCTGCGTGTGATAAAATTTTGCGTGAAAAAGTAACAGACTGTTAGATAGTTACACATTAGTTCCAAACCTTGCATAAGGACAGTGTGATCACAAGTATAAAAATTAACCCCAAATGACAAGAAGGTTGCCATCCCCATAAGACAGTAAAATGTTAAAAGTATGCATAGAAAGACGAAAAAATGTTAACTAACCTCCAATTGTAAAATACTTTCTCGCAATAAATGAGGTCTGATCCTCCTACGAAAACCTGCATATTTTGCCTATTATAGCCTATCCCCTAGTTTGCCCGGTGAAATCTACCTCCGCCTTCCGGCGTGCCGAGAGGATTTTTTTAATATAGTGGTTCTTATTTGTTTTTAATATTTGTATGTTATGAGCATCGTTTAAGTGCAAGTTGGGTAAAAGTAGATGGAATATATTCTCGTTGGCTCCCAGGGCCTCCAGGTCTTTCCTGACTCCATCCTGCCATCTCAATTTGGGTCTACCGAGGGGTCTTTTCCCTTGTGGTTTTCCTTCTAGTACTCTTTTTACCATCCCTTCTTCCCTTCTCAGTATATGTCGCTGCCATTCAATCTTGTGCTGCTTATTACTGCTATCACATCCGGTTCGTTATACAGTGCAATTACTACGAATACAAGATAAAAATAAAGCAAGTTGGTTAATTCAATTTCAAGATATTGAATGAAAAATCAAACTGTTCAGCAGTTTTTTAGGAAAGAAATAAAATAGAAATTTCGAATTCTAGTAGTACTTCCGTTCTCGGTGTTGTATTAGAGGAGCCAGATCCTTCGCAGAAAGTGATTCTCCTGTCATCAACATGTAGATCTTTACTATGGTCTATTGATGCTTCCGCTTTTTTAAATATTGGCTGAATCCACTTATATTAGTCGCATTCCTCTACTAGACGCCATAGTCTGCCATTTTACCGGCTAACTGTGATTCAATGATGGTGGCAGACAACGCAAATAATTAAACAATCTGTGGCAACAAACACGACAGCGTACATTATCATAGGAACACAAGACGTTTCTTCAGAAACAAAATTCTGGCCAACTTTTGCTATGCTCGTGAAACACATCAAGCCTTTGAGTAGACATACTGTTGTTTTACACACCTCGGAACCAGGAAAATGTATTGCAGTTTTGCTATTTTAATAAACATTTAATGCAGCCAATGGCCATAGCAATACACAGTTAATACAACGGAATCAATCCTCTCAAAATTACAAATCCATGTCGCCACACAAGTCCTTCAGCGACAACCCCCGCTCACATCTCAGTGCGTGATATCTGTAACAGAGCCCCTCACAGAACCGACAAATGCACTCTTCGTCTGGAACATGGAAAGCTTTTGTCTCACAAGTTCTTAAGTGTACTGAAAATCGTGTCCATTTGTAACGGAGCTCATTGTCGGGGCCTTTCCACTCAGAGTTTGGCATAGCTTCTGTTGCAGAAGAGTTCTCCGAAATAGTCTCACGCTTAGCTTGTACCTCGTCCATAAATTCACTAAAGGCGCCAGTAGCTGGCAAGAGCATCATCATTCGTAGCTGTTCTAAGAAGAAGGGTTCACAAGTAAGCACAAAAATCAGTCTTGAAAGGGTGCATTTAGATACGCAGAGAATTTTCTTGAGAAAAGCCGATTTACTGTAACTTGCTAAATTTTCTTGTGGTTGTTTTCCTTGAGATAGTCCCAAATCAATTTAACTGGGATTTGCCTTCAATTGACACATCAAAGTATTCACGCAGGTGGCATCGCAAGTGGCCTTAACTAAAAATCGACAATTGTGTAGATATAGGGTTGACACTAAGCCCCCATGTTTAGAGTGATGAATTGTTCATAAAGTACGTGAGTATTCTGCATAGACTAACAAAACATCTCAAACACTTCATGATGAGCTCGATTAATCTCCACACAAAGCTGATTTTCAGAGGTTCAGCCCCCCTCCCCCGCCAGGAATGTAAATACGGTTCAAATATACACTGCACTGTGTTGAAGCACGTAACTTGAGGTGAAACGTGATATCATGGTCTCCGCTGTAGATTTTCACAATCTGAGGGGATCTCATCTATTCCTACGACTATACATAGATCATTAAAACCTGTAGTTTAGGTATGATAAACAACATATTAACAAATTCTATAGTACAGCCATCATTACTTCCGACTGGACGTTTCAGTGTTACCCTAGAGTTATCTAGCGGTCAGAAGGGAATTCACTTTAACTAGACAATCACAGGCAGCCATTCAAATTGAAATATCACGACAAATGGACTTTCGTTCGCAATGCCACGAATTAGCGATTCAAACTCTAGCCTAGCACTGAAACATCAAGTCGGAAGTAATGATGGCTTTACTACAATCAAAATAATATTGATTAAATCCTAACATAAGAGAACAAGGGTTGACCAAGGAAGTTCGACCTAAAAGATGAAGAAGAGGGGAGCCTAGTACAGTGGAAGCAGTGCCAGAATCAGCGGGACTCCCATGGTTGCCAAAACAAACAAGCAATAAACAAACCAAATAATAAAAAACAGAAAGAAAATCGCAACGGAACAGAAAAGAACAGAACACAGAGCACAGACCCAAAACAAAGAAAATACAAAACTACAACACAAAACCAGAACCAGAAACAAAAAGAGAAACAAAAACGAAAAAAAGAAAAAAGAAACGAAAACGAATACAAATACAAATAAAAATTCAAATACAAATACAAATACAAACACAAACACAAACACAAACACAAACACAAATACAAATACAAACACAAACACAAACACAAATACAAACAACAACACAAACGCAAACACAAATAAAAATACAAATACAAATACAAACACAAACACAAACACAAACACAAACACAAATACAAATACAAATACAAATACAAACACAAACGCAAACGCAAACGCAAACATAAACGCAAACACAAACACAAACGCAAACGGAAACGCAAACACAAACACAAACACAAAAACAACAAGATGTTCAGCAAAGAACATATTATAGCCTACTTTCTCATCGATGTACGGGTATAGTTATAACTCGTTATCCTTATCAAGGAGTATACTATAATTGAATGTTAGTTGTAGTAGCTGGTACTGCAACCTGTTGTTGTTTGAGTCTTCAGTCTTTTGACTGGTTTGATGCAGCTCTCCATGCCTCCCTGTCCTGAGCTAATCGTTTCATCTCTACATAACTACCACACCCTACATCTGAGGCAATCTGTTTAACATATTCTAACCTTGGTCTACCCCTACAGTTCTTGTCCTCGACCCTTCCTTCCATAACTAAGCTTGCTATTCCTGGGTGTCTTAGTATGTGTCCTACCAACCTATCTCTTCTCTTCATTAGCAGTCGCCAGAAACATCTCTCCTCTCCCACTCGTCTTAATACCTCTATGTTTGTAACCCTATCTACCCATCTGATCTTCATCATTCTCCTGTAACACCACATTTCAAATGCTTCTATTCTCCTCTTTTCTGCTGCACCAATAGTCCAAGTTTCACTTCCATAGAGCGCCACGCTCCAGACAAAGGCTTTCAAAAATGACTTCCTAATACCTAAATCTATATTCGATGTCAGCAGATTCCTTTTTTGTAGAAAAGCTTTCTTTGCCTGAGCCAACCTACTTTTTATATCCTCTTTGCTTCGTCCATCACTGGTTATTCTACTTCCTAAGTAACAGAAGTCTTCTACTTCCTTCAGCTTTTCACCTGTCAATTTGATCTCCATAGAGGTTTCTGATTTATTTCGGCTGCATTCCAGTATTTTTGTTTTACATTTATTAATTTTCATCATGAATTCTTTCTGTAAGACGGAGTCCATACCATTCAAAAACTCATTCAAATCCTCAGGCTTGTCGGCCAAGATGACTATGTCATCAGCAAATCTCAGAGTTGAAATTATTTCTCCTTGAATCTTCACTCCCACTTTAAATTTTTCTCTAATTTCCTTCATTGCTTGTTCAATGTAAAGATTGAAAAGTATGGGTGATAAGTTGCAGCCTTGCCTTACACCTTTCTGAATACCAGCTTCTCTCTCATGTCCTTCAACTCGAATGACTGCTGTCTGGTTTCTGTATAGATTGTATATCACCCTCCTATCCCTGTACTTTATTCCAATCGATTTCAAAATGTCAAACAATTTAGTCCAATCAACGTTATCAAAAGCCTTTTCTAAGTCTACAAAAGCCATGAACGTTCTCTTATCTTTCCTTATTCTACCTTCCAAAATCAGCCTAAGACTTAGTACAGCTTCCCTTGTTCCTACATTTCTCCTGAAACCAAACTGGTCTTCACCCAACTCCGTTTCTATCTGGCTTTCAATCCTCTTGTAAATTATCCTAGACAGGATCTTTGAAGCATGAGTAATCAAGCTGATTGTACGGTAATCTTCACATCTGTCAGCTCCCACTTTCTTTGGTATAGGGATGATTACATTCTTCTTGAAATCAGGGGGTACCTCACCTGTCTCATAAAGCCTACACACCAAGTGAAATAACCTGATCAGACCTTCATCTCCTATGCAGCGTAGCAACTCAATCGGTATATCATCTATGCCTGGTGCTTTGTTCCTGCTTAAGTCTTCCAAAGCTCTATCAAATTCTGATCTCAATATTAAATCTCCTTTCGCATCCTCATCAATTTCCTCCTCCCTTTCCATTATATGATTCTCAATCTCCTTTCCCTTATACAAACTCTCTATGTAAGCTTTCCATCTCTCAACCTTTTCTTCCCTATCTGTTAGAGGCTTTCCATTTGTGTCCTTAATATTACAGCACTTAGTCTTCTTTTCCCCAAACGTATTCTTAATCCTTCGATAAGCTGTGTCTACTTTACCTAATTTCAGACAATTTTCTATACCTGCACATTTCTCTTTCAACCATTCTTCTTTCGCTTCCTTGCACTTCTTGTTAACCTCATTTCTCAGACGTCTGTATTCTGCTTTCCCCTTCTCATCTCTTACATTCTTGTGTTTCCGCCTTTCATCCATCAATTCTAGTATATCCTGAGTGATCCACGGTTTTCTACCTATTCTTTCTTTCCTACCAATGTTTTCTTCTGCGGATTTTGTTATTTCATTCTTCAAAAGTGCCCATTCGTCTGCAATTGAAGTTTGTTTAGGGTTTTTCATTAGTCCTTCCTTTATACTCTTCTTGAATCTTTCGTTTACATCCTTCTCTTTCAGTCTGTCTATTGCCCACCTTTTTGGCTTTTGACTTTTCTTCAGTTTCTTCAACTTTAATCTGCATTTCATTACGACCAGATTGTGGTCAGAGTTTATGTCAGCACCAGGATATGCTTTACAATCCAAAATCTGGTTTCGAAACCTCTGCTTGACCATAATGAAGTCGATTTGGTAACGCCCTGTATCTCCTGGTCTCATCCATGTGTATATTCTTCTATTGTGGTTATTGAATAAGGTGTTAGCTACGACCAACTCATGCTCGGTGCAGAATTCTACCAGCCTGCTTCCTCGATCATTCCTTTCACCTAATCCGAAATCCCCTACTATTTTCCCTTCTCTCCCTTTTCCTACCACAGCATTCCAATCTCCCATTACTATAACATTTTCATCACCCTTGATATACCTCAGAATTTCGTCTATTTCTTCGTAGACCTTTTCAACATCCTCATCATCAGCTTGACTGGTAGGCATATAGACTTGTACCACTGTGGTGCAGGTAGGTTTAGTATTGATTTTTGCTACAATAATCCGTTCACTATATTGTTCATAATATTCCACCCGCTGTCCAAGTTTCCTACTCAATATGAGGCCAACCCCTGCTTGGCCATTGTTTGATTTAGTGCTAATGACCCTATAGTCTCCTGACCAAAAGTCCTGTTCTTCCTGCCAGCGCATTTCACTAATCCCAACCAAATCCAACCTCAACCTATCCATTTCCCTTTCTAAGTTTTCTAACCTTCCACTTCCTAGCAGACTTCTAACATTCCACGCTCCGATCCGTAGAATGTCAGATTTCCTCTTTGTCACTTCTGTGATGTTAACCCCCTCTCGAGTAGTCCCCACCCGGAGATCCGAACGGGGGACTAGTTTACCTCCGGATTGAAATTTTACAAGGGAGGAGGCCATCATCACATGCATAGAGAGGTGCAACCTAGCGGTGTATTAATATATAACTTGTACGTCTCTGAGTGTTGAATGGGCGGTCAGTTTAAAGCAATCAGGAGGGATACGATCCAGCTGGCAGTGCTTAAAGGTAAACGGAGCGTGGTCATGGCTAGAAGTTGATCTAGTGCAAAATTGTAATACTTCAGAAGGCACTTTACAGAGACATTGAGAAGGCTGTGGATGACAACTTGTATCTTGTTTTTATATTCTCCTTTTTCAGTTGCCTTCTGTTTATATGCGATTAATAATAATCGAGTGTATACATTAGACCAAGACCAACTACAATCCTCAGACCTTAATGTAGAAAAAACATGGCGGCGATGGTTGCCCTACCAATAGCTAAGATCATGTCATCGGGCTTGTCACAGTTCGTGTAAATTATTATTTTTACTCACCTAATATCATAAAAGATATCGCAAGACGAGACAAGGTTCCGAAGAAATATGCATCAATAATTTAGACTATTTATCTATATAGTGCTGGCCTCGAATTATAGGTTTCCTCGTCTTCACCCAAGGGGCAGCTACAATAGTCTCACTGTTTCTGTGGTTGAATAAGACGCTTTTTGGCGAGTTATCACGATTTGTATTTAAGTTCAGTAATTATAGATTAATATTATTAGCAAAAAATCAAACAGATTCTGAAGTAGGAGAGAAGAAAGTACCCGGTTACTGAAGTGCTGTCCCAGCACAGGCAGAGTATTTGTGTACACAATCGGAATGAGAATAGTTGCCTGAAATAATCGAACCAACACCATAGAGATACAATTCAATTAAGACCTCTCGTGGAATTGTCTAAAATCTCGGCTAAAACATCACACCGAATTAGTTGATTAAATTATGCAAAGAAGTCGTCGTGTGGATATCTGAACATAATTATGGAGAATACTACACACAAGGGACACGATAATATGTTACCATCTAACCTATTAAACATTCGCTGTTACCGTTTGGAATAGTTGTACGCTGTAAATAGTTGATTTAGTAAAGTACTAAGGGTTGGAAAGCACCATCTCCCTCTTACGGAATTATCGCGGCACACCATCTCGCAATATAAGAACATAATTGGCAAGGTACTCACAACACTTTATTACACACATCATAATAAAAATAACTTGCAAGCTGTAGGAATCACAAAAGTATGAATAATGACGGAACACAATGAGTTCACTGTTTGGCACAGGGGGAACATCTTCCTTAACCGATAAAAGAGTTCACTGTATTATTTGGCGTGTATACAAGGCAGTGTAAAACATCTGCCAGACTGGTAAGGATTTACGGAGGCACATATTGCTGAGCGTTCAAGATAACGTCAATGGTTTGGTCTAGCCGTAGATGCTCATTGCGTTTTCCCTTTACGTACTTACGTTCGGCACTAATGAAGTGTACTAAGCTATTATTATATTGCCACTAACTAGCAAATCATTGCGGTGTATATTCTTGAGTCACTTCTATTATGCTGTAGTCTTAGGTTCTTCAACTTCATACTTAACATCCGAAGTAAATGACACAATGCCATCGGTTGACTGGACAATCATCACACAAATGAACCAGTCAATATTAAGCGTATTATCACATATTTACATACGATTGCAGTACATTAACGCGAACTGGACTTTACAGACATACAGAAGACACTAAAAATTACAGACGAGCGACAGTTTATCGCAACTTTCATCAAACGAAGCTAATCAAAGCTAAATAGTGTATCCCAGCAACGAATGTAAACAAACAATATGCCGGGGCTTCAGCATACGCCATTTTCACACTTTCGAGACCTGCATTAAGGTCTGAGTATTGTAGTTGGTCTTGATTAGACTCTCCTTTGAGCTAAATAACATTTTATTTATTATCTGTTGAGAGAGCTTATCCACAGCATTTTTAAAAGAATTCAAGTAAAAGAATAGCTAACTCTAGTAGGTTTCGAACCCCATCCGACTGCGTGAGAGACTAACACTCTAGTACAGAGCCAAACATGTCCATGGCCATAGCATCTCAGTGTTATTAACCGACTTAGATACAACGTGTTAGCAAATAATGTCTTGAAATAAACGATTTCTTCACTGCAGTACATCAGTATAAATCATTTCATACAAAGTGTATATTATTTCTATCAGTAGGCTATATCGCATGAAACATACTCTAACTAATGAAATATAGGACAGGCACAAGAGGTCAGCTGCCATCTTTTCATGTGACAGAGATGGCTCAGCTCCTTTAAGTCACTGTTAAAGTGTAATATTTGAATATAACATTATAATAAACAACGGGTCACGTCCTTTGGGACAGCTTAAACTACCTTCTGCTCGATAATTTGAATTGGTGGGTTCTAAGTTATAAATTATAACACTTGCATAATTCATACGGCCGCCATATTTACATGGCACGACTGATGACCTTGTAGTTTGGGCACAAGATGCGTCACATAAGAAGGTGTATTTTTACCTAATTTGGTAAAGATCCAATGATTAGTTTGGTCATAATTTAATTTTAAGTTTTGACCATTTGAGAGGGCCGCCATTAAGGTTTGGTAAAGGTGGTGGCAATATAAAAGTACATGGCACTAAGGTACCCTTTGATAATGCTACCTCTGCATTAAATTTCGTTCAATTCGGTTCCGTCGTGTTTGAGTTGATAGGGGGGACAGGCATACACACACACACACACACACACAACGAAAGCACACAGACAGACATACACTATTTGGCCCTGTGAAGATCTCGTAAGTCTACTTTCATATTTTGCAAAAATCGAAAGTAGGCTAAAAACAGAAAACAGAAAACAAAAACGAAAACAAAACACAAAACTAAATTACACGAAACTAAACATTCCGCTAATCCTAAACACATGTTTAGCGTGCCTGGGCCTAAATGCGACAAAGCCTTGCACTGATTTATTGTAACATGGCAGACATGGAACATACAACGTATAATCAGCACAACAGTGGCTTGTGTTACAGCGCAGTACAGTACTTATTAAAATTGTGGAATTTCCCCTGAATGCATATTACAGCATTAACTACAGTATTAAAACAAGCATAACGGATTTTAAACAAAAGAGCTTGTATGAACATATTAAACATTCTTTTCACTGTATACACTACTCATCATAGGCATGAATACAATATTGTCAGACAGAAGTGAATAACTTCCCGTATATCACGCTTACCATTTTATATAATAAAACTAATTTTATTGTATGGCATGAGGCTTTTCGGCATTACTGCAATATGTTCTAGAACTGATTGGTTTATGATTGTTATCGTGGCTGTAAGAGTGCAGGCCAAATCAATCATCCTTTCAATATGTGGAGCAGTTTTCACTGTGGCCCACATTTTAGACGAGTGTGTGGATCTTGCTGATCTACGAGGAAACCTGGGTCTGCATACTTTCAGTCTTATATTAGCCGATGACGGGGTGACTATTGACCGCGTCATCAGCTTTATAAGAGCGAGGGATTAGGGCCACAACTCAGAATTTACAAGTATAATGTGACTCATAGAACTGATTCTTTTGTGGATTTAAGTTAAAATTTTTGTATTCCATCCTGTTTCTATTAATAACAAGTAGTTCCGTGAAGAACTAAATAGCCTATTTTCATACAGTATATCCTTCTTATGTCTATTGCCTCTATCAATATACACAATTTCAGATTGATTCCTGTAATAGATTTGCAGATATTAAGAACCTTCTAAATATTTTGTATTATTCAAACATCAATCGCATGATTACGACACAAGAAATAAAAAAGGGATTTTAAATTTTCTCACAGCACCATCTTGTGGTTATGAAAACAATTGAAATAAATTAGATGTGAATAGATTAACATTGGTATAAGCACTTACCGTATCGAGTTTTACTGTGCTCGGATGGTTAAATCGCGAGAAACGACCATTCAAATATTCAAATTTCGCGTTGCTGCCATGTTGGATTTCTGATCACCAGGTCATTGAAAGTACCATAGGTGAACTTTATCAACATACAACATTTCATTTATTGCGCTGATATTAGTAGATATTGAGAACCGTCTAAATATTTCGGATCGCCATGTTGGATTTTTATATATTTAGAGTTATTTACTGTACTATTAGATGACAATTATTCCGTAGGTTCATTATTCAAACGTTGACTTCGATTGCATGATTAGGAGACAAAAAATAAAAACGTAAATTTAAAATTTCGCACAGCCGCCATCTTCAGGTCATGTGAACAACTGAATTAAATTAGATGTCTGTGCATTACAATGTGTATATACATTTGCTGTACCATGTTTCACCGCGCTCGGATGTTTAAAATGCGAGAATTGTATATTTAAATGTTTCAAATTCACTTGGCCGCCATGTTCGGTTTGTACTTCACAGGTTCCTGAAAGTCACATAGGTGAACTTTTAGTAACTTAGTGCCCTTTATCACTGTACACTGTGATATCGGTAATAGTTACGGAGATATCGAATGTCTGTGTAATAGAGTATTTTGCACAGCCGCGTATGTTGGATTGGTGAGACATACTAAAATTTGAAGGGCACGGTCTGGGTCGGACGAAATATTTTATTTTACTGTGATACGAGAGGCAGATGACCTCACTGTTCGGCCCCCTTAAAACAACAATCATTATCATCAATTCAGTAAGTTATTGAAGAAATCAAAGTATTCTCGCAACTAATAGTCGATATTCTTGATTATTAAGATCAAAAAGTTTTTGTTGGATAAGTATTTGGCTGGAATTCAAAAAATACAGATTGAATAATGAAAAATAAGAATAAAAAAACTCTGTGGTCAGTGTCACGACAATCTTGGCTATCATCACCGGACCATTCAGCTACTAAATTCTCCTTCTGAGACTGAGTGCACCCCGTTTCAACCCTTATGTTAGTTATAAAATCCCTGATGGAGATGGGAATGGAACCCGGGGCGTTCCAGGCAAGCTACGCCTTTAACAAGGGGGTAACCTAAATGTTAAAATCTATTCGTAATGTAACGTTACTATCGATATCCACACGTTGAGGTACAATTTGTAACGTTTATTTTCAATTTGTTTCGGGGTAGTGGTTGATTATTCTCACAAGGGATACTTTATTTTAACAGCAGAGCAGACAGACAATCAATATACCTGATATACTGTAAGTGATGGACATTCCTCTGTTAACCGTTTATTACTCAGATCACCATCAATTAAAACATAAAAGAACCTGCACCTTACCATAGGAACACACGTATTCATTCAATTTATTAAAAATCCTCTTTCTTTAATATGCCCCTTCATACATCTAAATCATCTGTAACTAGCTCAAATATATATATAAAAGAAATATAACACGATATTCCTAAATTACGGGGTTTGGGGCAATTCTGCATTAATCGATATCATATTCATGCTTGGAACATACGGCATGACGTGAATTTGTAGGTAAATGAAAGTATAACAGTAATAGCATAATGGTGGTAAACAAATTTATAATCGACAAATAAACTATCAGAACCCTAGTCAGAAAGTGCATTACATCACATGTTATTGAGATAACCAAGACTAGAACATGAGTGCTATTATATGGGCTTTTACCTTCATTGCCGTTGAGTGGTATTGTATGTGCTTTTTATTTATTTGGTATGATGTAATTTCAATTAATCTATAATCTTGCAGTATATCTTCAGTATACTATTATAATCATCCGCTTTCAATTAGTTCGTCTTTGTTATCATCTATCGTAAATCAATGCGTTCTAAGAATACCAACAACAACCAAGGACATGTATAACATAATCAGAAGTCTGCGCAATTTCATAGATTAAAAGGTTCGTACACGGCCATCTATATCATACACTATTTACAATTCGTAACGCATTAGTTCGACAAGGTCCGTATCGCTCTTTAATGTCATTATTGAAGTATCACGAGATCTGCTAAGTAGCAGCGGATCCAGTCTTCCAGCAATCCTTTTATCATAAATCCTCCCGAGTGAAAGGAATTCCGTCATCAATAACGTTACACACGTAGTGATGCTTTCTTCATATAAACTCAAGCCCATCAGTCCATAGCCAACTAACTTACTGAAAATCCCTAAATTTGCACTTTCTGACAAAATTACATAATTTAAAATGTACGTGTCCCGATAACTTATAACTAACATAAAATATGAAACCATGACGCAAACAACCATAAGTGAAAAAGTAAATTACTTGATATAAAGATGACATATCGTAGTAAATGAAAATGAAAATCCACAGCCTGCTTCCAGTCTCCGACCGGGTCAGGAATGGAATGAATGAAGCCCCCATCTAGCGGCGAGGATATGAACTGTGCCGGCTGCCGAGGCCTGACGCACTCCTCTGGGACAATGATTAAATGAATGACAGATGAAATGAAATGATAGTGGAGAGTGTTGCTGGAATGAAATTTTGACAGGGAAAACCGGAGTACCCGGAGAAAAACCTGTCTGCCTCCGTTTTGTCCAGCACAGATCTCACATGGAGTGACCGGGATTTGAACCACGGACCCAGCGATGAGAGGCCGGCGTGCTGCCGCCTAAGCCACGGAGGCTTACTATCGTAGTAAATAAATAATAATAAATAATGAGGAGTGTCTGTGCAGATCTAAGATCTGTCACAGAACGCCCCCGTATGGTTGAACGACATGCACATGAGAGAAAAGCATACAACTTCAAATTAGTGTGAGGACACTCCTCAAAAAAAAAAAAAAAAAAAAAAATGATATTCAAAACATAGAATGAGAATATACAAGCTATACATTAACATTACTCCATTTGAGTAGTCCATGTGGCACTCAACTTAGTAATTGGGGTTTATTCAGGGCAAACACCACAGGCCTCTTATTATTGGTAGCAGTAACACTGAAAACTTCTGGACTGAATCCGCCTCCAATTATTGCTTCACTAATCAAGACACTTGGGTACTGTTTCGACCAACTCCTTTAGTGTCTAGATAAGTATTTTACCCGATACCTAGTTGAGGCTATCGGCTACGCCAGCTGACATTAAGCCGTAGTTGAGATTTATGGGAAAAATTGTAAAGATAGCGCTCAAATCGAGTCGAGAGGAATGCTAGGAAATGACGTAGAAGGCCAAGGATCAAGAAGGCACTGCCAGTCAAACAGATGGAATTATGGGAAGAATATTGCAGTTTTATTAAGATCTTTATGGAGCAGTATATTTAATCATCTCAGAAGAGAAGAGATAACAAGCATTATATATGATAATAACTTGAAGAAAGACAGATAATCCCTTAAGTTATTGTATAACTTAATAGCCGAGATGAAGGTGGTCGAGATTATATTTGTGACGCACGACCGTAGATGGTGGGGGAGAATCACGTGACCGCGCCAGGTAGGAGCTGGTCAATGCAGTTTAGAGAAGTCAGTCGAGTTCAGCCAGCGAGCTGAGTGGTACACATGCGCAGAGCGTACGGTAAAGTCGAGCGGTGAACAGCACTTGTTACGTAAAGCGAAGGCGACAGTATTACTTAACCAAGCAGAGAGCAGGAAGTAGGTCATTGAGCCAAGGCGAGCAACGCAGGGCAGACGGCGAGAGGACCGGTTACGCGGCAGGCTGTACGGGCCGTGTACGGAGGAGAAAAGCCGGGGTTCAGAACAGCATTGTAATACGAGTTTGAGAACTTTATTTCGAGCTGCATTTTATAACGCAGAACAGTATAGCAAAGCGGCATGGCGAGGCCGGCTTTAAGCATAGTTCATTCTGGAACAGCGCAGTAGATCCGAGCGGGCTAGTTCCGACTTTTATACGCAGGCAACATTAAAGAAGCTGAACTTCATTTCAACATTCAGTTACAACATTGAGTTGGGACTTGTATTCAGTAATAGAATTGTGCAGGCAGATAGTTACAATATACTGCAATTATGAACTTAGATATTCAAATTACATTACGACTATGCATTTCATAACGGAATATGTAGAGCGACCATGGGGTCCAAACAACATTAACGCTTTTAAGCAAACGAACTGTTACAATTATATGCACTTATGAACATTGGCATGTGCATTAATAGAATTCTTTTTTCATGAATTATCATAAAATATCGAGTACGAACACAGCTACAGGGTGTTTCAAAAACTTATACACTCTCATAAATAAAATTTATTTTCTACAAGTGAGACTTAGCCGCTGTGGAGATTGAACTTTTAACAAGCAAACCGAACATTATATGGGACAGTGGCGTAACTTAGAAGAAGAACATGGGGTACGCTGCTTTTATGAACTTTTACGTAAGATTTTGGACAGTATCCGCTATGGATAACATGCAGTTCATCATGTCGGAGTAAACGAAGACAGAGACGCGATGGCACCACGGAGCGATGGATTCGATTCCTGAAGAAGAGGGGGTCTAACAGCTGATTCACTTGGGATATGAAGGCGATCCTTATTGCGTGGGTGATACGATATTCACGTCGATCTTTCGAGAAATTTATTACACATGAGAATAATCGACGATCTTGGAAATATAATAACAGCTGATATGAGAAGGTACTGTAAGAGTTATGACTTTCTAATATGATATTTTCATGAACACTGGGCATACATGTATATATTTTTCTAGTAGGAGTTCTACAATTATTTAGACATGGCTTAGACATTATTTGCTCCGAGTTTTGCTAGAATATGGCGTTACCATATGATATGGCAGGCACCATTATACGAAATTCTCACCATTGGTTGGCTTTATTAAGCAGATGTTTGGTCTTTTAGACATTTTCCAGTAAGGATAGTTTTCCTGGATAGTTAATTTTTTTGTGGCGAGTATTTCGAACTCGTGATCTGCAATTGGATTATTTAAATTACTTCGTCAGTTCATTGCATACTAGCGAGTGTGTATTATTCATCAGTAGGGATTTTTTCCATTGGATTGTTTGGAGATATTAAGATGTTATTCACTCAAGTGAATGAATATTGCTTTTATGTGACAACTAGAGACTTGTTGATTCCAATCTGGTACATTCACTCATGAGACGACGAGATGGGGCCTTTCGTATTTATACGATTGCGTGGTGGTACACATCTTTACCCATCGTTCAGGGTATTATCATGTTAGACGACGGGGCAAGGCCTTTCGTATTTATACGATCGTGTGGTGGTTACTCATCTTACTTGCCATTGAGGAACTCATTTTTATCATCCGAGTGTACTTGAGATTGTAAGAGGATCAAACAAGGAACTACTAGTCACATATCAGTCGAATTTTGTTAAATAAATTAAAAATACATGTCAGCAGGGTTACATTTTGTAATTCTTGTTTGCCAATCCAATATTTTGTTGCTATACTCTTTTGAGAGTACTTTCAATTTAACAGCTGATACAGCTGATTCTTTTGATAATTTTTATGGTTGAATTTGATACCTTTGAGAAGGATTTAAAGTAATTGAATCTTATAAGATGAATCATTAATGGAGATTTATTTTAAGGCAGATCAGTATTGCATATTTTGATGTGAGAGATTATAGCACATTAGTGTTTTTCTGTGAAGTGAATTATGAGAATTTTGAGAGAATTTATGCTATTTGAAAGCAGATCTTGAATTTGATTACGATTACTAAGGTAATATTTTTCCTGATTGTTTAAGAAGTTGTCTAGATGTGATCAAATTAATTACAGTTATTGGAGATTGTGTGCGTTGATAATTTGAAGCCAGTTATGTATTTTTGTAGATCATGCAACGTGATTAAGTGAAGTTTGTGATAGGCATTTTGTGGAAGTTGCCAAGTGGAAGTTGCAATATTGCTAATGTATTTTGAAGCAGACATGAGGTTGTCGAACCCAGTCTAGCATAATTTTTTGAGATTCATGATGTGCGCTGAATATTTATGGAGTTTGTGGAATAATTGTGGTATTCAAATGTGATATTTGATAAAGTAAAAATATATAATGTAGTTGTGGATAGTGAGATCCAACGTGAATTTGTGAAGGCAATAATATTTTTTTGGCATGATAATTAAATACGAGATATAACTTGGAAGTGATAAAACTGTAAGACAACGTTCTATAAACCATATTAAACAATTTGTTAGGAAATTAAACAAATAAATAGTGTTGATAATACAAGATTTTCTGATAATAATAATTAATGAAATAATAATCTGGAAATTAAGCATATTAATGATCTGACCTAATGAAATAAAAATCAGAATGACTAGATGAAATAATAAAAATCTAAATAACCAGATGAATAAAATTTAAATAAGTTGATAAATTAAATTTTGGAATAGATCAATGAATTAAATAAATGGATGAATTAAAGATTGAATAAATAAGCTGACTTAAATAAATTAATAGATGATTAGATAGATGATGAATAACTGAATTGGAAGGTGATAATTAAATAAAGAAGCTGATGATTAATAAATTTAAATGAATTTAAATAAATTTATTTGAGATATGATTTGAAGAATTGCAACTTGTGTTGATGAATTAAACATTTAATTTTGATGATGATGATGATTATAACCAATGAATAGTGGATTTTCTGTGATTCACAAAATAAGCAATGATTAATGACAGTGTAAATAGTGTAAATTAGTTATTCGATGTTTAGGAGCATTTTACTAACATATTCAGCATTTGAATAATGCCATGCAAGCCATAAATTATGTGATATTTAAAATACGTGTTTATAATATGTGTGTTTAGACAGATTAATAATATTTTTACATCCACATTCATGATGTTAATTTAAAGAGAAATTAGGTCTCAGTTATCACGAATGTCAGTGACGCAAAGACATAGTGCTACGGTGATCCTGAGAACCCAAGAGAACTTTAGAA
Organism: Meconema thalassinum; assembly: GCA_946902985.2. Taxonomy (NCBI): domain Eukaryota; kingdom Metazoa; phylum Arthropoda; class Insecta; order Orthoptera; family Tettigoniidae; genus Meconema; species Meconema thalassinum. The sequence continues at coordinate 159,632,712 of OX336393.1, read as the reverse complement.
ATTTTTCCTATTTTATGTGGATTAAATACACTTTGAGTAGAATGGAGATGGTTCGATTTTCTGGACAATGACAATTTAACGTTGGCATTCGACCATGCTCTTAGGTAGGATGAGTGTTTAAAATGTCTGTCTGACTATCAAAGTTGAATAAATTTGTTTTTATCTTAGTTGTGATCTGATGGTGATGTGATTTTCCTATTTTCTTTCCTTGTCTTAATTAAGGCTTAACCAGGAAGGATGTGGTTTGCTAGGGATTCAGTTGATGGCGCCCATTGATATTTGTATTTTTTATTACATTTAAACCCGTAACGACCCTGGAGATACTTTATCTTGTGCTACCCTCTGCTTTTGAGATATTTCAACTGAATTTCCGACACATTCCTTATTTGACTAGATGTTCATTTAACTCCGCTCTGTCCTGGAAATCCAGGAATGCGATGTAATAGCAGATGGGTCATCGCATCCCCAGGACGAACGGGTACAGTATATAATATTTAACATAATGATCCTTATGTCCCGTCACAACTCCTCCATCCAAATCTTCTCCGAGAATCCTCTTCTGAGGTTCCTTCATGCATCATAACCTAGTCACACAGTCCACCAGTACCCAAAGATACCTTATCACCTCCTTAAGTATCATCATATAATGTACAGTAACTGTTACGGTACCTCTCCAAGAGGCGGAACGCATCGCTGTAGACAAAGTCTTCCAACTAAAGCAGTATTATCAATATATATATGGAGCTACTCCTTAATACATGTAGATATAATAGATATCACTCACTTATTTGCTGCACCTGATCCAGGTTTACTCGGCAAAATACCATTATAAAACATGTGATATAGTGGTCCTACGATATATATTTCTTCAAGTTATAGATGTTATATGTTCCCAAAATAGAACCATCCTGATTCTGCAACGAATATGCACACTTCCCTATACGTTTTACAACCGTAAAGGTGCCCTGATATAAAAGAAAGAACTTACTAATTTGGTTAGCCTCAGCAGATGCAGGAATCAGAATACGAATTAGAACTTTGTCACCAACACTCAATTCATCAGGAGTCCCCTTCGTATGCTGGCGAATTTTTCTAACACCTGCCTTCTCTAAATTAGTCCTAGCCAGCTGGAGTATTAACTCCTGAGATTTACCCCCTCCTTCAACTAATCCTAACATCCCTGCTATTTCATCAGACGGCTTCCTTCCATAATGAATTTCACAAGGCGAGAACCCTGCAGACTCATGGACAGTGTTATTTAACCATCTTTCAACATCGTTAAGTTTTGAAAACCATGAATTGTGCTTGTGATCAACGTAAGCTCTGAAAATTCTCCCAATTTCTCGCATTACTCTTTCTACCATATTCCCTTGAGGATATATAATCGAAGAGTACACAACTTGGATACCCAGTTCTTTCAGCTTGGTAGCCCAGATTTTTGCTGTAAACTGGCTACCATGATCGGAGAGTATCTTGAGTGGCTTACCAAACTCTGGGATATATTTGTCTAAGACAATCCTTCCCAGTAGCCTCTCTCAAAGGATACAACTTGACATATTTACTGAATGCGTCAAGAATTACCAAAATGTACTGAAATCCGTATCGAGTTTTCACTAATGGACCATAGAGATCCACACAGAGCAACTCTCCAGGTTTAGATGTAATAACAACCTAACATGGCCCTTCCAAATGCCTGTTAGGATGTTTACTGCGCTGACACAAATCGCATTTAGCAAGCAAATTCCTGATGTACCTTCCCATTCGCCTCCAGATAAAAAAAGTTTGAATAGCGTAGAGGACCTTGCTAGCTTCGAAATGACCCAAATCTTTATGATAATACCATGTCATATCCTCCTGCAGTGACACAGGCACACATACCTTCCACTCATTATTATTACTCCTACGACTGACAAACCCATTCTTTAACGTATAAGTATATAAGTATAAGTATATACTGGCCAATTCCCTCCTCACGTAACTGGTTCAAAATAACAGACAATTCCATATCTTTATCCTGTTCTGATAGTAACATCAGTAATTTAGACCTCTCATCCTCACATACTGGGGTAGAACCATTGCAAATTAAGATGCCTTCCTTCACTTCAATAGGAATACCATTAACATAACCATAAATTGTTCGGCTCAAGTAATCCGCAAGCACATTATCCTTACCCTTAATGTGACATATAGTATAATGATATTCACTTAATGCTAAAATCCATCTTGTCATACGATTGTTTGTTAGCTTACATGTCTTCACAAAAGTTAATGCTTGATGATCAGTTCTAATCTCTAGCTTATTGCCTAAAATATACATACGGAACTTACTTATTTAATACATTATGGCTAGGAATTCTATTTCCGTAATAGTATACCTCTTCTCCATCGGACTAAGTCCTCGACTTGCTAACGAGATAATTCCTAAATTACCCTGGTCATCCTCCTGACAAATAAACAACCTGCCAAACCAGTTTCCGAAGCATCGGTCATCAGAACAAACTTACGATCAAACCTAGGGTATTTCAACCTAACAGCTCCTATAAAACCTTTCTTCAACCTCTCAAAGGCCATATCACGAACTGCAGTCCACTTCCACTGCGACTTACCTTTCAATAACTCCCTAAATGGCTCTACCAACGATGAATATACAGGAACAAAACGTCTAAAATAATTACATACACCTAAAAATGACTTCAGTTGTTTCACATTCCTAGGTATCACTGTATTGTATATCTTATCTAACCTAGATAATCAGGTCTAACCCCCTTATTAGATATGGTGTGTCCCAAAAAATAATTTGATGTGCGCAAAATGAAGATTTACTAAGTTTCAGTGTAAATCCTCCTTCTCTTAATTTGTCAAAAACCACCCCAAACTGTTTCATATGTTCTTCAAATGAACGTGAAGCTACTACTAAATCATCAATGTAACTTGTCACAAAATCTCCTGTTTCTCTGCCGAGAACAATACTCATAGCCCTAATAAGTGCAGCCGAATAAGTCTTTGTTCCAAAAGGTACCCTAGTAAATTGATACAGTCGATTCTTATATGCAAACGCCGTAAGAGGCCTATCTTCTATTCTAAGCGGAATCTGCCAAAACGAAGCTGAAAGATCTATCGTAGTAAACCATTCCATACCTTCAAAACGTTGTACTAACTCCTCAACAGTTTCAGTACGCTGCTGGTCACCTTGGATTCTCATATTCAATAGCCTAGCATCAATGCACAGCCTAACAGAATCATCCTTATTCGGAATCACAACAAGAGGATTAAGATACTGACTACTCGAAGGTTCAATAATGTTATATTTTAACATGATGTTTATCTGATCCTCAACAGCACTAGCATATTTTTGGGCAATAGGATACCGCGGCCCAACAAATGTCGATCTGTCATGAACATCAAATTTATGTTGATATAAATGTGTTACACCAGGTTTATCACTAAAAAATTCCTGATATTCAATTAATAATGAAGTAAGTACCGTACTCTTCTCCTCATCTAACTCACATTCCTTAACATTTTGCTCAATATCTCCCACAGGATTAGATGTAACAGTGCCTACACGGCAACTGATAATTTCAGTAATGTCACAAATATTATTCTCACTCATCAAGTTTGCATTAGTGTCCTCACTTATGAAACAAACCTTATGCTTATTATAATTATCACCTATATAATACTTTAACTTCACCTCATGGTTTATCTGACTCCAAGATAAACAAACATTACCTAAATGGAAATCAATCTTAGCTCTATGCCTTGTTAACCAATCCATACCCAGAATTATGTCGTATACTAAGTTAGGACTCACCAAACAAGGTTGGCTAACACATTCAGACATAGTATTCACAGGCACAGCAATTTGTTTGCTCACTCTCTGTGACCTATTACCCACAGCCGTAACAATAAAAGTACTGCGTACCGGGATCTCCTCAATGCGTTGACTTGGCCTAAATTCTTCACTCAACTTAGCATTAATACAAGATCTCTCGCTGCCAGAATCTAGTAAAGCTATAACCCTCTTACCCCATATCTCGATCTCAATCACTGGTGTAACTACTTCACTATAAACTTCATCATGATTGCTATTTTTAAGGTCACTAAATAATTCATCTCGCAGATCTATGTCAATCACCTTAGAATCAGTTTTAATAATACAGCTATGATACGATCTCTCCTTGGACTGTCTCCCTGACCTTACTGAGCAGTCCAGTTGGAGTTTAAATGGCTAGGTCCAGGTTGTTGTTGCTGTTGGTTTTCTTCACCTTGCCTATCTCTCTCTGATACCCGGAAAGATTGCTGCTGATTATTACCACTATCAGTCGACTGACTACGGCCCCCCATTTCCTGAATATTGCTCTTGTCTATTATTTCTAAAACCATTATTACGACTATTGTATCCTTGTTGGTTGTACTGATTGTTCCGATTGTCATGGTTTCTCTGATTATTCCCTAATTGGCTACCCTGATGGTTCCTATTTCTTTTCTCCATATCTCTATATGCTACATTCCCTTGATGTCCTAATTCACTATTTAGCACGTCAAAGCTCTCTAATAAAGATTCCATAGATTTTATACTTTCTGTACGCTGAATACACGCTGCTTCTCTAATCCTATCTGGAAAGTGCCTTAACATCAGCCTCACAATGTCTGACTCAGACTCTAAACCATCCAAATTTCGCCAAATTAGCACATGAGATAAGAAATACTCTGTCATAGAAGCTCCTCCCTGCTTTCTATACTTTCCAAACACTATTCTCTCTCTCCCTTGAATATTCTCATTCCAAAACTTACTACTGAACTTCTCTCTAAAACTTTCTAAGCTAGTCATACTTGTCCTATATACCTGAAACCATGACTTCGCTTCACCCGCAAAAGCAATAGATAGCATTTCTAACACAATTTCCCATTCAATACAATCTTCGCTAATTTGACGTTCAAACTTCCCTTCTGCTAATTTTAAAAATTCCATGGGATTACATTGGTTTCCGGAAAACTTGGGTAAGTCAACCTCCTTATTAAATAAACTTGCCACATTTAAACAATTATGATTTTCTCTCAATTCTTTGCGTATTGCTCTCTGGCTATTCAAAATTGTTTGTTCTAGTATACTTTCCGTTCTCTCCGCTATTCTCCTAAGGTCTTCCTTAAAATTTTCTTCTTTCTCTTCAACTTCTTTTGACAAGACTTCCTGTTTACTCTTTAATTCTGACACTTCACTTAACTTCCCTTCGACTTGGCCTAACCTATTAAAAATATCTTTATTACTCCACCCTATTGTCCTTTCAATGTGATCTATTCATTTTTGGTTATTTCTTCATTACCGTCTACTCTCGAGTCTAGTACATCAACATTTTCACTATTAGCCTGACTAACTTTCGCTACCTCATTGACCTGATCCTGTAGTACTCTTTTATTTATTTCCATATCTAACCTCATTTTACTACACTCCTTATCTAATTTGTCTTCCACATTCACCAGTTGATCTGCCAGCATTTCAACATTATCACTAACCTTAGTAACCACTCTGCTCATCTCTTCTAGCTTATCATTAACAATTTTGTTTCCCTGCTCTATTTTAGCATTTATATGACTATTACCCTGTTCAATTTTTGACATAAGTAGTTGGAGCCAGTCTGAATTAATCCCCCCCCCCCCCCCCCGCTACATTATGACTGACGTCCTGTTCATTCGTGGTAGAGTCCTCCGGTCTACATTCACCACCTTTCGATTCCTTCATCGACCCCTTAATACACACTGCTTCTACCCTATCGAGCAAAATATCACTCTCCTCACTGCCTAATCTATTTATATTTTCACTCTCCATTTTACAATACCTGATAACAGTGCGTGAACGTAGTTCAATATCTGACAACCCCTCCAGAATCACTGGCACAAATATATACCCTCTTAAAATAATAAGCCCTAACTGTACTGTCTATTGTGTGCATATTCCTGCTTGCACCATGAAATATGAAATCGGTTTTCGAGCCCTACTTTTGGGTGACACTTTGTAACTAGATCAAATATATTTATAAAAGAAATAGAACACGATATTCCTAAATTACGGGGTTTGGGGCAATTCTGCATTAATCGATATCATATTCAAGTTGGGAACATACGGCATGACTTGAATTTGTAGATAAATGGAAGTAAAACAGTAATAGCATAATGGTGGAAAACAAATTTATATTCGACAAATAAACTATCAGAACCCTAGTCAGAAAGTGCATTACATCACATGTTATTGAGATAACCAAGACTAGGACATGAGTGCTATTATATGGGCTTTTACCTTCATTGCCGTTGAGTGGTATTGTATGTGCTTTTTATTTATTTGGTATGATGTAATTTCAATTAATCTATAATCTTGCAGTATATCTTCAGTATACTATTATAATCATCCGCTTTCAATTAGTTCGTCTTTGTTATCATCTATCGTAAATCAATGCGTTCTAAGAATACCAACAACAACCAAGGACATGGATAACATAATCACAAGTCTGCGCAATTCCATAGATTAAAAGGTTCGTACACGGCCATCTATATCATACACTATTTCCAATTCGTAACGCATTAGTTCGACAAGGTCCGTATCGCTCTTTAATGTCATTATTGAAGTATCACGAGATCTGCTAAGTAGCAGCGGATCCAGTCTTCCAGCAATCCTTTTATCATAAATCCTCCCGAGTGAAAGGAATTCCGTCATCAATAACGTTACACACGTAGTGATGCTTTCTTCATATAAACTCAAGCCCATCAGTCCATAGCCAACTAACTTACTGAAAATCCCTAAATTTGCACTTTCCGACAAAATTACATAATTTAAAATGTACGTGTCCCGATAACTTATAACTAACATAAAATATGAAACCATGACGCAAACAACCATAAGTGAAAAAGTAAATTACTTGAAATAAAGATGACATATCGTAGTAAATAAATAATAATTAATAATGAGGAGTGTCTGTGCAGATCTAAGATCTGTCACACTACCATGTTCTCATTTCAACAAAAAGTCCTCTCGGCACGCCGGAAGGCGGAGGTAGATTTCACCGGACAAATTTGGGGATAGGCGAAAATAGGCAGAATATGCAGGTTTTCGTAGAAGGATCAGACCTCATTTATTGCGAGAAGGTATTTTATAATTGGAGCTAAATTAACTTTGTTTTTCGTCATTTTATGCTTATTTTAAACATTTTATTGTCTTATGGGAACGGTAACCTTCTTGTCATTTGGGGTCCATTTTTAGCCTATTTTCAATTTTGAAAAAATAGGCTTATGAGATCACCTTTTGTCCGTGTGTGTGTGCGTGTGTGTGTGTGTGATTCGTGTGTGTGTCCCCCCCCCCCCCCCTAATAAAATCTAAACGGCAGGAGCGATTTCAATGAAACTCGGAAAGTTCATAGCACTATTCCCTGCGACCTCGACCGTGCCCTTCAAATTTTGTTACGACTCTCCAATCCAACATGGCGGCTGTGCGAAATATTTCACCAGCATTCAATATCTCAGAAACTATTACCGATATTACCCTGACATTTTGTATGGTGATAGAGGGAACTACTATATGTTCATTTATGTGACCTTTGAAAACCTCGTAACTACAAAACGAACATGGCGGCCAAGCGAATTTGCGACTTTTAAATAGACGTTTCTCGCGATTTGACCAACCAAACGCAATGAAACTTGGTACAGTATATGTTTATATACATTGTAATGCACCGACATCTAACTTCGTTCAATTGTTTACATAATCACAAGATGGCGGATGTGCGAAATATTTCAACGGCATTCTATATCTCTGAAACTATTAGCGGTATCTCCCTAAAATTTTGTACTGAGATAAAGGGCACTACTGGAAGTCCATCTATAAGTTTTTTAAAAACCGGTTAACTACAAAACGAACATGGCGGTCAAGCGAATTTGAACATTTTAAATAGACTTTTCTCGCGATTTAATGTTCCAAGCGCACTGAAACCTGGTACAGGAAATATTTATACACATTGTAATCCACTGGTATCTTAATTTAGTTCAATTGTTTACATGACCTCAAGATGGCGGCAGTGCGAATTTTAAAATTAAGTTTTTATTTCTTGTGATGTAGTCATGCGATCGAAGTGAAAGTTTGAATAATGAACCTACGCAATAATTTTCCTTTAATGGTACATGACTCTATGGCCTATACATTTAACAATCCAACTTGGCGACCATCCGAAATATTTAGACGATACTGAATATCTACGAATCTATTTTAGCAATCAAACTGCATTTTTTAATGTTCATAGGGGCTATGAACTTAAGTTCACCTATAGGACTTTAAATAACTTGGTGATCAAAAATCCAACATGGCGGTGACGCGAAATATAAATATTCACATGGACGTTTCTCGCAATTTAACCATCCGCGTGCAGTGAAACTTGGTACAGTAAATCTTTATCCGAATGTTAATCCACTGGCATCTAATTTATTTTAATTGTTTCCATAACCTCAAGATGGCAGCTGTGAAAATTTTTTAAATCTCCTTGATTTTTCTTGTGTCCTAATTATGCGATTGAAGTTTGAATACTACACGTTCACAATAATCTGCATGTAACAGTACATAACTCTAGGACCTACATATATAAAATCCAACATGGCGACCATCCGAAATATTTAGTCGGTTCTCAATATCTACGAATCTATTACAGCAATCAAACTGAAATTGTGTATGTTAAATAGTGGCAATTAACATAAGTAGGATATATGAAAATAGGCTGTATAGTTCTTCACGGAACTACTTGTTATACTTGTGGTCACACTGTCCTTATGCAAGGTTTCGACACTGATGTGTAACTATGTAACGGTCTGTTACTTCTTCACGAAAATTATATCTCCCGCAGAGATTTTGGTTGGTTCCTCAGTTTAGGGGCTGCGACAACGCGGTCATGTAACCCCGTGTACTTAGGGATGGCTGTATTAGTCTGTAATTCAGGTAAGGACTGCAGACGGTCAATTTCATGCAGTAGTTCCTAATTTTGATACCAGGTACTACCGTCAACGACACCTACCTGTGAACTTGGCAACTAGATGCCACCGCAGCCAGCAACTCGCAACGAACGTTGGAATTTCCCCTCCAAAGGAAAGCATACTGAGGGATTTTTAGCGCTCTTAGAAAATCCGATGACTTCGGCCGGCTTTGAACTCGCGACCTTGGGCATAGACATTCTGCATGCTACCAGTTACGTCACCGAATCCGCTTCCCACTTAGATGAAAATACTGAATCTGATCTCGTGCAAGTGCGTTGTCATGGCAACGTCTGATGTCTCATCCCTCATCAATTTAGTAGTGTTGCCATGGCAACCTCTGATAGCTCTTGGCATTTTCTTATAATTCCGAAATCATTTTTCTCATCCCTTGGCATAATGGTGGGTCATATCAAAAATTCTTTCAGACAAAACTTTTAGGTAAATATTAAGGGAATATTGTCCATTTCGTACGGTTTTGATATTGTGCCTATTAAGAGAGATATGATTAATGTTTCCCGAAAAACCCACTTTTTCCCACCCCTTTGGTCAATGGTTGGTGATATAAAAAAAACCTTCAAACATACATTTTTGGGCTTTATCCGACACATAGCATGAACGTTGAACGGATTCGATATTTCACATATTAAGAGAGTTATAGCAATATTTCACTTTTTCAAAAAAAAGCCCCCCGTTTTCACCCCCTTCTACCGATTTAGCCCAGTAACGAACTCGACCGAGATTTTATAGGTATACATATTCGGTAAAAAGTGATTGGTGAAAATTTACGGCAGTTATCGTGTCCACAAGAAACTGATATATATACAAGTATACTTTTGAACTGACGGTGGTTTTGGAGTCTGGGGGATGTGAAACGCGAAGATATGTCGAAATTTTCCGGAAGTCGAAACATGGTAGCCTACCCATTGCAATAGTTAGCTTTCTAATGAAATCTACCTCTGGTTGGTTCCTCAGTTTAGGGGCTGCGACAACGTGGTCATCTAACCCCGTGTACTTTGGGTGAGTGTAGAATCTGTCTGATAAACGGTGTGAATTGTAATGGATGTATTAGTCTGTAATTCAGGTAAGGACTGCAGACGGTCAATTTCAAGCAGTAGTTCCTAATGTTGCTACCAGGTACTACCGTCAATGACACCTAGCTGTGAACTTGGCTACTAGATGCCACCCCAACCAGCAACTCGCAACGAACGTTGGAACTTCCCCTCCAAAGGAAAGCATACGGAGGGATTTTAGCGCTCTTAGAAAATCCGACGACTTCGGCCGGCTTTGAAACCGCGACCTTGGGCATAGACATTCTGCATGCTACCAGTTACGTCACCGAAGCCGCTTCCCACTTAGTCAGATGTCAAAGTCAACCCCTGGCACCATCCAGCCCATGACGGGCTAAGGCCGACCAAGCGACGGCTGCCCAGCCATTTGGCCTGCAGATATTGGGGTGACGCGTGATCAGCGCGTCGGGTCCTCTCGGCCGTTAATATTGGTATTCGTGATCGGGGTGCTGTCTCACTGTCAGACAGCTACTCAATTGTTCTCACGAGGTTGAGTGCACCCCGTCCCAACCCTCACGTCAGTTTTAAAATCCCTGACGGAGCCGGGGATCGAACCCGGGGACTCCGGGTGAGAGGCAGGTGCGCTACCCCAACACCACGGGGCCGGCTTAGTCAGATGGAAATACTGAATCTGATCTCGTGCAAGTGCGTTGTCATGGCAACGGCTCATCCCTCATCAATTTAGTAGTGTTGCCATGGCAACCTCTGATAGCTCTTGGCATTTTCTTATAATTCCGAAATCATTTTTCTCATCCCTTGGCGTAATGGTGGGTCATATAAAAAATTCTTTCAGACAAAGGTTTTAGGTAATTATTAGGGGAATATTGTCCATTTTGTACGTTTTTGATATTGTGCCTATTAAGAGAGATATGATTAATGTTTCCCGAAAAACCCACTTTTTTCCACCCCTTTGGTCAATGGTTGGTGCTATCAAAAACTTATTTGACATAAATTGTTGGCACTTATCCGACACATATTATGAACTTTGAATGGATTCGATATTTCACGTATTAAGAGAGTTATAGCGAAATTTCAATTTTTCGAAAAAAGCCCCCCATTTTCACCCCCTTCGACCGATTTTGCCCATTAACGAACTCGACAGAGATTTTATAGGGATACATATTATGTAAAAAATTCAAAGTGATTGGTGAAAAATTACGGCAGTTATCGTGTCCACAAGAAACTGATATACATATATACATATATATATATATATATATATATATATATATATATATATATACATAAATTATATATAAACTTTTGAAATGACGGTGGTTTTGGGGTCTGGGGGATGTGAAACGCGAAGATATGTCGAAATTTTCCGGAAGTCGAAACATGGGACCCATTGCAATAGTTAGCTTTCTAATGAAATCTACCTAAAATAGCTTTCTAATGAAATCTACCTAAAACAGATAACCTCTCTCCTTATTCAAACAAGAAGAATCTGAACAACTTTTTTTTTGTCGTGTGGCCTCCTCAGAGGCCGAGTGCAGGTCTTTCTATTCGACGCCCGTGGGCGACCTGCGCGTCGGGATGGAATGGATGAAGATGAATGAAACTGGGCAAGGATGTGGAAGGAATCGGCCGTGGTCTATCAGAAGGTACCGTCCCAGCATTTGCCTGGTGTTGAAAATGGGAAACCACGGAAAACCATTTCAAGGACGGCCGACGGTGGGGCTCGAACCCACGCGTCTACCGAGTCAGCAGAGAGCTTGGTCCCATGACCTAACGCTGCGCTTTAGCCAGCTGAGCCACGGCTGTCAGTATCTGAACAACTGACTATCATAAAAGGAATATATATATATATACATGAAACATGCCCCACTGTGGTTAGAAAATGTAGTTCTTGGTCGCGTTGTAATTCTTATACATCAATAGGTTACGCTGTATGTCTGTGAAATACGTAAATTAATTCACTTATTTTATATCGGTTTGTATTTGTACGGGAAAATAAGACATCGTTCAGTAGTTACCCGATACCAGGAAAGCTGTACAGCGTTGCCGAGATGGAGCCCATTACTTCCGAGCAAGGCGCGCCATGTCGCGTGATGGGCTCCATTTGGCAACGCTGTACAGCTTTCCCCGGAGCGGCTAGCTGCTGAACGATGTCTTATTTTCCCATACAAATACAAACCGATATAAAATAAGTGAATTAATTTACGTATTTCACACTCATACAGCATAACTTCTTGATGTATAAGGATTACAACGCGACCAAGAGCTACATTTTCCAACGACCCCAAGCAGAGAAAGAGTTACCTTACAAAAATGATAACAAATTTGTTTCTTGGATACAAAAAAAAATGAAATTAATGAACTAGTTATACAACATTCCAATGTATATTGTGTTAAAATTTGGATTCGATCTGATGACCGGTTTGAGAGATAATAATTATTAAATGTGACGCATGGTTGAAACACGCTTAAAAACGGGCACTTTTTGTGTTCTAACGGCGATAAAAAATATTAAAATATAAAATAACAATAAGTTCCGTGACGAACTAAATAGCCTACTTTTCTTAAAATTTACGATTCATGCCAATGATTAATCTATATGCATCTATAATGACGAAATTAAGTTGGTAATATCGAAATTTCTAATTAGTTCGATTTACTGTATACCTGGCATATTGTAGCCTAATAGAGCATTACAGTTGGCAGCCCTGGTGACTGAATATATCCTTAGTTCCATCTCTTAAGGTACACAATACAAAATTTGGTTGAAGTCCAATGGATAGCAAGAACGTTACATGCAGTTATACATTGGATTTAACAGCGCGCTTAATATCAAGTTGGTAACAATGACATATGTGTATTGGTCAGGAATAATCTGAAATAATATGATCTATTGTTGTGTCAATTTTGAATGAAATACATTAGTTAGTATAGAAGTTACGTGCATTTTAAAATTGGACCTATCAGCAGGCTTACTGTAGAAACATGTTGGCAGCATTGGCATAGACCTAAATTAGTTACTCCAAATTAATCTAGAATGCCAGGTACTATACGTGTGCAAAGTTTAGAGCTGTTGGCTTGCATAATTTCTGATATATTGATATTAGGGTAAAACAAATAGACAGCATTTATTAACAGTTGGCAGCCCTGATTGCTCTTAATAATACTTATAGTCATATCTGTTCTATTACACATAGCACATGCGAAATTTGGATGAAATCCAACTGAGTGTATAGAAGTTACATGTATTTAAAAATTGGTCCTATCAGCAGGCTTAGAATCATGTTGGTAGAACTGAAGTATATAAGTTACTCCAAATTAATCTAAAATGTCAGATACTATACGTGTGCATAGTTTAAAGCTGTCGGCTTGCATTCTTTCAGATATATTGATATTTGGATAAAGTGAATAGAGAGAGCAATTATTAACAGTTGGCAGCCCTGGTGGCTCTTAAGAATACACTCAGTCATATCTGTTTATGTACACATATTACATACAAAATTTGGTTAAAATCCAATTGATAGCGTCGAAGTTATATGCATTTAAAATTGGACCTATCAGAAGGCTTAACATTATTTTGGCAACACTGTCATGTATGGCCTCCTGGAAATTAAACTGCAATATTATTATCTATACGTGTGCCAATTTTAAAATAGCTCCCATTCATACCTTCCAAGATATCCAACATGGGGCTCCAATTTCAATTGCGTTTTTTCAGCTGTTGGTAGCACTGACATCATTTTCAAATATGGCCGTGAGATATTCAGGTATAGATCTTTACTCCTACTAAATTTTGTTTCGATTGGCACAGCCGTTTAGGAGTTGATAGGGTGGGGGACAAACACACAGACAGACAGAAGGACAGACAGACAGACAGACACACATTTGCTCGATCTCATAAGTCTACTTTTTCCTCATTTTTGCAGAATGTGAAAAGTAGGCTAAAAATTCCAAACCTACATAAACTAACGTAAAATAGAACGACGAAAATGATGATATTGGATTTTAAGTTGGTCTATTGCTTACTTCACAAACAACCTTGAAACTCAAGTGCACATAATATTTTGGTCGACAGTAAACCCTTTGCAGTATCCCAGCAAGAGGTGGCCATGCTCGAACTATATATATTCCTTGAGAAAAGGAACCGTTTCAATAAATATTTCATGCAATCTCATTAATGATGTTGAACATAATTTTCCACTACTACAAAGAAAACCAGGTTTATGTCACATGAACAACGTAGGAGAATTCAACTATTAAATAAACCTTTTCAGGCGGTCAACACAAATTGTGCTCAATTTCATTAGGCGGGATGTAATTAGGCACAAGCTGTGTCGACCGACTGAAAATGTTTCTTTAATATAATTTGGCAACACTGAAAATTGGCTTCTATCACTTCAAAATTCAACTATACTGTAGGTTAGATCGGCAGTTTGTCAAAACACATCACGATTTACGGTAGATGAAACCTTATGCATTTCGTGTTGGATACTGGCATCCAAAGATTCCTAAAAAATGAAGTGAGAGATGCTGACGATAAAATTTGCAGTGTTGAATACTGGCATCCAAAGATTCCTAAAAATGAAGTGAGAGATGCTGACGATAAAATTTGCAGTGTTGAATACTGGCATCCAAAGATTCCTAAAAAAATGAAGTGAGAGATGCTGACGATAAAAATTGCAGTGTTGAATACTGGCATCCAAAGATTCCTAAAAATGAAGTGAGAGATGCTGACGATAAAAATTGCAGTGTTGAATACTGGCATCCAAAGATTCCTAAAAAATAAGTGAGAGATGCTGACGATAAAATTTGCAGTGTTGAATACTGGCATCCAAAGATTCCTAAAAAATGAAGTGAGAGATGTTGACGATAAAATTTGCGTGTCTTTCTACATTACATTCTGATTTACTGTTTATAATATAACGTAATGCCATGCGGGGATGCGGATATCCGCATAAGTTTCCACCATGCGGATATAGTTGGCATGACTGTGCGGATAGCGGATAAACTGCGGATAATGTTTGGAGTAAATTAGCGGATAGGTTTTAGATTACAATCCGAACTTGTTGAATATCATTACTAGGATCCGGATGGTATGACATATCATATTTTTCCGTTAAAATTTCTTTGTCAAGGAGTAAGATGACAATTTAAGCTAATCTCATTCAAATTATGTCATTAAGCATACTTAACACTCGTAACTGAAAAGGTTTGCAATTCTAGCTGTATAATATTCATTTTGCACTAAGCACATGGTATACTGAACATAGTCTAGGGGAACGACTTTCTCTTCAAATTTCTAAGTGTGTTGCTTTAATACTTTATGCTTTATCTAATTAAGTATAAGATTATTATTGTAATGCCAGTAGATTCGGATAACAAACGTGCGGATGCGAGGCGGATGCGGATAAGAGTTATGCGGATGCGGATAACAGTCTTGCGGATGTGGGGCGGATGCAGATAACGTTTTGTTTATCCGAGCAGGGCTCTAAATAGGCCTATAAGACATCAAAACTGTTTCGCAAGGTTATAGAACTATTCCAAATATATAGTATGGTTTCACACGTAGTTATTGATATATTTAACAAAGTAGTTCCGTGAAGAACTATACAGCCTATTTTCATACACACATCAAAAAAAGTTTTGCATCACCTCGGTTCCCAGATCTCCGGCATATAGACGTTGACTGTGTATATTGTATCCAAGATACAGTCCCTTTGACTGTTCATAGATGTCACTAAAACTGCTCAAAGATGTAAACAACCATGCATGAGCAGGGCCTATTAGACGGAGGGGGTACGACAGCCGATCAGTTCCAGTCATTCCACCAGGACGAAGGTACGCTGCTCATGTTGTCTGTAGTTCTACCATGCCTAGAAGGTCAATACCGCAGTTCGATCGCGTCCGCATTGTTACTTTGTGTCAAGAAGGGCTCTCAACAAGGGAAGTTTCCAGGCGTCTCAGAGTGAACCAAAGCGATGTTGTTCGGACATGGAGGAGGTACAGAGATACAGGAACTGTCGATGACAGGCCTCGCTCAGGCCGCCCAAGGGCTACTACTGTAGTGGATGACCGCTACTTACGGATTGCCGCTCGAAGGAACCCTGACAGCAATGCCACCATGTTGAATAATGCGTTTCGTTCAGCCACAGGACGTCGTGTTTCAACTCAAACTGTGCGCAATAGGCTGCATGATGCGCAACTTCACTCCCGACGTCCATGGCGAGGTCCAGCTTTGCAACCCCGACACCATGCAGCGCGGTACAGATGGGCCCAACAACATGCTGAATGGACCCCACGGAATTGGCATCACGTTCTCTTCACCGATGAGTGTCGCATATGCCTTCAACCAGACAATCGTCAGAGACGTGTTTGGAGGCACCCTGGTCAGGCTGAACGTCTTAGACACACTGTCCAGCGAGTGCAGCAAGGTGGTGGTTCCCTGATGTTTTGGGGTGGCATTATGTGGGGCCGACGTACGCCACTGGTGGTCATGGAAGGCTCCGAAACGGCTTTACGATACCTGAATGACATCCTCCGACCCATAGTGCAACCATATCGGCAGAATATTGGAGAGGCATTTGTCTTCATGGACGACAATTCTCGACCTCATCGTGCACATCTTGTGAATGCGTTCCTTCAAGATAACGACATCGCTCGACTACAGTGGCCAGCATGTTCGCCAGACATGAACCCTATCGAACATGCCTGGGATATGTTGAAAAGGGCTGTTTATGGACGTCTTAACCCACCAACCACTCTGAGAGATTTACGCCGAATTGTCGTTGAGGAGTGGGACAATTTGGACCAAAAGTGTCATGATGAACTTGTGGATAGTATGCCACGGCGAATACAGGCATGCATCAATGCAAGAGGACGTGCTACTGGGTATTAGAGGTAGTGGTGTGTACTGCAATCTGGACCACAAATGCTGAAAGTCTAGCTGTATGATGGTACAACATGCAATGTGTGGGTCTCATGAGCAATAAAACGAGCTGAAATGTTGTTTGTGTTGATCTCTATTCCCTTTGTATTTAACGGTTCCGGAACTCTTGGAACCGAGGTGATGCAAAACTTTTTTTGATGTGTGTATATCCTACTTATGTTAATTGCCTCCATCTACATACAACATTTCAGTTTCACTACTGTAATAGATTCGTAGATATTGAAAACCGACTAAATATTTCGGATGGTCACCATGTTGGATTTTTAGCCTATTTTCATTTTATGAAAAAAATAGGCTTATGAGATCACCTTTTGTCCGTGTGTGTGTGCGTGTGTGTGTGTGATTCGTGTGTGTGTCCCCCCCCCCTAATTAATTCTAAACGGCTGGAGCGATTTCAATGAAACTCAGTAAGGTCATAGCACCATTTTGGCCGACCCCGACCGTGCCCTTCAAATTGTATTACGTCTCACCAATCCAACATGGCGGCTGTGCGAAATATTTCACCAGCATTAAATATCTCCGAAACTATTACCGATATCACCCTGAAATTTTGTACGGTGATCAAGGCAACTGCTATACGATCACCTATGAGACTTTCGTAAACCTGATCACTACAAAACGAACATGGCGGCCAAGCGAAGTTGGGACTTTAAACTAGACATTTCTCGCGATTTAACCAACCAAACGCAATGAAACATGGTACAGTATATTTTTATACACATTGTAATGTACTGAGATCTAATTTCCTTCATTTGTTTACATAACCTCAAGATGGCGGCTGTGCGAAATATTTCACCGGCATTCTATATCTCCGAAACTATTACTGATATCACCCTGAAATTTTGTATGGAGATAAAGGGCACTACTAGTAGTTCATCTGTGAGACTTTCAAAAACCTGTGAACTACAAAACGAACATGGCGGCCAAGCGAAATTGAAAATTTAATTATATTTTTCTCGCGATGTAATCATCCAAACGGAATGAAACTTGGTACAGCAAATGTTCATACACATTGTAATGCACTAGCATCTAATTTAGTTCAATTGTTCACATAACCTCATGATGGCGGCTGTGCGAAATTTTAAAATTAAGTTTTTGTTTCTTGTGTCGTAATCATGCGATCGAAGTGAGAGTTTGAATAATGAAGCTATGCAATAATTTTTCTTTATGGTGCATAACTATATGGCCTATACATACAACAATCCAAAATGGCGACCATCCGAAATATTTAGAAGGTTCTCAGTATCTACGGATCATTTACAGTAATCAAACTGATTTTTTTAATATTTATAGAGGCTATGAACATACGTTCATCTATAGGACTTTCAATAACCTGGTGAGCACAACTCCAACATGGCGGCGACGCGAAGTATAAATATTTAAGTGGTCGTTTCTCGCGATTTAAGCCACCGAGTACAGTGGAACTTTGTACAGTAAATGCTTATACAAATGTTAATCCACTGGCATCTAGTTTATTTCAATTGTTTTTATAACCACAAGATGGCAGCTGTGCGAGATTTTAAAATCTCGTTTTTACTTCATGTGTCCTAATCATGCGATTGACGTTTGAGTACCACACGTACACAATAATCTTCATGTAATAGTACATAAATAAAAATCCAACATGGCGACTATCTGAAATATTTAGACGGTTCTCAATATCTACGAATCTATTACAACAATCAAACTAAAATTTAGTATGCTGATAGAGGCAATTGACATGAGTTGGACATATGAAAATAGGCTGTATAGTTCTTCACGGAACTACTTGTTATATATGTTGGTCTTAGAGTTACTTACTGTTACATGAAGATTATTGTGTACATGTAGTATTCAAACTTCAATCGCATAATTAGGACACAAGTGTGCCCTTTTAGCAAGAAATATGCCAATCACAGTATACCAGCGTAGCTCAATTCGGGATTTTCGGGATAGCAGTAAGTTCACCCACTCTGTGACTCACATATTTTGGATTAATTAGAGGATACACTTGCAAAATAACACAAAATCAACTCCTATTTGAACACATTTAATTTATCAAAATTATGGCGCTACAAACAATTAAACAATTAAATTACTGACCCATAATCATCTACTTGTTCCAAATGAACAAGGAATAACATAAGAATAAAACAAATATTATATTAAAACATCTGGTTTCCATATCAACCAACAATTCCTAATTATTTTTACTTCCATAAAGCATCAACTGTAAGTTTCATATAACTCCGAGCTCTTTTGGCTCAAATGCTTTCTATAAGAATGGTGTCATTCTTTGTACACCTCAAATACTACTTTTTTTATATTTTCTTAATCATCAAAACAAATGTATAATTACATTTAAAATTACATGTTAATTATCTAACTCAATATTTGGGCATTTTCACATGTTTTCAGCTGTTATCATCTCTCTCTTGGTTTACAAATACATTACGGTAATCAGGAAATTACTTGTGTACTCCAGAGTATGAAGATACTTGACACAGTCAAAAAACTATGGTCACTCCCGGAACCTAGTTGCCTTCAATTAACTCATGGAATCCTACTTCATACAACATTACAATAGGGATTGTTATTTGTCTCATATGTCTTATAAGACCATTATCACATAAAAACTACGATCTGAACAGGCAAGCGGAAATATCAATCTACAAGGACCTCGGTTCAACGCCCGGGTCATTAACAACTTTAAACACTCCTGGTGTATTCATTACTCCTTACAAGACGGTCTTCAGACACCCCTCCTGCTCCGAGGGTCTGACCGTGCTACTCGAGCGTTATTTATGACTATGCGGGAACCCTCCCGTCTAGTCTAAGCTAGAGCTCTCTTTAATGCTTTTACAAACAGCTTTTCGTTCATTCTCAATTCTTTGGGGAGACCTGGCATTCTACTCCTCGTTTAACTTCAACAATATTATTTGGCTCATAAACCACATTCGTAATCTTGGCATTTATTAATTATGAAAGGTCCTCATTGATTGGGGAAGAGATATACACATTCTACGACGAATAATAAAGGGGCTTTCACAATAAGAAGATTCTGAGTTCGAATCTCTTCACATGCCTCGGGAACCATTCCCATATAGAGGACTATACAAAATGCGATTTAGGGTCAGCCTAAAGCTTATAAGACCTACGCTCAATACCATACATTTGCTCCCTTTCAATACAATATACACAATGGCCTCGTGATACTACGTCACAAATAGAGGACTTATACCAATTCTCAATTCGCTACAATCAACTACCTCTCATAAGTAATTTACCAAGTACATTAACTTTTACGCGTTCCTAGCGTGACATTTTACTTTAATTGCGTTCCTTTGCGCTATACTTTATTTTAAGCCTAGCGTCATCCAAAGAACTGATAATATCATATAAACAATTGATACACGTCTCAATTTTTATATTATTCTTTTCCTTTGACAATAACTTTCTCTCTTTTTAAAGAACATGCATTTGAACATCATGTCTATACTTTTTATTAAGGCTCTAACGCTCTTATGTTCACATCAATTAATTTGATCTTTATTTAACATTTCCTTACTTGGTTATTATTATTATTATTTCATATCTTCATTCTTTACACAAGCTCAAAAGCTATTTCTTTCATATAACTCAAATTTACTTTTATTTAAATATCTTTCATGATAAATATTAATATTTCGCTTGCTCTTATGACATTCGTCAAATACACTGACATTTTATTCATATATTTCATCTACTGGATTTATTCTTTTACATAATTATTTATAGTTTCTCAAATTTCTATTATTGTTCAGATCGCGTTCTTGTTTATTCAGTATTTATTTATTTAAACACATCCCTTTTATTCAAAAAATCCGGTGGATTTGTACACAATCATTTCCTGACACCAAAATATAATGAAATTCATTACTCACATGTTTTTAAGGTCGTCTCATGACCTTTATCCTTGTGCGGTGTTTCATTTTGGCCCACTTTGAAACTTACTCCATATTGTAGAAATTCATCTCATGTACAAACACTTCTTGACACATATTCAATACACTTAACATTGACAACATTTTAATACACTGGTGTATCCATTTAGAACACACAATAAACACTAAAAAATATTATTTTAACACACAATCTTGATAGATTTACACTTCACAACTTTTGATCACTAGGCCGTATTTTCCTAGCCTATCACACGTGACCTCTTAATCTCCCGTTTCCAAGGGTGAAATTTATTCAATGTCGGCTTCCTATCCTGCAGAATACGAAAGTCTCGAATCATCTACTTTTCCCTGGAATCCTAATTCTTCGAATCCTATTCTGGATGACCGGCTGTTTCTCTAGCTTGAACGGCTTCTTTTTTAGATCTATTTTATCGATCCTAGTGAAAGTCTGTTCGGATCGAGGTCCCCTCGATAACCTATCGATGATCGATGGATTTATTTTATAGCAGCTAGTACTTCTCGAGTCTAGTGCTGTAGAATAGTTCGTCTGCTTTCTGGAGATAATGTCTATAGTCTCCGTTCTTCTTTGTTTATTCGGTTCTCGCACTCCTACTTTTCTGAAATACGTTGCGAACCTTACTCTGTTTTTCCCTATTTGGGTTCTTTAAATTTAGATAACTGTTTATCTTTCTATTACGGTACTTCCGTACGTTATGATATTTTCGGTCGTTTATTTAAAGACCTATCGCCTTAAATCCAACGTTCGCAGCCTGCTCTGACTATATTTTACGAACTTTTCACTGTAAACTTGTGTACTGTCGGACCTAAATCCTGTAACTAGGATTTTCCTAATTTTTCAACACGGCGATACTTTAATATTTCTTCTTTACAACTGCTTATGGAGGCACGCAAGTTGTTAATACTGCGACGCCTATGGCTATCAGATATTAATTCTGCGGTGTAATACAGCGTTTCTCCCCTCAAGGAGTACTGGTAAACTGTCTTCGATGTGAAGCAGAATAACACCCCACACGGCTGTCTGAATACTGATGCGTAGCAACGCCCCCTCGGGCTGTTTGGAACTGCTTGTACTGATGCTCCAGCGTCACGCCCCCTGGACTGTTTGAAACTGCATGTTTGGCTTGGTGATGCCAGGAGCTTTATACTCTTTCGCTACAAAAAGATAAGACTCTAGCCCTTTCCGTGCCCAACTTTTAAAATAATGGTTGCACCATTATAAAAATTATACCTTCAAAAAGCTCGTCTTCTCAATGTTAAATGATCTCATTGCGCATAAGAATCGATCGTGCAATTCGGAGATATTAATTAATTTCTCGTCCTCAACTGTGTGGGTGTTGCTGTTCATTTGCATTCTCCCCTCTCCACAGGCCTTGGTAAATCCCCTATGACGTCTACTTGCGTTTGCAGTTTTCTCCTGTGCAATTATTAAAGGGTTTTTCTTTACACAAAAATCTCTAATTCGAAATGATTCACCGTACTGTAATTGTTTACTTATTTTTATACTCGTAAACGGGTTAAATTTAATTATTCCTCTTCTGGCGCATAGGCGGTGTTGTCGTTTTCAAGCAAGCTCAGCTCGATTTCCGAGTCAGGCTTCCTTGTCTAACAGTCGGAATTTTCCACTCGGTTATTAATACTCATGACCAGCTCCTTCTGAATGTCAAGAGGGGTGATCTCATCTCTCGAACACCTGGCTCGCGCTGCTTGCACAATATTAGGCTAGAATCCTGGATTGATCTTTCTCTATGTTACATTAGAAACTGTACGTTTCTTTCATTTCTTCCCCAAATACATGGATTCGACCTCCTTGGACCCTATGGCACATGGGTTCACCAGAAATAAAAACGAGATTTTAAAATTTCGCACAGCTGCCATCTTGTGGTCTTGGAAACAATTGAAAAAAATTACATGCCATTGGACTAACATTTGAATAAGGATTTACTGTACCGAGTGTCACTGCACTCGGATGGTTAAATTGCGAGAAACGAGTATGTGAATATTTATACTTCGCGTCACCGCCATGTTGGATTTGTGATCACCAGGTTATTGACAGTCCTATAGGTGAACTTATGTTTATAGACCCTCTGAACATTAAAAACTTCAGTTTGATTGCTGTAATAGATTCGTAGATATTGAGATCCATTTAAATATTTCGGATGGTCGCCATGTTGGATTGTTATAAGTATTGGCCATTATTGGGAAGGTTCATTATTCAAACTTTCACTTCGATCGCATGATTACGACACAAGAAATAAAAACTTAATTTTTAAATTCGCACAGCCGCCACCCTGAGGGTATGTAAACAATTGAACTAAATTAGATACCAGTGCATTGCAATGTGTATAAACATTTCCTGTGCCAAGTTTCATTGCGTTTGGCTCATTAAATCGCGAGAAAGGTCTATTTAAAATTTTCAACTTCGCTTGGCCGCCATATTCGTTTTGTAGTTAACCGGTTTTAGAAAGTCTTATGGATGAACTTCCAGTAGTGCCTTTTATCTCCGCACAAAATTTCAGGGTGATACCGCTAATAGTTTCAGAGATATAGAATGCCTGTGAAATATTTCGCAAAGCCGCCATCTGGAGGTTATGTAAACAATTGAACGAAGTTAGATGTCGGTGCATTACAATGTGTATAAACATATACTGTACCAAGTTTTATTGCGTTTGGCTGGTTAAATCGCGAGAAACGTCTATTTAAAAGTCGCAAATTCGCTTGCCCGCCATGTTGGTTTTGTAGTTACCAGGTTTTCAAAATTTACATAGGTGAACTTGTAGTAGTTCCCTTTATCACCGTGTGCTGGGGAAATATTTTGCACAGCCGCCATGTTCTATTGGTGAGACGTAACAAAATTTGAAGGGCACGGTCGGGGTCCTCCGGTACAGTGATATTAACTTACCGAGTTTCATTGAAATCGCTCCAGCCGTTTAGATGTTATTAGGGGGGAAGGGGGGGGGGGACACACCATCACACACGCACACACAGACAGACTCACGGACAAAAGGTTATCTCATAAGTCTATTTTTTTTTCATAAATGAAAATAGGCTAAAAATAATTAATGCTATATTTTGAGTTCATTTAGAAATTGAAGCTCTATTTATTGAATTGTTGAGGAGGATCCCTCCGAAGTCTATGAAAGAACATTAAATGAACCCAGCTCAGATATCCCTTGGAATACCCAATCACTGGAATAGCCAGATGTGAATCCCTACTAAAGAAGTTGTCAAAACATAGGAGAGAAGAGACATCACTATTAGACTACTAATAAGTGTAACCAGTTGGTCAATGAATTTTAGAGGTGTAACATCTTTCCGCTCGGTTGCTGGATAGTTTTGTGGGAGTGATTTTTAAAATTGGGGACGGAAGTGGATCGGAACGATCGAGCTGGCTGTGGTGGATCCAACGGAAGTATGCACTGCCCGCTCGAACGATCAAACGGAAGTGTGCTAGCTGGCAGTGGTGGACAACGGAAGTATGCACTGCCCGCTCGAACGATCAAACGGAAGTGTGCTAGCTGGCAGTGGTGGACAACGGAAGTACTGTATGCACTGCCCACTCGATCAATCGGACCGAAGTGTACTAGCTGGCAGTGGTGGAAAACGGAAGCAAGCACTGCCAGCTCGATCGATCGATCCAGCTACCAGATTATCATTTTAAACGATATTTATCATATCAATATGACTCATTTTAAAAGAATCCATATGCAATTACGTGTTGGTCTGTGAATGAAGAGGACCTGTTTATAAGGAATTGAAGGTTATGAGCGGTGTCGCGTCTATTAATCTAGTTGATCCATATCATATTCTTTATTTAGGCTAGTGCTGGTGGATGCTACAAATCATCTAATAAAATGAGTTCCGTAAATGAGTTCTGTAAAACATTCCCTTTTACAATAACAATTGAAAATGTGTGTATTGGAAACAAGGCAGTGTGTGCTCTGTAGCGCGAGAATATTATGGTAATACAGTAGGCAGTGCATTTAGCAGGCACTGGTTTGACGAGCACAGTGGCAAATGTTTCACCGACTTTCATTTGTCATTGAGCAGTTTATGAAGCTTCACGTTCAAGATTGATCATCACTTGGGGTAGGACAAAGACGACAAATGACATGTAAGTAAGCGGCATTATTGTCAAGCTGTGGGTGAGTAGTCAAATATTAAATGCATAACAGAATGATGTTATATGAGTGGAATAAAAGCTGAGACTAGGTCATTTCATGATTGTAGGAAGGCATGTTTTGATTGTTTACGACGAATTGTATTAGAGTCTTGAGAATAATGAATGATATAGTTACTGAGGAGTGTGCTCAAAGTATTTGAGAGTACAGACGACGTTGTGTGTCCCTTTGTTATTATGAATTATTAAGGAAGGAAGGAAGCTAGTAGTTTTGCGTGACCGTTAATCTCACAATCATGATCCACGGTACCTCCCTTTTACGTGGAATGCGAACCACAGGACATGGCATTTCAATTCGAAAATCTCACATGTATTGACCGGGAATCAAACCCGGTCTACCTTGGTGAGAGACTAACAGCTTGACCGCTGCGCCACAAGTGTGAGAGTAGCATATCTCCAATTCAATCTATACATTCATCATAGTACCAGTCTGAAAATGGAGCGTAAATTAACATTTTAAGAATGTCCAAGCTGTGTAGTATACCAGTAGGATAACATGTCAGATGTTACACATCATATGCGACTACTGTAAGGCTCGTATTAGCCTACTTTCGATTTTTGCAAAAAATGAAAGTAGACTTATGAGATCAACACAGGGCGAAAAAAGTGTGTCTGTCTGTGTGTGTGTATGTGTGTGTGTGAGTCTGTGTGTGTGTGTGTGTATGTGTGTGTGTGTGAGTCTGTGTGTGTGTGTGTGTGTCTGTGTGTGTGTGAGTGTGTGTACTCGGAATGTCTGTCCCCCCCTATCAATTCGAACACGGTGAATGCGAATTGAACGAAATTTCGTACAAAGGTAGCACTAGCAAAGGACACCCCAGTGTCATGTTTTATATCGCCGCCATCTTGACGGAAACGTAATGGCGGCCACACAAATGTTCAAAGCTTAAATCAAATTACTACTAAACTAATCATCCGATCTCTACCAAATTTTGCAACAACATACCTTTATGGGAAGAACATTCTTTGACCAAACCAATAGGCCATCAGCGTAATAGTTTGCGGATGGCGGCCATCTTTGTGTGAAAATAGATTCCCCCTATTCTTTTGAACATGGTGCAACCGAATGGAACGAAATTTGTTACAGAGGTAGTACTAACAAAAGGCACCTCAGTGTCATGTTTTATATCGCCGCCATCTTGACGGAAACATAATGGCGGCCACACAAATGTTTAAAGCTTAAATCAAATTACGATTAACCTAATCATCCGATCTCTACCAAATTTTGCAACAACATACCTTTATAGAGGAAGCATCCTTTGACCAAATGACTAGGTCATTAGCCTAATAGTTTGAGGATGGCGGCCATCTTTGTGTGAAAATCAATTCCCCCTATTAATTCAAACACGGTGAAAACGAA
The DNA here is from genome assembly GCA_946902985.2 of Meconema thalassinum. Taxonomy (NCBI): domain Eukaryota; kingdom Metazoa; phylum Arthropoda; class Insecta; order Orthoptera; family Tettigoniidae; genus Meconema; species Meconema thalassinum. The sequence goes on along the minus strand of OX336393.1, from coordinate 159,606,254 downwards.
TGGAACGAAATTTGGTACAGAGGTAGCACTAGAAAAGGGAACCTCAGTGTCATGTTTTGTATCGCCGCCATCTTGACAGAAACGTAATGGCGGCCACACAAATGTTCAAAGCTTAAGTTAAATTACGACTAACATAACCATCCGATCTCTACCAAACTTTGCAACAACATTCCTTTATGGGGTGAGCATCCTTTGACCAATCTAATAGGTTATTAGCCTAATAGTTTGCGGGTGGCGGCCATATTTATGTCAAAATTGATTCCCCCTATTAATTCGAACACGGTGGAACCGAATGGAACGAAATTTGGCACAGAGGTAGCACTAGCAAAGGGCACCTCAGTGTCATGTTTTATATCGCCGCCATCTTGACTGAAACGTAATGGCGGCCACACGAATGTTCAAAGCTTAAATCATATTACGATTAACCTAATCATCCGATCTGTACCAAATTTTGCAACTACATACCTTTATGGAGGGGGAGCATCCTTTGACCAATCTAATAGGTCATTCGCCTAATAGTTTGCGGATGGCGGCCATCTTTGTGTCAAAATCGATTCCCCCTATTAATTCAAACACGGTGAAACCTAATGGAACGAAATTTGGTACAGAGGTAGCACTAGCAAAGGGCACCTCAGTGTCATGTTTTATATCCCTATAGCACGTTGTATTTCAACAAGTTACTACAACCAACATTCAATCATACTCCTTGAAAAGGACAAAGAGTTATAACAATACCCATGCATTTAGGAGAAAGTAGGCTATATGTTCTTTACTGAACATCTTGTTTTTTTTTATTTTTTTTTTAACTTTTGTTTTTTCTACAAACTACAGCTATGCTAGCCCTTCACGCTTGTAGAAATAACAACCAAATAACAATTTTAAGTATAATATAAAATAAAATTTAACAAATCACCAAACAAAACAAGTCCATATCAAGAGCCGGTAAAATGTCCTAGCTCTCTTTGAATCCAATAATTTTAACACCTCTTTATACTAAAACTAGCTGTACCCGGCATGCGTTGCAATGCCAATCAAGGAAAGTGTTGGCGTTGTAACTTTGTTTGTTGAAGTGCTTTTGGATTCTCATTTTTTTTCTTTTTCCGTTAACCACCTCTAAATTATTGTAAAATTGATTTACTATCTCAAAAAAAAAATCCTGGGAGCGTGCTCTACAACTCACCAAAGTTTCATCGCAATGAAATGAATGGCATATGAACGCATACGGGACTTGGTTGAAACGATTCACGCGCTGTCGCTCATTAGTTGAATCTACTCGTGCGCTGCCATATTGTAAAATGCTTTTACAAAATCAGAAATCTTCGCGGGAGTGGAAGCAACATTTCACCAAATTTCATTGCAATCGCATGATTGGTATATGAACGCATACGGAACTTTTTTAAACGATACACGCGCTGTTACTCATTTGTTGAATCTACTCGTGCGCTACCTATTGTAAAAAGGATTTATTAAGTCAGAAACCTTTCCTGGAGGGTGCACAACAATTCACCAAAGTTTCATAGCAATCGGATGAATGGTATATGAACGCATACGGGACTTCGTATAAACGATTCGCGTGCCGTCGCTCATTTGTTGCATCTACTTGTGTGATACCTATTGTAATGTGGATTTACTAAGCCAGAAACCGTCCCTGAAGTGTACACAACAACTCACCTAAGATTAGTCGCTATCGGACGAATGGTATATGAACGCATACGGGACTTTGTTGAAATGCTTCGCCCGTCATCGCTCATTTGTTTAATCAACTTGTTCGATACCTATTGTAAAGTGGATTTAGTAAGCCAGAAACCTTCCCTGAAGTGTACAAAACATCTCACCCTAGTTTCATCGCTATCTGATGAATGGTATGTGAACGCATACAGGACATTGTTGAAACGCTTCGGCCGTCGTTGCTCATTTGTTTAATCAACTTGTGCGATACCTATTGTAAAGTGGATTTAGTTAGCCAGAAACCTTCCCTGAAGTGTACACAACATCTCACCCTAGTTTTTTTCGCTATCAGACGAATAGTATATGAACGCATATGGTGCTTTGTTCAAACGCTACGTGCGTCGTCGCTCATTTGTTGAATCTACTCGTGCGCTACCTATTATAACATGGATTTACTAAGCCAGAAACCTTCCCTGAAGTGTACACAACATCTCACCCTAGTTTCATCGCTATCAGACGAATAGTATATGAACGCATACGGTGCTTTTTTGAAACGCTTCGCGCGTCGTCGCTCATTTGTTGAATCTACTCGTGCGCTACCTATTATAACAGGGATTTACTAAGCCAGAAACCTTGCCTCTAGTGTACACAACCTCTCACCCAAGTTTCATCGCTATCTGACGGATGGTAGACTATGTGATCGCATACAGGGCATTAGTGAAACGCTTCGTCCGTCGTCGCTCATTTGTTGAATCTACTCGTGCGCTACCTATTATTAAGTGGATTTACTAAGCCAGAAACATTCCCTGAAGTGTACACAACATCTCACCCATGTTTCATCGCTATCAGACGAATAGTATATGAACGCATACAGGACTTGGTTGAAACCTTAGAGCATAAATACAATAGAGGGCGCATTGCCACACTGCGCCTGTACTGTGACGTGAAACCAACATCTCGATCAGCTGACTGAAGGGTAATGGCTCAAGACCGACTACAATTGGCTAATGGCGAATGCTCAGCAACGTCAAGGAATACAATAGGAGCTCCATATTGGATAATTCTATTATCTCTATCCGCAGTTCCCTTCAGTCAGCTGATCGAGATGTTGGTTTCAACAATGTGACGTCATCAGCCATCTACTGAATTTATGGTCTAAGGTTGAAACGCTCCGCGCGTCGTCGCTCATTTATTGATTATACTCGTGCGGTACCTAGTATAACAAGGATTTACTAAGCCAGAAACCTTGCCTGTAGTATACACAACCTCTCACCCAAGTTTCATCGCTCTCAGACGAATGGTATGTGAACGCATACAGGACTTCGTTGAAACGCTTCGCCCGTCGTCGCTCATTTGTTGAATCTACTTGTGTGCTACCAATTGTTAAGTGGATTTACTCAGCCAGAAACCTTACCTGAAGTGTACAGAACATCTCACCCAAGTTTCTTCGCTATCAGACGAATAGTATATGAACGCATACAGGACATTGTTGAAACGCTTCGCGCGTCGTCGCTCATTAATTGAATATACTCGTGCGCTACCTATTATAACATGGATTTACTAAGCCAGAAACCTTGCCTGCAGTATACACAACCTCTCACCCATGTTTCATCGCTATCGGACGAATGGTATGTGAACGCATACAGGACTTTGTTGAAACGCTTCGCCCCTCGTCGCTCATTTGTTGAATCTACTCGTGCGATACCAATTGTTAAGTGGATTTACTCAGCCAGAAACCTTACCTGAAGTGTACAGAACATCTCACCCAAGTTTCATCGCAATGGTATGAATGGTATATGAACGCATGTGGGACTTTCTTGAAACAAACGCACGCCATTTTGTTGAAGCTACTCGTGCCATATATTGTAAATTGGATTTACTACCCCTATAAAAATTATGTTGAGTAACTAACGGGATTTCATGTTAAGAGCCTAATTTTCTATACCGGTAGTGGAGAGCGCTAGTCGCATCCAGTCGGCCGTGTCTCGTCAAGAGCTACTGTTGCCTGGAAACGACTTGCCTTAGCTGTCATTTGCGTTACGTTTTGTAGTGACTAGTATTCTCTTTGACGTTTTATATCACGTCACGGTATAAAAAGTATCCAATGTCCGTCTCCCGGTTCTAAGCTGCCTCCACACCAATTTTCAGCCAAATCGGTTTGGCCGTTCTTGAGTTATAAATAGTTTAACTAACACGACTTTTTTATATAGATTCATGAGCACTGACAACTTGATAAAAAAATCACGAGCCATTCTTCTATAAAGGAGACGAGATGTAGTCAAAGAATGCCCTTAAACGTACTGTATGTATTTTACTTATTACACGAATTCACCAGTCTTGAATTTTGACGGTCTGTATTCATATCATAAAGAACGAATTAGTGAAAATGGAAATTAGAGGAGTAGACTATAGCGATTTTGATAGATAACCAGAGATCGTACATTATTCTTGATATGCTGCATATCTTTGAGGCTGAGTTGTAAGACAAGATTATTAGTCGTCCACTTGCAAAACTCGTTTAATCCAGTTGTGAATAAGGATCATTTTCATGAGAAACATTTCTCTGGTCTTTGCCTCGCGTATCTTTTGTGTTTGTTGTTTTCTACTTTTTTCTTTTTGCTTTGTGCTTTTGGTTTTTGGTTTTGTGTTTGCTTTGTGCTTTTGCTATTGAATTTTACTTTTTGCTTTTCTTTCATGGTTTTGGTTTTCTTCTGCTTTTGCTTTGTGTTTCTTCTTTTTTGTTTTCTGCTGTTGCTTTTGTTTTTGAATTTTTATTTTTGCTTCATGTTTTTTGTTTTGGTTTTATGTTTGATTTCTAGAACATCAGAATAAAACAAAATTAATTAAAATAAAACTAGATAAACAAAACAAAATCAAAATAAAACGAAATAATCAAAACAAGATAAAAATAAATCAAAACAAAATACAATAAAATTAAACAAAACATAATAAAACAAAAAATGACATAAAATAAAAAGTAAAATAAAATAAAATAATTAAACAATATTTTTACGACATGATTCTTATTCACAAGTGGATTAAACGAGTTTTGCAACTGGACGACTATTTTTTATTCCTGCGTTGGGTTTTTGGTGATACGTTTTTCAAGTCCCTCAGAGTATCCTGACCTAGGGAATCCTATGTATAGTAATGCTCTACCCACTCTATATAGCTTTAGAAAGGAACCAATAAATTCCAATCTACGAGCGCCGCCCCTCTACACCACTGTTGATCAATGTGCTGTTGAATCAGGGTAGGCTCTGGACTGGGCCCTGCCGTCACTGACCTGTTTTGACGCGACCGCGCAGCCTTGACCCATGGCACGTGCTCTCTTACACTCCGACAGTGTTTTTGTACCAACTATTTATTGGGCTCCAAAATCCTCCATCCTTTTCACCTCTGCCATTTATTATTCTTTGGGAATTAGGTCACAGCTCAAGGCCAGACGTTCAAAAACGGAAACACATGTCCAACACAGCTCTCAGGATATGTCTTACACTTCTTCTCGTATTGCTTTGAGAGGAGTTTCTCATAAGATGATGATGTTCCTCACACCAATACTCGAATGCAATAACTTCCAACTAAAGCAATCTATTTTACACGAGTGTAATAATTGACCATCTTGTATCCAAGAGACAGTCTCACCGTAACTAACACTAATTATCATATCTCACGTAATTACTGATTAGAAAATAAGCCAAAAGTATTCAGTGAGTTTTTAATCAATTTCCCAGAAACTACAGAAGCGTTTGGCGTAGTTGGTAGCATGCTGAGCGTCTATGCCCAAGATCGCGGGTTCAAACCCGGCCGAAGTCGTCGGATTTTAAAGAGCGTTAAAATCCCTCAGTGTGCCTTCCTTCGGAGGAAAAGTAAAACCGGCAGACCCATGGCATGCAAAAATCCTTCCACTAACTATATCTGTGTGAAGCTAAAATTTGTGCGTTAGATTTGATACACTCGAAGTTCCAACGTTCGTCGCCAGGTGCTGGTTACGATGCCAACTAGTAGCCTAGTTTGCGGCTAGGTGTCGTTGACAGTAGCATTTGGTAGCAAAAGTGGGTACTACTTGAAAATTGATCGACTTCATTACTTACTTACTTAATTACCAGAACACACAATAATACAGCCATTACAATTAAACCCGGTAATCAGACAGTTTCTACGCACACCTAAAGTACACGGGGATACATGACCGCGTTGTCGCAGCCCCTAAACCAGCCAACCAAATGAAGCGAATTACGTGAAATCTGGTTTTACACTTCCAGCACAAACATTGTAGCGACAAGTTTATTGAAGCATAAAACTCTGTAATCTTTCAGCATATTGAAAATATTTCAACTGTTGTGGAGTAAGTTGTTGTGCGACTGAAACTATTCGCTTGTTTCACGAAATCGTAATTTAACATGGATATGTTTTAGGGTCGAGGTGCCTCTGTGATTAGCGGGAACAAGAAACTGACACAGATATCCGCTGGTTGCCAAGGCAACAAATCTTCGTCATCTAGACCTATGAATTCTAGTTCAGAAGATATATCTGTATGTTGCTAAGTTATAAGAACATTATTGCTATTATTGATAGTACGCCTATCGAACACGATATAATAATAATAATAATAATAATAATAATAATAATAATAATAATGTTATTGGTTAGTAGTGGTTTTTGGAGAGTTCTAATCCTTCCTACGGCTTCCTCCTACAAGATGGCGGCGGCGTGAGTCCACCCCAATATATCGTGAACCCATGGTCGGATTTTAACAAATGAGGTGTTGTTGAACTTGGGCTGACACCCCCCTTCCATTGAACAACATATTTCCACCCCAAAATAAAACCTACCCCTACTAGGGGGTGAAATTGTAATTTTTTTGAAAATCTCGCTTTCCAAGTGTGACATGTGGGATTTTGAATGTAAATATGAAATTAAACGTTGTTCCACACAAGTGACATGTATACGGTGGAAAGCCAATATGAATTAACTTGCTTGTTTTTTGTTTTTACGCATGCCCACTCATAGTTTTTGTAAGAGGGCGGGCTTTTTAAAGATGGCGGCTGTAGTGTAACCTAACCTAACCTAACCCAACCCACGAGGGGTGATTAAAAAGTATTCCAAGCGACGCTCGTCGATAGACAAACCAATAATCAAAGCGGGGCATGTCAGGCCTTGAGGTGATAGCCCCTTTTTAATTGATCCCTGTTGATTGGTCCCTTTTGATTGATCCCTGACGATTTGCCCCTTTGGACTGGTCCCTGTTGACTAGCCCCTTTGGACGGGCCCATTTTGAAGGGAGTCATTTTTGACGGATCCTATTTGACAGGTCCTTTTTGACGGGTCCCTATTGACGGGTCCTTGTTGACAGGTCATTGTTGACGAGTCCTTGTGGATGAATCCCTGTGGACGAGTCCCTGTGAACGGGTCCCTGCTGACGGGTCCCTTTTGATCAGTCCCTTTGGACTGGTCCCTAAGGACTAGCCCATGTATTTATTCAAATTGTGCCAAAGGGTCTAACTACATTTGTGTGTAAAGCAGTGTGTTGAAATGACATTGTTCGCCAGTTCTCACTACTAGAATCTGATGACGATATGAAAGGAAAGTGACGAAATACATGTGAACACGTGTGATATGACATTATAATTACCGACCACCTTGTGAAAACAACATGTGAGCTAACAAGTCACATCCTGTTTTGGTTCGAACTTGAGAAAATGCAAGTTCATGTGTAATATGACCTACCACAGGTGTTCACCTTAAACGTTAGCTGTGCACGTGCTAACAAGTCACATCCAGTTTTGAATGTGGTAGGAGGTGAAGGGGATTATGCGGGAGTGGGAGGGGCGGTGTAATAGAGATCACAGGTGAAGAGAGAAAGAAATATGTATTGCTCATAATACATGTGGAGCTGAGGACTGTACACACAGGGCTGTAGGTTAAGTACAATATGAGCGAATAAATAAATACAAAGTGCACAGTTTCATACAACATGTAATTTATTAATCCATGAATTAACGGCTGAGCTAAATCCCAACCATTTTACATATAGTTTATTTCCTTTCTGTTCAACACTTTTTCCACAAGGTAATGTTTTGGAAACTCTGTCCTTTGGAGTTCTTGGAGATAAAATCTACCTTTTATGGGTTGATGGTTGAGGTCCTTGAGTAAATAGGTGACTGGACTGTTTAGGTTGACTTGTCGAATTCGAAATAGTTCAGTCCCCCAATTTGGTGTGTAGCCCTTGTCGAAGACAGACTTAAATTTGCTCACACGAACATGGTCCCCAATTTTCAGTTGGTGACGTTTAGGGTCTGCTGTTTTTATGGGGTTAAACAGTTTATCCAGTCGCGGAATATTTTTGGTCACAAGTCGTGGCTTGGTTCCAATGGTTCTGTGTTTGGTGTCATTGTAACGTGATACTAGCTCAGGCAACAAGTCCAACCAGCGATATGAGCATTGAACGGTAAACGCTTTCCACATATGGGTTTTCAATGTTCGGTTAAAACGCTCGACCACACTGGCTTTGAGATTGCTGTATGTGGTGTAATGGTGAATATCCTTAGATTTGAGAAAACTGGAAAAGTCCCTGTTGAAAAATTTCTTTCCCTGATCGGTTTGAAACAACTGGGGTTGACGTTTGGATTGTTGAATAATATGTTTAAAGGCCTTGGTGACTTGCGGGCCAGACTTGCGACTCACGGGCTGAACAAAGGCCATTTTGGAATACCCATCAATGACCGTCAACATATAGCGTACACCATCGTTAACACTAGCATAGGTAATCATTTCCACCAAATCAGCTTGCCAAAGTTCATCCACACCCCGTGAAATCACCTTGAGTCGCTGATAGTGACGTCTAGCTGGACGATGAAACTCATGCGCGATGCCCACTTTAATGGGTGAAGACTTAAACAATAATTTTGGCATTTCGAAGTTCTTCAATTTCTTGAATTTTCCAATCGTGACCGGTATGGCCAGCATGACGTGAAGCATGCAACAGCTGTAGTCGCTGGACGAGCTTATTGGGATTGTGCCAGTAGGTAACATCCACAAGGGGTTTTAATGGTTTAAATGTCACTCCCGAAGCGGACACTTTACAACGACCACTTTGACTGGTGGGGAACATTTTTGCAATGATGGTTTTATATTTTTGAGATATATTGGCTTTCACTTGTTGAGTGGGATCATACTGTCTTTTGTGGGCATGGGTGTCCAATAAAATGGATTTATATTTGCCAAGGTCCTCTGGGGTATAATCATGGGAAGAGGGGGTCCGAGAGAATAGCAGCTTTAACAGTCCTGGTGTTAATTTATAATTGATCTTTTTAATGACAGCTTTAGTACGAGCAAATTTAATCGATGAATCCCCAATTTTAAAACTATCATCCTCATAGCGAACACCATAATTATGTGGTATCTGTGTTTCCAATAAATAAATCGGAGAAATAGGGTTCCAGTGTTGATCCATAATATTTTATTAAAATATTTTTCAGTTGAGTTTATGTTGAGTTGTGAAAACGGGGACGATCTGGAAGGGCAAGGTGTTTCGGCCATGGCCAAGGATTTCTTTTTTCGTAAAAACTCTGAGGGGGGTGAGGTCTCTTTTTGAGGTGTAAACACTTGTTCCTCGTCATCCTCAACCTCGCTAACACTAGTCAAATCTTCCCGTTCATCTTCCTCTTCCTCTTCCACAGGGTCCTTGAGTAGTGTCTGCGTAGCTTGTGAAACAGTGGGTAGCGTTTCAGATGGCTTGAAAGAGGGTTTCGACATGGCTTTTAGCGGAGGTGCTAAATGTTGTTGAATAAACAAAGCATGATCCGCACGTGATCGTTTCAATTGACGAAACTTTTGACGAATAGTATTTTTTGCTTTAATAATATGCTTTTTCAATTGAGTCTATGTTAACACCATGGTGTCTTGACAAATGACTTGAGAGGGATGGAGACAGTGACTTAAATAGCAATAAAATGATCAAACCCTGAGCGATACCGTCCTTGGTTGAGTTCACGTTGTTTGTCAATGACCAAACAGGCATGACGTTGAGTGTTCCAACACTTGGCACACAATTCAGTAAACATTTGAAATGTCATATCCGGATTCACATGTTCATTATAAATGTGACGACTATACCTCTCGTCCTGGCGAAATAAAACAATGACATTAGCATTGTCACGAATCAACTGTTTGGACATTTTAGAATATATCTGTCCTACATAGAAGCAATCGATATGTTTGTTTCGACCCATGCTGAAATAGCTTTGAATGATGCCTTGTCGTTCAGTGGATACATCATCGAAAATCATGAGTGAATCAGGCTTTACCTCATTCGGTGAAATAACATTTTCTTGCATGGAAAATGTGAAATAACCCATGGTCTCATTTTGTAATCCAGACATGACTTGATCCAGAAACACGTAGAGGGGTTGGTAGAGAGATTTTGCAAAAATATAAATATTTTGAAAACGCAGACCATTGGCCGCTGTAATGAGCGTCAGCAAAAGATTGGTCTTTTCACATCCCGAATGTCCCACAATGATTCATCGAATGGAAGACCGAAACAGTGAACCATGACGTTGTTCATGTGATGTGGGACAGAGATGGGAAACCATGTCCCCCACGGGGAATGACTCTTGCTACTTAATAATCTTCATTTCAATTAAGGCTTAGAGAGGCTAGCAGGCTGTCTATATACATCGCACCGAGCCTTGTCATAGAAACAGTAGATTCGTACTACAGGTTGACGATGGATGTCTTTGGACGTGCATTGGTGGCCAAAGCTAGGTCTGTTCCCATACATGATCCTAAACAAGAAACAGATCCCGCTAATAAACACTATGTGGATAGGTCAGTAGTGCCACGCAAAAAACAGGGAGATTATGACTTTAAGGGAAAGCGGTTACCCCATGTGAAACATCCTCAGGTGTCTACAGACGTTACTACAAAAAGTATGTGGATATCAAGGTGCATGAGTTATATAACAAAGTGCCTGAGCTTACTGTGGACGGCTATACGGCTAATCATCACCGCATTATTCACGTGGAAGACCCACAAGAAGATGATGATGTCTGCACCAAACGCTACCTCACCTATCAAATGGAAAGCCTTTATAAATTTATCCCATCTATATTTTTAGTGTATCTGACAAATGAAAGACCTGTGAATGACAGGAACCATTTACCGCTAGTCCATGACCAGCACATGACCTATGTGCTTGCTTCAGGTTTAAACCACTGTCGATTACACTATGATGGAACCATGCACATGAAATACGCGATGCCAGATGAAAACCATTTACAAATACAGATAAACGGTCATAGGATGTTGGTGCATAACCATAAAATGGTTAATGCAGGTGACGAATTATCCTATCATCTCATGTTGTCATGGGATGAAAAGAAAGCGGGAAAAACCATAAACGATTTCCCACTTTATGTGGAATTGGAATATATAGCCATGAAATAACAACCTAACGTTAGTTGTGACTTAAACTTTCTTGTGAAAGGTTGTTGGTCATCATCATCATGGTAAAACAAAAGTATATGGTGAGAAAGACTATAAAAAAAACCTGTCGTTGGCAAAGCCTGGGCTTAAGACATTCGTGGACAAGCCCTTGCGAAATAAAAAATAAACAATAATGCGTTGACCATAAGGAAAGCCATTCAAGCAGCACAGAGACCTTTTATTCCAAAACGTCAGCGACAGGGTTCAAAATAAGGGCGAGTCCAGTCCCCAAACGAGCGGGAATTTTACCTGCTTTATTTGCCGGTCTGGCTGCTCTGGGTTCACTTTTGGGTGGTGCCAGTGCAGTGGCGAAAACCATCAAAGCCACACAGCAGGGTAAGCAACAACTAAAAGATAGTCAGCGACACAATAAAACGATGGAAGCCATTGCTATGGGGGCTAGAAATGCTAATTTAAAGTCAGCCTTCTATCAACAAGGATTTGGGATTTCACCATTTCGAATTATTAAAAAAAACTCATCCATAGCAAGACATGCCCTGACCCATGAACAAATGAAAAGCTATGCTAAACAACTGAAGCTTTCTCATTTTCGAGGTGTGTTTATGCGAAACCAATAACCCCCCACGACCCCGGAAACAGGAATGTGCTGTTGTCAATTTGGATGATCACCGAGGACCAGGAACGCATTATGTAGCTTATGTCAAAGAGGGATCCACTGTATGGTACTTTGACAGTTTTGGGGATTTGCCCCCCGCCCATGGAACTTAGTGACCTATTTTGGAAACAGGATCAACATATATTATAATGTGAAACGTGAGCAAATATTTAACAGCCAACAGTGTGGACGTTTGTGTTTAATTTTTTATATAAGACGCAGCATAAGCAAAAACGTCTACAGTATGTCGGCAGAAAGTAAAACGTTTACATTGCATGGACGTGGACCTGAAGTCAGCCTAGACTTTTACCCGCCTACCAAATTGAGTGAAAGATCTTATGGTTTGGGACTTGTTTCACTTGAAACGTACAATCGAATATACAACATACGTGAAAATGTGAACAACAAGTTTTACTATGATTATTGTGTGCTCACCCTGAACTCTGGTGGATATACAATAGACGATATTTATGAACACATTTATGTGGTGTTGATCAATGAATATGGTTTAAAGTCATTTCTCGATGGATCGCGCAAGTTTGAACTTGTAGGAAATACCAACACTCATCGCTGCAGTATTTTTTCTACATTCAAAATTGACTTTAAAACACGCCCCGATTCCATTGGTCCATTACTAGGATTTAAACCACGCGTGTTGGATCCCAACAAAAAACATGAATCAGACCATGAAGTGAAATTTATTGAGGACCATCATGTGTCGGTGACGTGTAATATTATTAGCCAAGTGTACACCAATCAAGAACCTTCACATTTGCTTTATGACTTCATTGTAACATCGCCCAATGGCTATATTATTCGTGAAAACCCTCCAGTGGTGCTTTTTCATTCAGTGGCTGTCGATGGTATTAGTAATATAACATTAAGACTGATCAATAGAGATCAACAACTCATTGATCTAGATTCTACCACGCCAGTGACTTACAAGTTGGTGCTAAAGCCACTATGAAGTTTGTATATAAAGCAACAACGCCGCCTAGGAATGGTGTTAGTTGTTTACCACGTGAATACACGTTAACATCTAAGGACAAGCAGATTTTACAGCATTTGGGTTACCACGTCAACACCCGTGATGAATTCTAACCTGGAGGTAGCGAACCACATCGAGGAGCAACCAGGAGTGGTAAGAATTGATCTCCATTCCTATCAAGCTCAAACACCTGGACCCAATAACAAAGATGAAATTCAATTTGTTGTCAACAACCAAGATATTTACGCCCTGCCGCATGAAAGTGTCATTCAGATTGAAGGTCAGCTTACCAAAGCCGATGGTTCTACACCCACCACATCCAAGTTAGCCAACCATGCTTTTGCCTTTCTGTTTTCTGAGGTGCATTATGTGATTAACGATGTCGTGGTGGATAGCACTCGAAATGTGGGTATTTCGAGTGTCATGAAACTATACCCCTCTTATAGTGAGGAAGAAGGTAAAACACTTTGCGTGGCAGGTTGGTGCCCTGATTCAACCAATGACCGGATGGCACACACTGATGGCAACTTTACTGGATATTTACCTCTTAAACTGATTTTAGGCTTTGCCGAAGATCACCAACGCATTGTGGTGAATGCAAGGCAAGTGCTTTATTTGGTGAGAGACAGGAGTGATAATAATGCACTCAAGGGAGCCGACAAAGCCCCCATATATTCACAAATGCAACTACAACGCATGCTATGGAAAGTGCCCCATGTTACCCGCGATGATAGCAAAAAACTGGACATACTCAAAATGGTAAAGAGAGATATGCCTCTACCCAGGGAATTTAGAAGCTGGGCACTCCATGATTATCCGTTTTTGCCCACCACCAACACACACAGTTGGTCTGTAAAAACAGCCCGCTATACAGAGAGACCTCTCTACATGATCGTTGGTTTTCAAACAAATCGCAAGTATCAACAAAGCAACGATGCCACACAATTTGATCACCTGCAATTAAGAAATGCACGTCTTTTCCTCAATGTTGCTGTGTTTCCCTATGAAGGACTGGATTTGGATTTTTCAAAAAATAAATTTGGCCCCCTGATCGACTTGTTTTCTAAATTTAGATGGTGGTATTATCAAAAACAGAATTGCCCCCATGTTGTCACCCCCAAGTGTTTAAGACAAGGGCGCCACTGATTGTCTTTGACTGTTCCTACTTTTGAAGCGCATGACAATGTTCCAGCCAATACCACGGCCTACTGCTTGATCATTCATCACAAACAAGTCAACTATTATCCACTGTCCAATCAAGTGACGAGTGTATAAATAACAGGTCAACCCACGTCAAGCTGCTCAGTCATGCCTTGCTTTAGAGCATCAAGAGACGTCACATCCATGAATTTAAAATCTGAGGAACAACGTTTCAAGACCTTTGCGACGTGGCCTGTGCCTTTCATAAACCCTCAAGCCTGGGCGGCCGCTGGATTCTATTATTTATAAACAAGAGATGAAGTGAAATGTGCCTTTTGTCCCATCATCATAGACTAATGGGAAGAAAGTGATGAACCCATGCAGGAACATCAGCGCTGGTCACCTGCCTGCCCCTACCTATGCAGAATGGAGGTGGGAAATATACCTTGCAATTCAAGTTACCCCTCACTACTACCTCTAAGTGATAAACAAAGTTATGATACGTGTGGACTTTATGGTGTCAATGATGCTTCGGTGAGCTGCTCACAGTCAAAAACACCCAGTTTAGAGACATTGGGGTATCATCGGTGTTATGGACGCTATAAACACAAAAGACTTTTTTGTTGTATGAGTTGGTACCGCCCCTATCACAAAATGAACAAAAGAATGTAAAACTTGTTATGCTAATAAAATAATGTAATAAAAAATTGGTTGATGTTGTTATATAATTATTTCTTATGCTCCCTGTCATACCCTAACCTCAATAGTGACTAGTCAGTGATTTTTTTTATTTATTTTTACTAGAATGGAATGTAAGTAAATGTCATCGGTACACCTCACTGGACGATAGTCAGTCTGTGGTCAGTTGGACTTGATCCAGACAAGAGTGAACATGTTGCGTACACTGATTGTCGACTGTCAAGGGTTTAAAATTGGAGATAACAAATTTATATTTAAAGAAGTGGCCATCATCGATTGTTCCACTTTTTGGATATCGCAAGCTATCCATTTAGTACTTAGCAATTCTTCTAGGTTTGTGCCGTGTCTTGTGTGGGGTTTCGCCCAGGACACCATGCTAGGCTCATCGGCGGGCTCTTGGTGTCCCCGCCCGGACCCCCACAGGAGTGACGAACTGCGCGCCACCTCCCTTTATATAAGGTGCAACTGCACCACTTGACTACGAGAACTAAAAGCTCAAGCAGCCTTAACCTCCTTATGAAGGCTTCCAAAAAGATGGTATATTGGCTTTCACGGCCGGTGAATTAAAACTCAGCAATTCTTCTAGGTTTGTGCCGTGTCTTGTGTGGGGTTTCGCCCAGGACACCAAGCTAGGCTCATCGGCGGGCTCTTGGTGTCCCCGCCCGGACCCCCACAGGAGTGACGAACTGCGCGCCACCTCCCTTTATATAAGGTGCAACTGCACCACTTGACTAAGAGAACTAAAAGCTCAATCAGCCTTAACCTCCCTATGAAGGCTTCCAAAAAGATGGTATATTGGCTTTCACGGCCGGTGAATTAAAACTCAGCAATTCTTCTAGGTTTGTGCCGTGTCTTGTGTGGGGTTTCGCCCAGGACACCAAGCTAGGCTCATCGGCGGGCTCTTGGTGTCCCGCCCGGACCCCCACAGGAGTGACGAACTGCGCGCCACCTCCCTTTATATAAGGTGCAACTGCACCACTTGACTACGAGAACTAAAAGCTCAAGCAGCCTTAACCTCCCTACGAAGGCTTCCAAAAAGATGGTATATTGGCTTTCACGGCCGGTGAATTAAAACTCAGCAATTCTTCTAGGTTTGTGCCGTGTCTTGTGTGGGGTTTTAATTCACCGGCCGTGAAAGCCAATATACCATCTTTTTGGAAGCCTTCATAGGGAGGTTAAGGCTGCTTGAGCTTTTAGTTCTCGTAGTCAAGTGGTGCAGTTGCACCTTATATAAAGGGAGGTGGCGCGCAGTTCGTCACTCCTGTGGGGGTCCGGGCGGGGACACCAAGAGCCCGCCGATGAGCCTAGCTTGGTGTCCTGGGCGAAACCCCACACAAGACACGGCACAAACCTAGAAGAATTGCTGAGTTTTAATTCACCGGCCGTGAAAGCCAATATACCATCTTTTTGGAAGCCTTCATAGGGAGGTTAAGGCTGCTTGAGCTTTTAGTTCTCGTAGTCAAATGGTGCAGTTGCACCTTATATAAAGGGAGGTGGCGCGCAGTTCGTCACTCCTGTGGGGGTCCGGGCGGGGACACCAAGAGCCCGCCGATGAGCCTAGCTTGGTGTCCTGGGCGAAACCCCACACAAGACACGGCACAAACCTAGAAGAATTGCTGAGTTTTAATTCACCGGCCGTGAAAGCCAATATACCATCTTTTTGGAAGCCTTCATAGGGAGGTTAAGGCTGCTTGAGCTTTTAGTTCTCGTAGTCAAGTGGTGCAGTTGCACCTTATATAAAGGGAGGTGGCACGTAGTTCGTCACTCCTGTGGGGGTCCGGGCGGGGACACCAAGAGCCCGCCGATGAGCCTAGCTTGGTGTCCTGGGCGAAACCCCACACAAGACACGGCACAAACGTAGAAGAATTGCTGAGTTTTAATTCACCGGCCGTGAAAGCCAATATACTATCCATTTAGTGTTTAAACCACCCTATGCGTTTGATTTGTTGTGTGATAAAGACCGTAAACAAACCCATTTTATTGAAACTCATATGCAACTAGACTGGAAGCAAGGAGCTATGTCATATAAGCACCTGGACATGGTCATGAAAGCCCACTTGTCCACTGTCCATGTGGTATTTGTGAAACGTAGTGAAAAACGTCAATGGCTACAACCATTTTTTAGCGTCTTACTGTCAATGTATCCATTTAATGGACATGGGCTGTCCCTCGCTGCAAACACTCATGGACCGCTGCCCCTGTAACAATATTACCCATAAAGCCATGGCACAGGTGTGGCAATTGTTTCATTGGCTAACCACCAATGCCTGCTGGGAGTTGTTAAATAAAATTAAAACTCTAGGTTTACCTGTGAATGACACCTGTGAGATTTCTACAGGTGACCTGTAAACATCAACGTGATACCATGGAGAAAGGGGATGCTACCGATAAAGCGATTGGAAAGTTCTTTGTGTGTAAAAAGAAAATAGACAGTTTTACCAAAGAAGAATTATTGGCTCTTCCAAAAACGTTCATTTATTACGTGGCAGCAAATGCAGTGAAAGAAATCTGGCAACATGTACCAAAATCATGGACTCAAGACCCTGTGTTTAGTGAATTGCAACCATGTACAGATTATGATCACCATAAGCAAGTGGCCATGGCAAAAATACCCTCTATGTGACAGTGTGCTACTTGCCAGCTTGTCAAACTATATCACGGTCATAAAAGTCAGTGTAAAGACTTTGTTTCCTCATTCCACGGGTGTGATGGCGAGAGAAAAGCAACAACATCAACATCGTCTACAGAGGAAGAGGAAAATCAAACCTTTTCTCCACCTATGGAAAAGGATATGTCGAACTTGTACTGGTCATGGCGTCATTGACAAAGTCATTCAATACTTACTTTTTGAAATCCATCTTCCTGGTTATCGTTTTTATGGTGCTGGAACGAAGCTGAATCAACGTTTGCAACGTGGTGATGTACCTATTAATCCTCTGGATCAAGCATGCAAAGAACATGACCTTTCTTATCACCATAGACATCCTGCATTAAGACGTGTGGCGGATAAAGTATTGTTAAAAAAATGCTAAACAACGTTTGACATCCTGTGAGGCCTCAGTGGGAGAAAGGTTGGCAGCCCTAATTGTGATTAGTGCTATAAAAGGAAAGTTAATGATGAGTGGACATGAACATTGAAAGGATTGAGGAATTGGTATTTTTGTATTCTATTTTGTAAAGCCCTTTTTGTTGTGAAATAAAAATAAGGTTTACCAGATCACAATGTATTTTAATGATAAACAAGTAGTTCCGTGAAGAACTATACAGCCTATTTTCATACATCCTACTTATGTTAATTGCCACTATCAACATACACAATTTCAGTTTGATTGCAGTACTAGATTCGTAGATATTGAGAACCGACTAAATATTTCGGATGGTCGCCATGTTGGATTTTATATATGTAGGTCCTAGAGTTATGTACTGTTACATGCAGATTATTGTGAACGTGTAGTATTCAAACTTCAATCGCATAATTAGGACACAAGAAAAAACAAGGAGATTTAAAAATTTTTCACAGCTGCCATCTTGAGGTTATGGAAACAATTGAAATAAATTAGATGCCAGTGGATTACCATTCGGATAAAGATTTACTGTACCAAGTTTCACTGAATGCGGATGGTTAAATTACGAGAAACGTCCATGTGAATATTTATAATTCGCGTCACCGCCATGTTGGATTTGTGTTCACCAGGTTATTTAAAGTCCTATAGGTGAACTTAAGTTCATAGCCCCTATGAACATTAAAAAATGCAGTTTGATTGCTTAAATAGATTCGTAGATATTCAGTATCGTCTAAATATTTCGGATGGTCGCCATGTTGGATTGTTAAATGTATAGGCCATAGAGTCATGTACCATTAGAGGAAAAGTATTGCGTAGGTTCATTATACAAACTTTCACTTCGATCGCATGAATACATCACAAGAAATAAAAACTTAATTTTAAAATTCGCACTGCCGCCATCTTGAGGTTATGTAAACAATTGAACTAAATTAGATACCAGTGGATTACAATGTGTATAAATATTTCCTGTACCAGGTTTCAGTGCGCTTGGAACATTAAATCGCGAGAAAGGTCTATTTAAAATGTTCAAATTCGCTTGGCCGCCATGTTCGTTTTGTAGTAAACCGGTTTTTGAAAATCTTATAGATGGACTTCCAGTAGTGCCCTTTATCTCCGTACAAAATTTTAGGGAGATATCGCTAATAGTTTCAGAGATATAGAATGCCGGTGAAATATTTCGCACATCCGCCATCTTGTGATTATGTAAACAATTGAACGAAGTTAGATGTCGGTGCATTACAATGTATATAAACATATACTGTACCAAGTTTCATTGCGTTTGGTTGGTGAAATCGCGAGAAACGACTATTTAAAAGTCGCAAAATCGCTGGGCCGCCGTGTTGGTTTTGTAGTTACCAGGTTTTCAAAAGTCACATAAGTGAACTTATAGTAGTTCCCTCTATCACCGTAGAAAATGTCAGGGTAATATCGGTAATAGTTTCGGAGATATTGAATGCTGGTGAAATATTTCGCACAGCCGCCATGTTGGATTGGTGAGTCGTAACAAAATTTGAAGGGCACGGTCGAGGTCGCCGGGAATAGTGCTATGAACTTCCCGAGTTTCATTGAAATCGCTCCTGCCGTTTAGATTTTATTAGGGGGACACACACACACGAATCACACACACACACACACACACGCACACACACACGGACAAAAGGTGATCTCATAAGCCTATTTTTTCAAAATTGAAAATAGGCTAAAAATGGTGATAGTCACTTTCATGACTTTTCATTTTTCACACATAGATATGTACAATTTTTGCAATACATTTTTGTAATAGCACATTTTATTTACATTACTCTTGTTTAGTTTTTACATTTAGTACATTTTTTAAAAATCATTTTAACTATTATATATAAAAAAGCAAAATTTACAGTAAAATGTATTACTTATCTTATTTTTTACTAAACTAGAGTAGCCTAACATTATACATTCTACCTACAGTTTTTACAAAATTATTACAATATAAAACACACTACAAATATTACAATATGGTGAACATGAGACTTAAGTAAAGTAATAGTCGTCAATGCGACTGTTTCCCCAAGCAAGAGTATCAAATGTGTTGGGTATAATGAATCGTTTGTTATCTTCATTGCTTAAAGCAACTTTGTTCAGCAAATTGGTATGTAGCTGATGATTTTTACTTCTAAATACACACATTTTCTTATATAATATAGGTGGGTTACTGACTATACAGTTCTTATAATCACTTATATCTAACTCCTTACTAACAACATTCTTCTTTACTCCTTTTATTTTTTATTACTACATCATCAATTGTCATATAGCTGTATGATTTAGATTTTGTGCCTACAAAGGTGTCTATAACAACACCAGCTCATTCATCCTTAAATTTTCCAAGAACCTTTTTGTTTACAAGAGGTAAATGGTAAATATTATCCTTGGTATAGTCACTTGTATGAAACCTATTTAGCTCAGTTTTGATATCCTCATAAAAATCATCAGTTTTAAACTCATAAATAAATGAATCTGTGTCTGTGTACAGTAATTTAGCATTATCATGATAGTTTTTCTTAACATAATCATAGTGAAATTCATACATAAGTGTTTTTGACAGTTCCAGAATGGCGTAACCCACATATATGGGTTTGTTGTAGGTTACTTTAAGACGATTCATTTGTATTACAACTAAATCCTCATGAATAATTGAACAGCTATGGAAGTTAGGCTTGCTTATTAAGTTGTTCGCACCATACCTTTGACCTTCATTCTCCCACTTTGTTATCAGCTTTACATCAACTCGCTTATCAACATTCTCCATAGTCTTTCCATACACACTATTATTCATAAGTTTTTAAAAATCTTTTTCAAAAGCATTTGTTGATAGTGTTCTTAAATTATTGTTCAGATCAATATATGGTTTGAGCCATGCTGACTGATGAAATTGTAATACACGATGAATTTTAGTTACTTTTAATCCATGCTGTAGACACTGTTTTAAGTTTTGATAATGTATTACATATTTACATTTATCATTTACAATAGCAATTAACATTCTTGTTCGTGATGTTATGTATGGAGATTTCATATTCTCAGGACAGAATGGTAGATCATTATGTTCATCATGTAACTCTTTAGGGTACTCAAGATTTACCTCTAAAATATATCCTTTTTCATCGTTATCATTTAAAGTGTTAACATGGAAAATATCAATTTCAGGTTGTGTCAGCCAGCGAAAATCTTTTAATGGTAGATATTGACTCATAGCCCAACCATATTGGTTATTTGCATCGAGGTAGACAATATACTTCGACTCTTCGCAAGGGTTGTAGCAAGGCATGTATTTATTATTTGCTTTAGAATATCGCCCACTACATTGGCTTAATCCACCTCGAATTGAAGATTTTATAAAATTAATCATGTCTATATCAGTCATCAATTCTAAATTTACTTTTGTCTTTCACAACATTGAACTAAAACTTAACCCAGGAGCAGTAAAATACTGACAAGGATCAAGGTCGTAAGTTTTCATACAAACATTCCGGAAATTTTCAAAAACATCTGCTAATAACAACACATCTGTCTTCAAATATATGTCTGAAAATTCACCTAAAGTTTGAATGCCAAACTGTGCCCATACACGTTGTGCATGTAAATATTCCTCATCACTGATATGCCTTGTGTTTAACGAACTGTAAAATGCATCTTTTTGTGGTAAAGAACACTCCTCAAGACGTTCCAGACAGTTAATATATTCATAAGGGAATATACCCTTTTGACGAATCAAATTAAAATCAACTTTTTTAGGAAGACACGTTGAATTTCATGAAACTGGTCTAATTTACTAGCAAGCTTATCAAGACTACTCGGCATAAAACGGAATGAATCTAAAAATCGCAGTTTTATGATTTTTTATTGTCACTTTTGATGTATTTTGTGAACCATATGTATTGTTCCTTATTATTTGCAATCACATCAATTTTCACATCTGAAGCTCCAAATTCTTTAACGATAAAGTGGTTATCGTATTTGCTACCATTATGTAGAATGACTGGAATGATTTTAGTTACTTTATACTTTAAATTACATTCTTGGTGAGCAGCACCGCGATATTTTCCTGTTAAATGGTCATGATCGCAAACCCTGTCTGTATATATACATTCACCGCATATAAAACAATTAGTTTCAGTTTCAAAACTCATTTGCTGTGATGATATTAGTGGCTCCATTGGAATGATAGTATTTAAAATAGAGGATATATGGATTGCATCTTTTTCAAGTCTTTCCATAAAAATCTGAGGAGCGTCAGGTCCTCTATAGAGCTCAAACTTATTTAACGAGTCATCATAACTACATTTCTTATAATATGCAAAGCTAAAAGGTTCATGAATGTGAGTAGTGTTGGTAAAAGATTTGGCTGGATTCGATGAACATGTATTAAATGGTTTTAGCAGAGCTTCAAAGTCTGCATATATAACAAATGGTACTCGAAGCTGCTCCTCAAAGTCCTTAAATTTCAGAAAGTTATTTTTAGGAGTCGGTAATTCCGTACGAACATGATTACATCCCCATTTTTGATGTTGAGTTAGTTGATCCTCTTTTCTAAAATATAGAAAACAGCCTTCACACAACCACTTCTTACCATTACGTTTTGATAGTTGACTACCAACAAGCCTACATAAATGTTTTATCCAACAATAGTGGGCATTTTCACCATTAGTTATATATAGTAAATTAACATGAGCATCTTTCTTTTCTTGAGTATAATATAGAGGACCTACTATACTCTTGTTTTCAATTCCATACACATTAATACTTACATTGTTTAGCTCTTCAAAACGTTTAATGTCTTTTATCTCCATAGGAAATTCCATTTCTTTTAAATCTAACACTGAGGAATAGTGAGGATAAGATGAGGTTCTCTCTACATGCCCCACTGCCGGACGGAGAGCTGAGGTTACTGCCCATGCAAAACATGCATGGTCTCTATTCCAAACGTTCACAACAGCTCTCTTTCTTTTAATACATACTGGTAAATCAATATATCATGATGCTCGAAGGGGGTAATATTTATTTATGTTGGTTTCTAAATAAAGTACTTCAACCAACGCCCAGCCTGACTCCCTTTCTTGGAACTCATCACTCTTCACAATGATAGCACTTGAAATATCGTGGTACATATCACTGATATTAGTTGATTCGCTAACAATTATGTTTTTTGTATTAAAGGATTTGATATCAGTAATTTCACTTTCATTCCAAGTTTTTACATCAGCCCAAAAAGTTCAAAATTCATTTTAATTGTTTTATGCTCTACTAAAACATTATCTGCCAAGCCATACACACTAGGTTGAACATTTTTTTAAAATGATTCAATGAGTTTTTTCTTCACTATAAAGTCCATAACTAGCAATTCGACTTTTAAATGCACTACCAATATGCTGAATATTTCTAGAATTTTTTTCATGACAAGCATTATTTTTATGATTAATACTACGCAAATGTCCCTTCATCATTGAAAAAGGTATATCAATATTGCATACATCACAATATGGTATTAAAGGTTCACCATTCTTCATTCTTTTCGTTGAATAACTATTTTTACAATCTTTAGAACGTTTACCCTTTTGAACATTTATTTCTGAACAGTCACCTCCTACTTCATTACCTTCATTTAATGATTCTGTGCTAGTTGATGGTTTTACAGTTTTTAATTCCTGTTGTACACCATGCACTTCAACCATGTGAGATTGATATCGCTTTACAGTAGAAAAACCAAGTTCGCAAACTAAACATGAGAATGGTGCTGAACTGACATGTTTTAAACGTACATGTTGTGTAAGATTATCTTGTCTGTTAAATGTTGTAGTACAATAACTGCACGCAAATATTTTAAGATTATGTTTAGTACTTGCATGACGTTGAAGGTTGTCAGGTCTTGAAAACTGTTTGTTACATTCACCACACTTAAACATACTGGTCAGTTTCCAAATTACCTTTAAAAGAAAGAAATCATCAATGTTAATAAAATATAAAACAAAGTAAAATATAAATAATTCAATTATTATAAATAAATTACAGTCAATGGTTATAGCAGGGTATTTAATTTAATCGTTTGTGAATTCATACCAAGTCTCATTTCAAGTTGTTCCAACTTTTTGACTACCAAAATATATCACTGTCACTGATACCTAGCAGTGAACAATGGAACTTAATTAAGCGTTAATCAAATCTAACCTACAAATTTAGCTTCACGCCATGATCAAGTAGTTCCAACTTTGACTACCAAATACCATCGTCACTGACACCTAGCTGTAAACATTTGAACTTAATAGAGCGTTAATCAACTCTAACCTACAAATTTAGCTTTACACACAATAGTCAAGTAGTTCCAACTTTGACTATTAAATATACCATTGTCACTAACACCTGGCAGTGGACGTTCAAACTTAATAGAGCGTTAAACACATATTTCGCTTGATGTCTTGTTTTTAAATAATAGAAACCAACGACCGCCTGTTAGGTGAGCTAAGTGTGACGTTATAACCAGTCTTAAAGCAAGTCTAAACTTGTAGAACATGTCACGTGACAAGGTTAAGCTAGGTAAAGTTAGGTTATCTTAGGTGAGCTGAGGTTAAGTCTTTAAATATATCCCCTCTTATGTGTTCAAAGCTGATACGATTTGGGTTGAATGGAGTTATGTTAGGTTAAATGGGGTTAGGTTATGATATGTCACATTAGGTTAGGTGAGCTAAGTGTGACGTCATAGCCAGTCTTAAAGTAGGTCATGCATGTAAAGCATGTCACATGACATAATTAAGTTAGGTAAAGTTAGGTTATGTTCGGTGAACTGAGGTTAAGTCTTTACATATTCCCTATGTCACTGACACATAGTAGCGAACGTTGGAACTTGATAAAGCGTTAATAAAATATAACCTACATATTCAGCTTCACATAATTGTCGAGTAGTTCTAACATTGGTTAACAAATATTATCGTCACTGACACCTAGCAGCGAACGTTGGAACTTAATTGAGTGTTAAATAAATCTAACCTACAAATTTAGCTTCACACATCATTGTCAAGTAGTTCCAACTTTGAATATCAAATAAACCATTGTCACTAGCATCTAGCGGTGAACATTGGAAAATATCGCTCTGGCTGTTTAAAAGTTAATAGAGGGGGTACTTACCTTTAATAATTTATCAACTGCTGCCACTGACCGAACTAGGTACAGTAACAGGTACGTCAATTGTCTGTAAACAAATCAATCAATCAATAAATACATTCCAATCAATAACTTGACCATCAATTAGTAATAAAAGACTACAATCCATTAATAATAAGTACTTACCTTGCAAAATAATTTAATGATTTTCCACCGAAAGGCTTTTGCAAATGTTTAGCAGTAATAGAGCACTGTTCACTTGTAGAGAGAAATATAGACAGACAGTAGGGAAATATGTGACACCTCCCTTATATAGGCTTAAATCACTCGTGTCAGCAGTTTTTTGCTGATCATTGCAGTTCCTTTCCTGTACACCTGCCAGTCCAAAGTGCACTAGGAACACCTGTGCGGTATCAGATTACTGCTGACTTTGCATGATCATCACCCATTGTCTTGATGAACACCTGCGGTTTTAAATTACTGCATCGTTAGTCATAGCAACAGAACTGTGCACGCTCTGCCATGTCAGCAATATGACACAGGAAATAACAAGTCGGTTTACTGCACGTACCATCTCGTCAGTTTTAACATCTTAAGAATGTGCATTATTCTTTTTCAACTACAAATGACACATCCATCCACCAAGTTAGGTTCCTTGGCCTGTCCTTAAATTGCATGTGTCTCGTGTACTAGGATGAGTTCATTAACCCTAGCACTAGAACATATTCATCCACTAAGTTTTGCACTTAGCCCTTGACATGTCCTCTATCTACCAAGTTTTACACTTATACAATCCAAAACAGGATGTGACTTGTTAGCTCACATGTGGTTTTCACAAGGGGGTCGGTAATAATAATGCCATCTCACACGTGTTCACATATATTTCGTCACTTTCCTTTCATATCGTCATCAGATTCTAGTAGTAAGGACTGGCGAACAATGTCATTTCAACACACTGCTTTACACACAATTGTAGTTAGGCCCTTTGGCACAATTTGAATAAATACATGGGCTAGTCCATAGGAACCAGTCCAAAGGGACCGATCAAAAGGGACCCGTCAGCAGGGACCGCTTCACAGGGACTCGTCCACAGGGACCCGTCCTCAAGGACTCGTCAACAATGACCTGTCAACAAGTACCCGTCAATAGGGACCCGTCAAAAAGGACCTGTCAGATAGGATCCGTCAAACATGACTCCCTTCAAAATGGACCCGTCCAAAGGGGCTAGTCAACAGGGACCAGTCCAAAGGGGCAAATCAACAGGGATCAATCAAAAGGGACCAATCAACAGGGATCAATTAAAAAGGGGCTATCACCTCAAGGCCTCACATGCCCCGCTATGATTATTGGTTTGTCTATCGACGAGCGTCGCTTGGAATACTTTTTAATCACCCCTCGTGGGTTGGATTAGGTTAGGTTAGGTTACACTACAGCCGCCATCTTTAAAAAGCCCGCCCTCTTACAAAAACTATGAGTGGGCATGCGTAAAAACAAAAAACAAGCATGTTAATTCATATTGGCTTTCCACCGTATACATATCACTTGTGTGGAACAACGTTTAATTTCATATTAACATTCAAAATCCCACATGTACTTGGAAAGCGAGATTTTCTAAAAAATTACAATTTCACCCCCTAGTAGGGGTAGGTTTTATTTTGGGGTGGATATATGTTGTTCAATGGAAAGGGGGTGTCAGCCCGAGTTCAACAACACCTCATATGTTAAAATCCGACCATGGGTTCACGATATATTGGGTTGGACTCACGCCGCCGCCATCTTGTAGGAGGAAAGCCGTAGGAGGGATTAGAACTCTCCAAAAACCACTACTTTGGGTTTACGTCCCTTTTAACTACTGTGACTTTTAGAGACACCGGGGTGCCGGAATTGTGCCCCGTAGGTGAACTTTAACGTGACAGAAAATCTACTGACTCGGTTCCATCACAATTGCGCATCCTCAAACGCCAACTTACTGCGCCTGGATTCAATCCTGCAACCTCAGGCACAGCAGGCAAGAACTTTATCGCTGCGCCACGCAGCCTGTCGGCCACGAGATTGTATGGACTCGTAGTGCTGGACTCAGGGGCGTATATAGAAAAAATAATTCGGGGGGGCTGACTTTCCTGGAAATTTGTGAGTATTTTCAGGGGATTGTCACCGCAAAATATCCAGAAATATCAACCAATACCTTAGAGCATATAATTTTGTGTAATAATTTTAGATAAGATTCAATGTTTATATAGCCTACAATTATTACTGGCAATACAAAAAAAGTTGTAAAATACAACACAATACACAAATAAAATTTTATACTTGTGAAGTTTCTATTATGATCTATGGAGTATGAATGGCAAGTATCTAAATATTTGTCAATTTACTAAGCAGAAAGGTAAACAGTTTTTTACATGTATTTCTCAAAAACATACTGTGTAATTCACAGCTTTACCTCACTAGGCTGAGTGCACCCCTTTCCAGCCCTCAGACTAGAATTAACATTTCTTGGCAGAGACGGGAATCGAATTCGGATCTCCGGGACGGCAGCGAAGAATGCTACCCACTACACCACAAGTTAGTATAATTTCAATCTTAATATTGTTTATAACTTAGCCAATAAGTTAAGATTAGGCTACAACCAAATTTTTTTTGTCGTGTGGCCTCCTGAGAAGCCGAGTACAGGTCTTGCTAGTCGACGCCCGTGGGCGACCTGCGCGTCGGGATGAGAGATGGAATGGATGAAGATGAATGAAATTGGGCTAGGCTGTGGAAGGAAGCGGCCGTGGCCTATCAGAAGGTACCGTCCCAGCATTTGCCTGGTGTTGAAAATGGGAAACCACGGAAAACCATTTCAAGGACGGCCAACGGTGGGGCTCGAACCCACGCGTCTACCGAGTCAGCTGAGAGCTTGGCCCCAAGACCTAACGCTGCGCTTTAACCAGCGTAGCCACTGCTGTCGGTAATTTTCAATTATTTTATGCTCTTACCAAAGCAGCACTTTCTTAATTAATATTGTCTTTTTTCGGGGGGGGGGGCTGGAGACCCCTCAGCACCCCCCTTATATACGCCCCTGGCTGGATTTATAGTTCCTACAGTTACTAAACGTTGCAAAAAATTTCTTTCTTCTGGTGTCACCGAGTGTAATTTCAAATTTTATAAAATCAGTGCTACCAACTTACAATTTTAGTGCTAACAAGAATCCCCAAAAAGTTACTAAAATCAGATTTCTTCGACAATGTAACGTGCGCGAGTAATCTAGGCTTACATGTGAACCACGGCAACAAGGATCTCAAAACGGGCCATTACTATGAATCAAATGTTGCCTCATTTAATATTTATATTAGTCAGTTTACCCTCCAGGCTGACTTTTCCCTCAGACGCAGCGAAGGATCCCACAATTACCACCTCCAGGGCAGTGTCCTGGAGCTTGAAACATTGGGCGAGGGATACAACTGGGGAGGTGGGACCAGCACCTCGCCCAGGTAGCCTCACCTGCAAAGCGAACAGTGGCCTCATGAGGGATGGGAAGGGAGGGATTGATTGGGAGCGATAGCCTAGGAACAGGGAAGGATGCGGCCGTGGCTTTACGGTAGGTACTGTGCCCAACATAGTACCCCAGTTTTAGCACAGATTGGCAACCCTGCGTAAATCACAGCCCAAAGCACCACCTGTTATCGTCGTAGGCCCGACCACAAGATTGAGTGACATCACGCGTATCTGTATACTATCTCCGGCAGAGCGCGCTGTCTCTGGCCACGTGCTCAGCTCTAGCATCCGGCATCTGGTCACATCGAGAGGCGCAGACAGACACATGCTTTTTGTGCGCGACTGGACAGTACTCCGTCGTGCGGCAAGAGTGATTCTACATTAGATTGTGATCGTGGTGGGCCGTGTGTGCTATGCCACCACAGGTCTAAGTGTCGCCGTGTATCGGGTGTGATTTTATCGGAGTCCTGAGAGACCATATAATTACGAATCACCGCTGTTATACCGGGCGCGATTACTATATCAGACGGCCGAGTCTAGCGTGTATAATCCCGGTAGTACAAGCGCATGTTGGCTTGATAACGAAAGAACTAGCCCATTGCAACTAGCTTTAAACGTGAGATACTATACGGAATAGTTTGTGCAGTAAACATTCGAGAATAGACGAGGCTCTTATCATCGATGGAGGACTTGTAGATGCAACTGAACAGCTGTGAATGTTATTAAATTATTACTTATGTAAAGCCGGTGGCAATTTGCTGAGAGGAAGAATTGTGTCTACATTGTTCGAGGCGCAGGAACTTATGATTTCCAGAATGGAACGAGGACATTTTATAACCTGTGATGTTGAAGTGTCAATGAAGAATTTTGAAATGGAACTAGTCAGTGAAAATATGTGCCACTAAGCTTATACGAGAGGGAACTGGACGGAGTGACATTTACATCAAGATGAGGGCATGATGTTGCCATGACATAACCACACCGTGGGAGTCGGAGGACGCAGCCATCATGAAACGTGAAGGTTTCAGTTTCGATTCCTGGAGGAGGCGAGGAAAAAGATGGTGGAAGATGGAATCCTGCCAGTTCTCGAATGGGAAGGAGATGGTCCTGAATCAAGATTGGTTCCAGAGGTTCTGCATTCTATGAGCATGCTAGGCTTGTACCATATTTTCTTATTTCGGGCAGTTGGTGAGCTAAAACATTACTTCAATTTGTAGTTGTGAGTGGTTTGTACTACTCAGTAGTACTAGATGCCATGGAGTTGAACCAATTATTATTTATTTGTTGATTAATCATTTTATTATTATTATTATTATTATTATTAATGGCCACAATTTTTTCGTCTATTAGGTAATTATATGAGGAAGTGATTCACATTGTAGGGTTGTCATACGTGGCAAGGAACAATACACCATGCTTGGCACCATGAACCAGTTAATATTTTCTTTTGGGAATTTTTGTAAAGCCGTCACTACTTCGAATGATAAGATTTTTTTTCTTTTCTACGATGATAAGATTGGAAATACGACGCGGATACTCAACTGAATTCATGATGGAATAAATGAAGGTGGTAGACTAGCTGTCGAGAGCTAGGGTGGAGTTCATGTTTTGAATTGTTTTTCTTTTTCGATTTTGACTTCAGCGTTGGTGGATCTAATTATGTGAATTCTCAAGGATTATAACTTTAAATATTCCCATTTTTTCTTCGTTCACATTCATTGATATAGAGAATTTAATTATTAAAAGCATGCTCGTCATTATGCTTCGACACCAACCCATTTGACATTGCTACAGGTCATGCCTGCATTAGATAATGTATGCACACTAGTTATGTGATGAAATGAAAGGTCATGGTAATAAAACAACAATAAAAAGAGAAGATTGATTGGTGTAGTTGTTTATAAAAAAAGAGGGGAGAATTGTTTATTTAACTTTATTTCATTATAAACTCAAGTGAGTTAAAATATTACTAATCTAGGACACTACCTGATGGACATTTAGCGTGACAAGTTGATATTGATAGTAAAATGTGACTAAATCTAATTTTTCTAAATATTTTATTTAATTTTCTTCGAGCATCTCCTAATTTTATTTGTGACTAAGGATAGGACCAAGGAGATTCGTTTTCCTTTAAAACTTAATTATGTTTATTTGGACTCTAAATATTTTTCTTTTTCTTCAGTCTACCTCAAGTTTACATTTAGATCGAATCTCCGAGGCAAGATAGGCTTTTTGGGGGTTTCCTATATTTGAATTGGTCAATGAATTGCCAATAAATGGATGCCTATTTTTTGATCTTTTATATTGTGCTTATCTTCTGATTTCTATTGTGCTATTGCTTTGATTTAGGTTTGGGAGTGGGTTGATTTAACGTGTTACACCTATATCCTGTTAACCACCCCTGAGATTACTTGAGTTCTCGTACCCACCGGCGTATTTTTTTGATATTCGAACCCAGACCTCAATCATTTTTTTATTCTTTTTCTGATATATGTCTATAGTTATCGGCATGAATTGCGATGTTTTCGCCGGGTCATCCAATTCGATGCCGGTTAACGGGGACATATAAAATGGCGCCCAACGTGCAGGGCCTCGAATTGAGAAATCGTACCACACGGTGGTGTAGCAGTTAGTTGTTTTTAATATAATTTGACAGCCAGTGTGGGTTGTTGTGTCGTTGGCACTTGCATTTGGGTGGCTCAAGTAAAATGGATGACCACATTTGAGGTACTTGAATGGGAGGCTAATGATTTTATTTTTTCTCTTTGGTAATGAGATTGTTCTTAGTTTCTATGACATAGGCAACAGAAACAGAAGTTCTTTTTCCTTTTGGATTGGTGCTTTTGATCTCCATTCGTTCTTCGTTTAATGATCCAATTGCGTAGAATTGGATAAGGATCCATTTATGCAGCTCGTTGATATTAGTTAAATTCCACGGTATAGTAGTAGAAAGTATGGTACAATCTTGGTGTGGTCACTCTTGAAGGTTCCCTTATGTTGTATTGTCTTATTGTACTAATTCACATGTCGAATATGGATGAGTTGAGGCAGCTGTTAGCTGATTTGAAAACTGATTTAAAGAAGGGTCAGGAGGATTTAAGAGGCGACTTTAAGCATGGTCAAATGGAGTTAGAGGGTAGACTTAATCATAGTATCCAACAAAATCATGATGAATTGGACAAGAAATTTAATCAAAACCGAAATGAGGCAGCTAATCAGGCGTTAAAAACACAGGCAGATATAATCAAGTTAGGAGAGCGTATAACCAACAGTCAAAAGGAAACGGATAGCAGCATGGACGCAAAACTTTATGCATTGAAGGCCACTATGCAGGACAATTTAATAGAGGGCATACAAAAAATTCATAAAGGTGTAGAGAAAGACATGGAAGCATTGAATACACATTTCAGGACCTTAGAAAAACGGTTAGATGTAAACATCAAAGGATTGGGGTCTGATATAACCGCTCATGTAGACAAGCTTAAAGGGGAATACCAAAATGAGATAGTGGCAGTAAGGAAAGAGTTTAATGAAACTACTGTCGGCATTCGTAAGGAATTAACGGAACAAGTAGGAAAGGTAGAGACTAAAATCCAGAAGATGGAGGAAAATGTTGGCACAATAGCACAAGACGTGGATGCAAATCGAAAACGCATGGATGAGGAAGCAGGGAAGATAGAAAACAAATTGGACGCAATAAATACTAATATCACACAAGTCAAAACGGAAATAGATGGGCCGATTTCGTCAGTCAGTGATAACATAAAGATACTGGAGGGTAGTCACCTAGACCGCATTACGCGTATGGAAAACTTCTTACAGATGAATAGTCCGGTTCAAACGATGGAAATTAACTGACCAGAGATTAACCAGGAGAAACGATGGGGAGATATGGATTCGACACGTAGAGGATTTAATGGGGCTAGTCCTGTAACTATCATTATGACTCATGAGGAAAAACCGAAAAAGTT
Source organism: Meconema thalassinum (assembly GCA_946902985.2). Classification (NCBI taxonomy): domain Eukaryota; kingdom Metazoa; phylum Arthropoda; class Insecta; order Orthoptera; family Tettigoniidae; genus Meconema; species Meconema thalassinum. Next base: position 159,574,007 of record OX336393.1, on the reverse strand, counting down.
TAGTGGTGTGGTAGTTATCACCCCAATTGAGTTCCTACGAGACCTCAGGGATTATCTAGATGAAAATCGGATCCCAAGTGAACGCGAGATAAGGGTTATTGAAAGATCGTTAGACAATCAAGCGCTGACCTGGTTTAGAGCTTTTAGATGCACCTTTGCGAATTACGAGGAGTTTGTTAAGGCATTCCTTAGGCGTTTCTGGAGTTCGGAAGACCAACTTTGCATCAGATCAGAACTTTACTCCAGGAAATATTCCACATCTAACCCGACGCAGTATGCGGGGTATTTTACAACCCAGTTAGCCAGGTTACAATATTTAGAACCTCCATTACCCGAAGAGGAGATGATTCAGGCGATAAGGAGGCAATTTCCGGTAGAAGTTCAGAGAACACTTATAGCATCTGGAGCGAATAGTTTGAAGATATGTGACGAAATTCTGAGAAAATTAGATCACACCAGTTCTTTAATGCACGCGAGAAACACTAGATCAGAGCACCAGGAGGTGAATCTAGTCGTGGCAGACCGGATAATACAGACTGAACCACCACAAAGAAGAATATTCCAGGATACAGGAGATTGGAGAGGACGTTATGAGAATCGTGGATATAATCAACGAGATAGGAGATGGAACCAAGGTGGAAGGCCATACAATGCGAACCAACAGCAGCAACTCAATTCCCAAACGTACAGACCCAGGGATTTAAAGGGAAGAAACTCTTGGCAGCAAGGAAGAGGTAGATTTCAAACCTATAATAGGCAGTGGAACAGAGATGAACCTCGGGACAATCGCGTGAATTTGGAAGAGTGACATGCAGAAATTCAAGCATACTTGCAGCAGTTGAGGGAAGAAACTCAGCAGCAGCAAGGGCAAGAGAACGTAGACCTAGGGCCTAGTACAAGTGGCTCGCAAGCAAAAAAAAACCGTCAAATACAAATCACCAGACACAGTAGATTCCAGTAATTCCGAACCTATCATCGATATCATCGCGGTACATAGAATTGTAGATGAAGACCTCATTTACGACGAAGAGAATCGCATTAGGAGAGAAAGAACTGAACTACCAATGATTGATGTACATGTTGGAGGACGAAAATTTAAGACATTGCTGGATACAGGAGCCATGGTCAGTATCATATCTGAGGCGTGTTTTGAGAATATCAGGTTGACAGAAAACATTACTATATTACCTGCATCCAGAATGAAGTTTAGAGGAGTGATTCCTAACCGTTCTATTAACTGCAAATTACAAGCATTGATTAACATCACTATAGCCAACAGAAATTTTGAAACACGTATTCTTAGTACTAAAAGATATTGAGTTCGACATGATTCTAGGTGCGGAAATTTTGACAGAGCGTGGAATAGTAATTGATTTACAAGCAGGGATAGCCACTTTCCTAGGAAACGAAGGGAAATGGAATGAGGAAATTGGTATATCACATAGCCAAGAATTACCTGGATGGAACACCTTAGATAACATGGTAAATGAAATGGAGGTAGAAGCAGAGAGGTTACTCTATGTCAAGAAGGAAACAGTAGAACCACACATCCGGAAGAATTTTGATGAATTCATATCGGAATTTCAAGACATCTTCGATGAGAAACCTAGTCTTATTAGCAATTTCGAATACCAGATACGACTGGAAGATGAGTCACCACTCGAGGGGAAGCTTTACCCGATTCCAGAGAAGTGGAATAAGGAGGTAGGCAAAGCCATTAAAACCATGAAAGAAGACGACCTCATTCAGAAGATGGCTACCCCATATCTCAATCCTCCGGCCGTTGTTAAGAAACAGGACGGAAGGCTTAGAATTTGTCTAGACACCAGAAGCCTCAACAAGAGAATTTTGCCAGAATATGACTGGCCTCCCAAGATTAGGGAACTACTCAGGCGATTTAAGGGAAAGACCATATTCTCGACAATAGATCTTACAGCTTCTCATTACCATATACGTTTGTCAGAGGAGAGCAAACGATATACTGGATTCATGTAAAACGGCATTACCTACGTTTTCAAAAGACTACCGTTTGGAGGGAAGAATAGTGGTCCTGCAATGGTCAGAGCATTGGACAAGAATCTGACGGAAGAAGTAAAAGGAAACGTATTATGTTATATCGATGATATAATTATAGCATCGACAACCATGGAGGAACATATAGAACATCTTCGTAAATTATTTGAGAACCCACGGGAAGCATGTTTCAAGGTCAACCTTAATAAATGTAAATTTTGCCATAGAGAGATTAGGTTTTTGGGACATGTAATTGATGGAAATGGGTATCGGCCTAATCCTGATAAGATTGAGACGATCAGGAATTTTCCCAGGCCACGGAAGGTCAAACAGATTAGGCAATTCCTGGGAATGTGCCAATTCTTTTCGGCACATTGTCCCATGTACTCAGAGACGATGGCACCACTACAAGATCTTTTAAAGAAAAACAACAAATGGAAATGGGATGAGAAATCCGAAGCGGCCTTTGTTATTGCAAAAACTATGTTGATAGAGAATATTAAACTTGAATACCCGGATTTCGAGAGAACGTTCTATTTAGAATCAGATGCTTCACGCGTTGGCATCAGCGCCGTGTTATTTCAGATAGATGACAAGCAAGAGCGTCACTATTTAGCATTCTCCAGTAGAAAGTTACGTGAACCAGAAAGGAACTACACTACCACGGAAATAGAGGCATTAGTAATTATTTATGCATTGTAGAGTTGGAAGAAGATATTGCTTGGACATAAAACTGTCATAATCACTGACCATAAAGCATTACAGTTTATGCTAAAAACAGAAATTAGCTAGTGACAGGGTAGCCCGTTGGATTTTGTTTCTGCAACAATTTGATGTGTCCATTGTGCACCAATCGGGCAAAGACAACTTCTTAGCGGACGTTTTGAGTAGAAACCCGACAGAGGAAGTGCAAGTACATCAAGTAGAAATCCAGTGGAAAGGGTCATGGCGGTGATTGGGAAATTTTGCCTGTTGTATTGCCACCTTAAACATGATCAGTGGATGGATGTTTTACCAATTTTGGAGTTTTGCATGAATGCAACAGTACACGAAAGCACACAACAGATTCCCTAAGTACTCCACTTCAATGTCAAACCAGTAAGACCCTGTGATCACATTGTCAAAACACCACCTGTTGTAGCGAAAGACTTCAGACACAAGCGGAAAAGAGGAACAGAAGGACCGAAAAAGGGAAATACAGTCAACCTTTACGTGTCGGATATCGAGTGTTAATACGCAGATCCGTATCATCCAACCTACCACTGAAGATATCCGGCAAATTTGCAAGGTCGTTTTTTTGGGCCATACCTAGTCCATGAGACTTATGGAAACAATTGCTATGACATCAGAGATATAAGATCTGGAGCAAGGATAGGAAAGTATAATGCTGCCAGCCTTAAGAGATACTACTGTTGAAGAACGAGCAGGATATGTTTGGCCCATGATTGGCGACATAATGAAGAGAATACAAAATAAGCTTTTGTTAACTCGCTTATTTTCCGGGGAGAGGGGAGTATGTGCCCAACATAGTACTCCAGTTTTAGCACAGATTGACAACCCTGCGTAAATCACAGCCCAAAGCACCACATGCTATCGTCGTAGGCCCGACCACAAGGTTGAGTGACATCACGCGTATCTGTATACTATCTCCGGCAGAGCGCGCTGTCTCTGACCACGTGCTCAGCTTTGGCATCCGGCATCTGGTCACATCAAGAGGCGCAGACACATGCTTTTTGTGCGCGGACTGGACAGTACTCCGTCGTGCGGCAAGAGCTATTTTACATTAGATTGTGATCGTGGAGGGCCGTGTGTGCTATGTCACTACAGGTCTAAGTGTCGCCGTATATCGGGTGTGATTTTATCGGAGTCCTGAGAGACCATATAATTACGAATCACCGCTGTTATACCGGGCGCGATTACTATATCAGACGGCCGAGTCTAGCGTGTATAATCCCGGTAGTACAAGCGCATGTTGGCTTGATAACGAAAGAACTAGCCCATTGCAACTAGCTTTACACGTGAGATACTATACGGAATAGTTTGTGCAGTAAACATTCGAGAATAGACGAGGCTCTTATCATCGATGGAGGACTTGTAGATGCATTGAACAGCTGTGAATGTTATTAAATTATTGCTTATGTAAAGCCGGTGGCAATTTTCTGAGAGGAAGAATTGTGTCTACATTGTTCGAGGCGCAGGAACTTATGATTTCCAGAATGGAACGAGGACATTTTATAACCTGTGATGTTGAAGTGTCAATGAAGAATTTTTATATGGAACTAGTCAGTGAAAATATGTGCCACTAAGCTTATTCGTGAGGAGAATGGACGGAGTGACATTTACATCAAGATGAGGACATGATGTTGCCATGACATAACTACACCGTGGGAGTCGGAGGACGCAGCCACCATGCAACCTGAAGGTCTCAGTTTCGATACCTGGAGGAGGCGAGGAAGAAGATGGTGGAAGATGGAATCCTGCCGGTTCTCGAATGGGAAGGAGATGGTCCTGAATCAAGATTGGTTCCAGAGGTTCTGCATTCTATGAACATGCTAGGCTTGTACCATATTTTCTTATTTCGGGCAGTTGGTGAGCTAAAACATTACTTCAATTAGTAGTTGTGAGTGGTTTGTACTACTCAGTAGTACTAGATGCCATGGAGTTGAACCAATTATTATTTATTTGTTGATTAATCATTTTATTATTATTATTATTATTATTATTAATGGCCACATTTTTTTCTTCGGCTATTAGGAAGTGATTCACATTGTAGGGTTGTCATACGTGGCAGGGAACAATCCACCATGCTTGTCACCATGAACCAGTTAATATTTTCTTTTGGGAATTTTTGTAAATCCGTCACTACTTCGAATGATAAGATTTTTTTCTCTTTTCTACGATGATAAGATTGGAAATACGACGCGGATACTCAACTGAATTTATGATGGAATAAATGAAGGTGGTAGACTAGCTGTCGAGAGCTAGGGTGGAGTTCATGTTTTTAATTGTTTTTCTTTTTCGATTTTGACTTCAGCGTTGGTGGATCTAATTATGTGAACTCTCATGGATTATAACTTTATATATTCCCATTTTTTTCTTCGTCCACATTCATTGATATAGAGAATTTAATTATTAAAAGCATGCTCGTCATTATGCTTCGACACCTACCCATTTGACATTGTTACAGGTCATGCCTGCATTAGATAATTTATGCACACTAGTTACGTGATGAAATGAAAGGTCATGGTAATTAAAAGAAAATAATGAGTTTATCTACAAAAAAAAAAAGAGAAGATTGATTGGTGTAGTTGTTTATAAAAAAGAGGGGAGAATTGAATGGAATGTAATAAAATAAATTTAGGATGATAGTTCACATATTCTGTGAACGTCTTATGGCAAATTTTCGGAGAATTAATCATGATGAAACCCTTTGTGAATAAAAAAATAATAATGTAATAATAATTAGTAGTGTAATATCATTCTAAATAAGCATGACTATGCAAAATGTAGTCGGATGGTGGTGAATTAAGTATTCACAGGAGTAGGCAGGCGATAATCTAATCACTATGTAATTGATCGAGTGGATACACTGCAAGCATACCAAGAATTGGGATAGATGGGAACTTTTAGTTGTGATATAATGATCAGCCATGACTTTGAACTTTGCATAACTGTTGGATAATGGGTGCACGTTTGCTTGAAATATTTTGAGTAATGAGACTGAAATAACGTTGTACGGTAAATATAAATACTGATTGCAACTTTAATTGAGTGGTCAAGTAGGACCTATATTGTTACAGCAATTATTTTTAATTAATAATTGGTGGATATAAGATTTTTTTCCTCTCATTAGTTAGAACGGAGATCAATACTATTATTTTTAGGCAAGCTATTTATTTAACTTTCTTTCATTATAAACTCAAGTGAGTGAAAATATTACTAATCTAGGACACTACCTGATGGGCATGTAGCGTGATTAGTTGATATTGATAGTCAAATGTGACTAAATCTAATTTTTTTTATATTTTATATTATTTTTTTCGAGTATCTCCTAATTTTATTTGTGTCTGAGGATAGGACCAAGGAGATTCGATGAGCCTTTAAAACTTAATTATGTTTATTTGGAGTCTAAATATTTTTCTTTTTCTTCAGTCCACATCAAGTTTTCATTTAGATCGAATCTCCGAGGCAAGATAGGCTTTTTGGGGGTTTCCTATATTTGTATTGGTCAATGAATTGCCAATAAATCAATGCCTCTTTTTATCTTTTTAATTGTGCTTATCTTCTGATTTATATTGTGCTATTGCTTTGATTTAGGTTTGGGAGTGGGTTGATTTAACCTGTTACACCTATATCCTGTTAACCACCCCTGAGACTACTTGAGTTCTCGTACCCACCGGCGTTTTTTTTTTGATATTCGAACTCAGACCTCAAACATTTTTTTTGTTCTTTATCTGATATATGTCTTGTGTTATCGGCATGAATTGCGATGTTTTCGCCGGGTCATCCAATTCGATGCCGGTTAACGGGGACAGTAGCATCCCGATATTTAAACCGGAGACGAAAAGGAAAACCACGGGAAACCACTTCGAGGATGGCTGAGGCGGGAATGGAATCCCCTCTACTCATTTGGACCACCCGAGGCTGAGTAGACCCCGTTCCAGTCCTCATACCACTTTTCAAATTTCGTGGCTGAGCCGGGAATCGAACCTCCGACCTCTGGTGTGGCAGCTGAGCACGCTTAATCTTTCTAGTTTCATTTTGTCGAATGCGTTTTCGGTGTGGATTAAAAGCAAGAAGCTAGAATGCAAGGTAGGTTGAAGTTAATGGAAACAGTTTGACTATTTTAAGTACTTGAGCTTCCAAGAATGAAGTATACAGAAAGAGATAAAGCTTTGGTGTCGGAAATTCAATCTAGTGAGCTCTCAGTTCCAATATACTGAAGCTTTGTGACATCGTAGTCATGTAGCTCCATTTACTTTGGTGTGTATATGGAGTCTGGTGACCTGTGCCCTTGTCATGGGTGGAGTAGTAGATGTGTTTGTATATTGAAGCTAGGATGGATCGCTGGGACAAATTAATGGGACCAATGACAGGATGTACTCATCATGAATGCCATAACATTTAATTTGTTGTTGTTTCATTTTCAGGGCTTGGACTTCTTCGTCATTCAGCCACATGTACTTTGGTGTTTGTGGAATTTTGTGTTATTTTGGTGCCTGTATTAGAGTGTGTATTTGTAAATCAGGTGAGGATTGGGGGACGTAACTTTAAATTAGTAACAATCCCGGCATATGCCCGGAGGAGAATTAGGAAACCACGGAAAACTACTTCCAAGATGGCTGGGGTGGGGGTGGAATCCACCTTTTCTCAGGTTTTGTCTCACGATGCAGAGTGAACCCCGTTCCAACCCACAGACCAGAATGAAATTTCTTAGTAAAGCCAGGAATTGAACCAGGACCTCCGGAGCGACAGTCAAGAATGGTATCCGCTACATCGTGAGATATTTCGAGATATTTAAATCTGGTGTGTGGATTTGAGCGGCGCATTCTGAGCCTCGTGAGGTAGAACTGAGAAGAGGTGGGTTCGTATCTCACCTCAGCCGTGTGGACTTTGCGATTGCATAGCCCCGTATACTTGGGTCTTTGTGGACTCTGTCTGATAAACATTAATTATTTTATCCTTATTTTAATTTATTAATTTATTTTGTGTTTTCTTTTTAATATTTTTGTTATATATTTTTCAAGTTAAATTTTTGTTTAATTTTTATGATCTTAATTTTTTATATTTCTAATTTTATATGCTTAATTATTTTAATTGTAAAAGCTTATTTAATTTAATAAGATCATTAATTTTTAAATTTTACAAGCTAATTTATTCACAATTTTAATTATTTTCATCATATTGAAATTTTTACGATTTAATTTTAATTACTTTTGTTAAAAGAACTAAATTTCATCAAGCATTGATGGCTGTAGTAGGGGTGCATATTTATTGGTATATTTGAGAGACTTTGGACACCTTCGTTATCATCCCCGCACATTTGTGTGTGTTGAACGTCTCTGTGATGACTGTAGTAGTGTGTGTAACTGTACTAGGGCTGGGATGAAGTAGAAGTCCCGAGATTTGATATAAGGTATTTTCTCGGCATTGCCTGGAGGTAGTGTGAAAGAAAACCCGGGGAATTGACACACTCAGAATAGCCGCTGTAAGAGCGTGGATTCGAACCTGCATTTTCCGGACTTCCTGCAACTACCTGCGCGGCTATGGTGCGTGATTTAACGAACACTGTTACGCCGCGGGGTAGGTGCACATTTGTAACTGAGGGTAGGATTTGGAAGGAGGTAGTCGTGCGCAGGCGCGGATCTAGAGTTTGGCTTTGGGGAGTGGGGTCACAGAATCGAAATTGTTAAGAAAAATGGTATCACTAAAGATGCAATCACAAAATAACCAAACGTACAAAACCAGACCAATTTTTTTTGCAAGCTTCATGGATAGAAATTTGATGATATTAGCGCACCAAAAATATTCGTACAAATTGCAAGGGCGTGTTTTGCAACTTTTACATCGAGCTTCGAGAAAAGTATCAAGGTACCTTACAGTTTCGGCAAGTCGAGTTGGTACCGACAAAGGGAGAAAGTCACAGCTTAAATTGCCAACCAAGTTTGCAGTTTGGACGTCGGCAAAATTTTTTGGTGCGAAAAAAGCCCCAAATTCCTATCCGTGCATTGCTGCATATTCATCGTGACATCACTATAGACATCGATTTGGTAATCACAAGGTTTGCTAAACAAAATAGATGAGTTGATTTTGTTATATAAATAATCGTTTTTATATAACAGGCGTGAAGTTGTAAATATGTACAGTTGTAACAGAACATAATAATTGCAATAAAGATATTTTCAGTATTGAATAAAATGAAAAAAACTGTTTTTCAGTTAAAATTCGCTAAGTTTTATTTGTCTGGTTATTGTGCTTTCGTTTTTCGAGTTTGCAAAAAATTGGTCTCCGTTTGGGGAGGGGGGGGGGGTCATGACCTCAGTGACACCCCCCCCCCCCCCCTTGAATCCGCGCCTGAGTCGTGGCCTTAAGTTAGGAACCATCCCGACTTTTGCCTGGAGTAAAGAGGGTAACCACAGATAACTACTTCCAGGTCAGCTGAGATGGGAATCGAACCCATCTTTTCTTAGTTTTACCTCACAAGACTGAGTGTACTCCGTTATAATCCTAAAACCAGAAATATATTTCTTGTCAGAGTGGGAAATCGAATTCAGGACCTTTGGGACCAGAATCTTAATATATACCACGAGACTACAGAAGGCGGATAATCTATATGGAGACAACGATAGTGCAGCAACGAGACAGTCTCAATACTCTATCCTTCCATGGTTGATCGAAATAAACGGCTATCGTTTACTAAGATACTTTATATGGTAATTTTAGAAAATCAGTCTAAATTTTCCAGGAGCAAAAAGATTTCATTTTTTTAAATTTATTGCAGAGTGCAATAATACTGTAACAATATTGATAAAGGTAAACCATTATAATTTTTTTACATAATCTATATATATAAAGCTCAATGTTTGTCTGTCTGTCTGTCTGTCTGTCTGTTATGTATACAAATCCACACCGTTTCACCGATCTGAACCAAAATTTGTATACATACCCTTCGGAACCCTGCGGGTAACCCTGTCCACTTGAAATTTCCGACAGACCACCCCATTCCCTGCATTTAGGCCCTTTGGCCCAAATCTACACCGTTTCACCGATCTCAACCAAAATTTGTATACATACCCTTTGGAACCCTGCGAGTAACACTGTCCACTTAAAATTTCGGACAGACCACCCCATTTCCTGCATTTAGGCCCTTTGGCAAACATCTACACTGTTTCACCGATCTCAACCAAAATTTGTATACTTACCCTTTGTAACCCTGTGAATAACACTGTCCACTTAAAATTTCGGACAGACCACCCCATTTCCTGCATTTAGGCCCTTTGGCAAACATCTACACCGTTTCACCGATCCGAACCTAAATTTGTATACTTACCCTTTGCAACCCTGCGGGTAACCCTGTCCACTTGAAATTTCGGACAGACCACCCCATTCTCTGCATTTAGGCCCTTTGGCCCAAATCCACACCGTTTCACCGATCAGAACCAAAATTTGTATACTTACCCTTTGGTACCCTGCGAGTAACACTGTCTGCTTGAAATTGCGGCCAGACCACTCCATTCCCTGCATTTAGGCCCTTTGGCCCAAATCTACACCGTTTCACAGACCTCAACCAAAATTTGTTATTTACCGTCTGGAACCCTGCGAGTAACACTGTCTGCTTGAAATTTCGGACAGACCACTCCATTCCCTGCATTTAGGCCCTTTGACACAAATCTACACCGTTTCACCGATCAGAACCAAAATTTGTATACTTACCCTTTGGTACCCTGCGAGTAACACTGTTTGCTTGAAATTGCGGACAGACCACTCCATTCCTTGCATTTAGGCCCCTTGGCTCAAATCTACACCGTTTCACCGATCTGAACCAAAATGTGTATACTTACCCTTTGTAACGCTGTGAATATCACTGTCCACCTAAAATTTCGGACAGACCACCCCATTTCCTGCATTTAGGCCCTTTGCCAAAAATCTATATCGTTTCACCGATCCGGACCAAAATTTGTATACTTACCCTTTCGAACCCTGCGGGTAACCCTGTCCACTTGAAATTGCGGACAGATCACCCCATTCCCTGCATTTTGGCACTTTGGCACAAATCTACACCGTTTCACCGATCAGAACCAAAATTTGTATACTTACCCTTTGGTACCCTGCGAGTAACACTGTCTGCTTGAAATTGCGGACAGACCACTCTATTCTCGGAAAGAGGACAGGGTCCGTCCCAAAGACAATGGAAAAAAGGGGTAAAACCGGACCCGCTCAGGAAACCCTCAGGGTTGCCAGCTCCCTAACTCACCAGCCATGAGCCCTTGAGGATGTAGCACTATCCAGGGTGCACCAGAAGTGGTGGGGCTACACACACCCTGCCTCCTTGAGGGTCTTGAGCAGAAGACATGAGATATTAAGAAAAGAAAAAGAAGGCTGACACCTCGAAGAATGAGGCTATCAGGAATGATTAGACAAGGGCCAATTAAGGAGGGAAAGTGAAAGAGTCGCTAGGCCTCGGATACCCTGATACCATCGGGGTCGGAAGAGAACAAGAGTTTGACCAAGGGAGGCTGACTGGAAAGAGAACTGAAAGGAGCCTGGCACCAGTAAGTAGAAGCAATGCCGGACTCAGCTGGGGTCCCGTTGTCGCACACCCACGTCCCACAAGTTGTGAGACCCTGGTGGGTGGAGGGGGGAGGAGGGGGCAGGTGTGAGAATAGCTTGCTGATTCATCGCTAGGTGGCATGAGAGAAATGTCCAGACCCCGCCGTGTTACCTGGTATTGCTATGCTGATGTTCATACAGGGTCTTCGCTCAAACCACTGTAGTGTTACGAAAGAATGAGTGATTCACCGGTCAATGTGAATAGGACCGGGAACCCCTCCTCCCCCCTTGAACGTCTGTCATCATATATCGTCATCATCTGCGATATTCTCAGGTTCGTGCAGCTTGGACCCGAGCAGTACTCGATAAGCTGTTTCACTACACGCATCGAGTATAGGCCTAAGCCAGAAAATAACGTTCAGACTTTGGAAGACATCGAAGGTAGAAATCTGAATTACCTATATCAGATTTAAAATTACACCAAGTTCGTTTAGTAGTCATTTTTCATTACCTTATTATTATCATCATAAGAGCAAATGACCTAGATGTTACGCCCATTATACCACTAATCACCACACACAATAAGTCTTTATCGCCTGTGAATTTTGAAATATTTCTTTCTATAACGGTAGTTTGTAAGTTTGTCGTGTCAATTCAACAGTAGTATTCATTACCATCCTCATCAAAAGGGCAAATGACCTAGATGTTACGTCCATTATACTACTAAGTAACACCACAGTCTTCATCGCCTGTGATTTTTAAAATGTGTGTTTCCATTAGTTTGTAAGTTTGATATACCCGTTCAGTAGTAATCGTCTTCATTATCATCCTCATCAGAGGGGCAAATGACCTAGATGTTACGTCCATTATACTACTAAGCAACACCAGAGTCTACCTAGCCTGTGATTTTAAAAATATGTATTTCCATTAGTTTGTAAGTTTGATATACCCGTTCAGTAGTAGTCGTCTTCATTATCATCCTCATCAAAGGGGCAAATGACCTACAGTAGATGTTACGTCCATTATACTACTAAGCAACACCAGAGTCTACCTAGCCTGTGATTTTAAAAATACGTATTTCCATTAGTTTGTAAGTTTGATATGCCCGTTCAGAAGTAGTAGTAGTAGTCTTCATTGTCATCCTCATCAAAAGGGCAAATGACCTCTCATTCCTTTAAAGTACGGTATCAATTTTTCCCATTCGTTGATAAGTTACATGTGCCAGTAGTCGCTTCTATGTTCATCATCACTATGTAGAAGATGTTTTGCGTCAGAAGAAAAGACAACTGGATGCTCAGGAACGTTAACGATATATCGACTGCGAAATCTGGAAGCTTCTCTTTGAGGAATTGCTTCAGACATTTATCGTACAGTTTAAACCTTAACATGACGAAACTTTTAACCAGATAGCGATCTAAGTGGGAGCTCTTTGGCAAAAAATAATCAAGTCTTTCCCGAAATGTGAGTCCTAAAAAATAACTTTTTCTATTATTTTCTAAGTTTCATATGTCAGTTATGTAGTAATTTTCAATATCATCCTGATCAGTAGGGCAAATTACCTAGATGTTACGCCCTCAACGTCATTGGGGGCAAATGACCTAGAATTTAAGTCCATTATATTTCTAATCACCACCACATAAAGTCTTCTACGACTGAGATGTCACGAATTCTGGGACCGCTAACGACATAACTCGACTCGGACTGAAGACAAATATCACGAGAATGATCATTATTTTACAGAGCCTTCCCATAGTGACTTAAGTATAAACATTGTCACTGGGTTTGATAATGTAAGAAATGAATACATAAATAAATATAATTTATGACGTTGAGTGTTAAGGAGACTGGAATATTATCATCATTCCACCGGGCGAAGCCGGGTACTACTGCTAGTTTATCATTAAAAATATTTTGTTAGTTGTATATTTCATAAGATAATTAACTCAAAACCAAGAGTGACAATTATTCATATTGATATTATTTCTTTCTTTCTTTCTTTCTTTCTTTCTTTCTTTCTTTCTTTATCGTTTAGGACTACTTAGGATCATGGGGCTCGTATCTACTCTTCGGTAACGTTGTAGCTTCCTTCTTCTTCTTCTTCTGCATCTTCTTCCTCTTCCAATATTCCCTCATTTTCTGACTATGGCTCAGTCCTCTTTCTTCTCTCCACTTAGCTCCTGCTGTCTTCTTACTTGTAAGGGCCGTTGGGAAAACGCCCTGTCGGATGACCTGATGGAACATCAGACGGTCACGAGTTAGTTCCAGTGGGATATCTAGTTGTTCCATACCTGACTTAACTGACGCTTATTGATATTATTATTATTATTATTATTATTAGCCTACTTTCGAATTTTGTAAAAAATGAAAGTAGACTTATGAGATCAACACAGGGCGAAAAAAGTGTGTCTGTCTGTGTGTGTGTATGTGTGTGTGTGTGAGTGTATGTACTCTGAATGTCTGTCCCCCCCCCCCCCCCTATCAATTCGAACACGGTGAACGTGAATTGAACGAAATTTGGTACAAAGGTATCACTAGCAAAGGACACCTGAGTGTCATGTTTTATATCGCCACCATCTTGAAGGAAACGTAATGGCGGCCACACAAATGTTCAAAGCTTAAATCAAATTACGACCAACCTAATCATCCGATCTCTACCAAATTTTGCAACAACATACATTTATGGGGGGAGCATCCTTTGACCAAACTAATAGGTCATCAGCCTAATAGTTTGCGGATGGCGGCCATCTTTGTGTGAAAATCGATTCCCCATATTAATTCGAACACGGTGCAACCGAATGGAACGAAATTTTGTACAGAGGTAGCACTAGCAAAGGGCACCTCAGTGTCATGTTTTATATCACCGCCATCTTGACGGAAACGTAATGGCGGCCACACAAATGTTCAAAGCTTAAATCAAATTATGATTAACCTAATCATCCAATCTCTACCAAATTTTGCAACAACATACCTTAATGGAGGGAGCATCCTTTGACCTAACTAATAGATCATTAGCCTAATATTTTGCGGATGGCGGCCATCTTTGTGTGAAAATTGATTCCCCTCATCAATTCGAACACGGTGAAACCGAATGGAACGAAATTTGGTAGAGAGGTAGCACTAGCAAAGGGCACCTCAGTGTCATGCTTTATATCACCGCCATCTTGACGGAAACGTTATCGCGGCCACCCAAATGTTAAAAGCTAAAATGTAATTACGACCAACCTAATAATCTAGTCTCTACCAAATTTTGCAACAACATATCTTTATGTGGGAAGCAAATTCTTTCCAAACTGCAAGATCATCAACCCAATAGTTTGCAGATGGTGGCCAAGTATGTGTGCAAATCGATTCCCCCTATCAATTCATACACGGTGAAACCTAATTGAACGACATTTGGTACAGAGGTAGCACTAGCAAAGGGAACCTCAGTGTCATGTTTTATATCGCCGCCATCTTGACGGAAACGGAATGACGGCCACCCAAATGTTAAAAGCTTAAATCAAATTACGACCATCCTAATAATTTGATCTCTATCACATTTTGCAACAACATGCCTTTTTGTGGAAAGCATATTATGACTGACTACAAGGTCATCAGTCCAATAGTTTGCAAATAGCGGCCATGTATGTGTGCAAATCCATTCCCCATATCATTTCAAACACGGTGAAACCGAATTGAATGCATTTTTTTACAGAGGTAGCACTAGCAAAGGGCACCTCATAATCATGTTTAATATCCCTATAGCACGTTGTATTTCAACAGGCTACTACAACCAACTTTCAATTATACTCCTTGAAAAGGACAAAGAGTTATAACAATACCCATGCATTTAGGAGAAAGTAGGCTATATGTTCTTTACTGAACATCTTGTTATTATTATAGGTTTGTCTCCTCCTAAAACGATTGGTGCAGATATTTCGACATGTACGCGTCGTGAAGAAGACGAAATGAATTATGGAGATAACATATCCAGACAAATGGCCTGGCTGACTGTTTAATTTTACTGTCCATAAAAAAATTGCTCACATCACTACAGACACCACAATGGCACAGGTTATCACATAGATCCTATACTTACTGTAAGTACACTGGGATAAATGACTAGGCTGCTGCAAGCCCCGAAGTGAATCGAAAACAACAAACTCAACGAAATGTCATATATACCCAGTCCAAGAGCCAGGTGAATCAACAGCACAAGTTACAAATTCCACGATCTGGCTGCCAATCGAACTGCAATCTGAGCGTTCTTTCCTCTTAGCTGGACACGAGAAATATGTAAGGTGTTTCAGAGATAAGTACAAATATTATTTTAAGGTTGTCTGTATGGACGTGAAACTAATTTTCTATTTCAAAAATTGCAGAAAAGAAAATATTTAGAAAGTATGATGTTTGTAGCCCAGGAAGTAAAATGATGAATGACGTAAGGCTTTGCTGACATACATTACGTAATGACCCTGAGTGAAACCATTTGCTTCTTGTACTAACAGAAGCTATAATGCAGAGATGTTCATACAACAAGTTTCATCGATGTTAGGCATTCATACATCGTGAAAAATCTGTGATCGTATGTGTTAAATGAAACATCCTGTGTATTACGGTACGAATACTTTCCTTTTAGCTCTTATGGGTGTACTGTGTTGTTGTTGTTGTTTGAATCTTCAGTCTTTTGACTGGTTTGATGCAGCTCTCCATTCCTCCCTGTCCTGAGCTAATCGTTTCATCTATACATAGCTACCACACCCTACATCCGAGGCAATCTGTTTAACATATTCTAACCTTGATCTACCGATACAGTTCTTGTCCTCAACCCTTCCTTCCATAACTAAGCTTGCTATTCCTGGGTGTCTTAGTATGTGTCTTCTCTTCATTAGCAGTCGCCAGAAACATCTCTCCTCTCCCACTCGTCTTAATACCTCTTCGTTTGTAACCCTATCTACCCATCTTATCTTCATCATTCTCCTGTAACCCCACATTTCAAATGCTTCAATTCTCCTCTTTTCTGCTGCACCAATAGTCCAACTTTTACTTCCATAGAGCGCCACACTCCAGACGAAGGCTTTCAAAAATGACTTCCTAATACCTAAATCTATATTCGGTGTACTATAAGGGTTGATAAGGTATGTGAAGAGGTGTAGTGTGAAATGAGCCTTAAGTGTTCGTTTGTGTGTTGGTAGTAGTGACCACACAGAAAAGTCACATTGTACAATTTCCACTGGTGCTTCCATAGTGATTTGTATTCCACCCTCCTGTGAAATATAGTTCTGGATCAGTGCCTATTTGGAGGGTGATATCGACCCACAGATTAAATTGTGATTAATTAGAACAAACATTCATGAAGGCCAAGGCCAATGGCTGATGAGTTGCGAATGTCACAGTTAAATCAGCCCGAATCGTTATTGCGACAGAGGTAGTTTAGTACGGGCTGCAATGTCAATAGCACTCTGCTGTGGCTTGCTGGAACTAGGAACGTGAATTATTGAGGACGAGTTAGTACAAATAATGTAATTCAGTCGTAGTACATCAGATCACACAATTGATATCAAAATAGCAGTATTAAAGCGAGGTGAACACAGAGAGACACATATATTTACGGCTGTGGTGATATTTCTACGGGGCAGGAAAAGTGCGCCCCCCCCCCCCCCCAAATTCTGATCCGTAGTTTTTTAATAAATATGTAAACTTATTAATAAATACACAAAAATATTTGGAGTGAACCACCAATAGTCAATACATTCAGTACTAGAAGTTCTTAAATGATGTGCAAGTTTCAACCACATTGCGGTCCCCTTCAGCATCCGTAGTATTTGACAAGTGATACAAGTGTTGCAAGTATGGTATTGATATGGTAATTGATTTCTTTTGGAACTAAATAAAAACGTATACATGTTTGTGTAGGTTATACTCTATGTAAGCTATATAAAACATATTTACTATTATGTTTTGAAATATTCTTAACATTTAGAAATGTTAAAAATTGAAATCAGTTGGAATGTTGAAAATGAAAATCCACAGCCTGCTTCCAGTCTACGACCGGGTCAGGAATGGTGTGAATGAATCCCCCATCTAGCGGCGAGGATATGAACTGTGCCGGCTGCCGAGGCCTGACGCACTCCTCTGGGGCAATGATTATATGCATGACAGATTAAATGAAATGATAGTGGAGAGTGTTGCTGGAATGAAATTTTGACAGGGAGAACCGGAGTACCCGGAGAAAAACCTGTCTGCCTCCGTTTTGTCCAGCACAGATCTCACATGGAGTGACCGGGATTTGAACCACGGACCCAGCGGTGAGAGGCCGGCGTGCTGCCACCTAAGCCACGGAGGCTTCAGTTGGAATGTTAATTCAATTTTTTTCTTAAACACTTATATAGGTTTTTGATTACTTTTTAACACATTATTAACGTTTTTAAGACATTTTTTAATTAACATTGTAACAGATCTGATTTTTTCGTTCTTCGTTCGTAGTCAGTTTACCCTCCAGGTAGGTTTTTACCACGGACTCAGCGAGGGATGCCACCTTTACCGCCTCTACGGGCAGTGTCTTGGAGCTTGACATGGGGTTGGGAGATACAACTGGGGAGGCGGGACTAGTACCTTGCCCAGGCGGCCTCACCTGCAAAGCGAACAGGGGGCCTCATGAGGGATGGGAAGGGATGGGAAGAATGGGAGAGATAGACAAGGAAGAGAGAAGGAGGCAGCCGTGGCCTGACAGTAAGTACCATCCCGGCATTTGCCCGAAGACGAAGTGGGTAACCACGGAAAATCACTTCGAGGATGGCTGAGGTCAAGTTGTTCGACAGCCTTCGTCGAGCGAGGTCGCGTCTGACTCACGTGAGGTACTGGTACTGTGCTTGGCTATTTCTGTGCGTGTATCTGCTCTCGACCCACTGAATACCGTGTTCTGTGAGCGGTTCATATTCGCATAACTCTCGTCTTGTACTAGTAAACGACAATCACCATGGTTACAAAATTTGTGCGCAAGCTCACTTTAAAATGTGTTTTTGAACGCGACAACAGGCCCAGCGCATGGGAGGTGCACAATTGGATCTCCACTTGTTTGAAAATCACTGCTGACCAGATCGAGATGATTCAACTCGACAATTTGGACAACGACGTATATTTAAAGGTAATTTCCCAAGTACTGTTTGAGAGGTTGTTAAGTCTACATGCGGGCCAACAGAACATTAATTTGTCAGATGGTCGAATAGGGACTGTGCAAATTACTGCTGCCGACAATGTCATCAAAACAGTTCGTATTCTCATTGTTCCCCCGGAGGTCCCCATCAGTTCAATAATAAGTACTCTTAGCAAATATGGTAAAGTGAATGAGCATCGAAATGAAGAATGGTCTGCGCAATACCCATTTCGGGTGCAGAATGGCATACGCGCAGTGCGCATGGACTTGAAGGAAGCCATTCCCTCGTTCATTTCCATTGAAGGCTATCGTGCACAGATTGTTTATGATGGTCAAATGCGAACTTGCCTTGCATGTAATTCGACAAACCATTTACGACCCCAGTGTCCCCTGCGACGAGCACGCGCTTTCGACCAGCGTACGGTAGGACCTGACACTGTTGAACCAGAAAATACCGTCCTGCCGGATAGTGGCGACCCATCAACCTCGAGTCACCCAACCCCAGCATGGGCCTCGGAACACGTTGTCCCGCCATCAGCTCCAGCACCTAAGCACGCTGTTGATCACTCGGACTTCCGCACACTTGATGAAAGCACACACAAACGTCGGAAACCGGACAGTGAAGATACCGATTTAACAGTCCCACCACCACCAGGAATCCATGACGGGATTTCCGGCATGTACACAACAGCCGAAGTAATTGCGCCTACAAGCTCTGATCTGCTGCAGGATAACCCCTCACCACACGTTCCGGATCCGCCCCCGACGGCCCCACAGCCCAATCTAACTGACACTGCAAACAGCCTTGCCACAGATGACGATATGGAAATTGAGGTTGCTGGGAGTGGAACAGCTAGTACTGCTCACCGCCACGTGACAGCTCCGGACACTGGGAAGACAACGACCTTACCCCCAATCAGCTGCTACAACGCACAAGGAAATCACTCCAGTGAAATCCGCCACGGTTAGTCATCGAGACCCACGATTACCTCCGAGACTGAAGAGTACTGACAAATCCCTGGGCAATTCTAAACGCAGACCTACACTATTTGCTGCTGTTCCTTTGTTTTTCATCAATAACGTCAGTTTTACGGGCCACTATCGCATATAGAACATGTATTTCTCTCCTTTGTTTCTACATTTCGTGCTCGTTTTCCAGTGAATGGCCAGTATTCTCACGACGTTCGCTACTCTCAATGTCAATGGCGTGAAGAATGTCACCACACCGGCCCTGCTGTGTAGGTTCTTGAAAGAATATGATATTGATATATTGTTTCTGCAGGAGGTCAATGAAAACAATTTTGGCTGCTTGTACAATTATGACCATGTTGTGAATGTGGGGGAGAACGTCCGGGGCACCGCCATCGTGTATAGAAAGGGTTTCGAAATTACCGATGTCATCATGGACCCCTCAGGTAGAATATTGTCAGCTTCCTATAATAACATCAGACTGATCAATGTATACGGCCAGTCCGGGACGAATTACCAGCATGACCGGAACGCACTGTTCAGCCATGACATCTTGACACATGTAGCGACGTCAGGTCCGGTGATTTTAGCCGGTGATTTCAATTGCACACTGCATCCTCGTGATCAAACAGGCGCATTCAACTTCTGTCCAGGGCTGCAGACACTTACCCATAGCATGCAGCTGGTGGATGTCTGGCAACGATTGCATGGTTCGTACGTGGAATTTACCTTCTGTCGTGGGGATTCCAGATCTAGAATAAATCGCGCTTATATCTCCCATCCTCAAGCCCATCTTCTTGATAGCTTTAAAGTAGTTCCCGTAGCCTGCAGTGACCACCACAGTGTCATGTTTACTCTTAAAGCGCAACGGAGAGACAGATGTTTGATTGGTCGGGATTCATGGAAAATGAACAAGAATGCTTTTCAAACCCTCGACAATGACCGACGCTTTGCCACCGTTTATCAACAATGTACTGCAACAAAAGATCGATACCATAATATTTTAGACTGGTGGATAAAGAAGTTAAAGCCTACCATTAGATCTACAGCCAAAACTTTCACCTATGAACGGTACCACGACCTAAACAGGAAACTCGACTTTTATACCACAGTCATGTATGACCGGCATCGGAAGGAACGGCTAGGAGAAAATGTTTCAACACCCCTCAGTTCCATCAAGAAGACTGTTATAGGGATTAAAGAGCAGAGTCTCCAGGACTTGCTCCCTCACTTTCAAGGAACCTCCATCTTAGCAGATGAACGAATGTCGCTCTTTCATTTAGCCAAAATGCGAAGATCAGCAAACCGACAATTTGTGCATGAATGGATTAATGAACAAGGTATGGTCATCAGAACTCACGTACACATACTCGCCGAAAGTGAGCGCTACTTTCGTGACATGTTGGGAGAAGACAGCGTTAGTGCTTTGCATGTAAATAACATCTTACGATCTGTGGACAAACACCTCGAGGACGATGACATCCATTTTCTTGAGACGTCTATCACCAAGGAAGAGGTGAAACATGCTCTAGACCAGACTGCATCTAATAAGACACCCGGCGTTGATGGCTTCCCGTACGAGTGGTATCGACACTTTTGGACCATGGTCGGAGATGACCTGACAAGTGTGCTTAATCAAGCATCGACCAGTGACATTCCGAATACCTTCACAGAAGGGGTTATTCTTCTGATTCCGAAACAATCGAAATGTGTCTATATCACTGACTACAGACCTATTACTATCTTAAATACCGATTATAAACTTCTGGCCAAGGTGTTAGCAAATAGAATCAGATGCATTCTTCCTGCTTTAATTGGCATTGGGCAAACTTGTACCATTCCAGGAAAAAACATCGTGCACAACCTTCTAGCCATTCGTGATATAATCATACACTACTCTGTCACTGATAACCCCGCAGCTGCACTTGCAAGCATTGCCTTTAATAAGGCCTTTGACAGAATAGACCACAAGTATTTATGGAAGGTATTAAAACGCTTTCATTTTCCCAACAAAATCATAGCAACTTTCCAACGACTTTACCAAACGACTGCTTCTCGTATAATGGTCAACGGGTTTCTGTCATCGAAAATTCCAGTCAAGAAGTCTGTCAGACAAGGATGCCCCCTATCAATGGCTCTATTCGTCTTGGCGCTGGAACCCATGGTCAGGATGATGAACAACGTACTCACTGGCCCCACGATCAACGGAGAGCGTTTCACACTGCGAGCCTATGCCGATGATGTAACGATACTACTCACAACTGAAGGCGACGCGATACTCGTCCAACAGACCCTTGAGTCATTTCGTCAGGCCAGTGTAGCACATGTAAACTATAGAAAGTCATCCTTATTGCTATTAGGCCCAGGTGACAATAGGCACTACTCCAATTCTACCGGTATTCCTACAGTCACCACATGCAAAATATTGGGTATAACTTTCAGTCGAGATATTGCGGAGACAATACAGACCAACTGGGCTGCCCGATTAAATGTTCTGAGGTTCCAACTGAAAGAGGAACTTTCAAGACGGCTCAATATTCTGCAAAAAACCTGGCACATTAATATGTTTGCTCTGTCGAAACTGTGGTATGTGGCGCAAGTACTTCCCCCTCCACATATAATCTGCCAGCGCATTGAAATGGCGATCGGATTCTATCTTTGGAAAGGCTATCGCTATAGAATTCGACGGCTAACAACTGCAGTTACCAGAACAGCGTGGTGGGCTGCGACATTTTGCAGTTGAACTGAAATGCTCTTCACTCTTCTTGAAACATATTATCAAGGCGAGACAGTCTACAGGTGATCCGTTCGTTTGTGCTGCTCTGAAAGTCATTAAAACTACTCCTTTACGACAACCCCATCCGTTCCGAACTTTGTTCAGGAAAGCCCTGGCCCTTTTGCTAAAACTTCCCACTGCCCACATCTCCGATGGTTCCTTTAATGAAGCTAAACACATTTATGCTTTTTTATTGCCACTCCGTAATTTCACACCCCTGGTGCATTTAAATACCCCAACAAGGACAGGAAGCATATCTGGGGCAATGTGCGCAACAAATGGCTTCCCTTAGAATGGCGACTGTCTGTATATGCTTGCATTAATGAAATCATCCCCACTGGTGAAAAAATGAAACGGCACGAACAAGTGGCTGATGATGCCTGTCCTGTGTGCAACAGGACTGACACCCTCATCCACCGCATCACTACATGTGGGAGTGCGAATGGCGTGTGGCGATGGACGATGAATGCTATTCACAGCATAACCGGGTTAGCACGCAGCAGGGACGAGGAGATCTTGAACTTCGAAATACGGGATGTACTTGGTGAGCCGAAAAAGAATGCCATCTTATGGCTAGCTGCTGCAGCAATCCACCACAACCTTACTGGTTACCGGTCACCCCTGGTGAATACCCGGCCTGGTTTTCTGGATCACCTCCGGAAAGAACGATGGAAACTCGTACAGCGGAAGTGTCTCAACAGTGCTTTTGAAAACTTTTTATATAAATTCTAACAACATACGTGTGGTCATCATTGTGCTACAGTCTTATGATGCTTGGTGTTTTGTTCTTGTATTTTGTGTGTTTTTACATTTTTTTCCCCTCAAAGACTACAATGAACTTTGAACATTACCTTGAGGAGGGAATTGTCTTTAGTGATCAGTGTTTGTAGCTAGTTTTTTTTGTAAACGCAAGATTGAATAGATCAATGTAATAAAAAAAAGGTGGGAATCAAACCCCCTCTACTCATTTGGACCACCCGAGACTGAGTAGACCCCGTTCCAGTCCTCATACCACTTTTCAACTTTTGTGGCAGAGCCGGGAATCGAACCGCGGACCTCCGTGATAGCAGCTAAGCACGCTGACCACTACACCACGAAGGCGACCTTCTGATTTTTAAACTTTTCTACATTTTCAGAACATTTCAAAATATAATTTATAGTAAATGAGTTTTATATATAAGTTTTTAAGTCCTAGATTTATGGCTTGTAAAAGAACCTATCACTATAATTGGTAGTGTGTAGAAAAATTTGTACGTTATACTTGGCTGGTTTCAAATGCTCTATCAAGTTCCAACGTTCGCCGCTAGGTGTTAGTGACAGTAGCATCTGGTAACCACAGTTGGAACTACTTGAAATTGAACTTGCTGGGTTCCCACGGGCGTTCAATTAAAATACCCTGCTATGGCCATTGGCTGCAATTAATTTATCATAAATTAAGTCTTGCAGACATTTATTTTTCTTCCGGAGAGTGCTCCACTCTTAAGGATGATCTGACATACTCATTTCTCACGTGATCTTACCGTGTTATAGAAATCTCCTATTAATCGCTCTTTTCTTCTCCTGCCTGTCCAGGAATTTATAGCCTTTTCGCTTACAAACAAAAGGGCAATCTCTAAATATTTGATATCCTTACTGCCCAATACTACTAAATATTAAACCTAATTATTAGTATTTATTGTTATAGGCTTTGAACTCTTAAAAATGCACATTAAAAAACCTTTGTAAGGTTTTAGTGCTTGTAACAGGTTCGAAACCTTGAAGTTGTTTAAGATTATTTGTTAATTGTAAACCTTATTTTACTATAGGTCCGAGACCTCAAAAGTTTACTGAACCAAAGGATTTGTTCTTAAACTCAAAATCGATCTGAGATCCAATTGTTACTATTCTAACTTCTTCAATTTGTTAAATAAAATCTTTGTTATTTGTTTCCTTCTTCTATTGATAGAAAAACGGATAGGCAGGACCTTCCCTTCCCGTTTTTTCTCCTAACATTATTCTATGTTCAAAGAAAAAGGCAAGTTCCTGAAATAAAGTTTATTAAAAACTCCACTTGTTGCGTTTAAATCAAAACTTCCAATAACAACATTTGCAAAGTCTCTCTTAGCTACACCAGCTAATTTTAGTAAATCTTTAAGGCAAGTATAGCACGCTCTGCCAGCTTCCTACTTGTAGAGATTTTCTCTCTGACTTGTGTTTTACTGTCGAAATTTTGGTTTTGTTTAAGTTAGGTTCGAGGTTTTCCACCTTTCTAAACTTTTAGTCAGCACTCTGCCGGATAAGAGTTTAGCCTGCTTTAAATGCAACAATTGGTACTCTCTGAAGATTTCTAATAATAACAAAAAGTCAACATCCCTGAACGCAAAACTTAGGCATTATTGCACCGTCATACGACCAGAGGCTCTGTATGCAGCGGAATGACTCACCATGAACAAGAAAGGCCTGGTAGAAAAATTGGATATCAAGGAAAGAAAGATCTTGAGGAAAATTCTTGGCCCGATTAAAGACAACGGTGAATATAGACGACGGCATAACTATGAGCTGTATATTCATGTCCAGAAGATCTCTGATGTAATGATGGAAAGGAGGATTGCATTTTATGGCCACTTGCTTAGAATGAAACCCACACGATTGACGAACCGGATCTTTAACTATTTAAAAAATAAGAAGACCAAGCCAGCCTGGTTCGAAGAGGTGGAAAGTGACCTGCAAGAGATGAAAATTACCTGTGGGGATATTCAAGAACGCAATCCCCTCAGGAAGAAACTACACGACCACCAGGGTTTTCAAGAAAAACCGAAGTTGAAGACGGGAAAGATGTGGACGGAAGAAAGAAAAGAGCAACACCGGCAACGTATGAAGGAACACTGGGCAAAGATTAAAGCCCAGAGAAGCCAGTTGAAATAACGTGGTCCTTAGTTGGCCGATACGATTAAAGAGGAAGAAGAATAATAAAAATATTGCTAAAAGCACTAGAGTCGCTTTATCTCTGCCCACTCTGGGGACATTCGGCCTTTCTGTCGGAGATCCGACAGTGTCTGATAATAAAAATATTCCAGCGAATTTAAATCCTTCTGGCAATTCAGAATGCTCTCTAAAAGTTATTCCTTTTTTGAAGGGAAAGTACATAATTCATTGCTATTTGGCACCACTTGGTCCGCCAGCACACTTCGTCCCTACAATATACCCGCAATCACGCTCGGGAGGGAATGGGCACTTAGTGATAGCTTGCCGGCGACCTCAGCTCACGCTGCGCTCTCCGTTAGCCTTAGACAAGTCTCCGCACATTTTAGGTACTTCATAGACTTTGTGCAGTAAAGACTCTCTTTACATCGTTATTTCCTTTCGGCTTTGTGTTGGATTCTCTTCCTCTCTGCCTAAAAATGTTCGCACTCCTACAGTAAAACCTACTTCATTTTTTTCTCATCATCTTCCCTCAGGTAATGTTGACACTCAGTATTAACCTACCAACCGTTAACGATGCCTTGCCTCGAACTTGGCTACAAGATGCCACCGCAACCGACACCTGTCGACGAACGTTGGAACTTAATAGAGCGTTTATAAAATATAACCTACAAATTTAGCTTCACACAATTGTAGTTGGTGGAAGGTTCTTTTACATGCCATAAATATGACATGGGCCCAGGCTTTACTTACCCTCCAAAGGAAAGCATACTGAGGGATTCTAAAAGCTCTTAAAAATCTGATGACTTTGGCCGGTTTTGAACCCGCGATCTTGGGCATAGAAGCTCAGGATGCTACCAACTACGCCATCGAAGCTGCCTAGTACAATGTTGGTCTGACCACTAAGCTATTGAGGGTGGCAAAGGGTCAAATATTTTATTCTCAACCTTGCATGTTAATAGCTCGTAACTTTTGTACAGCTGAAGGCTTCCATTTGTCATCGATACGTTTGTGTAAAGCAAATTCTGAAATATACAATCTTTTATACCATTCTTGCAGGCGTAAGGATATATAGGGCATTTTAAACAAAATGAACCCTGTACTAAGGAGCAAATGACCTCTCTGTTCCACCCCTACCATAACTCTCAACCTAATCTTACCTTCACTCTTGTTCTAGATTCTCGTTACCTTAATGTTTAGTTTTGACCATTTGAGTGGCCATCACTTTTATTCTTGTAATACTAGCAACAGTCACTATTACCCTTATTCTTGTGGGACTGATAACCTCGATGTTAGGCCCCTTAAAACAATTATCATCATCATCATCATCTTATTCTCGTAACTTTACTAATAGCCACAATTACACTTATTTTCGTTTTTTCCGTCAATTATCCACCTTTCTTTGTATTCTCATCTTAACCATACACATTATCATTATTGGAGTTACCTTCACTTATCTCGTTACTAATATCCATCACAATCACTTGTCATCTATCCAAAATGCACCATCAATCTCTTGTCATATTACCAATATCCACTATCACTCTCTTCTCGTAATATTACCAGTATCTACAATCATACTCTCTTTATGTTACTTCCTCCCCAGAGGCTCACGATTTGTGGGTCGTGGCTTGGCAACCACGATACCCCTGCTGAGTTCGGCATTGCTTCCACTTACTGTTGCCGGGCTCCTTTCAGTTATCTTTCCTGTTGGCCTCTCTTGGTCAACTATTGTTCTCTTCCGACCCCGACGGTATTAGGGTATCTGAGGCCTAGGGAGTCTTTCAATTTTCCACCATAGTTGGCCCTTGTCTAATCTTTCTTGATACCCTCATTATTCGGGGGATCAGCCTTCTTTTTCTTTTCATGATATCTACTGCCTTCTGCTCAAGGCCCTCCAGGAGGCCGGGTGTATGTAGCCCCACCACTTCTGGTGCACCCTGGATAGAGCTACACCCTCAAGGGCTGACGGCTGATGTGTTTGGGAGTTGGTGACCTTGAGGGATTCCTGAGCTGGGTCCGATTTTCCCCTTTTACCACTGACTTTGGGTGGACCCTCCCCCTTTCCCTTTCCCTTTCCTATCTGCCTTCCATGACTCTCCCTCCTTCCAAGTCCCTTAATCCTCATTCTTCGTGGATTGAGGGCATTTCTTTTCCTCCAGTCCAGTATTTCTCTTTTACGTTTTGATTTATTCACTTATTCTAGTAAGCAAGTCAGTTGTTAAGTCAGCAGTTAGATTTAGTTGTATGTTTCACGCCATTATCATTCATTATCACTATCACCCCAACCATAAGGGGCTGATATCCTTGATATTAGGCCCCTTAAAAAAACAATTATCACCATCATCATCTTCACATTACCAATATCCACCATTGCTCTTACTCGTTACTCTTCCATTAGCAATTTAACTATTTTCTAATTTTGCCAATATCCACCATCAATCTTATTTTCGTAATATTGCCAATGGCTACCAAGATATAGTCTTGGCTGCTTACAAATACTCACTATTGATAATTCTCCCTGTTCTAGCAACACCCACCATTGCTAATTCTCATATTCTTACTATAACCCTCCATTGCTAATTCTCCTAGTCTTACTATAACTCAAAGTTACTAATTCTCCTTATTCTAGCAATACCCACCATTGCTAATTCTCCTAGTCTTACTATAACTCAAAGTTGTTATTCTCCTTGTTCCAGCAATACCCACCATTGCTATTCTCCTAGTCTTACTATAACTCAAAGTTGTTATTCTCCTAGTTCTAGCAATACCCATCTTTGCTAATTCTCCTAGTCTTGCTATAACTCAAAGTTGTTATTCTTCTAGTTCTAGCAATACCCACCATTGCTAATTCTCCTAGTCTTACTATAACTCAAAGTGGTTATCCTTGTTCTAGCAATACCCACCATTGCTAATTCTCCTAGTCTTGCTATAACTCAAAGTGGTTATTCTCCTTATTCTAGCAATACCCATCATTGCTATTCTCCTATTCTTACTATAACTCAAAGTGGTTATTCTCCTTATTCTAGCAATACTCATCATTGCTATTCTCCTAGTCTTACTATAACTCAAAGTTGTTTTTCTCCTTATTCTAGCAATACCCACCATTGCTAATTCTCCTAGTCTTACTATAACTCAAAGTGGTTATTCTCCTTATTCTAGCAATACCCACCATTGCTAATTCTCCTAGTCTTGCTATAACTCAAAGTTGTTATTCTCCTTATTCTAGCAATATCCACCATTGCTAATTCTCCTAGTCTTACTATAACTCAAAGTTGTTATTCTCCTTATTCTAGCAATACCCACCATTGCTAATTCTCCTAGTCTTACTATAACTCAAAGTGATTATTCTCCTTATTCTAGCAATACCCACCATTGCTAATTCTCCTAGTCTTACTATAACTCAAAGTTGTTGTTCTCCTTATTCTAGCAATACCCATCATTGCTAATTCTCCTAGTCTTACTATAACTCAAAGTGGTTAATCTCCTTATTCTAGCAATACGCACCACTGCTAATTCTCCTAGTCTTACTATAACTCAAAGTGGTTATTCTCCTTATTCTATCAATACCCACCATTGCTAATTCTCCTAGTCTTACTATAACTCAAAGTTGTTATTCTCCTTGTTCTAGCAATACCCTCCATTGCTAATTCTCCTATTCTTTCTATAACCCACCATTGCTAATACTCCTAGTCTTACTATAACTCAAAGTTGTTATTCTCCTTATTCTAGCAATACCCCCCATTGCTAATTCTCCTATTCTTACTATAAGGTATAACCCATTATTGCTAATTCTCCTAGTCTAACTATAACTCACTATTGTTAATTCTCCTAGTCTTACTATAACTCACTATTGCTAATTCTCCTTGTTCTACCAATACTCAATATTGTTATTTCTCGATGTTCTACCAATACCCACTATTGCCAATTCTCCATATTCTAGCAATACCCACCCTTACTAATTCTCCCTGTTCTACCAATACCCACCGTTACTAATTCTCCTAGTCTTAACATGACCCACCACTATTAATTTACTTAGTCTTACCAATATTACCGTCACTGAATCTCTTATTCTTACTAATCCCCACCAGTTTAAAATCGTAATTTTAACAATAACTAATGCAGTCATCACAATAAATCGGGTTATCACACAAATTCTACACACACCCAGATACACGGGGATGCAAGACCACGATATCGCAAATACCCTAAAGAATCAACAACATCAACACGTACCAATATCCATTATCAGAATAAGCCAAAATGTTAACCGTGAATCAAAATTGTAATATGTTAAAAACGTTTAGACATGTTTCGAACCATAGTTTAGTTCATCAGCAAATTTTATTAATTATCTTAAAACATAAATATACCTTATAACTAATAGGATATGAATCTAAATGTTACAACACACGTAGTCTACCTGGGGAATTTAGGAACATGAAAGGAGAAAATAAAATAACAGGGAAAGCTTAAAATAAGAAAGGGGTTGAAGTAATTTCTTAAATATTTAACTGAAAAATTCAAGTAAAGAAATCTTTAAGGAGTCATAAGTATAATAGAAACATTTAGATCAATTATTGAAAATTATACAATAAACAGAAAAACCCAAAGGATTTTGAAAAGTAATCCAACATTGTAAATAGTTACTTTCAACGAAGAATATATTTAATAGAAAGAACAATACGCAATGCGATTGCAACGGCGAAGAACAAAAAGGCTTCAGGTCCTGATGGTGCATATTCAGAACACCTCAAAGAATCCTATCACATGTTGGAAGACTACTGGACGGAACTATTCAACGAATGCTTGAGCACAGGAAAAATACCAGAACAATGGAGAAAATTGTCGATTAAAGTCCTCTTCAAAGGGAAAGGAGAAACCTGCAATCCGGACTCATACCGAGGGATAGCCCTCGAAAACGCATCTTTCAAAATGTTCATGGAAATACTAAGCTCTAGGCTTTCCGCACAAGTAGATGCCCACATTCCAGACAACCAATTCGATTTCAGAAAGGGAAGAAGTACCCTTAAAGCTGTGACTGCTTACTAGAGCAGGTTCAAGATGCACTCAGTCATCGAGGGAAAAATTATTTTGTAGTCTTTATAGACTACAGCAGAGCTTTCGACTCTATCAACAGGCAAACACTCCTCCGAGAACTCAGCCTGTTAAGTGGTGACACACATGAACTAATAAGAATACTCTCAAATATTCTCAGGTACAACCACATCCAAATATCTGATGACATAACCCTGTCCAAAACTTTAACCCAAACTACTGGAGTACTACAAGGAGATCCGATAATTCCGATCCTATTCAATATCATGACAGCAGACATTACAACGTTCAGTACGGACAGCTCAGCAACATTCATACTTTATGCAGATGATATGGTAATAGGCTCAGAAGCTAAAGAAGAGCTACAAACGGTACTAAAGAGACTCACCTCATGGGCTCTGGTAAATGACTTCCAAATAAATCACGACAAAACTAAACAAATTATTTTCAGATGAGGTGGAAAATTCCCCCCAACGGACAAACTGACCCTTCAAGATAATCACCTAGAAGTAGTTTCAAAATTCAAATATCTTGGAGTTAATCTCCAAACAACACTGACATCATTCAACATTCGTGTGAAAGAAAGAGCAACAGCAGCGATAAGAGCAATTTACCTCATTCAACAGCCTCAAAAACTCTCAATAAAATCGGCTATGACATTATTTAAAACGGCCATAGCACCATTAGCAACTTACGGAATCCACATAATTTGAGACAAACTAAAAGAAAACTACATATTAACATTAGAGAAAGTCAAAGCCCGCTATATGAAAAGAGTCTTGGGTATCGGGAAGACAGTGTTGTCCAGACTGACGTATGTCTTCACAAAAGAAATTTTCTTCATAGAAGACATTAGACCGCAGATGTTACTGCCGCACACCGAGACCTATGAGAGTGCCCATCAAATACTCAAAGTAAAGCAAAACGCTATCTGGGATGATTTCTACTCAACTGACTCAATAATGACTGACGGATGGAAACAGGCAAATTATGAACTCCGACACGTAATGACACGATACGCTTCACAAGGCTTTCACTACAAGTTCTGCCGAAAAAAGAGATTCCACCAACCAACTGAAGAATGTGTGTGATCTATGCAGTGAATGCTGTTCTCGATATCATGCAAAATATTGCCGACAAAGACATACATCAATAACCATTGGGATTGGAATAATGTACAGTAGATTACTCAGCTTTGTATTTCGCACATCGTGCGCTGTTTCAATAATAATAATAATAATAATAATAATAATAATACATTTGTGAGAAGACTGAAAAAACCTAACTTGAGATCTTAAGACTTCAATATTCCTAGTTGTCAATCACATTGACATGAAGTCTTCAATATTCATAGTTGTCAATAACATTGACATTAATTATAAGTATTCAATATTCTTAGCTGTCAATGGCATTGACAATACGTCTTCAATATTCTTAGCTGTCAATAACATCCCCTTTTTCGTACATAATAGCATGTTATTTTCAGATAAGTATCTCATTTATTATGTATTTCAGGTTAGGATGTAAAAGTACTTGTTATGTGAACTAACTTGGAATAACATTGACTCAGACCAAAGGACCGTCACTCGCCTACGGCTTTATTTTCTTTGTATACATCAATCAACATGACCCCAGCAACTGTTGCTATGCACACCATAACTGTCAAATCCACTGCCTCCTTATCCAACATACACTCCCACCTTCTTTAGTGAGGCTAAAGAATCATGAACATATGAATGATATGGCACCCATGAGGTGGAACGACATTGAAACTTACCACACTATTAACACTGGACAGTACATATACTCCCAAAAGGTTATCATGTATCGTAGATAACCAGAGTAATCAATTATCCCAGTATCTAGCTGGTCGTTTAACTTCTCTACCGCATTTAGTCTTAAGTGGTTCTTTCTCATCATTAACCACTTCACTTACAGATTCACCACGCTTTTCCTCATGACCCTTTTCTGTTACCATAGCGAAATGTTTGTCGGCTGTTGAAACCTCTAGAGGATAGAGACGCTGTAAAGGACGAACAAACACTCCTACACTGGTCTTGAGTTTTGCCACCCGAATGTTGCCATCTGCGCCAGGTATTAAGTCAATGATTCGAGCGGTGGGCCACTCGATTCTCTTCTTGGCTGTCTCGACGAGCACTAGATCTCCCACCCTGATCGCTGTTGGATTCTTCTCTTTCCCTTTCTGGATAAGGAGTCCTAGATATTCCTTCCTGAATCTTGACTTGAAGGTTTCTCTGACTCTATTAAGGTGGCGGAGTTTTCTTTAAGTGTTCATTTTCTCCAAGATATCCAAAGCTGGGGTTCTATCTTCCACTATATCCTTGAGAGAGGGAGCTCTTACAAAAAGCATCGAAGACCGGTCTGATAGGTGTGGTAAGGCTCTCTGGTTTCAGTACTGGATGGTGAGGAAGGTAATGTGCATTGTTATCAATCTCACTGTCTGGCACTATTTCAATGATTCCTTCCTTTAACCATGCTGTAAACACTTTGGAATATTTGTCGACCACTCCCCGTTCTGTGAGCTTCTCGGTAGTAGACTCCAATCTTCTCTGAGCAATTTCTAAATTATTAGGAATACTCACAGGTTCACAAATCCAAGGTAATACCACCGTGTACCGTTCATCAGATGACTGGCTGACATGTTGCCCACAATGTACCTTTGCTTGCTCTTCCCGCCTTCTCTTGGAAGTGGGTTCAATGGGGTCCTGAATACCGATTAAATCTAAGTCCCACGAGTCAGAAATAGTGACTTCACTTTGTTTCATGGATATCACACTCATTGAGATACTGTCACCCATACCTGGACCCATTTTCCGTCCACTAATTGTCCAACCAAGCTTAGTTTCTATTGCTGTAAGACCATTCTTGAGTTGATGAACAAGACCAGTCAGCAACTTACCGTACAGGTCATTCCCAAACAAGATATCAATTTCCGATGGTCCTTCACCAGCACCGTCAACCCAAATCTTCTCTCTTCGAAGTTCTCTCAACCAAGGTCCTTTAGGCACTTGAGGAATCACTTCACACATCTGGGGGTGATCCAACACATTGATCTTCTCTTTAAATGAACCACTCACATTGCTGATATCTATTTGGTACACTTTATGCTCACGAAATTCCTTGGCACAACCAAATAACATATGACACAATCTTATTTCCTTCGCCGGATGTAGTCCTAACTTCTCTGCTGTTTTCTTCAGTATATAGGTTCTTTGCGACCCAGTGTCGAACATAACCCGTACATTTCTAGTGATTTCTTTAGTTTGGGTCATTGCAGCATAACGTCTCCCGAGAAACTTGTCATACCCGATTGTACAGAAGTAGCCTCTTTGTTGGTGGTATCCGTTACGTCTCTGCTTGTTTCTGAACACATAAGAGTAGTATGACCTTTGTGACAGATTAGACACTTCACTGGCACCTTACACAGTTTCGCTAAATGTCCTGTCTTCAGACAGTTAAAGCACGCTTTCTTACCTTTAGCATGAGCTCTCTTCTCATCCAATGACAGAGAGTGTGCTTTAGTACACAACTGGCTATCATGGTACTTCCCACAAAAGATGCAGCTGGGGGATTGATTGGAGAACAGCCCCATGGCCGTCGGTATTTCTTCTTTCCGGCGTTGAAACTTGGGAGACTTATTCTTCTGTCACTCAGTGGAAGAGTCAATAAATCCGCCCCTCTCCAGATTTCGTTGGTCCTCTCCTTCTACCTCACGTTTGAGAAAGTCCATGAGGTAATCAAATTCACACTTCTTTGAATCACCAGGTTTATCAGGATCAGTTGGTTCTTCCTAGCCATAATTGGAACTCCTTTGCCAGGCTACCATCAACTCCTCGGGAAGACTGGACTCCACCATGGGGTACAGAAATGTAGCTGTTTGTTGAGTGGTCACGCCTAAAGTCTCTATTGCCCGTAAATGTGTCTCAAGTTTATCATACATACGAGACAATTCGATTGCCTGTTTCGTGTTTGCATTGTCAATCACTAGTTTCAAAAGCTCACGCACGTACACCTGCTTCAGTAATTTCTCTCTTCCAAACCGTTGTTTGAGAGCTTCAATTACCTTTGCGTAGTTTCCAGCAGTCTGTGGGTAACTACCAACCAAATCCTGAGCTCTTGATCCTACTTCCATTGATTGAACCATGTACCGGTAATGGAATTTATCACTGTCGTGAAGTGAAGTATCTTCGTGAATCTTTGAAAAGGAAGCCCAGAATCCTAGCCACTCCTTGAAGTCCCCATTACACTTCCGCAGTTCGATTTTGGGTAGTCTGTACCACCTCGTGTCCTCTCCAGACGAACTCAACGCAGTGATTGTCCCCGTTACACCGTTTGTTTCGTTGATTTTTAATGCTTTTAACCTCAAAACTGTTGTTTTCCTTTCATACTCATCGATGGTATTTTGTTCTTCATCAAGAGTTTCTTCGTCACAATCATCATACAGCGCGTCTAACACCTTACTATCGAGTTCTTTAAGTTCTACCATCTTATTATTAACTAGCAGAAGTACCCGTTCTTCGAACGGTGTTCGTAGTTAACACCAGACATTATCAATTGAGCTACTGTGCAATGGTTAGCGGTTTGTCATTCCATCAAGTTTATCAGAACGAAGTTAGTTTATTAAGAATATCACACACACTGTTAATTTAAGGCCCTTAAAATGTAGTTTTCGGAGACCCTTTATAGATTCCCGAATTATCTGTCTCATATTGAGAAGCGCAACATATGCTTTGGTCGTCCTTGTAGGATAATTTTTATATTTCGCATATTTTAGCATATATTGGGAAGTTTTTCTCTATATCCACCCT
Organism: Meconema thalassinum; assembly: GCA_946902985.2. Taxonomy (NCBI): domain Eukaryota; kingdom Metazoa; phylum Arthropoda; class Insecta; order Orthoptera; family Tettigoniidae; genus Meconema; species Meconema thalassinum. The sequence goes on along the minus strand of OX336393.1, from coordinate 159,539,056 downwards.
TCTACTGTATGAAAGGTACGGTGAAGAGTTTTATAAATGATTGGTGTATTGACTCTCATGGTTACCATATCTAATTTTAAGATGCACCAAGCATCCGAACACGAGGTATAGGCGTACATAAAGATACACAGAAAGACAGACAGACAATTCTATTGTCTACAACATATTACCCAGATATCCAAATATGGGTATATCTCCCACACAGTATCAAATAAAATCATCCTTATGATGAACCCGTATGTCGACAAAAAAAAATAGTTAAAATGTGCTCTCAGACTAAATTCACCTAACGTGTACTTCCTGACGTGAAATACAATTGAAAGTCTTGTAGACGAAACGTAATACACGTCACATAAAAACTGACCCTCTACGTTGTGCTAGGTACCCATACACAGGAAGACCCCTTTCATAAATTATAAAGGCTTGTGGTGCATGATAATTCAGGTTCTCTAGACTCAAATTGCCCAAATTCCTAAAAGCCGCAAAATATGCTAGTTCAATTCAGGAATTTTTGAAAATTATGTTGCTGTTTGGAGATATAATAGACCTTCTGTACTATATGTCGAACGTGAAAATTGCATGAAAAAATTCTAGGTTACCCCTTCACCCACTTAATTGCATTGATGAATTATAGGTCTACGTTAGTTCCGTGATAACCTTATAGCCATTTGCAAACTTTCACAGAAATGAAATAAATGGAGTGTCATTGCTTCTTACAGAAATAGATGGAAAGTTGTATGCCACACCATGAGATAATGTTCTCATGGTTACCGATTTGCATTCCTTCATTAGTTTGTTAAATTAAATTAAATTACTTTTCTGGGAATATTTCACAAACTGTTGGATTTAGAGCCCTAAAATGTTGTTTTCGAGGACCCTTTAGGGCCCCCGAGTTATGTTGCTTGCACCGAGGGGCTTTGTCTCGTCGTTGTACGCCATAATATAATACTAATAATAATATAATGTAGGGAGAAATTATAACACCTATTTTTTATTATTTTTTATTCAGCCAATGGCCTTGTACTTTTCTTTTCAGGACGGGTCAGGGAAGGGATATTATCAGAGAAAGAAGCATTCACATCTCGCTTGAGCAAAATGGAAATGGCCTACCATTTAACTAAGGACATCTATATGAAAAGGTCAATATCCTTCAACGCAAAACTAAAACATTACTGCAGTGTCATCCGTCCGGAAGTCTTGCATGCTTCTGAATGCCTCACGATGAACAAAAAAGGCTTGGTCGAGAAACTGGAGGCCAAAGAAAGAAAAAATTTGAGAAAGATATTGGGTTCCATCAAAGATAATGGGGAATACAGAAAACGGCATAACCATGACCTATATACTCACGTGGAGAAGATAAGCAACGTCATCCGGAAGAGAAGGTTACCATTTGTTGGGCATGTGAAACGAATGAGCCCAGCGAGACTGACCAACCGCAACATAGCTTACTTTCAGGAGAGGAGAACAAAATGGGCCTGGTTCATTGAACTGGATAAAGATCTGGAAGATGTGGGGATTACACCAACAGACATTCAGGAGTGCGTCCCACTCAAAGGGAAACTTCAAGCTTGTAAAGGTTTCCAAGAAAAACCGAAGCTGAAAACGGGAAAGATTTGGACCCAGGAACGGAAGGAAGTCCACCGAGAACGAATGCGGGCGTCCAGGGCAAACATCAAAGCCAGTAGGAGACGGTTGGAATGACGCGGTCCATAGATGGCCTATACGAAATGAATGAATGAATGAATGAATAATATGGGGATAGGAATATAATAGACCTGCCGTACCACACCCGCAGGTGTAAATCGCGTGAAAAAATTCTAGAGTACCCCTTGATCCCCTTAAGCGCGTTAAACGTATTGATGAATTTTACGGCTTTGGTTCCGTGATAACCTTCTAGCCGTTTGCAAACTGTCACACTAATGTAATTAATGGAATTGCATTGCGTCTTACAGCAATAGATGGGACCTCTGAGAATCCGTTGGCATGGTTACTGGCTTGCATTCGTTCATTAGTTTATTAAATTAAATTAGTTTTCTGGGAATATCTAAAAAACGGTTGGTCTTCGGTCCTTGAAATGTGGTATTTGGGGACCCGAGTTTTGTCTCTCACATTGAGGGGCTGAAAATGAGTTTTGTCTCGTCCTACGCCTATTTCAGCATGTATTTTAAGGGGGTAGGCCCCCTTTTATGAGAGGTACGGAGAAGAGTTACATCAATGATTGGTGTCGTGCCTCTGATGGATATCTGTACCAAATTTTACGTTGCTACACCCAGCCGTTCTCGAGTTATAAGGGAACAAATTTGTCCACAGACAAACAAACAAACAGACAGACAAACAAAAAAATTATTTTCGCGTGCATCAATCATAAAACAGTCTGAAACGTGTAAACATCTCAAATTTCCGTAGAAATTCAGAGATAAACACACAAATTTTCATTTTTATATATAGAGAGATATACTGCACCGCTTGTTTTTGACCGTGTTTTATTGCACAGATTCTGGTTTTACTCGCTAACCGTTGGAGATATACGAAAAGTGATAAGGACCTTTCGGATAGAAAATTAAATGTTAAAGCTCATGCATACCATCAAAAGTTTGCTATTTCTTAGCGTTCTCTTTTTATTTGAAAAGGAAATATGAAATTTTGAAACCAAAGGGTGTAGTGACGTCACAAATGTCGGTTTTACTCGCTAACTGTTGGAGATACACGAAAAGTGATAAGGACCTTTAGGATAGGAAATTAAATTTCAAAGCTAGTATGTGCCATCGAAAGTTTGCTATTTCCTACCGTTCTCTCTTTATTTGAAATGGAAATATGACATTTTGAAACCAAAGGGTCTAATGACGTCACTAAAATAGTCGCCATTTTTTAATAGTGCAAAATTTCGAAATCAAGAGTATCCTATATGTAAACCTGGTAAATCAGCTACATCCATGCAAAATTTCATTTAAATCGGACCAGTGGTTCTTGAGTTATTGCGTAACAGACAGACAGACAGACAGACAGACAGAAAGACAGACACACACCATCTCATTTTTATATATTACAAGCTGTACCCGGCATGCGTTGCAATGCCAATCAAAGAAAGTGTTGGCGTTGAAATTCTGTTTCTTGAAGTGATTTTGGATACACAACATGTTAACTGCCTCTAAGCTATCATAAAATGGATTTTCTAATTTAGAACCATTCGAGGGAGCGTGCACAACAACTTTCAAAAAGTTTCGTCGCTGTCACTCATTTGTTGAATCTAATCGTACGCTACCTATTGTGAAATGGATTTACTAAGTCGAAACCCTTCCCTGGCGTGTACACAATGACTCATCAATGATTCATCGCAATCGGATGAATGGTATATGCACGTATAGGGGTTTTTGTTTAAACGATTCGTGCGCTGTCACTCATTTGTTGAATCTACTCGTGCGCTACCTATTGAGGAATGTATTACTAAGTCGAAGCCCTTCCCTGGCGTGTACACAATAACTCATCAAGGTTTCATCGCAATCGAAGAATGTTATATGAACGCAATAGGGAATTTTGTTGAAACGCTTCGCGCGTCGTCACCCATTTGTTGCATCTACTCTTGCGCTACTTATTGTGAAATGGATTTACTAAGTCCCCTTCCCTGGCGGGTACAAAATAGCTGATCAATGTTTCATCGCAATCGGATGAATAGTATATGAACGCATACCTGATTTTGTTTAAACGATTCGCACTCCGTCACTCATTTGTTGAATCTACTCGTGCGCTACCTACTGTAAAATGTATTTACTAAGTTAGAAACCGTCACGTAAGTCTCCACAACATCTCACCCAAGTTTCATCGCTATCGTCGTTCATTTGTCGAATCTACTCGTGTGCTACCTACTGTGAAATGTATTTACTAACCCAGAATCCTTCCTTGGAGTGTCAACCATATTTCACCCAAGTTTCACCGCTAACGGCAGAATGGTATATGACCTTATACGGGACTTTGTTGAAACGCTTCGCGCGTCGTCCCTCATTTGTTGAATCAAATTGTGCGCTGCATATTGTATAGGGGATTTACTAAGCCAGAAATTTTCCATGACGTGTACACAACATCTCACCCAAGTTTCATAGGTACGGACGAATGGTACATGTATGCATACGGGACTTGGTTGAAACGCTTCGCGTGTCGTCGCTCATTTGTTGATTCTACTCTTGCGCTACATATTGTAATATGGATGTACTCAGCCAGAAACCTTCCCTGGAGTGTACACAACATCTCACCCAAGTTTCATCGCAATCGGATGAATGGTATGTGAACGTATACGGGACGTTGTCGAAACGCTTCGCGCGTAGTCACTCATTTGTTGAACATAAACGTGCGCTTCGTATTGTCAAATGGATTTACTTAGCCAGAAACCTTTCCTGGAGTGTACACAACAATTCACCAAACATTTATCACTATCAGACGAATGGTATATGACTTTATACGGGACTTTGTTGAAACGCTTCGCGTGTCATCGCTCATTTGTTGAATCTACTGGTGCGCTACCTATTGTAAAATGTATGTACTAAGCCAGAAACCTTCCCTGGAGTGTACACAGCATCTCACCCAAGTTTCATCGCTATCGGATGAATGGTATATGAAATTAAATGGGACTTTGTTGAAACGCTTCGCGCGCCGTTGCTCATTTGTTGATTCTACTCGTGCTCTACCTATTTTTAAAGGGATTTACTAAGCTAGAAACCTTCCCTGGAGTGCACACAAAATCTCAGCCTAGTTTCATCGTTATCGGACGAATGGTATATGAACGCAAACGTGACTTTGTTGAAATGCTTCGCGCGTCGTAGCTCATTTGTTGAATCTAATCGTGCGCTGCCTATTGTAAAGTGGATGTACTAAGCCAGAAAATGTCCCTGCAGTGTACACAACATTTTACGCAAGTTTCATAGCTATCGGACGAATGGTATATGAATGCATTCGGGACTTTGTTGAAATGCTTCGCGCATCGTCGCTCATTTGTTGAATCTACGCGTGCCCTACCTATTGTAAAATGGATTTACTAAGTCAGAAACCTTCCTTGGAGTGTACTCAACATCTCACCCATGTTTCATCGCTATCGAACGAATGGTATATGAATGCATACGGGACTTTGTTGAAATGCTTCGCGCATCGTCGCTCATTTGTTGAATCTACGCGTGCGCTACCTATTGTAAAATGGATTTACTAAGTCAGAAACCTTCCTTGGAGTGTACTCAACATCTCACCCATGTTTCATCGCTATCGAACGAATGGTATATGAATGCATACGGGACTTTGTTGAAATGCTTCGCGCATCGTCGCTCATTTGTTGAATCTACGCGTGCGCTACCTATTGTAAAATGGATTTACTAAGTCTGAAACCTTCCTTGGAGTGTACTCAACATCTCACCCAAGTTTCATCGCAATCGGACGAATGGTATATGAACACATACGGGACTTTGTTGAAATGCTTCGTGCATCGTCGCTCATTTGTTGAATCTACGCGTGCGCTACCTATTGTAAAATGGATTTACTAAGTCAGAAACCTTCCTTGGAGTGTACTCAACATCTCACCCAAGTTTCATCGCAATCGGACGAATGGTATATGAACACATACGGGACTTTGTTGAAATGCTTCGCGCATCGTCGCTCATTTGTTGAATCTACGCGTGCGCTACCTATTGTAAAATGGATTTTTTAAGTCAGAAACCTTCCTTGGAGTGTACTCAACATCTCACCCAAGTATCATCGCTATTGGACGAATGGTATATGAACACATACGGGACTTTGTTGAAATGCTTCGCGCATCGTCGCTCATTTGTTGAATCTACGCGTGCGCTACCTATTGTAAAATGGATTTACTAAGTCAGAAACCATCCTTGGAGTGTACTCAACATCTCACCCAAGTTTCATCGCAATCGGACGAATGTTATATGAACACATACGGGACTTTGTTGAAATGCTTCGCGCATCGTCGCTCATTTGTTGAATCTACGCGTGCGCTACCTATTGTAAAATGGATTTACTAAGTCAGAAACCTTCCTTGGAGTGTACTCAACATCTCACCCAAGTTTCATCGCAATCGGACGAATGGTATATGAACGCATAGGAGACATACACACCCACAGACAAACTATCACGTAACATTGATTTTTATATATATAGAGTATGATTAACTCGATTAATGCACTTATGACTTCCTGATCTCTTTGGGACTTCTCGAACTCCCGTGTGACTTCATTGCACAGCTTTGCTACCGATCGCCGAATCACGGAACGAACTTTCTTTGTCCTTTCAATGTTATCCATTTTCGTATCACGTCAGGGTCACCAGAATTATGTTATGTGAACTAACTTGGAATAACATTGACTCTGACCCAAATACTGTCACACACTACGGCTTTATTTTCTTTGTATCCATCAGTCAACATGTCCCTCAGCAACTGTTGCTATGCACACCCTAGCTGTCAAAAAACCACTGCCTCCTTATCCAACAGTACTTGTTTTCTCAACTAATGTAATTGGAGTGTTCTAGACGACCTTCGTGTTGCCACCACAAGAGTGCAGCAGGGTCCGAAGGGGTCCAGGTGCATACGAATAGGGTCACTGGCTGCATAGAACTCCAATATCAAGCTCCTTTTGTATCGCTTGACGTTGCTTAGCATTCACCATTAGCCATATTACGCATTGGACCCGTTCTAGCCATGCTGCACTCTGGTGACAACTTTTGACAGTTACACGCCCATTGGACACAATTAGTGTTGACAGACTGAAAAGCTTCTCTTATAGAACTAGGCTACAGAAAGAGGCGTCTAATACTTCAATATTTTGTTGTGACAAAATTTTTAAAATAAACGGATATCCGTACAAAGAATAAATGCATAAATATTTGACAGTATACTTTATGAATAGCTCATGAAAATGAAGTTGTAAAATGTGAAAATGTAATGTTGCAGTCATCAAAAAGTTCAAAAGACACGTTGCCAATGTATTGTTCTTTGTCAACAGTAATTTGTAGATTTGATACAACGATGTCTTAATTAATATTGTTAATTGGACTTTTAGCCGAAGAAGGATCCATTTTCAAGCCGAACCGTGTGCTATCTCTGTGTTAAAATTGAACAGATACGTTTCCAAACAACAGTCTTTTAACAGATTTTGTGAATTAGATAACGTTTTTAGTAAAGCTGTCTTTCTTGCTTAAGGCGTATTTAACGTTGGAATTCGCAGTAGTATCAGGGGCAAAAGATGAAGTGCATTTACATCATAGACCTAACATGCCACCAGCATTAGCATGTAATAATCAATCTGCAGGGGCGGCGCGAGATATAAGCGAACTACGCGGCCGCGGGTGGCGCCGTGAGACGGGGGGCGCCGCGGCGAGCCGAAATATCAAGTTAGGGGCGCCCGGAGCTAGTTTGTGATGTTGTTAACATTACGAATTCTAATTTTTACAACATTAACCAACTGTAATGTTTACATTATAAACAACGTAACCAGATAACATAACCATTCTCTTTATGTTTCGTCTTTTCAGTTTTACTTTATTATTTCACTAACAAACAAAATTAAATAATATTTGAAAAATTCAGCATAACCATTTTAAGAGTCGTCGTTTTACGGGTGATGCTACTTATGAAACAAACTTAGAACTATTACGGAGGGCCGGGAGCCGTATGACCGCTCGCCATTCACGAAATGGAGAACACCCCTTCCACTAATAATGACTTCGACTCGTCTGCATGACTCATACGTCTCTTGTCTTCAACCGCTCAGTGGCTCATTGTCAGTATTGCCAGCTAGCTGACAGCCTTCACTCATCGTTGTAGTGTGTTGATGTGTTGACCTAAGCTGCACTGTGTTATTGCCCCTTCTTACATGAGGAGATGATTTTTTAGACACACGAAATGTCCAGTAATAAAAAGCCATCAGGTGCATTTCACCGTAAAAGAGTGTTGCAGCATTCTAAAGAACATGAGAAGCAATATAAAGCGCTGAAAAGTTTTTTGCGTGCGTGAAATTACACCCTTTCGGCCCGAAGGCCGTTAGAGCTATATCCCTAATACGAGTGACCTGACAGCATTGGTTAGGGGTGTTGGGGGAATACCATTTTGATTTTTAATTAGCCGGGATATGGCTAAGTGCACTAGGGCACTGAAAAATACTTAATATGGAAGTTAAAAAATAGGACAGACAGTTTTTATGAAATAAGAGAATGAAAGGAAAGAAATCTGGTTAGCTATAGTAGCTGAAAGTTGAGTTATAGAGTTTACCCAATGATAATTCGGGGGCGCTTATGACGGCACCCCGTGGCTTGGTAATCGCCCAACCTGTTTATAAGAGGGTGCTTCTTGTACTTGATTTCTAAAGGTTGACTGCCTGCTTCCTAATGCTCTGACTGATGGTCTCGAGGTGATAGTCCTGGTGTAGTTGGGTGTTACCTACGTACCAAGGGGAGCCTGATATCGTACGCAAGGCCCTGTTCTGAATAACCTGAAGTTTCTTGATCGAAGTGGGGGCTGCGAACCCCCATGCTGGACAGCCATACTCCATGACTGGTCGCACTATAGTGCTGTATGCGAGTTGCTTGCTAAAGACATCTAGTGAGCTCTGGGACCTTAATAAAGGCCAGAGCTGAATCCGTTCATAACGATGAGGATGATAAGTTCCCAATATCAGAGCTGCCTGGACCATCAATGAGTGAAGAATCCCTCAAAAAAGTAAGTGTAACTGTAAATAATTTTAAGTTATATTATTTTGCTAATGACTCTAAATGCCTCAATTAATTTAATCTAAATTGATGAGCATTTGTATAAACAATTTATCCTTATAACGTAAATTATAATAATATTATTGATTTAATAGCATTACTTTACTGAATACTGTCGTAATTTATTTAAAGTATGATAGCACTAATCAATCCTTAAGTAGTATTAATTTATACTTAAGTTGTATATTTAGAAAATAAATTTAGGAATTGAGGGTAGCTTTAGAAGCCAAGTATGCTTAAGTATACTTGGCCAACAGCTATTTTTTATTGCAAGATGAGGATCTGACACTGACTACAGGAACACCATTGGCACTACCCATTGGCTATGACATAACCGGGACCGAAGGTGTTGACGAGGATTCATCAGAACTTACAGACCTGGCGTCTACAAGTCAACAAGCCATTGAAACTGAATCTGTAATGATATGTTGATACAATACAATGGGTTATTTATTAGGTATTTCTTTAAGAATTACAATTTACAATGGTGTAAATTAAATCTTAGTTAACGGGGTACAGGTTTTGTTAAAATATAACTAGGCCTAGTAGTCCATAGTTAGTTTAGCCTCTGTTAGGTTGAGGGAGGAAAGAAGGCAGGGAACGAAAAGGGGCACCTTATATTTTTTTGTATTAAGGGGAGACTGTATCTTTTCCGATTCAATGCTTTTTAATGAAGATTTCTTCAAAGTTTAAGTACATATCAAATAAAACCACTGAACCTACTATTCCAAAATTTTATATACTTATTAACTTACATCCACATCTTCCTGATAAACGAAAATTGTTATAAAAGTTTATACATACTACTTATTTTTAACAGTTTGAAAATGTTCAATTTTTTCTTACCATTTTTTTTAGAAATAAAAATATTTTTAGAAAATAGAAATATTTATTAATATTAATAAAATTTTGGTTTAATGTACTCATACCCATAATTATGAATGCAAATTTTAAGGTCTCTATGTATTACGGCTTTTAAACTATGTATAGCTAAAGATAAAGGTATTAAGGTCGGTGTTTTTTTTGCAGAAACTGAGCGCAGAAACGTCATCAGTTTTTCCAAATGACTGAGGAGAATGGCCACCTAAAATAAACGATGATGTACGAAAAATTCTTGTTGAGCGAGAACCTCAGCAGGTCACAGACCAAGAATTTCCTGTGGACCTTAAAGGTAGGCGATTTTCCTCAAAGCATTACACAAGGAAGCTTTGCAACGGAGAGCAAGTCCGCAGAATTTGGTTAATATATTCCATATTGAAAAACGCAGTTTTTTGTTTTGCTTGCAAACATTTTGAAAATGATAATTCTCTTCTTACTGATGGCCAAGGGTATTCTGACTGGCAAAACTTGAGCAAAACTTTGACCAGTCATGAGAAATCCCCTATTCATATTCAAAACTGCAAATGTTGGCGCGAACTCTCTTTACGTTTACGTTTAAAAAGCTATTGACGAGGAAAATGAAAGACTTATTCGTGCTCAAACTGAACATTGGAATCAAGTTCTAAAACGCCTACTATGTATTTTACAATTTTTGGGAACTCAAGGATTGGCCTTTAGAGGGAAAAAAGACACCCTATTTGAACGTAATAATGGAAATTTCTTAAAGCTGGTAGAACACATAGCTAAATTTGATGGTTTTATGGCTGAACATGTGAGAAGAATAAGTTCAAAAGAAACACACGTAGGCTAAACTACTTGAGCAAGAGTATCCAACATGAGCTTGTTAGTTTCTTGTCGGCTAAGATTCAAGCTAACCTTTTACAACAGATACAGCAAGCAACGTACTATTCTATTATATTAGACTGCACTCCAGACATTAGCCACACCGAGCAAATGACTCTTGTTGTAAGATTTGTAAAAATTTTAGCAAATGAGGATATCTCAATTAAGGAACATTTTTTGGAGTTTGTTCCCATTACAGATTCTTCAGGTGAAGGCCTCACAGAGGTATTGCTCAAACAGTTAGAAGCACGAGGCATTCCTTTAACAGCCATGAGAGGCCAGGGGTACGACAATGGTTCCGCAATGAAGGGAAAACATGTTGGAGTCCAGAAGAGAATCTTTCATTTAAATCCTAGATTTTTTTATGTACCGTGTGGGAACCACCCCTTGAACTTGGTCATTAATGATGCAGCTCTGTCGTGCAACAGTGCTGTGGGCTGTTTCAGCACTATACAAGAAATATTTCATTTTTTTTCCAGTTCTACTCAAAGATGGAATATTTTGCTGAAACATGTTTCAAGTCTGACAGTATAACCACTCTGCAATACTAGATGGGAAAGTAGAATTGAGGCATTGTTGCCTTTGAGGTAGCACATTGAAGAAGTGTATGATGCCTTATATGAAGCTTCTCAAGATCAGAAACTTGATGCATTTGGTAGGAACACTGCCGTAGGACTTAAGAAAACTGCAAAACTTCAAGTTTCTATGCTGCTTAGTGACATGGCCTGAGATCCTGCATAAAACCAATATGGTTAGTAAACTGTTGCAAAAAGTCACAAATGACCTACAAAGTTCAAAGGATCTCATTTAAAGTGTAAAATCATTTCTGGAAAAGATGAGATCAGATCAAGGACTAAACAGCGTTATTACAGATGCAAAAGAACTTGCAGAAAAATTGAGGTTGATGCTAACTTTGAAAAAGAACCCCTACTTCAGCCAAGAAAAATAAAAATAAACAATTCTCTTATGAGAGTGAGGATGAAGCTGTACGTACTGGAAAAAATGCATTTAAAGTTAACTTCTTCTTTGTCGTACTTGACACAGCAATAGCCTCATTAAGGGAGAGATTTGAGCTAATGGAACACCATAGTGAAAGTTTCAAATTTCGTTATGACATTGCTAGCTTCGAGAAGAATTTGAACGAACAAGAGTTGTAAGCACCTTCGAACCATTTTGAGTGATGGAGGAGACTGTGATGTGAACGTAGATTATCTGTTCGAAGAACTGCAAATTTTTTCACCAGCTGGAGCCTTGTCCTTTATTACCAAACGTGGTTATGTGGACATTTTTCCAAATGTTTTTGTTGGATTGAGGATTCTGCTAACTTTCCCGGTATCAGTGGCCAGCGGACAAAGAAGTTTTTCGAAGTTAAAACTTATAAAAACATACTTGCGATCAACTTTAAGCCAAGAGCACTTGAGTGAACTAGCTACTTTGGCCATTGAAAATGATTTGTTAAATGAAATGGAAACAGATTTGCTGCTGAATTAGTTTTCTAAAGTGAAAGCCAGGAAAATCTCGTTTTATTTTTAAAAGATTTCAACTGTGTGCAAAAAATCAACAGCAATTGTCATTCTATGTAATAATAAAGACCTGTAAATAAATGTTTGGTTTTAAGTTATTTTTTGTGTACCCCTTTGCCTTTTACCTCTTGGCCATATAACACGTTTAGTAAAAATGCTGTAGTAAAGGTACTTTGATTAGTATAGGGGGGGGGGGGGGCGCCAAAATGATCTTTGCTTACACTACAAAAAGACCTAGGGCCGGCACTGTCAATCTGTTCTGTCGCTATGTAATGAAGCATAGTGTTTATTCGACTGGACAGAGGATTAGCTTGGCTGATTTGCTTTCTATTGAAGCATGATCATTACACTCTATGAAAATCCACCTTCTACGTTAGCGGCTAGCATTATTGACTGCCACAGCCAAGTTCCGGGTTTCATTCCCAACTCTGCCAAGAAATTTATATCTCGTCTGAGGGTTGGAATGCGGTACACTCAGCCTTGTGAGGCAGACCTGAAATGAGATGGGTTGATTTCCCTCCTCAGCCACCCTAGGAGTAGTTTTCTATGATTTCCTCCCCCCACCCCTCTCCCCCCCCCCCTACCCCTCTCCCCCACCCCCACCCTCGAACCTGTACTCAAGGCAAATTCTGGGATGGTACCTAAATTAAAGCTAAGGCCACCTCCTACTCAACAGTACAGGAGTATTTTGCGTTTATGCAACCAGTTCATTTAAAAGGGTCTTCAACTTAAATGCCGGGTAAAACACCTAATAATAATATCAATAATAATAAAAATAATAATACATGTGCTACTGGATACGTGTTATATTGTTAGGCATTTTTTTATCTCAGTAAGGTTTACATGGTACTTGATTGTGAAATCCGTATCTTGTAGACTGAGTTGTACCATATTCATGAGAAAATTAAGATAATAATAATATCCAGCACAGTTATGCTGAGAAAGTGATGAAATACATGCCTCTGGCCGAAGGGATCCGACAGATGTGGCGACAGGAATTTGCCTATCATAATCTCTTCCACAGGGATCATACCGAAGTCGCCGAAGGCCAACCTCGATAAATTGGGGCTCCACCATAATCTGCATACTAGTAGGCAGAAAGTAGTTATTTTAGAGACCTGCTCCATAGTTCGTTCGGGGGCGTGGTGGCTCAGCGGTCTAGCTGTATGCCTCTCACCAAGGTGGTCCGGGTTCGATTCCCGGTCAAGGCATGTGAGATTTTCGATGTGAAATGCCATGTCCTGTGGTTCGGATTCCACGTAAAAAGGAGGTCCCGTGGCTCATAATCACAAGATTCACGGTCACGTAAAACTAGAATCTTCCTTTTTCATAGTTCGTTCGTTCCTCAACCTACCAGTTTAGGGAACTCCACTCCATCTTGCAACAAATGCCGATGAAATGGTGAATTGTACCCAACGATATGGTGAACATATGAGACAATAATAATAATAATAATAATATCTTATGGCCTCGGGTGCTGGATACAAGCTTTGTTATTTGCGCCCAGAAGGCAGTTTGCATGTGGAATTTTGTTGTTCCTTGCAGCAATATGATAGGCAAGGAGGTTAGATATCTATGCTCTAAGCTTTCTAGTAGAGAAAGGAGGAACGTAAGTGTTGGTGAAAAATCCCGAGATAATTTTGCCATTGAACCCTACTGAATTCAAAATGGGTTCTTTAGCATACCAACAACGTTCTAAATAAGGTTCTAAATAATGCATGACCAATATTTTGCCATGTCACGTCCATGCGTGTCGTGATTTTTGTCGCCGTTCAAAAATCACTTACTATGGCCAGGAGTGAACCTGCAAGCACCTGCAAGCTTGGGATTGGTAGACCGACACAATAACAACTCACCCACCGTGGCAAGATAAGATGATGATGATGATAATAATAATAATAATAATAATAATAATAACTGCCGACAATACTTTGTAGACGAATCCATAGATCAGTACAGGTCTGGTCAATGAACAAAGGCACACCGATCTTCCTTCAGATGACAAAGATGTAAGTATATCACCGAAAGAACTCGAAGAAGCAGTGTGGAAACAACTCGAAGATGAATTTGGGAAAGCTTTAATAGAATTTGAAGAGACTGATGCAATAGAGCGGCCCATGATCACGAACCAACATTGCTCTAAGAAGCTTGCTATCGCTGTTGTAACAATGAACGACATTCTCTCGCAGCATCTAACCCAGAAATCATATTGTTTCAACCATGTTCAGGCAGAAATTTACGCTGGAGCGATAGCAGTGATACGAGTGACAGAAGGTAGATTATGGTGACCTAAATATACCTCAAGTCGACAGGAAGATTTATTTACTCTTGTCAGGAACAAAAATATTACATAAAAAACTATGTACAAAATGGGCAAAAAATGGCAAAACTTGAACATTTAAAGTTCTAAATAATGCATGACCAATATTTTGCCATGTCTCGTCCATTTGGAGTAGCCTTCACCTGATCCTCCATGGTGCACAGTATAGGACACAGACTGCACTGCAGCAGATGACCTATAGTCTGTTTTTCACCGCATTCACAAATGATCGGGGACAGGAAGATGCCAGCTTGGGTGATACTGTACGTTTACGAAAGCCTGTTGTTCTATGCGTTACCAATGAGAAACGGTTTTATAGAAATCTTGATGATCCTGGAATACAAATGGGCAGTTCACCACAAAAAGAAGAAGTAGAGAAGTTCTGGTCTTTCCTGTCTATGGTCGAATGCTGGAGATTATAAAGGCAGCGCTAAATGGATTACGGAGGAGGAGGAGGAGGAGGAGGAGGAGGAGGAAGAGGAGGAGGAAAGTATGTCAGAAATTGACACGATGAGTGACTCTTATGTATCAACTGAAGATGTGACCCGTGTGGTTAAGGAGACTTAAAATTGGAAAGCAGTAGGACCAGACAACATCCACAACTTTTGGATCAAGCGTTTCAGTTGCACTGAGGAGCATCTTGCCCGCTGCTACACTGATTTCATCCAAAATCCACTGCTTATCCCCTATTATTTGATGCGAGGGAAAACATACCAAGAAAAGGTGAGAGAACCCATGACCCTTCCAAATATCGACCTATCACCTGTACACCCTGTATGAGATATTTACGTCTTGCATGGCACGTAAGATTTATGAACACATAAATCTTCATAACATCCTGGCTGAGGAGCAAAAGGGGTGCTTGAAGAAGTTTCAAGGTTGCAAAGAGCAACTTGTATTCGATGATGATGATGATGATAATTGTTGTTTTAAGGGGCCTAACATCTAGGTTATCGGCCCCTAACTTGTAATCGATGCAGTTACTATGGAACGAGCATGAAAGATGATGCGTAACCTCTACATGACCTTTATTGATTAAAAGAAAGCTTTTGATTCAGTGCCGCATTCCTGGTTAATCCAGACCCTGAAGATATATATAAAATTGATCCTGCCATCATTGTAATTTTGCAACATATGATGTCCCATTGGGGGACCAATTTATTAATGTCTAATGGAGACACTTGTATGGAATCGGGATTTATTCAAATTAAAAGAGGTATCTTTCAGGATGACAGCTTGACCCTCTATGGTTCTGTTTGGGGATTAATCCGCTATCCTCATTGCTGAACAACGCAAAGTGTGGTTTTCCAACTAAGCACCATGGTATAGTGATACGCAAAGTTTCTCATTTGATGTATATGGATGACATTAAACTATATGCATCCTCTGAGAAATACATCGACAACTAATCGCAATAGCTGCTTCATTTTCTTCTGTTATTGGAATGTCCTTCGGGTTAAATAATTGTCACATCCTCACCTTTCGGCGGGAAAAATTAGAGGCCCCAGCATTTCAACTGGATGAAGGTTGTTTCGTAAAGCCTATGGAAGGTAATGAGACTTAAAAATATCGTGGTCTCCTGCAATCTAATCGAATTGATCATAAAGGTATTAAAGATAGAACCGTAGGTATCTACAAGCAACGCCTTATCAATATTTTAAAATCAAAGTTGAATGGAAAGAACACATTCAAGGCTATTAACACCTCTGCTATTCCTGCTCGGACATACACTTTCAGTACTATCAATTGGTCGCAGAACATACTAATTAGGACACGTAACCTAAGTCAGCTGTTGAGCGATTGACAATCTCGCGCCAAAGAGGTGGACGAGGGCTCACGGAAGATATCCAGTTACATGCAAGGCAAGTGAGGAACCTTCAGAGATACTGTCTGCGCAGACTCTCCCCACATCAAGCCGCTGTGAAGGCAGATGACAAGTGCACACCGCTGGATCTTCTTCACGTAAGGGATATACAGTTAGCCACTGTGAGTAATGTACAGCCATCAAGCTTCAGCAGAAGACGTAAAAAGCTCTGCACGGTCGTCATTCGTATGATTTCAACCAAACAATTATCGACATTGATGCATCGAACAGCTGGTTGACTCATGAGGACCTATTCACTGAGACCGAATAATTTATGGTTCCAATCCAGGATCAAGTTGTGGCTACCAAAAGCTATCTTAAATATAAGGTTAAGAAAAATATTCAGGATGATTAATGCCGAAGATGCCAACTAGAACCGGAAACAATACAAAGGAGGCTACAAAGCAATCTTCTGTACTGATTACATG
This sequence comes from Meconema thalassinum, assembly GCA_946902985.2. Classification (NCBI taxonomy): domain Eukaryota; kingdom Metazoa; phylum Arthropoda; class Insecta; order Orthoptera; family Tettigoniidae; genus Meconema; species Meconema thalassinum. The sequence goes on along the minus strand of OX336393.1, from coordinate 159,522,445 downwards.
AAAAGGCACAACCAAGTGAACAAAGTAATGCACCTACACCTTGCTCAAAAGCACTTATTATCTGAAAGTACTTTGCCTTACTATCAGTATTGTGCCCGTTTAGACCGGAGTCCGCACGACCACATATGCATTTTACCAATAATCAGTCAGCACGAGAGTCAAAATATACCGGAGCGCCAGATGGGTTAAAGCTAATCGCAAAAACGACATCAAATAAAAAAAAATGCTTTACTGATTTTAGGCTCAATGCAACAATAAGGATAGAAGGAGATTCAATTGGGTATAACACATCAAGTAAAATTATCTCAGTTTATTTTGAATTTAAAATTGACTGCAAAGATGCTCAAAGCAGCATCACTCACGTGTGGTGATCCACACTCCTATTTACACAATATACAGAAATTTTCCAAACACATTTGACAATTATTTTTTGGAAACACAAGTCTGATTGTTAGTCCTGTAGACTGTGTTCCAAAATTATTTATGATTAAATCCAGTTCAAATTTAATTGTCTCTACTGGAAATATCGTAGATCACTGTTTGAATTTTTACATAATATTAACACTCATAGAATAAATGTTCATAGAATTTTAACTTTCACTTATTTTTCCAGTTTCAAAAATATATATATTTGTCGAAAAATATTGTTATCATTGAAGCAACACAAATTATTTACACATATTAACAACATCTGAAAAGTATTTGACCTTGAGCATAGCATCGAAGAACTTGTGCGAAGCACAACAAAAAAATTAATTGTTCTTCTGACATTAAACATTTCGAGAAGTGACTCGATTATGAACTTCCAAGTTCCTAACAAAATACATGATTTCTGAATCATCAACTTGATCAATAAATTGTTGAACCATTCAACTATTTGATTCTCCACTTAGAATCATCATTAAGAAAAATATTTATATTTGTGGCCCTTTTAGTAACTTTCACAACTTGCAATTCTTCAACAGAATGCGGAAATAAGAATTATAGCTTCATGATAAATTCATTTAGTTCATGGCACTAGGATTGAAAATATCCTTCAAATTATTCGTGGTTAAAGAATTATTTTTTAATAGTCAGTGGCCCATTCTATTATTTGTGTAAGAACACAATATTACAACAACAACGGCAAAGGTCTTCCTCTGAAGAAGAATAAACTACTATCATGACAAATCCGGGTTCTAGCAAAATCAAAGTCTAAATGGAATTCGTAAACGAGGTTGAAATAAGAACTGATGGTTTCTAAGAAATAACCTTCGGGTCATTCATACGACGAAATGTGTAGTTCCAATACTCCTATAAACCTGAGCCATCGAACCTGCTATTTGATTGATGCTCGAAAAAATCTCCTCATTCCTGCGACTTAAACATGCGCATCTGGGAATGGCATTTCAACTACTCCACACACATAAATTTTCTTCCCAAAATTTATACAATAAATCAAGCCGCTGCTTGTTATCAACACTGGAAGATTAATAAACTTACAAGTTTATTTTATTTTACCATTCAGTTCAACCCGTGAATTTACCATACTTATGAAAATCTTTATTTCACTTTCGAGTGTATTTACGTCATGATTTTATATAAATACAAAAATATCCTAATTGATACAAATATCATTTGCTTCCCGTTTCATGCCTCTCCGTGTTATCTGAAAAATATACTTTGCTCATTGCAAATATTAACTGTTCAACCAGAACTGAAATGTTGGTTGAATGCGGGCTTGCGCTAACCACTCTCCTTCGGAAAATCTCCTGTTCCAAACTAGAAATGATTAAACTACTTCATAGGCTCTCTCTCAATACATATGATTATTATAAAATATAATATCCAAGAATTATTTAGAAAAATTATAAAAATTATTATTATTATTATTAGTGGATTATTATTATTATTATTTGTTATATTATTTTAAATATGTTTAATTATCATCTCATTATGTGAGAATCCACATGTTCGAATCTTCGAACATGGAAAAAAATATCCATTCCTCAACAAAAATAATTTAACTTTTACAGTTACATCGGCTGATTACCGTGATTTCCCAAAAATATGAAATATTCAAATAAATGCTCGATATGCTCGGTCATCGATCCTAAACTGTTCTGAGTGCTGAAAATACTCAGAATAACTCTAACAAGTCTTGCGTAAATCGTTGCAAGATTTAAATACGAAGAAAAATAAATAAATAAATGTGTTGGTCATCTGCAGAAAAATAGTTTGTTCCAATTAGCTAGGCATAATATAATTCAAATGTGGCTTACATTTCTTGATGGTCTTGAAGCGTAGAGAACCTGGTCTGTACCAGATTTATCCATAAACATGCCCTATCGGACAAGCATGTATAATCCTTGTATCGGCCGCCATTATATACCCACAATCCGTCTAGTCAGACATAGTGGTAGTATCTCTTGACGTTTGAATTAACTGTTGTTCCATTTTAATATGGGCTTCTATCAAAGCCATAACAGTTTGTTTAAATGGGGTCAGATCTAAGTGATCTATTCTTAGATATGTCAGTTGTAACATAACTCACGGTAATCTTATCAGTACAAGAAAAACACTGACAGTCTAAGCAATTAACGGCTGTTCTGAAGATCGTTCCCTGGGCATGGCTTCTCGCCATCTACCATGCGCTAAGCAACCTGTAGTTTCCCTTGCGTAGACTAACGAACAACACCGTGATAGACTGGTCTTCAATGTACTGATAGATCGAAGTGGTTATTAAGTTACAAATATGAAAACTGACTAAAATGGATTTAAATATCCAAGTATTAGGTTATTACTGGACTGTGACAAAGTACTAATTCTAGACAAAGTCTAGCATATGTCCATAAAAATATTTCTACCAGTGTCTGTAGAAAATAATCAATCACCTAGTGATTCTCCTCGCCGGAAACTTACTAAGTTCCACCTCGTAGCGCAGCACTTTTTGTGACTATCACAACTTTGAAACTTACTTCTGCGTAGATCCGGCAACCATGTGCCTTGGCTCAGCGTAGCAGCAACTTGCTCTGCAAGTGCTTGTGTTGGAATGAGCTAACCATGCCTGCGCCAGCCGGCTTTTATTCAAAACTGTCAGGGTCACGCCGCATCAGCTGAAATCTGGAAATCATCATATCTCTAGTATCCCTGGTCCGGTTTACTTGATACTAAGTGCATTCTCTTTCATTTGGCCGTGCCAGTAATCTGATTCATGTCTCAAGTCTCTACTCCATGGTTAACTATTTAATCAATAAATAGCCTCGACCTCTGCTATTACTCGCTACGTCACTTGACATGCAAGTATCGGTAAATTATTTCCAATTGCTTCGAGAAGCAATGGAGCGCGATATTCAAATATCTCAACTTTCAAAAGCGGCTACAGCCTTTCCCTTGATATCTAGGTGTCTGAATCTTGGAATACCCATTCCTAGAGTTGAGCACATCCACCCCAAACCTAGCAAAAAATAAAAATTGATTTTTTTTTATTTTTCCTATCTACACATTAAATTATCTGGTTCTTGAATAATAAATCTTCAAATTCGATGCATTATAAGTTCCCACGATGTTACCAGTTCGTGTATTGGCTACTTCATAGCTTCCATTATTGTTTACTTCCACAATACGATAGGGTCCAGCGTAAAGGCTTGCAAACTTCGAGTACACTCGATTTTGCACGTCAGAGGGTGTAGGTCTTTTCACTAAAACAGGAGTTCCTACGCGCAAGGGTCTGCGAAAACGCTTTCCTCTCACTCTGCGCTCTCTTTTCTCAGCTTGGTTCCTCAACTTGTCTAAAGCTAGAGTTTCCCTCATCTGACGACTTGGTTCAATCTCAGGTGGAATAGAGATGATTCGATCCCATGATCTTGTTGGTTTAATTCCATGATGAAGCAACATGGGAATCTGTCCAGTACTCTCATGTATTGTAGAGTTGATGGATTCGGATGCTGAAGAGAGAACATCCATCCATTTCCAATGCTCATTTGGACAATAGAGGCGGCAAAATTTTGCTATTTCAGCCATCACGCGTTCTGCGGGATTGCTCTCTGGATGCCTAATAGAACAAAACAATTGTCTAATCCCAAGATTATTCATGATGGTTCGAAATTCTAAAGATGTAAATTGAGGTCCACGATCTGATAAAAGGAATTCCGGTTTGCCAGCTTCCGGAATTACGTTGTCTCTAATTCTCTTCGCACAATATTTTGCGTTTGCATTCTGAATTGGGTGTAACATAGTGTATTTGCTGAATACATCCATGGTCACCAGAATATATCGGTTACCTCTTTTAGACTTTGGGAGAGGACCATATAAATCAGTCGCGAAGATTTCGCAAGGCTTAGAAGGAATAATAGGCCTTGGTAATTCTCTCAATAATCTAGAATTATGTTTACTCCTTTGGCATAAGTCGCACTCTCGAATAGTGTTCCTGACAGTTTGTCGCATTCGCTCCCACGAAAATTTCTCTTGAATCATGTTGACCGTCTTATCTACTCCAGCATGACCTGCGATTCGATGTGCCATCCAGATAATGGGTTTTTGCATTCGTGGAGGTATCACTACTCTCAGCTTCGTATGGTCGGGATCTGCAAACTTGTAGATTAAACCATCTAACATCATAAAATCTCTTGAAATTCTTTCAGTTTCCACAAAATCATCATCATTTGGATCCATGTCTCCCTGTAGAAATCGAAAAATGTTTCTAAGACGTCGGTCTCTCCTCTGGGATAAATGCAACAACCTTAACCTTCTCAAGGTATCTTCATCCTCCTGCGTCAGGTTAACTTGAAAAACCTTAGATGCAGACTCCACTGCTCTACTCAATAAATCAGCTCCCACGTTCAACTTTCCAGGAGTGTGTTCAATAACTAGGTTGAATTGTTGAATAAAAAGTGACCATCTAGTTATCCTATCACTGGCAAAGTTTGTTCTCAAGATAAACTCCAATGCGTGGTGATCAGTCCTCACAATGACTGAATGTCCAATTAATATTTTCTTCCAAGACTCCAACGCGAATATTACAGCAAGTGCTTCTAACTCTGTGGTGTAATAATTCCTTTCTGATGGACGAAGTTTCCTGCTAATGAACGCCAGGTAATGTCTCTTGTGGTCGTCATCTTCTTGAAGAAGAATAGCTCCAATCCCTACGGTGGATGCATCAGATTCTATGATGAAATTCTTGGTAAAGTCAGGATACTCCAATTTCACGCTGTTTACCAATAACCTCTTGGCATCTTGAAATGATTGTTCACAATCTTCATCCCATTTCCATTTGTTTCCTTTCTTTAATAATTCCTGCAATGGCGCAACCGTCTTGGTGAAGTTTGGACAATGTCCAGCAAAGAATTGGCATGTCCCGAGAAAACTGCGGACATTCTTCACTCTAGTAGGTCTAGGGAAATTTGCAATTGCCTGTATCTTCGTCTCATTGGGACGGTATCCTTCTCCATCCAAAATGTGACCCAAAAATTTTATTTCCTTTCGAAAGAACTGACATTTTCGAAGGTTTACTTTAAATTCGCTTTTCTCAAATCTGCGAATAACATCTGAAGATGTAACAAATGTTCCTCTTTAGTCTCGGATGCAATTAAGATATCATCTATATAACGAATTGCTATCTCTTTTACTTCAGGACTCAAATTTTGTTCCAGTGCTCTGATCAAAACTGATCCAGATGTTTTAACTCCAAATGGTAGACGGCGTAATACATATGTCTGCTGGTCAAACATAAATCCTGTAAACTTCTTGGAATCTTCACTAAGCCTAATGTGATGGTAGGACGAAGTGAGATCAATATTAGAGAACCAGACCTTGCCTTGGAATTTCCTTAACAGTTCCCTAATGATTGGCGGTCTGTCATACTCTGGCAGTAATCTTGAATTCAAATTTCGCGCGTCTAAACATAGTTTCAGACTTCCATCTTGCTTAGACACTACTGCTAATGGATTGACATAAGATGTAGTGTACTTTTCAATCACATTGTTGCTTTCCATCTCCTTGATAAGCACTTTTACCCTTTCTCGATGCTTTTCCGCTACCGGATACAATTTAGCATGAAAAGGTGCATCATCATTTACACGAATACGATATTCAAAATCTTTAATTTCACCAGGTTTAATATCAAAAATATCGTGATACTCTTCCAAAATTTTCCCTAGCTCTGGGAACTCCTTCTCAGTGTAGACTTCTCTTCCTTCAGCTTCATGAAAAATCAGAGACCATTGAGCATCTTCCTCGATGTCTTCCTCTTCTTTTCCCTCGAAGTTAATGTCTTCGGTATTCTTAAATCTGATCGTCTCTGTCTTCATGTCTATCACTGCTTGATATTTCTGAATGAAATCTGCTCCCAATATCATGTCAAAAGCCATGTCCATCATTACTACAAACACATGTCGAAAATCATGTCCTCCAATCGTAATACATAAATATAATTGGGTTTTACACAGAGATATTTTATTGGGTATTATTCCTTGGATCTTAATTCCTGATACTGGAATCTCCTCTAAATTCTCTTTGAGCTTCCACAGAATATAAAGCTTCTCACTCACAAGACAAAGCATAGCCCCAGTATCAATCAAAGTATCGACAGGCATACCGAATACTTCGCATGATATGATTGGCATTCTAATTCTTGTACCCATTTCTTTCCGTTCGTCATTCTGTTGAATTAGGTCATCATCCTCTGCTTGCCATTTAATAATTCTGGAAGTGAAAGTGTTTAAAATTCTATCTTCTACTGTGAATTCGAAGTTTTTTTTTTCTTCGTTACCATTCCCCCGGGATTGTTGTGTTCCCGATGGACCTGGTTCATTGGGCCTTCGCTCCAAAAATTGCAAGTTATCTTGGTGTCTTGCTTCCAAGTTTTTCCTCGTCTCCTTGTTGAACTCTTCATTGGACTGACGAGTATCCACATTCCCTCTGTTATTGTAGTTGTTTCTACCATAGTATCTTCTTTCCTGGTACCTTCCTTGATTATCCCGTGGCCTTCTCCATCGAGTATTGTATCGATTTCCACCATCCGGTCTCGCATAAGTCTTGTAACTGTATCTGTTACTGTACTGATTCCATCCTCTCTTATTTGAATCTTCCCTCGGCGTTTTCTCTTCTTGCCCCTCTCGAATCTCTCGAGGTGTTTGAGAATAACTATCGGCCATAACAGCGTACACAGCGTTGTTATTCATTCCTCCCTTCTGATGGAATAATTGAGCGTTCGTATGATCCAGCTTCTGTAATACTTCGTCAAATTGCTCCATATTATAGATGTCAGCAGCTATCAAAGTCCTCTGGACGTCTGCTGGAAACTGACGTATTAAAGCAGTAATCAATTCGTTATCTGGCATCGGCGGATCTAAATGTTGAAGTTTAGAAAGCTGTCCAGAAAAGTACGTAGAGTATCGAGTAGGCTGTGACGTCGAGAATCTCTTAGAATATAATTCTGCTCTGACTTGCTGTTGGGTTTCCGGGGACCAAAACTTTTTCAATAGCCCACGAGAAAACTCCTCAAAAGTGGTTAGAGTGGATCTAAAGGCTCTAAACCAAAGAAGTGCAGGACCTTCCAAAAACTTCCCTATCACTCGGATCTGTCTTTCTTTAGGGATCTTGGAATCTGTCAGGTAATCCCCTGCTTCTCTCAAAAATTCCACGGGTGTCACAGAATCTCGCCCTGAAAATTTAGAAGGCTTATCTTCTACTTTCTTAAATACAGTAATGGGGTTGGATTGAAATACTGTCCTGACCTCATCCTGTCTTTGACTATCCGTTTCTCTAGCTGCTCCTAGATTTATATGTATCTGTTCCTTTCCCCTTACATTTGGCATTTTCAACAGATGGTCAGACTGTTTCTCGTCCTTGATTTGAGTTTTCATAGCCTCAAGTTCCTTCTGGTTTTCTTCTGCCATTTTCTTAATTGCTTCAGTTTCTTTACAATTCTCCTTAACATCAATGGATATCTGGTTCATAACAGCCTCATGACTTTTCAATGACCCTGTCATATCTGAGATGTCCTTCTGAGTTGCTTGGATATCTTTGGCAATTACTTGAATATGGGATGACAAAGATTCCCTAATCTCCTTGATTCCCTCTTGATTCTCCAGCTTGAGTGTGTCTTTAATTTCATTGACAACTGTGGTTTTAATTTCAGTTTGCAACTCACTAATCACACCTTCTCTTATTTCTCCCATTACAAGTTCCTTGAATTGTTCTGTCAACCGTTGAACAACTAGAATTCCCATCTCATTACTCTCCTTCTTCACTCTGACTTCTAGGTTGATCATGTCTTCACCAACTTTCCTAAGACCATGTTCTATCCTATCAGCTAAGCTTTGAGATCGAAGATCGGCATCGCGAAATTTATCGTCCATTAAACTTGCGTTAGTAGCTAATGAAGTTTCGAGCTCATGTGTTTTTTCGCATAATTTGTTCATTTTACTCTCCATAGAATTAAATTTACTGTTTAAATTTTCTTTCAAATTATCTTTTAAAGAATCAGAACTTTCTTTAAGTTTATCATTTAAACTTTCTTTAAGTTTATTTTCTAAAGAATCAGAAATTTCTTTAAGTTTATTTTCTAAAGAATCAGAATTTTCTTTAAGTTTATTTTCTAAAGAATCAGAATTTTCCTTAAGTTTTTCATCTAAACTTTCTTTCAAGTTATCTTTTAACCTGCTTTCTAAAGAATCAGAATTTTCTTTAAGTTTATTTTCTAAAGAATCAGAATTTTCTTTAAGTTTATTTTCTAAAGAATCAGAATTTTCTTTAAGTTTATCGTTTAAACTTTCCTAAAGTTTATCAGAATTTTCTTTAAGTTTCCTTTCCAAAGCCTCAGTATTTTCTTTCATAATGTCTGCTACACGCAGTCCAGCTTCTTTTGAACTCTCCTCCAAACTCCTCATCATTCTCATCATTTCTTCCATAATTTCAATTATTATTCAAAGCTTAGGGGTATACAATATCGGCAAACACAAGCTTATAACTAGAACAAGAAATATGAATAGCTAATTGGAACACTCTAATAAAATGAGATTTGTCCTAATGTCGACGTGATGGAAAAACAAAATTCTCTAATTTACGAATTACATTTACCACAATATCACAAGAAAAAATAAGCAAGTTCTCAAATATCCTCCACCTGGATTCTAATAATGCGTATGTCCAGTCATCGAACGTTTACTACTGAATTTACTGACGCCCTAATGGTTAAGCCATTATCAAAAATAATCAAACCCATTCTAATTACTAATCCAGTTAAATTTTTAATTTTCCCCACTAATTGGGTTTCCTACTAATTTATTCATCCAAACCAGACATCTCTCAACTCCCAAAATATTTCTATAAAAATTATCACAATTTAAATCGGCATGCGATTGACCATGTCTAAATCGAGACCCACGTTCGAAGCCATTTCTCTCTCTATCTTATTTTATGTGCCCGTTTAGACCGGAGTCCGCACGACCACATATGCATTTTACCAATAATCAGTCAGCACGAGAGTCAAAATATCCCGGAGCGCCAGATGGGTTAAAGCTAATCGCAAAAACGACATCAAATAGAAAAAATGCTTTACTGATTTTTGGCTCAATGCAACAATAAGGATAGAAGGAGATTCAATTGGGTATAACACATCAAGTAAAATTATCTCAGTTTATTTTGAATTTAAAATTGACTGCAAAGATGCTCAAAGCAGCATCACTCACGTGTGGCGATCCACACTCCTATTTACACAATATACAGAAATTTTCCAAACACATTTGACAATTATTTTTTGGAAACACAAGTCTGATTGTTAGTCCTGTAGACTGTGTTCCAAAATTATTTATGATTACATCCAGTTCAAATTTAATTGTCTCTACTGGAAATATCGTAGATCACTGTTTGAATTTTTACATAATATTAACACTCGTAGAAAAAATGTTCATAGAATTTTAACTTTCACTTATTTTTCCAGTTTCAAAAATATATATATTTGTCGAAAAATATTGTTATCATTGAAGCAACACAAATTATTTACACATATTAATAACATCTGAAAAGTATTTGACCTTGAGCATAGCATCGAAGAACTTGTGCGAAGCACAACAAAAAAATTAATTGTTCTTCTGACATTAAACATTTCGAGAAGTGACTCGATTATGAACTTCCAAGTTCCTAACAAAATACATGATTTCTGAATCATCAACTTGATCAATAAATTGTTGAACCATTCAACTATTTGATTCTCCACTTAGAATCATTATTAAGAAAAATATTTATATTTGTGGCCCTTTTAGTAACTTTCACAACTTGCAATTCTTCAACAGAATGCGGAAATAAGAATTATAGCTTCATGATAAATTCATTTAGTTCATGGCACTAGGATTGAAAATATCCTTCAAATTATTCGTGGTTAAAGAATTATTTTTTAATAGTCAGTGGCCCATTCTATTATTTGTGTAAGAACACAATATTACAACAACAACGGCAAAGGTCTTCCTCTGAAGAAGAATAAACTACTATCATGACAAATCCTGGTTCTAGCAAAATCAAAGTAAATGGAATTCGTAAACAAGGTTGAAATAAGAACTGATGGTTTCTAAGAAATAACCTTCGGGTCATTCATACGACGAAATGTGTAGTTCCAATACTCCTATAAACCTGAGCCATCGAACCTGCTATTTGATTGATGCTCGAAAAAATCTCCTCATTCCTGCGACTTAAACATGCGCATCTGGGAATGGCATTTCAACTACTCCACACACATAAATTTTCTTCCCAAAATTTATACAATAAATCAAGCCTCTGCTTGTTATCAACACTGGAAGATTAATAAACTTACAAGTTTATTTTATTTTACCATTCAGTTCAACCCGTGAATTTACCATACTTATGAAAATCTTTATTTCACTTTCGAGTGTATTTACGTCATGATTTTATATAAATACAAAAATATCCTAATTGATACAAATATCATTTGCTTCCCGTTTCATGCCTCTCCGTGTTATCTGAAAAATATACTTTGCTCATTGCAAATATTAACTGTTCAACCAGAACTGAAATGTTGGTTGAATGCGGGCTTGCGCTAACCACTCTCCTTCGGAAAATCTCCTGTTCCAAACTAGAAATGATTAAACTACTTCATAGGCTCTCTCTCAATACATATGATTATTATAAAATATAATATCCAAGAATTATTTAGAAAAATTATAAAAATTATTATTATTATTATTATTAGTGGATTATTATTATTATTATTTGTTATATTATTTTAAATATGTTTAATTATCATCTCATTATGTGAGAATCCACATGTTCGAATCTTCGAACATGGAAAAAAATATCCATTCCTCAACAAAAATAATTTAACTTTTACAGTTACATCGGCTGATTACCGTGATTTCCCAAAAATATGAAATATTCAAATAAATGCTCGATATGCTCGGTCATCGATCCTAAACTGTTCTGAGTGCTGAAAATACTCAGAATAACTCTAACAAGTCTTGCGTAAATCATTGCAAGATTTAAATACGAAGAAAAATAAATAAATGTGTTGGTCATCTGCAGAAAAATAGTTTGTTCCAATTAGCTAGGCATAATATAATTAAAATGTGGCTTACATTTCTTGATGGTCTTGAAGCGTAGAGAACCTGGTCTCTACCAGATTTATCCATAAACATGCCCTATCGGACAAGCATGTATAATCCTTGTATCGGCCGCCATTATATACCCACAATCCGTCTAGTCAGACATAGTGGTAGTATCTCTTGACGTTTGAATTAACTGTTGTTCCATTTTAATATGGGCTTCTATCAAAGCCATAACAGTTTGTTTAAATGGGGTCAGATCTAAGTGATCTATTCTTAGATATGTCAGTTGTAACATAACTCACGGTAATCTTATCAGTACAAGAAAAACACTGACAGTCTAAGCAATTAACGGCTGTTCTGAAGATCGTTCCCTGGGCATGGCTTCTCGCCATCTACCATGCGCTAAGCAACCTGTAGTTTCCCTTGCGTAGACTAACGAACAACACCGTGATAGACTGGTCTTCAATGTACTGATAGATCGAAGTGGTTATTAAGTTACAAATATGAAAACTGACTAAAATGGATTTAAATATCCAAGTATTAGGTTATTACTGGACTGTGACAAAGTACTAATTCTAGACAAAGTCTAGCATATGTCCATAAAAATATTTCTACCAGTGTCTGTAGAAAATAATCAATCACCTAGTGATTCTCCTCGCCGGAAACTTACTAAGTTCCACCTCGTAGCGCAGCACTTTTTGTGACTATCACAACTTTGAAACTTACTTCTGCGTAGATCCGGCAACCATGTGCCTTGGCTCAGCGTAGCAGCAACTTGCTCTGCAAGTGCTTGTGTTGGAATGAGCTAACCATGCCTGCGCCAGCCGGCTTTTATTCAAAACTGCCAGGGTCACGCCGCATCAGCTGAAATCTGGAAATCATCATATCTCTAGTATCCCTGGTCCGGTTTACTTGATACTAAGTGCATTCTCTTTCATTTGGCCGTGCCAGTAATCTGATCCATGTCTCAAGTCTCTACTCCATGGTTAACTATTTAATCAATAAATAGCCTCGACCTCTGCTATTACTCGCTACGTCACTTGACATGCAAGTATCGGTAAATTATTTCCAATTGCTTCGAGAAGCAATGGAGCGCGATATTCAAATATCTCAACTTTCAAAAGCGGCTACAGCCTTTCCCTTGATATCTAGGTGTCTGAATCTTGGAATACCCATTCCTAGAGTTGAGCACATCCACCCCAAACCTAGCAAAAAATAAAAATTGAATTTTTTTTTATTTTTCCTATCTACACATTAAATTATCTGGTTCTTGAATAATAAATCTTCAAATTCGATGCATTATAAGTTCCCACGATGTTACCAGTTCGTGTATTGGCTACTTCATAGCTTCCATTATTGTTTACTTCCACAATACGATAGGGTCCAGCGTAAAGGCTTGCAAACTTCGAGTACACTCGATTTTGCACGTCAGAGGGTGTAGGTCTTTTCACTAAAACAGGAGTTCCTACGCGCAAGGGTCTGCGAAAACGCTTTCCTCTCACTCTGCGCTCTCTTTTCTCAGCTTGGTTCCTCAACTTGTCTAAAGCTAGAGTTTCCCTCATCTGACGACTTGGTTCAATCTCAGGTGGAATAGAGATGATTCGATCCCATGATCTTGTTGGTTTAATTCCATGATGAAGCAACATGGGAATCTGTCCAGTACTCTCATGTATTGTAGAGTTGATGGATTCGGATGCTGAAGAGAGAACATCCATCCATTTCCAATGCTCATTTGGACAATAGAGGCGGCAAAATTTTGCTATTTCAGCCATCACGCGTTCTGCGGGATTGCTCTCTGGATGCCTAATAGAACAAAACAATTGTCTAATCCCAAGATTATTCATGATGGTTCGAAATTCTAAAGATGTAAATTGAGGTCCACGATCTGATAAAAGGAATTCCGGTTTGCCTGCTTCCGGAATTACGTTGTCTCTAATTCTCTTCGCACAATATTTTGCGTTTGCATTCTGAATTGGGTGTAACATAGTGTATTTGCTGAATACATCCATGGTCACCAGAATATATCGGTTACCTCTTTTAGACTTTGGGAGAGGACCATATAAATCAGTCGCGAAGATTTCGCAAGGCTTAGAAGGAATAATAGGCCTTGGTAATTCTCTCAATAATCTAGAATTATGTTTACTCCTTTGGCATAAGTCGCACTCTCGAATAGTGTTCCTGACAGTTTGTCGCATTCGCTCCCACGAAAATTTCTCTTGAATCATGTTGACCGTCTTATCTACTCCAGCATGACCTGCGATTCGATGTGCCATCCAGATAATGGGTTTTTGCATTCGTGGAGGTATCACTACTCTCAGCTTCGTATGGTCGGGATCTGCAAACTTGTAGATTAAACCATCTAACATCATAAAATCTCTTGAAATTCTTTCAGTTTCCACAAAATCATCATCATTTGGATCCATGTCTCCCTGTAGAAATCGAAAAATGTTTCTAAGACGTCGGTCTCTCCTCTGGGATAAATGCAACAACCTTAACCTTCTCAAGGTATCTTCATCCTCCTGCGTCAGGTTAACTTGAAAAACCTTAGATGCAGACTCCACTGCTCTACTCAATAAATCAGCTCCCACGTTCAACTTTCCAGGAGTGTGTTCAATAACTAGGTTGAATTGTTGAATAAGAAGTGACCATCTAGTTATCCTATCACTGGCAAAGTTTGTTCTCAAGATAAACTCCAATGCGTGGTGATCAGTCCTCACAATGACTGAATGTCCAATTAATATTTTCTTCCAAGACTCCAACGCGAATATTACAGCAAGTGCTTCTAACTCTGTGGTGTAATAATTCCTTTCTGATGGACGAAGTTTCCTGCTAATGAACGCCAGGTAATGTCTCTTGTGGTCGTCATCTTCTTGAAGAAGAATAGCTCCAATCCCTACGGTGGATGCATCAGATTCTATGATGAAATTCTTGGTAAAGTCAGGATACTCCAATTTCACGCTGTTTAACAATAACCTCTTGGCATCTTGAAATGATTGTTCACAATCTTCATCCCATTTCCATTTGTTTCCTTTCTTTAATAATTCCTGCAATGGCGCAACCGTCTTGATGAAGTTTGGACAATGTCCAGCAAAGAATTGGCATGTCCCGAGAAAACTGCGGACATTCTTCACTCTAGTAGGTCTAGGGAAATTTGCAATTGCCTGTATCTTCGTCTCATTGGGACGGTATCCTTCTCCATCCAAAATGTGACCCAAAAATTTTATTTCCTTTCGAAAGAACTGACATTTTCGAAGGTTTACTTTAAATTCGCTTTTCTCAAATCTGCGAATAACATCTGAAGATGTAACAAATGTTCCTCTTTAGTCTCGGATGCAATTAAGATATCATCTATATAACGAATTGCTATCTCTTTTACTTCAGGACTCAAATTTTGTTCCAGTGCTCTGATCAAAACTGATCCAGATGTTTTAACTCCAAATGGTAGACGGCGTAATACATATGTCTGCTGGTCAAACATAAATCCTGTAAACTTCTTGGAATCTTCACTAAGCCTAATGTGATGGTAGGACGAAGTGAGATCAATATTAGAGAACCAGACCTTGCCTTGGAATTTCCTTAACAGTTCCCTAATGATTGGCGGTCTGTCATACTCTGGCAGTAATCTTGAATTCAAATTTCGCGCGTCTAAACATAGTCTCAGACTTCCATCTTGCTTAGACACTACTGCTAATGGATTGACATAAGATGTAGTGTACTTTTCAATCACATTGTTGCTTTCCATCTCCTTGATAAGCACTTTTACCCTTTCTCGATGCTTTTCCGCTACCGGATACAATTTAGCATGAAAAGGTGCATCATCATTTACACGAATACGATATTCAAAATCTTTAATTTCACCAGGTTTAATATCAAAAATATCGTGATACTCTTCCAAAATTTTCCCTAGCTCTGGGAACTCCTTCTCAGTGTAGACTTCTCTTCCTTCAGCTTCATGAAAAATCAGAGACCATTGAGCATCTTCCTCGATGTCTTCCTCTTCTTTTCCCTCGAAGTTAATGTCTTCGGTATTCTTAAATCTGATCGTCTCTGTCTTCATGTCTATCACTGCTTGATATTTCTGAATGAAATCTGCTCCCAATATCATGTCAAAAGCCATGTCCATCATTACTACAAACACATGTCGAAAATCATGTCCTCCAATCGTAATACATAAATATAATTGGGTTTTACACAGAGATATTTTATTGGGTATTATTCCTTGGATCTTAATTCCTGATACTGGAATCTCCTCTAAATTCTCTTTGAGCTTCCACAGAATATAAAGCTTCTCACTCACAAGACAAAGCATAGCCCCAGTATCAATCAAAGTATCGACAGGCATACCGAATACTTCGCATGATATGATTGGCATTCTAATTCTTGTACCCATTTCTTTCCGTTCGTCATTCTGTTGAATTAAGTCATCATCCTCTGCTTGCCATTTAATAATTCTGGAAGTGAAAGTGTTTAAAATTCTATCTTCTACTGTGAATTCGAAGTTTTTTTTTTCTTCGTTACCATTCCCCCGGGATTGTTGTGTTCCCGATGGACCTGGTTCATTGGGCCTTTGCTCCAAAAATTGCAAGTTATCTTGGTGTCTTGCTTCCAAGTTTTTCCTCGTCTCCTTGTTGAACTCTTCATTGGACTGACGAGTATCCACATTCCCTCTGTTATTGTAGTTGTTTCTACCATAGTATCTTCTTTCCTGGTACCTTCCTTGATTATCCCGTGGCCTTCTCCATCGAGTATTGTATCGATTTCCACCATCCGGTCTCGCATAAGGCTTGTAACTGTATCTGTTACTGTACTGATTCCATCCTCTCTTATTTGAATCTTCCCTCGGCGTTTTCTCTTCTTGCCCCTCTCGAATCTCTCGAGGTGTTTGAGAATAACTATCGGCCATAACAGCGTACACAGCGTTGTTATTCATTCCTCCCTTCTGATGGAATAATTGAGCGTTCGTATGATCCAGCTTCTGTAATACTTCGTCAAATTGCTCCATATTATAGATGTCAGCAGCTATCAAAGTCCTCTGGACGTCTGCTGGAAACTGACGTATTAACGCAGTAATCAATTCGTTATCTGGCATCGGCGGATCTAAATGTTGAAGTTTAGAAAGCTGTCCAGAAAAGTACGTAGAGTATCGAGTAGGCTGTGACGTCGAGAATCTCTTAGAATATAATTCTGCTCTGACTTGCTGTTGGGTTTCCGGGGACCAAAACTTTTTCAATAGCCCACGAGAAAACTCCTCAAAAGTGGTTAGAGTGGATCTAAAGGCTCTAAACCAAAGAAGTGCAGGACCTTCCAAAACTTCCCTATCACTCGGATCTGTCTTTCTTTAGGGATCTTGGAATCTTTCAGGTAATCCCCTGCTTCTCTCAAAAATTCCACGGGTGTCACAGAATCTCGCCCTGAAAATTTAGAAGGCTTATCTTCTACTTTCTTAAATACAGTAATGGGGTTGGATTGAAATACTGTCCTGACCTCATCCTGTCTTTGACTATCCGTTTCTCTAGCTGCTCCTAGATTTATATGTATCTGTTCCTTTCCCCTTACATTTGGCATTTTCAACAGATGGTCAGACTGTTTCTCGTCCTTGATTTGAGTTTTCATAGCCTCAAGTTCCTTCTGGTTTTCTTCTGCCATTTTCTTAATTGCTTCAGTTTCTTTACAATTCTCCTTAACATCAATGGATATCTGGTTCATAACAGCCTCATGACTTTTCAATGACCCTGTCATATCTGAGATGTCCTTCTGAGTTGCTTGGATATCTTTGGCAATTACTTGAATATGGGATGACAAAGATTCCCTAATCTCCTTGATTCCCTCTTGATTCTCCAGCTTGAGTGTGTCTTTAATTTCATTGACAACTGTGGTTTTAATTTCAGTTTGCAACTCACTAATCACACCTTCTCTTATTTCTCCCATTACAAGTTCCTTGAATTGTTCTGTCAACCGTTGAACAACTAGAATTCCCATCTCATTACTCTCCTTCTTCACTCTGACTTCTAGGTTGATCATGTCTTCACCAACTTTCCTAAGACCATGTTCTATCCTATCAGCTAAGCTTTGAGATCGAAGATCGGCATCGCGAAATTTATCGTCCATTAAACTTGCGTTAGTAGCTAATGAAGTTTCGAGCTCATGTGTTTTTTCGCATAATTTGTTCATTTTACTCTCCATAGAATTAAATTTACTGTTTAAATTTTCTTTCAAATTATCTTTTAAAGAATCAGAACTTTCTTTAAGTTTATCATTTAAACTTTCTTTAAGTTTATTTTCTAAAGAATCAGAAATTTCTTTAAGTTTATTTTCTAAAGAATCAGAATTTTCTTTAAGTTTATTTTCTAAAGAATCAGAATTTTCCTTAAGTTTTTCATCTAAACTTTCTTTCAAGTTATCTTTTAACCTGCTTTCTAAAGAATCAGAATTTTCTTTAAGTTTATTTTCTAAAGAATCAGAATTTTCTTTAAGTTTATTTTCTAAAGAATCAGAATTTTCTTTAAGTTTATCGTTTAAACTTTCCTAAAGTTTATCAGAATTTTCTTTAAGTTTCCTTTCCAAAGCCTCAGTATTTTCTTTCATAATGTCTGCTACACGCAGTCCAGCTTCTTTTGAACTCTCCTCCAAACTCCTCATCATTCTCATCATTTCTTCCATAATTTCAATTATTATTCAAAGCTTAGGGGTATACAATATCGGCAAACACAAGCTTATAACTAGAACAAGAAATATGAATAGCTAATTGGAACACTCTAATAAAATGAGATTTGTCCTAATGTCGACGTGATGGAAAAACAAAATTCTCTAATTTACGAATTACATTTACCACAATAACACAAGAAAAAATATGCAAGTTCTCAAATATCCTCCACCTGGATTCTAATAATGCGTATGTCCAGTCATCGAACGTTTACTACTGAATTTACTGACGCCCTAATGGTTAAGCCATTATCAAAAATAATCAAACCCATTCTAATTACTAATCCAGTTAAATTTTTAATTTTCCCCACTAATTGGGTTTCCTACTAATTTATTCATCCAAACCAGACATCTCTCAACTCCCAAAATATTTCTATAAAAATTATCACAATTTAAATCGGCATGCGATTGACCATGTCTAAATCGAGACCCACGTTCGAAGCCATTTCTCTCTCTATCTTATTTTATGTGCCCGTTTAGACCGGAGTCCGCACGACCACATATGCATTTTACCAATAATCAGTCAGCACGAGAGTCAAAATATCCCGGAGCGCCAGATGGGTTAAAGCTAATCGCAAAAACGACATCAAATAGAAAAAATGCTTTACTGATTTTTGGCTCAATGCAACAATAAGGATAGAAGGAGATTCAATTGGGTATAACACATCAAGTAAAATTATCTCAGTTTATTTTGAATTTAAAATTGACTGCAAAGATGCTCAAAGCAGCATCACTCACGTGTGGCGATCCACACTCCTATTTACACAATATACAGAAATTTTCCAAACACATTTGACAATTATTTTTTGGAAACACAAGTCTGATTGTTAGTCCTGTAGACTGTGTTCCAAAATTATTTATGATTACATCCAGTTCAAATTTAATTGTCTCTACTGGAAATATCGTAGATCACTGTTTGAATTTTTACATAATATTAACACTCGTAGAAAAAAAATTCATAGAATTTTAACTTTCACTTATTTTTCCAGTTTCAAAAATATATATATTTGTCGAAAAATATTGTTATCATTGAAGCAACACAAATTATTTACACATATTAATAACATCTGAAAAGTATTTGACCTTGAGCATAGCATCGAAGAACTTGTGCGAAGCACAACAAAAAAATTAATTGTTCTTCTGACATTAAACCTTTCGAGAAGTGACTCGATTATGAACTTCCAAGTTCCTAACAAAATACATGATTTCTGAATCATCAACTTGATCAATAAATTGTTGAACCATTCAACTATTTGATTCTCCACTTAGAATCATTATTAAGAAAAATATTTATATTTGTGGCCCTTTTAGTAACTTTCACAACTTGCAATTCTTCAACAGAATGCGGAAATAAGAATTATAGCTTCATGATAAATTCATTTAGTTCATGGCACTAGGATTGAAAATATCCTTCAAATTATTCGTGGTTAAAGAATTATTTTTTAATAGTCAGTGGCCCATTCTATTATTTGTGTAAGAACACAATATTACAACAACAACGGCAAAGGTCTTCCTCTGAAGAAGAATAAACTACTATCATGACAAATCCTGGTTCTAGCAAAATCAAAGTAAATGGAATTCGTAAACAAGGTTGAAATAAGAACTGATGGTTTCTAAGAAATAACCTTCGGGTCATTCATACGACGAAATGTGTAGTTCCAATACTCCTATAAACCTGAGCCATCGAACCTGCTATTTGATTGATGCTCGAAAAAATCTCCTCATTCCTGCGACTTAAACATGCGCATCTGGGAATGGCATTTCAACTACTCCACACACATAAATTTTCTTCCCAAAATTTATACAATAAATCAAGCCTCTGCTTGTTATCAACACTGGAAGATTAATAAACTTACAAGTTTATTTTATTTTACCATTCAGTTCAACCCGTGAATTTACCATACTTATGAAAATCTTTATTTCACTTTCGAGTGTATTTACGTCATGATTTTATATAAATACAAAAATATCCTAATTGATACAAATATCATTTGCTTCCCGTTTCATGCCTCTCCGTGTTATCTGAAAAATATACTTTGCTCATTGCAAATATTAACTGTTCAACCAGAACTGAAATGTTGGTTGAATGCGGGCTTGCGCTAACCACTCTCCTTCGGAAAATCTCCTGTTCCAAACTAGAAATGATTAAACTACTTCATAGGCTCTCTCTCAATACATATGATTATTATAAAATATAATATCCAAGAATTATTTAGAAAAATTATAAAAATTATTATTATTATTATTAGTGGATTATTATTATTATTATTTGTTATATTATTTTAAATATGTTTAATTATCATCTCATTATGTGAGAATCCACATGTTTGAATCTTCGAACATGGAAAAAAATATCCATTCCTCAACAAAAATAATTTAACTTTTACAGTTACATCGGCTGATTACCGTGATTTCCCAAAAATATGAAATATTCAAATAAATGCTCGATATGCTCGGTCATCGATCCTAAACTGTTCTGAGTGCTGAAAATACTCAGAATAACTCTAACAAGTCTTGCGTAAATCATTGCAAGATTTAAATACGAAGAAAAATAAATAAATGTGTTGGTCATCTGCAGAAAAATAGTTTGTTCCAATTAGCTAGGCATAATATAATTCAAATGTGGCTTACATTTCTTGATGGTCTTGAAGCGTAGAGAACCTGGTTTGTACCAGATTTATCCATTAACATGCCCTATCGGACAAGCATGTATAATCCTTGTATCGGCCGCCATTATATACCCACAATCCGTCTAGTCAGACATAGTGGTAGTAACTCTTGACGTTTGAATTAACTGTTGTTCCATTTTAATATGGGCTTCTATCAAAGCCATAACAGTTTGTTTAAATGGGGTCAGATCTAAGTGATCTATTCTTAGATATGTCAGTTGTAACACAACTCACGGTAATCTTATCAATACAAGAAGACACTGACAGTCTAACCAATCAACGGCTGTTCTGAAGATCGTTCCCTGGGCATGGCTTCTCGCCATCTACCATGCGCTAAGCAACCTGTAGTTTCCCTTGCGTAGACTAACGAACAACACCGTGATAGACTGGTCTTCAATGTACTGATAGATCGAAGTGGTTATTAAGTTACAAATATGAAAACTGACTAAAATGGATTTAAATATCCAAGTATTAGGTTATTACTGGACTGTGACAAAGTACTAATTCTAGACCAAGTCTAGCATATGTCCATAAAAATATTTCTACCAGTGTCTGTAGAAAATAATCAATCACCTAGTGATTCTCCTCGCCGGAAACTTACTAAGTTCCACCTCGTAGCGCAGCACTTTTTGTGACTATCACAACTTTGAAACTTACTTCTGCGTAGATCCGGCAACCATGTGCCTTGGCTCAGCGTAGCAGCAACTTGCTCTGCAAGTGCTTGTGTTGGAATGAGCTAACCATGCCTGCGCCAGCCGGCTTTTATTCAAAACTGCCAGGGTCACGCCGCATCAGCTGAAATCTGGAAATCATCATATCTCTAGTATCCCTGGTCCGATTTACATGATACTAAGTGCATTCTCTTTCATTTGGCCGTGCCAGTAATCTGATCCATGTCTCAAGTCTCTAATCCATGGTTAACTATTTAATCAATAAATAGCCTCGACCTCTGCTATTACTCGC
The DNA here is from genome assembly GCA_946902985.2 of Meconema thalassinum. Taxonomy (NCBI): domain Eukaryota; kingdom Metazoa; phylum Arthropoda; class Insecta; order Orthoptera; family Tettigoniidae; genus Meconema; species Meconema thalassinum. Next base: position 159,500,574 of record OX336393.1, on the reverse strand, counting down.
TACGTCACTTGACATGCAAGTATCGGTAAATTCTTTCCAATTGCCTCGAGAAGCAATGGAGCGCGATATTCAAATATCTCAACTTTCAAAAGCGGCTACAGCCTTTCCCTTGTTATCTAGGTGTCTGAATCTTGGAATACCCATTCCTAGAATTGGGCACAGTATATTCATGACACCGTTTTGGAAAATCCTACCCTTAAGTTGTTATGGGACCGATCAGTTATCTTATCTTGTAACAAGTAGTTCCGTGAAGAACTATACAGCCTATTTTCGTATATCCTACGTATGTTAATTGCCACTATCAACATACACAATTTCAGTTTGATTGCTGTAATAGATTCGTAGATATTGAGAACCGACTAAATATTTCGGATGGTCGCCATGTTGGATTGTATATATGTAGGTCCTAGAGTTATGTACTGTTACATGCAGATTATTGTGTACGTGTAGTATTCAAACTTCAATCGCATAATTAGGACACAAGAAGTAAGAAGGAGATTTAAAAATTTCGCACAGCTGCCATCTTGAAGTTATGGAAAAAAATTGAAATAAATTAGATGCCAGTGGATTAACATTCGTATAAGGATTTACTGTGCCAAGTTTCACTGCACTCGGATGGTTAAATTGCGAGAAACGTCCATGTGAATATTTATATTTCGCGTCGCCGCCATGTCGGATTTGTTATCACCAGGTTATTTGAAGTCCTATAGGTGAACTTAAGTTCATAGCCCCTATGAACAATAAAAAAAACAATTTGAATGCCGTAATAGATTCGTAGATATTCAGAGCCGTCTAAATATTTCGGATGGTCGCCATGTTGGATTGTTAAACGTATAGGCCATAGAGTCATGTACCATTAAAGGAAAATTATGCGTAGGTTCATGATTCAAACTTTCACTTCGATCGCATGACTACATCACAAGAAATAAAAACTTAAATTTAAAATTCGCACAGCCGCCATCTTGAGGTTATGTAAACAATTGAACTAAATTAGATACCAGTGCATTACAATGTGTATAAATATTTCCTGTGCCAGATTTCAGTGCGTTTGGAACATTAAATCGCGAGAAAGGTCTATTTAAAATTTTCAAATTCGCTTGGCCGCCATGTTCGTTTTGTAGTTAACCGGTTTTTGAAAGTTTCATAGATGTACTTCCAGTAGTGCTCTTTATCTCCGTACAAATTTTCAGGGAGATACCGCTAATAGTTTCAGAGATATAGAATGCCGGTGAAATATATCGCACATCCGCCATCTTGTGGTTATGTAAACAATTGAACGAAGTTAGATGTCGGTGCAATACAATGTATATAAACATATACTGTACCAAGTTTCATTGCGTTTGGTTGGTTAAATCGCGAGAAACGTCTATCTAAATGTCGCAATTTCGCTTGGCCGCCATGTTGGTTTTGTAGTTACCAGGTTTTCAAGGGTTACATAAGTGAACTTATAGTAGTTCCCTTTATCACCATGCAAATATCAGGGTAATATCGGTAATAGTTTCGGAGATATTGAATGTTGGTGAAATATTTCGCAGAGCCGCCATGTTGGATCGATAAGACGTAACAAAATGTGAAGGGCACTGTCGGGGTCGCCCGGAATAGTGCTATGAACTTACCGAGTTTCATTGAAAACGCTCCAGCCGTTTAGATTTTATTAGGGGACACACACACACACGAATCACACACACACATACGCACGTACACACACGGACAAAAGGTGATCTCATAAGCCTATTTTTCTAAAATTGAAAAAAGGCAAAAAATGAATGTTCGTTTGATCGTCTTTTATGCGTTCATAATCCATTCATCCGATTGCGATCAAATTTTGGTGAGTTGTTTTAAACACTCCCGGGATGGTCATAGACATAGTTAATCAAATTTACAATAGATAGCGCGCGAGTAGTTTAAACAAATGAGTGTTGGCGATGCGTTCATATAGCCTACAATTCATCCGATTGCGACCAAATTTTGGTGGGTTGTTTAGTATACTTGCGGGATGGTTATAGGCATAGTTAATCCAATTTACAATAGATAGCGCGCGTGTAGTTTAAGCAAATGAGTGTTGGCTATGCGTTCAAACACAATTCATTCCATTGCGATCATATTTTAGTGAGTTATTGTGCACACTACCGGGAACGTTATAGGCATAGTAAATCCAATTTACAATAGATGGCGCGCGAGTAGCTTCAACAAAATGGCGTGCGATTCGTTTCAAGAAAGACCACCTGCGTTCATATACCCATTGCGATTAAGCTTGGATGTGATGTTGTGTACAGTCCAGGGAAGGTTTCTGGCTTAGTAAATCCATTTTACAATAGGTAGCGCACGAGCAGATTAAACAAAATAGCGACGATGCATGAAACGTTTCAATAAAGTCCCGTATGCGATCATATACTGTGCCCATTCAGCATGAAATATGCAAATCACAGTATGCCAGCAATGCTCAAATCGGGATTATCGGGGTTATGGTATGTTCACCCCCTCTCCTAAATTCAATAGGGTATCTATTCTCTTGTAAACCTGCTACACTTTGCGGTTGTCTTCCTCTTTCCTCATTTCCGTCAACGACATATCCACTCTATTCTCCAGTAGTCTCATCTTTTTCTTTGAGGTTTTCTTGGCTTTCATTGGGATCTATTTCCATTTCTCTTTTCTTTCGTTTACATTCCTGATATTTTATTATTAATTCAAGGATCTGTGCTATCAATTCTTCTTCTAATTCTATCTTATCTTTCTTATCCTCATGAATTTCTTCTGGGGTTTCCTTTTCTATTTCTTGGAAATCTTGAAGCTCTACTTCTTTCCTTGCCTCGACGATACTTTCTATTATAGTTTCATTTAATTTCTCCATTCCCCCAGGACTTATTATGTCCGTCTCCCCTTGTTCTGGGTTTTTCTCTTGCTCTTCAAGCTCAACTTTTCCATAAAAATGATCTTCTTCACTTTGCAGCTCGTTTTTATTTCGGCTTTCTTCCTGACCTGGAATTATTATTTTCTCCTGAGTGTCCATCGTTTTCTCTGGAGGGATCTCATTGCTTTTCTCAGTTTCCACTGGAGTCATCACGATTTCTACTTCTTGTTCTTCTTCTTTTCTAATGCCAATTTTGGGTTCTTGCACCATTACTTCTTTTTCTCTTACAATTACTATTTTATTTTCAGTTTGAACAACTACTTCATTTGACCGATGGCTCTGTGCTGAGATATTTCCCCTATCTTTATTTTCCGCGAATCGAATGAACCTCTTTCCTAATGCTTCAATACAACTTTTAATATCATCCCGGGATGTCTGATACATTTCCCTATTTGATCCTATCTGATATATTAAATCTTTCTGCACCCCTTGGATCTGGGTTACAAGTTCATCTTTACATGCATCTACATTCTCTTTACAAGTTTTTTCCATATTACCTAATTTAGTTTCCATGGAACCAATTTTATCCTCTAAAATTTTAAAATTATCTTGACACTCCTTTATGGATTCTATACTATTTTTTTCTATAGTACTTATCTGGATTTAAAATCCTGCATTAAATGTGTTATTCTCCCTTTGAAATGCCTTTAGCTTGTCCCCAAATGTTTTATCCAATATTTGAAATTTTGACTCTATGTTTCCTTCTATACTTTCTCGGAGTTCATTTGACCCCTGTTTTATTCCCTCAATTTCAGCCTTCAGTGCTTAATTATTTGCTTTACTGTCAGCTTTTATAGACTTTAATGTCTCTTCTTTTGCAGCTTGCAACTGTTTTTCAATGTTTTTCCCATTTTCCTCATTCCTATTATCTATCTCAGCCTTCAGTTCACTATTCATTTTTATACAATCGGCTATTATAGATTCTAATTTAATTCCCATGTTATCACTGTTAGTTTTAAGGGATTCTAAATTCAGACTTATGGATTCTAATTCCTCTTTATTTGTAGTCAGTTGGAGGTCCAATTTATTGTCTATAGTTTCAAATTTATTGTTCATGGCCTCCAACTTTTCCTTATTATCGGCCTTTATAGCCGCCAACTTTTCACTGCTATCGGCCTTTAAGACGTCCACAAGCCTCTGCATTTCCTCACTCAATGCCATCTTATAGAATACAGTGGGCTATCATGCCACATCGCCGGTTCATGCATGAGAGATGGTACTCCGAACTCTTATGTCCCAATTTCCAAAATTTACCTTGGTACGGGTGTTTACTAAAACGTACTCTTTTGATATACTCATTCAATGTCAAAACCTTTATGGAAGTGATTTAAAAATTCAAAAATCTTGAAAAAACATTTTTTTTTTTCAAAAAATGAAAATTTTGATTTTTCAAGAAAAACTCGGGTTTTCCCTAGGAAAACTCAACCCTACGTTCTGGGCGCCATTTTTAGTGTTTGCTAGGGGGTTATTTATATTTAGGGCTGCTCGGTGTGAGTTTCCAGGGTCCCATGCGGTCAGTTAACATTATATTTTGTAGCTACTTTTATTACTATCTTTACTTTTACATGATATGACCGTCTTAAGTGTTCCTCTAATATTAATCCAGACACATTACTTCTATGCCCCCATGTGCCCATTCAGCATGAAATATGCAAATCACAGTATGCCAGCAATGCTCAAATCGGGATTATCGGGGTTATGGCATGTTCTCCCACTCTGTGACTTACACATTTTGGATTAAATAGAGGATACACTTCCAAAATATTAAATAAACTCAACTCCTACTATACAAACATTTAATTACTCAAATATATGGCGCTACAATAAATTAAACAAATAAAATACTGACCCATAATTCTACTTGTTCAGAGTGAACAAGGAATACATAATAAAACAAAGGTTAAATCATAATAAATGGTTTTTTTTATAAACCAACAAACTCATATTACTTTTCACTTCCATATAGTGTCCTTCTAAAATTCTATAAAATCAAGAGCTCCAAATGGCTCGATACTTTTTATATACCCTGTGTTATTCTTTTACAGCACATCACTTCCTATTATATGAGTATCTTATATTAAAAGAAATATAATTCTTATTAAAGTACTGTTACTCTTTTACTTACATTTTGGGCTTTCACAATGTTCTCAGGTTACCATCCCTCTCAAGTCAACAATCCACTACCGGGATTGGGAAACATTTGCGTACTCCCGAGCTACAGAAGACTACTTGAACAAGTCAAAAATTAAGATCACTCCCGGAATCTAATTGTCTTCATTAAACTCGTGAATCACTACATTATATAACATTACATTAGGGATTTATCATTATTTGTCTTAAAAGACCATTATCTCATAAGAAAGCAACGATCTGAACTTGCAAGCGGTACTCTTCATCCAAAAGAACCTCGGTTCGAAGACCGGGTCGTTAAAACAAACTCTAACACTCTTGTGTACTATAATTCAACAGACAGCTTTAAACCTACCACAACATCAATAGTAAGGGTCTGGCCTGGGCCACTTAGCGTGATTTATTGCCGGGAGGCAGACTTCACGGTCTTACTCACAAGAGACGAGCTACCCTCAGCTTTATACAGCTGTTTCTTAAATGCAGTTCTTTGAATAGGCAAGGCTTTCATACAAATTATTTTAACAACATATTGAGGTTCACAAACCTATCCTCTTAAACTCGGCATTTATCAATTATGAAGTGTCCTCATTGGCGGGTAAGAATAATTCCATACAACAACAAATATTTAAGGGCTTCAACATAGACGAATCTGGGTTCGACTCTTTCAACTGCCTCGGGAACCATATCCCATACTGGAGGACTTATAACATTCGCGACTTAGGACGGCCTTTTTAACCTTGAACCTGCGCTCCTAATACAATAAATATTTCGCACCCTTTTATAATACAATACACACATGGCCTCGTGATCACATGACTATTTACAGGACTTACCATAGCTCAATTACCACGACCAACTGCCCCTCATAATTAGTGTTACCGCTAACGCTTTCCTAGCGTGACAAATTACTTCAATGCGCTACATTGCGCCATTACTTTACTGCCAAGTTGCCTTCAACGAACTGATAATTCAAAATCCACATTTGATCTACATCTCAATTTTATATTAATCCTCTCCCGTGACAATAATCGCTTTACCTTAAGAACATGTGTTCACAACATGTATTAATTCTTTTAAAGGAGCTCATAACCTACTACTTTCATATAATTCATCATACACTTCATTCATTTATATAATTGTTGTTATTATTATTTCGCTTGCTTTCACATATTTAAATCATTTATCAAATACACTGATATTTTATTTCATACATTTCCCCCAAGGGATTTATTTATTTCACATAATTATTTTATACTTTCTCAATCGCGCTATTATTCTGTTATTTGTTATTCAAAAATATCCCTATTCTTTCGTTCTCAGGTGGATTGTACGCAAATCTTCCCAACACATAACATAATGAAATGGTTACTCACATGATATTACGGTCACCGACCGAATTCTCCAACGATGTTTCATTTTTGCCCACTCAATGTGTTTAAGCCATCTTGATTAATCCCATTTCACACAATGACACTTCTTGATACACATACACATTATTTACCTTAAACACTGGTAACATCTTGAATACAATTTTGTATTCTTTTATCATACACAAATAAAATCACTAAAAATTATTACACTAAAACAGATTTTACTATATTTACATTACACTGCTTTTAATCACTGAGGCTTTGATTTTTGCCTTACACGCGAGATTTCTTTCTTCCCCGTTTCCAAGGGTGACACTCTTAGACGTCGGCTCCCTAATCTAGCCAGATGATGAAAGTCTCGATCAATCTCCACCTCCCTGGAACGGTAATTCTTCAAATCCGGTTTTCTGACTATCGGCATCTATTTTTACTAGCTCGAAGTCGTTTCTTTCTAGACACTATTTAGTTTGTCTAGATAAAGTCTGTCCTATTTACGGCCTCTCGAATACTTTATCGGTGACCTATGATTACCTAGCATTTACTGCTATTCCTTCACTTCGTAGCTTATTGCTAATTACTGTTCGCTTGTCTCCTGTAGACAACGTTTTGGATTAAATTCTCACTTCTTATTATTCTGCGCTCTAGTTCCTATCCTTTCGGTACACTAGGCGTTACTGATTTCGTCCGACCCTGATTGGGTTCCTTAACTTTGATAAAAATGTTTGTTTCACTATCGTTGGTACTTCAAAACGTTACGATACTTTCTGTCGTTTAACTGAACTGTTATTTGAAGACCTATCGCCTGTTATTTAAGTTCGCAGCCTAACTTTGACTGTAATACGGAACTTTCACTATAAAGACTGACGCTTGATGAACTAAATCCTGTACTAAGATTTTACTAAGTCTTCACACGGCGATACTATGATGATACTTCTCGTCCACTCCCCTACGGGTGTTCTTTGGTGATACAGGGTATCACGACCTCTCGAGGTCTAGTAAGTACTGCATGATTGGCCTGGTTCTGCCAGGGCTTTTATATAAATTGGCGGCAAAAAGATAAAATCCTCGTCTTTTTCATAACTAACTTTTGAAGCAATAGTCGCACACTTTTGAAAATTATATCTCTGGAAAGCTCGTTTTCTAAACGACTTCTAAACTGACTTCTTTGCACATTAAAATCGATCGTACAAATCCGAGATATTAAATAAAATTTGCTCTTCAGATACGTGGGTGTTGCAGTTGATTTTTACTCCCTGCCACCTCGGGTCTCGGGGAACTTTTAACTACGTCATGCCGCGTTTGCACTTCTTTCCTGTGCAATTATTATACCATCTTTTCCCACACAAAAATCTCTATTCCAAAATGATTCACAATGATGTATTTCTTTTGTTAATTATATTCTCGCAAATGGCTTAAATCTAATTATTCCCCTTCATGCACAACTGCGAGGATGCCATTTTATTGCTGTGTAAGATCAATTTCCGAAACCTCTTCTCGCTTACTCCAAGCGGAAAGTTTTTAATTCTATTTATAGCCATGATCGGCTCCCTATCGGTGCGTCATGCATGATATCATTTCCTGGGGCCACCTGGACTCTTATTCTTGGACAACATTATACCAGTCCTCTTGCATAAAATCTTTCTAAGTCATTCTAAGGACTGTATTTTTCCTCTCTTCTTTTACCAATAAAACATGGATTCGACCCCTTGAACCAATGGTACATGGGTTCAATACCATTCGTCCGATTGCGATGAAACTTGGTTGAGATGTTGTGTACACTTCAAGGAAGGTCTCTGACTCGGTAAATCCATTTTACAATAGGTGGCGAACGAGTAGATTCAACAAATGAGCGACCACGTGCGAAGCGTTTCAACAAATTACCGTATGCGTTCATATACCATTCTTCCGATAGCGATGAAACTTGGGTGAGATGTTGTATATATACTGTATCAGGGAAGATTTCTGGCTTAGATCATCCACTTTTCAATAAGTAGCGCACGAGTAGAATCAACATATGAGCGACAACGCGTGAAGCGTTTCAACAAAGTCCCATATGCGTTCATATACCATTCGGGCGAAAGGGATGAAACTTGGGTGAGTCTTTGTGTACACTCCAGGGAAGGTTTCTGGCTTAGTATATGTATATTACAATAGATAGCGCACAATTTTATTCAACTAATGAGCGACGGCACGTGAATCGTTTCAACCAAGTAATGCATGCGTTCATATACCATTCATCCGATTGCTATGAAATTTTAGTGAATTGTTACGTGCACTCCAGGAAAGTTTTCTGCCTTAGTAAATCCATTTTACAATAGGTAGCGCACGAGAAGATTCAAAAAATGAGCGATGGTACGCAAATCGTTTCAAAAGAGTCCCATATGCATTCATATAGCCTACCATTCATCCGATTGCGATGAGACTTTGGCGAATCATGAGTACACTCCAGGAAAAGTTTCAGGCTTAGTAAATCTATTTTACAATGGGTAGCGTACGACTAGATTCAACAAATGAGTGACGGCACGCGTATCGTTAAAACAAAATCCCGTATGCGTTAACATGCCATTATTCTGATTGCGATGAAACTTTAATGAGTTGTTGTGTACACGCCTGTGAAGGTTTTCGACTTAGTAAATCCATTTTACGATAGGTAGTGTACGAGTAGATGCAACGCACGAAGCGCTTCAACAAAATTCCGTATGCGTTCATATACCATACATCGATTGTGATGAAACTTTGTTGAGTTGATGTGTACACTTACGTGAAGGTTTCTAACATAGTAAATCCATTTCACAGTAGGTAGCGCTGGGGTAAATTTAAAAAATGAGTAACAGCGCACGAATCGTTTAAACAAAATTCCGTATGCGATCATATCCCATTCGTCCTATTGCGATGAAACTTTGGTGAATTGTTGTGCACACTCCGGCGAATGTTTCTAAATTAGTTAATCCATTTTACGACAGTTTAGAGGCAGTTAACGGAAATTGAAAAAAAGATTGTTTCCAAAAGCACTTCAAGATACAAAACAACTACGCCAAAACTTTCTTTGATTGGCATTGCAACGCATGCCGGGTACAGCTAGCATATCTCATATATAAAAGTGAAAGTCTGTATGTATGTATGTGGGTGGGTCTGTTCCGTATACAAATCTACACCGTTTCACCAATCTCAACCAAATTTTGCATACACATAGTTTAGGACCCAGAAGGAACCACTGGCTACATGAATTTTCGATAGTCTTTCTCATTCTTCTGATTTAGGCGCTTTTGCACTCAAGCACAGGATAATCAAATCATAAAATATACTCATGAAGGAATGGCAAGGCAGATAGTTTCCATGGCAACATAGCTCAAGTCGAGACACTGCCGACTGGATCCCATTTGCGCTCTGCACTACCGGTATAGAAAATGAGGATCTTTACTTGAAATCCCGTTAGTTACTCTACTGCTCACACAGCACTGTCAACCGAGTTTAGCATAACAAAGACTTGACACTATCTACTCTATATTTGTCAAATACCACTCACTCACTCACTCATTCATTCATCACGAAATCTCAGAAACCACCGAACGGATTGGAATGAAATTTGGTATGCAGCTTCCTTACGGGCCGCAAACGCCCACAAAGAAAGAATTTTTGGATATTCAGGTTTTAAAGGGGTTTTAAGGGGGTAGACCTGCATTTCATTGTAGAGCAATATCTCCCGATTAGTTTCATTGGGGGATGTGATAGTCGGTATATAAACTCATCATTAAAAATAAGAAGACACCTGTCTGAGGGCTTTTCGATGTGGTGTATATTATGAGGTGAAAGGGGTGAAAAGTGGGGATTGAAAGACTCCTAACGGAACGTGTATCTCTTAAACGACATAGGCGAGGAGTTTGAAACTCAGCGGAAAAAAAATCAGCATAAAAATAAGTAAATATATGTTTGACCGTTTTTTCATAAATCCAATTTAAGGGGCCCATGGGGAGGGGTGAAATTCTTTGGGGGGGGGGGGTAAAGGAAGGAAAGTGTCCTAGCTGATTGACTGACTGACTCACTCATCAAACTCAGCGGGAAAACTGCTTTTAAAGTAGGTAAATAGCTGTTCGACAGTTTTTTTCATAAATCAAATTTAAGGGGTTTATGGGGAGGAGTGAAATTCTGAAAAAAGAAAATTGATGGAAAATGTCCTGACTCACTCACTCATCATCGCCCAGCCAAAATTATTGAAGTTAGAAACATGACAGTTTGGGGATATGTTCATTGTATGTCAGAACCGTCTACTAAGGGAGGATTTTCGGATATTCAGGTTCTAATGGGGTCTTAAGGGGGTTAAACCTGCATTTGATTGAATAACAATATCTCCCGATTGGTTTCATTGGGGGATGTGATACACGGCATATAAACTCATCATTAAAAAGTAAGAAGACACGTGTCTGAGGGTATTTCGACGTGGTGTATATTATGAGGTGAAAGGTGTGAAAATTGGGGATTGAAAGATTCCTAACGGAGCGTGTATCTCTTGAACGACATAGGCGAGGAGTTTGAAACTCAGCGGAAAAAATCAGCATAAAAAATAAGTAAATATGTTTTTCACCGTTTTTTCATAAATCCAATTTAAGGGGCCCATGGGGAGGGGTGAAATTCTGGGGGGGAAACAGGAAAGAAAGTGTCCTAACTGATTGACTGACTGACTCACTCATCAAACTCAGGGGGAAAACTGCTTTAAAGTAAGTAAATAGCTTTTCGACAGTTTTTTTGATCAATCAAATTGAAAGGGTTCATCGGGAGGGGTGAAATTCTGAAGAAAAAGAAATGAAAGAAAATGTCCTGACTCTTTCACTCACTCATCATCGCCCAGCCACAAATATTGAAGTTGGAAACATGGCATTTCGGGGATATATTCGTTGTATGTCAAAACCGTACACTAAGGGAGGATTTTGGGATATTCAGGTTCTAAAGGGGTCTTATGGGGGTTAAACCTGCATTTCATTGAATGACAATATCTCACGAGTGGTTTCATTTGTGGATGTGATTCTCGGCATATAAACTAATCATTAAAAATAAGCAGACATGTGTCTAAGGGTTTTTCGATGTGGTGTATTATTATGAGGTAAAAGGGGTGAAAAGTAGGGATTGAATTATTCCTAAAAGAGCGTGTAGGCCTATCTCTTAAACGACATAGGCGAGAAATTTGAAACTCAGCGAAAAAAAGCTTAAAAAGTAAGTAAATCGGTGTTCGACCGTTTTTTTTTTCATAAATTAATTTAAGGGGCCAATGGGGTGGGGTGAAATTCTGGGGGAGAAAAGGAGAGAAAGTGTCCTAACTGACTGACTAACTCACTCACTCACTCATCAAACTCAGGGGAAAAGACAGCTTAAAAATAAGTTAATAGGTGTTCAAGCGTTTTTTCATCAGTCCAGTTTAAGGGTCCCATGGGGAGGGGTGAAAATCTGGTAAAAATAACTGAAAGAAAATGTCCTGTCTGACTCACTCACTCATCACGCCCAGCGAAAACTATTCAAGTTGGAAACACGAAATTTTGGGAATATGTTCGCTGTAGGTCGAAAACGTCAACTAAGGAATGATTTTTGTTTATTCGGGTTTTAAAGAGGTGTTAAGGGGGTAAACGTGCATTTCATTGAATAACGATATCTTATGAGTTGTTTCTTTGGGGATGTGATATTCGGTATATAAACTAATCCTTAAAAATAATCAGACATATGTCTAAGGGTTTATCGATGTGGTGTATATTATGAGGTGAAAGGGGTGAAAATTGGGGGTTGAGGGATTCTTAACGGAGCGTGTATCTCAGAAACGACAAAGGCGAAAATTTGAAATTCGGCGGGAAAAAACAGCTTAAAATACAAGTAAATAGGTGTTCGACCGTTTTTTTATAAATCCAATTTAAGGGGCCCTTGGAGAGGGGTGAAATTCTGGGGGAAAATGAAGGAAAGAAATTGTCCTAACTGATTGACTCACTTACTCACTCATCAAACTCAGGGGGAAAACAGCTTTAAATAAGTAAATAGGTGTTCGATCGTTTGTTTCATAAATCCAATGGGGTTCATGGGGAGGAGTGAAATTATCAAAAATAAATGAAAGGAAATGTCCTGACTGACTCACTCATCATCGCGCAGCCAAAATTATTGAAGTTAGAAACATGAAATTTTGGGGATATGTTCGATGTATGTCGAAAACGTCCACTAAGGAAAGAGTTTTGGATATTCAGGTTCTAAAGAGGTGTTAAGGGGGTAAACGTGCATTTCATTGAATAACAATATCTCACGAGTGGTTTCATTTGGGGATGTGATACTTGGCACATATACTAATCATTAAAAATAAGCTGACACATGTCTAATTGTTTTTCGATGTAGTGTATATTATGAGGTGAAAGGGGTGAAAAGTGGTGGTTGAAAGATTCCTAACGGAGCGTGTATCCCTTAAACGACAGAGGCAAGGAGTTTGAAACTCGGAGGAAATAAATCAGCTTAAAAATAAATAAATAAAATAGGTGTTCGACCGTTTTTTCATAAATCCAATTTAAGGGGCCTATGGGGAGGGGTGAAATTCTGGAAGAAAAACGTCTACTAAGGAAGGATTTTTGGATGTTCACTCTCATCGACCAACCAAAACTATTCAAGTTAGAAGAATTATATTTTGGGGATATGTTTGTTGTGTGTCGAAAACGTCTACTAAGGAGGAATTTTTGGATATTCAGGTTCTAAAGGGGTGTTAACGGAGTTAAACCTGCATTTCATTGAATAACAATATGACACGACTATGACGCGAGCGGAGCGAGGCTAAAAATGAGATGGAGTGTGTGTGTGTATTACTCAATCAGCAAGTACCACTGGTCCGATTTACATGAATTTTACATGGAAGTAGCTGATTTCCCTGGTTAACATATAGGTTACTTTTGATTTCAATACTTTTCACTATTTAAAGATGGCGACCATTTTAGTGACGTCACTACACCCTTTGGTTTCAAACTCATATTTCTATTTCAAATAAAAAGAGAACGCTAAGAAATAGCAAGCTATTGATGGCATATACGAGGTTTAAAATTACATTTTCTATCCGAAAGGTATCTCCAACGGTTAGCGAGTAAAACCTAAATTTGTGCTATAAAACACGGTCAACGCCGAGAGGTGTAGTTGGACAAAATGTTCCATCGTTAATCTCCCTCTGCGCAGCACCTCGCCTATCCCCTGTTTTAACTGTCACCTTCACATTTTAATTTATTTTTGACGCGTAGCGAAGCACGGGTACTTTAGCTAGTATATAATAAAAAGGAATGTCTTGTCTATTCGTCTTTTATGCGTTCATAAACCATTCATCCGATTGCGATCAAATTTTGGTGAGTTGTTGTACACACTTTCGGATTGTTCATAGGCATAGTTAATCCATTTCATAGTAGATAGCGCGCGAGTAGATGAAACAAATGCCTAATGGCAATGCGTTCATATACAATTCATCCGATTAGGATCAAGTTTTGGAGAGTTGTTGTGCACAGTCCCGGAAAAGTTATAGGCATAGTAAATCCAACTAACAATAGATGGCGCGGGAGTAGCTTCAACAAAATGGCGTGCGTTTGCTTAAAAAAAGTCCCTCATGCGTTCATATACCATTCATCCCATTGCGATGAAACTTGGGTGAGATGTTCTGTACCCATCAGGTTAGGTTTCTGTCTTAGTAAATCCACTTAACAATGAGTAGATTCAACAAATGAGCGACGACGCGCGAAGCGTTTCCACAAAGTCCTGTATGCGTTCACATACCATTCGTCCGATAGCGATGAAACTTGGGTGAGAGGTTGTGTACACTACAGGCAAGGTTTCTGGCTTAGTAAATTCATGTTATAATAGGTAGCGCACGAGTATAATCAACAAATGAGCGACGACGCGCGAAGCTTTTCAACAAATTCCCGTATGCGTTCATATACAATTCGTCTGTTAGCGATGAAACTTGGGTGAGATGTTGTGTACACTTCAGGAAAGGTTTCTGGCTTAGTAAATCCACTTAATAATAGGTATCGCACAAGTAGATTAAACAAATGAGCGACGACGCGCGTAGTGTTTCAACATAGTCCCGTATGCGTCACATACCATTCGTCCGATAGCGATGAAACTTGGGTGAGAGGTTGTGTACACTACTGGCAAGGTTTTTGGCTTAGCAAATCCATGTTATAATAGGTAGCGCACGAGTATATTCAACAAATGAGCGACGACGCGCGAAGCGTTTCAACAAATTCCCGTATGCGTTCATATACTATTCGTCTGATAGCGATGAAAATTGGGTGAGATGTTTTGTACACTTCAGGACAGGTTTCTGTGTTATTAATCCACTTTGCAATAGGTAACGCACAAATAGATTCAACAAATGAGCGAAGACGCGCGAAGCGTTCCAACCAACTCCCGTATGCGTTCATATACCATTCGTCCGATAGCGATGAAACTAGGGTGAGATGTTGTGTACACTTCAGGGAAGGTTGCTGGCTTAGTACATCCACTTTACAATTGGTATCGCACAAGTAGATTCAACAAATGAGCGACGGCACTCGAATCGCTTAAACAAAGTCCTGTATGCGTTCATATACCATTCATCCGATCGCTATGAACTTTGGTTGAATTGCTGTGCACACTCCTGGAAAGGTTTCTGACTTATTAAATCCTTTTTACAATAGGTAGCGCACGAGTAGATTCAGCAAATGAGTAACGGCGCACATATCGTTTAAAAAAATTCCATATGCGTTCATATACCATTCATGCGATTGCAATGACATTTTGGAGGAATGTTTTTTTCCACTCCCACAAAGATTTCTGATTTAGTAAATCCAGTTTACAATAATAATTATTGGTAGCGTACGAGTAGATTCAATTAATGAGTGACAGCGCGTGAATCGTTTCAACCAAGTCCCGTATGCGTTCATATAGGCTATCATTCATCCGATTATGATAAAACATTGGTGAGTTGAGTACAGTCCTGCGAAGGTGTATGAATTAATAAATCAGTTTTTCATTGGGTGGCGAAAAAGTAGATTCAACAAATGACTGACTTCGGGCAAATCGTTTGAACAAAATCCCGTATGCGTTCATATGCCATTCTTCCGATTGCGATGAAACTTTCATGAGTTGTTGTGTACACGCCAGGGAAGGTTTTCGACTTAGTAAATCCATTTTACAATAGGTAGCGTGCGAGTATATTCAACAAATGGGTGACGGCGCTCGAATCCTTTCAAGAAAGTCCCGTATGCGTTCATATACCATTCATTTCATTGTAATGAAACTTTGGTGAGTTGTTGAGCACGCTCCCATGATTTTTTGATATAGTAAATCAATTTTACAATAGTTTAGAGGTGATTAACGGAAAAAGAAAAAATTGGGAATCCAAAAGCACTTCAAGAAACAAAATTACAACGCCAACACTCTTTGATTGGCGTTGTAACGCATGCCGCGTTCAGCTAGTTACTGATAAAACTAAACCAGCAAACCGGCCAGATATCTTTCTCGTTTTGTAAGTGCTGAAGCAACCTTTCTCATTGATATCGCAGTGCCCAATTTCCATAATCTGCAACAAACCGGCTGTGGGGAGATCACCAAATATCTGCAAATGTGGGGACAGGAAAGTGTAGTGGTTCTGCCCATAGTCATCTCTTCCCCCAGCATCATCCCTAAATCATTGGCTCGCAATCTAGAAATATTGCGAATACATCCTGGTCTACGTATCATCATACAGAAAGCCGTTATCTTGGAGACTTGTTCCATAGTTCGCTCGTTTCTCAATGTGCCACCCTAAAATAAGTTGTCATACCGTCTTGCAAACAAGCCGACGATATGTTGATTTGTCCCACTTGTTTGGTGAAATAAATATGATGGTTATAGGATATAACGTACCACGGACATAATGTAACATTTGGCCGGCTGATTATCTGCGAATAGTCAGCTAATGACCTTAAAATATTTTAGAGAGGGCATAACGTACCACTTGAAAGAGTGGGAAGTATTTAGGGTGCATGAAACCCTAACCGCACGGCCACTTGCTCGGTATTGCTCAATTAATCCTGGTAATAAATACGTGGGCAATAACATAACATAAACTAATATAAAATATGAAATTTGTTTGGATTCCCATCACACTTTATCCAGACTTTGGACTGGCAAAATGTTTATAAAACATTTTGGCGTGTTTAAAAGCAGCTGTGGTTAGGCTCTGGTCAATTTTCGTTTCCTTTACTTAAAAAAAAGTTTTTGTGGGTTTTATAATCTAGCGAATAGCAAGTTCGTCATGGGATGTTTCATTCTAAGTGAATAGTAAGTTCGCCATGTGAAGTTTCATTCAAATTCTGCGAATATGAGAGAGCTCTCAAGCAAGATTTCAAGTTTCCTTTTTCTTCATACCGCTTCATTATTCTGTCAAGCCGTTCATCATACTTGACATATTTCTTCTTTCTCTTTGAACTTTCAATGTACAATTCGTACTTCATCCGTCGAAGTACGCACATAAACCGCCCTTATTCGTTGTACACAACTCCATGTTACAATACCAAAATGTTTAAGGCCGCACAGTGTAATCGCCACTGATGTTTATGTGGTAGTGAACCTGTAACTGGAATGCCCGTCTGACATCGAGTGGTAGCCTATGTTATGTCCTAGCGTAAATATTTGGGGATAACGGGAAACCCGTTCTTAGGTAAATAACGACCTAGGTGGTACGTTATGTCTTCGAAAATCAAGTGGTTCGTTTTGTCCGTGGTACGTTATGTCCGGACACCATGATATCCAGCACAGTTATGCTGAGAAAGTGACGAAATACATGCCTCTGGCTGAAGAGATCCGACAGATGTGGCGACAGGAATTTGTCACTGTATTGCCTGTCATAATCTCTTCCATTGGTAACATACCGAAGTCATTGAAGGGCAACCACGATAAATTGGGACTCCAACATAATTTGCATACCAGTATGCATAAAGTAGTTATTTTAGAGACCTGCTCCATAGTTCGCTCGTTCATCAACCTACCAGTATAGAGAACTCCGCTCCATCTTGCAAAAAATGCCGATGAAATGGTGAATTGTACCCAACTATAACATATGTTGTTTTATTTGTGTTTTTCTGTCGTGTGGCCTCCGGAGAGTCCAGTGCAGGTCTTTCTAGTCGACTCCCGTGGGCGACCTGCGCGTCGGGATGAGAGATGGAATGGATGAAAATCAATGAAACTGGGCAAGGATGTGGAAGGAAGTGGCTGTGGCCTGTCAGAAGGTACCGTCCCAGCATTTGCCTGGTGTTCAAAATGGGAATCCACGGAAAACCATTTCAAGGACGGCCGACAGAGGGGCTCATACTCACGCGTCTACCGAGTCAGCAGAGAGCTTGGCCCCATGAACTAACGCTGCACTTTAACCAGCGTAGCCACTACTGTCAGTATAACTATATGGTGAACATAAATGAGACAATAATAATAATAATGGACACTGGTCTCAAACGTAATGAAATCCAAGATGCAATGGAATAAGATTACTTTTCCACCAACACCGTCACTCGTATGAAAAAAACCCACGAACAGTTTGCAATTTACGTCAAAAGTGACCAGAATTTCAGTTATTGAGATTTTCGTGAAGTGATTTTAGACTATTTACCGTTCTTAGCATTCGCCCTTGAGGTCCCGGGTTGATTCCCGGCTCTGCTAATAATTTTAATTCTGGTGTGAGGGCTGGAACGGGATACACTCGGCATTGTGAGGGAAATCTGAGAAGAGATGGATTTGATTCCTACCTCAGCCATCCTGGAGTGGTTTTCCGCAGTATTCCCCCCTCTTCTACTCCAGGAAAATGCTGGGATGGTTCCTAACATAAGGCCAAAGCCTCATCCTTCCCAATCCTCACCTGAATTACAACAACAACAAAGTTATCAGACAAGTTATATACACACACTCCCAAGTAGGAAAGGAAGGAAGATTGTAGTTTTACGTGACCGTGAATCTTGTGATTATGAGCCACGGGACCTCCTTTTTACGTGGAATCCGAACCACAGGACATGGCATTTCACATCGAAAATCTCACATGCATTGACCGGGAATCGAACCCGGACCGCCTTGGTGAGAGGCATACAGCTAGACCGCTGAGCCACCACGCCCCCGCACTCCCAAGTCTACGGGGTAAAAGACCATGATAATCAAGCACCTCAAATGAAACAACAACATCAATTCTGGGATGAAATTATTATTATTTTAATAATCTGTGTCACTAGAGCCATGCGCAAATGAACAAAACGATATCCGCATCCGCACGACTGTTATCCGCATCCTCCCCGCATCCGCACGACTGTTATCCGCATCCTCCCCGCATCCGCACGACTGTTATCCGCATCCTCCCCGCATCCGCACGACTGTTATCCGCATCCTCCCCGCATCCGCACGACTGTTATCCGCATCCTCCCCGCATCCGCACAACTGTTATCCGCATCCTCCCCGCATCCGCACGACTGTTATCCGCATCCTCCCCGCATCCGCACGACTGTTATCCGCATCCTCCCCGCATCCGCACGACTGTTATCCGCATCCTCCCCGCATCCGCACGACTGTTATCCGCATCCTCCCCGCATCCGCACGACTGTTATCCGCATCCTCCCCGCATCCGCACGACTGTTATCCGCATCCTCCCCGCATCCGCACGACTGTTATCCGCATCCTCCCCGCATCCGCACGACTGTTATCCGCATCCTCCCCGCATCCGCACGACTGTTATCCGCATCCTCCCCGCATCCGCACGACTGTTATCCGCATCCTCCCCGCATCCGCACGACTGTTATCCGCATCCTCCCCGCATCCGCACGACTGTTATCCGCATCCTCCCCGCATCCGCACGACTGTTATCCGCATCCTCCCCGCATCCGCACGACTGTTATCCGCATCCTCCCCGCATCCGCACGACTGTTATCCGCATCCTCCCCGCATCCGCACGACTGTTATCCGCATCCTCCCCGCATCCGCACGACTGTTATCCGCATCCTCCCCGCATCCGCACGACTGTTATCCGCATCCTCCCCGCATCCGCACGACTGTTATCCGCATCCTCCCCGCATCCGCACGACTGTTATCCGCATCCTCCCCGCATCCGCACGACTGTTATCCGCATCCTCCCCGCATCCGCACGACTGTTATCCGCATCCTCCCCGCATCCGCACGACTGTTATCCGCATCCTCCCCGCATCCGCACAACTGTTATCCGCATCCTCCCCGCATCCGCACAACTGTTATCCGCATCCTCCCCGCATCCGCAGACTGTTATCCGCATCCTCCCCGCATCCGCACGACTGTTATCCGCATCCTCCCCGCATCCGCACGACTGTTATCCGCATCCTCCCCGCATCCGCACGACTGTTATCCGCATCCTCCCCGCATCCGCAGACTGTTATCCGCATCCTCCCCGCATCCGCACCACTGTTATCCGCATCCTCCCCGCATCCGCACAACTGTTATCCGCATCCTCCCCGCATCCGCACGACTGTTATCCGCATCCTCCCCGCATCCGCACGACTGTTATCCGCATCCTCCCCGCATCCGCACGACTGTTATCCGCATCCTCCCCGCATCCGCACGACTGTTATCCGCATCCTCCCCGCATCCGCACGACTGTTATCCGCATCCGCCCTGCATCCGCACAACTGTTATCCACATCCTCCCCGCATCCGCACGACTGTTATCCGCATCCTCCCCGCATCCGTACGACTGTTATCCGCATCCTCCCCGCATCCGCACAACTGTTATCCGCATCCTCCCCGCATCCGCACAACTGTTATCCGCATCCTCCCATCATCCGCACAACTGTTATCCGCATCCTCCCCGCATCCGCAAGACTGTTATCCGCATCCACCCCGCATCCGCACAACTGTTATCCGCATCCTCCCCGCATCCGCACGACTGTTATCCGCATCCACCCTGCATCCGCACAACTGTTATCCGCATCCACCCTGCATCCGCACAACTGTTATCCGCATCCTCCCCGCATCCGCACGACTGTTATCCGCATCCACCCCGCATCCGCACAACTGTTATCCGCATCCTCCCATCATCCGCACGACTGTTATCCGCATCCTCCCCGCATCCGCACAACTGTTATCCGCATCCGCCCCGCATCCGCACGACTGTTATCCGCATCCTCCCCACATCCACACGACTGTTATCCGCATCCGCCCCGCATCCGCACGACTGTTATCCGCATCCACCCAGCATCCGCACGACTGTTATCCGCATCCGCCCCGCATCCGCTCGACTGTTATCCGCATCCGCCCCACATCCGCACGCTTGTTATCCGAATCAACTGGCATTACATTAATATTCTTAATTAGATAAAACATTAAGTATTAAAGAAACACTTTTAGACGTTCGAGGAGAAAGTCGTTCCCTTAGGCTATGTAAGTCAGGTGCTATGTTTAAAATGAATATTACACAGCCGGAATTGCAACCCTTTTCAGTTCGGAGTGTTAATTATGCTTTATGAATGAGATTAGCTTACATTTGTCACGAAAAAAACAAAACAGAAAAATATATGTCATAATAAACATCCGGATCCCAGTAATGATACTAAACTAGTTTGGATTGTATTCTAAAAACTATCCGCAAATTTACTCCAAACATTATCCGCAGCGTATCCGCTATCCGCACAGCCATGCAAACTATATCCGCATCCGCGATGTTTGGTCACGAGCAGAACATTTCAGGATGGTACTTTTATGAGCGGAGAATGTCCTACCTTTTACTGTTCCAGCAAGAAAGACAAATTAAATTACTCTCAACTCTCTTGGCCGCCTGTGGTATTATTTTCAGTGGAGCCATTCGTTCTTTGTTTCCAAGCCTTAGGTTTCTGAAACTTTCTCTTTATTACTTCTGCTTTAAAGTAGGTTTAAGAAGCTCGGGGACTTGGCGTAATATTACTCACCTTATGCACAATCACAATCAAAGTAATTCCATTGGGCAATTATAGGCTGTGAGCTATAGCCCTTTCAATCCCTGTCCACGCAATTTTGTGAGTACGTATTTTATTTTTATTTCTTCTCTTTTGGGCCCCGATTGGCTTGCATGTTAGTCGATCTGTTTGCTTTTCATCTATGGACAACATAGTTGCCAGCAACCACTGACCTCCCGGTAAATATTAGTAATTAAATTCGTATGAGCATTATATATGTGGAACAACGTAGGCTGTTAAAATGTAACCATTTATTTTATTTATATCCTGACTATTAATTTGCTGCAGCAGTAATTACGAATCTATTTACTAAAATTTACCTCGAGGTCGGTGGTTGCTGGCAGCCACGTTGTCCATAGATTAAAAGCAAACACATTTCTCGACTTAATGGAATGCAAAAGGGGCTTCATATTGGAGTTCCATGTAGGCAGTAGCCACATAATCAATGCAGGCCGGTCTGGAGTCCAAAATCCATCTCAACTAAGAAATAATACAAGATGTTCAGTGAAGAACATACAGCCAACTTTCTCCTAAATGCATGGGAATAGTTATAACTCTTTGTCCTTTTCAAGTATGATTGAATGTTGGTTGTATTAGCTTCTTGAAGTATAACGTGCTATATTGTACGTTGACTGGTTGAATCCTCACTTGAATTATAAATACAGACACTAATACAGCCATCACAATAAAACTGGTTATCAGTTATAATTCAACACTCACCCGTACACGGGACTCAATGATCATGATGTCCCAGCCTCTCAATTGAAACAACAACAACAACAACAACAGTTTCCTACCAAAATGTTAATATCCTACCTCCTTGAGGACAGTTTAAACCACCCTTTGAGCGATAAGCGGGTTTAGTGAGGCAGGGCCTGATGACTTTGTAAATTCCGACATTAAGGTATATTGTAGCAAAATTTGGTAGAGATCGGATGATTAGTTTAGTCGTAATTTGATTTAAACTTATAACAAATGGGTGGGTGCCATTTCTTTTTCGTTATTATGGCGGCGATATACAACATGACACTGGGTTGTACTTTGCTAGTGCCACCTCTGTACCAAAGTTGGTTTGATTTGGTTTCATCGTGTTTGAATTGATAGGGGGGATCGGTTGGCACACATATACGACCCCAATCTTCAAATAATTTGGATGATGACCTTGTAGTTTAGGCAAGAGGTGCTTCCCACATGAAGGTATATTGTTGAAAACTTGGGAAAATATCAGATGATTAGGTTGGTCATAATTTGATTTAAGCTTTGAACATTTGAGTAGCCACCATTACTTTTCCGTCAAGATGGTGGTGATATGAAACATGACGCTGTTTTCATCATGTTTGAATTGTAAGAGGGAGGGGGGGGGGGGTGGAGTGGCGGGGGGGGGGGGGGGGGGGGGTAGGCTAAAATAAAATTATGTGTGGCCAGATGAAAATAAATTGCTTGGGATTGAACGGGTTAAAGAGGCTTAGCCACCAGGAGTCAAAGAGAATTGTATTTGCGTGGTATTGGACTGTGTCCAAACATTATTGGATATTCATGACTGCAGTGATACAAATGGAGTCTTTTAGCTATCAGGTTGCACAAATAGTTAGAGAATTAAGATGTCTGACCCCAGTGAGATTCGAAATTCTCTAATTTTAAGCTACATGTCTTGCACAATTTGTGCAATACACTATCTAAAAGCTAAAAAAGTCCTCTCGGCACGCCGGAAGGCGGAGGTAGATTTCACCGGACAAACTTGGGGATAGGCGAAAATAGGCAGAATATGAAGGTTTTCGTAGAAGGATCAGACCTCATTTATTGCGAGAAGGTATTTTATAATTGGAGCTTAATTAACTTTGTTTTTCGTCATTTTATGCTTATTTTAAACATTTTATTGTCTTATGGGAACGGTAACCTTCTTGTCATTTGGGGTCCATTTTTATACTTGTGGTCACACTGTCCTTATGCAAGGTTTCGACACTGATGTGTAACTATGTAACGGTCTGTTACTTCTTCACGCAAAATTATATCTCCCGCAGAGATTTTGGTTGGTTCCTCAGTTTAGGGGCTGCGAGAACGCGGTCATGTAACCCCGTGTACTTAGGGATGGCTGTATTAGTCTGTAATTCAGGTAAGGACTGAAGACGGTCAATTTCAAGCAGTAGCTCCTAATGTTGCTACCAGGTACTACCGTCAACGACACCTAGCTGTGAACTTGGCTACTAGATGCCACCGCAACCAGCAACTCACAACGAACGTTGGAACTTCCTCTCCAAAGGAAAGCATACTGAGGGATTTTTAGCGCTCTTAGAAAATCCGACGACTTCGGCCGGCTTTGAACTCGCGACCTTGGGCATAGACATTCAGCATGCTACCAGTTACGTCACCGAAGCCGCTTCACACTTAGTCAGATGGAAATCTGAATCTGATCTCGTGCAAGTGCGTTATCTTGGCAACGTCTGATGGCTCATCCCTCATCTATTATGTAGTGTTGCCATGGCAACCTCTGATAGCTCTTGGCATTTTCTTATAATTCCGAAATCATTTTTCTCATCCCTTGTCATAAAGGTGGGTCATATCAAAAATTCTTTCAGACAAATGTTTTAGGTAATTAATAGGGGAATATTGTCCATTTAAGCCGGCCCCGTGGTGTTGGGGTAGCACGCCTGCCTCTTACCCGGAGGCCCCGGGTTCGATCCCCGGCCCCGTCAGGGATTTTATATCTGACGCGAGGGTTGGAACGGGGTGCACTCAGCCTCGTGAGGACAATTGAGTAGTTGTCTGACAGTGGGACAGCGCCCCGATCACGAATACCAAGATTAACGGCCGAGGGGACCCGACGCGCTGATCAAGCGTCACCCCAATATCTGCAGGCCAAATGGCTGGGCAGCGGTCGCTTGGTCGGCCTTAGCCCGTCATGGGCTGGATAGTGCCAGGGGTTGACTTTTTATATTGTCCATTTTGTACGGTTTTGATATTGTGCCTATTAAGAGAGATATGATTAATGTTTCCCGAAAAACCCACTTTTTCCCACCCCTTTGGTCAATGGTTGGTGCTATAAAAACTATACAAACCTAAATTGTTGGGCTTTATCCGACACATAGTATGAACGTTGAACGGATTCGATATTTCACATATTAACAGAGTTATAGCAATATTTCACTTTTTCGAAAATAGCCCCCCATTTTCACCCCCTTCGACCGATTTAGCCCAGTAACGAACATGACCGAGATTTTATAGGTATACATATTCGGTAAAAGATTCAAAGTGATTGGTGCAAACTTACGGCAGTTATCGTGTCCACAAGAAACTGATAAATATATATATATATATACATACATAAATTATATATAAAATTTTGAACTGACGGTGGTTTTGGGGTCTGGGGGATGTGAAACGCGAAGATATGTCGAAATTTTCCGGAAGTCGAAACATGGTACCCATTGCAATGGTTAGCTTTCTAATGAAATCTATCTCTGGTTGGTTCTTCAGTTTAGGGGCTGCGACAACGCGGTCATCTAACCCCGTGTACTTTGGGTGAGTGTAGAATCTGTCTGATAAACGGTGTGAATTTTAATGGCTGTATTAGTCTTAATTCAGATAAGGACTGCAGACGGTCAATTTCAAACAGTAGTTCCTAATGTTGCTACCAGGTACTACCGTCAACGACACCTAGCTGTGAACTTGTCTACTAGACGCCACCCCAACCAGCAACTCGCAACGAACGGTGGAACGTTCCCTCCAAAGGAAAGCATTCTGAGGGATGTTAGCGCTCGTAGAAAATCCGACGACTTCGGCCGGCTTTGAAACCGCGACCTTGGGCTTAGACATTCAGCATGCTACCAGTTACGTCTCCGAAGCCGCTTCCCACTTAGTCAGATGGAAATACTGAATCTGATCTCGTGCAAGTGCGTTGTCATGGCAACGTCTGATGGCTCATCCCTCATCAATTTAGTAGTGTTGCCATGGCAACCTCTGACAGCTCTTGGCATTTTCTTATAATTCCGAAATCATTTTTCTCATCCCTTGGCGTAATGGTGGGTCATATCAAAAATTCTTTCAGCAAATGTTTTAGGTAATTATTAGGGGAATATTGTCCATTTCGTACTGTTTTGATATTGAGCCTATTAAGAGAGATATGATTAATGTTTCCCGAAAAACCCACTTTTTCCCACCCCTTTGGTCAATGGTTGGTGCTATAAAAAACTCTTCAAACATAAATGTTTGGGCCTTATCCGACACATAGTATGAACGTTGAACGGATTCGATATTTCACATATTAAGAGAGTTATAGCAATATTTCACTTTTTCGAAAAAAGACCCCATTTTCACCCCCTTCGACCGATATAGCCCAGTAAGGAACTGGACCGAGATTTTATAGGTATACATATTCGGTAAAAAATTCCAAGTGATTGGTGCAAAATTATGGCAGTTATCGTGTCCACAAAAAACTGACATACATATATTGCACCCTTCAATAAAGCATGGTTTTGTCGAGAGTCGTCTACGGGGTCGTGTTCAGTCCTGACTGCTTTACACAGCAAAGTTCGCTTAAAACAACATGCTCTAATGAATAGAAAGGTTCATGACAGAGGCTTATACTAGAAATAAAATGAATAACAAGTAGAATAAAATAAATTTAATGACTGAAAATATGTGCATAATAATAATAATAATAATAAAACAAATCCTCCCTGACTTTTACCCCCTTAATAAATAATAATAATAACACTGAGCGGTAGGAACTCGCTCGTCACAACAAGACAATGTGAAAGCCGCTTCACATAAATGATAAAATCATAACATAAGCATTTGAGCGGTAAGAACCCACTCGTCACAACATATGGATACAAGTCCATTTTTCTCTGGTCAAGAAGTTATATAATGTGTGGAGTACTGTTCGTTAATAAGAAACTGAGTACTGATGCGGATCCGTTTACAACTGAAACAGACATTTTGCTTACGGAGTGCATCTTTTAAATCACACTACGGCTATGGGACCCATCATTAATTAATACACTACAACTACTACTGACACATGCAAGATCTAATAATCTAAACAAACTGACGAATCTCCCTGAGATTCTTACTGGTGCAGGAGCACACGGAATAAAAAGAGCATGCCAGAAGTAGGCCAAAAAACGCTCTCATCAACATGGGGACATAGCTCCGCGCACCCTAACTTGACACGGGTCAAGAACGCATCAAAATAAACACACCAAAAATATTGAACCAACAACAACAAAATACATGCCTAACGGCTGAAAAAACAATGTTTACATTTATATGAAACGCCAGACAAACACGAATTTCGGTGGCTACCTTACAGTATGGACAGCTCCCAATTAATCAAGCAATACTCATTATAACCGATCAGGTTTTGTGAATTTAAAACATCATAAATTGCAGTATAAGAAAGCAGATCTGTTACTAATGACTAGACACGTTATCTGATTGAGCTCCCCCTTCTTGTATGAGACACGCTGTCCTACAAATACCTGTCTCTTTCTGGCAAGCTAAGTGCAGTTCCCTCTGGAAACATCAACATATCTCACGCATCACCTGGATGGCGAGAAACAAATATATACCACGAGTTCAGCCCCGCGAGGTCATGAACTGGGTTGACATGGAGCAAGTCAGAATAATCACCATGATATATTCTCGCTAGCACATCATAAAATCACATACGCACCCATAGCTTGGACAAAATCTCATACACACTCACTCTCTGGGTCAGCTCAAACAGATCAACAATACTACTGCGTCCATTGACACATTAACAAGAACACAACAGAAACTCGGGTGCAAAGTGCCATCCCGTTCACATCTGCCGGAAAGCAACTATCGAAAACAATCCTGATCCGTCATAAGATTCTACTCACAAATAATCTTTTATCCTCCAAAATCTATTTTTTTTATCTCAAAATTAATTCAGTTCCATTTTTGTTGTAAGGCAAATCTCCGCATAATAATGCTTGACCGCGATTTACGCAAGCGAGATCGGGCATCGGCTGCGCGTCTCGCCCCGTACAGTTAAACCAAATACAATCACAAAATATAAAAATTACGCAACGCTCGGCTAGTCCCATATTTAATGTGTCAGTAAAACAAAAAGTAATAATCTACATTACCAAGCAAGCAAGCAAACAAATATTTACAAAAATATCCCATAACACCGTAGCTGACTTAATAAATAAATAAAATTTATTTGGTACTCAATCCTTTAAAACAGCGCCAGGAATTACGTCTGCAGCCATCTCCTTTAAGATGTTTATCTGGTCATTGACATCTTCAGGCAAATGTCCTGCTGGTTCCCATATCCATCCTCGTTCTTGGACGTCATCACGTGCTGAATTAAATAAAGTTTTGTCAGATACACACACAATATAATTCCTACTATATTCACCTATCAAGTACTATATTCCTTGACAGTCTATTTGGTGAATTACTTCGATGAACTGGTCCTATCTGGTAGTACTGGGACTACAAATAAATCACTGGTTATACTATAATAAATAAGTAATGAGTTCCGTCCTCAGACGAACAAAAATTAGTGGTCGACGTTACGCCCTCAGACGTACAAAATAAGTGGTCCTCCTCGAAGCATCTTAGATCCTTATAAATGACACAGACTAGGGTAGATGTGGAAGGGGATCTATTGAAATATTCCATAATAACTATTAGACTAGCATGCGATCGGTATCATTGAGTTCGTAGCAGTGTGGAGGTTACGATTTTGCTGTAGCCGGCTTGAATCGATCGTGGAATTAATCTGTAGATAACTCCCGCGTTAATCTACCCGTGCGCGTTCCCAAGCCGAGTTCCCGCTAAGACAAGGCGTCTTGATACTATTGGCCTAGACTCTTGTTTGTCTTTGCGCGTTTTTACAAACATTTCTGCCGTAGGGAGTGGTTCACATGATGATAGACCAATTACCTTCTAGCATTCGATTTCTTCCTTGGCGCCAATCTTCATAGCAACAAGCCATAGTGTGCGTCCCCAAGCCAACATTCGCGCTAAAAGTTGCACCTGTTCTATGTCTCAAGAATATATACGCATCCTCCTAAAATACCACAGGAGCTTAAACCATTGTGTCCTCTCGGCCACTGATTTCTCAATATATCCCAACACCGTCTGGCTCTCATATCTGTTGTCTGTAGAAATGTATCAAAAGATGATGAATAAATATTAGAATCCTTTATATAGCCTGAGGATAAAGGGTTCACAACCCCCCTGCATGGAAAAAAATCGAACATAACAAATAGTCGATTTTTTTACAAATACAAAACATCTGTAATCCATTTCTGCCAATCCTAGAAAAATCTCCCTCTCATCAGCCTAGTCTAGCCGCCACTCTCGTTGGAGTCACAACACTTGCTCGTTTTTACAACCCGTTTCCTCATTCATTCAGACATTCCGCAAACCAGCCTGCTTGACTGATCGCCTAAGGCTCGTATCTCCCCTTTCCAGTGCCCTTATCTCACTCGCTCGCTCTCCCGCTGTGTTGTCATCGTCAGAGCGCATTAGTGTCTGACCACAGCAGATTGTTCTCTACTTCCTCGTTCTACTGACGTACTCACTGACCCACGTGTAGTTGGATGTGCAAAAAGGACGTCCATATATTCAATTTGCAGCATTATTTCGGCGTTCCCAAGGTTCGCTAGTATGATACAACTTTAAATTCGCCGCGTTGTAGACAGACATTGTACCTGTACTCAATTCTTTTACTCTGTATGCGTTGTTACCTAGATTCCGTACAATACAGAAGGGGCCAATAAATTTTGGACTGAACTTGTTAAAAACCTTCTTTTCTGGATCAGATGTCGCTGGCTTCCGTACCAATACAAGCTCGTTGACTACTAGTTCTCTGTGATACCTTTTATTTCTGACACGACGTAATCTGCCATCCGCCTGGTTTCTCATATGGACTCTCGTTCTCTCAATTCTCAACTCATGACCAACCATGGGATCTTGTGGACAATTGATGATGTTGCTCCACGATCTTACTGGATATTCATTCATGTGTAAAACCATGGGAATCTGGCCTGTTGACTCATGTCTAGTTGTATTCATACAGGTATCTACATCTTTGATCCTGTCTACCCACTTGTGATGTTCATTGGGAATGAAGATCCTTAAGTATTTGGTAATACATTTTATAGCGCGTTCGCTTGGATTTGCTTGGGGGTGGCGAATGCTACTGAACATGTGTTTTACATCCAAGTCTTCCATACCTTTCTTGAATTCGGCACTCGTAAAATAGCTTCCGTGGTCCGACAATATGAATTCTGGTTTTCCAAGGATTGGAATGACTCTATTTCGAATACGACTGAGTACTTGTTTCGATGTAGTTTTCTGAATGGGGCATAATACGACAAACTTAGAAAACACATCAATGCACACTAGCAAGTGACGGCAACCTCGTCTACCTTTCGGGATTGGGCCGAAACAGTCCAGGGCCACTAGCTCGCAGGGTTTCTGAGGTAGCAATGGTCTAGGATACTGCCTCATTAAGTAATTATTCGGCTTTGTCCTCTGACAAGGATCGCAAGTCTTTATTACGTCACCAATGGTAGTCCTCATTCGCGGCCATGTAAACGTTTCTCCAATGATCGCCTGTGCCTTGTCTAATCCCACGTGACCGAAGCTTTCATGTATGTGCCAAGTAAGTCCTCTTTGTAACGATGCAGGTACCATGATACGTAATTTGGTGTGTTCTTCATCTATCCATTTATGCAGTAAATTGTTACGGTAGACATATCTTCCTTCTCTGGCTTTTGCTTCTCTGTAGGCCGGGGTTCTTGCTGGTAATTCCTTCTTAAATTACTGGATCATTTGGTACATCCACGGTTCTGCTTCCTGCTCTCGTCTTATCTCCCGTAATTCCTCCAAGAATGCATGGTCCTTTGCTGTTAACTCAATATGCTGTACAATCGCTGTTTCTTCGGTATCAGGCTCGGGGTTCCTGCTTAATACATCCGGAATTACATTCATTTTTCCTGGGCAATGTTCAATCTCGATGTTAAATTGTTGTATGTAGATGGACCAACGTGTCACACGCTCGCTAGCCATAGATGTCTTGAACAAAAACGTTAGTGCTTTGTGGTCTGTTCTAATAACAATGGGGTAACCATACACAATTCGTTTCCATTGTTGGAGAGCATGAAGTATTGCCAACAATTCGAGTTCCGTGACCGTATAGTTGCGCTCGTGTTTACGCAATCTGCGGCTCACAAATGCTAAATAGTCACGACGTTGAAGGTTAGCTGGATCTTCTTGGTATAACATTGCTCCTATACCAACCATGGAAGCATCCGCTTGGATAATAAATTTCCGTTGAAAGTCTGGATAACCTAGTTTGATACAATTTTCCAGTAATAATTTTGTTTCTTGAAATGATTTCTCACACTCAGCGTTCCAAAGCCATTTGTTGTTCTTCTTCAGCATTTCCTGCATAGGTGCTACGGTTTCAGTATATCCTGGGCAGTTTTCCTTAAATAACCCCGTCACGCCAAGGAAAGCTCTGATATGTTTCACTCTCGTTGGTGTAGGGAAATTCTTTATCGCCTCTATCTTGGCAGGGTTTGGTCGCACTCCCTCCTGGTCAATGATGTGCCCCAAGTATAAAATCTCCTTCTTGAAGAAATGGGATTTCTTCAGGTTGACTTTAAAATTTGCAGTTCTAAGGTTGTCTAAAAGCTTATCCAAATTTTCCATATGTGTCTCAATGTTATCTGACGCCAAGAGTATATCGTCAATATATCGTATCGTCATTTCCTTCACTTCTTCAGTCAGGTTCCGATCCAAGGCTCGAATTAATGCGCACCCAGCAGTTTTAACGCCGAAGGGCATTCAGACGAAGCAATATGTCTGATTATCGAACAAGAAGCCAGTAAGAAGCTGTGACTTCTCATCCAGTTCGAGATGGTGAAACGAACTCGTCAGGTCTACTGATGAATAGATGCTCTTGTTCTTAAATCCTTTTAAGACGTCTCTGATGATTGGCGCTCTGTCATACTCGGGAAAAATAAGGCGCATGTTTAGATTTCTGGCGTCTAGACAAAGTCTAATGGATCCATTTGGTTTTGTTA
Organism: Meconema thalassinum; assembly: GCA_946902985.2. NCBI lineage: Eukaryota > Metazoa > Arthropoda > Insecta > Orthoptera > Tettigoniidae > Meconema > Meconema thalassinum. The sequence continues at coordinate 159,469,140 of OX336393.1, read as the reverse complement.
CTGCCAAAATCGCATTTAAATAAGGTGTAGGAGTCTTCTTAATCACTCCAGCTTGTAACATATCATCAATAATCCGTTTTACTGGCTCTTGATGTTTTTCTGGTATAGGGTACAACTTGCTTCGAAATGGGGACCAATCCTCAACCTGCATAGAATACTGAAAGTTTATTATCTTCCCTGGAACTGTGTCAAACACTGCCTTGTGTCTTCTTAAGATCTCCTCAAGTTTCCTCCTATGTTCCACCCCTAGTTGTATGCCACTGAGCCGCTCCTGTAATAGTTCTTCAAACTGAGTATCGCTGTCCTCTCCTTCTGCTAGTAAGGCCCATATCTCCTGAGAGTCACTCCCTTCATTTAATTCCACAACAGCCACATCTATAAGATCATCTTCCGCCTTTCGTGTCTCCTCTTCTGTCTCCTCTGCTATTGCCTCCAATGCCCATGAACTCACGTCTTTCCCTGTAGTGATTTCATCCATGTGTAAGCCCACATCCTTCAATTTATCAAACTCCTTAAAACTGACTGTATTATTATGCAAATCTATGACTGCCTGGTAGTCACAAATAAAATTTGCACCCAGAATAATGTTAAAATTCATTTTAGCCATTATGATGAAAGTCTGTCCAAATATATGGTCTAATATATCCAATTCTATAAATGCCTGACGTTTGCAAGTGACGGTGCGTTCGGGAATAACGCCCCTCACCTTGAGTTGCGGTACTGGAATCACAGGAATATTCTGACTCCGTCCCAACTCTCGAACCAAAGCCTCCGATACAAGACTGATTTGTGACCCCGTATCAACCAAGCATCTTACGTTAATTCCACCAATCTTGGCATAGATAATAGGTAATTGTTTGATATCATCGTTCCGTGGTTTTACAATCTCCTCCAGGTAATCTTCCGGCAAAGCTATCCATTCTTGTATGTGTGCCACGACCCATCCTTCTTCTCAATCCGGCTGTTGCTCTCTCAGGGTGAGTCCTTTTTCAATTATTGGGATTTTTTTTACAACCCCCGCGACTTCCATCATTCTTCTGTCGCGGATCTCCCTGGCGTTCTTCCTGCTTCAATAAACTCTCGGCCCCCTCAATGTGAGTATCCGGATTTGACCTCCTATTTATTGCACTTTCCCAATGTTTTTGTTCGTCCCCTCCATTAGCGTGTAACTCTTCCAGGTAGCGCTGCGATTCGGCGTGCCTGTCATTCCAATCATTTCTATAATTCCGATAGTCCCCCTGGTTCTGATATCTTCTTTCACGCCACTGTCGATTATCATTATTGTTATTTTCATAACGTCTGTAGGGTCCCTCATTTCTCCTATTATTTTTCCATTGTTGGTATCCTCGCTGCTGATACCTATTGTTGCCCTGTGTATGTCTATCATTGTTATTTTCATGACGCTGGTGTGACCTATTTTCGTCACCCTCCTGACCTCGTCTTGGTGTTGTTGACACACCTGTATTTGTGGCCTGCGACCTGGTGTGTATTTGAGCGGGTTTAACCACCTCCGTTGTGTTTACAAGTTCCAGCTGTCGTCCCCCTCTTTGCTGCAAGTGAGATGTTGTCTCGTCAATCTGACGTAAGATTTGTTCGGCTCAAACCGCTGTGTCCACGTTTGCTGCTACTAAAACCTGCTGAACATTTACTGGCAACTGCCGTGCAATCGTCATAACCAGATCTGACTCTTCTAAGGAGTGATCCAGATCCCGAAATTTTAACAATTGTAGCGAAAAGAAATCTGAATATTTTGTCTGCTGAGTCGACTGATATTTTCTCGAATAAAGTTCCATTCTGAGACTTTGTTGTAGAGAAGCCGACCAGTACTTTTTAAGGAACGCAATCTTGAAATCATCGATCCCTCCGAAAGTATACTTGAAGCTCAAGAACCACGTAAGTACATTTCCCGAAAGAAATCCTTCCATCAGTCTTAAACGACGCGCGGGCGGTATATTATTATCATTAAAATAGTGATCCATCTCTTTAAGATACGCCTTCGGTGTGACACCAGAATTTTCTGTGAATTTATTAGGTTTAAATCCATTTGATCGAATTACTTGAACGACTTGAGGGTGCTGATAGCCATGTTGAGGGGTAGAGGTCCCTCCAACGTTGTTGTGAAATCCCTCTGTGCTATTCGTTAATGGGCTGCCTGTCAGTCCGTGGCCACTTTCCGCGCTAATTGCCCCCTGGCTCGTTGGGTCAACTTCCTTATCTGCGTGCTCTGTCTGAAATAACGTGTTCTGTCCTAATGAGCGCAACTCTGCTTTAATGATTCTGTCCGACTGTTCTTTCATTTTATTTTTGATTTCCTCCTCAAGTACTTTAATGCGCGTATGATTTTCACCTACGGTCTTTATAATAGTTAGCCGATCTTCTTTAGATTCGCAGCTCATTTTGCGCCAATCCTTTCTGATGCTATCTTTTATCGCTCCTAATTTTTCTTCCATCTGCTGTTTCGTGTCCTGCTGATTCGATTCTATCTTCTCAAGCCTGTCTTCTAGACGCAGATTATTCTCATCTATCGTACTCTTTATATTATCCTGGTCCGATTCTAGGTTTTGTCATCGCTCTGTTGATTGTATTTCTAATTTATCCATGTCTTTTATTAAGCCCGAAATGCTTTCATTTACTGTTGACAATTTTCCCTGGATAAATGTAGAATCCTCCTCCATTTTATCAAATCGCTTTTCAAGACCATCCTGTGCCGTTTTAACTTCACTGTTATTTACCGTGCATGCTAATTCTATCTGAGCTAGTTTTGCTAATACAATTTCGTCCAAATCATTTAATTTACGGTTGAACGTATCCTCTAATTTTTGTATCTGACCTAGCTGTTTGTCATTATTCTCACTTATATCAAGCGCGAATTGAATCATCTGCTGTGTAGTGTATTCTTTCATCTCTGCAGATAATGTGGCTAGCTGACTCGTATTTCGACTTTCTTGCGCTTCTAACTGTTTGTTAATATTTTCATTTACTTGCGCTTGTAATGAGTTACCCTGTTCAATTAATTTAATTTCTAATGACTCACTCTGCTCGGCTAATTGTGCATTCTGTTCAGATATCTTAGTGTCTAATTTTTCGCTCTGTTCCGCTAATTGTGATTTTATAGTGTCATTCATTTGAGCCTGGAATGCCTCATTCTGTTCAGATAATTGTGATTTTCTAGTGTCATTCATTTGAGCCTGGAATGACTCACTCTGTTCAGATAATTTACTGTCCAATCTTTCACTTTGTTCTCTTAATAGTTTCTGGGTTCGTGCCGTGGCACTTACAATAATCGCTTGGATCTCTGCGACCGTCGCCATTTTCACACACAAAGATATATCACTGAGAAGACAGGAGGATGGCATGCAAACGTCTCCCTGACACACACATATATAATTCTTGACATACATTTACTTCATTTGACCACATTCAGTTCATTTAAACTTATTCCCTTTACTCCCGCAAATCAATCATCACTGAATGGTTCTAATTTTACTTAATAAATTTTAACCCCGCACATATTCAGTCATAAATTACTATCCAGATCTGATGTTAACACTGACTAATTAACAAAGTATTAATTGTCATTTAAGGCTACCAGCCTCCTAACATATTCATGAGTTTGACTTTCTAAACAAATCTAATTTTATATTTAATCAATGGGCGCCCGATTTCACGTACATTATTTTGCCAATTACATCAATAAACAAAACGTGAATCGTATTTTAACTTGCAAACTCGTGATTCTACCGTATATTCCATTTTCTTGGCGGTACTTCTCTTCGCCGTATTTACGTTAACAAAATATCACTTCCGGTGATCTCAAACAGTCAAAAACAGCAAAACACCACATGTAGGGTAACAGCTTGTTTATGATCCGCTAGAAAAGCCCAAAACAAAGAAACGCTCCACGGTATGACACCAGCTTATCTATGCTGTCTATCCACCGTGTTCTAGTAGTGAACTAGCAACGAACTAGCCCCACTTGGCGCGCCAGCTTGTCTATGCACCCTTCAATAAAGCATGGTTTTGTCGAGAGTCGTCTACGGGGTCGTGTTCAGTCCTGACTGTGTTACACAGCAAAGTTCGCTTAAAACAACATGCTCTAATGTATAGAAAGGTTCATGACAGAGGCTATACTAGAAATAAAATGAATAACAAGTAGAATAAAATAAATTTAATGACTGAAAATATGTGCATAATAATAATAATAATAAAAAACAAATCCTCCCTGACTTTTACCCCCTTAATAAATAATAATAATAACACTGAGTGGTAGGAACTCGCTCGTCACAACAAGACAATGTGAAAGCCGCTTCACATAAATGATAAAATCATAACATAAGCATTTGAGCTGTAAGAACCCACTCGTCACAACATATAGATACAAGTCCATTTTTCTCTGGTCAAGAAGTTATATAATGTGTGGAGTACTGTTCGTTAATAAGAAACTGAGTACTGATGCGGATCCGATTACAACTGAAACAGACATGTTGCTTACGGAGTGCATCTTTTAAATCACACTACGGCTATGGGACCCATAATTAATTAATACACTACAACTACTACTGACACATGCAAGATCTAATAATCTAAACAAACTGAAGAATCTCCCTGAGATTCTTACTGGTGCAGGAGCACACGGAATAAAAAGAGCATGCCAGAAGTAGGCCAAAAACCGCTCTCATCAACATGGGGACATAGCTCCGCGCACCCTAACTTGACACGGGTCAAGAACGCATCAAAATAAACACACCAAAAATATTGAACCAACAACAACAAAATACATGCCTAACGGCTGAAAAAAGCAATGTTTACATTTATAAGAAACGCCAGACAAACACGAATTTCGGTGGCTACCTTACAGTATGGACAGCTCCCAATTAATCAAGCAATACTCATTATAACCGATCAGGTTTTGTGAATTTAAAACAACATCATAAATTGCAGTATAAGAAAGCAGATCTGTTACTAATGACTAGACACGTTATCTGATTGAGCTCCCCCTTCTTGTATGAGTCACGCTGTCCTACAAATACCTCTCTCTTTCTGGCAAGCTAAGTGCAGTTCCCTCTGGAAACATCAACATATCTCACGCATCCCCTGGATGGCGAGAAACAAATATATACCACGAGTTCAGCCCCGCGAGGTCATGAACTGCGTTGACATGGAGCAAGTCAGAATAATCACCATGATATATTCTCGCTAGCACATCATAAAATCACATACGCACCCATAGCTTGGACAAAATCTCATACACACTCACTCTCTGGGTCAGCTCAAACAGATCAACAATACTACTGCGTCCATTGACACATTAACAAGAACACAACAGAAACTCGGGTGCAAAGTGCCATCCCGTTCAAATCTGCCGGAAAGCAACTATCGAAAACAATCCTGATCCGTCATAAGATTCTACTCACAAATAATCTTTTACCCTCCAAATTCTATTTTTTTTTATCTCAAAATTAATTCAGTTCCATTTTTGTTGTAAGGCAAATCTCCGAATAATAATGCTTGACCGCGATTTACGCAAGCGAGATCGGGCATCGGCTGCGCGTCTCGCCCCGTACAGTTAAACCAAATACAATCACAAAATATAAAAATTACGCAACGCTCGGCTAGTCCCATATTTAATGTGTCAGTAAAACAAAAAGTAATAATCTACATTACCAAGCAAGCAAGCAAACAAATATTTACAAAAATATCCCATAACACCGTAGCTGACTTAATAAATAAATAAAATTTATTTGGTACTCAATCCTTTAAAACAGCGCCAGGAATTACGTCTGCAGCCATCTCCTTTAAGATGTTTATCTGGTCATTGACATCTTCAGGCAAATGTCCTGCTGGTTCCCATATCCATCCTCGTTCTTGGACGTCATCACGTGCTGAATTAAATAAAGTTTTGTCAGATACACACACAATATAATTCCTACTATATTCACCTATCAAGTACTATATTCCTTGACAGTCTATTTGGTGAATTACTTCGATGAACTGGTCCTATCTGGTAGTACTGGGACTACAAATAAATCACTGGTTATACTATAATAAATAAGTAATGAGTTCCGTCCTCAGACGAACAAAAATTAGTGGTCGACGTTACGCCCTCAGACGTACAAAATAAGTGGTCCTCCTCGAAGCATCTTAGATCCTTATAAATGACACAGACTAGGGTAGGTGTGGAAGGGGATCTATTGAAATATTCCATAATAACTATCAGACTAGCATGCGATCGGTATCATTGAGTTCGTAGCAGTGTGGAGGTTACGATTTTGCTGTAGCCGGCTTGAATCGATCGTGGAATTAATCTGTAGATAACTCCCGCGTTAATCTACCCGTGCGCGTTCCCAAGCCGAGTTCCCGCTAAGACAAGGCGTCTTGATACTATTGGCCTAGACTCTTGTATGTCTTTGCGCGTTTTTACAAACATTTCTGCCGTAGGGAGTGGTTCACATGATGATAGACCAATTACCTTGTAGCATTCGTTTTCTTCCTTGGCGCCAATCTTCATAGCAACAAGCCATAGTGTGCGTCCCCAAGCCAACATTCGCGCTAAAAGTTGCACCTGTTCTATGTCTCAAGAATATATACGCATCCTCCTAAAATACCACAGGAGCTTAAACCATTGTGTCCTCTCGGCCACTGATTTCTCAATATATCCCAACGCCGTCTGGCTCTCATATCTGTTGTCTGTAGAAATGTATCAAAAGATGATGAATAAATATTAGAATCCTTTATATAGCCTGAGGATAAAGGGTTCAATATATACATAAATTATATATAAACTTTTGAACTGACGGTGGTCTTGGGATCTGGGGGATGTGAAACGCGAAGATATGTCGAAATTTTCCGGAAGTCGAAACATGGGACCCATTGCAATAGTTAACTTTCTATTGAAATCTACCTAAAAGGTAGCCTATCAATGCGGTCCAGAAAATCCATTTTATGCAATCAATTGCTAACCAACAGCGGGCAACAATATTACGGCACTAGAGGGCCTGTACGACAACTCTCGCATGTGTATAGACTACCCGCCCATCTTTACTGTTATGCTGGCTCGACACGACACAGTCAGTTCTGGCAGGGGCTATCGTCTTGCTTATTTGTTTAAACGCATTTTTTTAAATACATTGTCGATATTTATGAAATCAGTGTGTAATTCGTCACTGCCGCGGGTAAAACACTTTCTTTTGAATGTTCATTTGTTACGAACGGTTACTTGTGTGCGTCCCATGTGTATATACCACCAATCCGGCTTTACTGTTATGCGGGCTCAAAGCGACACAGTTCTCGCAGGGACTATCGTCTTGTTTATTTGTATAAACGCACTTTATAAATAAATATATTTCCCATGACATTTCAAGAAATGCAATTTTTTCTGTACTATTGAGACGATTTGGAAGATGTTGGTACAAACTGCACCTTCTAACTTCCTCTGGTTTAAGAGCTTGAGTTTTGTGATACATACACCTTAGGGTTTTCTATATAGGCTATGATGATAGGTTGTCGTATGACTAACGGTAATAACTAGGGTTCGGAAGTTTTAGACCTAAAGAAGTACAAAATATGCAAGAAAATATGCCCTAAAACTATAAAATATGCCCTAAAACTATGAAATATGCCCTAAAAATATGCCCTAAAACTATAAAATATGCCCTAAAACTATAAAATATGCCCTAAAACTATGAAATATGACCTAAAACTATAAAATATGCCCTAAAACTATGAAATATGCCCTAAAACTATAAAATATGACCTAAAACTATAAAATATGCCCTAAAACTATGAAATATGACCTAAAACTATAAAATATGCCCTAAAACTATAAAATATGACCTAAAACTATGAAATATGACCTAAAACTATAAAATAAGCCCTAAAACCATGAAATATGACCTAAAACTATAAAATATGCCCTAAAACTATGAAATATGCCCTAAAACTATAAAATATGCCCTAAAACTATAAAATATGACCTAAAACTATGAAATATGACCTAAAACTATAAAATATGCCCTAAAACTATAAAATATGCCCTAAAACTATGAAATATGACCTAAAACTATAAAATATGCCCTAAAACTATAAAATATGCCCTAAAACTATAAAATATGCCCTAAAACTATGAAATATGACCTAAAACTATAAAATATGACCTAAAACTATGAAATATGACATGAATTTTTGGGATAGGTAAGAGTATCACTAACATGCAGTTAACGTCTTAAGTGCGATAACGTGATCACCGATAATACACCAGACACATTTAATCATACAAACTAACAGAGAGCTACAGTACATTAAAACTTTCAACATTCATTCAGTATCATATCCTTGAGATGTAGTTCTTGCTCGGTTTTCCTAAAAGACATAACATGGTATTTCCTTGTTTGCTAATTGCTTCTGAGCTAAATATATCTACTGGAGTGGCATCCTATTGAAAGGCGGAAGCACACTATCGTCATGTTCCGTGACCTCATGCGTTCAGTGTCGCAAGCTAACTTGTCCAGAAAGATCTGCTAAAAGACATCCGTACAGGAGCGCCTTCTTGGAATCAGGTCTTCTAAACCTGCTATCTGCATTTTCTGGGAAAAGAAAGAAAAATATACTGTATCTACTACACTATTCGAAAATCCTGTGTTTGAAACTCGACGCGTACCTTGTTAACGATGCCTAAATTTAAACAAAAATTCTGAAATCATAACCAAATATGACCTTACATCACTAAAATATGACCAAATATGACCAAAACAATAAAAATGGCTGAAATATGCATTTATAGGCAACATCAAATTGCTTTAAATGTGGTCAGAGACCCGTCATTCAAATTTATTTTTCAGATATCGGGTAAAATGAGCTCTTAAAAATATGACTTTTCCTTAACATCCGAACCTTAGTAATAACATATTGATTATACCGGTTCTCATCCGACCACCGCAGTTAAGCAAGATTGGGCGTGGTCATTAATTGGAAGGGTTACTGTTTGGGAACTCCACGTGCCGCTGGCTCCGAAACTCTTCACAGGTGGCTCCGTGGTGTTGGCGTAGCGTGCCTGCTTCTCACATGGAGGCCTTGGGTTTGATTAACCGCTCCACCAGGTATTTAAGAAACTTACGTGAAGGCTGGAACGGGGTGATGACCGCTGTCACAGCTGGGATTTAAATCTCAGATCTTTGAACTTCAAGCCCCCTCTTGCAGTCGTGGTACGAGTCCAAATGCCCACGGATACACTGCGGTATAGGCTGCGAAGTAAATAAGATTTGAAGATTCTTTCATGGGCGTGATAACACGATCGAAGATCCACAACTTTGTCATTGTGCCTTAGTCAAATTTTCATGGTCTGTCCAACCTCTAAAAGTAACTTATTCTCTAGACCTGTAAATTTGTTCAGATGCTTTTCAATTCTATCTTACCCGTGACTGCAAAAAACAGGAGTCCTGTGTGTACTTGAGATTAACTCCCGCTCATAACTTCAAAAAGCCCTCTGTCACTTGACGTATCTCATGATTAATCTAGTCGCTTTTCTATCAACTCTTTGGAGATCTCTAACGATATAATCTTGATGGGATGAGCATAAGCTACATGGCAGCTACAGCTGAGTCCGTACCACTGAGTTCAACAACTTCCAAAGGCAATGCGTTGTCTCCATTGTTCTCTGTCTTCAGCACCTGGTTACATTTCATAGTAGGAACAATAATGAAGAGTTAGTGTGATGTTTTGAAGGAAATATTTTCTCGGTCGTCCTCGGCCTTTCTACCTTGTATTTTTTTTCCTTCCAGGAGATTAGTTAGGAAAGCGTTATGTCGCAAATTTGGCGTGTGATTTTAGCTTTTCTTTTATGTATCGTTGGGCTCAGTTCTCTCTTCCCTTGAATTTCTTGCAGGATACTGATATTAGTCTCCGCCAGACCCACACCTCAATCGCTTCAAGCCGCTTCCAATCCTGACTTCTGATCGTCCAAGATTCACATCTATACTGAAGCACACCCGATACAAAGGACATCACAAATTTCTTTTTAATTGCAATATATAAATTTGCATCAATGAGCCTAAATTCTCACTGCAGCCATTTGTATGTGTTCTGGTTCATAGTTTTAGTCATTCAGCTGATTCAGCAAGGGGCAATATGTGTGACGAAGAGCGAGAACTTCCACTACACGTTCGCTCATTTTTGGGTGTTTCATCGAATAGTCCATCCCTCAGGTACAATTCTTAACATTGAGCACCTACTGTATACTTGGGTGTTGCAACGAATAGTCCATCCCTCAGGTACAATTCATAACATTGAGCACCTACTGTATACTGAGTGGGAGGAGTGTTGCTAAGTAGGCAGGAACATACGATTCCCAAGATCACGTTGCACCAAAAGACTTCTAATATGTATCGTTAAAGGTGCCTGATTTATGATTTCTCTTAAATGTGTGGTTATAGTAATAACTCTTTGTACTTATCAAGCAGTATAGTTGAATGTTCTTGTGATGAACGTTATGAATTCTACACTAAATGAGACACTTCGTTTACTAAGTTTCGTAGTAATTCCAGTCTCGTAATCGGTGGAATTGTTACTAAGATTAGAAAAGTACGCCTATCCACCATCTTGAACGTATGGAATCGTTGATCTTGTGTGTTTTGAAGAGGAAGCCTCTTACGTAATATTACATACTTGCTGCGTTTCGTCATTATAACTGTAATAAATAGTGAATTATCGATAGTACCTAGGTAATGTCTTATAATCAAGATGGAGGCTGCATACTATATGCAGTGTGATAGTGTTATGACTAATGCTAGTGAGGTCCCTTATATGACGCTCCTCTCTTACAAATTTTCCTGCTAATTGTGCACTTGGATCTTGAGTTATTGATTTTGAAGTTTCAAAAGTACGATCAGCCACCATCTTGAATATACGGCAAGGCTATTCTTTGCCTTGGGCATATAATGCCATTATACCATTCTACTTTAATATTAATTTTATATATTCAAACTCTAATTTATATAGATTTTTTCAAGAAATTCAGGATGGCTGCTGCGCGCTATATTTATTGTGGTATTCTTATGAGTAATGCTAGCGAGGTCTTTTATATGGTGCATTTCTCTCGTCATATTTTGTGTTAATTGTTCCAATATAATTATCATAAGTTAATAATATTCAAGTTTTAAGAATACATCCAACCTCAATCGTGAATGTACAGTATAGAGTCGCAGCTTTTTTTAACTTGGTCATAGGAAGCTATTTAAGAAACAAGGTTCAACATTACTACTTATATTCGTTACTGCAGCTTCAAAATACTTGGAGTTATTCATTATCACATTCTATATTTTCAAGAAGGCCGTCGCGCGTAGTATTAAGTTTGTAATTCTTAGGATTTATTTCAGCAATGTGATTTATATGGTATCTGTTTCTTACTAAGTTTCGTTTTAATTGGGCGATTACCTTCTGAATGATTCATTATTACGTATTTATAGTACGCTCAGCCGCCATTTTGAATCTTTGGAGTCACGTTCGATACCACATATACGTTTCTACCTTATCAGCAATTTTAGTTATTACAGCTCTAAAATATATAAAGTTATTTACAGTATTCTTGAATTAAATTATAAAATTTCAGGGTGGCTGCCGCTTGTTAATATAATCAACGTCACTACTGAGGTCTGTAATATAATATTCCACTAGTACCAAGTTTTGCCTAAATTACGCAATTATTTCCAGAACTACTAATTTGTATATCCTGAAAATATGAAGTTACTGTTCTTTTGCTGTGGACATACTAAGTGACTTAAAAGGGCCTACCTGATTACGAAATTTCGTTATTATAGCTCTAAGAGTCTGATAATAATTTGCTTATTTCGAAATATCATGATGGCCGCTGTGCGCTATCTTCAGTGTGATAATCTTTTGCCTAACGCAAGTGAGAATACTTATATGATACTCATTTCTTGCCATGATTTATCTAAATCAGGGCCATCCAGTCATTGCGCTCGGAGAGCGTGGTCGCGCTCGGGGAGCACTGGGCAGTCAGACTAGCACTCCTTCCCCTACCACCACTACAGTGAGGCAGCGGGGAGACCAGTGACAGACGGACGATGTTCGGACCCCATTGACTAGATACTCACAGTTATGCGGCCGATGGCCTTTGTGGGAATGTTGACATCATATTGATAGGGCTGTTTTGCCATAAAAGGTATGCCGCATATACAAAGCGAATGGTACTCCGATGTATGGAATGTGCAGGAAACGAATATTATGATTTATTCCAAACTGAAATGTGAACGTATTGGAGAGGAAATTTCAACAACATTCTACCAATATCAACAGATAGTACAGACCTTGAGTGACTCTTGCTCCTTTATAAGCTGGACAGAAATATAAAATCTCCCATTCTGCTTTAAAAACTGCTGCATCATCACTCCATCTTTCTTTTTTATATGATGTTCTGTCATGACCACTGTGAAACTGATTTACATACACGCTGTCAACAAAGCGCATTGGACTAGACTAGCAGACCACGCGCTCAGCCAGCCAAGCTCCTCCCACCACTTCCGAAACTACCTTCCAACAAAGCGCTCAGAGCACTGGCTTACAGCGCTGCCGGAGCGCTGTGTGGATGACCCTGGTCTAAATTATGCAGTTATATTCTGAATTTTCAATTAAATTTTCTAATAGTTGCCATCTTAAATGTATGGAGAGTCTGCTCTCTTGTGTTGGCCATACAAAACCACATTTATGATCCTACCTTGTCACTAAGTTTCGTCATTGTATGTGTTGAGGATTATTTTTATTTTATAACTTCAAGACGGCGGCTGTGCGTAATATTCACACTTCTGTAGTCATAACGTTGATAACAGAGGTTTCTTGTATAATACTACCAGAATGCCAAGTACTGTGGGCATTGATTGATTGGAGCATACGTTATAGATTATAAAGATTGTATGATTCGCACGATGACTTCGTGGTTCAAGCCTCGAACGCTACACACAAATATTTGCTTTTCCGAAAAGATCTGATGAGTAATTCAGTCGTAATTCAATTTAAGATTTGAATACTCGTGTGGTCGCAAATGCCTTCTTTTCGTCAGGACGGAGTTTTTTTTTTTGCCGTGTAGCCTCCTGAGAGGCCCAGTGCAGGTATTTCTATTCGACGCCCGTGGGCGACCTGCGCGTCGGGATGAGAGATGGAATGGATGAAGATGAATGAAACTGGGCAAGGATGTGGAAGGAAGCGGCCGTGGCCTGTCAGAAGGTACTGTCCCAGCATTTGCCTGGTGTTGAAAATGGGAAACCACGGGAAACCACTTCAAGGACAGCCGACGGTGGGGCTCGAACCCACGCGTCTACCGAGTCAGCAGAGAGCTTGGCCCCATGACCTAACGCTGCGCTTTAGCGCGCGTAGCCACTACTGTCGGTATAGGACGGCGGTGATATCAGACATGATACTGTGGCGCTCATTACTAGTGATACCTTTGTACCAAACTTGTTTCAATTCAGTTCCGTCGTTTGGGAATTGATAGGGTGGTGGTCACACCGATAGGCACACGGCCATTTGGACTGTGGAGATTTCATAAGTCTACTTTAGTTTTTTACAAATTTTTGAAAGCAGGCTAATGACTAGAAAGGAGACTATCTACTACGTTGAATCACTAATGCTGTGTTGATTACGATAGGGGAAATGTAAGTATTGACATGAGGGTTATTGATACAGCGAATAGTTGGGCCACAGGTACTGATAAAGATTCACTCAGGAACTAGGCAGGTAATCTTACCAGATTTGTTCCCACATGGGGCTTGGCTTTTGGGATATAGGCTACTAGCTCTGTGCAGTTTGAACTTTGAGCCTCAGAGCCGTGTTCCGCAAACTTCTGTCCAGGGAACTTGTTTAAAAGAGACACGGTGACAGATGGCTTGGAGACTGACAGCTCCAGGCACAGAGTCTAGCTAACATTTCATCAAACGGAAACAGGGAGATTTATTTTAAAACACTGTTAATGAAAAAAAAGGTGTTCCATAACAAAAATATCGAATCATGGAAGCGGGGTACACTCAGCCTCGTGAGGAAAACCTGAGCTGAGGTGGATTTGATTCCCCCCTCAGCCAAATTTGAAGTGGATTTCCCTGATTTCCCAGGCAAATACTAGGGTGGTTCCTAACTCACGGCCACTTAGATTACAAATACACACGATACTACAGACACGACAATTGCACAGATTATGAAACAAAAATCTACCCACACCCAAATACACAGGGCAAAATAGCATGATGTCGAACATTTTTATGGCGAATTATGTGGTTATAGACTTCACGATGCCAATCCACCGGTTCACAGACGGCACAGACCTTCGCTCCGTACCTCGTGAAACATCAAGTACACACAGTAATCAGTGTTGGGGTAGCACGCCTGCCTCTCACCCGGAGGTCCCGGGTTCGATTCCCGGCTCCATCAGGATTTTTGAAACTGACGTGAGGAATGGAACGGGGTGCACTCAGCCTCGTGGGGGCAATTGAGTAGCTGTCTGCCAGTGAGACAGCACCCGGGTCACGAAAACCAAGATGAACGGCCGAGGGAACCCGATGCGCTGACCACGCGTCATCCCAATATCTGCATGCCAAATGGCTGGGCAGCGGTCGATTGGTAGGCCTAGGCCCTTCATGGGCTGTAGTGTCTGGGGTTATTATTAATTATTATTATTATTATTAATCATTTACAATGTTCACTAGGCAGGCATGGTAGTCTAGGTGGTGACTGCAACTTAATGGGGAACATAGGTATTTCTTAAAGGAGCCAAAGCAATGACCTATTCAATATTCAATATTATAACTGTGTCTGTCATAAAACGTATACAACATTATATAAGGTGCGTTCAAAAAGTAACGAGCCGGAGGCATAATTACAGAAACCAGTACCTGTATGTTAGAAGTATTGGCCCTGGCTGTTGAGGCACTTGACCCACTGTGACACGTGGCGGTGAATGGCTGTCTCATAAAATTCCCTGGGCTGCGATGAGAACCAGTTCCGCACGTACAGCTGGACGTCGACGTCCGAGGTGAATCGTAGGCCCCGCAGAGCCCTTTTCAGGGGACCAAACATGGCGTAATCACAGGGAGAGAGGTATGGACTGTATGGAGGGTGACCGAGAACATCCCATTTGAATTTCTGCAGGAGTGCCGTGGCTGTGTTGGCCGTATGAGGTCGTGCATTGCCGTGGAGCAGAATGACCCCAAGGGTGAGATTGCCTGGTCGTTTTGTTTTGATCGCTTGGCGAAGGGTGGTCAAGTTTTGCGAATAACGCTGGGCATTCACTGTTGTCCCGTGCGGCATGAAGTGTATCAGAAGGGGGCCATCTTGGTCAAAGAAGAACGTCAGCATTACCTTTCCTGCACTCGTGTGGATGGCCTTGCCTTTTTTGGGAGGTGGTGACCCTGGATGCTTCCACTGGAGGCTTTGTCGTTTGGATTCTGGTTCGAAGTGATGACACCATGACTCATCTCCAGCCACCACTCGTGCCAGGAACCCCTTCCCTTCCCTCGCATAGCGCTGCAGATGACCAAGACATTGGGCCATTCGACATGCTTCCTGGTGTGGTGTAGACTGTGAGGCACCCATTGGGCACACACTTTGTGCAAGTGCAGTCGTTCCTTCAAGATGGTGCACACACTTCCGACGCTCAATCCGACCACGGTGGCTATGACGTTCACTGTCACTCGGCGGTCCTGGGTAATGAGTGCATCAACCAGGTGGACGTTATCAGCGGTAATGCAGGGGGGTGCCCCAGACTGGGAATCATCGGCTAACGACACCCGTCCTTCCCTGAAGCGCTTGTGCCACGCCTTGACCCTTGCAAGGGACATGCAGTGTTCGCCGTACACTTGTGACTTTCGGCGATGAATGTCCGTTCCCCCTACTCCTTCCGCTGTGAGAAACCGAACAACACCTCCTTGCTCTTCGTTTGATGCCTCGATGCCACTGATTGCAATGCGACTGGCAGCGTTTGACGGTTGATGCATGCTGCTGCTCGCTTTGTATCGTCACGTGACGTTCACGCGTGCCCTCTAGCGACGGGCTGTGACCTTCCACGCTCTGGTCAGAACCACACCTCGTTACACACGCCACGGTTAGCCGATGTCGTCACCGGTTTGCGCATCCCAGCCTCCGGCTCGTTACTTTTTGAACGCACCTTATATGCAGTTCCAAAGAAAAAAATTCATGTTGCTATTAGAAGGAAAGTTCTGAATTTTCAAAATTCAAATCGTAATTATTTTTATCCATTTTCTAAAATTTCGTTCTTGTTTTGTGCTGATCTTCACCGTTTCCCTCATATTTCCCAAAATTATAGAACTATTTGTAGATTTCATTTTTAAAGTGGGTGTTAAAATTTCAGTTACAAAATGAAACTCACTCAAACCTCTGTGGCTTTAATTAGTATTCTTATAAAATGTTAAAAGTATTTTGTTGAATTTGCTCAGAATAAAAATAAAATAATTACGTTTTAACAATGTGCAAGTATTTGAGATTCAATTAAAGATAAGAAAAGTCCAACAAATTCCTACAAACACGGGAGATATGAGTGAAACGGTGAATGTTAGCACAAAGCAAGAAACGAATTTTGAAAAGTGGAAAAAATATTATCTCTTAGAATTTTGAAATTTCTTAACTTTGTTTCTATTACCAAGTTGTGTGTCTAATGTGCTTCCTTGGAAAAGTATACCGTATGAAATGAAAATCCACAGCCTGTTTCCAGTCTCCGACCGGGTCAGGAATGGAATGAATGAAGCCCCTATCTAGCGGCGAGGATATGGACTGTGCCGGCAGCCGAGGCCTGACGCACTCCTCTGGGGCAATGATTAAATGAATGACAGATGAAATGAAATGATAGTGGAGAGTGTTGCTGGAATTAAATGTTGACAGGGAAAACCGGAGTACCCGGAGAAAAACCTGTCTGCCTCCGTTTTGTCCAGCACAGATCTCACATGGAGTGACCGGGATTTGAACCACGGACCCAGCGGTGAGAGGCTGGCGTGCTGCCGCCTAAGCCACGGAGGCTTACAGAAAAGTATACCGTAAAATGATCTCAAATTATAATAGCCACCTTGTCAAACACTTAAAAAAAACGTTTAATATTTAAATTAATACGTACATGTCACGGTATACAATGATACCCTCGTCAGCGTAGATTGAAACAATAAAAGAATCTTAAAATAGTACATTATGCAACGAGCCTATAATGGCAATAATTAAGACACGAGTATGTTTATAAAACGAGCGTATGCAAGTTTTATAATTTCCATAAGAGTGTCTTAATTACCATTATAGGCGAGTTGCATACGACTGTTTATGTTCGACGATAATTATTATAACTATTTTATGTTGGAACCTAGATATTCATAAATATCTGTCGAGATTTCGCCAGTTTTATGTACTGAACAGAGCTCAAGGGACGCTGAGAATGCCATGTATTTGACCATGGCCTCCTCGATTACCCCACAATGACACCAGGCAACGCAGTGAAATTTAAATTAGAAGGCCTTGGAACTCAGCGCAGGTGCGATGCTAACCTTATCTAATTGGTCAAACAACTGTTTCTTGAGCTGTAATTGGTGGGAGAAACCGTTTCATAATAAAAAATAGTGTTGTAATGACCATCATTATGATACAGTTTTCTGACATACAGAGAGTTTAGTTTGTATGTAAGGGAGACCCTCACTTGCACGCTCGCCCGTGGCGCGAGGCTGTCTCCCGCCAGTCACTTTGCCGTTATGCGGCGCGCTCGCGGCACTGAGTCATTGAGTATAGGAATTTGTACTTAAATTTGTACGTCAATGTGATCCTTGACCAATTTTTTTGACGAACTGACTTACGGAGAGCGATTGTCAAATTACTTTCAACAAGATTCTGCCATTGCTCACACTGCCGAAGCATCCATGACAGGATTGCGTCGCATTTTCGGTACGAGGATTATAAGTCGGAACGTGTGGCCCCCCGAACACCAGACTTATCACCATGTGACTTTTATTTGTGGGGGACGCTTAAAAATAGAGTGTATGCGAGAAACCCTCACACTACAAATGAGCTTAAAGACTATATTACAGCTGAATTACAGTCAATCGGTGCTGAGGAACTTCAGAGAGTAAATGCCAGTTTCATAAAAAGGTACCAGCGATGTGTAGCAGTGAATGGCGAACATTTTCAGCACCAGCTGTGAACTAGGTAAGTACAAATTCCTATACTCAATGACTCAGTGCCGCGCGGGTGCCGCATAACGGCAAAGTGCCTGGCAGAAGACAGGCTCGCGCCACGGGCGAGCGGGCAAGCGAGGGTCTCCGTTACATACAAACTAAACTCCCTGTATAATAGTCAGGGTCGAACATAAACTATGTTAACAAATACCAAAGTGAAAATGGATATCCTTACAAAGAACACATTAAAATTTAAATAAAATGAAAGGTCACAAAACAAAAGAAAAATACATACAAGAAACAAGACTAAAGTTGATATAAATCTACTTGAATAGATTGCCTATATTATACGTCTTCATTATGGTTCAATATAATGAATGTATAATTGTGTAAAATCTATATTTATATAGATAATCCCTCCCTATATTATTCAGCTAAGCTCCCATTCCAGTTTTGTACCGAAAATAAGGTCCCATTAACACCAACCTACACATATGGGTTACCAACAGGTTCAGAATAACCCAATGCGTAAGCGAAACGCACTCACTTACTCTTTAAATTCCTCACAATTAAATAAATACCTTAAAAATGTATATTTACAATTAAATAATGAAAGAATGCAGCACGGTAACCATGGTAACAGAATCTCACAGGTCCATCTATTTCTGTAAGACGCAATGCAATTCCAATTATTACATTACTGTGAAAGTTTCGAGACGGTTTTAAGGTTATCAATGAACCAAATTAAGCTGTAAAATTCATCAATACATACAGTATAATGCGCTTAAGGGGGACAAGGGGCACTCTAGAACTTTTTCACGCAATTTTCACGTGTGAGTGTGGTACGAAAGGTCTTCTCCACCCGACTATAAAGGGTCTCCGAAAACCACATTTAAAGGCCCTTAAATTAACAGTGTCTGTGATATTCCCAGAAAACTAACTTCGCTCTGATATACCTATGAAGGAATGACAAACCCCTAACCACTGCACCAGTAGCTGAATTGATAAAGTCTGATTATTCATACCAAGGATAAATCAGTCATAGCATTCATGATTGAGATTTTGCTTAGTGTACTCTTTACAACTAGAATATTCGCAGGCGAAGCCGCGACGGGTAATGCTAGTATAGAAAATATAGATAATAATGTTAAAATCGTTGTTGCTTTTTGGGCTTCTTAAGCTGTATAATTAAGTGAAAAGACAAGCAGTGCTCTCATACCTCATTCTTGTGGCTAGGGCTAACTTAGTTACAGACAACATTCATTAATAATTGTGCTCACTGTGAGAAACAATTTTCTTTGGATCATTTCATAATTGAAGATCGTTATCAACCATGGAAAGGACGTGCAATGTATATCCATTACTGAACACGCCGCACTGGGAATTCACCTATGAATATTAAGTCAATTGCTTAAAACAACAAAACCACCCTCCATTACGTTCCACTACTTAATTGAGATTCCATAAATATTATCTCTGCGTGTTTGCTTTGATATTAAACTTCATAATTTATATTCCATACACAAAAGAGTTTGTTAGTACCCCTGCTCATATATGAACGGTTCGTACTGTTTCCCTGTAAGATGTGCGTTATGTGATTCTCCCTCTGCCTCTCATATAATCAACTGATGCCTTAGGGCCCAAGTTCTCGAAATAGCTCATAGGGCTCGCCACATATTGATTGCTGGATAGCTTACATTCCACTTGTCAGTCTCGCGAGCTCCGTTCACTCTTCAGAATTTTGATATTTCCTGCCCATTCGCATTGTGATTTACTTTAGGGATTCAAGCAATCAACAATCCCTTTCACATTCACATGAAGAAACGGATCATCAGACTGAAGAAGATAAGAAACTATATTAATCTTTCATGTTGGCCCTGAATTTCCTCACTTCCTTCCAACACTGAATACCATAAAAGTATGGTAAGAACGCTTCACTCAAACAGAGGTCAAGCATAATCATGTGCGAACGGTCGGTCACCTTCTATGGTCCCGGGGTACGTATTAAGACTTAATATACAGAGGGCCTGGGTTAGAATTCAGGCACTGCAAATACATATAAATTTGACCTGATGATGGTTGGAATGGGGACCATCAGCGTCATGTTGCAATACTGAGAAGACTTAGTTTTGATTCCCACATCAGCTGTCCTATACGTGGTTTACCGTGGCTGTCCACTTCACTCCAGGGAAATGCCGGGATGGTCCCTAATTTAAGGACATGGACTCCTTCCAAATTCTAGCCCCAATTATACATGAAAATACACACAAGTACAGCCGACACAACGACACAAGTTATCAGACAGATTCCACACACATCCACGTACATGACCACGATGTCGCATGATGAAACATCGTCATCAACAACACCATGTACGAGCATGTCCTTGCTAAAATGGACTTGTTTCTATAACATTTCACTTCTGTTCTTGAATAATAATAATAATAATAATAATAATAAAAAGATACGAGCCTTACAGTAGTCGCATATGATGTGTAACATCTGACATGTTATCCTACTCGTATACTACACAGCTTGGACATTCTTAAGATGTTAATTTACGCTCCGTTTTCATACTGGTACTATGATGAATGTATAGATTGAATTGGAGATATGCTACTGTCACTCTTGTGGCGCAGCGGTCAAGCTGTTAATCTCTCACCAAGGTAGACCGCGTTCGATTCCCGGTCAATACATGTGAGATTTTTGAATTGAAATGCCATGTCCTGTGGTTCGCATTCCACGTAAAAGGGAGGTACCATGGATCATGATCGTGAGATTAACGGTCACACAAAACCACAAGCTTCCTTCCTTCCTTCCTTTTACATGAATAATTCATAATAACAAAGTGACACGCAACGTCATCAGAACTCTCAAATGCAGTGTGCACACTCCTCAGTAACTATAACATTCATTATTCTCAAGGCTCTCATACAATTAGTCGTAAACAATCAACACATGGCTTCCTACAATCATGAAATGACCTAGTCTCACAAATGATGAAAATACAGCTTTTATTCCACTCATATAACAACATTCTGTTATGCATTTAATATTTGATTACTCACCCACAGTTTGACAAGAATGCCGCTTACTTAAATGTCATTTGTCGTCTTTATTTTATCACACAGTCAACAACATTAGTCTCAAGTTTTCACTTCCTACCCCATGTGATATTCAACCTTGAACGTGAAGCTTCATAAACTGCTCAATGACAAATGAAAGTCGGTGAAACATTTGCCACTGTGCTCGTCAAACCAGTGCCTGCTAAATGCACTGCCTACTCTATTGCCATAACATTCTCGCGCTACAGAGCACATACTGCCTTGTTTCCAATACACGCATTTTCAATTGTACAAAAATCATGCTGCCTTTGCATGGTACCACTGCCAGCTAGTACACTTCCTTTTGATCGATCGAGCGGGCAGTGCATACTTCCGTTGTCCACCACTGCCAGCTAGTACACTTCCGTTTGATCGATCGAGCGGGCAGTGATACTTCCGTTTGATCCACCACTGCCAGCTCGATCGTTCCGATCCACTTCCGTCCCTAATTTTCAAAATCACTCCCACAAAACTATCCAGTAACCTAGCGGAAAGATGTTACACATCAATAATAATAATAATAATAATAATAATAATAATAGCTGGAACCGAATATCTCGGAAGTAAGGGCATTATTAACTCGAGTTAATAAGTTAGAAATGCCATATCAACTAACCAAGAACACATATAATAAGAAGTGTCTCTCTCGAAAGACTAAAATGAGACACTACCAGACAGTTATACGTCCTGAATCCTTAAATGCTGCAGAATGTCTAGTATTCAACCGGAAGGGCCTCACGGACAATCTCGAAGTACAGGAGAGAAAGATAACGATGAAGATATTGGGGCCTGTTATGGAAGGGAATGAATAAAGAAGGCGAACTTATCAAGAGCTCTACACGTACTGTGAAGGAATCACGGATGTTGCTAGGAAACGACGTCTAGGATTTTATGGACACGTCTACAGGATGCATCCTACCAGGTTGATCAACCAGCTCCTCGGTCACTGGCAAAAGTGGTTGTGGGAAGTGAGCAAAGATCTACAAGAACTTGGAGGGACGGAAAGAGGCTTAAATGACAGGACATCTATCAGGAAGATGCTTTAGCAAATGACGTTCCAGGACAAACCACCATGAAAGAAGACAGGTGCCCTCTGGACACAGGAGAGGAGGGAACTACACAGCCAGAGGATGCGTAACTACTGGGCAAACATCAAAGTTCACTCCAAATGTAGCTGTTGAATGTTGTGGTCCTTAGATGGCCTATACGAAACAAGAATAATAATATTATTTGTTTTACGCCCTTTTTAACTACTGTGGCTTTTAGAGACGCCGGTTTGTTGGAATTTTGCCCCGAAGGGGATCTTTAACGTGCCAGTAAATCTACTGACATGGCTTCATCATATTTGGGCACCCTCAATGCGAAGATTCGATCCTGCCACATTGGAAACAGCAGGCGAGAACGTTACCACTGAGCCACGCAGCCAGCCATCTGTTCTTGAAGAAGGCTCTTCCAGATTGTTGTTGTTGTTAATTCATTTTAGGAGCTTGGGACATTTTGGTGATCAATCCTGTGTATTTGTTTGTGTGTTGAACTTGTCTGATAACCTGAATTGATGTGTAACTGCAGTAGGAACATGGATAAAGTAGGCGACCTGGGATCTGAAGTCAGGTACTATATGGCATATAACTAGAGAATGTGGACAGAAACGAAGAAAACCACACTCAGTATAGCCGGGATTAGAACCTGCGATCTCCGGACTTGCTTCAGCTGCCCATGCGGCCATGGTGGACGATTTAACGAACACGGCAACATCGCGGGGTGCTCCCAGATTAAAGTTCCTTCTGGAAGTGTTACTTATAAGTAGCCTATCTCCTACCTTTTGTCCGCTCACCACGACCACGATGGGGAGCTTAAAAAGTCCGGAGATCCAAGGTTCGAATCACAGGACTGATAGCGATTATTCTACATGGAGTTTTCCCCGTACTTTTCCACTCTCCTTCCAGGCAAATCCCGAGATACTTCTTTTTAGATCTCTTCAATTCAACGCTGTTTCATTAAGCCTTTTTATGCTTTCTTAATTTTCTTTTTGTAACAGATCTGGTTTTTAGCTTATTTTTAATTTTGAAAAAAAAAAAAAATATAGGCTTATGAGATCACCTTTTGTGTGTGTGTGTGTGTGTGTGTGTGTGAGGAGTGTGTGTGTGTGTGTCCCTAATAAAATCTAAACGGTTGGAGCGATTTCAATGAAACTCGGTAAGCTCATAGCACAATTCCGGGTGACCCCGACCGTGCCCTTCAAATTTTGTTACGTCTCACCCATCCAACATAGCGGCTGTGCGAAATATTTCACCAGCATTCAATATCTCCGAAACTGTTACCGATATCACCCTGGAAATCTTTACGGTGATAAAGGAAACTACTAGAAGATCACATATGTGACTTTTAAAAATGTGGTAACTACAAAACCAACATGGCGGCCACGCGAATTTGCGACTTTTAAATAGACGTTTCTTGCGATTTAACCAGCCAAACGCAATAAAACTAGGTACAGTATACGTTTATACACATTTTAATGCACCGACATCTATTTTCGTTCAATTGTTTACATAACCGCAAGATGGCGGATGTGCAAAGTATTTCACCGGTATTCTATATCTCTGAAACTATTAGCGGTATCATCCCGAAATTTTGTACAGAGATAAAGGGCACTACTGGAAGTTCATCTATAACAAAGACCGGTTAACTACAAAACCAACATGGCGGCCAAGCGAGTTTGAAAATTTTAAATAGACCTTTCGCGCGATTTAATGTTCCAAACGCAATGAAATCTGGTACAGGAGATGTTTATACACATTGCAATGCATTGGTATCTAATTTAGTTCAATTGTTTACATAACCTCAAGATGGCGGCTGTGCGAATTTTTAAATTAAGTTTTTATTTCTTGTGTCGTAATCATGCGATCGAAGTGAAAGTTTGAATAATGAACCTATGCAATAATCTTCCTTGAATGGTACTGTGCCCGTTTGGACCGAAGTCCGGACGACCACATATGCATTTCACCAAAAATCAGTCTGCACGAGAATCAAAATATCCCGGGGCGCCAGATGGGTTAAAGTCGAATGCAAAAGACCCAACAAAAGAATGCTTTACTGATTTTCGGCTCGACGCAACAATAAGGATAGAAGGAGATTCATGAAAACGGTGATTGCATACCATAAAATTATCTCATTTTATTAAAACTTTAAAATGACATGAAGAAAATATGCCCAAAATGGCATAAAAGATGACTGGAAAAGAATAAATTATTTACACAATATACAATATCGCCAACACATGAACACTAACAAAGTTGAAACGAGAGGTCAGAATATCAGTCCTGTTGACTTCGTTCAACATAATTATGTACAGGGGTAGGGTTTTATCAGCGCAAAATAAATCGTCCATACTGATCCCTAAATTATTTAGCATTCACACGTTGAAGATCAATAACAAAATATGTCACTGGTTGGAAAATCACTTTCACTGTTCATTTCTCAAAACTATTATCGTAGCATTTTGACTAACACTTCTAAGGCAATAGTAATATTAGGATTTGTCAAATACAAAGTTGTTCATAATAAGTGAAATACACTATGATTTACATGGACCTTGAGCATTTTTGTGGATTAAAAAAAAACAGAAAATATCTATTGAAACATAGATCTCAATCCAAAGTCTGTCAAAAATAATTTTGACTTCATCACAATATAATTATCCCAAATATAACTTCCATTCCATATGGAATCAGTCAACAAAGTAATTAATTATTCCTTGAAAACATTAATTAGGAAATTTGAAATATCATTTAACATGTTTTATAATGAAACAAATTATTATTATTATTATTATTATTATTATTATTATTATTATCAAAGTGATTTTGACAAGATGTCAAATATGTTCAGCATCAACTTATTAAAGAAAATGTGTATTTACTTTTATAGGATCTGAAAATCCTTTCGGCTTGTAGTGGTTGTTAATAAGTAACAATTTCAAACAACAGCATTGGCCCATATGATTGACACGTGATAAAAATCACATAATTATAAATCAGCATTTAGACAACGGTAAAGCTTTCCTGAATGAAAGGAACTAGTAGAATAATAATTTTCCGGGTAAGCAATTACTAGAAATATTTTCAAACACGTGGATCAACAGTAATTTAATAATGATGGTTCACAAAATAACCTGTGGTTATATTACGACGATAGTGTGGCGAAAACGACTCTCCTACTACATCAAAAACATCCAACCTACAATTTGATTGGTGCTCCATATTACACAACCTCATTCCTGCGACTTAAATTGCGCACTCAGAATGGCATATACACACACAATGACATCTTCCTAAATTATACAAAATAACCAAGCCTTTGCTTGTTATGACAAATGGAAGATTCAAAAATCAGTAAACTTTACCAATGGGTTTACGACAATATCCAATATAATTTCACCATCAGAAATTCCACACAGTGTTAATATTGGCAAACGTTGTGAAAGACGCTGCGTCATAATGATTTTATTTTATATAAACTCGAGCAAAAACCCTGCTTTATACATGCTTAGCTTCCCATTTCACTTCTTTCCGTGTCTTTATCAAAGGTTTATACATGAAATGCAAACGTGGAACAATTTCACTGAATTTAACTGTTCAATATAAGTGGGCATGTGTTAACCACTAACCTTCGGAATTAACAAATATCCGATTTAGAGTATGACTTCAAATGTCAACTGTATTAATCATACAACCAGAAAATGATTATTATAAACCACAAATGTTTATTATTATTATTCCAGAAAAATAGAAAAATAATTATTATTATTAAATCCCATTATTATTATTATTATTATTATTATTATGTTCAAACTAGGTTTAAAGTTATCAAACTGTTCGGGAAATATCACCCTTGAATTCAAAATGATGGATAACTATCCATTCCTCAACTTAGATTAATTCTTAAATCTCAAATTATGACGGCTAATGACAGCAATAAGGAAAGAAATATTGAAATAAAATAAATGCTTGTTCTGCTCGTCCATAAATATCGAATCGTATAAGTCTGAGTACAAATCACCTCAGGTCCTAGCTCAAGTTTCGAAAGAAAATATTTTCAAAAGCAAATAAACATATCGATGACTATAGAGAAAAAAATGTGTTGCCAAGACTGTAGAAAATACGAGAAAATCCAACTAACTACGCATAGAAATAATGTAAATTGCAGCTTACATTCTTGTAGGTCTTGATGGTAGAAATCTGGACTGAGGGGCGTGGTGGCGCAGCGGTCAAGCTGTATGCCTCTCACCAAGGCGGACCGGGTTCGATTCCCGGTCAATGCATGTGAGATTTTCGATGTGAAATGCCATGTCCTGTGGTTCGGATTCCACGTAAAACGGAGGTCCCGTGGCTTATGATCGCGAGATTAACGGTCACGTTTAACTACAAGCTTCCTTCCTTCCTTCCTTAAATCTGGACTGAACCAGACTACTCAGTCTTCCTGTTGTCTGGCCCATTAGGACTCGTACTTATATTCTCTTATCAGCTTCCATGTTATACCCACAAGCTGTTTACGCAGACATAGTAGCGTTTATAATGTCTTGCAGAAAAATGTTGGCAACTTCACGAGCTGAAGTGTAGTTGACAGGGGTCTGATCTAAGCGATACATGATGAAATAATTACCAAGACCCACAGTGATACAATCAGTATTCCAATGTTCTTATAATCTTTTCAGCACAATTACAAATTCTGTTGAGTTGGCTGGGCAAAGCTTCTCACTTTTCAGATCGCACAAGGCTAAACCTGTATTCCCATTCGGCTTTCGAATTGTAATATGCAAGACTGGTTTTGAAGTTACTGACTTATCTTGCCTGGTCCAACTATTGGATATAAATAATCCAGCTCTAAGTGAATATGGACTGAAGAAAAATTTGTAGACATAGTCTACCATATGTCCAAGTTGTAGCGGTAAGAATTACCAAGTGCCACAGACTTATTTCACTTCTGTGAAATCGAAGAAAAGTTCTAAACTCACTCGAAATATGGTATATTGGCTTTCACGGCCGGTGAATTAAAACTCAGCAATTCTTCTAGGTTTGTGCCGTGTCTTGTGTGGGGTTTCGCCTAGGACACCAAGCTAGGCTCATCGGCGGGCTCTTGGTGTCCCCGCCCGGACCCCCACAGGAGTGACGAACTGCGCGCCACCTCCCTTTATATGAGGTGCAACTGCACCTACTTGACTACGAGAACTAAAAGTTCAAGTAGCCTTAACCTCCCTATGAAGGCTTCCAAAAAGATGGTATATTGGCTTTCACGGCCGGTGAATTAAAACTCAGCAATTCTTCTAGGTTTGTGCCGTGTCTTGTGTGGGGTTTCGCCTAGGACACCAAGCTAGGCTCATCGGCGGGCTCTTGGTGTCCCCGCAGTTGCACCTTATATAAAGGGAGGTGGCGCGCAGTTCGTCACTCCTGTGGGGGTCCGGGCGGGGACACCAAGAGCCCGCCGATGAGCCTAGCTTGGTGTCATAGGCGAAACCCCACACAAGACACGGCACAAACCTAGAAGAATTGCTGAGTTTCACTCGAAATAGTTTAACACTTTCAGTAACCATTCAACCCTTATTGATTTGCCGATCAATAAGTCTTCATGATTTTTATTATTATTATTACTGATATCCAGGCAGTACATGTTGGACATTGACAAAGGGAAGACGGGTAGTGTGTCGCAACTATTGCAACAGGAGTAGCGTGGTAGTTATTCCTGACGATTTCCAGTTAAGCCGAGTTCAAGGACAAATTCAGTACGAACGCGCATCCGAATCGGCGTCATTATGGGCGTGCCAGAAGAGAAGTTCCAACCGATACACGATTGAATCAGCAAATCAGGAGAGAGGACGCCTGAACCACGTGATGAGTCGCGTACCTTAAAAAAAGGGCGCTAAAACACATGTCTGAAGAACCGCCGATGCGATATAATTCCGCATAAGTCCGTTGAGACGTTTGGATGAAAAGAAGAAGATTGATACTAGTCCCAAGTCTGTGTGTTGAAAACTACGGATTATTTTCACAGATTGCCCCCACTCCACCCCGTTCTGTCAGTTTCTAATAAATTGATCGGTGATGTGCTGTTTGAGACACAACTTTATCGAGCTCTGGTGAGCATCGTTCACGCCAGTTTGAGTAACGATTTTATCCAGCTCTAGTGAGCATACTTCACGTCTGTTTGGACAAACATTTTATTTTGTGCTCGAGCGAGCAGAGTGCAGGTTGAGTGCAGAGATCTCTAGTCGAGATAAGCGCTACGAGGTAGACATAATTTGAGACCTGTTTAAAGCCAGTTGCGTAGAGCACGAAGAGTGTAATTTTCTGTGAATTTTTGTGTTATATTTTGAGTGTTATATGTGTGCGTGTGATGTAAGCAAATGCTTAGATAGGGCCAGTTCTACGTTGAGTAATCCCCTAGGACTTTATTGTGAGTGAAAGTCAGTAGCTCATAGCGATTCTAGCTAGGCAAACTAATAACTTTGAACATTTCTTTCCAAGAAGCAACGCCAAGATGTCTCCTGGAAGGTCGATTAGTGGAATGAAGTGCTACGCCTCTACCAATACGTCGACGATGGACGAGTAGATTTCCCGTAGGGAAATGCCTTGGGATGGAGGTTGAGTTCTACAAGCTGCACGGTGATGTACAAACCATTGATTTATTCAATATGTAGCTAGATTAGACGCGGGAACGTTGTAAATATTTTATTCATTGTTTTTCTTGTATTTAGATTTTTTGAGCGCCGACACTGTTGTATTTAAATGTACGTTGGCACGTGGCCAAGTGTTTGTTTGATTGTATATTTTTCTTATGGGTCATATTTAGTATGCACGGCGTGTGTATTTTGATTTTTAGCCTACTTTCGATTTTTGCAAAAAATGAAAGTAGACTTATGAGATCAACACAGGGCGAAAAAAGTGTGTCTGTCTGTGTGTGTGTATGTGTGTGTGTGAGTCTGTGTGTGTGTGTGTCTGTGTGTCTGTGTGTGTGTGTGAGTGTGTGTACTCTGAATGTCTGTCCCCCCCTATCAATTCGAACACGGTGAATGCGAATTGAACGAAATTTGGTACAAAGGTAGCACTAGCAAAGGACACCTCAGTGTCATGTTTTATATCGCCGCCATCTTGACGGAAACGTAATGGCGGCCACACAAATGTTCAAAGCTTAAATCAAATTACGACTAACCTAATCATCCGATCTCTACCAAATTTTGCAACGACATACCTTTATGGAGGGAGCATCGTTTGACCAAACCAATAGGTCATCAGCGTAATAGTTTGCGGATGGCGGCCATCTTTGTGTGAAAATCGATTCCCCCTATTAATTCGAACAAGGTGCAACCGAATGGAACGAAATTTGGTACAGAGGTAGTACTAACAAAAGGCACCTCAGTGTCATGTTTTATATCGCCGCCATCTTGACGGAAACGTAATGGCGGCCACACAAATGTTCAAAGCTTAAATCAAATTACGATTAACCTAATTATCCGATCTCTACCAAATTTTGCAACTACATACCTTTATGCAGGGAGCATCCTTTGACCAATCTAATAGGTCATTCACCTGATAGTTTGCGGATGGCGGCCATCTTTATGTCAAAATTGATTCCCCCTATTAATTCAAACACGGTGGAACCGAATGGAACGAAATTTGGTACAGAGGTAGCACTAGCAAAGGGCACCTCAGTGTCATGTTTTATATCGCCGCCATCTTGACTGAAACGTAATGGCGGCCACACGAATGTTCAAAGCTTAAATCAAATTACGATTAACCTAATCATCCGATCTCTACCAAATTTTGCAACTACATACCTTTATGGAGGGAGCATCCTTTGACCAATCTAATAGGTCATTCACCTAATAGTTTGCGGATGGAGGCCATCTTTATGTCAAAATTGATTCCCCCTATTAATTCGAACAAGGTGGAACCGAATGGAACGAAATTTGGTACAGAGGTAGTACTAGCAAAGGGCACCTCAGTGTCATGTTTTATATCGCCGCCATCTTGACTGAAACGTAATGGCGGCCACACGAATGTTCAAAGCTTAAATCAAATTACGATTAACCTAATCATCCGATCTCTACCAAATTTTGCAACTACATACCTTTATGGAGGGAGCATCCTTTGACCAATCTAATAGGTCATTCGCCTAATAGTTTGCGTATGGCGGCCATCTTTGTGTCAGAATCGATCCCCCTATTAATTCAAACACGCTGAAACCAAATGGAGCGAAATTTGGTATAGAGGTAGCACTAGCAAAGGGCACCTCAGTGTCATGTTTTATATCACCGCTATCTTGATGGAAACGTAATCGCGGCCACCCAAATGTTAAAAGCTAAAATGTAATTACGACCAACCTAATAATCTAGTCTCTACCAAATTTTGCAACACCATATCTTTATGTGGGAAACATATTCTGACCAAACTGCAAGAACATCAGCCCAATAGTTTGCAGATGGTGGCCAAGTATGTGTGCAGATCGATTCCCCCTATCAATTCAAACACGGTGAAACCGAATTGAACGAAATTTGGTACAGAGGTAGCACTAGCAAAGGGCACCTCATATTCATGTTTAATATCCCTATAGCACGTTGTATTTCAACAAGCTCCTACAACCAACATTCAATCATACTCGTTGAAAAGGACAAAGAGTTATAACAATACCCATGCATTTAGGAGAAAGTAGGCTATATGTTCTTTACTGAACATCTTGTTATTCATGCGAATGCGAAATTCGTCCTGGTCGACAAGTGGTGCTTTATTCAAGTTCATTTTTTTTTGTAGGAAAAGGGGGTAATAGTTGTTAGATGTTTCACGAACAGGTTTTTATTCATACTAGGGTTGCCGAACGCAAAAAATTAAGAGGTCACTATAGAACACCTTAGTTCTATATTTTTGATTTTTTTGAGTCCTTTTCAGGTTTTGTAGTCACGGACTAGATTGGGAGCGCAAGTCGGTGGAAAATATTTTATGTCCTTTATTTCAGGTTTCTGTCAAACCCATACGTGTGATTCTGGTGTGTGTATTGTGTCAAGGTGTGTGTATTGATTCTTCGTGATGAGGGGTAGGATGTGCCTACCGCCCTCAAATATTGTGGTTGTTTTTTTATTGGAAAGGCAGAGCGCTCTCAGAGGCTACTGTACCTTCTCCAGTGCTGATTCTTGGATTTCCTTGGGAAATGCTGAGATATTTTTTTTTTGACACACACACTTATATTATGTGCTTTTGGGAGCACGCTTCTTCGAGACTCGAACCAGTGCCACGGCAGATCGAGGTTATTGACACGTGGGTTGACAGATGTGCAGATTCCACTTAGCGCCCGTCTATGTCTGGTGATTCATCTTTTAGGCAGTCCAGCTGACCGACTGACCCCTGTAAGCTATCTGTAGCAAACCTGTTCTTTTAATGGTCATTGGATCATAATTTTAATTGGGAGTTCGCCATGTCCGTTACGAATTACCGCATATAGTATGAAATAAAATATTTGTATTATAATGTAAATGTTGGCTTTGAGCCTAGTTATTTCTATGACTCATTTCATTGTTTGATTTGTTTGTTGTGACACCCTTGGGTGTATTTTGTATTTTCTTGTAAAAATGGCAAGCGGCCATATGTGTATTTTTCTTGATTGGTCACGTGTTAATTTACTTGTGTTGATTTGAAAAGTCCTAGTTTTAGGCGTTAATGTTTTTTGCTACGGCAGTTCTTTGATTCCAATTTCACGCGGAAATTATTATTTTTTATTTAGTGTAGGAAGTGTCGGATTAGTTTAAGTAGTGTTTAGTTGGTTCCTCGTGTCTGTGTAGCTGTAAGACAATGCAGATTCGTCCCCTGAAGGTTTGCTGGATGGTAACGAATCTCGCATTAATTTGTACACATCGTAGCGGATGTAGAACAGCCGCACACGCACACGTCATTGTAGTAATTTGGGACATTTGGTCCAGATGTTTATGATCTCTCCTGAGATCAGGCCTAGTTTGGCATTTTATTAATTCAAGTGGGAGTCATTTGGGAGACCTTGTTTTGTTTTTGTTGTAAATAGTGTAAATTTGTCGATCTGTTATTTAATGCATATGTTTTAACCCTGGTATTCACTTTTTCCTGCATGTTATTTTGTTATATGTTGCCCTGCATGTTATAAGAAGCGCTTAACAACAACTTTACGAAATGGACTGTTACACCCCCCGAAACTGAGTCTCATATGCTTCTTTGCAAGGGTTCACCATGTACTGTCAAAAATTCTAAGTCCACAGCTTGTGCTGTAAGTTGATGTTTAAATGCAACCATGTGCTCGGCGATAATAACGATGTTCGAAGTTCGGTGATAGTCAAGCGGCTAGAGCGCTTACGTAGCGTAGCACGATCAAGTCAACGGAGTGCTTGTGACGAAGTGAACCTTCCTCTGCCTGCGAGGCTCGCCTTATATACCCATCCGCTTGCTGGCTCGAGGTCACTGCGGCGAAAACGCTGGAACTAAAACATCTCATAACTCGGCTTCTGTTCGATCAATTTCTTTGAAACAAAGCTCATTCTTCTTCTCTTGTTCTTGCCAGTAATCTGATGTAGGTTTCATGTTTCCATCTCAACGGGAAATATTTAGTGACATATTGCCTCGACTATGACGCTCTCCTCCTACGTCACTTGCCCACTTCTTGGCTGTAAATTCCTTCGAAAAGCTTCTAAGAAGGTTTGGAGCGCGCTATTCAAACATCCATAACCGAACTTAGAATGGTGGCCTGTTCCCTCAAATCTAGGCTCACGGCTTGTACCCTTCAATCCAGGCAACTGGATTTGGGCACAGTACATGACTCTATGGCCTATACATTTAACAATGCAACATGGCGACCATCCGAAATATTTAGACGGCTCTGAATATCTACGAATCTATTATAGTAATCAAACTGATTTTTTTTATGTTCATAGGGGCTATGAATATAAGTTCACCTATAGGACTTTAAATAACCTGGTGATCACAAATCCAACATGGTGGCGACGCGAAGTACAAATATTCACATGGACGTTTCTCGCTATTTAACCATCCGAGTGCAGTGAAACTTGGTACAGTAAATCCTTATACGAATGTTAATCCACTGGCATCTAATTTATTTCAATTGTTTCCATAACCACAAGATGGCAGCTGTGCGAAATTTTAAAATCTCCTTGTTACTTCTTTTGTCCAAATCATGCGATTGAAGTTTGAATGCTTCACGTACACAATAATCTTCATGTAAGAGTACATAACTCTAGGACCTACTTATATAAAATCCAACGTGGCAACCATCCGAAATATTTAGTCGGTTCTCAATATCTACGTATCTATTACAACAATCAAACTGAAATGTAGTGTGTTGATAGTGGCAGTTAACATAAGTAGGATATATGAAAATAGGCTGTATAGTTCTTCAGGGAACTACTTGTTATTTATAGTATCCTCTATGACTAACATTTTATTAAGTTGTATGTTACTGCACAGTTTATTATCCTATACCACGCTGAAGAACGTCACAATTTGAACGAAACCGATACTGTTTCATTGTACTAAATATTGACTTAAGGTAATAAATAGTTTATTATAATTGAAAATGAAAATCCACAGCCTGTTTCCAGTCTCCGACCGGGTCAGGAATGGAATGAATGAAGCCCCCATCTAGCGGCGAGGATATAAACTGTGCCGGCTGCCGAAGTCTGTCGCACTCCTCTGGGGCAATGATTAAATGAATGACAGATGAAATGAAATGACAGTGGAGAGTGTTGCTGGAATGAAATCTTGACAGGGAAAACCAGAGTACCCGGAGAAAAACCTGTCTGCCTCCGTTTTGTCCAGCACAGATCTCACATGGAGTGACCGGGATTTGAACCACTGACCCAGCGGTGAGAGGCCGGCGTGCTGCCGCCTAAGCCACGGAGGCTCTTAGTTTATTATAATTAATACCCATTATTAGTGTTTTCTATAATAATTATTCATAACATTTAATACCATTTAAATTATTTATAGCTTTTTGTATCTTATTTTGAAATGAATGTTGTGATTTATTAATCTTGGGGAGCGTGATGGCGCAGTGGCTTAGCTTCTCGCCTTTCACCCGGACGGCCGGGGTTCGAATCCCGGTGACAGCGGGGTGGAATTTTCACCTGGAAAATCACGTGGTGTCAGGAAGGGCGTCCGGCCTTAAATCCCCGGCCAAAACCAAAATGAGCCTGGTTGGCTCCGGCGACCCCAATTAATTGGGAAAAGCCGAAAGGAAAGAAGAAGTTGTGATTTATTAACCTTAATGAGCACGATATTTCTACTCCAGGCAAATCAAGGTATGGTACCTAAATTAAGGCGACGGCTCCCTCCTTCCCATTCATGGTCCCAATTACAAATACACACACTGATACAGCCATCACAATAACACAGATTATCAGACAAATTTCACACACGCCCAAAGTACATTACCACGATGCAGCAAAACCCCTAAATGAATCAACAAAAACGTATAGATTTTTTTAGCGTATGTCTTTTAGTGTCGGGAGTGTCCGAGGACATGTTCGGCTCGCCAGAGTTTGTAGCTGCTTCTATACGGACACCCATGGGGTGAGCTACAAGTACCGTCGCGTGTGGAGTGTTGTCTGGGGAGGAAAGTTTGAATATAAGGACTAAGAATAGGAAGGTAGCGGATGAGGCCTAAAGTTGGGGACCAACACCGGTATTTGCCTGGAAGGAAGATGGGAAACCACAGAAGACCATCTTCAAGGTTGCCGGCGGGGGATTCGAACCACTTGCCTCCCAGATGTGAGTAGCTGCCTGCATCCATGCCGTAACAACCACGGCTAACTCACCCGGTAAGGTATAGATTACCTGTTGGAATGCTTTTGAAGATACCTGAGGGTAATTGGACAAAGAGTGAAACGACGAGACAGTCATGTGATCGTTAGTGGCAGCTCCACATTAATGTGACCTATTTGAGGAAACACTTCTTAGAGAGTTAAATGAGGCACGCTATGTTACAGAAATCTAATAAACTAGATTCAACTTGTCTAAGCAAATTCATAATTAAGACCCTGAGAGAAAATATGTCTTTACTGACTTTCTTTGTGCCTCAAAGACGGATTCGTGATACAATTTCCGATGTTACCGTTTAGATTAACTGCCACTTAAGGAGTATCGATATAACGTTCTCATTACACAAGGTACTTGTGCCACTTCTTAATGATTATATTTGAAAATCCACAGCCTGCTTCCAGTCTCCGACCGGTTAGGAATGGAATGAATGAAGCCCCCATCTAGAGGCGAGGATATGGACTGTGCCGGCTGCCGAGGCCTGACGCACTCTTCTGGGGCAATGACTAAATGAATGACAGATGAAATGAAATGATAGGATAGTGGAGAGTGTTGCTGGAATTAAATTGTGACAGGGAAAACCGGAGTACCCGGAGAAAAACCTGTCTGCCTCCGTTTTGTCCAGCACAGATCTCACATGGAGTGACCGGGATTTGAACCACGGACCCAGCGGTGAGAGGCCGGCGTGCTGACGCCTAAGCCACGGAGGCTTCAATGATTATATTTAATTTTATTAATTTGTTGTTTTTGGTTCATTTAAGGGATTTACAACTCGGTGGTCATATTGCTCCGAGCACTTGGATGTGTGGGAAGTAGGGCCTATCTGTCTTTTAAACTGTCCACCTCGTCGCATAGCGGCTAGCATTTATGGCTGTCACCCCGGAGGTCCGGGTTCGATTCCTGGCTCTGCCAAGACATCCAATTCTGGTCTGAGGGCTGGAACGGGGTACACTCAGCCTTGTGAGTCAAAACTAAGAAGAGATGGGCTCGATTCCCACTTTAGCAATCCTGAAAGTGGTTTTCCGTGGTTTCCCACTTCTACTCCAGACAAATGCCAGAATGGTTCATAACATAGTGGTACGGCCATCGTCTTCCCAATCCTCACCGGAATTACAAATACACACACTACTATAGACACCACAATAAGACAGGTTATCAGACCAATTCTACACACACCCACGGGGATAATTGGCCGCGATGGCCATGCCCTCAAATATAACAACAACAACAACAACAATAACTATCTTAACCTGTGTTATTGTGATGACTGTATTAGTGTGTGAATTTGTAATTGAGGGCTAAGATTTGTGTGGGAGGCGGCCGTGGCCTTAATTTAGGTGCCATTCTGGCATTTGACTAGAGTTGAAGTGGGGAAACCCACGTTAACTCACTTCTAGGATGTCTGAGGTAGGAATCGAACCCACCCTTTTGGAGCACTCCCTCAAGAACCTGAGTAAACCCTGTTTTTGCCCTCAAACCAGAATTATATTTCCGGATTTACAAAACAAATTCTGATGGTGACGCTTGATTTGTATCAATGCCATTTTTGTCTATTTTCATTTATGAACAGAATAGACTTATGAGATCAGCCTCCCCCTAATAAAATCTAAACGGCTGGAGCGATTTCAATGAAACTCGGTAAGGACATAGACCTAGTTTGTCCGACCCCGACCATGCCCTTGACATTTTATTACATCGCACCGATCTAACATGGCGGCTGTGCGAAATATTTCACCAGCATTCCATATCTCCGAAACTGTTACTCACCTCACCCTGAAATTTTGCACGGTGATAAAGGGCACTACTAGAAGTACACCTATGTGATTTTCATAAACTTGTTATGTACAAAAACGAACATGGTGGCTAAGCGAAATTGAAACAAATAGACTTCTCTCATGATTTAACCACCCAATCGCAGTTAAACATTGTACAGCAAATGTATATACACACTGTAATGTATTGACATCTAATTTAGTTCAATTGTTTACATAACCTCACTATGGTGGCTGTGCAAAATTTTTAAATTAAGTTTTCATTTTTTGTGTATGAATCATGCGATCGAATTCTAAGTTTGAATAATGAACCTATGCTATAATCGTCATCTAAAGGTACATAACTGTAGGTCCAACATATACAAAATCCAACATGGTGATCATCCAAAATATTTAGACGGTTCTCAATATCTACGAACCTATTACAGCAATCAAACATAATTTTGTATCTTTACAAAGGCTATGCACATAAGGTAACCTATGGGACTTTCAATAACCTGGTGAGCACAAATCCAACACGGTGGTGACACGAAATTTTAATATTTAAATGAAAGTTTCTCGCGATTTAACCATCTGTGGGCAGTGAAACCTGGTCCAGTAAATGCTTATACAAATTTTAATGCACTGATATCTAATTAATTTCAATTTTTTTCATAACCTCAAGATGGTGGCTGTGCGAAATTTTAAAATCTCCTTTTTATGTCTTGTGTCCTAATCAAGCGATTGAAGTTTGAATAATAAACCTACGCAATAATCTTCACCTAATAGTACATAACTCTATGGACTACATATATAAAAATCCAACAAGGCAACCATCTGAAATATTTAGACGGTTCTCAATATCTACGAATCTATTACAGCAATCAAACTGACATTTTGTATGTTGATGATAGACACTATTAACATAAGTAGGATATATGAAAACCATCTATTTGGTTCTTTACGGAACTACTTGTCATGGCTGTGATGGTTGCTTTGCCCTCAGGTTCGAGTTATTGGGCATCCTTGATCGAATTCAATCGTGCAGCTTTAATAGCCCTCCTTTCAATATCCGGTAACCAACCGGTCGCTTGGCCGCAGTCTTCCAGCAATCCACTCGCTCCAAGTTTGATTGGCGCATTAGCCCGTGTTCGATCAATGAATTGTCATTCAGTAAGTTCACCAGGTTTTACTGTTGGAATAAAAATAAAAACCATAATGTTTTGGAAATATTTCCTGTGTACAACATGCACTCCGAACCACCTTTCATCCACACTGTGTTGCTGCTATCTTAGCTGATTATCTGTCGATGTTCTTCCTAAGGACTCGCCTACTCTGCTGCTGAATACTGTGCTCCAGTATGGCTAAACAGCCCACATGTGGGTAAAATCGATGTCCAGCTAAATGTGGCAATGAGATCAATAACAGGGTGCATAAAGTCAACTCCTCCTCACTGGCTACCACCTATAAGTCACATAGCGCCACCAAATCTGCGGAGACAGAACGCCCTCCTAAATGATATAAAAATTAATTATCTATCCCCTGCTTCCAATCCACTCTGATGTACCTGTAATTAGAAAAAGCCGATTAAAATCCAGACGGCCACCCATCATACTGGCAGAATCGTTGCAAGCAATGAATTTCAATATGAACAGGCAATGGTAAGGAATGTAGACTAGTGCTACAGGCTCTCGTTAGACCAGGTGCACAGCCAGTTGGCATGGAACTACCGCGACGTGTTTGGAAGTCACTTAACAGGCTCCGTGCAGGCCATGGCATCTGTGCAGAGAACCTCCACCGATGGGGATTGGTGACACCTACCCAATGTGACTGTGACAGTGAATATCAGACCATCAAACACATTGTAACATGCTGCAGCAGACGAGCTTATTCTGGAAGCCCAGAAGATTTCTTTGAAGTGACGGTTTCAGCCCTTCAATGGATTAAAGATTTAGACATTAACTTGTAGATTTTTAGTGTTTGTAAACTATGTATATTAGTTGCTCTTCAGTTGCCATACGCTAAATAAATACGAATCTGTCGAATATAATTTAATTCCTTAGGAATTGAAAAATATCTCGGCCAACTGTTCAGCCGAACATTTGACAGTTTCGCATTTTCATTGTATCGATTGTTCATACTAGGTTTAGATCACGTCGTGGTGTAGTGGCTAGCATTCTCGGCTGTCTCCCGGAGGTCCTGTTTGATTCCAGGCTCCGCCAAGAAATTAAATTATGGTCAGAGCGCTGGAAGGTGGTACACCCTTCCTCGTGTGGATAGCTCAAAGCAAATTGTGTAACATTAAACAACCAGTAAGTTCCGCCGCTAGTTGTGAACCCTTGAGACTGCTCAAACCACTAGGTGCTATCTTGTGCTGGGTTTGATTCCCACCTCAGTCATTCTGGAAGTGGTTTTCCGTGGTTTCCCGCTACTACTTCAGGCAAATGCCGGGATGATTCCTAACTTAAAGCCATAGCCGTCTTCTTGCAAATCCTCACCTGAATTCCAAGTGCACACATTACTGCAGCCTCCAAAATAACACAGATTATCAGACCAATTCTATATACGCCCACATACATGGTGATAAATGTCGAAGCCCCTCAAATGAAATAACAACAACAACAACAACATTACTGCTCTGATGGTTACTTTTCTCTCCTGTTGGAGATTTTGAGCATCCTTGATCCTGGTTTTTGTATTAAAAAATATAAAGATTAAACTCCAGAATAACTTCAGTTGTAACCTACAAAAACATTGGAATGCAGTCGAAATAAATCAGAAACCCCTATGGACATCGAATTGGCAGGAGAAAAACTAAAGGAAGTAGGAGACTTCTGTTACTTAGGAAGCAAATAACCAGTGATGGACGAAGCAAAGAGAACATAAAAAGTAGGATGGCTCACGCAGACAGTAGACATGTAACTGCCAGCCTAATTGTTGTCAATGAAAGGGGCTACAGACAGTAGACATGTAACCACCAGCCTAATTGTTGTCAATGAAAGGGGCTACAGACAGTAGACATGTAACCACCCGTCTAATTGTTGTCAATGAAAGGGGCTATATTCAGTGGACATGTAATAACCAATCTAAATGTCGTCAATGGAAGAAGACACAGACAGTAGACATGTAACCACCAATCTAAATGTCGTCAATGGTAGAAGCTACAGACAGTAGACATGTAACCAACCTAATTGTAGTCAACGAAAGAAGCTACAGACAGTAGACATGTAACCACCAATCTAAATGTCGTCAATGGAAGAAGACACAGACAGTAGACATGTAACCACCAATCTAAATGTCGTCAATGGTAGAAGCTACAGACAGTAGACATGTAACCACCAATCTAAATGTCGTCAATGGTAGAAGCTACAGACAGTAGACATGTAACCACCAATCTAAATGTCGTCAATGGTAGAAGCTACGGACAGTAGACATGAAACCAACCTAATTGTAGTCAACGAAAGAAGCTACAGACAGTAGACATGTAACCACCAGCCTAAATGCTCTCAATGAAGGGGTAGGGGGGGTGGCAATGCTGGTGTGTCTCTATAGGGTAAAGCAGACCCGGCACGCCAGCGCATGCGTCTTCGCCAGTCGTCGATCAGCCACCACTGGGATCCAGCATGGTGCAGCGCACTTTCAGTTCACCGCGGTGTCGGGACAGATATTGACCCCCGCGTTATCAACCACGTGAGAGCCACTAGGAGACCAGGCACGAGCAAACAATTCAAATTAACTTTCGTATTTTCACAATATTATCGCGAGCAAGTGTGTGTGAATACGACCGTACAGTGCATTGATGTAGCTGCAATATAAATAGTTCCTTCAATCTATGCCAAATATGCCAAAAAATATTTCTTTTCAACCAATTTGTGGATTTTTTTGGCGCCACTATTAACGTTTTGTGTTTTTGGAAAGCATTTTATTATATTTTATAATCTGTTTTAAGACATCCGAGGGGTGAATAAACTGTTATAAATAATATTTAACAATTGATTGTAAATAAAACAAATATTCTAACTGAGTAATATAGCCTAAATAAAAAGTGAAAAAGAGAAAAAATGTTGACTCAAACTACGAGTGAAATACTGAATGAATATTCAAATTTACATAGTAAGACAGTCGGAGAATATATAAGCGTTATTTAACGATTTGTGTGGTTTAGGAAACAATTTAATTGAATTAGTAAATAGAACTTGTAAAATGTCGAGTGTTCGTCAGTGAGAGAGACAGGATAAGAACAAT
Source organism: Meconema thalassinum (assembly GCA_946902985.2). Taxonomy (NCBI): domain Eukaryota; kingdom Metazoa; phylum Arthropoda; class Insecta; order Orthoptera; family Tettigoniidae; genus Meconema; species Meconema thalassinum. The sequence goes on along the minus strand of OX336393.1, from coordinate 159,428,038 downwards.
GCTCACTGGTATGGCTTCACCTTCAGAACAACCGCAAGGTCAACAGCACCATAACGTGGTGGTAGCGGCCACTGCGGGGTGGTTCCATAATGACTCTCAACAGACTGTACCCGCTGCGGATCCAGTGGTACAGTGGCCGGACCTTGCTCCTGCGATCTGCAAGGGACTAGTGATGGGGACTATCATCATAGCGGCTGTGCTGGGCAATGCTCTGGTGATTATTAGCGTGGTACGACATCGCAAGCTACGCATCATCACTAACTATTACGTGGTTTCTTTAGCGCTTGCAGATCTCCTGGTAGCCCTCTGTGCTATGACTTTCAACGCCAGCGTGGAGCTAACCGGAGGAATCTGGCTCTTCGGCTATTTCATGTGTGACGTCTGGAATTCTTTAGACGTGTACTTCTCAACCGCGTCCATCCTGCACCTCTGCTGCATTTCAGTTGACCGCTACTACGCTATAGTACGCCCTCTGGAGTATCCCATCACTATGACCCATCGGACCGTATCGTTTATGCTCGCCAACGTGTGGATTTTGCCCGCGTTAATCTCATTCACCCCTATATTCTTAGGCTGGTATACCACTGAGGGCCACCAGGAGTTCCGTCGCCTTCACCCTAACGTGTGTATCTTTGTGGTGAATAAATACTATGCCATCATATCATCCGGGGTGAGTTTCTGGATCCCAGGGGTGGTGATGGTGACCATGTACTACCGGATATTCAAGGAAGCCGTGCGGCAGAGGAAGGCGCTCTCGCGGACCTCGAGTAACATTCTACTAAACAGCATCCATCAGCATCGCACCAGCCAACACAACCAGCGCTCTCAACTACACCGGCCCAGTGACTGTGACACGGCCAGCAATAGTCGCCAGTCATCCTCAGGATCTACCCAACCAGTGCATGGCAAGAGCACCGAGCTCAACATGAACGGTGAGTGAATCCTCCTCTTCTATATTAACCTTTCATAGGTCAATGATCTGTATACTTACTATCAGTGCTTGATTTGTATAATAGGAGGTTCCGATACTGTGGACTACTGGGTCGTGGTGGGAGGGGGGATATATGGAATATCAGCAGGCATCTAAAAAATTTAGACGCTATACTATTTGCTGATGATGTTGCATTGGTAGCAGTATCTGATGATGATTTGAAGTGGTCAGTATTCAACCTCCAGAAAGTGGCAACAACATTCAGCATGTGCATTTCTACTGAAAAGACAAAAGTAATGGTCTTAAATGGTAAGGACCCTATCCCCAGTAAAATTTGTCTGGATGGTAAAATTTTAGGAGAGTTAACGAATTCAAGTATTTAGGCTATCATTTATCTTTTCAAGAAGAACGAGACATGACTGCAAAAATAACTAATTATACCAGAACAACAAGAATCATCAATCACGTCATGAAGCCATCTCTTGTCCAAAGGCATACACGCTTGCGTTTGTATAACACACCAACCCTATGCTATGGCAGCGAGGCATGGACAATAAGATCTTAGGACATCTCCAGACTCACAGCACGCGAAATGATCTTTATGCGCCGAACAGCAGGCTATACTAAATGGGACCATAAGAGAAACGAGGATGTGCTGAAGGAACTAAAAGTGAAACCAATAACTACATACATTTGTGACTACCAAGAGAACTGGAAGCATCATGTCCAAAGGATGGAACCTGGAAGATTACCACAGGAGATCCTTCGCTACCAGCCACGGGGAAATAGATCTATAGGACGTCCGATGAAGAGATGGAGGGAAAGTGCAAGACCGTAACGGGACATTTGGTCCAATACTTGGAAGGAAGATGATGATGATAATGAAATATAGAGTTCCAAAAACTATATTTTTACGCATTTCAGAACATCTTTAACCCTTTAACTTTCAAGCTTTCATCTGATGGATGTGTGAAAACAAGCAGCCATATTTGCCAGTTCGAGATCTCGGAAACTATGCGTCGCCCAGTGTTCAAACCTATACCAATCGAATCGGAGTCGGAAAAAAAATATCAAAAAAAGTCTGTCTGTATGTCTGTATGTATGTATGTGACGTTTTTGCGTTTAGCAAAGTACAGGTCGCAATTTTCAAGATATCGAGCTGAAATTTGGTACGGTGAAAGAGTTGGGGCCTGTGACGAACCCTATTGTCGGGCGTTAAAATCGGTGCAGGGCCGGACATTTTTTTAGGGCCCTGAATTTCAACCCTTTTTTTTTTGGAATCGATATATCTCGGAAACAGATGGTCGTATCGAAAAACGTTAAATATACAGGAGTAAGATCTCCACGCTATGCAACGTTTTTACTCATAACGATTTTTTGATATCTCCCACCGTTTTCTCTTTTTGGGGCCCTGAAGATGTCCATTGTGTGTGACATATTTGGGTTTAGCAAAGTACAGGTCGCAATTTTCAAGATGTCGAACTGAAATTTGGTGCGGTGAAAGAGTTAGACCTTGTGAGGAAACCTATTGTCGGGCGTTAAAAATGGTGCAGGGCCGGATCTTTTTGGGGGCCCTGAATTTCAAACTTTTTTTTGGAATCGATATATCTCGGAAACAGTTGGTCGTATTGAAAAACGTAAAATGTACAAGTGTAAGACCTCCGCGGTACGCAACTTTTTTATTCAAAACGATTTTTTGATATCTCTCACCGTTTTCTATTTTTTGGGCCCTGAAAATGTCCATTGTGCGTGACATTTTTGGGTTTAGTGAAGTACAGGTCGCAATTTTCAAGATATCGAGCTGAAATTTGGAGATGTGAAAGAGTTGGACCCTGTGAGGAAACGAGTTGTCGGGCGTTAAAAGCGGTGCAGGGCCGGATCTTTTTGGGGGGCCCAGAATTTCAAACTTTTTTTTGGAATCGATATATCTCGGAAACGGTTGGTCGCATCGAAAAAAGTTAAATGTACAGGTGTAAGATCTCCGCGGTATGCAACGTTTTTACTCTAAACGATTTTTTGATATCTCTCACCGTTTTCTTTTTTTGGGGCCCTGAAGATGTCCATTGAGCGTGACATATTTGGGTTTAGCGAAGTACAGGTCGCAATTTTCAAGATATCGAACTGAAATTTGGTGCGGTGAAAGAGCTAGACCCTGTGAGGAAGCCTATTGTCGGGCGTTAAAAACGGCGCAGGGCCGGATCTTTCTTGGGGGCCCTGATTTCAAACTTTTTTTGGAATCGATATATCTCGGAAACGGTTGGTCGTATAGAAAATCGTTAAATGTACAGGTGTAAGATCTCCGCGGTATGCAACTTTTTTATTCAAAACGATTTTTTGGTATCTCTCACCGTTTTCAATTTTTTGGGCCCTGAAAATGTCCATTGTGCGTGACATTTTTGGGTTTAGCGAAGTACAGGTCGCAATTTTCAAGATATCGAGCTGAAATTTGGAGCTGTGAAAGAGTTGGACCCTGTGAGGAAACCAGTTGTCGGGCGTTAAAAACGGTGCAGGGCCGGATCTTTTTGGGGGGCCCAGAATTTCAAACTTTTTTTGGAATCGATATATCTCGGAAACGGTTGGTCGCATCGAAAAACGTTAAATGTACAGGTGTAAGATCTCCGCGGTATGCAACTTTTTTACTCATAACGATTTTTTGATATCACTCACCGTTTTCTTATTTTGGGGCCCTGAAGATGTTATTAAATGTTTTTGGTTTTTGAAAAAAAAAATGGGGCCCAAATGTATATAATAATTGGTAAAAATTTAAATGATGGTCTAATTGAATTCTACGGAAAATTATCTATAATAAATCGTTTTAACCTTTTCAATAAGTTGAATCATGTACACACATCAAAAAAAGTTTTGCATCACCTCGGTTCCAAGAGTTCCGGAACCGTTAAATACAAAGGGAATAGAGATCAACACAAACAACATTTCAGCTCGTTTTATTGCTCATGAGACCCACACATTGCATGTTGTATCATCATACAGCTAGACTTTCAGCATTTGTGGTCCAGATTGCAGTACACACCACTACCTCTAATACCCAGTAGCACGTCCTCTTGCATTGATGCATGCCTGTATTCGCCGTGGCATACTATCCACAAGTTCATCAAGACACTGTTGGTCCAAATTGTCCCACTCCTCAACGACAATTCGGCGTAAATCTCTCAGAGTGGTTGGTGGGTCAAGACGTCCATAAACAGCCCTTTTCAACATATCCCAGGCATGTTCAATAGGGTTCATGTCTGGCGAACATGCTGGCCACTGTAGTCGAGCGATGTCGTTATCTTGAAGGAACGCATTCACAAGATGTGCACGATGAGGTCGAGAATTGTCGTCCATGAAGACAAATGCCTCTCCAATATTCTGCCGATATGGTTGCACTATGGGTCGGAGGATGTCATTCAGGTATCGTAAAGCCGTTTCGGAGCCTTCCATGACCACCAGTGGCGTACGTCGGCCCCACATAATGCCACCCCAAAACATCAGGGAACCACCACCTTGCTGCACTCGCTGGACAGTGTGTCTAAGACGTTCAGCCTGACCAGGGTGCCTCCAAACACGTCTCCGACGATTGTCTGGTTGAAGGCATATGCGACACTCATCGGTGAAGAGAACGTGATGCCAATTCCGTGGGGTCCATTCAGCATGTTGTTGGGCCCATCTGTACCGCGCTGCATGGTGTCGGGGTTGCAAAGCTGGACCTCGCCATGGACGTCGGGAGTGAAGTTGCGCATCATGCAGCCTATTGCGCACAGTTTGAGTTGAAACACGACGTCCTGTGGCTGAACGAAACACATTATTCAACATGGTGGCATTGCTGTCAGGGTTCCTCCGAGCGGCAATCCGTAAGTAGCGGTCATCCACTACAGTAGTAGCCCTTGGGCGGCCTGAGCGAGGCCTGTCATCGACAGTTCCTGTATCTCTGTACCTCCTCCATGTCCGAACAACATCGCTTTGGTTCACTCTGAGACGCCTGGAAACTTCCCTTGTTGAGAGCCCTTCTTGACACAAAGTAACAATGCGGACGCGATCGAACTGCGGTATTGACCTTCTAGGCATGGTAGAACTACAGACAACATGAGCAGCGTACCTTCGTCATGGTGGAATGACTGGAACTGATCGGCTGTCGTACCCCCTCCGTCTAATAGGCCCTGCTCATGCATGGTTGTTTACATCTTTGAGCAGTTTTAGTGACATCTATGAACAGTCAAAGGGACTGTATCTTGGATACAATATACACAGTCAACGTCTATATGCCGGAGATCTGGGAACCGAGGTGATGCAAAACTTTTTTTGATGTGTGAATTTACAGCAGTAAGATATTTTCCATTTCCGAGGACGTCCGGCTTTCATAACCATGTGATGATGTCAGCATTGCCTAGAATAACATTTTATAATTTTCCTACATTTCCTCGCAATAGGGTCGAAGGTCCGAAATGCAATTCCGCAGGCCTTGCCGCCAACGATGTTGTTGTTTGAGATTATTACCCCTCTTGCTGGCCCCTATGTTGCGCCACCGTCTCGTTAAAAGCAGGTCGTGCTGCGAGGACTCCTACTTGTTTAAAATGAGATGGAAGTGAGACCACTTAAGGTATTAAAATAAAATATTATAAACATTGAGCGAATAAAACACTTGTTCTTACTGAAAATAATTGATGTCTCTTAGCCATATGATTTCATGAAAAAAAAAACAATGGGAGAAACATTACAAATTTCAGATTTGAAATTTTTGAAGAAATTTTGGGAAATGGAATTTACTTGTCAAGTCTACTATTCATGTTAAAAGAAACTCTATGCCTCGTATTTGATAGTGTGGTAAATGCCAAGAATCCAAAATTACCAATGAAAACTGAGAAACATATACGCAAGTTTGCCATCAACCACGGCGTAAACAAGTCACGAAACTCCGTAAGCAAATGTATCAGACACTACGAATTAATACAAATACAGATTGTCAGAGATTTCCGCGGAATATAAACGTGAGTTAAAATTGCCTTCTTCATATTCCCTGAAAATTGCTGCTATCAAGCGTAAAAATAAGGAAATAACCAATAATAAAGGCCGGTAACAATGGATCGTTACCCTGGCAGTTTTGGCATGAACAGGGCGTAACGACAGGGTTAGAAATTAATCAGTGGAAAAAATAGCAATCTAATATTGATTGCAATTTTAATGAAATTGAGACTGCTGTAGCAACTTTTTTCTTACCATAGCCATTGGCTTGTATTAAATTTTAATGTAGGCCAACTAGGCTACCATTCAAACAATCTACATTATTTCAATTTAATATTTTTACGTAATATAAAAAATTAAATATATTCGGTTTGAAAATACACAAATGTTCACCAACAATCTTTTATTTCTTGTTTTTATACAGTTTCCTGAAATGATTATTTATTATCAAGGGTACTGCATTTAAACATGTTTTACCTCACAATTTTTAATTTGTCCAAAGTTTAGAAAAGTTGACCTTGACTTACAACTAACGTTCAACAGTTCTAAAAATTATGTTATATATTCGACCTTTCCCCGGATCAGGGGTTTCGGTACGGCGTACCGGTGCGTACCGTCACAAATCTAGCCCTGCTTACCACCTACTATAAGTAAACTCAGCGTGGATTCGGATATCCGTGGATAATCCCGCGGATATCCGCAACATTTTTAGCCTGTTTTCATTTTATGAAAAAGTAGGCTTATGAGATCACTTTTTGTCCGTGTGTCTGTCTGTGTGCGCGTGTGTGCGTGTGATTCGTGTGTGTGTGTCCCCTAATAAAATCTAAACGGCTGGAGCGATTTCAATGAAACTAGGTATGGTCATAGCACCATTTCAGCCGACCCCGACCGTGCCCTTTAAATTGTATTAAATGACACCAATCCAACAAGGAAGCTGTGCGAAATATTTCATCAGCATTAAATATCTCCGAAACTATACCGATATCACCCTGAAATTTTGTACGGTGATCAATGGAACTACTAAAAATTCAGCTATGTGATTTTTGAAACCTTGGTAAGTACAAAACCAACATGGCGGCCAAGCGAAATTGCGACTTTAAAATAGACGTTCCTCGCGATTTAACCAACTAAACGCAATGAAACTTGGCACAGTATATGTCTATACACATCGTAATGCACCGACATCAAATTTCGTTCAATTGTTTACATAACCTCAGGATGGCGGCTGTGTGAAATGTTTCACCGGCATTCTATATCTCCGAAACTATTACTGATATCACCCTGAAATTTTGTACGAAGATAAAGGGCGCTAGTAGATGTTCATATGTGAGACTTTCAAAAACCTGTTAACTACAAAACGAACATGGTGGCCAAGCGAAGTTGAAAGTTTTAAATCGACTTTTCTCGCGATGTAATCATCCAAACGCAATGAAACTTGGTACAGCAAATGTTGATACACATTTTAATCAACTGGCATCTAACATACTTCAATTGTTTACATAATCTCAAGATGGCAGCTGTGCGAAATTTTAAAATCTCTTCTTTACTTCGTGTGTCCTAATCATGCGATTGACGTTTGAATACCACACGTACACAATAATCTTCATGTAATAGTACATAATTAAAAATCCAACATGGCGACGATTTGAAATATTTATACGGTTCTCAATATCTACGAATCTATTACAACAATCAAACTGAAATTTTGTATGTAGATAGGGGCAATTGACATGAGTAGGATATATGAAAATAGGCTGTATAGTTCTTCACGGAACTACTTTTTCACCATACGGATATCCGCAACATTTTTCACCATGCGGATATAGTTTGCATGGCTGTGCGGATAGCGGATAAACTGCGGATAATGTTTGGAGTAAATTTGCGGATAGCTTTTAGAATACAATCGGAACTTGTTGAATTTCATTACCAGGACCCGGATGTTTATGAGATGCCTTATATATTTTTTCCGTTATGCTTTTTTATGACAAATTTAAGGTGATGATTTAAGCTAATCTCAATCAAATTATGTCATTAAGCACATTTAACACTCCGAACTGAAAAGGGTTGCAATTCTCGCTGTATAACATTCATTTTAAACATAGCACATGACATATAAAGCCTAAAGGACCGACTTTCTCCTCAATTGTGTAAATGTGTTGCTTTAATGCTTTATGAAAATGAAAATCCACAGCCTGCTTCCAGTCTCCAACCGGGTCAGGAATGGAATGAATGAAGCCCCCATCTAGCGGCGAGGATATGAACTGTGCCGGCTGCCGAGGCCTGACGCACTCCTGTGGGGCAATGATTAAATGAATGACAGATGAAATGAAATGATAGTGGAGAGTGTTGCTGGAATGAAATGTTGACAGGGAAAACCGGAGTACCCGGAGAAAAACCTGTCTGTCTCCGTTTTTTCCAGCACAGATCTCACATGGAGTGACCGGGATTTGAACCACGGACCCAGCGGTTAGAGGCCGGCGTGCTGCCGCCTAAGCCACGGAGGCGGTGCTTTAATGCTTTATGCTTTATCTAATTAAAATATTATAGTAATGCCAGTAGATTCGGATAACAAACGTGTGGATGCCTATAATAGTCGTGTGGATGCGGGGCCGCTGCGGTGCGGATGCGGATAACAAGCGTGTGGATGCCTATAATAGTCGTGTGGATGCGGGGCGGATGCGGATAACAGTCGTGTGGATGCGGGGCCGATGCGGTGCGGATGCGAATAACAAGCGTGCGGATGCGGTTAACAGTCGTGTGGATGCGGGGCGGATGCGGATAACAGTCGTGCGGATGCGGGGCCAATGCGGGGCGGATGCGGATAACAGTCGTGCGGATGCGGGGCGGATGTGTATAATGTTTTGTTTGATCTGCGCAGGGCTCTAACTAAAGGAGAAGTTATATTGTCAAAAATGCTGATGGTTGAGATTTGCGGCAATAAATCAACAAGTTATTTCCTTTTCTAGTTATTAATTCGTTTTAAAGATTTCGGACATCTTGGTCATCACCCCTGTGTACTTGGGTGTATGTCCTCTTTGTCTCATAACCTGTGTTCTTGTGTGACTGTAGTATTGTGTTACTGAAATTACAGGGTCATCGAAAAATAATGCCAACATTTAAAAAAATAATAGCACCGAAACCCTTTATGTTAAACCTGTAATTCTTTCACTGAACGCCAGCTGGTTAAAGTGAGTTTTGTTTTGGAGGGGACGTGACCTTGCTATGCGCACACTAGATGCGCAGTAGCCAAGGTCGGCCGGGAGCGTGCGCGCCAATGAAGTCCTGACCTCACCCCTTTGGATTTTTTTTCTGGGGATACATTAAAAACATTGTGTATGCAGAAAAAAAGCGGGATTTGGAGCACCTGTGGGAGCGAATTTCTGCCGCAATCTTGACAGTTACTCCTGAAATGATTGCACGTACCAATCCAGCCATTGGGAAAGCGTGCGTTCAATGCTGATGTTGGCGGTCGGCCTGGCCTAGATTTTTTCTCTACAGTCCCTGTTTCCTTAAACTGACTAAACCATCGAATGACAGCTTTGTAATCAGGTGTAGTTTGTCGGGCGGTGCAGTCATTGGCGCGCGTGCCCCCGGCCGACCCTGGCTACTGCGCATCTAGTGTGTGCATAGCAAGTTCACGTCCCCTCCAAAACAAAACTTACTTTAACCAGCTGGCGTTCAGTGAAAGAATTACACGTTTAACATAAAGGGTTTCGGTGCTATCATTTTTTTAAATGTTGGCATTATTTTTCGATGACCCTGTATATGGCTCAGAAATGGGGTTAGTGCACCGGTACTTAAAATAAGGCACTATCCGGGAATTTTCCTGGAGAGAGTGTGGAAAAATCTGGGGAAAACCATACTCAGGATATTCACTATCGGCACCGTGATTCCAACCCCCTATCTCCAGACTCGCTGAAGCTGCCCGCGCGGCCGTGGTGATGGTTTAACGAGTTGGAAGTGTTAACATTTATGAAAGCCAAATATTAGACCTATAGTAAGGTGCTTGATTTTTTTTATAATGACAATTAAAATTAAATAATGAAAATTGATAATAAATATTATAATTAACAAGAAGTTCCGTGACGAACTAAAGAGCCTACTTTTCTCAAAATTAAGTTTCGTGCCAATGATTAATCTACACTATATGAAACTATCTAGAATAATGACGAAATTAAGTTGGTAATATCGAAATGTCTAATTAGTTCGAAATATACCTGGTATAATGTAGCCTAACAGAGCATTAGAGTTGGTAGCCCTGGTGACTGAATATATTCTTAGTTCCATCTCTTAAGGTACAGAATTTAAAAAATTGGTTGAAGTCCAATGGTCGTTACATGCAGTTAGACATTGGATTTATCAGCACGCGTAAAAGCATGTTGGCAACAATGTCATGCGTTGCGTGTGCTGGTCAGAAATAGCCTAATCTGAAATATTATGATACCTTAATGTGCCAATTTTGGACGAAATCCATTTATAAACCAATATAGTACTATATTGGTTTATAATCTCTTGTCAATACGGACCATGGCGGAATCAAAAGTAAAACGAAATCCATTTGTTAGTATAGAACTTACATTTATTTTAAAATTGGAACTAAGCTTATCACAAGGCTTAAAATTATTTTGGCAACACTGTCATGTATGGCCTCCTGGAAATTAAACTGAAATAGTGTTATCAACATGTGTGCCAATTTTGGAATAGCTCCCATGCATATCTTCCAAGATATCCAACATGGAGCTCAAGTTTCTAGTGCGTTTTTCAGCAGTTGGTAGCACTGACATCATTTTCAAATATGGACGTGTGATATTCCGGTATACATCTTTACTCATACTAAATTTGGTTTCGAATTCTGCAGCCGTTTAGGAGTTGATAGGGACACACACACACACACACACAGCCAGACAGACCGAAGGACGGACAGACAGACACACATTTTCCCGGATCGATCTCATAAGCCTACTTTCCCTGATTTTTGCAAAATGTGAAAAGTAGGCTAAAAATAAATAATGTTCTCCTAAACATTAGCAAGTAGTTCCGTGAAGAACTACATAGCCTATTTTCACATATCCTACTTATGTTAATTGCCTCTATCAACATACAAAATTTCAGTTTGAAGGTTGTGATAGATTCGTAGATATTGGGAACCGTCTAAATATTTCAGATGGTCGCCAGGTTGGATTTTTATTTATGTACTATTACATGGAGATTATTGTGTACGTGTGGTATTCAAACTTCAATCGCATGATTAGGACACAAGAAGTAAAAACGAGATTTTAAAATTTCGCACAGCTGTCATATTGTGGTTATGAAAACATCTGAAAGAAATTAGATGCCAGTGGATTGACATGTGTATAAGAATTTAACGTGCAACGTTTCACTGTACTCGGATGGTTAAATCGCGAGAAACGTCCATTCAAATATTTATATTTCGCGTCCCTGCCATGTTGGATTTGTGCACACCAGGTTAATAAAAGTCCTATAGGTGAACTTATGTTCATAGCCTCTATGAAAATAAACAAGTAGTTCCGTGAAGAACTATACAGCCTATTTTCATACATCCTACTTAGGCTATGTTAATTGCCACTATCAACATACAAAATTTCAGTTTGATTGCTGTATACATTCGTAGATATTGAGAACCGACTAAATATTTCGGATGGTTGCCATGTTGGATTTTATATATGTAGGTCCTAGAGTTATGTACTGTTACATGATGATTATTGTGTACGTGTAGCATTCAAACTTCAATCGCATGATTAGGACACAAGAAGTAAAAACGAGATTGTAAAATTTCGCTCAACTGCCATCTTGTGGTTATGGAAACAATTGAAAGAAATTAGATGCCAGTGGATTACCATTCGTATAAGGATTTACCGTACCAAGTTTCACTGCACTCGGATGGTTAAATTGCGAGAAATGTCCATGTGAATATTTGAACTTCGCGTCGCCGCCATCTTGGATTTGTGATCACCAGGTTATTCAAAGTCCTATAAGTAAACTTAAGTTCATAGCCACTATGAACATAAAAAATTCAGTTTGATTGCTATAATAGGTTCGTAGATATTCAGAGCCGTCTAAATATTTAGGATGGTCGCCATGTTGGATTGTTAAATGTATAGGCCATAGAGTCATGTACCATTAAAGGAAAATTATTGCGTAGTTTCATTATTCAAACCTTCACTAGATCGCATGACTACGACACAAGAAATAAAAACTTAATTTTAAAATTCGCACAGCCGCCATCTTGAGGTTATGTAAACAATTGAACTAAACTAGATACCAGTGCATTAAAATGTGTATAAACATTTCCTTTACCAGATTTAATTGCGTTCGGAACATTAAATCGCGAGAAAGATCTATTAAAATTTTCAAACTCGCTTGGCCGCCATGTTCGTTCTGTAGTTAACCGGTTTCAGAAAGTCTTATAGATAATCTTCCAGTAGTGACCTTTATCTCCGTACAAAATTTCAGGGTGATATCAGTAACAGTTTCAGAGATATAGAATGCCAGTGAAATAATTCGCACATCCGCCATCTTTTGGTTATGTAAGCAATTGAACGAAGTTAGATGTCGGTGCATTACAATGTGTATAAACATATACTGTACCAAGTTTTATTGCGTTTGGTTGGTTAAATCGCGAGAAGCGTCTATTTAAATGTCGCAAATTTGCATGGCCGCCATGTTGGTTTTGTAGTTACCAGTTTTTCAAAAGTTACATGGTTGACCTTCTAGTAGTTCCCTTTATCACCGTACAAAATTCCAAGGTGATATCGGTAATAGTTTCGGAGATATTGAATGCTGGTGAAATAATTCGCACAGCCACCATGTTGGATTTGTGGGACGTAACAAAATTTGAAGGGCACGGTCGTGGTCGCCCGGAATAGTGCTATGAACTTACCGAGTTTCATTGAAATCACTCCCGCCGTTTGGATTTTATTAGGGGGGGGGGACACACACACACACCTCACACACACACACGCGCGCACACTCACACGGACAAAAGGTGATCTCATAAGCCTATTTTTTCAAAATTGAAAATAGGCTAAAAATATCAGTTTGATTGCTGTGAAAGATTCGTAGATATTGAAAACCGTCAAAATATTTCGGATGCTAGTCATTTTTAGCCTACTTTCGATTTTTGCAAAAAATGCAAGTAGACTTATGAGATCAACACAGGGCCAAAAATTGTGTGTCTGTCTATGTGTGTGTGTGAGTGTGTGTGTGAGTGTGTGTGTTGTAACGGCTACCTTTGTCGTTGGATATCGCTCTACAAGTTGGGCGATCATTTATAACGTTTCTACAGATATTACACTCAAGACTCCTTAAAACCACCTCATCGTTCTTATTTAGCATTGGCCTGTCTAGACAGACGACATACACTTTATTAATTTAGATTTACTGGGCGCCAGTTATCGTAGAGATAACACATTAAAATTTTATTTAGCCACGGCCGCTCCCTTCCTTGAGCCAAGATCTATCATCGGAGCGTAGGGCAATAAACTTGCTCCATGAGATACTCTTTGCATTCCAACTATCCTATATATTCAACTCCCAATGAACAAGACATTTTAACTAATACGGGTTTATTTACAACAAAATTATTAATAACATTTGATCTGAGGTTTCGAGCTGTGTACAATATGTGCATTAATATTCCCTAATTGCTAGGCAATATTGACTGTCTTCTCGCCAGCGCTGATCTTCTGTGTTGATAATAACTCGGTCAACATACCTGGTGCCTTGTGGTTCAAAGTCCATCTCGTTGGTCTGCTTGCAGTCTAATTTGAGATCTTACGCCAACACACGTTTATTGACCTTTGAAAACATATGTTTTCACTTTGCTAACTGTACTTCGTCTAGTTGTTGTGGTTGTTGTTGCTGCTGCTTGTTTCTGAGTTTGATCACCATGGTAAGCAAATTTGAACAAACCAGGCTAATTGAATTCACTAAGTCCCATCTTACTGAGGGACTGACAGAGTCTACGACTCACAAAGTCAATGAGTGAGTGCGTGATCGAATAAGTGAATGACAGAATAGAATCTATAGAATAGCCAGTGCTGAAGTCGCGCTGGGCTTTTATACACTCTGAATGGTCCCGATGTTTCGCGGCATAAATTTGCCCGCGACCCATCAGACCAATTATAGCAAAGCATTTCTTAGTCCTCAAGCGACGCTGAAACTTCTCCGAGCGGGAATACAGGCCCGCGTACTTCAAATATTCCACTCAGAACCCGCTATTCCTCTCGTTGCGCATATATATATACCGCCCAAATCTTTCTCCAAGCCCTTGTCTCCAGTCAGCGTGGCTTCGTTCCAGAAATACATTTTCTTGCAATATGTTGCTTCACCGTCCGTAACTTCTTCCAACCATGCCCGTCCTGTCTTTACAATTTAACTAATAAAACAGCCCTAGACCTCTATAAAAACCCTGTTTCTTAATCTAAGCACTTGACAATATTATATATGATTATGGTAATGACGTGAATATGGTATGGCCCCTCCCTTGATATTAATGGGTGAATAAAACGATATAACTTTGATATTTCAATAATAATAATAATAATAATAATAATAATTACACAATGACTTTAAAAATAATAATAATAATAATAATAATAATAATAATAATAATAATAATAATAATTTGTACCGTAATCAAGATTACGTTACAAAACGTCCCCATGGTTTCATAAAGAATGTAATGAATGATGAAATCACAAATCTTCCCTTTAAAACTTAACAGGAAATACACTGAATATACATATATGACCCTTCAAATTACAAACATAATGATTATACCCTTTTCATTTTCCTTGATTGATCTGCACTCTTCTTGCAATGTTACATAAACATTCTGATTGTCCTGTGCAGTCATACAGGATTTACATGCTACATTTGTTCTTGTAGTCCCTTACAATAACAGAACGCAATATATTGCTTCTTGTTTCACGCAACACAAGTGATTTATCTCACTTCCACCAATTCCTTAGAGCCACGACACGTCTCTAATTATAAGCACACGGCAGTCTGCCCTTCTTGCAGCACTTGCTCTTTTCTATGATATTTCCTCAGATTGTAAATGTTATATGTACCTATGACACAATTTTCCTGATCTTTCAATAAGTAGGCATTTTTTCCTATCCTCTTCGAAACGACATAAGGTCCAGTAAACAATAAAAACAGCTTTGACATTTTCCCTTCCAATGCACAAGATGGCAACGGCTTACGTAACAAAACTTCGCTACCTACTTCCAATTCGTCGTAGATCCCCTTCTGTCGGCGTTTCCTTTGGTTTCCTGACTTTACTAAGTTGTCCCTGGCCAACAGAAGATAATACTCCGTGGAGTGTCCCTCACCCGGATCTAAACCTATCATTCGTGCTATTTCGTTGGAGGGCTTCCTTCCATAACGAATTTCATATGGTGAACATCCCGTACTCTCGTGTAACACTGAGTTTAACCAGCGTTCGGCATCATCCAACCGTGAGAACCACGCGTTGTGTTTGTCGTGCACGTATGTACGGAATATTCTTCCAATGGATTGCATAGACCGTTCAACCATGTTGCCTTGTGGATATCTAATTGAAGAGTAGATAATCTGGGTACCTAGTTCCGTCAGCTTGGTAGTCCATATTTTAGACGTGAACTGGCTTCCATGATCGCTAAGTACACTGAGTGGGCATCCAAACTCAGGAATATACTTTTCTGCTATCTGTTTGACACAACACCTTCCCGTAGCTTGTCTCAAGGGATATAATTTGACAAATTTACTGAATGCGTCAATTATTACCATTATAAATTGGTATCCGTATCGAGACTTCACCAGTGGCCCATACAGATCAACACACACAAGCTCTCCCGGCTTCTTGGCTATTACCGCTTGATACTCTCCAATCAAGTGCCGATTTGAGTGCTTCGCGCGTTGGCAGAGATCGCAAGTAGCAAGAATCTTCCTAATCTTCCTTCCCATAGCTTTAAAAAAGAAATGCCCTTTAATGGCATACAGAACTTTCCTGGCTCCGAAATGACCCAATTGAGCATGAAAGAACCAGATTAAATCTTCCTGTAAAGATTCTGGTACACACACTTTCCACTCACCATCTCTATCTTTCCTAGATAGCATACCTTGATATAGCCCGTACTTGAGCCTCCCTACTGATAACTCACCATCATTGCTGCTTCTCACCAAGCGGACAATGTCGCCTAATACTCTGTCTCTCTCCTGTTCAACAGACATATTTCGTAAACGTACTCTCTCATCTTCCTGCACTATACGTTTACCAACACACACTAAGATGCCTTCTTTCACTCCTATATTGATTTCACACTCTTCACTATGAATGTGTCTGCTCAGGTAGTCTGCTAAATTATTATTCGTTCCACTGATATGTTTGATACTGAAATCATATTCACTCATGGCTAGCGTCCAACGTGTCATCCTATTACTAGTTAACCTGCTAGATTTAATGAACGTTAGCGCCTGATGATCGGTCCAGATTTGAAAGTGCGTGCCTAGCACGTAAACCCTAAATTTACTCATTGAGTAAATAATTGCCAAGAATTCCATCTCAGTAATTGTATAGCGTTTCTCAGCCATTGACAAACCTCTACTTGCCAACGATACAATGCCTAACTGACCCTGATCATCGTATTGGCATAGGCAGCCTGCAATACCAACCTCTGATGCATCCGTGATTACTATAAACTCTCTATCATACCTAGGGTGTTTCAGCATCACTGTTCTACTGAATCCTTCTTTCAGCTTTCTGAAGGCTTCCTCGTGGACCTGTGTCCATTTCCACACACTCTTACTCTTCAACAATTCTCTAAATGGTTCTAATAACCCTGCATACTGGAAAACAAAACGCCTGAAATAATTGAGAACACCAAAAAATGACCTTAATTGCTTACTATTACGTGGAGACGGCATACTACTAATTTTCTCTAGCCTAGATGACTCTGGTGTAACACCATCTGCAGAAACAGTGTGTCCTAGAAAAGTTATGTGGTGTACACAACATTCAGATTTTTCCAGTTTCAAAGTGAAACCCCCTTCCCATAATTTACGAAAAACTATACTCAAGTGATCTATATGTTCCTCGAATGTATGTGACGCAATAACTATGTCATCCACATAATTCGTAACAAACTCACTAGTCTCTGGACCTAGAGCCATAGATAAAGCTCGAATTAAGGCGGAACTGCTAGTTTTAGTCCCAAATGGTACTTTTTTGAACTGTAGGAGTCTATTCTTAAAAGCAAAGGCAGTTAAATACCTATCTGAAGCACGGAGTGGAACTTGCCAAAATGAGCTACTTAAATCTACTGTCGAGAACCACTTCCGCCCCTGAAAACGTTGAACTAATTCCTCCACTGTTTCAGTTCTCAGCTGGTCGCTTTCGATTCTGGTATTTAACATTCTGGCGTCTATGCACAGTCTCACTGAATTGTCTTTCTTGGCTACTACAACTAATGGATTTAAACAATGGCTAGCTGAAGGCTCAATTATGTCGTTTTCCAACATTAATTCTATCTGTTCTTCGACGGCTTTCATATATTTAGTTGCGACAGGATACCGAGGCCCTACAAAACTACTTGTGTCTTTAACGACAAAACTATGCTCATATAAGTGTGTTGCTCCGGGTTTTGAGCTGAAAATTTCCTTATATTTTATTAATACCTCATGTAACTGATGACCTTGCACCTCATCCAGTTTACATTGTGACAATGCATCATGGATCTTACTCTTAAGTTCAGACTCCATTGCAACCTGACACACCTTAAAAACTTTGCTCTCACTAGCATCTCCGCGGTCTACCTCATTTACTTCAGGAAACTCATCACTCACAACCACGTTGCTTTCTTCCTCAAACATACACACTTTCATCTGTTTGTCAGTCTTAGACACCTTATACGTAACCTGAACTTCTTTATCCTGCCAAAATAAACATATCCTGCCAAAATGAAAATCTAATTTAACTTGATATAATGATAACCATTCCGCACCAAGAATCACCGGATATAATAAATTTGGAACTGCCAAACAGGGCTGAAATTTAACTAACTCACTAATGTTAATTGGAACTGCGACTTGCTTACATATTTTCTGAGACCTACTACCTACAGCTGTGACAATGAAAGTGGACTTAACTGGAATTATATCAACATGAATACCTTCTCTCATTACATCTTCCAAAAATCTTAAATTTATTCGAGAGTTTTCGCTTCCACTGTCCAATAAAACATCAACTTCTTTACCCCACACATTAAGTTTAATTACTGGTGACATAATCTCATTCTCAATATTGTCTAAATTTCCACCATTTAGGTCATAAAGCAGTTCTTCTCTAACATCTATATTAAAATCTCCTAAATACTCAATATTCCTAGGACATTGAACTGCAATCACTTCGGGCTGTCTGTTGACCTCACTGCAACCCGTTATTCGTTTAAATTAGGCCTACCTGCCCCTGATGTAGATTGTTGTTGTTGTTGTTGTTGACCTGTACGTCTGTCTGGCCTAGTACCTTCCCCTACTCTGTTCAAATTCTCGTTCCTCGTATTTGCTGTGCGTCCCCCATTGTCAAGTCGTCTTTCGTAATTCGCATTCCTGCCTTGTTCTCTTCCCCTCTCTCTCTCACCCTGCCCGAAATTATCTCCTCTACTTATTGGCTTGCGTTCGGTCCTACTATTTTCAAGAGAGTCAAAGTTTTCCAATAGCTTCTCGAACCCGTCAATAGTAGTAATATTCTGCATGAAGAATGCTTCTTTAATTATATCAGGAAAATGCCTTAATAATGCTTTAATTACCTGTGATTCAGTCTCTAAACCTTCTAAATTGTGGCATATAAGTACATGCGCTAAGAAATACTCTGTGTACGAAACACCATCTCTCCTTTGGTACTTTCCAAAAATAATGTTACATCTTTCTCTTTCTTGCACATTTTCATTCCAGTACTTGGCTATGAACTTCTCTTTAAATTTTCTAAAACTAGACATCTGGTATTTATACACACTGAACCATGACCTTGAATCCCTAACAAAAGATTTATCTAGCATCTCAAGTACTTGTTCCCATTCAACGATCCCCTCTTCTAAATCTTTAGCGAACTTCTTTTCTACTGTTTTTAAGAATTCCATTGGGTTATATGCCTTGCCTGTGAATCCTGGCAAATCTGCCTCTTTAGTTAGAAATCTACTTAAATTTCCTATTTGTACATTACCGCTATTTGTTGCTATTTGCTTCTGACATCTCTGCAATTTCTCCTCCATTTTATCTGTTTTACTCGCTACTTCTTCACTGATACTGTTAAATTTACTGTTAACCTCTTCCCTAATTTCTTGATTATCGCTCTCTAGTTTATTTTCTAAATTACCTATTTTAGCAATATTATTATCACACTTGACCTTCATACTGTTGACTTCTCCTTCTAAGTCAACCCTAACCTTACTACATTTAATTTTCACTTCCTCGTCAATTTTGTCAACTCGCTCCGACACTTGTTGCATTCTGGCATCAACCTTAAGTGACCATGATTCCTCCACCTCACTAATCCTGTTTTCTAACTTATTGTGAAATTCTCGGCCTACTTCTTTAATTTGTCTATTGAAGTTCTCTGTGGCTTCATCAAACCTCTTACCTTGTTCATCTAGCTTCTTACTCTGCTCAGAGAACTTAAGATCTATTGCTTTTTCTAACTGATCACTACGCACGTCAAATTTCTTACTTTGTACCTCTTGCTTTTTACTCTGTTCAGCTAACTTAAGATCTATTGCTTTTTCTAGTTGATCGCTACGCACGTCAAATTTCTTACTCTGTTCCTCTAACTTCTTACTCTGTTCAGTTATGAGCATCGTCAGGTTTCGAAGCCAGAAAGGATTCTCCCCCTCATTACTCTGGATGGTTGTAGCCCTGTCTTGTTTATTTTCCTCAGTTTCCTGATTTTCGCTTACTTTTGACATCTCATCATTGGTACCCTGCACATCTAATTTTGACATTTTAACTGATCTTATAATACTACGGTTTCTCAAATGTATATTCCCCAAATTATCCCTGTTACTCATTACCCAAAAAACAACTCACCAAAAGAACACTCCTAATTTATAACCGTAGTTCCCTAACTTGATATATGCCTCTTTATTGAAAAACTCGGAATGAATGCAAAGAGTACTCGTTTATATCGTACATGAAAACAACTTTAAACTTTAACATACTTGAAATAAACTGGATTTATACATAATATCCATTCACTACAGTACGATATTTCGTAGCCCCACATTGGTTGTGCCATTTGTAACGGCTACCTTTGTCGTTGGATATCGCTCTACAAGTTGGGCGATCATTTATAACGTTTCTACAGATATTACACTCAAGACTCCTTAAAACCACCTCATCGTTCTTATTTAGCATTGGCCTGTCTAGACAGACGACATACACTTTATTAATTTAGATTTACTGGGCGCCAGTTATCGTAGAGATAACACATTAAAATTTTATTTAGCCACGGCCGCTCCCTTCCTTGAGCCAAGATCTATCATCGGAGCGTAGGGCAATAAACTTGCTCCATGAGATACTCTTTGCATTCCAACTATCCTATATATTCAACTCCCAATGAACAAGACATTTTAACTAATACGGGTTTATTTACAACAAAATTATTAATAACATTTGATCTGAGGTTTCGAGCTGTGTACAATATGTGCATTAATATTCCCTAATTGCTAGGCAATATTGACTGTCTTCTCGCTAGCGCTGATCTTCTGTGTTGATAATAACTCGGTCCACATACCTGGTGCCTTGTGGTTCAAAGTCCATCTCGTTGGTCTGCTTGCAGTCTAATTTGAGATCTTACGCCAACACACGTTTATTGACCTTTGAAAACATATGTTTTCACTTTGCTAACTGTACTTCGTCTAGTTGTTGTGGTTGTTGTTGCTGCTGCTTGTTTCTGAGTTTGATCACCATGGTAAGCAAATTTGAACAAACCAGGCTAATTGAATTCACTAAGTCCCATCTTACTGAGGGACTGACAGAGTCTACGACTCACAAAGTCAATGAGTGAGTGCGTGATCGAATAAGTGAATGACAGAATAGAATCTATAGAATAGCCAGTGCTGAAGTCGGGCTGGGCTTTTATACACTCTGAATGGTCCCGATGTTTCGCGGCATAAATTTGCCCGCGACCCATCAGACCAATTATAGCAAAGCATTTCTTAGTCCTCAAGCGACGCTGAAACTTCTCCGAGCGGGAATACAGGCCCGCGTACATCAAATATTCCACTCAGAACCCGCTATTCCTCTCGTTGCGGATATATATATATACCGCCCAAATCTTTCTCCAAGCCCTTGTCTCCAGTCAGCGTGGCTTCGTTCCAGAAATACATTTTCTTGCAATATGTTGCTTCACCGTCCGTAACTTCTTCCAACCATGCCCGTCCTGTTTTTACAATTTAACTAATAAAACAGCCCTAGACCTCTATAAAAACCCTGTTTCTTAATCTAAGCACTTGACAATATTATATATGATTATGGTAATGACGTGAATATGGTATGGCCACTCCCTTGATATTAATGGGTGAATAAAACGATATAACTTTGATATTTCAATAATAATAATAATAATAATAATAATAATTACACAATGACTTTAAAAATAATAATAATAATAATAATAATAATAATAATTTGTACCGTAATCAAGATTACGTTACAGTGTGGACTCTGAAAGTCTGTCTCCCCCTATCAATTCGAACACGGTGAATCCGAATTGAACAAAATTTGGTACAGAGGTAGTACTAGCAAAGGGCACCTCAGTGTCATGTTTTATATCGCCGCCGTCTTGACGTAAACGTAATGGCGGCCACCCAAATGTTCAAAGCTTAAATCAAATTACGACCGACCTATTCATCTGATTTCGACCACATTTTGTAACGTTATACCTTTATGTATGAAGAATCTTTTGACCAAACTACGAGGTCATCTGCCCAATAATTTGCGGATGGCGGCCATGTTTGTGTGCAAATTGATTCCCCCTATCTTTTCAAACACGGTGAAAAGGAATTGAAACGAAATTTGGTACAGAGGTAGCACTAGCAAAGGGCACCTCAGTGTCATGTTTTAAATGCCTGCCATCTTGACGTAAACGTAATGGCGGCCACCCAAATGTTCAAAGCTTAATTCAAATTACGGCCAACCTATTCATCTGATCTCTACCAAATTTTGTCACCTTATACCTTTATGTACGAAGAATCTTTTGACCAAACTACGAGGTAATTTGCCCTATAATTTGCGGATGGCGGCCATGTTTGTCTGCAAATCGATTCCCCCTATCTTTTCAAACACGGTGAATCCGAATTGAACGAAATTTAGTACAGAGGTAGCACTAGCAAATGGCACCTCAGTGTCATGTTCTATATCGCCGCCATCTTGGCGTAAACGTAATGGCGGCCACCCAAATGTTCAAAGTTTAAATCAAATTACGACCAACCTATTCATCTTGACGTAAACGTAATGGCGGCCACCCAAATGTTCAAAGCTTAATTCAAATTACGACCTACGTATTCATTTGAGCTCTACCAAATTTTGTAACTTTATACCTTTATGTATGAAGAATCTTTTGACCAAACTACGAGGTAATCTGCCCAATAATATGCGGATGGCGGCCATGTTTGTCTGCAAATCTATTCCCCCTATCTTTTCAAACACGGTGAATCCGAATTGAACGAAATTTTGTACAGAGGTAGCCCTAGTAGAGAGCACCTCAGTGTCATGTTTTATATTGCCGCCATTTTGACGAAAACGTAATGGCGGCAACCCAAATTATCAAAGCTTAAATCAAATTACGACCAACCTATTCATCTGATCTCTACCAAATTTTGTAACATTATACCTTTTTGTACGGAGAATCTTTTGACCAAACTACGAGGTAATCTGCCCAATAATTTGCGTATGGCGGCCATGGATGTGTGCAAATCGATTCCCCCTATCCTTTCTTACATGATGAAACCGAATTTAACGAAATTTGATACAGAGTTAGCACTAGCAAAGGGCACCTCAGTGTCATGTTTTAAATCACCGCCATCTTGACGTAGCGTAATGGCGGCCACCCAAATGTTCAAAGCTTAAATCCAATTACGACCAACCTATTCATTTGATCTCTACCAAATTTTGTAACAGTATACCTTTATGTATGTGCCGCTAGATGGGGGCTTCATTCATGCCGCTAGATGGGGGCTTCATTCATTCCATTCCTGACCCGGTCGGAGACTGGAAACAGGCTGTGGATTTTTCATACCTTTATGTATGAAGAATCGTTTGACAAAACTACGAGGTCATCAGCCAAATAGTTTGCAGAGAGCGGCCATGTATGTGTGCAAATCGATTCGTCATATCAATTCAGACACGGTGAAACCGAATTGAATGAAATATTGTACAGATGTAGCACTAGCAATAGGCACCTCATATTCATGTTTAATATCCGTATAGCACGTTGTATTTCAGCAAGCTACTACAACCAACATTCAATTATACTCCTTGTAAAGAACAAAGGGTTATAACAATACCCATGCATTTAGGAAAAAGTAGGCTGTATGTTCTATACTGAACATCTTGTTTTGGATTGTTATGTGTATAGGCCATAGAGTTATGTACCATTAAAGAAAATTATTGCGCAGCTTCATTATTCAAACTTTCACTTCGATCGCATGAGTACGACACAAGAAATAAAAACTTAATTTTAAAATTTTAAAATTTGCAAAATTTAGAAGAGATCAAATAATTAGGTTGGTCGTAATTTGATGTAGGCCTTTAACATTTCGGTGGCCGCCATTTCGTTTCCGTGAAGATGGCGGCGATGTAAAACATGACACTGTGGTGCCCTTTGCTAGTGCTACCTCTGTACCAAATTTTATTCAATTCGGTTTCACCGTGTTTGAATTGATTGGGGCAATCCATTTGGACACATACATGGCCGCCATCTGTAAACTATTGGGCTGATGACCTTGTAGTTTAGTAGAACGACGCTCTCCGTATAAATATATATTGTTGAAAATTTTTGTAGAGATCGGATGATTAGGTTAGTCGTAATTTGATTTAAGCTTTGAACATTTGGGTGGCCGCCATTACGTTTTCGTCAAGATGGCGGCGATATAAAACATGACACTGAGGTGCTCTTTGCTGGTGGTACCTCTGCACCAAATTTCGTTCAATTCGGTTTCACCATCTTCGAATTGATAGGGGGGAAAGACATTCAGAGTACACACACACACACACACACACACACACAGACACACAATTTTTAGCCTATTTTCAATTTTGAAAAAAAAAAGAAATAGGCTTATGAGATCACCTTTTGTCCGTGTGTGTGTGCGTGTGTGTCTGAGGTGTGTGTGTATGTGTCCCTAATAACTTTTAAACGGCTGGAGCGATTTAGATGAAACTCTGTAAGTTCATAGTACTATTCTGGGCGTCCTCGACCGTGCCCTTCAAATTTTGTTACGTCTCACCAATCCAACATGGCGGCAGTGCGAAATATTTCACTAGAATTCAATATCTCCGAAACTATTATCGATATCACCCTGGAATTTATTACAGTGATAAAGGAAGCTACTAGAAGTTCACCTATGTGACTTTTGAAAAACTGGTAACTACAAATCCAACATGGCGGCCACGCGAATTTGCGACTTTTAAATAGACGCTTCTCGCGATTTAACCAACGAAACGAAATAAAACTTGGTACAGTATATGTTTATACACATTGTAATGCACCGACATCTAACTTCGTTCAATTGTTTACATAACCAAAAATGGCGGATGTGCGAATTATTTCACCGGCATTCTATATCTCTGAAACTATTAGCTGTATCACCCTGAAATTTTGTACGGAGATAAAGGGCACTACTGGAAGTTCACCTACAAGACTTTCAAAAAGCGGTTAACTACAAAACGAACATGGCGGCCAAGCGAATTTGAAAATTTTAAATAGATCTTTCTCGCGATTTAATGTTCCAAACGCAATGAAATCCGGTACAGAAAATGTTTATACACATTGTAATGCACTGGTATCTAATTTAGTTCAATTGTTTACGTAACCTAAAGATGGCGGCTGTGCGAATTTTAAAATTAAGATTATTTTTTTTGTGTCGTAATCAAGTGATCGAAGTGAAAGTTTGAATAATTAACCTACGCAATAATTTTACTTCAATGGTACATGACTCTATGGCCTATGCACTTAACAATCCAACATGGCGACCATCCGAAATATTCAGACGACTCTGAATATCAACGAATCTATTATAGCATTCAAACTGATTTTTTTTATGTTCATAGGGGCTATGAAGTTAAGTTCACCTATAGGACTTTAAATAACCTGGTGATCACAAATCCAACATGGCGGCGACGCGAAGTATAAATATTCACATGGACGTTTCTCGCAATTTAACAATCCGAGTGCAGTGAAACTTGGCACAGTAAATTCTTTTACGAATATTAATCCACTGGCATCTAATTTATTTCAATTGTTTCCATAACCAAAAGATGGCACTGTGCGAAATTTTAAAATCTCCTTGTTACTTCTTGTGTCCTAATCATGCGATTGAAGTTTGAATGCTACACGTACACAATCATCTTCATGTAACATTACATAACTCTACTACCTACATATATAAAATCCAACATGGCGACCATCCGAAATATTTAGTCGGTACTCAAGATCTACGAATCTATTACAGCAATCAAACTGAAATTTTGTATGTTGATAGTGGCAGTTATCATAAGTAGGATATATGAAAATAGGCTGTATAGTTCTTCACAGAACTACTTGTTCGCTCTGTGTTTATCTCATAAGTCTACATTCATTTTTTGCAAAAATCGAAAGTAGGCTAACAAATCCGCTCCCTAATTATCACTTTGGAGGACATGTATTTATCCCTCAGGAAGTGGTCACCTTTGTAGTTAGGATAACTATGTAATATCTCTGTGATATCTGCTGACATCGAATATAGATTTAGGTATTAGGAAGTCATTTTTGAAAGCCTTTGTCTGGAGCGTGGCGCTCTATGGAAGTGAAACTTGGACTATTGGTGTAGCAGAAAAGAGGAGAATTGAAGCATTTGAAATGTGGTGTTACAGGAGAATGATGAAGATCAGATGGGTAGATAGGGTTACAAACAAAGAGGTATTAAGACGAGTGGGAGAGGAGAGATGTTTCTGGCGACTGCTAATGAAGAGAAGAGATAGGTTGGTAGGACACATACTAAGACACCCAGGAATAGCAAGCTTAGTTATGGAAGGAAGGGTCGAGGACAAGAACTGTAGGGGTAGACCAAGGTTAGAATATGTTAAACAGATTGCCTCGGATGTAGGGTGTGGTAGCTATGTAGAGATGAAACGATTAGCTCAGGACAGGGAGGTATGGAGAGCTGCATCAAACCAGTCAAAAGACTGAAGACTCAATCAACAACATCTCTGTGATGCTTCTTCACGATTTGTAACCTATGGACATAAGTCACTAGAGAATCAGCTCTTCAAGTCGTCTAGTCCCAGAAGGCTAACTTATATTTCATCGCCAGTGTGGAGGAGGAATTATTCTTTCATTATTCTATGGCAGCGAAAGGGCTGCTACCAGTTCCATCTTGGTTCAGATTTATTGTTTTTCTCTTGGTGTGGCAATTCCTTACCACGAGCAAGCGCCAGCGCAAGAATTGCTTTAATCTCCGCTAAAAGAATATAATTGGGAGGAAAATCATTTTAGGATAGACTCCGTGTATCGTTTATCTTCGTGAGGGATTGTGATTAATCGGCCTCACCCTGCTGGGAGCTTGTTTCGGAAACTGCGCTGCGAACAAAAGAAACGACTGGGCGAAGAAGACCGTATATACAGTATTTGAGAAATATACTGTAGAGCGCTGGTGTAAGAGATTGGATGCGACTGGCCGTACGGTTGAAAGTAGTAGGGCAGATAATAATAATAATAATAATAATATTTCTATGAACACAAACATTCGTCAGTACAACACTGTCATCAAACCAGTACCGCTATATGCATATGAATGCCTTATCTTATCCGAGAAATGTTTGCTCGCTAATTTAGAGAGAAAAGAAAGAAAGATCCTACACATCATACTTGGTCCGGACTACAAAAATGGCATCTACATTAGAAAATCCTGGCAAGAAATATACTCGAAGATAGAGAAGATCATAGACACTATGCGAAAACGCAGAGTTTGCTTCTACGGTCATATACGACGGATGATCGACTCCCGATGGACGAAACGTGTCTTCAGTATATTCGACGCAAAACCAAAAACGACAATGCCATGGTATGTTAACGTCCAAAAAGATCTGAAAGAAATGGGGATACGAGCAGAAGATGCACAAGACCGAAATCTTTATAGAGCAGCCATCAAGACGTTTGGGACTTTCCGGGACGAAAAACGGACAACTGGTGCGAAATGGACAGAGGAACGTCGTGCTAAACACAGTGAGCTCATGAAGACAATGTGGACCAAGCGAAAAATGAACAAATGCCAGAATGTAAAATGAGGCTTATCGTGGTCCCTAGTTGGCCGATTAGCGAAATTGAACGAATAATAATAATAATAATAATAATAATAATAATAATTATTATTATTATTATTATATCGTACGACCTTGGATGCCGGGTGCAAATTTGATATTTGACACACAGAGGGCAGCTTGCATGTCGAAGTTTTTTTTATTCCTTGGAGCAGTATGAAAGTCAAGTAGGTTACAGTAGATATCTAAGCTCTTTGACACTATAGAGCTTTCTAGTAGAGAAAGGAGGAACTTTTTTTTTGGGGTTGGGGGAAAATCCCATTATTATTTATTTATTTATCGTATGATTTATAGTGCCGGGAGTGTCCGAGGACATGTTCGGCTCGTCAGAGTCTGTAGCTGCTTCCAGCGGTCACCCTAAATTGTGAGCTACAAGTTCCGTTCAATTTCAAGTAGTTCCAACTATCGCCACCAGATATCAATGATACCTAGTGGTGAACGTTGGAACTTAGGTAGAGCGTTCTGACGAAATCTAACCTAACAATTTTTGCTTTACACAAGTTTAGTCTGTGGAAGGATCTTTTACATGCCATAAATCTATGACATGCTACCGCCGGCTTTACTTCCCCTCCGAAGGAAGGCATAATGAAGGATTTTTAACACTCTTAAAAAATCCGACGACTTCGGCCGGGTTTGAACCCGTTATCTTGGGCACAGCAGTTCAGCATGCTACCGACTATGCCACCGAACATGGCCTACTGAATTCAAATGGGTTCTTTAACATGCCAACAACTTATAACATGCGTGTCGTGATTCTTGTCGCCTTTCAGAAATACTTACCATGGTCAGGAGTGAACCTGCAAGCTTGGGGTTGGTATTCCAACACGATAACCACTCACCCATCGTGGCAAGCAGTAGGGCAGATTTAAAAAAACGTATTATTGGGGAGTATTACAAATCGCGATACAATACAGTACAATATTCCCCTGGACACAAAATGGTGGCATCCGAGACGTCATGGACGACACTAAAAGTTGAAACGATGCGTTTATGTTAAATTCTGTGTGTATATTAGGCTTTACATAACAACCGGGCTGGTGGCATGTCTCAGCGTTAACGTTCTCGCCATCTGTTCCAAAGGTTGCAGATTCAAATCATGGTGCAGCCAGTTGGCATTTGAGGGTGAGCAAATGTGAGGGAGCCATGTCAGTAGATTTACTGGCACGTTAATGATCCCCTTCGGGGCAAAATTCTGGCACCCTGGCGTCTCTAAAAGCCGCAGTTGTTAACAGGGACGCAAAACCAATAACATTATTATTCATTATCATCATCATCTTGTACAGTTTCCAGCCCCAGGCTGGGTCTGTTTGGAACATAAGCCTCGCCACTTAGTCCTTTCTTCCCACCACCTCTCCGCTGTTACTCTAGTCCAGTCCTCGCCTCTCTTCTTGACACATGCCTCCACTCCTTTCAGCCATCTATCTCTTGGTCTTCCCCTTGGTCGTTTCTTCTGCATCTGCATCTCATGTATCCTCTTGGGAATCTTCTTCTCTTCCATTCTCTTTAAGTGTCCATACCACCTCAGTCTTGATGTCTCAATCCTACCTTGAAGGGCTCCTCTTTCACTATTTCCCTGACCTTTTCATTCCTCACCCTGTCTCTTCTTGTTACTCCGATCCTACTTCGCAGGAACTTCATTATTATCATTCGTAACTCACCACCAAACCATGCACTTGAACACATGTGACTACATCGGCATGTAACGACGCACTGTTTGAAACCTCATATAGCTGACCAATATAGCGGCAATTCAAGTCACACCATCAAACGAACGAACATCAACGTCCGCATGTCATCCATGACATAAAAAATAAAACCATGAAACTCATATCAAAGGCTTGGGAAGAATTTATTGACATAAAATTCCTGTGCATGAGTCCCAGCCCCAGCATACCTAGGATTCGCTTAGTTTTAAAATAATCACAAACATATACTGCACCCTCCAGACCTGCACAATCACTGTGGGCCCACATTTTGCATAAGAAACACTGAATCCACAATTCACCTTTAGAATCATTTGAGTCAAAAAACAAGATGTTCAGCAAAGAACATATAGCCTACTTTCTCCTAAATGTATGGGTATCTTTATGACTCTTTGTCCTCATCCCTAACACAATCACCTCTACCACAATGTATTGTTTGTTTTCTTTTATATTGATAATAAGCCAGTAAGTGTCAAAATCAATATTATATACTTTATGACGATTGAATAACAAAACTACTAACTTATTGTAATGCATTCACGTCCGTTAATCTCTATATTAAGCCAGCCTGCAAAATTAAGAATTTTCCGCCCCAATCACAGTAGGTTGGTGCTGCGACCTATTGGTGAATTAATCTTTATCTTGCACGCGTATGCACTGCCATCGTAATGTACTACGATGGCAGTGTTCTATGGGTGTTGAATGAGTAGGCAGTTTAAAGTGCCCAGGAGGGAGGCGATCCAGCTGGCAGTGTTTAAAGGTATTCGGAGCGCGATCGTGGCTAATAGTTGAACTACCAGTATTACAAAATTGCCATACTTCAGGAGGCCAGCTCAGGCATTTACACAGAGTTATGTTTGGAACAATATTACCCACATAACCCACAAGAGGACAGCACCGTACAGAGGCATTAAGAAGGCTGTGGTTAATGACAACGTGTATCTAGTTCTTCTATTCTACTTTTCCTAATGTCTTCTGTTTATGTGCGATGCTGGGACTGTGATTTTATTAATATACGAGTGTATACTTTATCCTCTCCTTTGAGCTAAATGACATTTTATTCAGTATCTGTGGAAAAAGCTCGTGCACATCATTTGTAAAAGAATTCAAGAAAAAAAACCTAACTGTAGCAGTACTCGATCCCCAGTCAACTGCGTGTCAGACTAACATGCTAGCCCAGAGCTAACCCTATCCAAGACGTCAGGTGTTCTTAACTGACATATTAGATACAAACTGTTGGCAAATAATGACTTTAAATAAACGATTTCTTCACTGCAGTATATCTTCATTAAAGATCATTTCATACAAAGTTTATATTATTGTATCAGTAGGGTATATCACATACAACATACTAAAACTACTGAAATATAAGACAGGCACATGAGGACAGCTGCCATCTTGTCGTGTGACACAAACGGCTCAGCTCTTTTAACCCACTCGTACTGTATAATATTATAATATTAAATTATAATAAATAACGGATCACGACCTTCAGGATAGCTTAAACCTCCCTAGGCTCGATAATCGGAATTGGTGGGTCATAAGCTATTGATTAAAATGGTTGCATAATTCACACGGCCGCCATCCTGAAATGGCATGGCCGATGACCTTGAATTTTGGGTCAAAGACGCGTCCTATATAAAGGTATGTTGTCACCAAATTTGGTAGAGATCGGATAATTGGTTTAGCCGTAATTTGATTTTACGTTTTGAACATTTGAGTGGCCGCCATTCTGTTAGGGTAAAGATGGCGGCGATATAAAGTATGACACTGAGGTGTCCTTTACTAGTGCTACCTCTGTACCAAATTTCGTTCAATTCGGTTTCACCGTGTTTGAATTGATAGGGGGGGACAGACATCCAGAGTACACACACTCACACACACACAGACACACACACACACACACACAGAGACTCACACACACATACACACACACACACACAGACTCACACACACACATACACACACACAGACAGACACACTTTTTTTCGCCCTGTGTTGATCTCATAAGTCTACTTTCATTTTTTGCAAAAATCGAAAGTAGGCTAATAAGCAGGTCACATCTTCTGATCGTGGTTCATCAGTAGTATCATCATTCACCTAGAAATAAAGAAACTATAATTGAACAATGTAACCATTAACAAATTTTACACTCAAATGCAAATCTACACTAAAACAATACAAATAGTGTACTAGGTAAAGGGACGTTTTGAGGAGAGAAAACAGCAAATAGAACAAAATTGTATTACCATCGATCACATACGTGCAAGAGTAGACCCTGTCACGTTATATTTCTTCGATGATTTCAGGTAGCCACATTCTTTTAATTTTACTGCTTCAATAGCTTTTAACATAATTATCCTCTTCGTTATAGTTTTTTCTTAGACTTTTACCTTCATTTTTAACATCATTCCTGACAGTATTTTTGATGGAATTACGAACCACACTCCAGAAATAATGTCTCAAACCTTGCAAATTGTATATCATGCATTCTTATCACTGTGTCATTCTACCTAGCCAACCGTGTATTACACATGTATTATTTGCACTATACTGTTTTAATTTCACACCTAGCTACTTTAATTAGTTTTATTTAGTTACTGTTTAGTTTAAGTTAGTATAAGTTTTAAAGATAACACAGTCTACTGTGTAATCTTAATGCCACTGTAATTGGTATGAAAATACTATCGTCCATAAATAAATAAATAAATAATTGAATAAATAAATAAATAAATACTGAATTATGTCTGCACCTTGAAGAAATGAGGTGTTACTTATACAGCGTGTTATATACCGGCCAACATATCGGGTAAAATTTATCAAACGTGCGTCCATGCGTTACAAATGAGAGCGCGCCTTCTGACGGGTTAATTATTATTCTTACCCACGACAGGGAGGGAGTACAAGAATGCCATGTTTCGTTCGTCAAGCGAACATCATCGGATCGAACGCAGA
The DNA here is from genome assembly GCA_946902985.2 of Meconema thalassinum. NCBI lineage: Eukaryota > Metazoa > Arthropoda > Insecta > Orthoptera > Tettigoniidae > Meconema > Meconema thalassinum. The sequence continues at coordinate 159,395,914 of OX336393.1, read as the reverse complement.
CAGGGTCGTCGGAAACAACGTGAGTCGGGTATATGAGTACTAGAGGATCGGTAATACTGTTATGCGTTAGTAGAAAAATTACCAAAAGAGAACTATAAATACACACAAGCCGTAGTTTTCTCTTCAAACAGCCTATTGTATCATTATTCAGTCTCTATGTAGTAGTCGCAAGTAGTTTTCAAACTGAAGAAGGGAAATTGCTTTTGACATCGGATCCTAGCCTATAGTGAGTTAGACCATTTAATGATTGAAACATAACCTCTGTAGGGGTCGTAGTGTTTGGTGGCGCATTTGTGTTTTTCCGTGAATAACTAAGTTAGCCTATTTTCACACAAATTACTGGTAATTTTCACCTCAAAACTCTCCCGCCAAATGAATAGATTTTCCATGTGGTGGACTAAATGACTTTTGGCACCTAAACTACAATGTGATAAAGTATAGGAAACAAATCCAAACTCAAAATTCACTGTCTAAGTATTGTAGCCATTTTAGACAATGCACATAAAATTAATATTGTAAAATAGTTTTTAAACAAGATGTTCAGTAAAGAACATATAGCCTACTTTCTCCTAAATGCATGGGTATTGTTATAACTCTTTGTCCTTTTCAAGGAGTATGATTGAATGTTGGTTGTAGTAGCTTGTTGAAATACAACGTGCTATAGGGATATTAAACATGAATATGAGGTGCCCTTTGCTGGTGCTACCTCTGTGCCAAATTTCGTTCAATTCGGTTTCACCGTGTTTGAATTGATAGGGGGAATCGATTTGCACACATACTTGGCCACCATCTGCAAACTATTGGGCTGATGTTCTTGCAGTTTGGTCTGAATATGTCTCCCACATAAAGATATGGTGTTGCAAAATTTGGTAGAGACTAGATTATTAGGTTGGTCGTAATTACATTTTAGCTTTTAACATTTGGGTGGCCGCGATTACGTTTCCGTCAAGATAGCGGTGATATAAAATATGACACTGAGGTGCCCTTTGCTAGTGCTACCTCTGTACCAAATTTCGTTCCATTCGGTTTCACCGTGTTCGAATTGATAAGGGGAATCGATTTTCACACAAACATGGCCGCCATCCGCAAAATATTAGGCTGATGACCTATTAGTTTGGTCAAAGGATGATCCCTCCATAAAGGTATGTTGTTGCTAAATTTTCTAGAGATCGGATGATTAGGCTAATCGTAATTTGATTTAAGCTTTGAACATTTGTGTGGCCGCCATTACGTTTCTGTCAAGACGGCGGCGATATAAATTATGACACTGAGATGCCCTTTGCTAGTGCTATCTCTGTACCAAATTTCGTTCCATTCGGTTTCACCGTGTTTGAATTAATAGGGAGAATCGATTTTGACACAAAGATGGCCGCCATCCGCAAACTATTAGGCGAATGACCTATTAGATTGGTCGAAGGATGCTCCCTCCATAAAGGTATGTAGTTGCAAAATTTGGTAGAGATCGGATGATTAGGTTAATCGTAATTTGATTTAAGCTTTGAACATTCGTGTGACCGCCATTACGTTTCTGTCAAGATGGCGGCAATATAAAACATGACACTGAGGTGCCCTTTGCTAGTGCTACCTCTGTACCAAATTTCGTTCCATTTGGTTTTACCGTGTTTGAATTAATAGGGGGAACTGATTTTCACACAAAGATGGCCGCCATCCCCAAACTATTAGGCTAATGACCTAGTTATTTGGTCAAAGGATGCTTCCTCTATAAAGGTATGTTGTTGCAAAATTTGGTAGAGATCGGATGATTAAGTTAATCGTAATTTGATTTAAGCTTTGAACATTTGTGTGGCCGCCATTACGTTTCCGTCAAGATGGCGGCGATATAAAACATGACACTGAGGTGCCTTTTGTTAGTACTACCTCTGTACCAAATTTCGTTCCATTCGGTTGCACCGTGTTCGAATTAATAGGGGGAATCGATTTTCACACAAAGATGACCGCCATCCGCAAACTGTTACGCTGATGACTTATTTGTTCAGTCAGAGGATGCTCTCCCCATAAAGGTATGTTGTTGCAAAATTTGGTACAGATCGGATGATTAGGTTAGTCGTAATTTGATTTAAACTTTGAACAATTGTGTGGCCGCCATTACGTTTCCGTCAAGATGGCGGCGATATAAAACATGACACTGAGGTTTCCTTTGCTAGTGCTACCTTTGTACCAAATTTCGTTCAATTCGCATTCACCGTGTTCGAATTGATAGGGGGGGACAGACATTCAGAGTACACACACTCACACACACACACACAGACACACAGACACACACACACACAGACTCACACACACACACATACACACACACAGACAGACACACTTTTTTCGCCCTGTGTTGATCTCATAAGTCTACTTTCATTTTTTGCAAAAATCGAAAGTAGGCTAAAAATGGCATCAATATTTACCCTGTCTAAAAAAGCTTTCATCATTGTTAAAGATACCACCAGCACTGGATGATGTATATACAAAATCACCAGATGAGGTGCTATCTACAATACACGGAATCAACACTAAAGTATTATATAATCAGAATATTTAATTCATGTTACTGGTTTATCAACTTTCCCAAACCATTTCAATAGAACATCAATAACATCAACATAGTCTGCAATTTACTATGTCGTCACTAGATAATTGGGCAAGATAGACTCGATGTTCCATTGCGTAAAATAAGCCACCACAAGCACGCACACTGCAATAAAAATAGGTCACATACTAGAACAATAGTATAACGTTCAGTATCGGTTAATTATGACTCCTCCCGAGGAAATGACAACTCTGTAATCAGTCGCAGCAGTTCATTTTCAGAAATGCCAAATGCACGGCTACTATAACTTATGAAACGTAAGCCTGAGATGTCAGTGCCAGTAAACAAAGACTAATATGGTGGTTCATTACACAAACCTTAACATTGATCCACACTACACTAGAACAAATTATAGTGAATATTGTGGAGTACTCTGACAGCATCGAAAACCATCACTTGAATTTTTCATAAATTTTAGAGCCAGCTTTGCTAATTCTAGAGCAGTTGGAGTTAGTATTCGATAATTTGGGATTCTTGCAGTCACTCACAAATTGTGAACTAATACCATCATGTGAAATATCCACAGCACACATAAAATTATGATTAGCTTTAGGGGGATAAAAAACATATCCTTCAAAATGAGGAGCCTGGACCCACCTTCACCATCTTTGCCACTCTTTGGATAAAAGTTAAGGTCAACAAATTGTAATTCTGTTAAATAACAAATTATTTGTCTCTGAAATTGTGATTAGTACGTGTAATGGAGCTGTGTATTGATCTTCAACAGATGATACAGCAGATTAATCCTCTAATTTAATTATAATGGCCTATTATATCGGCAGCTGACCACAGGCGAGCGATTACCACGGGTGATAATTGCATAACAGGGATGTGTTCATCAGCTATAGTACAGTAATATGTTAACACGACAGAGAATCGTTCCTTTGCTGATGTGCAAAAATTTATATATTTTTATTACTTATCTGTGACAGGAACACTTTATTTTTCATTATATAAATTTTGTGGAAAATACTTCGTCATCTTCGGTCATTAATTTTATATTGATAAAAACACAACTATTGGGACATGTATCGACTACATAATGTAGTCTTTGTCCACCAAAACATATGATGATCAAAACATCAAAACATTAGCATACAAAAAGTGCACTTTTGCGTCTTGCTAACGTACGACCAACAAATCTATTGTTTGTATATTCATCTTGGCATGGAAAAATGGTGCTCAGACTAATCAAATCTCTTTGTTGTATCTTGACGTCACAAACAGAGCACTTAAATATGGAACATCTATTCATTTCTTCATCTGAGCGCAGTCGATTATAATTTCAATGGAGATATGAGACGTCACTCCGTCTAAAGCGGTTGCTGTTACGTTAGCAAGATGCTAAAAGTGTTTATGAAGTTTCTTTCATGAGTCTGTGTTTTGAGCATATTCAGTTGACGCCTTTACTGCTATTTGATTTACCTGATGAAGACTACTTTTAGAAGTCTAATTGGTCCCATCACTTGTGTGGTTTTAAACTGTCATTTTTTGTTGATTAGCCAGCAAAATTACATATCATTCATTTGTGTTTCTTTCACCAATTAAAACAAGTTAACACAGAGTCATTAACCAACTTTTGTTTAGGTTAATATCATATCAACGATTGATGTTATGGTGAAACAGTAGCCAATATTCATAGACATATTTTAGTATCATCCTCTACGTAGAGGCTAACCAAACCAAAGAATACACAATACAATAAATATTAGTTTTAATACTACAATAGGAATATAAAATATTATTTTGAAAAATTGTGAAATTATTGTTGCAAAATTTAAGGTAGCTCGTCTTTAAGTATGCCAAATGAGGATATCTCTTGCAATCTTGCAGGTGCGCTTCCCAATTGTGCCGGGATTGATACATGCTACGAACTAAATCCGGTTATTACCAAAAATATCAAGGTTTTCTCATCGATCCATTAGATCACGTTGCTGAGCCTCCTCCATCTAAGGCTTGAAAGTCGAATGTTGTTCGTGGCATATGCCGTTTGTTGCTTGATTGGAGAGTGTGCCTGCCTGGATTTCAGGACACTCGATTTCAAGTCCTGACGGCGATTTCATTATCAAGTCTTACGTGCCGATGGGAGCCTCTATGCCTCGACTTGACAAGGGGGTAGGTCCAGCTTAAGATTGGGAAAAAATGTCAATATTCATTCGATTGTTGAACATGATACAAATATTGTTGACAAATGATAATGTGTATCACAGTAATGGCAAGCTTGTGGCAACCAAAAGCAACTTTTAATGTGTCAAAATTCTTATCATAAGAATGTTTTAGAGAATTTTAAAAATTTGCCAAATTATTTACCATGCATCATCGTTTCCTTTATATATCCCAAGTTTATGAGAAATTTTCTAATTTTCTTTTCTTAAGGTGTGTATTACATCTGCACCTTCAAAATGTACCTCAATCACTAGCATAAACTGTATATTAAGTACTTTTATTTGATTTTTATTCAGAGCAGCTGAAAATAGTTCTTAAAAAATACAGTATAAAAAACAAATATAAATCCTAATGACCTGAATGAGGTACATATTGTAGTACAGCTTTATGGGAGGAAACCCTGAAAAAATCATCATAATCCATGGAATAATAACAGAATTATGGTGAAAACGGTATTAAAAATTATAGTTTTCAGGAAAACAGCTTTAAAAATGTTGGCATAAAAATAATACAACTTTTGGACCCCTCACCATTCAAAACTCTCCTGGTCCATAAGTCGCTCCTTCAATATCATATTTCTTTCCTTCGTCCTGCAATTGGAGCCTCTTTCTGCATCTCATGGCTTCTTTTGTGGATTCAAGTGCCCTCTTCTCAGCTGACTGAATTCTTCTGACATCCTTCTGATTCAGTCCTTGAATGCAGTAAGCTTCTGGGTCCAGTCCCATTTCTTTTACAACCTTCAGTCTTCCGTTCATCCCAACATTGAATGTGATGGCTGCATCCTTTGCTGCTATCAACACAATTTTTTGGCCACAGAATCCTGTTTTAGGGCATATTTTCCATATTTTGGCATTCAGAGATTCGTTACTATTCTGTGTGTGACTACCCACACACCGCTTCAAAAGATCACTGGAAGACAAATCTTTAAAAATGGGTCTAATTTCTTTCATTATTGCCATAGGTATGTTATTCTTGTGATGATATTCTTTCTCCTTGCCATCAGAGACAGCTCTTTGGTAACTACACCAAGAATCAACTCATTTGGGACAGATATCATGCATAGGTGTTGAATCAGTTGTGGCTTTGTGATGCCAGATAGCCCTAATGGCTGTTTTCATTTCTGAAGCTGAAGTGCTATTACTTCTAATGGCGTTGCCATAGTACACTGTCAAGGTGTTAATAACAACATCAGTGAGCCTACTTTTACCTGGCAGCGGTTTGCCATCTTCTAATTTTTAGCCTACTTTCGATTTTTGCAAAAAATGAAAGTAGACTTATGAGATCACTACAGGGCCAAAAAATTGTGTGTCTGTCTGTGTGTGTATGTATGTGTGTGTGTGAGTCTGTGTGTGTGTGTGTGTGAGTGTGTGTACTCTGAATGTCTGTCCCCCCCTATCAATTCGAACACGGTGAAACCGAATTGAACGAAATTTGGTACAGAGGTAGAACAAGCAAAGAGCACCTCAGTGTCATGTTTTATATCGCCGCCATCTTTACCAAATCTGAATGGCGGCCACTCAAACGTTCAAAACGTAAAATCAAATAGCGACTAACCAAATTATCCGATCTCTACCAAATTTGGTAACAACATACCTTCATATAGGACGCGTCTTGTGACCAAACTACAAGGTCATCCGCCGTACCATTTCAGGATGGCGGCCGTGCGAATTATGCAAACTTTATAATCCATATCATGGGACCCACCAGTTCCGATTATCGAGCCGAGAATCGATTTAACTGTTCTAAAGGAAGAGGCACGTTCGAAATTAAAAGTTTATTTTGTAATACTATAGTGCAGAAGTGATTTTAAAAAGCTGAACCGTCTCGGTAAGAAGACAAGTTGGCAGCGGATATCTTGTGCCTGACTTATATTTCACTAATTTGAGCATTGCATGCAATATAGCGTACTGATACAAAATAAACTTAGTATGAAATGCTTTATACATAAATAATATACTCCACTGATAAAATCGTTAGGTCTAAATCATTATTTGCCAACAAGTTCTATGTAAGTCATTTTATATAGCTCAATGTTCGTTGGCACAAATGGCTTCGTGGTAAAGCGTTAGTCTGTCATTCATATGCCTATGGTTCAAACCCCGTCAGAGTTTGTTTTTTTGCTTGAAATTTTACATATTTGTTGCTTTGTAATGACTCAGACATTTTAAAATTAAGCCTTATATTGTGCATATTACGGTGCAAAACATATATTTAATTAAAACATAATTCGCCAGCAGATTTGCTCGAGACATCTAGCAGCCAAAAAGGCAACTGCACGCCGGCCTACTTATTAACTTCCAGATTTTATTGAAAAGTTTCTTCTTATGGCCGCTAGAATGCACTCGCCCTGTTAGGATTATATTGTTCGATATTTCTCCACTAGATTTCACGACTGGTCTACATCGGACTCCATTGTTAGTATACCATTGGCATTCTATGCGCATCGAATTTGAAGAATGACAGGATGATACTATGATACATTTTTACTTCTTATTTCAAAGGGTTTGTTACAGCCTATTGTGCGTTATTTGAAAATGTTATTTGAAGTAAAGAACAAAACGATTTCACATAGTAACTGATTTCTAGCCGCTGGTACTAGTTCAGGTTATTAATACTTTTATTTCAGGCAAATAGCAATCGAAAATATCCACATAGTTTGTATACACACGTCTCTGTAGGGACACGGAAAGATTTGTTAATTCAATTAGGGTTGTGAAGACATGCCTCAACTCAAAGTTGAATGTTGCCCACGGCAGGCCGATTATGTAATAATAACAATAATAATAATAATGTTATTTGTTTTACGACCCTTTTAACTACTGCTGCTTTTAGATGCGCCGGGGTGCCGGAATTTTGGCCCGAAGGGGATCTTTAACGTGCCAGTAAATCTACGGCTCCCTCGCATTTGTGCACCTTCAAATGCCAGCTGACTGCGCCAGGATATGAACCTGCAACCTAGGGCCCAGCAAGCGAGAACGTTACCGCAGAGCCACGCAGCCAGTCCGGTCGATTATGTCTCCAGATCCATAACATTCTTGAGATACTTCTTATCTATCTTTCTTCAATGATGGTAGTAGTTTTTTTCTAGGTTGTGGCGTTTGGTAGAGGTAAATACTTTCTAAGGTCTTCAACCAAGAAATGATTCTATTATACTCTTTGATAATAACAACGAGTTATAACTATACTCATACATTTTGGAGAAAGTATGCTATATGTTCTTTACTGAACATCTTGTTTCCCTTTATAATTAGCCTTTAGATTTCTAAGCCGAGTCCCCATGCGTTTTTGAACATGGTCAACACACTCTATTTTATTGACCTTTATGTGAGGCACATAAGGTTGCATTTCATTGACTGCTCTGTAGCTTTTTGTGTCACCATCCCCAATGTAGTTGACATATTTCAGCCCCCGCCTCTCTTCTGACCGACTGAATTTTTGTTTCATTCCCTCCACCTCCATGCTGCCAGCTGTACCTGAGTGATTTTTTCCACATACTTCTGAGTGTATTTCCATGAATTCAGCATATTCTATAATATTCCTCTTCCAATTCCAGTGTTCACATCCCTTACATACTGATGAAAGTACTTCTAAGTCCACAACTTTACCAGTTTTAGCTCCAATAGCAACTGCTACACCATGGTGTGAAGTGTGGCCCCTAGTCAGCCAAGTTACATCACAGGACACTCATAACTCAGAAGAATTGCGAAGTTCAGATTCTTCTTTTGCAGCCTGCATCATACATTCTTCTGAAACTTTAGATGTGGCATCAAGAACATGATCCACAATACGGATATTGGTACTTCTCTGCACAGGTGGTGGCATGTTCATTATAGCACAAAACACACTTAGGCCTTGTAGTCCTTGCCCAATACACCTCATGGCATAAACTGCTCTCCTATTTACAGATAGCACATTCTTTGTTTTCCCCAATACTGCACTGTTGTAAAAAGTACCTATTTCAGAACATGATTCTCAGTTAACTGTCACTTTACAGCCCAAACCTCCTAAATTGGTTAGGTTAAGTACCACAGGTTCACCACACACACACACCTAAGACATTTCTGAAACCCTCGAAACATAATATTTACATAAAAAATGTAGCAACCCATATCACCATCACCATCAAATTCAACTCCAACATTTGGAGTAAGCTTTCTGCCTGCTGCAATGAGGTTAGGTGTCAAATTATTATCAGCATCACTCACTGCTTGTTTTCCAGACTTCTTATACTGATTCCCTCTGAAACACGGTTTTTTACTTTTATAATGTACCTTTCGAGCACCCATACTGCAGTATACCTCACGTTTCACACCGAATCACACAACTGATAGGCCACACCGATGTTGTTTACAAAACAATATTTGCACATGGAACCATGGAAGAATAACACAGAATTGTTCCATGATGGAACTTGTTTCCATGGATATTCTATAACACAGGTGATTAGGACTCCTAGGAAACAAAACAAACACGTGTCTCGTAAATGTACGTATCGATATTATCAACGGCTCGCGGTTTAGAGGGTGATACATTTGCATAAGGAAAGCAGAACGAAAGTGTACGAGGAAGAAGGCGTGGCAGCACATGTCATCCGGTCACAATATTTTGCATATATCTGGAACCAGGCCAGATATTCCAAAAATTCTTTTTGCAAAGTAAACCTAAAACTCGGCTTAAAAAATCTATATAATTAAAAAATGCTAATTTTTTACCTGGTAAGCTGGACCTCCCCCCTTAACAGATTCGAATGGTGTGATGTGATTTGATTTGTTTTCATTTGATGTGAAGATATTTGTTTTGATTTACTTATTATATCTTAATTTGTAAGGTTTTCTAATTATAAGGTTGGCCCGTCTAAAATAAATCTATAAATCTGTATAACGGAGGACTGGAAAATATAGTTTTAAAATTAGAGACTACAAAACACTCATCACCAACAGTTCTGTCGAAATGAAAAACAACATAAAATAAATACTTGAAACATAGAATGCGATTTCCGCTAAGAAAGACAAGATGTTCAGGAAAGAACATATAGCATACTTTCTCCAAAATGTATGGATAGAGTCATTATCACCTCCTATTTTCTTCCTATTCGAAGTGCAAAATGACACACATCAGTATGACATCTATATTGTTACGGCTGTGAGTTTGTGTCATCGCTCGCCGCATGAGTCAAAACATCCCCAGGGCTGGGCTGTGCCTTGCCTCGTGTATTGCGTGCGCCTTATGGAACAGGGCTACTAGGACAAAGGGATGGTCCAGAATGTTCGTGACCCCGCCAGCGAAGGAAATGTCGAGAAGCCGTGTGTCCTGGACGATTCTAGAATTCATTGAGTCACCAGCCTGCTATATAAGCGGCTTCAACGTGAGGGGACCGGGCTTTTCTGTGGGTGTGTGTTTCTGAGCTAGTGCGTGTTTTCGTGAGCCACAGAAGTGTGGTGACGAAGTGCCGTGCGAGTTACGAAATCCAGTGACATTGTTTCTCCCAGCTTGTGAACAGCCTGCAGCAAGTGATCGTAAGTAACTGTAGTCGGTGTACAATAAGGGAGAGGAGCAGGTAGTTTCTGTCAAGGCCACCGTACTCATTAGGACGGATTAACTTCTGTGGTCTGTTGACAAGTGAAAGGGCCAAGAGCGCTCAAGGAAGAGACTTAAGAAAACTGGAGTAAGGTTCCAATTGCTTGTATTTGCTGATGAGTAGTGTAATTTTCTGGTCGCAATAAAGTTAATTATTTCATTAAAGAAACATTCTGTGTTGTGCTTCAATCCACCGTAATCCAGTTAACAAAAGTGCCACTAGGGGGGTGGCACGTAACAACTGGTGTCAGAAGCCGGATTACGAACTCAAGCACAACACCTGACGGTCCTGGTTTCAGAACCCGAGCAGGTCATTTTCTCTAATTTTCTTGTGAGTGCATGCCCTTTACAAGACAAACAACTAAAATGGAGGCGCAATTGGCAGCATTGCTAGAAAAGTTAAATGTCATCGAGCCAAAATATGAGGACATCCAGACAAAAGGATTGCTAGTTGCCAAGACTCTCATCGACACGACGTCTCGGCCGTACGTCCGCCTGTCCAACCTGAACGACTACGATATTACGGTTCGCCGGGACACTAACCTAGGAATCTGCGAGCCCGTTACCTGGATTGCCCGCATCACAGATACGACGGACGGACACCTGCAGACGGACAACCGAAGAAGACGCGCCCTGCCAGAAGAACTACAGAAGCTGTACCAAGGATCCCAGGACCATTTAGACGAGGAACAATCACGCCAACTTCGGGACCTGCTACACGAATTCCAGGATGTCTTCTCCGTGGGGAGCAAAGACTTCGGCAGGACAAGCTTGGTCCAGCATAGAATCGACGTTGGGGACAGCGCACCGATTAGGGCCCCATTCCGACGTGTCCCGCTCGCCAAGCAAGCCGAAGTCGACCGGATGGTAGAAGAGATGAAGGATCAAGGGGTGATCGAGCCATCACATAGTCCTTTGGAGTTCTCCGGTCGTGCTTGTGAAGAAGAAGGACGGTTCCACCAGGTTCTGCGTGGACTACCGGCGGGTGAACGACGTCACGAAGAAGGACAGCTACCCTCTACCCCGGATCGAAGACACGCTGGACACCATATCAGGATCAAGATGGTTCTCCACCTTGGATTTGAAGAGTGGCTAGTGGCAGGTGGAGGTCCACCCTAAAGACCGCGAGAAAACGGCGTTCTCTTTGGGCAGCGGGCTCTGACAGTTCACCGTCATGCCATTCGGTCTGTGCAACGCCCCTGCGACCTTCGAAAGGCTAATGGAGTCCATTCTGAGGAGACTACACTGGAAGACCTGCCTGGTCTACCTAGATGACGTCATCGTTCTAGGAAGTACCTTCGAGGAGCACTACAGCAACCTGAAGGAGATCTTGATGAAGCTACGGGCTGCCCAGCTGAAGTTGAGCCCCAAGAAGTGTCAGCTCTTCCAGAAGCAGGTCCAGTACCTTGGGCATATCGTCTCCGAGGAAGGGGTGCGCACCGACCCAGAGAAGACCGCAGCTGTGAGGGAGTGGCCAGTTCCGAAGGACAAGTCCCAACTACGAAGCTTCCTGGGACTCTGCACTTATTACCGTCGCTTCGTGAGAGGATTCGCCGACATCGCCAAACCTTTACATCGACTGACTGAGAAGGACCAACTCTTCACGTGGACAGCAGAATGCCACAGTGCCTTCGAACAACTCAAGCAGACTCTGAGCACCGTGCCTATTCTGGCCTACCCCAGACCTGGAACAAGGTTCATCGTCGACACCGATGCCAGCAACTTTGGCATAGGGGGGATCCTGTCGCAAGTAGTGGACGGCGAGGAGAGAGTAGTGGCCTACTTCAGCAAGGCCTTGTCAAAGCCAGAAAGGAACTACTGAGTCACCAGGAAGGAGCTGCTCGCCATCGTGAAGACCATTGAACACTTCCACAAGTACCTGTACGGGCAAGAATTTCTCATCAGGATCGACCATGCATCCCTGCGGTGGCTCCTGAACTTCAAGCAGCCCGAGGGTCAACTCGCGCGGTGGTTAGAGAGGCTTCAACAGTACAACTTTGAGATTCAGCACAGGAAAGGCCAACTGCATTCTAACGCCGACGCCCTGTCACGAAGACCGTGCCCCGAAGACTGCACCTTCTGTGCCCGAAGGGAGGAGAACACCGGGATACAGTGCCGAAGGACTACCGTGGAACTTCAAGGGAGCTGGAGCCGCGAATCTTTCACGCGGGCACAAGCAGAAGATGATGACCTGGGACTGATAGCCGAATGGAAGAGGGCCTGTGTCCCCAGACCCGGGTGGAACATTGTGAGTGACGGCAGCCCAAAGTTTAAGTCCTACTGGGCGCAGTGGGACTCGCTGGTTGTGAGGGATGGCCTCATATGCCGTACCTGGGAGAGCACCGACGGGAAGACATCTCGGGAACAAGTCGTCGTTCCAAAGGCTATGACGGAGGAAGTCCTGAAGAAAGTCCATGGAGGATCATCTGGTGGACACCTAGGGATAAAGAAGACCCTGGAGAAGCTGAGAGAGCGGTTCTACTGGATCGGATGCCGAACTGACATGGAGAACCACTGCGCGAGGTGCCACGATTGCGCAGCCAGCAAGGGCCCAGGACGAAGACGACGGGGTCCACTGAAGACCTACAACGTGGGCGGCCCCATGGAGAGAGTGGCCATCGATGTTGCTGGGCCATTCCCCTTAAGCGAGGCAGGGAACCGCTACATATTGGTCGTCAGCGACTACTTCACCAAATGGCCGGAGGCGTATGCGCTCCCCAACCAAGAAGCCGCGACGAACGCAGAGACCCTGGTGAAGGAATTCGTCAGCCGGTACGGAGTATCCCTGGAGCTGCACTCCGACCAAGGGAGGAACTTCGAGTCGCAGGTGTTCCAGAACCTATGCCAGTGCTGGGAATCCGGAAGTCAAGGACGACGCCGCTACACCCTCAGTCCGACGGGATGGTAGAGCGATTCAATCGCACCATCGAGAACCATCTCCGAATGGTCGTCAGCGAGCACCAGAGGGATTGGGACAGATATCTTCCTCTATTTCTCCTGGCCTACCGCGCCGCCGTGCATGAAGCCACTGGGTGCACACCAGCCCGGGCCATGTTTGGGAGGAAACACCGTCTACCAGTCGATCTTGTCTTCGGCCGACCTGGGAATGATCCGGTCCCGGTAAGCCAGTATTGTCAAGAACTGGTCGACCAACTGGAGGACGTGCACGCGTTCGCAAGGAGGAAACTGCGGATCGAGACCGACCGAATGAAGACCCGATACGACCAACAGACGGATGCCGGCGGATTCCACGAGGACGACCTGGTCTGGCTCTTCAACCCATTACGGAAGAAAGGCCTGTCACCCAAACTGCAGAAGTCCTGGGAGGGCCCGTACCGAGTCGTGAAACGGATCAACGATGTCGTCTACAGGATCCAGCGGAGCCCGAGGGCGAAGATGAAGATCGTGCATCGAGATCGCCTGGCAGCCTACGGAGGGACACAGACGGACCAATGATTGATCGGGACGATCAGCCTTTTTAGGAACGGGGTGGTGTTACGGCTGTGAGTTTGTGTCATCGCTCGCCGCATGAGTCACAACTGCCCCCAGGGATGGGCTGTGCCTTTACTCGTGTATTGCGTGCGCCTTATGCAACAGGGCTACTAGGACAAAGGGATGGTCCAGAATTTTCGTGACCCCGCCAGCGAAGGAAATGTCGAGAAGCCGTGTGTCCTGGACGATTCTAGAATTCATTGAGTCACCAGCCTGCTATATAAGCGGCTTCAACGTGAGGGGACCGGGCTTTTCTGTGGGTGTGTGTTTCTGAGCTAGTGCGTGTTTTCGTGAGCCACAGAAGTGTGGTGACGAAGTGCCGTGCGAGTTACGAAATCCAGTGACATTGTTTCTCCCAGCTTGTGAACAGCCTGCAGCAAGTGATCGTAAGTAACTGTAGTCGGTGTACAATAAGGGAGAGGAGCAGGTAGTTTCTGTCAAGGCCACCGTACTCATTAGGACGGATTAACTTCTGTGGTCTGTTGACAAGTGAAAGGGCCAAGAGCGCTCAAGGAAGAGACTTAAGAAAACTGGAGTAAGGTTCCAATTGCTTGTATTTGCTGATGAGTAGTGTAATTTTCTGGCCGCAATAAAGATAATTATTTCTTTAAAGAAACATACCGTGTTGTGCTTCAACCCACCGTAATCCAGTTAACAAAAGTGCCACTAGGGGGGTGGCACGTAACAATATATATAAAGCTCAATGTTTGTTTGTCTGTCTGTCTGTCTGTTATGTATACAAATCTACACCGTTTCACCGATCTGAATCAAAATTCCTATACTTACCCTTTGGAACCCGACGAGTAACCCTGTCTACTTTAAATTTCGGACATACCACTCCCTACCCTGCATTTAGGCCCTTTGGCAAAAATCTACACCTTTCACCGATCTGAACCAAAATTTTTATACTTACCCTTTGGAACCCGTCGAGTAACCCTGTCTACGTCAAATTTCGGACATACCACTCCATACTCTGCATTTAGGCCCTTTGGCTAAAATCTACACCGTTTCACCGATCAGAACCATAATTTGTATACTTACCCTTTGTAACCGTGCGGGTAACACTACCCACTTTAAATTTCGAATAGACCACTGCATCCCCTGCATTTAGGCCCTTTGGCAAAAATCTACACCGTTTCACCGATCTGAACAAAAATTTGTATACTTACCCTTTGGAACCCGACGAGTAACACTGTACACTTTAAATTTCGAACAGACTACTCCATTCCCTGCATTTAGGCCCTTTGGCAAAAATCTACACCGTTTCACCGATCTGAACAAAAATTTGTGTACCTACACCTTGGAACCCAACGAGTAACACTGACTACTTGAAATTTCGGACAGACCACTCCATTCCCTGCATTTAGGACCTTTGGCAAAAATCTACACCGTTTCACCGATCTGAACCAAAATTTGTTTACTTGCCCTTTAGAACCCGACGAATAACATTGACCACTTTAAATTTCGGACAGACCACTTCATTCCCTGCATTTAGGCCCTTTGGCAAAAATCTACACCGTTTCACAGATTTGAACCAAAATGTGTACACTTAACCTTTGGAACCCTGTGGGTAACACTGTCCACTTTAAATATTGGACAGACTACTCCATTCCCTGCATTTAGGCCCTTTGTCAAAAATCTACACAGTTTCACCGATCTGAACCAATATTTGTATACTTACCCTTTAGAACCCGACGAGTAACAATGTCCACTTTACATTTCGGACAGACCACTCCATTCCCTGCATTTAGGCCCTTTGACATAAATCTACACCGTTTCAACTATCTGAAGCAAATCTCACATACTTACTCTTTGGAACACAACGAGTAACACTGTTCGCTTGAAATTTCGGACAGACCACTCCCTTCCCTGCATTTAGGCCCTTTGGCACAATTCTGCACCGTTTCACCGATCTGAACCAAATTTTACATACTTACTCTTTGGAACCCGACGAGTAACACTGTCTGCTTGACATTTCGGACAGACCACTCAATTCCCTGCATTTAGGCCCTTTGGCACAATTCTGCACCGTTTCACCGAGCTGAACCAAATTTTACATACTTACTCTTTGGAACCCGACGAGTAACACTGTCTGCTTGACATTTCTGACAGACCACTCAATTCCCTGCATTTAGGACCTTTGGCTCAAATCTATACCGTTTCATCTATCTGAACAAAATTTTACAAACCTACCCTCTGGAACCCGACGAGTAACACCGTTTACATGATATTTCGGACAGACTACTCCATTCCCTTCATTTGGGCTCTTTAGCACAAATCTACACCTTTTCACCTAATCGCACCGAATTTTACATACATACCCTCTGAAACTCTGCTGGTAACACTGTCCACTTGATATTTTGGACAACTCTCTCCATTCCCTACATTTAGAATAACAGACAAAGGACATGGATACCATGTTTTAAGGCCCTAGGACGATTCATGCCCGTAGTAGTGTAACTGTAAGAATGTATTAATAAGTCTATTGTTGGCTGGCAATGTGGGCTGCATCACGTCACCCCTACCAGCGTTCTGGTGCAGAATAGCGAAAATAGTGACATATTGCGCTGCTTATAAATTGCAGTCACGGGAGAAATTAGTGCAAAAAGATTACTTAGGCCCCTTAAAACAGTTATCATCATGAAAATAGTATGCCTCTGTATAAGTCCGATGGTGTTGGTGCAGTATACTGAGGTTATCAGCTGCAAAAAGCGTTGGGTGTTTTCAAATTAACTTTCATTTATTCCGATCCTTATCCTTGAGAGCAATGTGGTGATAAATGGTACTATTGCTACCTCAGGAGCTCGGGACAGCCGAAGTTTTCCAAAATGCTCTGCTTATTTTCCTACAGCACTATGCGACAAAAGATTGGTCTCTACTTTTCTAACAGCCAATGATATAGAGGCCCTTTTTTATTTCATGTACTCCTCTTTCGAATCATATTTTTCAATTCGTTTTTAGATTACATGTGGCAGTACTGTAGTTAGTAAATAGCCGTTTCCCTATTCATTATTATCTATATCATTAGAAGGAAGTGACCTGAATATTACGTCCTTTACATTGTACTACTTATTAAACGCACTACCACCACCATAAAAAGTTTTGTTTTAATTTTTTTTCTGTTAGTTTTAGTACCATGTGCCAGTTCTGTAGTAGTAATCATTATCATCCATAAAACAAAAAAATACAGCGGAGAAGCCGGGCACTACTGCTAGTAGTTTATAATTTACCCCAGCATTTTACAATGTTATCATCAATCACTCCAAACTACGCTGGAATTCAGTATATTAACACCGACTACTTACCACAATTGAAACTGAAACAAAACTTCTTTGGTCTAAACGTATCACTGGGATAAACATATTTAATATACCTACTGCACAGCAAATTTTTAATCGCACCTATCCTTGGGGGCGAGTTCGCTATATCGGCAACAAGAGGATTTTTTTCAATTACACCGTATGCATGTGTTCACTAACTGGGAATGTCAAGGCCGGTATAGAGCGCAGCTCGCATCTAGTAGGTCGTGGTTCGTACATGCACATTTCAACTGGTTGCTAGTAGATGTCACTCATGCAGATCCGCTGGAGAACTTTGTTTTAATTAAATATGTATTTTCCATTGCAAAGTGCACAACATAACGCTCAATTTTATAACGTCTCAGTACCTAAAAATACATAAATTTAAAAGAAATCAAGCAAAAAAAATACAACTCAGATAGGATTTGAATCCCGTCCGACCGGATGAAAGACCAAAGCTCTAACCACAGAGCCAAACGTGTCCACCGAAATTTCACGTTATAAATCGATTTACATACAACGTCTTAGCAAATAATGACTGGGACTAAATAATTTCTTCACTGGAATATAGGCTATATTCGTTATAATCCATTTCATACAAAGTTGGCATTATTTCTATCAGTGGGCTATATTGCATGCAACATACTTAAATTAGCCGCCAACTTGTCTTGTAACCGAGACGGTTCAGCTTTTTAAAGACACTTCTGCACTATAAAATTATCATATAGCCTATACTTTTAATTTCGAACGGACCACGTCCTTTATAACTGTTTAAACCATTTGCGGTTCAATAATCGCAACTGGTGGGTCCAAAGTTATGGATCATAAAGATTGCATTACTGACGGCCACCATTCTGAAATTGTACGGCTGATGACCTTATAGTTTGGATACAAGGCGCGTCCCATATGAAGGTATGGTTTTACCAAATTTGGTGAAGATCCGATGATTATTTTGGTCATAATTTAATTTTAAGTTTTGACCGTTTGAATGGCCGCCGTTATGTTTTGGTAAAGATGGTGGCAATATAAAACATGGCACTGAGATGCTCATTACTAGTGCTACCTCTGTACCAAATTTAGTTCTAATCAGTTTCGTCGTGTTTGAATTGGCAGTATACACACTCACACACACAGACAGACAGACAACTTTTGGCCCTGTGTAGATCTCATAAGTCTATTTTCATATTTTGAAAAATTGAAAGTATGCTAAAAATAGTTATTTTATCACATAAATGCAAGTCAACGACTCACAGTTCGAACAATAATCCTCCAATACTCCCTCACCGTCCCCTCAACATATATATACGCGCTATCATAGTATTGATTTTTAAATAATATTTGATTTGTCATTTCCCAAAAGACACTGTATTATACATTGGGGCTTTCCAAGCAAAATCAACCAATAATTAACTCTTGAGCACACGATCTTACGATACACCATGCCCAGTCATTTCATGGCACGAACGAGAGCCTCCGATCTCAGAAATTGCAATGACGCTCCGTAGCACAGCTGTGATCCGCAAATATTCTGGCTAATTTGTGCAACGTAAGCATACGTTTTGCGTGTGTGTTGCTCATTTGTGTACTAGGCAGTTCTAACGCTATCCAAGAGTCGTGTAACTGTCGCGCTATAGAACCAGCGACGTGCTAGGTCGGGAGTATTGACATTCTGTCCAGAGGGCTCTTCGAATGATTTACGGCCCCGGCGCTCGACAATGCTAGAAGTATTAACCCGGGCCTCGTGATTACAAGAAACTGTTAACAACAGCGATCAGCTGATCATATCGAGACAATCCAATGAAGATGGATAATCTACAAGCACCTATATCATAATGAGGAAGTTGAAACGCTCGCAACTCGAATTAAACAATGAAATACAAAGAGGCTCTGGGTAACGAATATATTCAAAAATTTCTAAATTTCATCTTTGCGTCACATAAACGGATTGCGGAATGCTCTACATTGCTCAGGCCATTTATAAAACTTTTAATTTCCCCTTTGCGCCGGAACTATTAACATAAACTCATCGAATTTCTTCAGGGGTGCTCTTCAAGAAACTCTCCTTACACAGTACAGTATATTTGAAAATAAATGTATTTTTGAGTTTTTCGAATCCTTTTAAAGTCACAAAAAGTTAACAGCATTTTAATGAAAATTTCCATGTGGCAATACTAAATTAAATTAAATTTTGGAAATCGGACGTCTTAAAATATAACACATATAAGGAGGGATTAAGTTACATTAAGAACAAGTAGTTCCGTGAAGAACTACACAGTCTATTTTCATATATCCTACTTATGTCAATTGCCTATATCAGCATACAAAATTTCAGTTTTATGGCTGTAATAGTTTCGTAGATATTGAGAACCGTCTAAATAACTTATTTCGCATTTTCGCCATGTTGGATTTTTTAAATGTGGGCCTTACAGTTAAGGAATATTACATGAAGATTATTATTCAAACTTCAATCGCATGATTAGGACACAAGAAATAATAAAAACGAGATTTTGAAATTTTACACAACTACCATCTTGTGTTTATAAAGACAATTGAAATAAATTAGATGCCAGTGGTTATTTGTATAAGCATTTATCGTACCAAGTTTCACTGCGCTCGGATGGTTAAATCGCGAGAAACGTCCATTATATTATTTTAATTTCGCATCGCCGCCATGTTGGTTTTGTGCTGACCAGGTTATTGAATGGCTCTGTCAACATACAAAATTTCTGTTTGATTGCTGTCATAGATTAATAGATATTGAGAACAGTCTAAATATTTTGGATTGTCGCCATGTTGGATTTTCATATATGTAGGCCACAGAGTTATGTACTATTTGTTGAGGATTATTGCGTAGGTTCTTTATTGAAACGTTGTCTTCGATCGGATGATTAGGTCACAAGAAATAAAATATAATTTTAAAATTTCGCACAGCCGTCATCTTGAGATTATGTAAACAATTGAACTAAATTAACATGCCACTATATTACAATAAACCTTTGCTGTACCAAGTTTTACTCTGATCGGTGGGTTAAATCGCGAGAAAAGTGTATTTATATGTTTGAACTTAGCTTGGCCGCCATGTTCGTTTTGTAGTTAACAGCTTTTTAAAACTCACATAGGTGAACTTTTACTAGTGTCCTTTATCATCGTAGAAAATGTCAGGGGGATATCAGTAATAGTTTCGGAGATACAGAATGCCTGTGAAATATTTCGCACAGCCTCCATGTTGGACTGGGGCGACGTAATAAAATTTGAAGGGCACGGTCGGAGTCGGCCAAAATAGTACTATGACCTTATCGAGATTCATTGAAATTGCTCCAGCCATTTAGAAGTTATTAGGGGGACACACACACACACATACGGACAAAAGATGATCTCATAAGCCTATTTTTAGCCTACTTTCGATTTTTGCAAAAAATGAAAGTAGACTTATGAGATCACTACAGGCCCAAAAATTGTGTGTCTGTGTGTGTGTGTGAGTGAGTCTGTGTGTGTGTGTGTACTCTGAATGTCTTTCCCCCCCCCCCCTCTCAATTCGAACACGGAGAAACCGAATTGATCTAAATTTAGTACAGAGGTAGCACTGGCAAAGGGCTCCACAGTGTCATGTTTTATATTGCTGCCATCTTCACCAAAACTCAATGGCGGCCACTCAAATGCTCAAAACGTAATAATGTATTACGACCAAACTAATAATCGGATCTTTACCAAATTTGGTAACAACGTTTCTTCATGATTTGCTATATCTCTATATATATAAAAATGAAAGTTTGTCTGTTTTTTCTGAATTTCCACGGAAATATGAGTTATTAACGCGTTTCAGACTGGTCTATGATGGTTGCGCGCAAAAACATAATTTTTGTCTGTCTGTCTGTTTGTCTGTTTGTCTGTGTACAAATTTGCACGCGCATCACTCGAGAACAGCTCAGTGGATAAACGCAAAATTTGGTACAGATGTACATCAGAGGCACGAAAGTAATCATTGATGTAACTCTTCTCCATACCTCTCATAAAAGAGGAAAAAAGGAAGATTGTAGTTTAACGTGACCGTGAATCTTGTGATTATGAGCCACGGGACCTCCTTTTTACGTGGAATCCGAACCACAGGACATGGCATTTCACCTCATAAAAGAGGGCCTACCCCCTTAAAATGCATGCTGAAATGGGCGTCGAAGGACTAGACAAAGCTCATTTTCAGCGTCTCAATGTGAGAAACAAAACTCGGGAGCCCTACGGGCCCCGAAAACCTCATTTTAAGGTCCTAAAACCAACAGTTTTTGAGATATACACAGAATACTAATTTCATGTATTAAGCTATTGAAAGGATGCGAGCCGGTAACCATGGCAACACAATCTCAGAAGTCCATCTATTTCTGTAAGACGCAATTATATTACCGTGAACGTTCGCAAACGGCTATAAGGTTATCGCGGAACCAACTTAAGCTGTAAAATTCATCAATACGCATATAATGCGCTTAAGGGGCTCAAGGGGTACTAATTTCATTTAATAAACTAATAAATAGATGACGAGTACAGAAGAAGACCAAATCAGGAGCTATATAGATATACTGAGAAAATCACATATGTGACCAGGAAGAGACGTCTGGCTTTCCACGGACATGTCTCATGGATGAACCCAACAAGACTAACCAACCGGCTTCTCAACTACTGGGGGAATAGAAAGAGCTTGACACCGTCGCTAACAGTAGTTAACAAGGATATCCAAGAACTGAAAATAATGAAAAGTGATATTAGAAGCCGATCACATCTCAGAGAGATACTTAAACAGAAGAGTTTTCAGGACAGACCACCCTGCAAGAAAACTGGCATCATCTGGACAAAAGAGAGAAGGAGAAACATAGCCAGAGAATGCGCGAATATCGGGCAAACATTAAGTCCCTCGCCAAGCTGAAAAGTTGAACGTCGTGGTCCTTAGCTGGCCCATCCGAAAGAAGAACAAGAAGAAACTAATGAAGTAATGCAAGCCGGTAACCATGACAAGAGTGTCACAAGAGGTGACATCCAACTTTCCATCTATTTCTGTCAGAAGCAATGCCACTCTATTAAATTTCTGTGAAAGTATGCAAATGGCTATAAGATTATCGTGGAATCAAACATAGACTGTAAAATTCAACAATGCGATTAAGGGGGTCAAGGGGTACCCTACAATTTTTACACGTGACTTACACGCGCGATATGCGATATGTTGTACAGAAGGTCTGTTATATCTCCAAACAGCAACATTATTTTCAAAAATTCCTGGTTTGGAATAGTGTTGTTTGCAGCTTTTGAGAATTTGGGCCATTTGAGGCTAAAAATCCCGAATATCCATGCACCATAAGCTTTTATAATTTATTAAAGGGGTCTTCCTGGGGATGGGGACTTTCCACAACGGTGAGGGTCAGTTTTAATTGCGTTTCGTCTACGACGTATGTAATATTATTTTCACGTCAGGAAGTACACGTTAGGTGAATTTAGTTTGAGAGCACATTTTAACTAATCATATTTTTGTCGACACACGGGAGCATCGTAAAAAAGATTTTATTTAATACTGTGTGGTTGATATATCTTTATGTTTATGTACGCCTATAATTCATGTTCGGGTGCTTGGAGCATCTTAAAATTAGGTATTTTAACAATGAGTCAATACACCAATCATTTATAAAACTCTTCAACGTACTTCTCGTAGAAGGGTGGGTATAAGGAACAACATTTCAAAATACATGCCAAAATAGGAGAAAAATAAAAATTATCCTAGAAGGACGACCAAAGCATACGTTGCGCTTCTCAATGTGTGACACAAAACTAGGGAGTCTATAAAGGGTCGCCGAAAACCACTTTTTATGCCCCTTAACTTAACAGTGTCTGTGATATACCCAGAAAACTAACTTCTTTCTGATAAACTTATGAAGGAATGACAAGCCCCTAACCATTGCAACAGTAGCTCAATTGATAGCGTCTGGTTATTAATACCCAAGACCGTTCGAAGAGCGGGTACTTCTGCTAGTCGTTGTATATATATTGGTTCCTAACGACCAATTAGTGTGTGCACGATTGGCAGTTGGTCACTAGTCGTGGCCGAGTGAGGTGCGTGTGAGCGCGCTGTGTGACCGCATTGGAAGAGTGTACTTTTTCTAATACCGGTGCTTCCGATAGTTCCACGGGTGAACTGACCTTCCGTGTGTCATTCGGACAATACTTTTTCAAGTAGTGTTCCAGATAGGACAACAAAACCAGGAAACCCAGAAAACCCCGCTGAAAATCATGTCCGGATACCAGAGAAAAAATACCGTACGCTGCCAATGGGACAAGCAGAGTTCTCGCGCCACACCAGGAGAAATTCACCGCTGGATTAGCGATACTCTCCGGTTGACTGTCGACCAAGTAGAAGCCATCCAGTTAAATGCACAAGAAAAAACCATGTACATCAAGGTAATCAGCATATCTACTTATCAGAAATTGTTAAATAATTTTGCAGATCCTATTAAATTTCAGTATGCCTCAGGCGAAATGACTAATGTTAAGCTCTCCCCAGCGGATTCCAATTTTACCACAGTGCGTATATTTAATGTCCCACTTGAAGTTCCACCTGAAATTTTCAAATCCGTCCTGTCGAAATATGGCACTATGAGTGAAGTCAGGAAAGAACAATGGTCTTCTGCTTATCAGTTCCCGGTGTATAATGGAATACGCGCAGTCACTATGGAAATAAAACAAGATATCCCCTCCACTGAGACTTTTGGTGGCCATTCTGGCTACCTATCTTATAATGGACAGAAACAGACCTGTTTAATTTGCAATGCTAACACACACCTACGTATCAACTGCCCACAGAAAATGATTCCCCTCGGTATAACTCCAACACAACAACGACGTGTTCAATACTCGGAAGTCGTGACACAGCAAACGTCACATGAACACATGTTCATTGATCAGTCAGCTGGGACAACACCAGCAGTGGCCTCTGCTACACACGACGCAGAACTGGTACCTTACACTGACCAGCTCAGCGAGTCACAGAGTGCCCCTGTGCTATCGGCAACATGTTTCGCAGCCTTAGAACCAATTATGCCGCCACTACAGGCTGCCACAGAAATTTTGTCTTCACTGCCCCCACCTTCTCTGGTACCTACCGACTCACCTACGCAGGTTGATCGGGGATCCGAGAACGTATCTAAAAAGATAAAAACAAATGCCTCGATTGCCGTACCAGCCCAGAAGAATCAAACTGGCTCCACAAACGTTCCCGCAGCTGTGAAAAAGAAACAAAATCTTCATTCTACGTCATCTAGGGACCCACGAACGCTCTCAAACGCTGACTGCCGGCCTATGAATAGCAATCATAAGGAACTATCTCAACCTAATTTGACATAGTGCACCAGGATAATTCTCAGCTGTGTCTTCTTTCGGGTCCACCTTCCAGTATGTCTAGCACAGCTTTTATACTTCTCTTAATGGCGCAATTTCTCACTGTGGCCACTGTGAATATCAATGTAATAGAATGCCCTCTGAAATTTCAACTGTTGGAGAGATTCCTTCGAGATGCAGACATTGACATTGCCTTCATTCAAGAAGTTGCCATACCGTGTTTACCCATATCTGCCTTCTACAAACAATACATCAATACCGGTAATACGAATAGAGGGACCGGATTCCTCATAAGACATGATATCCCACTCGAAGGTGTGCTATGTCATCCATCAGGACGCATAATATCTGGACACATAAACAATACCACCCTGATAAATGTATATGCCCCATCCGGGTCCAATAAACGTGTGGAACGGAAAATGTTCTTTCAACAGAGTATACTGCCTCATCTGCACGACGTTAAGGAAAAACTTATTCTTGCAGGGGATTTCAATTGTATTCAACGCCCAGAGGATTCCACTAGTCCATACAAAGGTGTCAACCCGGCTCTCAGGACCCTTCTTACCTCCCTACACCTCATTGATGCTGTGGATAGTTTAAGGGTGCCGCTGCCCCATTACACCTGTATAAGTCACAACTCCTCATCACGAATCGACCGCATCTACCTTTCACAGGAACTTATCCAGCCTAGACGATATGAAGTGATACCTGCCAGTTTCACTAATCATCATGCTGTCGTATGTACAATCTCTTACCCCCATCCCATATTTCACATAGGAAGAGGTTATTGGAAACTGAATTGCTCGCTGTTACTGGAGGAGGAATGCCAAGATATTTTCAGACAACACTGGACTCGATGGGTCCAACAAAAATGCAAATTTCGCGACTGCGCAGACTGGTGGGATATTTTGGTTAAACCAGGGATCCGCCGCGTCTTTAAGAACATATCCTACCAACGAGGTCGGGAAAGACGGGATACAGTTGAATTTTACTATCGAGTTCTTCGCCAGCTCCAGCAAAGATCTGATGCTGGGGAGCGTATATATGACCAGATTCGGGAAGTTAAAACCAAGCTCCTGTCTCTACAGCAACGAACGCTCGCTCATATAAACGTGGCTTTAAAAGATCGTACAGTGCTCCCAGACGAAAGTGCAAGTGTATACCATATCGCCAAAGGACAACGTGAGCGGCAACGTAAATATATCCACCGCCTCCGCACCAGTACTGGAAGTGTCGTCACCTCCCCTGACGCTATACGTAGTGAAATATCACTATTTTATCAACGGTTCTACGCTCCGGCTCCAATTGATCCACAGCAGGTGACCCTATTGCTTTCATCTTGCAATACCCATCTGTCTCCGGACAACAAAACTCGGCTCAGCGCGGATATTACGGATGAAGAGATTCACTCTGTGGTTAAGCACCTCCCAAACAACCGCTCACCTGGCATTGATGGACTGCCATATGAAATGTATAAACACTTCTGGCCTCTCATTGGCAAAGAATTTTGTCATGTCCTGCGTACCATTCTCCAACGTCGTGCTCTTTGTCGATCACATCACGAGGGTACCATAGTCCTCATACCAAAAACATCCTCTCCCATGGCAGTTGGTGACTTCCGACCAGTTACTCTGCTCTGCAGTGATTATAAAGTCCTTACCAAAGTACTTGCATGCCGATTGAAGACTGTTCTACATGATATCATTGGTGATGAACAATGTTGCAGTATTCCTGGAAGAACTCTGTTAACAAACTTAGCGATACTAAGGGACCTACACCTAAAAGCCGAAATGCTCCCCACTGAGCCAATGAGTTTTCTCACCTTGGATCTTGATAAAGCTTTCGATCGCATCAGTCATGAATACTTGTACATGGTCTTGCAGCACTTTGAATTTCCTGCAATCCTTATTGACTACATTCGTATGATAAATTGTAATGCTACGTCTCGAGTGCTCGTCAACGGTTTTCTTTCCCCTCTGATTCCAATACAACGATCAGTTAGGCAAGGATGTCCCCTCTCCATGCTACTTTTTGTCATTGGCCTTGAACCGTTCATTCGGACTACCCAGGTGAAGCTACAGGGTTACAAACTGTCCACACATGTTTTTGGCATGTGCGCCTATGCTGATGACGTATCCATATTGATCCGCAATAATGAAGACATCTCCCACATCGATAGCGTCCTTCAGCTCTACCATATCGCCTCTGGAGCACAATCGAACCCCCAGAAAACTGCTTTGCTTCCGCTCAATAATAACTCAGTGATTACCCAACAGCCCTGGTTCCGGATAGTAAGTGAGGTGAAAATTCTTGGCATTACCTGGAAGCAATCGATTCTGGACATGGTGCACGCAAACTGGACTAAGGTCATTGCCAAAGTTAGGGGAGTGCTGATCCAATTTGGTCAAAGAAACCTCAATATAGTGCAACGGGTCGTAGTCCTCAACGTATTTGCGCTCTCTAAAATATGGTATGTCGCACAACTTTTCCCACTTCCCAAAATGTTTGAGAGCCAATTGGCAAAATATATAGGTTGGTTTCTATGGCAAGGATTTTTGTTCCGAGTACAACGGGAACAGTTGTATCTCCCATCCCGCCAAGGCGGGCTAGGGCTAACCGCTCATGGCATGAAATGCCGTGCACTCCTCTGCAAGAACGATATCACCATTCTTTCCCAACATGACACTTTTACGAAAGCGCTATACAAAGATATTCGGAACACAGCCCGTGGTTGTGAGAGAGCTTTGCCGAAGATATTTAGGGACCATCAACAGCACCTTCTGGAAACTGTTCGCCACATGCCTTCAGGGACTGTTCCAACGACGAAAAGTATTTATAACATGTTGCGGCAAGTGGTACACTCCAAACCGCGAATCGAGGCCACCACCCTCTACGTCCATTGGCCCACTGTTTGGAAAAATTTTGGGGCTATGACCATTTCTTCTGCTGTACACTCCCGGGTTTTTATCTCCCTCAACGATCTCATCCCAACCGCTCTACGGCGATATAACATCCGTCTTGAAGCTTACCCGTGGTGTACTATATGTGGTCAAACTGATACGGCGATACACCGCTTCACATCATGCACGCGAGTTGCCTCCACGTGGCTGTGGTGTAAGGGAAACGTATGTCAACTATTAAATGTGCCCACGGATGACCTTGATGACAGGAAGTTGATTCGCTTGTCGGTGACCGCCTTCCCCCAAATTAAACAGACTGCCATTGTGTGGATAATGGGCCAATATGTACACTTCGTGATGGACAATGATCAACATTTCTCATTCCTGGATCTCAGGTATCACCTGCAGAAAGAGCGTTGGAAGATTAGTGAAAGTGGACAATTGTACGATAAATATGGACACTATCTGGACTTTCTTGTGATGTAATAGTATGGTATTTATCATATCTGAAAAATCTGTAATTCTGTAAAGAGCTAATAAAAAAAAAATGAAAAAAAAAAAATTGGCTGTGTGGTCAGGGCGTTGGTCTTTCATCAGGCTGGCCGTGGTTCAAATCCTATCAGAGTTGGACTTTTTTGCTTGAATTTGTTTATACTTATTATTTCTTGAGAACTGAGACGTTTTAAAATAAAGCATTATATGGTGCATTTTGAAATGGAAATATATATATTTAATTAAAACAACATTCACCACCGGAGTGTCATCTAAGAGTAATTACTTGAACTATGTTATAGCTAACCACAGCCATCTAGATGCTAGCTGCGCTCTCTAACGACCAGTTAGTGAACCCATGTCTACAGTATAATTGAAAAGGTTATTATTTTTGCTGATAGAGGGTACACATCCCCAAGATAAGGCGCGATTATCACGGCCAACGAGAATGACTGGCTCTGGTGAGTTTTCGTGACGTCAGCAATGTAGTTCTGTTGCACCACTGCCTGGCCTTCGTTTTACTGCCGGTGTGGTACCTAGTCATCTTGTCTACATCATTGAACCTGTATAAACGTTGGTATTCAATTATCAATTGTCTTCATAGAAGGTATTGATACAAGTCGTTAGTCGGTGGCGAGTGTATTCCGCAGATCTCTTCTATAAACGAATTAATTTATGTTCCGCCCCTTGAAACAACAATAAGTTAATGATATCTATACTGTGCTGCAAGATTCTTTGATCTAATTATACTCATGTGCACATAATTTAACTCACAACGAAGGTCACAGACTCTACAACTCAACTTACTGTAGCCTACTCGTTGCAGCTATTAAATACACAACGAACCCTTGAATCCTAGTTCGCGTGGATTTTTGTAAGTAGTAACTTCAACAAGCGTAGTTTTGCAAACCTATACAGTATAATTTATCGTGTTTGAAAACACATGGAACATCTAAACTGCGTCCATTTTATGAAGATTGATATAAAATATTGCATTTCTGCTGCTTATGAATTGCTCTCGACTTAAACGTACAAGCACCATCAAGCAGTACATTGCCTACGTCACAGAAGGGTTTGGTTTACGCGCCATGGCCTGTCTTTCTCGTTAGCCGTGCGTGATTACAATTTAGTTGTGTAATAGGTATATTAAATATGTTTCTCCCAGTGAGACGTTTAGAGAAACGAAGTTTAAATTATTGTAAGTAGTAAGTGTTAATATACTGAATAACTACGTTGTTTGGAGTGTTTGCTGATGAAATTGCAAAATGCTGGGGTAAATTATTTGAACACCACTCCTCAAATCCAGTGTGCCAATTCGCACTTCGAATTGGAAGAAATTAGGAGGTGATAAAGAGAAAGAGTTATAACTATACCCATACATTTAGGAGAAAGTAGGCTATATGTTCTTTGCTGAACATCTTGTTTTTTTTTCACAAATTAAAATAGCCTAAAAAGGAGTGTTGCGGTGTCGGAACGTTCTCCGCCCTAAAACCAAAGCTGCCCCTGTTTCTTTAGCTAGCGGAACTTTGACTGCAGTTCCTCGTAAACATTTATTTTGAATATACTCGTAACATTATTGTGTGGAAAAGCCAATGCAGTGACTTCCCAGTTATGATCTACAGTATTCTGCAAGAAAGAAGTTAGCGTAGCGACGAAACTCACCCCACATCGCTCAGTATGCAAACCGACCTTAATGTATGGAATTTGGCACACATGTGGATCAGAGTACACAGGAAACATTTCTGAATGTATTTCATTTGTAAAGGCTTTCAATAATGTGGATTGTAATTTAATGGGCGTTTTTAAAATTATGGAAATAAAGTACAAGGATATGGAGGGTAATTTACAGTGTGTACAGAAATCAGACTGCTATTATTAGAGTTTGAGGACGCGACAGAATGGTGTAAGACAAGGCTGCAATGGAAAATTAAGAATTATTAATTTAATATCTATTCTGATTTCTGCAACTTATTTATATGACGGACTAGTCTCTTCAATATGAAATTCGTCGTCCTACCGTTAACACTGATACCAAACTTAACATGAGAACATTTCAGTCCAAGTTATTTTGCTAATATCTTAGTGGGACGGAGCCTCCGTGGCTTAGGCGGCAACACGCCGGCCTCTCACCGCTGGGTCCGTGGTTCAAATCCCGGTCACTCCATGTGAGATCTGTGCTGGACAAAACGGAGGCAGACAGTTTTTTCTCCGGGTACTCCGGTTTTCCCTGCCAAAATTTCATTCCAGCAACACTCTCCACTATCATTTCATTTTCATCTGTCATTCATTTAATCATTGCCCCAGAGGAGTGCGTCAGGCCTCGGCAGCCGGCACAGTTCATATCCTCGCCGCTAGATGGGGGCTTCATTCATTCCATTCCTGATCCAGTCGGAGACTGG
Source organism: Meconema thalassinum (assembly GCA_946902985.2). NCBI lineage: Eukaryota > Metazoa > Arthropoda > Insecta > Orthoptera > Tettigoniidae > Meconema > Meconema thalassinum. The sequence goes on along the minus strand of OX336393.1, from coordinate 159,365,619 downwards.
AAGCAGACTGTGGATTTTCATTTTCTTAGTGGGACGCACGCTACTACTCCCCACTCTTGAATCCATCACAGGATCATCCCGGTAATTGAGTTTTCAGTCCTGAGACTGGTTTGATGCAGCATCTCGATGCCTACCAGACATGAGCTAATCATTTCATCTCGACATAGCTATCACATCCTACGTCCGAGGCAATCTGATTAACATATTCTAACCTTAGCCTACCCCTACAGTTCTTGTCCTCTACCCTTTATATCCGTAACTAAGCTTGCTAATATTGGTTGCCTTAGTATGTTCCCTGGCAATCTCACTCTATCTGATGTCCATCGTTCTCCTGTAGAGCCACATTTCAAGTGTTTCTATTCTCTATTCTGCTGCACCAGGAGCCAAGTTTCACTTCTATAGAGCGTCACGCTCCAGATAAAGGCTTTCATAAATTACTTATTAATGCCTAAATATACAGGGTGTAACAAAAATGTACGGCAAAAAATCCAGGACTCATTCCTCTCATGTAGACGAAGAAATTATGTTATATGAACATGGGTCCGGAAACGCTTTGTTTCCATGTTATACCTCGTTGTCTCCAACTCATTAATAATGGGAAACACACAAGAACAGAACGTACCAGCATACCACATGCAGCTCTTGCTCACAGGAGATGTTCAATATGCCCTCCGTGCATCAACCCACCGTCGTAGTGAATCTCGGATGCGCTGATGTATCCCTGGAGGATTGCGTATGGTTTCGCAGCTTTCCATAATACGAGCATGGAGACTCTGAACATCTTGTACTGGGGTTCGATACACAAGAGCTTTCAAATGCCCTCACAAATAAAAGTCCAGTGATTTTAGGTCCGGAGAGCGTGGAGGCCAGGGAATTGGTCCACCTCTACCTATCTGTCACCAAATCTGTTAATTAGAAGCCGATGGACATTAACACTAAAATGAGGAGGTGCTCCACCGTGCATGAAATACATTTTTTGTCGCACAGCTAAAGGCACATCTGCTAAGTCGCATGGCAACAGGGCCATGTAAAACAAAACACTGGCGGTGCACCTGTGATAATTACAACGTAACCAGACGTAACCAAGAGTGCATGTTCCACGTGTTTCTAATGTTCTGCTCTTGTGTGTTTCCCATGCTTAATGAGTTGAAAGAAATGAGGTGTAACATGGAAACGAAGCGTTTCCGTACCCACGTTCATGTAACATAATTTCTTCGTCTACGTGTGAGGAATGAGTCCTGCAATTTGCGCCGGACCTTTTTGTTACCCCCTGTATATGTGATGTCAACAAATTTCTTTTCTGAAAAATATTTCCCTTGGAAACCTACTTTGCTTTGTGCATCATTGCTTATTCTGCTTCCAAAGTAGCAGAAGTCTTCTACTTCTCTTAGCTTTTCACCTGTCAATTGAATTGGATTATTGATATTTTGCGGCTGCATTCCATTATTATTGAGTTTACATTTATTGATTTGCATCATGAATTCTTTCCTCAAGACCAGACATGGTATACTTTTCATTTATGAATTTTAAATCAAACCAAACTTATAGGCTACAGATGGTAGAAAACTTTGGAAAAACGAACACACATTATTTATTTGTTAGAAGTGGAAGGAGTATTTGACAAATGCAACTGTGACTGTGCCTCTAAACGTTTTGCATAATCTGGTTAAAGTTGGGATGAGCAGATTCTTAGTGGTGGTCTGTCAATCTATTTCCGACGCTATTTTTGCGAAGCTTCATTGTAGATTGTTCACAGATATAGAGTAGTAAGATACGAACATGGCAGTTATCTTTTGTGCGTAAGATTTCAAGTTTGGGGTGCTTGATTTTGGTAGGGCCTTCTAGAACTCAAATTTCGAGACGTTGAGTAATAGTTGCTTTAATTCGTTGTTATATTGTAACTGGATCGGTTTTAGCTGAAACTCTGATTTTACTGTTTCACAGTCAACATTAAATGGCATGCTGAAAATGTCCAAGTCCTAATCAATAACGTTGAAGTCCTGAAATCTTCATGGAGATTTCTCGCACTAATAGATATTACACAAAACGCTAAAAACACAATGAGATTGGTTGGTTCCTAAGTTTAGGGACCGCGACAACGCGGTCATGTAGCCCCGTGTACTTTGGGCGTGTGTAGAATCTGTCTGATAACCGGTGTTAATTGTGATGACTGTATTAGTGTGTGTTATCAGTTTTTTAATTCTGGTAAGGGCTACAGACATTCGTTTTTCAAGTAGTTCCAACTTTTGCTAACAAATGCCACCGTCAACCACTAACTAGTTCTGAACTTGGTTACTAGATTCCACCGCAGTTGGCTCCTGGGATGAACGTTGGAACCTAAGAGCGTTAGTCAAATTTAACCTATAATTTAGCTTCACACAAGTGTAATTAGTGAAAGGTTCTTTAACATGCCATCAATCTATGGCATGGGACCGCCGGATTTACTTCCCCTCCGAAGGCATACTGAGGAATTTTCAACGCTCTTAAAAATTCCGACAGCTTCGCCCGGGTTTGAACCTGCGATCTTGGACATAGAAGCTCAGCATGCTACCAACTACGCCACCGAAGCCTCACAATGAGATTGAAATAGCTTTGCACTTCTAAATACACAGAACAGGAAATATGACCTACTCTGTGTAATTGTAGGTAGTATAATTCGAAACCAAGTCGCGGGCCGGATTAGACTATCCCGAGGGCGGCACTTGGCTCGCGGGCCGTACTTTGCCCATGACTGGTCAAGACTGATTAATTACTTGCTACATTGTAACTCAATCTTCCCGTATAGAAGCTCATTTGCTAGAGAGGGTGAAATCGCAAGAGTGCATCTATGCACACAAGTTGTATCGTGCCCTTTAAGACATATTCGATGAACTCTCTTGTACTCTCCGACCTATTTCTCTGATGCATGACCTATTTACTGCTTAATGCACAGTAAAACACGGTTCATGAGGCTATTCGGCTAATTTATGTCGAGTAGAAAAGCATGTAACAGTTTATTATGATGGGAGTGCACAGTTAAATGGCCACCACACCACTAAACAAATACGAATTGGTCGCCTCCTTCCCAATCATTGTCTCATTTAAAAATACACACACTTATACAGACACCACAATAACACAGATTATCACACCTTAACTTACACTCATCCAAGTACACGGGGTTGAACGACAGTGATGTTGAAATCCCCTGAATGACAATTGATAACTTATTACAGCTTTTCAGACTGTCAACATAATAGAATCCCGTTTACTGGAAAATGCGGAAAATCAAATTGAATCAAATTGTTGTTGTTGTTGTTGTTGTTGATTGAGTCCTCAGTCTCTTGACTGGTTTGATGCAGCTTCCATTTCTCCCTGTCCTGAGCTAATCGTTTCATCTCTACCACACCCTACATCCGAGGCAATCTGTTTAACATATTCTTACCTTGGTCTACCCATACAGTTCTTGTCCTCGACCCTTCCTTCCATAACTAAGCTTGCTATTCCTGGGTGTCTTAATATGTGTCCTACCAACCTAACTCTTCTCTTCATTAGCTGTCGCCAGAAACATCTCTCCTCTCTCACTCGTCAATTGTAACCCTATCTAACTATCTGATCTTCATCCTTCTCCTGTAACACCACATTTGAAACGCTTCAATTCTACTCTTTTCTGCTGCACCAATAGTCGAGGTTTACCGGGTGAGTTAGCCGAGGTCGTTGCGGCATGACTGTTGGCAGTCACTCACATCCGGGAGGCGAGGAGGTTCGAATCCCCCCGCCGGCAACCTTGAAGATGGTCTTGTGTGGTTTCCCATCTTCCTTCCAGGCAAATGCCGGAGTTGGTCCCTACCTATAGGCCACAGCCGCTACCTTCCAACTCCTCGACCCTCCCTTCCAACTTTCCTCCCCAACGGTACTTGTAGCTCACCCATTGGGTGTCCGTCTCGAAGCAGCTACAAAACTGGCGAGCCGATCATGTCCTCGGACACTCCCGGCGCTAAAAGCCATACGCTAAAAAAAAAGAAAAAAAAGGTCGAGGTTTTACTTCCATAGAGTGCCACACTCCAGAGAAAGGCTCCTGACGATTTTCAAAATCACCTTGTTGGCATGTGGTATCAGAGCAATTGTGCGATAATTGGATCAGTCCAACAGGTCTCCCTTTTAGGGTACAGGAATAAAGATGGATCGTTTCCAATCTGTGGGCCAAGTGAATGTTTTCTAAATCTGTTGACATATTACAGTTGAAACTGTTACAGATGTTTCTTCTGTTGCTTGCCATATTTCAGCTGGAATTCCATCAGTTCCTGAGTACTTGTTTTGTGCCAATGACTTTAAAGCTATTCTGACTTCATCTTCTAACACAGGAGGCCTAGATCAAAATTTGCCTCTTGTAATGAGTCGTCACTTCTTATCTCTTGACTATACAAGTTCTCTGTATAATCTTTCCATCTCCGTTTAATCCCTTCACCATCATTAATCATATTACTATTAACATCCTTGACCATTTCAATTCTTGGCTGAAACTTCTTTCTTAAGGTGGAAATATGTTGAAAGACCTTTGTCATGTTACCTTTTTATTTTCTTCTTCCAAATCAGTACAGATCTTGTTATAGTACTTCTGCTCATCTTTGCGAACATTTCTCTGAAAATCTCTATCCAAAAGAGTCATGAGTTCCCTCTTCTTCTGAGTTTTGGCTTCCTTCCTTCTCTTCGCTATTTTAATAATTTCTGCCATCGAATGTGACGTTCTATTTTTCTCAACCCTCAACAATTTGTTCTTACATTCATCCTTAACAATGTCTTTAACTTCACACCAAATTTCCTCACGTTCTCGATCAAGGAGATTTAGGATCTCAAAACGATTCTTAACTGATGTTTTAAATAGCGTGGGAATGTTTTCAAAGTCATATCTCGGGTGTTGGACTACGGGTACCTTAATATTCCTTCTATGTTTGACTTGTAATTTGCATGTCAGTAGTTCATGATTTGATCCACAGTCTGCACCAGGCCAAGTTTTTGCTGCTATAATGGAACTTCCCCACCTTCTAGACCCAATTATGTAATCGATCTGATTTCTGTATTTCCCATCAGGTGATGTCCAGGGATATAGCCGACGTTTTGGTAGCTTGAAGCATGTGTTGGTAATGTTGTAAGGTTAATTGATTCACAAAAATTGATAAGTCGCTCTCCAGCCTCGTTTCGATCACCTAAGCCATAAAGACCCACAACCTTTCCCTCTTTGTCTTTCCCAACCTTAGCATTCCAATCGCCAATCAGAAGTAAGGTTGGTTGGTTGGTTGGTTCCTCAGTTTAGGGGCTGCGACAACACGGTCATGTAGCCCCGTGTAATTTGGGTGTGTGTCGAATCTGTCTGAAAACTGGTGTTAATTTTGATTACTGTATTAGTGTGTGTATTTGTTTTCAATTCAAGTAAGGACTGCAGACTTCGAATTTCGAGTAGTTCCTAATTTTGCCGCCAAACGCCATCGTCAGCGACTACTAGTTCAGAACCTGGTTACCAGACGCCACTGCAGTCGGCTCCCGGCGACGAACGTAGGAACCTAAGAACATTTGTCAAATGTTTAACCTAACCTAATTTAGCTTCACTCTGATGTAATTTGTGGAAGGTTCTTTAACATGCCATAAATCTACGACATGGGGACGCCGGCTTTACTTCCCCTCCGAAGGAAGACATACTGAGGGATTTTTAACGCTCTTAAAAAATCCGACGACTTCGGCCGGGTTTGAAATCAGAAGTAACACATTTATTATATTTGCACAAACCCAACACCTGAGCCACTATAACTTGGACAGAAGAACGAAGGAAGAAGCTCAGTGAGAGGATGAAGAAATTTTGGGAGGAAAAGATGACAAACACATTAACTAAACAGGTTCAATCGTGCGGAAGAACCGTATAGGATGTTAAAGAATTTACGTATCTTGGTAGTATTGTTTCTAAAACTGTAGGAGCAGAGGAGGATGTGAGCAGTAGGATCAAGAAAGCAAATTCAGCCTTTATCCAGTTACATACTATCTGGAAAAGCAATGAGATTCCCACACGAACTAAACTCCAAATATTCAATGTCCATGTAAAATCAGTGTTGCTATAAGGATATGAGATTTGGAAAGTAACACAATCATTCATAAAGAAAATCCAGACCTTCATAATCCGATGCTTACGAAGAATCTTGAGAGTGTTTTGGCCAAATGTACAAATACCCAATGAAGAACTATAGAATCTTACAAACGAGAAGCCCGTGGATTTACAGTTAAAGGCAAGAAAGTGGAAGTAAGTCGGACATACACTGCGCAAAAACCAGGCGGCAATAGAGAGGCAAGCCCTGAGTTGGAATCCTCAGGTACATCGCACAAGAGGAAGACCGAGGGAAACTTGGAGGAGGACAGTGGAGAGAGAAACTGCAGAAGCAGGGAGAACGTGGGGAGAAGTGAAGGCAATGCCACGAAACCGAGTGCGATGGTGATGCTTCGTCGTAGCCCTATGTTCCAGCTATGCGAACAACAGGACTTAAGTAAGTCAATCGCGCTCCTGAAGGAAGGAAGATTGTAGTTTTACGTGACCGTGAATCTTGTGATTATGAGCCACGGGACCTCCTTTTTACGTGGAATCCGAACCACAGGACATGGCATTTCACATCGAAAATCTCACATGCATTGACCGGGAATCGAACCCCGACCGCCTTGGTGAGAGACATACAGCTAGACCGCTGAGCCACCACGCCCCTAATCGCGCTCCTGAATAGGGCATAACGATGCAAAAATATATTATGATTGACTACGGTGTAATATATTTATTATATACCAATCGATATTTGTTTAGATTAAATCGTCAGTAAGGAAAGCTATAAGTTATGATTAAGATAATTTCACTGCGGCTAACAAATAAAGGCTCAAATCATCTACCTCAGAAGCCCTCTATGGATACCATCCTGCCACACGGAGGCTGAAATCTAGAAAGTGTTTTCTCCGCACATCAGTTAAACTTCAAGGGAAAGCAGAGAATGCTAGGATCAAGATGTGGAAAAAAAAAGAACTTACATCCTTTCCAACTGGATGGAGCTGAATGAAAGTCTTCCCTGTGGACACCAGGAGAAATGGACGACCTGGAAAGCCCTTAACAGACTCCGTACAGGAGTCGTCAGAACCAGAGTAAATATTGTTTTAGATCCCTTAGTTGGGGGGGGGGGGGGTTGTTTAGGAATAAAACATTAGTGTCACTGTGCTAATTTGGTAGGTTGTTTTTAAATTATGGCAACTTCCCGTAGCTGGGAGAGCTTACCAGTGTAGCGTGTTGTTTGGTGTTCAAATGCTAGGGGGTGTTCCTGCAAAGATGCAAGAGTCTACTAGGGGATGAACCTCTGAGTGCAGGCTAATATGCCGGCCTGCCAGCTGGACGGAGTGAGTGATATAACAGACGTGCTTATGTCAGCGGCTCGCTGCTATGCGGTCGCGTGCGGGAAGCACAATGAAACCTGAGCAACAATTACTGGCTACTACTACGGTCACGGTCAATCGTGACGGGAGTCAGGAAGGGTATGAGGATGTAAAGAGGCGTGTTAATATCAAGACAAGTGTAGTTTACTGACCATGTGTTTATTGGTCAGTGAGTGTGAAATTGTAAGTCCCTTTTTAGGGGAATGTAAGCGATGATACAAGTTAAGTGTACAAGATTGTGGATGGGTGTTTACAAAGTAAAGGATATCTGAACACTTGCTGAGTCTCACCTGATGATGGTAGCTGGAGCAGGGCCTTCGGCGACACACACTGTATGACAGATAATGCTCCAAAAAGGCCTTCATTCTTATAGTTCCTGCCGTTGCTTAGTCAGCATTCCATTGACGTAGCTGCCCTGTTCGTTGTAGTGTTAATTTTTATGAATGTGTTGCAAGTGGTTGGCTAACCTCCCGACCTGGGTGGTCGCCTCTTGCCGTGTAAAGGTGATGTTCTGGTCTTATGATGTTTGCCAGTTGGGGTGGTATTTAGTAGATGATGGGGGGTGGCTCTCAGGCGGTACAGCCCCCCGGGCCTGTACAATATGCGGAAGTGGCGTTTCTCAAGCGACTCATCACTCTGTGACTGTGGAGAGCAGCAGACAACCAACATTTATGTCAGTGTGACTTATGTCCTTCAAAGTGTACTATGAAAGACTTGATTACAGCCTTCAGCGATATTGACGTCGCCCAATACCGGGCAAAAATCATCTAGCTCTCAAATTTGTTGCTCGGTGTGTGTTTTGTTTGTATAATGTGCCTGCGTATGTCCTGTATTCATTGTTAATGTCCTTTTTTAAAAATATTTGTATGTTAGGTTCATGCTTCTGATACGAAAAAAGAAAGAAGATTTCACTGCATACTAATAATGTGTTGAAAGATCTGATATAGAGACTTATCTGAATTGTGGAATGTCTGCAAGTTGTTCTGATAACCACTGTTCTGATGTAAGAAATATTTGTATGTAGAACCACAAGCAAATCACCAATATGAAGATTGACTTTTGATTTGAGGTGCTTTTATAAACAACAGATTGTATAATAGGATTAATAATTAATGAATGATTCAATGAACAATAACAACTAATCGAAGCAGCGATTTTAGATCAGAAGTTGAGTGGAAAGAATAAAAGTTGTCCAGGTTTGGGATGCCTGTAGGTGGATTGTATTATTATTACCGTGTGATTCTACCAGAATTACAGTACGCTGCATTTTACAATATAAATAATAAAACCCCTATCAGAAGGAACTGTGTGGTTCATTCAATCATTCAATTATAAGCTTCTTTAATTAATGGATGTTTTGTTTGAATTAAAGGAAACACGCATATTATATTTACGAAAATTCTGACCGCACTTGAATGTACCTATGAAGCGCGAGTAATGGCATTTGACATCCTTTTGGCTTAAAATTAAAAACTAAAGTATTTATTGGAGCTTGGTGTCATCTGACAGCAGTGGATGTCATAGACGAGACTCGACATGAGCCAGGAATTAATATCGATTACTGTGGAAATTGAGCTGGACATGGCCAAGTGTTATTAGTGATACAGGAGGCAGTGGCAGCTGGAGCTCTGCGCTCTGGACAGTTCACATGAGGCTTTACGTTCACCAGAAAATGAATTCCATGACGTAAAATGTACACTGGCAAAAGGAGTTCCATAAATAAATATTGTAGATATTGCAGCAACACCTTCAAAGTACAGAACATGTGGGGTTTAATGCTGATTGAAAACTCATCTTTCTTTCATCGTATATAATCCAGAATGTAAAGATTGCTTTGAAGCCATATTTCAGTGTTGCCTTATTCTCAGTCGATATTGTAACTTTTAGTCGGTCGACAGAAGATAATTACTAGAATATGTAAAAAATGACTTGAAATAAAATCCATGTAATTAAGATGTATATATTTATTGTTATAGACTATTGAAGAAGGAAAAGCTAAGGGATGGCATGTTTTGCTCGTCAAGGGAGCATCATCAGGTCCAAAATTACAAGACAAATGACTCTACAAAGCACTACCAAACCTACTGTAACACCCACAGACAGTCTCTGCCCTCAATAAACAAACAAAAAAACGTACTTATCCCTACGTAGTATAAAACAAAGTCCCCGATTCTTGGATGTAACGGGTAATCTCGAGAACCACTGAATGGATTGTGATGCGGCTTTCACCATTCTGTAAAGAATTTCTCAAGGAAGGTTTCTGTAGAAAAACATTTATTTATAACAAAAGGAAACCGAGCAGTAAAGATTTCAGTGAATCTAGTTGAAGAAAAACCCACCATACGTGCGCCTTTTAAGCTTACGCCGGGTAATCCATTAACAATATCTAAGTTATATACTATGAGTGTTAGAACTGTTCAGCATGAAAAGTTCTACAAATAGGACTGCGACTGAATAGACCCTATCTCTATCTTTAATACATCGCCCACTTTAAGTGTTTTTACGTTTTAATTTCTACCATCAATCTCCATTCGGTGGAAATTTTAATTGCTAGCTTCGTAGCGAGTTTACGAACTAGCAAGCCTATCACCCCAGCTTCGACCAGCATCAAACTGTCGAGTCGTGTTGAGTTAAGACTTCAGAGAAGAGTATAATGTGTTTCGCTGTTCACCTCAGCCTTTCTGAATTACGTCTGGGACCTGCCGTCCCTGCGCCTTTAAAGCTTACGCTGGGTAAACCGTTAAAGATACCGGGAAAAGCCGTACGGGTTGCTAGTTACTAATGAATATTAAGGCATTAAGCACCCAATAAAAGAACTAACTATTTTAATGTTGCAAGAGTAAGAAATGACGATCCCATCAACACAACATTCTTCCTCCCCAACTAATCGGAGAATGGATAACCCCGAATTGGAAGTGACTGTTCCTGAGGGATATAGGATGTTAGTGAGGGTCTAGCCATGAAGGCCAGGTGTGCTAAACTGGAGAGAGTTTACCATCTCTGTAAGAACATTTACAAGTCCAAATGCCTTTCCCTCCGCCTCAAACTAAGACCCTACGAAATTTGGCGGCTTCTGTGGCGTAGTTGGTAGCATGCTGAGCTTCTATGCACAAGATCGCGGGTTCAAACCCGACCGAAGTCGTCGGATTTTTAAGGGCGTTAAAAATCCCTCAGTATGCTTTCCTTCGGAGGGGAAGTAAAGCCGGCGGTCACAAGTCATAGACTTATGGCATGTTAAAGAATCTTCCACTAATTATACCTGTGTGAAGCTAAATTAGGTGAGATTAAACATTTGACAAACGTTCTTAGGTTCCGACGTTCGTCGCCGGGAGCCGACTGCAGTGGCGTCTTGTTACCAGGTTCTGAACTAGTAGTCGCTGACGGTGGCGTTTGGCGGCAAAAGTAGGAACTACTTGAAACAATTAAATGTCTGCAGTCCTAACTTGAATTGAAAACAGATACACACAATAATACAGTCATCACAATTAACACCAGTTTTCAGACAGATTCTACACACACCCAAAGTACACGGGGCTACATGACCATGTTGTTGCAGCCCCTAAACTGAGGAACCAACCAACCAACCAACACTACGCAATCGTAGTAAGACATTCGGTACTGTATGCCTCAGAATGCTTGAACATGGTCAGAAAAGAACTACTCAGGAATTTGGAACTGAAAGAAAGAAATAAAGATCTCAGTAAAATAATGAGTGGCTTTAAAGAAGGAGGATAATACAGAATCAGGCACAACAATGGGCTTTACTAACATTTAGAGAGCATAACATCAGCAATGAGAAAGAGGAGACTTGTTTTCTAATGTCACATAGTCTGAATGGATAACAAGAATCTTCAACATAATTTCTAGAGAGAAGTGGACAAATACCAAATGGACGAGACTTGTTTGAAATGACCTCGAATTTTTAGAAATTGATCCCAAGGATATATTCAACAAGGATACATTTAAAATGCTGATCAGAACATCCGACACTCTCCAGTCATTGACAACTAAAACATTGCGTCCTGGAGTGGGAGTGAAGTGGACTCAGGAAAGAAAGCAACCCATAGTGCAAAGATGAAGGAATACTGGGCTACGAACAAAGCTCGCCAGAGTTAGGGACCACGTGGCCTCAACGAACCTAGGAGAAATAAATAAGTAAATAAATAAATAAATAAATAAATAAATAAATAGAGAAATATAAAGGGAGCCCCATTTACTATTCTTGTAAAAGTCTCCGCAATTCAAAAAGGTTCCTGCAGTGAAGTACCTAGGGGAGTGGATTCCAGCAAACGAGAGTGAGACCTTAGCAATAGACACTAGATGCACGAAACTGGAAATGGTCTACCACTCCTGTAAGAGCATCTACACATCCAAGTGCCTCTCTAAGAACCTTAAACTTCTACATTACAACTCAGTAGTAAGACCTTCCGTTCTATATGCCTCTGAGTGTCTCCTGATGAACCGGAAAGGCCCACTGAGGAAACTAGAACTCAAGGAACGGAAAATACTTAGAAGACTTTTAGGACCAATAAGGGAAGAGGGTGGTACTTACAGGATCAGGCACAACAATGAGCTCTATGATCATCAAGAAGATATCGTCACATCCATGAGGAAGAGACGATTAGCTTTCTACGGACATCTGACATGCATGGGTCCAGATAGACTTACCAGCCAGATCTTCACCAAGGAGGAAGAGGGAAAGCGTCCAAAAACAAATGGATCACCACAGTGAAGTAAGACCAAGAGCAACTTGGAATTTCATCAAAAGACATATAGGATCGATCATAATTCCGACAGATGATTCAATATGGTGTCTTTCCAGTGTCTCTCACCAGCAGGAAGAGTACAGGGACTACCAGACCGAAGTGGACACAGGAAAGAAAGCAGACACACAGACAGAAGATGAAAGCTGCCTGGGCTAAGAAAAAACATAAATTCCTTACAAGAAGTCAAAACGAGCCCCGTGGTCCTCAGTAGGCCCAAACGAAAAGAAGAAGAAGAAGTAAGTAAATAAATAAATAAATATATAAATAAATAAGTAAATAGGTAAATAGATAAATAAATAAGTAAGTAAATAGATAAATAAATAAATAAATAAATATATACATAAATAAATAGATACATAGATAAGTAAATAAATAAATATATAATTAAATAAACACATATACATGACATTTACTAATCCTATTTCTACGGGGTTGTGAATAACATGAGATGAATTCTGAGAAACTTTTTTTACTGCCGAATATCCTTCCTGACACTAACCTGATGAGGTGGGTTAGTGATGATGGTAATGATGACGTTTAAAGCGTGATACTTTGCTGTTATGAGTTTGTTTACTAACGCTATGTTCTAACTGCGTAAATATTTGAATGTTTCACAAATTAATTCGTGACCGTTAAAAAGAATAATAAATACGGATTAAGACTAATGTTATGCAAATATCGATCTGAGGACTTAATTTGTTTAGTAACATGGATAGTGCGGATCCTCCACGAAACATGTATTCCTTCAAGTTTTTCGAATTATTTTTCTTGACTAGATTTCCATGGACTCTGTTATGTTGAGAGCTCTGCCCTTTACCTACATAACATTACGAACCCAGATTACTTCAAATATTTGACAAATTCACTGTTTAACTATGCTATTAGAGGTATTACTAAATAGTTTAAATTTCGATGGAATATAGAATACGCTAACCAAACATTTTTCCCTTTGAAAGTAAGTCTGCTGACGTTATTTTTCGGTGCCAGTAAATGTGCTGAGAGCGATACAAAATATTGTAGTGTTTGCCATTACGTTTATTTTCAATAGATAGTCTAATAAAGCTTGTGACCATTAAGAACAGTACGTTCATGACGCCACTTGGTCATCAGTAAACTAATGCATAAACATTTACGTACAAGTCTCGTATTCTTTCAGATTTTTTTTTTTTAAATCGTTTCGGTCGTCTACGGACCACGTTATTTCAACTGCCTTTTCCCTCGTTCTTTCACATTGGCCCAGTATTCGCGCATTCTTCTTCGGTGAGCTTCCCTTCGTTCATCGGTCCACTTCTTGCCGGTTTTCAATATAGGTTTTGGCTGAGCACTCTGTATCTCCCCAAGTTTCTTCTTCAAAGAGTCACGTTCCAAGATGTCCTCATGTGATATCCCCAGTTCTTGTAGGTCTTTTTCCACCTCTGTAAACCAGATCCCTTTGGTTTTCTTTCCCACAAAGTAGGCACAGATTCGATTGGACAATCTTCCGGAGTTCATTCGTGTTAAATGGCCATAAAAGGAGAGTCTTCTTTTGCGAATGGTGTCCGTTATTTTCTCCACATGTAGATAGAGTTCATCGTTGTGTCGTCTTCTATACTCTCCTCGTTCCTTGACGGGGCCCAAATCTTTCTCAGAATCTTCCTCTCGTTGGCTTCGAGTTGTTCTGCCAGGCCTTTCTTATTCATCGCCAGGCATTCTGATGCATATAACGCCTCCGGGCGAATAACGGTAACGAAGTGCCTCAGTTTGGCCTTGAAGGACATTGATCGTGATTTGTAAATGTCTTTGGTTAAATTTCTTTCAGAAATATTATTATTATTTTTATTATTTTTAATCGCTTATCCTCCAAACTCGGCCTCAACCACGGACTCGGCAAGGAATCATTCCTCTACCGCCACAAGGACAGTGTCTCGGAGATGAACACACTTAGTCAGCAGATACAACTGGGGATGGTGACAGTCCGATCACCCAGGGTCAGGGAAGGGAGTGGGAAGGGTATCGACCGTGAACCAATTGAAAGGGACCGTCCCTGCATTTGACTGGGGTTGAATGTGGGAAAACACAGGAAACCATTTTCAGCACGGCCAAGGGGAGGCTTCGAACCCACGCTCTACTGATACCAGCGAGTTCTTGGACACCGGGCCCAGTTTATAATAATAATAATAATAATAATAATTAATTACTCTTGATGTGTAACATCATTCCACTCGGTTGCTGGATATTTTTTTGTGGGAGTGATTTTGGAAATGGGATGGAAATGGGACGGAATTGTGTAAGAGGAAACATTGCATACGGTTTATTCAAGGTTTGGAGGCTCCATTAAATATATTCCTACAATAAATCATTGGTACTACGACGTACCTCGAGCATGCGCACTGGTCAGGATTTGGCACTGGAGTTTTACAAGTAGTTATTTCAATGACCAACAGAGTTCACTGTAAACAAAGGATTTGCGCTCCCAGCAGACACATAGTAAGATAACATGTCACATGTTACCCATCATATGCGACTACTGTAAGGCTCGTAATTTTTAGCCTACTTTCGATTTTTGAAAAAGTGAAAGTAGACTTATGAGATCAACACAGGGCGAAAAACAGTGTGTCTGTCTGTGTGTGTGTGTAATCCGAATGTCTGCCCCCCCCCCCCCCCCTATCAATTCGAACACGGTGAACGCGAATTGAACGAAATTTGGTACAAAGGTAGCACTAGCAAAGGACACCTCAGTGTCATGTTTTATATCGCCGCCATCTTGACGGAAACGTAATGGCGGCCACACAAATGTTCAAAGCTTAAATCAAATTACGACTAACCTAATCATCCGATCTCTACCAAATTTTGCAACAACATACCTTTATGGGGGGAGCATTCTTTGACCAAACTAATAGGTCATTAGCCTAATAGTTTGCGGATGGCGGCCATCTTTGTGTGAAAATAGATTCCCCCTATTAATTCGAACACGGTGAAACCGAATGGAACGAAATTTGGTACAGAGGTAGTACTAGCAAAAGGGCACCTCAGTGTCATGTTTTATATCGCCGCCATTTTGACGGAAACGTAATGGCGGCCACACAAATTTTCAAAGCTTGAATCAAATTACGACTAAACTAATCATCCGATCTCTGCCAAATTTAGCAACAACATACCTTTATGGAGGAAGCATCCGTTGACCAAATTAATAGGTCATTAGCCTAATAGTTTGCGGATGGCGGCCATCTTTGTGTCAAAATTGTTTCCCCCTATTAATTCAAACACGGTGAAACCGAATGGAACGAAATTTGGTACAGAGGTAGCACTAGCAAAGGGCACCTCAGTGTCATGTTTTATATCACCGCTATCTTGACGGAAACGTAATCGCGGCCACCCAAATGTTAAAAGCTAAAATGTAATTACTATCAACCTAATAATCTAGTCTCTACCAAATTTTGCAACAACATATCTTTATGTGGGAAGCATATTCTGACCAAACTGCAAGATCATCAGCCCAATAGTTTGCAGATGGTGGCCAAGTATGTGTGCAAATCGATTCCCCCTAACAATT
Organism: Meconema thalassinum; assembly: GCA_946902985.2. Taxonomy (NCBI): domain Eukaryota; kingdom Metazoa; phylum Arthropoda; class Insecta; order Orthoptera; family Tettigoniidae; genus Meconema; species Meconema thalassinum. Next base: position 159,349,890 of record OX336393.1, on the reverse strand, counting down.
CAAACCCGGTGAAGCCAAATTGAACGAAATTTGGCACAGAGGTAGCACTAGCAAAGGGCACCTCAGTGTCATGTTTTATATCGCCGCCATCTTACGGAAATAGAATGACGGCCACCCAAATATTAAAAGCTTAAATTAAATTACGACCATCCTAATAATTTGAACTCTACCAGATTTTACAACAACATGCCTTTTTGTGTAAAGCATCTTATGACTGACTACAAGATCATCAGCCCAATAGTTTGCAAATAGCGGCCATGTATGTGTGCAAATCCATTCCCCATATCAATTCAAACACGTTGAAACCGAATTGAATGAACTTTTTTACAGAGGTAGCACTAGCAAAGGGCACCTCATATTCATGTTTAATATCCGTATAGCACGTTGTATTTCAACAAGCTACTACAACCAACATTCAATTATACTCCTTGAAAAGGACAAAGAGTTATAACAATACCCAAGCATTTAGGAGAAAATAGGCTATATGTTCTTTTTGAACATCGTGTTTTATTTTTATCTGACGTACCATTATAACTGTAAATGTAAAATGTATGAAAATATTATTAGAATATGAAGCCTTTGTTAAATTATGGGGAAATATGAACATTTATTAAGCTGTCTGGAATCGTCGTCTCATGAAATGTAGATAATCTCAGTCACTGCGATCATCTGATGTGCGGTTTACAACACGACACGCTCCCTTCTGATGAGAGAAGATGATCCAAGACTTGCTGACGAATGCAGAGTTATTTAAGACCTGCCAATCAATAGCACTAATAGCCCGACATTGGGAACTTCCTCCATAGCTGTAAACAGTTTCTTCCGTTCGACACCACGTGGTGCTGCTGTCGTCGCCAAGGGGTGATCCAGAATACCGTCATTTAAATATTTACCTTCTTTTCACGTGGGATAATATTGATCACCACTTGAACGAGGGGCAAGCAAACATCAAACTACGAATCTCAATGTTCCGACTTGGAAGATGAAGTAGACTGAAAACTTGTCTTGGGATGTTTGACATTAAGGTAGCACTAACTTACGTTGTGGTAATATTTTGGGGTTTCAACACATTGCATTATCACAGGAAGTTTGTTTGGAACAAAAATGTTAATGCATTTCCAAGATCCCAGGCATTTCTTTCACAGTCATTTCCCACAGCTTCCATTTATATCAAAAGAAGTTACATTACCTCAGAGAGTATTGCATCGATCTACTTCAAATATTCATAGAACACCCTGTGTCTGAAAAGCTCGGTGAATGGGTCTAAATTACGAACGGATTGTTGGCTTACCTGAAAAAGCAGTTACTGTCCTTCGAAATAATCCCCGTGGATGGTTATGCACCTCTGAGAACGACTGAATAAGTCCTGGAAACTCCTGGCATAGTCTTCTTTAGGAACTAACTTCAGTTTGGGTCGTGAAAACTCTCTATAGAAAGCAAGAGAGAAGCGTGAATTTATGCAACCTGCCTTGCACACCTGATAGGCGGGCGGCAGTGAGAAGGGTGCATTTATGCAACCTAACGTGCACACCTGTTCGACGGATAGTAGTGAGAAGGGTGAATGTTCCGTGGAAAGGAATGGTCCTGAAAACCATCGTCACGGGTGACAAGACCTGGTGCCTGAGTTACGACCTCGAAGGCAAGCGTCAAAGTATGGAGTATCGGGGTCCAGGGTCACCGAAATGCCCTGAAAGGCCAGAGGTTTTCGGACATTTCGGACATCCAACGTAATGTGACGACCCAACTGGAAGCTATCCCTCAGGAAAACTATGCCAGGACTTGTACAGCCATTCTAATCCACGGGGATCACTTCGAAGGTTAGTAATGGCTGTTTCAGGTAAGCCAATAATCCGTTCGTAATATAGACCCATTCACCGAACTTTTCAGGCAGAGGGTGTGTTTTATATGCGTATGTACAGACGTGTGCAAATTATTAGACTCAAACAATGAATTTTATTGTCACAATTTTTTATTAAAATCATTTTATTCTTATCACCCTTTTTAGTAATGTTTTCTCCCCTGTGGACTTACAATTTTTTCCATAAGGAATTGTATCTGGAAATTTTCGAAATTGAAGATTCTTAGGGGCACCTGACCAGGGTTCATTTTTTCTTTTCTTCATTGACTTTGGAATGTATCCTCTTAATCACGTGATTTAAATCCATTATCCAGGAATCTTGGAATAGTTCAAGAATGGACAATCAGTAATAAAAGACTTAACAAACTCTCTGGTCTAAATTCACGCGAAAATTAAAATAAAGTCATCGAAACAAAACGTGTGGCATTCTGCATTAACAAGGCTCTTCTTTCAGTGGAAATTAAAAAAAAATAGTTTACTGTCAGATTCTTTAAAATAATGTTATTAACATTATTGATGAAACATTTGAAATAATTTCTGCGCCTTGCAAAATAGTTCTCCTGTATTAAGTCACAAAACGTACATGGTAAATGTTGGAAAACTGCCATTGAGTCGAATAATTTGCACATCACTGTACATTAATCTGACCTGGAATAACAGCTCCAGTATTTATGTAACATGAGAGAAAAAGCTTTGCTTAAAAAACGGTTCATTTAAAAGCTTTTCAAAGAAAAGATTTCAAATTTCAAACGTTTTATTTGGAGAATTAAAACCATGATTTTAGGTTCTATTTTAAGTGTATTTACTTTCAAAATTCACCTTAAATAGTTAAGTAATATATGTATCTTTTATTAATATTTTGTTTTAAAACATTAATTAATTATAATGTTGGTTACAGTGAAGGATATTGCTTCTCTTGTAAGAACTATTTTATCTTATAAAGGGAGTATCACTTAACAAGTTGAAAAACTTCCATAACAATTTATTCATAATTTTGGATGGTATGAGCATATTTAGAAATTGAAGTGTTTTGTTCAAATATTGAGTTAGTGCCAACTTAATAATTTATATTGCCTAAGCCAGCTACCAGGTAAACTAATCGTCGGGTGCCAATTAATGTCAACAGTCACGTTTCACACTATACGGGAAGTCAGACGCCAACATTATAATATTCTCTTAAAATAATGAATTCCAATATGGTGGCCACGCAAAATATTTTCAGTATTATAATCAATCCTACTCCCATTTCAATGCCGCAGTGCTCTTCAGTATCAGCAATCAGAAAGCTTCATATAATAGACAAAAGTAGCCCGACACTGAATATTACACGCAACCGCATCTATTAAACTTAGAAATTTGAAACATGTCAAAAAGATAGTATTACTCAAGAGATCGTAGAAGAGTGATTCTGCTGAAGGCTCAAGTGCATTGACTTCGTACATTCAGGATAGTGACGATGGGTAAAATATAACAATTGAAATCAAAATTATGATTTAATAGGGCAATTATCACCAAGCATGGTGAACGAGAAGTCTTGTATGTGTTACCTCAGCTGCATGAGTAACAATGCTATCATACAGAATATTACGTGCAACTGCCATCTTGAATATATATAAAAAATGCTCGCCATATAATAAACGTAAATATCTTACTTTCGGCCAAATTGTGACTCCCGGAAAGCCAAAGGCTTGTATATCATCTATTGCAGATGGCGGCCATATATATTTTTTTAAATCGCTTATCTCCCCAGCTTGGCTTCACCCATGGACTCTGTGAGGTATCATTCCTCTACCGTCGTAAGGACGATGTCTGGGAGCTGAACACACTTTGTCAGCTGATACAACTGGGGATGGTGGCAAGCCGATCACCTAGGCGTCCACCAACTTGGGCCAAATTAAGGAAGGGTTAGGGAAGGGATTTTGGAAGAAAGCGGCCGTGGCCTATTAGAAGGTATCATCCCGGCATTTTCCTGAAGATAAAATGGAAAACTGCGGAAAACCATTTCAGGAACGGCCGAATGTAGGGTTTGAACTCACGAGTCCGCAGATAGCTCGGCCCCGTAACCTGTGAGCAAAAACTTCGAAGTGCTTTATGTGGGTTCCCACTTCTACTCCAGGCAAATGCCGACGAGGCTGAGTGTACCCCATTTCAACCCTCAAAGGAGATTTAAATTTATTGGCAGAGCCATGAATCGAACCCGATCCTCATGGGTGGCTGCCAAAAATGCTAACCATTACTACAGACCACGAGGTGGTCTGCAACAAAGTAGACTACAGTAACGTACCTACATGTTCTTGCCTTTGATTTAGTATCACGGTCTTGACGATCCTGCAAGGCGAGCTTAAGGCCTCTACTTTAATGGAAGGAGCACCCCAGGGATGTTGTGTTTCTAAATGTACTCTCCTTGAGTCGTGGACCGTGATACCTAGCTGGCGCTGCACTCAGCGAGGACTAATATTTGGCCGCCTGCTCAATTATTTACCCTACCCATTGTGCTCTCCTCCCTCTAATTGCTGCCACACAGACTGCAATTAAGATTTGCTCTTTTGTCACACGGTGTCGCAATTATCGACCTACAGCTAGGTGCTTACACAGAGAACACTCGCAGTAGATGATGGTTGCTTTTCGTTCGGCCACCATGTTTCGGGGGCCCAGTTATCTTGAGCAATGCCAGCACATAATTACTATCGGATTTTTTATTATGGATACTCGAGTTTAGGCCTTAATTACAACCAAACCAACAGACCTATTGAAGAACGAGTTATACTAATATTTTCCTTGTTTAATTCTGCGTTAGACTATATAAGCCAATTATTTTCAAGTTTATTAATTATTTATTTATTTGTGGTTGTATGAAAAATTGTCCGTGTTTTTGACGTCTTTTCTTGGAACCGCTCACTTAAAACTATATACATGGAAAACTACTTGGCTGAGGGTAATGAAATTTTTATATGTGATAGGCACAAGTATTGGTAGTGCAAATCTCAAGTTTCAATTTTTTTCAACTATCCGATAGAAAGTTCTTGTACTTTTTCTGACGTAACGTTTTCTCAGCCCATGATAAACGTACAGCAGGAAACTTGGTCTCATTTTGAAGTTCTCTTTCGTGATTATCGGAAACTACGACCACTGTAAACGTACAGTGTGATGACGAATTTATGAAGAGTAATATTAATGGGAGGTTTTGTGCGTTCCGGCCCTTGCGATTAAAAGCGAGCGGGCTTGTGAAATCCGGTGCAGTGTTGCCGCGTTAAGTTGCAGTCCTCGCGGCTCGCAACGAACGAACACTGCTTTAAGTTTCCTTTCAACCTTTTATTTTCTTTCCTCGTACACATTACATTATCCATCACCTTTTTCACATAGGGCATTAGACCTTGAATGGCAGGTTTAAAAGTGGGTTGTCTTCCTAATTTGGAAATGTCAGACTACACAATTTTTACATGGGCTATCTACATTATTTACATAATATATTTACAATATTTAATTCAGTCAGTATTCTTCGTCTGAAGAATGGCTCTGTTCCGATTAATCAGAACTGCTGGCATTCATGTTAATTATGACCTGTTCGAAATGAGGGACATTTTCAGACAGGCCATCTATCTCCCAGTAGTGGTCTTCAATTATTTTAGCGTGTTTAATACATTGTTTCCAGAGTTCAGGAGCAACGGTAAGCAAGGCTTCTCGGCATAAAACATTCATTGCTTCCATACTTCTACCATTTTGTAATATGTTAGCGCAAGTTCGCCCTCAGAAATGGTGGTCTCTGAGGCATTTGGATGTGATGTGGCATATCAGTAGTAAACAGGAAGACTGAAAATAGCATGTGTACATAGCCAGGTGACTCGCATTCCATTACACAACTGCCCGGCAACGCTGCACTCGAATTCACAGGCTCGCCCGCTTTTAATCGCACGGGCCGGAACGCAGAAAACCTCCCATTAATATTACTCTTCATAAATTCGTCATCACACTGTACGTTTACAGTGGTCGTAGTATCCGATAATCTCGAAAGAGAGCTTCAAAATGAGACCAAGTTTCCTGCTGTACGTTTATCCTGGGCTGAGAAAACATTACGTCAGAAAAAGTATAAGAACTTTTTATCGGGTAGTAGAAAAAAATTGAAACTTGAGATTTGCACTATCAATACTTGTGCCTATCACATATAAAAATTTCATTACCCTCAGACAAGTAGTTTTCCATGTATATAGTTTTAAGTGAGCGGTTCCCAGAAAAGAGGTAAAATCACGGACAATTTTTCATACAACCACAAATAAATAAATAATTAATAAACTTGAAAATAATTCGCTTATATAGTCTAACGCAGAATTGAACAAGGAAAATATTGGTACAACTCGTTTTTCAATAGGTCTGTTGGTTTGGTTGTAATTAAAGCCTAAACTCGAGTATCCATAATAAAAATCCGATAGTAGATGCTGGTTTTTCAGACTCTCAAATAATATACGTGTTACGTGCCTTAATAGTACATTATGCAACGAGCCTATAATTGCTATAATTAAGACACGAGTATTTTTTATAAAACGAGCGTATGCGAGTTTTATAATTTCCATAAAATTGTCTTAATTACCATTATAGGCGAATTGCATACGACTGTTTATGTTCGACGATAATTATAACTTTATTATATGTTTTAACATAAATATTCATAAACATCTGTTGAGATTGTCACTAGAATTTTGTGATCGCGTGCTGCGCAGGGTAGGATATCTCTGATTTCCATGCTCTCTGACCGACCGACGCATGCGCTCTGTGTGCTTCAATGCCATATGTGCAGATTGAGCACCAGTATTCAGTAAAAATGTCACCGAAATCGTTTGAAAACAACCCGCTGTGTAGAAATTGGAATTGGGGATATTAAGGTATAGTGTCTCATATTCACCAGTTTATTTACGCGAACATATGGACGGTGCACTTTCGGTAATTTATATAGACATGTTGGATTTTGAGCGCATGCGCGAAGGTATCCTTATCTAATTGGTCAAACAACTGTTTCTTTGAGCTGTGATTGGAGGGAGAAACTGTTTCATAATGAAAAATAGTGTTATAATGACCATCATTATGATACAGTTTTCAGACATATAATTGTCAGGGTCGAACAAAAACCTTTAAATAAGTACTTGAGATAAAAGGTCCGTTACGGATAGCTTTACTTACACATACAGGTTCAACCTACAGTAGCGGGTCAGATCATTATAATCATCTAGTTTGTGCTGTTGTCATCGTAAGTATGCCGCATTTCTCTAACCTCTGATATCCTAAATATTGCCCAATTAGTGTTGTTTGGTTCCTTAGTTTAGGGGCTGCGACAACGTGGTCATGTAGCCCCGTGTACTTCGGTTGTGAGTAGAATTAGTCTGATAACCGGTGTTAATTGTGATGACTGTATTAGTGTGTGCTATCTGTGATTCCAGTAGAAGGACTGCAGACGATTAATGTTTTCAAGTAGTTTCTGCTTTTGCTATCAAATGCTACCGTCCACGACACCTAGCTGCAGACGTGGCTACTAAATGCCATTGCAGTCAGCGCCTGGTGGTGGACGTTGGAACTAATATAGTGTTATCAAACTAACCTACAAATTTTAGCTTCCACAAGTGTAGTTAGTGGAAGGTTCTTTTTCATGCCATAAATCTATGATATGGGACCGCCGGCTTTACTTCCCCTCCGAAGGAAGGCATACTGAGGGATTTTTAACGCTCCTAAAAATCCGACAACTTCGGCCGGGTTTGAACCCGCGATCTTGGGCATAGAAGCTCAGCATGCTACCAACTACGCCACCGAAGTCACCTCCCATTTAGTGTACTGCGGTATTATTTTCGTAATCTATCTCACAGACACTTGGTACTCTCCATATGCCATTCGTCACCCTATTGATGTTTGTCAAGGATTGAATTTCACAAATTTAATGACAACAGATGACCTTTTACGGGGTGAATAATACCTTAATTACCGAATCATAATGAAGATTGTGTCTACTGCATAATTGCCTGAGAACAGCATGAATGAAATGATTTATAATACAGAACAACCCTAAATTCACAATTAAGTACAATACAGCTGCAACAAGAAATCCTAAGAAAGCAAAAAAAAACTCATTGAAACGTTTAGGCACCTTAATAATCACTCACCGAAACCAACTGAGTCACTCCAAGAACACTACAGTACTAACAAATGTAGAAAAGAGATAATAAACTTCCTGCAACGGAAGTTGCGTATAATGAGCGAACAAAGCCAATGGCCAGATGCTGTACTAAACCTTCTATAACTGGAAATGTGTGTTTCTCTAGATTTGCGATAAAAGCACTTGTTACTTTTAGACGGTTTCATTTTAATATACACGTCAAAATAAGTTTTGCATAACACTTGTTTGCCACGATGTAGAGCGTATGTTGGATTGTGGGCGAAGTTATTACAAAAGAGACGGCATTCTGACAAATCCTGCACCATTTATTCATGTGTGAAAAGAAAATTACAAACAGGAATACACTTGGCCTGTTAAACAGGGACTGATATGTGTTGTAATCTTGCCATCAAGTAATGGGACATGGCCACCACGGGCGTCCAGCAGGGCGCTTACTCGCCGTGGCATATCACAGATCAAATTGTCCTGGTCCTCTTGAGGCAGGCAATCCATTCCTTCGATGGTGGCCTGCTTGATCTCTTGGCGGGTTATGGGACGGCGTGGACGCTTGACCAATAGCACGCCCTAGCATATCCTAGACATGTTCGATACAGTTCACGGCTGTACGAGTCCTGGCGTGGTGGCTCAGCGGTCTAGCTGTATGCCTCTCACCAAGGCGGTCCGGGTTCGATTCCCGGTCAATGCATGTGAGATTTTCGAAGTGAAATGCCATGTCCTGTGGTTCGGATTCCACGTAAAAAGGAGGTCCCGTGGCTCATGATCTCAAGATTAACGGTCACGTTAAACTACAAGCTTCCTTCGAGTCCTGGCATAGTCTTCCTGAGGGATATCCTTCAGTTGAGTCGTCACATTACGTTGGATGTTCAAAATGTCCGAAAACCTTTGGCCCTTCAGGGTTTTTCAGTGACCCTGGACCCCGATACTCCATACTTTGCCGCTTGCCTTCGAGGTCGTACCTCAGGCACCAGGTCTCATCACCCGTGACGATGGTTTTCAGGACCATTCCATTCCACGGAACATTCACCCTTCTCACTGGCACCCGTTGAACAGGTGTGCACGTTAGGATGCCTAAATTCACCCTTCTCACTGCCGCCCGTCTATCAGGTGTGCAAGGCAAATTGCCTAATTTCACGCTTCTCTCTTGATTTCAATTTAGAATCTTGACGACGCAAACTGAAGGCTATTCCTAAAGAAGACTATGCCAGGAGTTTCCAGGACTTGTTCAGTCGTTCTCAGAAGTGCATAACTATCCACGGGGATCACGTCGAAGGATAGTAACGGCTGTTTCAGGTAAGCCAACATCCGTTCGTAATATAGATCCATTTACCGAACTTTTCAGACAGAGGGTGTATAATATACTTGGATTTTTTCCTGTGAAAAAATAATAAGAAAATATAACAAAATAGTTAAACGATGATCAGTAAAGAACATATAGCCTACTTTCTCTTAAATGTATGAGTATAGTTATAACTCTTCGTCTTTATCAAAGAGTATAATAGAATCATTTCTTGGCTGAAGATATTTGAAACTATTGTTTAGCCTTTTGAGGGCTGAAACTGTGTGTAGGGGATGTATAGTGCTGGAGTGTATATGTGTTGGTTGTAGGGGGTGGCGTTGACAAGTGTACTGGGGGGATCGGCTACTAAAGTAAGAGGTAATATGGGATGAGCTTCTGGATGCTCAGGACGTCGGGTTAACATGGGGTTGGGGGTGCTATTAATTAATAAAAGAGTATCGGGCTGCTTGCCTGCGTGTGAATGTACCTCCACGGCGTGCGGGCAGCACGTGCGTGCGAATGCAAAGTGAACAGAACTGCTGAACGGTGTTTGTTACAAGTCGGAAGACGAAATGGTTACCGAATGTTTACATGCGATTAAATAATACTAGACTCTACTGGGTCGGGGTTAGGGGATGGTAGGTTAGCGTGCAAGTAATATTAAACAAATGAGACTAGTTGTGCTGTAATTAAGTAGTTTAATAACTACTGCGTGTGTGAAGCACTGGGACTTCACTAGTCAGTGTCAGTGCTATAAGTTTCTGATCATAGATGCAGACAATAACAAAGTGTAATTGGGGATAAATGTAGGAGTTAGTGTAAGAGTGTAAACTCGTGAGCACACTTACCGGTGAATGGCGTCCGTCGAGGTGAAGATCGTCAAAGCTTCGGCAGGACACAGACTAAGACGATTGGGATGTGTGGTCTTTTATAGTTCCGGCCACTGCGGACTGGCATTTCAGTGTATAGCTGACCCAGTTAGTGTTTGCTGTCAGTGTTGGGCCGTGGTGTTGTAATAAGAATGGTGTGTTGCTGTTAATTCCTCCAGGGTTTGATGGTGTATTATGTAGTATTGGAAATATGGCCTGAAGGGTGTAGTGATAAGGGACAGATAGTGTGCGTTTCTTGGGGATGCAGCCCTGTAAGATCCTTATGGGATCTTAGGGATGCAACACAATTTACCTCTACCAAACGCCAGAACCTCGAAAAAATACTACCATCATTGAAGAAAGAAAGAAAGAAAGAATGAAAGAAAGAAAGAAAGAAAGAAAGGTTAAAAGAAAGAAAGAAAGAAAGAAAGAAAGAAAGAAAGAAAGAAAGAGAAGACATATCTCAAGAATATTATGAATCTGGAGATATAATCGACTGGACGTGGGCAACATCCAACTTTGAGTTGAGGCATGTGTTTATACGTCTGCCTGTCCTTCGTTTTCACCACCTTAATTGTATTAACAAATCTTTCCATGACCCTACAGTGACGTGTGCACACCAACTATGTGGACAAGCATGTTAACGCTACCACTTAGAAAAGGAAGGAAAGGAAGCTTGTAGTTTAACGTGACCGTTAATCTTGAGATCATGAGCCACGGGCTAACCACTTAGAGCTCTGTAGTAAAAGAAAACAATCAATCAAAGACTATGCAATTCAAATCCCCAGAGCGCAATTTTAGTGTACATGTTCATTATTTATTTTCGATTGCTATTTGGCTGCAATAAAGGTATTAATTACTATCCTGAGCTAGCATCATCTGCTAGAGTTCAAGTACTATGTGAGATCGTTTTGTTCTTTAGTTCAAATAACATTTTCAAATAACACACAATAGGCTGTTACAAATGCTTTAAAATAAAAAATAAATGTATCGTATTATCAACTTGTCATTCTTCAAATTCAATGCTTATAGAATGCCACGAAGACCAGTCGTGACATCTGGTGGAAAAGTTTCGGATAAGATAATCCTAATAGGGCAAGTGCATTCTAGCGTACATAAAAATAAACTTTTCTATTAAAACTGTAAGTTAATCTGTGTGCCGGTGCGCAGGCCGCAACCAGTTGGCCATGATAGTTCACCTGGTTGCTGTCAGACGTCTCTTGCAGATCCGCTGGCGAATTTTGTTTTAATCAAATATATATTTTCCATTGTAATATGCACGTCTGAGTAATTACAAAACAATACATATAAAGGAATTCAAGCAAAGAAAAAACAACTCTGATAGGATTCGAACCCTAGCCATACGGGTGAAATGATAACGCTTTACCACGCAGCCAAACATGTGAACCAAAATTCACCGATATTAATTGACTTGCATACAACGTGTTAGCAAATAATGATTTAGACTAAACGAATTCTTCAGTGGAATATATCTTTTATATATAAAGCATTTCATACAGAGTTTATATTACACACATCAAAAAAAGTTTTGCATCACCTCGGTTCCCAGATCTCCGGCATATAGACGTTGACTGTGTATATTGTATCAAAGATACAGTCCCTTTGACTGTTCATAGATGTCACTAAAACTGCTCAAAGATGTAAACAACCATGCATGAGCAGGGCCTATTAGACGGAGGGGGTACGACAGCCGATCAGTTCCAGTCATTCCACCAGGACGAAGGTACGCTGCTCATGTTGTCTGTAGTTCTACCATGCCTAGAAGGTCAATACCGCAGTTCGATCGCGTCCGCATTGTTACTTTGTGTCAAGAAGGGCTCTCAACAAGGGAAGTTTCCAGGCGTCTCAGAGTGAACCAAAGCGATGTTGTTCGGACATGGAGGAGGTACAGAGATACAGGAACTGTCGATGACAGGCCTCGCTCAGGCCGCCCAAGGGCTACTACTGTAGTGGATGACCGCTACTTACGGATTGCCGCTCGGAGGAACCCTGACAGCAATGCCACCATGTTGAATAATGCGTTTCGTTCAGCCACAGGACGTCGTGTTTCAACTCAAACTGTGCGCAATAGGCTGCATGATGCGCAACTTCACTCCCGACGTCCATGGCGAGGTCCAGCTTTGCAACCCCGACACCATGCAGCGCGGTACAGATGGGCCCAACAACATGCTGAATGGACCCCACAGAATTGGCATCACGTTCTCTTCACCGATGAGTGTCGCATATGCCTTCAACCAGACAATCGTCGGAGACGTGTTTGGAGGCACCCTGGTCAGGCTGAACGTCTTAGACACACTGTCCAGCGAGTGCAGCAAGGTGGTGGTTCCCTGATGTTTTGGGGTGGCATTATGTGGGGCCGACGTACGCCACTGGTGGTCATGGAAGGCTCCGAAACGGCTTTACGATACCTGAATGACATCCTCCGACCCATAGTGCACCCATATCGGCAGAATATTGGAGAGGCATTTGTCTTCATGGACGACAATTCTCGACCTCATCGTGCACATCTTGTGAATGCGTTCCTTCAAGATAACGACATCGCTCGACTACAGTGGCCAGCATGTTCGCCAGACATGAACCCTATCGAACATGCCTGGGATATGTTGAAAAGGGCTGTTTATGGACGTCTTGACCCACCAACCACTCTGAGAGATTTACGCCGAATTGTCGTTGAGGAGTGGGACAATTTGGACCAACAGTGTCTTGATGAACTTGTGGATAGTATGCCACGACGAATACAGGCATGCATCAATGCAAGAGGACGTGCTACTGGGTATTAGAGGTAGTGGTGTGTACTGCAATCTGGACCACAAATGTTGAAAGTCTAGCTGTATGATGGTACAACATGCAATGTGTGGGTCTCATGAGCAATAAAACGAGCTGAAATGTTGTTTTGGTTGATCTCTATTCCCTTTGTATTTAAAGGTTCCGGAACTCTTGGAACCGAGGTGATGCAAAACTTTTTTTGATGTGTGTATTTCTATCAGTAGACTATATTGCATGCAATACTCAAACTAGTGAAATATAGGTTAGGCACAAGATATCAGCTGCCATGTTGTCTCGTAACTGAGATGGCTCAGCTTAAAAAAAAACTTCTGCACTATAGTATTAAAATATAACCTTTTAATTTCGAACGTGCCACTTCCTATAGAACAGTTAAAACGATTCTCGGTTCGATAATCGGAACAGGTGGGTCCCATGTTATGCATTATCAAGTTTGCATATTTAACTCGGTCGCCATCCTGAAATGGTACGGCCGATGACGTTGTATTTTGGGCACAAGATACGTCCTATTTGAAGGTATGTTGTTACCAAATTGGGTATAGATCGGATGATTAGTTTATTCGTTATTTGATTTTACGGTATGAACGTTTGAGTGGCTGCCATTCAGTTTTGGTTAAGATGGCGGCGATATAAAACATGACACTGATGTGCTCTTTGCTAGTGCTACCTCTGCACCAAATTTTGTTCAATTTGGTTTCACCGTGTTTGAATTGATAGGGGGACCAGAAATGCCGAGTACATACACATACACACACAATCACACACACACAGACAGACACACAAAGTGTGGGCCCGGTGTTGATCTCATAAGTCTACTTTCGTTTTTTTTTGCAAAAATCGAAAGTAGGCTAAAAATAAGGAAGCTTTTAAAATGATTAAGTTTATATCACTACGTAAGAATGAATCGTACCAGACTTATTTATCGAATCCCCAATTCCCCCAAGACCAATGTGGAACAAGCAAATACAGTAGAGAAAGACCTCATTGAATTAGGATCACCGAAACTTCAGGATGGAAGTGTAATCAGACATATTGTCCACACAAAGGGATTTGAGGAATATGAGAAGAAACTAAAGCAACGTACTTGTTCGGAGGAACAGAAATTAGAATATTCCAATGAAGAACGTTTGGGCAAGGAGGAAAGCTCTAAATATGTTGATTCCATGCTGTCCTAAGTGGCCCATTCGCGATAGGGAAGAAGCTACAATTTTAACCGAATACGAAATTTAGTAGGCATGGTTCTGTAGAGAAGGAAAAGTAAGCAAGGTCTACGCGGACCATTTTTTGAAATGTAGCGTCTCTTATATTTAATATTTTCTCCCTATAACTTAGAGTACATATATAATTTGTTTATAAAACATTTATTTGTAGTATTACTAATGGATTTTTGTCTTTAAATTGTCCGTTCTCACGAAAAACTGTTGGTGTAGGCTCTCCACTTTAGTAACTAAGAGTAACACGACTCAAAAGTGACACGTGCTTTTCAAAAAGTATCTTCGTATGGCAGGCAAGCTTGAGCTAGTCCAGTTACCCAGCTTCAGAGCGCTTGGCCCTGGAATGAGCATACAACACACAACAAAGTTTTCGTCCATACTCAACGCTTGCGTAAACCCAATGGGTTGGCTTGTTGAGATCCTGTCTGTCCTCTCTGATCAGTTTCGATCATTATTACTATTAGCGTATGATGTTACAATTGACAATCGGGTCACAAAATATATAAATACATATAAGAAATAAAAGAAATGTGAAAAAGGCTTCGGCAATGTGTTAGCCTCTAACAGACGTATGTCCAGTCTCTCCAACCAAGTGAGTGCGTCAGGGGTTAAACGATGGACGTCTTCAATTGATCCAGAGCATGCTCGCAAAGGGCAGTCCTTCACAATGTGCATGATGGTTTGCATTTCAGAACCATTGTCTCAAGCAGGAGACTTCAGCCAACCCCAATGGTGGAGAACAGAAGCACTTCTTCCAACACCACAGCGTATCCTGTTAAGCCTGGTCCTGGGCCAATAACCTAGATGTTAGGCCCCTTAAAACAACAATTATCATCATCATCATAAGCTTGGTCCAGGTGGAGCGATGGAGATTGAAATCAGTTACGATAATTGCCGATTAATAACGAACCCTGTACTGTCAAATGTTGTCAACAATCAAGCACTTACATGTAAAATGTGATATATTTAATACAGATTTATTAATTGTGATTTATGAGCTTTGAACATGTAGTGTAAGCCTGTAATATAGGCTACATAATTAGTCCACCCTGCGAATTTAAGCTCAAACCACTACTGAATATTAGTTGCCATCAAACACCCAGCTTTATCGCGCTGTTTACTCCCACCAATAATCCGCAAATGCGAAACGTCGCGATATAGGTTAAGCCTCCGGAGATTATTCGTGACAGTGGAGCGTCGTATTACATACTCCAGCTACATTTTTGCGTCACCAATTCAGAGATTTGTATTCTTAGATCTACTTCAAGTCTATTTCTGCGATAAAGATGGTATCAGAAGACAGTCCTGAAAACAGCAGTCATTGACATTAATCTTTCTTGGTAATGGCTGGATATTTGAGTGGGAATCGGAATCTATTCAAGGGACTCGAACAATACGCCGATAACACGAACTCCCAACAATTCTCTTAGCACGAACTCCCTTAAAGAAACATGAACTCCTTTATCACGAACAATTCGCATAATACAAACTCCCCTAACTCAAACAATTCGCTGCACACGAACTTCCTTAACACAAACATTTCGCTTAACACGAACTCCCTCAACACGAACCATTCGCCTAACATGAACTCCCTTAACACAAATTATTCGCTTAACGCAAACTACCTTAACAAACACAATTCGTCTAACACAAACTCCCTTAACACGAACTATTCGCTTAACACAAACTCCCTCAACACAAACATTTCGCTTAACACGAACTCCCTTAACACGATCATTTCGCTTAACACGAACTCCCTCAACACGAACCATTCGCTTAACATGAACTCCCTTAACACAAATTATTCGCTTAACACGAACTACCTTTACAAACACAATTCGTCTAACACAAACTCCCTTAACACGAACTATTCGCTTAACACGAACTCCCTTAACACAAACAATTCGCTTAACATGAACTCCCTTAACACAAATTATTCGCTTAACACGAACTACCTTAACAAACACAATTTGTCTAACACAAACTCCCTTAACATGAACTATTCGCTTAACACGAACTCCCTTAACACGAACATTTCGCTTAACACGAACTCCCTTAACACGAACATTTCGCTTAACACGAACTCCCTCAACACGAACCATTCGCATAACATGAACTCCCTTATCACAAATTATTCGCTTAACACGAACTACCTTAACACGAACTATTGGCTTAACACGAACTCCCTTAACACAAACAATTCGCTTAACGGGAACTCCTTTAACACGTACAATTCGCTTGACACGAATTAACGGCAGCCATCTTACCCTTTAGTCCCTGTGCCTGAATGCCCTTAATTATACTATTAGAGTATTTGAGTAACGAGTAGGCCTATTACGCGTTTCAGAAAAGAGTTCCGCTGACCTTAGAAGCGCTATCGTTTGTACACCGTAACAGCTGGGGACTTTACAGGATGAGGAGTGGGACACAGCAGTGACAGAGTACAGTGCCGTCATTAGTCCAGCACTGTTTAGTGTAAGTGTAACACATGTTATCACGGGGAGGAGGACGATTACTGACGCCACTGGTAACATGTTATGTCATATCGCGCAACTGTTCGTTCTCACAGTGCAATCTTACATCGTGAGGAAAGTAAACCAAGAATAGTTCTGAACTTGGCCACCAGCATTCGTATCTGTAACGGGTTGTAATCTATCGGTGCACAGGATCTAACAACAATGTTCCATTAATTTGGTACCGTATTTAACTGACAATGGGACCCCATGGACAATCGGATTTTTGTAATTTTTCCCGCTTTGGGTACATTAAGTTCAGACCTCAAACAATAATTTCCCAAAGCCGTTCGATGCCATATTCATAAATTCTTGAGAAAATCGACCTCGAAGTTTTCCGAGCGCTTCATATCCGGTAAAGATGCTGCTGAATTTGATCAGGACGCGTGGCTCACCTTGTAAGGTTCGGACCCAGTAATTCTGGGACGCTAGTCCGAGTCTCGCTTCGGGTGCTATAATTTTTTTCTTTCTTTCAATTCATATACTACTAATGTGATTGAAATATAAAATTCATCAAGTCTGTAATAATTCACAGATATGTAATTACAATTTCCAATGATAAAACGCACGTATCATTTCTAATTATTCCTGTTTGAAATTGCGAATAAGCGACAAAAGTAATATCCAGCAATAATATTCACACCTTGTAGATTAATAAAAATATAAATAGAAGAATAAATTAATGTAAACAATGGAATTAGTAAAATTGAATGTGATGAAAGATTTGAATATGGCGGTTTTTTCGAGATCTGTCATTATTTCGAATAACAGTTCTGCGTGTATCGTTTGCCTTGGTCACGTTTTTCTACCTGTGAAGTGGGTACAGCTGCTCTAGCACAAAGGATTTGTGGGTATTCCAGGACTGGTGGAAGGGATACATACCACGTCATTCACAAGGGGGCCGATAACCTAGATGTTAGGCCCCTTAAAACAACAATTATCATCATCATTCACAAGGAATGCCTGTTCGAAGTAGCATTTGACCGTTGGTTTCCAGAGATGCAGATAGTGTTTCTTGGCGTAGAGGACGACAATCCGCCTGATGATGATTTTTATATTTCAATCACATTAGTAGTATATGAACTGAAAGAAAAAAATAACATCCGAAGTGAGACTCGAACTAGCGTCCCGGCGATTACTGGGCCCGGACGTTACCGGATGAGCGACGCGTCCTGCTCGAACTCGGTAACATCTTTACTGGATGTGAAGCGCTCGGAAAACTTAGAAGTCGATTTTCTCGAGAATTTATTAATATGGCATCGAACGGCTTTGTGAAATTATTGTTCGAGGACTGAACTTTACGTACCCGAAGCGGGGAAAATTACAAAAATCCGATTGCCGTAGGGTCCCCTTGTGAAACTGACTTCCTTTGGAGAACTGAGGGGCTGAAGTTCAAGAAACTGGAACAAACTTTGAGGGTGTGGACGTACCAGTGTACATCTTTGAGTCTTCAAAATTATTTTCCTCTTATTCTTGTCAGCAGAAGATGAATGAAGCATCATTGAGAGCGAGGTTGCCTCCAGATATTGAAGAGTTGTCTGAATTGGTGTGCAGCTTCCCGGCGTTATTAGAATAGAATCGTCATTAATTTTGAGGGCTTCCTCTCTCAAGTCTTGGAGCCAAACAAAAGCTGCCGAGCGCTCATATTCCGTTCCTACTTCACTTTTAAATTTATTCACAAACATTTTTTAGTTTCCTCCTACGCGCTCAGGCTTAACCAAATGTTTCCCTTCTCAGCTGAGTGTACGCAACGTTGGACAAAGAAACTCTGGGCTAACTTTTAATTCCACTGTGTGCATCCTGGGACGACGGCAAGGCCCTGCAGAACATGTACCATTATTTACATCATCCAACAGTTGTGTGCAGTGTTAACAGTGTTGATATCTGTAAGTTGGGTGTGTAAAATCCTTGTATTTGACGACATGAAATAAAATTAGTTTAATTAGACCTTCAAATGAGCATACATATCCGTACTTAATGGTGAACAATTGCCAGGGGGAGTAACAAATTGGGTTCACGTTAAGTTGCTTTATAACTGTTATAACTAAGCAGACCAAGGATCACCTGAAAGAGAAATATAGATAGGTAGCTGGCTGTATTAAACAAGACACGGGGAGAGGTTAAGGCAGACTGAGGATACCTGGAAGAGACCAAAGGCAGGGAAATGCCTGGTGTCAACACGACATGGGGTGGGATGTAGGCAGACTGAGGATACCTGGAAGAGACCTATATGGAGGGAAATGTCTGGTGTCCAAAAGACATGGGAAGGGGTGAAGGCACACTGAGGATACCTGGAAGAGACCTATATGAAGGGAAATGCCTGGTGTCCAAAAGACATGGGGAGGGGTGAAGGCAGACTGAGGATATCTGGAAGAGACCTATAGGCAGGGAAATGCCTGGTGTCAAAAAGACATGGAGAAGGTTGAAGGCAGACTGAGGTTACCTGGAAGAGACCTATAGGCAGGGAAATTCCTGGTGTCAACACAACATGGGGAGAGCTGAAGGCAGACTGAGGATACCTGGAAGTGAACTATAGGCAGGGAAATGCCTGGTGTCAACACGACATGGGGAGGGCTGATGGCAGACTGAGGATACCTGGAAGAGACCTATAGGCAGGGAAATGCCCGGTGTCAACACGACATGGGGAGGGTTGAAGGCAGACTGAGGATACCTGGAAGAGACCTATAGGCAGGGAAATGCCTGGTGTCAACACATGGGGAGGTGTGAAAGCAGACTGAGGATACCTGGAAGAAACCTATAGGCAGGGAAATGCCTGGTGTCAACACAACATGGGGAGGGGTGAAGGAATAGGCAAGAGACAGAACATGGTGGAGAAATTTCGTCGAGACTCTATTTCCACCTAGGAATAAAAGGAATCAGGATGAAGAAAGGGAAGATCCAAATTTCGACTCTCTACAGTAATATCGGGCAATTTCAGTGTGTCTCTTCCTAGAATTTTAACCCGTCTGTTCGAGACAAACGCTGGAATTGTTCCTTACTTCAAGTTCAGGTTTGTTGGTTTTACATCCCTTTTAACAACTTCAGCTATTAGAGATGCCGGGTGCCGAAATTTGGCCCCGAAAGGGATTTTTAACGTGCCAGTAAATCTACTGACATGCTTCTCTAGCAATTGCACACCCTCAAATGCAAACTGACTGTGCAAGGATTTGATCTTGAACGTTGGGAACAGCAGGCGACAAAGTTAGCGCTGAGTCACGCAGCCAATCCTTTCTTAGTTTTTCTATAAATAACGTCCAAGCAATATGTACAGTTTTAAACAAGTCCTGTGCTCGACTCACATTTCAGAGTTTGCCTGTCATCCGGGAGATCCGGGTTCGATTCCCGGCTCTGCCAAGAAATTTAATTCGGATCTGAAGTCTGAAACGGTGCCATGTGAGGCAAACATGAGAGGAGGTGAGTTCGATACCCACCTCGGCAATACTAGAAGTGTTTTTCCGTGGTTTCCTACTGTACCCGTTCGTCCTGGGGATGCGATGACCCATCTGCTATTACATCGCATTCCTGGAGTTCCAGGACAGAGCGGAGTTAAATGAACCTCTATTCAAATAAGGAATGTGTCGGAAATTCAGCTGAGATATCGAAAAAGCAGTGGGTAACACGAGACAAAGTATCTCTAGGGTCGTTACGGGCTTAAGTTTAATAAAAATAAATGCAAATATAAATGGGCGCCATCAACTGAACTCCTAGCAAACCACATCCTTTCCGGTTAAGCCTTAATCAAGACAAGGAAAGAAAAAGGAAAATCACACCATCATCAGATCACAACTAAGATAAAAACAAATTTATCTCACTTTGATAGTCAGACCGACATTTTAAATATTCATCCTACCTGAGAGTATGGTCGAATGCCAACGTTAAATTGTCATTGTCCAAAAATCGAACCATCTCTTTTCTAATCAAAATATTTCATCCACATAGAACAAGAAAAATCTCTAAAGTTCTCATGGGTTCTCAGGATCACTGTAGCACTATGTCTTTCGTCACTGACATTTGTGATACCTGAGAACTAATTTCTCTTTAATTTAACATCATAAATGTGGATTTGAAAAAATTATTAATCTGTCTAAACATACACATTATAATCACATATTTTAAATATCACGTATTTTATGGCTTGCATGGCATAATTTAAATGTTGAATACGTTAGAAAAATGCTCCTAAACATCGAATAATTAATTTACACTATTTACATTGTCATTTATAATTGCTTGTTTGTGAATTACAGAAAATCCACTGCTCATTGGTCATCATCATCATCATCATCATCATCAAAGTTAAATATTTCTCACATTAATTCTCATCTTAAAATTCAACATATTCCTGTCAGAATCATTAACTCATCACCATTAAATCATTTAAATGAAAATTATTATCATTACTTCATTATACTTTCTAATTATTCACACACTCTTATTTTATCATCTACTTCAGATTAAATCATCTTAAATCATCAATACAAATTGTTTAATTCCTCAACTCAAGTTGCAATTTCTCAAATTATATCTCAATTAAATTTATTTAATTCCATATAAATTCATTAATCATCAGCTTCATTAATTAATTATCACCTTCTAATTCAGTTATTCATCATCTATCCAATCATCTATTAATTTATTTAAATCAGTTTATTTCTCCAATCTTTAATTCATCCATTTATTTAATTCATTGATTTATTCCAAAATTTAATTTATCAAATTATTTAAATTTTATTTTTCTGGTTATTTTAGATTTTTATTATTTCATCTAGTCATTCTGATTTTTATTTCATTAGGTCAGATCATTAATATGCTCAAATTTCAGATTATTATTTCATTAATTATTATTCTCAGAAAATCTTGTATTATCAACTTTATTTATTTGTTTAATTTCCTAACAAATTGTTTAATATGGTTTATAGAACGTTGTCTTACAGTTTTATCATTTCCAAGTTATCTTTCGTATTTAATTATCATGCCAAAAAATATTATTGTCTTCACGACATCACGTTGGATCTGACTATCCACAACTACATTATATATCCTCACGTCTTCAAATATCACATTTGAATACCACAATTATTCCACAAAACTCCATAAATATTCAGCATACACAGCATGAATCTGAACAATTACGCTAGACTGGGTTCGACAACCTCATGTCTGCCTCAAAATACATTAGCAATATTGCAACTATCACTTGGCAACTTCCACAAAATGCCTATCATAAACCTCACTTAACCATGTTGCATGATCTACAAAAAATATATAACTGGCTTCAAATTATCAACGCACACAATCTCCAATAACTGTAATTAATCTGATCACATCTAGACAACTTCTTAAACAATTAGAAAAAATATTACCTTAGTAATTCAAGATCTGCTTTCAAATAGCATAAATTCTCTTACAATTCTCATAATTCACATCACAGAAAAACACCAATGTGCTATAATCTCTCATATCAAAATCTGCAATACTGATCTGCCTTAAAATAAATCTGACCATTAATGATTCATCTTACAAGATTCAATTACTTTAAATCCTTCTCAAAGGTATCAAACACAATTATAAAAATCATCAAAAGCATCAGCTGTACCAGCTGTTAAACTGAAAGTACTCTCAAAAGAGTAAAGCAACAAAATATTGGATTGGCAAACAAGAATTACAAATGTAACCCTACTAACATTTATCTTTACTTTATTTAACAAAATTTCGACTGATATGTGACTAGTAGTTCCTTGTTTGATTCACTTACAATCTCATGTACACTCGGATGATAAAAATGAGTCCCTCAATGGCAAGTAATATGAGTAACCACCGTACAATCGTATAAATACGAAAGACCTCGCCCCGTCGACTAACATGATAGTGCCCTGAACGATGGGTAAGATGAGTAACCACCATACAATCGTATAAATACGAAAGACCCCATCTCGAAGACTAAATGAGTGAATGTACCAGATAGGAATCAACAAGTCTCTAGTTGTCATATAAAAGCGATATTCATTCACTAAAGTGAATAACATCTTAATATTTCCAAACAATCCAATGGAAAAATCCCTACTGATGAATAATACACACTCGCTAGTATGCAATGAACTGACGAAGTAATATAGATAATCAATTGCAGATCATGAGTTCGAAATACTCGTTACAAAAAAAAACTCTCCATGAAAACTATCCTTGCTGGAAAAAATGTCTAAAAGACCAAACATCTGCTTAATAAAGCCAACCAATGGTGAGAATTTCGTATAATGATGCCTGCCATATCATATGGTCACGCCATATTCTAGCAAAATTTCGAAGCATACAAAGTCAAAGCCATGTCTAAATAATCGTATCACTCCTATTAGAAAAATATACATGTGTGCCCAGTATTCATGAAAATAATCGTATCAGGAAGTTATAACTCTTACAGTACCTTCTCATAATCAGCTGTTATTAAATTTCAAAGATCGTCGATTTTCCTTATGTAATGAATTTATCGAAAGATCGGCGTGAATATCATTCCACCCACGCAATGACGATTGCCTTCGAATCCCAAGTGAATCAGCTGGTGGACCTCCTCCTCGTCAGGAATCGAATCCATCGCTCTGTGGTGCCATCGCGTCTCTGTCTGCGTTTACTCCGACATGATGAACTGCTGGTTATCCATAGCGGATATTGTCCAAATCCTCACGAAAAAGTTCATAGAAACAGTGGACCCCCTATTCCTCTTCTACGTTACGCCACTGTTCCATACAATGTTCGGTTAGAGTGTTGAAAGTTCAATCTCCAATAACTGCTAAGTCTTACTTTCATAAAATAAAATTTTATATGAGAGTGTCTAAGTTTATGAAACACCCTGTAGCTGTGTTCATACTCGGTAATTTATAACACTTCATAAGAAAAAGTTGCATTAGTGCACGTGTTAATGTTCAGAAGTGCATATGCTTACAACATTCCGTTTGCCTGAAATCGTTAATGTTACTTGGAATGCGTTATGAAATGCATAGTCGTAATGTCATTGAAAAACTGTGTTCATTCGAAGTTCACAGTTGCAGTATCTCGCAACTATCTGCTTGTACAATACAAATGCTGAATAAACGTTCCAACTCAATGTTGTAATGAAGTTCAGCTTCTGTCATAATGCTTGCGTATATAATTGGAAATAACCCTACTGCAATGCTAGAATAATCTCAGCCTAAAGCTGGCCTCGCCATGTCGCTCTACTATGCTGTTCTGCGTAACCAAAATGCGGCTTGAAATAAGTTCTCCAACTCGTTTTACAGCTCTGTTCTAAACCCCGGCCTTCAAAGCTTGCTTGAGCCGTACAGCTGGTTCTGTAACCGGTCTTCACGCTGCCTACTGCGGGTGTCCGCCCGGCTCAATGACCTACTTTTCGTTCGCTGCTTAGTGAAGTTAAAACTGTCGCTTTCACTTTCCGTGACAAAAGCTGCTCACCGCGCGACCTTAACCATACGCTCGGCGCATGTCCCACTCGGCTCGCTGTCTGAATTCAACTGCCGTGCTAACTGTACTTGACTCCTCTGCTTACAGAGCTCGACTGCTTGGCTCACTGAGCTCAACTGACTGTCTCTGGACTGCAATGACCTGTACCTCCCTGGCGCAGTCACGTGACGTTCTCCCCACCTCTGTGGTCTTGCGTCACAAATATAATCTCGAACCCCCATCATCTCGGCTATTAAGTTATAAAATAACTTAAGGGTTATCTGACTTCCTTAAAATTATTACCACATATAATGCATGTTATATCTCCTCTTCTGAGATGTTTAAATACCATGTTCCATATAGATCTTAATAAAGCTTCATAATTCCATCCATAATTCCATCTGCCTGACTGCGGTCAGTGCCTTCTTAATCCTAGACCTTCTACGTCATCCTGACATTCCTCTTGACTCGATCTGAGCGCTATCTTTTCTTAACTCTTCCCAAAATCTCAACTACGTCTTAATGTCTGCTGGCGTAGCCGATAGCCTCAACTAGGTATCGGGTACACTACGTCTACTCCAGGGAAATGCTGGAATGGCTACTAACTTAAGGCCAGTGCCACCTCCTTCCCAATCCTCACCTGGATTACAAATACTGTATATACACTAATACTGCCATCACAATAACACAGGTTATCAAACAATATTCCATACACTTGCAATTGACCACGATGTCAAAGCCCCTCAATTAAACAACAACAACAAAAACTTTTCAGAGTTGATTTACAATTTGTTCAGGGTTGTATTACCTGACCTCAAGAAACAAATAAATAATCAAAACCCGTGGCACCACGGCCCTTAAAGGGCCTTAGCATACCAAGCGACTGCTGCCCAGCCAGTTGCCCTGCAGATTGTTGGGTGACGCGTGGTCTGCGTGTCGGGTCCTTTTGGTCGTAATTCTGTTTTTTCCTGAGCGGGGCGCTGCCTCACTCTCGGAAAGTGAGGCAATTGTCCTCATCAGGCTGAGTGCAACCCGTTCCATCCGTCAGGTCAGTTTTTAAAATCCCTAACGGAGCCGGGATTGGAAATCGAACATTCGGATGGGAGGCAGGCGTCATAAACCCACTACCGGATATATTAGGACAAATTAGCAGCTGTACGATACAGAGTGACTGCATTTCTCTGTGATTTGTAAGAGGGATACTTCAAACGTTGGGAATAAACAACTACAGACTAATGAATTAATCAATCGTATGGTGTGGCGTTCAAAGGCGGTAACATAAAAACCAAATTACATTGCGGACATTGGCATTGCTTTTAATAATTCATTGATGTTACTCGGCGCAAGTGTAAAGTAAGTATCGACAATTTTTTCAAGGCAACACGGCATTGTCTTTAACATTATTTGAGTCGTCCAGTTGCAAAACTCGTTTAATCCACTTGTGAATAAGGATCATTTTCATTTTCTTTTACTTTCAGTTTTTGGTTTTCGGTTTTGTTTTTGATTTGTGCTTTTGCTTTTGCATTTTACTTTTTGCTTTTCTTTCTTGGTTTTGGATTTGTGTTTGTTTTCTGTTTTGGCTTTTTTGAATTTTGCTTCTTGCTTTGTGTTTCTTGTATTTTGTTTTCTGCTTTTGCTTTTGTTTTTGAATTTTGCTTTTTGCTTCGTGTTTTTTTGGTTTTGGTTTTACGTTTGTTTTGTAGTAAATCAAAATAAAACAACAAAATGAAATAATACAAAATAAACAAAACAATCAAAATAAAACAAAACAAAATAAAATAAACAAAACAAAATAAAATAAACAAAACAAAATAAAAACAAAGCAAAAACAACAAAAATCAAAAAAACAATTTAAAACAAAATAAAACGTAATAAAATAAAACAAAACAAAATAATACAAAATAAAATAATGTAGAATAGAATAAAATAAACTAATAAATTAAATAAATATTTTTACGACATGATCCTTATTCACAAGTGGATTCAACCAGTTTTGCAACTGGACGACTCATTTTTGTTCTATTTTGTGAATTCTAAGGTCTTCAAACCATTGACTGCCGTCTTCTCGGAGGTCCAACTTAAATTACCGAATCTGAATTGAAATTCAACTTTGGTCTGAGGTTCAGGAATGCCTCATGAGGCAGAACTGAGATGAGGTGGGATCCATTCCTACCTCTGCCATCCAAGATCGGGTTTCTTCTGTTGACGCCACTTCTTTTGCAGGGTAATGCCAGAGTGGTACTTAATTTGAGGCAAAGAATGCCTCCTGCCCAAATCCAGGTCCCAATCACAAATGCGTAAATATACACTAGTACAACCATCGCAATCTTCTTCTTCTTCCTGCTTGCTGAGCCCAAGGTTGCAGGTTCGAAACCTGGCGCAGTCAGCTGGCATTTGAGGGTGCGCAAATGCGAGGGAGCCGTGTCAGTACATTTACTGGCACGTTAAAGATCCCCTTCGGGGCAAAATTCTGGCACCCCGGCGTCTCTGAAAGCCAAGGATAGTTAAAAGGGACGTAAAACCAATAACATTATTATTCTTCTTCTTCCTAGCGTTGTCCGATGGTGCAGGGTCCGCTTTTTTGGTCATTGACCTCTATTTTGTCCGGTTTCGTGCGTCAGCTGGATTTAGGCCAGTAATTTTAAGTCACCATTTATTGTGTCTTGCCAACGCTGCTTCGGTCGTCCTCTGGGGCGTAGGCCTTCAACCTCAAAATGAAGGACAGAGTTAGTAACAGTATCAGGCGCTGCACGCAGGGCATGGCCATACCATCGGAGCCGTTTCTCTCTCATTTTGTCCACAATTGGGGCGACACCCATTTGCTCCCGAATTGTGTCGTTTCTGACATGGTCAATAAGGGAGATGCCCACTGTCCAACGGAGCATTCTCCATTCCATGGCGTGTGGGTGACGTTCTGAAATGTTGTCGGAGGGTCGACATTCAACTCCATACAGCGCAACTGGCCGTACCACTGTACGATATATCTTGGATTTGAGACGAAGTGGCATTTTCTGGTCGCAAAGCACACCCCTGACCTCCATCCACCGCAACCAGGTTGCGTTTACCCTGGCTCTTACTTCATCATTGAAGTTGCCATCACTCTGCAGACGAGATCCAAGGTACCTGTAGCTTTCTTTCTTGAACAGCCATCACAATGACACAACTTATTAGCCATATTCCACACACACCCACGTACACGGAGCTACAAGACCACGATGTCACAAAGCCCGTGAATGAATCAACAACACCAACAACATTTCAAACTAATTCACCACCATTATTGAAGGTTTTCTTTTATAACGGGGTACCAATTTTCTTCTTCACTGGTGGTGTTAAATACCTCCACTCCATGAGTTGGTGCTTGAATTTAGCAGTGACTCCATAAGTCGCTTCAACAGTGCTTCTCCATCTAAGCCTTGAAAATATGATTCAGTTGTTGCGTGAAGGATTTTAGTGCATTTTCCCGTATAACAGGAGACTTCGGTTCGAATACCATCTGCAGTCACATCTTCACGTCTTAATAAACAATCATATATGACCGCTCCGAAGAGAGTTATTGCCTAAACACTGTGTGGTACCCAGAACAACAAGCCAAACTTTCTCACAGTGCGTGCGAGTGATGTTTCACTGTAACGAGATACCCTCCCAGCTCTCTTTTTAACGACGCCAAATCAGG
Organism: Meconema thalassinum; assembly: GCA_946902985.2. Taxonomy (NCBI): domain Eukaryota; kingdom Metazoa; phylum Arthropoda; class Insecta; order Orthoptera; family Tettigoniidae; genus Meconema; species Meconema thalassinum. Next base: position 159,322,091 of record OX336393.1, on the reverse strand, counting down.
TCACTATTTATAAGAATGTCAGAGGTTACTAAAATCGCATAACTTGAGTGTAATGCTCATACTATGCTATGGGGTTTGAAGCTATTTTTCAGTGATGCCTTAGTAAACAAAATTTTGGTGCTTTTCAGTCGGTCAACACGGATGTACCCAAAATAGTTGGATTAGTCTATACCCTAATCCTGAAAAAAAACCATGAGATTAATAAATACACTAGGATGACCAGTTTCGATCGTCAAGCGATCATCGTCAGATCCATTACACTTCGGCTATAAAATCTATGTTTGAAATTATTCTTATTTTTTTATTTAGTCGATTTACCATCTAGGTTGGTGGTTCCCACGGACTCAGCAAGGGAACTCACCACTGCCGCCTCTACGGGCAGTGTCCTGGAGCTTGGAACATCTGGTCGGGGTGGATACAACTGGGGAGGTGTGATCAGCACTTCGCCCAGGCGGCCTCACCTATAACCTGGATCTGCAGGGGCCTCATGAGGGATGGGAAGGAATGGAAGATTGGGATGGATAGGCGAGGAAGAGGGAAGGCGGCGGCCGTGGCCTTACAGTCGATACCATCCCGGCATTTGCCCGATGACGAAGTGGGAAACCATGGAAAACCACTTCGAGGATGGCTGAGGTGGGAATCTAACCCCCTCTACTCATTTGGACCACCCGAGGCTGAGTAGACCCCGTTCCAGTCCTCATACCACTGTTCAAATTTCGTGGCAGAGCCGGGAATCGAACCCAGGACCTCTGGGGAGGCAGCTAACCATGCTGACCGCTACGCTACGGAGGCGACTGTTTGAAATTACAGGGGAAAATATTGACAATATGAACAATTATTTAGTTGCAGTATTGGTAATACAACTTGTCGGTGTATGCTAGTTGTAGTTGTAGTTGATACTACTCGCAGCTACAGCGCAGAAGACACCCAACCAGATATGTAGTAGCCTGTACTATACAGTACAACCATAGTTGACTTTTTATAACCATATAATCACTCCAAACAGACAAATTCCGGTTTTCTATCACCATTTTAGCATTTTATCTAATATCATATATACTACAACTAACATACACCGACACGTTGCATTACCAATACTGCAACTAAATAATTTTACATATTGTAAATATTTTCACCTGTATTTTCAATCATAGATTTTATAGCCGAAGTGTAATGGATATGACGATGATCGCTTGACGATCGAAACTGATCATCCTAGTGAATTTATTAACCTCATGTTTTTTTTCAGTTAGGGTATAACCCAACTCTTTTGGGTACATTTGTGTTGACCGACTGAAAAGCACCAAACGTTTGTTCTCATACAACGTCACTGAATCACTGGTTGTCACGATAACTATTATGAAGCGGAATTTTGTGGTGCATACAGTAATGAAACAGGGTTGCTTGTCTTCAGCAATCTAGTTACTCACTAGTGGTGGTATCCGTGTTTGCCTACGTTGAAACACAACTCTGTGCTTCACATACAAATGAGCCGTTGAAAGCCCAAGTGGTGTAACTCCTCTCGGAATAACCTTTGTGGCTGACAGACGCAATGCTCACTTCCAATGCTTCACACACACTGGCCCTGAGCTATGCCTGCCTGCCATAAGGTTTAGACATCCCTGTAATTCCGAGAGGAGTTACACCACTTGCGTTCTCAACGGCTCAAATATTCCAACGGCAATTTTCTTGGGCACATGTGGTAGAAAGAACAATGACGTCATAAAATATAGTCTACAGGATTGCATTGGGATTTATAAAATAATATAAATCAATATTCAGAGGTGTGACGCTTCCTATGAATACTGATGAAGGTGCAAGCAGGACATAAAAATCGGAAATAAATATATTTCGCACCCTTTTATATCTACAACTGAGATGGACAGTGATATTTGGTTGCCAATATTATCAACACTCACGTAATGAAATAAATAAATAAATAAATAAATAAATATATAAATATATAAAAATAAATAAATGAATAAATAAACAAATAAATAAATAAATGAATAACTAAATAACTGAATAAATATATAAATGAATAAATAGATAAATAAATAAATAAATAAATAAATAAATAAATAAATAAATGAATCTATATATATATAAAAGAAAGTCGTGTCAGTTACACTATTTATAACTCAAGAACGGCTGAACCGATTTTGCTGAAAATTGGTGTGGAGGTAGCTTAGAACCAGAAGACGGACATAGGATGCGTTTATCCCCTGACGTGACATAAAACGCCAAAGAGAATACAAGTCACTATAAAACGTAACGCAAATGACAGCTAAGGCAAGTCGTTTCCAGGCAACAGAAGCTCTTGACGAGACACGGCCGAATGGATGCGAGTAGCACTCTCCATTTCCGGTATAGAAAATGAGGCTCTTAACATGAAATCCCGTTAGTTACTCAACGTAATTTGTATAGGGGTAGTAAATCCAATTAACAATAGATGGCGCGAGTAGCTTCAACAAAATGGCGTGCGTTTGTTTCAAGAAAGTCCCACATGCGTTCATAAACCATTCATCCCATTGCGATAAAACTTGGGTGAGATGTTCTGTACACTTCCGGTAAGGTTTCTGGCTGAGTAAATCCACTTAACAATTGGTAGCGCACGAGTAGATTCAACAAATGAGCGACGACGGGCGAAGCGTTTCAACAAAGTCCTGTATGCGTTCACATATCATTCGTCCGATAGCGAAGCAACTTGGGTGTGAGGTTGTGTACACTACAGGCAAGGTTTCTGGTTTAGTAAATCCATATTATAATAGGTAGCGCACGAGTAGATTCAAGAAATGAGCGACCACGCGTGAAGCGTTTCAACCAAGTCCCGTATGCGTTCATATACTATTCGTCTGATAGCGATGAAACTTGGCTGAAATGTTGTGTACACTACAGGGAATGCTTCTGGCTCAGTAAATCCACTTTACAATAGGTATCGCACAAGTAGATTAAACAAATGAGCGACGACGCGCGAAGTGTTTCAACATAGTCTCGTATGCGTTCATATACCATTCGTCCGATAGCGACTAAACTTAGATGAGTTGTTGTGTACACTTCAGGGATGGTTTCTGGCTTAGTAAATCCACTTTACAATAGGTATCGCACAACTAGATTCAACAAACGAGCGACGGCACGTGAATCGTTTATACAAAGTCCCGTATGCGTTCATATACCATTCATCCGATAGCTATGAAACGTTGGTGAATTGTTGTGCACCCTCCAGGAAAGGTTTCTGACTTAGTAAATCCTTATTACAATAGGTAGCGCACGAGTAGATTCAACAAATGAGTAACGGCCCGCGTATCGTTTAAAAAAGTTCTGTATGCGTTCATATACCATTCATGCGATTGCAATGAAATTTGGTGAAATGTGTTTCCACTCCCGCGAGGATTTCGTATTTTGTAAACCCATTTTACAATATGGTAGCGCACGAGTAGATTCAACTAATGAGCGACAGCGCGTGAATCGTTTCGACCCCAAGTCCTGTATGCGTTCATATCCCATTCATTCGATTGTGATGAAACATCGATGAGTTGTTGTGTACACGCCAGGGAAGGTTATCGAATTAGTAAATCCATTTTACAATAGGTAGCGTACGAGTATATTCAACAAATGGCTGACGGCGCTCGAATCGTTTCAACAAAGTCCCGTATACGTTCACATGCCATTCATTTCATTGCGATGAAACTTTGGTGAGTTGTTGAGCACGTTCCCAGGATTTTTTTTGAGATAGTAAATCAAGTTTACAATAGTTTGGAGGTGGTTAACGGAAAAAGAAACAAGAAGTTCCGTGACGAACTAAAGAGCCTACTTTTCTGAAAATTTAAGTTTCATGCCAATGATTAATCTATTTGGATCTATCTACAATAATGACGAAATTAGGTTGGTAATATAGAAATTTCTAATTAGTTCGAAATACTGTATACCTGGCATAATGTAGCCTAATAGAGCACTACGGTAGGCAGCCCTGGTGACTGAATAATATTCTTAGTTCATTCCCTTAAGGTAAAGAATACAAAATTAGGTTGAAGTCCAATGGATAGCATGGACGTTACATGCAGTTAAACAATGGATCTAAAAAATGGATCGTAAAATCATGTTGGCAACAATGACATACATGTATTGGTCAGAAATAATCTGAAATAACATGATCTATTGTTGTGTCAATTTTGAATGTAATCCATTAGTTAGTATAGAAATAACATGCATTTTAAAATTGGACCTATCACCTGGCTTAGAATCACGTTGGCAGCACTGGCGTAGGCCTATATTTGTTACTCCAAATTAATCTTGAATGCCAGGTACTATGCGTGTGCAAAGTTTAGAGCTATTGGCTTGCATACTTTCTGATATATTGATTTTAGGGTAACAAAAATAGAGACAGTATTTATTAACAGTTGGCAGCCCTGGTTACTCTTAAGAATCAGCATAGTCATATCTGTTATGATAAATAGCACACACGAAATTTGGTTGAAATCCAAATGATAGCATAGAAGTTACATGTATTTAAAGTTGGACCTCTAAGCAGGCTTAGTACCACGTTGGTAGCACTGATGTATATAAGTTACTCCAAATTAATATAGAATGCCAGGTACTATACGTGTGCATAGTTTAAAGCTGTCGGCTTGCATACTTTCTGATATATTGGTATTTGGATAAAATAAATTGAGAGCATTGATTAACAGTTGGCAGCTCTGTTGGCTCCTAAGAATACGCTCAGTCATATTTGGTTATATACACATGGCACATACGAAATTTGGTTGAATTCCAATCGATAATGTAGAAGTTATATGCATTTAAAAATAGGACTTACCAGCAGGCTTATAATCATTTTGGCAACACTGCCATGTATGGCCTCCTGGAAATTAATCTGCAATATTATTATATACGCGTGTGCCAATTTTGAAATAGTTCCCATTCATGCCTTCCAAGATATCCAACATGGAGGTCAAATTTCAATTGCGATTTTTCAATAGTTGGTAGCACTGCCATCATTTTCAAATATGGCCGTGTTTCGATTACTCTTGCCATTTAGGAGTTGATAGGGGACACACACACACACACACACACAGCCAGCCAGCCAGACAGAAGGACAGACAGGCAGACACACATTTGCCCGATCTCATAAGTCTACTTTTTCCTCATTTTTGCAAAATGTGAAAAGTAGGCTAAAAATATTGGGAATCCAAAAGCACTTCAACAAACAAAGTTACAACGCCATGACGTTCTTTGATTGGCATAGCAACGCATGCCGGGTACAGCTAGTAAGTAAATAAATAAACAAATAAATGTGTAAATAAATAAATAAATAAATAAATAAATAAGTAAATAAATTAATAAATAAACAAATAAATAAATGATTAAATAAATATATAAATATATAAATAAATGAATAAATAAATATATAAATAAATAAATGAATAAATAAAAAATATGTGAATGCGGCTGGAGGTAGGTGAAAAGGAAGGAGGATAGAGGAAAGGATAATTAAAAGCACGATAAATTCTGAAATTAAAAACTTGCGTTCATTATTCGATACGACCACCTTGTTGTGTAGTAGCTAACACCCTTGTCTGTCACCCGTGTTCGATTGTCCACTCTGCCTTGAAATTTCAGCTTGTTGTTATTACCCATTTAAGATTTGATTGCCGCTGAGCGTGGCTGCACCAGTGTTTGTTGTTTATTGTAGCAGCCGCCCCGCGGGGCGAAGCGGGGAACACAGCGATGATAGAGTGCATTCTGCACATAAATCAAGCAGCATTGTGCGTCACAGTAGCTCATGTCACCACGGTCAGTTAAACGATGACTGAGGCTACTGGAGCTGAGTCATAGCAGGCTGAAGTGTGACACAATAAACAAAGAATATTTCCCATCTCGACCACCAGAAATCAATTCGTGAAAGGGTAATAATTCATTTCAGATGCTTGGGACATCTTGATCATCAGCCTCATGTAGTTAGTTGTATGTTGAAGTTGTCTGATAATCTGTATTTATGTGACGACTGTAGCAGTGTATGTTGCTGTACTGTATTAGGGGCAGAGCGGGATGAAATTGCACTCTAGTTTCAAAAATGTCAACAATTTGTTTAAAAAGTGGGTTTTAACTAATAAACAAGAAGTCCGCGTAACAGCAAAGCTGGGCGGGTGGTTTATGAAATGAAAATCCACAGCCTGCTTCCAGTCGACCGATCGGGTCAGGGAATGGAATGAATGAAGCACCCATCTAGCGGCGAGGATATGAACTGTGCCGGCTGTCGAGGCCTGACGCACCCCCCTGGGGCAATGATTAAATGAATGACAGATGAAATAAAATTACAGTGAAGAGTGTTGTTTGAATGACATTTGTGACAGGGAAAACGGGAGTACCCGGAGAAAAACCTGTCTGACTCCGCATTGTCCAGCACAAATCTTACATGGAGTGACCGGGATTTGAACCACGGACCCAGCGGTGAGAGGCTGGCGAGCTGCCGCCTAAGCCACGGTGGCTCACCGGGTGGTTTATACACATTATTATTATTATTATTGTTATTATTATTATTATTTTAGTCAATTTTACCCTCCAGGTTGGTGGTTCCCACGAACTCAGCGAGGGATCTCACCACCACGCCTTTCCATGCAGTGTCCTAGAGCTGGGTCGGATTGGATACAACTGGGGAGGTGTGATTAGCATTCGCCCAGGCGGCCTCACCTGCAAAGCGAACAGGGGCTTCATGAGGGATGGGAAGGGAAGGGAAGATTGGGATTGATGGGCAAGGAAGAGGGAAGGAGGTGGACGTGGCCTTACAGTAGGAACCATCCCGACATTTGCCCGAAGACGAAGTGGGAAACCACGGAAAACCACTTCGAGGATGGCTGAGGTGGGAATCGAACCCCCTCTAGTCATTTGGACTACCCGAGGCTGAGTATACCCACTTTTCAAATTTCGTGGCAGAGCCATGAATCGAACCCAGGACCTCCGGGGTGGCAGCTAACCTACACATTATTATTAATATTATTATTATTACCCTATGTTCCAGGAAACACTGCAGAATTGCAAATCTGTCCGGAGAGAGATCTACTAGTGGTACTTAATGATCAACATAGTCGGGGCCTTCGGGTTTAAAGTTAACCAGTTTAAGCCTCTCAGCCAGATAATCGTTAATACACATGGCTCTCAATTTACTCACTTCTCTCTCTCTCTCTCTCTCCCAATCTCAAAGCGGAAACACTTCACTTGCTCTTGTCTCCTTCTACACGCTTCCCATCCAAGTTGAAACCTAATATCCGGCACGCAAAACTGAATACTCTCATGTCCAAGTTACTCCAAGAGCAACTGCATGATGATGATAATGATGATAATTGTTGTTTTAAGGGGCCTAACATCTAGGTTATCGGCTCCTAATGGTTTGGGTGAGAGTGAAAGATGAGATGACAATGTAATGAAAACTATAACTAATACTAACAGCTGTCTTACAAACTAGAAGAAGAAATGGTAAACAAATAAAGAATAAGGCAAGCAATGGACAGGAGGGAAAGAAATGCCCTCAATCCTCATTCTTCGAGGGTTGAGGGACTTGGAAGGAAGGAGAATCAGCAGAGGCAGATGGGAAAGGGAAAGAGGAGATGGTCCGCCCCCAGAGGCAATGAAGAAAGGGGGAAAAACGGACCCTGCACAGGAATCCCTCAGGCGTTGCCAACTCCCGAACTCACCAGCCGTGAGCCCGTGAGGGTGTAGCACTATCCAGAGGGCACCAGAAGAGGTGGGGCTACACACACCCTGCCTCCTTGAGGGCCTTGAGCAGAAGGCAGGAGATATGAAGAGAACAGAAGAGGTCTGACCCCTCGAAGAATGAGGGATCAGAAAAGATGAGACAAGGGCCAATTAAGGCAGGAAAGTAAAAGTAAAAGCCTCGGATACCCTAATACCGTCGGGGTCGGAATGGAACAAGAGTTGACCAAGGGTGGTCGATAGGAAAGATGACAGAGTGGATCCCGGCACAAGTAAGTGGAAGCAATGCCGAACTCAGCTGAGGTCCCGTGATCGCCAACCCAAAGAGCAACTGTAAGTTACATGTGTAAATAGCAGCCGCTTCGTGACCGCTTTAAGTAAAGAAGTACATTTCTCTTAGAAACATTTGTTTCTTTCAGACATGATCACTTTTGGTTGTTGATATTGCTTCAATTCAAGGGCTTGGCCATCGTGGTCATTTAGCCCCGAGTACTTAGGTGTGTGTGTATATAATTATACCAGGCGAGTCAGCTGCCCCTAATAGGATTGTGTTATGCAGCCCAACTAACAAGTGTTGTCTGGAGGGTTTTTATTTCTCTGCCAGCTTTTCACTCGTATTTGTCTGTAGTCACATCGAGGGAAACATAATAGTGTTCAGTATCGCTTTCAGGGAGCCTCCATGTCATAGGCGGCAGCACGCTGGCCTCACACCGCTGGATCCGTGGTTCAAATCCCGATCACTCCATGCGAGATTTGTGCTGGACAAAGCGGAGGCAGGCAGGTTTTTCTCCGGGTACTCCGGTTTTCCCTGTCACAATTTCATTCCAGCAACACTCTCCACTATCATTTCACTTCATCTGTCATTCATTTAATCATTGCCCCAGGGGAGTGCGACAGGCTTCGGAAGCCGGCACAGTTCATATCCCCGCCGCTAGATGGGGGCTTCATTTATTCCATTCCCTGACCCGGTCGGTCGACTGGAAGCAGGCTGTGGATTTTTCATTGCTTTCAGGATATGCTTGCAGTGCATTGGTACCATACGGCTTGCTAGCAGATAATTATCGACCTTCGTGATAACAAATGCTAGTTGGGCTGTATAAAAAGTATTAGTGTATTAGGGGCAGCTGATTCACCTGGTATATATTATTTGTTTGATAACCTGTATTATTGTGGTGACTGTAGTAGTGTGTAGGCCTATTTGTAATTCAAGTGAGTATTGGGGAAGATGGGATCGTGACCTTAAGTTAAGAACCATCCCGGCATTTTCCTGGAGTAGAAGTGGGAAACCACGGCAAACCACTTCCAGGATGGTTGAGGTGGGAATCAAACCCAACTTTTCTCAGTTTTTCCTCACGAGACTAAGTGCACTCCGTTCCAGTCCTTAGACCAGAATTACATTTCTTGGCAAAGGGCGGGAATCGTACCCGGACCTTCGGGGTGGCGGCCAAGAATGCTAGCCATCACCACTTTAATAGTAACGTTTGTATGTTTCAGACATGAGAGCTTTAAGTTTCGAACATGAGAGATTTAAGTAGTAGTGTACTACACATAAATGTAAAAATGTTATTGGTTTTACGTCCCTTTTAACTATTCAAACTTTTACAAATGCCAGGGTGCCGGAAGTTTGCCCCGAAGGGAATCTTTAACGTGCCAGTAAATCTACCGGCACGGCTCCCTCACATTTGCTCACCCTCAAATGCCAGCTGACGGCACCAGGATTCGATCCTGCAACCTTGGGAAAAGCAAGCGAGAACGTTACCGTTGAGCCACGCAACCAGTCGTCATATAAATGTTTTACAATAATACAAAATGAGTATTATTTTGGAATTTAAACAACAATTATTGTACCAAAATATAAATTAGCTAGCCACGATCGCCAAGAGCGCTAAAGCGATAACTCATGCCTCGCTGGCATCGGGAGAGCCTGCGTTCGAATCCCACTTCGGCCGTCCTAAAAATGGTTTTCCTGGGTTCCCATTTTCACCACCAGGCAAATGCCAGGGCGATTCCTTTCAATAGGTCCACAGCCAATTTCCTTCCCAAATCCCTTCCCTGACCAGTCCTGAAAATGAAATAAGTGACCATTGGCTGCATTATTAAAATTATACCAAAATCAATAAAATATTTGTAAGAAAATGATGACGCTGGGGCCCGAGAGGAATGTTCACGGACGATCTAGGAAATATATGGATGGCTCTGTGTTCTACTGTACGTAGTGCGAAGGTTTCCTGGTAGTTGTTCAGACACATTGCCATGCGTTAAGAAAACCTTTGTTCTATGGATAGAGCAACAGCGAATTTTACGTTATAACTAGGTCTCGGATTTTTAGGTGCTAAAAATCGGGAAAATATCCATTATTTATGTATTAAATATTTCTGAAATATGTGACAAATGATTGAAAATATTTAATTATAATTTATTTATTGATTTATTTATTTCTTGACGGTACACAACAGGGCTCAGTGTGCGCCCCAATAACAGTGCACCTACACAGTAAAATACACTTTCTGATATTTCTACATTAAGTATTAATATCTAAATGTAATTATTAAAACTAGGAAGTTAACACAGATTGAAATGCATAGTAGTAAAAAGCTTAATCTAAAGGTAATATAAAAACTTGGCTTTGCAAGAAACACGATACCAGGACGAAGATAGAATGGATATTGAAGGATATAGGATCTATAAAGGTATGAGAGCAGTGAAGATAGGCAAGAATTTGCCGATGTTTGGAACGGCTTTTGCAGTAAGTAAGAAGGTTACGAACTCAGTAGTGAATATTTCTAGTCCTTCAGAGAGATTGTATCTTCTCACTCTTCGCTGAGGAAACAAAGGGTATACTCAGATCAATGTCCATGCATCTATCAATGAGGATAATAGGCGCAATCCTGAGAAAGTAGACCAGTTTTGGGACCTTCTTGAAGAAAAAAAAAATGAGAAAATACCTAACATGAGCATCAAAATATTACTGGGTGATTTTAACGCCCAATTGGGAACGGAAGCACAATTCAGATCTACAGTAGGAAGATATCCTGCTCAAAAGATGACTAACAAAAATGGAATAAGACTTGTTGAATTATGTCGGACATTTGATCTTCAGGTAATGTCGACTTTCTATAAACATAAACCAAGAAAACAGAAGACATGGCGTTCGCCGGGTAACTTAAATGGTGAGAAACAGATTGACCATGTTGCCATCTCTAGAAGAGCAATAAAAGAGATTATGAACGTAAAAGTGCAGAGGGGTGCAAGGTTTGACTCTGATCACTACCTTTCTAAGGTAAGATGAATTTCATTCCTCTCAGGAAGACTCCGAATAATGGAAATAGAACTCGGAGATTTGATGTGTCGAAACTTAAAATCAGTCAGGAAGTTAAGGAGCAGTGTCATCATAACTTGACCTTTGAATCTAAGAATTGGACTGACATCGCTTTTAAGATCCAGCAGGCAGCTACCGCCACAATTCTGGCAGCTCCTAAACGAAAACATCGGTGGTGGAACGAAACCTGTGATAATGCACTGGCTCAGAGAACAGATGCATGGAGAAAATGGAATTCGACCAAGGGTCAGGAAGATTTTGATGCATTCCGTGATGCGAGGAAAGTTGCAGCCCGAGTGTTCCGATGTGCAAAGCGATCGTATGAGAAACAACAGACGGAACAGATCGATCAGAATTTCCGTAAGAACAACGTTAGGGACTTTTATCAAACCTTTAAATCTAATCTGAAAGGTTATCAAGCCCTTAGTCTGTGCTTTAGAGATGATACAGGAAAGCTAGGTATGAACGACAGGGAAAATTGCGACATTTTGGCTCAGTATTTCAAAACGTTGCTCAACTGTGATGAGCCATCGATAAAACTATAGAACTCCCTTCCCATTCAAGGTCTGCCCAATTCTCATCCACCTTGCAAGACGGAAATTAAGCTGATCATAGACAGTCTGAAAGATAATAAATCAGCTGGGGAAGATTCCATAGTGGCGGAACTACTGAAGCTGGCGAATGAGGATACTCTGTACATATTAGTCTGTCTCTTCCAGGAGATTTGGAGAACGGGTACTATACCAGTTGAATGGCAATCAGCACTAATCCATCCTCTCCACAGAAAAGGAGACAAGAAGAACGTTGACAATTACAGAGGTATATCGATAGTTCCTGTTCCTTACAAGATTCTTTCTAAAGTACTCCTTAACAGAATCGAAGCTCATCTTGATCAACAGATTGGCGAATACCAGGCTGGTTTCCGCAAGGGCCGATCCTGCCCAGAACAAATTTTCAATCTGAAGAACATCATCAGATACAAGAAAACTGGGGGGTTTGAATATGTGGTCGTATTCGTGGATTTCAAACAAGCATACGATTCGATTGATCGAGAGTCATTATTGAATGTTTTGGAAGAGTATGGGGTGGATGGTTCATCCAGAAATTTGAATAAACAGACTCTCGCCAACACAATATCTAAGGTAAACTTCAAGAATGAAATCTCAGAGCCCTTCGAGATAAAAACTGGGGTCAGACAAGGAGATGGTCTTTCTCCACTTCTTTTCAATTGTATCTTAGAAAAGGTAGTTCGAGAATGGAGAAAATCACTGAACAAAGAAGAAAGAAATGAAGATCAGTTTCGATTAGGCCCCAAACACAAAGGAGTGTATGTTGACTGTCTGGCGTTCGTAGACGACGTAGCCATATTTGCAAACAACACCAGTTCAGCAATCAGGAAGATAAACCATCTGAAGGAAACAGCAGAGAAAGTAGGACTGCAAATTTCATTTGAGAAAACGAAATATATGACTAACATCCGTGAATGTCCAGAATGGTTGTTCACCGTTCATGGAAAGATTCGAAGAGTCAAGAAGTTTAAATACCTTGGTGAAGTAATCCAAGAGAATGGGCTATAACAAGAAGCGACCAATATCCGCATCCTGAAACTGGAGCGAGCGTTCCAACTGACTAAAAATATCTACAATAAGAAGATGCTAAGTATCGGAGCCAAACTAAGACACTACAGCACTGTTGTCAAACCAGACGGTTTATATGCTTCGGAGACCCTGTGTAAGAATCGGACAGGACAAGTCAATCAGCTACTTAAAAGAGAACGCGGACTACTACGGAAGATATTGGGCAACAGATGGGTTGACGGACAGGTTCGACTGGTATCAAATAAAGAAGTATACAGAACGATGGAACCGATAACAACAGCAATTAGAAAACGAAGGTTGCTGTTTTATGGGCACATCTTCCGTACGAATAATGACCGGCTCACAAAGAAATTCTGGAATTTTCTTAAACCGAACATCTCCAAGTTGAAATGGTTCCAAGAGTGTGAGAAAGATATGAGACAGGTGGGCATTACGGAGGATAAAATCAAAGACAGGAATAGTTTCAGAAGGATGGTGAAAAGCTATCAGGGTTTTATGGTGGAGGCAGAACCCAGAAGACGAAGAGACCCTTTGACAGAGGAGCGGAAGAACAAACTGAGAGATGGGCTCAAGAGATACTGGCAAGATGTCAAAGCCGGCAAACGAACAAGACGCAGACACTGAAATGAGAGTGGTTGTTAACACGCAGTCCATAGAGGCTCATGTCGACAGAAAAAAAGAAAAAAACTAAATATAAATTTGACCTAATATCAAATATATAAAAAACAGGTTTTGAAATGATTACATCGTAAACTAAATGGTAACATTGATAACTAGGGTACAGGCCTATCGACATATATACATTGTTGATTCTGTTTTGTGTGATAATTTTATTTCGAGTATGAATTAGAGTGACTGGGTTATAATTTCCAAGAAGGTCTAATTGAGAGACAGAAATCTAGTTTCCAGTTTACACGAACCGCTTCGTTGTAAATACTGCAAAGTAGTATTGATATAACCAATACTTATTATGTGAAGTGGTATTGGTTATATCATTTTTGAATGGTATAGTTGATCTTGTAGTAAAGCGAGGGATGTTGAAATTTAGGAGCGATAGGAAAAGTGAGTTATCAATTTGACCGTTAATAACTTTACAAAGGAATTTTATATCATTCACTTGCCTTCGAGACTCCAAACTAGTCATGCCGAAATTCAACAAAAGTTCACCGTAGGGTACCATGTGTGGGTAATTGCTCGTTGTTTTGAGGTGTAAATATCTGAGGAATTTCTTTTGAACTTGCTCAATGGATTTAACGCATGTTTTCTGCCAGGGACTCCATACTTGGCTGGTGTACTCGAGCTTGGATCTCACCATGGCAATATAAAGGTTTATGCAGGTACTGGTCCTAATGAATGGCTTGGTGTTTCTTATTATAAACCCTAACATGCAGTAAGTATCCCCGACTGTCTTTTGCACATGACAAGTGAAAGCAAGCTCTCGGTCAAACAAGATTCCTAGATCTTTCTTCTCGCTTACTGTTTGCAATGACTGAGGTCCAATTCCATAAACAAATGTGATTGGGTTCTTCTTACGTGTAAAGGTCATAACAACACACTTCGGAACATTTAAGTATAATTTGTTTTCTATACTCCATTTGTGTATATTATTTAGGTCATTTTGTAGTAGAGCGCAACGTGGCAAATCGTTTATCATTGCTAGAAAAATCAAAGGTCCAAGGTTCGTGCCTTGGGGTATTCCGGAATGAACTATGTATTCCTTTGAGACAATTTTCTGGAACTAAACAAATTGTTTCCTGTCCCTGAGGTAGGAGCTGAATAATTTGAGTAATGGGTGGGAGAATCCCAAAATACACAATTTGTTAAGAAGGATATCATGATTTATTGTGTCGAAAGCTTTCTCAAAATTTAGTTTATTAATGACAGACCACCTCGTGGCGCAGTGGCTAGCATTATTGGCTGTCACCCCCGAGGTACCGGGTTTGATCCGCGGCTCTGCCAAGAATTTAAAAGTCTTGGAATGATCTGGTACGGGGTCTCCTAGCCTCGTGTTGCAAAATGGGAACCTGCCGGATTCTATGGTAGGAGCAGGAGTGGAAAGGAACTGGCCACCCTACCACACGCAAACTCCGGCTCGGGATGCCTGGTTAGTGATCCCTTGATAAAGTCAAGGGCTCAAAATCAGGTCGCCTACGTCCCTGGAGGGGATATGGCACTCTAATTTTAATGACAATATAAACACTATGCAGTATTCACCACATTGACTGCTGAAGAATTACAATACACAACGAGATATATCTTCAGGTTGCCCATCACTAATGACCGACGATTATCGCGAAACACTTCTTCTGAAGGCGCGAAACTGCGGCAATATGTTTTTTGCCCTCGAGGTGTGCTGTAACTTGAGATCGCTGTTCAGCCTTGATTGCTTTCCCGCATGGTTGGCAGAAGAGAACGACCCCATCAGAAGTGAAATAATTATCCTTAAATTTTGCAACATTCTACTGCAAACGATAACTTGTAGTTGATTTTATTTTTGGCATCCCCGGCTTCCACAGTGAGTGGGACGGGGCGACAAGATAAGAAAAATACAGCTGCAAGCTGACATACGCTCTGCATGAAGATTAGATAGGTCAAAAGTTCTTTCCCGTTGAAGTAATACAGAACAAAAATGCAAAAAACTGTTTAAAAATGTAAATATTGTGTTTTTATGTGCTAATAAGTGAAAAGCTAGAATTTATGTATTTAGAGGCAAAGTGTTTAAAACATGTATTTACATTAAAAAAATATTAATTATAACATATCCCATTGGGGCCCACATCCCTCCAGCCGTCAGCATATCTTGATTCTCCTCGACAGGAGAGCCTCCAGCGACGTTCCAGTCAAATTAATAGGCACCTTCAATATCGATTCTTACTCGACCGACTTTCAATGGTCTCTGTGTATCGCAATTAAATGATAGGAACAATGCGGGGCAATCATTATTATCGTATATATGGAAACAGGTTGTTCAGAAATGGACTGAAATACCTGACGAAGTATGATGGTTCGCCACGTAATGACCGATTTGGTGCATTAGTTTATTGTCATACTATTTTTCAATTCACAGGTTTTCAACATTCTTACGATCAAAACGAGCATAAATGTACAACAAAACACCAAAGAAGCTCAAACATACGGTATCACATTTGATACAATCTCAGTGTTATCTTGGACATCAAGTAACGCAAAAAGAATAAATGAAAATAGATTTTATCTCTGAAGTGTTCGCCTTGCCACAATTACTTGGACCCCCTGATGTAAAAGGGCGCGCTAAATCGATCATCAAGACCACGATGGGGAACTACAGGAAGTCCGGAGATTGAAGGCTCGAATCCCGGAGCTGTCAGCGACTATTCTAAGTGTAGAATTTCCCCGAATTTTTTCCACACTCCCTCCAGGAAAATGCCGGGAAAGCACCATAATTCCAGTCCTGGGGTAACTACCCTATCCCTGTCCCTAACACAGCTACACATACTATTACAGCTATCACAGAAATGAAGGTTATCAGACTAGTTTAACAAACTACTAAGTTGGGCAGATGACCTCGTAGTTCCGTCACATAAAACAACAATAACTAACTAAATTCCTTAGTGCACGGGAATGATTATCAAAATGACCAAAGTTCATCGAATTAATTTACAACAATAAGCAATTATTTGGGGTTGTCGGAGCCAGTGTGACTTTGTTTTGGTTAGGCTCGGGGCATAAGGACGGTTGCTCTTACTGACGAGGCGTGACTTCTCAAGTCAAACAAATAAATAAATAAATAAATTCATAAATAAAATCAACAGGCATCGAACTTGAATCAAATGACGGTCTAACGGTATAATGCAAGTAGCTATGGGATCTTTAGGGCTCCTGATAATTTTGCTTAGTTTTTGGGTGTGCCTGTAAATAGTTTCAATTCAACGGTGTGCTACTTAAGTATTCTTGGTATTCTGCCCGTAACGCTTTTGATGTAAGGAAGATTGGTAGACCACGTCAATCTCTCGTGTTTACATTCCCTCCTCAGAGAGGTTGTTCCTTGTTGGACATGTCAGTTGATTAATATCGGAGTGGGAGAAGTTATTTGGGAGTAATGCGTATTGAACGTCTTATATTTCGTCTTAAGAATAAAGTTTTATTGTGATAGAATTTTAGCTCGATATATTGAAGGTCTTTATAAAAGACAGCCGCACTTGCTGAAAGAATATCGAATATCAAGAAGCATGCAATACAATATCCCGAAAAGCCGTTATTAATGTAATAATAATAATGCATGACCATCAACACCAAAATTCAACACTACACGACTGTCATCAACCCTGAGACACTTTACGCCAGCGAGACACTAAACCTCAACTACAAAGGGGATCTTGAAAACATCAAGAAGGCTGAGAGAAAAATCATCCGTAAAATATTGGGCCCTAAACTCACAGATGATGGATATCGTCTGCAATCACACACAATCACAGAGAGATACTCTAACATCGAGTCAGATTTCCGCAAGCGACGACTGAGATTCTACGGCCACATTATGAGACTGAATGACGACCGGCTAACAAAGAGAATATTGACTTACTTACGAAAACTTCAAGTGACAACAGTCTGGGTTAGCCAAGTCCAAATTGATCTCGAAAGTGCCAACATCATACCAATAGACATACACGATCGAATGACATTCCGACATAAGATCCACAGTTGGGAAGTCACACATGAAGATCGACCAAGGAGACCAGGGAAAGGATGGACGGAGGAACGTCGAGTCCGACACAGTGAGATGATGAAGGAGTTCTGGAAGAACAAGAAGACCAGCACCAGAACATAATTTGCTTAATGTGATCCTTTGGGTCTAAACAATGTAAATAAATAAATAAATAATAATAATAATATAATAATATTAATAATAATAATACTCCGTTGAAGAAAGCTAAGAGCAACTGGCTGCTTGAAGTTGAAAACGACCTTTAAGAAATATACATCTGAAGTGATATGGTACTGAACAGATCTAAATTCAGAGAAATAATTGACAATCATCGATTTGCAAACCAACCAAAAATTGCATCACCATTAACTGCATATCAGTATGCAGAATGCAGTCATTTTAGAGACCTGCTCAATAGGTCGTTCGTTGCTCAACTTACCAACATAGAGAACTACACTCCATCTTACAACAGTAATTGACGATGATATGGTGAATTGTATCGAATGACAAGGTGAATATTTGAATAATAATAATAATAATAATAATAATAATAATAATTGCAATAATAATATTAGTAGTATGCACAGTATCTGGTGTGGATCCTTTGAAGTGATGTCATTACGGCCGTATTAGGTGCTATTTCGACGTTTCGCTTCGATAGAAATATAGCAGAGTAAACAGAACTCTGTGTGGGGTGCTTGTAGTTGTGAATTAATTTTGTCTTGTAGTCACCAAATGTGACACGAGAGGTCTTTACCTAACCACATCGTGTCAATCAGAAAGCCACTTTGACTCCTACAGCCCGGTATCGATCCCACGAACATGGTGTCAGGAGGCAGAAAAGTCCTCGTTATTCTCGTTTCTATGAGGTCATGGATGAATACGATGAATTTCTGTATGGGAGGATGCCTTTTACAGCCCAATGCCCTGCCTGTGGGGAGTAAATGAGAGGAGGAATGAATGGTGATGAATGAAATTAGGCTCGGTGTTGAAGGAGGCTGCCGTGGCTTATTAGAAAGTACCATCGCGGCACTGGCTTAGAACTGAAAATGAGAAAGCTACGGTAAACAAGTTCAAGGCCGAATGACGGTGGAGTTTGAACCTAATTGCCTATTGTGTCCGGAGATAACCTGGCCCCATGGGCGTAGCGACCTCGGCGTGGACTAACAAGCACAGTCCTATCCAATGAAAAGCATAGCACGGGTGTTTCTTGGTGTCTCGTGAATAAAATAAAGACAGTAACAAGGAAGAAAGCAATTTGTTGATGTGTAACATCTTTCCTCTCGGTTGCTGGATTTCTTTTTTGTGGGAGTAATTTTGGAAAAGGGCCGTAAATATGTAACAGGAAACCGGGCAAGCGCGCACTATTTGATTTGAACAATGAGAACGTGCGGTGGTGGAGAGATGGCTGTGAGATGGTGCCAACCCATTCTGCTTGAGGTGCCGCCCCCTCGTTTCCTATAGCACCCTTAATGCCTACATTTTATTGGAGTAAAAGAAAGAATCCAAGGAAACCACACACATTTCTTACCAGGTTCTGCCTCACAAATATGAGTGTACTCCACGTCATCCCTCAGAACGAAATTAAATTTCTTTGTATGGTCATGCGAAGCCTCCGTGGCTTAGGTGGAAGCACGCCGGCCTCTCACCGCTGAGTCCGTGGTTCAAATCCCGGTCACTCCATGTGAGATCTGTGCTGGACAAAACGGAGGCAGACAGGTTTTTCTCCGGGTACTCCGGTTTTCCCTGTCAACATTTCATTCCAGCAACACTCTCCACTATCATTTCATTTCATCTGTCATTCATTTAATCATTGCCCCAGAGGAGTGCGTCAGGCTTCGGCAGCCGGCACAGTTCATATCCTCGCCGCTAGCTGGGGGCTTCATTCATTCCATTCCTGACCCGGTCGGAGACTGGAAGCAGGTTGTGGATTTTCATTTTCATGTATGGTCATGCATCGAATCCGTAACTTAAGGGTGACTGAAAAGACCCTCATTCCTTTCCTTCATATTTCATCGTGTGATATTTGATGTGTACCTTCCACGTTGATTCAGAAGGGGGGGGGGGGGGGGTCAGGTGGAGGGAGAGAATTAATTCTTAAATTGCACGCACTGTATATACGTATTCTAACAAGAAGTTCCGTGACGAACTAAAGAGCATACTTTTCTTAAAATTTAACATTCATGCCAATGATTAATCTATATGGATCTATCTTGAATAATGACGAAATTAAGTTGGTTATATCTAAATGTCTAATTAGTTCGAAATATACCTGGTATACTTTAGCCTAATAGAGCACTACAGTTGGCAGCCCTGGTGACTAAATATATTCCTAGTTCCATCTCTTAAGGTACAGAATTCAAATTTGGTTGAAGTCCAATAGATTGCATGGACGTTACACGCAGTTAGACATTGGATCTATCAGCACGCTTAAAATCATGTTTTCAACAACGTCATGCTTGCATACTTTCTGATATATTATTATTAGGGTAAAAATAGAGACAGCATTTATTAACAGTTGGCAGCCCTGGTTGTTCTTAAGAAATCATGTAAGAAATTGAGAGCATTCATTAACAGTTGGCAGCCCTGGTGGCTCTTAAGAATACGCTCAGTCATATCTGTTTATGTACACATAGCACAAACGAAATTTGGCTGAAATCCAATTGATAGTGTAGACGTTATATGCATTCAAAAATTGGACCTATCATCAGACTTTGAATCCTGTTGGTAGCACTGACGTGCATTAGTTACGCCAAATTAATCTAGAATATCAGGTACTATACGTGTGCATAGTTTAAAGCTGTCGGCTTGCATACTTTCTGAAATATTGGTATTTGGATAAAGAAAATAGAGAGAGTATTTAATAACAGTTGGCAGCCCTGGTGGCTCTTAAGAATATGCTCAGTAATATCCGCTTATGTACATATATTACATACGAAATTTGGTTGAAATCCCCTTGATAGTGTAGAAGTTATATGCATTTAAAATTGGACCTATCAGCAGGCTTAGAATCATTTTGGCAACACTGCCATGCATTGCCTACTGGAAATTAAACTGAAATATCGTTATCTATATGTGAACCAATTTTGAAATAGCTCCCATGCACACCTTCCAAGATAGCCAACATGGAGTTCAAAGTTCTATTGCGGTTTTTCAGCAGGTGGTAGCACTGGCATCATTTTGAAATATGGGTTTGAGATATTCAGGTATAGATCTTTACTCATACCAAATTTGGTTTTGATAGCTGCAGCCGTTTAGGAGTTGAATGGGGGGGGGGGGCACACACACACAGCCAGACAGACACACACACATTTGCCCGGATCAATCTCGTAAGTCTACCTTTTTCTCATTTTTGCAAAATGTGAAAAGTAGGCTAAAAATCTTCCCTCACCCTCCTCATTTCTTCCCATCATGTTTGGGAAGGGGAATTAAAGGGTTTTTGGACTCTGTTATCCTTAAATTGCACGCACTGTACATGCATATTCTAAAGCTCTTCTTCCACCCTACTCATTCCTTCCCTTCATGTTTGGTCGCCACACTGTGTGCCTTCCACGTTCATTGAGGAGAGCGTTTTTGGACTCCGTTACCCCTGAATTAAGGGAACTGAACATACAGTTTACTCCACCTATTTCTGCCAGTGTTTTTGACAGCTCCCGTATTGAAGCAAATCTATTAGTCTAGTTGTAGTTCCCTGGAGACGCTGCTGGTCAACGGTGGAGGAGACATCTCGTGGTTTAATCGACGATTGTGACCAAGCTCTCTAAGCGGCTGACAATTTACGTATCAACGAACATGCTCCAGAATTTAAGGCTCGCAGACTGTGTGGTCTCCTGATGTGCATCCAGGGGCCACAGTCAGAAAACGGTGTAGTGAATTGTACAACATTCTAAAGGCCTTCTTCCACCTTCCTCATTCTTCCCCTCTATGTTCGGTCACCACGTTGATTCAGGGGTTGGGGAGAAGGGAATGAAACGTTTTTGGACGTTTATCCCCCCACCAAGCTGAGCGCATTCTACACACAACATCTAAAGATCTTTTTGTTTAAAATAAATTTAATTGCAGCCGAATGGGCAAAATACAATCCATGTTGGTTCTTTGGTCAATAGATCTTTGTATACCCTAAAACTGATTTTGTCCTATTTTTGATGTAATAGCGATCACATCCTTCACCACACAAAGTACACACACACACTCCTTTCCTACTTCATGGAAATTTGCCGTCACACATAGTTTGTGGTGATATCCATGAACCGCTAAACTTGTGATGACATGCCTTAATTCTTGATTTGCCTCCGTCCAGTGTCGGTCCCACATGGCGTGTGTACAATAAAATTCAAGCCAAATATCCTCCCTTTTTGTCTTCTCTCTTCAAGTACCTTGGCACTATTTTGAGTTGATGGTAGTAAGAATCTTTTTCCAGCTCACTAATTCTTCCCCTTCATGTTTGGTTACCTTATTGCATACCTTCTAGTTTCGTTGAGGATATTAAAGCATTTCTGTGCTCGGCCATCCCTTTGTTTTAATTCTCTCCACATGTCTTGTTGGCGCTAGATTAGTCGCACATGGTTCATCACGCCTATGGGAACACTCATGCTATATTCCTATGAGGATAAAGGCAATTCCAATTTTGTTTGAAATGTTTCCTTATCATCGTGATAACAATTTACAAACTCGTAATATACTACTCCCAGGAGCGTGCTAACACTGGCCAATTTACCTCACATCACATATTACTCACCACATCCATGCGTGACCATTAACTGCCTCATGATCAATAATTGTACGGTATATGTGTGTGTCTCGTGACCAGTAACAGTTGGTTACATGTCAGTGTGACCATTACCATTACCTCTTTGATCAGTCGACTTCGTACAGGGTTGAGTTTAGGGGATATACTGTATCAACAAGGAAACCTCCGTGGCTCAGGCGGCAGCACGCCGGCCTCTCACCGTTGGGTCCGTGCTTCAAATCCCGGTCACTCCATGTGAGATCTGTGCTGGACAAAACGGAGGCAGACAGGTTTTTCTCCGGGTACTCCGGTTTTCCCTGTCACAAATTTCATTCCAGCAACACTCTCCACTATCATTTCATTTCATCTGTCATTCATTTAATCATTGCCCCAGAGGAGTGCGTCAGGCCTCGGCAGCCGGCACGTTCATATCCTCGCCGCTAGATAGGGGCTTCATTCATTCCATTCCTGACCCGGTCGGAGACTGGAAGCAGGCTGTGGATTTTCATTTTCACTGTATCAACATGGGAAATTCAACATATATCGTAGTTTAACTAAGCGAAGTCGCCTCCGTAGCTTTGCAGGTGAGGCCGCCTGGACGCGGTGCTCTTCACACCTCCTCAGTTGTATGCACTCCGATCAGATGTTCCCAGCTCTAGGACACTGCCCGTAGTGGCGGTAGAGGTGAGTTCCCTCGCTGAGTCCGTGGAAGCCAGCAACCTGGAGGGTAAATTCGATTTTAAAAAACACTAATGCTTGGTTTAGCATTACAACTTATTTCTTTAACTACAACATGTTATTGTCTTTGAATGGTGCATATTATACACCGTTTACAATCGATCTATTGCTATTTTATTGCATTTCTTTAACTACAACGTATTATTATTTTTAAATGTGCATATTATATATGGGGGCTGCGTTGCGCAGTCGGTAGAGGCACTGAGCTTCTAACTGAAAGGGAGTGGGTTCGATCCCCACCCAGGGAGTCGATTTTAGAATTAAAACGACCACTTTCGTAAACGCAAATAACTCTGGGGTTCACTCAGCCTACACTAGAAAAGTAGTACTAGGGTAATTCCTGGGAGCAAAGGCGGCCGGGCGTGGAACTGACAACTCCATCCCATCTAGCGCCGATGTCACAAAAGGTGGAAGCCTCTACCTTCCACTACTATCAGGGCCTCCATGGCCTGTCCGGAGTTGACTTTGCTTTTTACATATTATACGCTGCTTATAATCGATTTATTGCTTTGCTATTGTACTTCTTTAACTACAACACATTATTTTTAATGGCAGGCTACATATTATATGCCGTCTATAATCGACCTATTGTCATGTTATAGTATTCCTTTAACTACAACGTATTGTGTTTGATTGGTTGGTTGGTTCCTTAGTTGAGGGGCTGCGACAACGTTGTCATGTAGCCTCGTATACTTTGGGTGTCTGATAACCAGTGCTAATTGTGATGACTGTATTGGAGTGTGTTATCTGTTTTATATTCAAGTTAAGCCTGCAGACGATATTTTCAAGAAGTTCCTACTTTTGCTACCAAATGCTACCATTCACGACACCTAGCTGTGAACTTGGCTACTAAATGCCATCGCAACCAGCACCTGGTGACGAACGTTGGAACTTAAGAGCATTAATCAAATATAACCTACAAATTTTGCTTCAAACAATTGAAGTTAGTGGAAGGTCTTTTACATGCCATAAATCTATGACATTTGCCCACTGGCTTTATTTGCCCTCTGAAGGAAGCCATACTGACAGATTTTTACGCTCTTTAAAGATCCGATTACTTCGGCCGAGTTTGAACCCGGAACCTTGGGCATAGAAGCTCAGCATGCTGCCAACTACGGCATCGAAGCCGCCACTGTGTTTGATTGCTGCATGAGTATATGCCAATTACAATCGACCCATTGTTGAGTTATTTGAATGTATATTTAACCTTCCATCATGCGTACATAATCTGTGAGATTAGGAAGTAATTTTCCCTCCCAGGGTTATGTTTTTGCATAAACGATGCGTGTGTCTCAATAGTTTCCGAACTCCTCGCCATTTGCGTGTAAGTGAGGACGCCCTTGCTTCAGTGGCCTTAGTTACTCCTTGGTAAACCGATCCATCTACAATATTAATTGCACCCAATTCTATATATATTTCATTTGTATTCCAATTTCATTCCACCGCACTGATTTAGCATCCTATGTATTGCTGCTTAGTTACGGTGAGAATTGTTTTTATCAATATGTGGATTCCCTCGTAACTCAATAATAGAGTAGGTCACGTGTAATAAGATTGCAGTTCTTTAAAATGATTCATTAGGTCTGTATGTAATTTTCTGATTAGTAAGAAATTGAACATTTTATCATTTAAATTGGATAGTTTACTTTCTTCAAATTAAAAGAAGTAGTTCCGTGAAGAGCAAAATAGCCTATTTTCATCTATCCTACAGGTCATAGGACACGAGAAATAAAAGCGAGATTTTGAAAATATGCACAGCCACCATATTTAAGTTCACGTAAAATTCCATTAAATTAGACGTCAGTATATTAAGGCTTGTATATATAAATATATAACGTGCCAAGTTTCACAGCGATAGGATGAAAATTCGCGAGAAAAATCGATTAAATATTTAAATTTCGCTTCGCTCTGATGTTGGTTTTGTGCTCACCAGGACATTTAGGTGAACTTATGTTAATTGCCATTATCAACGTACACACTTTCAGTTTGATTGCTGTAGTATGGTTGGTTGGTTCCTCAGTTTAGGGGCTGCGACAACGCGGTCATGTAGCCCTGTGTACTTTCGGTGTGTGTAGAATCTGTCTGATAACCGGTGTTAATTTTGATGGCTGTATAAATGTGTGTATCTGTTTTTTAATTTAAGTATAGACTGCAACTTAGTATTTTTCAAATAGTTCCTACTATTGCCGCCAAACGCCACCGTCAACGACTACTAGGCTTAGTTCAGAACTTAGCTACTAGACGCCACCGCAGTCGGCTCTTGGCAACGAACGTAGACACCTAAGAGCGTTGTTTACATTCTTAACCTATCCAATTTAGCTTCACACAGGTGTAATTAGTGGAAGTTTCTTTAACATGCCATAAATCTATGACATGGGACCGCCGGCTTTACTTCCCCTCCGAAGGAAGGCATACTGAGGGATTTTTAACGCTCTTAAAAATCCGACGGCTTTGGACGGGTTTGAACCCGCTATCTTGGGCATAGAAACTCAGCATTCTACCAACTACGCCACCGAAGCCGCCTATTGCTATGGTATATCCGTAGATATCGAGAACCGTCTAAATATTTTGCCATGTTAAATTATTGTATGTGTATGCCATACAATTATGTAACATTAGATGAAGATTATTGCGTAGGTTCATTATTCAAACATTCACTTCGATCGCATGATTAGGACACAAGAAAAGAAACTTAATTTTAAAAATTCGCACAGCCGTTATCATGAAGTTATGTAAACAATTGAACTAAATTAGATGTCAGTGCATTACAATGTGTATAAACATTTGCTGTACGGTACCAAGTTTCACTGCGCTCGGATGGTTAAATCACGAGAAAAGTCTATTCAACTTCGCTTGGCCGCCATGTTCGTTTTGTACTTAAGAGGTTTATGAAAGTCACATAGATAAACTTCTAGTAGTAATCTTTATTACCATACAAAATTTCAGGGTGATATCTGTTACTTTTTCGGAGAAATAGAATGTCAGTGACGATCTTAACTTTTTTTTTGTAACTGCGAGCATCTCAATCATGGCATACGACGACCGGAAAACCATTAAATCCAATATAATAATAATTATAATAACAATGTTATGGTGTTTGAAGCCATTTTCAGTGTTGCCTTGGTAAACGTTAGTTTGAAGCTTTATAGTCGGACAACAATTTTTTTCCCAAAAGAGATGGGTTATTCCCTAATCCTGAAAAAAATTACATGAGAATAATAAATACACTAGGATGACCAGTTTCGATCATTAAGCGACCATCATCAGATCCATTACACTTAGGCTGTAAAATTTATGTCAGCTGGTATGGGTGAACATATTTACAATATTTGCAATATAATTCTACTCGTCAATTTTTGTTAGTTGTGGTCTATGTGATGTTTTGTTACAATACTGGAATTGGTGATTGATGTCCAAACGTGCTTGTTTGGACTGAATGTATGATAGTAGTTAAATGGTCAATTCAGATTGTATTGTACCGGCTCCTTATCTGATTTATTAATTAATTAATTTATTTATTAATCAAAGCACAAACTACAGCTATGCTGGCCCTTCACGCTTGTACAAATAACAACAAAATAACAATTTAAAATAAAATATAAAATAAATTTAACAAATCACCAAACAAAACAAGTCCATATCAAGAGCCGGTAGAATGTCCTTGCTCGTAGCTGAGTCGTCAATGGCCAAGATGACAGTTCTAAATACAGTTTATGTTCTCCTTCACCTGCTTCAGGAACGTCCTCTTGTTTGTGGATATGTCCAACTCGCGTTTACTTGCTATTCTATTGTACTGGGCTGATATGCGGTTTTGGAAGGATCTTTGGATTAAGGATGGTGTCTTGCGCTGTCCTGGTGAGAGCAGTTGTCTTGGTCACTATCTACTCTCAACCAGTTGATAATAATAATCATCATCATCATCATCATTCGTCACTACAACAATATCATGAAACCAGTACCGCTATTATGCATCTGAATGCCTTATATCCTATCCGAGAAATGTTTGCTCGCAAATTTAGAGATAAAAGAAAGAAAGAAAGATAGAAAGAAAGAAAGAAAGATCCTACACATCATACTTGGCCCGGACTACAAAAATGGCATCTACATAAGAAAATCCAGGCAAGAAAATAATATACTCGAAGATAGAGAAGATCACAGACACAATGCGAAAACGCAGAATTTGCTTCTACGGTCATATTCGACGGTTGATCGATTCCCGATGGACGAAACGTATCTTCACTATATTCGACTCAAAACCAAAAACGACAATGCCATCGTATGTTAACGTCCGGAAAGATCTCAAAGAAATGGGGATACGAGCAGAAGATGCACAAGACCGAAATCTTTTTAGAGCAGCCATCAAGACGCTTGGGACTTTCCGGGACGAAAAACGCACAACTGGTAAGAAATGGACAGAAGAACGTCGTGCTAAACATAGTGAGCTCATGAAGACAATGTGGCTCAAGCGAAAAATGAAATAATTCCAGAATGTAAAATGAGGCTTATCGTGGTCCCTAGTTAGCCGATTAGCGAAATTGAATGAATGAATAATAATCATACAACGAGCATGCGCCTGTCTTTCCTATTTCAGAATTTCAGCACTTGTGAGGGGGAGAGAGATAGGACTCGATCAGCATCTTTCGTGTTACTCAAAGAAACAGAAGTGTCCAATTATTTTCCCTGTAGATTAGAAGTATTATTTCACAAAATTATATTTTTTTTTGTCAAAACTTTATTATTCCGCATCGTGCAAAAGAATTTGAATTGTAGAATGGATCTGAGGGGGACTTGTGCTAGTGATCTCTTTTTTGCTTCTATGACAAGAGCACCAACTTTCATTTAAGAATCACCCTGCTGCTCGCGAGCACCAGGTAGAGATCGCCTGATCTAGAATGTAACCTTTAGTTCTGTAATTATAGTACATCAACACTCAGGCCTGGAGGTCATTGAACTATCGATAACGGCATTACGATTGTACTGTTTACGTAACGATTAATTGAGGGTGACTAAGCTCCACAACACAAACAGTGCACTTACAGAATGGTTCGGTGAGCAATACCAATATTTGTTCCACTTGAAATCATGCCTCTTGCAGAAACTCGGTTAATATCGAAAGTGGTCTATCCTCGCCTTGACCTTTGGCCTGATCGATCGCTGCTGATTATTCTAATCGGGCTGCACGGGTCTCTTGGAATGGGGAGCACGAACTGTGGCTCTAATTGCTCCCTGGTCGCCATCGTGCGCCGCCTTCTGATGTATTCCACTCACCTGCTGTGGGGTGAACTTCAAATCTAGTTTATTCTCACTCGCCTGCTATATCCCACTATATCTCACAACACATTGGGGCAGCGCTTTTGGGCTTGGAGTCTATCTGTGATTAGCATGGATATCGGGTGGTAACTCGGGCAACACGTGTTCGTCATCCAGACATATGTATTCTAGTTCAAGTACAGAGTCAATATCTAACGTGCGCCCCGATAAACACGGCAAGCTAAGCCGGCTTTGACTGGCGCAGATCGCGGACGCGCGTACACGGTTCAGCCAGTAGTAGGTGCGCACTTTTACACTTTTACCAAACATGTTCAATAATGTGTTCTTACAGTGCTCATAGTCGATGTCCTCCCTCTCTTGTAACACACATCTGACATCTTCTGATGAAGGAATGGACAACGACGTAATCTATTGTTTGTTGTCTGTTAACTTTTTTATAAATTAAGGAGCCAATGCAATATTACTGTAATATAATAATTTAATCATTTTAAATTTACAGGTTACACCAATGAGTAGGAATTGTGAGGATATTCTGAATTTTGTAAACTGTGTATATTTGTAACGATTTAATTAATAACTAGTTGAAACCCGTCAAAACATGACGGTCAATAGAAAAATATTTACTGATGAATTTTCTTATATAGGCCTACTGTACATTTGCTGTACGATTATTTTTTGGCTCTATTGAAACTATAAGGGCGTCAAAAGATTGCACTCTCAACATTGCAAAATACTGCTGACCATGACTGAAACATTGATGAGGCAAATTGAGACCTATACGTTTCAGAGTTCCCCTTGAACTTTATAGATTGTGATAAAGTATGCCAAATGAATTAGAAAATATTGCCTCTTAAAAGGAAATGATAGTGTTTTATCGGTTGGTGTTAAATCAAGTCGAAGGATTAGACCTCTCTGCCTAATTTTAACTGCACTTATTGTTTCCAAATCCAAGCAATATGGTTGCATTTAGGAGCCCTTTGGAAACGTTCAGATTTCTAAGCAGCATAACTATGGGTCAAGTGTTTCGAGTATGTGGAGGCAAGTCATTTAGTTCCAAGGAATTCAAGAACTCTGAGGAGTCTAATACAACTGGCCGCAAACCGTCGCTTATAATTTTGGAATATAACGAAGAAATGCGATGATGTGCAATTCCATATATTTTAAAACAATGAGGACCGTATGCATGTGGCACAGTAACATTAGCACCAAATGAAACGAAGGACATAGAATTGTACTGCCGATTAGTCTCTCTGAAATTCCTTGTGATATCATCTCCAGTGAAAAATAATTGTTGCAGCCTGTCAAATATTTTATATTTAGTCAGATTAATTTTACCATTACAACAGCAAAGGTCAAAGTAACCAAGTGTAGATTTCTCTCAAGAGAAATACAGCGCAGGCGGCCGGAATCGCCATTTTCCTTGTTGAGAAAGGCCATTGTGCGCTTGCGCGGGAGTGTCAAATATTACATATTTCTTTAATCATTAAAAATATACCGAAATATATATGTTCCTATTAAAGAAACTCTGCAAATCTGCATGCCAAGAGCTTTCGTTAGAATGTCTTACGAAGCCAATCGGTTCAGTCGTTTTCACAATCTCGTGTGTACAAAAAACACCTTACTGTTTTAAATATAAGGATAGCAACAGAGAATTCTTTGCTTGACGGGAATGATAAAAGTGAAATGTGTTTATACAATGTAATACCAATCGTTGGAATGAAGAAAACGAAAATTAAAAAAACATATCCGAGTTGGGAATCGAACCCTGTCGAGCATGCATAATACAAATTACTGTCCTGATACTATAACCCCTCGGCTATGCAGACAACTATGTGTCGCTTCAATATTAAGCTACTTAACCAATTTACACACTCAACCTGCAGTTTAAGTCCTTCAATTCGTGGCTTATTTAATATAATTCTATTTCAATGCATATTGTAAAAACATAATTAACATTATTGGAGACCCTTCTTAATTCTCATAAACAAAGATATCAGTTAGAAGCATTAGACGCGGCCGGAATCGCCATTTTCCTTGTTGAGAAAGGCCATTGTGCGCATGCGCGGGAGTGTCAAATATTACATATTTCTTTAATCATTTAAAAATATACCGTAACATATATTTTCCTTTTAAAGAAACTCTGCAAATCTGCATGCCAAGAGCTTTCGTTAGAATGTCTTACGAAACCAATCGGTTCAGTCGTTTTCACAATCTCATGTGTACAAAAAACACCTTACTGTTTTAAATATATACTAGTTGAAACCCGTCAATACATGACGGTCAATAAGAAAATATTTACTGAAGAATTTTCTTATATACACTGAAGAAAATGGAAATTGCAACACCATGAAGGCATTGGTCGTTTGTGTTGATTTTCAAGATATGGAACGATGCCTTGTAGGTATGTAAACGATCAAAGTTTCAGACCCATTGGATTGTTGCTACAGGTCTCCCCACGTGATTGGTCGCGGAGGATTCAACTCCAGTATACGGACACCGGTGTAGCGTAGTTGACTTGCAGTCTGTGCAATGAAGTGTTCCCCGTCAAACATGCCTCGACGACAGAGAAGAGCACGCTATCAACAACTGTCGCCGTTTGAGAAGGGTCGGATAATTGGGCTGTGTGAGGCTGGATTATCGCTAAGCACTGGCGCTGCACGTGTTGGCCGACAGGCATCTACGGTACAACGTGTATGGCAGCAGTGGTCAAATAAAGGTACCCACACTCGTAGACCTGGCACAGGCCCACAGCGACAGACAACTGTGAGAGAGGATCGCCGCATCATTCGGATGGCCCGGATGGAACCCCATGCAACAACAGCGCAAATTCGAGCAGCTGTGGCACCCCACGTTACACAACTAACAGTTGGTAATCGCCTGCGTGCAGCTGGCTTACGATCCCGTGTCCCTGCAGAAGGTGTTCCATTGACCCCACAACAGCGACGTGTAAGGCTGGCCTGGTGTCGAGTACGATCGACGTGGGTCGACGAATGGCATAGGGTGGTCTTTAGTGATGAATCGCGCTTCTGTCTTGCCCGCAGTGATCGCCAGAATCGTGTGCACCGACATACCGGGAAGAGGAGCCGCCCAGACCTTATTGTCGAGAGGCACACGGGGCCAACACCAAGCATTATGGTCTGGGGAGCGTTAATGTGAAATCACAATTAGTGCCTGTTGAGGGCACTATGACTGCTCGACAGTATGTTGATAGGGTACTCAATCCAGTGGTTGTCCCTATGATGGCGAACATTGGTAATGGGATGTTTCAGCAGGACAATGCCCGGGTTCACTCTGCACGCATCTCCAGACATCACAACCTTAGAATGGCCCTCCAGATCCCCGGACCTCAGCCCTATTGAGCATGTGTGGGACATGATGGGTCGACAACTGGCCAACCGTCCTCAGCCACCCACAACTCTGGAATAACTGACCCGTGCAGTGCAGCAAGCATGGGCCACAATTCCTCAGGAAGCGATCCAGGGCCTTATTGACTCCATGCCTCGCCGAATTCATCAATGCATTGCAGCTCGTGGTGGGCACATCCAGTATTGATTGTTGTCTAAACTTGCGGTCAGATTGCCCTGAAAGTGTAATCATGGAATCACAACCGAACACTCTTCCTGCATGTTCAATTGCAGCAATGTAGCACCACTCCTTCTGGATGTTGCAATTTCCATTTTCTTCAGTGTACGTTCTTTGTACAATTATTTTTTGGCGCTATTGATACTTTAAGAGCGTCAAAAAATTCCAGAGTTCCCCATTGCGCTTTATTGATTGTGATAAAGTATGCCAAGCGAATCGGAAAATGTTGCCTCTTAAAAGAAATTGATTGGTTTATCCTATGGTGTTAAATCAAGTCGAAGGATTAGACCTCTCTGCCTAATTTTAACTGCACTTATTTCCAAATCCAAGCATTTTCATGCATATTTCTTATAATTAATATGGAATCAAATCGAAGGGTTAGATCATCTGCCTGATTTTAACTGCACTTATTATTTCCAAATTCAAGCAATTTTCGTACACATTTCTTATAATTAATATGGTAGTATTTATGAGCCCTTAGGAAACTTCAGTTTTCTAAGGAGCATAACTATGGGTCAATCGTTTGGCGTATGTGGAAGCAAATCACTTAATTCCAAGGAATTCAAGAATTCTGAGGAGTCTAATATATACAACTGGCCGCAAGAACCGTCGCTTATAATTTTGGAATATACATTAACGAAGAAATGCGATGATGTGCAATTCCATACATTTTAAAACAATATGGACCGTATGCATGTGGCACAGTGACATTGGCACCAAATGAAACCAAGGACATAGCATTTGTTGTACTGCCGATTATTCTACCTAAATTCCTTGAGGTATCATTTCCAGTGAAAAATTGTTTTATATTTTATATTTAGTAAGATTAATTTTGCCATTACAACACCAAAGGTCAAAGTAACCAAGCGTAGATTTCTCGCTACAGAAATACAGTGCAGAACAATGTTTACATTTGTTCGTCAAGGATCCTACACTGTACGGCATAATATCTGGAATTGTTTCTGAAATGGCATATTTTTAATTCTCAAAAACAAAGATCACACTACGATACGGAGGATCCTTTATCCGCCATTTCTCTAGAAATATAATTCTGGTCTGAGGGCTGGAACGGGGCGCACTCTTGAGGCAAAACTAAGAAGGGCAAGGTTCGATTCCCATCTCAACAATCTAGGATGTGCTTTTCCGTGGTTTGCCACTTCCACTGCAGGTAAATACCGGGATAGTTCCTAACTTAAAGCCTCGGTCGTCAATTTCCCATTCCCCACTTTAATTACAAATGCACACATCAGTACAGCCATCACAATAACACAGGTTATCAGAGAAAATTTGAGACACGCACACACTAAAGTAGACGGGGATGAGTGACCACGATGTTTGAGTCCATCAAATGAATTATGTTCGTCAATTGTCTCTCATGGCGAAAGTGATTGTGGCCATATTTTATTTAATCATTTAAAAGGTATGGGTACGTAAATAGTGGAGAATTCCTTACTTTACGGGAATAATAAAAGTAAAATATGTTAAGACAATGTATTACCAATAGCCAGAAAGAATAATTGGGAAATAAAAATATGTGGCGGAGGTGGGATTCGAACTGCTTCCATTGGGGGATGCACAAACTAAGACTTCAGCGCTGCCATCTGAGCTACCGAATCACTGGAGATGTAGCGCAATATTAATGTA
Source organism: Meconema thalassinum (assembly GCA_946902985.2). Taxonomy (NCBI): domain Eukaryota; kingdom Metazoa; phylum Arthropoda; class Insecta; order Orthoptera; family Tettigoniidae; genus Meconema; species Meconema thalassinum. The sequence goes on along the minus strand of OX336393.1, from coordinate 159,288,816 downwards.
CTTAAGCAACATTCACACTCAACAGTCAGTATAAGTTCTTCTACATTTCCCGTCCTTTATAATATTCTATTCCTGTTTATATCGTGGAAACTTCATATTCAATATTCCCCTCCTTTATTATAATTCTTATAAATAACTATTACATTAAAACGCGGTGGACATCCGCCATGTCTGTCATTAACCAAGGTGATTCTGCGCATGCGCTTAAGCCAATAATTTTGCAGTTTTGTTTATAAATTTTAAAATATATGATAACATATTTGTTTATTTTAAAGACACTCTGCAAATCTGCATGCCAAGAGCTTTCGTTAGAATGATTTACGAAGCCAATCGGTTAAGTCGTTTTCACAATCTCGTGTGTACAAAAAACAGCTTAGTGTTTTAAATATATAGATAGATAGACTAGTTGAAACCCGTCAAAACATGACGATCAAAGGGAAAATATTTACTGAAGGATCTCCTTATATAGGCCTAATGTACATTCTTTGTACGATTATTTTTTGGCTCTATTGAAACTATAAGGGCGTCAAAAGATTGCACTCTTAACATTGCAAAATACTGCTGGCAATGACTGAAAAATTGATGAGACAAATTGAGACCTGTACGTTCCAGAGTTTCCCCCTGAGCTTAATTGATTTTGATAGAGTATGCCAAACGAATTGGAAAATATTGCCTCTTAAAATAATTATTATAGTGTTATATCGGATGGTATTAAATCAAGTCGAAGGATTAGACCTCTTGGCCTAATTTTTACTGCACTTATTATTTCCAAATCCAAGCAATATGGTTGCATTTAGGAGCCCTTGGGAAACCTTCAGATTTCTAAGCAGCATAACTATGGGTCAAGCGTTTAGAGTATGTGGAGGCAAATCTTATAATTCCAAGGAATTCAAGAACTCTGAGGGGTCTAATACAACTGGCCGCAAATCGTCGCTTATAATTTTGGAATATAACGAAGAAATGCGATGATGTGCAAAACATAACGGTCATTGGGAAAATATTTACTGTAGGACTTTCTTATATGCATTCTCTGTATGATTACAGAGAAAGATCGACTTTGCAACATATAACTGGCCATTACTGAAAACTTGCGTTACGTTACGTTTGCGTTAACCTTTTTCTCCTCCAGGGTTGTCTTTTCCAACGGATTAAGCGAGGGGTCCCACCTCTACCGCCTCTAAAGGCAGTGTCCTGGAGCTTGTGACTCTGAGTCGGGGATACAACTCGGGTGTGTGACCAGCACTACGCCCAGGCGGCCTCACTTGCAAAGCGATCAGGGACCTGATGAAGGGATGGTAAGAGCGGGAGGGTTAGGCAAGGAAGTGGGAAGGAGGCGGCCGTGGCCTTACGGTAGGTACCATCCCGACATTTTCCCGAAGACAAAATGGGAAACCACGGAAAACTACTTCGAGGATGGCTGAGGTGGGAATTGAAACCCCTCTACTCATTTGGACCACCCGAGGCAGAGTATACCCCGTTCCAGTCCTCATACCACTTTTCAAAGTTCGTGGCAGAGCCGGAAATTGAACTCAGGACGGGGCGGCAGCTAACCATGCTGACCACTACGCTACAGAGGCGAGCTACGGAGGCAACGACTGAAAACTTGATGAGGTAAATAGTGACCTACACGTTCGAGAGTTCCCCCTTCAGCTTTATTGATTGTGATAAGGTATGGCAAGCGATTGCAAATTGGTGCTCTAAACGAAAATGGAAGTGTTTCATCGGATGGTGTTAAATAAAGTCGAAGGATTAGAACTCTCTGCCCAATATTATCTGCACTTATTATTTCCAAATCCAAGCAATTCTCATGCATAATTCTTACAATTAATCTGGCACCAATTAGGAGCTTTTGAGAAATGTCCAGATTCCTAAGGAGCATAACTGTGGCTCGAACATTAGGAGTATGAATATGTGGAAGCAAAATTCCGAGGAATTCAAGAATTCTGTAAGAAGTATCTGGCTTTCATATTCATTATTTAATCTGTAACAGTGGTGTATGCTTTTGTTACCTTAGGGTTTTAAATATATATATGGCAATGTCAATCGCGCCGAATTTCTTAGTTTACGGGAATGCTAAGAGTAAAATATGTTTTGTCAATGGAATAGCAATACCAAGAAATAACAATTCGGAAAAAAGGTGACGGAGGTGGGACTCGAACAGCTCCCATTGCGCGATGCATAAATTAAGTGTCTGACGCTACGACCTGAGCTACCGAAGCACTGGCAATACCACTCAATATTAAGTTAGTTAAACAAAATAGGCCCTACACACTTAACTGTCAGTATACATATTTCAACATTTTCCGTCGTGTATAATTGTATTCCAGTATATATCGTGGGAACGTCATAAATAATGTTCACTTCTTTTATACTTCTAATAAATAACTATCATGGCCTGTTTGCCATCTCTTGATGAATACAGTACATTTGCATTTGTCAGTTGGCACAGGCTAGAGTAAAAGGTGGCTTTTCACCGATATCTCAGTCTCACTCATGGCTGTGATTATATGGAAGCTACTGAGGTATGGGTGGTGCTTAGTAATGGCCTTCAGGGCACAGTCAGTGCCTGTGGATGCTGTGAAAGGTTCTACACATAGGGTTAGGACTACTGTTCTGACTCGGTGAGGAAAGCAATGGCAAGCTACCTCACTCCTCTTCTTGCCTAGAATTTCTCAATATAGCGCTGCCTTGGGTTTTTGTGGGTATCTACTCACATAACGTAACGGCGGTGCTTTTTGAGGATCCAACCAGCCTTCGGGCTGACTACCTAACAGACATGACAGACAAATAACTATCAAACGCGATTGTACGCATGCGTGAGGGGCGAGAATTCTATATTAATTTAAAAATATACGAATTCCTTAGTTTAGGGGAATGCCAAGAGTTAAATATTTTTTGACAATGGAATAGCAATACCAAGGAATAAAAATACGGAAATAAAAAAACATGTCGGAGGTGGGACTCGAACTGCTTCCATTACGCGATGCATAAATTAAGATTTCTCGCTTCTACGACCTGAGCTACCGAACCACTTGTAATGGTACGCAATATCAAGACAATTTGATGACATAGGCCCTACACACTCGACTGTCAGTTTACGTGTTTCAACATTTTCCGTCGTGTATAAATGTATTCCAGTAGCCTATACATCGTGGGAACGTCACAAATAATGTTCACTTCTTCTATATTTCTTATAAATAACTATCAAATTGAAACGCGATGCACTTGTAACCGCCATGACTGTCATGAGGCAAGGTGATTGTACGCATGCGTGAGGGGAAAGAATTCTGCAATTTTCTATATTAATTTAAAATATATACAAATTCCTTAGTTTACGGGAATGCTAAGATTTAAATATGTTTTGACAATGGAATAGCAATACCAAGAAATAAAAATACAGAAATAAAAAAAACATGTCGGAGGTGGGACTCGAACAGCATCCATTGCGCGATGCATAAATTAAGATTTCTTGCCTTTACGACCTGAGCTACCGAACGACTTGTTGTAATACGCAATATTAAGATACTTTAACTACATAGGCCCTAAACACTCGACTACGTGTTTCGACATTTTCCGTTGTGTATAATTGTATTCCTGTATATATCGTGAGAACTTCATAAATAATGTTTCCTTCCTTTATACTTCTTGCAAATAACTATCAAATTGAAACGCGATGCACTTGTAACAAAATAAAAAAAAACATATCCGAGGTGGGAATCGAACCCTCTCGATCATGCATAATACATATTCGTAGGCAGTAACCTTATCCCCTTGGCCAACCAGACAACTATGGGTCTCTTCAGTATTAAGCTATCTAACCAGTATACACACTCAACCTGCAGTTTAAGTCCTTCAATTTGTGGTTTATTTAATATAATTCTATTTCAATGCATATTGTAAAAACATATTTAACATTATTGGAGACCCTTTTTAATTCTCATAAACAAAGATCTCAGTTAGACGCGACCGGAATCGCCATTTTCCTTGTTGAGAAAGGCCATTGTGCGCATGCGCGGGAGTGTCAAATATTACATATTTCTTTAATCATTTAAAAATATACCGTAACATATTTTTCCTTTTAAAGAAACTCTGCAAATCTGCATGCCAAGAGCTTTCGTTAGAATGTCTTACGAAGCCAATCGGTTAAGTCGTTTTCACAATCTCGTGTGTACAAAAAACAGCTTAGTGTTTTAAATATATAGATATAGTACATTATGCAACGAGCCTATAATGGCTATAATTAAGACACGAGTGTCTTTATAAAACGAGCTTTAGCGAGTTTTATAATTTCCATACGAGTGTCTTAATTACCATTATAGGCGAGTTGCATACGACTGTTTATGTTCGACGATAATTATAACTTTATTACATGTTTTAACATAAATATTCATAAATATCTGTTCAGTAACTAGAATTTTGTGATCGGGTGGTGCGCTAGGTAGCACATCTCCCTGTTCCAAGCTCTCTGGCCGGCCGACGCATGCGCTCTGTGTGATTCAATGCCAGATGTGCAGATCGTGAACCAGTATTCAGCAAAACTGTCATTGTAGTCGTTTGAAATCAACGCGCCGAGTAGAAATTGGATTTAGGTATATTAAGGTACAGTGCTATTTCTTGTCTCATATTCACCAGTTTATTTACGCGAACATTTGGACGGTGCACTTTCGGTAATTTATATAGACATGTTGGATTTTGAGAGCATGCGCGAAGGTATCCTTATCTAATTGGTCAAAAAATTTGTTTCTTGAGCTGTGATTGGTGGGAGAAACTGTTTCATAATGAATAATAGTGTTATAATGACCATCATTATGATACAGTTTTCAGACACATAATAGTCAGGGTCGAACATAAAATATATATCGATGTAGAGAAGATTTTTGTATAAGTCAGTCGAGTCTTGAATGCAGGACACTAACTATTCTAATACACATTTTCTGACAGTTTTTCGTTTCAAAGCACCGTTAGTCTCTCGACTTTTGATGTTATAGATTCTAAAACGTAGTTGAAGTAACACCAATTGCTCGAGAGTCGTTGATTCAAAGTTACTGAGCATTTGGGTTTGTCTGTGCTGTGGCTTGAATTATTATATCAACGATTGTCAATATGCTTACATAGGGTGCAGCCCATAAAGGTGTAAGTCTATATCAGTGTTCATCGACCAGTGGATCAAGACCCCGTGTGGGTGTTTGGTGGGTTGCGAATTCTCCGGAAGGGGTAAAAAATACATAATATGATGTGCATAATATGCAATATTTTATTTCCTAATGTAACTCTTCGTTTTGGCAATGATTTATATTTTCATAAGGACATAACGTCTTAACAATCGTCCCACGGTGTAGCTGAGCTCGTTAGTTCGTGGACCAGACCTCGCGGGCAGCTCCATCAAGTTCAAAGATCGTAGGTTTGAATCCCGGTACTGACAGCGGCTATTCTGAGTGAGTTCTTTCCCCAGGTTATCCACACCCCCTGAAGGTAAATGTCGGGATAGTACCTTATTTTAAGTCCCAGTGCACCTACCCCATCCCTGTCCCTAATTCAGTACACACACCACTAAATTCATCACATCATCACATAAATACGGGTTACCAGACAAGTTCAACACACGCCCAACAACACGGAAATGATGACCACGATGTCCTAGGCCTCTTAAACTTAATTAACAGCAAAAATCTTAACAGTCGCCTTGATTTTAAATCTTTGAAAATAAAAGCATAAAAGTAATTCACCCTTAAACTTCAATCTGAATTTTTGAATGTCATAAGTAGGTCAATTGTCTCTTTCTATAGGACATTTAAGTCACTCAAGCTATTCCTGACTTATTACATGTGGAAGAAAGGATTTTCCTCATGGACGTAAGTGAAGAAGTTTGGAAACAATATTGATGCACAATCTAACTCTCGACCAAAATTGAACCCAACATAATTATATCTACCACAAAATCAGTTATTTGAGTAAGCTACATAATTCTTCGTTTGATTTTTCAGGATGTAATTTATCTCAGTAATAAAGTTTTAATAACACGATTACTTATGAGGTTTGAAGCAATTTTCAGTGTTACCTAGTAAACGAATATTCGATGCTTTTCAATCGGTCAACATGTTTATACCCAAATAAGATGGGTTATTCCCTAATCCTGAAAAATATATGTACATTTTGTAAATATTTTCACCCATACTTTCAGATATAAAAAATTTGTAGACTAAGTGTAATGGGTCTGATGTTGATCGCTTGACGATCGAAACTGGTCATTCAAGTGAATTTATTAATCTCATGTAAAAAAAACAGGATTAGGAAACATCCCATCTCATTTGGGTACAATCGTTTTGACAGACTGAGAGCATCAAACTTTCGTTATTTATTGATGTTTTTATTTTGCGTATGACTTTAGTGCTGGGAGTGTCCGAGGACATGTTCGGCTCGCCTGAGTCTGTAGCTGCTTCAATGGGTTCAAGCTACCAGTTCCGTTCAAGTAGTTCCAACTTTCGCTACCATATGTCACTGACACCTAGTGGTGAACGTTGGAACTTTGGTAGAGCATTTCAACGAAATATAACCTACAATCAGCTTCACTCAAGCTTCTTTTGCATGGCATAAATCTATGATATGGGACCGCCAGATTTACTTCCCCTCCGAAGGAAGGCATACTGAAGGATTTTAACGCTCTTAAAAATTCTGATGACTTCGGCCGGGTTTGAACCCGCGATGTTGGGCATAGAAGATCAGCATGCTACCGACTACGCCACCGAAGCCGCTACTGTCGTTAGGATTACTTATATTAAGAGTGTGCAAATTTAGTTTGTGGGTCGAGTACAGCGGAATATACTTCAAGATGGATGCCGGTACTCCAAATTTTGAAAGGAATTGTGTAAAGAATTAGCGTATTTTCCTGGAATGCAGGGGTATTGGGTTTGAGTCCTGATGGGTTTCTCAATTTTCATCTCTTACGGCTTAAAATTATCCATCTGGGAGTTACAACCCTGTAAAATAATTTCTATGAAGGTATTTTACATTCAAATTAATTAGCATGGAATATTTAGGCTACATATTGAGTGTACATGAGTATTCAAACTGTTGACGGGTTTGCTGCAGTACTTAATTCCCCCTCTATCCTATGCTAATATTTTCATCTCTACTTAGGTGCAGAACTCTACATCCAAGGCAATTTACCTAACATATAACCTTGACCTTCATCCAAAGTTCTTGCTTCCATTCTCAATTCCACAACTAGGTTAACTACTCTTGGGTGTTTGCTTTACATCAGAACTCGCCAAACACACATCTCGCCTCCTCCACTTGACTAAATGCTACGTCATATATATATACACCGCGGACAGGCCAACAAGGACCACGCAAATATCACTTCTTTACAGGTCTAGTTTCCTTCTTTCTCTTCCAGAAGTCTTTCATCCTGGTCGACTGCGCAGATCTTCTTTCAGCAGTCCATTCTCCTCTGTTAAGATTCTTCTTCTCCCCGACAAGAATTTTGAGGCCTATTTTTTTTCTGTACTCTATTCGATTTAGACAATTTTCTTCAGTAATTTTGAATTTTTGAAGTTCTTCTTTCATTTGTTTTACATAGCCTCCTTGCCCTTTATAATTCCAGATTTTATCAAAAATTTGTTTGTTTAACCTTGAGCAATCCATTCGGACCATATGTCCGTAGAACTGAAGTCGCCGTTTTCTGATTATCACTTCAAGGTTGTCGATTTTACTATAAATTGCTGCATTGGATCTCAGTCTATAACCTTCCTGTGTTTTCCTATGACCATAAATCCTCCTTAAAACTCTTCTTTCTATCTTGAGCAAATTCTCCATTCCGGTTATATTTGTAGTTTCCATGCAGTACAAGATGACTGGTCTAACAAGTGTATTAAAATGTCGTAATTTTTCATTGATAGACAGGTTCCTTTTATTGTATATATTTTTTGTACAAAAATTTAATCTTTCCAATTTCCCTTTTTTGTACTACGTTATATGTTACTCTATCTTCCCATTTTGACCCAACGGGACGGCACGTCCCAGCATGATGCGGCACGGTCGGCCCGAACTGTTAGTCACTTCTATGGTATAATTATTCTATTAAATAATAACCCTTGGCACTACAGCCCATGAAGGGCCTAGGCCTATCAAAAGACCGCTGCCCAACCATTTGGCCTGCAGATATTGGGATGACGCGTGGTCTGCGCATCCGGTCCCCTTGGCCATTAATGTTTGTTTTCGTGACAGGGGCGCTGCCTCACTGTCAGGCAGATACTCAATTGTCCTCACGAGGCTGAGTGCACCCCGTTCCAGCCCCTACGTCAGTTTCTAAAATCCCGGACGGAGCCGGGAATCGAGCCTGGGGCCTCTGGGTGAGAGGCAGGCGCGCTACAACAACACCACGGGATATAATCCATCCTCTGTACGATAAACGGATTTGGTGTGGCGGGGCCTTGTTGAATTGTAAGTAAGGGTTAGGCTATAATATTTACATGATTCATACGTAGGCCTATGCCATCTTAAAACTATTTGGATGATGACCTTGTAGTTTGGGAAAAAGACAATTCCCTCATTAAGGTACATTGTTGCAAAATTTGGTAGAGATCGGATGACTAGGTTAGTCGTAATTTTATTTAAGTTTTGAACATTAGAGTGGGCGCCATTACGTTTCCGTCAAATATGACACTGAGGTTTTCTTTGCTAGTGCTACCTTTGTGCCAAATTTCGTTCAATTCTGTTTTGTCGTGTTTGAATTGACAAGCGGGGACAGACACACTCACACACACACTCACACACACACACAGACTGACAACTTTTGGCCCGTGTAAATCTCATAAGTCTACTTTCATTTTTTGCAAAAATCGAAAGTAGGCTAATATGTCCAATAATATTCCCAGGTACTGTCCATTTCAAATATAATTGGTCCGATTTCCAGTTATTACATGTGGCGTTTTTAATGTGAAATAACACATCTGGTGGTATGGATTTGTAGCAGCATCGATAGTAAAGTATCAAGAAGGCAGTGCGAGAACAGAGTATCAAGAATGCAGTGCGAGAGTTGAAATATCAAGTAGGCAGTGATAAAAAAGAGAGACTTGCAATTGTTATGTAATGATTGGAGTATAAATAAAAAATATATTTGTGTGTTGATGGATGTCAAGGATAATAAAAACGGTAACATTGGTGACCTCCGACGAGACAATAAACATAAAGAAGTCGTCAATTACACTGTTACGTGAGTAGACTGTGTTGTAATTTGAAATTGAATTGTCAATCCCGGAAAGTAACGATATCCCAGTCTTAGAATGCGAAGCTAACGAGGTTAGCGTTAAGATTCCACCGTTTTGATCATAAAAGGCGAAATTTGTTTTTTCCAAGTAGAAGCCCAGTTCAATATTAATAGAATCACACCCGAAGAGACAAAATTTAATTACATAATTGCCCAACTCGAACCAAAATATATCAAGAATATTTGGGACATAATAGGACCAGGAACTGCTAAATATACGGCTGCCAATTCACGACTCCTGGATATTTTTAAAGAGAGTGAAGATGTGAAAATCAAAAGATTGCTTACTGGTGTCGAGTTAGGAGATTACAAACGTAGTCAGCTTCTTAGAAAAATGCAGTCGTTAGCTGGAAAGGATGTGTCTGATAAGGTTATTAGAAGCCTTTGGTAAGATAAGCTTCCAGATTCGATAAAAAATATCCTAGTCGTGAGCGAAGAGTGCCTGGAACGTGTCGCAGTGACGGCTGATAAGATGTTGGAGATGAACCCCCGCAATTACGTATTCAAGTTTGATACATAAGACCAAAAAGGTACTAGTATTAATGAGCTTCTCCCTAAGATTGCTCACCTGGAACAACCAATCACTACCATGTCTATAGGAGAACACCGCAGTCGGAATCATAATCCTCGCCGGCGAAGCTTTAGTCGCAACCGCAGTCGAAGTAGAAGATACGACTCAAAGGGCAAGTGCTGCTATTACCATTTCCGATTTGGCCAACAGTGCATTCCAGTGAAATGTAAACAGCCTTGCTCATGGAAGTACCGGAAAACTCCAACGGGCAGTAGAATTAGCGGTTAGTTCATCTGCCGAGAATTATGATAGAAGCCGCAAACTCCGGTTATTCTTAACAGATAATAAAACGGGCCTGCGGTTTCTCGTTGACAGTGGGGCAGATGTATCAATAATCCCACCAACGAACTGTGGTCGAATCGATGATTCGTTTAAACTTTATGCTGCTAATGGAACTGTAATTCCAACATATGGTATCAGAACCCTAACCTTGGATTTAGGTTTACGCAGACAATTTCAGTGGCCATTTGTAATTGCTAGGGTCAATAAGGGAACATGAAGTATAATATGGTCAATACGGAACCTGGAATGAGTGCAATCAATAAGGGAATATTAGGAGCAGATTTCCTAACCGAATTTCATTTATGTGTCGATATTCGTAACAAATAATTAACAGATGGCGTAACCAAACCTAAAAGCAAGGGTGAAATAATCCTTCACGGAAAAGGAAATTATAAGTGCCGTGAACAAAAGTACCATGCAATTTGCCGACTTGTTCAGCTCCTATCCTGAAATAGCATCGCCAAACTTGGCACCAGAAAAGATTTCAGATAATGTTAAGCATTACATCAATACCCAAGGACCTCCAGTTTATTCTAGAGCAAGACCATTAGCACCCCATCTTATACAGCAAGCTAAACAAGAATTCCAATATGGCCGTGAGATATTCAGGTATAGATCTTTACTCCTACCAAATTTTGTTTCGATTGCTGCAGCCGTTTAGGAGTTGATAGGGGGGGACACACACACAGCCAGACAGACAGACAGAAGGACAGACAGACAGACAGACAGACGGACGGACAGACAGACAGACAGACAGACACACATTTGCCCGATCTCATAAGTCTACTTTTTCCTCATTTTTGCAAAATGTGAAAAGTAGGCTAAAAATCAATGTAACGTGATAGTTTGTCTGTGGGTGGGTATGTATGTCTCCTATGCGTTGAAACTTGGGTGAGATGTTGAGTACACTCCAAGGAAGGTTTCTGACTTAGTAAATCCATTTTACAATAGGTAGCGCACGCGTAGATTCAACAAATGAGCGACGATGCGCGAAGTATTTCAACAAAGTCCCGTATGTGTTCATATACCATTCATCCGATAGCGATGAAACTTGGGTGAGATGTTGTATACACTTACGTGAAGGTTTCAAAATTAGTGAATATATTTCACAGTAGATAGCGCACAAGTATATTCAACAAATGAGCGACGACACGCAATGCGTTTCAACAAAGTCCCGTATGCATTCATATACCATTCGTCCGATAGCTATGAAACTTGCGTAAAATGTTGAGTACACTGCAGGGAAATTTTCTGGCTGAGTACATCCACTTTACAATAGGCAGCGCACGAGTAGATTCAACAAATGAGCTACGACGCGCGAAGCATTTCAACAAAGTCACGTTTGCGTTCATATACCATTCGTCCGATAGCGAAGAAACTAGGCTGAGATTTTGTGTGCACTCTAGGGAAGGTTTCTAGCTTAGTAACTCCCTTTAAAAATAGGTAGAGCACGAGTAGAATCAACAAATGAGCAACGGCGCGCGAAGCGTTTCAACAAAGTCCCGTATAAAGTCATATACCAGTCGTCTGATAGTGATAAATGTTTGGTGAATTGTTGTGAAACACTCCAGGAAAGGTTTCTGGCTAAGTAAATCCATTTTACAATACGAAGCGCACGTTTATATTCAACAAATGAGTGACTACGCGCGAAGCGTTTCGACAACGTCCCGTATACGTTCACATACCATTCATCCGATTGCGATGAAACTTGGGTGAGATGTTGTGTACATTCCAGGGAAGGTTTCTGGCTGAGTACATCCATATTACAATATGTAGCGCAAGAGTAGAATCAACAAATGAGCGACGACACGCGAAGCGTTTCAACCGAGTCCCGTATGCATTCATGTACCATTCGTCCGTAGCTATGAACCTTGGGTGAGATGTTCTGTACACGTCATGGAAAATTTCTGGCTTAGTAAATCCACTATACAATATGCAGCGCACAAGTTGATTCAACAAATGAGGGACGACGCGCGAAGGATTTCAACAACGTCCCGTATAAGGTCATATACCATTCTGCCGTTAGCGGTGAAACTTGGGTGAAATATGGTGGACACTCCAAGGAAGGTTTCTGGCTTAGTAAATACATTTCACAGTAGGTAGCACACGAGTAGATTCGACAAATGAACGACGACATGCGGAGCGTTTCAATACAGTCCCCTATGTCTTCATATCCCATTAGTCCGATAGCGATGAAACTTGGGTGAGATGTTGTGGACACTTACGTGACGGTTTCTAACTTAGTAAATACATTTTACAGTAGGTAGCGCACGAGTAGATTCAACAAATGAGTGACGGAGCGCGAATCGTTTAAACAAAATCAGGTATGCGTTCATATACTATTCATCCGATTGCGATGAAACATTGGTCAGTTATTGTGTACCCGCCAGGGAAGGGGACTTAGTAGATCCATTTCACAATACGTAGCGCAAGAGTAGATGCAACAAATGGGTGACGACGCGCGAAGCGTTTCAACAAAATCCCCTATTGCGTTCATATAACATTCTTCGATTGCGATGAAACCTTGATGAGTTATTGTGTACACGCCAGGGAAGGGCTTCGACTTAGTAATACATTTCTCAATAGGTAGCGCACGAGTAGATTCAACAAATGAGTGACAGCGCACGAATCGTTTAAACAAAACACCGTATACGTGCATATACAATTCATCCGATTGCGATGAATCATTGATGAGTTATTGTGTACACGCCAGGGAAGGGTTTCGACTTAGTAAATCCATTTCACAACAGGTAGCGTACGAATAGATTCAACAAATGAGTGACAGCGATGAAACTTTTGAAAGTTGTTGTGCACGCTTCCATGAATGGTTCTAAATTAGAAAATCCATTTTACGATAGCTTAGAGGCAGTTAACATGTTGTGTATCCAAAAGCACTTCAAGAAACAGAATTTCAACGCCAACACTTTCTTTGGTTGGCATTGCAACGCATGCCGGGTACAGCTTGTTATATATATACTTCTTCGACACATGTGTATGTGACTGAACTCCTCCTAAACGCCTGGGCCGATTTTGATGAAATTTTGTATGAATGTTAGGGTGGGCCCATGTATGGTTTAGATTCACAATCTGACCAGATAGGTGGAATTTTTGAATTTTAGAACCACAATTTACACACAAATTTAGAACCACAATTAACAGTCATAAACAGTCGTCATGGAAACCGCTAGCCTTAGTGAAAAGTGATCCTTTTGGACTGGGTGTCTCTGCACGTAGAGCCACCTGGTCGCAACCTGTGCAACTACCGCCATAACATACACTCCGCCCATGGCGGAAAGTTGTGTTTTATACCAAAGGTGGCAGTGATGTCGAATTCTGTTTGTCTCTGCACGTTAGAGCGTTTCAAAGTTCCGTATGCGTTCATATACCATTCATTCGATTGCGATGAAACTTGGGTGAGATGTTGTGTACACTCCAGGGAAAGCTTCTGGCTTAGTAAATTCATTTTACTATAGGTAGCGCACGACTAGATTCAACAAATGAGTGACGACGCGCGAAGCGTTTCAACAAAATCCCGTATAACTTTATATACCATTCATCGATTGAGATGAAACTTTGATGAGTTGTTGTGTACACTTACGTGAAGGTTTCTAACTTAGTAAATCCATTTCACAGGAGGTTGCGCACGAGTAGATTCAACAAATGAGCGATGACACGCGAAATGTTTCAACAAAACCCCGTATAAGTTTATATACCATTCATCGATTGCGATGAAACTTTGATGAGTTGTTGTGTACACTTACGTGAAGGTTTCTAACTTAGTAAATCCATTTCACAGGAGGTTAAGCGCGAGTAGATTAAACAAATGAGCGCCGACGCACGAAGCGTTTCAACAAGGTCCCGTATGCGATCAAATACCATTCGTCCGGCAGCGATGAAACTTGAGTGATATGTTGTGTGCACTCCAGGGAAGGCTTCTGCCTTAGTAAATTAATTTTACAATAGGTAGCGCACGACTCGATTCAACAAATGAGTGACGACGCGCGAAGCGTTTCAACAAAATCCCGTATAAGTTTATATACCATTCATCGATTGAGATGAAACTTTGTTGAGTTGTTGTGTACACTTACGTGAAGGTTTCTAACTTAGTAAATCCATTTCACAGGAGGTTGCGCACGAGTAGATTCAACAAATGAGCGACGACGCGCGAAGGTCCCGTATGCGTTCAAATACCATTCGTCCGATTACGATGAAACTTGGGTGAGATATTGTGTACACCCTACGGAAGGTTTCTGGCTTAATAAATCCATTTTTCAATTGGTAGCGCACGAGTAGATTCTACAAATGAACGACGATGTGCGAACGTTTAAACTAAGTCCCGTATGCGTTCATATACCATTCATTCGATTGCAATGAAACTTGGGTGAGATGTTGTGTACACTTACGTGAGGGTTTCTAACTTAGTAAATCCATTTCACAGGTGGTTGCGCACGAGTAGATTCAACAAATGAGTGACGACGCACGAAGGTCCCGTATGCGTTCAAATACCATTCGTCCGATTACGATGAAACTTGGGTGAGATGTTGTGTACACCCTACGGAAGGTTTCTGGCTTAATAAATCCATTTTTCAATTGGTAGCGCACGAGTAGATTCAACAAATGAGTGACGGCACGCGAATCATTTCAACAAAGTACCATATGCGTCCATATACCGAATGTAGTGGCTACGCTGGCTAACGCGCAGCATTAGGTCATGGGGCCAAGCTCTCTGCTGACTCGGTAGACGCGTGGGTTCGAGCCCCACCGTCGGCCGTCCTTGAAATGGTTTTCCGTGGTTTCCCATTTTCAACACCAGACAAATGCTGGGACGGTACCTTCTGACAGGCCACGGCCGCTTCCTTCCACATCCTTGCCCAGTTTCATTCACCATCATTCATTTCATCTCTCATTAACTCCTCTCATGAGGTTGGCGTCAGGAAGGGCATCCGGCCATAAAAACATCGCCACAAAGACTTCCATCGCGTCTCATCCCCGACCCCGTTGGAAAACGGGAATAATAAGGGGTAGATATACATAGGCTACCATATGCGTCCATATACCATTTATCCGATTGCGATGAAACTTTGGTGAATTGTTGTGTACACTTCAGTAACGGTTTCTGGCACAGTAAATTCATTTTACAATAGGTAGCGCACGAGTAGATTCAACAAATGTTCGATGGTGCGCGAATCTTTTCAACATAGTCCTGTATGCGTTCATATACCATTTATCCGATTACGACGAAACTTTGGTGAATTGTTGTGTACACTCCAGGAAAGGTTTCTGGATTAGTAAATCCAGTTTTTAATAAGTGGCGCACGAGTAGATTCAACAAATGAGCGACGGCGCGTGAATCGTTTCCACAATGTCGCGTATGCGGTCATATATCATTCATCCCATTGCGATGAAACCTTGGTGAATGATTGAGTACACTCCAGAGAAGGTTTCAGGCTTAGTAAATCTATTTTACAATAGGTAGCGCATGAGAAGATTCAACAAATGAGTGACGGCACGCGAATCGTTTAAACAAAATCCCGTATACGTTCATATGTCATTCATCCGATTCCAATGGAACTTTGATGAGTTGTTGTGTATACTTACGTGAAGCTTTCTAACTTAGAAAATCAATTTCACAGTTGGTAGAGCACAAGTAGATTCAACAAATGAGTGACAGAGCACGAATCATTTAAACAAAATCCCGTATGCGTTTTATGCCATTTATCCTATTGCGATGAAACGTTGGAGAGTTGTTGTGCACGCTCCCACGAATGTTTCTAGATTAGTTAATTCATTTCACGATAGTTTAGAGGCAGTTAACAGAAATTGAAAAAAATATTGTATATCCAAAAGCACTTCAAGAAACAATGTTACGACACTTTCCTTGATTGGCAGGACATCGTCTGCCGGGTCAGCTAGTATTAGTATAGATTTAGACACCTGACCAAGCAGTTCCAGGAATGTATACAGAAGAAGGTAACTGTAAGAAATGAACCGAAGAGGAAAGGGAGCAGAGTTGAATACAACGGCCAGGGCATCTCCAATAAGGGTCAGTTTCTAGTAATTATTTGTGAGTAAAGGGAAATGTTTCAGTGAGTGATTGATCGCTGGGAGATGAAAGCACTTACGTCCACAAAGAGCAGAGACAAACAATTTGATATTGATTTTCCTATTGAACAAGTCACTGCGAGTCTCCGACCTCAACTTTATATTTAGATACATCACAAACAAAGCTTTTATCGGTGAGAGGTCTTTTTGAAGCGCCCACGTCATACACACCGGGCTAGAGCGAGAGCGGCTAAAAGCATTCCTCTCTACTGCCACATGAGGGTGCTCTTTGGCACGGATTATTAACTATTTCGTTTCGTAACGTACGGAATTTGAAGATTTAACATGCCTATGCTTCAACGATGGGCGTCTATCTGGGATTGGTTGGTTGGTTGGTTTCTCAATTTAGGGACTGCGACAACGCGGTCATGTACCCCGTGTACTTTGGGTGTGTGTAGAATCTGTCTGATAACTGGAGTTAATTGTAATGACTGTATTAGTGTGTGTTTCTGTTTCTTAATTCAAGTAAGGACTGCAGACTTTGAATTTTTCAAGTAGTCCATACGTTTGCCGCCAAACACCACCGTCAACAACTACTAGTTCAGAACTTGGCTACTAGACGCCACCTCAGTCGGCTCCTGGCGACGAACGTAGGAACCTTAGCGTTGTTTACATTATTAACCTAATTTAGCTTCACACAGGTGTAATTAGTGGAAGGTTCTTTAACATGCCATGAATCTATGACATGGGACCGCCGGCTTTACTTCCCCTCCGAAGGAAGGCATACTGAGGGATTTTTAACGCTCTTTAAAAATCCAACGACTTTGGCCGGATTTGAACCCGCGATCTTGGGGATAGAAACACAGCATGCTACCAACTACGCCACCGAAGCCGCTTGTCTGGGATTAGCGTGGGCAAAATACTGACACAGTTACCATGTAAATAAGTGTTCGTCATCTATGCCTATGCACTCTAGTTCAGTAGAGACTTCAATATATTACACTAAGTACATCTCAAAATCTCCGAGGCTATTACAGCAAACAAAACATATATTTTGTAAGGTGATAGAGGATTATTAAGTAGGCCTAAGCACGTATAAATGACCTTGAAAATTATCAGAAATACAAAAGCAACATGGCGGATAATTGATTTTAAAAAAATTACATATCTGGCGATCTAATCACCCAAGAGCAATGAAACTTGGCACAGTGAATCATTATTCAGACCTTAGTATAGATGCCTCTCATGTTCAATATTGTATTCAAAAATTCAAGGTTTCAGTTCGAAATTTTTAAACCATATTTTTATTTTTTTTCTCGTATCCTCTTCAAGCGGTGGAAGAGAAGATTCGTTTGATGGGCTATTACAATAATCATTATCTATTGCCACTAAATACTGTGGCTTACTTTTCGTATATTATAGACGCTGTGCATTTGACTTTTCTTAAAAATAACTCCCGTGACATGTTACAATACGATGCTATCTCGCGGGAAGAGTCACAATTACCGATACTGAAAGTGATATATTATCGGATATAATTTCTCATGGTAATGATTGTGGTGGAAATTGTTTTGTGGGTTAAAACACCAAGGTTATGTACAGTAATTTATCGTAAACTAACAGGTACCCGCGGCTTCGCTCGCGATCAAGACAATGGGGACGATGCATTAATTGGTCTATTCTATTACAGCAATCACGGCTACAGATGGGTCGATTCTAATTCTGAAAATGCGGATACATACAGTACAGTATATTGATATGAGCAGAAAAGTGGGATTTTTTTAGAGTTGTCAAAGTCTGCAGGGTACGATGTTACATTATATGAACACATTTTAAAATTACGTTTTGGGTTTTGCCATTTTCTGCTGTGACATAACGATTTTGTTGTCCGGATACTCGCGAGCACGCCACATTCAGTTGCCCTTGGAAAAAAATGGTTTTGTCTAAATGTACACCTGCTGCTGTTAAGTGTATGTCATTGCTCTTTGTTAATAGAAATTGCGAATATTGTTTGAAGAGGGAACTGCACTCTTGCACACTGGAATGGCAAATCTATCGGAATATGGGGAATTAAAAGTATTTTTCCTTAAGCTATTCTGGGTGTAATTTTGCCACACTTTTGATGATTTGAACGTCAACATGTCACTATTAATAGACCTATAGTAAAATACGAGTATATCTCACCTTGGCCGCTGATGTACTCGTACATTATGCAGTCTCTTCCAGTGTTACGTCCCAGGGATTGAAATTCTCTAACAACCCTTTTGCCTCACATGCCTCTCTAAATAATTAAATTTCTTGATTTTTGTTGTTATTGTTGCTTGATTCTTCATTTCTTTTGACTGGTTTGATGCAGCTCTCCATGCCTCCCTCTCCTGAGCTAATCATTTCATCTCTACATAGCAACCACACCCTACATCCGAGGCAATCTGTTTAACCCTGGTCAACGCCTACAGTTCTTGTCCACGACCCTCCCTTCCATAACTAAGCTTGCTATTCCTGGGTGTCTTATTTATGTGTCCTACCAACCTATATCTTCCCTTCATTAGCAGTCGCCAGAAACAACTCTCCTCTCCCACTCGTCTTAATACCTTTTCATTTGTTACCCTATTTACCCATCTGATCTTCATCATTCTCCTGTAACACCACATTTCAAACGCTTCAATTCTCCTCTTTTCTGCTGCACCATTAGTCCAAGTTTGACTTCCTTATAATGTCACGCTCCAGACAAAAGCTTTCAAAAATGACTTCCTAATTCCTAAATGTAGATTCGATGTCAACAGATTCCTTTTCTGTAGAAATGCTTTCCTTGCCTGAGCCAACCTGCTTTTTATATCCTCTTTGCTTCGTCCATCACTGGATATTTTGCTTCCTAAGTAACAGAAGTATCCTACTTCCTGTAGCGTTTCACCAGCCAATTTGAGGTCCATAGAGGTTTCTGATTTATTTCGGCTGCATTCCAATAATTTTGTTTTACATTTATTGATTTTCATCATGAATTCTTTCCTCAAGACGGAGTCCATACCATTCAAAAACTCGTTCAAATCCTGTGGCGTATCGGCCAAGACGACGATGTCATCAGCAAATCTCAAAGATGAAATTATTTCTCCTTGAATCTTCGCTCCCACTTTAAATTTTTCTCCAATTTCCCGATTATTCTGGTTTTAGAGATCTTTGAAATGCGTTGTCCTCGCACATGGTGTAGATGCATTGTCAAAGGATAACATTCCATGTTACGAACATGGGCCGCATAACCTGTACCGAAAGCCTATTCTGGACAGCAGTTCCTTGAACTCAGATTTGCCAACATTTTATTGTATCTTTCCATGTGGTATACCTCTGTACCTCAACATATAGAAGAGTGCTTGGAAAATCATGTCTTGTGTACTTTTTGGCAAAGGTGGTGAGTGTGGTTTTTTCCAGAGTGGATACTCGCTTGTAGAAATTCTTTTCAGTAAAATAGACTGATTCACAATTTTGTAAGTGCTCATTGAGGTATGTGACGGCGAGATGCCTTAAGTGTTACGGAAACGGCAATAGCCACCACAGAGCTTCGTTGCTACTGAAATAACGACCAGACTGATATTTGTACTTAACTATACGGGATTTGTAAACCCAGTGTTTTTGAAATTGAACGTAGGTATATCGCTAACTTTATTGAGTAGCCGCTACTGTAGTATTTAAAAATTAAAGGTGGTATTAGAAGGCGCTTCCTCTAATTTTTTTACCCCGCACTACAGCCCATGAAGGGCCTAAGCCTATAATGCGACCGCTTCCCAGTCATTTGGCCTGCATATATTGTGGTGACGCGTGGTCAGTGCATCGTGTCCCTCGGCCGTTAATGTTGTTCTTCGTGACCAGGGCGCTGTCTCACTATCAGACAGCTACTCAATTGTCCTCACGAATCTGAATGCACTCCGTTGCAAACCTCACGTCAGTGTCAAAAATCTCTGACGGAGCCGGGAATCGAACCCAGGGCCTCCGGAGAGAGGCAGGCGCGCTACCCTGTTCTTATTGTTTTTATATATATCTCGAAAAAGATAACAAATGGATTGGCATTGCCTCCTACAGGGATACATAGTAAATCGGATGTCATACCTTGAGGTAGTGTTGCCATGGAAACGGACTTGCCATTAGTTCAGTTTATCAGAGCGAAGATAGTTTTCTGCGAATATCTTTGAAACTATTGGTTTTAGGGCCTTAAAATGTGGTTTTCGGTGTCCCGTAGGGACCTACCGAGTATTGTTTCTCGCATCGAGGGGCGTAAAATGAGCTTTGTCCGGTCTGTATGCGACAACTTCGATATTTTGTCCCAGTTGAGTATTTTTAGTGACTTTTCAGTTATGTTGCTCGTTCCACGGGAACAATGATTTATTTCTGGGTGAAAGGCATCCTATATGTTATCCCAGGGTATAAGCTGTCTCCATTTCAAATTTCATCCAAATCCGTCCAGCCGTTTTAATGTCAAGAGGTAACAAACTAACACACACACACACACAGACTTTCACAATTATAATATACTAGCAGGTACCCGCGGCTTCGCTCGCGATCAAGACAATGGGGACGATGCATTATTGCTGATAATTGGTTTATTCTATTACAGCAATCGCGGCTACTGGTGGGTAGATTCAAATTCTGAAAATTCTGATACATACAGTATATAAATATGAGCAGCAAAGTGGGAATTTTATATAGTTGTGAACACATTTGAAAACTTAATTTTGGTTTTGCCATCTTCTGCTGAGACATAACGATTTTGTTGTCCGGATACTCGCCAGCACGCCACATACATTTGTCCATCGGAAAAAATGGTTTTGTCTAAACGTACACCTGGAATGGCAAATCTATCTGAATATGGGGAATTAAAAGTATTTTTCCTTAAGCTATTCTGGGTATAATTTTGCCACACTTATTGATGATTTGAACGTCAACATGTCGCTATTAATAGACCTATAGTAAAATATCTCTCACCTTGGTCGCTGATGTACATTATGCAGTCACTTCCAGTGTTACATCCCAGGGATTGAAATTCTCCAACAACCCTTTTGCCTCACATGCCTCTCTAAGTAATTAAAATTCCCGATTGTTGTGGTTTGAGTCTTCAGTTTTTTGACTGGTTTGATGCAGCCCTCCATGCCTCGCTCTCCTGAGCTAATCGTTTCATCACTACATAGCTACCACAAACTACATCCGAGGCAATCTGTATAACCCTGGTCTACCCCTACAGTTCTTGTCCTTGACCCTCCCATCCATAACTAAGCTTGCTATTCCAGGGTGTCTTAATAAGTGTCGTACCAACCTATCTCTTCTCTTCATTAGCAGTCGCCAGAAACATCTCTCCTCTCCCACTCGTCTTAATAGCTCTTCATTTGATAACCTATCTGACCATCTGATCTTCATCATTCTCCCGTACACCACATTTCAAACGCTTCAATTCTCCTCTTTACTGCAGCACCATTAGTCCAAGTTTCACTTCCTTATAGTGACTCAAAAGCTTTCAAAAATGACATCCTAATACCTAAATGTATATTCGATGTCAAGAGATTCCTTTTTGTGTAGAAATGCTTTCCTTGCCTGAGCCAACCTGCTTTTTATATCCTCTTTGCTTCGTCCATTACTGGTTATTTTGCTTCCTAAGTACCGGTAACAGAAGTCTCCTACTTCCCGTAGCGTTTCACCTGCCAATTTGATGTCCATAGAGGTTTCTGATTTATTTCGGCTGCATTCCAATAATTTTGTTTTACATCTATTGATTTTCATCATGAATTCATTCGTCAAGACGGAGTCCATACCATTCAAAAATTCGTTCAAATCTTCTGGCGTATTGGCCAAGATGACGATGTCATCAGCAAATCTCAGAGATGAAATTACTTCTCCTTGAATCTTCACTCGGACTTTAAATTGTTCTCCAATTTCCTGATTATTATGTTTTTAGAGATCTTTGAAATGCGTTGCCCTCGCACATGGTGTAGATGCATTGTCAAAGGAAAACATTCCATGTTACGAACATGTGCCGCATAACCTGTACCGAAAGCCTATTCTGGACAGCAGTTCCTTGAACTCAGATTTGCCAACATTTTATTGTATCTTTCCATGTGGTATGTCTCTGTACCTCAACATACAGAAGAGTGCTTAAAAAATCATGTCTTGTGTAAATTTTGGAAAATATAGTGAGTGTGGTTTTTGCCGGAGTGGATACTCGCTAGTAGAAATTCTTTTCAGTAAAATAGACTGGTTCAAAATTTGGTAAGTGCACATTGAGGTATATGACGGCGGGATGCCAGTAGAAATTCTTTTCAGTAAAATAGACTGGTTCACAATTTGGTAAGTGCACATTGAGGTATATGACGGCGGGATGCCTTAAGTGTTAAGGAAACGGCAATAGCCGCCTCAGAGCTTCGTTGCTATTGAAATTATGACCAGACCGATATTTGTACTTAACTATACGGGGTTTGGGAGCCCAGTGTTTATGAAATTGAACGTAGCTATATCGCTACCTTTATTTAATAGCCGCTACTGTAGTGTTTAAAAATTAAAGGTGGTATTAGAATTCGCTTCCCCTAATTTTTTTTTACCCCTGGCACTACAGCCCATGAAGGGCCTAGGCCTACCATGCGACCGCTTCCCAGCCATTTGGCCTGCAGATATTGTGGTGACGCGTGGTCAGTGCATAGTGTCCCGTCAGCCGTTAATCTTGTTCTTCGTGTCCGGCGCGCTGCCTCACAGCTACTCAATTGTCCTCACGAATCTGAGTTCAGCCCGTTGCAGCCCTCACGTCAGTGTCTAAAATCTCTGACGGAGCCGGGAATCGAACCCGGGGCCTCCGGATGAGAGGCAGGCGCGCTACCCTGTTCTTATTGTGTTTATATATATCTAGAAAATGATAATAAATGAATTGGCATTGCCTCCTAGAGGGATATATAGATAATCGGATGTCATACCTTGAGGTAGTGTTGCCATGGAAACGGACTTGCGATTATCTAATATATAAAAGTGAAAGTCTGTATGTATGTATGTATGTATATATGTTGGTTCCGTATACAAATCTACACCGTTCCACCAATCTCAACCGAATTTTGCATACACATAGTTTAGGACCCAGAAGGAACCGCTGGCTACATGAATTTTCGATAGTCTTTCTCATTCTTCTGATTTCGGCCCTTTTTCACTCAAAAACAGGCTAATCAAATCATAAAATATACTCATGAAGGAATGGCAAGGCAGATAGTTTCCATGGCAACATAGCTCAAGTCGAGACACGGCCGACTTGATGCCAATTGCGCTCAGCACTACTGGTATAGAAAATGAGGATCTTTACTTGAAATCCCGTTAGTTACTCAACTACTCACACAGCACTGTCAACCGAGTTTAGCATAACAAAGACTTGACACTATCTTCTTTCTACTATACATTTGTCAAATACCACTCACTCACTCACTCATTCATTTATTCATCACGAAATCTCAGAAACCACCGAACGGATTGGAATGAAATCTGTATGCAGCTTCCTCACGGGCCGCAAATGCCCCCTAAGAGAGAAATTTTGGCTATTCAGGTTCTAAAGGGGTGTTAAGGGGGTAGACCTGCATTTAATTGAATAGCAATATCTCCCGATTGGTTTCATGGGGGGATGTGATACTCGGCATATAAACTCATCATTAAAAATAAGAAGACATGTGTCTGAGGGCTTTTCGATGTGGTGTATATTATGAGGTGAAAGGGGTGAAAAGTGGGGATTAAAAGATTCTTAACGGAGCGTGTGTCTCTTAAACGACATAGGCGAGGAGTTTGAAACACAGCGAAAAAAAATCAACATAAAAAAGAAGTAAATATGTGTTTGACAGTTTTTTCATAAATCCAATTTAAGGGGCCCATGGGGAGAGATGAAATTCTGGGGGGGGGGGGAACAGGAAAGAAAGTGTCCTAACTGATTGACTGACTGGCTCACTCATCAAACTCAGGGGGAAAAAACTGCATTAAATTAAGTAAATAGCTGTTCGACAGATTTTTTTTTCATAAATCAAATTTAAGGAGTTCATGGGGAGGGGTGAAATTCTGAAAAAAGAAAATTGAAAGAAAATGTCCAGACTCACTCACTTAATCACTCACTCATCATCGCCTAGCCAAAATTATTGAAGTTAGAAACATGACAGTTTGGGGATATGTTCATTGTATGTCAAAACCGTCTACTAAGGGAGGATTTTCGGATATTCAGGTTCTAAAGGGGTCTTAAGGGGGTTAAACCTGCATTTCATTGAATAACAATATCTCCCGATTGGTTTCATTGGGGGATGTGATACACGGCATATAAACTTATCATTAAAAAGTAAGGAGACACGTGTCTGAGGGTTTTTCGATGTGTTTATGAGGTTAAAGGGGTGAAAAGTGGGGATTGAAAGATTCCTAACGGAGCGTGTATCTCTTAAACGACATAGGCGAGGAGTTTGAAATTCAGCGGAAAAAAAATCAGCATAAAATAAGTAAATATGTGTTTGACCGCTTTTCCATAAATCCAATTTAAGGGGCCCATGGGGAGGGGTGAAATTCGGGGGGGACAGGAAAGGACGTGTCCTAACTGATTGACTGACTGACTCACTCATCAAACTCAGGGGGAAAAAACTGCTTTAAAGTAAGTAAATAGCTTTTCGACAGTTTGTTTTTCAATCAAATTGAAGGGGTTCATCGGGAGGGGTGAAATTCTGAAGAAAAAAAAATTGAAAGGAAATGTCCTGACTCATTCACTCACTCATCATCGCCCAGCCAAAAATAGTGAAGTTGGAAACTTGACATTTCGGGGATATGTTCGTTGTATGTCAAAACCGTACACTAAGGGACGTTTTTTGGATATTCGGGTTCTAAAGGGGTCTTAAGGGGGTTAAACCTGCATTTCATTGAATATCAATATCTCACGAGTGGTTTCATTTGTGGATGTGATACTCGGCATATAAACTAATCATTAAAAATACGCAGACATGTGTCTAAGCGTTTTTCGATGTGGTGTATTATTATGAGGTAAAAGGGCTGAAAAGTGGGGGTTGAAGGATTCCTAATGGAGCGTGTAGGCCTATCTCTTAAACGACATAGGCGAGAAATTTGAAACTCAGCGAAAAAAAATCAGCTTAAAAAGTAAGTAAATCGGTTTTCGACTTTTTTCATAAATTAATTTAAGGGGCCAATGGGGTGGGGTGAAATTCTGGGGATAAAAAGGAGAGAAAGTGTCCTAACCGACTGACTCAGGGGAAAAAGACAGCTTAAGAAATAAGTTAATAGGTGTTCAAGCGATTTTTAATCAATCCAATTTAAGGGGCCCATGGGGAGGGGTGAAATTCTGGTAAAATAAATGAAAGAAAATGTCCTGTCTGACTCACTCACTCATCACGCCCAGCGAAAACTATTAAAGTTGGAAACATGAAATTTTGGGAATATGTTCGCTGTATGTCGAAAACGTTAACTAAGGAATGATTTTTGTTTATTCGGGTTTTAGAGACGTGTCAAGGGGGTAAACGTGCATTTCATTGAATAACGATATCTCATGAGTTGTTTGTTTCGGGATGTGATATTCGGTATATAAACTAATCATTAAAAATAATCAGACATATGTCTAAGGGTTTATCGATGTGGTGTATATTATGAGGTGAAAGGGGTGAAAATTGGGGGTTGAGGGATTCTTGACGGAGCGTGTATTTCTGAAACGACATAGGCGTGAAGTTTGAAATTCGGTGGGAAAAAACAGCTTAAAATACAAGTAAATAGGTGTTCGAACGTTTTTTCATAAATCCAATTTAAGGGGCCCTTGGAGAGGGGTGAAATTATGGGGAAAAAAACAGGAAAGAAAGTGTCCTAACTGATTGACTCACTTACTCACTCATCAAACTCAGGGGGAAAACAGCTTTAAATAAGTAAATAGGTGTTTGACCATTTGTTTCATAAATCCAATTTAAGGGGTTCATGGGGACGGGTGAAATTATCAAAAATAAATGAAAGAAAATGTCCTGACTGACTCACTCACTCATCATCGCCCAGCCAAAATTATTGAAGTTAGAAACATGAAATTTTGGGGATATGTTCGTTGTATGTCGAAAACGTCCACTAAGGAAAGAGTTTTGGATATTCAGGTTCTAAAGAGGTGTTAAGGGGGGAAACGTGCTTTCCATTGAATAACAATATCTCACGAGTGGTTTCATTTGGGGATGTGATACTTGGCACATATACTAATCATTAAAAATAAGCTGACACATGTCTAATGGTTTTTCGATGTAGTGTATATTATGAGGTGAAAGGGATGAAAAGTGAGGGTTGAAAGATTCCTAACTGAGCGTGTATCTCTTAAACGACATAGGGAGGAGTCTGAAACTCGGAGGAAATCTATCAGCTTAAAAATAAATAAATAAATGAATAAATGAATAAATAAAATAAATAGGTGTTCGACCGTGTTTTCATAAATGCAATTTAAGGGGCATATGGGGAGGGGTGAACTTCTGGAAGACAAACGTCCACTAAGGAAGGATTTTTGGATGTTCGCTCTCATCGACCAACCAAAACTATTCAAGTTAGAAGAATGATATTTTGGGGATATGTTTGTCGTTTGTCGAAAACGTCTACTAAGGAGGGATTTTTGGGTATTCAGGTTCTAAAGGGGTGTTAACGGGGTTAAAACTGCATTTCATTGAAAAACAATATGATACGACTATGACGTGAGCGAAGCGAGGCTGAACTTGAGATGGTGTGTGTCTGTGTATTACTCAATCTTGCAAGTACCACTGGTCCGATTTACGTGAATTTTACATGGAAGTAGCTGATTTTCCTGGTTAACATATAGGTTACTTTTGATTTCAATACTTTGCACTATTTAAAATGGCGACCATTTTAGTGACGTCACCACACCCTTTGGTTTCAAACTTTCATATTTCCATTTCAAATAAAAAGAGAACGCTAAGAAATAGCAAACTTTTGATGGCATATGCGAAAGGTATCTGCAACTGTTAGCGAGTAAAACCTAAATTTGTGCTATAAAACACGGTCAACGCCGAGCGGTGTAGTTGGACAAAATGTTCCATCCTTAATCTCCCTCTGCGCAGCACCTCGCCTATCCCCTGTTTTAACTGTCACCTTCACATTTTAATTTATTTATGACGCGTAGCGAAGCACGGGTACTTCAGCTAGTTAGTTCATAAATCAGAGCGAAGATAGTTTTCTGCGAATATCTTTGAAACTGTTGGTTTTAGAGCCTTAAAATGTAGTTTTCGGTGTCCCATAGGGACATACCGAGTATTGTTTCTTGCATCGAGGGGAGTAAAATGAGCTTTGTCCGGTCTTTATGCGACAACTTCGATATTTTGTCCTGTTTGAGTATTTTTGGTGACTTTTCAGTTATGTTGCCCATTCCACGGGAACAATGATTTATTTCCGGACGAAAGGCAGCCTATATGTTATCCCATGGTATAAGCTGTCTCCATTTCAAATTTCATCCAAATCCGTCCAGCCGTTTTAGTGTCAAGAGGTAACAAACTAACACACACACTCACACACACACACACACACGGACACACAGATTTTCACAATTATAATATATATAGGGATATAGGGATATAGGGATTATGGATTACACGCATGTCCATATGAGGAAATAACATATTTTACTGTGTTCTGTTGAACCTATCCCTCGGTAAGTTGATAAACTAGCACACAATATCCCTTAGTGTTGTACTCAGGTATTCTTGATCAGGCTCATCGTGTAACTTTGGACACGTATTTTCCAGTGCTAGTGGTGTGTTGATGTGAGTTATCTTGAGTTACAAGAACCATAGAAATACCATTTTGCTTTCTTTAAATAACTTATAATATTTATGTTTATTGTCTGAAATATATGGATATTGAGTTCTGAGTTTGAAATAGTTCCTCTGTACTTTATCACAATATAGGCCATGTACCAAAAGCTATTTTGTACATCACATGGAAAATCCTTTCAACACGCAGTAGAGTTTTTAAATAAAAGGAAAATCACTAAAATCTACGAACATAGCATTTTTAGTTCTTTACGGAACTACTCGTCATTTTTGACTTTTCTGTAACTCTTAGTTTTGTTTGTAGCGGAACACGTTTCTGGATATCCTCCTGTGTAGTTCCCACTTCTTGCCGGTCTCTCTCCCCCTCGGTGAACCACACCTCTTTGTTTCTTTGTTTGTTAAGAACATAGCTGAAATCCTATTGCTCACCTTGTAGGACTGATACGAGCAATGTGGTTATAGAAAAAAATATGAGCCTTACAGTAGTCGCATATGATGTGTAACATGCCACATGGCCGACAGTACCTGGAATGCTTACATTAAATAAGAATACAGCAAAAGTATGAAGGTTTAATAAATTATAATTGTTTTCAGCAAATATGATATAGTGAATATGTTCACACCAAAGAACGACAACTTGAAGATCATTTATTGTAGGAATATCTGTAATGAGGCCTCCAAACCTTGAAGTAAACCATATGCTATATACATTCCACATTGCCACATGGCCGATAGTACGTCGTGGTACCAATCTCCGCCTCCACGCGCTCATTGTTTCCGTCCCATCCATTTCCGTTTCATTGTTTCCGTCACATCCATTTCCGTTGCATTTTTCAAAATCACCCCCACAAATATGTGCAGATACCCAGTGGAAAGATGTTACACATCAACAATCCTTCTCCCACTAATGGTGTCTGTGATCTTTTTTTACATGTGCGTAGAGTTGATGATTGTGACGTGTTCTGGATTCACCATTATCTTTGATTGGACCTAGGATTTTCCTCAAGATCTGTCTTTCTCTTATTTCTAATTTTTCGATCAGACGTATTCTATTCATTGGTTACAGAAAGCTTTTCAGTCGGTCAACACAAATTGTGCCCAATTATATCAGTCGGGAAAACAAGTGTTTAAATGCCCTAAGCTGAAAGAAATATCACATTGAATATTAATCACAAACTAATGTGCTCTTGTGAACAAAAAGGGGGATACTTATGTAACTGGACACAATTTGTGGTGACCGAATAAAAAGCTATCCATAATACAAATAGGCAACACAGAGAAATGGCTTCTAACACTTCAATATTTTCTATTCATAGGAAGGCATTCAGTGCCATATAGGCTATATTATTATTGTTTCGTATAGGCCATCTAAGGACCACGACAGTCAACTGTTACATTTGGAATGGGCTTTGATGTTTGCCCAGTAGTTACGCATCCTCTGGCTGTGTTGTTCCCTCCTCTCCTGTGTCCAGAGGGCACCTGCTTTCTTTCTTGGCGGTTTGTCTTGGAACCTCAATTGCTGAAGCATCTTCCTGAGAGATGTCCGGTCTTTTAAGTCTATTTCCGTCTCTCCAAGTTCTTGCAGATCTTTGCTCACTCCCCACAACCATGGTGACTTGGTCTTCCACTTTTCCCAGTAACCGAGGAGCTGGTTGGTCAACCTGGTAGAATGCATCCTGTAGACGTGTCCATAAAATGCTAGACGTCGTTTCCTAGCAACATCTGTGATTCTTTCACAGTACGTGTTGAGCTCTTGATTAGGTCGCCTTCTGTATTCATTACCTTCTTTATCAGGCCCCAATATCTTCCTCATTGTCTTTCTATTTATTTATTTATTCGTTAATTCCCCATAAGGAGAGCGTTACAACACAATCAATTTTCATGTTTCATTCTGGACCTTTCTTCTTTTTTCCCAAAAACCTCTCATATACACACTATGTTTCCTCTTTCTCTCTTCTGTCCACCTCTTTGCTGGTTGTCTCTCTTTGGGAGTTTGCTCAAACTTCTGTAGTCTAAGTTTTTCTCTGTATTTGCTCCTGTCTGCGATGTCTTCTGTAGAGATGTTTAGTTTCTTAAGGTCTTCCACGGTTTCCTTTACCCAATTGGATTTTAGTGTGCTATTCGTAACTATGTTAAAAATTTTCTTGGTCAGTCTGTCTTCGGTCATCCTATGTATATGTCCATAAAATTTTGCCCTTCTTTTCCTTATGTTGTTTGTAATCGTCTCTGTCTGTTTGTACAGTTCTATTGTCGGTCTTTTCATCCATATTCCCTCTTTCTGAACTGGCCCGTAGATCTTTCTGAGAATTTTTCTCTCTTGTTTTTCTAATTCCTTGATTTTTGTTCGCCCCTTGATTGCTGTCGTTTCTGAAGCGTATAAGGCCTCTGGTAAGACTACTGTACGGTAGTGTCGTAATTTGGCATTGATGGAAATACTTTTTTTATTGTAGTGGTTCCATGTAAGTCGGTATGCTTTCTGCAATTTAGCGATCCTGTCTTCATTGGATGCCTAGTTCAGTCCTGTTTTCTGTAAAATCTCTCCTAGATATTTGAAACTTTCCACTTGTGTTATTTTTCCATACTTGGTTTCCAGTGGGTGCTTGTCTGTAGATTTTGTGTCCATGAACTGTGTTTTTTCGTATGAGATTTGTAACCCTGTTTTGGCAGAGATTTCATGTAGCGTCTCTAGAGCTTCTTTGGCTTCTTTTCTGTTATTTGTTATAATCGCTACATCATCGGCAAAGGCCAGACACTTATTGTTGACTGTCCTTTTCTGGTGTTTTGACATTTTTATGCCTTTGACTCCTTTTTCCCATGTCTTGATTATTTTATCCAAAACTGAGTTGAATAGAATGGGTGATAAACCATCACCTTGTCGCACTCCTGTATTAATTTTGAAGGGTTCCGAGATCTCTCCCATGAATTTAACTTTGGATATTGTATTTGTTAATGTTTCTTGGATTAGTTTTCTGGACTTATTGTCGACCTTCATTTCTTCTAATGTGTTAAAAAGTGTTTCTCTATCTATGGAGTCGTACGCTTTTTTGTAGTCGACGAATGTGATTGTTGTGTTCCTGGTTTTTCTCGTTGCTAGTATTGTTCTCAGGCACCAAATCTGCTCACTGCACGATCTTCCCTTCCTGAACCCTCCTTGGTATTCTCCTATCTGTGGATCTATCTGAGGCTCTATCCGTTTTAACAGGGCTTTGGAGAAAATTTTGTATGCGACGGGTAATAGTGAAATCCCTCTATAATTATTAGGGTTCGTTTTGTCTCCCTTCTTGTGGAGGGGGTGTATTAGAGCTGACTTCCATTCTTCTGGTACCTTCCCTGTTTCCCAGATGTTTTCGATGAGTTTGTGTATTTTTGGTGTAACATTTTCGTGGTCTAATTTCCAGATTTCTGAAATCAATCCGTCTTCTCCAGGCGCTCTATTGTTCTTTAGTGATTTTATTATTTCCACGATTTCTTCAAGTGTTGGAGGTTTGGAATCAATGTTAGGTTCTGGCTTTTCGAACTGTAATCTGTGCGTTGGTTTATCACAGTTAAGCAGCGAGTCAAAATATTGTGCCAGTATCGTACAGTTCTTTTTCGGGTTTGTCTCCAGTGTTCCGTCTTGTCTTTTGAAGCATAAGCTCGGTGGTCGATATCCTGTCATATTCTCTCTGAATGTTCTATAGAAGTTTCGTGTATTATTTTTGGTAAAATCCTCTTCTATCTCCTTGAGTCTGTTGTTATCGTAGTTTCTTTTTTCTCTGCGGATTATTCTCGAGGAGTCTTTTTGTATCTTGTTGAATTCTTCCCATTTTTCGGGTGTTCTATGGCTGTTAAATTTTTTCCAGGCTTGTATTCTATCCTCTATGGCTCTGTCACATGTCACGTTCCACCATCTGTGCTTCCTTTTCCTCGGGGGCTGCCCCATTTTTATCAGTTCTTTCATGTTTTCGGACATGTCCGTCCAGTCGTTACTCTCAATTTTCTTAAGCCCTTGTGTTATTTCTTTCTTGTTTAATTGTAAATACTCTGGGTCTGTTCTGAAAATTCTGGTTGTTCTCTTAGTTTGTCTGTTTGGTATAAACTTAGCCTTGATTTGTAGTAGATGATGATCAGATTCGAAAAAACCTTTTCTCGTTCGTATATTCATAACTTCTCTGGTGTTTTTTGTAGATATCGCAACGTGGTCTATCTGAAATTCTCCGAGGGCGCTGTTTGGAGATTTCCAAGTCCATAGTTTCTTGTAGGGTTTCTGGAATTGTGTTGACATGATTTTGAGGTCAAAATTCCTACAGAAGTTTATCAAATTCTCTCCATTCTTGTTTGTCCTCTGGTGCGCTGTATGTTTTCCTGTTGTGTCTCTGAATTTTCTTTCGCGGCCTAATTGTGCATTAAAATCACCAAGCAATAATTTTACATGCTTATTGGGGATTTTGTTGGTGATTTCTTCTAAGTCTTCCCAGAATTCTTCTATCATCTGTGGATTTTTGTTATTGTAGTTATTTGTGGGGGCATGAGCATTGATTATTGTATACGCTTTGTTACCAGAACGTATCGTAAGTGTGGACATTTTTTCAGATTTTGAGGTGAAATCTATTACAGAGTCCAATATTGAGTTGTGGACTACAAAACCTGTTCCGAAGAGTTTGAGATTTTTTCCTGGAATAGTTATGGCTGGTTTCCCCTTGTATATTCTGTAACTTCCCGAATCGAAGTGATTCTCATCTGAGAATCTCGTTTCCTGTATAGCCAGTATTCTGATATTGAATGTGTCCATGATGTTTGTTAGTTGTTTCACTTTACCTAGTTTCAGGAGTGTGTTTACGTTGAGTGTTCCCATGTAAAATATTCTCTTAGTTTTGAGGGTTTTTGAGAAGCAATTCTCCTCTTCATGACATACCTGATCCCCTGGAATCCGATGATCAGGTACAATACCCAGTTTTATTGACTGGGGCCCAGGGTAGTGTGTTCGTTCACGTCGTTCTGTCATGATTATTGATTTATGTTCAAGTTGTGGTGGTGAAACCCCAAGGGATCTCACAGAATTACGACTGGAGTTTTGAATTCCAGAAGATTGGATCACAGCCGAGCTCACAGAGCTAACAGACGCCGACCAGAGTACCGGTGGTTACCACACAGACGTGTCTGGATTTAAAATTTTCACCTAGTAACCCTAGGCAGGGGCCCTCACAGGGTGCTACCATCCGGAGCCAGATGGACCCAGGTTTTTTAACGAGGTGTTACTCCTCCCCCTCCTCCTTCCTCAACACTTGCGTGATGAGGCCCCGGGCTTGGGACCGGCACTGGCGGAGTTCATTGTCTTTCTATATTATTAATAATAATAATATTCCTTGCTTATATACTACGATTACGACACACTTCAAAACAAACAAACAAACAAACAAACAGACAATAATATCGACATATTTCAACATCAAAGGACACATTTTAATACATTACTTCATTAATTAAGGACAACATAAGAGAAGCCACTAATATACCATTAAATTTCATAAACTAACGGATTCGACTGGCATTAAAACCAAGACTATTGCACGAACTAAAATACTAGTTGCCACTACACGGAAACGTCAATGAGTAATAATTAAATACCGGTAATACAAAATGTTTAGTTCAGTGATTGACATGTTTAAATATTTTCATAAATACTTTTGTAAGGAGGTTCATTTCGATTGGTCTTGTATATTCAAAATTGTATTCATAGAGTTTAGTTTTATTTACGATATTTTTTGCGTAAAAATTCCCAATTTCGTGTACATTATAAGTGTGTTATTGCTAGGGACTGGATTCTTTGGCTTTTACCTTTCCTTTTTCGTTACCTGTACTTATAAATACAAAAATTATTTAATAATTTTCTCCATCACACTCAAAAGAGCCAAAATCGTGAATTCTGTGGTAAAAACTTAAAATGATATGCGAGAACCTAAAAATACCTAATTGCAGTTTTGTAGTATATTTGAATTTTTGGTTCATAATTTTTACAAGTAAACCACAAGAAAGTGTTTTTCCTAGCTATGGTTGATTGAGAGAAATCCTACCTGCCAGAAAATTAAAATACTTGAGCACTTTTTGGCTTAGATCTTATTGTTTGGTCATTTACTGCCAGGA
The DNA here is from genome assembly GCA_946902985.2 of Meconema thalassinum. NCBI lineage: Eukaryota > Metazoa > Arthropoda > Insecta > Orthoptera > Tettigoniidae > Meconema > Meconema thalassinum. The sequence goes on along the minus strand of OX336393.1, from coordinate 159,254,744 downwards.
AAGTTGGGATAAATCTCTTATAGTTTCCAAGTTCCCTATATTCTAAATAGAAATGTAATTGAACGGGCTAGAGTGTGAAAAACGCCTCTGACATCCTTGGTTTTATTAAATTTGAATAATTAACATATTTAAGGAGATAAAATATTGCCTAAAAGTGTGAAGTTCTCGGTGATAATTTGATGAAAGACGTATCATTATGTAAAATATTTTCACTCTTGTTGCAATCAGATTTTCTACTAACAATTATGCATTAACCCCAGTAATACCAACGGGATAGTTCGTGCCCACCAGTTTCATTTATTACGGTTCATTCATGATATTTATTTTCTACGCTTACTGTACACAAAGTTATTGTCTATTTTGAATCCGGTTACCCAACCACACATTTACTTTTTTAAATTTTAATTCTTGTATAAGTTATTTACAATTTTCTTTTGGTGGGCACGGAGACCCCCCCATCGTTGGTAGTTCGTGTGCCTCGTCATACTGTGCACTGTGGTAAGGGAAAAAGTATAACAAAGTTAACAAAACCACTGAAATTTGTTCTGGTTGCAAGAGGTTCACAAGCGGTAAACACAGTAAAGAACAGTCGTATGTTCCACGTGTGTTAAGGATTGTAACGTGTTTTTCGAGGGGTTTTATGCCACTGGCATAAGTCTGTAGGAAGCCATTCTATATTTATTTACGCGGCAAATTGTTCAGCCAAGAGAATTTTTCATGTTAATTTATTATTATTATTATTATTATTATTATTATTATTATTATTATTATTAAGGTGTTTTTTGGAGCATTTTTATAAAATTATAAGCATATAGATAGGTTTTCTATGTCTTAGAAAACACTATCAAGCAAATTATTACGAACGACATTATCATAGAAAATTATGTGTTTACGGAATTTTACGGAGTTTCGTCAGTTAGGGTATTATGAGAGACATGACTCACTGGGAATTCAGATACAGGCTGATTCTTGTCAAGAAGCATTACGCAAGCCTGGGTCGCAACGTCAAGAAAAGGTGGATAGTATGGAACGGCAAACGACATCATCCGCGCGCCGTGTGTATTGAGCCTAAGGAGGGGTGTAGCGGGGTGGCACAGCCAATCAGTGAGAACCACGTAAGGTGGAAGTCGGCACTAGAATGGGAAGCCGACGAGGGCATATATCGTTTGGCGCGCCGTGGAATAAAGGACAATCTGTGGAAGACTTAACCAGTATAGTTGCACGTGTGAGTCGCTCCGATGATCCGTGGAGGAGAGGACTAGCTTTGTAAAACTTAACCAGTGTGGTTTACGAGTGTATGGCTCCGATGTTTGGACCATAAAGTCACCAAATCTACAAGTATATCATCTACTAACGAAGAAGATGACGGCGTCCAGGAAACAGTGGGAAGCTCTCTGCATCATCCAGTACGAGGGAAATGCTTCGGCAATTTCCAGTGGTAAGCGCGAATGACACAGAAATATGCAATCTCTCGTTTCTCTTTGTTTTATATTCAATATTTCAGTAACTTCATAGCTTGGGAATAAGAGTAAAATCAATAATTTATCAAACTCCGTTTTCACGTAATTTTCTATCGGTAATATTAAAATCGCAACGCTCCAATATATATATTTTAAACTTATTATTATTATTAGTTTTGCAATACTTGTTTTATATAATAAATTCATTTCTTTTAACCATGCAATCTTTGCTTTCAGTAGGTAGCATTAGATATAGACCAATTCCTTCTCCTGATACAATTGTTGTTGGGTTAATGATCAAATCATACCACGATCTGAGTGAATAGAGTCTTGAAGGTGTTCTGCCCGAGCTAGACGTTGTTAAATACAAATTTAGATTTCAACATTGTGTTGAAGTCTTGGCGCCCATTAAAACAACATAGCTTAGGCAAAGGTCAACAGTAACAATTATCACCCAACAAGTAAGGACCAGTCAAAACGTTTCATTTGTACGCTCAACAAGGAGCAAAGCGAGACCGTTACATTTGTCGCCGACAACTTGGGGCTGAAAACCTAATAACATTTGTGGAAGGAGAAGGGTATATATTTCTGTGCCTGTATTTTGGGGGTTATTTGTCTTTATCAGTGTATATCATTATGGGGGATGAGAAAGAAAGACAGATGAGATTACGTAGTGGTCATCAACTGGAGAGTGATGATACGAGCAGTATGTCGAGTGATGGTAGTACCGGGGTAGCGGAGGTAAATCCCGATACTGAAACAGGGAGTGTAGGCGGCCAACCAGAATTTAAAACTTTACTTCTCGAGTTCATGTTTCAGAACAAAGTTAGTAGTGATGCCTTAAATAAAAAATTAGAACAAAACAACGCTAAACTCGAGCAAAATAATGCCAAATTAGAACAAAACAGTAGGGAAAATAAAGAATGTACAGACGCTTTAGATGCTAAACTGGAACAAAACAACGCTAAACTAGAACAAAATAGTAGGGAAAATAGAGAGAGTAATGAAACTTTAAATGCTAAATTAGAACAAAACAGTAGGGAAAATAGAGAGAGTAATGAAACTTTAAATGCTAAATTAGAACAAAATAGTAGGGAAAATAGAGAGAGTAATGAATCTTTAAATGCTAAATTAGAACAATATAGTAGGGAAAATAGAGAGAGTACTGAAACTTTAAATGCTAAATTAGAACGAAACAGTAGGGAGATCAGGGATACATTCGAACTGATTAGAGGTGAGATCAGGGGGGTTATGGAAGAGAAGGCTAAAGAGATTATTGCAGATGTAGACAGAAAATTAGGAAAAGTACAGGAGGAGTTAGAAATTAGAATCAGTACACAGGCTGAAAATTTAAAAGAACTAGTGCAACTGGAAACACAGCAGGTCAAAACGCAATTGGGGGGAGAAATTGACAAAATTCAGGTAGCAACTAAAGAGGTTAAGGAACAGCTGGGGGGTAGAATTGAGAAAGTCCACTCGCAAATAGTTGCAGAAGTAAATGATTTAAGAGAGAGTAATAGGGAGAGCATTAGCAAGATTGAGGAGAAACAAGCAAAGCTATATGATAAAGTAGAAGAATCAGAAGGAAACATTAAAGTAACAGTAAACAGTATTGAGAGGAAGGCTGAGGAGGAAATCGCAGAATTAGAATTAAAATTAAGAGCTAGGATCAGGCAAGAAAATAGTCAGAATAGGCCAGTTTTTGTGATTAGCAGACACAGGGAGGTAGAACTGGGTAAGTTCAGCAATCGACAGGGGTGCCCAATGGAGTTCATGAATACTATAGAAAATAAATTCGGGGAGAGGTTGGAAAATGGTAGTATTGAGTGGTGCCAGGTAGTTGAAATTTTAGAACAAGTGTTTGTGGGGGAAACGAGGAATTGGTTTGCTGTCTACTGAGACAAGTTTACTGATATTAATGATTTTAAAATGAAATTCTGTGAAAAGTTCTGGAATGAGGTTATTCAGTCGCAGCATCGTGAGGGAGTAGTGTGTGGTAAATATAACCCTAAAGGAAGCTCCACCATGACCGAATACATTTTAGGGCAGGTATTAGTGTGTAAATATCTGGATGGCTTGAAGGAGGAAAGTGATGTGGTGAGGTTGCTACTTAGGCACTTTCCCTATAGGATCAAGGAGACTGCTTGTATCCAGAATGTAAAGTCAATATCAAAAGTAGAAAATTTGTTAAGGACATTTGATGCACTAGGGAGAGGGGGTTATGAGGACAATTTCAATAGGAACCAGGGTAATAATAATAATAGGCCTAATGAAGCCAGGCATCAGGAAGTTCAAGGGAACGGTGGCGAAGGGGCCAACGCTCAAAATAATAATAATAATAATCAGCTAAAGCAGAATAGAGGAAATGGCTATGGTAATCAGTATCAAGGGAGGAACAATGATTTCAGGGGAAATCAAGGGAGGAACAATGATTTCAGGGGAAATCAAGGGAGAAATAATGATTTCAGGGGAAATCAAGGGAGAAATTATAATGACAATAATTACAACCAGAATAGGGGTCAAGGAAGACGACAGCCTAGTGGTAGTAATATACAGTCAAATAATGACAACACAGCCCAAAACAACCAGACCAGTGCAGTAGTTAGTAGTACTACAGCCAGCTGTAGCGGTTCTTTAAACGCGAACCAGGCTGCGAAGTAAGGTCAGAACCTCAGTCTGTAACATGCCCTGTCCATACAATTATACAGGAACCCTATGACCTAAATGTAAGAAATGAATTATTGCATGAACTAAATGATGAAGGTATTATTCAGGAAGTGGTTAGTAAGAGCCCCATAGTTAAATTTGACGTGTCCGAGGCGTACACAGATGTTTTAATTGATAGGGTTGTATGAAGAGTTGCATAAGTAGTGCATTTTATGATAAAATGAAAGGAACTGGAGTAAATTTTGAGGAGATGCCAATTAAAAGCACTTTTGTTATCACAGCTGTTGGGAAGAGGTCTAAAGTAATTTCTAAGCAAGTTTTAGTAGACATTAAAATTAATAATCATGTAGAGAAGCAGATTTGCCTTGTAATTCCAAATTTAGTATTCAGTGTTATCTTGGGTTCAGAGTGGCTAAGTAGAGTGTCTGGTAACTTATGTTATGATGTAGGGAGTTTGAAATTTAAATGGGGTGATTCTGAAGTAGAAATAGCGTTCAATGACCATATTCAGAGAAGTAGTCTTGTAGGTGTAATTTGTACTTTAAATGAGATATCGCCAGCCGTAGAGCGGGGTTCTCAATGTTTTGTGGGCAGTGTGATTACGAACGGTAGTCTAGAGGACTCGTTACGTGATGCTGCATTTCAGGGAAATATAGAGGATGAACAGTGTGTTCGGCTCTATGATGTGTTATTGTGTAATAAGAGAGTTTTTGAGGATCGCATTGGTATGGCCAATTGCTATACACATTCATTGAACGTTATTGATAGGTCAGTATTCACAGGACATAGATATCCTTTACCTTTCGCTTATCAGAGTGCAGTTGAGGCACAAATTAACCAGATGCTTGAAGATGGGATTATTGAGCACTCTAACAGTCCGTATGTTAATTCTTTGATCACGGTACCCAAAGCCGACGGAACAGTTCGTATTTGTTTAGACGCTCGTTTGGTTAACAGTAGAATTAGTTCAGATCAGCTGAAATCTATGTCAATAGAGGAATTAATGCAAACATTTGAGGGGAAGAAGTATTTAACTTGCGTAGATTTGAGTTCCAGTTTTTGGCAAGTGCCACTTATGTACGAGGATAGACCATTTACAGCTTTTAGTCATAAATATAACCTTTATCAATTTTGTAGAACACCTTATGGGTTAAAGAGTAGTTCAGCAGCTTTAATTAGGGCTTTAAACATCGCATTAGGGGATGACACAGGAGAGTTTGTAACCATTTACATTGATGATATGGTAATTAGTTCACGCAGTTTTGAGGAGCATCTACGTCATTTAGATTTAGTTTTTCAGAAGTTAGATCAGGCAGGGTTCACTTTGAAGCTGTCTAAGTCGTCATTTTGTCAGCCAGAAGTGAAATTTTTAGGTCATAAAGTGTCAAGTAGAGGTGTTACACCAGAAGACGGTATTTTAATATGTGCATGGGTGGACAGTAGCAACAGGGCATCGTTACAGACACTGAGAAATATGCTAGTGGAGCAACGTGATGACGTTCATTTAAAGGGAGCCACTTGCAAGGTTGGAAGCAGGTGACGCAGAAACCAGTTATGGTTTCCAAACGTATGGGCAAAACAGCATATGTGCAGGAGAATAGTGAGGGAAACAGATTATACGGGACGTATAATATACATAGTCTACGAAAGTATGTGTCATAAAGTAAGTGTGTTTAGCTGGCGAGCCAGCCTATCAAATGAGTAAGTGTGGTATTTGGTGCGTGGAAGATGTGGTCTTCCAGGCAGGCGTATCAGAAGTCACACAGGGGGGTAGTATGTAAGTAAATGAGAGTTTTTAAGGTACAGGGAAATATGACGGGATTGTCGGATGCTCTTGAGCACTAAAATGTCTCGATACACCAAGGCCAGAATTTGGTAGCGCTGGTGAATTCCCATTTGTCTCCAAGAGATGGGTGAGCGCTTGAACAGGGTATTTTTGCTTACGGCGTCCACGAGGCAAAAGATGGGCCATCAGAAGGCGAGACAGTCCTTCATGAAACTCGTACATAACAGCTCACGTGATTTCTGTTTACGGCCTTGCCATGTAAGATTTGTAAGAGTGTAATTTAAGGTAATTTGTACAAGGGTATTATTTGTGTGAGGAGAACTGGTCTGTGTTGGGAACTAGTATTAAGTAGAAAATGGTCTACAGGAACTTAAGAAGACAGGGCGATTACGGCACAGAAATATTTGGTGTTATATGTAATGCGCATTTACTGTTTTTTTTTTTTCAGAAGTCAATATTAATTTCGTCTGTTATAAAGAGAGATTAAGTATTATGGTCACGATGCGCTGCCACAATAGTGTGATCGTGTGCTCAGTGATAAGTGGGATTAAATTTCACAATAAGGAAGGAACCTCCAGTGAAATTAGGAAGTTCTAGGGAGATATACATATATCAGAACACCTTGATGCGTGTGATATGACATCTCATATACATAGTGCTCACACAGTAATTATGCCTATTTTCCCAACATAGAGAAATTTGAGAGGCGGAAATATCCGTGGAACACTATTCTATATGAAAAACATTGGACTGGTTGCAAAGTGCAATCCATAGTGACAACTAACTTGGACGCAAAGTGCGTAAAGAAAAATTATGAGTGTATATATCTGTAATTTAGGGTGATTTCATTTATGTAATATGTATTTTGGATGGGGATTATTAACGTGTCTGGGATAATCGGATAATGGACCGTCGTCACGGTAAATCATCCGATGATCCGAGGCGAATATGTAACGTGTTTTCGAGGGGTTTTATGCCACTGGCATAAGTCAGTAGGAAGCCATTCTATATTTATTTACGCGGCAAATTGTTCAGCCAAGAGAATTTTTCATGTTAATTTATTATTATTATTATTATTATTATTAAGGTATTTTTGGAGCATTTTTTTTAAATTATAAGCATACAGATAGGTTTTCTATGTCTTAGAAAACACTATCAAGCAAATTATTACGAACGACATTATCATAGAAAATTATGTGTTTACGGAATTTTACGGAGTTTCGTCAGTTAGGGTATTATGAGAGACATGACTCACTGGGAATTCAGATACAGGCTGATTCTTGTCAAGAAGCATTACGCAAGCCTGGGTCGCAACGTCAAGAAAAGGCGGATAGTATGGAACGGCAAACGACATCATCCGCGCGCCGTGTGTATTGAGCCTAAGGAGGGGAGTAGCGGGGTGGCACAGCCAATCAGTGAGAACCACGTAAGGTGGAAGCCGGCACTGGAGTGGGAAGCCGACGAGGGCACATATCGTTTGGCGCGCCGTGGAATAAAGGACTCTCTGTGGAAGACTTGACCAGTATAGTTGCACGTGTGAGTCGCTCCGATGATCCGTGGAGGAGAGGACTATCTTTGTAAAACTTAACCAGTGTGGTTGTACGAGTGTATGGCTCCGATGTTCGGACCATAGTCACCAAATCTACAAGTATATCATCTACTAACGAAGAAGATGACGGCGTCCAGGAGACAGTGGGAAGCTCTCTGCATCATCCAGTACGAGGGAAATGCTTCGGCAATTTCCAGTGGTAGGCGCGAATGACACAGAAATACGCAATCTCTCGTTTCTCTTTGTTTTATATTCAATATTTCAGTAACTTCATAGCTTGGGAATAAGAGTAAAATCAATAATTTATCAAACTCCGTTTTCACGTAATTTTCTATCGGTAATATTAAGATCGCAACGCTCCAATATATATATTTTAAACTTATTATTATTATTAGTTTTGCAATACTTGTTTTATATAATAAATTCATTTCTTTTAACCATGCAATCTTTGCTTTCAGTAGGTAGCATTAGATATAGACCAATTCCTTCTCCTGATACAATTGTTGTTGGGTTAATGATCAAATCATACCACGATCTGAGTGAATAGAGTCCTGAAGGTGGTTATGCCCGAGCTAGACGTTGTTAAATACAAATTTAGATTTCAACATTGTGTTGAGGTCTTGGTGCCCATTAAAACAACATAGCTTAGGCAAAGGTCAACAGTAACAATTATCACCCAACAAGTAAGGACCAGTCAAAACGTTTCATTTGTACGCTCAACAAGGAGCAAAGCGAGACCGTTACAGGATGGCGAAGACTATGATCAGAGAATAATTCACTTTCTGAACTTCTTTTTTCCTGATTTTCAGCCTATTTTCAATTTTGAAAAAATAGGCTTATGAGATCACCTTTTGTCCGTGTGTGTGTGCGTGTGTGTGTGTGTGTGTGTGTGTGTCCCTAATAAAATCTAAACGGATGGAGAGATTTCAATGAAACTCGGTAAATTTATAGCGCTATTTCTGGCGACCTCGACTGTGCCCTTCAAATTTTGTTACCTCTCACCAATCCAACATGGCGGCTGTGCGAAATATTTCACTAGTATTCAATATCTCCGAAACTATTACCGATATCGCCCTAAAATTGGGTACGGTGATAAAGGGCACTACTAGAAGTTCACCTATGAGACTTTCAAAAACCTGGTGATTACAAAACCAACATGGCGGCCAAGCGAATTTGATACATTTAAATAGACTTTTGTCGCGATTTAACTATCCAAACGTAATGAAACTTGGTACAGCAATTATTTATACACATTGTAATGCACTGGAGTCTAATTTAGTTCAATTGTTTACATAACTTCAAAATGGCGGCTGTGCGAATTATTTCACTGACATTCTATATCTCCGAAACTATTACAGATATCACCCTGCAATTTTGTACGGTGATAAAAGGTACCGATACAAGTTTAGCTATGTATATTTCATAAACCTGTAAAGTACAAAACGAACATGGCGACCAACCGAATTTGAAACAATTTAATAGACTTTTCTCGTGATTTAACTCTCTGAGCGCAGTGAATTGTGGTACAGTAAATGATTTTGCTGATTGTAATGCACTGCCATCTAATTTTATTCAATTGTTTACATAACCTCAAGATGGCGGCTGTGCGAAATTTTTAAAATTAAGTTTTTATTTCTTGTGTCGTAATCATGCGATCGAAGTGAAAGTTTGAATAATGAACCTAGGCAATAATTGTCCTTGAATGGTACATAACTCTATGGCCTATAGGCCTACATATAACAATCCTAAATGGCAAGCTTCCGAAATATTTAGACGGTTCTCAATATCTATGAATCTTTTACAGCAACCAAACTGATTTTTTAAATGTTCATAGAGACTATGAACATATGTTCACCTATAGGGCTTTCAGTAACCTGGTGAGCACAAATCCAACATGGCGGCGACGCGAATTATAAATATTTAAATGGAAGTTTCTCGAGAATTAACTATCCGAGTGCCGTGAAACGTTGCACGTTAAATGCTTATACAAATGTTGATCCACTGGCATCTAATTTATTTCAATTGTTTGCATAATCACAAGATGGCTGCTGTGCGTAATTTTAAAATCTCGTTTTTACTTGTAGTGTTCTAATCATGCGATTGAAGTTTGTATACCACACGTACACAATAATCTTAATGTAATAGTACAAAAATAAAAATCCAACCTGGCGACCATCTGAAATATTTAGACGGTTCTCAATATCTACGAATCTGTTACAGCAATTAAACTGAAATTTTGTATGTTGATAGAGGCAATTACCACGAGCAGGATATATGAAAATGAGCTGTATAGTTTTTCACGGAACTACTTGTTTGATTTTGTTTGCAACTGATGTTAATTAAGTTAAATTTTTTTGCCATTTAAGGTTCATTTGAAGGATAATGCAAATCACACAAAGGAATTAATTATGGTGGTCACAAAATCCCCGTTGGAAGTCCGTGGTTTGAAAAATAGCATGGTATAGTTAGGGTTAATGTAGCTTGGCACAGTTTATGTCAACAATTGTTACTATTTAGATATAAAACCTATTTGAAGACCTAATCTATCTATTAAAAGACTAAAGATAACTATTTTATGCTTTTGAAAAAATAAAATGACGATTTTAAAACCCTAAACCTCCGGTCCCTAATTATAGAAAATGCGGCCCATGCTGATGAAAACTCCAATGAGGGGTTGAAAACATGTTACAGTAAACATTATCGTATTAAAATGGGGCTCTCAGTAGTCAATTAATATTACTTTACGCTATATTAAAAACTCTTCAGCTAGTTGCCTTTACGTTAACTACCCCATGCAACCGAGTCTTACAGAAAAACTAAAGCTGCATTAACTGTCTGACGTTAACGAAACAGCAGATGTGGTGGACGAGTATGCCCACTTGTTACAGAGCCATAGCTATCATGTTCATTCATTGTATTATACCATAATTACCTCTTGGATTAATGACACAGTCATTTATAGTGAGTGACACTCAATTAATTAGCTGATGATAAATAATGAGCGAGCAGCACCGCCAGTCCATCATAAACTCTTACCAAGGTCACTACGTGAGAGGAATTAATAGACACTTTCACCTATTTCCTCCTCGCAATTATGTTGTCAAAATGAAATCTAGTCAAGACAGTATGCTTCAGGTACCTTGGATCTCATCTGCACAGTGATGGCAACTTCAATGATGAAGTAAGAACCAGGGTAAACGCAACCTGGTTGCGGTGGAAAGAGGTCACGGGTGTGCTTTGCGACAAGAAAATGACACTTCGTCTCAAATCCAAGATATATCGTACAGTGGTACGGCCAGTTGCGCTGTATGGAGTTGAATGTCGACCATCTGACAAAATTTCAGAACGTCACCCACACGCCATGGAAAGGAGAATGCTCCGTTGGACAATGGGCATCTCCCTTATTGACCATGTCAGAAACGACACAATTCGGGAGCAAATGGGTGTCGCTCCAATTGTGGACTAAATGAGAGAGAAACGGCTCTGATGGTATGGCCATGTCCTGCGTGCAGCGCCTGATACTGTTACTAACTTTGTCCTTCATTTTGAGGTTGAAGGCCTACGCCCAAGAGGACGACCGAAGCAGCGTTGGCAAGACACAATACAGTAAATGGTGACTTAAAAATTACCGTCCTAAATCCAGCTGACGCACGAAACTGGACAAAATGGAGGCTAATGACCAAGAAAGCGGACCCTGCACCTGCGGGACAACGCTAGGAAGAAGAAGAAGAAGAATTATGTTGTCAAATTAAGACATTATCATCGTGGGTAAGATTTAGTGCTGTCAACCGATGCGTCCGTCCAGAGTTTTGGGCTCCTGTGGGCTATGCCATTTAGTGAACTCCCCCAGACTTAATGACTTCGAAGTCTTTAAAAACGGTATTTCTCTTATCCAATAATAATAATAATAATAACGTTTGTTTTAAACGTTTGCCCTTGACCTTAAGGCTTGCGGGTGAGCCTGTACACAGTCACACTCTAGCTTCACAATAGTCACTAACGGTCTGATGTAATGTAATTCCAGACTTGAGCACGTGACGACACCACCGGCCAGAATAGTACAGTCCACGTCGAAGTACTGAGTGACGCGGAAGTACACGTTACATAGTTACGAACAAATCGCTATTATATTTGCCAATGATTGTACTTCAGCAGTAGTGTGAGTTAATTTTCTACATCATCTGACCACATGGGGCAGCTGACAACAACAAAGGTCCTGTAGAAACTCGTCTAAAACAAACCTCCGACCTGTACGAGGCCTGTTAGAAAAGTATCCGACCTTTGGCAGAGGAGAAAAGACGGGCATACTTGGAGCGTTGGAAACCTAATCAACCCTCAAAGTAGTCTCCTTGGGACTCCACACACTTCTCCCAGCGGTACCACCATTGGTTGGTTGGTTGGTTGCTTCCTTAGTTTAGGGGCTGCGACAACGCGGTCATGTAGCCCCGTGTACTTTGGGTGTGTGTAGAATCTGTCTGATAACCGGTGTTAATTGTGATGACTGTATTAGTGTGTGTTATCTGTTAGGTAGATTTCATTAGAAAGCTAACTATTGCAATTGGTACCATGTTTCGACTTCCGGAAAATTTCGACATATCTTCGCGTTTCACATCCCCCAGACCCCAAAACCACTGTCAGTTCCAAAGTTTATATATAATTTATGTATATATTGAACCCTTGCAAAGAAGCATATGAGACTCAATTTCGGGGGGGTGTAACAGTCCATTTCGTAAAGTTGTTGTTAAGCACTTCTTATAACGTGCAGGGTAACATATAACAAAATAACATGCAGGAAAAAGTGAATACCAGGATTAAAACATATGAATTTAATAAACAGATCGACAAATTTACACTATTTACAACAACAACAAAAACAAGGTCTCCCAAATGACACCCACTTGAATTAAAAATTGCCAAACTAGGCCTGATCTCAGGAGAGATCGTAAACTACTGGACCAAATGTCCCAAATTACTGCAATGACATGTGCGTGTGCGGCTTTTCTACATGCGGTACGATGTGTACAAATTAATGCGAGATTCGTTACCATCCCGTAAACCTTCAGGGGACGAATCTGCATTGTTTTAGAGCTAGACAGACACTAGGATCACACTCAACACTAATTAAACTAATCCGACACTTCCTACACTAAATAAGACAAAAATAAAATCCGCATGAAATTGGAATCAAAGAACTGCCATAGCAAACAACATTAAGGCCTAAAGCTAGGACTTTTCAAATCAACACAAGTATATCTACACGTGACCAATCAAGAAAATACACCCATGGCCGCTTGCCATTTTTACAAGAAAATACAAAATACACCCAATGGTGTCACAACAGACAAAATCTAACAATATAAACAAATGAAATGAGTCACAGAAATAACTAGGCTCAGAGCCAACATTTACATCATAAAAACAAATATTTCATTTCTTACGATATGTGGTAATTCGTAACGGACATGGCGAACTCCCAAATTAATATGATCCAATGACCATTAAAAGAACAGGTTTGCTACAGATGGCTTACAGGGGTCAGTCGGTCAGCTGGACTGCCTAAACGATGAATCGCCAGACATTGACGGGCGCAAGGTGGAATCTGCACATCTGTCAACCCACGTGTCAATTACCTCGACCTGCCGTAGCAATGGCTCGAGTCTCGAAGAAGCGTGCTCCCAATAGCACATAATATACGTGTGTGTGTCAAAAAATATCTTAGCATTTTCCAAGGAAATCCAAGAATCAGCATAGGACAAGGTACAGTAGCCTCGAAGAGCGCTCTGCCTTTCCATAAAAATACAACCACAATATTTGAGGGCGGTAGACACCTTCTACCCCTCATCACCAAGAATCAATACACACACCTTGACACAATACACACACCAAACACACACGTATGGGTTTGACAGAAACCTGAAATAAAAGACATAAATATTTCCACCGACTTGCGCTCCCAATCTAGTCCGTGACTGAAGATACTGAAAAGGGATCTCAAAAAAACTCAAAAAAATATAGAACTAAGGTGTTCTATAGTGACATCTTAAAGTGTTGCGCTCGGCAACCCTAGTATGAATAAAAACCTGTTCGTAAAACATCTAACAACTTTCGCCCCCTTCTCCTACAAAAAATGAATTTGAATAAAAGCACAATTTATCGACCATGACGAATTTCGCATTCGCATGAACAAAAATCCAAAATGCACGCGCCGTGCATACTAATAATGACTCATAAGAAAAAAAAATACACTCAAAGAAACATTTTGGCCACGTGCCAACGTACATTTAACAAATAACAGTGTCGGCGCACGAAATCTAAATACACAAGAAAAACTATGAATACAATTATTTACAACGTTCCCGCGTCTCTTCTAGCTACATATTGAATAAATCAATGGTTTGTACATCACCGTGCAGCTTGCAGAAAATCAACCTCCATCCCAATGCATTCCCCCACGGGAAATCTACTCCGTCATCGTCGACATTCTGGTAGAGGCGTAGCACATCATTCCACCAATCGACCTTCCTGTAGACATCTTGGCGTGGCTTCTTGAAAAGAAATGTTCAAAATTAATATTCTATCTAGCTGGAATCGCTATGAACTACTGACTTTCACTCAAAAGGTCCTGGGCGATTACTCAACGTTGAACTGGTCCTATCCAAGCATTTGCTTGCTTCACAAGCACATATACATCACCCAAAAAAATATAACACAAAATTTACAGAAAATATTACAATCTTCGTCCACCACGCAACTGGCATTTACCAAGTCTCACAAATTACGTATGCCGAGTAGCGCTTATCTCAACTAGAGATCTCCCCTCCGCTAGGCATGAACTCTGCTCCCAAGAGCACAATAAAACTGTTCGTTCAAACTGATGTGAAGTATGCTCACCAGAGCCTGATAAAATCGTGTCTCAAACCGGCGTGAACGATGCTCCTCAGAGCTCGATAAAGTTGTGTCTCAAACTGCTCATCACCGATCAAACTGACAGAATGGAGTGGAGTGAGGGCAAACTGTGAAAATAATCTGTAATTTTCAACTCACAGACTTGGGACTAGTATCAAACTTCTTCTTTTTATTTAGACGTCTCAATGCACCCATGCAGAATCCTATCGCATCGGCGGTTCTTCATACACGTGTTTTAGCGCCTTTTTTTTTGTACGCAAATCTCCGCGTGGTTTAGGCGTCCTCTCTCCTGATTCGCTGATTCAATCGTGTATCGGTTGGAAATTCACTTCTGGCACGCCCATAATGACGCCAACTTGGATGCATGTTCACCCTGAATTTGTCCTTGAACTGGGCTTAGCTGGTCATCCCCAAGAATAACTACCACACTACCTGTGTTGCAAGCGTTGCGACACACTACCTGTCTTCCGTTGTCAATCTCCAACATGCACTGTCTGGATATCAGTAATAATAATAATAAAAATCATGAAGACTTATTGATCGGCAAGTCAATAAGGGTTCATTTATCCTCAGCAAGGTTTTGAAATTCGAAGCATGTGATTGATTTGGATTTTAAAAACAATATCCACAGTAGTATAGATAACATCAGTTAAGTATCTCACTCGTCCCTGAGTGTGCATTCCACAGTCCCAAATAGTGTGTGCGCGCCTCTCGCTGCAATGTGCCCCTCTGAGATGTCATTCACTCGTTTTGCTAGACCTCCCCTCTCTTACTCAAATAATTACAACTTCGGCCAGACCTGCTGTCTTGTTTACAAACAAAGCTCGCTCTCCCAGGTATCACGTAGCCACGTGCATTTGAGTGTGGGCTCTCAAATTAATTTTTGCAATATGATTCTGCATTCCTTGTCCTTATTACTCATCAAATGGTTCCCTTCTGTAATATGGCTTGAGATTAGCACTATTGAAAACAGATTTAGCGCCAGTGCTCAATTCTTCTAGTCGATAAGCATTATTACCCAAATTTTTGAAAATACGGAACGGACCGACAAATTTCGCACAGAACTTGGAAAATACTTTGTTCTTCGGATCTGATATCGGTGGTCTCCGATCAAGCACTAGTTCCTGTTCCTGAAGTTCACGATGAAATTTCTTCCCTCTGTATCTCCTCAATCTTCGGTCCGCCTGGCTCCTCATGTGTTCTCTGGTTCTCTGAATACGCAACTCATGTGTTAACAGCGGGTCCCTTGGGCATGGAATAATCTTATCCCAAGATCTTTCAGGCATCCTGTTGTGGTGTACAACTAGTGGGACTTGACCTGTCGACTCGTGCTTCGTAGTATTCATGCACATCTCAATATCTCCTACTCTGTCGACCCACTTATTATGATCATTTGGAATCATGACGCGGTAATATTTTGCAACACAGCGAATCGTTCTTTAGCTCGGATTTCCACAAGGGTGGCGAATGCTAGATAGAACATGCTTTATTCCTAAGTTCTCTAGACATTGTCTAAAAACATTGCTTGTAAAATATGTTCCATGGTCCGATAAAATGAATTCCGGCTTCCCAAGCGTCGGTATGACTTTGTTCTGGATTCTGCTAAGGACTTGCTTTTATGTCGTCTTCTGGATTGGACATAACACCATCATCTTGAAAAATACATCGACACATACAGGAAGGTGTCGGCATTCTCGTTTTCCTTTAACTAGAGGACCGAAACAATCAATGGCGACAAGTTCGCACGGTTTCTGTGGTAATAAAGGTTTTGGAAGCTGTTTCAGTATGTAATTATTGGCCTTAGTACGCTGACACGCGTCACAAGTCCTAATTACTTCAACGATGGTGTATTGCATCTTTGGCCAAGTAAAAGTTTCTCCTATTGTTGCTTCAGTTTTATCAATGCCGATATGTGCTAAGCTTTCATGGACATGCCACGTCAATCCTCTCTGTAACGATGCTGCAACTAGAATTCGCAGTTTGGTGTCATCATCATCATCCACGAACATGTGAAGAAGATTATTGAGGTAATGGAATTTTGCTTCCTTTGCACGGGCTTCTCGATATTCAGGTAAATCTGGCTGTAGTTCCTTCTTGTAGAACTTGATCATCATCATCACCCACGGGTCCTTTTCTTGTTCCTTCCGAATTTATTTCAACTTATCCAAAAATTCGCGAGCCTTAGGTGTTAATGCTATGTGTTATACATCTACTGCTGTCTCGTTCTCATCTTCAGGGTTCCTGCTTAAAGCATCTGATATGATGTTCATCCTTCCAGGGCAGTGTTCTATGGTGATATCGAACTGCTGTATATAAATGGACCAACGCGTAACCCTTTCGCTTGCCATCGTTGTTTTGAATAAGGTCAGTGCATGGTGGTCAGTTCTGACAACAATGGAGTACCCGAAGACCATCTTGCGCCATTGTTGCAACGCGTACAAAATTGCTAAAAACTCAAGTTCTGTAACAGTGTAGTTTCTCTCGTGCTTCCTAAGTTTACGACTAGTAAATGTCAAACATGATCGATTCTTGGGTTCATCAGCGTCCTCTTGGTAAAGCATGGCACCGATCCCAATCAACGAAGCGTCTGCCTGGATCACAAATTTCTTCGCGAAATCTGGGTATCCTAACTTCACACAATTCTCAAGTAGGTCTTTCGTGGGTCTAAAGGACCTGTCGCACTCCTCATTCCATGACCATCGATTAGTTTTCTAGGGGGCGTGGTGGCTCAGCGGTCTAGCTGTATGCCTCTCACCAAGGCGGTCCGGGTTCGATTCCCGGTCATTGCATGTGAGATTTTCGAAGTGAAATGCCATGTCCTGTGGTTCGGATTCCACGTAAAAAGGAGGTCCCGTGGCTCATGATCTCGAGATTAACGGTCACGTTAAACTACAAGCTTCCTTCCTTCCTTTTCGATTAGTTTTCTTAAGCATCTCTTGCATCGGCGCTACTATTTCCGTGTATCCAGGACAATTCTCCTTAAAGAAACCTGTCACCCCCAAAAATGCTCTAACATGTTTCACTTTAGTTGGTGTAGGGAATTTCTTAATTGCGTCTATTTTCGCCGGATTTGGTCTCACGCCTTCAATATCAATTATGTGACCCAAAATACAGAATCTCGCTCTGGCAAAAGAGCGATTTCTTCAAATTAATTTTGAAATTCATGGTTCTCAATTTATCCATAAGTTCGTTTAGATTTTCCAAATGTTCCTCCATTGTTTCTGATGCTATGAGTATGTCATCAACATATCTTGTAGTAAAGATTTTGACCTCTTCAGTTAGATTCCTGTCTAGTGCTCTCATCAATGCACATCCTGCTGTTTTTACACCAAAGGGCATGCGAGACCAGATATAGCTTTGGTTATCAAATAAAAAAAACGTCAATAACTGGGATTTTTCCTCAAGTTCCAGGTGGTGGAAACTGTTCATTAAATCGACGCTAGAATAGATCTTCTTTCCACGGAAGCTCTTCAATACATCCTTGATCCTTGGCGCTTGGTCGTGCTCGATTGTTTGCTATTTAAAACCCGTGCGTCTAGGCATAATCAGATTGATCCATTGGGTTTGGCCACAGCCAATATTCCATTAAAATATGGGGTTGCTTCTTTTCTAATCATTCCAGAATCTAACAGGTTAGTAATAATGTCCTTGACCTGAGCAAAATGTTTCTCTGGGATCGGGAACAATTTACTCTTAAATGGGGTCCAATCGGTAATTTGCATGGCATACTGAAAATTTAATACTTTTCCAGGGATCGTGTCGAAAACTCCCTTATGATGTCTCAAAATCTCCTCTAATTTGCCTCTGTCAGGTTCCCCTAATATTGCCTCCTTAAGTCGCTCCTGAAGTAAAATTTCAAATTGGGACCCGCTAATTTCTTCCTCCGCCAAATATATCCAAAGTTCCTGCGAAATATCTTGACCGTCAATTTCAATAACAGCTGTCTCGCTTACTCGTCCCTCCGTCGAGTTCTTATCTTCGATCGCCTCATTAGTGCATTCTTCAATGACCCAAGTATTCGCCTCTCTCTCTTGTGGACTCTCTTACATGTTCAGACCAACGTGAATCAACACCTCAACTTGTTTAAAGCTCACAGTGTTATTATGTAGGTCAATTATAGCATGGAAATCACAAATGAAGTTGGCTCCCAGTATGACATTATAATTCATCTTTGGTATCACGATAAAAGTTTGTGAAAATGTGTGGTTTAATATCTCCAGATCTAAATATGCTTGGTGCTTGCAAACTATGGTTTTCTCAGGAATGACCCCTCGGACTTTCATTAATGGTACAGGCATAATTGGAATTATTGGTTTATTTCCAATTTCTTTCAATAATGCTTCCGTGACTAAGCTCACTTGGCTACCCGTGTCGATAAGGCACCTCACTCTAAGACCTCCAATATGAGCATAAATAATTGGTAATTGTCTGATTACATTCTCTCGGTCCTTCACCACTTCCTCCAGGCAATCGTCCGGGAATGCTACCCACTCTTCAATATTCGCAACAATCAATTCCTCTCGTTCCCTGGTTTCCTCCGTTCTCAGGCTATATGGTTTTGATGTGATCGAGATTTTTTTTTATCCTGCGACCCATTTGTTGAGTTTCACCGGTTGTCATCGTGTCTCTCCTGCTGACGAAATAAACTTTCCGCTCCCGCATCCTGGTGATTATATGGACTTTTTCTATTTGCCATCGCACGCCCCCACTTCTCTTTCTCTGTTTCTCCTTCTGCATTTAATTCATCCAAATATTTTTGTGACTCAGCGTAACGCTCGTTCCAGTCATTACGATAATCTCCCTGGTTTTCTTGCCGATAATTCCTCTGATTATTCCATCTGCCGTCCCCGTTCCTCTGATATGGTCAACCCTGCCTTTGGTTTCCTCTCCAGTTAGTATATTCTCGCTGGTACGTCCTCTGATTGTGATTGTTGTTCTGATTGTTGTAATTATCACGGCGATTTTGGAAGTTCCTATTATTAATATTATTGTATTGGTTTCGACCGTCGAATTCCTGCCGTCTGGGCGTAAATTGTGTGCTAGTGGACTGTGTCTTCGTCTGATTGCTCTGACTTTGACTGTTTTGATGCCCCTGAACTATTTCTGCAGTGTTCATGCATTCCATATTCCGTCTCCCAGTCTGCGGACTGATCATACTCTTTCGTCCAAGTGGCGGAATATCTCCACGGCCTGAACTGCGGTTTTGATATTTCCTGCCACTAAAAATTGCTGTATGTTCATCGGAAGCTGCTTGCCGATAGTTAATACCATGTTTTCCTCTGAAGGGGGCTCGTCAAAATCCCGGAATTTTACTAGCTGCTGACAAAAAAACTCAGAAAACCTTGTAGGGTGTGTACTATGGTATTTTCTGGTATATAAGTCCATCCTAAACCCCTGTTGCAGTTAAGGACTCCAAAACGTCCTCAAAAATGCTTCTTTAAACTGGGCCATGTCATTAAACGTTTAGTTGAAGCTTTGAAGCCAGATTAAACTTGAGCCCTCTAAAAATTTCTCCACTAGACGAAGCTGTTTTGCGGGACTGACGTGTTGGTCATTAAAATAATCATCCAGCTGGCGCAAGAATGCCTTTGGAGTAGATCCTGAATTTTCCCTGAATTTGTCTGGTTTAAAATCATTTCCCCTAATGACTTGTATGACTTGGGCAGGTGTCACACCAGGTTGTGAAGTTGACGTCTCCCCTCTGTAATTGTGGAATGTGTCGCAAGTTATCTTTGGACTCTGACCTCGGCTCGTATCCTCAGTTAGCTTCGACCCCTCCGGACTTACAATATTTCCGTGTTTCCCTACTGAATTTTCTGAAGAGGATGAAGTGGCATTCTCTAAAGGTCTTATCTCATTTTTAACGATGAGGTCTGCGTGTTCTTGGAACTTGGACTTGATACTTTCCTCCAGAGCCTGTATTCTAGAGTTATTCTCGCCTAGCCTCTTTAATATAGTCAGCCTATCCCCTTTAGTCTCATTAACCTGCTGTTCCCAATCTTTCCGGATTCTACTCTTCAAATTGTTAATTTTTCCTTCGATGTTTTCCTGATTCTTCTCAAGCTGTTCCCCTATTTGATCTTGTATCAGCTACTGAGTTTTAATTAATTGTTCTCCTATCTCTTTCTGATTCTTAATTAACTGTTCTCCCATTTCTTCTCGTATTTGCTCTTGATTTTTACTTAACTGGTCTTCCAGGTTTTCGCGCAAATGCATCCGTTCTTTCTCCGTTCTTATCTCCAGTTTGTCGAGTTCTTTTATCAATCCTAACACATTGTTTTCGACTGAATTAATCTGCTCTTGTATGTTTATATTCTTCGCCTCTATTCTGTTAAATTGCTCCTGTAATTCATCCTGCGTGCTTTTAATCCCTGCTGTATTGTTCACACATGCTGTCTCGATTTGTTTCAGTTTGGTGGCTACCATTCCATCTAACTGTACTAGTTTGTCGACAAATTTGGATTCTAGTTTCTTGATTTCACCTAATTGTCTCGAATTATTCTCTGCCACCTCCCCCGCCAGTTTCTCTAGTTCTCCTTTAGTACTCTGATTTATTTCAAGGCTTATGCTCTCTAATTGAACTGTTGGTAAGGTTGCCAGCTCCGATAACTTGTGGTTTAGTTCAACTAACTGTTTATTATTATTATCACTCTGTTAGTTTCCGCCAACGCAAAGTTCCTCATTTCTCTACTAGAAAGCGCTATAATGTTCAAGGAGCTTAGATATCTATTATCTAACCTCCTTGACTTTCATAGTGATTCAAGGAACAACGAAATTCGACATGCAAGCTACCCTCTGGGTGTCACCCGAGGCCATACGATATTATTATTATCACTCTGTTCACGTAACTCGTGTAATTGTTTGTCACTATCCAATTTCTGGATTTGCAATTGTACCGTAATGTTACTGTTCACGTCCTGTAATTGTTTATCACTGTGTTCACGCAACTCGTGTAATTGTTTATCACTATGTCCACGCAACTCGCGTAATTGTTTAACACTATGTCCACGCAACTCGTGTAATTGTTTATCGCTCTGTTCACTCTGTTCACGTAATTGAGTACTTATGTTATTTAACTGTTTCTCACTATTTTCATTTATCTCCTCCTTCATGCTTTTAACTGTTCCTCCGTCTTTGCTGACATTTGCACAGACATCCGCTCCAACAGCACTTTCATCTCCTCGATGCTAGCCATCGCAAAACACACAAATACATTCTGAGAAAATAGGGTCATGCAATGGGATTTCATTCGTACACACACACACATATCTTGATATTTAAATATTACATTGATTCTAATTTAAATAAATTTTCAGTAATAAAAATCTTACTGAATAATGCCTCTTATTTCCAAACAACAAATAACTCCCTTGTGATATGCTTTTAAATTAATAACTAACAGAATTTACGAAAAACACTTTAATTAACCGAAGTTAATTAAATGTAAAGTAAGGCAACTCCTTCCTGCTTTTAACCGAGTTCACTAAATATGCAAATTTTCTAATTTTAAGCCGGGCGCCGCAACAAGTTATCAACAAACACAACATCAACTTCTAACTTTCTTCAACATTTCTAACTTTAAGAACTCAGTGATTTTACTGATACACATGGTGGTACAACTTCGGCTCAATTTACTGAATTTACTTATGTCCTGCTGACCTGGCATCATTTCTCAGCGAAATAAGTATGAAGTCAACAAAACAACAACAACAAACCCCACTTGGGCAGGCATTTTTGATATATGAACCCTTGCAAACAAGCATATGAGACTCAATTTCAGGAGGTGTAACAGTCCATTTCGTAAAGTTGTTGTTAAGCGCTTCTTATAACATGCAGGGTAACATATAACAAAATAACATGCAGGAAAATGTAAATACCAGGATTCAAACATATGAATTTAATAAACAGATCGACAAATTTACACTATTTACAACAACAACAAAACAAGGTCTCCCAAATGACACCCACTTGAATTAAAAATTGCCAAACTAGGCCTGATCTCAGGAGAGATCGTAAACTACTGGACCAAATGTCCCAAAATACTGCAATGACATGTGCGTGTGCGGCTTTTCTACATGCGGTACGATGTGTACAAATTAATTCGAGATTCGTTACCATCCAGTAAACCTTCAGGGGACGAATCTGCATTGTTTTAGAGCTAGACAGACACTAGGATCACACTCAACACTAATTAAACTAATCCGACACTTCCTACACTAAATAAGACAAAGAAAATTCCGCATGAAATTGGAATCAAAGAACTGCCGTAGCAAACAACATTAACGCCTAAAGCTAGGACTTTTCAAATCAAAACAAGTATATCAACACGTGATCAATCAAGAAAAAATACACCCATGGCCGCTTGCCATTTTTACAAGAAAATACAAAATACACCCAACGGTGTCTCAACAGACAAAAGCTAACAATATAAACAAATGAAATGAGTCACAGAAATCACTAGGCTCAGAGCCAACATTTACATCATAAAAACAAATATTTCATTTCATACGATATGTGGTAATTCGTAACGGACATGGCGAACTCCCAAATTAATATGATCCAATGACCATTAAAAGAACAGGTTTGCTACAGATAGCTTACAGGGGTCAGTCGGTCAGCTGGACTGCCTAAACGATGAATCACTAGACTTAGACGGGCGCAAGGTGGAATCTGCACATCTGTCAACCCACGTGTCAATTACCTCGACCTGCTGTAGCAATGGCTCGAGTCTCGAAGAAGCGTGCTCCCAATAGCACATAATATACGTGTGTGTGTCAAAAAATATCTTAGCATTTCCCGACGAAATCCAAGAATCAGCACAGGACAAGGTACAGTAGCCTCGAAGAGCGCTCTGCCTTTCAATAAAAATACAACCACAATATTTGAGGGCGGTAGACACCTTCTACCCCTCATCACCAAGAATCAATACACACACCTTGACACAATACACACACCAAACACACACGTATGGGTTTGACAGAAACCTGAAATAAAAGACATAAATATTTCCACCGACTTGCGCTCCCAATCTAGTCCGTGACTGAAGATACTGAAAAGGGATCTCAAAAAAAAACTCAAAAAAATATAGAACTAAGGTGTTCTATAGTGACATCTTAAAGTGTTGCGCTCGGCAACCCTAGTATGAATAAAAACCTGTTCGTAAAACATCTAACAACTTTCACCCCCTTCTCCTACAAAAAATGAATATGAATAAAAGCACCATTTATCGACCATGACGAATTTCGCATTCGCATGAACAACAATCCAAAATGCACGCGCCGTGCATACTAATAATGACTCACAAGAAAAAAAATACACTCAAACAAACATTTTGGCCACGTGCCAACGTACATTTAACAGATAACAGTGTCGGCGCAAAAAAACTAAATTCACAAGAAAAACTATGAATAAAATTATTTACAGCGTTCCCGCGTCTCATCTAGCTACATCTAATATATAAGAGTAAAAGTCTGTATGTATGTATGTATGTATGTGGGTTGGTTCCGTATACAAATCTACACTGTTCCACCAATCTCAAACATATTTTGCATACACATAGTTTAGGACCCAGAAGGAACCGCTGGCTACATGAATTTTCGATAGTCTTTCTCATTCTTCTGATTTCGGCCCTTTATCACTCAAGCACAGGCTAATCAAATCATAAAATATACTCATGAAGGAATGGCAAGAAAGATAGTTTCCATGGTAACATAGCTCAAGTCGAGACACGGCAGACTAGATGCCAATTGCGCTCTGTACTACCGGTATAGAAAATGAGGATCTTTACTTGAAATCCCGTTAGTTACTCACTTACTCACACAGCACTGTCAACCGAGTTTCGCATACCAAAGACTTGACACTATCTTCTTTCTACTATATATTTGTCAAATACCACTCACTCACTCACTCACTTACTCATTTATTCATCACGCAATCTCAAAAACCACCGAACGGATTGGAATGACATTTGGTATGCAGCTTCCTCAAGGGCCACAAATGCCCACTAAGAGAGGATTTTTGGATATTCAAGTTCTAAAGGGGTGTTAAGGGGGTAGACCTGCATTTCATTGAATAGCAATATCTCCCGATTGGTTTCATTGGGGGATGTGATACTCGGCATATAAACTCATCATTAAAAATAAGAAGACATGTGTCTGAGGGTTTTTCGATGTGGTGTATATTATGAGGTGAAAGGGGTGAAAAGTGGGGATTAAAAGATTCCTAACGGAGCGTGTATCTCTTAAACGACATAGGCGAGGAGTTTGAAACTCAGTGAAAAAAAAATCAACATAAAAAAGAAGTAAATATGTGTTGACCGTTATTTCATAAATCCAATTTAAGGGGTCCATGGGGAGAAATGAAATTCGGGGGGGGGGGGCAGGAAAGAAAGTGTCCTAACTGATTGACTGACTGACTTACTCATCAAATTCAGGGAGAAAACTGCTTTAATAGCTGTTCCACAGTTTTTTTTCATAAATCAAATTGAAGGGGTTCATCGGGAGGGGTGAAATTTTGAAGAAAAAAAATTGAAAGAAAATGTCCTGACTCATTCACTCACTCATCATCGCCCAGCCAAAAATATTGAAGTTGGAAACATGACATTTCGGGGATATGTTCGTTGTATGTCAAAACCGTACACTATGGGATGTTTTTTGGATATTCAGGTTTTAAAGGGGTCTTAAGGGGGTTAGACCTGCATTTCATTGATTAACAATATCTCACAAGTGGTTTCATTTGTGGATGTGATACTGGGCATATGAACTAATCATTAAAAATTAGCAGACATGTGTCTAAGGGTTTTTCGATGTGGTGTATTATTATGAGGTGAAAGGGGTGAAAAGTGGGGGTTGAAGGATTCCTAACGGAGCGTGTAGGCCTATCTCTTAAACGACATAGGCGAGAAATTTGAAACTCAGCGAAAAAAATCAGCTTAAAAAGTAAATATATCGGTATTCGACTGTTTTTTCATAAATTAATTTAAGGGGCCAATAGGGTTGGGTGAAATTCTGGGGGGGAAAAAAGGAGAGAAAGTGTCCTAACTGACTGACTAACTCACTCACTCATCAAACTCAGGGGGAAAAGACAGCTTATAAAATAAGTTAATAGGTGTTCAAGCGTTTTTTCATCAATCCAATTTAAGGGGTCCATGGGGAGGGGTGAAATTCTGGTAAAAATAATTGAAAGAAAATTTCCTGTCCGACTCACTCACTCATCCCGCCCAGCGAAAACTATTAAAGTTGGAAACATGAAATTTTGGGAATATGTTCGCTGTATGTCGAAAACGTCAACTAAGGAATGATTTTTGTTTATTCGGGTTTTAAAGAGGTGTTAAGGGGGTAAACGTGCATTTCATTGAATAACGATATCTCATGAGTTGTTTCTTTGGGGATGTGATATTCGGTATATAAACTAATCATTAAAAATAATCAGACATAAATGTCTAAGGGTTTATCGATGTGGTGTATATTATGAGGTGAATGGGGTGAAAATTGTGGGTTGAGGGATTCTTAACGGAGCGTGTATCTCTGAAACGACATAGGCGAGAAGTTTGAAATTCGGCGGGAAAAAACAGCTTAAAATACAAGTAAATAGGTGTTAGACCGTTTTTTCATAAATCCAATTTAAGGGGCCCATGGAGAGGGGTGAAATTCTGGGGGGGGGGGGGGAAATCAGGATATTTTTTTAGCGTATGGCTTTTAGTGCTGGGAGTGTCCGAGGACATGTTCGGCTCGCCAGTTTTGTAGCTGCTTCGATACGGACACCCAATGGGTGAGCTACAAGTACCGTTGGGGAGGAATGTTGGATGGGAGGGTCGAGGAGTTGGAAGGTAGCGGCTGTGGCCTATAGTTAGGGACCAGCCCCGGCATTTGCCTGGAAGGAAGATGGGAAACCACAGAAGACCATCTTCAAGGTTGCCGGCGGGGGGATTCGAACCTCCTCGCCTCCCGGATGTGAGCGACTGTCAACAGTCATGCCGCAACGACCTCGGCTAACTCACCCGGTAATCAGGAAATAAAGTGTCCTGACTGATTGACTGACTTACTCATCAAACTCAGGGGGAAAACAGCTTTAAATAAGTAAATAGGTGTTTGACCGTTTGTTTCATAAATCCAATTTAAGGGGTTCATGGGGAGGGGTGAAATTATCAAAAATAAATGAAAGAAAATGTCCTGACTGACTCACTCACACATCATCGCCCAGCCAAAATTATTGAAGTTAGAAACATGAAATTTTGGGGATATGTTCGTTTGTACGTCGAAAACGTCCACTAAGGAAAGAGTTTTGGATATTCAGGTTCTAAAGAGGTGTTAAGGGGCTAAGCTGACATATGTCTAATGGTTTTTCGATGTAGTGTACAGTATATTATGAGGTGAAAGGGATGAAAAGTGGGGGTTGAAATATTCCTGACGGAGCGTGTATCTCTTAAACGACATAGGCGAGGAGTTTGAAACTCGGAGGAAATCAATCAGCTTAAAAATAAATAAATAAATAAATAAATAAAATAAATTGGGGTTCGACCGTTTTTCATAAATGCAATTTAAGGGGCCTATGGTGAGGGGTGAAATTCTGGAAGAAAAACATCCACTAAGGAAGGATTTTTGGATGTTCACTCTCATCGACCAACCAAAACTATTAAAGTTAGAAGAATGATATTTTGGGGATATGTTTGTTGTGTGTCGAAAACGTCTACTAAGGAGGGAGTTTTGGGTATTCAGGTTCTAAAGGGGTGTTAACGGGTTTAAACATGCATTTCATTGAATAACAATATGACACGACTATGACGCGAGCGAAGCGAGGCTAAAAATGAGATGGTGTGTGTCTGTGTATTACTCAATCACGCAAGTACCACTGGTCCGATTTACATGAATTTTACATGGAAGTAGCTGATTTACCTGGTTAACATATAGGTTACTTTTGATTTCAATACTTTGCACTATTTAAAGATGGCGACCATTTTAGTGACCTCACTACACCCTTTGGTTTCATACCTTCATATTTCCATTTCAATTAAAAAGAGAACGCTAAGAAATAGCAAACTTTTGATGGCATATACGAGGTTTAAAATTACATTTTCTATCCGAAAGGTATCTCCAACGGTTAGCGAGTAAAACCTAAATTTGTGCTATAAAACACGGTCAACGCCGAGCGGTGTAGATGGACAAAATGTTCCATCCTTAATCTCCCTCTGCGCAGCACCTCGCCTATCCCCTGTTTTAACTGTCGCCTTCACATTTTAATTTATTTATGACGCGTAGCGAAGCACGGGTACTTCAGCTAGTATTGAATAAATCAATGGTTTGTACATCACCGTGCAGCTTGCAGAAAATCAACCTCCATCCCAATGCATTCCCCCCACGGGAAATCTACTCCGTCATCGCCGACATTCTGGTAGAGGCGTAGCACATCATTCCACCAATCGACCTTCCTGTAGACATCTTGGCTTGGCTTCTTGAAAAGAAATGTTCAAAATTAATATTCTTGCTAGAATCGCTATGAGCTACTGACTTTCACTCAAAAGGTCCTGGGCGATTACTCAACGTTGAACTGGCCCTATCTAAGTATTTGCTTACTTCACACAAAAAATATAACACAAAATTTACAGAAAATATTAGGATCTTCGTCCACCACGCAACTGGAATTTAACAAGTCTCACAAATTACGTATGCCGAGTAGCGCTTATCTCAACTAGAGATCTCCCCTCCGCTAGGCATGAACTCTGCTCCCAAGATCACAATAAAATGTTCGTTCAGACTGATGTGAAGTATGCTCACCAGAGCCTGATAAAATCGTGTCTCAAACCGGCGTGAACGATGCTCCTCAGAGCTCGATAAAGTTGTGTCTCAAACTGCTCATCACCTATCAAACTGACAGAATGGATTGGAGTGGGGGCAAACTGTGAAAATAATCTGTAATTTTCAACTCACAGACTTGGGACTAGTATCAAACTTCTTCGTTTTATTTAAACGTCGCAATGCACTCATGCGGAATCCTATCGCATCGGCGGTTCTTCATACACGTGTTTTTATCGCCTTTGTTTGGTACGCAAATCTCCGCGTGGTTTAGGCGTCCTCTCTCCTGATTCGCTGATTCAATCGTGTATCGGTTGGAAATTCACTTCTGGCACGCCCATAATGACGCCAACTTGGATGCGCGTTCACCCTGAATTTGTCCTTGAACTGGGCTTAGCTGATCATCCCCAAGAATAACTACCACGCCACCTGTGTTGCAAGCGTTGCGACACACTACTTGTCTTCCGTTGTCAATCTCCAACATGCACTGTCTGGATATCAGTAATAATAATAGTAAAAATCATGAAGACCTATTGATCAGCAAATCAATAAGTGTTCAATATATACTGCCGTAATTTTGCCCCAATCGGTTTGAATTTTTTACATAACAAGTATCCCATTAAAATCTCAGTCGAGTTCGTTAATGGTCAAAATCGGTCGAAGGGGGTGAAAAGGGGGGGCTTTTTTTGAAAAAGTTAAATTTCGCTATAACTCTCTTAATTCGTGAAATATCGAATCCATTCAAAGTGCATAATATGTGTCGGACAAGTGCCAAAAGATTGTGTCAAATAAGGTTTTAGATAGAACCAACCATTGACCAAAGGGGTGGAAAAAAGTGGGGTTTTCGGGAAACATTAATCGTATCTCTCTTAATAGGCACAATATCAAAACCGTACAAAATGGAAAATATTCCCCGAATAATTACCTAAAACTTTTGTCTGAAAGAATTTTTGATATGACCCACCATTACGCCAAGGGATGAGACAAATGATTTCAGAATTAAAGAAAATGCCAAGTGCCATCAGAGGTTACCATGACAACGCTTCTACATTGATGAGGGATGAGCTATCAGAGGTTGCCAAGACAACGCCATTGACGAGATCACATTCGTTTTTAGCCTACTTTTCTCACTTTGCAAAAATGAGGAAAAAGTAGACTTATGAGATCGATCCAGGAAAATGTGTCTGTCTGTCCTTCTGTCTGTCTGTCTGTCTGTCCTTTTGTCTGTCTGGCTGGCTGTGTGTGACCCTATCAACTCCTAAACGGCTGCAGCAATCGAAACCAAATTTAGTATGAGTAAAGATGTATACCGGAATATCTCAGGCCCATATTTTAAAATGATGTCAGTGCTACCAACTGCTAAAAAGACGCACTAGAAATTTGAGCTCCATGTTGGATATCATGGAAGGTATACATGGGGGCTATTCCAAAATTGGCACACATGTGGATAATACTATTTCAGTTTAATTTCCAGGAGGCCATACATGACAGTGTTCCCAAAATAATTTTAAGCCTTCTGATAGGTCCAATATTTAAATGCATATAACGTCTACACTATCAATTGGATTTCAACCAAATTTTGTATGTAATATGTGTATATAAACAGATATTACTGAGTGTATTCTTAAGAGCCACCAGGGCTGCCAACTGTTAATAATTGCTCTCTCTATTTTTTTTATCCAAATACCAATATATCAGAAAGTATGCAAGCCGACAGGTTTAAACTATGCACACGTTTATTACCTGACATTTATATTAATTTGGAGTAACTTATATACGTCAGTTCTACCAACATGATTATAAACCTGCTGATAGGACCAATTTTTAAATGCATGTAACTTCTATATTGTCAGTTGGATTTCAACCAAATTTCGTATGTGCTATGTGTAACATAACAGATATGACTATAAGTATTCTTAAGAGCAATCAGGGCTGCCAACTGTTAAAAAATGGTGTCTGTATTTTTTACCCTAATATCAATATATCAGAAAGTATGCAAGCCAACAGCTCTATACTTTGCACACGTATGGCACCTGACATTCAAGATTAATTTGGAGTAATTAATATAAGTCAGTGCTGCCAGCATGATTCTATGCCTGATGATAGCTCCAATTTTAAAATACATGTAACTTCTATACCAACAAATGGATTTCATCCAAAATTGGCACAAAAAGATATAATATTTCAGATTATTTCTGACCAGCACTCGCATGATATTGTTGCCAACATGCTTTTATGAGTACTAATAGATCCAATGTCTAACTCCATGTAACGTCCTTTGGACTTCAACCACATTTTGTATTCTGTATCTTAAGATATGGAATTAAGAATATATTCAGTCACCAGGGCTGCCAACTGTATTGCTCTATTAGGCTACATTATGCTCAGTATACAGTTTTTCGAACTAATTAAGACATTTCGATATTACCAACTTAATTTCGTCATTATTCTAGATAGGTTCATATACTGTAGATTAATCATTGGCATGAATCTGAATTTTAAGAAAAGTAGGCTCTTTAGTTCGTCATGGAACTTCTTGTTCCATCTGACTATGGGGGAAGCGGCTAACTGGTAGCATGCTGAACTTCTATGGCCATGGTCGCTGGTTCAAAGCCGGCCAAAGTCGCCAGATTTTCTAAGAGCGCTAAAAATCCCTCAGCATGCTTTCCTTCGGAGGGGAAGTTACAACGTTCGTTGGAAGTTGCTGGTTGCAGTGGCATCTAGCAGCCAAGTTCACTGCTAGGTGTCGTTGACGGTATTATTTGGTACAAAATTAGGTACTACTACTTAAAATTGACTGTCTGCAGACCTTACCTGAATTACAGACGAATACAGTCATCACAATTAACACCGTTTATCAGACAGATTACACACACCCAATGTACATGGGGTTACATGACCACGTTGTCGCAGTCCCTAAACTGAGGAACCAACCAACATCTCTGCGGGAGATAAAATTTTGCGTGAAGAAGTAACAGACTGTTAGATAGTTACACATTAGTTCTAAACCTTGCATAAGGACAGTGTGATCACAAGTATAAAAATGAACCGCAAATGACAAGAAGGTTAACATCCCGATAAGACAATAAAATGTTAAAAATATGCATAGAAAGACGAATAAAAGTTAATTAACCTCTAATTGTAAAATACTTTCTCGCAATAAATGAGGTCTGATCCTCCTATGAAAACCTGCATATTTTGCCTATTATAGCCTATCCCCTAGTTTGCCCGGTGAAATCTACCTCCGCCTTCCGGCGTGCCGAGAAGATTTTTTTTAAATTCAAATTAGGACTGCAGACATTGAATTTCAAGTAGTTCCTACTTTTGACGCCAAACGCCACCGTCAAAAACTACTAGTTCGGAACTTGGCTACTAGACGCCAACGCAGTCAGCTCCAGGCGACGAACGCAGGAACCCTAAGAGCGTTGTTTAACCTATAATTAATTTAGCTTTAAACAGGTGTAATTAGTGGAAGATTCTATAACATGCCGTAAATCTATGACATGGGCTCACCGGCTTTACTTTCCCTCCGAAGGAAGGCATACTGAGGGTTTTTTAACGCTCTTCACAAATCCGACGACTTTGGCCGGGTTTGAACCCGCGATCTTGGGCAGAGAAGCTCAGCATGCTACCAACTACGCCACCGGAGCCGCCGGTGACGCCATTGTTGGAATCATTCCGAGAAAGCCTCGTTTGGATTGGAATGTAGCTCGGCTGTCGTTGCTGCCATAATGTCCTGTCTTGTCTGAAATCGCGTTCCTTTCAATGACCTCTTGAGTTTGGGAAACAAATAGAAGTCGCAGGGGGCCATATTAGGAAAGTAAGGAGCCTGTCAGAGTCTGGTTTATCGGTAATAAAGTCTGAATCAAGTGCGAGGAATGTGCTGGAGCATTGTCATGATGGAGACACCAAATTCTTGTTGACCACAACTCCGGTTTCTTGCAGCGCATAGCACAAGGCCGACTCATGCAAGCGCGCTTGATTCAAATACATCAGGTTTTCGCAAAACAAAATAAATAAGGTAGAATTAAGATGCGCTCTAAATAGCATTAACTATGAACTAAAAGTACGGCAACACTCGAGGAGACGTGACTCAGAATACAATAAAATTTCGAAAATTAACCAAAATATTTCTTCAGTGTAGTCTGTGATATCTTGCAATGGAATTTATGTACTGGTACTCTAGTCTTTTCATCGCATGTCACAGTCTTTGCTTGCAATGTAATAGTTAATTCTTCACTGTCTTCTGTGATTTATCTAGTTCTGCGGGTGCAGGTCGTGATGAGATGTCTGTGCGGCTTCGGTGGCGTAGTTGGTAGCATGCTGAGCTTCTATGCCCAAGATCGCGGGTTCAAACCTGGCCGAAGTCGTCGGATTTTTAAGAGCGTAAAAATCCCTCAGAATGCCTTCCTTCAGAGGGGAAGTAAAGCCGGCGGTTCAATGTCATAGATTTATGGCATGTTAAAGAACCTTCCACTAATTACACCTGTATGATGCTAAATTATAGGTTAGGTTAAACATTTGACAAACGCTGTTAGGTTCCGACGTGCGTCGCCAGGAGTCGACTGCGATGGCATCTGGTAACCAGTTCTGAACTAGTAGTCATTGACGGTGGCGTTTGGCTGATAAAGTAGGAACTACTTGAAAAAAAAATCAATGTCTGCAGTCCTTACCTCAATTGAAAACAGATAACACACATTAATACAGTCATCACATTTAACACCGGTTATCAGACAGATTCTACACACACCCAAAGTACACGGGGCTACATGACCGCGTTGTCGCAGCCCCTAAACTGAGGAACCAACCGTGATATTTGTCTCACAGTCCATCATATAAAGTGCACACACAGTTTCACTGGGGTCGTGGCTGAACGTATTTTTGCATATCTTGTGTAATGTAATAGCTTATTGGTCAAGAGTGGATAATACACGACCCTGGACACACATTTCGTGATACGTAATTCAACATTTCTAGATATACAACGTGATTTTTGTAAATCATCTGACAAGTGTGGGCACGCTATATGGAACAACCCGCACACTGTTGCATAATCGAGACGGCCAACAGTTCTCAGTTGGAGCCCTTTCATCTCCATAATCCTGCCGCTCAGTCCAGCTAAACTAGCTATGAGCTGACGGCTTCCTTTCCCTGAACAAGAAATGTCCCTTGTGGTGTAAAGGTGCTGTGGCTATTTCTCATAGAATGGTTGCCACTACTTGCGTATCCCTCAGGGGCTCACGACTAGTGGGACGTAGTTTGGCGACCACGTGGCCTCAGCTATGTGCGGCATTACTTCCACTTACTTGTGCCATGCTCCTCTCTGTCATCTTTTCTATCGACCTCCCTTGGTCAACACTTGTTATTTTCCGACTCAGAGGGTATAAGGGTATCTGAGGCCTAGGGAGTATTTCACTCTCCGCCTTAATATGCCCTTGTCTCATATTTTCTAATCCCTCATTCTTCGAGGGGTCAGACCTCTTCTGGTCTCTTCATACCTCCTGCCTTCTGCCCAAGGCCCTTAAGGAGGCATGATGTTTGTAGCCCCACCACTTATGGTGTACACTGGATAGTGCTAGACCCTCAAGGGCTCACGGCTGGTGAGTTCGGAAGTTGGCAACTGCGAGGTATTCCTGAGCTAGGTCCGGTTCTTCTCCTTTTTTTAATTGCCTCTGGGGTGGCCTCCTCCTCTTTCCCCTTTCCTAACTGCCTTTCATGGCTCTCCTTCCTTCCAAGTCCCTCAATCATCATTCTTCGAGGGATGAGAGCATTACTTTTCCTCCTGTCCTTTCTTTGACTTATTCTACTTTGAGTTCCATTTCTTCTTCTAGTCTGTAAGTGTGCAGTTAGTTTTAGTTATAGTTAACATTACATTCTCATACTTCACTATCCCTCAAAACATTAGGGGCCGATAACCTAGATGTTGTTGTTTGAGTCTTCAGTCTTTTGACTGGTTTGATACAGCTCGCCATGCCTCCCTGTCCGGAGCTAATCGTGTTATCTCTACAAAGCTACCACACCCTACGTCCGAGGCAATCTGTTTAACATATTCTAACCTTGGTCTACCCCTACAGTTCTTGTCCTCAACCCTTCCTTCCATAACTAAGCTTGCTATTCCTGGGTGTCTTAGTATGTGTCCTACCAACCTATCTCTTCTCTTTATTAGCAGTCGCCAGAAACATCTCTCCTCTCCCACTAGTCTTAATACCTCTTCGTTTGTAACCCTATCTACCCATCTGATCTTCATCATTCTCCTGTAACACCGTATTTCAAACGCTTCAATTCTCATCTTTCCTGCTGCACCAATAGTCCAAGTTTCACTTCCATAGAGCGCAACGCTCCAGAAAAAGGCCTTCAAAAATGACTTCCTAACACCTAAATCTATATTCGATGTCAACAGATTCCTTTTCGGTAGAAATGCTTTCCTTGCCTGAGCTAACCAACTTTTTATATCCTCTTTTCTTCGTCCATCACTGGTTATTTTGCTTCCTAAGTAACAGAAGTCTCCTACTTCCTTTAGTTTTTCACCTGTCAATTTGATATCCATAGAGGATTCTGATTTATTTCGGCTGCATTCAAATATTTTTGTTTTAAATTTATTAATTTTCATCAAGAATTATCATCATCATCATCACTTCTTGCGAAGATTATTTAAAAAAAAAGTGCTCATTTTTATGACGAAACATCACATCAAATCTCCTATCACAGCGTAAACTAAGCAAATTAATACTAGTGCTAGGCAGATTTCATGAGGAACCTATTGCAATGGCCGCTATAATGCAGCTTCCAGAAAATGTTGACAGATCCTCGCGTTTCACTTCCCCGACAGTCAAAAAGTTTATGTATAATTGTATCTATATCTCTTTCTTGTGGACACGATAACTACCGGTTTTTTTTTTCACCAATCACTTTCAAAATTTGTACCGTACATACAATATAAATATTTAAAATCTCAGTCGAGTTTGTTAATGGGAACAAGTAGTTCCGTGAAGAACTATACAGCCTATTTTCATATATCCTACTTATCTTAATTGCCACTATCAACATACAACATTTCATTTTGATTGTTGTAATAGATTCGTAGATATTGAGAACCGACTAAATATTGCGGAGGGTCGCCATGTTGGATTTTTATATATGTAGGTCTTAGAGTTATGTACTGTTACATGAAAATTACTGTGTACGTGTAACATTCAAATTCAATCGCATGATTAGGACACAAGAAGTAACAAGGAGATTTTAAAATTTCGCACAGCTGCCATCTTGAGGTTATGGAAACAATTGAAATAAATTAGATGCCAGTGGATTACCATTCGTATAAGGATTTACTGTTCCAAGTTTCACTACACTCGGATGGTTAAATTGCGAGAAACGTCCATGTGAATTTTTATATTTCGCGTCGCCTCCATGTTGGATTTGTGAACACCAAGTTATTTAAAGTCCTATAGGTGTTTTATTAATCTCATGTAATTTATTTCAGGATTAGGGCATAACCCATCTCTTTTGGGTACATTCGTGTTGACCGACTGAAAAGCACTAAACTCTTGCCTATAGGTGAACTTAAGTTCATAGCCCCTATGAACATTAAGCAATTCAGTTTGATTGCTATAATAGATTCGTAGATATTCAGAGCCGACTAAATATTTTGGATGGTCGCCATGTTGAATTGTTAAATGTATAGGCCATAGAGTCATGTACCATTAAAGGAAAATTATTGCGTAGGTTCAACATTCAAACTTTCAATTCGATCGCATGACTACATCACAAGAAATAAAAACTTAATTTTAAAATTCGCACATCCGCCATCTTGAGGTTATGTAAATAATTGAACTAAATTAGATACCAGTGCATTACAATGTGTATAAATATTTCCTGTGCCAGATTTCAGTGCGTTTGGAACATTAAATCGCGAGAAAGGTCTATTTAAAATTTTCAACTTCGCTTGGCTGCCATGTTCGTATTGTAGTTAACCGGTTTCTGAAAGTCTTATAGATGGAATTCCGTAGTGACCTTTATCTCCGTAAAAGATTTCAGGGAGATACCGCTAATAGTTTCACAGATATGGAATGCCGGTGAAATATTTCGCACATCCGCCATCTTGTGGTTATGTAAACAATTGAACGAAGTTAGATGTCGGTGCATTACAATGTATATAAACATATACTGTACCAAGTTTCATTGCGTTTGGTTGGTTAAATCGCGAGAAACGTCTATTTAAAAGTCGCAAATTCGCTTGGCCGCCATGTTCGTTTTGTTGTTACCAGATTTTCAAATGTCACATAAGTGAACTTATAGTTGTTCCCTTTATCACCATACAAAATGTCAGGGTAATATCGGTAATAGTTTCGGAGATATTGAATGCTGGTGAAATATTTCGCACAGCTGCCATGTTGGATTGGTGAGTTGTAACAAAATTTGAAGGGTACGGTCGGGGTCGCAGGGAATAGTGCTATGAACTTACCGAGTTTCACTGAAATCGCTCCAGCCGTTTAGATTTTATTAGGGGGGGACACACACACGAATCACACACACACACGCACACACACACACACGGACAAAAGGTGATCTCATAAGCCTATTTTTTTTCAAAATTGAAAATAGGCTAAAAAATCATAGGTTCCATAATTCGCACGACATCAAAACCGTTTAAACTGGTCAATACTCCTCTAAAAATTACCTAATATTTTTGCTTGAATGAATTTTTGATATGACCCACCTTTACGCCAAGGGATGAGCAAAATATTTTTGGAATTATAAGAAGATGTATGCATCTAGGGCTTGGTTTTCTAGGTAAATACATATTTTTATGTAAATAAATATTTTAAGCATATTTTCTATTGTACCCATATGACATCATGTGGAGAACATGTATTCACCTCCCGACTGGCTCTGTCTTTTCGGGTCTTGGTGCGTCTCCCCACAGTGCGAACACATATTCAGGATCCGAATACTACCAGGTACTACTCTACAATAAAAGGGTAAACAACTTCCTAAGATACAATATTTAATTTAAAATCATGGCTATTACACAACAATAAAACATCCATTTACATTTAATTTAATCCCACAAATCAAAATATACCTTTGGATCACACAGATGATAATGGCAAAGGGACACTGAATGCTAATCTACATCATCTGTGGTCCGCAGCTGAGATCGCAATTCGACCTCACCAGGCATGCTGCCACATCTCTTCCTGTGAGTCTATGATTCTACCTCTGGTGTCTCAATACACCCTATTCTACACTTCACTAAACAGTTCCATTTACGGTAATGCATTCTTGTGATTTGACAAATGTTCATATCTTATGCACACTGTTTAAATAATAATAATAATAATCAAAACAAATCAAATAAACATGACATCAACTGTACACAAATAGCACTTCAATATTATTGACGTTACAGTATTATTGCTTGACTATCCATAGTGCTTATGGAATATTTACCTTACTTCATTGTTTAACAATGCGTTAGCCAATGTTGCGATAGGTTACTTGTACAACAATGTACTTTAATTCTGTGTATTGTTTCCTTCCTCCACTTTCTCCACAAACGCTAACAATAGTACCTTCTTACTCTACATAAACAAAAGCTAGTCTGCTATAACGTTACTATACGTCTTTAAGTCGTTCAAAATATACGTCGATTTATAGTTATGTTTGCATCAAATCCACAGTCATCGTACCCGTATGCAAATATGCATCTGAAACTGGGTTTTAAACTTAAAATAATGTATCAGTTCCCTTTTAGCATAGTTATTGTTAAGAACAGCTAACTTGGCTAAATATCACTCGATTTCAACAATTACAGATGGATATAACATCCTTATAATGCAAAGAATTGATTTCTGTCGTAAAATAAACAATTTTGTATTAATTAAAATGCCAGACCTTGATATCGCAGTCTCCAGTACACTTTACAATAGGGTTAGTCGTAAAACTACCACCCGCAGTGAATACAATAGCTTATAGTTGGGTCGCTAGGAACCCATAATGGCCGCCTAGCCTGACCCTCGGTCGACCAGCTTCCTGCTTCCACAGCTGTCTTAATTACTCATTCACACACACCAACAAGAATTTTACAGTTGTATTCTCACTCTGCAATTTAGTATATGGCGAAACTTGTGTCATGTTATGAACTGGATATCCAAATATTTAACATCCTATTAACAGGTTAACATTAATTGGCTCAACGTGGCTCAATAACATAATATAGCAAAGGAATGGGTTTACTAGGTACGAAAGTCTTGGGGAACGGCGTACGGCTTTTTAATTGCGTGGTCTAGGGGTCTTACTGTTTGCCTTTGTCACGCACGAATTATCGGTAAGGCGTCCTCGACCCTTCCGTACAAATAGATTCTCGCATCACAATGCGGATCATTACAAGGAGTAGCTAATTGAGTTTGCAAACGTTAATCCTCAAAAGCCCTCACGATGCTGGTATGGCAGCTCAGACACCTGTCTGTCTCCACCCGCTATCGTCAATACAACAGTATGCCCCATGGCTATACATCAATACAAACCTTCGTAGAATAGCCCGTATGGTCCTGACAATGTCCTAGAAACGTTCCTTGCATTAATTAAAGTAATCATCTTGATTTTACTCTTAAATTGCTCGCATATCGGCAGTACAAATACTAGGTCAGTTGGTATATCAAAGATCATATGACACTTCTAGTTTCCCTTCTATCTGGCGCGCTTAATGATTTTCATATCATCCCTTATCATACTGATATGTGTGTACTGGCATTTCTACTGGCTCTTTAACATTACAACAGTTGCTGCGTGATTCAATTACACTCATTACATTTGATCATGTTTAACATTACTTTCTGACACATTATGACATCATTCTTACATATAATCTTTACCTTGTAATTTATCTGGGATTTGATGCAATTTTATCACTTCATGCAAACATGCTGAATATTTCATTATTTCGACTTTTCTCGCTTATAAAGTTACTGTTTAACTTTAACATTAGACTTACTGTGGTCCTACGCAAATCAGCTGTAAGCCAAATCATTCTCAATATGCAAATGCCTCGATATCAAATACGAGGAATGCAATCTCGTATAACTATTACTTCAAAATACCTATTTTGACATGATTTCGACTTAAACGTATCGTATCGTTAGCGTTCTACATTTTATCATTTGAATTGGTACTCACATTGTTTTCTGGTGGTCGAATCCCATGATACCCCATCTCACCCACCATCTTGACATTTTACTGAGACATCATGATGGATACGTTATATTTCCTTTGTGGACACAATACACCTTTCACCTTGGTGATACACATTTTCACTTTAGTAATACACATTTTCATTATATTTTATCATACAACATATTATTTTTAACACTGACATACATTAAAATGTATATTACACAGACACTTTTTCACACGATTTGCCTCATTGGCTTCATATTTGCGTGATAACAGAGTTGCAGGTGTTGCGATTTCCGACATCTAACTCCAATGGAAGTCTCTATCAAACGCGATCCTGGCTAACCCTCGTTCAAACGGCTGCTAGTGTGAATGTCCCTCCCCGTCTTCTATCCTCAGTGTCTTTGTCTGAACATGTATAAAATCACAATGCCTGTGACATGGTTTCCCATCCCATGATCTATAATAACGGATATAGTGTGACCATTGTTGCTTACAAGATCATGACTTGCACGCTTTACAGAATTACCCTTATGACGGTGTAATTTACTGTTCATACCACATTATTTTACTTAGTGCGTGGCTTGATAATTGGCATTTATTATTATTACGGCATCTGCGCACTCGTAATTTCGTCCTATCATTTCAGTACTGAAGAACATCTTCCCGACTGAAATACTTCTATTGACTTTAGCTTAAACATCAAAATGTTCCTTTTACACACTTGTACAAATACTTTGTTCATTTGCGCGGCCTTTGTTCACAATATTCGAACGTGCGGGAGCAACCTTCTCTCCCCGTAAGTTCTCACAGTTGACTTTATATAACATTTTTACATTTGCACATGTCAAATATTTTTCAGGAATAATTCCCTTAATCTTCACACTTGAGGTGGGAATTTTTATTATGCGACCTCTTGTTTCTAATTCATTTAGGAGGGTTTGCGTTATTAAACTTATATTTGATCCAGTATCAATTAATGCCCTGACCAGTAATCCTTCTATCCTTAACATGACAATAGGTAATTCCCTTCTAATAGGGGGGATTCCTTCCCCATCCTCTTTGATTAGCTCATCTGGTCTCGCTATCCAATTTACAATCTCAACCTCCTCCCAGCTCCTGGTATGTTTCCACTTTTGATGATTTAAATTTGGAGGTTTTTTTAATCTTGAGGGCCTCCCTTCCCCTCATTCTTCAATTGCGCTTGTAACTCCAAGCTTTGAGCTCCTTCCAGTCGGTCGGGTGATTTTCGGTTCTTTATTGCCTCACTCCAGCGGACTCTTTGCATCTCAGGTTCGTCTGTTCGTCCATTCATATAACGAAGACTTTCCTGATACCTCTCTTCGATTTCGTCCCGATATTCATCGTTTCTGTCCTCAGGTCTCACATTCCTTCTGGGATAATTTTCCCATCTCTTTCTGTTATCCTGCCTTTGATTATTATTATTATAGGGTCGGTTCTCTTGTTGCCTCTAACCCGTATTCCTGGGATTTCTTCCTCGATATCCCCCTCTATAGTATGGCTGTATTCCCCTAGGCTCTTGATGTTCATATTCTCGACCCAGTCCCTGAGTATTGGTACTAGTTGACTGATTTCTGGTCGATGTTTTCACTCTATCTACTTGACTACTGGCCATGTGTACCTATTCAGTCGGTCTTTGATGCCTGGGAGTAACGTGTGAAGTCGTCATGTCCAATTGACGTAATACGCTCTCCACTTCCACAGCACTTCTGGCTTTAGATGAGATTAGTAACCTTTGTATCTCATATGGAAGTTGTCTTGCAATGGCGGCACACAGGTCGTTCTCAGCTGGAGCAATATCAAGTTCCCGGGATTTACACAGCTGAGCGGTGACAAAATTCTGAGTATTTAGTGGGGGCATTCGTACTATATTTCCTAGAGTACAGATCTAGCCTCAAATTTTCTTGTACATCTGCTGCCCAATATCGTTTCAGAAAAGCTTCTCTAAAACCTTCCACCGTGTCAAATGTATATCTGAAACTCCTGAACCAGGTAAGACAATCACCTGCCAATAGCTTCTCAATTGCTCTCAGTCTCCGATCCTGAGGAACTTTCATTTCATTCAAGTACTCTGCTACCTCCTTCAACCAGTATTTAGGAGTAATCGACATATTATTACCCGTAAACTTCACCGGTCTGTCCTCATTTGACTTGATGATGTTAAATATTTGTCCATTTGTTTGGTTCATATAAGGGGTTGATATCGCCATTGGATATCCTGGGTTCTTATAAGGGCTCTCCCCTCCTAAGTCCCTATCTTGATTAGTGCCTCTTTCATGATGATC
Organism: Meconema thalassinum; assembly: GCA_946902985.2. NCBI lineage: Eukaryota > Metazoa > Arthropoda > Insecta > Orthoptera > Tettigoniidae > Meconema > Meconema thalassinum. Next base: position 159,213,108 of record OX336393.1, on the reverse strand, counting down.
TACCCATCCTGTCTTATGGAATTCATCCTGACTTTCAAATTCTAATTTTCTTTCTCTTCGGGCACTTTCTTCATGAGCCATGAGTTGAATTTCCATTTGACTGTTCTTGTGTTCAGTCCTTTCCAACCGTGATCCCAATTCATCCTGAATTCTTTCCTGATTCTTTTTACTGCTTTCCACTTCTTGTTTGAGTTGGAATTTCTCTTCCCTGAAACTATCCCTTATTTCAGATAACTGATCTTCTACCTCTTTCTTGATGACCATGACCTGTTTTTCTATAATTTCTGGCTTAACGTCACCTTTGGTATCTAAGTCTTCTCGTATCTCCTTTATCTTCTTCTCCATTTCTTTCTGTCCTTTGACCATATCTAATTTAATTCCCTCAAGCTTTTCCTCAGTTTTCCCTTGGCTCTTATACAATATCATCAATTCGCCTTGGACCTGGTTTACTTCAGTATTGTTTTTTCCTACTTGTCCCTTTAATGTTTCTATGGTTTCCTGAACCTCATTGATACCCTTACTTATTTCATCTATCTTCTGGGTATTCTCCTTATTTTCTTTATCTCGTTGCTTTCTTTCTCCCTGGAGATGCTCTTCGTATGTGCCTAATCTCTTATTTATTCCGTCCTCATGCTTCCTCAAGTTCTCATCTACCTGCCCGGTAAATTGATCAAATTGATCTTTCATGTCCTTCACATCTTTTTGATTTTGACTTTTCATATCATTTATTTCGACCTGAACTCCCTCGACTTTTCCCTCGAGGTTTCCTACTTTTTCCTCAACCCTTTCTAATCTGTTTCCTAATTTATTAAAACTTTCTTGTATCTCATCCCGAGATATTTTACAAAGATTCATATTTGACTCTATTTTACCCATTAACTCTGTTCGCACCTCTTGGATCTGGGTTACAAGTTTCTTTTCCCAATTATCTCCCTTTTCTTCCATATTACTTAATTTAGTTTCCATAGAACCATTTTTATTATTTAAATTTTCAAAATATTCTTTACATTTAGTTTGGGAATTTACCGTACTTTCCTCTAAGGTCTTTATTTGGTCTTGCAATTCTAACTTAAGTACCCTGTTTTCCTCTTTGATTTTACTTGTGATTTCCCCTTTGAACTCTCTTAACTTACTCTCCAACCCCGTGTCAAAACCTTGAAATTTGGTCTTCATTGTCTCTTCTATTTCAGCCTTCAGTACCTCGTTATTTGCACTTCTGTTGGCTTTCAACTGATTTTCAATGTTTTCCCCATTTTCCGTTTTCATTTTATCTATCTCAGCCTTCAGTTCACTATTCATTTTTATACAGTCGGCTTTGATAGATCCTAAATTCTGATTTATGGATTCTAAATCATTTTTATTTGTACCCTGTTGGAGGTCCAATGTATTGTCTATTGTTTCGAATCTATTGTTCATGGCCTCCAAGAGCCGCTGCCTCTCTTCACTATTCTCTGTTTTCAGAGCCGCCAACTTTTCACTGCTATCGGCCTTTAAGACGTCCACAAGCCTCTGCATTACCTCACTTAATGCCATCTTATTTTCTTATAGAATACAGTGGGCTACTATGCCACATCGCCGGTTCATGCATGAGAGATGGTACTTCGAACTCTTGTGTCCCAATTTCCAAAATTTAACTTAGCACGGGTATTTACTAAAACGTACCCTTTTGATATACTCATTCAATGTCAACCTTTATGGAAGTGATTTAAAAATTCAAAAATTTCGAAAAACCCTATTTTCAAAAAATTTGAAAATTTTGATTTTTCATGAAAACTCGGGTTTTCCCTAGGAAAACTCATCCCTACGTACTGGGCGCCAAAATATATGTGAGTTTTGGGGGGTGTTTAATTGAGGGCTGCTCGGTGTGAGTTTCCAGGGTCCCATGCGGTCAGTTAACTTTATATTTTGTAGCTACTTCTATCATTATTTTACTTTTACATGATATGACCGTCTTAAGTGTTCCTCTAATATTAAACCAAGCACATTACTTCTATGCCCCCATGTGCCCATTCAGCATGAAATATGCAAATCACAGTTTGCCAGCAATGCTCAATCGGGAGTATCGGGGTTCATGGTATGTTCTCCCACTCTGTGACTTACACACTTTGGATTAAATAGAGGATACACTTCCAAAACTAAACAAAATCAACTCCTACAATAAAACATTTAATTACTCAAATATATGGCGCTACAAAAATTAAACAAATAAAATACTGACCCTTTAATTCATACTGGTTCAAAGTGAACAAGGAAGTCATATTTAAACAAATATTAAATCATAATAAATGGCTTTCTATAAACCAACAAACTTCTATTAATTTTCACTTCCATATAGTGTCCTTTTAAAATTCAATAAAATCAAGAGCTCCAATAGGCTCGATACTTTTACACATACTGTGTTATCCATTTACAACACATCACTTCCTATTACATGAGTATATCTTCTAATCAAAAATATATAATTTATCAAAGTACTGTTACTCATTTATTAAAATTTTGGGCTTCCACAATGCTCTTAGGTTACCATCTCTCTCTCAGGTCAACAATTCACTACCGTGATTGGGAAACACTTGCGCACTCCCGAGCTACAGAAGACTACTTGAACAAGTCAAAAATTAAGATCACTCCCGGAATCTAATTGTCTTCACTAAAACTCGTGAATCACTACATCATATAATCATAACATTAGGGATTTATTATTAGTTGTCTTAAAAGACCATTATATCATAAGAAAGCAACGATCTGACCTTTGCAAGCAGTAACATTCATCTAAAAGAACCTCGGTTCGAAGACCGGGTCGTTAAAACAAACTCTAAACACTCTTGTGTACTATAACTTCAAACAAACGGCTCTTAGACCTACCACAACACGTTAATGGTAAGGGTCTGGCCTTGGCTACTTAGCGTGATTTATTGCCGGGAGCAGGAACTTCACGGTCTCGCTCACAAGAGACGGGCTATCCTCAGCTTTTATACAGCTGTTCTTAAATGCAGTTCTTTGAACAGGCAAGGCTTTCATACTACTTTTTATAACAACATATTTAAGGTCAACAAACCTATTCTCTTAACCTCGGCATTTATTAATTATGAAGTGTCCTCATTGGCGGGTAAGAATAATTCAATACAACAACAAATATTTAGGGGCTTAAACATGGACGAATCTGGGTTCGATCCTTTCAAATGCCTCGGGAACCATATCCCACACTGGAGGACTTATAACATTAGCGACTTATAGCAGTCCACTTGCCTTACACCCGCGCTCATAATACAATAATTTGCACCCTTTTATAATACAATACACACACGGCCTCGTGATCACATCACTATTTGGAGGACTTACCATAGTTCAATTACCGCGACCAACTGCCCATCATAATTAGTGCTACCGAGTTTTTCAACGCATTCTTAGCGTGACAAATTACTTCAATGCGCTACATGGCGCTTACACATTACTGGGCCAAGTTGCCTTCAACGAACTGATAAATTCAAACTCACCATTTTATTGTACATCTCAATTCTATATTAATCCTCTCCCTTGACAATAATTGCTTTACTTAAGAACATGTTTCATAAGATGTATTAATTCATTTAAAGGAGCTCGGAAGCTACTACTTTTCATATAATTCATCATAATCTTCATTCATTTATATCATTATTATTATACTTATTACGCTTGATTTCACATATTTAAATCATTTATCAACTACACTGATATTTTATTTCTTACATTTCCCCCAAGGGATTTATTTATTTCACATAATTATTTATACTTTCTCAATTTTAATTGTTCAGATCGCGCTATTATTCTTTTATTTGTTATTCAAACATCCCTATTCTTTCTTCTTCATGTGGATTTTACGCAAATCTTCCCCAACGCATAACATAATGAAATGGTTACTCACATGATTTTACGGTCATCGAACAAATTCTCCAGCGTTGTTTCATTTTTGCCCACTCACTGCATTTAAGCCATCTTCATTGATACCATTTCACTCAATGACACTTCTTTAAATACATACACCTTATTTACCTTAAACACTGGTAACATATTGAATACCATTTTTGTATTCATTTATCATACACAAATAAATTCACTAAAATTATTACATTAAAACAAATTTTACTATATTTACTTTACACTGCTTTTAATCACTTAGGCTTTGATTTTTGCCTTACACACGTGATTTCTTTCTTCCCCGTTTCCAAGGGTGACACTCTTATACGTCGGCTCCCTAGGCTGGTAAGATGATGAAAGTCTCGATCAATCTACCCCTCCCTGGAACGGTTATTCTTCAGATCCGGTTTCTGACTATCAGCTTCTATTTTTACTTGCTCGATGTCGTTTCTTCCTAGACACTATTTAGTTTGACTAGCTAAAGTCTGTCCTGTTTACGGCCTCTCGAATACTTTATCGGTGACCTAATGAGTCCCTAGCATTCACTGCTATTCCTTCAATTCGTAGCTTATTGCTTTTTACTGTTCGTTTGTCTCCTTTAGACAACGCCTTGGATTAAATTCTCAATTCTTATTATTCTGCGCTCTAGTACCTATCTTTTCGGCACACTAGGCGTTACTTATTTCGTCCGACGCTGATCGGGTTCCTTAACTTTGATAGAAATGTTTGTTTTACTTCCGTTGGTACTTCGAAACGTTACGATACTTTCTGTCTTTTAACTGAACTGTTATTCGAAGACCTATCGCCTGTTCTTTCTTCAAGTTCGCAGCCTAACTTTGACTATAATACTGAACTTGCGCTATAAAGGCTGATGCTTACTGAAATAAATCCTGTACTAAGATTTTACTATGTCTTCACACGGCGATACTCACGACGATACTTCTCGGCCACGCGCATACGGGGTGCTCGTTGGTGATACAGCGTATCACGACCTCTCGAGGTCTGGTATGTACTGCATGATTAGCCTGGCTCTGCCAGGGCTTTTATACAAATCAGCGACAAAAAGATAAAGTCCTCGTCTTTTTCATAACTAACTTTTGAAGCAATAGTCGCATACTTTTGAAACTTATATCTCTGGAAAGCTCGTTTTCTAAACGTAAACTGACTTCTTTGCACATGAAAATCGATCGTACAATTTCGAGATATTAAATAAAATTTGCTCTTCAGATACGTGGGTGTTGAGGTTTATTTTTAATCCCTACCACCTCTGGTCTCGGGGAACTTTTAACTTCGTCATGCTGCGTTTGCACTTCTATCCTGTGCAATTATTATAACCCTTTTCCCCAGACAAAAATCTCTATTCCAAAATGATTCACAATGATGTATTTCTTTTGTTAATTATATTCTCGCAAATGGCTTAAATCTAATTATTCCTCTTCTTGCACAACTGCGAGGATGCCATTTTATTGCTGCGTAAGATCAATTTCCGAAACCTCTTCTCGCTTACACACAGCGGAAAGTTTTTATCGTTCTATAAATAGTCATGATCGGCTCCCTATCAGTGCGTCACGCATGATATCATTTCCTGGGGCCATCTGGACTCTTATTATTAAGCCACGTTGTACCAGTACTCTTGCATAAAATCTTTCTAAGTCATTCTAAAGACTATATTTTTCCTCCCTTCTTTTACCAACAAATGATGGATTCGGCGCCTGAACCAACAGCACATGGGTTCAGTACACTATGAATACCGAAATTCCTGCTGTTCACTTATTAGCACATACAAATAGACTACATAATACTTACATTTTCTTAAATCAGTATCTTTCAGTTTATTGCATTTTTTGATCTGTGTTAATTCAACGAGGAAGAACCTGTGAGCTGTCTAATCTTCATGCAGAGCGTATGTCAGCTTGCAACTGTGTTATTCTTAACTTGTCGCCCCTTGCCACTCACTATGGAAGCTGGGGATTTCCTAGTACATAGCCATATTGCACCTCGTGCTAGACCTCCCGCCTCCCCCAGCTAGCTGGAACCAGTGTCCCTCACATGCAGTTCATTTCTGGCACTGTGAAGTGGAAGGCAGTTCTACGATCCTAAAGTAAAAACTACTACAAGTAGTTCCGTGAAGAAATATACGGCCTATTTTCATATATCATACTTATGTTAATTGCCACTATCAACCTACAAAATTTCAGTTTGATTGCTGTAATAGATTCGTAGATATTGAGAACCGACTAAATATTTCGGATGGTCGCCATGTTGGATTTTATATTTGTAGGTCCTAGAGTTATGTACTGTTACATGAAGATTATTGTGTACGTGTAGCATTCAAATTTCAATCGCATGATTAGGACACAAGAAGTAACAAGGATATTTTTAAATTTCGCAAAGCTGCCATCTTGTGGTTATGGAAACAATTGAAATAAATTAGATGGCAGTGGATTAACATTCCTATAAGGATTTATTGTACCAAGTTTCACTGCACTCGGATGGTCAAATTGCGAGAAACGTTCATGTGAATATTTATACTTCGCGTTGCCGCCATGTTGGATTTGTGATCACCAGGTTATTTAAAGTCCTATAGGTGAAGTTAGTTCATAGCCCCTATGAACATTAAAAAATTCAGTTTGATTGCTATAATAGATTCGTAGACATTCAGAGCCGTCTAAATATTTCGGATGGTCGCCATGTTGGATTGTTAAATGTATAGGCCATAGAGTCATGTACCATTAAAGGAAAATTATTGCGTAGGTTCATTATTCAAACTTTCACTTCGATCGCATGATTACGACACAAGAAATGAAAACTTAATATTAAAATTCGCACAGCCGCCATCTTGAGGTCATGTAAACAATTGAACTAAATTAGATACCAGTGCATTACAATGCGTATAAACATTTCCTGTACCAGATTTCATTGCGTTTGGAACATTAAATCGCGAGTAAAGTCCATTAAAAAAATTCAAATTCACTTGGCCGCCATGTTCGTTCTGTAGTTAACCAGTTTTTGAGCATCTTATAGATGAACTTCCAGTAGTGCCCTTTATCTCCATACAAAATTTCAGGCTGATACCACTAATAGTTACAGAGATACAGAATGCCGGTGAAATATTTCGCACATCCGCCATCTTGTGGTTTTTTAAACAGTTGAACCAAGTTAGATGTCGGTGCATTACAATGTGTATAAACATATACTTTACCAGGTTTTATTGGGTTTGGATGGTTAAATCGCGAGAAACGTCTATTTAAAAGTTGCAAATTAGCGTGGCCGCCATGTTGGTTTTGTAGTTACATGTTTTTCAAAAGTCACATAGGTGAACTTCTAGTAGTTCCCTTTATCACCGTAATAATTTCCAGGGTGATATCGGGAATAGCTTCGGAGATATTGAATGCTGGTGAAATATTTCGCACAGGCGCCATGTTGGATTGGTGAGACGTAACAAAATTTCAAGGGCACGGTCGTGGTCGCCCGGAATAGTGCTATGAACTTACCGAGTTTCATTGAAATCGCTCTAGCCATTTAGAATTTATTAGGGGACACACACACACACACACGCGCACACACACACGGACAAAAGGTGATCTCATAAGCCTATTTTTAGCCTACTTTCGATTTTTGCAAAAAATGAAAGTAGACTTATGAGATCAACACAGGGCGAAAAAAGTGTGTCTGTCTGTGTGTGTGTATGTGTGTGTGTGAGTCTGTGTGTGTGTGTGTATGTGTGTGTGTGAGTCTGTGTGTGTGTGTGTGTGTGTGTCTGTGTGTGTGTGAGTGTGTGTACTCTGAATATCTGTCCCCCCCTATCAATTCGAACACGGTGAATGCGAATTGAACGAAATTTGGTACAAAGGTAGCACTAGCAAAGGACACCTCAGTGTCATGTTTAATATCGCCGCCATCTTGACGAAAACGTAATGGCGGCCACACAAATGTTCAAAGCTTAAATCGAATTACGACTAACCTAATCATCCGATCTCTACCAAATTTTGCAACAACATACCCTTATGGGGGGAGCATCCTTTGACCAAACTAATAGGTCATCAGCGTAATAGTTTGCGGATGGTGGCCATCTTTGTGTGAAAATCGATTCCCCCTATTAATTCGAACACAGTGCAACCGAATGGAACGAAATTTGGTACAGGGGTAGTACTAACAAAAGGCACCTCAGTGTCATGTTTTATATCGCCGCCATCTTGACGGAAACGTAATGGCGGCCACACAAATGTTCAAAGCTTAAATCAAATTACGACTAACCTAATCATCCGATCTCTACCAAATTTTGCAACAACATACTTTTATGGAGGGAGCATCCTTTGAGCAAACTAATAGGTCATCAGCGTAATAGTTTGCGGATAGCGGCCATCTTTGTGTCAAAATCGATTCCCCCTATTAATTCGAACACGGTGCAACCAAATGGAACGAAATTTGGTACAGAGGTGGTACTAACAAAGGGCACTTCAGAGACATGTTTTATATCGCCGCCATCTTGACAGAAACGTAATGGCGGCCACACAAATGTTCAAAGCTTAAATCGAATTACGACTAACCTAATCATCCGATCTCTACCAAATTTTGCAACAACATACCCTTATGGGGGGAGCATCCTTTGACCAAACTAATAGGTCATCAGCGTAATAGTTTGCGGATGGTGGCCATCTTTGTGTGAAAATCGATTCCCCCTATTAATTCGAACACAGTGCAACCGAATGGAACGAAATTTGGTACAGGGGTAGTACTAACAAAAGGCACCTCAGTGTCATGTTTTATATCGCCGCCATCTTGACGGAAACGTAATGGCGGCCACACAAATGTTCAAAGCTTAAATCAAATTACGACTAACCTAATCATCCGATCTCTACGAAATTTTGCAACAACATACCTTTATGGAGGGAGCATCCTTTGACCAAACTAATAGGTCATCAGCGTAATAGTTTGCGGATAGCGGCCATCTTTGTGTCAAAATCGATTCCCCCTATTAATTCGAACACGGTGCAACCAAATGGAACGAAATTTGGTACAGAGGTGGTACTAACAAAGGGCACTTCAGTGACATGTTTTATATCGCCGCCATCTTGACAGAAACGTAATGGCGGCCACACAGATGTTCAAAGCTTAAATCAAATTACGACTAACCTAATCATCCGATCTCTACCAAATTTTGCAACAACATACCCTTATCGAGGAAGCATCCTTTGACCAATTGAATAGGTCATTAGCCTAATAGTTTGCGGATGGCGGCCATCTTTATGTCAAAATTGATTCCCCTATTAATTAGAACACGGTGGAACCGAATGGAACGAAATTTGGTACAGAGGCAGCCTTAGCAAAGGGCACCTCAGTGTCATGTTTTATATCGCCGCCATCTTGACTGAAACATAATGGCGGCCACGCGAATGTTCAAAGCTTAAATCAAATTACGATTAACCTAATCATTCGATCTCTACCAAATTTTGCAACTACATACCTTTATGGAGGGAGCATCTTTTGACAAATCTAATAGGTCATCAGCGTAATAGTTTGCGGATGGTGGCCATCTTTGTGTGAAAATCGATTCCCCCTATTAATTCGAACACGGTGCAACCGAATGGAATGAAATTTGGTACAGAGGTAGTACTAACAAAAGGCACCTCAGTGTCATGTTTTATATCTCCGCCATCTTGACGGAAACGTAATGGCGGTCACACAAATGTTCAAAGCTTAAATCAAATTACGACTAACCTAACCATCCGATCTCTCCCAAATTTTGCAACAACATGCCTTTATGGGGGAGCATCCTTCGACCAAACTAATAGGTCATCAGCGTAATAGTTTGCGTATGGCGGCCATCTTTGTGTGAAATTCGATTCCCCCTATTGATTCGAACACGGTACAACCGAATGGAACGAAATTTGGTACAGAGGTAGTACTAACAAAAGGCACCTCAGTGTCATGTTTTATATCGCCGCCATCTTGACGGAAACGTAATGGCGGCCACACAAATGTTCAAAGCTTAAATCAAATTACGATTAACCTAATCATCCGATCTCTACCACATTTTGCAGCAACATACCCTTATAGAGGAACCATTCTTTGACCAAATGAATGGGTCATTAGCCTAATAGTTTGCGGATGGCGGCCATATTTGTGTGAAAATCAATTCCCCCTATTAATTCAAACTCGGTGAAACCTAATGGAACGAAATTTGGTGCAGAGGTAGCACTAGCAAAGGGCATCTTAGTGTCATGTTTTATATCGCCGCCATCTTGACTGAAACGTAATGGCGGCCACACGAATGTTCAAAGCTTAAATCAAATTACGATTAACCTAATCATCCGATCTCTACCAAATTTTGCAACTACATACCTTTATGGAGGGAGCATCCGTTGACCAATCTAATAGGTCATTCACCTAATAGTTTGCGGATGGCGGCCATCTTTATGTCAAAATTGATTACCCTATTAATTCGAACACGGTGCAACCGAATGGAACGAAATTTGGTACAGAGGTAGCACTAGCAAAGGGCACCTCAGTGTCATGTTTTATATCGAAGCCATCTTAACTGAAACGTAATGGCGGCCACACGAATGTTCAAAGCTTAAATCAAATTACGATTAACCTAATCGTCCGATCTCTACCAAATTTTGCAACTACATACCTTTATGGAGGGAGCATCCTTTGACCAATCTAATAGGTCATTCGCCTAATAGTTTGCGGATGGCGGCCATCTGTGTGTCAGAATCGATTCCCCCTATTAATTCAAACACGGTCAAACCGAATGGAACGAAATTTGGTACAGAGATAGCACTAGCAAAGGGTATCTCAGTGTCAAGATTAATATCGCCGCCATATTGACAGAAACGTAATGGCGGCCACACAAATGTTTAAAGCTTAAATCAAATTACGACTAACATAACTATCCGATCTCTACCAAACTTTGCAACAACATACCTTTATGGAGGGAGCATCCTTTGACCAACCTAATAGGTCATTAGCCTAATAGTTTGTGGATGGCGGCCTTCTTTATGTCAAAATTGATTTCCCCTATTAATTCGAACAAGGTGGAACCGAATGAACGAAATTTGGTACAGAGGTAGCACTAGCAAAGGGCACCTCAGTGTCATGTTTTTTATCACCGCTATTTTGACGGAAACGTAATCGCGGCCACCCAAATGTTAAAAGCTAAAATGTAATTACGACCAACCTCATAATCTAGTCTCTACCAAATTTTGCAACACCATATCTTTATGTGGGAGACATATTCTGACCAAACTGCAAGAACATCAGCCCAATAGTTTGCAGATGGTGGCCAAGTATGTGTGCAAATCGATTCCCCCTATCAATTCAAACACGGTGAAACCGAATTGAACGAAATTTGGTACAGAGGTAGACTAGCAAAGGGCACCTCATATTCATGTTTAATATCCCTATAGCACGTTGTATTGCAACTAGATACTACAACCAACATTCGATCTTACTCCTTGAAAAGGACAAAGAGTTATAACAATACGCATGCATTTAGGAGAAAGTAGGCTATATGTTCTTTACTGAACATCTTGTTTCAAAATTGAAAATAGGCTAACAAGTTATCGTCTGTTGCAGAATTTAAAGATAATTTTACTTCTGATGGGGGCGTTCTGTTCTGCCAATCATGTGGGAAAGCAATCAAGGCTGAACAGCGATCTCAAGTTACACAACACCTCAAGGGGATGAAACATATTGCCGCAGTTTCGGGCCTTCAGAATAAGTGTTTCGCGATAATCGTCGGTCATTTGTGATGGACAACCTGAAGATGTATCTCCTTGTGTATTGTAATTCTTCAGCAGTCAGTGAGACATTGAATAAATTCCATTCGTGAGTACGGCATATTGTTTATATTCACATTAATAAACTAAATTAGAATTAAATATTTTTACCCTTTCGTCACCTTTTCGTACCTTTTCTCCAATTTGGTCTACCCCGGCTATAACCAATATTTATGAATTGAACAGTGTCTTTAATTTCTTCATATCAATAGTCAAATTTCGCAATCCTTCACTAAGGCACTTTGCCAAATGCGATATTCTAAATCAGCTCAATATACTCGACCTGAGAAGCCGTCTACAATTTACTGACCTGTGTTTACTACATAAAATTATGAATGGTTACACAAAATGTAACATGCTACTAAGTTACTTCCCACTCCATGTTCCCTCCCGTTCAACACGTCAGAACCATTTACACCACATACCTCGCCCACGTCTTGAAGTACAGAAGCGGTCTATTTTCCACCGTCTACCTACCCTTAGCAGCTCCCTTCCAAATATTGACATATTCTCTCCCTATAGAACATTCAAACATAACATTAGAAGATCCCTTTCATCCTCAATTCCTACCCCCTCACCCTCCTAATCACCCACTAACCCAATCATTCCGTGCGTCTTTCCTGAGATGTATCGCTTGCTGCCATTACTGCCAATTGTTACCTGTTATTGTTGTTGTTTTTAGTTAGTTAGTTAGTTAGTTAGTTAGTTATTGTTGTTTTAAGGGGAGGAACTACGAGGTCCGCGATTTTAGCCTACTTTTCACATTTTGTAAGAATGAGGAAAAAGTAGATTTATGAGATCCATCCGGGCAAATATGTGTCTGGTTGTCTGTCCGTCTGTCTGTCCTTCTGTCTGTCTGTCTGTCACCCCCTCCTATAAACTGAAAAACGTCTGCAGCTCTCGAAACCAAATTTGCTATCAGTAAAGAGCTATGCCTCAATATCGCAAGGCCATATTTGAAAATGGCGTTAGTGCTGCCAACTGCTGAAAATCATAATTATAAATTGAGGCTTATGTTGGATATCTCGGAAGATATGCATGGGAATTGTTCCATAATTGACACACATATAGACAATATTACATCAGACTAATTTACAGGAGCCCATACATGAGTGTTGCCAACAAGATTCTATGCCTGCTGATAGGCCAAATCTTTAAATGCATGTAACTTCCATACTATCTATTGGATTTCAAACGAATTTGGTATGTGATTTGCGCACCGGAGCAGATATGAATATGCATTTTTAGAGTCAACAGAGATGACAAATGTTGAACAAGAAGTTCCGTGAAGAACTACGGAGCCTACTTTTCATGCCAATGATTATTCTACAGTATATGAAACTATCTAGAATAATGACAAAATTAAGTTGGTAATATCGAAATATCAAATTAGTTCAAAATATACCTGGTAAAATGTAGCCTAATAGAGCACTACAGTTGGCAGCCCTGGTGACTGAATATATTCTTAGTTCCATCTCTTAAGGTAGAGAATACAAAATTAGATTGAAGTCAAATGGACGTTACGTGCAGTTAGACACTGGATCTATCAGCACGCGTAAAAGCATGTTGCCAACAATACCATGCGTGTGCTGGTCAGAAATAATCTGAAATATTATGATATCTTGTTCTGCCAATTTTGGATGAAATCCATTTGTTAGTATAGAAGTTACATGTATTTTAAAATTGGACATATCAGCAGGCATAGAATCATGTTGGCAGCACTGCATTGTATTAATTACTCCAAATTAATCTACAATGTCAGGTGCTATACGTGTGCAAAGTATAGAGCTGTTGGCTTGCATACTTTCTGATATATTGATATTAGGGTAAAAAACAGCATTTATTAACAGTTGGCAGCCCTGATTGCTCTTAACAATACTTACAGTCATTCTGTTATGGCACACATAGCACATACGAAATTTGGTTGTAATCCAACTGATAGTATAGAAGTTACATGTATTTAAAAATTGGTACTATCAGCAGGCTTATAATCACGTTGGTAGAACTGACGTATATAAGTTACTCAAAATTAATCTAAAATGTCAGAATATACGTGTGCATAGTTTAAAGCTGTTGGCTTGCATACTTTCTGATATATTGGTATTTGGATAAAAAAAAAATAGAGAGAGCAATTATTAACAGTTGGCAGCCCTGGTGGCACTTAAGAATACGCTCAATCATATCTGTTTATGTACAGATATTACATACAAAATTTGGTTTTAATCCAGTTGATAGTGTAGAAGTTATATGCATTTAAACATTGGACCTATCAGAAGGCTTTAAATTATTTTGGCAACACTGTCGTTGTTAGCCTCCTGGAAATTAAACTGAAATAGTATTATCTGCATGTGTACCAATTTTGGAATAGCTCCCATGCATACCTTGCGAGATATCCAACATGGAGCTCAAATTTCTAGTGCGTTTTTTCAGCAGTTGGTAGCACTGACATCATTTTCAAATATGGACGTGAGATATTCCGGTGCACATCTTTACTCATATTAAATTTGGTTTTGATTGCTGCAGCCGTTTAGGAGTTGATAGGGGGGACACACAAACAGCCAGCCAGACAGACAGAAGGACAGACAGACAGACAGACACACATTTTCCCGGATCGATCTCATAAGTCTACTTTTTCCTCATTTTTGCAAAATGTGAAAAGTAGGCTAAAAATGCACTCTATACATTTTTATCCTAATCTCAATATGACAGAAAGTATACAGGCAAACAGTTCTAAACTTTGCATACATATAGTAGGCCTACCTGCAAAATGTAGGTAAATTTTCAGTAACCGTCATACGACGGTGCTGCCAACATGATTCTACGCGTGCTGATAAATTCAATATTTAAATACATGTAACGTGCAAACTATCGATTCTATTGGATCTCAACCAAATTTTGCATCTGCATTGTGGACCTTAAGAACAGCCTCCGTGGCTTAGGCGGCAGCACGCCGGCCTCTCACCGCTGGGTCCGTGGTTCAAATCCCGGTCACTCCATGTGAGATCTGTGCTGGACAAAACGGAAGTAGACAGGTTTTTCTCCGGGTACTCCGGTTTTCCCTGTCAACATTTCATTCCAGCAACACTCTCCATTATCATTTCATCTCATCTGTCATTCATTTAATCATTGCCCCAGAGGAGTGCGTCAGGCCTCGGCAGCCGGCACAGTTCATATCCTCGCCGCTAGATATGGGCTCCATTCATTCCATTCCTGACCCGGTCGGAGACTGGAAGCAGGCTGTGGATTGTGGACCTTAAGAGATGGAACTAAGGTCTGCCAACTGTTGATATATGGTCTCTATAATTTGAAAAAAAAAGTAGGCTCTTTAGTTCGTCACGGAACTACTTGTAGTTATTGCAGTTGTGTGGCCACGAAAGCAATGCTTGAGATAGAGACAGAATGTTTTGCTGGGAGAAGCGTGATTCATTTAGGTGGCAGTGTTCTCAAAGAATTGGGGCCAGGCCACATCGCTCAGTGAGCGACGGGCGAAATTAATTGGGTTTTCAATCCATTGTACGCAGTTCCCATTTAACCCTAGCTAAGTCTTAATGGAACAGAGTCGCGTTAACTGCTGCATTATGAAGCTCGCAATTAGCGATAATGGGACATGATTACTGGGAATACATGCTCCACACTGTATTTCTGTCTCGTCGGGATGTTCTGTTTCAGTGATGGCAGGCTACTAGACTTTTCCATTTTGATCTCGGAACATTTTCGTTTCATAAAAATTCTGAAGCAGGCAAAGTATAGTAAATTGCCTTTAGTGTGCCAAAGTTTGAGTTGAATCAGTGTTACAAGTTCAGTGATATATTTACCAAGTCAAAGCTAAAAGTAGGTTGTTGTTGCTTCAATTAGGGGTTTGGAACATCTTTGTCATCAGTTACATGTACCCGTGAGTGTATTATATCTATCAGATAACATGTGTTATTGTGTTGTTGTTGAGTCTTCAGTCTCCTGGTTTGATGCAGCCTTCCATGCTTCCCTGTCTTGAGCTAATCGCTTCATCTCTACATAGATACCACTCCCTTCATCCGAGGCAATCTGATTAACATATTCTAACCTTGGTCTACCCCTACAACTCTTATCTTCGACTGTTTCTTCCATCACTAAGTTTGCTATTACTGGGTGTCTTAGTAGACTATGTGTCCTTTCAACCTATCTCTTCTATCCGTACAGTTCTTGTCCTCAACCCTTCCTTCCATAACTAAGCTTGCTATTCCTGGGTGTCTTAGTATGTGTCCTACCAACCTATCTCTTCTCTTCATTAGCAGTCGCTAGAAACACCTTTCCTCTCCCAATCGTCTAAGTACCTCTTCATTTTTAAACCAATCTACCCATATGATCTTCATCATTCTCCTGTTACACCACATTTCAAACGCTTAAATTTTCCTCTTTTCTGCTGCTCCAATAGTCCAAGTTTCACTTCCACAGGGCGCCACGCTACAGACAAAGGCTTTCAAATATGACTTCCTAATTCCTAAATCTATATTTAATGTCCACAGAATCCTTTTCTGCATAAATGCTTTTCTTGCCTGTGCTAACCTACTTCTTATATCCCCTTTGTTTCGTCCATCACTGGTTATTTTGTGATGACTGTAGTAATGTGTTATTTAGGTCTAAAATTCGTGTAGTTGTCCTGCGATATAATATAAGGTACCATTCTGGTAATTGACTGGAAGGAGTGTGGGAAAAATCACGTATATATTATTATTATTATTATTATTATTATTATTATTATTATTATTATTATTATTATTATTGATTTAAGCCCACTACGGAGCGCTTATGACTAATCCTTCTTCGATGCTCTTTTCCGTTCCCAATATCTCTTGAGTCCTGCTGATAATTACTCCTTTCTCTCCTGCGGAAGGGGCTTCCAACATTTAGGGACTCTAGGTGGTGGGGTCCAAGACTCTACCATAGCACAAAATTTAGAACGATCTTCTACATCAAGGGCAGCGATTCCAGCCGAATACAAGTCCTTTGGTACTTCATTAAGCCACAGGCTTCCAGTCTTGTAGCTTTTAACCAAGGAGAAGATCTTCTTAGCAATCCTGATGCGGTTCATTCGTCGTAGGTGCCAGTAGAACTTTAACCTCCTACGTCGCATACTGGTATTGGCTGATTCTAACTGTCGATGCAGGTCAGAAATAGATTTCAAACGGTAGGATCCATCTGGGAGCAATCTCGGGCCATGGATTTTCCTGAGGATACGTCTTTCGGATTTCTCCAGGCCAACCATGCTGCCTTTTCCGTTCATCAAGAACGTCTTTGCGGCATACAGAAACTGTGGTCTGACAGCAGTTCTGTAGTGACAGATCTTAGCATTCCTCGAAATGCATTTCTTGTTGTACAAATTGTGGGACAGTTGGTATATATAAATAAATAAATTATAAATAAATGTTATAGTCGGGATTCAAACCTCCAATCTCAGGATTTGCTGCAGCTCCCCATTGCAGTCAAGGAGTGTGACTCAACGTGCTGAATTTTTATTTTCTTCTTTCATTCTTTTTTCCTTTACTGTTCGCATAATTTTCGTTTTTTTCTTTGACGTGAATACATTCGTACATGCGAAAGACACATTCCATAAAAATACCAGAATGTAGTATTCACTTAATTATTTGTATTCCTTGTAGATGATGAATCAAATAAATAATATTGATGAGATAAGACCAACACCACAATAATCTCTATTTTGGTCATAATTAAATTGGAATAACCCACTTCTTATTACATTTGTTTGTCATTTAAATTTCGATTTCTGGCATTTCTTAAAAAAATATATAACTATTGGTATTTTCTTGTTATTTAAGTTTACAAAACGCATAATTTCACATTATTTGGTGCTAAATACTGTACCTAACCAGCATTTACTTATTTTTCCAATTTCTCAGTAATCATGTATTTTGGCATTTATAAAATGCTGAAACTTAAGCCGGTGATCAGTAATGAATGAGGGTTGATTAGAACAACCCCCAATCACGAAATAATTTACTTCATAAACGCAGTTTTTGTTTTGCCTACTTATGAGAACTTTAAAGGGCCAAAAATTGTGTGTCTGTGTGTGTGAGTGTGTGTATATTCTGTATTCAAACACGACGAAACTTAATGGAACGAAATTTGGTACAGAGGCAGCACTAGCAATGAGCACACCAGTGTCATGTTTTATATTGCAGCCATTTTTACCGAAACTTAATGGCGGCCACTCAAATGCTCAAAACTTAAAATTAAAATACGACCAAACTAATCACCGGATCTTTAGCAAATTTAGTAAAAACATACCTTTATATGGGACGCGTCGTGCGCCCAAACTACAAGGTCATAATCGTACCATTTCAGGATGGCGGCCGTGTGAATTATACAATCTTTATAATCTATAACTTGGGACCCACCAGTTCCGATTATCGAACCGAGAAGCTTTTAAACTGCTCTAAAGGACGTGGCCCGTTCGAAATTAAAAGCTTATATTGTAATATTATAGTGCTTAAGTTACTTTAAAAAAGGTGAGCCGTCTCGGTTACTAGACAGGATGGCAGATGATCTCTCGGTTTGACATATATTTCACTACTTTGAGTATGTTGCATGCAATATAGCCTACTGTTGGAAATAATATGAACTTTGCATAAAATGGGTTATAATGATTATATTATATATTCCAGCGAAGAAATCGTTTAGTGAAAATCATTATTTGCTAAGACGTTTTATGTACTGTAAGTCAATTGATAACGTTTGACTTGGGAGGACACGTTTGGCTCTGTGGGTAGAGCTTTGGTCTTTCACCTGGCCGGCTGGAGTCAAAGCCTATCAGGGTTGTATTTCTTTGCTTGATATTTTTTATATTTTTTGTTTTTTTAAGTACTGAGACGTTATAAAATTGAGCGTTATAATATGCATTTTACTATGGAAACCAACTAGGTGATTGAAGTTGCTATTTCATTTTAGGGGCTTGGTGCATCTTAGTCATTAGTCCCGTGTACTGGGTGTGAGTAGAATTTTTCTGATAACCTGTGTTTCTGTAATGACTGTAGTAGTATGTGTAGCTGTATTATGGACAGGGATGGGTTATGTGTCCTGGGGCTTGAAATGAAGTAGCCTATTATCCCGGCATTTGCCTGGAGGTAGTGTGGAAAAACAGGGGAAATTTCATACTCAACATTGCCCCTGTAATTGCCATCAAACCATAAAGGTTGGGCAGATGACCTCCCTGTTCCTCTCCTTAAAACAAGAATCAACAATCAACATCAAACCTATGAAGGTTCAGCCTATTAAATTACCGTAATCTACGAAATATTATAAAAATATATCTTTTTTTTATTAGCCATCTCGGATTGAAGGAAAATGGCCATTAATTGTCACTCGCATATCTAATAATAGGTCTAATAATTATAGTAATAATAATGATGATAATAATATCTAAATAGTATAAAACAAAGTCCCCGATTTTTAGATGTAACGGGTAATCTCGAGAACCACAGTATGGATTTTGATGCGGTTTTCACCATTCTGTAGAGGATTTCTCAAGGAAGGTTTCTGTAGAAAACTTTACTTATGACTAAATAAAACCGAGCAATAACGATTTTAGTGAATCAAGTCGAAGAAAAACCTGCCATCCGTGCGCCATTTTAATCTTACGCTGGGTAAACCGTTAAAAATATCCATATACCATGAGTGTAAGAATTGTTCAGCATGAAAATTTCTACAAAAAAGGCCCCGACAGCATATCTCTATCATTAATACATCACCCACTATAAGTGATTTTACGATTTCATTTCTTCAAACAATTTCCATTCAGTGGAAACTTTCTGAGCGAGTTTACGAACTAGCGAGCAAACCTCTCACACCAGCTTCGGCCACCATCAAACTGTCGAGTCATGTCGAGTTGAGACTTCAGAGAAGAGTATATGTTTTAGGAGTTTCGCTGTTTACCTCGGCTTTTCTGAATTGCGTCTGGTATTTTCCTTCCGTACGTCTTTTAGGCTTACGCTAGGTAAACTGTTAAAGATACCAGGTAAAGTTAGGGCGGGTTGCTAGTAATAATAATAATTGAAATGTTATTGGCTTTACGTCCCTTTTATCTACTGTGGTTTTTAGAGACTCTAGATGCCGGAATTTTACCCTGAAGGGGATCTTCAGCATCCCAATAAATCTTCTGACACGGCTCTCTGAAATAACTACTGGCTGCTCTAGGATCGAATCCTCATATAGCCTATTGTAGTACGGTACATTGGTGTGAAAGCATTTACGCTGAATCTTGTAACTATTCCGAGTGCCCCAAACACCATAATGGAAGGAAAGCTCATAATCTGTCTTCTTTAAATTCCTTGTTGAATCTACTACGGTATATAAAAAGATGATGATGATAATGATGATGATAATTGTTGATTTAAGGTGCCTAAACATCTAGGTTATCGGCCCCTAATGGTTTGGGTGAACGTGAAGATGATATTGAACTGTAAACTATAACTAAAACTAACTACTAACTTATTTACTAGAAGAAGAAATGGAAAACAATAGGAGAGTAAGGCAAATAAAGGACAGGAGGAAAAGAAATGTCCTCAATCCTCGAAGAATGAGGATTGAGGGACTAAGACGGAAGGAGAGCCATGAAAGGCAGATAGAAAGAGAAAGAGGGTCCGCCCTGGACCCAGCTCAGGAATCCCCTGGGGTTGCCAACTCCCGAACTCACCAGCCGTGAGCCCTTGAGGATGTAGCACTATCGAGGGTGCATCAGATGTGGTGGGGTTACACACACCCAGCCTCCTTAAGGACATTGAGCAGAAGGCAGGAGATATCATGAAAAGAAAAACAAGTAGTTCCGTGAAAAACTATACAGCCTATTTTCATATATCCTGCTCATGTTAATTGCCTCTATCAACATACAAAATTTCAGTTTAATTGCTGTAACGGATTCGTAGATATTGAGAACCGTCTAAATATTTCAGATGGTCGCCAGGTTGGATTTTTATTTTTGTACTATTACATTAAGATTATTGTGTACGTGTGGTATTCAAGCTTCAATCGCATGATTAGAACACAAGAAGTAAAACGAGATTTTAAAATTTCTCACAGCAGCCATCTTGTGATTATGCAAACAATTGAAATAAATTAGATGCCAGTGGATCAACATTTGTATAAGCATTTAACGTGCAACGTTTCACGGCACTCGGCTAGTTAATTCGCGAGAAAAGTCCATTTAAATATTTATACTTCGCGTCGCCGCCATGTTGGATTGGTGCTCACCAGGTTACTGAAAGTCCTATAGGTGAACATATGTTCATAGTCTCTATGAACATAAAAAAATTCAGTTTGGTTGCTGTAAAAGATTCATAGATATTGAGAACCGTCTAAATAATTCGGAAGCTCACCATTTAGGATTGTTATATGTATAGGCCATAGAGTTATGTACCATTGAAGGACAATTATTGCCTAGGTTCATTATTCAAACTATCACTTCGATCGCATGATTACGACACAAGAAATGAAAAATAATTTTAAAATTTCGCACAGCCGCCATCTTGAGGTTATGTAAACAATTGAATTAAATTAGATGGCAGTGCATTACAATCTGCAAAATCATTTACCGTACCACATTTCACTGCGCTCAGAGAGTTAAATCACGAGAAAAGTCTATTAAAATATTTCAAATTCGCTTGGTCGCCATGTTCGTTACGTACTTCACAGGTTTATGAAATATGCAAAGGTAAACTTGTATCAGTGCCCTTTATCACCGTACAAAACTGCAGGCTGATATCTGTAATAGTTTCGGAGATATAGAATGTCAGTGGAATATTTCGCACAGCCGCCATTTTGAGGTTATGTAAACAATTGAACTAAATTAGACTCCAGTGCATTACAATGTGTATAAACAATTGCTGTACCATGTTTCATTATGTTTGGATAGTTAAATCGCGAGAAAAGTCTATTTAAATGTCTCAACTTCGCTTGGCCGCCATGTTGGTTTTGTAGCCATCAGGTTTTTGAAAGTCTCATAGGTGAAATTCTAGTAGTGCCCTTTATCACCGTACACAATTTCTGGGCGATATCGGTAATAGTTTCGGAGACATTGAATGCTAGTGAAATATTTCGCACAGCCGCCATGTTGGATTGGTGAGACGTAACAAAATTTGAAGGGCACGGTCGAGGTCACCGGGAATAGCGCTATGAACTTACCGAGTTTCATTGAAATCGCTCCAGCCGTTTAGATTGTATTAGGGACACACACACACACACCTATCTCTCTCTCACACACACACACACACACGCACACACACACGGACAAAAGGTGATCTCATAAGCCTATTTTTTCAAAATTGAAAATTGGCTAATAAGGCTGACTCCTCGAAGAATGAGGGTATCAGGAAAGTTAGGCCCAATTAAGGCGGGAAAGTGAAAGACTCCCTAGGCCTCGGATACTCTAATACCGTCGGAGTCGGAAAAGAACAAGAGTTGACCAAGGGAGGTCGTTAGGAAAGATGACAGAAAGGAGCCCGGAACAAGTAAGTGGAAGTAATGCCAAAGTCAGCTGGAGCCCCGTTGTCACCAACCCACGCCCCACTAGTCGTAAGCCCCTGGGTGCATACCCAAAAAAGACTTACGTTAGTTGGGATTTCTATTGATGACAATCATGTCAACACGTTTCAAAGTACATTCAGATGATAAGCTTCTTCGTATGCTTCGTAATGATTCATTTGTCTGAAGCAGATAGCAATCATACTGTGATGCCGGCCGGTTGTTCTTTTAAGAGTTCACCTTTGTATTACCCGCGTGACAAGTATTTGCCGTTCTGAAGCGAGTGCGCTGTCAACTGTTTACATTGATTATCGCGGGTCAGAGGGAAGAGGGAAGGCATGTACCGGTACAGTGCTGCTGCTGGCACATTACACAGAGAGGCCCTGCTCTATAGAACGGAACCTCGTAGGCGTCGTATGGCGTGTGTAGCCGTTTGTCGAGCAAGACACTTCCACTAGTGGCAGCGTAGCGCCCAACTAGTTCAAAACACAACGAGATACATCTTCAGGTTGTCCATCACAAATAGCCGACGATTATCGCGTAACACTTTTTCTGAAGGCGTGAAACTGCGGCAATATGCCTCTTGCCCTTGAGGTGTTGTGTAACTTGAGATCGCTGTTCAGCCATGATTGCTTTCCCACATTGTTGGTAGAACAGAACGCGCCCATCAGACTATAACTTGTAGTTGCTTTTACTTTAGGCATCACTGTCTTACACTTCACAGTGCCAGAAATGAACTGCATGCGAGTGACACTGGTTCCAGGTAGCTGGGGGAGGGGAGGTCTAGCATGTGGTGCAATATAGCTATGGACATGGAAATCCCCGTTTTGGACAGTCAGTGGCACGGGATGACATTTAAGAATAACACAGTTGCAAGCTGACATTCGCTCTGCATGAAGATTAGATAGCTCTCAGGTTCTTCCCCGTTGATGTAGCCTAACACAGAACAAAACTGCAATAAACTGAAAGATCTAGCATATTGATTTTTTAAAATGTAAATAGTATGTCCTTTTATGTTTTAATAAGTGAAAAGCAGGAATTTATGTATTTATAGCAAAAATGCTTAAAATATTTATTTAAATAAAAAATATATTTATTCACCTAAAATTCCGAGCCCAAGTTATTAGTAGACTACATATAAATCCGTTCCCTGATAATAAGCAAGTGGAACCTTGCAGGACAAGCAGGGGGACAACAGCAATGATGGACTGCGCTCTGCACATAAGTCAAGCAGCATTATGCAAGCTACTCGTGTTAGACAGAAATTATATTGCAAATTGTGAACGGAAACATTAATAATGGTTAGAAATGGCATTAAGTTAGGAACTATCCCGGCATTCGTTTGAGTAGGAGTGGGATACCACGGGAAAACCACTTACAGGTTGGCTGAGGTGGGAATTAAACCCGCCTCTTCTCAGTTTTGCCTCACGAGGCTGAGTGTTTCCCGTTCCAGCACTCAGACCAGAATGAAATTTCTTGGAAGAGCCGGGAAATGAATCCAAGCCTCCGTGGTGATGCAACTACGTGGACTCTTCAGGACATACACTGAACCTGTAAACTTATCAAAATATTTAAAGTCTGAGGAATTATCAAATGTTTATTCTTTTATTGTTCTTAAAAATGAATCCTCTCTTTAAAAAATCTAGAGCTCAATCTGATGTATCAACTTCATATGTTAAAAGGTTCAACGTAATCTAAAGATCTCGATAAATCACCCGTATGTTAACTACATTTATCATGGATTAGGAAAAGCTTAACTCTGAATATGGTTAATTTTGTCGTGCGGCTTTCTTAAGAGGCCGAGTGCAGGTCTTTCTAGTTGACGCCGTGGTCGACTTGCGCGCCGGGACGAAAGCTAGAATGGATGAAGAAGAATGAAACAGGGCAAGGATGTAGAAGGAAGCGGCTCTGGTCTGTCAGAAGGTACCGTCCCAGCATTTGCCTGGTGTTGAAAATGGGAAACCACGGAAAACTATTTCAAAGATGGCCAACGGTGGGGATCGAACTCACGCGTCTACCAAGTCAGGAGAGAGCTTGGCCCCACGACCTAACGCTGCGCTTTAGCGATAGTAGCCACCGCTGTCGGTTGAATCTGGGTAAATTAACAATATCGAAGCAGGGGTCTCTGAGCTTTTAACTTACTTTTTAACTTTTTGAAGTATAAGGATTACAACGCGACCAAGAACTACCCCGAGCCGAGATAAAGGTACCTCACATAAATGATAGCAACTTTATTTCTTGGACACACAAAAGTTTGAAATTCATAGGCCAGTTATACAACATTTCAATGTATATTTTGTTAAAATTTGGATTTGATCTGATGACGGGTTTGTGAAATAATAATTCTTAAATGTGACGCATGGTTGAAACACGCTTAAAAACGGGCACTTGTTGTGTTCCAACTGCGATAAAAAATATTAAAATATAAATTAAAAATTCCAAACCTACATGAACTAACGTAAAATAGAACGACGAAAATGATGATGTTATTGTATTTTATGTAGGTCTATTGGTTACTTCACAAACAACCTTCAAACTCGAGTGCACATAATACATTGGTCGACAGTAGTGTGGGTGTTCATTGAATAACTTGTAGTTGGGCTTTCGTCACCAGATAGCCCGCGCTGCTTGTCGTCTTTTAGTTTCACAGGGCTTTATCTTGGAGAATTGAATTCAGTGCCCCTGACGGCTCTTCTAATCCGTGCGTTAGTTCCCTCTAATGTGTTTACCCACTTTTAATTAGCCCGAGCATACAACTTTGAAGGGGAAACGATAACATGATCTTACTATCGCGTGTTAGCTGATCGTAAACTCATCTCTACCGTCTTTTGTAAGCGGTCAAACAATCAATACAGCTCACAGGATTACATCGCCTACTGTGCATTGTCGCTGTCGTCATTTACAGCGGATAACGAGACGTAAACAAGGATTATCTTCTCAAGATCTCTGTAGAACCTCGAGCAATGCGATGTATTTCAGCGCAGTCAATGGTATAAACTATTTCAATACAAAGACATTCACCTTTATTGCAAAATGAATTCATCATTCACAGAAAATTCAAAATTTTGAGGCATAAAAATAAATTGTTTAATTTTTTATAAAATCAGATTTATTTATTTAGCGTATGACTTTTAGTGCCGGGAGTGTCCGAGGACATGTTCGGTTCGCCAGAATTTGTAGCTGCTGTTATGTGAACACCCATGGGGTGAGCTACAATTACCGCCACGTGTGGATGAGATGAAATGAATGAAGATGAATGAACAAGTCCAATTTCAAGTAGTTCCAACTTAGGCTACAAGATATCACTGACACCTAGAGGCGAACTTTGGAACTTGATAGAGCCTTTCTAACGAACTACAGTATAACCTGCAAATTTGCCGACACACTACCAATTATTGTAGTGGTAGGTTTTTCATGCCATAAATCTATGACAAGGACCCGCCGGCTTTACTTCCCCTCCAAAGGAAGGCTTACAGAAGAATTATATAGCGGCTTCGGTGGCGTAGTTGGTAGCATGCTGAGCTTCTATTCCCAATATAGCCGGTTCAAACCCGGCCGAAGCCGTCGGATTTTTTAAGAGCGTTAAAATCCCTCAGTATGCCTTCCTTCGGAGGGTAATTAAAGCCGGCGGCCCCATGTCATACATTTGTGGCATGTTAAAGAACCTTCCAATAATTACACCTGTGTGAAGCTAAATTGTATAGGTTAAGAATGTAAACAACGCTCTTAGGTTTCTACGTTCGTTGCCAAGAGCCGACTGCGGTGGCGTCTAGTAGCTAATTTCTGAACTAGGCCTAGTAGTCGTTGACGGTGGCGTTTGGCGGCAAAAGTAGGAACTATTTGAAACATTCTAAGTTGCAGTCTGTAGGCCTACTTAAATTAAAAACAGATAACGCACACTAATACAGCCATCACAATTAACACCGGTTATCAGACAGATTCTACACACACCCAAAGTACACGAGGCTACAAGACCGCGTTGTCGCAGCCCCTAAACTGAGGAACCAACCAACCAACTAGAAGAATTATATCGCTCTTTAAAATTCAATGACTTCAGCCGGGTTTGAACCGGTGATCTTCGCACATCAATTCAGCATGCTACCGACTACGCCACCGAAGCCGCTTATAAATTCGATATTAAAGCACGACAACTAATCAAACTAGAGTGTCTGCCTTTATTGTAACATCAAAAGCAATTTCACCGTGTTGCCTATGCAATCTAGTACAGTAGACCCCTCGTGGTGTAGCGGTTAGCGTTCTCGGCTGTCACCCTAGAGAAGGTCCAGGTTCTATTCCAGGTTCTGCCATGAAATGTAATTCTGGTCTCAGGGCTGGAACGGGGTACACTCGGCCTCGTGAGGCAAAACTGAGAAGAGGAGGATTTGATTTCCCTCCACAGCGATCCTGGAAGTGGTTCTCCATGGTTTCCTAACTTCTACTCTAGGGAAATGCTGGGATGGTTCCTAACTTAAGGCCTTCCCAATCCTATTCCCAATTTAACTACACACACATTAGTACAGCCATCAAAATAGCACTGGTTATCACACACATTACAGAGGCACCCAAATACTCGGGGCTATAATTATTATGACCAAGATGTCGCAGGCCCTAAAATATGCAACAACAACAACGTGTAAAAATAATTCTTGTGTCAGTTTCACGCATCAGGGGTGAGTGAAAATCAATTATTTCAAGGTGTCTGCATTTGGCAAATAGGACAAACATACCCACTTCCACAAGAACGTGGAAGCTCTTCACATCTCCAACGTCCTGGATCGATAGAGTGAAGAAAGAGATGGGATTTAAGGCGTAGGTTTACGAACGGAGGCATTTGTTCTCAAAATCGATTATTCCATACTCCTCCCACAGCGGCGAAGATAGATGAAAGAGGTTTGAACCCTCAAAAGAGAAACATAATAATAATAATAATAATAATAATAATAATAATGATATTATCCATAATGTTCAATTTTGGGCTTATGCCATGTTTTACTATATCAAATTCAGATTATTCCTGACGAAGAAAGACGTGGTTTCTTTCGATTCGCGTCGAATTTGATATAATAAAACAAGTAGTTCCGTGAAGAACTATACAGCCTATTTTCATATATCCTGCTCATGTTAATTTCTTCTAACAACATACAAAATTTCAGTTTAATTGCTGTAACAGATTCGTAGATATTGAGAACCGTCTAAATATTTCAGATTGTCGCAAGGTTGAATTTTTATTTTTGTACTATTACATTAAGATTATTGTGTACGTGTGGTATTCAAACTTCAATCGCATGATTAGAACACAAGAAGTAAAAACGAGATTTTAAAATTACGCACAGCAACCATCTTGTGATTATGCAAACAATTGAAATAAATTAGATGCCAGTGGATCAACATTTGTATAAGCATTTAACGTGCAACGTTTCACAGCACTCGGATAGTTAATTCGCGAGAATCGTCCATTTAAATATTTATACTTCGCGTCGCCGCCATGTTGGATTTGTGCTCACCAGGTTAATGAAAGTCCTATAGGTGAACATATGTTCATAGTCTCTATGAACATTTAAAAAAATCAGTTTGGTTGCTGTAAAATATTCATAGATATTGAGAACCGTCTAAATATTTCGGAAGCTTGCCATTTAGGATTGTTATATGTATAGGCCATAGAATTATGTACCATTCAAGGACAATTATTGCCTAGGTTCATTATTCAAACTTTCCCTTCGATCGCATGATTACGACACAAGAAATAAAAACTTAATTTTAAAATTTCGCACAGCCGCCATATTGAGGTTATGTAAACAATTGATTTAAATTAGATGGCAGTGCATTAAAATCTGCAAAACCATTTACTGTACCACATTTCACTGCGCTCAGAGAGTTAAATCACGAGAAAAGTCTATTAAAATATTTCAAATTCGCTTGGTCGCCATGTTCGTTTTTTACTTTACAAGTTTATGAAATATATATAGATAAACTTGTACCAGTACCCTTTATCACCGTACAAAATTGCAGGGTAATATCTGTAATAGTTTCGGAGATATAGAATGTCAGTGAAATATTTCGCACAGCCGCCATTTTGAGGTTATGTAAACAATTGAACTAAATTAGACTCCAGTGCATTACTGTGTATATAGACACTTGCTGTACCTAGTTTCATTACGTTTGGATGGTTAAATCGTGAGAAAAGTCTATTTAAAAGTCTCAAATTCGCTTGGTCGCCATGTTCGTTTTCTACTTTACAAGTTTATGAAATATACATAGGTAAACTTGTATCAGTACCCTTTATCACCGTACTAAATTGCAGGGAGATATCTGTAATAGTTTCGGAGATATAGAATGTCAGTGAAATATTTCGCACAGCCGCCATTTTGAAGTTATGTAAACAATAGAACTAAATTAGACTCCAGTGCATTACAATGTGTATAAACATTTGCTGTACCAAGTTTCATTACTTGTGGATAGTTAAATCGCGAGAAAAGTCTATTTAAAAGGCTCAACTTCGCTTGACCGCCATGTTGGTTTTGTAGTCACCAGGTTTTTGAAAGTCTCATAGGTGAACTTCTAGTAGCACCCTTTATCACCGTACACAATTTCAGGGTGATATCGGTAATAGTTTCGGAGATATTGAATACTAGTGAAATATTTCCCACAGCCGCCATTTTGCATTGGTGAGACGTAACAAAATTTGAAGGGCACGGTCGAGGTCGCCGGGAATAGTGCTATGAACATACCGAGTTTCATTGAAATCGCTCCAGCCGTTTAGATTTTATTAGGGGGGGACACACACACGAATCACACACACACACGCACACACACACGGACAAAAGGTGATCTCATAAGCCTATTTTTTCAAAATTGAAAATAGGCTAATAAGACATAAGCCCAAAATTCAACATTATGGATAGTATCAGGGGCCGTGAAAATCTAAATGATAATAATAATAATAATGATGATATTATGGGATTTACATCCCTTTGAACTACTGCGGTTTTAACTACTGTTTTTCACTTCAAGACAACGGGGGTTGGTGTGCCGGAAGTTTGCCCCGAAGGGGATCTTTAATGTACCAGTAAATCAACTAACACGGCTCCCTCTCATTTGCCCACCCTAAATGCCAAATGACTGCGCCAGGATTTGATCCTGAAAACTTGGCCACTGCAGGCGAGAACGTTACCGCTGTGTGACGCAGCCAGTTGAAAGAGAATGGTATCCAAAAACAAGTAGTTCTGTGAAGAACTATACAGCCTATTTTCATATATCCTACTTATGTTAATTGCCACTATCAACATACAAAAATTCAGTTTGATTACTGTAATAGATTCGTAGATATTGAGAACCAACTAAATATTCAGGATGGTAGCCATGTTGGATTGTATATATGTAGGTCCTAGAGTTATGTACTGTTACATGAAGATTATTGTGTACGTGTAGCATTCAAACTTCAATCGCATGATTAGGACACAAGGAGTAACAAGGAGATTTTTTAATTTCGCACAGCTGCCATCTTGTGGTTATGGCAACAATTGAAATAAATTAGATGCCAGTGGATTAACATTCGTATAAGAATTTACTGTACCAAGTTTCAATGCACTCGGATGGTTAAATTGCGAGAAACGTCCATGTGAATATTACACTTCACGTCGCCGCCATGTTGGATATGTGATCACCAGGTTATTTAAAGTCCTATAGGTGAACTTAAGTTCATAGCCCCTATCAACATAAAAAATCAGTTTAATTGATATAATAGATTCGTAGATATTCAGAGCCGTCTAAATATTTCGGATGGTCGCCATGTTGGATTGTTAAATGTATAGGCCATAGAGTCATGTACCATTAAAGAAAAATTATTGCGTAGGTTCATTATTCAAACTTTCACTTCGATCGCATGACTACAACACAAGAAATAACAAGATGTTCAGTAAAGAACATATAGCCTACTTTCTCCTAAATGCATGGGTATTGTTATAACTCTTTGTCCTTTTCAAGGAGTATGATTGAATGTTGGTTGTAGTAGCTTGTTGAAATACCACGTGCTATAGGGATATTAAACATGAATATGAGGTGCCCTTTGCTAGTGATACCTCTGTACCAAATTTCGGTCATTCGGTTCCACCGTGTTCGAATTAATAGGGGGAATCAATTTTGACATAAAGATGGCCGCCATCCGCTAACTATTGGGCTAATGACCTATTAGATTGGTCAAAGGATGCTCCCTCCATAAAGGTATGTAGTTGTAAAATTTGGTAGAGATCGGATGATTAGATTAATCGTAACTTGATTTAAGCTTTGAACATTTGTGTGGCCGCCATTACGTTTCAGTCAAGATGGCGGCGATATTAAAAATGACACTGAGGTGCCCTTTGCTAGTGCTACCTCTGTACCAAATTTCGTTCCATTCGGTTCCACCGTGTTCGAATTAATAAGGGGAATCAATTTTGACATAAAGATGGCCGCCATCCGCAAACTATTAGGCTAATAACCTATTAGATTGGCCAAAGGATGCTCCCTCCATAAAGGTATGTTGTTGCAAAGTTTGATTGAGATCGGATGGTTATGTTAGACGTAATTTAACTTAAGCTTTGAACATTTGTGTGGCCGCCATTACGTTTCTGTCAATATGGCGGCTATATAAAACATGACACATGACACTGAGGTGCCCTTTGCTAGTGCTACCTCTGTACCAAATTTCGTTCCATTCGGTTTCACCGTGTTTGAATTAATGGGGGAATTGATTTTCACACAAAGATGGCCGCCATCCGCAAACTATTAGGCTAATGACCTATTCATTTGGTCAAAGGATGCTTCCTCTATAAGGGTATGTTGTTGCAAAATTTAATAGAGATCGGATGAATAGGTTAATCGTAATTTGATTTAAGCTTTTTACATTTGTGTGGCCGCCATTACGTTTCTGTCAAGATGGCGGCGATATAAAACATGACACTGAGGTGCCTTTTATTAGTACTACCTCTGTACCAAATTTCGTTCCATTCGGTTGCACCGTGTTTGAATTAATAGGGGGAATCGATTTTCACACAAAGATGGCCGCCATCCGCAAACTATTACGCTAATGACCTATTAGTTTGGTCAAAGGATACTCCCCCCATAAAGGTATGTTGTTGCAAAATTTGGTAGAGATCGGATGATTAGGTTAGTCGTAATTTGATTTAAGCTTTGAACATTTGTGTGGCCGCCATTACGTTTCCGTCAAGATGGCGGCGATATAAAACATGACACTGAGGTGCCTTTTGTTAGTACTACCTCTGTACCAAATTTCGTTCCATTATGTTGCACCGTGTTCAAATTAATAGGGGGAACCGATTTTCACACAAAGATGGCCCCCATCCGCTAACTATTACGCTGATGACCTATTTGTTTGGTCAAAGGAAGCTCCCCCCATAAAGGTATGTTGTTGCAAAATTTGGTAGAGATCGGATGATTAGGTTAGTCGTAATTTGATTTAAGCTATGAACATATGTGTGGCCGCCATTACGTTTCCGTCAAGATGGCGGCAATATAAAGCATGGCACTGAGGTGTCCTTTGCATGTGCTACATTTGTACTAAATTTCGTTCAATTCGCATTCACTGTGTTCGAATTGAAGGGGGGACAGACATTCAGAGTACACACACTCTCACACACACACACACAGACACACACCCACACACACACAGACTCACACACACACATACACACACACACACAGACTCGCACACACACATACACACAGACAGACACACTTTTTTTTGCCCTGTGTTGATCTCATAAGTCTACTTTCATTTTTTGCAAAAATCGAAAGTAGGCTAAAAACTTAATTTTAAAATTCGCACAGCCGCCATCTTGAGGTTATGTAAACAATTGAACTAAATTAGATACCTGTGCATTACAATGTGTATAAACATTTCCTGTACCAGATTGCATTGGGTTTGGAACATTAAATCGCGAGAAAGGTCAATTAAAAATTTAAAATTCGCTTGGCCGCCATGTTCGTTGTGTAATTAACCGGCTTTTGAAAGTCTTATAGATGAACTTCCAGTAGTATCCTTTATCTCCGTACAAAATTTCAGGGTGATACCGCTAATAGTTTCAGAGATATAGAATGCCGGTGAAATATTTCGCTCATCCGCCATCTTGTGGTTATGTAAACAATTGAACGAAGTTAGATGTCGGTGCATTACAATTTGTATTAACATATACTGTACCAAGTTTAATTGCGTTTGGTTCATTAAATCGCGAGAAACGTCTATTTAAAAGTCGCAAATTCGCTTGACCGCCATGTTGTTTTTGTAGTTACCAGGTTTTCAAAGGTCACATAAGTGAACTTCTAGTAGTTTCTTTTATCACCGTAAAAAATTCCAGTGTGATAACGGGAATAGTTTCGGAGATATTGAATTTTGGTGAAATATTTCGCACAGCCGCCATGTTGGATTGGTGAGACGTAACAAAATTTCAAGGGCACGGTCGGGGTCGCCCGGAATAGTGCTATGAAGTTACCGAGTTTCATTGAAATCGCTCCAGCTGTTTAAAAGTTATTAGGGGGGGGGGTGCACACACACACCTCACACACACACACAATCAGACACACGGACAAAAGGTGATCTCATGAGCCTATTTTTTCAAAATTGAAAATAGGCTAATAATAATGATGATGATGATGATAATTGTTGTTTTAAGGGGCCTAACATCTGGGTTATCGTCCCCTAATTGTTTGGGTGATAGTGAAGATGTAAATGAAATGAAACTATAATTAAAACTAACTACATAATTACAAACTAGAAGAGGAATTGGAAAACAAAAACAAGTAGTTCCGTGAAGAACTATACAGCCTATTTTCATATATCCTACTTATGTTAACTGCCACAATCAACATACAAAATTTCAGTTTAATTGCTGTAACAGATTCGTACGGTAGATATTGAGAACCGTCTAAATATTTCAGATGGTCGCCAGGTTGGATTTTTATTTTTGTACTATTACATTAAGATTATTGTGTACGTGTGGTATTCAAACTTCAATCGCATGATTAGACAACAAGAAGTAAAATAGTACATTATGCAACGAGCCTATAATGGCTATAATTAAGACACGAGTACCTTTATAAAACGAGCGTATGCGAGTTTTATAATTTCCATGCGAGTGACTTAATTACCATTATAGGCGAGTTGCATACGACTGTTTATGTTCGACGATAATTATAACTTTATTATATGTTTTAACATAAATATTCATATATATCTGTGGGATTCAGTTAATTCAGTTACTAGTGAACAATGCGCGCTGGCTTTGGTGACTGAACAGAGCGCATGCGTGGTCAAGGCACTCCGGAAGCAGAGACCATTCACTTTGCTTGCCAACACAGAAATATGTTTGATTTTGAGCGCATGCGCGAAGGGATCCTCATCTAATTGGCCACACGACTGTTTCTTGAGCTCTGATTGGTGGGAGAAACTGTTTCATAATGAAAAATAGTGTTATAATGAGCCTCATTATGATACAGTTTTCCGACACATAATGTTTACATTTCGACATCGTCGAACATAAACGAGATTTTAAAATTACGCACAGCAGCCATCTTGTGATAATGCAAACCATTGAAATAAATTAGATGCCAGTGGATCAACATTTGTATAAGCATTTAACGTGCAACGTTTCACGGCACTCGGATAGTTAATTCGCGAGAAACGTCCATTTAAATATTTATACTTCGCGTCGCCGCCATGTTGGATTTGTGCTCACCAGGTTCCTGAAAGTCCTATAGGTGAACATAATTATGTTCATAGTCTCTATGAACATTAAAAAATTCAGTTTGGTTGCTGTAAAAGATTCATAGATATT
The DNA here is from genome assembly GCA_946902985.2 of Meconema thalassinum. NCBI lineage: Eukaryota > Metazoa > Arthropoda > Insecta > Orthoptera > Tettigoniidae > Meconema > Meconema thalassinum. The sequence goes on along the minus strand of OX336393.1, from coordinate 159,179,093 downwards.
GAGAACCGTCTAAATATTTCGGGAGCTCACCATTTAGGAGTGTTATGTGTATAGGCCATAGAGTTATGTACCATTCAAGGACAATTATTGCCTAGGTTCATTATTCAAACTTTCACTTCGATCGCATGATTACGACACAAGAAATTAAAACTTTATTTTAAAATTTCGCACAGCCGCCATCTTGAGGTTATGTAAGCAATTGAATTAAATTAGATGGCAGTGCATTACAATCTGCAAAATCAATTACTGTACCACATTTCACTGCGCTCAGAGAGTTAAATCACGAGAAAAGTCTATTAATATATTTTAAATTCGCTTGGTCGCCATGTTCGTTTTGTACTTTACAGGTTTATGAAATATACATAGGTATACCTGTATCAGTACCCTTTATCACCGTACAAAATTGCAGGGTGATATCTGTAATAGTTTCGGAGATATAGAATGTCAGTGAAATATTTCGCACAGCCGCCATTTTGAGGTTATGTAAACAATTGAACTAAATTAGACTCCAGTGCTTTACAATGTGGATAAACAATTGCTGTACCCAGTTTCATTACGTTTGGGTAGTTAAATCGCTAGAAAAGTCTATTTAAAAGTATCAACTTCGCTTGGCCGCCATGTTGGTTTTGTAGTCACCAGGTTTTTGAAAGTCTCATAGGTGAACTTCTAGAAGTGCCCTTTATCACCGTACACAATTTCAGGGCGATATCGGTAATAGTTTCGGAGATATTGAATGCTAGTGAAATATTTCGCACAGCCGCCATGTTGGATTGGAGAGACGTAACAAAATTTGAAGGGCACGGTCGAGGTCGCCGGGAATAGTGCTATGAACTTACCGAGTTTCATTGAAATCGCTCCAGCCGTTTCGATTTTATTAGGGGGGGACACACACACGAATCACACACACACACACACACACACGCACACACACACGGACAAAAGGTGATCTCATAAGCCTATTTTTTCAAAATTGAAAATAGGCTAATAAGAAGGCAAATAAAAGACAGGAGGAAAGGAAATGCCCTCAACCCTCGAAGAATGAGAATTGAGGGACTTGGAAGCCAGGAAAGGCAGATAGGAAAGGGAAAGAGGAGAGGGTCCGCCCCCAAAGGCAATGGAAGTAGGAGAAAAACCAGACCCAGCTCAGGAATCCCTCTGGGTCACCAATTCTCGAACTCACCAGAGGTGAGCTCTTGAGGGTGTAGCACACTCCAGGGTGCACCACAAGTGGTGGGGCTACACACACCCTGCCTCCGTTAGGGGCCTTGAGCACAAGGTAGGAGTTTCAATGAAAAGAAAACAAGAGGTCTGACCTCCTCGAAGGATGAGGGATCAGGAAAGATGAGACAATGGCCAATTAAGGTGGGAAAGTGAAAGACTCCCTAGGCCTTGGATACTCTAATACCGTCGGGGTCGGAAAAGAACAAAATTTGACCAAGGGAGGTCGAGAGGAAAGATAACAAAGAGGAGCCCGGCACAAGTAAGTGGAAGCAATGCCGGACTCAGCTGGGGTCCCGTGGTCGCCAACCCACGTCCCACAAGTTGTGAGCCCCTGGGGGGTGTCAGAAATGAAAGAAGGGACGATATACAGGGTGTTTCTAAACTCCCATTACAGACTTCGAGGGCTTGTAGTGGGGGACCAAGATGGTTAAGTTAAGCATAGGAACTTGTGTCCGGAAACGGTCCGTCTTCCCGCTACCCCCAAAAAATACTACAGCACACGTTCAAATCTCCCGCTTTTTCAGCGACACTGATCGTTTCATAAACATACGCGTGTCTTAATTACCATTATAGGCGAGTTGCATACGACTGTTTATGTTCGACGATAATTAATTATAACTTTATTATATGTTTTAACATACATATTCATAATGTATGTGGGATTCATTCACTTCGGTTAGTGAACAGAGCGCGCTGGTTTTGCTTACTGAACAGAGCGCATGCGTGGGTCAAAAACCTTCGGAAGCAGAGACCATTTACTTTGGTTGGCAATGCTATTGTTTACAGCCTGCATGATTTGTAGTTGGAGATATTAAGGTACAGTGCTATTTCCTGTCTCATATTCGCCAGTTTATTTACGCGAACATAATTATGGCACGGTGCACTTTCCATGTCGGTAATTTATATAGAAGGATGATGTGTTGCTAACTTCTGGACGTAGATTCATAAATTTCTTGCATATGTCATAGTATGTTCTTGTTACCGTAAAGGTTCGTGCTGATTTTGTCTTTGTGTTTGAGATTGTTAACTACAATGGTTAATCCGATATCCAATTTGAACTTTCAAATGATGTAATTCATGTCCGACATGTTGGATTTTGAGCACATGCGCGAAGGTATCCTTACCTAACTGATCAATGAATGAGCTCTGATTGGCTGGAGAAACTGTCTCATAATGAAAAACAGCAGCCTACTATAATGACCATCATTATGATACAGTTTTCTGACGTATAATATTTACATTTCGCCATCGTCGAACATAAATAATTAATATATCACACCCTGGGCCTCGGAGGCCCGGATTATAAACTCAAGGGTTATCACAACGAAGGGCGTGTACCAAAAGTTATTTAATGCATCACATGGAAGATCTTTTGACAGTAGAGGTTAAATGGAAAAGACCAGTAGATTGCATATAATTTAATAGGCTATTTAGTTCTTTACGCAACTAGCCTCGGTGGCTTAGGCGGCAGCACGCCGGCCTCTCACCGCTGGGTCCGTGGTTCAAATCCCGGTCACTCCATGTGAGATCTGTGCTGGACAAAACGGAGGCAGACAGTTTTTTTCTCCGGGTAATCCGGTTTTCCCTGTCAAAATTTCCTTCCAGCAACACTCTCCACTATCGTTTCATTTCATCTGTCATTCATTTAATCATTGCCCCAGAGGAGTGCAACAGGCCTCGGCAGCCGGCACAGTTCATACCCTCGCCGCAAGATGGGGGCTTCTTTCATTCCATTCCTGACCCGGTCGGAGACTGGAAGCAGGCTGTGGATTTTCAGTTCTTTACGGAACTTCTTAATTTTAGTCTAATTTTAACATTTTCAAAAATGACGAAAAAGTAAACTTAATGAGATCGATCCGGGCAAATGTGTGTCAGTCTGCCCTCCTGTCTGTTTGTGTGTCACCCCCCCCCCCCCCCTATCAACTCCTAAACACCTGCAGGTATCGAAACCAAAATTGGTATGAGTAAAGACCTATGCTTGAATATCTCACGGCCATATTTGAAAATGACGTTAGTGGTACCAACTGCTGAAAAATCACAATTAAAAGTTGAGGTCTATGTTGAATATCTCGAAAGATATGCATGCGGATTGTTCCAAAGTTGACACACATATAGATAATATTACATCAGACTAATTTAGAGGAGCCCATACAAGAGATTGTTGCCAACATGATTCTATGCCTGCTGATAAGTCCAATTTTTAAATGCATGTAACTTCCATACTATCTATTGGATTTCAACCAAATTTGGTATGTGATTTGCGCACCGAAACAGATAGGAATATGTGCTTTTATTAGTGTCAAAAAGGCTGCGAACTGTTGAAATATGCACTCTATACATATTTATCCTAATCTCAACATATCAGAAAGTATGCAGGTCAATAGTTCTAAACTTTGCATACATACAAACGTGCAAATGTAAGTTAATTTTCGGTAACCGATATACGACAGTGATGCCAATATGATTATATGCTTGGTGATAGGTTTAATGCTAAATCACATGTAACATCCATACTAATAAATGCAGTTCTTTCAAATTTGGCATATATATAGTTCATAATATTTCAATTTGCGTTTTAGCTTCTCATTTATGGCAGTGTCGCCGACCTGATTTTATGCATGCTGATAAATTCAATAATTAAATACGTGTAACGTGCATACTATCTATTGGACCTCAACCGATTTTGCGTTCCTTAAGAGATGGGACTAAGGATATAGAGTCTCCAGGCCAACCAACTATAGATAATGGTCCCTATAATTTTAAGAAAAGTAGGTCCTTTAGTTCGTCACAGAACTACTTGTTTGTATTCTAAAATGTATAGAAGGAAAGTACAACATCGCTGTATTTATTTCGGATTTTAGAGATATTTTATTTGGCATATTGATATGAACCGATCGTGCCCACGTCTGTGTGTTGATCAACTGAAAGGCAATCCTTACATAATCTGAGAGAGAGAATGGAGAGAGAGAGACTAGATGTATTAGTTTAACAAAGTTTAACAAAGTTAAGCATACATTTTGTCAGAAATCCACGATCTTGACTGGCACGCCCTCCATTCACAGTACTACTTCACATGATGAGATAATGTGTAATTTCCACAACTGTAGTTATTTATAGCCAAGAGGCACTGCACACACAATGCTCGTCCCAGACATGATGGCGACCACGATCGATTCCGAAAAGCAAGCTTGTGGGCCAAGGGCACTGGCAGCTCACCAAAAACATAGCGCCGTCTCTGTCTGGCCGCGACCTCCCCAAGTGCGGGTACATCGCGCAGCATGCAACGCGAGATGATCCAGCCGCAACATTTGGCTACTTTATTTATTTACTGAGCATCAATATAATCAATTAATATAATAATATTAATATACCCTGCTAAGGCCATTGGCTGCAATTGATATAACATAATATAAGCAATAGACCATTTTCGCGTTACTTATTTATATATTTATTTATTTATTCTTCTGTCGATTTTGTCCTACTGTGGACTGCGTTGAACAATCGGCCGACTTCTTCTCCTCCCAGAATTTCTTCATGCGTTCGCTGAGTCTCCTCCTTCTTTCTTCAGACCAGATGACCCTGGTTTTTGAGCTAGGTTTTTCCAGAAACCCTATAAATTTATCAATCTTCCTTTGAAACAGTGATTTGTTGAGAATATCTTCTCGAGTGATGGCAACTTCTTTGAGGCCAGCTAGTGTTCCCTCAACCCATTTTGTGGTGGACATTAATTTCCTGATGTAAGTTTTTTTCTTTTTTAGAGTATGGTTTTTAGTGCCGGGAGTGTCCGAGGGCATGTTCGGATCGCCAGTTTTGTAGCTGCTTCGAGGCGGACACCCAATAGGTGAGCTACACGTACCATCGCGTGTGAAGTGTTGTCTGGGGAGGAAAGTTTTGAATGTAAGGACGAGGAGTTGGAAGGTAGCGGCTGTGGCCTATAGTTAGGGACCAACCCCGGCATTTGCCTGGAAGGAAGATGGGAAACCACAAAAGACCATCTTCAAGGTTGCGCTGATGTAAGTGAATATCCTTTTGGATTAACATATTGTTGCTCATTCGTGTGAGGTTGCCATAAAATGTAATACTTCTCTTACGCATCGTGTCCTGAAGTTTCTTCGCCTGGTTGTACAAGTCACTATTCCTCCGTCTCCTCCATAAGCCATCTGCTCTCTGTACTCGGGCCGATAACCTAGATGTTAGGCCCCTTAAAACAACAATTATCATTATTATTATCATCTCTGTACTGGCCCCAATATTTTCCTTAGGATTCTTCGTTCCTTCTTTTCTAACCTCTCTTTATCCTTTTTTGTTTAAAATAAGGCATTCAGAACTATAAAGAGCTTCCGGTTTAATCACAGCGGCATAACGTCGTAACTTTGCTCTTGTTATACCTATTCTGCGTTAATCGATATGCAGTTTCCAACTTACGAGCTCTGACCTTTTTTTTAGCGGTTATTCTCCCAGTTTGGTTTCACCCACGGATTCTGCGAGAGATCATTCTTCTACCGTCGCAAGGACAGTGTCTGGGAGCTGAACCCACGTTGTCAGCAGATATAAATGGGGATGGTGACAGGCCAATCACCCAGACAACCACTTAATTGGGTCTTAAGGGTCAGAGAAGAAATTTTAGGAGGAAGTCAGCCGTGGACGTGTTGAAAGGAACATTCCCGGCATTTGCCTGGTAGTGAAAATGGGAAGCAACGAGAAGTTAGAAAAGAAAGAATGAAGAATCCTAAGGAAAATATTGGGGCCAGTACAGACAGAAGATGGTTTATAGAGGAGACGGAGAAATAGTTACTTGTACAACCAGGCGGAGAAACTTACGGACACGATGCGTAAGGGAAGGAATAAATTTTATGGCCACCTCACACGAATGAGCAACAATAGGTTAACCAAAAGGATATTCACTTACATTAACAAATTAAAGTCCACCACAAAATGGGTTGAGGAAACACAAGCAGGCCTCAAAGAAGTTGGCATCACTCAAGAAGATATTCTCAACAAATCACTGTTTCAAAGGAAGGTTGATAAATTTAAAGGGTTTCAGGTAAAACCTAGCTCAAAAACCAAGGTCATCTGGTCTGAAGAAAGAAGGCGGAGACTCAGCGAACGCATGAAGAAATTCTGGGAGGAGAAGAAGAGATTGACAAGTCGGCCGATTGTTCAACGCGGTCCACAGTAGGGCAAAATCGACAGAAGAAGAAGATTGTACGGGGCAAATGAGCCACCTGGTATAGTAGACTTTTATAGCCAGATAAATGGTGTTGAGATCAGGTAGCGTAATTTGCGGAATGTCCTACAAGTTCCAGTCTGTGATCATGGTAAACATCTGTAGCTAAAACATACCACAAGATACTCCAAAATCAGATCTCCCTATTCATGCTGATATATCTGATGCTTGTCTACCCAGACTTCGCTCATGGCAGCCCCTGTGAAGACAGCTACGAGACTTATCAATGAGAACTTTGACATAGTCCAGCAGTGGTCTCATGATTGGAAGAATTTTGCTCCACAGGAGTGCCAAGACATGCCATCTGTCACATCTAAAGTACCTGGTTTTGATCTTCCTCGTCGGATATGGTCGAAATTAAACCGGATCAGGTACAATTCCGATGTTTGTGCGGACTCTTTGTTCAAGTGGAACAGGTTACCCTCCCCAAAGTGTGACTCTGGAGCCGATAGACAAACGGTGAAGCACATAATTCAGGACTGTCCTCTAAGATCCTATGGTGGCAACATATTGGATTTTTTCTCAGCGACTCCTGCATCAGTGGACTACATTTTGAATTTAGATATTAAATTATGAGACTATCTGTTCTCTTTTTTTCTTTTTTATCTATATTTCATTAAGATTATGATGTGTGTGCCATACCATACGATAAATAGCTAAAACATACGAAATCGTGTTTGTGTACTATTAATGTGTTGTGGACACCAATTTGCTATGCTAATACGAACATTGATGATTTATTCAAGCTAGTTATTGTTGTTTTAACGGGTGGAACTACGAGGTCATCACATTCACTACCACAAGCCCTAGTAGTAGAACGTCCAGGCTCCTTCATCGTTATTCGTCACGTGACATTATCCCGGCCAAACAAAAGTTCTCCGTGTAATTCAGCACACATTAAATACGGGTTTATTTGTTTTTCAGGTATTCAGATTACTTTTACAGTCTCTCACTGTTTTATTTTATATGAACTTGACCAATAGACTTTTCAAAGTAAGACGCTTTTCGTTGTTTAAATTGAGGGGCTTGGACATCGTGGTCATTAACCCTATATACTTCGGTGTATATGTTATTTTTTCTGATAACCTGTTCTATTGGTATGGCTGTAGTAATGTGTGACAATTCAGTATTGTTTGCGCATCTCCTGTTGAAGGAAGTAATAATGTTGATGTTCTTTTGTTGCAGGTGAGTGCTGTAGCCTTCTCAAGATCGTATGGTGAGCTCACACAGGTTAAACAAGATGTTCAGTAAAGAACATATAGCCTACTTTCTCCTAAATGCATGGGTATTGTTATAACTCTTTGTCCTTTTCAAGGAGTATAATTGAATGTTGGTTGTAGTAGCTTGTTGAAATACAACGTGCTATAGGGATATTAAACATGAATATGAGGTGCCCTTTGCTAGTGCTACCTCTGTAAAAAAAAGTTCATTCAATTAGGTTTCACCGTGTTTGAATTGATATGGAGAATGGATTTGCACATATACATGGCCGCTATCTGCAAACTATTGGGCTGATGACCTTGTAGTCAGTCGTAAGATGTTTTCCACAAAAAGGCATGTTGTTGCAAAAACTGGTAGAGATCAAATTATTACGATGGTCGTAATTTGATTTAAGCTTTTAACATTTGGGTGGCCGTCATTCCGTTTCCGTCATGATGGCGGCGATATAAAACATGCCGCTGAGGCGCCCTTTGCTAGTGCTACCTCTGTACAAAATTTCGTTCAATTCGGTTTCACCGTGTTTGAATTGATAGGGGGAATCGATTTGCACACATACTTGGCCACCATCTGCAAACTATTGGGGTGATGATCTTGAAGTTTGGTCAGAATACGCTTCCCACATAAAGATATGTTGTTGCAAAATTTGGTAGAGACTAGATTATTAGGTTGGTCGTAATTACATTTTAGCTTTTAACATTTGGGTGGCCGCGATTACGTTTCCGTCAAGATGGCGGTGATATAAAACATGACACTGAGGTACCCTTTGCTAGTGCTACCTCTGTACCAAATTTCGTTCCATTCGGTTTCACCGTGTTCAAATTGATAGGGGGAATCTATTTTCACACAAAGATGGCCGCCATCCGCCAAATATTAGGCTAATGACCTATTAGTTAGGTCAAAAAATGCTCCCTCCATAAAGGTATGTTGTTGCAAAATTTGGTAGAGATCGGATGATTAGGTTAGTCGTAATTTGATTTAAGCTTTGAACATTTGTGTGGCCGCCATTACGTTTCCGTCAAAAAGGCGGCGATATAAAACATGACACTGAGGTTTCCTTTGCTAGTGCTGCCTTTGTACCAAATTTCGTTCAATTCGCGTTCACCGTGTTCGAATTGATAGGGGGGGGGGGGACAGACAGACATTCAGAGTACACACACTCACACACACACACATACACACAGACAGACAGCCACACTTTTTTTCGCCCTGTGTTGATCTCATAAGTCTACTTTGATTTTTTGCAAAAATCGAAAGTAGGCTAAAAATGGCACCAAGTAGGTGCTTAGGTCTCATTGGCTGCGTCATATTCCTCCCAAACGTAACACTGTAAGTACAATATTACGACAGTCAGCGCTCAACGAGATTTGTTGTGCATTCTAATGCACTAAAAATACAGGGAAAAATTCAAGAAATTATTTCACAGGTACCAAATTAGAAAAAATCCATGGCCTGCCATTGTTGAAAAAGACTGAAGGTAGTACGCAGCCTACCTAGAGTTATATAATCTTCCCTAATGTTACTATTTCTTGAACCGATTGAGAGGACTATGGATGACTTGGTTACACTATTCTGTAGACCTAATGTAGATTTCAATATGCGCTACAGCTTGAACAGTTTTATTCTTTGGTTCATCCTCAACTTTTGTTGTTATTCTTTAGCTTTAAGAAGCCTCATGTGTTAAAAGTTTACATAAATATATTTAGAAAGCTTGACTCACTTTAAAACAAATCAAATTTGAGTAATCTTCAGTACACTTCCTCGATGTAAATTTTGAAATATAAAAGAAAAAGATACAGTCAGTCTGAGAGACTAGACTTTATATCATTTCAAATGACGCATGCTACAAATGCTACACATGTTAGAAAGGCTCAGGAGGGCTCTTTCAACAGATTCCATTACAGCACGAGATTTAGCTTTAGTATATATAATAGCACTATTTCAGTCAACAGACTCCATTATTAACACACTTTACGTAAACTGTAAGTAAGCAAGTTTAACGAGCGATCCACAGACTCCATTATTAACACACTTTACTAACCTGCACTAATTGTAAACTGTAAGTAAGCAAGCATAACGAACGAACTCGCAAGTACAGAGATAGCAAGAATCACGTGAACGCTTCATGATCAACAAGTTGTAAGTCATTCAGTATCACGCAGCCAGCACGTTGGCTTCCCGCGCGGGGAACGGGGAGCGGGAGGTCCCCTCTGCTGCATGACGTCACGCACTCGCCGTCTCAGACTCGGTGCATATGCACTGAACAACATAATGACGTCATACACGCCGTAACCGTAACGCATAACGGTAGACCCAAGCATAACGACGAAGTCGACAAGATCATTTGAAGTGATAAAACAGTCGACGAGACGCCAGGAATTGATATTTCTCATTCATCTATAGATTGTTCCCATCATAATTGAATAAGTAGATTTGTTGGGATACAACTTATTTAGGAATGATGTTTATAATGTTGCTGAACATTTATGTACATCTCTAGTCTACTATACTGTATGTAAACTAGCGGACCCGTGCGAGAACTCTCGCCTAATGAGTTGTGTGCACCCCATGTGTACAGACTACCCGCCCGGCCCTAGTGCTATGCGGGCTGTATGCGATGCCAGGGGCTCTCGTCTTGTTTATTTGTTTAAAAGCACTTTATAAAGAAATAAATATATTTCCGTTGATTCTTCAAGAAATGCAAGATGTTTCCTGTACTCTTGTGACGATTGGGAAGATTTTGGTACAAACCACACCTTCTAACTTCATCTGGTTTAGGAGCTTGAGTTTTGTGAAACATACACCTTAGCGTATTATGTAATAAGATAATAACCCCTGGCAATAGAGCCCAGGAAGGGCCTATGCCTACCAAGCGACCGCTGCCCGGCCATTTCTCCTGCAAATATTGGGGTGATGCGTGGTCAGAGCATCGGGTTGCCTCGGCCATTAATCTTGGTTTTCGTGACCGGGGCGCTGCCTCACTGTCAGACAGCTACTCAATTGTCCTCACGAGGCTAAGTTCACGCCGTTCCAGCCCCCACGTCAGTTTCTAAATTTCCTGATGGAGCCGGGAATTGAACCTAGGGTATCCGTGTGAGAGGCAGGCGCGCTACCCCAACACCATAGGGCTGGCTACATCTCTACTAATGTAGTACAAAACAAAGTCCCCGATTGTTGGATGTTACAGATAATCTCGAGAACCACTGGATGGATTTTGATGCGGGTTTCACCATTCTTTAAATGATTTCTTGAGGAAGGTTTCTGAAGAAAATAATTTATTTATGACCAAAGGAAGCCGAGCAATAACGATACCAGTGAATCGAGTCAAAATGACCTACCGTCCATGCGCCTTTTAATCTTATGCTGGGTAAACCGTTAAATATATCTATAAACTATGAATTTAAGAATTGTTCCGCATGGAACGTTCTACAGACTCCACAACAGCATTTCTCTATCTTTAATACATCGCCCACTTCTGTAGACTATAAGTATTTTTACGTTTTCATTTCTTCCAACAATCTCCATCCAATTACTAGCTTCCTAGCTAGCGAGCGAGCCTATTCCCCCAGTTTCGGCCTTCGTTCCGAAGAATGCACAGTCAAGTTTAGATTGAACGGAAGGGGGATTTGTGTCTCATGCACCTCGCCATTCTTAAATTACGTCTGACCAGAATTCATTGCACATGCTACCTCTATGGTAATATAATTAATAGTCCAGTAAGTGATTTTAACCCATCATGCAGAGACCGAAAACGGATATAGGTCGTAATTCATTTAAATAACAAGTAGTTTCGTGAAGAACTAAAGCCTATTTTCATATATCCTACTTATGTTAATTGCCACTCTCAACATACACAATTTCAGTTTGATGGCTGTAATAGATTCGTAGATATTGAGAACCGACTAAATATATCGGATGGTCGCCATGTTGGATTTTTATATACGTAGTTCATAGAGTTATATACTGTTACATGAAGATTATTGTGTACGTGTAGTATTCAAACTTCAATCGCATGATTAGGACACAAGAAGTAAAAACAAGATTTTAAAATTTCGCACAGCTGCCATCTTGAGGTTATGGAATCAATTGAAATAAATTAGATGCCAGAGGATTAACATTTCTTTAAGGATTTACTTTATTAAGTTTCACTGCACTCGGATGGTTAAATTGCAAGAAACGACCATGTGAATATTTATACTTTGCGTCGCCGCCATGTTGGATTTGTGATCACCAGGTTATTGCAAGTCCTATAGGTGTAGTTATGTTCATATCCCCTATGAACATAAAGAAATTCCGTTTGATTGCTGTAATGGATTCGTAGATATTGAGAACAGTCTAAATATTTCGGATGCTCGCCATGTTGGATTGTTATATGTTTATGGCATAGAGTCATGTACCATTAAAGAAAAATTATTGCGTACGTTCATTATTCAAACTTTCACCTCGATCGCATGATTACGACACAAGAAATAAAAACTTAATTTTAAAATTCGCAAAGCCGCCAATTTGAGATTATGTAAACAATGAAATAAATTAGATTCCAGTGCATTACAATGTGTATAAAAATTTGCTGTACCAAGTTTCATTGCATTCGGATCATTAAATCGCGAGAAGAGTCTATTTAAAACTTTCTACGTCGCTTGGCCGCCATGTCCGTTTTGTAGTTAACCGGTCTTTGAAAGTCTCATAGATGAACTTCCAGTACTGCCCTTTATCTCCTTACAAAATTTCAGGGTGATACCGGTAATAGTTTCAGAGGTATAGAATGCCAGTAAAATATTTTGCACAGCCACCATCTTGAGGTTATGTAAACAATTGAACGAAGTTAGATGTAGGTGCATTACAATGTGTATAAACATTTACTGTACCATGTTCCATTGCGTTTGGTTGGTTAAATCGCAAGAAACGGCTATTTAAAAGTCGCAATTTCGCTTGGCCGCCATGCTGGTTTTGTAGTTACCAGGTTTTCGAAAGTCACATAGATAAACTTCTAGTAGTTTCCTTTATCAACGTAGAAAATTCCATGCTGATATCGATAATGGTTTCGGAGATATTGAATGCTGGTGGAATATTTCGCACAGTCGTCATGTCAGATTGGTGAGACGTAACAAAATTTGACGGTCACGGTCGGGGTCGTCCGGAATAGTGCTATGAACTTACCGAGTTTCATTGAAATCGCTCCAGGCGTTTAGATTTTATTATAGGGGTGTGGGGGCACACACACACGAATCACACACATACACATACGCACACAGACAGACACATGGACAAAAGTTGATCTCGTATGCCTATTTTTTCATAAATGAAAATAGGCTAAAAAGTACGCCTTTTAAGCTTACGCTGGTTAACCGTTAAAGATACCAGGCGAAGCTAGTTTAAACTTTAAAAAATATCTAAGTAACTAACACACTAACCTACTAGCTAACTCACTATCCGTCTAGCTAACTAACTCACTAACCTTCTAGCTAACTAACTCACTAACCTTTTAGTTAACTAACTAGTTTCTAACACACTAACCTACTAGCTTACTGATTAACTAACTCACTAAATACATAGATAAGTGAATAAATAAATGAAGGTAATCTCCTGTACAGTGTTAACAGTGCTTACAGAACAATGTAGGCCCCAACAGATGTCATGATGTTTGCCACATTGGCAGTCCAAATGTCATCTTGTCTCTGTGAATAATGCACCAGCACATTAGGTAGTCATTGGTTCGCCCACATTGGGTCTTTGAAATGTTGCTTCTGGGACAGGCTTCACAGCTCTTTATATGCAGATGTTAGATAATAGATCCATGAATATCCCCAGTACCTGCCATATACGTTCACACTGAAACACGCACTAGTTCAACAACTGCCCGTATGTTTCTTATAGAACGGTAGATTTATTCATGGGGTGTCTGGTTGAGGAAATTTGAGGGAACCTCAAAATCAATAGTCCTAGTCCTAAACACCAGGGAAGCCGTTATTAGGGAGGGGTAGGAGAATTTGAATCAAATAGGCATACAAATAAATGGGTCTGTTTTATGATTATATTTTGCATGAATAGCATTGTATTACAACTCAGTTCGATAGATATGTCATTCGTTGTACTAGTTAGTCTAACTAAACTACCTTGGAAAAATTACAATCGCAAAAATTTAAAATAATATAAAAATGATTAAATAGAATCTATTTCAGATCTAAATTCAAATAATAATAATTTATGCAGCCGAGGCACTTAATTTACAACATAAAACACTGAGAAATCAATTAGAGATTAAGGAACGCAAAATCATGCAAAAAATGTTGGGACCAAGAATCAAAGATGGAATTCACCTACCGAAACCTAATGCTGACGTCTATTTATAAATTACGAAAATCACAGACACAATCCGTATGAGAAGGATCCAATTCATGGAATATTTGGACAGAATGGACACAACTAGGCTAACAAATAAAATCTATACGTTTTTGCAGAAAAAAATGCAACAAGGTCCAATTGGTACAAACAGGCGGAAAAGGACTTGGCTGAATTAGGTTTTCCCAATCTCAATGATCGAGAGGAAATTATGAAAAATATTCATACACGGGGTTTTGAGGGAGAAGAGAGAAGACCTACCAGACACGTCTGGTCGTAGCAACGAAGACTCGATCAATCGTTGCGCATGAAGAGTTATTGGGCAAACATCAAGGCCAAGAAGTGTCGATTCCGCGTGGTCCTAGGAGACCCTCTCGCGCAGAAGAAGAATACGAATAGTACACTAAACACCAATTGGGTGAATGAAACCGTGGAAGACCTCAAGAAACTAAATATCTCTACAGAAGACATGGCAGACAGGAGCACATACAGAGAAAAACTTAGACAACAGAAATTTGAGCAAACTCCCAAAGAGAGACAACCGAGAAAGAAGTGGACAGAAGAGAGAAAGAGGAAGCATAGTGTATATATGGGAGGTTTTTCTGAAAAAAAAAGGAGAAAGGGCTAGAATAAAACATGAACATTGATTCTGTTGTAACGCTCTCCTTATGGGAAATTAACGAATAAATACCGGGTGAGTTAGCCATGGTCGTTACGGCATGATTGCTGGCAGTCGCTCACATCCGGGAGGCGAGGAGGTTCGAATCCCCCCACCGGCAACCTTGAAGATGGTCTTCTGTGGTTTCCCATCTTCCTTCCAGGCAAATGCCGGGGTTGGTCCCTAACTATAGGCCACAGCCGATGCCTTCCAACTCCTCGTCCTTACCTTCCAACTTCCCTCCCCAACGGTACTTGTAGCTCACCCATTGGGTGTCCGTCTCGATGCAGCTACAAAAAACTGGCGAGCCGAACATGTCCTCGGACACTCCCGGCACTAAAAGCCATACGCTAAAAAAAACGAATAAATAAATAAATAAATAAATAATAATAATGTAATTAAACCAGAGCCATATATGCAGCCGAAACATTGTTTCTCTCCACCCAGGGACTGCCTGAAAGGCTGGAGGTCAAGGAAAGAAAGATAATACGCAAAATCTTACGCCCCAAATTTCATAACAAAACACAAAACCTCTTTGGTTTAAGGAAACCGAAAAAGACCTCGTGGAACTCCAAATTACAGACACCATGCTCATGGGCAAAACAGCCAAAACCGTCACCAAGGATAAGAAACAACGGTTCCAAGTGAAACTCAAACAAAAGCGTACGATCCACATCTCTGCCGAAGAAAGGGAAGCAAGATCTCAAAGGATGAGACAATACTGGGCCAAAAAGAAAGCTCAAAACAATAAAAAGTGATTGATTTCATGTACCCCAAAGTTGGGTGAAACAAATAAGTAAGAAATAATGTTATTTGTTTTACGTCCCGCGGCGTTTAGAGACGGCGGGATGCCGGAATATTACCTCGAAGGGTAACATTAACGCACCAGCAAAGCTACTGACACGGCTCCCTCGCATTTTCGCACCCCCAAATGCCAGCTGACTGCGCCAGAATTCTATCCTGCAAACTTGAGCACAGCAAGCGAGAACGTTACCGCTGAGCCACGTAGCCAGCAGAGACTTAAATTCAAATAATACTGAATTTGTTGTTGTTGTTGTAGATTCCTTAGGAGCTTTGAGACACCATGGTCATGTAGACCCTTGTACTTGGGTGTGTGAAGAATTTGTCTAATAACCTGTGACACTGTGTTGTCTGTACTAGTGTACATATTTGTACTGTAGGCGAGGATTGGGAAGGAGGTGACCGTGGCTTTAAGTTAGGACCCATCCTGGTATTAGGATGAGGTAGAAATGTAAAACCACGGAAAACCACTTCGGAGATGGCTGAGGTGGGAATACATTCCATATCTTTTCGTTTTACCAAACGAGACTGCGTGTACCGCCATTTCAGCCCTCTGACTAGAAATAAACATTTTGGCACAACCGGGAATCGAAACCGACCTCCAAGTCGACAGTCACATAAGGCCACGGCCGCCTCTTTTCCAATCCTCATCTGAATTACAAATACACACACACAAGTACAGCCATCACAATAACACAGGTTATCAGGCAAAAATTATACACACTCTAGCACACTGAGCTGGATGACTAGTATACAGTTTGTATGCCCATCAAATTAAATAACAACAACTCAACATACATCTCTAGTTCTGCTCGTGTTGATGTACTGAAAAGCGTGTCTGAATAGATTACTTATAAAAAGAATACGTAACACTGAATCTCTCTCTGTGGTTAACAGCCGTGAGGCTGGTTGGCAGCAGCTGCCATTCTTCCCGCGTCTCCGCCTTCCTCTTCAGTTCACAGTATGACCCACAACTCATATCTTCCAGTATTTAACACTGAATATTGACGCTACAGTGAGATTATTTTGCTAGAGCGGGGCCAACGGCCGACAGCCGCGCACGCAGGCCTTCCGCCAGCCAACCAAGCTCAGGCCGCAGGGTTGCGCGAGGCGGAGGCGAGCTAACCTGGGTCATTAATTCATTAAGTCACTAAACTTTCATCAACGAGGGTGTGTAGTGTCAGCGCACAGATAAGAAGGAAACATAAACATCAGCTGCAAGATTTAATTAAAGATGCACAGATGTTTTTTTGTTTCTTTATTTCTTGGGAATCTGGATGACCTCACGTCACCAGTTAAAGGTTAGAACTTATCGTTACACAGAAGATACTAAAAGTATTCTCCTTCAGCTGACAGACAGTAACTTTGAAAGTTTTATCGATACATTATTTAGCTACTCCTGCACCCCCTGCGTGTTTACTGTAATTAATCGAAGCACGGACCTAAGCCTGTTTGATGTTCAATTGTGGGTTAATGTAAAATACAAAGTGTACAGATCAATTACCCGTACTCTAATGGAGCTGGAGAACAATATACGGCAGCAGATATCCCTCACAACAGAAGAGAATTACAACGAGTAAACGCTAATTTATTTACACGGTACAACACCTGTCTGTCAGCTAAAGAGGAACACTCTCAGCATCTCGTGTGGATAGGTAAGTTCTTTAATCATGATTTGCTGGTGAATTTACCATTAATTAATGTACTTTGTTGTGGTTTCCACCTGCGCGCATTCCGCGGTGCGAGCTTGGTTGGCTAGCGGAAGGCGCACGCGCCCGGCAGCCGGCCGCCGTCACCGCTCCAGCTATAGAATCACCCTGTATAACTTCAAAAATCAACTAAAAATTCCTGGGTTTGAGTCTTGGTGACAGCGGGGTGGAAATATTACCTGAATAATCACGTGGGGTCAGGAAGATCACCCAGCTCTAAGTCCCCATCCCATACCCAAATGATCCAGGTTCGGTCCGGTAGCCAAGAAAAATTGCGATAAAACGCAGATACTCCTAGTTTATTTTCCCCCACAGAAAGTCACTATTTAATTTGTGAAGCCAGTTATTTTGTTCCCATTGTCCAGTGTTTAAGTAGCTTATCCTGATAACTCTGTTAATTAACTGTGTTAATTTCTAAATCTCCATAGCATGTTACTTTATAGGGTCGAAATTTTGTAATTACGACTGGCTTTGTTGGTGAATTGGAGCGCACTGCAATTCCACATCATCGGGCCATCAAGTTTTATGACGAGAGAATAGCGACGCGCGTCACAGAGGAAGATTAGTAATAAGACCTTAATTAAAATGTATTCATGTTTTTTTTCATTTGCATGTTATTACGTTCATAAATATACTGGGAATACATTTGTATGATGTATCGGATTACATTGAAATGGTATTATTTATTATTTTATTTAGCGTATGGGTTTTAGTGTTGGGAGTGTCCGAGGACATGTTCGGCTCGCGAGAGGCTGTAGCTGCTTTAAGCGGACACCCATGGGATGAGCTACTATTTCTGGTCAATTTCAAGTAGTTCCAACTTTCGCTACCAGATCTCACTGACACCTAGTGGTGAACGTTGGAACTGTGATAGCGCGTTTCAACGAAATCTTACCTAGAAATTTAGCTTTGTGGCCTTTGTAGACTACCGTAAGGCTTTTGACCTCACGGAAAGAGTGACACTAAATCACCTATTAGGGGCTACACGTCCGTTAGTAATCATAATCTCGAATATAATCAGATATAACTATGTCCGAATATCAGATAGCAGAGCCCTATCCAAAAACATAACCCAAACAAACGGAATCCTACAAGGAATTCCATTAGCCCACTATTATTCAACATCATGACAGCAGACATCACAGAAATAATCATAGATACCTCAGCATCGCTTTTACTTTAAGTGGAGAGGTCCTCAACAGGCTCACAACATGGACAGAAAGAAATGGTCTACAAATTAACCACAGCAAACCAAGAATTTCCACCAACCGAATGAAGACTGTGTATTCGACTTGTGCAACGAACATTGTGAAAGGTACCACGCACAAAACTGCAAAATGAGGACAACCTCAATAATAAGACTGGCATTAGCATAATTGATCATTTGTACAAATATGTCTTTGCACATTGTGCGCTTTTCTTTTAATAATAAATGACACACACCCTTTTTAGCAAGCAAAAGGACCGAACCCATTTGCGACATAACCCAGATGAATGTTTAGAGATTACAGTATCAAATGTAGGCCTAGAAATGATACACCTTTTCACTTTTAAGTAACAACTTCTATTCACAAACATTTAATTTACACATTCACATAAAACAAATAACAACACAAATTTAAAAACAAGATATGGAAATAACATAATCCCTAAAGGTACTTGCCTTATTATTAACAGTCCGTCATATTCATAGTAATCCAGCCACAACCCAGGTGACAATAACATACACTCATCAATATAATTTCTTATCTCTGCGTCGACTCGTATTTACTTCGCTTCTTAAATAATACCAGTAAAGTTCTATACGAAGCTCGAGCATGTCTTACTACATGTCCAGAAGTCAGGATACATCCTCTCCACAAATAATCCAAGACCTTTTCAAAGCAACTTTTCAAATCCATCGACCGTCGTCATAGCTCTATGAAGTCTGCAACATTACTAATATTACTGCTCGGTACATATCATCTCTTAGTACACGTCCAGATGTCAGAATTCGTTTCTTCATTAAACAACTCGTGACTATTTCCGCAGTAAACATTATAAGACGTGCGCTCTCTATCAAGGCGACTCGTATACTCTTCCAAATGTACCAATCGTTACTGCTTTAATTCACATACATGTCTTAGTACATGTCAAGGTGCCAGAATCCTTTTGTCCTTTACAATAATTCATGACTATCCCCGCAGTAAAATATTAGACGACTTCCTCCTGTCATGGCTCCCAGAGCTCTCATCTTGTTTACAATCAGCTGACTCACGACCAATGTTATAGTCCGCCAACAGAAGATTCAATAAAACAAAACACCAGCTAATATAAACCCAATACCACTTACGATACAAATTCTCTACTCTTGGGCCTGTCCATGTCATTCACGGCCACCACAATTCTTACAAGACCAATAAATAGAACATCTAAATGTTAATGCTCCTTCCCAGGCCACCTGGATTCCTAATCGGGACTCGCAGCCAAACTTTTCCACGGAATCTTCCCACGGAGATCCAATTCAAACCTCTATAATATACGTTCCAAGCATCCCTCATACTTGACTGTAAAATAACAACTAAATAAACGAAGAACATCTCGGCGTTCGCTCTCTGGACCAGGGCACCAACTACATTCTGTAGAATAAGACATACACAAGATCTTACCTTGCGGTGCTGCTCTCAAGCGGGAAACAGAGAACTGAATGTGACAAACCAGGCAGCAATTACTTACGCCAAGGCGAAGAAGCTGATAGGGTAAAACGAGACGAGATATCGGCTCAATAAATTTAGCTACACTCAAGTTTAGTTAGTGGTAGGTTCTTTTACATGCCATAAATCTATTACATGGGACCGCCGGCTTTACTTACCCTCCGAAGGAAGGCATACTGATGGATTTAACGCTCTTAAAAATACGACGACTTCGGCCGGGTTTGAACCCATGATCTTGGGCACAGCAGTTCAGCATGCTACCAACTACGCCACCGAAATGGTATTGGGATACTGCGTTCGAAATGAAACCCAAAAGTTCGGAAGTATTTCTTTAAAACAAAGTTGTAGTTGATTCATTTCGGGGCTTTACGACATTGTGGTCATGTATGCTCAGGTTCTAGGGCATGTGATGGCGGAAGTAGTATGCGTTCGTATTGGAGGTTACAACTTGGAGGGAGGTGGCCTTGTATCAATTTTTCATATCCAGGTAAATGCCATGAAGGTACCTTTTAAAAGGGCACGGTCGCTTCCTTCCAACTACTTATTCAGTTTCATTTACCTTCATTCATTTCATCTCCCATTGACTCCCCTCGTGAGATTGACGTCAGGAAGGTCATCCGGCGGTAAAAGCCACCCCCACATACAAAGCCATAGCATTTCATTACCAGGGGCGTGGTGGCTCAGCGGTCTAGCTGTATGCCTCTCACAAGGCGGTCCGGGTTCGATTCCCGGACAATGCATGTGAGATTTTCGAAGTGAAATGCCATGTCCTGTGGTTCGGATTCCACGTAAAAAGGAGGTCCCGTGGCTCATAATCTACAGATTAACGGTCACGTTAAACTACAAGCTTCCTTCCTTTCCATTTCATTACCACGAAATTTATTACATGAGAAGCCTCGTGTAAGATACCTCTAACCACCTCGAGGTGTAGCAGCTAAAATTCTTGGCTGTCGTTCCGGACGTTCGGTTCGATTCCTGGCTCTGCAAAGAAATTTAATTCAGGTCTGAGGGCTAGAATGGTGTACACTTGACCTTATGAGGCAAAACTGAGTAAATGTGGCTTCGATTTCCACAATTTCCACATCACTCATCCTAGCAGTGGTTTCCCGTAGTTTCTACGTCAGCCAAATCCGGGATGGTCCCTAACTTAAGGCCACAGTCGCCACCATCCCAATACTCGCCTCAATTTGAAATACAATCTTCCCCTCCTCCCTTCCCCCATGAGGCCCCCGTTCGATTTGCAGGTGAGGCTGCCTGGGTGAGGTGCTATTCACACCTCACCAGTAGTATCCCCTCCGACCAGAAGTTATCAGCTCTAGGACACTGCCTGGAATGGCGGAGGAGGTGAGATTCCCTCGCTGAGTCCGTGGGAGCCACCAACCTGGAGGGTAAAATTGTCTTTAAAAAGGATAATAGAAATACACACACTAATACAGATACCACAATAACACAGGTTATCAGTCAAATATACACAGAAACACCCAAGTTTTTTTTATTTAGTCAATTTACCCTCTAGGTTGGTGGATCCCACGGACTCAGCGAGGGAACTCACCACTACCGCCTCTATGGGCAGTGTCCTGGAGCTTGAAACATCTGGTCAGGATGGATACAACTGGGGAGGTGTGATCAGCACTTCGCCCAGGCGGCCTCACCTGCAAAGCGAACAGGGGCCTCATGAGGGATGGGAACGGATGGAAGATTGGGATGGATAGGCTAGGAAGAGGGAAGGAGGCGGCCGTGGCCTTACAGTAGGTACTGCCCCCGTAAATTGAATTATACTGAGACCACGGTGGCTGTATTGACATATGTGAATAAAGTTATGGCCGTCATAGTTGTGACGTGTATATTCATGACGTAGGCACGGATGACGCAGACTTCATGCAAGTAGGCTGGATGAGCTGAGATTCTTGGTGACGTCATGATTTTGTTCGAGAAGGATCTGAGATTTACGACGCAGTCGCAGGGAAGCATGGAATTGTGCTGAGGAAGAAGTTACGCTATTGGAGAAGAGGCTCGAACCAATGAATGATAGTTTGGAGGGAGACGGAGATTACTGAAACTACCATATTTAATTACTTTTGGCATGCAGAATTGTGGAAATCTATTTTCAGTTATGGCATTGATTTGGAATTTTGAAGAAATTAATTATGAGTTTTTGAAATTTGAAAATCCGTCAAATATAGCCAAAGTTAGAACTTCTAGCAATGACGGAGGAACAAGCTATGGTAGGGATGGATACGCCCCTTAAGAAGTTGATAAAAGGCCTTGCACAGCAGAGAGGAAGCTCTCATGGCTCATGGCTCATTTTTCTGATTCTCACATTGTCAGACTTCGAGTTATTCAGTGAAGCAAGTCGTTATTAGCACGTGTGGTAGAGCCCACAGCATCGAACAAGCACTGAGTGTGCAGCAGTACAATTTTACGGTTACTAAAACTAGGCGAAGTTGGAGCGCACACATAAACGAGTCTACAAGATTATCTATCAGGAGTTAGATACTGCATTTATGCTAATTCAATTGTGCATTACAATATTGAGGCGTGTACGAAAGTTGAACATTTTCACTATTATACTTTGGAAGATATTCGCATTTAAGACTGCAGACAAAAGTGATTTTCTCGACACCTGAGAAGCACTTTTATAATACCACATTCTACGCTACGGCTGACACATGTATTGCAACTGTGATACTGAAGATTACATTTGGTGATACAACGTTACATTCTACAATGGAACTATATAATCTGGCAGTACTTTCGACTATTATTATAACGGAAGTGGAGATGGAAGACTAAAACTTTAATGCAATTGGGACATACATCAATGGAGTGAAATAGCAACATGGAACTTCGTTAATCGTCATTCTACAAAAGCGAGCATGTAGTGAACATCTAACTACACTCATGCATCGTAATCCATCGCTGAATTACATCAAATGGCAGTGGAAATATCTTCATACTCCACAATTATGAACATTTCTGCGGAAATAATTGCAATAAACGTCATGGCGAATTTCTACCAGAACTTCAGAGAACTTTGAAGAGAGGCCAGGGTGGACCCGGCTCACAAAGAAGAGTTTTGCCAGAAGGATGTCTATCGTCTACACGGAGCAGTGCAATTTCCGGAGGAGGAAGCAGTTCTATTCTCCGAGGGCGCAGGTTCCAGGTTCGAGGTCGGAGCACATCTTTACCGTGGTGAAATGGAACCAACAGCAGTCTTCTTTGGAAATTTTCCTCTAGAACTTCAATCAACAGATAAGGTAGTCGTGAACGTTTCTTGATTTATTTGAGCCATTTAGCGATATCTGAGCAACCATTTTTTTCATATTTTCTGTCCCATATATTTTGCCCCATATTCTTGCTTGATATTTCTGTACTCTGTACACTTTGCTGATTTATGCCTTTTTCTACGATTTATTGAGACATTATTATGTCATTGGCATATTTAAATAATTTTGGATCAGTTGAGACTGATAATATTTATTCTTTCAGTAATTTGCATATTTTTGTAGTCACAATTTGACTGTAAAGTTAACGATTTTCTATGGCAAATTTGAATTCAGACAGCGTGTCATTTTATTAAAGTAATTCTATTCAGTAAATTACTTTGACCAATTTTCTGTTATCCTCAAGAAAGAAGAATGATTAAAAGATTTTAGAGCGTTAAAATCTACTACTTTATCGACGATCTTGGAAATACTAGTCGTTTTATGAACATGATTGCAACATAGACATTTATCGTCAATTCTGAAATACCATTGCATTATAGACAGTTTTATGAAATATGAACTTTGAGTACGATTTATTGAGTACACTATAGTAGTGAGTTTTTTCTCAATTCTAGATTGGAACAATAATGTTTGCAGTCCACAGTCTAATTGTATTCTATTCGACTATTTATGCAGTTTAGATGAACTTTGATTGAAGATAGTATTTTTATACTGCGATACTTTGATGATATTAATCTTAATTTTGATAGACCAGGGAGGCGTGTCTAATCGTATTTGCTATTAAATTTATTTGTGACTGGCAAATTTTTACTTCATATCGATTCATGAATGAAACCCACGAAGGTTAAATATAATAACAGTTTTTGATACAATTGATGAATATAAGAATTTTTAAAGAGGAACTATGGATGTATAATCGTTAGTTCAGTGGACGTGTAAAAGTCGCTGATGAATAATGCCCTGTAATAAGTGAAGGAGGTTCCCACAGTAATATTGATGAAGATGATGAATTTATAAGTGGAGGTTTTTTGTGTGTATTGTGGAAGATTTTGATGCCATATATAATGAGATATATGATGAATTATGGGCCAATTTTTGTGCATTTTTGTGCGTTTTGAGCGAAGTATTTTTCCGCTGAGTGTATTGTTCAGGTCCATTGAAAATTATTCATGTGAAGTGACTGTTAAAATTAACATGAGTGTTTAAATAATTTGAGATAAAGATTTTGAATGGAGATTACCGTCACAAATAATAATTATTATTAAATCTTATTAAACCTGAATCTAAAATTTAAATATAACTAACCTTCATTGGTCGATTATATCACCACGATTTAATTAATTATCTACCGGATAAACGTGTGGTTTAATGTATTTCTAATATAAATAATATAAATAATGTAAATAACTATGTAAATATCTTTAATAATAATTGGAAACGAACGGGATTAATAGAGGCGTGTATACATTTTTCAATTGTCGTTTGACAATGTTATAAACAATTTAAAATGTTATAAATAATTAATGAACATTTTGGTTATAAACATTAAGCGTTTTCGTTATTATACTTTAAACAACGCTAGTTCAACAATTGGATTATACAATTAAACAAGATTTGGGATTATTAGAGTAATCCATTGATATTTGAACGGAGCATTTAAAAGATTTGCGTGATAATATTTGAGTTGAGATGTGAACATTTAAAGTGTTTTGAAAAGGAGCTAGGCTCTGAGGTAACGAGCATATGCTAACATTGGCTGGACAGGTGCATCCATTTGACGAACCAAGCATGCGACATGGTGCAGGGTGTATCACAGGTGGCCAGATAACTGTATGTTAGAGGCCAAGGTCATCTACATAGCAGCCTTGCGGTTATAAATAAAATGTGAAGTTCATTAACAAGGAAACAAATGCTTTATGTCTCGTCCCAGCTCCCTTATCCATTCCAAAGTGCATTGTTATTATTACGTTCTTTTGAGCTAGAGAAAGCTGAATTTTTGTATGTGAAGTCTACAAGTCCTATAGGAGGACATGATTGCATTGACAATGGCTTCTGATTGCCACGTATATTTTGTTGTTAAATTTTGTTAAATTATTTTCTTTATGTGAATTAAATTATTGTGCAGTTTAAATTTTCTTGTTTCGTCTTGGTTCATTTTAAATATCGTGGTGGAGGTTATTGTGAGGGCATACTTTTAAGTGATCCAGTTGAAAACCCAGACCCCAGATTAAATTGAATAGGTAAGTAAAAGGTAAGTATGAACCCCCGTATATTTTGGTGTGTTCCACAATAATTTCATGTTAACTACTATGCTCTAATCTCGGTAGTATCTGTCAGTGCCATTTTCATTGATGTAGCTGTGCCAGTGCGATTGATTATTGGCAATCCGATTGAGGGGGCGGATATCTGACAGCCTACTATCCGGATTATCGGGGACAGTACCATCCCGGCATTTGCCCGAAGACGAAGTGGGAAACCACGGAAAACCACTTCGGGGATGGCTTAGGGGGAATCGAACCCCCTCTACTCATTTGGGCCACCCGAGGCTGAGTAGACCCCGTTCCAGTCCTCGTACCACTTCTCAAATTTCGTGGCAGAGCCGGGAATCGAACCCAGGACCTCCGGGGCGGCAGCTAACCATGCTGACCGCTACGCTACGGAGGCGACTAACACCCAAGTATATTGGGTTAAAATGACCAAGATGCCCTAAATGTAACAACAACAACAACAAGAACAACATAAAATTCATTTCTAGTGCTAGTAGTATAAATTTCAAACTTATTAATGAAACTTGAAAACATACATTGCTAAAATGGACAACGTATGATAACGTATAACCGCAGTGGCCGAGAGCATTAACGTGCTACCTCGTGCTTCGCTGGCATCGGAAGAGTGTTGGTTCAAACCCCACCTGGGCCGTAATGAAAATGGCTTTCCTGGTTTCCCATTTTTACAACCAGGCAAATGCCTTTTAAAATCCCTTCCCTTCCCGTCCTGAAAATAAAATAAATGACCATTGGCTGCGTCGATAAAATTATAATATACAGTAGTGTATAGCTGTTAAAAGGACGACTCTTTACACGGTGTTATACTTGAATGAGTAGCTTTTAATGCTTAAGTCCTAAACTAAATGAATTTACATTTCAAAGATCTCCCATTGCAAGTGTCTGCAGTTCTGTTTCTTATACTAATGTGTACTATGCGGGTGCCTATCACGTTATTCAGTCTCTGTAAAATAAAATGTGAACCCACAAAATTATACAGAATAATGCGAATAAGAGATACATCCTGTGCCAATTAAGTTCGGTGAATAGTCCTATACTATCAACATAGATGAACAATGCACGACAGTGACCCTATTGTCTTTCGAAATAGTCCCCTCCCGTAACTATGCAATGCTGAGATCGGCGATACATGTCCTGGGAACTTTGCAAGAAGGCGTACTTTGGGATAGTGTTCAAAAGGCTCGTCACGTTGCGTTCGGTGAATAAATTTAGATAGGTCGACCAAGCAACATTGGCGACACACAACGCAACGTGTAAGACCTGTTTAACACAGTGCGTGTTTAGAAGGATGAATTAATGCAACCTACGAAGCACACCTGTTCGGCGGGTTGCAGAAAGAAGGATGAATTTATGCAACCTACCATACCCATCTGTTTGGCAGGTGGCAGTGAGAAGGGTGAATGTTCTGTTAAATGGAATGGCTTATCTGAAAACCATCGTCACGGGCGACGAGACCTGGTGTCTGAGGTACGACCCCAAAGTCAAGCGTCAAAGTATGGAGAGGCGGGGTCTAGGTCCAGGGTCACCGAAAAGCCCTGAGGGCCAGAGGTTTACGAACATTTCGGACATCCAACGTAATGTGACGAACCAACTGAAGGCTATCCCTAAAGAGTTTCCAGAACTTGTACAGACATTCTCAGAAGTGCATAACCATCCACGGGGATTACTTAGAAGGACAGTAACTGCTGTTTCAGGTAAGCCAACAATCTGTTCGTAATATAGACCCATTCACCGAACTTTTCGGTCACGTGACGAGCCTTTTGAACACCATCCCAAAGGACGCCTTCTTGCAAAGTTTAGAGGACATGTATCGCCGATCTCAGCATTGCATAATTACGGGAGGGGACTATTTCGAAGGACAATAGGGTCACTGTCGTGCATTGTTCATCTATGTTGATAGTATAGGACTATTCACCGAACTTTATTGTCACAGGTGCTAACGCCCTTAATATGAGAGAAAATTAGCTATATGTTCCTTATTGAACATCTTATTAGGTAGATTTCATTAGAAAGCTAACTATTGCAATGGGTACCATGTTTCGACTTCCGGAAAATTTTGACATATCTTCGCGTTTCACATCCCCCAGACCCCAAAACCACCGTCAGTTCAAAAGTTTATATATAATTTATGTATATATGTATATATATATATACCAGGTGGCCCACCTGCGCCGTGCAATCTACTTATAAATGTCCCGCATGTACTAGTGTTGAACGGGAGGTCTAATAACTGAATTGATAAGGGGTAACCCTGCATACAAGCAGGTTACGTCAGAATGCCAAGAGATAACCACCAGACGGCCGCACACTGCATGTTCCTCAGTGCTTACGTCTAATGCGCCCCAAAACGGCATGAAGCAACGCTGGCGAACGCAGAATAGTAGCTTTGTACCTGGCACGGCAGTATTAAAGTTTCTATCAACACATCGACAGTGGCTGAGGTATTCACCAAAAACGAGCGCGCACACACATAATTCTAATCTATGGAGATTCTGGTCACAATTCCACCAAAACTCGCACATTAATGCACAGGAGATTCCAAAGAGACGCCTGCCTTTTGTACATGAATTTCCACGAACAGAGCTGTAATTAAGTGCTAATGAATTGAAGCACATACCAGCATGGCTAGACACGTCTGCAACAATTCTGATGTTGTGCAGACTGCACATCAGTATTGTGATCGAAGCATTCACACGGTACGTTGAATTTCACCGTAATGAAATAATGAGTTGTTGAATTTCAGGGGCTTTACAACACAGTGGGCATGTTGCCCCGTGTGCTTGAGTATGTGAATAATTTGTCTGATAACCTGTGTCACTATTATTTTATTATTACAGTCTAGTGCAGACATCATATTGACAATAATAATAATAATAATAATAGGACTCCTGTTACAGTACTTGTGTAGCAAAACTACTGCTAAATAGTTGCACAACATGCAACATATTGTATACCACGTTGTAACGCTCCTTTGCAAACAACGATTTCTGTAATAAACAGGGTACGTTTGTAAAAATGCCAAAGATGCAGAAAAGAAAGTTTAATAACACATTAATTTGTACATGTAGGCTACAGAAATTCCACTCTACAATAGCATTGCTTGCTATGTGGACAAAAACTCACATATTATTGCATCAAAGCTTAGAAAAGAAATTAAAATGCCTCACTTGGACAGCTATTCATAATGAATATGCTCAAAGACATGTCCCTGGTGGCGAATACAATGCTGAACACGTCTCGCAGTGTCTGCATGGACACGTCGTAACATTTCAGGTGTCACTGCAGCACAGGCCTCACCAATGCGTTGTTTTAATTGATCAATATTTTCTGGCGCCGTTTCGTTGACTTTTGATTTTATATGGCCCCACAGAAAGAAGTCCAGAGGGGATAGATCAGGCGATCATTCTGGCCACTGCCAGGGGCCTCCACGACCTATCCACCGTTCAGGGTATCGTGCATTTAGATATTCTGTAACGGCTCGGAAGGTGTGAGGTGGAGCACCATCATGCTGGTACCAATGCTGTAATACAACCTGGAGTGGAATATCTTCTAGAAGGTTTTCCAGAGTCAAGTCGGTTTGTAAAATGTCAAGATAATTCCTACCTGTGAGTCTGGGGGCTATAAGACAGGCCCAATTATGTAGTCTCCCAGAATACCATACCACACATTAACTCCCCAGTGGATCTTAACGTGCTGTGCTCGAACCCAGTGGGGGTTCACTGGAGCCCAGTAATGCAGATTGTGAGTATTGACGTTGGCATCATTGGCGAAATAGCATTCACCACTCCACAGAATATTCCTGGCAAAATGTGGATCTTGTGGTAATGCAGCGGCCATTCTTCGGCAATATGCTACCCGTCGATCGAAATCATTTCCATACAGTTGTTGGTGTAGGTGCGGCTTATACGGATGCCATTACCGCTCCTTCAGGATCCTAGCTCCCTTGCAGCTTCTCTTTGCCCTAAGCAACAATAAATATGTGCACATTGAAACGTAGATGGACGGGTCTAGTCCTGCTGGTATGTGCCTGGAACATTCCATTCGTTCGTAATTGCAGCTCTATTCGGTGAAATACTTGTCGAGACGGCAGACGTCTATCTGGAAAGACCAGTGCATACCGTCTACGAGCTTCAACGGCATTACAACCAGCTTCTCCATATATTAGTATAATGTCCGTGTACTCATCGATGCTGAATACACCAGCCTTTGTCAATATGTTGCCAGCAACTGTCGTGTCGTTCTACCACATTTTATGAGTCTATTGCGCTCTCAAATGCGAGGGTCGGAAAGGCAATGGGGTGCATTAGACGGGTAGAGCTGAGGAACATGCAGCTAGCGGCTGTCCGGTTGTTATTCCTTCGTATTCTGACGTAATCGGCCAGCATGCACTGTGACCCCTGTGGAGATCAGTTATCAGGCATCCCATACAGCATTAGTGTATGCGGGACATCTAAAACTAGATTGCACGGGGGAAACGGGCCACCTGATATATATATATATATATATATATATATATATATATATATATATATATATATCAGTTTCTTGTGGACACGATAACTGCCGTAATTGTGCACCAATCACTTTGAATTTTTTACATAACATGTATCCCTATAAAATCTCGGTCGATGGGCAAAATCGGTCGAAGGGGGTGAAAATGGGGGGCTTTTTTCGAAAAAGTGAAATTTCGCTATAACTCTCTTAATACGTGAAATATCGAATCCATTCAAAGTTCATAATATGTGTCGTATAAGTGCCAAAAATGTATGTCAAATAAGTTTTTTGATAGCACCAACCATTGACCAAAGGGGTGGAAAAAAGTGGGTTTTTCGGGAAACATTAATCATATCTCTCTTAATAGGCACAATATCAAAACCGTACAAAATGGACAATATTCCTCCAATAATTACCTAAAACTTTTGTCTGAAAGAATTTTCGATATGACCCACCATTACGCCACGGAGTGAGCAAAATGATTTAAATTATAAGAAAATTCCAAGTGCCAAGAGTGGTTGTCATGACAACTTTACTTTTAATTGATACGGGTTGAGCCATCAGCAGTTGCTATGACAACCCCACTGCACGAGATCACATTCTGTTTTCATATGTCTGTGGGAAACGACTTCGGTATCGGAACTGGTAGCATGCTGAACTTCTATGCCCAAGGTCGCGGGTTCAAACCCGGCTGAAGTCGTCGGATTTACTAAGAGCGCCAAAATACCCTGAGTATGCTTTCCTTCGGAGGGGAAGTTCCAACGTTCGTTGCGAGTTGATGGTTCCGGTGGCATCTAGTAGCCAAGTTCACAGCTAGGTGTCGTTGATGGTAGTATTTTAAATTATGTAACCTATTTTAGGTAGATTTCATCAGAAAGCTAACTATTGCAATGGGTGCCATGTTTCGACTTCCGGAAAATTTCGACATATCTTCGTGTTTCACATCCCCCAAACCACCGTCAGTTCAAAAGTTTATATATATGTGTGTGTATATATATGCATATATATCAGTTTGTTGTGGACACGATAACTGCCGTAATTTTGCACCAATCACTTTAATGTTTTACATAATATGTAACCCCTTAAAAATCGGTCGAGTTCGTTAATGGGCAAAATCGGTTAAAGGGGGTGAAAATGGGGGGGGGGGGCTTTTTTTTTCGAAAAAGTGAAATGTCGCTATAACTCTCTTAATACGTGAAATATCGAATCAATTCAAAGTTCATAATATTTGTCGGATAAGTACCAAAAATTTATGTCAAATAGGTTTTTTGATAGCACCAACCATTGACCAAAGGGGTGGAAAAAAGTGTTTTTTTCGGGAAACATTAATCATATCTCTCTTAATAGGCACAATATCAAACCCGTACATAATGGAAAATATTCCCCTAATAATTACCTAAAACTTTGTCTGAAAGAATTTTTGATCTGACCTACCATTACGCCAAGGGATGAGAAAAATGATTTCGGAATTAAAGAACATGCCAAGTGCCATCAGAGGTTACCGTGACAACGCTTCTAAATTGATGAGGGATGAGCTATCAGAGGTTGCCAAGACAACGCCATTGCACGAGATCACATTCATTTTTCCATCTGACTGTGGGAAGTGGCTAACTGGTAGCATGCTGAACTTATATGCCCAAGGTCGCTGGTTCAAAGCCGGCCAAAGTCGTCGGATTTTCTAAGAGCGCTAAAAAACCCTCAGCATTCTTTCCTTTGGAGGAGAAGTTCCAACGTTCGTTGCAAGTTGCTGGTTGCGGTGACATCTAGTAGCCAAGTTCACAGCTAGGTGTCGTTCACGTTAGGATATGGTACAAAATTAGGAACTACTACTTAAAATTGACCGTCTGCAGACCTTACCTGAATTACACACTAAAACAGTCATCAAAATTAACACCGTTTATCAGATTCTACACGCCCGGGGTTACATGACCACGTTGTCGCAGCCCCTAAACTGAGGAACCAACAAAAATCTCTGCGGGAGAAAAAAATTTGCGAGAAGAAGTAACAGACTGTCAGATAGTTACACATCAGTTCCAAACCTTGCATAATGACAGTGTGATCAGAAGTATAAAAATGAACCCCGAATGACAAGAAGGTTACCATCCCCATAGACAATAAAATTATAAAAATATGCATACAAAAACGAAAAAAGGTTGATTTTTAACCTCCAAATGTAAAATACTTTCTTGCAATCAATGAGGTCTGATCCTCCTACGAAAACCTGCATATTTTGCCTATTATAGCCAATCCCCTAGTTTGCCCGGTGAAATCTACCTCCGCCTTCCGGCGTGCCGAGAGGATTTTTTTAGTTTTGATTTGTGCTTCTAGTTGCTTGTCTTCCCAATTCTTACATGTTTTAAGTAACCGTACAATATTCTTTAATTTTTTTCCGTGTTCTGGATACTAGTGGTCAACCTTCGTCACTGCAGAAGTTGAATAAAATATATTTATTTCGTTTTCTTCACCTTCTTTTGTACGAAGAACCATTTCTTTTTCTTAGAAACCAATTTCAAATGTACAGGATACAGCTCAACTCAGTAAGTTGCTACGTTCGTAGGAGCTGTGAAAATGTAAAAGGGCAGTCTAAACTCCTTTTGTTGCCATCCTCTTTCAATTTTGTAACAAATCATTTTGAAATTGTATCTTCTTTTGTAGTATTGGGTTAAAAAGCAATACATTGTGTTGTAAATAAAATACAACACAAAAATTCATTGTGTTGTAATATACTATGTTGTAAAATGAAATTTTATTTTATAGAAATGCTCTGCAAAAGCCATTAACAGAAGCGTAAAATAACAAGTTCTGAAACAGAAATCGTTCAAACTTATTGTGAAGCCAGTGTAAATATGTTTTGAAAGAGCAAAATACTTTGGAATGCTGCATAAGAAGGCGACAATCAGTCAAATTAAGAATAAGTTTCAACGATTTGTATTTCAGAACTATTTACCTGTAACAATGTAAAATGATAGAACGACGAACACAGGCAGTTTAGTCTTACGTCAAAGCCCGAACTGAGCCCCGTCGCTAGCGCGCTGCGAGCAGGTTTCAAGCCGATTGCTGGTGGGTAGGCAACCTATTTTACAGTTCCGTGTTGAAACGGATCAGGCTGTACATCGCGACGATTCAGTTAAACGTTTTGAAATACTGGATCAACAGATTTCGCTTGTAGACTATATTGTCTCGCTTCTCTTCTAGGGGATAGGTTATGGATGGTCGAGGAGTGAGAATGGCGGAATCCACACATAATGGAAGTCAATGGTGAGAGAGGACAGACGGTTACAACTATAAATGGCTCATAAATTATCCGTCAACAGTGGGTACGATAGTCAGTATTTCCTCGTACGCTCGAGGAGTTAGTCCATACCGGTAAAAATAAAATGTTCTCTTTTTGCTTGTGTGTCCGTTTTAACCTCACTTACGTGCCGAAAGCCAAATGTTTCGTCCAACGAGACCCATCGGGTTTTAAATAGGCTTTTAAAGAACATTCCGCATTAGGTGCAAACTCAACTTTTACTCTCGCTCCTCACTTATCTTTTATAATTCGGATTTTATTCCCGCTTTTGAATTGAGAAACATTTTTGTTGGTGGTCTAAATCATTTTGGCTACTCTGTAAATCTGCGGGTTTCGTTATTCTTTTGTTCCTTTGTTTATCTGTGACAACTCTTGTGGTGTTTTAGCGGCTTCGGTGGCGTAGTTGGTAGCATGCTGAGCTTCTATGCCCCAGATCGCGGGTTCAAACCTGGCCGAAGTCGTCGGATTTTTTAAGAGCGTTAAAATCCCTCAGTATGCCTTCCTTCTGAGGGGAAGTAAAGCCTGCGGTCCCATGTCATAGATTTATGGCATGTTAAAGAACCTTTCACTAATTACACCTGTGTGAAGCTAAATTATATAGATTAAGAATGTAAACAATGCTCTTAGGTTCCTTAGTTCGTTGCCAAGGAGCCGACTGTGGTGGCATCTAGTAGCTAAGTTCTGAACTAGTAGTCGTTGACTGTGGCGTTTGGCGGTAAAAGCAGGAACTATTTGAAAAATTCAAAGTCTGCAGTCCTTACTTGAATTAAAAAAAAACAGATAACACAGACCAATACAGTCATCACAATTAACACCGGTTATCAGACAGATTCTACACACACCCAAAGTATACGGGGTTACATGATGGCGTTGTCGCAGCCCCAAAACTGAGCAACCAACTCTTTTGGTGGTTCTATTGTTGTTTTTACTTATATCATATCGTGTGTTTGGTGTCTACCGGAAATGACAAAACCAAAAGGTATTTATATGCAGAGGAAAGGAGTTGGAGGGAAAATAAAAGGTGGCTTGTGCAGTAATACAGGTACACCGAAAAATGTGACGTTAGAGCAAACACCTGATCATGATATTACAACTCCCATTGGAAGTGTTTCTAGACGTAAACCCCTATCGTCTGAGAACTCGTTAATTATACACCAAGACATTTATTTATTTATTTATTTATTTATTGCCACAACAGGGCAGTGCCCCAATTACAGTAGCAAACAATTAAACAATTGTTTACACACAGATAATACATGAAAATACATTAAGATACAAGATAAAAAATACATTAGAATACAAAATAAAAATTGAAAATTAAAAATTGAAGATTAAAAATTAAAACTTAAATTAAAAAAAAAAAAATTGTTAACAAGGAATATACACAAGTTCAAGTCGCAATAACAGTAAATAAAGCATGATTTTTAATATTTGGTCACATAAAGTAAAACTAGATACATATCTTAAGGTACTAATACAATAGCAATGGAAGATGGTAAGAAAGTGAAACCTAAATTTAATATCTACGTTATAATGAATCATTTGACAGCTAAAACTACGTGTAATTGCCTTCTATAATTTAGCAAGGACATTCCAAAATCTAAATTGTTGTCAGCTGAGAGCCTGTTGTAAGTACAGCACATATTCAATATCGGTGAACTTTTATGGAAATTTGTATTAGATTTTTTAACTATTAAGAGTTCTCGTTTTCGGAGACATTTCTTTCTCACATTGAAATTTATTTGCTCTAAAGTTTCACTCGTGTCTGAGATACCATTGATAATTTTATATAAATATATCTGCTGAGCAATAAGCCTGCGTGTTGAAAGTTTAGTCATTTGGAATTCTGACAACAAGTTAGAGTAAGGAATTCTACAATGGATGGCTGATACAGAGTACTTCTTGTAATATAGGAAGCGTAACAGTTTCTTTTGCAGCCTTTCTATGTTTTTTATATGTGACTCGTACATTGGAGACCAGACTACCGCATTTAACTCCAGTTTACTTCTCACATATGCATTGAAGAGCGTAATGATTGTCTTTGCATTCGTCAACTCCTTGTAATTTCTAAAAATAAAGCCCAGACTTCTAAGTGCATCATTCACTACCTTATCAATATGATATTTGAAACTCAAATCATGATTTATATACAACCCTAGATCCTTGATAAGTATGTATTTAATACCTGGTCTCAATTGATCGTATTTATTAACAAAGGGGAACTTATTCTCGCGATATATTGCCACTAAAATAACCATCATTACCACATGAAATTGGTTGAATTCATATTATTATTATTATAGAGTAATTCTGGACCACAAAAAAGCTCTCCCGTTTATAGTCCCGTAAGCTGTTACCGGATAAGTGGTACAAAGGATTGGATTTCAAATGTCAAAGGTAATTGTTTTTTGAATTACCATAATTAATGCCTTTATTTTATTCATTTCCGTAATAAACCCATTTCCACTTTCCGACCTCGGAAGTGCTTTTTTTTTTACATACACAGGTACTATACCAATTAATCATTCATATCATTTGTGTGTCTCGGAGTGGAGCAAAATGGTGTTTTATTTAATGCATTTAGTCTAATGAGCAAAGCCTGTTATGTATCCATCGCTACATAAAGTGTTTATACTAATTACAATAATAACAATAATAATAATAATAATAATAATAATAATAGCGATAATGAACAGCATATCGGATGATCTCACAGGTCACCTCGCTTAAATACCTTGGAGAAATAATTCTACCTTTAGGATTGGACAGTTCTGCCAACGCAGAAAGAACCTCAAGACTGCAAAGGGCAATCAGACGAACGTGGAATCACTAAAATAAAAGATTTATGTCACGTAATGCAAAATTAAAGCATTACAAAACCGTTGGCCTCCCAGAATCTCTACATGCATCAGAAACCATAACTTTATGAGGTCATTCAAAAGTTGCAGACATTGAAAAGCAAGAACGCAAAAATCTTATAATAATAATCAACCCTTCACAAGAAAACGGAATTTGGATCAAAGGACGAACTGCTGACCTCTATAGTCTCACATACAGTTTCGCAAACACTGTACGCAGGAGTCGGTTGAAATTTTTTTGGGCACATGTTTAGGATGGACAACAATAGACTAACAACAACAAAAAAAAAAGATAGAGTCAGTCTGAGAGACTAGACTTTATATCATTTCAAATGACGCGTGCTACAAATGCTACACATGTTATAAAGGCTCAGGAGGGCTTCGAGCGAAGGACTCTTTCAACAGACTCCATTACCCATTAACTTAGGCTTCCCGTGCACTCTGCTGCATGACGTCACGCACTCACCGTCTCCGTATCGCATAACGCCAGACCCCAGGAGTAAACTCAGACTCAACAGACTCCATTACCCTTTAACTTAGGCTTCACGCGTGGGGGCTCCATGACGTCACGCACTCGCCGTCTCCGTATCGCATAACGCCAGACCCCAGGAGTAAACTCAGACTCAACAGACTCCATTACCCTTTAACTTAGGCTTCACGCGTGGGGGCTCCATGACGTCACGCACTCGCCGTCTCCGTTCGCATAACGCCAGACTCCAGGAGTAAACTCAGACTCGGTGCATATGCACTGAACAACATTATGACGTAATACACGCCGTAATCGTGACGCATAACGGTAGACCTAAGCATAACGATGAAGTCGACAAGATCATTTGGAATGATAAAAAAGAAAATCAATATAATTAATACAAAAATTTCGAGGATAAATTGTCTGGAGGAAACAAAGGGGGGCCTGCATGAGATGATCATTGGAGATAAAATAATGAAAAAAAAACGAGAATTATCAGAATCTATGTAAATAAGCACACATTTAGGGTGAAATCTAGCAGCAGGACTGGTGCAAGATGGACAGAGGCAACATAGTGAGTTCATGAAGAGATTTTGGGAGAAGATGAAGATAAAAGCCATCAAGACAACTAACAAGTGCTCTTTGAGTAGGCATGACGAAGAAGGAAAGAAAGAAAGAAAGAAAGAAAGAAAGAATAATAGCAATAATATAGCTTGTCACGGTGGGTGAGTGGTTAACGTGTCGGTCTACCAACCCCAGACTTTCAGGTTCGCTCCTGGCCGTTATAAGTGATTTTTGAAAGGCGGCAAAAAATACGACACCATGTCATACGATGTTGGCATGTCAAAGAACCCATTTAAATTCAGTAGGCCGTGTTCATAATGGCAACAAATTTTCTCGGGAGTTTCTGCCAACACAAAGTTCCTCATTTCTCTACTAGAAAGCGCTGTAGTGTTCAAGGAGCTTAGATATTTAATCTCCATGACTTTGATAGTGCTTCAAGGAACAAAGGAATTCGACATGCAACCTACACTTTGGGTGTCAAATAACAAGGATTGCACCCGGCGCCCGAGGCCATGCGATAGTATTATTATTATTAGCAATAATATGTGGAGAAAATTACTCACGCGATGCGGAGAAGACGGATTATTTTTTATGGGCACGTGGCCCGAATGACATCACACGATTAACCTATCGCATTTTCACTTTTCTCCAAGAATAAAAGACAAAGGGAGACTGGTTACTTTGGATAGCAGAGATGCCACTGTCACTACGTCACTAGCAGTGAACGTTGGAACTTGATGGAGCGTTTCTAACCAAATAACCTACAAGTCTATCTACTTACCACCAATTGTAGTGGAAGGTTATTTAACATGCCATAAATCTATAGCATGGTCCCGCCGGCTTTACTTCCCCTCCTATGGAAGGCATACTGAAGGATTTCAACACTCTTAAAAATTCATGTTTATGTTCGACGATGTCGAAATGTAAATATCATATGTCAGAAAACTGTATCATAATGATGGTCATTAAAGTACTAGTTTTCATTATGATACAGTTTCTCCACCAATCACAGCTCAAGATGTATGATGTGTGACCAATTAGGAACTTGATAGCTTCTCACTTGAACACAGAATCCAACATGTCGGACATGAATTATATGATTTGAAAGTTGGCAATGTAAAAGATATCCGATCAACCATTGTAGTTATAATGGCAAACACAAAGACAAAATCAGCACGAACCTTTAAGGTAATAAGAAAATACTATGACATATGCAAGAAATGTATGAATCTACGTCCAGAAGATTGCAACACAGCATCCTTCTATTTTACCGACATGGAAAGTGCACCATCCCATATTTCGCGTAAAGAATCTGGCGAATATGAGAAAAAAATAGCACTGTACCTTAATATCCCCAACCCCAATTTCTACACAGGGCATTCTTTCATCCAACTTCGGTGACAGTTTGAGTGAATGCTGGTGCAGATTGGCAGGCTGTAAACATATGGCATTGCCAAGCAGACAGAGCGCATGCGTGGGTCAGAGAACGTGTAAAGCACAGAGAGCAAACTCGGAGCTTGCACTCCGTTCACTACATTCAAGTGACTGAATCTCGTCAGATATTTATGAATATTTCTGTTCGAACATAAAATTAAATAAAATAAAGTTATAATTATCGTCTAACATAAACATTCGTATGCAACTCGCCTATAATGGTAATTAAGACACTCGTATGGAAATTATGAAACTCGCTTCGCTCGTTTCCTAAATATACTCGAGTCTAAATTATTGCCATTATATGCTCGTTGCATAATGTACTATTATGATACAGAATACGTTATCAAATCCTGAAATCACTAAGAATGGGATTAGACAGAGAGACTCATTATCCTGCCTGGTGTTCAACATAGCATTGTATAAGGTTTTCAGAGTTGCTGGCGTCACCACAAAGGGAACCCACGTAACTTTATGTACAACGAACCAGACATTGTTAAATGTATAATGATCAGAAGGCTGGAGTGGGCGGGACATGTCCTGGCGCTGACGGCAGAATTGGTAAAGAAGCTATTTGATGCAATGTCAGACAGAAACAGGGAAGTTGGAAGACCAAAGTTTGTATAGGAAGAAGATGTGAGAGAGGATTACAGCAGTGTCTCAATCTACGTTCGTTAAATATAACCTATTCTAAACTAATCTGCATATGCCAGTTTACAACTTCATATTTCTAAACACACATAAACTCCTGTACATGGCATCTTCTTCTTCTTTTGCTTTAGCATTTGTCCCGCCTCGTGGCAGGGTCCACTATTTGAATCCGCTGTCTCCACTTTACTCGGTCATGGGCCATGTCCGGATGTAGGTTGACGCTTTTCAGATCCCTGTGCAGTGTATCGGCCCAACGATGTCTCGGTCGCCCCTTTGGTCTTTTCCCGGCGACCTCTAGTGTGTCTGTACATGACATCTATAACATACAATTCTTAAATGAATGGGATAATTGGGAAGATGCACCCTCACACACATTTTATACGGCCACATGCACACACAAGTACGAGGATGTTAAGCTCCTTAAGATTACGAATTGTAGGAGCACGGCATTAAACAGGAAATAATGGAAGAAACTTTTGGTGCAGTATAGATCGCGATACATTACACTACGAAATTCCACTAGACACAAAATGGCAGCATCCAAGACGTCATGGACGACACTTGGGGTTATGATTCATACATGTAACATTCTATATGTTATAAGGCTTTACTTACAAACACAAGCCTAACCTGGGGCTAACGCACTAGACCCACTTGCTTGTAGTACTAGCAGTAACTTTCGTCCAGACAGTGGTCTAACCAAGTAGTGACCAATGGCTTTGTCTCAACATGGCTCTAGATGAGTATAGTTCAACCTTTCCATTAAATTGAACAACTAAAAGTAATTTATAAATATTCATAACACACGACACCACACATTTGAACACATGTGACTACATCGGCATGTAACGACGCACTGTTGGAAACCTTATACAGCTGACTGAACGGCGGCAATTCAACCCAAAACATCAAACAAACGAACATCACCGTATGAACGTCATCCGTGACATCATGGACTACACTAAAATATTCCCCTAGGCACGTACGTATCGCAGTCTATACTTGGACCAAATTTCTTATAAACTCCTTTACGAAGAAATTGAAACAAAGTAGAGATAAGACCACCTCCTGGAAGAGAGCTTACCATTGTTGACTGCCAACCCAGAGGTTGATTCTAGCTCTGTCGAGAAATCGGACTTTGCGTCGCAGAGGTCAAGCTGCTTGCCTCTCACCAACGTGGACCGGGTTTCATTCACATATGCGATTTTTGAAGTGAAATATCATGTCATGTGGTTCGGTTTTCCTGTAAAAATTTAGGTTCCGTGTCTCATAAATGCGAGATTATCTGAAAGCTTCCTTTCTTCTTTGTCAAGAAATGTAATTCTGGTCTGAAGGCTGCCTCGTGAACATAATTGAGTAAAGAGTTGTTTCGATTCCCTACTCAGTGATCTTAGAAGTGGTTTGTGCGGTTTCTACTCCAAGCAAATGCCGGAGTAAGTCAACTTAAAGTCTCAATTGCCTGCTTCTCAATCCTAGCCGCGATTACAAGCACACACACACTACTTAAAAACACCGAAATAACCCGCGGTTGATGACCATCATGTGCTTTAGTCTGCAGTGTTTAGACTGGTTTGATCCAGTCTCCATGTCTCCCTGTCCTGAGTTAAACGTTTCATATCTACGAGGGGCATACTATATTATTTTGCACTGAATTGTTTTCTATCAAAATTAAGTACAGTTGTTACGTCTACCTTCTCAACATAATCTCCTTGTAACTTTATGCACCTTTGCCATCGATGTGCCAGTCTCTCCAGACCTTCCTGAAACCATTCATT
The DNA here is from genome assembly GCA_946902985.2 of Meconema thalassinum. NCBI lineage: Eukaryota > Metazoa > Arthropoda > Insecta > Orthoptera > Tettigoniidae > Meconema > Meconema thalassinum. The sequence continues at coordinate 159,138,175 of OX336393.1, read as the reverse complement.
CGGAGTGATGCGTACTCATGCCTTAACAGCTGTGTCCAGTGGTTTCTTCGTGTTCCCGAACAGGTAATAATCACTTGGTGCCAAGTCGGAAAGTATGGTGCGTGTGGCAGCACCGTAAATCCCATTTGATCAATGGTAGCGGTGGTTTATCGGCTAGTGTGGGGGCGGGCATTGTCATGTTGCAGAAGCACACCTTTAGTCCATTTTCCTGGCCGCTTAGTTTCAATTTTCAATGGCACGACGTAAGCGCTTAAGGGTTGCTGCTCTGTTAATCGTGGCACCCAATTCCAGCCAGTCAATGAGGATGATGCCCTTTGTGTTCCAGAACACTGTCACCATTCGTTTGCCGACGTATGGCACTGTTCGACAGTGGACTGCCCCTATGCTTCCATTGCATGGTCACCGTTTTAGGGATTTTGCAGAACTGGACACAGCTGTCAAGGTACGGGTACGCAGCACTCCGAGAGAATGGTTCTAGGAAGGTCTGGAGAGACTGACACATGGATGGCAAAACTGCATAAAACTACAAGGATATTAAGTTGAGAAGGTGGACGTAACAACTGATGTGTAACGTACTTCATTTGAGTGGAAAAAAATAAAGTGTAAAACAATATATACTCTGAATTACCAATAATGGTCGCTGACAGCTGTCAAAGCTAGCACGTGGGGAAATGCTGCGTTGCCACAGAGGTAGATCATGACTCATAACATTCCAAGAGGCTTGCAGGAAGACAAAAATACTGGGGAAGTTAGCCCCCCCTGCCTGGCGCTCTAATGTCCGTGACGAGTGAAGACACACTGAGTCAAACCATGTGCTTACTGCTGTGTCGGCATACATTGCAACATTGCTTGCTGTTGCTATGGAGACTGTTACCCCTCTCGTCTCCACTCCTCACCTCAACCTCAATCGGATGACAGCATTCACCCAGCATCTTTTGTAAATCAGAGTATAGTACGCCCTTCTTGCTCTGCACCACACCGTATATTTGGGCCAATCGGTTTTAACCTACATATTCTAACCTTGATCTACCTCTAAAGTGCTTGCCCTCGACCCTTCCTTCCAATACTAACTTTGCTATTTCTGTTTGCCTTAGAATGTGTGCTGCCAGTCTATGTATTGTCTTCATTAGATCTTGCCAGAAACATCTTTCGTCATCCACTCATCTTAATACTTCTTCATTTGTTACTCAATCGAACCATCTAACCTTCATGTAACACTACATTTCAAATGCTTCTATTCTCCTCTTATCTGGTGTACCACAAGTCCAAGTCTCACTTCCATAGAGCACCACGCTCCACACAAAGGCTTTAAAAATGGCATTCTACAGGGCGCCAGGGAATGTTCTCCGCAGTGACTACGGGCTTCTGCCAGAGCTAGCATCAGCAGTTTAGTTGGCAGCATGATGTCCTTGACAGGGTGAATCCCACACCTGTGGGGAAATCGTCAGTGTGTATTGCAATAAGTGAGCGTGTGTGTCATCAGCACTTACAGCATCAGTTAGGAATGGCTGTGGTGAGTACAAAGTTTACTGTTTGTTTTAATACAAGGCACAGTGGTGCTGCCAACGTAACTACTGATGCCAGCTCTCGCAGACACTTATAGGCACTGCGGATAACATTTCTTGGCACCCTGTAATGTCTAAATCTATATTTGAAGTAAATAATAATAATGTTATGGTGTTTGAAGCTAATTTCAGTGTTGCCTTAGTAAATCGTAAATCGTGTAGACCGACTGAAAACCATCAAACTTTCGCAGTAATAATGTTAGTGTTTTACGTCTCTTTTAACTACTGAGGATTTTAGAGACACTGGGGGTCCAGAATTGTGCCCCGAAGGGGATCCATAACGTGCCAGTAAATCTACTGACACGGTACCCTCACATTTGCGCACCCTCAAATGACAATTGACTGCGCCAGTATTTGACCCCATAGTGAAAATGCTACTGCTGTGCCACTCAGCCAGTCATTTGAAGTAAATATGTATATTTTCTGTAGAAATGTTTTCCTTGTCTTCCCTGTGTTAGCGTGTAACATCGTGCCAAATTAATCTGCCAATCCAACCTACCTTCATTACTTCATAGTCGCCAGGCCTACACTTACCTTCTGGCAGTGGCAGCTGGCGTATAATTCTTCTGGGTGTGCAATATTTTCATTAAGGTGGAGGGGTACGTGGTAGGGTACCAGTTCAGAGAACATCACATTGCCATCGGATTAAATGGATTTTTAATTGAAACCCGTCACGGGAACAAAGCAACTTAAGTTATATACGAGGGCTGGAAAAGAACCGTAAGTGTAACAAGTACGTGCAAATTACATTGTAAGGCATAGTATCGGCATTTGACGGAGTATCTCGGATGTCTCCGTCTGCACCTCGGCTCCCTTGTTGCAATCAGCGGGCAACAAGCAGCCGAGTTAACTGTTGGGATGGGGCTTACTCGGTCTAGCATCTCTGCCATACAATTAACTATTGAGATCTGGTCGGTGCTTGGGGCTGGCAACGACCAAACGGACGAGCGCTCCTAGGCGGCTGGCGCGCTTCGCTTTCTCAGGCAGTTCGCAGTGACTTACCATAAGATTTCCTGAATTATTAAAGAACAAAATTATGAATTCCAATCTAATATATAAAGCTCAAATACCACTGACTGACTGATTCATTCATCACGAAATCTCAGAAACCACCGAACGGATTGGAATGAAATTTGGTATGCAGCTTCCTCAAGGTCCGCAAACGCCCACTAAGAAAGGATTTTTGGATATTCAGGTTCTAAAGGGGTGTTAAGGGGGTAGACCTGCATTTCATTGAATAGCAATATCTCCCGATTGGTTTCATTGGGGGATGTGATACTCGGCATATAAACGCATCATTAAAAATAAGAAGACACGTGTCTGAGGGTTTTTCGATGTGGTGTATATTATGAGGTGAAAGGGGTGAAAAGTGGGGGTTGAAGGATTCCTAACGGAGCGTGTATCCCTTAAACGACATAGGCCTCAGCGGGAAAGAATCAGCATAAAAAATAAGTAAATAGGTGTTTGACCGTTTTTTCATAAATCCAATTTAAGGGGCCCATGGGTAGGGGTGAAATTTTGTGGGGGGGGGGGGGGCGTAATATGTCTGAGTGTAAAATTATACATGGCCTATGTTGTAGACAATAACAAATTACATCTTTTTTGTCTCTTGCTATTTCATCATACGACGAATACTTACGGAGTTATTAATGATTTTGTACTTTTTGGTCGGAATTTTCTAAGTCCCAGGAATGACATAAAAATTGATTCGAATGAAATTTCAAAAAATAGTTTTTTAATACTTTTATTATATTTTTCACGTCTTTTAGGGTCCGAAACCAACATGATATTTTGATGTTTTTTTTCGTCCCATGCATCTTTGGTTTCAGGTGATAGACCATGCTTATCTATATAACTAATGCTATAACGGGATTCCAAATGTTATTTCGGGCGAAGCCGCGGGTAACAGCTAGTACAATCATATAAAAGAAAACGTAACCAACAGCTTTTATTACTAAAAATATTATTACGGTATGAATTGTTTTTCTTGAATTAATCTGATCGTTGTGCAACATTGCAACCTTATTACCGGCCGTCTCTGCCTTGCAAGCGCAGATTCAAGGGGGGGTCACGGGGGTCATGACCCCCCCCCCCCCCCATAACCAAGACCAAATTTTTTTGCAAATTCAAAAAACGAAAACACAATAACCAGACAAATAAAAATAACGAAACGGTTTTTTATTTTATTCAATACTGAAAATATCTTTATTGCAATTATTATGTTCTGTTACAACTGTGCATGTCTACAACTTCATACCTGTTATATAAAAACGATTATTTATATAACAAAATCAACTCGTCTATTTTGTTTAGCAAACCTCGTGATTACCGAATCGATGTTTATAGTGATGTCACGATGAATGTGCAGCAATGCACGGATAGGAATTTGGGGCCTTTTTCGCACCAAAACATTTTGCCGACATCCAAACTGCAAGATAGGTTGGCAATTTAAGCTGTGACTTTCTCCCTTTGTCGGTACCAACTCGAGTTGCCGTACCTTGATACTTTTCTCGAAGCTCGATGTAACAGTCGCAAAACACGCCGTTGCAATTTGTACGACATTTTTGGTGCGCTAAACGCAGCAAATTTCTATCCATGTAGCTAAGAAAACACTTAAGTTAATTATTCGCCAAATCAATACTAATGTAGCTTGCAAAAAAAATGGTCTGGTTTTGTAAGTTTGGTTATTTTGTGATTGTGTTTTTAGTGATACCATTTTTCTTAACCATTTCGATTCTCTGACCCCCCCCCCCCCCCCCCCCAAAGCCAAACTCTAGATCTGCGCCTGCTACCTTGTGCCCTACTTATAAACGTCCCTCCTCTGTAAAATGCCCATTAGTATGACACGTGGTTAAGAGTCCCGCGTAGTGGTTTATTGAATTCATGTTGAAGCAGGATTATGCGAGAATCAGTGGACTATTCAGCGTACTGCACATCGCTAAACCCACACAAGTACGGAATACATTCGGAAATTGGTTTCCAAGCCTTAATTCCAATTCCATAGTAACCCTCCCACATGTTGTCCAAATTCTACCAAGCGGTATAGTTGCACATGTTCCTTGAGTAAGGACCGGAAATATCTCTGATGGATTACACGGTCTAGCCTGGCACGTTGAATCGCCCACCTCAACTGTGGCAACCGTACAAGCCGCGTTTTATGAATATTTTGCAGCGTCTTAGCGGGTTAGTGTGGGAGTAAATGGAACTGATGATGCTCTCTGGACAAGCGAAACATGTCATGCTCTTAACCCCCCATCCTTGTAATATTATTGTTGTTGATAGAGTAAGGGGCTTCGCCACATCGTATTCATGTAGTCCCATGTACTTGGGTGCACTTGGAATAACCTCTGTTATTGTAATGATATAATAATAATAATAATAATAATAATAATAATGTTATTTGTTTTATGTTCAACGATCTCGAAATGAAAATATTATACGTCATAAAACTGTATCATAATGATGGTCATTATTGTACTGTTTTTAGCCTACTTTCGATTTTTGCAAAAAATGAAAGTAGACTTATGAGATCAACACAGGGCGAAAAAAGTGTGTCTGTCTGTGTGTGTGTATGTGTGTGTGTGAGTCTGTGTGTGTGTGTGTCTGTGTGTCTGTGTGTGTGTGAGTGTGTGTACTCTGGATGTCTGTCCCCCCCCCCCTATCAATTCGAACACGGTGAATGCGAATTGAACGAAATTTGGTACAAAGGTAGCACTAGCAAAGGACACCTCAGTGTCATGTTTTATATCGCCGCCATCTTGACGGAAACGTAATGGCGGCCACACAAATGTTCAAAGCTTAAATCAAATTACGACTAACCTAATCATCCGATCTCTACCAAATTTTGCAACGACATACCTTTATGGGGGGAGCATCCTTTGACCAAACCAATAGGTCATCAGCGTAATAGTTTGCGGATGGCGGCCATCTTTGTGTGAAAATCGATTCCCCCTATTAATTCGAACACGGTGCAACCGAATGGAACGAAATTTGGTACAGAGGTAGTACTAACAAAAGGCACCTCAGTGTCATGTTTTATATCGCCGCCATCTTGACGGAAACGTAATGGCGGCCACACAAATGTTCAAAGCTTAAATCAAATTACGATTAACCTAATCATCCGATCTCTACCAAATTTTGCAACAACATACCTTTCTGGGGGGAGCATCCTTTGACCAAACCAATAGGTCATCAGCGTAATAGTTTGCAGATGGCGGCCATCTTTGTGTGAAAATCAATTCCCCCTATTAATTCGAACACGGTGCAACCGAATGGAACGAAATTTGGTACAGAGGTAGTACTAACAAAAGGCACCTCAGTGTCATGTTTTATATCGCCGCCATCTTGACGGAAACGTAATGGCGGCCACACAAATGTTCAAAGCGTAAATCAAATTACGATTAACCTAATCATCCGATCTCTACCAAATTTTGCAACTACATACCATTATGGAGGGAGCATCCTTTGACCAATCTAAGAGGTCATTCACCTGATAGTTTGCGGATGGCGGCCATCTTTATGTCAAAATTGATTCCCCCTATTAATTCGAACACGGTGGAACCGAATGCAACGAAATTTGGTACAGAGGTAGCACTAGCAAAGGGCACCTCAGTGTCATGTTTTATATCGCCGCCATCTTGACTGAAACGTAATGGCGGCCACACGAATGTTCAAAGCTTAAATCAAATTACGATTAACCTAATCATCCGATCTCTACCAAATTTTGCAACAACATACCTTTATGGAGGGAGCATCCTTTGACCAATCTAATAGGTCATTCACCTAATAGTTTGCGGATGGAGGCCATCTTTATGTCAAAATTGATTCCCCCTATTAATTCGAACACGGTGGAACCGAATTGAACGAAATTTGGTACAGAGGTAGTACTAGCAAAGGGCACCTCAGTGTCATGTTTTATATCGCCGCCATCTTGACTGAAACGTAATGGCGGCCACACGAATGTTCAAAGCTTAAATCAAATTACGATTAACCTAATCATCCGATCTCTACCAAATTTTGCAACTACATACCTTTATGGAGGGAGCATCCTTTGACCAATCTAATAGGTCATTCGCCTAATAGTTTGCGGATGGCGGCCATCTTTGTGTCAAAATTGATTCCCCCTATTAATTCGAACACGGTGGAACCGAATTGAACGAAATTTGGTACAGAGGTAGCACTAGCAAAGGGCACCTCAGTGTCATGTTTTATATCACCGCTATCTTGATGGAAACGTAATCGCGGCCACCCAAATGTTAAAAGCTAAAATGTAATTACGACCAACCTAATAATCTAGTCTCTACCTAATTTTGCAACACCATATCTTTATGTGGGAAACATATTCTGACCAAACTGCAAGAACATCAGCCAAATAGTTTGCAGATGGTGGCCAAGTATGTGTGCAAATCGATTCCCCCTATCAATTCAAACACGGTGAAACCGAATTGAACGAAATTTGGTACAGAGGTAGCACTAGCAAAGGGCACCTCATATTCATGTTTAATATCCCTATAGCACGTTGTATTTCAACAAGCTCCTACAACCAACATTCAATCATACTCCTTGAAAAGGACAAAGAGTTATAACAATACCCATGCATTTAGGAGAAAGTAGGCTATATGTTCTTTACTGAACATCTTGTTCATTATGAGACAGTTTCTCCAGCCAATCAGAGCTCATTCATTGACCAATTAGGTAAGGATATCTTCGCGCATGCGCTCAATATCCAACATGTCGGACATGAATTACATGATTTAAAAGTTCAAATTGGATATCAGATCAACCATTGTTGTTACAATCCCAAACACAAAGACAAAATCAGCACGAACCTTTACGGTAACAAGAAAATACTATGACATATGCAAGAACTTTATGAATCTACGTCCAGACGTCAGCAACACAGCATCCTTCTATATAAATTATCGACATGGAAAGTTTACCGTCCCATATGTTCGCGTAAATGAACTGGCGAATATAAGACAAGAAATAGCACTGTACCATAATATCCCCAACACCAATTTCTACACAGCGCATTGCTTTCAAACCAATTCGGTGTCAATATTAGTGAATGCTAGTTCTGATCGGCACTAGACATCATGCAGGCTGTAAACAATAGCATTGCCAAGCAAAGTAAATGGTCTCTGCTTTCGAAATTCTTTGACCCACGCATGCTCTCTGTTCAGTCAGCAAACCACCCAGCGCGCTCTGTTCACTAACTGAAGTAACTGAATCCCACAGATATTTATGAATATTTATGTTAAAACATATAATAAAGTTATACTGATCGTCGAACATAAACAGTCGTATGCAACTCGCCTATAATGGTAATTAAGACACTCATTTTATAAACATACTCGTTTCTTAATTATTGCCATTATAGGCTCGTTGCATGATGCACTATTACGTCCCTTTTAACTACTGCGGATTTCAGAGACGCCAGAGAGCCGGAATTTTGCCCCGAAGAGGATCTTTAACGTGCCAGTAAACCCACTGACACGGCTCCCTTGCATTTGCTATTGAGATGACTGTATTAGTTAAGGATCTTGAAGGAGCTGGCCATAGCCTTAATCAAGAACCATCCCGGCATTTTCGTGGAGTAGAAGTGGGAAACCACAGAAAACCACATCCAAGATGACTGAGTGGAAATCCAACCCTCGGACAAGTTCAACCCACACTCAACTACACGGAGCAGATGACCATGATGTACCCAGCCCATAAAATGAATTAACAACAACTAATGCATAGCATTTAATTATTTATTTATCGTATGGCTTTATTGCCGGGAGTGTCCGAGGACATGTTCGGCTCGCCTTAGTCTGTAGCTGCTTCCAGCGGACACCCTTATAGTGAGCGACAAGTTCCGTTCATTTCCAAGTAGTTCCAACTTTCACTACCGGATATCAATGATACCTAGTGGTGAACGTTGGAACTTTGATAGAGCGTTCCGACGAAATCTAACCTAACAACTTAGTTTCAGACAAGTTTAGTCTGTGGAAGGATCTTTTAAATGCCATAAATCTATAACATGGGACCGCTGGCTTTACTTCCCCTCCGAAGGAATGCATACTGAAAGACTTTTAACTTCGACGTCGACTTCGGCCGGGTTTGAACCCGCTATCTTGGGAACAGCAGTTCAGCATGTTATCAACTACGCCACTGGAATCGCTTAGAAAATCTAAACGAAATCGGAATTCAATACTTCAAAGAATTTCATTGTTAGTGATTTAGCCTACTATCGGGGAAAAAGTACATATACTCGAATTTAGACGTCAATAAAATCGGTTACCCGTAGTCTATTATATAACAAGATGTTCAGTAAAGAACATATAGCCTACTTTCTCCTAAATGCATGGGTATTGTTATAACTCTTTGTCCTTTTCAAGGAGTATGATTGAATGTTGGTTGTAGGAGCTTGTTGAAATACAACGTGCTATAGGGATATTAAACATGAATATGAGGTGCCCTTTGCTAGTGCTACCTCTGTACCAAATTTCGTTCAATTCGGTTTCACCGTGTTTGAATTGATAGGGGGAATCGATTTGCACACATACTTGGCCACCATCTGCAAACTATTTGGCTGATGTTCTTGCAGTTTGGTCAGAATATGTTTCCCACATAAAGATATGGTGTTGCAAAATTAGGTAGAGACTAGATTATTAGGTTGGTCGTAATTACATTTTAGCTTTTAACATTTGGGTGGCCGCGATTACGTTTCCATCAAGATAGCGGTGATATAAAACATGACACTGAGGTGCCCTTTGCTAGTGCTACCTCTATACCAAATTTCGTTCCATTTGGTTTCAGCGTGTTTGAATTAATAGGGGGAATCGATTCTGACACAAAGATGGCCGCCATCCGCAAACTATTTGGCGAATGACCTATTAGATTGGTCAAAGGATGCTCCCTCCATAAAGGTATGTAGTTGCAAAATTTGGTAGAGATCGGATGATTAGGTTAATCGTAATTTGATTTAAGCTTTGAACATTCGTGTGGCCGCCATTTCGTTTCAGTCAAGATGGCGGCGATATAAAACATGACACTGAGGTGCCCTTTGCTAGTACTACCTCTGTACCAAATTTCGTTCCATTCGGTTCCACCGTGTTCGAATTAATAGGGGGAATCAATTTTGACATAAAGATGGCCTCCATCCGCAAACTATTAGGTGAATGACCTATTAGATTGGTCAAAAGATGCTCCCTCCATAAAGGTATGTATTTGCAAAATTTGGTAGAGATCGGATGATTAGGTTAATCGTAATTTGATTTAAGCTTTGAACATTTGTGTGGTCGCCATTACGTTTCCGTCAAGATGGCGGCGATATAAAACATGACACTGAGGTGCCTATTGTTAGTACTACCTCTGTACCAAATTTCGTTCCATTCGGTTGCACCGTGTTCGAATTTATAGGGGGAATCGATTTTCACACAAAGATGGCCGCCATCCGCAAACTATTACGCTGATGACCTATTGGTTTGGTCAAAGGATGCTCCCCCCAGAAAGGTATGTTGTTGCAAAATTTGGTAGAGATCGGATGATTAGATTAATCGTAATTTGATTTAAGCTTTGAACATTTGTGTGGCCGCCATTACGTTTCCGTCAAGATGGCGGCGATATAAAACATGACACTGAGGTGCCTTTTGTTAGTACTACCTCTGTACCAAATTTCGTTCCATTCGGTTGCACCGTGTTCGAATTAATTGGGGGAATCGATTTTCACACAAAGATGGCCGCCATCCGCAAACTATTACGCTGATGACCTATTGGTTTGGTCAAAGTATGCTCCCCCCATAACGGTATGTCGTTGCAAAATTTGGTAGAGATCGGATGATTAGGTTAGTCGTAATTTGATTTAAGCTTTGAACATTTGTGTGGCCGCCATTACGTTTCCGTCAAGATGGCGGCGATATAAAACATGACACAGAGGTGTCCTTTGCTAGTGCTACCTTTGTACCAAATTTCGTTCAATTCGCATTCACCGTGTTCGAATTGATAGGGGGGGGACAGACATTCAGAGTACACACACTCACACACACACAGACATACAGACACACACACACAGAGACTCACACACACACATACACACACACAGACAGACACACTTTTTTTTTCGCCCTGTGTTGATCTCATAAGTCTACTTTCATTTTTTGCAAAAATCGAAAGTAGGCTAAAAATGAAATGCTGTTCGTTAGTCTCGCTAAAACTCGAGAACGGCTTGACCGATTTGGCAAATTTTGGTCGTGAATTATTTGTGGAAGTCCAGAGAAGGTTTCAAAGGTGAAAAAATATGAAAGTTGTAGCGCATGAGTAGATTCAACAAATGAGTGACAGTACGCGAATCGCTTAAAAAAAAGTCCCGTATGCGTTCATATACCATTCATCCGATTGCTATGCAACTTTGGTTCAATTGTTGTGCACACTCCAGGAAAGGTTTCTGACTTAGTAAGTCCTTTTTTAAAATAGGTAGCGCACGAGTAGATACAACAAATGAGCGACGACGGCCGAAGCGTTTCAACAAAGTCCTGTAAGCGTTCACATACCATTCGTCCGATAGCTATGAAATTTGGGTGAGAGGTTGTGTATACTACAGGCAAGGTTTCTGGCTTAGTAAATCCATGTTACAATAGGTAGCGCACGAGTAAATTCAACAAATGAGCGACGACGAGCGAAGCGTTTGAAATAAGTCCCGTATGCGTTCATATACATGTACTATTCGTCTGATAGTGATGAAACTTGGGTGAGATGTTGTGTGCACTCCATGGAATGTTTCTGGCTTAGTAAATCCACTTAACAATAGGTAGCGCACGAGTAGATTCAACAAATGTGCGACGACGGGCGAAGCGTTTCAACAAAGTCCTGCATGCGTTCACATACCATTCGTCCGATAGCGACGAAACTTGGGTGAGAGGTCAAGTACACTTCAGGCAAGGTGTCTGGCTTAGTAAATCGATGTTATAATAGGTAGCGCACGAGTAGATTCAACAAATGAGCGACGACGAGCGAAGCGTTTCAACAAAGTCCCGTATGCCTTCATATACTATTCGTCTGTTAGTGATGAAACTTGGGTGAGATGTTGTGTACACTTCATGGAAGGTTTCTGGCTTAGTAAATCCACTTAACAACACGTAGCGCACGAGTAGATTCAACAAATGTGCGACGACTGGCGAAGCGTTTCAACAAAGTCATGTATGCGTTCACATACCATTCGTCCGATAGTGATGAAACTTGGGTGAAAGGTTGTGTACACTACAGGCAAGGTGTCTGGCTTAGTAAATCCATGTCATGATAGGTAACGCACGAGTAGAATCAACAAATGAGCGACGATGCACGAAGCGTTTCAACAAAGCCCCGTTTGCGTTCATATACTAATCGTCTGATAGCGATGAAACTTGGGTGAGATGTTGTGTACACTCCAGGGAAAGTTTCAGGCTTAGTTAATCCATTTTACAATAGGTAGCGCTCAAGTAGATTCAACATATGAGCGAAGGCGCGCGAAGCGTTTCAACCAAGTCCCGTATGCGTTCATGTACCATTTGTCCGAAAGCGATGAAACTTGGGTGAGATGTTGTGTCCACTTCAGGGAAGGTTTCTGGCTTAGTACATCCACTTTACAATAGGTATTGCACAAGTAGATTCAATAAATGAGTAACGGCGTGCGTATCGTTTAAAATAAATTCCGTATGCGTTCGTATACCATTCATGCGATTGCAATGATTTTTGGAGAAATGTTGTTTCCACTCCCGCAAAGATTTCTGTTTTAGTAAATCCATTTTACAATTGGTAGCGCACGATTAGGTTCAATTAATGGGCGACAGCACGTGAATCGTTTCAACCAAGTCCCGTATGCGTTCATATAACATTCATCCGATTATCATAAAACTTAGGGGAGCTGAGCACAGTCCTGCGAAGGTGTATGAATTAGTAAATCCGTTTTTTTAATGGGTAGCGCACAAGTAGATTCAACAAATGAGTGTCGTCTCGCGAATCGTTTAAGCAAAAACCCGTATGCGTTTATATGCCATTCATCCGATTGCGATGAAATTTCATGAGTTGTTGTGTAAACGCCAGGGAATGTTTTCACTTAGTAAATCCATTTTACAATTGGTAGCGTACGAGTATATTCAACAAATGGGTGACGGCGCTCGAATCGTTTCAACAAAGTCCCGTAATCGTTCATATACCATTCATTTCATTGCGATGAAAATTTGGTGAGTTGTTGAGCACGCTCCCATGATTTTTATCCTATTTTCAATTTTGAAAAAATAGGCTTATGAGATCACCTTTTGTCCGTGTGTGTGTGTGCGTGTGTGTGTGTGTGTGAGAGAGAGAGAGAGAGAGGTGTGTGTGTGTCCCCTAATAGAATCTAAACGGCTGGAGCGATTTCAATGAAACTCGGTAAGTTCATAGCACTATTTCCGGCGACCTCGACCGTGCCCTTCAAATTATGTTACGTCTCACCAATCCATCATGGCGGATGTGCGAAATATTTCACTAGCATTCAATATCTCCGAAACTATTACCGATATCGCCCTGAAATTGTGTACGGTGATAAAGGGCACTACTAGAAGTTCACCTATGAGACTTTCAAAAACCTGGTTACTACGAAACCAACATGAAGCTTGGTACAGGAAATGTTTATACACATTGTAATGCACTGGAGTCTAATTTAGTTCAATTGTTTACATAGCCTCAAAATGGCGACGGTGCGAAATATTTCACTGACATACTATATCTCCGAAACTATTACAGATATCACCCTGCAATTTTGTACTGTGATAAAGGGTACTGATACAAGTTTACCTATGTATATTTCATAAACCTGTAAAGTACAAAACGAACATGGCGACCAAGCGAATTTGAAATATGTTAATAGACTTTTCTCGTGATTTCACTCTCTGAGCGCAGTGAAATGTGGTACAGTAAATGATCTTGCAGATTGTAATGCACTGACATCTAATTTAATTCAATTGTTTACATAACCTCAAGATGGCGGCTGTGCGAAATTTTACAATTAAATTTTTATTTCTTGTGTCGTAATCATGCGATCGACGTGAAAGTTTGAATAATGAACCTAGGCAATAATTGTCCTTGAACGGTACATAACTCTATGGCCTATACATATAACAATCCTAAATGGCGAGCTTCCGAAATATTTACACGGTTCTCAATATCTATGAATCTTTTACTGCAACCAAACTGATTTTTTTAATGTTCATAGAGACTATGAACATAAGTTCACCTATAGGACTTCAGTAACCTGGTGAGCACAAATCCAACATGGCGGCGACGCGAAGTATAAATATTTAAATGGACATTTCTCGCGAATTAACTATCCGAGTGCCGTGAAACTTTGCACGTTAAATGCTTATACAAATTTTGATCTACTGGCATCTAATTTATTTCAATTGTTTGCATAATCACAAGATGGCTGCTGTGCGTAATTTTAAAATCTCGTTTTTACTTCTTGTGTTCTAATCATGCGATTGAAGTTTGAATACCACACGTACACAATAATATTAATGTAATAATACAAAAATAAAAATCCAACCTGGCGACAATCTGAAATATTTAGACGGTTCTCAATATCTACGAATCTGTTACAGCAATAAAACTGAAATTTAGTACGTTGATAGTGGCAATTAACTTGAGTAGGTTATATGAAAATAGGCTGTATAGTTCTTCACGGAACTACTTGTTTTGAGATAGTAAATCAATTTTACAATAGTTTAGAGGTGGTTAACGGAAAAAGAAAAACAATATTGGGAATCCAAAAGCACTTCAACATACAAAGTTACAATACCAGCACTTTCTTTGTTTGGCATTGCAACGCATGCCGGGTACAGCTAGTTTTATATAAAAACAAGCTACACCAAAAAAAGAAGACTTACGAGATCGATCCGGGAAAATGTGTGTCTTCTGTCTGTCTGTGTGAGTGTTCCCCTATCAACTCCTAAACGACTGCAGCTATCGAAACCAAATTTGGAATGAGTAAAGATGTATACCTGAATATATCAAGGCCATGTTTGAAAGTGATGTCAGTGCTACCAACTGCTAAAAAATCACAATTGAACTTTGAGCTCCATGTTAGATCTTGGAAGGTATGCATGGGAGCTATTCAAAATTGGCACACATATAGATAATAATACTTCAATTTAATTTCCAGGACACCATTCATGACAGTGTTGCCAAAATGATTCTAAGCGAGCTGAAAATGTTCAATTTTTAAATGCATGTAACTTCTATACTATCAATTGGATTTCAAACAAATTTCTTATGTACTATGTGTACTATGACATATATGACTATGCGTATTCTTAAGAGCCACCAGGGCTGCCAACTGTTAATAAATGCTCTCTCTCAATTTTTAATCCTAATACCGATATATCAGAAAGTATGCAATCCAACGGCTCTTAACTTTGTACACATATAGTACCAGACATTCTAGATTAATTTAGAGTAACTAATATACGTAAAACTGCCAACATGATTCTAAGCCTGCTGATAAGACTGGTTGGTTGGTTGGTTGGTTCTTAAGTTTAGGGGCTGCGACAACGCGGTCATGTAGCCCCGTGTACTTTGGGTGTGTGTAGAATCTGTCTGATAACCGGTGTTAATTGTGATGACTGTATTAGTGTGTGTATCTGTTTTTTTTTTTAATTTTAAGTACTGCAACTTATAATTTTTCAAATAGTTCCTACTTTTGCCGCCAAGCGCCACCGTCAACGACTACTAGGTCTAATTCAGAACTTAGCTACTAGACGCCACCGCAGTCAGCGCTTGGCAACGAACGTAGAAACCTAAGAGCGTTGTTTACATTCTTAACCTATCCAATTTAGCTTCACACAGGTGCAATTAGTGGAAGGATCTTTAACATGCCATAAATCTATGACATGGGACCGCCGGCTTTACTTCCCCTCCGAAGGAAGGCATACTGAGGGATTTTTAACGCTCTTAAAAAATCCGACGGCTTCGGCCGGGTTTGAACCCGCTATCTTGGGCATAGAAGCTCAGCATGCTACCAACTACGCCACCGAAGCCGCTCTGATAAGACTAATATTAAATGTATGCAACATCTATACTAACAAATGGATTTCAACCAAATTTTGTATTTGCATTCTGTACCTTAAGAGATGGAACTAAGAATATATTCAGTCACCAGGGCTGCCAACTGTAGTGCTCTATTAGGTTACACTATGTCAGGTATATTTCTAACTAATTAAAATGTCGATATTACCAACTTAAGTTCATCGTTATTCTAGATAGGTCCATATAGAATAATCATTGCCATGAATCTTAAATTTTAAGAAAAGTAGGCTCTTTAGTTCGTCACGGAACTTCTTGTTTTATTCTGCGTTTAACTATGTAGAGTAAACATTTATATTGTAACCCGTTAAAATTTTATAGCTGATTGAACAAAAAAAAGTGCCGTTTTTTTTTTACCAATTCTAACGGGGTGCTAATTTAGATAGATCATTACATTTAAAGTACTAATCGAATCGTAATGAAACATTAATAAGTCTTAAAGGAACCTATTTTTTAACGTGTATACGGAATTTTAATCTGATGTGACGGTTCTGAAAATAGTTGTTTTTAATTTTGTAAATCAAATTTTCTCGGGTTGTGGTGGTTGTTTCAGTATGAAACATGGCTTGTTATGAGGCTCATAGCAATGCAAATCTAATCGAAGAACTACTTTTTATCTACACGTGATTGGTGATTTTATATATGTTGATATTTAATGGGATCATTTTGTATGGCAGGGGTACCATAGCGGGCGGGCAATGATGGCAGTCGACTAACTCGAACTCGCGGCGCACAGACAACTCTGACCCGCTTTTATTCTCCGTTGAGTCATTATTAGCAACAATCACCAACTATCTCCACTGTCTGCGTAACCCATTGTTTACACATACAGTAGTTCAAAATGCCATCCAAACCGCAGTTATCGGAGAGAGAAATTGTCATGATTATTAGTGCAATATATTTGTTTCCTTTAAGAAGCGAGCGAGAAAACGATAATGATAAGAGGTATCTCGTTTACCGGAAAGTGTCCATGTGTTTTGGATAGTCAATAGAGACGGTAGAGAGATGTGCCGATTCAATGAAAGAAAATTAACAGAATGCGGGATGTGGATCGAGCAAGAAGAAGAGTTGTATGAGGGCGGAACGCCCAAAGATAAAACTTGTCGACCTAAGAGGAGTATACAATACTTCTATCTCGAAAAGATGTTCCCTATAAGAAACAAGAAGTTCCGTGAAGAACTATACAGCCTACTTTTCATGCCAATGATTATTCTACAGAATATGAAACTATCTAGAATAATGACGAAATTAAGTTGGTAATATCGAAATATCTAATTAGTTAAAAATATACCTGGTATAATGTAGCCTAATAGAGCACTACAGTTGGCAGCCCTGGTGACTGAATATATTCTTAGTTCCATATTCATTTTCTTAGTCTCATTGTACAGAATACAAAATTTGGTTGAAGTCCAATGGACGTTACATGCAGTTAGACATTGGATCTATCAGCACGCGTAAAAGCATGCTGCCAACAATGTCATGCGTGTGCTGGTCAGAAATAATCTGAAATATTATGATATATTGTTGTGCCAATTTTGGATGAAATACATTTGTTAGTATAGAAGTTACATGTATTTTAAAATTGGACATATCAGCAGGCATAGAATCATGTTGGCAGCACTGCCTTGTATTAATTACTCCAAATTAATCTAGAATGTCAGGTGCTATACGTGTGCAAAGTATAGAGCTGTTGGCTTGCATACTTTCTGATATATTGATATTAGGGTAAAAAAAATATAGACAGCATTTATTAACAGTTGGCAGCCCTGATTGCTCTTAACAATACTAATAGTAATATCTGCTATGGTACACATAGCACATACGAAATTTGGTTGAAATCCAACTGATAGTATAGAAGTTGTGTGTATTTAAAAATTGGTACTATCAGCAGGTTTATAATCATGTTGGTAGAACTGACGTATATAAGTTACTCCAAATTAATCTAAAATGTCAGAATATACGTGTGCGTAGTTTAAAGCTGTTGGCTTGCATACTTTCTGATATATAGGTATTTGGATGAAAAAAATAGAGAGAGCAATTATTAACAGTTGGCAGCCCTGGTGGCCTTAAGAATATGCTCAGTCATATCTGTTTATGTACAGATATTACATACAAAATTTGGTTGAAATCCAATTGATAGTGTAGAAGTTATATGCATTTAAACATTGGACCCATCAGAAGGCTTAAAATTAGTTTGGCAACACTGTCATGGTTGGCCTCCTGGAAATTAAACTGAAATAGTCTTATCTACATGTGTGCCAATTTTGGAATAGCTCCCATGCATACCTTGCAAGATATCCAATATGGAGCTCAAATTTCTAGTGCGTTTTTCAGCAGTTGGTAGCACTTACATCATTTTCAAATATGGACGTGAGATATTCCGGTGCACATCTTTACTCATACTAAATTTGGTTTTGATTGCTGCAGCCGTTTAGGAGTTGATAGGGGGGGGGACACACACACAGCCAGACAGACAGACAGAAGGACAGACAGACAGACGGACAGACACACATTTTCCCGGATCGATCTCATAAGTCTACTTTTTCCTCATTTTTGCAAAATGTGAAAAGTAGGCTAAAAAATAATCTCCATTAGAAACTTATTGATACCGTGACTGATTTTCCAAGAATGTCAAGAAGAACTCTTTACATATCGCAAACAAGTCAGTAACACCCCAGCTATGGAATAAAATGAATCGGACACACCAATAAAATAGAGAAACATTACTGGGAAAAGGATGGGCAAACTGAAGACGTCCCTATTGTTGACCCACATGTTAGAAATTTAAATATCATCTTATTATCGGACAGTGTTTTTTCAAACGGTTGATACACCAGCAGACTTATAATCTCTTAAAGTGTAAAGTACTTCAAATATTTAATCTTGACCATATTGTCTTATAATAACAGCTTTTCAGCTGGCACAATTTTTTAAACCTGCCATCGGTGGTCCAAAGCTCCCATGAAAAAAAAAGGCGATGGATGGGAATTGTTTCACTTCTTACGAAAATGAAAGAAAACATGTTTCTCTAATACAAAATTACTGAACAACGAAAATTCACAGACCATACGGAATTGTACGCGCGAATTTTGTTTCACTGGGCAACGTCGCACGAGTTTCCTCGGCCGAGAGTATTCTTCCCTTCGCTAGCTACGATACTTTCTTCCCACATAACCCCCCGATTGAATATCAATCCATATAAGATCACCAATCACGTGTAAATAAAACTAGTTTTTCGTTTAGCCTTGCATTGCTATGAGCCTCATAACAAGCCATATTTCATACTGCTACGACCACCCAGGCCCGAGAAAAGGTTGGTTTACAAGATTAACAACAACTATTTTCGGAACTGTCAGATCAGATTAAAACTCCGTACACGTGTTAAAAGTAAGTTCTTTCAAGTCATATTAAAGTTTCATTACGATCTTTTTATTACTTCTAATGTAATGATCTTTCTAAGTGAGTGCTCCGTTAGACTAAGTAAAAGAAACGGCACGTTTTTTGTTCAATCCGCTATAGAATTTTAACGGATTACAATACAAATAGTTACTCTACATAGCTAACTGCAGAATGGTGTAGTTTGTTTTTATATAAGACTACGGGAATCGTTTTTATTTATGTCTCAACTTGAGATTCTATACTCTTTTCCCCGACAGTACTAGTAGGGCCCTAATTTCTTCTTCTTCTTCGTTCAATTTTGGTCTACTTTGGACCACGGAAAACAATTGACTTGCTGATTAGTACTTTTTTCTACTCCCAGAAATTCTTCATCCTTTCACTGTGGATTCTCTTCCTTTCTTCCGACCAGATATTCCTGGCTCTTCTCCTTTGCTTTTCCTGGAACCCCTTGAATGCATCAATCGTAACTCGAAACACCTCTCTTTCCAGATCTCATTTGGACTGATCCCAAATTCCTCCATATCCTTTCTTATTTCATCTACCAATTTTGTAGTCCCTTTTATCTTGGTGATCTAATTAAATATTTTCTTCGTTAGTCGACTATCGCTCATTCTCGTAAGGTGTCCAAAGAACTTCAATCTTCTCTTCCGTATGGTAGGCCTATCTGTGATTTTTTCTGCTTGTCCGTAAATATCTTTTTTTCGCCTCTTCCACCATGTACCATTGTTTCTATTTTCGGGTCCTAAGATCTTCCTCAAGATTTTTCTTTCCTTCTTCTCCTGTTCCTCTAATTCACCTTTCTTGTTCAATACCAAACATTCTGAACTATACAATTTATGAATTCTATTTTCTCACTTTCCTTCTGTAGATGTGTAACCGGGATCTAGCATCTAGCCTCGCCTTGTGGCCTGAGAATAATGTGTTTAGTATCATGTTGGGCCACATGCCTTGAACAGACATATGCGACTGAATAATGGGTTGAGATCTAACCTCGTTTTCCCCTCAGAAGGGTATATTTAGGAACAAGAAGCGACACGCACCTTGACCGGGCGCCAGTGTGCTGCAAGAGTCGATACTATTACACTTCCAGGAAATGTCATGGGAACGGAAGGGTTACAACGTGGTTAGGCTCAATACTTGCTACACGTGTGACGAGCCACCTTACGTAAGTCAACCTCATTGTCTTTTCAACTTCTACTCGTGTTGAAGGACAGTGCATAATGTTGGTAGTCACTGTACACTGGTCGCTGATAGAATATACAGTATCAGGGTTAGTGCATTAAAAAATAAATAAAGTTTAGTAACTTATATGGGAGACTCTGCTAACTTTGTAGTACGGCTAACTCCACAGTACTTTTTCTGCAGAGATACCCCAGTGCAAGCGGCTTCGGTGGCGTAGTTGGTAGCATGCTGAACAGCTGTGCCCAAATCGCGGGTTCAAACCCGGCCGAAGTCGTCGGATTTTTTAAGAGCGTTAAATATCCGTCAGTATGCCTTTCTTCGGAGGGGAAGTAAAGCTGGCGGTCCCATGTCATAGATTTATGGCATGTAAAAAATCCTTCCACAGACTAAACTTGTGTGCAGCTAAATTGTTAGGTTATATTTCGTCGGAACGCTCTATCAAAGTTCCAACGTTCACCACTAGGTATCATTGATATCTGGTACCGAAAGTTGGAACTACTTGAAATTGAACCGAACTTCTAGCTCACCCTTAAGGGTGTCCGCTGGAAGCAGCTACAGACTCAGGCGAGCCGAACATGTCCTCGGACACTCCCGGCACTAAAAGCCATACGATAAATAAATAAATAAATAAATAAATAAATAAATAAATAAATAAATAATACCCCAGCACAAGAGACGAGCTCATCAAACGGCAGTAGGTAATATAAGCCGAAGCTGGCGCAGGGGCTAATGGGCAAGATGGCCGCCGCGCGCAATCACTCTATGTTATTCTTATGGAGGGGTCATTCAGAGCTGGCGCAAGGGCTAATGGGCAAGATGGCCGCCACTCCCCGAGACCGTGGGTGACGTCACAGGGGGAGGTCGGCCGTGTAGTTGCTAAATGGAATATTTATTATTATTATTATTATTATTATTATTATTATTATTATTAGGTAATTATTGATTGATCATGTACAATCTAGACCAACCTTATATTGTACACCTCGTGGTGTAGCGGCTAGTAATCTTGAATGACACTGCGGAGACCCGTGTTCGATTCCTGGCTCTGTCAAGAAATTTAATTCTGGGCTGAGGGCTGGAAGGGGGTACACTCATTCTTGTGAGGCAAAAAACTGAGAGGAGCAGGGTTTGATTCCTACCTCAGTCATTCTGGACGTAGTTTTTTGTGGTTTCCAAATTTAACTCCAGGCAAATGGCAAGAGGTACCGTAACTGAAGGCCATGACAGCCTCCTTTCCAATCCTCATTTAAATTACAAGTGCACACACTAATACAGCCATACAATAGCACAGGTTATTAGACAACACACACCCCCAAGTACAGTATACAGGGCTACATGACCATGATATCACAAAACCCCTAAAGAATCAACAACAACAACTGATATTCATGAAACATCTCTTGGTGTAGTGCCTAGCATTCTTGACTGTCACTGCTTAGGCATGGGTTCGATTCCTGGCTCTGCTAAGAAATTTAATTTTGGTCTGAGGACTGGAATGGGGTACACTCAGCCTCGTGAGGCAAAACTGGGAAGAGGTGGGCTTGATTCCTACCTCAGCCATTCTAAGAGTTTTTTCTGTGGTTTCCCACTCACACACTCTAGGCAAATGCTAGGATATATCTTAAGTTAAAGCCACGACCACCTCCTTTCCAATCCTTATCTGAATTACTAATACAGCCATTACAATAACACAGGTTATCAGACAAAACACACCCCAAGTACAGTATATAGGGCTACATGACCATGATATCACAAAACCCCTAAAGAATCAACAACAACAACTGATATTCATGAAACATCTCTTGGTGTCGTGGCTAGCATTCTTGACTGTCACTGCTTAGGCATGGGTTCGATTCCAGTCTCTGCTAATGATTTTAATTTTGGTCTGAGGACTGGAATGGGGTACACTCAGCCTCGTGAGGCAAAACTGGGAAGAGATGGGCTTGATTCCTACCTCAGCCATTCTAAGAGTTTTTTCTGTGGTTTCCCATTCACACACTAGAGGCAAATGCTAGGATATATCTTAAGTTAAGGCCACGACCACCTCCTTTCCAATCCTTATCTGAATTACTAATACAGCCATTGCAACAACACAGTTTATCAGACAACACACACCCCAAGTACAGTATACAGGGCTACATGACCATGATATCACAAAACCCCTAAAGAATCAACAACAACAACAAACAACAACAACAACTGATATTCATGAAACATCTCTTGGTGTAGTGGCTAGCATTCTTGACTGTCACTGCTTATGCACGGGTTTGATTCCTGGCTCTGCTAAGAAATTTAATTTTGGTCTGAGGACTGGAATGGGGTACACTCAGCCCCGTGAGGCAAAACTGGGAAGGGATGGGCTTGATTCCTACCTCAGCCATTCTAAGAGTTTTTTCTGTGGTTTCCCACTCACACACTCTAGGCAAATGCTAGGATATATCTTAAGTTATGGCCACGACCACCTCCTTTCCAATCCTTATCTGAATTACTAATACAGCCATTACAAGAACACAGGTTATCAGACAACACACACCCCAAATACAGTATACTGTGCTACATGACCATGCTATCACAAAACCCCAAAGAATCAACAACAACCAACAACAACAACTGATATTCATGAAACACCTCTTGGTGTCGTGGCTAGCATTCTTGACTGTCACTGCTTAGGCATGGGTTCGATTCCAGGTTCGGCTAAGAAATTTAATTTTGGTCTGAGGACTGGAATGGGGTACACTCAGTCTCGTGAGGCAAAACTGGGAAGAGATGGGCTTGATTCCTACCTCAGCCATTCTAAGAGTTTTTTCTGTGGTTTCCCACTCACACACTCTAGGCAAATGCTAGGATATATCTTAAGTTAAGGTCACGACCACCTCCTTTCCAATCCTTATCTGAATTATTAATACAGCCATTGCAACAACACAGGTTATCAGACAACACACACCCCAAGTACAGTATACAGGGCTACATGACCATGATATCACAAAACCCCTAAAGAATCAACAACAACAACCAACAACAACTGATATTCATGAAACACCTCTTGGTGTAGTGCCTAGCATTCTTGACTGTCACTGCTTAGGCACGGGTTCGATTCCTGGCTCTGCTAAGAAATTTAATTTTGGTCTGAGGACTGGAATGGGGTACACTCAGCCTCGTGAGGCAAAACTGGGAAGGGATGGGCTTGATTCCTACCTCAGCCATTCTAAGAGTTTTTTCTGTGGTTTCCCACTCACACACTCTAGGCAAATGCTAGGATATATCTTAAGTTATGGCCACGACCACCTCCTTTCCAATCCTTATCTGAATTACTAATACAGCCATTACAAGAACACAGGTTATCAGACAACACACACCCCAAATACAATATACTGTGCTACATGACCATGCTATCACAAAACCCCTAAAGAATCAACAACAACCAACAACAACAACTGATATTCATGAAACACCTCTTGGTGTCGTGGCTAGCATTCTTGACTGTCACTGCTTAGGCATGGGTTCGATTCCAGGCTCGGCTAAGAAATTTAATTTTGGTCTGAGGACTGGAATGGGGTGCACTCAGCCTCGTGAGGCAAAACTGGGAAGAGGTGGGCTTGATTCATACCTCAGCCATTCTAAGAGTGTTTTCTGTGGTTTCCCACTCTTACATTCTTAAGCAAATGCCGGGATGGTACCTAACTTAAGGCTACAGCTGCTTGCTACCCA
Organism: Meconema thalassinum; assembly: GCA_946902985.2. Lineage (NCBI taxonomy): Eukaryota > Metazoa > Arthropoda > Insecta > Orthoptera > Tettigoniidae > Meconema > Meconema thalassinum. The sequence goes on along the minus strand of OX336393.1, from coordinate 159,114,242 downwards.
ATACCTACCTCTATTACAAATACATACAGTAGTACAGACACAGGTTATCAGACAGCTTTTACATACACTCAAGTTCATAGGGTTACAAACGAAGAGGTATTAAGACTAGTGGGAGAGAAGAAATGTTTCTGGCGACTGTTAATGAAGAGAAGAGATAGTTTGGTAGGACACATACTAAGACACCCAGGATTAGCAGGCTTAGTTATGAAATAAAGGGTTGAAGACAAGAACTGTAGGGGTAGACCAAGGTAAGAATATTTTAAATAGATTTCCTTGAATGTACTGTAGGTTGTTGTGGTAGCTATATAGAAATGGAACGATTAGCTCAAGACAGTGATGGATAAACAATTGTTTCAAACCAGACAAAAAAGAAAAAACTAAAAGCACAACAAAAAATAGCAAAGTCTGTAAAAAATACATCATTAGCTTACCTCTTATTACACACTGGTCAATCCGCTTGGGAATATCACTGTTTTACACACACAGTCATTGTAACTTAGCCAAAATATAATTATTATATGAAAATACTCTTAAGGCGTATAAAATTTACAACTCACACACTCAAGCACACGGGGCTGGTGACTGAAAATGCACTAAAAATACACACTGTTTAATAATATCGTAATGTTCGCTAGCAACTCAGTACCTCCAGTGACCAGCTAGTCTGGGAGAGCTAACAGAGATTGCTGTGACAGTTGAAATGTTATCCTGTATGATAACGCGAAGCACGTACACATCTGAAAGACTCTTTTTTATAGAGATCTAGCTACAGAGTATGGATATTTAGATTACTTTAAATGTTGTAACATTTTCATTTTATTATCGTTTGATGTATTTTTGCAAAAGTGTGGGCTTGATTCCCAACTCTGGGGACTGAATCGGAGCACTGTATAGAAATATAGAGCTTGATGGCGTAGTGGTTAAGCAGTTTAACTTTCACTGCGAAGACCAGGGTTCGATCCCCAACTCTGCCAAGAAATGTAATTCTGGTTTGAGAGCTGGAACGGGGTACACTTAGCCATGTGAGGCAAAACTGAAAAGAAGTGGGTTCGAGTCCTACCTCAGACATCCTGGAAGTGGTTTTCTATGGTTTTCCACTTGTACTTCAGGTGAATACCGGGATGATTCCTAATTTAAGTGTGCGCCTGCATCCTTCCCAATCTTCATCTAATTACAGATACACACACTACTGCAGCCATCACAATAACACAGGTTATCAGACAAATTCAACACACACCTAAATACGCAGGACTAAATGATTACGATGTCTAAGCCCTTCAAAGCAACAACGACAACAACGTAACATGAGACTGTACAAGGTAGACTATCATAAGAGTCCACTTCGTTGTGAAGTGGCTAGCATTCTAGGTCGTCACCTTGGAGGCCTAAGTTTGATTTCCGGCTCTGCCAAGAAATTTAACTTTGGTCTATACTAGGCTTTGTAAGGAAAAACCGAAAAGAGGTGGGGGTTCAACTTCCAGCTCACCTATCCTGGAGAGGTTTTCCGTGGTTTCCCACTTGTACTTCAGGTGAATACCCGGATGATGCGTAATTTAAATGTACGCCTGCATCCTTCCCAATCCTCATCTAATTACAAATACACACACTACTTCAGTCATTACAATAACACAGGCTATCACAAAATCCTATACACCAAGACGTCTAAACCCTCAAACGAAATGCATATGTACTTTGAATTGGCAGGTGAAAAGCTAAAGGAAGTAGGAGACTTTTTGCTACTTAGAAAGCAAAATAATAGTAATGGACGAAGCAAAGAGGATATACTATGAATTGCAGCCAATGGCCATAGCTGTGCATTTTTTATTTGACGCCTGAGGTCTCCCAACAAGTTCAATTTCATGTACGTCTAACTTTGGTTATCAAATGCTACTGTCACTAACTCTAAGTGGCGAACGTTGGAACTTATTAGAGCGTTACTAATTAACCAAATATAGCCTATAAAGTTTACCACACACTACCAATTGCAGTGCTAGGTTCTTTTACGTGGAACAAATGTATGACATGGACCGCAGGCTTTACTCCCCCCCCCCCTCCGAAGGAATGCATACTGAAGGAATTAGTGCTTTCAAAAATCCGACGACTTTGGCCGGGTTTGAACCCGTTATATTGAGCCCAGCTATTAACTACACCACAGAAGCCGTTACATTGACATAGGCAATCACGAATATTCCAGAAACATTATGTACATGGGTTTTAAATAGCCACAATATCGGATAAGCCCTAAAGTGTGACCCTGAGGCTAATTGGTTAGCATGGTAGACTTTGACCTTATGGGATTTAGCTTTCACTCCTAGGATTTTAATGTGTTATGGAAATAGGAAACATAATTATGGAAAGAAAGGTTGAGGCTAAGAACTGCAGTGTAGTTCAAGGTTCGAATATGCTAAACAGATTGTCTTGGATGTAGCTTTATTTAGCATGAGCAGGGAGTAACTACCAACCTTGTAAAGAAAACTGAGACGTGATAAACTCATTTATACCTCAGTCATATTGTTTCATGTGGCAGTCGCTCACATCCGGGAGGCGAGGAGGTTCGAATCCCCCCGCCGGCAACCTTGAAGATGGTCTTCTGTGGTTTCCCATCTTCCTTCCAGGCAAATGCCGGGGTTGGTCCCTAACTATAGGCCACAGCCGCTACCTTCCAACTCCTCGTCCTTACATTCCAACTTCCCTCCTTCCCTCCCCAACGGTACTTGTAGTTCACCCATTGGGTGTTCGTCTCGAAGCAGCTACAAAACTGGCGAGCCGAACATGTCCTCGGACACTCCCGGCACTAAAAGCCATACGCTAAAAAAAAAAAAAACCACTTTTATTTATGGCAAATGCATGGATGATTCTTAACTTAAGGTTATGACTGCCTCCTTCCCAATCCTCACTTAAGTTTAAAAATCTGTACACTAATAACTATGCGGGAATCATTTATCTATTGGTTCTTTGTTATTGGAGTCGTTGCTCACAATTTGACGCACACGACTAGTTCATGTTATAACTACATAGGGTTACAAACGAAGAGGTATTACGACTAGTGAAAGAGGAGAGATGTTTCTGGCGACTGCTAATCAAGAGAAGAGATAGGTTGGTAGGACACAAACTAAGACACACAGGAATAGCAAGCTTAGTTATGGAAGGGAGGGTCGAGGGCAAGAACTGTAGGGGTAGACCAAGGTTGGAATATGTTAAACAGATTGCCTCAGATGTAGGGTGTGGTAGCTATGTAGAGATGAAACGATTAGCTCAGGACAGGGAAGCATGGAGAGCTGCATTAAACCAGTCAAAAGACTGAAGACTCAAACAACAACGTGTTTTTGATTTAGTCAATGTCAAAAGTTCATGATTGCGAAACACGATTTTATCATTACATATACCTTATCCCAAAGCATATGTATTTACATTCAATTGTATACAACCTCATAAACTACACTAATTTACACTTAACCTAATCAGGAAATAGTTTTTTTTATTTTCATTTTTATATTTCACACAATTGCAATTTTACAATTTTCCATTTTCAGTTTTTAAAAATGTCAGTTTTACGTTTTTGAACTCTGTCAATATGGAAACATGGATTTTCCAATTTGTTATTTACACATTTGTCAATTTTACAATTTTCCATTTACAGTTTTTAAAAAAGTCAGTTTAATTTTTTTTTGAATTTCATAATATGGAAACATGGATTTTCCAATTTGTTATTTGTCAATTACACAATTTTCCATTTACATTTTTTTAAAATTCAGTTTATAGTTTTTCAATTTTTGTCAATATGGAAACATGGATTTTCCAATTTTGTGTTTTACATGTTTTTCATTTTTGGTCCTTGTACAAAAGTTCATATTTGCATTAGGAGTGGGAGGTGGGTAGTAATTAAAATGTATAAGCAGTGTCCATACAATATTTCTTTATTAATTCAAATACATTTACAATATGTACACATATTACATTTGTTATTTTTGTTTTTTCTATGTTCTATTTATTTTTAAGTTTGAATACCATTTTCCCCCATTGCATGTTATAGTAAAAAAAACTTGTAGATCTTTTTTCCATGGTGAACAATAGGCATGAAAACGTCATTATCAACATCATCATTATCAGCATGATCATAAGCAGCATCATTATCATAATCTTTATCACTAACATTATAATCACCATGATCATTCTCAACATCACTAGATCTGTCCAATTACTCTTGTTCCTCTTTCACAGGGTCCTCGTGTAGAGTTGGTGTTGCTTTTGATAGTGATAAGGGGTTTTTGAACGTTGAACTATCTTGAGCAGCAATATTGTTTTCTCGAACTTGCTTTTTAGTATTTTCATGATTGTTTGTAAACAGTAACCGTGGTTTGCTTGGAGCACTACATTGATGATCACTGACACTTAAAACCTTTCCATTTTTACTTTTTAGGTCACCGCGACACCCTTTCGACCTCTCTTTTGAGCATCGCCAGAATATTATTCCATGCACATTCTGACGATTATAGTTATAAGAGTAGCCTTGATAGAGTACACGTCCCCTACCTTTGTTGGTTGTGGTAAGTTCCATAGTGGTAACGGGCCTGTCAGTATGATGTTCACACTACAAAGGTCACAACTGTTCTGGTAATGGAGTGACGATATTATTGCTAAGGGCCTCTAATATATCCTAGTCAAAACCTACAGCTACTTACTGCGTATGACAAAGCTGTACAATGGTGGTTGTGAGACGGTCTTTCACGATGTGATCACTGTAAGTGGTAGTAGTCAACTGACAATATTTTTGCTAACAAAAAAGCCAACAAATAAGCATTTGTTAGCAAAAATATTGTCAGTTGACTACTACCACTTACAGTGATCACATCGTGAAAGACCGTCTCACAACCACCATTGTACAGCTTTGTCATACGCAGTAAGTAGCTGTAGGTCTTGACTAGGATATATTAGAGGCCCTTAGCAATAATATCGTCACTCCATTACCAGAACAGTTGTGACCTTTGTAGTGTGAACATCATACTGACAGGCCCGTTACCACTATGGAACTTACCACAACCAACAAAGGTAGGGAACGTGTACTCTATCAAGGCTACTCTTATAACTATAATCGTCAGAATGTGCATGGAATAATATTCTGGCGATGCTCAAAAGAGAGGTCGAAAGGGTGTCGCGGTGACCTAAAAAGTAAAAATGGAAAGGTTTTAAGTGTCAGTGATCATCAATGTAGTGCTCCAAGCAAACCACGGTTACTGTTTACAAACAATCATGAAAATACTAAAAATCAAGTTCGAGAAAACAATATTGCTGCTCAAGATAGTTCAACGTTCAAAAACCCCTTATCACTATCAAAAGCAACACCAACTCTACACGAGGACCCTGTGAAAGAGGAACAAGAGTAATTGGACAGATCTAGTGATGTTGAGAATGATCATGGTGATTATAATGTTAGTGATAAAGATTATGATAATGATGCTGCTTATGATCATGCTGATAATGATGATGTTGATAATGACGTTTTCATGCCTATTGTTCACCATGGAAAAAAGATCTACAAGTTTTTTTTACTATAACATGCAATGGGGGAAAATGGTATTCAAACTTAAAAATAAATAGAACATAGAAAAAACAAAAATAACAAATGTAATATGTGTACATATTGTAAATGTATTTGAATTAATAAAGAAATATTGTATGGACACTGCTTATACATTTTAATTACTACCCACCTCCCACTCCTAATGCAAATATGAACTTTTGTACAAGGACCAAAAATGAAAAACATGTAAAACACAAAATTGGAAAATCCATGTTTCCATATTGACAAAAATTGAAAAACTATAAACTGAATTTTAAAAAAATGTAAATGGAAAATTGTGTAATTGACAAATAACAAATTGGAAAATCCATGTTTCCATATTATGAAATTCAAAAAAAAATTAAACTGACTTTTTTAAAAACTGTAAATGGAAAATTGTAAAATTGACAAATGTGTAAATAACAAATTGGAAAATCCATGTTTCCATATTGACAGAGTTCAAAAACGTAAAACTGACATTTTTAAAAACTGAAAATGGAAAATTGTAAAATTGCAATTGTGTGAAATATAAAAATGAAAATAAAAAAAACTATTTCCTGATTAGGTTAAGTGTAAATTAGTGTAGTTTATGAGGTTGTATACAATTGAATGTAAATACATATGCTTTGGGATAAGGTATATGTAATGATAAAATCGTGTTTCGCAATCATGAACTTTTGACATTGACTAAATCAAAAACACGTTGTTGTTTGAGTCTTCAGTCTTTTGACTGGTTTAATGCAGCTCTCCATGCTTCCCTGTCCTGAGCTAATCGTTTCATCTCTACATAGCTACCACACCCTACATCTGAGGCAATCTGTTTAACATATTCCAACCTTGGTCTACCCCTACAGTTCTTGCCCTCGACCCTCCCTTCCATAACTAAGCTTGCTATTCCTGTGTGTCTTAGTTTGTGTCCTACCAACCTATCTCTTCTCTTGATTAGCAGTCGCCAGAAACATCTCTCCTCTTTCACTAGTCGTAATACCTCTTCGTTTGTAACCCTATGTAGTTATAACATGAACTAGTCGTGTGCGTCAAATTGTGAGCAACGACTCCAATAACAAAGAACCAATAAATAAATGATTCCCGCATAGTTATTAGTGTACAGATTTTTAAACTTAAGTGAGGATTGGGAAGGAGGCAGTCATAACCTTAAGTTAAGAATCATCCATGCATTTGCCATAAATAAAAGTGGTAAAACCATGAAACAATATGACTGAGGTATAAATGAGTTTATCACGTCTCAGTTTTCTTTACAAGGTTGGTAGTTACTCCCTGCTCATGCTAAATAAAGCTACATCCAAGACAATCTGTTTAGCATATTCGAACCTTGAACTACACTGCAGTTCTTAGCCTCAACCTTTCTTTCCATAATTATGTTTCCTATTTCCATAACACATTAAAATCCTAGGAGTGAAAGCTAAATCCCATAAGGTCAAAGTCTACCATGCTAACCAATTAGCCTCAGGGTCACACTTTAGGGCTTATCCGATATTGTGGCTATTTAAAACCCATGTACATAATGTTTCTGGAATATGCGTGATTGCCTATGTCAATGTAACGGCTTCTGTGGTGTAGTTAATAGCTGGGCTCAATATAACGGGTTCAAACCCGGCCAAAGTCGTCGGATTTTAGAAAGCACTAATTCCTTCAGTATGCATTCCTTCGGAGGGGGGGGGGGGGGGGAGTAAAGCCTGCGGTCCATGTCATACATTTGTTCCACGTAAAAGAACCTAGCACTGCAATTGGTAGTGTGTGGTAAACTTTATAGGCTATATTTGGTTAATTAGTAACGCTCTAATAAGTTCCAACGTTCGCCACTTAGAGTTAGTGACAGTAGCATTTGATAACCAAAGTTAGACGTACATGAAATTGAACTTGTTGGGAGACCTCAGGCGTCAAATAAAAAATGCACAGCTATGGCCATTGGCTGCAATTCATAGTATATCCTCTTTGCTTCGTCCATTACTATTATTTTGCTTTCTAAGTAGCAAAAAGTCTCCTACTTCCTTTAGCTTTTCACCTGCCAATTCAAAGTACATATGCATTTCGTTTGAGGGTTTAGACGTCTTGGTGTATAGGATTTTGTGATAGCCTGTGTTATTGTAATGACTGAAGTAGTGTGTGTATTTGTAATTAGATGAGGATTGGGAAGGATGCAGGCGCACATTTAAATTACGCATCATCCGGGTATTCACCTGAAGTACAAGTGGGAAACCACGGAAAACCTCTCCAGGATAGGTGAGCTGGAAGTTGAACCCCCACCTCTTTTCGGTTTTTCCTTACAAAGCCTAGTATAGACCAAAGTTAAATTTCTTGGCAGAGCCGGAAATCAAACTTAGGCCTCCAAGGTGACGACCTAGAATGCTAGCCACTTCACAACGAAGTGGACTCTTATGATAGTCTACCTTGTACAGTCTCATGTTACGTAGTTGTCGTTGTTGCTTTGAAGGGCTTAGACATCGTAATCATTTAGTCCTGCGTATTTAGGTGTGTGTTGAATTTGTCTGATAACCTGTGTTATTGTGATGGCTGCAGTAGTGTGTGTATCTGTAATTAGATGAAGATTGGGAAGGATGCAGGCGCACACTTAAATTAGGAATCATCCCGGTATTCACCTGAAGTACAAGTGGAAAACCATAGAAAACCACTTCCAGGATGTCTGAGGTAGGACTCGAACCCACTTCTTTTCAGTTTTGCCTCACATGGCTAAGTGTACCCCGTTCCAGCTCTCAAACCAGAATTACATTTCTTGGCAGAGTTGGGGATCGAACCCTGGTCTTCGCAGTGAAAGTTAAACTGCTTAACCACTACGCCATCAAGCTCTATATTTCTATACAGTGCTCCGATTCAGTCCCCAGAGTTGGGAATCAAGCCCACACTTTTGCAAAAATACATCAAACGATAATAAAATGAAAATGTTACAACATTTAAAGTAATCTAAATATCCATACTCTGTAGCTAGATCTCTATAAAAAAGAGTCTTTCAGATGTGTACGTGCTTCGCGTTATCATACAGGATAACATTTCAACTGTCACAGCAATCTCTGTTAGCTCTCCCAGACTAGCTGGTCACTGGAGGTACTGAGTTGCTAGCGAACATTACGATATTATTAAACAGTGTGTATTTTTAGTGCATTTTCAGTCACCAGCCCCGTGTGCTTGAGTGTGTGAGTTGTAAATTTTATACGCCTTAAGAGTATTTTCATATAATAATTATATTTTGGCTAAGTTACAATGACTGTGTGTGTAAAACAGTGATATTCCCAAGCGGATTGACCAGTGTGTAATAAGAGGTAAGCTAATGATGTATTTTTTACAGACTTTGCTATTTTTTGTTGTGCTTTTAGTTTTTTCTTTTTTGTCTGGTTTGAAACAATTGTTTATCCATCACTGTCTTGAGCTAATCGTTCCATTTCTATATAGCTACCACAACAACCTACAGTACATTCAAGGAAATCTATTTAAAATATTCTTACCTTGGTCTACCCCTACAGTTCTTGTCTTCAACCCTTTATTTCATAACTAAGCCTGCTAATCCTGGGTGTCTTAGTATGTGTCCTACCAAACTATCTCTTCTCTTCATTAACAGTCGCCAGAAACATTTCTTCTCTCCCACTAGTCTTAATACCTCTTCGTTTGTAACCCTATGAACTTGAGTGTATGTAAAAGCTGTCTGATAACCTGTGTCTGTACTACTGTCTGTATTTGTAATAGAGGTAGGTATTGGGTAGCAAGCAGCTGTAGCCTTAAGTTAGGTACCATCCCGGCATTTGCTTAAGAATGTAAGAGTGGGAAACCACAGAAAACACTCTTAGAATGGCTGAGGTATGAATCAAGCCCACCTCTTCCCAGTTTTGCCTCACGAGGCTGAGTGCACCCCATTCCAGTCCTCAGACCAAAATTAAATTTCTTAGCCGAGCCTGGAATCGAACCCATGCCTAAGCAGTGACAGTCAAGAATGCTAGCCACGACACCAAGAGGTGTTTCATGAATATCAGTTGTTGTTGTTGGTTGTTGTTGATTCTTTAGGGGTTTTGTGATAGCATGGTCATGTAGCACAGTATATTGTATTTGGGGTGTGTGTTGTCTGATAACCTGTGTTCTTGTAATGGCTGTATTAGTAATTCAGATAAGGATTGGAAAGGAGGTGGTCGTGGCCATAACTTAAGATATCTCCTAGCATTTGCCTAGAGTGTGTGAGTGGGAAACCACAGAAAAAACTTTTAGAATGGCTGAGGTAGGAATCAAGCCCATCCCTTCCCAGTTTTGCCTCACGGGGCTGAGTGTACCCCATTCCAGTCCTCAGACCAAAATTAAATTTCTTAGCAGAGCCAGGGATCGAACCCATGCCTAAGCAGTGACAGTCAAGAATGCTAGGCACTACACCAAGAGATGTTTCATGAATATCAGTTGTTGTTGTTGATTCTTTAGGGGTTTTGTGATATCATGGTCATGTAGCCCTGTATACTGTACTTGGGGGTGTGTGTTGTCTAATAACCTGTGCTATTGTATGGCTGTATTAGTGTGTGCACTTGTAATTTAAATGAGGATTGGAAAGGAGGCTGTCATGGCCTTCAGTTACGGTACCTCTTGCCATTTGCCTGGAGTTAAATTTGGAAACCACAAAAAACTACGTCCAGAATGACTGAGGTAGGAATCAAACCCTGCTCCTCTCAGTTTCTTGCCTCACAAGAATGAGTGTACCCCCTTCCAGCCCTCAGCCCAGAATTAAATTTCTTGACAGAGCCAGGAATCGAACACGGGTCTCCGCAGTGTCATTCAAGATTACTAGCCGCTACACCACGAGGTGTACAATATAAGGTTGGTCTAGATTGTACATGATCAATCAATAATTACCTAATAATAATAATAATAATAATAATAATAATAATAATAATAAATATTCCATTTAGCAACTACACGGCCGACCTCCCCCTGTGACGTCACCCACGGTCTCGGGGAGTGGCGGCCATCTTGCCCATTAGCCCTTGCGCCAGCTCTGAATGACCCCTCCATAAGAATAACATAGAGTGATTGCGCGCGGCGGCCATCTTGCCCATTAGCCCCTGCGCCAGCTTCGGCTTATATTACCTACTAACGGCGGCTACGGTGGCCTAGTTGGTAGCATGCTGTATTTCTATGCCCAGGATCGCGGGCTCAAACCCGGCCGAATTCGTCGGGGCATTTAAAGAGCATTAAAATATCTATGTATGGCTTCTTTCGGAGGGGAAGAGAAGCCGGTGGACCCATGCCGTAGATTTATGACATGTAAAAGAACCTTCCACTAACTGCAATTGTGTGAAGTTAAATTTGTAGGTTAGACTTGATTAACGCTGTATTAAGTTCCAATGTTTGCCATCTGGGGGCGGTTGCGGTGGCATCTAGTAACCAGGTTCACGACTAGGTGTCGTTGTCGGCAGCATTTGTAGAAAAAGTAGTACTTGAAAATTGATCGTCTGCAGGTCAACCGCAGTTACAGATAACACACACTAATACAGCCATCACAATTAACACCGGATGACAGATTCTACACACATCAAAAGTATATGGGGCTACATGACCACGTTGTCGCAGCCCTATAACTGAGGAACCAATCAACCAATCACGAGCTCATCAAACCAGCTGTGTTTGGTAAACTATTAAATTTCCCTTGGCTATGAATTTCGAAACGACAAATGAGTTTAGTGGTGAAACCTGTGTTCTGTATTGGATTTAAAATTAATTCTTCACGTATATTGGTGATGTAATTATGCGGCAGTGAAGCATATAATTGGATATGGCATATTGCAGTATTTTACAAAATATCGATGAATTAGCCCTAGTACCTCTATTTGTGTTAGATGATTTAGACATCCCATGTCAGATTAAATGTTAAGAACTGTATTCATGTCAAAAATATGTAGTAATTTAACTTTTATGTAAATTTTTGTAACTTATTCCCTTAGCATATATACAATCTGTTTATATAGCGGATATAGCCGAGTCTACCCTACAGTTCATCGATGACTCGCAGAACACGTTTCAGTTGGGCCCACGGTTAAAACATTCCCCTGCGGATTACCGTCAATCCCCGAAGGGTCGGTGACGTGCCGGATGCGACCCAAGCAGTGATGTATCGGTGGAATGTGGGAATTTCAATTTCTGCTAAAATTCCACTTATGTTAGGTTAGGCGCCGTAAAAATTGAAGAGCTTATTTCCAAAGTGACTTAAATCCAAAATTGACGGTTTTTCAGTTTTCTCTTTCATAAGCAAGTTTATAGATTCTCTCAACGTATAGCAATGGTTTTAAGTAGCAACACGTCGTATATCCCATATTAACAGAGATCTAAGAACTAAGTTTATTTGCAAAGTGATGTAACTCCAATGGCTACTTATTTCCAATGTGTCTTATATCATGTTGACCAATCCGATGGCTCTCTGGACAACACGTGATATCACGTGATAAATCAAGGCCATGGCTAACTTTGAAGTATAGCATCAGTTTGTGTTTGCTGTGTTTAAACCATTTAAATGTTCATAAATGCCACTCAAACCGTATGTCAATACGTCAAAAATGTCCTAACTCCAACTTACAGCAGACGATTACCACAATTTCCAATGATCGGAGATTTTTAATAGTAATGAATGAAATTACATTATATTGAACCCGCTGAGCTATATTTCATGTGATATTTTTTATGACAGAACATTTATGATGGGATGTTGTACCTTTGAACACACCCAGGAAGCCACGTGGAGCTGAGAGCTCACGCGATACTCTTTGAAGTAGCGTTGAATCGCACTTTTGACTTTGGTGAGAACTGCTAATTATTTATCTGAGGTCTTATTAATTATTTTTATTCTTTCTCAAGGCTCAGAATATTCCATTTCGTCATGCTGCATTATTAAAACATTTTTGAGAATGTTATTTTAGCTTAAGGTAAGGTAATACCCTTGCAGATACGCAAATAGGAACGTAAGTAGTCGCTCAACGACTTCGGTTTGACGACTTACTTCCTTGAGACACCCAGTGACTTGCACTACGTCTGGAGAATTCGCCCAGTACAGGCGTGTAATTGCATTTGTCCTGTAAGACATAGAAGAATATCCGCTTGTTAGCGTTGAATTGGTTATCAGGTGCCATCGTGCACTGGCATGTTGTAAAATACTGGTATTTATGCACAGTGAGCCACAGAAACATATTGAATTATTGGCAAGTATTAGTGAATTATATAATTTTACCGGAACACCACATTTTAGTACCCACGTGTTTGTGGAGGGCCAAATGCCTTGTGGAAAATATACAGGTAAATGTGTTGCAATTACTTCAAATAAGGGTGATTATGATAGTGTAACATATTTGGATTGCCAGAGTGAAGTTTTTATTTCCAAAACGACGTACATTTTACCGATGCTGTATGATAGAAAAGTAGCGTCATTTAGCACGTGCAGAAGCATAGAGCAGTGCTAGCTCACGTATCTATTCCCATCCACGAAATTAAGGCTGTGTTGTCAATTACTATCAAAGCCTACAACGTCTACGACGAACATTATATTTTGGAACGTGAAATAATGAGTTTCATAATTTATTCACCGTCAACGTGACCAGACTATTCCACACCATGCTTGAATCAGTCATCATGGGCTAATACCATCCTGGTATGAGGGTGATATTTCTACGAGAACTAGCATGATGGTGGAGCTTGCAGAACCGAGGACGAGAAGGAAGGAATCCAAGATGCCATTTCCAGGCATATCCAGCATATTCACGGAGTTGTCGACAGGGACGAATCGAACCCTGGTCTTTGGAGGAGTCCAGATGGGAATCCTGATGAGGATAATACCGTTCCAGAGATCCAGAGAGGAATTTGTACAACCCTGGTTATTGAATAGAGGGCTGAGTGATAGCTTCTCCATGTCGTGAGTTTTTTAACATCCCTTCTCTTTTTCTAGTTCTAGTGGTATATTAGATTTAATGTAGTTTGTGAATCAACCACTCTCTGTGTCAGCCATATTTCTAGGTAGGGATTGTATCTAGTTTAATTTAATGTCATTTATTTCAGTATAGTGAGACACCCTTGGGTCTAACATTTTTGGTTAACCCTGGTGCAGCTTGATGAACGTCGTAGAACGTCAAAGCCTATATTTTGCTAGATATGACCGTAGTCATTCGAGGCTATTTTGTACAACCCTGTTTGGGGTGATTTTTCAAGTCTTTGCTGACTTTAGTTATGACAATCAGATGTCATGGTTATTTCTTTAACTGCATTCTTTGCAGCCAGTTTTGATACACCCCTGACTTTCGTTAGAACAGTCGTATCAGTTAGGCAATCGACTGTAATTGCCAGTTTTGTAAATGCATTATATTTTCATTTTGAATAAGCTCAGAAGCTATTCTTGGTCAAGTTTGAACCTAACAATTAGAAGGAATGTTTCGTTGCCTAGCATCGAACTCAGTTCCCAACGTATCATTAAGCAGATCCTTGTATGGAGTCTGCGCCACAATTATCATTTTGCTTGTGTCATGTAAGACACGTTTTTATTTGATGTTATACTAGCAACTAGTGAATTGTATTTTGAGAGCAAAGAGCTCCAGTAATTGTAAGATTACTATCATTTAGACGTCTTTGGTAGAAAGACGGAATTATATTATTCTATTCAGATTTATTGCGTGTTTTTATACACGGATTCTTTAGAGGTTCATAACCTATGGTAGAGTTTTTTTTATGAACAGATCAGATGTATAGTTTTATATTGATTAAATCGCCGGCCTTGAATAATGTGTGTTTTGTGTCGACCGAACGCAGGAATGTGGTAGCCTGCTGGTGACATAATCTGGTTTTGTAATCCAGTGCCCTTGAGAGCACGCTTGATTTGTTTGAGAGACAGAACGACTTTGACAAGAGACAGAATGCAATTGTATTCGCTCTTTCTTTCATTGCAACTTAGCTTATGTAACCCAGTTTTCAACCCTGTCTCAGATCACATGTTTTATAGATTGCTTTTTGTTAGTTGGGCGCACTTCTTGCGTGTACCGTTTTGACGTGTACAATTAGGTCAGGTTTTCTATAGTGAGTTGCAGGCGACCCTGTTTAATGCAGGAATTTATTGTATGAAGGTACTTGTGATTACCTTGTCCGGGAGGGTTCCCGTTGACTAGATGTTATTGGAAGGTAACTGTTGTGGACAGGCCTATCCCAGAGTTATTGAATGCGAGCTTTGCGCCGCTGGTAACCCGTGTTATTGTGTGTCCGACTTGTTATTGCTCGTTGATCTTATTCCGACTGTTGAGTCGAGGCTTTTTGGTGGAGAATGATCTCTGTGTAGACACTCCGTGCCCGAGCTATTGTCAGTATTATTCGCCATAAACCAACGATAAACCTAAACCGACAACTTAATAATAAAACGCATAATTTTGGTAAAACAAGAGCTAACTAATGAATTCTTTCTATCTAACTTTGTTCTGTTGCAGTTTGGAACTGTTGACATAGCCGTGCAGTTGAAGATAATTTCTGTGTGTGGAAATGACTAGGACAGTTGACACTTTTGTAGCGACCTGAAGCATGCGCGAACCTAGAGTTCGTAGCTTGTGGAGCTCAGGCCATGCGATGTCAGACGTGGTCTCAACTACGCATTCGTCACCGTAATTACACATATTAGATGACTATGGCGTACAAAGAGTAAACCAAGGTGTAGGCAGGAATTTAATAAAGATTTGTGTCTATTTCTTTACTTATTTATGATGTACAAGTGTGTAAATCCTACATGTTACCTTATTGTGTGCTGATAGCACGTAGTTATTAAGGATAATTAAATGTTTTTCATGGCTGTACACTTAGATTTGTTGTAGTTGTTTTCTGTTACGGACGTCATCGCCGTAAATTTTGTTATTAACTGTTAGGACTTAGCTAGATGATTACCGTTAAATGTAAATGTGGAAATGGTATCATCCTAACTTAGATTTGTTTTGCTACCCTGTTAAATGTAAATTCTGATATTAGCATAATCTTGTAACTTGAACTAGGGACTTGCGTCGTACCATTTTCGTAGTGTTGCTGTTGATGCTTTATTATTGTGAGTCAGATCTTTCGCGAGGGTTTTCTCAGTAACTTCTCAGGTAGGGACCTGCTCTTTATTTTCCTTTGTTTATTAGTTTGCGGACTAGCCGATTATAACCCTCCGAACTAGGCTAGGGGCTTGTGAATTTTAATAAATTTTCACGGTGTTTTACTTAAGTCTGGATGTTTAATTTCTCAGTCTAGTTTTGAGGTGAACCTTTCCTTAGGCAGTCTATGACCATCGTCACCATGTACCACGATCCCCGTGGACTACAGTGTCTCGTGCCGCTTAGCCTATTAGGAAGTTCACCTGATCCTCACGGTAATTTTATTCGACTTATGGGATGTTAGGAAAGTCATCGTGGTTGTTGACTCGACTAACGGTCTCATAAAGAAAATGGCGCCCAACGTGTGTCAACTACAAAAAGTCAACCCCTGGCACTATCCAGCCCATGACGGGCTAAGGCCGACCAAGCGACCGCTGCCCAGCCATTTGGCCTGCAGATATTGGGGTGACGCGTGATCAGCGCGTCGGGTCCCCTCGGCCGTTAATCTTGGTATTCGTGATCGGGGCGCTGTCTCACTGTCAGACAGCTACTCAATTGTCCTCACAAGGCTGAGTGCACCCCGTTCCAACCCTCACGTCAGTTTTAAAATCCCTGACGGAGCCGGGGATCGAACCCGGGGCCTCCGGGTGAGAGGCAGGCGCGCTACCCCAACACCACAGGGCCGGCGCCCAACGTGTGTGCCGACGTTAACGTGGTGACCGTCAGTACCATGTTACTTTGGAGGATCTTAATGTTGATTAATGGTAAATTGACAGGACTGGGACGAACTTAGAAAGTCGTACTGTAGATCAATTGACCGCATGGCTTTCATGTTTGATAGAAGTTCATGGGGTGAGGCTTTAGTGTTGGATAAATGATGGATAGGGTTTTCTCTGATGATGCCTCATCCTGAGTAAATGTAATACTTTGCTTTGCTCGTCTTTGTCTTTATAAATGTAGAAGCACTTAGTTTGCATACTCCATCTGTACTCGTGATATTTATATAAATGAAACAAGCTTTATACCACCAAGTAACTAATCATAGCTGTAAGTTCTAGTAGAAATTGATCCCTCACTTTCTCATATATATTTCTTGTCAAATGGATGAGGAAACGATTCGTCGCGTGTTCGGAGAGATGATGGCAGGTGTGAATGCTAATCTCCAACAGATTACTGCTGACTTAGGTCAAAATACTCAGGCTGTCAACAATGTAAGACAGGACTTGGAAGTAAACACCCAATCTATAAACAATGTTAGTGGTCATGTAGACCAAGTAAGACAGGACGTTCACAATGTTAGATTAGATTTAGAGGTAAACACCCAATCTATAAACAATGTTAGTGTGCATGTAGACCAAATAAGATTAGATTTAGAGGTAAATACTCAATCTGTTAATAATGTCAGGACTGATTTAACCCAAGTCAGGGCTGATATGGACGCATTTAGGGTCGAAGCCAGAAATGATCTCGCGGCAGGTTTAGCGGCAGTTAGGGTTGATGTCATACAACACCATCAGGAGGCTAACCAGCGTGTAGATTGCCTAACAGACCAAATGAATAGAGCTAGGGAGGATGTGCAAAACCGACTGGAGGAGCACACGGCTCAAATTCAAACCACCATAAATAGAGTCCAGATAGACATGAAAGCTGACCTGGAACACACTCGGGAAGAATTCGGGACTCGATTGACGCACGTCGAGGGATTCATGGACACTGTAAAAAGGGACATGACAACCATGAATAACGGATTAGTTCTGATGAGAGGAGCTGCAAATGCTGTGAACAACAATGTTAGGACGATCGTTGACGGAATGTTAGAGGTCAGAGACGAACTAAACGTTAACAGGAGAAACATTTCTGAACTAACGGAAACCGTAGCAAGCCTACGCGAAACAGTGAATGTTCATCATGAGGAACACAACATTGACCTCATGTTATTAAGAGGGGACCTCAACGAACATAAGACTGTAGTAGAGGCTAAGGTAGCCGAGGTCAAAGACAACATGTCAAGAGTCGAGGGAGAGATCGATTCTTTACAAAAGCGATTTGAGGAGGTCACAGTAAACGAAAGGTTAGACCTTAGCCATAACCTCAGAACGGCCATACGCGAGGTAGACGCGAACCTCAAGGGAAAGGTCGATAGAATCGAATTACAATTGAATGACTTAGGCAACAAATTCGCGGCCAGAACTATTCAAGGACTTGAAGGCATAGAAAGACGTCTTGACAGACTCGAAACGACTCCTAGGGAGAGATACTAACACTCACAAGTGGAAGAATCTCAGGAAACACCCGTTTCTCAATCTGAAGGAATGATGCAAACTCATTTTCTGCCCAGCGCACCTACAGAACCACAACCATTACAATTCACTGGTTCAGCGCCGAGCCAGGTTTTGATCTTTAACGCCCATCCTTTTCGACCAGCACCAAGTCAACCTAATAATGAGATAAATACACCTACGCATGACTATATGAAGAACACATTTAGACCCGCGCATACGCAGGGAAATGTGACGATAATACGTTCGAGAGAGGAGCAACCAGCTCGCTTCTCCGGAACTGGAAGCGGTGTTACTCCAGTGGAATTTCTAGCCAATGTCGAAAGCTATCTGTGAGATACGATGGTAACTCCAGAGAGGGAACTCAGAGTCATAAAACGTTTGCTTGAGGGGCAAGCCAGTACCTGGTTTAGAGCATTTAGATACTCGTTTACAGGCTACCAGGACTTTAAGGAAGCATTACTAAGGACATATTGGTCGAGTGACATTCAGCAGAGCATCCGAGCTGAAATGTATACTCGTAGATACAGCTCGAATACGCCTACTCGTTATGCGAACTACTTCGCTATACAGCTTGCGAAGCTTCGTTGTCTTCAGCCTCCGTTGTCTGCACAAGATTTAGTTAACACCATTGTTTGGCAGTACCCTGCGGACGTACAACGTGTGTTGATCGCTGCAGGGGCATCCACGTTTCAACAATGTGACCAGATTCTGCGACTCTTGGATGCGAGCACGGAACAGTTCCCGACACACCGTCAGCAGAAGGCCGAGAGGCGCGAGGAAAGACACATAAACTTGACCACTGTCGATAAAGTAAGCCAGACTCCGCAACAAACGCAAACACAAGAGAGTTCTGGGCATCGTGATGATAACTACAACTATCGTAGGAGGGAATGGAACAACGCTCCATATGCTCGAGATCGACAAGATGACCGTCGTAGTCATTGGAATCGGAGATTCGACCGAGGGACGAATGATAACCAACGTCACGAAAATGACCACTGCGGGAATAACGGAAGAAACCAACAGCACGGAAGTATCCGAAGGGACTATCGATACGCTAGAGGATATAACCAAGATCGAGACCCTAGATACCAGCCAGACAGAGATTGGAAAGGAAGAGCACGGGAGAGCCGTGAATACCTCCAACAACTAAGAGAGCTGCAAATCCAAGAAGTGGGAGAACGGAGCCCAACTTCGAGGGAAAATAAAGATTCGGCGCAGGAGACGGAGCACAACCAGCCCAGTACTTCTCGCCAGGATAATAAAAAAACGCCGAAAAATTAACAGATTCTTGTCAGGTTGAGCACCGAGTAACTGCTACCATATTACTCTCGGAGCCAATCCAAGAAGACTTGTTGGACGAACGACGAACGACGAACCACAATTATGAGTTGACCCGTCTGCCCAAGATAGTAGCCACTTTGAACGAAGTCAACGTAGTCATTCTCATTGATACTGGGGCAATGATTAGTGTTATTTCCGCCGATTGCCATGCCAGATTAAAGGCCAACTCTGACGTGACAGAGCTGCCGGTTTCAGCTGTAAGAGACAGAGGTGTCATACCTGACCGGGTTGTGACGTGCAAAATCCAGATTCTTTGAACTCTGAAGATTTCAAATTACGTGTATTTGCACGAATTTCTTGTAATGAAGGGCTTGCATCATGACGCCATACTAGGCGCAGACTTCATTAGAAAATATGATGGTATCATTGACATGGGCCATAACACGGTAGAGTTCAAGCCGAACGAACCCATTCAGATGAACCTAGTTGAAGAAGAACCGGAATTCCTATCCGAAGTCGACGTACTCGAAAACTTGAATGGCAAGGAAATTGACGAGACACTCGATGCCGACGAAGAGGCAGAATCATTATCAGCACCCACACGACAGCATCTTGGTATAATATTGAACGAACACAGGGACATATTCGACACCACACCTGGTGAGATATTAGACTACGAATACGACCTTGTGCTACTGGATGATTCCCCATTCCAGAAGAAAATTTACCCGATTGCTGAGAAACATCGTGAAGAAACTGCTAAGAAGATCCATGAGATGGAAGCAGCAGGCACAATCAAGAAATCACCGACTCCTTTCTTGAATCCCATAACGCCTGTGGTTAAGGTAGATGGAAGCTTGAGACTTTGTCTCGATGCCAGAGCCTTGAACGAACGCCTAGCTCCTGAGCACGACAGACCGCCCAAGATTAGGGACATTCTCAGGAAGTTCAAAGGAAAAAGGATATTTTCATCATTGGACTTGGTTCAGTCTTATTACCATATCAGATTATCTGAGCATACTCAGAAATATACTGGATTCCTGTTTGATCAGACTACTTATGTCTTCCGAAAACTACCATTTGGATTGAAAAATGCCGGAGCCGCATTAATCAGAGCACTTGATGCCAAGCTGACTCCTGAAGTGAAGCAGAGAGTAATATGTTATGTGGATGACATAATCATAGCTTCAGAAACAGAAGAAGAGCATTTAAAGACATTGCGCCTTGTTTTTGAGAATCTACGACAGGCGAAATTTAAGGTCAAATTTGACAAGTGTCGATTCTTTCAGAGAGAAGTGAAATTCGTAGGACACATAATCAATGGAGAAGGATACAGACCAAATCCGGCAAAGATTAGAACTGTTGCTGCATTTCCAACGCCAACCCGTGCGAAACACGTGAGACAATTCTTAGGAATTCTCCAATTCTTTGCTGCTCATTGTGAGAAGTATTCCGAGACTGTCGCACCTCTGCAAGGATTACTGAAAAAGAACTGCAGGTGGAACTGGAATGATGAATGCGAGATAGCTTTCAGGAGAGCTAAACAGATGCTAGTGGACTCAATTCAGTTAGAATATCCAGATTATTCCAGGAACTTTATTCTAGAAACTGATGCATCTGCCATTGGTATAGGAGCCATTTTACTGCAGGAGGATGATGAGAAGAAACGTCATCACATCGCTTTCTTAAGCCGACGTTTAAGAGCACACGAATCTCACTACTTCACGACCGAGATAGAAGCACTTGCAATAGTTTACGCACTTGAATACTGGCAGAAACTTCTGTTAGGTCAGAGGATTATTGTGAGGACCGATCACCATGCACTGACCTTCATCTTAAGAACAAGACTGGCAAGCGACAGGATCACACGTTGGTCGCTGTTTCTCCAACAGTTCGATTTGGAAATAGTTTATCGACCAGGCAGAGAGAATGTGTTGGCCGACATCCTCAGCCGGAATCCTGAAGCTACTGTTAATGCCATAGACACCGAGGGAGAATGCGAGGAACACCTTCGCCGACTTCGTCATCTACCTGAAGGACAGCGACGTGAGGAGGAACTCAGGCACATTATCCGTTTCCTGGAACGAAGAATGGATCCACAGGATGCTCATTATGCGAGAAATGCTGCTGTTGAAGATAATTACTTGATTTATCATCGTGTATTATACAAGTTTGTGGACGAGGACCACACTCAACTGCGTGCAGTTATTCCTAGGTGATACCAAGAATCTGTTATTCTTATGGTTCATCCATCCATTGGTCATGGTGGAACAGACAAAACCATTGCAACCATCAAAGAGTCTTTTACATGGAAAGGATTAGGAGCCACCGTTAGACAGTGTTTACGTGCTTGCGACGCATGCCAGCGGAACAAGTACACGTCACACTTGTTGAAGGAACAACCTAGACCAATACTCCCAACTCAACCTAGAGAGTTATACGCACAGGACCTGTATGGCCCAATACCTAAGGCTCGTCGTGGGAATCGATACATCGTTGTAACTATTGATGGGTTCACGAAATATACGATGCTTCATCCGATTCAAAAAGCCACTGCACATCAGAATATTCAGAGGATTAGACGTCAAGTGATACCGGAGGCAGGAAAGCCACAATTCCTGATGACTGATCACGGATCACAGTATACCTCAGCAGAATTTGCCAATGCTATGAATGAGCTTGAAATAGGTCATGTATTATCATCTATTCGTCATCCAGAGAGCAACCCAGCAGAATGCATGATGTCTATTATCGCAAAATTCTGTCGATTATATTGTCAAGAAGAACACTGGCGATGGACTGAAGTCCTAGTCACTATGGCAAAGTGTATTAATTCAACAGTCCATGAGAGCACTGGTCAAATACCTATGGTCTTGCATTTGAACCAGATGCCGCTGAGAATATGGGATCGTGTGATTGTAAATCCACCTTGTTTACAACCATCACATGCCAGCAGACTTTTAGCTGCAAGGGAAACTATGGACAGACAAGCTGCCAAGCGCTTGAGAAGAACTAGACGCCAGAGATTTAGAGAACCACTAGTTGAGGGAGACCTTATCCTCATAAGGAGACCCGGAATTTCAAGTCCTATAGACCGCATATATGGGAAATTTCTATCCTTATATTATGGCCCTAGTCGTATCCGACAGCCTTTGAACAATGGAAGTTATGTAGTAGAAGACATCAGGACAGGAGAGCGCATTGGAACTTTTAATGCAGCCAATCTGAAAATATATCACTCTTGAATGAATTTCAAGTCAAATAAAAATGTCGTCCCAACATTTTATTTGAAACGACGGAGAGACAGATGAACCCGCTGAGCTATGGTTCATGTGATATTTTTTTATGACAGAACATTTATGATGGGATGTTGTACCTTTGAACACACCCAGGAAGCCACGTGGAGCTGAGAGCTCACGCGATACTCTTTGAAGTAGCGTTGAATCGAACTTTTGACTTTGGTGAGAACTGCTAATTATTTATCTGAGGTCTTATTAATTATTTTTATTCTTTCTCAAGACTCAGAATATTCCATTTCGTCATGCTGCATTACTAAAACATTTTTGAGAATGTTAATTTAGCTTAAGGTAAGGTAATACCCTTGCAGATACGCAAATAGGAACGTAAGTAGTCGCTCAACGACTTCGGTTTGACGACCTACTTCCTTGACACACCCAGTGACTTGCACTACGTCTGGAGAATTCGCCCAGTACAGGCGTGTAATTGCATTTGTCCTGTAAGACATAGAAGAATATCCGCTTGTTAGCGTTGAATTGGTTATCAGGTGCCATCGTGCACTGGCATGTTGTAAAATACTGGTATTTATGCACAGTGAGCCACAGAAACATATTGAATTATTGGCAAGTATTAGTGAATTATATAATTTTACCGGAACACCACATTTTAGTACCCACGTGTTTGTGGAGGGCCAAATGCCTTGTGGAAAATATACAGGTAAATGTGTTGCAATTACTTCAAATAAGGGTGATTATGATAGTGTAACATATTTGGATTGCCAGAGTGAAGTTTTTATTTCCAAAACGACGTACATTTTACCGATGCTGTATGATAGAAAAGTAGCGTCATTTAGCACGTGCAGAAGCATAGAGCAGTGCTATCTCACGTATCTATTCACATCCACGAAATTAAGGCTGTGTTGTCAATTACTATCAAAGCCTACAACGTCTACGACGAACATTATATTTTGGAAAGTGAAAGAATGAGTTTCATAATTTATTTCACCGTCAACGTGACCAGACTATTCCACACCATGCTTGAATCAGTCATCATGGGCTAATACCATCCTGGTATGAGGGTGATATTTCTACGAGAACTAGCATGATGGTGGAGCTTGCAGAACCGAGGACGAAAAGGAAGGAATCCAAGATGCCATTTCCAGGCATATCCAGCATATTCACGGAGTTGTCGACAGGGACGAATCGAACCCTGGTCTTTGGAGGAGTCCAGATGGGAATCCTGATGAGGATAATACCGTTCCAGAAATCCAGAGAGGAATTTGTACAACCCTGGTTATTGAATAGAGGGCTGAGTGATAGCTTCTCCATGTCGTGAGTTTTTTAACATCCCTTCTCTTTTTCTAGTTCTGGTGGTATATTAGATTTAATGTAGTTTGTGAATCAACCACACTCTGTGTCAGCCATTTTTCTAGGTAGGGATTGTATCTAGTTTAATTTAATGTCATTTATTTCAGTATAGTGAGACACCCTTGGGTCTAACATTTTTGGTTAACCCTGGTGCAGCTTGATGAACGTCGTAGAACGTCAAAGCCTATCTTTTGCTAGATGTGACCGTAGTCATTCGAGGCTATTTTGTACAACCCTGTTTGGGGTGATTTTTCAAGTCTTTGCTGACTTTAGTTATGACAATCAGATGTCATGGTTATTTCTTTAACTGCATTCTTTGCAACCAGTTTTGATACACCCCTGACGTTCGTTAGAACAGTCGTATCAGTTAGGCAATCGACTGTAATTGCCAGTTTTGTAAATGCATTATATTTTCATTTTGAATAAGCTCAGAAGCTATTCTTGGTCAAGTTTGAACCTAACAATTAGAAGGAATGTTTCGTTGCCTAGCATCGAACTCAGTTCCCAACGTATCATTAAGCAGATCCTTGTATGGAGTCTGCGCCACAATTATCATTTTGCTTGTGTCATGTAAGACACGTTTTTATTTGATGTTGTACTAGCAACTAGTGAATTGTATTTTGAGAGCAAAGAGCTCCAGTAATTGTAAGATTACTATCATTTAGACGTCTTTGGTAGAAAGACGGAATTATATTATTCTATTCAGATTTATTGCGTGTTTTTATACACGGATTCTTTAGAGGTTCATAACCTATGGTAGAGTTTTTTTTATGAACAGGCCAGATGTATAGTTTTATATTGATTAAATCGCCGGCCTTGAATAATGTGTGTTTTGTGTCGACCGAACGCAGGAATGTGGTAGCCTGCTGGTGACATAAACTGGTTTTGTAATCCAGTGCCCATGAGAGCACGCTTGATTTGTTTGAGAGACAGAACGACTTTGACAAGAGACAGAATGCAATTGTATTCGCTCTATCTTTCATTGCAACTTAGCTTATGTAACCCAGTTTTCAACCCTGTCTCAGATCACATGTTTTATAGATTGCTTTTTGTTAGTTGAGCGCACTTCTTGCGTGTACCGTTTTGACGTGTACAATTAGGTCAGGTTTTCTATAGTGAGTTGCAGGCGACCCTGTTAAATGCAGGAATTTATTGTATGAAGGTACTTGTGATTACCTTGTCCGGGAGGGTTCCCGTTGACTAGATGTTATTGGAAGGTAACTGTTGTGGACAGGCCTATCCCAGAGTTATTGAATGCGAGCTTTGCGCCGCTGGTAACCCGTGTTATTGTGTGTCCGACTTGTTATTGCTCGTTGATCTTATTCCGACTGTTGAGTCGAGGCTTTTTAGTGGAGAATGATCTCTGTGTAGACACTCCGTGTCCCAGCTATTGTCAGTATTATTCGCCATAAACCAACGATAAACCTAAACCGACAACTTAATAATAAAACGCATAATTTTGGTAAAACAAGAGCTAACTAATGAATTCTCTCTATCTAACTTTGTTCTGTTGCATTTTGAAACTGTTGACATAGCCGTGCAGTTGAAGATAATTTCTGTGTGTGGAAATGACTAGGACAGTTGACACTTTTGTAGCGACCTGAAGCATGCGCGAACCTAGAGTTCGTAGCTTGTGGAGCTCAGGCCATGCGATGTCAGACGTGGTCTCAACTACGCATTCGTCACCGTAATTACACATATTAGATGACTATGGCGTACAAAGAGTAAACCAAGGTGTAGGCAGGAATTTAATAAAGATTTGTGTCTATTTCTTTACTTATTTATGATGTACAAGTGTGTAAATCCTACATGTTACCTTATTGTGTGCTGATAGCACGTAGTTATTAAGGATAATTAAATGTTTTTCATGGCTGTACACTTAGATTTGTTGTAGTTGTTTTCTGTTACGGACGTCATCGCCGTAAATTTTGTTATTAACTGTTAGGACTTAGCTAGATGATTACCGTTAAATGTAAATGTGGAAATGGTATCATCCTAACTTAGATTTGTTTTGCTACCCTGTTAAATGTAAATTCTGATATTAGCTTAATCTTGTAACTTGAACTAGGGACTTGCGTCGTACCATTTTCCTAGTGTTGCTGTTGATGCTTTATTATTGTGAGTCAGATCTTTCGCGAGGGTTTTCTCAGTAACTTCTCAGGTAGGGACCTGCTCTTTATTTTCTTTTGTTTATTAGTTTGCGGACTAGCCGATTATAACCCTCCGAACTAGGCTAGGGGCTTGTGAATTTTAATAAATTTTCACGGTGTTTTACTTAAGTCTGGATGTTTAATTTCTCAGTCTAGTTTTGATGTGAACCTTTCCTTAGGCAGTCTATGACCATCGTCACCATGTACCACGATCCCCGTGGACTACAGTGTCTCGTGCCGCTTAGCCTATTAGGAAGTTCACCTGATCCTCACTGTAATTTTATTCGACTTATGGGATGTTAGGAAAGTCATCGTGGTTGTTGACTCGACTAACGGTGTCAATATTCATAATCATAACTGAATTTAATTATACGAAAAAACAAAAACGCGATTTCTGAATTTTTGCATTTCATGAATTTACGTCACTTTGGAAATAAGATCTTCAATTCTTCTCTCGAACAATGGGTCGCATGAGGCACTGTAAGCGTCTAGCAGGGTCGCTACAGCCACGATTTTACTGGGTCGCATACGGCATGGTCGCACTCGGCACGTAAACGAAGGGTCAGGGTCTGATGATGATGATAATTGTTGTTTTAAGGGGCCTAACATCGAGGTTATCGACCCCTCGGTCAGGGTATAGTTGGACTCCTGGGCAGTAGGGTAGGTTTCATAATTTGTTAATGTTAGGCTGCTAGTTGTTTGATTGTCCTTTTTTGATATTAACTAATAACTGTCTGTTATATAGTCAGCCCGGTGGCTGGTTGGATCTTCGAAATGTGCGACTATCGGTTACGTGGGCTGAAACCCACAATAACCAAAGAAACTCTATAATGAGGCGTAATAAGCAAGGTGAGGAGTGAAGTAGTTTGGCATTGCTTTCTTCACTGAATCGGTACAGCAGTACCAACCCTACGAGTAGAACCTTTCACTGCATCCACCGACACTAGTTGTGTCCTGAAGGTCTTTACTCAGCACCACCCATACCTCAGTAGCTTGCATATAGTTACTGCCATGAATGAGATTGAGACATCGGTGAAAAGCCACATTTTACTCTAGCCTGTGCCAACTGACAAATGCAAAAATATTGCATGCATCAAGATTTGTCTGTTGACACAGGCGTGATCCGCTAACTTATTTCCCGCAATTCCCATATGGCTTGGAAGCCACAGAAAGATGATTCGAGTGTCAGCGTGGCACAAACCGGATAGTAGGTCGTGGTCTAGGAAGGATCATGCTAAGTGTAATACAATCCCAAAATTATCACCTGTTAACGGATTCAAGATTCAAGGAGAAATAATTTCAACTCAGAGATTTGCCGATGACATAGTCATCTTGGCCGACACGCCTGAGGATTTGAATGAGTTTCTGAATGATATGGACACCGTCTTGATGAAAGGATTCATGATGAAAATTAATAAATTTAAAACAAAAATATTGGAATGCAGCCGAAATAAATAAGAAACTTCTATGGACATCAAATTGGCCGGTGAAAAACTAAAGGAAGTAGGATACTTCTGTTACTTAGGAAGCAAAATAACCAGTGATGGACGAAGCAAAGAGGATATTAAAAGTAGGTTAGCTCAGGCAAGGAAAGCATTTCTACAGGAAAGGATCTGTTGACATCGAATATAGGTTTAGGTATTATGAAGTCATTTTTGAAGGCCTTTGTCTGGAGAGTGGCACTCTATGGAAGTGAAATTTGGACTATTGGTGCAGCAGAAATGAGGAGAATTGAAGCGTTTGAAATGTGGTGTTACAGGAGAATGATGAAGATCAGATGGGTTGATAGGGTTACAAACGAAGATTTATTAAGACTAGTGGGAGAGGAGTGATGTTTCTGGCGACTACTAAGACACCCAGGAATAGCAAGCTTAGTTATGGAAGGAAGGGTCGAGGACAAAAACTGTAGTGGGTAGACCAAGGTTAGAATATGTTAAACAGATTGTCTCGGATGTAGGGTGTGGTAGCTGTGTAGAGATAAAACGATTAGCTCAGAATAGGGAGGAATGGAGGGCTGCATCAAACCAGTCAAAAGACCGAAGACTCAAACAACAACAACAGATTCTTTAAATCAAGCTTGTCACCAAATGAAATCGCGAATTTTTCCTGTCCCTATTGTGATAACTTATTCCTAGCCGTCCTGACGCATTCAATTGCTCTTAAATGTCAGAGAATATAGCAGGATACATTCGTCTGCATGTTTATATTTCCCTTTATGTCTGCGCCGCCAAGAGGTGACCGCAATATTCATAACGCCCACTCATTCCATTTGTTCTGAAGTTGGATCGCGCGCTGTCTATTGTCCCGCAGTGCCTTTATCTTCACCACAAGTGGTGGCTTTGTTCGTCACGACTCGACCGAGCATTTCAATTACCGCAAGTCAATAGCGTTGCCTCTCATCTCAATAACCAATAATTCTAAAAAAACAGGATAAATCAGTACATCTGCCGGCGTCCTCGCATGTCAATCACCACTGCCAAAGGCAATTAAGCAATTACAACCTTTGGTTGGTTGGTTGGTTCCTTAGTTTAGGGGCTGCGACATCGTGGTCATGTAGCCCCGTGTACTTTGGGTGTGTGTAGAATCTGTCTGATAACCGGTGTCAATTGTGATGGCTGTATTAGTCTGTGTTATCTGTAATTCAAGTAAGGACTGCAGACGATCAATTTCAAGTAGTTCCTACTTTTGCTACCAAATGCTACCGTCAACGACACTCAGCTATGAACTTGGCTACTAGAAGCCACCAAACTGGCATCTTGCGGCGAACGTTGGAACTTAATAGAGCGTTAAAAAAATCCAACCTACAAATTTCGCTTCACACAATTGTAGTTAGTGGAAGGTTCTTTCACATGCCATAAATCTCTGACATGGGCCCGCCGGTTTTACTCCCCCTCCGAAGGAAGGCATACTGAGGGATTTTAACGCTCTTGGAAATCCGACGACTTCAGCTGGGTTTGAACCCGCGATCTTGGGCATCGAAGCTCAGCATGCTACCAACTACGCCACTGAAGCTGCAATTGCAACCTTTCAAATACAGTATGCGGATTTATGTTATTGCTACAAACATTTTCACTTCGCAAGCATACCAGTTTGAGGGACACATTTTCACAGTGGTAGAATTTAATTCTGGCGTGAGGGATAGAACGAGGCACACTCAGCCTCGTGAGGCAAACTGAGAAGTGGGGGGTTCGATTTCCATCTCAGTCATCCTGGAAGTGGTTATCCGTGGCTTCCCCACATTGGCTCCAGGCAAATGCTGGGATGGTTCCTAACTTGAGACCATGCCTGCCTCCTTCCCAATACTATACCCAATTTACAAATGCATACTAGACACTAGTACAGCGTTCAAAATAACACAGGTTTTCACACAAAAAATTCCGCACACACCCAAATACACGGGCTGTGATCACGATATCGTAGCTCCGAAAATAAGCAACAACACAACAAAAGTTTCTGCATCATGGCCTCAAGATCTTGGGTTTGTTTCCCGACCGAGGAAGACGGAATTTCGAAGTGCAGTAAAACTCCTTGGGACGCCTAGTCGCACGATGTCGGAGATCAGAGGTTCGAATCCCAACGCTGATAGTAGCTATGTTGAGTGTCCTCGATTTTCCCCACAGTCCCTTGAGGCAAATTCCAAGATAGTACCTTCTGTCAAGTCCCATCGCTGTCCTTCAATACATCTTCACACACTACTACAGTCATCACGGAAATACATGTTAGGGGTTTCCATTAAATACGTTCGCTCGAACGAGGGGGAAGGGGTCATAACAAGAATGTGACGAAAGTGTAGAATTATTTAGGGGAAAGGGTAGGATTGTGTGTACGAAAATACTGCGTGTACGTTCGTCAGTATTTTTTAGTTATTACCTGATTAAAAACATATCCAAATATACTTTCTCTTTGGCACTTTCCATACGTTTTTTAATAAATCAACTTATTTTGTAGGTTAATTTGTTGAAGAAAAAGTTCATCCCGTGTAGCTTTCTCATGATTTTAAAAATATATATCCTGTACGGGCACGGGCCTATGAAGTTAACTTTTTATGCATTTCTGCGAACGTAGTTTGACGGCCACAAAATAAATAAGCGAAAAATCAGTTCAATAGCTTTTGTAAGAGACCGTAAAGGGACTTTGTAATATCGCAGATTCTTCTGATGTCTCTAAAAAGGAAAGAAGAACTCGGCTCCGTGGCTGATAGGTTAGCAAGCTTTGCTTTGGCTGGAAGGATCCAGAGTTCGATTCCTGGTTGGGCTGAGCGGATTTTAATTATATGATGCATGAATTGCAGCCGAATGGTCAAAGCTGGGTATTTTTGTTGGACATCCGAGGGCTCCCAACAAGGGGATTTTAATACCCTATACTTAATTTCCTTGGCTGGGGAACTGGGTGAGTGTGATGGCTTCATAAATAAATTTAAGGGAATAAAAATATGTTGTTGTTTGAGTCTTCAGTCTTTTGACTGGTTTGATGCAGCTCTCCATGCCTCCCTGTCCTGAGCTAATCGTTTCATCTCTACATAGCTCCGACACCCTACATCGGAGGCAATCTGTTTAACATATTCTAACCTTGGTCTACCCCTACAGTTTTTGTCCTCGACCCTTCCTTCCATAACTAAGCTTGCTATTCCTGGGTGTCTTAGTATGTGTCCTACCAACCTATCTCTTATCTTCATTAGCAGTCGCCAGAAACATCTCTCCTCTCCCACTCGTCTTAATACCTCTTTGTTTGTAACCCTATCTACCCATCTGATCTTCATCATTCTCATGTAACACCACATTTCAAATGCTTCAATTCTCCTCTTTTCTGTTGCACCAATAGTCCATGTTTCACTTCCATAGAGCGCCACGCTCCAGACAAAGGCTTTCAAAAATGACTTCCTAATACCTAAATCTATATTCGATGTCAGCAGATTCCTTTTTTGTAGAAATGCTTTCTTTGCCTGAGCCAACCTACTTTTAATATCCTCTTTGCTTCGTCCATCACTGGTTATTCTGCTTCCTAAGTAACAGAAGTCTCCTACTTCCTTCAGCTTTTCACCTGCCAATTTGATCTCCATAGAGGTTTCTGATTTATTTCGGCTGCATTCCAGTATTTTTGTTTTACATTTACTTATTTTCATCATGAATTCTTTCCGTAAGACGGAGTCCATACCATTCAAAAACTCATTCAAATCCTCAGGCTTGTCGGCCAAGATGACGATGTCATCAGCAAATCTCAGAGTTGAAATTATTTCTCCTTGAATCTTCACTCCCACTTTAAATTTTTCTCTAATTTCCTTCATTGCTTGTTCAATGTAAAGATTGAAAAGTATGGGTGATAAGTTGCAGCCTTGCCTTACACCTTTCTGAATACCAGCTTCTCTCTCATGTCCTTCAACTCGAATGACTGCTGTCTGGTTTCTGTACAGATTGTATATCACCCTCCTATCCCTGTACTTTATTCCAATTGATTTCAAAATGTCAAACAATTTAGTCCAATCAACGTTATCAAAAGCCTTTTCTAAGTCTACAAAAGCCATGAACGTTCTCTTATCTTTCCTTATTCTACCTTCTAAAATCAGCCTAAGACTTAGTACAGCTTCCCTTGTTTCTACATTTCTCCTGAAACCAAACTGGTCTTCACCCAACTCCGTTTCTATCTGGCTTTCAATCCTCTTGTAAATTATTCTAGACAGGATCTTTGAAGCATGAGTAATCAAGCTGATTGTACGGTAATATTCACATCTGTCAGCTCCCACTATCTTTGGTATAGGGATGATTACATTCTTCTTGAAATCAAGGGGTACCTCACCTGTCTCATAAATCCTACACACCAAGTGAAATAACCTGATCAGACCTTCATCTCCTATGCAGCGTAGCAACTCAATCGGTATATCATCTATGCCTGGTGCTTTGTTCCTGCTTAAGTCTTCCAAAGCTCTATCAAATTCTGATCTCAATATTAAATCTCCTTTCGCATCCTCATCAATTTCCTCCTCCCTTTCCATTACATGATTCTCAATCTCCTTTCCCTTATACAAACTCTCTATGTAAGCTTTCCATCTCTCAACCTTTTCTTCCCTATCTGTTAGAGGCTTTCCATTTGTGTCCTTAATATTACAGCACTTAGTCTTCTTTTCCCCAAAAGTATTCTTAATCCTTCGATAAGCTGTGTCTACTTTTCCTAATTTCAGACAATTTTCTATACCTGCACATTTCTCTTTCAACCATTCTTCTTTCGCTTCCTTGCACTTCTTGTTAACCTCATTTCTCAGACGTCCGTATTCTGCTTTCCCCTTTTCATCTCTTAGATTCTTGTGTTTCCGCCTTTCATCCATCAATTCTAGTATATCCTGAGTGATCCACGGTTTTCTACCTATTCTTTCTTTCCTACCAATGTTTTCTTCTGCGGATTTTGTTATTTCATTCTTCAAAAGTGCCCATTCGTCTGCAATTGAAGTTTGTTTAGGGTTTTTCATTAGTCCTTCCTTTATACTCTTCTTGAATCTTTCGTTTACATCCTTCTCTTTCAGTCTGTCTATTGCCCACCTCTTTGGCTTTTGACTTTTCTTCAGTTTCTTCAACTTTAATCTGCATTTCATTACAACCAGATTGTGATCAGAGTTTATGTCAGCACCAGGATATGTTTTACAATCCAAAATCTGGTTTCGAAACATCTGCTTGACCATAATGAAGTCGATTTGGTAACGCCCTGTATCTCCTGGTCTCATCCATGTGTATATTCTTCTATTGTGGTTATTGAATAAGGTGTTAGCTATGACCAATTCATGCTCGGTGCAGAATTCTACCAGCCTGCTTCCTCGATCATTCCTTTCACCTAATCCGAAATCTCCTACTATCTTCCCTTCTCTCCCTTTTCCTACCACAGCATTCCACTCTCCCATTACTATAACATTTTCATCACCCTTGATATACCTCAGAATTTCGTATATTTCTTCGTAGACCTTTTCAACATCCTCATCATCAGCTTGACTGGTAGGCATATAGACTTGTACCACTGTAGTGCAGGTAGGTTTTGTATTGATTTTTGCTACAATAATCCGTTCACTATATTGCTCATAATATTCCACCCGCTGTCCAAGTTTCCTACTCAATATGAGGCCAACCCCTGCTTGGCCATTGTTTGATTTAGTGCTAATGACCCTATAGTCTCCTGACCAAAAGTCCTGTTCTTCCTGCCAGCGCATTTCACTAATCCCAACCAAATCCAACCTCAACCTATCCATTTCCCTTTCTAAGTTTTCTAACCTTCCACTTCCTAGCAGACTTCTAACATTCCACGCTCCGATCCGTAGAATGTCAGATATACCGGTATAGAATTCGTAAAATGAAACACGTAAAGTTAAAAAAACAAGCACATCTAAGTACTCGGTTCTGATGACTGAGATGTCCCAAGTCCCTAAGCTCCATCACGTACAATAACAAGTTCAAGTTCCCCTTGAGGCAAAATTTCGGCAGCCTAGTGTCTTCAATGTCGCAGCAGTACAAGGGTCATTAAACCAGCTACATTATTATTGTTATTACAGATGGTTCTTGGAACCTGAGTGTTTGATTATTGCCGTGTCTAAGTACAGTCGTGTACCTGTCTGAGTTAACCCACCTTTATACAACAGACTAGAAATCTTATTCGTAGTTCTAACTAGCTTCATGAGAGGAGGTATTGTTGATACAGTAGGTCAACCTTCAATCGATCTTCTTGAGCCAGTTAAGGAGAATGTCACTTAGCGACATTTAGCGAGGGAATCAGAACTAGCAGAAGCACTTAGCTCTCCTGCCAAGACGATAGTTGGGCTTACACCGTGGTTGATTTACTGGGAAGACTACGTAAATTGGTTTGATCACAATGTTCTGCAGAGGAAATACGAGTAGTTATGCACACTAAATAAAATAGCCTACTTCAATAGTAAATTTATTCAAGAGGCTAAAACACTCGTACAGACATCAGTTACTTAGTTTTTTTTCCACCATTCAGTGAAGTGACTAGATGTTGTTATTTCATTTTTAGAGGATTACAACATTTTCGTCCACAGCGCCGTGTACTTGGCTGTATATTGAATTTGCCCGATAACATGTAGTAAGCTTGAATAATAACAATAGCCTATTGGTTAAAAATGAATAATCTGTGTTACTTACATTACGAGAAAAATAGATTAACATCCTTCAGTCAATAAGTTATTGTTTAATGTTAGAAATATATTAGAAAATATCTTTGGACATGTTTCAAACTTGGTTAGTTATTCATCAGCAACATTGTATTATTAATAAAACATAAATAAACCTTATAACTAATGAGATAAAAACTAAATATTACAGCTAATAAAAACCTAGAAAATTAAGAAACAGGGATGTAATAAAATATGATAATATAACAACGTTTATAATGTCAAAAAAGTGGAAGGTGTTTGAAATAACACTGTTAATAATTTGACTAATTATTTTTCACAATATAAAAAAGGCTGGTTGTTGTGGAAGTCACTGAATAAGTTGCGATCAGGAGTTGGAAGATCCCGAGACAAGCTGAGGAGATGGGGCCTCAGTACATGTGACACTTCTTGTGAATGTGGACAAAAAAAAACCAAAACACACATGCTTCATTGCCCTATGTGCCCTTCAGCTTGTGCAGAGGAAGATCTCCTGCTAGCCATTCCAAGCCCCAAGGATTTTGCTCAGTATTGGGCATGTACTATAAAGACAATTTTACCCTAATTGTATAGCAACTGTACATATTGTTGTACCCCTAGGGTACGCTATACCATCCCTTAAGGAAAATATACAAATTCCCAAAACTACAGAATTCTAATATAAAATTCTAATAAAATACCACCTACAAAATTACATGAAGAACACAAGTACCACATTCAGGAAGTCAGGTAGGCCCATGCCAAAGGCAACGACCTGAAAGAGGTGCACGACTCATGAGGAATGTAAGAATTCGCCGAGCGTGCACACCAAAGTTATAAAAACCCTAAAGGTCAAGTGCTGGGATCATTAATTACTCAGTCCTCTCTCAGTGCAACGACGTGCCGTACCGCTGCTGTCTTCAGGTCGGGTAAGTGTCTTGGCGATCTACACTCTAACCACTACACTACACATTCCCCTCCCCCTGTGCTTGGACTGTATTTTATTTATTATTATCTACTAGTTTGAACTGCTAGCTCATTTAGTGTATCTCTCAATAGAGATACACATTAAAACTCTAATTAACAGAAGCCACTGGTCTTACTCTTTTATTTATTTAGTCAGTAGGTTCCTACCCTAATAGATTCCACTTAGGTAGGACTTAGAAATAGCCTTAGTGTTTATTTGCTTAATCACTACACTTGATCAGCAAGTGTCCTTGATACGTGCCGACCACAGCGAACTCGCTACTTGCTCGCGTGCTCATAGCTCTCTGCAGACCGCGTGGCGCAGGCTTCGCGCTTTGGCTTACAACTTAATAGCTCTTACCAACTACCCCTTTACCTAGAACTACCCCGTCAAACAGCACATTGGGGAGTTCTCCTGGCTGATCACATAATCGATCTCCTTTCACAAAACACTCCCTACCTCTTACAATTTCGCCAAGCTACAACCCCAATTTAGATTAATTTCATCCCCTAGATTTAGTATTTGTACTGGCATCCCTCACAGATACCATACAAATGGTGGAGGCAAGGGTACCGCAACGTTGATTTAAAGCAACGTCTAAGGAAGTTCAGACAACGAATTTCCGCGGCAAAGATCCCTAAACCTCGTGCTAAGCCAAGCAAACGCCACCCAAGATTGGGAAAATTTTTTGAGAGCAGGGTCCACTTAAATTTATAAACCCACCTAAACCCGCCCTAATTGAGCTACTTTTAGTAACGCTACCCCTATCAAATAATTAGTCAATTGAGACCCCACATTTGCTACGCCCATACAATAGATAATTCATATAAGGGGACATTAGTTAATTGCCCTCCCAGTTTGAGCCACAAGAGACTATATAGGATAGCAATAATAATATTTTACTCACCAACCACCCGGATTAGGGAATATAACAACCAATTTAAGGAGATATTTCCCCCAGCTCCACTTTCAAAGAAATATCGCTCGATACTTCCCATTGAAGGAACAAACGAATACCTACATGGAGAGAAAACCCACTCCAATACCTACGTCCATGATGCATACCCAGGGCGAAGACAAGCCCCAGGGAAAGGTAATTGTTAGACGCTCGGACCGCATAGGCGAGAGCAATGATAAGGAAACAATGACACAAGTAGAAACTGAGGCCCTAGGCCTTCGGGAACAAAACCATCAGACAGTAGAAAACGCACCCCCTCACACCAAATTACAGGCAAAACATAACCGGCATACCCAAACCACCGAGGACCTCAACCCCACGATAATATGTCTCGAGGCACAATTACTACATACAACGCAGCAGGTCCACAACAAATTACATGCCCTTATCCAGCGGTTAGGTAAACCTAGGCGGGAAAGTGACAATATAGCCCTCATTGCAAATATTCAAACCACCAGCGAAAGCCTCCAGTACACTATTCAGCGAACCATTCAAAAAAAACACGAGATCCCGGTGGGCATTGCATCATTGGTGAGTCAAAAACCGGGAAATCAACGATCTCATTTCTCGGAAGGGCCACACTCTACCCCCACCAGCCCGATGGTCGCACGGGATAGGCGCTTAGGCCAACAACGGCCGGAAATAGATAACATCCCGCAGGATAACAACGCCAAGTTACGCGGCAAAACCAAGGACATACCCGCTAGACATACCCCTGCAAACCCCACAAAATATTCCACAGACGAACGATACCCTGAGGAATACCGGAGGCGAACGCAATATCTTTCTCAACAATGGAGTAATAGGCCTCAGAGAACGCACTCACCTCTATACGAGCACACTCATATTCCCCCACACCATAGAAGGGCCATACGACAATCTCAAAACCCGCCACAAGAATACCCAGAAAATCGCCCCGCACAATTTAGGGCTGATCCCCCAGACCGTCGCGTACCATATACGGAGGATACACGCCATGGAGGTACACCTCCGCACCATAGGCCGATAACTCCCCCACACTTTAGGAGGAGCAGGGACCGTTCCCAAAAACATCCCCAGGAATACACTATATACATCCCTATACAGTGCACACATGAAAACTATTCAGAATATTACCAATACATTGCACCCAGGGATTACCCACAATACTCAGGAAGAAATCTTAGGAATGTCGCAAGATGGTCCCATGATCAATATAACCATGACAGACAAATTCACGCCCTACCCATTGACCATGTTGATCCACGACGCCACGAGCTATCCTAACTCACCACTAAACCCAAATGGCGACCCATTATAGCCAACTGGGCACCCAAATCGCGGATGCCTACCCAGATCATTCCTCAATAATAGCTACGAATACCAGGGGTATTTCCTTTTCTTCCACACG
This sequence comes from Meconema thalassinum, assembly GCA_946902985.2. NCBI lineage: Eukaryota > Metazoa > Arthropoda > Insecta > Orthoptera > Tettigoniidae > Meconema > Meconema thalassinum. Next base: position 159,076,834 of record OX336393.1, on the reverse strand, counting down.
CGGTAACACATCCAGTAAAAACTGATAGCGGCATTTATTATCACCCCTATAGACATATAATCGAAGTTATGTAATATACAGACCCTGTTCACACCTTAAGCTTGATGCCGCCACAATGGCTGCACCGGAGCAAGTCAGGGTATTCACCCGGCAACATGCCGAGATATGGCAACGCTTCCGTCAGCTCCAGGCACAATTTATTACATTCGAGTTGCTAACACACTCACCTACCCAAATGGAAGCGACCAATACACAGAACATACCCAAAGCAATTCAAACATCCAATCCCATAATGCCCACTCCTATTAGGAAGGAGACGGCCGTGGCCATGCCAAATCCCAAGCTGGATATGGGAAACGGGACACGGGTAGACACAGTCACCGTACCACGTAGTAACATTTCAATCCCAAAGCTTCCATTAGGCCCTAGGACGTTAGCGCCCATATCGGCTAGCAGTAATCCTAAGGTACGCCGAAAAGCCATACTAGCTCAACGCGTAATTCCAGTCACACTCCCCAAAATAGAGGGTAGAATCCATAAACCTAAGATTACCCTTCTCCAAACGCCTCGCACGGAGAATGCATCCCTTGAGTGGATACCAGGGGCGAAAGCCGCTTTGGCAATCCGAGGGAGACGAAGCTATTATTTGAGATAGCTCAGCAATAAAATAAATTCCCAAATAAAGAGCACATTATTTCTAAACAATTAAAAGTAGACTTTCCTATAGTATCAGATAAAAAGACTAAGTAATAGCCTAACGAATGGCATAAATTGCTTTTCTAGCCCATTTTTCTTCACCACATAGCATTTAGGTGTAGGTAAAAGATAAGAGATGTCGAGGTACATTCCACTCGAAGCAGTCCCACATAGGCTAGATATAATTTTACCAGTCCCCACAGCCATAAGAAATAAGAGCATTTCACCACCATTCATAGGGAAATAAATAACATATTTCCCCCCAAAAGATTTGAACCCAGGGATAGATAAAATATAACAAGCGCCCTATGCGCTAGGACATTTAATAGCTATGATAATAACTAGCAATAACTGGTAATCTCCAATACTGCATGACAAGGGATTAATTATAAGATGCATGTTTAGCGTAAGAGATATAATAGGACATACCAGGTTATATTACATGTGTACTATATCATGATAAATTGATGAATTTTGTTAACACAAGCTAGCTGCAAATAGAGCATGGCTAGACACGTATTCAATACTACTTAGGCCCTACATTTTCCCATAGATCCCCATAGCTCAAATACGCCATACAAGCATTGGCAAGGGCGCCAAGTAGAATGTGGCATATAGTCACCACACTCAGAGACAGGAGTCACCACCAAGTTTTAGTTAGTCATACAACATAACTCGACTTTCAGCCTAAAAATCCCCATAGGACATACTAACAGAGTAAGGTTGATAATAATTATACATTTATGATATGATAGGTGCACGAAAATTTTCATAGACAATACATGGTAGATAGAATATTACACATGTCGTCCACAGCGTGCAGCAAGCAAGGTCATGACTCTGCCGTAGCAGGCGGAAGTAACAAGACACGGAGCGCGCGGTCAGCGGAACACGCTCAGTCCATAGCAACAGGGATTTACGCAAAGTCACGTAAAAATGCCACACTCACACATGGCCGTGCGAAGCATGGGGTCATTTACCCATATGTGGGCCATATGGCAGACAATAGCAGGATTTCTTCATTATAGGGAAATGCCTAGACACTTTATATAAATAAAAATTAATAATGGCGCACATTTTTATAAAACTACTCGCATTTAGATTCACATACAGACATAATCGCAAAAATTAAGTGAGCGAGCAAAGATCTCATTACCTATCGTAAGGAAATGTAAAATAACGGACCCTTGTCCTATAAACATACAATATCAGAACACAGTTCGATTACCATAATATAAAACTTCATTATTTACACATACATCCCGATAGATATAAATAATAGCGACTCCATAAATTTCCAATAACGATAAGGAATAAGTATCGAGCATAAACATAATCATGCCGGATTTTATAGATAATATTTAGTAAAGGCCCGAGGATTATCTTTAACATATAACAAGTAAATATACACTTGATTACACAAACAAGAATATACAGAAATACGGAATACACTATCCTTAGAAAAATACATCCGGTCAGGAAGATACAATGCGTAATTTTCACTGCTATATAGCAGAACACCCGATAAAGGTAGCCCATTATATTCCCCCACGAACAATCTACCATGCGGAACGCAATATTAGCTGTGCATACACATATTGCTACACCCCGCCATATTTTTCATTTTCAAGGAGTGGAGAGTGCAAACCACTGACACACTTTCCTACACAATTTTACGTAGAAATGTTACAGCCATAGGAATGCGACATATACTTCCAAACATGTAAAAACACAATCCAGAATACTACATATATTTTCCTGGAGTAGAAAGTGAAAACCACTGACACACTTTTCTGCACATTATTACAGAGAATTTTTATACCCATAGGTGCGACATATGATTACGAACATACAAAATACACTCCAGCATACCACATGTATACTAGATAGTAAACACATTACTAATATACATAGCACTTATCACATTTCGGTACGATATAATGACAAAATAGTCCCATTAGGATTTAGCCAAAGGAGGACATATATAGATTCCCAGAATACAGATGAATAGCTAATGACCTTTGCCCAGGGTGTACAACACGCCAGCTATACAGTCCAAACCGCGGATAAACAATACATTACATGCGTAACACGTGCGTTTGACAGTTCCTTCGCGGAGCGATAACAAAGCCTTAATGGTCCCAACCCACTCTTGTCGCTCGCATCCAATCACAGTAAGGACATGATAAACACGACCTGCTCCAGCCGGACAGCCAATTACAGGCTACAGGTCACGCCTCACACTGACGACAGGTGATATCTCACATACACAAGCGTTATCTCCGAACACGCCTCCCACGGGATAGATAACTTGCAAACGGCCATAAGGGATTTAAGTCGCATAGTGCGCGCCAAATTTAAACGGCACAAGATGACAGACATGTAGTTATTACAATATAATTCAAACAATAGGGTAACCAAATGATTTTATTTTAGTTTACCCCTATCATCCCTCAACCCTTTACGCCGGGATAACATATTTAATGGCCAGAAACCAATATTCTCGGGGATATTTACACCGCGCCGCGCTTTACAATAAATACGCCACATTTTATATCCTAGCGAACTTTTGATACATTTTTGCCCTCAGATACACTCTTATCTAAACACGCCAGCAAATATAGAACAATATGAACATATATCCGTCACCAAATAGGTAGATAAATCCACTTTCCCATTAGGAGGTTTTAATTTATTTTATTTTGGAATACGGCGATATTATTTAAAACATTATCTTTCAGAGTTAGACCGACAGAGTTGTTCCAGGTGACAGCATGTCCATATAACCACCATACATTGTCCCCCTTTTGAAACCCATAATTAAAAATCCACACTTAGGGATATTCATGGACATAGTTTAATAGATAGATGGCATTTATATATACCATTATTCCAGTTCAGAGGATGGCAATAAATACTTACGTACCCCCCCCCCCCATTTTCATAGGGTGGATAGCGTGTTATATTTTTTTTTTGCAGCGATCAACCCCATCAGAGGAGGGAATTACGACACATATAATGCGCTGCAATATAGCCTGGTTTAAGATACCTATACATAGGATCTCTAATAAAAATCCATAGACAATATAAATAGATGAAATCTATAGCCAATAGCTCTAGATAATATATCTAGACAGCACACCTAGATACAATTTATACACGGCATCTCTAGACAGTAGATCTAGACGGAGTTTATAGCAAATACCTATCAGCAATAGCTCTAGATAGTATACATAGATAATACCACTAGACAATACCTCTAGTTAAGGAATTCCACAATATATAATAATAATAGATGACCAGTTTTTTTAAGATAGACTTTATAGCCTATAAGTCTAATAAATATCATACGAGCATAAAAAGCAGTCACATATTATTATGGCGATAGGTGCCATATATTACCCATAGTATGTCCATGCCACAGAGCACATTTACCTCCCATGATACACATTAAACATTATACAAATAACACAGATACACTTCTTCCCCTGTCCATGCGAGGCACTATGGTTATTATGCAAATACCAGGGTGTATACCATGCCTTATCGCTCATGGTTGGATGTTAATGAACACTCGGAACCTTAAAGCTAACAGCTAGCGTTCCAGGTATAACCCTCTAACACAAGTGCATGCTATGACATTTTTTTTCACCAATGTTTTTGCCCTGCATGTTAACTAAAAGCATACAATGCTAATCCACATCCTTCAGCACGGTCACTAACAACCAAGACTGAATACCCAGATCCTACGCAATAAAATCCTCACCTACACCGGTCAAGAGTTCCTACCCATTAACGTATCCATAAATCCCCGTAGGACCAAGATTCCGTGAACCTTTATTACCATCCCGTTACCAGTAATTAACAACTTTTTAACATACATACAATTACCCAATAGCATGGGAATACCAGTCCACATCCCTCACTTACCTACTAACATGTGAGAAGGAAATATACGCAGCTGATATTAGCTGCAAATCCGATTAACCAGGCGCAATGATAATACACCGTGCCACCACAATTGTCCCCCCCCGTATAACTACAACACCATAAAACAACATTAAAACGCTAGACACTTATTCTTCATGGTTTACGCACGGCGATGCGCTTGGAAGGATGTGAAATACGTTTTCCAGTTGAAAATATATATTGAAAAATATTTTCCAGGCGAAAATATATATTAATGTGTCAATAAATTGTACCCTTGACATGACATGACAAGACGTCGACGGTGACGATCGACGAGAGGTTATAGTGGTGACGCGCTAGGGAGGGCAAGCGCCTGTGTTGCGAGGAAGTACCTAGCCTGTCTCCTCTCAATATAGGGTCCGTTATACCGTTTATTTTTTGCCCTAGCGTCGTCTAAACTATTCCTGCGGATGGAGGATTAATGGTTCGATGAGGGAATACATTTACCCCTACATCGAACAGAATACTTCCTCCTTCCCAAGACGACCCATAGGACTAAACGTTAGTCAGTAAATAGAGTTAAGTAGATGCTCTAGGAGCAAACGCCTGCGGCGGCAGGTGTATAGGAATAAGATGAGTATTGAGAAAAGGGAGTAATGAGATATGTGTATAAGGAGATAAGGAAAGAAGGAAATAGTAAGAGAATATGATAGTGAAATAAGGGTATAAGGAAACAAGGAAATAAGGAAACAATAACAGAATGTGACAAGGAAAGAATACAAAATAATAAGGGAATAATAACACAAGAAATGAAATGAAATAATGAAACAATGAAATAATGAACAATTATATTCCGGGCCGAGGTATGCAGCACCGATGACCTCTTCGCTCATACCCCCGATGAACAAAGCGCATAAGCAGCACATACATAATGAAACTACGATTCTTACTCCCTGGCCGAGGTAACATACATTATTGTGCCCCAGGAAGAAGAATAGTCATATTGCACAAGAGGCAATATAAGAAGCGTCGAGACCGGACACAGCGCGGATAGGGATGCCATTTGCACATGTAGCATAGACCAAGGATGGCAATGCGCGTGGGAGGTCAATCGATACGGAGGTAACTCCTAGCGCAGGCTATGTAAGAGTAAACCAAACCACTATACGTATGGGTCAACTGGGTAAGTCATTTCAAACAGAATTCGTAGTTTTCACAAACCACAATCTGCATTCGTAGTCACTCGGGTTACCGATACTACATTGCAAATTGGACGAAGGTCCCTGGATTACTATACGTCCTTAATGCCCCATACCATGTTACGTATTTAGCCGGTCCACTGGTAAAGGAAGTCCTTCTAGGCCCTCTTAGTTCCGACACCACCCTGCGTATTGGACAGCCCCTGGTTCAATTACAACATCATAAAAGACTATATATCTCGTGAGTAGAATTCTGCAACCCAGGCATACGACTAGTTATTAAACATATGAGCGCTGAGTCCGATCTTGCATACGCAAGTAAGACACAAGGTACACTGAAGTTACACAAAACACAGAGTAAGGAAGAATAAAGACACACAAAGATAAACACGATGATGAACGAACAAACAGATAGAGCAATGATATAAGACAGAAATAGATGGGAGGCAAATACAGTAAAATCATAGGAGACAATGAGTAAGAAAGAACAAAGAAAAACAAAGATGAATACAATAATGAATACAATTAATAGTAGAGCAATGATATAAAACACAAACAGATAGGAACACTATACACTGAAGTTACACAACACAATGAGTAAGAAAGAATAAAGAAAGACGGAGATAAGTACGATGATGAACAGAGATAAAGTAGAGCAATGGTATAAAACAGAAGTAAATAGGAGTACAGAACGGGGAAATAATAGGAGACAAGGTGTAAGAAAGAATAAAGAAAGATAAAGGTAAATACAATAATGAAGGAAGATGATGGTAGAGCAATGATGTACAACAGAAATAAGTGAGAGCAAAGGACAGTAAAGTTACAAGGGATAATGAAAAAGGAAGGAAGGAAGCTTGTAGTTTAACGTGACCGTTAATCTCGCGATCATAAGCCACGGGACCTCCGTTTTACGTGGAATCCGAACCACAGGACATGGCATTTCACTTCGTAAATCTCACATGCATTGACCGGGAATCGAACCCGGTCCGCCTTGGTGAGAGGCATACAGCTTGACCTTTGCGCCACCACGCCCCCAGGGATAATGAATAAGAAGGAATAAATAGAATATGAATACATACCAAATAAGAGATAAAGGTTGAAATAATACAGAGACTTAGGAGAAAGATGAAGGCGAAAAAGTAAATATAAAGGTAAACAAAGAATTAATAAAACATGGCCGATAGAAATAAGAATATAGATATTCTAATAATAATCATGTATTTCCATTTCAGCGTAGGTTGAAAACCTGAGGCGCTGATACCAGACAAAGCACACATGGTGGTGCACAATTTGAAAGCATGTATCGGGAGTGGCTCCATTTTGGGGCGCTCACCGACAATAACAAGGATAATGATAAAGGGTGATTTATTAACTACAAATAATGTTTTTATATATGCTTCCACAGACAATAATAATGATCACAGGATAATTTATTAACTACAAATAATGTTTTTATATATGCTTCCACAGGATTAACCCCGCAAAGGACGAGGGAAAATGCCCTCTGAAATAATCATTTTTATATTATGGATCCACAACAATTGTAACAAAATTTTTTTTTATGAACTAACTATATGTTTTTTTATTGTGTTACACAACTGCCCCACCACCAAAGGTGTACACGCAAATGCCCCATAAAAGAGCCCCCCCAGCACACTACCCATTTTCAGGAACATATCCAGACCACAGTAGAGATATACCTGTGGGATATCCTCCACTGAAGGTCGGATCAACGAATCAAATTAGCACCTAAAATGAGAGGTGCATTACGGCCACACAACTCGCGCCTATCTCTGTAAAGGACGAGTTGTGCAGCCAAGATGACTTCGCTCGCCCACAGGGAGCAGGCCATACAATAAAATATTCTGTAAACAACTAGTACCGTATATCACCTGCAGGTAGTAGATAATAGATAATAAATAAGGGGTAATAGATAATAGACAATAGATTATAATTACATATTACGTTAAGAAGTACAATCGAAGGAAAGGTAAAAGATGTTGAATACAGTATTCGAAGGAATATAGTTGCGCAACTACAGTAATCACAAAAGGAGGATAAATAATTATGAGAAATTGGTTTATTTATTGATGCAGAAGGATAACACATAAATAAGAAAGGTTAATTTTACAAGTCTAGAAAGACAACACAGTTAAATGTATTTGTTTTTGTTTTTATTGAACATCGATGTGAATAAGAGAAATGAATTTTGTTGCTGTATTGATATGAATAATAGGGTTTTTATTTCAGGTTTTAATGGTTTTAATGATGTTACACAATATGAAGACTGAATTTTTTTTAAAAACATTGTTGACATGTAACCGAAAGATGATAACTTTGTAATACACATTTTTTTCCCCTTTCCACTCTTCTAAATTCCACATTGTAAAAGTGTCGCATTTCTCCCCACACAATAAAACACTTTTCAATTTAAACCTTTAAATACACCTTGCGACACTTATTTTTCTATCTCTATACTCTATCCCTTTTACACACATACAGGGCACGCGAGAGCAGTTTTTCATCCCCATTGGAGGCAAGTAATTATATATATGTATCCACAACCTCCCCATTTAACCCTCGGATGTTTTTTTCCTCTCGTGTGTTCCTGCACCCCTTAAATTACCATGTTACAAGTGAAAATTTTATAATATGTCATGATTTATTTACCAAGTTATTATGTTTATTATGTTTGTACATCAAACATACAATAAGGGATCCAATTGACATCCCATCAAGTATACGCATAGTATGAAAAATAGTAAGCTTCACACCCCACTGTTGATTTTTAAGAAACAAATTGTAAAGAAATATTGTTCCCCTCACCACAGACAATTATACTTGATCGCTAAGCACACCCGGACACCCAATTAATAGAAGGCACAATTACTCAGCTTTCAACTTTCGACAATTAAAAGTATAGCACTAAATTTATATTTACCCCCTAACTTACCCCTATCTTCTACGAGGCTACCAATCCACCCCCTACGACACCAACCATACAACGATGACCTAAATTAAAAGAAGAAAAGAAGAGAAGAGCAGAAGACAGAAGATTATCAAGAAAGAAGATGCTGTCTTATTTTTTCAAAAAAAAAACCACCCCCACGTCTTCGTCCAGTTATCGAGGTCGATAACTAACCCTACAAAGGGGGTTGTTGTACCCCTAGGGTACGCTATACCATCCCTTAAGGAAAATATACAAATTCCCAAAACTACAGACTTCTGATATAAAATTCTAATAAAATACCACCTACAAAATTACATGAAGAACACAAGTACCACATTCAGGAAGTCAGGTAGGCCCATGCCAAAGGCAACGACCTGAAAGAGGTGCACGACTCATGAGGAATGTAAAAATTCACCGAGCGTGCACACCAAAGTTATAAAAACCCTAAAGGTCAAGTGCTGGGATCATTAATTACTCAGTCCTCTCTCAGTGCAACGACGTGCCGTACCGCTGCTGTCTTCAGGTCGGGTAAGTGTCTTGGCGATCTACACTCTAACCACTACACTACACATTCCCCTCCCCTGTGCTTGGACTGTATTTTATTTATTATTATCTACTAGTTTGAACTGCTAGCTCTTTTAGTGTATCTCTCAATAGAGATACACATTAAAACTCTAATTAACAGAAGCCACTGGTCTCACTCTTTTATTTATTTAGTCAGTAGGTTCCTACCCTAATAGATTCCACTTAGGTAGGACTTAGAAATAGCCTTAGTGTTTATTTGCTTAATCACTACTCTTGATCAGCAAGTGTCCTTGATACGTGCCGACCACAGCGAACTCGCTACTTGCTCGCGTGCTCATAGCTCTCTGCAGACCGCGTGGCGCAGGCTTCGCGCTTTGGCTTACAACTTAATAGCTCTTACCAACTACCCCTTTACCTAGAACTACCCCGTCAAACAGCACATTGGGGAGTTCTCCTGGCTGATCACATAATCGATCTCCTTTCACAAAACACTCCCTACCTCTTACAATTTCGCCAAGCTACAACCCCAATTTAGATTAATTTCATCCCCTAGATTTAGTATTTGTACTGGCATCCCTCACAGATACCATACAATATTTATGTTTCTTACACGAGAAATAAAATATTATAAACATTGTTGGGCTAGTTCTTATTTTTATCTCATTCATGTTTCTAAAATGTTGTAGTTTTAAGGGGCGGAACTACGACGTCATCTGCCATCCCCTGTTTCTAAATTTTCAAGGTTTTAATTGGCTGGAACATGTGTATTTTATGACATAAGTTATAAGGTATATTTATGTTTTAGTATTATTACAATTTTGCTGATGAAGAACTAACCTAGCTCAAAACTTGTTCAAAGATATTGTCTAACATTTTTGGAACATCTTCAAAATGTTCAACATTTTATATTTGCGCAATATTAATCTACGTACTTTCTTACAGCACGTATATTATTTCATGTCTCATATCTGAGACTACTTTCCTTTTACTTTCCCACAATCGTGCGTACTATTAGCAAACCCAGAGTACATTTTATTAGCCTACTTTCGATTTTTGCAAAAAATGAAAGTAGACTTATGAGATCAACACAGGGCGAAAAAAAGGTGTGTCTGTCTGTGTGTATGTGTGTGTGTGTGAGTATGTGTGTGTGTGTGTGTGTGTGAGTGAGCGTGTGTACTCTGAATGTCTGTCCCCCTCCCTCTATCAGTTCGAACACGGTGAACGCGAATTGAACGAAATTTGGTACAAAGGTAGCACTAGCAAAGGACACCTCAGTGTCATGTTTTATATCGCCGCCATCTTGACGGAAACATAATGGCGGCCACACAAATGTTCAAAGCTTAAATCAAATTACGACTAACCTAATCATCCGATCTCTACCAAATTTTGCAACAACATACATTTATAGGGGGAGCATTCTTTGACCAAATTAATAGGTCATCAGCTTAATAGTTTGCGGATGGCGGCCATCTTTGTGTGAAAATCGATTCCCCCTATTAATTCCAACACAGTGAAACCGAATGGAACGAAATTTGGTACAGAAGTAGTACTAGCAAAGGGAACCTCAGTGTCATGTTTTATATCGCCGCCATCTTGATGGAAACGTAATGGCGGTCACACAAATGTTCAAAGCTTAAATCAAATTACGACTAACCTAATCATCCGATCTCCACCAAATTTTGCAACAACATACCTTTATGGAGGAAGCATCCTTTGACCAAATAAATAGGTCATTAGCCTAATAGTTTGCTGATGGTGGCCATCTTTGTGTCAAAATCGATTCCCCCTATTTATTCAAACACGTGAAACCGAATGGAACGAAATTTGGTACAGAGGTAGCACTAGCAAAGGGCACCTCAGTGTCATGTTTTATATCGCCGCCATCTTGACAGAAACGTAATGGCGGCCACACAAATGTTCAAAGCTTAAATCAAATTACGATTAACCTAATCATCGGATCTCTGCCAAATTTTGCAACAACATACCTTTATGGGGGGAGCATCCTTTGACCAAACTAATAGGTCATTAGCCTAATAGTTTGCGGATGGTGGCCATCTTTGTGTTAAAATCGATTCCCCCTATCAATTCGAACACGGTGAAACCGAATGGAACGAAATTTGGTACAGAGGTAGCACTAGCAAAGGGAACCTCAGTGTCATGTTTTATATCACCGCCATCTTGACGGAAACATAATCGTGGCCACCCAAATATTAAAAGCTAAACTGTAATTACGACCAACCTAATAATCTAGCCTCTACCAAATTTTGCAACAACATATCTTTATGTGGGAAGCATATACTGACCAAACTGCAAGATCATCAGCCCAATAGTTTGCAGATGGTGGCCAAGTATGTGTGCAAATCGATTCCCCCTATCAATTCAAACACGGTGAAACCGAATTGAATGAAATTTTTTACGGAGGTAGCACTAGCAAAGGGCACCTCATATCCATGTTTAATATCCGTATAGCACGTTGTATTTCAACAAGCTACTACAACCAACATTCAATTATACTCCTTGAAAAGGACAAAGAGTTATAACAATGCCCATGCATTTAGGAGAAAGTAGGCAATATGTTCTTTACTGAACATCTTGTTTTCATTATATGATAGAAACAAAATGAATAGCAGCAACAGCAAAATGGATGCTAGTGCTACAAATGGAAGAAGAGGAATCCTAGGTTCCAATTCCAATTTCTCGCAAAAATGTATTTCTATATAAAAAAATCCCTATTATTAAGAACTTTTCAACATACAAAGCTGAAATATTTGGTAATTCCTGCTTGCATGTGTTATATTTTAGCACGACCGTTTTTCAAAAATTTACTTCAGTTTAATTTTGCCAGAAGGAAATGTTCATGAAAGTGCTGTCAGAATTATGCAATTGTAAAACAAAATCATGAAAATTCAAAAATAAATTTATTTTCAAAACGCCTGTGTCAAAAGTGAAGTTAGGATCTTGAAGAACATCTCTAAAACATTTAGATTAGTTCCTGTTAATAGTTTCTGAGAAAAGGGTCAATACAATGTTGGACATTAGCGTGGGCAATATAAGACATTTCGGAGACTTGCGTCTTGCGACCGTGATGTCAGCGAGGCTTCAGTTCCCTTCGCCTGCTATCGGCACACCTTGTGTTAGCTCGTTTATTCCCTCAATTGCCAGTTAAACACGTGCTACTGAGCCATGCTTCACGCTGCTAGTGGAATATAATAAATGTGAAGGTCTCTTCTTTGAAGTATTTCAAGTTATTCTTGCTACAGTGCAGTTTATCCATTCAGTGTCTCAACTCTTCTCATGAAGCAATTGTGAGTTATTTATGCTACAGTGCTGCGAAGCTCTGTTCATTCATGCTATAGTGCCCGAGTGTATGTTTCTTAATCGTGGAGAGAAAACATTGCTCCATATGTTGTAAGACGTTTTCGAAATCTTCAAACTTGCGATAACACGTCAGAACGTTTCATGAGCCCTCTCACTTGGCTTATATTGCCCATTTGAGAAAATAATCATTTCGATTTCATTGTGTGATCTGTGACAAGGTGCTTCTTCGTTTTCACTCACTTGAACCGCCACTGAGCTCAATGCACAGTTCCACAATCTGCTGTTTTTCTGCACGCTGAGCGCTGCGAGTACCGAGCTAACGCAAGGTTTGCCGATAGCAGGCGAAGGGCCCCGAGGCTCCGCTGACATCTCGGTCTCTAGACGCAAGTAATTTCGGGGTCCCTTAAACAATATTGACAGCCTGAAGGTAACATGTGTTTCTGTGGTGACTGGAGTAGCGAGTGTCACTGTGATTTTTAGAGTCGGAATGAGAGAGGTGCCCTGGGCATGGGCGGCTGCACCTTATGTGCTGAAGTGCTGCAACACATTGTTTTATTTGAAAATTAATTACTTTAGTAATATTATCTACAATCAATTACAGTGCATTAAAAAGATGTCAGTGAAATAATTGGAAATAGCCTATATCAACTCCCTCACAACGAGGTATTGTGCCCAAATCCAGTTGCCTAGATTTGAGAGCACAGGCTACAATGCTAAGTCCAGAATTGAAAGTTAGAATAGCGCGCGCCGAACCTTCTAAGAAGGAATTGGAAGCTTTGAGCAGCCAAGAAATGGTTAAGTGACGTAGGCGAGAGCGTCATAGTCGAGGATAAATTGACATTAAATATTTCCTGATGGAGTTGAATCTTGAGACTAACATCAGATTACTGGCACGGACAAGGGCGGAAGAATGTGCTTTATTTCGAGGAAATTGATTGAGCGGAAGCTGAGATATGAGATGTTTTAATTTCAGCATATTTCACGCATTGACCTCGAGAAGTCCGCTTGAGGAGTATATAAGGCGGGCATGCCCGAGCTAAGTATGTTCATTCCTTCGTAAGCGCTCAGCCGCTAAACACTCTACGTCGCTCCGAACACTGTTATAATTTTCGTGCACATGGTTGCAAAATCTACGTTATTACCAGCACAGATGCTGGGACTTAGTGATTTCGAAAGTACATGGTTACTGTTCTTATAAAAGTGTTTAACATTATTGTGATCTTCGAACTTTTCAAAAGTTATCGCCAAGGCGATAAACTCTGTGGCATTGGTGATACTTTACTGCTACAACGGACATATGAATAGACTTAGTCTATATTTTGATTTCCACTGTCCACTAAAATTTAACTTGGATTATTTCATACAAACAACCAGGATAAGTCTTGGATTTAATAACTTTCGACCAACCAAAATAGTTCATTGCTGTTCACCTACCAGTCTTGCACAGTTCAGTTCACTAGCCGACATAGGGAATACCAGCATACTTGCATTGTCTGGAGAGTGAGAAGCTCTGCCCAGGGAACTGATCTTCAGAACTCGAACATGTGTTGCAAAAGATTATAAGAGTAGTGACAGTATTGAAGGCATTACAGTTGGGTCGAGTTAAAACTGGTAATTTTTCATCATGGATCTTTTTGATCTAACCCCATTCAAGATTACTTCAGCTGTTGAAGCAGCATATTTTACGAACTATTTTCATCAAGATATTCAGGCTACAAGTATGAATACCGCTATGTCTGTGTAACACTATTGCGGGTATAAAATGGAGGCCGATACAAGATTATAAATACGTGCCCTAATGGGGACAAGAAGACTGAAATAATCTGGTTCAGACCAGATTACAAGCATCAAGATCTACAGGAATGTAAGCTACAATTTGCATTATTTTTATGCGTAGTTAGCTGGAATTTATAAATTTTTCTACAGTCTTACCAACACATATTTTCTTTTCGTCGATGTTTTTGCTGTTGCAAATATTTTCTTTTTGCAATAGAAGCTTTGATCTGAGCAGTTTTTACACTCAGAAGTCAATGATTCGAAATTTATGGACGAGCTTAGCGAGCATTTATTTAATTTTGATATTTTTCTAATCACGGTCAACAGCCGTCGTAACTGAAGATTTAATAAATAATTTAAGTTGAGGAATGGATATTTATCCATTACTAAGAAGTCGAGTATGATATTCCCCGAACAGTTTAACAACTTTAAATCCATTTGTTGAGGAAATAATAATAATAATGTTGATTTAATAATAATTATTATTTTCAATTTTCTGAGATAATAATAATAGTTGTGATTTCTAATAATCGTTATCAAGTAGTGTGATTTATACATTTGACATTTAAAACATTTTTCTAAGATCGGATACTTGTTGATTCCGAAGGTTAGTGGTTAACGCATGCCCACAAACAAACAACATATTAATTCAGTGGAAGTATTTCACGCTTGCATTATGCATTTAAATCTTTGAGAAGACACGGCAAGTAATGATACGGGAAGCTAAAAGCATGTATAAAACAGGGTTTTTTTTGCTAGAGTTTGTATAAAAATAAAATCATTATTGAGCAACGTCTTTTGATAAAACGTTTGGCTAAGAATATACACGGTGTGCAGTTATTCATGTTTTAAACTGATGGTAAAATTATTATTGTAAACTCATTGGGGGAGTTTACTAACTTATAAATCTTCCAGTTGTCGTAACAAGCAAAGGCTTGATTATTCTGTATAATTTGGGAAGAAATAATTGTGTGTGCAAAGAGTTAAATATGCCATTCTGATTGTGCAATTAAGTCGCAGGAATGTGGTTGTTGAAATGAAGCATCAACCACATTGTAGGTTGGGTGTCTTTGAAATTAGTAGAGGAGTTGAATGTAGCCACACATTCGTCGAGATATAACCAAAGTTTATTTTGTTGAGCTATCATTGTCAATTCACAGTTTCTAGAAGTATTCCTAGTAATTGCTTGCCCGATAATTGTTATTGTTAAACTTGTACCTTTTATTATGAAAAGATTTTACCGTTGTCTAGATGCTAATTATGATTATGTGATTTTGACGCATTTAAATCGAATGGGCCGATGATGTAAATTATTTAAAACTGTTACTTCTTAACAACCACTACAAACTGAGAGGATTTTTGTGATCCTGTAAAATATATAAACGTTTTGCAAATAAATGTAATGATTAACATATTTGACATTTTGTCAAATAATTGTAATTTTGATAATAACAAATGAAATTGCTTTATGATAAATTTTCTAAATAATATTTCCAAATGATAGTTAATTGATTAAATGGTTGAATCCATATTGAATTGAATTTATATTTTGTTGATAATAATTTTTGACCATTATATTGATGATTGAGTCAAAAGCTCTGAATAGATTTTGGATCGAGAACAGATGATTCAATAAATATTTTCTGTTTATCGAATTTCGTCGAATCCAAACGCTCGAATGTCCATATAAATGATATTGTGTTTTATTTCTTGTTAATAACTTTGTATTTGAACAGATCTTGAGATAACTGAATCCTGAAGTGTTAGTTAATTTGCTACGATAATTTTGAAAAAGTGAACACTGATATATTTTTCAACGAGTGATATTTTTTTTTCATTTAAATATGTGAATACTCAAATAAGATAGGAATCACGAAGGACAATTAAATTTGCACTGACAAAACCCTACTACTGTAAATAATTATTTTGAGCGAAGTCAGCAGGACTATTAATTTGACCTTCTTCTCAATTGCCAAGTGTTCATGTGTTGGTGAAATTGTAAATCTTGTGCATAACGTATGATTTGTCACACATCTATTTATGCTACTTTTGGCATACCTTCAGTAAATTTTAACGTTTAACAGGCCATAAATCCCAAGTGAAGTGATTTCCACGTGCACAAACATTAGAACAGTGCTATATAAGTGTATTCTCAAGAACCTAGCACTACCAATGGTGTTACTTTTTACTGATGCGCACTCATATTACTTCTCATGAGTAATATGTTCTTTTTCGCCTCACTTCATCCATTCACTCATCATTTTATGTATTTTTTATTATGATATCTTTAATTATGCTGGATTTTGCAACTTAATTTATGGCTGAAGAAGGGACCAGTACTAGAGGCCCCGAAACATGTACCATATAATAGCAAGTTTATAACTTGTTGTAAATAAATGTATTGACTAGGCGGAACAGTTTCTCCTTTGTTATATAGTGAATCTGTCAATACGGAAAATGAACTTCTTTCAGAGCACAATTTGAGTGTTTCCATACATTATGTTTCTAAATATTTTTATTCTTTGGAAGTGGGGGGTACAGCACACAACTGATTTTCTGCAGCAGCTGCCACTGTCCCTGGGACTAGGACTAAGATACTCTCCTGACATTTGCCTGGAGGAAGTGTGGGAAAACCCGGGGAAACCCACACTCAGGATAGCATCTGTCAGCACCAACCTCCGGTCTTGCTACAGATCCCCAATAATTTAACGCTCACGACTACGTCACTGGCTGCGTCTTATTTGACCAATACGTAATGGGTATCCTTCCGTCCTTGTAGGACGACGGTGTAGCCACTCATTCAGTTCCTACAGCGTCTTGAGGGACTAAAGAATGGTAGTCTCTTCAGCTAGATTAATAAACAGTCGCAAGTGGAGCAAAGTAATCTCAACTTACGGTATTATTTTGGTCATGATAAGTTATTGTCCACCACGTGGTGTCGCGGCTAGCGTACTTGGCTGTGGCCCCGGTGGTCCGTGCTTGATTCCCGGCTATGCCAAAAATATAGTTATGGTCAGAGGGCTGGAATGGGGTACAGTCAGCCTCGTGAGACAAAACTGAGAAAATGTGGGTTCAATTCCCCCCCTCAGCCATCCTGGAAGTCGTTTTCCGTGGTTCCCATTTTACTCCAGGCAAATGTCAGGATGGTTCCTAATACTGCCACGACTAATATCGTAGGTTGCACTACCAAGCCATGCGAGTTTTAATATTTTAGTAGACTTGTATCTTAATTAGAAGTGAAAAATTAGATTTATTCAATTTGTATCCCGTAAGGGCGTGTATGACATTGATGTAAATGGCCTGGTAATGTGATTATTATCCATAAAACATGACACTAGATGGCCATGTGTATAATATATATACATAAAATACACTCCTCTACCGTGAAAGAAATGTTTATTACAACAAAAATTACAATTTAATGCCATACGCAACCTTTTCAAAAATGTATGCATGCAAAATAGTGAAGTAATATTCCTGCCATCTAGTGGGAGAATACACAAGACTGCATCTAAACTCTCTTCAAAATCTTAAAAAAGAAAAGTAATGTTTATGTTCGACCATGGCGAAATGTAAATATTATATGTCAGAAAACTGTACTATAATGAGACTCATTATAGTACAAGTTTTCATTATGATACAGTTTCTCCCACCAATCAGAGCTCAAGAAACAATTGTGTGACCAATTAGGTAAGGATAGCATCGCACCTGCGCTGTCTTCCACGGCCTCCTATTTTAAATTTCACTGCGTGGCATCTAGTGTCATAGTGGGGTATTCGAGGAGGCCATGGTATTCTCTGCGTCACATGCGCTCTGTTCAGTACATAAAACTGGTGAAATCTCGACAGATATTAATGAATATTTATGTTCGAACATAAAATAGTTATAATTGACGTCGTGTGCAACTCGCCTATAATGATAATTAAGGCACTCGTGTCTTAATTATTGCCATTATAGGCCTGTTGCATATTGTACTATTCTGCCGTCTAGCAGGAGAAAGTCTCAATGCTGACTACAAAATGCTAGACCACGAGGCAACCCATGGTCGCATATTCATTCTATGTTAGTAGAAAGCGTGTATTCGGGTGATACACGAGTCTCTGTATAAAAATTATATACATGGCCCCAGGTTGTGCACTAGACGTGTTTCAAACAGATACGCATGGCAGTCAAAGAGTTAAGGCCACGACCGCCTCCTTCCCTATCTCTACCTGAATTACAAATACACACACTACTATGGACACCACAGTCAATGATGTCCAAGCTCCTCAAATGAAAAAAAACAATACAGTTATGCTATTGTTGTGGGGTTTCAGTGAACCGAGTGTGCACCGAACGTAAGCAGGTGAAAATAGTTAATTTAATTGCAGATGTCTGAAGTTGCTTAAAGGCAGATCTGCAGCTCACAGGAAATTGGGGAATCTCCTGTTTTATGAGACCTGCTCGGGGGAGGCATTGTGCGTGTTTCCAGAGACCAGCTGTCCTGAATAGCGGCTTCTGTGATTCTCACGGGGACTGAGCATCAATACATTGCTCATCGTGGACCTTCTCTGGAGGGTTATGGTCACTGGGTGTCTTTGCCAGAGAGTACAGTAGCTGAACAGTGCCCTGCTTTCTGAACTAATGCAGCGATTAGAACCTAATCCAGCTGTCTGACGGTCTCCACTCCACATAGGAACATGACATGTTGTACGTCATGCATTGTTTCATTGTTAGCGTTACCGTAATAGACTTTGAATGGGGAGTAGTTAAATGAAAACAAGCCACCAAACATTAAACTGAAGATTATCAAATGTAAGCAAAATTTCTATCAACACGAAAAATTTATGTATCCCTTCCTATATTATTCTCCTAAGGTCCCATTCCAGCTTTGTACCGAAAATAAGGTCCCATTAACACCAACCTGCACATATGGGGTACCTACAGGTTCAGCATAACCCAATGCGTAAGCGAAACACACTCACTTACTCTTTAAATGCCTCACAATTAAATAAATACCTTAAAACATGTATATTTACAATGAAATAATGAAAGAATGCAACACGGTAACCATCGTAACAGAATCTCACAGGCCCATCTATTTCTGTAAGACGCAATGCAATTCCAATTATTACATTACTGTGAAAGTTTCCAGACGGTTAAAAGATTATCACTAAACCAAATTAGGCTGTAGAATTCATCAATACATAGAGTGTAATGGGCTTAAGGGGGTCAAGGGGCACTCGAGAATTTTTTCACGCAATTTTCACGTGTGAGTGTGGTACGAAAGGTCTTTTTCACCCGACTATAACGGGTCTCCGAAAACCACATTTAAAGGCCTTTAAATTAACAGTGTCTGTGATATTTTCAGAAAACTATCTTCGCTCTGATATACCTATGAAGGAATGACAAACCCCTAACCACCTCACCAGTAGCTGAATTGATCAAGTCTGATTATTCATACCAAGGATAAATCTGTCATAGCATTCATGATTGAGATTTTGCTAAGCGTACTCTTTACAACTAGAATATTCGCGAGCGAAGCCACGACGGGTAATGCTAGATATGTATTAATCGATTAATCTACTGTCTATATCTATTTATCTATTAGTATATATATAATTTTATCTATTAATTTGTTTATCATATTAGGCCTATATATTCGTAGATTTCTAATTTTATTTATTAATCAATTTATCATTTTAACTATTATTTATCATTTATCATTTTATCATTTCATTTATCATTTAATTCTTCTTTCTTACTTTCTTTCTTTCTTTCTTTCTTTCTTTCTTTCTTCGAATGAGCCAACTATGGACTACATAGATTAACCAAAATGGTTTTCAGCTTGATGAGTTGGGATTGGTTTCAAGTGCTTAAGAGTCTTCTTCCTAGCCCATATCTCCTTCATTTTCTGACTTTGTACCGTAGTTGATTAGCTGCTTCTGACCTCTTTGGTCTCTGCCCTTTATTAAGTTTAATCTGAGGGTCTTCTTTTAATATTTTTCGGAAAGCTTGTCTGTCTTGTATAACGGATGCAGAGATGTTAAAGCTTTGCAGATCTTGTTTAATTTGCTGGTACCACAGTGATGTTGTTTTCTTGCAGAAGCTGGCTCTGTGGATTACACTGGTCAATCTTGACTCGTTCATTCCCTCAAGGTGTCCGTAGAATTGGAGGCGTCTCTTGATGTTTGTGTCCATCAGAGGTTCTTGCTTTAGGTATAGATCATCGTTGGGCCTGTGATACCTTTCTTCATTTATGATCCTTGGGCCTAAGATCTTCCTCAAATTCATTCTTTCCTTTACCACTAGTTTCTGTATCAGTTTTGCCCCTTTGACGGTTAGGGTTTCAGCTGCATAGAGGACCTCGGGCCTGATTACAGCGTTATAGTGCTTTAATTTCGCATTGATGGATATGGATTTCTTCTGGTAAACTTGTCTGCATCGATTGTATGCAATATTCAGGTTCAGATTCCTTTCTTCAAATGCTTTATGGTTCTTGAGGTCTTCACTCATCCATTCCCCCAAATATTTAAATTCTCCGACTTTACGGATCCTGTTGTTGGGAAGAAAGTATATTGGAGCAGATTTGTCAATTGTTATGAACACTGTTTTCTCGTAAGACAACTGAAGGCCAGTCTTAGAGGCTATAGATTGGTGAGTATTGATCTGGTCTATTGCTGTTTAAACCGAATCTGCTAGCATAGCAACATCATCGGCATTTTATTAGTTGATCTAATTATATTTTCTTTCTTTCTTTCTTTCTTTCTTTCTTTCTTTCTTTCTTTCTTTCTTTGATGTAATTTATTATATTTTACGAAAATTAATACTAATTAATGTAGTTTAATTTATTTTAATTTAATTTTATTTTATTTTTTCCTTAAAGGCACAAGATACAACTGAATGATCATCGTCAGGAAGGCTATGCGGCCATACGGGCATGAAGGCGACGAATCGAGAGCCACCATGTTGACTACACAAAGTTGAGTCGTCATTGACCAAGATGATAGTTGAGCACTCTTATCTATTTGAACATTAATTGCTTATACATTTGTTAGCCTACTTTCGATATTTGCAAAAAATGAAAGTAGACTTATGAGATCAACACAGGGGGAAAAAAGTGTGTCTGAGTGTGTGTGTGTGTGTGTGAGTCTGTGTGTGAGTGTGTGTGTGTGTGTGAGTGTGTGTTCTCTGAATGTCTGTCCCCCCCTATCAATTCGAACACGGTGAACGCGAAATGAACGAAATTTGGTACAAAGGTAGCACTAGCAAAGGACACCTCAGTGTCATGTTTTATATTGCCACCATCTTGACGGAAACCTAATCGCGGCCACCCAAATGTTCAAAGCTTAAATCAAATTACGATTAACCAAATCATCCGATCTCTACCAAATTTTGCAACAACATACCTTTATGGAGGAAGCATCCTTTGACCAAATTAATAAGTCATTAGCCTAATAGTTTGCGGATGGCGGCCATCTTTGTGTCAAAATCGATTCCCCCTATTAATTCAAACACGGTGAAACCGAATGGAACGAAATTTGGTACAGAGGTAGCACTAGCAAAGGGCACCTCAGTTTCATGTTTAATATCGCCGCCATCTTGACAGAAACGTAATGGCGGCCACACAAATGTTCAAATCTTAAATCAAATTACGACTAACATAATCATCCGATCTCTACCAAATTTTGCAACAACGCACCTTTATGGAGGGAGCATCCTTTGACCAATCTAATAGGTCATTAGCCTAATATTTTGCGGATGGCGGCCATCTTTGTGTGAAAATCGATTCCCCCTATTAATTCGAACACGGTGAAACCGAATGGAACGAAATTTGGTGCTGAGGTAACACTAGCAAAGGGCACCTGAGTGTCATGCTTTATATCACCACCATCTTGACGGAAACGTAATCGCGGCCACCCAAATGTTAAAAGCTAAAATGTAATTACGACCAACCTAATAATCTAGTCTCTACCAAATTTTGCAACAACATATCTGTATGAGGGAAGCATATTCTGACCAAACTGCAAGATCATCAGCCCAATAGTTTGCAGATGGTGGCCAAGTATGTGTGCAAATTGATTTCCCCTATCAATTCAAACACGGTGAAACCGAATTGAACGAAATTTGGTACAGAGGTAGCACTAGCAAAGGGCACCTCATATTCATGTTTAATGTCCATATAGCATGTTGTATTTCAACAAGCTACTACAACCAACATTCATTTATACTCCTTGAAAAGGACAAAGAGTTATAACAATACCCATGCATTTAGGAGAAAGTAGGCTATATGTTCTTTACTGAACATCTTGTTGAGAATGTTATTTATTTGGTTAATAATACAGTATAGTCCAGCTCGCAGTTACTTGTCTTAGGTGGTTTTGAATGTATATATATATCAGATTATAGCGTGTTTTATGTGGAGACTTGGGAGAGTGCCCTTTAGTCTAGTCAATAGAATCCACTGGAGTCTAGTCTAGTGGGACAGGAAGGGGTTGATGAAACAAAAGACACGGATAGTCAGTCTGTAAGACTGGACTTTATATCATTTTAAATTCTAGCAGCCGAGTACCAAGAAGGCAGTGCGAGAACAGAGTTTCAAGATTCTATTTTGTTTCTTCACTGCCTACTTGATTGTTTTCTCGTAAGACAACTGAAGGCCAGTCTGGAGGCTATAGATTGGGGAGTATTGATCTGGACTATTGCTGTTTCAACCGAATCTGCTAGCATAGCTTGAAACTCTGTTCTCGCACTGCGTTCTTGGTACTCGGCTGCTACATCACTCTATGACGTCACACACTTCAGTGCATTCTCGGTACATTTTTTCCCGTCACCGTAACGTAACGCCAGACCTCAGCGTAACGACGAAGTCGACAAGATCATTTAAAATGATAAAAGGAAACAATGGGTGGTACAGCTGCACCGAAGATAATCATTTAAGAGTTGTGGAAACTCAGGTTAGTTTCCTTAAATCTTGTGTTTAGGAGAGGATTATGATAGCTGATGTTGTTGTTGTGTCTTTAGGGGCTTTGCGATATCGTGTTCATGTAGCTCTGACTACTTTGGTGTGTGTGGAAGTTATTATAGCTGCAATGACCTGCATTTTTACGACATTTTTGAACATTGGTGTTCTATTCTTTACAATCGCAATATATATGGGTAGAACTGTGTCTAATTATATACGACGTCTGTTATCCTGCTTGTATAATGCAATGCTCTATCTACGGTCTTGGTGTCATGTGGAAATCGGTCGTGAAATATTAGCCATCAAACCCATATTAATGTTGAGGTATTGAACCCGCTAAGCACTGGTTCATGTGATATTTTTCATCGCAACGCATTTTTAATGCATCACTTTAGAACGTATCCACTGACCGACCATGCTGTCGCCACATGCTAACATTCTTTGGAGTTATAAATGGTTGATCTTTTGACAATGGATAAAACCATTACTAAATAATCTGAGGCTAAATTATGACACTTCTATTTTCTATGAAGCTCAGATATTCTCATGTTGTAATTCTGTATCACCGAATCATTATTTAGAATGTTATTTCTGCTTTTGGTAAGGTATTAACATCGCAGATACGCGAACCGGAACCAAACAGTCGCTGCACGACTAGTGTATTCACAAGTTCACGCAGCGCAGGACTCAGCTCTTATCTCATGTGTTTGGTTTACCATCCAAGTTGGAGTCCGTCTAAAAGACGATGTAATAGTCTGCCTGGAGGCGTGGAAAGCAATCTTAGTGCATCGCACATTATTTAACTACGAACAGTACATAATATTAGTGAATATTACAGCCAAGGAGAAGGCTTTTGCTACGAATACTGTGAATTTTTGGAAAAGTGATTTTAATTGTGGAACACCATATTTTCAACCACGTGTTCGAACATCGTATTTCGACATCGTCAAGTGGCGATAAAATATATCATTCACTGTGAGATTATCATTAACCGAGTGAATCATTTCAACACTCATAACTACAAATATTGCTTTAATCGCAAGTGCGATCCTTTTCTGTGAATCACAACGTCGATGCCACGTGATTTGTGGGCAGGTAAAATCTGTGTTAGTGAAGCAGATAATAGTGCATATCCAATTTATAAACCATCTGCGCCGTGTAGCAGCAGTGAATTTATGACCACATTAAAGCTAGCTTCAGTGCAACTGGGCTACGGTCATTTTTCGTATTTTCAAGTGGTAAATTCGTAATTCAAAATGTCACTTCTTGATAACCACGTATACGACGATCTTTGTTACGCATCACCTGTGGAGATGAGCTGTTAAGCTTCATGATGTCAAGGAGAGGACCGGAGAACTACAGCCGATGACGGGAGAACCATGACTTAAGCATCCGCTAAGCCAAGGAAAATGACGACTTTGGGGAGGAGTCTGGTCATATCATCACGACTACGACGAGGACGAATAAAGGCCGTGGGAATAGATAGCGCCTATGTGGAGGCCCTTGTCCGGAGACCAAAGCCTTATTGTATCCCTCAGGTCGTTGTAACGACTGAGATGTAGACATCCTTTCTTGTGAGTCCGAATAATTCATTCCTTGTGAGGTTCTTTTGTGGTGTAGCTTAGTGTAGTTTATTGTAGTTTATTGTAGAATCAGCCGAACTCCTTGACAAGCCATAGGTAGGTTTTGTACTGTTAGAATTAATCCTTGTAGTTCACCTTCAGTGATTTGTTAGTCACCCGTTGTGATTGAATCTCTTTGCGATCACGGTGCATTCTGATGGACATCGCTAAGATGTTATTTCTACCCCTGCTAAGCGTGACTGTAGTCTTTGTTACTACGTTTTGTTCAACCCTATGTGGGTGATTTTGTGTACAGTTATTTGGGATGACGGTCAGACGTCATGGCCAGTGTTATTTTTATAACACCCCTTTATAGTAAATGTTGTCACGCCACTGATTAGTCAGAACAGTCCGTATCATTAGATAGCCGACTGAATCTATCAGTTTTGTAATTCAATGTCATTTTCATTTTGATGTGCTATGAAGCCATCCAGTTCGAGTTATGAACATATTCAGGGTGTTACATTTTGTTTGCAATCTAGCATCGAACCCTGCAATGAATGCCGTATCATTGGCAAACTTAGCAATTGTAAGATTTGCGCCTTTGTGATGTTCATTTCGTGTCAAGTGTTTCGACACAGTTATTATTTTGGTTATGATTAGACTGAGCAGTTATGAACTGACATATCTGCACATTTCAAAGAGGTTCAGATTAAGTGGAATATCTGTATTTTTCATTTCTTCGACTTTTACAAACATGCTACGTCATTGTGCATAGATTTGAGGCGTGATTTTAAGCCGAATGCTTATGTGATTTTGTATTATATCTGGGACATGATAACAAGGCCAGTTTTCTAACAGGACTTTCTGCGAGAAAGCTGCCTGCCTTCAGTGTTGTTCATTTTTTCTAAACTGTCCGTGTGGATGATTGTGAGTAGCGAGGCTAGCTCGAATCATGGACAGGTGGTAACAGTTCCCAGCATGCAATGTACTAGAGCACCAGTCACCCAGTGAGACATAATTTTTCAGACTCTTTGACAATGCTTATAGCATTACTAACATTTAAATAATGTGTCTCATATGTAGGTCAATGTCCAGGCCTCCATTTTGTAATAATCAGATGTTTTGCTACTTTGAGATGAATGGCAAGAGCCATATGTTTGCATCGCTATTGAAGCGACTATCTTTCTTCTCCATCTGAGAATGATTATACGTTATGTTAAGGTTTATTTGTTGAAATTAAGAGGCTAGATGAGGCACCTGTATAGAGGCTACATTTATGTGTGTCCAGACTTCGATTCTGTTGACAGTGTTATTGTAGGGAGGTAACTGATGTTCATGCCAGGCCTTACCCAGATGTAAATTAAGTGAGCCGAGAGCCACTAATAACCTGTATTATTGTTATGTCCGAGCGGGAGAGCTCGTTGACGGTGTTTTATAGCAGAGATTGATCTCGCACGAGACTGCTACTGCTGAGCCCAAGCTATTCAGGATTGTCAGCCTATTCGTCATAAACCAACGATAATCTAAACCAACGATTCTAATAATCAAAAACGTCATTATTATAAACTGATGATAATTAACTATTTATAGCATTTAACCTTGATTTTCTTGCATTTTGGACCTGCTGGCTGACACTTGCTTTGTGCACACTTCTTTTGTGGAAGAAATCTAGGACAGATGACACTAATTATTATCGACGGAGTGCTTGCTCAACCTTTAGTCAGTAGCTGGTGGAGCGTGAGCCTCATGCGACGTTAGACGTAGTTTTTACTACGCAATCGCCACCGTAATTAACATGCACGTAGATGACACTGGTTTACAAAGAGTAACCCAGGGCGAAGGCAGGAATAATATTGTTTATGGTCTTGTTATTATTTATTCAAGTGTATCATAACCCCATGTTTACCTTTTTTTAGATTGTAAGAGGGCATTTAATGTTTTTTACGGCTTGTCATGTAGATTTGTACTAACTGTTTTGCTTTACGGACGTCATCGCCGTAAATGTTGTATTAATTGTTAGGAATTAGCTAGATTATTTAAAAATAAATGTAAATGATGAAATGGTATCATCCTAACATAGACTTGCTATTGCTACCCTGTCAAATGTAAATTCCGTTATTAGCTTATTTTGTAACTTGACTTAGAGATTATTGCCGTACCATTTTCCCAGCGTTGCTGTTGTTGCTTTACTTTGTCAGATAGTTCTTTCGCGAGGGTTTACAGTAGTTTACAGGTAGGGTACTAATCTTTTATTTTTGTTTATTTATTAGTTTGCGGATTAGCTGATAGAAACCCTTCGAACTAGGCTAGGTGTCTGAATATTTTGAAAAAATATTTCTACATGTTTTACTTAAGCCTGGAAGTTTATTTCTCAGTCTAGCTTTAGGAGGTGTATTTTCTTGGGCTGTCTATGACCTTTTTAGCAACCATGATACCACGGATCCCCTGGATCATGGATTCTCGTGCCGCTATGGCCTATAAGAAATTCACCTGATCCTCATGGCACATGGGTCCGGCAGGTGAGGTGTTAGGGATGTCGTTTCGGCTGTTGGCAACCCTGATAGCTCCTCTGACGGGCACAGTATAGCCTACAGTACAGTTAACGCTACGTTGCTTTCCGTGCCAACTGATAACTCATGTATGAATTACAGATGCCTGAGGCTCGCGGACTGCCCTGTAACCGACTGCGCAAACGGGGCTGACCGGCGAAAAACGGTGCGTAAATTGTAAATGGCGTCTAAATATTAAGAAATGTGAACCCCTTATGACGGAAAAGAAGACGAGAAAGTCGTAAAACCTAGGTGATAAACTGACTTCAAATAGGGTGACTGATAATGATGATTGTTGTTTTAAGGGGCTGAACAGTGAGGTCATACGCTGTACCTACATGAAAATGAAAATCCACAGTCTGCTTCCAGTCAACGGACGGGGTCAGGGAATGGAATGAATGAAGCCCTGATCTAGCGGCGAGGATATGAACTGTACCGGCTGTCGAAGTCTGTCGCACTCCCCTGGGACAATGATTAAATGAATGACAGATGAAATGAAATGATAGTGGAGAATGTTGCTGAAATGAAATTTGTGACAGGGAAAACCGGAGTACCCGGAGAAAAACCTGTCTGCCTTAGCTTTGTCCAGCACAAATCTCACATGGAGTGACGGGGTTTGAACCACGGACCCAGCGGTGGGAAGCTGGCGTGCTGCTGCCTAAGCCACGGAGGCTTCATGCTCTACCTACATGAAAATGAAAATCCACAGCCTGCTTCCAGTCTCCGACCGGGTCAGGAATGGAATGAATGAAGCCCCCATCTAGCGGCAAGGATATGAACTGTGCCGGCTGCCGAGGCCTGACGCACTACTCTGGGGCAATGATTTAATGAATGACAGATGAAATGAAATGATAGTGGAGAGTGTTGCTCGAATGAAATGTTGACAGGGAAAACCGGAGTACCCGGAGAAAAACCTGTCTGCCTCCGTTTTGTCCAGCACAGATCTCACATGGAGTGACCGGGATTTGAACCACGGACCCAGCGGTGAGAGGCCGGCGTGCTGCCGCCTAAGCCACGGAGGCTCTACCTACATACGTATTAGAAATCTCAACAGAGGATAAATTCAGAAACACCGAAGGAAAGTCTCTTGACAACTGTTGTTGTTATAGGTAACGCCCTGCGTGGATGCGGATATCCGCGGATATACCCGCGCATAATCGCATAATTTTTTTGCCGTGCGGATAGGGGATAGCGGATGAGCAACGGATAGTGTTTCGAGTAAATTTGCGGATAGTTTTTAGAATACAATGTTGAACTGTATTTTTTTAAATTATTGTAATTTTTGGTAAGATCTGCGTCTTTCTTGTTTCTTGTTATTCCCCTATTTGCTTTCACTTGGATTGTGTGAGAATAATAGAGAAGTGAGAGAAGGCAGTCATGGAAATACCCTCAATTGTGTTGACTTATGTCAAAAAGGAAAGTCCTGTGTACTTGCCGGCGTTGGTAAATCTGACGACTACGTAATTGCTATAATTAGCCACTCACTGTTTCACTTGCCGTTCTTCAGAGGGACAAAACTCAGTCAACATTGACTTGTGATTCACACATAGCTCAGGGGAATTAATTTCTCCTCAAATGTCTGTGTTGCTACTTTATGCTTTATCTAATACTTAAAAATAGTATTGTAATTTTAGTGGATTCGGCTAACAAATGTGCGGCTGTGGATAACAGTCCTGTGGATGTGGGGCGGATGCGGATAACAGTCGTGTGGACGTGGGCTTGATGCGGATAACGTTTCTAGTTATAGGGACTTGAGACATCTAAGTTATCAACTGCGTATACTGTACTTGGGCGGGAATTGAATTCGTCTCATAACTTGTATGCCTATGGCATCAGTAGTAGTTTATTTACCTTAAATTTTAGAGGGAAAATAAAATTAAGGTTGATGCTCCGAGGCATGGAATAAGTTAAAATCCCGGCATTTACCACGAGAGAATATAGAGAAACCCAGTGATGCCTGCTGTCAGTGCCAGTATTCGAACCATCGATCTCCTGAGTACGAGCTACGTATTGCAGTCGTGGCGGGACATAACGCACACGGCTAAACAGCTCGTTACTGAGACTCCCTGTGCATGTGGACACACGATGAGAGAAGCAATCAGTCACCTGGAAATGAAGCACAGCAGAGTGAATTGGTTTACCATTAAAATTAATTCAATTGTCATTGCAATAAACAAGAGTTGATTTGAACAAACAAAAGCAAATATTGACCATTCAAATAGTGTTTCTATGTCCGAATCAGGATTTCGTTAGGAACGTATCAATGTACCCATAGTCGGAGTCGTCATCCAGTAAATTAAAAACATGGGCGCCATACACAAATGACCTTGCAGAACTATAGATCGTGGCCTCCTAGGAAGCCTGTTCACTGATTTTTCAGGCTTTCGTCATGGCAAATCGTGATCACGTCATAACCAGATATTGAGAAAACATTGTTTTAGGCTGAAATATGCCTTATATTAGTGACACTACCTTTGTTATCTTTACAATAGACTCACCTTAGTCTGACTTTTCGCAGTCCAACAGGATGTCTAAACCATCTCTTAAAGCTAAAATGGAAAAGATACCCCTCGCACCGATCACATGTGGTGTAGTGGCGTGGCGGGGTTGATCAAGAGTACTGTACTGTGCCCGTCTGTTCACCTTGAATGACGAGGCGGCCACATAGCGAGGTAACATGCAGACAGTGCCAGCACGAAATCTTATCTCAGGGCGTTCTGGGCTTGCCATAATACACGCTCAACACTGTCCCCATGTCTCCCGTAAGGATTTAGGGTAATATTGTCAACACTCAGAAATGAGAAATATTGTGGAGTTTGAAGCCATTTTTAAGTGTTGCCTGAGTAAACAAAAGTTTGGTGCTTTTCAGTCGGTCAACACGAATGTACCCAAAAGAGCTGGGTTATGCCCTGATCCTGAAAAGAATTACATGAGATTAATAAATACACTAGGATGACCAGTTTCGATCGTCAAACGATCATCATCAGATCCATTACACTTAGGCTGTAAAATCTATGTTTGAAAATAATTGTACATACTGTATTGTATATATTTTCACTTGTATTTTCAAACATAGATTTTACAGCCTAAGTTTAATGGATCTGATGATGATCGCTTGACGATCGAATCTGGTCATCCTAGTGCATTTATTAATCTCATGTAATTTTTTCAGGATTAGGGCATAACCCAGTTCTTTTGGGTACATTCGTGATGACCGACTGAAAAGCACTAAACTTTTGTTTAATGAGAAATATTGAAATAAAAATGGATTTCACATTTTATTCAACAAAACAGACAAAACTAATAAATAAATAAATACTCCCTAACGACAACGAAATGCAAGGAAAAAATAAGGTATCAAAATCGTATGCACCTCTACTAAAGAAAAGAAAGAGTATATCCTATTCTGGTTCCGAGTCATAGATAACCTTGACAAACGTGAGTACTGAGCCCTACATAAAAGAGTTTCAAGAATAAATAATTAAATTGTCTAATCAAAGCGGCCGCAATTGGCTCTCCTGCTTGACGATCATTTACATAAATCATTTCTAATTTAAAATACCCTTGATTAAATTCATATTTTGTTGCAATAATTATTTTCCATATTTACAGTTACGATGCCATCATCCATTGTTCATATTTACAGTATTTTTGTCGGCATATCCATCGTTCTTGCCTACCCTATTTACATTTCACTGTTCATGTTTCACAAAATCACATTTTATTCTGCAGGAGATTTACTGTCTTTTTCCCAAACTTAATTTCCTTTGGTCTCAGGCGGGTCGTCATGAAATATGCAACGTGAGGAATTAAATATGTATTAAATTGAAGGAAGAAAAATAAGGATTATCCAAACATCCTGTCTATAATTCATTATCTTCCCTATTTGACGAGACATTCTCAGTAATTATTATCCCTATTCGGAGAACATACCCTGGCATGGAATAATAATTTATTAACATGAGAAGCCCATAACAAAATATATACTCACAGATAGTTATTAACAATTATTACAATTGACGACTCAATTCAAATATAGAGTGGTTTTTAATCATTTAAATTAATCAGGCCAGGGCGTGTACTTGACATCATGTTTGAACAACATATTAGTTTTGGCAAGTGACTACAATAATACATTACATAACGTGGAAGTCGGGTAATGGATAAATACTGAAAACTTCTATGACTTTAGCCAGGGTTGCTACACATGCGACCCGTCCTAACTTGCGTGGATAAATCCATTACGTGCAATTATGGGAGTGTCAATCCCTCAATTATTACATTCCAACATGGGAGTCTTAATCCCTATCAATTATATGTCGTTTATAAACAATTATTTCCACTAAATCTATATTCAAAGCCAACAAATTATTTTTCTGTAGAAATGCTTTCCTTGCCTGAGCTAACCTACTTTTTATATCCTCTTTGCTTCGTTCATCACTGGTTATTTTGCTTCCTAAGTAACAGAAGTCTCCTACTTCCTTTAGTTTTTCACCTGTCGTTTTGATGTCCATAGAGGATTCTGATTTAATTTCGGCTGCATTCCAATATTTTTGTTTTACAAGATAGAATAATGAAAATCAAAGACAGAGAAAATAATGCCCCCAACCCTCAAATAATGGGGATGGAGGGACTTGGAAGGATGTAGAGCCATGCAATTTCTTGGCAGAGCCGGGAATCGCACCCAGAACTCTGGGGAGACAGCGAAGAATACTAGCTGCTACACCACGATATAGTTAATTTCTATGTTTCAACAATTTCACTTGAGCCCTAGGTTGAACTGTTTGCATGATGTTTAAGGCCATGTGAATCTGTCGTATAGGTTTGGTGGCTAAAAGAAAGAGGGGAGGCTTACGACCAACGTAACGGCCCTGGGTCGTACAACAACAATAACGATGCACTGTGTACAATATTGAATATTCGGTTACTAAGTGGTACGATAACCGGAGTGTAATATTGCTGAACAATTTTACTGGTGTTGATCTTGTAAATAAAGAGAAAAGGTATGACAGGACACAGAGGAAAAAAAACAATATTCTGGAATTCAAACTTATTTTTGAACACAGATCACTTATGTGACTGCAGACTACTACCGAGGGAAAACCAACAGTGTACAGAATCGTTTGTACCATACGGGATGCAAGAAGAGAAATATTGACCTTCCTGCCAACACGCGTGAGTTGGGATGCAGCAAACGGTATAGGAAGGGGCTGCTGAATCACCCGGCATATTGTACACCGTTGCTATCACACATTATACACCCTCTGTCTGAAAAGTTCGGTGAATGGGCTATATTACGAACGGATTGTTGCCTTACCTGAAACAGCCGTTACTATCCTTCGAAGTAATCCCCGTGGATGGTTATGCACTTCTGAGAACGACTGAACAAGTCCTTGAAACTCCTGGCATAGATCTTTAGGAATAGCCTTCAGTTTGGATCGTCAAAACTCTAAATTGAAAGCAAGAGACAAGCGTGAATTTTTTCAACCTGCCTTGCACACCTGATAGACGGGCGGCAGTGAGTAGGGTGAATTTATGCAACCTAACGTGCACACCTGTTCGACGGGTGGCAGTGAGAAGGGTGAATGTTCCGTGGAATGGAATGGTCCTGAAATTCATCGTCACGGGTGACGAGACCTGGTGCCTGAGGTACGACCTCGAAGGCAAGCGTCAAAGTATGGAGTATCGGGGTCCAGGGTCGCCGAAAAGCCCTGAAGGGCCAGAGGTTTACGGACATTTCGGACATCCAACGTAATGTGACGACCCAGCTGAAGGCTATCCCTCAGGAAGACTATGCCAAGACTTGTACAGCCGGTCTAAGAAGTGCATAACCATCCACGGGGATTACTTCGAAGGATAGTAACGGCTGTTTCAGGTAAGCCAACAATCCGTTCGTAATATAGACCCATTCACCGAACTTTCCAGACAGAGGATGTATAATGATTCATAAACGTAGAAGATTTAGCAAGCTCGAGTGCCTTCACGTTAGTGATTTCGTCACAGAGAATGCTAGTGAAGGTGACTGTAATAACGTATCAACATATGAATAGGATGTGCACAGAAAACTGAATCGATACTGAATACTATGAGTGGAGCCACTCTAGAAGCATCAAAAGTGAATTTCCTTTGGAGAGAATGATGCAGATACTCTTTGTGAGCAAGGAGCGGTGTGACTCGGACCTAACGACGTTAGGGAGGGTCACACTAGCCGGGAAAATCGAGTTTACTTGCGGGGCTCTCAAGAATGTATTGTGCCAGCGCGCCATGGCGTCTTGGTCTCACTGCCAAGACGCTGTGATGCCAATCTCTATTGATACATACATGAAAGGCATTGCCCATGTTTCTGATATTTCTATTTTATTCCACTGCTTTGAAACATCTTAGTCATCATCCCCGTGTACTTGAATGTGCGCTTGACTTGTCTGTAGTGACTGTAATAATGTGAGCAAACGAAAATATGTTTCCTTAGGATAGGGATGGGTGCGACGGGACTAGAAACAAGGGACCATTCCGGCATTTTTCTGGGAAGAGTTGGATGGTCGCTGTTAGCGATGGGATTCGAAACTGCAATATTTGGAATATTAGCTCCCACTGGAGCCATAGGCACCAAACTTTGCCACAATAACTTATTGTTTAATTTAACGTGATAATTTAGCGCCGTGTACTTGGATGTGTGTATATTTTGTTTGATAACCTGTGTTATAGTGATGTCTGCAGTAGTGTGTGTAATGTTCTTGAGGTGGAGATTGGAATAGAGGCGGTCGTCGTTTTCAGGTAGGAACTATTCCAACATTTGCCGGGAGTAGAAGTGGGAAACATTGGAAAACCATTTCCAGGAATAGAACCCACCTCTTCTCTGTTTTGCCTCACAAGGCTGAGTGTATCCCGTTCCTGCCCTCATAACAGAATTAAATGTCTTGGCAGAGTCGGGAATCGAACCCGGGCCTCAGAGGTGATAGCCAAGAATGCTAACTGCTAGTGGACTGTTTCATATATTGTTGAACAATGAAAAGTGTAAAACTTATCCTTCTCACGCTATCTACAACTACCGATTCAGAAAAGTACAAAAAGTTTAAGGAATTCAAAGGACCAGATAAATCACAGAGTAGTAAACATATTCATGGTTCTATGTTTCTCCGTTACACGAAGAAAATGTACTTTTGTTTTTCTCTGTCGACTCCAGTGTAACTACCGAGTTATATGGACCAGGAAGCAAATGAACAGTGTTGTTGTTGTTGTTTGAGTCTTCAGTCTTTTGACTGGTTTGATGCAGCTCTCCATGCCTCCATGTCCTGAGCTAATCGTTTCATCTCTACATAGCTACCACACCCTACATCCGAGGCAATCTGTTAAACATATCCTAACCTTGGTCTACCCCTACAGTTCTTGTCCCCGACCCTTCCTTCCATAACTAAGCTTGCTATTCTGGGGTGTCTTAGTATGTGTCCTACCAACCTATATCTTCTCTTCATTAGCATTCACCAGAAACATCTCTCCTCTCCCACTAGTCTTAATACCTCTTCGTTTGTAACCCTATCTACCCATCTGATCTTCATCATTCTCCTGTAACACCACATTTCAAACGCTTCAATTCTCCTCTTTACAGCTGCACCAATAGTCCAAGTTTAATTTCCATACAGTGCGACACTCCAGACAAAGGTTTTCAAAAATGTCTTCCTAATACCAAAATCAATATTCGATGTCAACAGATTCCTTTTCTGTAGAAATGCTTTCCTTGCCTGAGCCAACCTACTTTTTATATCCTCTTTGCTTCGTCCATCACTGGTTATTTTGCTTCCTAAATTACAGAAGTCTCCTACTTCCTTTAGTTTCTCCCCTACCAATTTGATGTCCATAGAGGTTTCTGATTTATTACGGCTGCAGTCCAATATTTATTTTTTTACATTTATTAATTTTCATCATGAATTCTTTCCTCAAGACGGAGTCCATACCATTCAAAAACTCACTCAGATCCTGAGGCGTGTCGGCCAAGATGACGATGTCATCAGCAAATCTCCGAGTTGAAATTATTTCTCCTTGAATCTTCACTCCCACTTTAACTTTCTCTCCAATTTCCTTCATTGCTTGTTCAATGTAAAGATTGAAAAGTATGGGCGATAAGTTGCAGCCTTGCCTCACACCTTTCTGAATACCAGCTTATCTCTCATGTCCATCAGCTCGAATGACTGCTGTCTGGATTCTGTACAGATTGTAGATCACCCTCCTATCCCTGTACTTTTTTCCAATAGATTTCATAATGTCAAACAATTTAGTCCAATCAACGTTATCAAAAGCCTTTTCTAAGTCTACAAATGCCATGAACGTTCTCTTATCTTTTCTTATTCTTCCTTCCAAAATCAGCCTAAGACTTAGTACAGCTTCCCTTGTTCCTATATTTCTCCTAAAACCAAACTGGTCTTCACCCAATTCCGATTCTATCTGGCTTTCCATCCTCTTGTAAATTATTCTAGACAGGATCTTTGAAGCATGAGTAATCAATTTGATTGTACGGTAATCCTCACATCTGTCAGCTCCTACTTTCTTCGGTATAGGGATAACATTCTTCTTGAAATCAGAGGGTACCTCACCTGTCTCATAAATTCATTCTTTCTTTCTTTATTCGTGTCAGAAGTATCGACTTTACACATAGATATTTTAAAATACACTATATATACATTGCTACTATACAAATATACAGACATACACATATAAGCAATCCTACTGAGCAACAAAATCGGAAGCTGAATAATTCTTGCCCAGTATTGGGCGACGCCAATAGCATTAGAGGAAGCTGCAACCAAGTCTATCATAGTGCACTTTGAGGGACATAAGACACACTGACATAAATGTTGGATCGTTTGCTGCTTTCCACAATCACAGAGTGATGAGTCGCTTGAGAAACCCCACTTCCGAAGATTTACTTTTGTTCTGCCGACTTCTGTACGGAGTCTGTTAAGGGATTTCCAGGTGTCTCATAAATCCTACACACCAAGTGAAATAACCTGATCAGACCTTCATCTCCCATGCAGCGTAGCAACTCAATCGGTATATCATCTATACCTGGTGCTTTGTTCCTGCTTAAATCTTACAATGCTCTGTCAAATTCTGATCTCAATATTAAATCTCCTTTTGCATCCTCATCAATTTCCTCCTCCCTTTCCATTACATGATTCTCAATCTCCTTTCCCTTATACAAACACACTATGTAAGCTTTCCATCTCTCAACCTTTTCTTCCCTATCTGTTAGAGGCTTTCCATTTGTGTCCTTAATATTACAGCACTTAGTCTTCTTTTCCCCAAATGTATTCTTAATCCTTTGATAAGCTGTGTCTACTTTTCCTAATTTCAGGCAATTTTCTATACCTGCACATTTCTCTTTCAACCATTTTTCTTTCGCTACCTTGCACTTCCTGAACAGTATTGAGTAAGAACTCCATGTATTCCTTGACTTGATTACAGAAGTCATCTCTATCAATATTCTGAAATTCGAACATATCTTTGAACACACAACACTAATTAATCTTGCGTGCAGTGTGGAAATATAATGGTGCCGTGCAAATGGTTGTACTGATCATAATGGAGATTTCACGGAGTGTAGTATGTCAGTAAACTAGGACGGAAGCTAATTGCATTTTGGAAATTACTGTACCATCATAGAATATGTAATTAGAAATCCTGAAACATTTAAGGCAGTGATATAATGATACACACGAAGTCAGTGACAGCACGCACCATTAGATTGGCAACACTGTTAATCTCTTCTATGGTGTGTTATACACAAGACCTGACCAACTCTACTAGAAGAAAAAGAAAGCTTGTTGTGTGACCGTTAATCTTGCTATCATGAGCCATGGGACCTCCATTTTACGTTGAATACAAACCACAGGACGTGATATTTCACTTCGAGAATCGTATGAGGTGCGTTCAAAAAGTAACGAGCTGGAGGCTGGAATGCGCAAACTGGTGACGACATCGGCTAATCGTGGCATATGTAACGAGGTGTTGTTCCGACCAGAGCGTGGAAGGCCACAGCCCGTCGCTAGAGGGCACGCGTGCATGTCACGTGGCGATACAAAGCGAGCAGCAGCATGCATCAATCGTCCAACGCTGCCAGTCGCATTGCAAACAGTGACATGGAGGCATCAAACGTAGAGCAAAGAGGTGTTGTTCGGTTTCTCACAGCGGAAGGAGTAGATGGAACGGACATTCATCGCTCAATGTCACAAGTGTACGGCGAACACTGCATGTGCCTTGCAAGTGTCAAGGCATGGCCCTAGCGCTTCAGGGAAGGACGGGTGTCGTTAGCCGATGATGCCCGGTCTGGGGCACCCCCCTGCATTACCGATGACAACGTCCAGCTGGTTGATGCACTCATTACCCAGGACCGCCGAGTGACAGTGAACGCCATAGCCGCCGTGGTCGGATTGAGTGCCGGAAGTGTGCACACCATCATGAAGAAACGACTGCACTTGCGCAAAGTGTGTGCCCAATGGGTGCTCCACAGTCTTCAACGACACCAGGAAGCATGTCGAATAGCCCACTGTCTTGGTCATCTGCAGCGCTATGCGAGGGAAGGGAATGGGTTCCTGGCACGAGTGGTGGCTGGAGATGAGTCATGGTGTCATCACTTCGAACCAGAATCCAAACGACATAGCCTCCAGTGGAAGTATCCAGGGTCATCACCACCCAAAAAAGGCAAGGCCATCCACAAGAGTGCAGGAAAGGTATCCTCCGGCTCGTTACTTTTTGAACGCACCTTATACATACATTGACTGGGAATCGAACCCGGTCCTCCTTGGTGAGATACAAGCAGCTTGCCCACTTCACCAACACGCTCTCTAACCTCTATTAGAGCTGGGAACACCGTTAATATCTTCTGTTTTATGTTTTATACACCACCCGCTTAATTCTGTTAGACTTCGCAAGACTTAAGAGTGTTGCACCTTTACACACAACTCATCCAACTCTGTTAGACTTGGCGACACTGGGGATTGTTGTACTGCTTGTTTTGAACACCAACCATTCAACTCTGTAATACCCGGCAACACTGGGGTATGCTCTATGTTTTGCACACCATCTGGTCAACTCTCTTTGACCTGTCAACACTGCAGACTGCGGTATGTTTTGCACGCCACACGAAGCACCTCCAACTTTAACCACCCCTACGCGGTCAGCGCTCTGTGGTTTACAGCGTATGCCAGGCTAAAATAACATTTCCAAAATCTGATTATATCGTGGTCCACAGAATCGACACCCAGCTCTTTATCCATTACTCCTAGGACATGATTCCAATTCCTGGCGGAGTTGCCTTAGGGCTATTGTATACATATATATAGTTTCGAAGCCCTTTTGTTCAATGTTGCCTATACAAACTGTTATTTGTAACTCTTTAGTCGGTCAACATGAATTTGCCCAATGATTGAGTGGGGGTACAATGTAATAAGTCCTGAAATAAATTACATGCATTGTAACAAATCTCTTCATATAATGGACAGGGTCAACCAACAACAACTAGCCTCACGTTGGGCAATCAATGTAACTAAATTCTCTATTCGTAATAATCTTCGGGGTAGAGATGGTTTTACGCACATAAAGAAATAAGAATCAATTCCACTCCAAAAACATACCTCTGCTCCATTTTTGTTTTCTAGCGTTTTCCTAAAGGTCTCTTTCTGTCCTTCTTCTTTTTATAGGTTCTCTGGCAATCAAAACCATCAACACTTGTGTGTCTACATGTAAGCAAGCTTCCTTTACCTGCATCTCTCACACAGTATCCACAACTACCTTCATAACGAAAATACCCCTCACAAGGTTTAATATTCTTCTGCTCCATTCTTATCTTCTTTCATTTTCTTAAAACATCTGTTTCTACATCAGCATGCATCAAACATCAGATAACAATACGTCCAAAACATTTCATCGTATTCCTTTTTTCATCCTAACCTTTCTATACATATACTGCTCAAAAAAATTAAAGCACCACTTTTTTCAAAGGCCACCAAATTTTGAAAAGTTGACCTACAAGCTCGAAATCTGAGTATGACGTTTGTCCTGATGCCTACCAAGCATATGCTTCAGCACAACTCCCCAACTTGAGTAGTTTCGGGGTAGCACCCCGAAAACCAGCCCATTTTCGAAAACCGCAAATTGAAGTTTGCGAAAAACGCTGCAGGACTTGTCGCAGGTTGCCAAAGCAGTCGAAAATGAATGAGACTTGCTCTTAAAGGTTCCACAAACACGTAGAAATCGTTACATTTGACGTTTGGGCATTTTCAACCCCCTTCATCATCCCCTAAACATGGACTACCATTGGGGGCGTCTGAGAAGGTACCGGGTGTGTTTAACCATCTGAAAACCTGCACACCGTCCTCAGTTGCTGATTGTAGTAAGTTCGTAAGGCCTCCGGCAATGTCCACACCCCCTTACACCCTCAACTGGCATGGGACCAATACACCCCCTCTCGATTCACCCCTAAGGAAGGTTTTAATCGAGATGTTTATCAGTGCTGTGAATGCGGGGGTCTTCCCCTACCGTTTCAAAAAAGGAGCTGTGCCTTTGTCACCACCCCTTCCCCTGCAACCCCCGTTTGTATGATTTTTCGAATCAGGCCCTTTTTAAGGGTTGAAACGAGGTCTTAATCGCTGAAAGGGCTGTAAAGGTCCTTAGAAGTAGTGGTGACATGAAATCAACCCCTTCCGATCGATGATTGACATTCCGTCCCCCAAATTCGAAATTTTTGCACCCCCAACCCTCCCTGTCTGGACGCGTAACGCGTCATGGCAGAGTTTTCAGAGTTGGATGGAAATGAAGCTTATGGCCTGCAATGGAGCCCAAAACAGCAGGTTGGATAGAAATTCATCGGTAGGTTGGGAAACGGGACCAACATTTTTCAAAAAAGAGTACAACCTACAGTAAGTACGCCCATGCATAGGCAACCCACATCACGTCCGTGCGTGTGGGTTGCCTATGATCGGCAATAGGTTACAAAGTTTGGCTATGAGAGAAAAATGACGTGATGTGGGTTGCCTATGCATTGGTGTACTTACTAGAGGCTGTTAACTTTTTTGAAAACTTTTTGGTCCCGTTTCCCACCCTACCGATGAACTTCCATCCAACCTGCTGTTTTGGGCTCCATGTCAGGCCATAAGCTTCATTTCCATCCAACTCTGAAAACTCTGCCATGACGCGTTACGCGTCCAGACAGGGAGGGTTGGGGGTGCAACAATTTCGAATTTGGGGGACGGAATGTCAATCATCGATCGGAAGGGGTTGATTTCGTGTCACCATTACTTCTAAGGACCTTTACAGCCCTTTCAGCGATTAAGACCTCGTTTCAGCCATTAAAAAGGGCCTGATTCGAAAAATCATACAAACGGGGGTTGCAGGGGAAGGGGTGGTGACAAAGGCACAGCTCCTTTTTTGAAACGGTAGGGGAAGACCCCCGCATTCACAGCACTGATAAACATCTCGATTAAAACCTTCCTTAGGGATGAATCGAGAGGGGGTGGTTTGGTCCCATGCCAGTTGAGGGTGTTAGGGGGTGTGGACATTGCCGGAGGCCTTAAGAACTTACTGCAATCAGCAACTGAGGACGGTGTGCAGGTTTTCAGATGGTTAAACACACCCGGTACCTTCTCAGACGCCCCCA
The DNA here is from genome assembly GCA_946902985.2 of Meconema thalassinum. Lineage (NCBI taxonomy): Eukaryota > Metazoa > Arthropoda > Insecta > Orthoptera > Tettigoniidae > Meconema > Meconema thalassinum. Next base: position 159,035,755 of record OX336393.1, on the reverse strand, counting down.
ATGGTAGTCCATGTTTAGGGGATGATGAAGGGGGTTCAAAATGCCCAAAAGTCAAATGTAACGATTTCTACGTGTTTGTGGAACCTTTAAGAGCAAGACACATTCATTTTTTACTGCTTTGGCAACCTGCGACAAGTCCTGCAGCGTTTTTCGCAAACTTCAATTTGCGGTTTTCGAAAATGGGCTGTTTTTCGGGTTGCTACCCCGAAACTACTCAAGTTGGGGAGTTGTGCTGAAGCATATGCTTGGTAGGCGTCAGGACAAACGTCATACTGAGATTTCGAGCTTGTAGGTCAACTTTTCAAAATTTTGTGGCCTTTGAAAAAAGTGGTGCTTTAATTTTTTTGAGCAGTATATATTATTTTCCAAAACCTCAAATCATAACCCAATCCATTTTAAATATATCACTATCATTTATTCCATCAACAACCAGAAATCTGAACAACCGACTATCATAAAAGGAACATACATCCTGCAATGAAACTTCATTGGGCAAAGCCCCCTATTACCTCATAGCTAGGACACCACAAAGAATCCAAGAAGCACAAGTGCTAGGCTCCTTGCAATGCCCAGCAAGAGGTAGCCATTTCCTAACCTCAATACTCAATAAAATACTATGACAAGGCTATAACGTGTGGGTGGGCCCAGTAACCAAATAATTTAGGTTACAGCATTAAATCATCAGTAATAATAAAGGGATAATTTAGGATTACGTGTTTCAACCATCAAGTGGTCATTATCAGATTGTGATCACCGGGGTTGAGCTTTAAATTTATATACAAATATTTCACTTGTGGTCTAATTGAAGGGTTCATTCCAAGAACCAGACAAGCCCCAAAATTAAATTGTTCAGAAACAAAAAAAAACAGTATAGCTTAATTTGTGTTGATTGAAATGAAAATTGCTTTTAGAACTACTATTGTCTCACTAACAGCTTTACATTGCACGTAATGGGAATATAAATTTTTGAGGGGATAGTTGACAAAACGTAAATGGAACTTTTGGACTAGTCTTTTTTTTTTTTTGTCGAATCTTGGTTGAACACAAAAATTAACAAGTAGTTCCGTGAAGAACTATACAGCCTATTTTCATATATCCTACTTATGTTAATTGTCTCTATCCACATACAAAATTTCAGTTTGATTGCTGTAATAGATTCGTAGATATTGAGAACCGACTAAATATTTCGGATGGTCGCCATGTTGGATTTTATATATGTAGGTCCTTGAGTTATGTACTGTTACATGAAGATTATTGTGTACGTGTAGCATTCAAACTTCAATCGCAAGATTAGGACACAAGAAGTAACAAGGAGATTTTAAAATTTCGCACAGCTGCCATCTTGTGGTTATGGAAACAATTGAAATAAATTAGATGCCAGTGAATTAACATTCGTATAAGGATTTACTGTACCAAGTGTCACTGCACTCGGATGGTTAAATTGGGAGAAACGTTAAAGTGAATATTTATACTTCGCGTCGCCGCCATATTGGATTTGTGATCACCAGGTTATTTAAAGTCCTATAGGTGAACTTATGTTCATAGCCCCTATGAACATTAAAAAGATATCATTTTGATTGCTATAATAGATTCGTAGATATTAAGAGCCGTCTAAATATTTCGGATGGTCGCCATGTTGGATTGTTAAATGTATAGGCCATAGAGCCATGTACCATTAAAGGAAAATTATTGCGTAGGTTCAATATTCACACTTTCATATTGATCGCATGATTACGACACAAGAAATAAAAACTTAATTTTAAAATTCCCAAAGCCGCCATCTTGAGGTTTTATAAACAATTTAACTAAATTAGATACCAGTGTATTACAATGTGTACAAACATTTCCTATACCATATTTCATTGCGGTTGGAACATTAAATCGCGAGAAAGGTATATTTAAAAAATTAAATTCGCATGGCCGCCATGTTCGTTTTGTAGTAAACCGGTTTTTGAAAGTCTTACAGATGAACGTCCAGTAGTGCCCTTTATCTCCCTACAAAATTTCAGGGTGATACCGGTAGATATAGAATGCCGGTGAAATATTTCGCACATCCGCCATCTTGTGGTTATATAAACAATTGAACCAAGTTAGATGTCGGTGCATTGCAATGTGTATAAACATATACTGTACCAAGTTTTATTGCGTTAGGTTGGTTACATCGCGAGAAACGTCTATTTAAAAGTCGCAAATTCGCGTGGCCGCCATGTTGGTTTTGTAGTTACCAGTTTTTCAAAAGTCACCTAGGGGAACTTCTAGTAGTTCCCTTTATCACCGCAAAAAATTCCAGGGTGATATCGGGAATAGTTTCGGAGATATTGAATGCTGGTGAAATATTTCGCACAGCCGCCATGTTGGATTGGTGAGACGTAACAAAATTTGAAGGACACGGTCGGGGTCGTCCGGGATAGTGCTATGAACTTACTGAGTTTCATTGAAATCGCTCTAGCCGTTTAGAATTATTAGGGGACACACACACACACACACTCCTCACACACACACACACACACGCACGCACACGCACACACACACGGACAAATGGTGATCTCATAAGCCTATTTTCTCAAAATTAAAAATAGGCTAAAATGTTTTAATCCTCAAATATGATTATTTATAATGTAAACCTAACAAAGTACACATCATTATTGAATGCCAAACATTCCAGGTATTTAATTATCTTGAGAAAGCATTGGACTTACCTAACTTTTGTAGAATCTCCAATATTCACACTCGTATATAACCCGACCTGTCTGCGTTTTGGAGACAGCAATAATATCTATACGTAGTGCTGGCCTTGAAGAGAAAGAAGATGTATTAATCTCAAAAAGCCAAATTTTGTCTTTTGGAATGAACCCTTCAATTATACTTACTATAGTGTGTCAAGGTGATTTTTATGTTACGATTGCAGTTTGCATCTCGTTATTTAAAGTTAGTTTGCTTTAAAGGGTTTGTGAACAACGTATGAGTGTTATGCACATGTTAAGCTAAGGAAAACTGCCATTCAAAAATCAAATGCTTATTTGTTCACGTGCCAATTGATGGATGTAAAGCTAACTATGTCGGACAAAAGGAAAGACAGATTGGAACACGTTGCAACGAACACTGAAATGCAATTAAACATAACAAACATTCTGCCATATGCGATTGCATGTGTGAAAACAACCATAGGTTCACTAGCATGGAAACAGACCTACAAATCTACACCATGAAGGAAAGGGCAAAGCTCTCGACATTACTTTTCGCGCTGCTAGGGTACAGTAAATAAACACTCGTAACGGTGAGGCAACGAATGCATAAGCCAATTCATAATTTGGAAATTATGTTAGAGGAGGTGAATGCACATTGTGCCAGTTCTCGACAATCCAAGTATTTCAGGGTGATATCCCATCTTAAAGACAGGTTGCAAGGATACATAGGCTAGGCCTAGATGGGTTAAATGGCCTGCAATAGTAATGATAATAATATTAGCATCCATAACATACAACATTTTTTTGTAAGTCATTCAATCTTCAGTACTTTTAAATCAGGTCAGTCACAACTTCTGCCAATGGATGCCATGCGTGTTGATCTTCAAGCTGACGCACTCTGAACCACTCAGTCATGAGTAGTCACGCTTACAGCATTCATGTCTGCTGAGATAAGTAACCATATACATAATATAATTCAACTGAAAGTTCTAATTTTATCTTATCATATTGAGTTGTCCTTTTAGGGCCCCCGAGTTTCGTTTCTCACATTGAGGGGCTGAAAATGAGCTTTGTCTCACCCTTCTACGCCTATTTCAGCATGTATTTTAAGGGGTTAGGCCCCCTTTTATGAGAGGAACGGAGACGAGTTACATCAATGATTAGTGTCGTGCCTCTGATGGATATCTGCATCAAATTTTACGTTGATCCACCCAGCCGTTCTCGAGTTATAAGGACACAAAAAATTGTCCACAGACAGACAAAAAAAATATTTTTGCGCGCATCCATCATAAAACGCTCTCAAACGCGCAAATATCGCAAATTTCCGTGGAAATTCAGAAAAACAGACAAACTTTCATTTATTTATATATAGAGAGAGAGAGATTAAGCTATATTAGCCTATATACATTGTGCCCCCGTCTAGTCATTGGGCATATTATGCGTTGACTGACTGAAGAGTTGCAACTAACAGTTTGTGTTCGCAACAATGGAAACTACGGCATCAGAACTTTATATTTACACTCTTCAGTGGGTCAACAGAAATTTGCCCAAACAACAGGTCGGGAGTAAAAAATGTAAATAATTGATGAAAATACATAACTAAATAAACACTCCTTAAAAAACATGTTTTAGTTTTAATCAACATTAGAGAATGGGAAATTTAGGATTACGCGTTTCAACCATCAGGTGACCTTCATCAGATCCTGAGCACAGGGTTGAGGTTAAATTTATAATCTAATATTAATATTAATTATAAAGGGTCTTAAGAATGGTATATTGGCTTTCACGGCCGGTGAATTAAAACTCAGCAATTCTTCTAGGTTTGTGCCGTGTCTTGTGTGGGGTTTCGCCTAGGACACCAAGAATTGCTGAGTTTTAATTCACCGGCCGTGAATGCCAATATACCATCTTTTTGCAAGCCTTCATAGGGAGGTTAAGGCTGGCTGAGTTTTAGTCTTATGAATGTTTATGTATCGATTGGAAGCTTGAATCTCGTAATATACGTTTAGTTTCATTTATACGGTTTGAGAATTACGTGTGAGCATTATGCACATGCATACAGTTAAAACAAACACAGTATAGTAAAAATTGAACACACACTTCAATTATATTATGTTTAAATCGATACTTATCTCCTTTGTTGTACAGTAGTAAACAATACGCTAGCCTACTCCCAACTACTGTGCTGAACTTATGTTAAGTAGCACACTGAGTAACTTTTAGAACACATTTATCTTGAAAAATGGCAAAATAGATTTTATGTTCGACGATGTCGAAATGTAAATATTATATGTCAGAAAACTGTATCATAATGAGGCTCATTATACGGTAGTACTATTCTTCATTATTAAACAGTTTCTCCAGCCAATCAGAGCTCATTCATTGACCAATTAGGTAAGGATAGCTTCGCGCATGCACTCACAATCTAACATGTCGGACACGAATTACATGATTTGAAAGTTCAAATTAGATATCGGATTAACCATTGTAGTTACAATCCCAAACACAAAGACAAAATCAGTATGAACCTTTACAATAACAACAAAATACTATGACGTATGCAAGAAATTTATGAATCTACGTCCAGAAGTTAGCAACACAGCATCCTTCTACATATATTACCGACATGGAAAGTGCACCATCCCATATGTTCGCGTAAATAAACTGGCGAATATGAGACAAGAAATAGCACTGTACCGTAATATCCCCAACTACAATTTCTACACAGTGCATTGCTTTCAAATGACTTCGGTGACAATATTAGTGAATGCTAGTTCTGTTCGGCACTAGACATCACGCAGGCTGAAATGGTCTCTGCTTTCGAAATTCCTTGACCCACGCATGCGCTCTGTTCAGTCAGCAAACCAACCAGCGCCCTCTGTTCACTAACTGAAGATACTGAATCCCACAGATATTTATGAATATTTATGCTAAACATATAATAAAGTTATAATTATCGTCGAACATAAACAGTCGTATGCAACTCGCCTATAATGGTAATTAAGACACTCGTATGAAAATTATAAAACTCACTATGCTCGTTTTATAAACATACTCGTGTCTTAATTATTGCCATTATAGGCTCGTTGCATAATGTACTATATATATTGTGTTGTTGACTCGAATTAAGGACTAGGTAAATCTTTGGTCATCAGTTCCGTGTCTGAAATCTCTGTTTCGGTAATGTCTGTAGTAGTGTGTTGATGTAATTATTATCAGAGTCGCGGATGGGGACTTCAAATAAGGTACCATCTTGGAGAGTGTGGAAAAAACCCAGCGCAGACAGTGGCTATCCTGAGTGTGGGTTTTCCAGCATTTTTCCAAGCTTTCCAGGATATTTCCTCGGGGTTTTCCTCCAGGCTAATTCCGGAATATTACGTTATTTCAAGTCCCATCCCCCATACAGTTTCACATACTACTACAGTCATCACATAAATACAGGTTATCAGACACGTTAAGCATACTGCCAACAACAAGGGGCTGATGATAAGATGTCCCAAACCCCAAAAAATGAACTAACAACTGCAAAAGAGATATTTAAGTAAGAACAGAGCATTTTAGGTACTGTCATCTCTACTTAGTATAAAACAAAGTGCCCGATTCTTAGATGTTACGGGTAAACTCGAGAACCACTAAATGGATTTTGATACGGTTTCCACCATTCTGTAAAGAATATCTCGAGGATGATTTTTGTAGAAAATAATTTATTTATGATCAAAGGAAGCCGAGCGGTAACGATTTCAGCGGAAAAGTCGAATAAAAATGGCAGCCGAGCGCTTTGTAAGCTTACGCTGGGCAAACCGTTAAAAATAACCAAATACTCTGAGGGTAAGAATTGTTCAGCATGAAAAGTTCTATAAAAAAAGTTCGGAGAACATATGTCAATCATCAATACATCGCCCACTGTAAGTGCATTTACTTTTTAATGTCGTCCAACCATGTCCATTCAACTACTGAGGCGACAGTTTACGTGCTAGCTAAGGGCGAGTATATCATCCCTGTTACAGCCTAGCTAGCGAGCGAACCTATTGCCCCAGATACAGCCAGTAGCAAACCGTTGAGTCGTGTTGAGTTAACACATCTGAGACGGGTGGTTGTGTTTGGAGTTTGCCTGGAAGTGCAACTCGGGTTTTCGTCATTTCGCCTGTGAAACACAGTCAATTTAAGATTGGACGGAAGGGGGATTATATTATATTAAATTATAATGATTGGCGTATAATCTCTACTTAATTGAAAACAATGTCCCCAATTCTTGGATGTCACGGGAAATCTCGAGAACCACTGAATGGATTTTGATGCGGTTTTCACCATTCAGTAAAGGATATCTCGAGGAAGGTTTCTGTAGAAAATAATTTATTTATGACCAAAGGAAGTCAAGCACTAACGATTTCAGTGATAAGGTCGGAAAAAAAAACTAGCGTCCGTGCGTTTATTAAGCTTACGCTGGGCAAACCGTTAAAAGTATCTATATACTATGAGTGTAAGAATTGTTCAGCATGAAGAGTTCGACAAAACAGCCCGGGAGAGCATATCTCCAATACATCGCCTACTATAAGTGTTTTTACGTTTTCATTTCTTCCAACAATCTCCATTCAGTTACTGAGGCGACAGTTTACGAGTTAGCTCGGGAAAAGTCTATCACCCCAGTTACAGCCTTGCTAGCGGGTGAGTCTATTACCCCAGATACAGCCAGCAGCAAACTGTCGAGTCGTGTTGAGTTAAGCCTTCAGAGAAGAGTGGTTGTGTTTGGAGATTCCCTGGAAGTGCAACTCGGCTTTTCTTCATTTCGCCTGTGAACTTTTCGTTCCGCAAAATTCACAATCTAGTTACGATTGGACGGAAGGGGGAATTGTGTTTCATGCACTTCGCCATTCTTAAATTACGTCTGACAAGAATTTGTTGCACATGCATCTCCATGATAATATAATTAATAGACCAGTCAGTGATTTTAACCCTTCATGCCGAGACGTAAAACGGATATTGTTCGTTGTTCATTGAAATTGGAAAAGAAAGCGCTTATTATGTAATGCATTCATAACTGTTCCTGGGCGAAGCCGGGTCGGGTTGCTAGTAATGGTATAATTGGAAAAGTTCAGTGCAAGTAAATAAATGAAATAAATAAATTTTCAAAAACAAAGACATATTTTTTAAGATTATTTCATTTATAAAAGTAAAAATTGTATTTAATAATAATAATAATAATAATAATAATAATAATAATAATAATAATAAAGCTGAGAAATATATTCAGAAAAATCAACAGCCATATAAAGGAATATGATCACACAGAAAAAATCAAGGAATACATTGACAACCAAAAGCTAAAATTATGCGCAAAAGCAGCGAGACTCAGGAGGTACAAGGAATCACGAGCGAGGAAAACACAAAACAAACTTTTCTCCAACAATGAAGGTCAGTTCTACAGAATGATCAAACGAAACAAACAATCCATGACAAAAGCAGAATCTCCTAGCACGCAAGAAACGGAAGATTTTTGGAGAAGTGTATGGGCTGCAAAGTCACCGCACAATGAAAATGCAAATCGGATCAACGAAGAACGAAATAGCAATAATGTATATGAAGAAATGGATTTTGATACCATTGAAGAACGGCATGTGTACGATGCTATAAGGAGAACTCAGAATTGGAAAGCGCCGGGCACAGATAAAATTCACAATTATTGGTACAAACATTTCACGTGCGTGCACCAGAAGATAGCCCAGCAATTTACTTACCTCATCCATCATCCTGAGGAATGTCCTGATTTCCTTACTGCTGGAATTACATATCTAATCTCAAAAGAAAGTGGAAATACTAAAGACCCATCAAACTACAGACCTATCACCTGTCTCCAAACACTTTACAAACTATTTACGTCCATAATTGCGGACGAAATATACAAGTTTCTCGACAAACATAACATTTTGGCTGAGGAACAGATAGGATGCAAGAAGCTGTCGCAAGGATGCAAAGAACAGATAGTTATTGATTCTGTGATAACACAACAGGCGATACATAATCAAAGGAATCTATATACGGCATACATAGATTACCAGAAAGCATTTGATTCAGTCCCGCATTCATGGCTGAAAGAAATCCTCCATATGTACAAGATTAACCCTGCTGTAATTCACTTCCTGGAGGTCACGATGGATAATTGGAAAACAGTACTGTATACTAAGACAGACAATGAATGTGTCACATCTGACACAATAAAAATTGAGCGTGGTATCTATCAAGGAGACTCGCTAAGCCCATTATGGTTTTGCTTAGCCATCAATCCTCTCTCTAAAATTCTAAAATCCACCGGTTTCGGATTTGACATCAAATACTACAATAGGAAATACAGAATATCTCATCTCCTTTATATGGATGACCTCAAAGTATATGCACACAGTGAGACTCAAATGAATGCCATGCTAAATATAATAGATTCATATTCATCCGATGTCCGAATGACGCTGGGAGTGAAGAAATGCAAGCGTCTGACAATTGAAAGAGGTAAATATGCAACTTCTGAACCACATGAGCTACGCAAAGGATCTCTAATTGAAGGAATGACTGAAATAGAAACCTACAAATATCTGGGATTTGCTCAAAATACAACTTTGGATCATAAAAGTATCAAAGATGAACTCATTGGAAAATATACCACAAGACTACATCAAGTGCTGCGAACCAGTCTATGTGCAAAGAACAAAATTAAAGCTATCAACACATACGCTATACCAACCCTAGTATATTCATTTGGGATTCTGAAATAGTCAGCAACAGAAATGGAAAGCCTGCAGAGGAAAACAAGGACCCTTCTCACTACTTACCGTTTACACCATCCAAACGCCTGTAAAGAAAGGGTCACTCTTCCACGAAAGATGGGAGGTCGAGGAGTACTGGATTTACAAATTTTGCTCCAGAACCAAATTAAAACCCTTAGAAGATATTTCTATCAAAGAAAGGAAAACAGCATTCTCCATAAAGCCATTGTACTAGCTGATAAACACACAGTATTGAACCTTCGTACATCCTCTGATGATCATATCAGTCAGCCACTACACTTACATGAAAAAGAAAAGGCATGGGGAGAAAAGACCCTCCATGGAAAATACTACAGCAACCTATCCCAACAGAGTATTGATAAAAACGCATCGTGTATGTGGTTACAAAGCGGTCGACTGTTTGGAGAAACAGAGGGATTTGCAATTGCCATCCAAGATCAAGTCATTGCTACAAAAAATTACAAGAAATACATCATCAAAGATACCAGTGTAATTTCAGACAAATGCAGGCGATGCGCCATTCATCTCGAGACCATTGACCATGTCACTGCAGGTTGCCCAATACTAGCATCAGTTGAATATACAAAGCGGCACAATCAGGTTGCAGGCATCATTCATCAAGCACTCGCACAGAAATATAAATTAACTGAGGAGTATATCCCTTACTACAAGTATCATCCACCATCCCTCCTCGAAAATGAACTGTGTAAAATATACTGGGACACTGGTATTGTGACAGATTAAACAATAGATCACAATCGACCAGACATCATAGTAGTAAATAAGGCTGATGGCACTACATTCATAATAGACATAGCAGTCCCCAACGACACCAACATCGAACGTAAACACAATGAAAAAATCTCCAAGTATAGACAGCTTGCAGAAGAAATCAAGAGGATATGGAAGATGAACTGCGTCCGGATAGTGCCTGTAATCTTGTCAGTCAACGGCCTCATACCTCACACACTCCACAAGAGTCTGAAAGAATTGGATCTTCCGCCGACCATCTACAAGAGTATGCAGCATTCGGTCCTATTGTCCACATGCAATATTGTGCGATCCTTCCTTGCTAATGAATGAGTGATAATGAACTCTTATATTTTGTATATACATGATATGTATTATAGTTTGTATTATAGTTTGTATGTATTGTTGTAAAGCACTTGGTTTAACCCGTGCTTTAGAGTAACCCATGTTTGTAATGGTGAATTGAATAAATAATAATAATAAATGTTATTTAACTTAAAATCCATAATTCGCCATAGGATACTGAATTCAAAGGACATAGTTGTGACTTTTGTAGATTTTAAAAAGGCCTTTGACTCGGTTGATAGAGAAACCATAGATAAAACAATTCGTGAATTTGGAGTGAAAACTAAATTGGCAAACCTAATACGTGAAACCCTTACTGACACGATTTCAAAAGTAAAATTTATGGGTGAGATATCAAAATCTATTAAGATAAATACAGGTGTACGGCAGGGTGATGGTTTATCACCCCTTCTGTTCAACTGTGTTTTAGAGAAAATTGTAAGAATTTGGAATTTAAAGTTAAAAGAACATAACATTTCGCCAGTATCTTTGGGGAGAAGAAACAAAGGCATTGAAATAAGTTGCCTAGCATTTGCAGACGATTTTGCTATATTGTCAGAAAACCTAACAAGTGCAACAACACAAATCAATCTCTTGGAAGAAATAGCCAACAAAACAGGTTTGAGAATCTCCGTAGAAAAAACTAAATTTATTACAAACATCAAGAACGCTTCAAAATATTTGGCAACAGATATTGGCCCAGTGGAAAAAGTAAAGAAATTCAAATATCTGGGAGAAATAATTCAAGAAAATGGTTTAGAAAAATCTTCGGTAGAAGAAAGGGTACACAAGATGGAAAGAGCATATGGTATCAGTAAGATTTTTTATAACAAAAAGTGCTTATCTAAAAATCTTAAAATAAGGCACTACACTACAGTGGTGAAACCGGAATGCCTATACGCAAGTGAATGTCTGGTACTAAACTATAGATTAGATAAACTTGAAGTACTAGAAAGGAGAATCACGAGGAAAATTTTAGGCCCAGTGAAAACAACAGAAGTATGGAAATTAAGGTCTAATGATGAAATATACAGGAACATAGAAAATATAACAGAAACGATAAGAAAAAGGAGATTGCAATTTTTTGGACATATTTACAGAATGGATGATTCCAGATTAACAAAAAGGATATTCAAGTACCTTTGGGAGAAAAGGGCAACAACTAGCTGGATTCAAGAAGTAAAGAAAGATTTAGAAAGAAATAATATAAGTGAAGAAGAAACGGTGAACAGAGAGATCTTTAGAAAAAGGGTATTAAGTATGAAAGGATTCCAAGGAAGATTGCCAAAGAAACCTGGTGCGAAGTGGTCCGAGGACAGAAAGAAGCAGCATAGTGAACGGATGAAGGAGTACTGGAGGGAACGGAAGAGAAAACAACAAAGTGTGAAGAATTGAAATTGGCACGTGGTCCCTAGCAGGCCTCATCGGAAAGATGAGGCTTTTAGAGACGCCGCGTCGGGGTGCCGGATTTTTACCCCTAAGGGGAACTTTATCGTGCCAGTAAATCTACATACATGGTTCCCTCGCATTTGCACACCTTCAAATACCAGCTGACTGTGCCAGGATTCAATCTTGAAACCTCGGGATCAGCAGGCGACATCATTGCCGCTCAGCCACGCAGCTGCCTTAATTGTGTTTAAGAATTTCTCAAGTGGATTCTGTCTCCATAACCTAGTTATATCTTTATCGAAGCAGCGGTATCTCTTTAAAACTGGGTCATCTCCGGGTTTTGTATTCACCGGTATTCCTGAGATATAATCTCATCTCTCCCCTTTATCGTGGGGAAGACGACTGCCGATTGGAGGCACGTGTCGTGTAGCGGAAGTGGGTCAGCGGGGCAGTGATTAGAAGGGCCCTTGCTACAAACATAAATACAGGGGTTTACAATAATATCACAGGATATTATTTTCTGAAATAAAATACCATAAGTATTTATTAAATTTAATACACCTTAGTCAATAAATAATGAAAATAGAATACATTGTACCACATTGTGGCCCTCTTCAGTAATTGATTTCAAAATGAATCAAAACTATTTGAATTACGAGCAAAGTTATCGAATCAATATTTTCTTTTCTTTGATAAACATTTTTCACTAAAAGTATTCAAAAATCAGATTTGTAACAATGTTGACTTTAAATTGTTTATAGGCCTACTCCAATTTATTTTCTGAAAAATACGTTATCTAAAACATCTGGAGATAGCTACAAATTTTTATAAATAGTTTTCAAAAAGAAAATATCTTGAGATGGTTTCCCATAAGCCTCAAATAAATAAATAAATAAATAAATAAATGAATAAATAAATAAATGAATTAATGAATGAATGAATGAATGATTGATTGATTGAATGAATGAATGAATGAATGATTGATTGAATGAATGAATGAATGAATGAATGAATGAATGAATGAATAAATAAATAAATAAATAGATGGATACGTAAATAATAACATTAATTATAACTATTCAAATTATTCTTGGATTTTTGGGCTAATGCCGTTTGAAAAATACTAAAATAAAATACCACCAGACGTTTCGAAGGAACCTGCCTCCTTTTTCAATGGACTTACATTAATGTGGCCAAAGAATGTGTATCAATGAGATTACAAAAATAACAAGATGTTCAGGAAATAACATATAGCCTACTTTCTCCTAAATGCATGGGTATTGTTATAACTCTTTGTCCTTTTCAAGGAGTATGATTGAATGTTGGTTGTAGCAGCTTGTTGAAATACAACGTGCTATAGGGATATTAAACATGAATATGAGGTGCCCTTTGCTAGTGCTACCTCTGTACCAAATTTCGTTCAATTCGGTTTCACCGTGTTTGAATTGATAGGGGGAATCGATTTGCACACATACTTGGCCACCATCTGCAAACTATTGGGCTGATGTTCTTGCAGTTTGGTCAGAATATGTTTCCCACATAAAGATATGGTGTTGCAAAATTTGGAAGAGACTAGATTATTAGGTTGGTCGTAATTACATTTTAGCTTTTAACATTTGGGTGGCCGCGATTACGTTTCCGTCAAGATGGCGGCGATATAAAACATGACACTGAGGTGCCCTTTGCTAGTGCTACCTCTGTACCAAATTTCGTTCATTCGGTTCCACCGTGTTCGAATTGATAAGGGGAATCGATTTTCACACAAAGAAGGCCGCCATCCGCAAAATATTAGGCTAATGACCTATTAGTTTGGTCAAAGGATGCTCCCTCCATAAAGGTATGTTGTTGCTAAATTTGCTAGAGATCGGATGATTAGGCTAATCGTAATTTGATTTTAGCTTTGAACATTTGTGTGGCCGCCATTACGTTTCCGTCAAGATGGCGGCGATATAAAACATGACACTGAGGTGCCCTTTGCTAGTGCTACCTCTGTACCAAATTTCGTTCATTCGGTTCCACCGTGTTCGAATTGATAAGGGGAATCGATTTTCACACAAAGAAGGCCGCCATCCGCAAAATATTAGGCTAATGACCTATTAGTTTGGTCAAAGGATGCTCCCTCCATAAAGGTATGTTGTTGCTAAATTTGCTAGAGATCGGATGATTAGGCTAATCGTAATTTGATTTTAGCTTTGAACATTTGTGTGGCCGCCATTACGTTTCCGTCAAGATGGCGGCGATATAAAACATGACACTGAGGTGCCCTTTGCTAGTGCTACCTCTGTACCAAATTTCGTTCATTCGGTTCCACCGTGTTCGAATTAATAGGGGGAATCGATTTTGACATAAAGATGGCCGCCATCCGCAAACTATTAGGCTAATGACCTATTAGATTGGTCGAAGGATGCTCCCTCCATAAAGGTATGTTGTTGCAAAGTTTGGTAGAGATCGGATGGTTATGTTAGTCGTAATTTGATTTAAGCTTTAAACATTTGTGTGGCCGCCATTACGTTTCTGTCAATATGGCGGCGATACAAATCATGACGCAAAGATGCCCTTTGCTAGTGCTATCTCTGTACCAAATTTTGTTCCATTCGGTTTCACCGTGTTAGAATTAATAGGGGGAATCGATTTTGACACAAAGATGGCCGGCATCCGCAAACTATTAGGCGAATGACCTATTAGATTGGTCAATGGATGCTCCCCCCATAAAGGTAGGCTGTTGCAAAATTTGGTAGAGATCGGATGATTATGTAAGTCGTAATTTGATTTTAAGCTTTGAACATTTGTGTGGCCGCCATTACGTTTCCGTCAAGATGGCGGCGATATAAAACATGACACTGAGGTACCCTTTGCTAGTGCTACCTCTGTACCAAATTTCGTTCCATTCGGTTCCACCGTGTTCGAATTAATAGGGGGAAACAATTTTGACATAATGATGGCCGCCATCCGCAAACTATTAGGCTAATAACCTATTAGATTGGTCAAAGGATGCTCCTTCCATAAAGGTATGTTGTTGCAAAGTTTGGTAGAGATCGGATGGTTATGTCAGTCGTAATTTAACTTAAGCTTTGAACATTTGTGTGGCCGCCATTACGTTTCTGTCAATATGGCGGCGATATAAAACATGACACTGAGATGCCCTTTGCTAGTGATACCTCTGTACCAAATTTCGTTCCATTCGGTTTCACGGTGTTTGAATTAATAGGGGGAATTGATTTTCACACAAAGATGACCGCCATCCGCAAACTATTAGGCTAATGACCTATTCATTTGGTCAAAGGATGCTTCCTCTATAAAGGTATGTTGTTGCAAAATTTGGTAGAGATCGGATGATTAGGTTAATCGTAATTTGATTTAAGCTTTGAACATTTGTGTGACCGCCATTACGTTTCCGTCAAGATGGCGGCGATATAAAACATGACACTGAGGTGCCTTTTGTTTGTACTACCTCTGTACCAAATTTCGTTCCATTCGGTTGCACCGTGATCGAATTAATAGGGGCAATCGATTTTCACACAAAGATGGCCACCATCCGCAAACTATTAGGCGAATGACCTATTAGATTGGTCAAAGGATGCTCCCTCCATAAAGGTATGTAGTTGCAAAATTTCGTAGTGATCGGATGATTAGGTTAATCGTAATTTGATTTAAGCTTTGAACATTCGTGTGCCCGCCATTACGTTTCAGTCAAGATGGCGGCGATATAAAACATGTCACTGAGGTGTCCTTTGCTAGTGCTACCTTTGTACCAAATTTCGTTCAATTCGCATTCACTGTGTTCGAATTGATAGGGGGGGACAGACATTCAGAGTACACACACTCACACACACACACACACACACACACAGACTCACACACACACATACACACACACAACAGACACACTTTTTTCGCCCTGTGTTGATCTCATAAGTCTACTTTCATTTTTTGCAAAAATCGAAAGTAGGCTAAAAACTAGAGAAATTCCTCTGTTGGTCACCGGAGAGCAGCCGCCAGAAATTACTCTATGGGCCATGGTAGAAAAACGCGCCATATTAATAAGAACGGTGGACAGAGTAGTAAGTAAGGAGAAGGTAAAGGGGGCGGGGGGAAAAATATTGAGACTCCTCCTTATTTGTATATCCTCATTCTTCCATACAGTACTTCCTGCCGGCTCTCTGGTGACGAACAGAGGAATTTGTCTAGTTTTTAGCCTACTTTCGATTTTTGCAAAAAATGAAAGTAGACTAATGCGATCAACACAGGGCGAAAAAAAAGTGTGTCTGTCTGTGTGTGTATGTGTGTGTGTGTGAGTCTGTGTGTGTGTGTGTGTGAGTGTGTGTACTCCGAATGTCTGTCCCTCCCTATCAATTCGAACACGGTGAACGCGAATTGAACGAAATTTGGTACAAAGGTAGCACTAGCAAAGGACACCTCAGTGTCATGTTTTATATCGCCGCCATCTTGACGGAAACGTGATGGCGGCCACACAAATGTTCAAAGCTTAAAATCAAATTACGACTAACATAATCATCCGATCTCTACCAAATTTTGCAACAACATACGTTTATAGAGGGAGCATCCTTTGACCAATCTAATAGGTCATTGGCCTAATAGTTTGCGGATGGCGGCCATCTTTGTGTCAAAATCGATTCTCCCTAATAATTTGAACACGGTGAATCCGAATGGAACGAAATTTGGTACAGAGGTAGCACTAGCAAAGGGCACTTCAGTGTCATGTTTTATATCGCCGCCATCTTGACGGAAACGTAATGGCGGCCACACAAATGTTCAAAGCTTAAATCGTCTGGCTGCGTGGCTCAGGGGTAACGTTCTCGCTTGCTGAGCCCAAGGTTGCAGGTTCGAGACCTGGCGCAGTCAGCTGGCATTTGAGGGTGCGCAAATGCGAGGGAGCCATGTCAGTAGATTTACTGGCACGTTAAAGATCCCCTTCGGGGCAAAATTCCGGCACCCCGGCGTCTCTAAAAGCCAGTGTAGTTAAAAGGGACGTAAAACCAATAACATTATTATTATTATTATCAAAGCTTAAATCAAATTACGAGTAACCTAATCATCCGATCTCCACCATATTTTGCAACAACATACCTTTATAGAGGAAGCATCTTTTGACCAAATTAATTGGTCATTAACCTAATAGTTTGCGGATGGCGGCAATCTTTGTGTCAAAATCGATTCCCCCTATTAATTCAAACACGGTGGAACCTAATGGAACGAAAACTTGGTAGAGAGGAATCACTAGCAAAGGGCACCTCAGTGTCATGTTTTATATCGCCGCCATCTTGACAGAAACGTAATGGCGGCCACACAAATGTTCAAAGCTTAACTCAAATTACGACTAATATAATCATCCGATCTCTACCAAATTTTTCAACAACAAACCTTTATGGAGGGAGCATCCTTTGACCGATCTAGTAGGTCATTGGTCTAATAGTTTGCTGATGGCGGCCATCTTTGTGTCAAAATCGATTCCCCCTATTAATTCAAACACGGTGAAACGAAATGGAACGAATTTTGATACAGAGGTAGCACTAGCAAAGGGTACCTCCGTGTCATGTTTTATATCGCCGCCATCTTGACGGAAACGTAATGGCGGCCATACAAATTTTCAAAGCTTAAATCAAATTACGATTAACCTAATCATCCGATCTCTACCAAATTTAGCATCAACATATCTTTATGGAGGGAGCCTCCTTTGACCAAACTGATAGGTCATTAACCTAATATTTTGCGGATGGCGGCTATCTTTGTGTCAAAATCGATTCCCCCTATTAATTCGAACACTGTGAAACCGAATGGAACGAAATTTGGTACAGAGGTAGCACTAGCAGAGGGCACCTCAGTGTCATGTTTTATATCACCGCCATCTTGACGGAAACGTGATCGCGGCCACCCAAATTTTAGAAGCTAAAATGTAATTACGACCAACCTAATAATCTAGTCTCTACCAAATTTTGCAACAACATATCTTTATGTGGGAAGCATATTCTGACCAAACTGCAAGATCATCAGCCCAATAGTTTGCAGATGGTGGCCAAGTATGTGAGCAAATCGATTCCCTCTATTAATTCAAACACGGTGAAACCGAATTGAACGAAATTTGGTACAGAGGTAGCACTAGCAAGGGGCACCTTAGTGTCATGTTTTATATCGGCGCCGTCTTGACGGATACGGAATGACGGCCACCCAAATGTGAAAAGCTTAAATCAAATTACGACCATCCTAATAATTTGATCTCTACCAGATTTTGCAACAACGTGCCTTTTTGTGGAAAGCATCTTATGACTGACTACAAGATCATCAGCCCAATAGTTTGCAAATAGTGGCCAAGTATGTGTGCAAATCCATTCCCCATAGCAATTCAAACACGGTGAAACCGAATTGAAAGATTGTTTTTACAGAGGTAGCACTAGCAAAGAGCACCTCATATTCATGTTTAATATCCCCATGGCACGTTGTATTTCAACAAGCTACTACAACCAACATTCAATTATACTCCTTGAAAAGGAAAAAAGGTTTATAACAATACCCACGCATTTAGGAGAAAGTAGGCTATATGTTCTTTACTGAACATCTTGTTTTGTAATCTCATTGATACACTTTCTTTGACTACATTATTTTAATTCCATTGAATAAGGAGGCAAGGTTCCATCGAAACGTCTGGTGGTATTAAACTTTATTTTCACACGGCATTAGCCCAAAAAACATGAATAATTTGAATAGTAATCCGGGCCGTGAAAGCCTTAATATACAATAAAAATAACGTTATTGTCGGTGTGGCTTGTAGATGGGGGATGTCTTGTATACCAAGCTGTATTAATGACTTGTGGGCTAGGGATCCTCTGTACACACACTCCTTGTGGTTGACGCCGTTCTGCTAACAACATCAATTATGAAACCCCAGCGAGGAAGCTTTCAGACGGGATCACCACAATCTAATCTCTACTACAGGTTATCTGGCGCGTGTTGTGCTTTAGACACGGTGCAGTGTTCCCGAAAGGCAAGTATAATGAAGAGAAATTAATCATTTGTTTAATTTTTGTCTGTTTAACTGTGCATTTGTAGTGGATTTACGTCAAATGTACAAAGATATTTAGCTATTATTTAAATATAAGTTATGCCCAGAACTCTAGGTTTCGATGTTTTGCCCCATTCTGATGGATGAAGCGGTTTAGTGTACAGTTGTGGGTAAAATTTTAGAATAAATTATTTTCTCAATGCTTTGCATAAATGAAACATGAAGTATGAAAACTTACAACTTCGGTATTGTGAATGCTGTAAACCATGCTCTGTGGAGAGCATTCACCTGATTATGCCAGCAATTAAGAAGTTCGCTTATTGCTGGCGAGTAGGGGGTGGGGGGTTGGTCTGGTTGGGTTTTGCCTCTCTTGGTTGGGCTGCCTAACCTGAGTGCCGGCAGGGCTGACCAAGTCAAGTTGGGATCGCTGGCGCACCAGACGTAATGTAAACAAATAAACCAACAATCAAACAGACTGTTCTTCCAAGTGTTGGTTGTCCGAAACACCTACATTTTGTTCGCGCGATTCTCTGCGTACAGGCACTTGAAGAGTACATGCTTAGCATTAACATATTTTGTTGTTGTTGTTGATTGATTTATGGGCTTTGCGACATAGTGGTCATGTAGCTCCATGCACTTGGGTTTTGTATGTAACTTGTCTGATAACGTATGTAATTGTGATTTGCTCTAATGGTGTGTGTACTTGTATTCCAGATGAGGACTGGGAAAGAGTCAGCCGTGGCCTTAATTTAGGAGTCATCTGTTTCCTGGAGTAGAAGTCTGAAACCACAGAAAACTACTTCCAATATTGCTGAGATGGGAATCGAACACACTTATTCTCAGTTTTGTCAGACGAGGCTGAGTGTACCCAGTTTCAGCCCTCCGACCAGAATTAAATTTCTTGGCAGAGCCGGGATTCAAACCTGGACCATCGGCGCAAGAGCCAAGAATGCTAGATGGTCAGAATTCATACAATTAGGACTCCAGAAATGAAAACTTAATTTGAAAATTTCACACAGCCGCCTTCTTGAGGTTATGTATACAATTGAACTAAATTAGATGTCAGTGCATTACAATGTGTATAAATATTTGCTGTACCATGTTTCACTGCCCTCGGAAGGTTAAATCGCGTGAATAGTCTATTTATATCTTTCAAATCGCTTCACCGCCATGTTCGTTTTGTACTTAACAGGTTTTTGAAAGTCACATAGGTGAACTTCCAGTAGTGCCTTTTATCACTATACAAAATGTCAGGGTGATATCTTTAATAGTTTCGGAGATATAGAATACTGCAGAAATATTTCGCACAGCCACCAAGTTCGATTGTTGAGAAGTAATAAAATTGGAAGGCCACAGTCGGGGTCGGATTAAATAGTACTATGACCTAAGCGCGTTTCATTGGAATCACTCCAACCGTACACATACGCACACGCACACACTCACACACACACACGGACAGAAGGTGAACTCGTAACCCTATTCTTTTTGTTTCATCAATTAAAAATAAGCTAAAAATGTGGTGAGCGACTGATATCGTTATGTGATGTGACTGACATCTCTGAAATTATACATTTCATTCTGACATAGTTTAGACTACTGTTTAATTTTGAAATCACATTATTTTACTCGCATTCAATTTTACAAGCATCGGTTTGTTGTAAAAAATATGACACAAACACTGCCAACAATATAGGTGCAGTTCCTTCAATTTAAATAGCATGAATGAATAACATAAAATAATATGTGTAATAACAACACACAATGATAGTCAGATGAGCGTAATGCTGGTTTTGTTTGTACCTTGTAAGATACGTCATAACCGTCTTCACTCGGTGTGACATTTGGCAGGAATCATTTTAAAAAACAACAAATAAAACAAGGGAAGTAGAAGACTACTGTTACCTAGGAAGCAAATAACCAGTGATGGATGAAGCAAAGAGGATATAAAAAGTAGGTTAGCACAGGCAACGAAGGTATTTCTACAGAAATGGAATCTGTTGACATCGAATATAGATTTAGGTTTTAGGAAGTAATTTTTAAGGCCTCTGTCTGGAGCGTGGCGCTCTATGGAAATGAAACATGGACTGTTTGAGCAGCAGAAAGGTGGAGAATAGAAGCGTTTGAAATGTGGTGTTACAGAAGAATGATGATCACAATGGTAGACAGAGTAACAAATAAATAGGTATTAAGACGAGTGGGAGAGGAGAGATGTTTCTGGCGACTGCTAATGAAGAAAAGAGATAGTTTGGTAGGACACATACCAAGACGCGCAGGAAAGGCAAACTTAGTTAAGGAAGGAAGGGTTGAGGACAAGAACTGTAGAGGTAAACCGAGGTTAGAATATGTTAAACAGATTGCGTTGGATGTAGGGATCGGTAGCTATGTAGAGATGAAACGATTAGCTCAGGATAGGGAAGCATGGAGTGCTGCATCAAGCCAGTCGAAAGGCTGAAGACTCAAACAACAACAACAAATTAAATTAAATTCAAAAGGAATAAGAAATAAAATATTCAAAATAGACTAAAGAAAATCACCCTTTAATTAACGACTTCAAGCAAGATCAGTAGTGTGAGGCGCTCTGTAATTATTAAAGGTTCAATATCCGGAAAGTTAGGACTTATTACCCTGGAAGTGTGTGCCGCACGAATTGTTGAACGTAGTTTCAGCTCTCGTAGCTTGATTAGTTGGTGTTCCACAAGCTTGTCTGAGTAAAGACGCCCCACTGTGCGCTGGCTGTTGATTGACGAGCCTCAATAACCTTACAAGCGCTCCCTGCTGCGAACAAAGTTGACAACTTGCACCTCGGTGATTTCTAAGGAAATAGGGCAATATTGTACAGTCGCTAAACACACACAAGACTTGGTCAACACAACCGCACACAGCTGGACTGGCCATCAAAGAACTGAGCATTGCCATAGGCCTTTCTGAAAACATGACATACTTACGTTAAGGAGGTTAGTATTTTAAATCTGACGCTATCTTTGAAAAAGACAACACTAATTGGATAAAAGAAATAACACAAGACATGATAGAAATTGTTATTAATGAAGAAACCCTAATTAACGGACACAAATTTGCTAGAAACGTACAAGGAAGAATGCGGGACAGACAGTAAAATTTAAAAGGAGCACAGTGAACGAATGAAGAGAGATTGGGAAGAAAAGAGGAAGGAAGGAAGGAAGATAGTAAATTTTGTTGTTGTTGTTGTTGTTGTTGTTGTTTGGGTCTTCAGTCTTTTGACTGGTTCGATGCATCTCTCCAGGTTTCCCTGTCCTGAGCTAATCGTTTCATCTCGACATAGCTACCACGCCCTACGTCCGAGGCAATCTGTTTAACATATTAAAACCTTGGTCTACCCCTACAGTTCTTGTCCTCGACCCTTTCTTCCATAACTAAACTTGCTATTCCTGGGTGTCTTAGTACGTGTCCTACCAACCTATATCTTCTCTTCATTAGCAGTCGCCAGAAACATCTCTCCTCTCCCACTAGTCTTAATACCTCATCGTTTGTAACCCTATCTACCCATCTGATCTTCATCATTCTCCTGTATAACCACATTTCAAACGCTTCAATTCTCCTCTTTTCCGCTGCACCAATAGTCCAAGTTTCACTTCCATAGAGTTCCACGCTCCAGACAAAGGCCTTCAAAGATGACTTCCTGACACATAAATCAATATTCGATTTCAACAGATTCCTTTTCTGTAGAAATGCTTTCCTTGCCTGAGCTAATCTACTTTTTATATCCTCTTTGCTTCGTCCATCACTGGTTATTTTGCTTCCTAAGTAACAGAAGTCTCCTGCTTCCTTTAGGTTTTCACCTGCCAATTTGCTGTCAATAGAGGATTCTGATTTATTTCGGCTGCATTCCAATATTTTTGTTTTACATTTATTAATTTTCATCATGAATTCTTTCCTCAAGACGTGACCGTTAATCTTGAGATCCTGAGCCACGGGACCTCCTTTTTACGTGGAATCCGAACCACAGAACATGGGAATTCACTTCGAAAATCTTACATGCATTGACCGGAAATGGAACTCGGTCTGCCGGGGTGAGAGGCCAACAGCGTGACCGCTGCGCCACACGCCTTAAAAGAAAGGAGAAAACATTGTGATTAGTTCTTGTGCCTAATTGGGCATGTTGTTGTTTGAGTCTTCAGTCTTTTGACTGGTTTGATGCAACCCTCTATGCCTCCCTGTTCTGAGCTAATCGTTTCATCTCTGCATGTCTACTACAACTTACATACGAAGCACTCTGTTTAACATATGCTAGGCTGGCTTCGTGGCTCAGCGGTAACGTTCTCGCTTGCTAAGGCCAAGGTTGCAGGATCGAATCCAGCCAGTTGGCATTTAGGGTGCGCAAATGTGAGGGAGCCGTGTCAGTAGATTAACTGGCACGTTCAAGATCCCCTTCGGGGCAAAATTCCGGCATTACAGCATCTCAAAAAGCCGTAATTGTTAATAGGGACGTAAAACCAATAACATTACTATTACAAATATTATTTATTTATTAAAGAAACGCGCACAAGTTGTGCATTAAGCATACTGATATATTTACACTACATTCATTCATATTTCACTTTGTTTCAGTCCTATGGTTCTAAGCAGGTCTCGATTATTGATTTGGTTAGTTTTTTGCATGTTGTAATATTGTAATCGATCGCATGGTCGTTCATCAAGATCATACACACATGTTTCGTTCGGCTCGTGATGGTTCTTCACTTTGCACACTCTGTGGTGGTAGCCGTGCGTTGCCAAAGAGTTCACGAAATGGCGCGGGTCTTGGTTGGTTTCCATCCATGATCTACTGTATTCGCCATCCCCTCCGTTGCATAGAAGTCAGACCATATCTCTTTTGAATTTTGTCTTCTTATTTCCACTTGTTTTTTCCAGTTAATAGTAAAAGGTAGATTATATTTGGTCCGGAGATCTTCCATCAGAAAGGTTTCTCTTGCTAGGACATAGACGAGTCGTGAGCGGGTGTATTTGGATATTATTAACATATACTAATCTTGGTCTATCGCTAGAGTTCTTGTCCTCCACCCTTACTTCCATAACTAAGTTTGCTATTTTCATCACATAACACAGCTCTTGAAAACTTCCTCACACGATAATTCACTGCGAGACGGACAGTGTGACTGAAATTTGTATGCGAAATACTCAGTGCTTTTTAATAAAGCTGCTTTCCGCATATTCTTTACAATTCGAGTAGAAAGCCCATTATTGAGTGGACAATTTGGAAGGAATGAAGTGAGGGAAGAGTAGAGTGCTGAACACCATTAGTTATTGATGTTATTGTTTCATTAATGGCTTCGACATGATGGTCATTTCAGCTCTGGGTAATTGGGTTTGATATAAATAAATTCATAAATAAATTGTTCGATAACCTGTGAGTGTCTGTGGGTAATGTGTGTATTTGTAATTCAGGTGGGGATTGGGAAGAAGGCAGCCGTGGCCTTAAATTAGGAACCATTCCGGCATTTGCCTAGAGTGGAAATGAAAAAAAAAACACGGAAAATCACTTTTAGGATAACTGAGGTTGGAGTCTGACCCATCTCTACTCAGTTTGGCCTCACGAGGCTAAGTGTATCTTATTCTAGCCCTCAGAACGGAATCAAATTTCTTGTCAGAGCCCGGAATCGAACCTGGACCTCCGGAGTGACAGTCAAGAATGCTAGCTTCTACCTGCTCTTACGCAAGAAATCCCCCCCCAATTATAAGTTGTTTCCGTATTACTGTATTAAAAGAAATCTCAGGCAAATGTCGAGTTTTACAGAATGTCATGTTACCTACAGCCAAGTTCCTAGGACTCAATGATAAACACAAAATCTCAAGGCCGATATTTACATAATAATATTTACCCGTTGCCTCCGTGGTTTAGTGGTCAGCGTGTTTAGCTGCCACGCCGGAGGTCCTTGGTTCGATTCCGGCTCTGCCACGAAATTTGAAACGTGGTATGAGTACTGGAATGGGGTCTACTCAGCCTCGGGTGGTCCAAATGAGTAGAGGGGGTTCGATTCTCACCTCAGCCATTCTTGGAAGTGTTTTTCCGTGGTCTTCCACTTCGTCTCCGGGCAAATGCCGAGATGGACCCTATCGTAAGGCTACGGCTGCCTCCTTCCCTCTTCCTTGCCTATCCCTCCCAATCTTCTCCTCCCTTCCCATCCCTCATGAGGGCCCTGTTCCCTTTGCAGGTGAGGCCGCCTGGGTGGGGTGCTCGTCCCATCTCCCCAGTTGTATCCCCCGACCAGATGTTTCAAGCTCCAAGACACTGCCCTGATGGCGGTAATGGTGGGATCCCTCGCTGAGTTCGAGGGAAAAGCCAAACTGGAGGGTTAACCGACGTTTAAAAAAAACACCTTTAAGTGAGATGTTTTCCGTCAAGATTTTAGCTGTTACTGTGATATACAAGCAAGACGGGAACGACAGATACAGATATTTGTGTGATTTACATCTTGAAGCTCAGTATAAAGTACGGGGAAAGAATCCTCCTTTGTAATGCTAAGTTAGTCCTTACATTTAATTCCAATAGAATATCGAGATGCTAAGTAGCAAGGCACAAAAGGAGAATCAAGTTACGGTATCTCTGTGATCACATTTCGAGACATCATTAGACAGTTCCTCGTTGGCTCCTTTGTATTTATAGAAGCTTTAATGAAGATAAAGTTCTCATAATATTATTGATAAAATATTCATGGCAAGTCGAGTCGTACTCTACAAGCTAAGGGGTAAGGCTTTAATCCTCGGCACAGGAAATGGAAAGGAATGTGCATTGATTTTAGAGTGAGCAGTGCACTAATTGGATGCTCGGTACCACCTATATATATATATATATATATATATATAATCTCTTCCACTGGCACCATACCAAAGTCACCGTGGGCCAACCTCTATAAACTGGTGCTACACCATAGTCTGCATATACTGTAAGTATGCAGAAGACAATCATTTTAGAGACCTGCTCCATAGTTCATTCCTTCCTCAACCTACCAACATAGAGAACTCCACTCCATCTTGCAACAAATGCTGATAAAATGTTGAATTGTACCCAATGACATGGTGAACATATGAATAAGTAATAATAATAATAATAATAATAATAATAATAATAATAATAATAATAATAATAATAATAATAATACTCCTTAACACGAGTCATAGGCCTATAGTGAGGAAATTCCTATCACAATGAAAAATTACTATGTGTTTGAGTCTTGCTGCACCGAAGTACTTTTCTTTATAGAAATTCCAAATTACTTGAGAAATAACAATAATAATTATTATAATAATATTTATAACAGCAACAACAATAATAATAATAATAATAATAATAATCATAAATCAAATCAATAGTTCTCAATGTTTTGTAGTTTTGTTGTTGTTGAATCAATTAGGGACTTGCAACATCGTGATCATTTTTCCCCCATGTACTTTGGTGAATGTGCAGGATCAGGGAATTCCAATACACACCTGAGTACATAAGATTGATGATCAAGACCTTAAAATGATAATGGATGTAACAACAAGTACATGACTTCGATGTATACAAAAGAATTTGCATTTAACTAAGTTGATTGCGGAACATATTCTTTATTCCGGAAGTTAGCAAGCACCCCCATAAGAACTCACCGATCAATAGAACCTTGTTTCAATATTATAAAGTTCACCATGTTCATTTAGATATTTTCAGCTAGTCATGAAGCTACTTTGCTGAATCCTGTGATTAACTGTATAAAATGTCTTGTAATATACTGTACTATACCGTATTTAAATTCAGTCGAATATTTCCCACTGATACCTAATCCATATTACTCTCATTTTCCTCGTGTAACGCTCTCATGTGACGGCCCTATTGTGTTGAGCAAACGCGTCTACCTCTCATCCGGAGGCCCTGGGTTCGATTCCCGGTTCCGTCAGGGATTTTAGAAACTGACGTGAGGGCTGTAACTCGGTGCACTCAACCTCATGAGGACAATTGAGTAGCTGTCTGACAGTGAGGCAGCGCCCCGAAGACGATAACCAAAATTAATGGCCGAGGGGAACCGACGCCTCACCCCAATATCTACAGGCCAAATGGCTGGGCAGCGGTCGCTTGGTATTCCTAAACACTTCATGGGCTGTGGTGTCAAGGGTTATTGTTATTACTTATCACTATCATAATCTATCAACCATATAATGATTATTATAATTACAATTATATTAAGCTATCGTTTTGGTATCTAACATTGTTGTGAGCATTGTAATTGGGGCTGAAAAAATAAAAATAAATAAATAACTGAATAAACTAATTAATTAATAAACAAATGAATGAATACATAAATGAATGAATGAATGAATGAATGAATGAATGAATGAATGAATAAATGAAGAAATGAACAAACGTTAAATGAATTATTGAAGAAATCAATGAATGAAATAATAAATTAATGAATGAATGAATGAATAAATAATTAAACGAATAAATAAATTAATATATCAGTGAATTAAATAATTTATGAATGAATGAATAAACAAATAAATGAATGTATAAATCAATGAATGAAACAATGAATGAATAAATAAATTAAATGAATGAATGAATGGATGGGTGGGTGGAAGGATGAATAAATTAATGAATTAATGGATGGAAGAATAAATGAATGAATGAATGGATGGATGGATGGATGGATGGATGGATGGATGGATGGATGGATGGATGGATGGATGGATGAATGAGTGAATGAATTGATGGATGGATGGATTTATTGATGGATGAATAAAGGAGTGAATGAATGAATGGATGGATGGATGGATGAATGAATGAGTGAATTAATTGATGGATGGATGGATGCATAAATGAATGAATGAATGAATGACTGGCTGTATGGATGAATAAATGAATGAATGGCTGGTTGAATAAATGAATGACTGGATGGATGTCCGGCTCTGTGGCTAAATGGTTAGCGCGCTAGGCTTTGGCCCAAAGTGCCCCGGGTTCAATTCCCGGCCGAGCCATCAGGGATTTTATTCTCCTGGAGTTAATTCCCGTGGCTCGGGGACTGGGTGAATGTGCTGTCTTCATCATCACTTCATCCTCATTACGATGCGCAGGTCGCCCACGGGCATCAACTAGAAAGACCTGCACTGGGCCTCTCAGGTAGCCATACGATCATTATTATTAATGGATGGATGGATGAATAAATTAATTAATGAATGAATGAATGTATAGATGAATGAATGGCTGGTTGAATAAATGAATGACTGGATGGTTGGATGAATAAATGAATGAATGGATTGATTGATTGATTGATTGATTGATTTTATTTTCACGGCTACACTTAGAGCTTAAGAGCTCCTTTACAGTAGCGCCCTACATAAAATAAGATTAGGGCTTATAAAAATAAAACATTTCACTTACATTCACAATATAAATAATCATAGTCTAACAATTATAGTAACAAAAATAGTAACAATACAATAATAATAATAATACTAATGATAATGGAAAATTTATATACAATAGAGTGAGAGTGCATACAGACTATCAGCCCGAGAAACAAACGCCATATACTGTACAAGAAAAGCTATTGAAGTTGACAGGTTGTCAGCTATTGTCCTTGTGTTATAATTGAACTAAAAAAAGTATTTTAACATTATACAGTAATCAAATGTGAGAAGTATACTGCTCCAAGAAGCAGGATGAAAGATGTCTTTTGAAAGCTGCAGTGCTTGCAATGTTGACGAACTTATATAAATCGAAGGTGTTGAAGAGGCGTGAGGCGGTGCAAACAAGAGATTTATTGAACTTCATGGTTCGGTGTATAGGAATCTGGAGTGTTCATTTTGTGTATCTATTTTCTCGATTATGAACAGAATGCATTGGTGTAAATGCATTGTAAAGATATAACGGGGTCTTGGTATGTAATATTTTATGTGTCAGAATGGCAACTGATAACTGCCTGCGCTCGTGGAGTTTCAGCCATTTCAGCTGCACGTAGTAAGGTGTGATATGTTCATCTCGCCTTACATCCAGAATGTACCGAACACATGCATTCTGGACTCTTTGTAATTTGATGTTCTGTGTTTCTGGTAAATCATTGTGTACAGCAGAGCCATAATCAATGATTGGAAAAATGAGAGTTTGGACGAAGAGCTTACGTATGTTAGGTGGGGTGTAAGAAACAGTTCTTTTCAGGAGATGCATAGTTGATACAACCTTCCTTACCACATTAGACGTATTCTCTGCCCACGACAGTGTTCTATCAAATATCACTCCGAGATTATTGACAGTGTTGCTATATTTAATATTATTATCTAGTATCTTGATGGGTGGTAGTGAATTAAAATCTACTGAATTTAGAAGTTTTGTACATCCAATGGATATAAGTTGTGTTTTAGATATGTTCAAGTTAAGATTATGATTTAGGGCCCATTCACAAAGCCTGTCAATGTCTTCATTAAACAGATGTATACGATCACATGCAGTGTTAGGCGTGAGGTGAAAATAGGCTTGGAGGTCATCAGCGTATATATGAACATAAATATTTCGGAATTCATTAGAATCATCGTTTATATATAGTGAGAAGCATAGTGGACCTAAGACAGATCCCTGAGGTACTCCACTTTCAAGCGATTTCCAGTCTGAGGAGGAACCATCCGCGAGGACCACTCTCAGTGTTTGCATGGAAAGGTAGGATTTGAACCTGGAAAGAGCACTCTGAGAGAAGCCAAAAGATTTCAGCTTTGCAAGAAGTATATTGTGATTCACACAGTCAAAAGCCTTACTGAAATCGAAAAGACATAGGATTGTAAGCTGACGCTTGTCCATAGCTGAGCGTATATCATCGCTGACCTTTAACAATGCAGTGGTGGTACTATGACCCTTTTTAAACCCAGATTGGTAAGGATTGAAGATATTAAATTTAGTTAGGTATTCACATACTTGTTCATGAACTATTTTCTCAAGCACTTTATTAAGGGCACAAAGGATATTTATTGGTCTAAAGTCACTACAGATAGTGGGGATTTTATTTTTGGCACTGGACGTATGTTAGCACACTTCCAAAGAGACGGGTATACTCCACTTTGTAGAGAGAAATTAAATAGATGGATAATTGGGGGTAGAAATACTTCAAGACAGAAATAAGAGAAATTGGGATGCTATCAGAGCCTCTTGCTTTTGTACGAATTGATTTGATGGCTTTCACAATCTGGTGTGGGTAAACATGCATAAAGAAAAAAAATTCATGGGCAGGGGGAGGGATGGATGTGTATTTCATGACGGTCTCTGATACTCTTAATACATCACCAATTGAGGCAACATTTGAGTAATGTTCATTTAATTGTGATGCAGAGACAGACATCTCAACATCAGTGACTGAACTGGCACCAACTCCCAATGATTTTGCAGCACGCCATCTGGCGGAGGTGGTTTTGCAGTCACTGAAGAGGTTGTACATATATTTCACTTTTGTGTTCCTGATTGTTTGTTTTGTCTTATTACGCAGAATTCTGTACTCTTCATAGTCAATGGTAAGTTTAGATTTAATAAATGTTCTACGTGCTTTATCACGTTTCTTTAAAAGCGTTTTGATTTCTTTACTGATCCACGGAGCAGAGTTATGTTTTATATCCACTTTCTTTTGCGATGCATGCATATCATAGAGATTATTTACACAATCATTAAATAGAGTCACTTTCTCATCTATGTCAGTCAATTGGTAGAAATTCTGCCAAGGGAGTAATTCTGCATCCGTTTTAAAATCTTTAAATTAAATTTGCTTAAGTCACGTACAAAGATTGATTATGGTCGAAGTTTCGGGGTAGATATAGAAAACACCGCGTACAGAAGATCATGGGCTGAGAATCAAGCAGGTGGTTCTTGTCCGTAGTCAACAACGAGGTCATTACAGTTTGAAGAGATAATATCGAGAGAGCTGTCACAAGTAGCAGTGTGAAATGTAGTATCGAATGGTAAACATTCAACATTACCGGAACAGAGCACATCACATACCTGTTCAGTTTCAAAAGCTCCACTACCAAACCAAGCATTAACGTCACCAACAATAAAAACATATTTATAATCAAGAATGAACCTGTACATGTCATTCAGAAAAATATCTAGGTAGCCAGCTTTCGGTGGACGGTACACACAAGCAAAGAGAATTTTAGTTTCGGTAAGAGAAATGTCAAGTATAATGTATTCAGGCCTCTTATTATATTCACCAGGAGACTGACTTAGCACGCTATACTTTATGTTATCCCTAAGGTAAACTGCAACACCACCTCCACCGACGGTTAATCTGTCATTTATAATGACTTTATAGCCAGTGAGAGCGACAGCAGCATCTGGAATTGAGGGCTTGCAAAAGGACTCACTTACTGCAATTATGTCAAAAGACGAACCACCAAAGACGTGACAAAATTCAGAATAGTGAGAGGAGTCAACTAATGATTGAGCATTGATATGAGCAATTTTTAGGCAGTTCGTGTTTTTCAGGCTGATAGCGGAGAGTATGTCTGATAGACTATGGTCAGATGCTACCATAGGTACAAGTTAAAAAGATCTTGTAAATTAGTGAAAGGCATTGCCTAGTCACTCAGAAGAGAAATTAGTACAGTGACCATTATAAGTCGTCATTCATAATCTGCAATAGCACAAACTACAGCACAATTTAGAAGCTAAAGAAAAAGTTAAGTTATGACAGATCGCACATAAATATATGAGTTAAATAATGACACAGTGAAACACACTGCAATCTTCAGTAACATTTTGGAATTACACAGTCATGTCATCAGATCTGGCTAGAATTGAGCTAGGCATATTTTAAAGTCACTTGTCACTCACCAACCATCACATCCTGAAAATGCCATTAAGGTTTTATATCTCAAGACATAGTGTACGTTATAGCTATATAGACTATACATTTAATTTAACATTTGTGATAGGTTGAATTAAAAAAACAAAACAAAAGTAATACGGATATAATGAAATTAAAGTTGAATGTGGTTTAAAGCAGGCCTGCTAGTCTCCAGTTTGTACCCTATATAGGCCTACTTACAGAACATAAAATGTATTCACATTGCATGATGCAAGGTTAGACAGGAAATGCTAATCTGAACACATAACAGAGATGGTTACAGGTGACAGCTGAAGAACAATTATTTATAATAATTACCATCCATTGGTGTTAATCTCACTAAATGTCTGTCATCGGAGAGAGAGCTAGCAGCCATTAAATCAACTGTGAACTGGGTTAATTTTGTTTTGCCTGATCTGTATGACAGTATCACGGTCATGCAGTAGCATATAGCTCACACTCACCATTAACAGTAATAACCTGTGTAGGAGAATAAAGATAAGTTTGGGCTGGGAGCGAAAGGTGAAAGCAAGTAAGTCTGATTTTAGTGTGTAAAGACGTAAGTAATGTTTAAAGCTGATTGATTGTTTAGAAAGGCTTGGTACTGGTAGGCTACCTAAGAGAGAAGCTTAATATTTAGAAAAATTCATTTTGCCACCCTGTTCACTAAGGGAAGGAAGCTTGGAACTAATAGCAAGCAGTAGGCTATAGTTCAGTATTGGTGTCTATTTGGTAAAGGCAGCTTTACAAACGTTATCGAATTTAACAGACAATTTTCTAAATGTTGTTGCCTAAAAAGAATGTGGTATTTTTAGCCTATTTTCAATTTTGAAAAAATAGGCTTATGACATCACCTTTTGTCCGTGTGTGTGTGCGTGTGTGTGTGTGTGTGTGTGTGTGTGAGGTTTGTGTGTGACCCCCCCCCCCCCCCTAATAAAATCTAAACGGCTGGAGCGATTTCAATGAAACTCGGTAAGTTCATAGCACTATTCCCGCCGACCTCGACCGTGCCCTTCAAATTTTGTTACGTCTCACCAATCCAACATGGCGGCTGTGCCAAATATTTCACTAGTATTCAATATCTCCGAAACTATTACCGATATCACTCTGAAATTGTGTACGATGATAAAGGGCACTACTAGAAGTTCACCTATGAGACTTTCAAAACCCTGGTGACTACAAGACCGTCATGGCGGTCAAGCGAAATAGAGACATTTAAATAGACTTTTCTCGCGATTTAACTATCCAAACGTAATGAAACTTGGTACAGCAAATGTTGATACACATTGTAATGCACTGGAGTCTAATTTAGTTCAATTGTTTACATAACCTCAAAATGGCGGCTGTGCGAAATATTTCACTGACATTCTATATCTCCGAAACTATTACAGATATCACCCTGCAATTTTATACGGTGATAAAGGGTACTAATACAAGTTTACCTATGCGTATTTCATAAACCTGTAAAGTACAAAACGAACATGGCGACCAAGCGAATTTGAAATATTTTAACAGACTTTTCTCGTGATTTAACACTCTGAGCGCAGTGAAATGTGGTACAGTAAATGATTTTGCAGATTGTAATGCACTGCCATCTAATTTAATTCAATTGTTTACATAACCTCAAGATGGCGGCTGTGCGAAATTTTAAAATTAAGTTTTTATTTCTTGTGTCGTAATCATGCGATCGAAGTGAAAGTTTGAATAATGAACCTAGGCAATAATTGTCCTTGAATGGTACATAAATCTATGGCCTATACATATAACAATCATAAATGGCGAGCTTCCGATATATTTAGACGGTTCTCAATATCTATGAATCTTTTACAGCAACCAAACTGATTTTTTTAAATGTTCATAGAGACTATGAACATATGTTCACCTATAGGACTTTCAGTAACCTGGTGAGCACAAATCCAACATGGCGGCGACGCGAAGTATAAATATTTATATGGACGTTTCTCGCGAATTAACTATCCGAGTGCCGTGAAACGTTGCACGTTAAATGCTTGTACAAATGTTGATCCAATGGCGACTAATTTATTTCAATTGTTTGCATAATCACAAGATGGCTACTGGGCGTAATTTTAAAATCTCGTTTTTAGCCTATTTTCAATTTTGAAAAAATAGGCTTATGAGATCACCTTTTGTCCGTGTGTGTGTGTGTGTGTGTGAGGTGTGTGTGTGTGTCCCCCTAATAATATCTAAACGGCTGGAGTGATTTCAATGAAACTCGGTAAGTTCATAGCACTATTCCCGGCGACCTCGACCGTACCCTTCAAATTTTGTTACGTCTCACCAATCCAACATGGCGGTTGTGCGAAATATTTCACTAGCATTCGATATCTCCGAAACTATTACCGATATCGCCCTGAAATTGTGCACGGTGATAAAGGACACTACTAGAAGTTCACCTATGAGACTTTCAAAATCCTGGTGACTACAAAACCAACATGGCGGTCAAGCGAAGTTGAGACTTTTAAATAGACATTTCTCGCGATTTGACTATCCAAACGTAATGAAATTTGGTACAGCAAATGTTTATACACATTGTAATGCACTGGAGTCTAATTTAGTTCAATTGTTTACATAACCTCAAAATGGCGGCTGTGCGAAATATTTCACTGACATTCTATATCTCCGAAACTATTACAGATATCATCATGCAATTTTGTACGGTGATAAAGGGTATTGATACAAGTTTATCTATGTTTATTTCATAAACCTGTAAAGTACAAAACGAGCATGGCGACCAAGCGAATTTGAAATATTTTAATAGACTTTTCTCGTGATTTAACTTTCTGAGCGCAGTGAAATGTGCTACAGTAAATGATTTTGCAGATTATAATGCACTGCCATCTAATTTAATTCAATTGTTTACCTAACCTCAAGATGGCGGCTGTGCGAAATGTTAAAATTAAGTTTTTATTCTTGTGTCGTAATCATGGCATCGAAGTGAAAGTTTGAATAATGAAGCTAGGCAATAATTGTCCTTGAATGGTACATAACTCTATGGCCTATACATATAACAATCCTAAATGGCGAGCTTCCGAAATATTTAGACGGTTCTCAATATCTATGAATCTTTTACAGCAACCAAACTGTTTTTTAAATGTTCATAGAGACTATGAACATATGTTCACCTATAGGACTTTCAGTAACCTGGTGAGCACAAATCCAACATGGCGGCGGCGCGAAGTATAAATATTTAAATGGACGTTTCTCGCGATTTAACTATCCGAGTGCCGTGAAACGTTGCACGTTAAATGCTTATACAAATGTTGATCCACTGGCATGTAATTTATTTCAATTGTTTGCATAATCACAAGATGGCTGGTGTGCGTACTTTTAAAATCTCGTTTTTACTTCTTGTGTTCTAATTATGCGATTGAAGTTTGAATACAACACGTACACAATAATCTTAATGTAATAGTACAAAAATGAAAATCAATCCTGGCGACCATATGCAATATTTAGACGGTTTTCAATATCTACGAATCTGTTACAGCAATTAAACTGAAGTTTTGTATGTTGATAGAGACAATTAACATGAGCAGGATATATGAAAATAGGCTGTATAGTTCTTCACGGAACTACTTGTTACTTCTTGTGTTCTAATCATGCGATTGAAGTTTGAATACCACACGTACACAATAATTTTAATGTAATAGTACTAAAATAAAAATACAACCTGGCGACTATCTGAAATATTTAGACGGTTCTCAATATCTACTAATCTGTTACAGCACTTAAACTGAAATTTTGTATGTTGATTGAGGCAATTAACATGAGCAGGATATATGAGAATAGGCTGTATAGTTCTTCACGGAACTACTTGTTTTAATTTAAGTTTCCCAGCCTTACTTGCTCTCGAGCAATAGGTACCGGTATTATGGTATACAGTTGGTTCAATCAATTGGTTTAAGTTAAGATTAGATTAGTAAGGGATATAGCACTGATCACACTAACTTAAATCAATCTAAGGTCATTGAAATCAGTCAACCTGTGACGAATACCTCGGCTGACTGCAAAGATGACGCCATTATTGGACAAACAATGCTTAACTCCCACCTTGTCGATTGTTTTGTGGAGCAACTCCAACCGTAACTTGGTTAGGTCTTCCCTAATTACAGTCCCAGTTCCCTTCAATTTCTTCTTCGCCTGAAAGAGCGCATTCTGCTTGGCAAAGGAGAGAAATTTACATATGATGGGGCGTGGCTTTTGGGTGTTTCTTGAGCCTACCCTATGGGTCCTGTCAATGTCCTCAATTTTTAGCCTACTTTCGATTTTTGCAAAAAATGAAAGTAGACTTATGAGATCAACACAGGGCGAAAAAAGTGTGTCTGTCTGTGTGTGTGTATGTGTGTGTGTATGTGTGTGTGTGAGTCTGTGTGTGTGTGTGTGTCTGTGTGTGTGTGAGTGTGTGTACTCTGAATGTCTGTCCCCCCCTATCAATTCGAACACGGTGAATGCGAATTGAACGAAATTTGGTACAAAGGTAGCACTAGCAAAGGACACCTCAGTGTCATGTTTTATATCACCGCCATCTTGACGGAAACGTAATGGCGGCCACACAAATGTTCAAAGCTTAAATCAAATTACGACTAACCTAATCATCCGATCTCTACCAAATTTTGCAACAACATACCTTTATGGGGGGAGCATCCTTTGACCAAACCAATAGGCCATCAGCGTAATAGTTTGCGGATGGCGGCCATCTTTGTGTGAAAATCGATTCCCCCTATTAATTCGAACATGGTGCAACCGAATGGAACGAAATTTGGTACAGAGGTAGTACTAACAAAAGGCACCTCAGTGTCATGTTTTATATCGCCGCCATCTTGACGGAAATGTAATGGCGGCCACAAAAATGTTCAAAGCTTAAATCAAATTACGACTAACCTAATCATCCGATCTCTACCAAATTTTGCAACAACATACCTTTATGGGGGGAGCATCCTTTGACCAAACTAATAGGTCATCAGCGTAATAGTTTGCGGATGGCGGCCATCTTTGTGTCCAAATCGATTCCCCCTATTAATTCGAACACGGTGCAACTGAATAGAACGAAATTTGGTACAGAGGTAGTACTAACAAAATGCACCTCAGTGTCATGTTTTATATCGCCGCCATCTTGACTGAAACGTAATGGCGGCCACACGAATGTTCAAAGTTTAAATCAAATTACGATTAACCTAATCATCCGATCTCTACCAAATTTTGCAACAACGTACCTTTATAGGGGAAGCATCCTTCGACCAAATGACTAGGTCATTAGCCTAATAGTTTGCGGATGGCGGCCATCTTTGTGTGAAAATCAATTCCCCCTATTAATTCAAACACGGTGAAACCGAATGGAACGAAATTTGGTACAGAGGTAGCACTAGCAAAGGGCATCTCAGTGTCATGGTTTATATCGCCGCCATATTGACGGAAACGTAATGGCGGCCACACAAATGTTCAAAGCTTAAGTTAAATTACGACTAACATAACCATCTGATCTCTACCAAACTTTGCAACAACATTCCTTTATGGAGGGAGCATCCTTTGACCAATCTAGTAGGTTATTAGCCTAATAGTTTGCGGATGGCGGACATCTTTATGTCAAAATTGATTCCCCCTATTAATTCGAACACGGTGGAACCGAATGAACGAAATTTGGTACAGAGGTAGCACTAGCAAAGAGCCCCTAAGTGTCATGTTTTATATCGCCACCATCTTGACAGAAACGTAATGGCGGCCACACAAATGTTCAAAGCTTAAGTTAAATTACGACTAACATAACCATCCGATCTCTACCAAACTTTGCAACAACATTCCTTTATGGAGGAAGCATCCTGTGACCAATCTAATAGGTTATTAGCCTAATAGTTTGCGGGTGGCGGCCATCTTTATATCAAAATTGATTCCCACTATTAATTCGAACACGGTGAAATCGAATGGAACGAAATTTGGTACAGAGATAGCACTAGCAAGGGGCATCTCAGTGTCATGATTTATATCGCCGCCATATTGACAGAAACGTAATGGCGGCCACACAAATGTTTAAAGCTTAAATCAAATTACGGCTAACATAACCATCCGATCTCTACCAAACTTTGCAACAACATACCTTTATGGAGGGAGCATCCTTAGACCAATCTAATAGGCCATTAGCCTAATAGTTTGCGGATGGCGGCCATCTTAAGTCAAAATTGATTCCCCATATTAATTCGAACACGGTGGAACCGAATGAACGAAATTTGGTACAGAGGTAGCACTAGCAAAGGGCACCTCAGTGTCATGTTTTATATCGCCGCCATCTTGACGGAAACGTAATGGCGGCCACACAAATGTTCGAAGCTTAAATCAAATTACGATTAGCCTAATCATCCGATCTCTAGCAAATTTAGCAACAACATACCTTTATGAAGGGAGCATCCTTTGACCAATCTAATAGGTCATCAGCCTAATATTTTGCGGATGGCGGCCATCTTTGTGTGAAAATCGATTCCCCTTATCAATTCGAACACGGTGAAACCGAATGGAACGAAATTTGGTACAGAGGTAGCACTAGCAAAGGGCACCTCAGTGTCATGTTTTATATCACCGCTATCTTGACGGAAACGTAATCGTGGCCACCCAAATGTTAAAAGCTAAAATGTAATTACGACCTACATAATAATCTAGTCTCTACCAAATTTGCAACACCATATCTTTATGTGGGAAACATATTCAGACCAAACTGCAAGAACATCAGCCCAATAGTTTGCAGATGGTGGCCAAGTATGTGTGCAAATCGATTCCCCCTATCAATTCAAACACGGTGAAACCGAATTGAACGAAATTTGGTACAGAGGTAGCACTAGCAAAGGGCACCTCATATTCATGTTTAATATCCCTATAGCACGTTGTATTTCAACAAGCTACTACAACCAACATTCAATCATACTCCTTGAAAAGGACAAAGAGTTATAACAATACCCATGCATTTAGAAGAAAGTAGGCTATATGTTCTTTACTGAACATCTTGTTATGTTTATGCCTTGCTGTTCTGCCAAGTTAAGGATGAGCTGATCAGTCGATTCACCTTCCTTTTCTTCCATGCCAAACACCCGGATACAATTCCGCCAGGAGTATTGCTCCATTGTGTCAGTCCTTTCACGCAGTTCCTCTTTCAATGATTTCACTTCCTCCTCGCTGGCCTTAATTTTCTTTTCCATATCATCTATCACATTGGTGTTGATATCAATGGATGCTTTGAGACCCTCTATCACTTTTGAGGTGATCTCATCTACAAGCCTTGACAAGAAGGCATTACGCATTACGCATTACGCTTCGTGTTTTTATTTTCCCCTCCAGACATTGTATAACCTAAAATTGAGTTCTACTAAGTATAAATGTAGATGATTACGGGTTTTAGAGTAT
The DNA here is from genome assembly GCA_946902985.2 of Meconema thalassinum. Classification (NCBI taxonomy): domain Eukaryota; kingdom Metazoa; phylum Arthropoda; class Insecta; order Orthoptera; family Tettigoniidae; genus Meconema; species Meconema thalassinum. The sequence goes on along the minus strand of OX336393.1, from coordinate 158,996,547 downwards.
ATTTGGCAGCCTGATTTATTTTGACGACTGATGTACAGTAATTTCACTCACCATATTTTTTAGCCTATTTTCAATTTTGAAAAAATAGGCTTATGAGATCACCTTTTGTCCGTGTGTGTGTGCGTGTGTGTGTGTGTGTGTGTGTGTGTGTGTGTGTGTGTGTGTGATTCGTGTGTGTGTCCCCCCCTAATAAAATCTAAACGGCTGGAGCGATTTCAATGAAACTCGGTATGTTGATAGCACTATTCCCGGCGACCTCGACCGTGCCCTTCAAATTTTGTTACGTCTCACCAATGCAAAATGGCGGCTGTGCGAAGTATTTCACTAGCATTCAATATCTCCGAAACTATTACTGATATCGCCCTGAAATTGTGTACGGTGATAAAGGGTACTAATAGAAGTTCACCTATGAGACTTTCAAAAACCTGGTGACTACAAAACCAACATGGTGGTCAAGCGAAGTTGAGACTTTTAAATAGACTTTTCTCGCGATTTAACTATCCACACGTAATGAAACTTGGTACAGCAAATGTTTATACACATTGTAATGCACTGGAGTCTAATTTAGTTCAATTGTTTACATAACTTCAAAATGGCGGCTGTGCGAAATATTTCACTGACATTATATATATCGCCGAAACTATTACAGATATCATCCTACAATTTAGTACGGTGATAAAGGGTACTGATACAAGTTTAGCTATGTATATTTCATACACTTGTAAAGTAGAAAACGAACATGGCGACCAAGCGAAGTTGAGACTTTTAAATAGACTTTTCTCACGATTTATCCATCCAAACGTAATGAAACTAGGTACAGCAAGTGTTTATACACATATTAATGCACTGGAGTCTAATTTAGTTCAATTGTTTACATAACCTCAAAATGGCGGCTGTGAGAAATATTTCACTGACATTCTATATCTCCGAAACTATTACAGATATCACCCTGCAATTTTGTACGGTGATAAAGGGTACTAATACAAGTTTACCTATGTATATTTCATAAACCTGTAAAGTACAAAACGAACATGGCGACCAAGCGAATTTGAAATATTTTAATAGACTTTTCTCGTGATTTAACTCTCTGAGCGCAGTGAAATGTGGTACAGTAAATGATTTTACAGATTTTAATGCACTGCCATCTAATTTAATTCAATTGTTTACATAACCTCAAGATGGCGGCTGTGCGAAATTTTAAAATTAAGTTTTTATTTCTTGTGTCGTAATCATGTGATCGAAGTGAAAGTTTGAATAATGAACCTAGGCAATAATTGTTCCTGAACGGTACATAACTCTATGGCCTATACATATAACAATCCTAAATGGCGAGCTTCCGAAATATTTAGACGGTTCTCAATATCTATGAATCTTTTACAGCAACCAATCTGAATTTTTTTAATGTTCATAGAGACTATGAACATATGTTCACCTATAGGACTTTCATTAACCTGGTGAGCACAAATCCAACATGGCGGCGACGCGAAGTATAAATATTTAAATGGACGATTCTCGCGAATTAACTATCCGAGTGCTGTGAAACGTTGCACGTTAAATGCTTATACAAATGTTGATCCACTGGCATCTAATTTATTTCAATTGTTTGCATAATCAAAAGATGGCTGCTGTGCGTAATTTTAAAATCTCGTTTTTACTTCTTGTGTTCTAATCATGCGATTGAAGTTTGAATACCACACGTACACAATAATCTTAATGTAATAGTACAAAAATAAAAATCCAACCTGGCGACAATCTGAAATATTTAGACGGTTCTCAATATCTACGAATCTGTTACAGCAATTAAACTGAAATTTTGTATGTTGATAGAGGCAATTAACATGAGCAGGATATATGAAAATAGGCTGTATAGTTCTTCACGGAACTACTTGTTATTTAAATGGACACACGATCGCGAGAACACGTTAGAAATACACTACACTTCTAAGCAACACAACTCAGTGACTTCAGTCCGCCATGAATGGATGGATGAATAAATGAATGAATGGATGGATGGATGGATTTATTGATGGATGAATAAAGAAATGAATGATTGGATGGATGCATAAATGAATGAATAAATGAATGAATGGATGGATGGATGGATGGATGAATAGATGGATGGATGAATGGATGAATGAATGAATGAATGAATGAATGGATGAATGGATGAATGAACGCATGCATGGATGAATGAATGAATAGATGGATTGATGGATGGATGAATAAATGAATAAGTGGATGTATGTATGAATAAATGAATGGATGAATAAATGAAAGAATGAATGATTGGATGATTGAATGAATGAATGAATGAATGAATGAATGAATGAATGGATGAATGAATAAATGAATGAATAAATGAATGAATAAATGAATGAATGCACGAATGAATGCATGAATGAATAAATGTATGGATGAATAAATGAATGAATAAATGAATGAATAAATGAATGAATGAATGAATGAATAATGTATGGATGAATAAATGAATGAATGCATGAATGAATGAATAAATGTATGGATGAATAAATGAATGAATAAATGAATGAATGAATGAATGGATGGATGGATGAATGAATGGATGGATGAATAAATGAATGAATGAATGAATGAATGAATGAATGAATGGATGGATGAATGAATGAATGAATGAATGAAGAATGAATTAAAGAAATAATATACTAATAACGAAATGTAAGTTTCGTCCATTACAAGAATAATCATATTCAACGTAACAAAGTTTGTAATGCAACACCTTACTATTAGATTGCTTACAAGGGAGTCACCACCTTATCGTTTAACATTTGCATGTTAACCTGTGGTTAACGCGCAATTTATGAGAGCACACCTAGTCTAAATGTCAAGTGTTGTCCACCCATGTTCTGAGAGGCACAAGTACTTGTACACTTGTGACTGATAAAATCCACTGTGGAGTCCCTTCCCTTTTTAACCCTCAATGTAAGCTCAACTTTCAGATACCATATGACGTCACCTCCTGCCTTGATTACTGCATGTTATGCGGGAAACGGAGTTCACAAGCTTCTCAAGTATGCCACATTTAGTTGAAAGCACTCACTGGCTACGGTACTATATCCCGTACAGTAACTAAATTGGAGGTATACTATTTAGGCATTTCATCTACAGTTCCCAATAGTCACACGCATTTTCTATAGCGATAAGATCGAGTGATTTAGCGAGTCCTTCAACGTCTGCCAATCCAGCCCCTAAAATGAAGTAACAACAAGAACACGACTGTTGAAAAATGGGAGAATCCACTCCACGAGCGCAGGAAGTTATCAGTTGCCATTCTGACACATAAAATAGTAATTATCATTTTCAGGTCTTGGTCATCAATCTTATGTACTCAGGTGTGTATTGGAATTGCCTGATCCTGTACATTCACCAAAGTACATGGGGAAAATGACCACGATGTTGCAAGTCCCTAATTGATTCAACAACAACAACTACTACAAAACATTGAGTACTATTGACTTGATTTATGATTATTATTATTATTATTATTATAATTATTGCTGTTATAAATATTATTATAATAATTATTATTGTTATTTCTCAAGTAATTTGGAATTTCTATAAAGAAATTCATTTAATTTATGTATTCATTCATTGTTTCATTCATTGATTTATACATTCATTTATTTGTTTATTCATTCACTCATAAATTATTTATTATTTGCCCCTGGTGTTGCTGTAGTATATCGGGTTGTTTTGCTTTGTTGTCAACGTTCCGTCATCGTTACAGTGGGCTTAGTCATGGCGGAAAATAATCAAGCTTCATCTCAGGTGACCTGCCCCTGGTATTTATTCAGTTGTATCGGACTGCGTAGAGAAACTCCTGCTGCCTGTGTGCTTCTTTGTTTCTGGAAGACGATTTAATGCCAGTCTCCAGAGATTCAAGGCCTGGTCGCTGTTGAAATTGTTGGAATGCTCGGATATCCCTGTGGCATAATACAATTATAAAGTAAGCGCTTCTCAATAGATCTATGTATTAATGATAAATATATTATAGTATAAATTAGTGTACATGTCTCGGATCTTCAGCAAAACTTGCAATAAAGTAGTTTGAAATTCCTATTCCCAAATGTGTCAGGTATCGATTACAAATTTAATATGCAAATAAATTAATTCTAACAATATAAACGTAATTAAATGCATGTAAAATGTAATTCTTAAAACATAAAAAGTAGAATGAGGCCTAAGTTAATTAATATCCGACCCGCTTTGGATTTAAATTTGGCGCGTTTGTGTGATTTTAACTTTGTGAAATTTATCTTTCTGGTGATATTGATATTTCATATTTTAATTTTAGTTAATTATTTCTGGTTTGTAATAATGGCAATTTAGTTTATCCTTTGGCTTAGACCTTGGTTCACTGACTTTGAGTACCTGCCATTTGTCGTTTTTGCAGCTTGTAATGTGCTTAACTTGAATGGCTGCCTCGTCAGGGCTTAATAATAATAATACTAATAATAATAATAATTGTTATGTGCAAACATTCTCTCTGGTAGCTCATAAGGGAATTCCACATTTACTTAATTACGACGTTTATTATCTTAAAAATAACTGGAACATAAGAGGACAATATACAATAATATAAGACAAGGAGCTCATGAAGTCAAAGATATGGCATTACACGGAATGCGCAAGATACCCGACCGTGCTATGGGCGCTGCCATACGTGGGCACTGGGTGAACTACCGTTAATATAGGGAGCAGCACCGTATATGCCGCCCACATAATTTGTCAAATAAATTAAAAAATTGGTGGCAATTCATAGACACACTTCTCCAACGCAAGTCTCTAGCAACTAACAACAGAAACTGTACACATACAAATATAAGAAACAAAAAGGAACACAGTACAGAGGTAGTCCTTTAAATGAGTTCGTCAGGGAAAAGACTGATCCTTGTCACTGGCCTTTTATATGACCCTTTGCTTGTCCGCACAGTTACTACACGCACCAAACCATCAATCCCAGGATGAAGCTCTTCAATTATTCTGGTTGGCCACGTGAGGGGGGGGGGGAGGGGGGGGGGGGGAGGGGGGGGGGGGAGTATTGTCTTCTTTCAGAAGTACCAGCCTTCCTGCTTAAAGGTTGGGTTGATTCTGAAGCCACTTGGAACGCTGCTGGAGCTGGCCCAAGTAATCAGTTGACCAGCGTTTCCAGATGAGTCGTCGGCACCGCTGAACCAATTGCCATCTTGACAGCCGTGCTGATGGCGCGAAGTGACAATCAGGTTCAGGGAAAGAGACTAAAGGCTCGCCAATCAAGAAATGACCAGGGGTGAGGAAAGCGTATTCATCAGGACTGTTGGGTATTGCGACGATTGGTTTCGAATTTAAACATGCTTCAATTTGTGTGAGCAGTGTGGTTATTTCTTCAAAGGTTAGCACAGTGTTACCGGCAACCTTCTTCAGGTGGGTCTTCACTGATTTTATACCTGCTTCCCACAGTCTGCGAAAGTGAGGGGAGTGAGGAGGTATGTGATGCCAACAAATTCCTTCTTCAGCTGTGAAGTTCAATACGTTCATTTGATGATCTTCTGTCCGGATGAAGCGTGACAATTCATCTAATTTCCTTCTTGCTCCGGTAAAGCACGTGCCATTGTCACTGTACATGTGACTGCAACGGCCACGTCTTGAAATGAATCTTCTTAAGGCGGCAATAAACGCCTCCGTGGATAGATCACTGACGGCCTCAATGTGTACTGCCTTGGTCGCCATGCACACAAACAATGCTATGTAGCATTTCTTCTGAGTTTTACTTCGTAGATTTCCATATTTAACATACAGCGGACCTCCATAGTCCACACCACAATGAGAGAATGGCTTGCTAGGGGTCACTCTAGGCTTAGGCAATTGTCCCATGAGTTGACTGGTGTCATTGGTCTTCGCTCAGAAGCATGTTACACAACTGCGGATCACCTGCCTGATAGCAGATCGGCCATTGGTTATCCACCACCTTTGCTGCAACGAAGCTAAGATAAGTTGGCTTCCTGCGTGCAGAAGTCGTATGTGTTAATTCCAAATAAGCAATTTCGTGACATGATGCTTAGGTGGCAGTATCAAAGGGTGTTTTTGTTCAAATGATGCTTCAGCATTCTCTAGCCTGCCGCCCACCCTCAATAGATTGTCATTATCTAGGAAAGAGAGCAGAGTGAGAAGTTTGCTCTGAAGTGACACTGCGTTCTTTTGATGTAAATTATGAATCTCCTGACTGTACGAACAAAGCCGAACGATGCGAATGATTACTGTCAGACTATCGCGAAGTTCGGCAGTAGTCAAAGGTCCATGCAGTCTTGCAGCTGCATCCTGCTTTAGATTGTGAAAAAAAAACTGAGAATGTAAGCAACTACTCTGTGTAGTTTAGTCCAGCTGGAAAAACGGATGAAAATGTTATCTGCATTGTGATTACTCGCCACGAAACACATTCTTACTCCTCGTTGTTGAGGAATTTCGGTTGGTCGAACAGTGGTAAGTTCAGGCCAGGTTGAAGGATCCGTTATCAGCCAAGCGGGCCCCGCCCACCATGCTCGATTGCTTCGAAGTCGATGTGGCTCAGTTCCCCTGGAGATAATATCTGCTGGATTGTCCTGTGATGAGATATGGTTCCAATCTTGCTGAGACGTCAGTTTGTGAATTTCCGACACCCTGTTGGCCACATATGTTTTCCATGCTGAAGAATTGCCTGCAATCCAGGCTAGAACAACAGTGGAGTCTGTCCAATTATATCGTCGACATGAATGTAACTTAAGGGCCTCAATCACCCCTTCCATTAGTCTGCTCAGAAGTAGTGCGCCATTCAACTCCAGTCTTGGAAGCGACACTTTCTTCAAAGGGGCTACTCTAGATTTTGAACAAAGTAAATGAATGGAGATTGTTCCATTGGAGTTGATGCAACGTAGATAAACGCATGCACCGTAGGCTCTTTCTGACGCATCCGCAAACCCGTGAAGTTCAACATTGGCATTCATGCCGTCTGCTGTTACCCTCCGTGGTACATGCATTTCATTTAGTTTAGGGAGCTGCTGATGTATCTGTTTCCATTGTGTCTCAAGTTCTGAGGGCAATTTGCCATCCCAATCCAGGTGTTGTTGCCAAAGAACTTGTATAAACAACCTGCATTGAACAATTACAGGCCCTGTGAGTCCCAATGGATCATAAATGGACGCTACATTGACCAACATTGATCTCTTTTTCCAAGTCACATTATTGCAGTTGAGGGCCTCCACTGAGAATTGAAATGAGTCACGACTCGAATGCCACAACAAACCAAGAGTTTTTTCGGCGCCATCTTCAAAGGGAAGACTGCATGACACCTGGCTCTCTTGAAGCGTTGATAGGATGGCTTCCAAAATATCAGGATTGTTGGATCGCCATTTACGGATGGGAAATCCTCCGGTTTTCAGGAGTGATGTGAGCTCTTTGTATAATTGGATGGCTTCTTCAATGGTATCTGACCCTGTCAAAAGATCATCAACGTAGAAGTCTCTTTTGGTAACTTTGGCTGCTGTAGGGTATATGTCTTGACCATCGAGTGCCACCTGCAGTAAGCAACGGGTAGCTAGATAAGGAGCCGCTGAAGTACCATAGGTTATAGTCAATCGGTACATATCCAGTTGTTGATTCTGAGAACTGCGCCATAAGATTCTCTGGAAGTCTCGATCTGCTTCATGAATCTGGATCTGTCGGTACATCTTCTAGATATCTGCTGTTAGCGCATACTTGTGTGTACGGAAGCGAAGAACGATCGAGAACAGATCCTGCTGAACAGTTGGCCCAACCAACATCACGTCATTCAGGGAGATCGACGAAGTAGTTTTAGCCGACGCATTGTAGACAACTCTGACCTTGGTAGTGCTGCTCGTAGCCTTGATTACCGCGTGATGAGGCATGTAATAAGCAGGTTTCTGCTGGTCACTAGGATCGACAAGTTCCATGTGTCCTAGTTGTAAATAATCGTTCATGAATTTGATATACTCGTTCTTCAGGTCAGGTTGTCGATGCAATTTCCTCTCTATAAAACCTAAGCTCCTCCTGGCATTGTCAAAAGAGTCACCAAGTTCTCCTACTCCTTGCCGAAGTGGTAGTCTCACTATGAACCTGCCCGACTCATCGCGCGTGAAGGATTTCTGAAAATGTTCCTCGCATTGACTTTCTTCCTTGGAATGGCTACGAGTCGTAAGCTCTTCCTGTTCCCAAAAGCGTTCCACCTGTGTGTGCAATGTTTCAGCCGTGGACAACAATGATGTTGTTCCATTCTTACGTTGTTGAACTGAGTGAGAGGGGATACATCCAGATAGCACCCAACCAAGTTGTGTATTTTGAAGAGTAGGGTAACCGTCCCTAGATTGTTGTTCAGGTCTTAAGTGTTCAAAGAATATAGTAGCACCTAACAGTAGATCTATCTCTTTGGGCTGGTAGAAATTCGGGACAGCTAATGGAATGTTGACAGCCAGTTGCCAGTCCTCGTAATCTATTCTAGATGAAGGCAGTGGACCAGTAATCTGACGCAGGAAAGAACATACTATATGCCGACTATAAGTACTAACTCTAGACTCTATCTGAAGTTGACAGCAGTAAGAGAATTGAGTCGCTTGCGTGTTGCTGATACCATTTATAGGTATCGAATGACGATTCAGTTTGATACCCAAACGGTCTACTAAGTCTCGAGATACGAAGTTCATCTGTGATGCACTGTCTAATAGTGCTCGACATTGATGCATTTGACCATTGCTATCCCTAATGTTAACATTGGCAGTTGATAACAATACTTCATTGTGAGGACAAGCGCATCTGACAGAACAATATGCTTGCTGCTGGGATGCATTTAGTACCGGGGTTGCAGTACTGTTCATATTCTGGTGTATATGTAACAATGTGTGGTGACGTTTATTACATGTTCTGCAGTTGCCTGAGTTGCAATTATTGGCTACATGGTCACTTCTCAAGCAATTGAAACAAAGATTAGGTTCCCTCACAACACCTACCCGGCTATTTACATCCATGTACTTAAATTTGGGGCATTTATGCAGACTGTGAGATGTCTTACATAGCACACAGTAAGGTGACGTGGTGACGAAAGATCGGTGTGGTCCCCTTGAACTTGTACCATGCTTGACCTCATCTTGGGTTACAGCAGCTGACTTGTTGGGCGTGACTATTTCTAAAGTTTGGCAATTGTTTTCCAAGAATTGAATTAGGTCCTTCAAGTTGGCGTGCGTTTCATTTGACGTACCGTTCTCCCATTGCTTCCTGAGATTGAGACTGATTCTCTCCAAAACTAAGTGCGACAGCATGAGGTCATGTAAGGGCGTTTCAATTTTTAAAGCTTCTATGGCATTTAATTTGCTGCTAAATTGATTTATTAGCAAACGCAGCTCCTTAGGAGAATCGTGCTTTGCATTAGGGAGTGACAACAATTCCTTGATGTGGAGATCTGATATAAGTCTGGGATTGTGATACCGACTGCGAATCAATTCCCAGGCGACCTTGAAGTTATCATGTGAAATTGGTAAATTCTCAATGGAGTGGTGAGGTTCCCCAGACAAGCATGATAGAAGATAATAGAATCTATGAATGTCTGAGATTGTTTCATTATTGATGATCAGCGCTACAAAGGTGTCATAGTAATGCATGAAATCTTGTAGAGCGCCATTGAACTTGGGTAGTGAAATAGTTGGAAGTTTTAGTGCACAACAATTGCTCATGTTATCACTATTTACAGGCGGAGGTGGGTGTGTATGTTTGGGGCACAATAGCGTCTCCATTTTTGACTTAATGTCCAAGCATAAATCATCAAAGGCTGCTCTATCTAGATCATGTGATTCGTTTTCAGCATCATCGATTTCCAATTGTATCTGAATGTCATTATACTCATCCATTAAACTCGCCAATGATTGCTTCCTAACCTTTATATCGTTAAAATTCCCACCTGCAAATTCATTCACGAATGTACTTAAGCGAGTCACGCGAGATTTGATGACAACTCTTTTCTTTGTCAATACACGTTTTTGATTGGTATCCATGATGACCCGGTAAGAAAAGGACAAAGGAAATGTTGAACCAGAATGTACTTACTGATGTAGTTCTGTGCTCTCTAACTCAACCAAGTTAGCTATTTCGATAGATGGTTACGTCGTTCACCTATATCCGGCAATCGGAAGGGCCAAAAAATGTAATGTGGAAACATTCTCTCTGGTAGCTCATAAGGGAATTCCACATTTACTTAATTACGACGTTTATTATCTTAAAAATAACTGGAACATAAGAGGAGAATATACAATAATATAAGACAAGGAGCTCATGAAGTCAAAGATATGGCATTACACGGAATGCGCAAGATACCCGACCGTGCTACGGGCGCTGCCGTACGAGGGCACTGGGTGAACTACCGTTAATATAGGGAGCAGCACCGTACACTAATAATAACAATAATAATGATAATCATAATATAGTATGATGATATATTATATAGTGTGTGAGTTAATAATAATAATAATAATAATAATAATAATAATAATAAAAATGACGGATGCTGCAGATGCACCTGGGCGCTGTAAACTATTGATGACATCATTGGAGGCTGCTCTTCTCTATCTGGTATGAAGTATACAAAGAGGCATAATAATGTAGCCGAGATCGTCCATCAAGAGCTTGCTATAACAGGAGGACTCCTGGAAACGACCATCGAGTATTACATATATCATCCGTCCTGAAAACGAGGTGTACAAACTGTTCTGAGACAGACCTTTCCTAACGGACCAGAAAATCATGGCATGTCGACCAGATATCGTGTACCTTACAAAACAAATCAAGAGGATTATCTGATAGACATCGCAGTACCACTAAGCCAAAACCTCAAGACCACTTAGGTACAAAATATAAACAAACACGCACCGTATGCAGAAGAAATAAGAGAGATGTGGCGATTAAACTCTGTGAGAATTTTACCATTGGTGAAGTTAACAACAAGAGTGGTTCCAAAGGCTCTGGTAACGGGTCTGGACAAGAAGTATAACTTTAAATTTCCCGCAAAATCAATACTTTACTTACAGAAAAATACTACGGGTACATGTTTCGGAAACCTATCTTGTTTCCTTCTTCAGCCCACATTTGGTATAAAACATCACATAACAACATTGAAATCCTCATCAAACAACACTTGTCATTAGACACATTAAAATGACCTTGAAGATACTTCAAAAAACAAGTGTTTGTCCATAAGCAACAAAGGAAAAGTGATAGAATATGCGTGGAGCATTGCATGCTACATTTAAGAGTAGTGTTGTTGATGTTTTAATTAGTGTGTTTCTCAACTTGTAATTTTTAATATGTTCTATTATTTTAACTGATGAATTGTGTTTTGTGTTGTTTGATGAGGATTTCGATGTTGTTATGTGATGTTTTATACCAAATGGGGGCTGAAGAAGGAAACAAGATAGGTTTCCGAAACATGTACCCGTATAATTTTTCTGTAAGTAAAGTATTGATTTGGTGGGAAATTTAAAGTTATACTTCTTGTAAACATGGTCAATACGGAACCTGGAATGAGTGCTATTCCTAATAAACAGGTCTGGAGGAACTAAAAATGAATCATCTGATCACCAGAATGCAGAAGGCAGTGTTTCTAGATACATGTCACATTTAGTCCGGTTATTTTTATCCCAGTAATAGTTATAAGGTAGTCTACTTTATTGCAAAGTCGTATCTTGTATATTGAGATTCACTATATCCATGAGGAAATAAAGATATTATTAATAATAAATAATAATGATCGTGTGGCCTCCGGAGATGCCTAGTGCAGGTCTTTCTAGATGACGCCCGTGGGCGACCTGCGCGTCGTAATGAGGATGAATTGATGATGAAGACAGCACATACACCCAGTTCCCGAGCCACGGGAATTAACCCCAGGAGATTTAAATCCCTGATGGCTCGGCCGGGAATCGAACCTTGGGGCACTTCGGGCTAAAGACTAGCGCGCTAACTATTTAGTCACGGAGCGAGACATAACAATAATAATAGTGTGATGTAATAGTCAATATTTCGTATGTGAGGAGCAGCATCTTATTTTATTTGAAATTGAAAGCAGATGAAAGACCTCTTGTGGGTAGGTTGGATAGTCGGAGTTGAAATATTGTTGCTTTAGATTTGAAAGGCCAGTAGTAGGTATGGCTTTCTTGTAGTCACCAACAGCCACTCCAGCACGTAAGGTAGGAGATTCCCTACGCGGTCCGACACTACTAAATAAATATGAGGGCCCCGGAGGCCCCGGGCTCGATTCCCGGCTCCGTCAGAGATTTTAGAAACTGACGTGAGGGCTGGAACGGGGTGCACTCAGCCTCGTGAGGACAATTGAGTAGCTGTCTGACAATGAGGCAGCGCCCCGGTCACGAAAACCAAGATTAACGGCTTAGGGGACCCGATGCGCTGATCAAGCGTCACCCCAATATCTGCAGGCCAAACGGCTGGGCAGCGGTCGCTTGGTAGGCCTAGGCCCTTCATGGGCTGTAGTGCCAGGGATTATTATTATTACTTAAGTTGACCCGACAAAAATAGAACCTTTCCGAGCAATATATACTCTATGTGATGTCGTTAAACTAGAACATAACAGTATTACTGATTAAGGCTCGGGAGTGTTCTTATAATGTTCGCTCTAGAACCAATTCTGTCGCCTGGCTGTGAGCTCAAGCACTCTCAATTGAAGTAAGGGAAGTGCTCTCTGCTGAGGGCTGTGGTTGCCTCTCACTGCCAGGGAAATGAGCTCTCCGAGACAGCACGAACTGTGTGTGATCAGTTGGAACCCCACTCGTACTTGAAACCGCAAAGATACAGCTCGTGCAGTTTGGTTAGTCACTCGTGGATAAAATAGTACATCTATTAAAGTACATCAAATCTTCTAGGTTTAAGCCGTGTTTGTTGAGGTATTTTGTGCTTGTTAATAATTCATTTATGTTCAACGATGTCGATATGAACATATTATATGTCAAACAAGATGTTCAGCAAAGAACATATAGCCTACTTTCTCCTAAATGTATGGGTATATTTATAACTCTTTGTCCTCATCCCTAAAACCACCTCTACCACCATGTAGTGTTTGTTTTCTTTTATATTGATAATTAGCCAGTAAGTGTCAAAATCAATATTATATACTTTATGATGATTGAATAACAAAACTACTAACTTATTGTAATGCATTCACGTCCGTTAATCTCTATATTAAGCCAGCCTGCAAACTTAAGGATCTATCGTTTTGGGTACCTTCCCCTTAAAAAATCCGCGCCAATCACAGTAGGTTGGTGCTGCGACCTAGCAGTGAATTCATATTTATCTAGTACGCCTCTGGGTGTTCAACGAGTAGGCAGTTTAAAGTAGCCAGGAGGGAGGCGATCCAACTGGCAGTGTTTAATGATAGAGCGTACAGTCACTCGTCCTGCTAGAAGGACCTTCCGGAAGTACTTTTGTACACAGCGGTGCGTCCTTCCAGCAGGACTTTGGACCCTTATGGCAAATGTTTGAACTGGCCTTCCAGCAGGACGCGTCCTTCAGGCAGTACTTTGGGTTATCAGAGCGTAATAATATTGCAGTTCTGGTACTGGGCAAACAATAAAAGTCTGTAAATATTCTAAAATATTCAATATGACTGATATTGACTAATACAATAACTGTCTCTTAACAACATATTGACTCTAAAATATATAAACGTATAAAGTATAAACGTGTTTTCTTATAGTACAGAGACTAAATAAATGTATGAGCGACGGCGCGTCCATCACTCGAGAATAAATAAATTAAAAAAAGCCTAGTTGTGTTTTTGTCAATATCCCACTGCACAGTTGCACAACTACACGTAATTTAAACTACAGTACCATGCCATTTACTGATATCATAATTACTAGCAAATAACGAGCGACTCCATGCATCTCCGCTGTTTGGAGCATCGAAATAGGTAGCAAAAACATAAACACAGTCACCATTACGTATAATCGCCGCCATTACTGAACGGTCAGAGCTACCAACTTCAGACTTGCATGCGCTGATTCGTTACATTTCCCTCTATATAATGGAAAAAGAACGGTCCTGCCAGCAGGACGCTTCGTCCTCATATAAGCAATTGAATTACGTACTCAAATGAGGACCTAACTTCCTGCCGGCAGTGCCTTGTACGTTCTATCATTAAAGGTAATCGGAGCGCGATCGTGGCTAATAGTCGAACTACCAGTATTACAAAATTGCCATACTTTAGGAGGCCAGGTATTGACACAGCGGTATATTTGGAACAATACTACCCACATAACCCACAAGAGGACAGCACCGTACAGAGACATTAAGAAGGCTGTGGTTGATAACAACGTGTATCTAATTCTTCTATTCTCCTTTTCGTAATGTCTTCTGTTTATGTGCAATGCTGGGACTGTGATTTTATTAATAAACGAGTGTATACATTAGCCTCCCCTTTGAGCTAAATGACATTTTATTCAGTATCTGTGAAAAGAGCTTGTGCACATCATTTGTAAAAGAATTCAAGAAAAAAAAGTCAACTGAAGCAGTATTCGATCCCCAGTCAACTGCGTGACAGGCTAACACGCTAGCCCAGAGCTAAACATATCCGTAACATCATGGCGACCTTAACTGATATATTAGATTCAACCTGTTGGCAAATAATGACTTGAAATAAACTATTTCTTCACTGCAGTACATCTTCATTATAGATCATTTCATACGAAGTTTATATTATTGTATCAGTAGGGTATATCGCATACAACATACTAAAACTACTGAAATATAAGACAGGCTCATGAGGACAGCTGCCATCTTGTCGTGTGGCAGATACAGCTCAGCTCTTTTAAGCCAGTCATACAGAATAATATTATAATATTAAATTATAATAAATAACGGATCACGACCTTCAGGATAGCTTAAACCACCCTAGGCTTGATAATCTGAATTGGTGGGTCTTAAGCTATTGATTATAATGGTTGCATAATTCACACGGCCACCATCCTGAAATGGCAAGGCCGATGACCTTGAAGTTTGGGTGAAAGACGCGTCCTATATAAAGGTATGTTGTCACCAAATTTGGTAGAGATCGGATGATTAGTTTAGCCGTAATTTGAGTTTATGTTTTGAACGTTTGAGTGGCCGCCATTCAGTTTTGGTAAAGATGGCGGCAATATAAAGTATGACACTGAGGTGCCCTATGCTAGAGCTACCTCTGTACCAAATTTCGTTCAATTCGGTTTCACCGTGTTCGAATTGATAGGGGGGGGGGACAGACATTCAGAGTACACTCACTCACTCACACACACACACACACACACACACACACACAGACTCACACACACGCATACACACAGACAGACACACAATTTTTCACCCTGTGTTGATCTCATAAGTCTACTTTCATTTTTTGCAAAAATCGAAAGTAGGCTAAAAACTGTATTATAATGAAGATCATTATAGTACTATTCTTCATTATGAGACAGTTTCTCCAGCCAATCAGAGCTCATTCATTGACCAATTAGGTAAGAATAGCTTCGCGCATGAGCTCAAAATCCAACATGTCGGACATGAATTACATAATTTGAAAGTTCAAATTGGATATCGGATCAACCATTGTAGTTACAATCCCAAACAGAAAGACAAAATCAGCACGAACCTTTACGGTAACAAGAAAATATCTATGACATATGCAAGAAATGTATGAATCTACGTCCAGAAGTTAGCAACACAACATCCTTCTACATAAATTACCGACATGGAAAGTGCACCGTCTCATATGTTCGCGTAAATAAACTGGCGAGTATGAGACAAGAAATAGCACTGTACCTTAATATCCCCAACTTCAAATTCTACGCAGTGCATTGCTTTCAAAGGACTTCGGTGACAATATTAGTGAATGCCAGTTCTGATCGGCACTAGTCATCATACAGGCTGTAAACAATAGCATTGCCAAGCAAACTAAATGGTCTCTGCTTTCGAAATTCTTTGACCCACGCATGCGCTCTGTTCAGTCAGCAAACCACCCAGCGCGCTCTGTTCACTAACTGAAGTAACTGAAACCCACAGATATTTATGAATATTTATGTTAAAACATATGATAAAGTTATAATTATCGTCGAACATAAACAGTCGTATGCAACTCGCCTATAATGGTAATTAAGACACTCGTATGGAAATTATAAAACTTGCTACGCTCGTTTTATAAACATACTCGTGTCTTAATTATTGCCATTATAGGCTCGTTGCATAATGTACTATTATAGGCTTGGAACATACTGGTCATCAGCCCCATGTAGTTGGATGTTTATTGAACTTGTCTTATAACCTGTATTTATGTGATGATTGTAGTAGTGTAACTGTTATACGAACAGGGATGAGGAAGGTGGCCCGGAAACTTCAAGTGAGGTACTATCACGGTATTTGCATTCAGGGAGTGTGTATATACCCGGGGGAAAACTACACTAAGGATAGCAGCTGTCAGCACCGGAATTCAAACCTCCATTCTCCAGACTTTCTGCAGCTCCCCATCAAAGTCATGAGGAGCGATTTAACACCCACAGTTACTCCGCGAGGTTGATATATAAGCTTTCTAGGTCCTCACATTTTCCAATTAATTTTCAAAAAGGAGTAATTTTTTTAAGGCTCTGAGTTTTTTAGAAACCTAAAAAGTTGATTTAATTTTCTTTAACCTAAACTTCACACGGAAGGTAAATATTTCTAACATTTCTCATCGGCAACATCTCCTGATTTTCTGGCGTTATATCTGCTGTTGTGGCAAGAAGAGACACACTTGCACATCAATCATTATGAAATACTCAAAACTCAAAGGAAACTAAAAATTATACTTTATTTATAAGTAAGTTCGACGATGTCGAAATGTAAATATTATAGGCTTTGTCAGAAAACTGTACTATAATGAGGCTCCTTATAGTACAAGTTTTCATTATGGGACAGTTTCTCCCACCAATCAGAGCTCAAGAAACAGTTGTTTGACCAATTAGGTAAGGATAGCATCGCACCAGCGCTGAGTTCCAAGGCCTTCTAATTTAAATTTCACTGCGTGGCCTAGTGTCAAAGAGGAGTAATCGAGGAGGCCATGGTATTCTCTGCATCCCATGCGCTCTGTTCAGTACATAAAACTGGCGAAATCTCGACGGATATTTATGAATATTTATGTTCAAACATAAAATAGTTATACTAATTATCGTCGAACATAAACAGTCGTATGCAACTCGCCTATAATGGTAATTAAGACACCCGTATGGAAATTATAAAACTCGCATACGCTCGTTTAATAAATATACTCGTGTCTTAATTATTGCCATTATAGGCTCGTTGCATAATGTACTATTATATCACAATTATTGGGGAGCCTGGCTTAGTGGCTTAGCTGCTCGTCTTTCACCCGGATGGCCGGGTTCGAATCCCGGTGACAGCGGGGTGGAAGTTTCACCTGATAAATCACGTGGCGCCTTAAATTCCCGGCCAAAATAAAAATGACCCCGGTTGGCTCCGGCGACCCCAATTAATTGGTAAAAGCCGAAGAAAGTATTTTATAACACAATTATCAGTCATACGGAGAAATGAATGAGACAAAATGTGTCATTTCCTACATTATTAGTTCTACAAAGTATGTTGATTACCATGGTAGTCTATCAATGCAGATATCGGGGAATTTATGTTTTGAACTGCTTCTAATCTCCTCTGCCCTTTCTCTCGAATCAAAATAATCTGTAACCTAGTTTTCAAACCCTTTTACCATTAACTTCATAGGAACTTAATATTGCCACCCTCTTCATCCCCTCCCCCACCGACTGCCCCCATGAGAGCTCAGGAGATGTAGCTGCAAATGTGAGAGGCACAAGGCTGCTGTTAACCTACAGTCTCATCCTCTCCGTAGCCATTCAGCTGCCAAAGAATGACTCAGGACGAGAAAGAGTTTCCTGAAATCATCCATCATTTTGAATATTCCCACAAGGATACCAAGGTGCATTTGTGTAAGTCGAGAGTCTCTGACATATCAATTGGATTGAACTATTCAAAGCGCAGACTGTTTAGAATACAGGATGTACCACTGTTCTCTTTGTTATTCATTCTGCACTAATGAGGACTTACCTCTAGCTACACCTAATGCACCTAAGACAACGCAGTTTTTCAAGACGATATGAACCTGGTCTATAATTGGGCGATTGAAAATAACATGAAAATAAACACAAGAAAATGTAGTCTCGTAAAAATAGGGAAAGGGCGAAGACAAGATTTTCAATATAACATTGGCTCGGAAATACTTGTAGAAGAAGAGTACTCATGCAGGATGTGTAGTTTCTAAAGCTTACAAATCTCTGCACTTTGTAATGACGATATTAAAAGGAAGTAGTACCTCTGCTAAAGAATTAGGATATTTGTCACTTGTAAAACCTATTCTGGAATACGCCTCGGCGGTTTGGGATCCATATCAAGTAGGGCTCATCAATGAGTTGGAAATGGTACAACGTAAGGCCGCTTGATTTGTGCTCAGTGACTTTAATCCCAGGCGCAGTGTGAGCCGTATGTTACAGAAACTTGGGTCGGAATCACTGGAGGCTAGGAGGATGAAATCTAGACTCTGCGCTATGTACAATACGAATACAAATCAACCAGCATGGGGTGAGCATAGCAAACGTATGGGAAAGCCCACTTAAATGAGCAGGAGTGATCATCCTTTCCAAGTTAAGGGCCGACCACAGCGTACAAATTATGGCAAATATTCTTTCGTTAACCGGGTCATTGTTAACTGGAAGTCTCTACCTGCCGCAGTCTTAGAGCCTTTTCCCAAACATATTGGTGTGTTTAAGAAAATACTGACGATTTGTGTAAATACTCCAGTTTAATTGTTAATTGTTATTGAATTGTTATGTATAATTATGTATTTGTTAAGTATACCCAATTTGCCACTGGGGGACACACCTCCCAATTGCAAATAAATGAATGAATGAATGAACCTAAGGCAAATGCCTTTTAATCATATTTTTATAATGTTTCAATTTATCCAATATCATTCCAATCATCATCATCGTCATTTCTCGTTTCCATCTTCCTGGGTCAGGTTGTGAATTATAGACCTCCATCGTTGCCTGTCTCTCCACCACTCCTCTCCTTTCTTAAGTACATCTTCAGGTTTTCTTCCCCTCTTCTCTACGCACTCCCAGTATCTTTCGGGGTCTTTCTCGTGGTCTCTTCCCGGTCATGTTTTCGGAAAATGCTTTCTTTGGTACTCTCTCCTCTTCCATCCTCAACATGTGACCATACCACATTAACTTTGTTGGTTCTATCCTGTCCTGCAGCTTCAAGATTCCTGTCCTTTATATTATCTATGCCCCTATGCCTCTTAGAAATTTCATCTCCGCTGCTTGTAATCTACTCTCCTCTCTTTTTGTAGTAGACCATGTTCCAGCTGCATATGTTAGCAGTGGAATTTGGATAATTCGAACCTCAAGGGACCAGTAAAAAAATTCGAATTATCCAAAAATTCGAATTAAAAAAGATGTTTGAAAAGGGTAGAGAAAATATATTGTATTACGATTACATAATGATTTGCGTTCAACATAGCAGATTAACAGACAAGTGTACTTAATAATGACTATTATGAATAACCTCAAAAGTTTCAAATGAAAAATAAAACCAAAATATTCTATTCACCTATTTAACGACAGTAGTAATCCAGCTATCTAGTTAAGACTTAGAGAAATCTACAGTTTTTCAAAAAAGTTTGAGATTTTTACCTGTTTCCTACAAGTAAGTCTCTCGGCGATCACAAAAGAATCTAACAAATTTAAGGAACGGAAAACAGAATCATTTACGTCATTTCTATTTTCAAAAAATAAACAAGAAGTTCCGGGACGAAAAAAGAGCCTACTTTTCATGCCAATGATTATTCTTCAGTATATGAATCTGTCTAGAATAATGACGAAATTAAGTTGGTAATATCAAAATGTCTAATTAGTTCGAAATACACCTGGTATAATGTAGCCTAATAGAGCACTAGAGTTGGCAGCCCTGGTGACTGAATATATTCTTAGTTCCATCTCTTAAGGTACAGAATACAAAATTTGGTTGAAGTCCAATGGACGTTACATGCAGTTGGACATTGGATCTATCAGCACGCGTAAAAGCATTTTGGCAACAATGTCATGCGTGTGCTGGTCAGAAATAATCTGAAATATTATTATATCTTACTGTGCCAAATTTGGATGAAATCCATTTGTTAGTATAGAAGTTATATGCATTTTAAAATTGGACCTATCAGCAGGCATAGAATCATGTTGGCAGCACTGACATATATTAATTACTCCAAATTAATCTAGAATGTCAGGTGCTATACGTGTGCAAAGTACAGTTCTGTTGGCTTGCATACTTTCTGATATATTGATATTAGGGTTAAAAATATAGACAGCATTTATTAACAGTTGGCAGCCCTGATTGCTAAAAAGAATACTTATAGTCATATCTGTTATGTAACACATAGCACATATGAAATTTGGTTGAAATCCAACTGATAGTATAGAAGTTACATGTATTTAAAAATTGGTCCTATCAGCAGGCTTAGAATCATGTTGGTAGAACTGACGTATATAAGTTACTCCAAATTAATCTAAAATATCAGGTACTATACGTGTGAAGAGTTTAAAGCTGTCGGCTTGAATACTTTCTGATATATTGGTATTTGGATATAAAAAAAAGAGAGAGCGATTATTAACAGTTGGCAGCCCTGGTGGCTCTTAGGAATACGCTCTGCCATATCTGTTTAAGTGCACATATTACATACAAAATTTGGTTGAAATCCAATTGATAGTGTAGAAGTTATATGTATTTAAACATTGGACATATCAGATGGCTTAAAATTATTTTGGCAACACTGTCATGTATGGCCTCCTGGACATTAAACTGAAATAGTATTATCTACATGTGTGCCAATTTTGGAATAGATCCCATGCATACCTTCCAAGATATCCAACATGGAGCTCAAATTTCTAGTTCGTTTTTCCGCAGTTGGTAGCACTGACTTCATTTTCAAATATGGGCTTGAGATATTCCGGTATACATCTTTACTCATACTGAATTTGGTTTCGATTGCTGCAGCCGTTTAGGAGTTGATAGGGGGGGGACACACACATAGCCAGACAGACAGAAGGACAGACAGACACACATTTTCCCGGATCGATCTCATAAGACTACTTTTTCCTCATTTTTGCAAAATGTGAAAAGTAGGCTAAACATGCCTAAGTTCTGTGATGTGATATGTTGCTTGGGCTGTACTCGGAACAGATTTTTCGGGAACTGACCCAACTGTTTGGCTTCCGATCGGCATTTTACACTAAAAACTTCGAATTATCCAAAATATAATTCGAATTAACCATGATTTTTTTAGCATTAATTGTATATAAAATGCTAGGGACTAAGAGAAAAATTTGAATTAAAGAAGATTTCGAATATTATAGAAGTTCGAATTAGCCACGTTCTACTGTATAGGCTCGTAACAGGTTGAATATAGTACACTTTTACATTTCTTTGGGACGTCTCGGTTCCAAAGAATACCCCTTATACTCTAATAAAAATTGCTTGTATTTTGTATTCTTCTTCCAATTTCCTCCTTTATCCTTCCATCCTCTGGGATCTCACTTCCCAGTTACTTGAAACTTTTAACCTCTTCTAGACTTTCCCCATTAAGTTTTATACCACCCTAATGTATGGCCATAATACGGTCAATGTAGTTTATAAACATGATACGAGTAATACTACTATTATGTTAATGCCACATTTCATTAATTTCTTTTTGATGTGTAACATCTTTCCACTCGGTTGCTGGATATTTTTTTGGGAGTGATTTTGAAAAATGGGACGGAAGTGGATCGGACGGAAGTGTGCAAGACGCACTGCCAGCTGGATCGTATCCCTCCTGGACATTCATCAACACACAAAAGTCGTTTTTATTTAC
Source organism: Meconema thalassinum (assembly GCA_946902985.2). NCBI lineage: Eukaryota > Metazoa > Arthropoda > Insecta > Orthoptera > Tettigoniidae > Meconema > Meconema thalassinum. Next base: position 158,974,550 of record OX336393.1, on the reverse strand, counting down.
ACACAAATAATGCATAACAATTCCAAGACTCTCTTTTTCTTCTTTACTGCCTAATGATATTTCTACTCTCGCACTGCCTTCTTGATACTCTGCTGCTAATTCTTCACTGCCTACTTGATATTTCTACTCTCGCAATGCCTTCTTGATACTCTGCTGCTAATCATATCAATATGACTCATTTTAACAGAATCCATATGAAATTACGTGTTGGTCTGTGAATCAAGAGGTCCGGGTACTGGGCAAGCCTTTCATGATCTACTGCTGTGCACATTGTATTTACTCGCAAGTAGGCCTATTTATAAGGAATTTAAGGTTATGAGCGGTGTCGCGTCTATTAATCTAGTTGATCCATATCGTATTCTTTATTTCGGCTAGTGCTGGTGGAAGCTACAAATCATCTAATAAAATGAGTTCCATATTATAAATTACAATATCTGTAAAACACTCCCCTTTACAATAGATTAATATTTGTGCCAATAATTTTTTTAAAATACCGGTGTATCAACAATTTCACGTGAGGTTTCTTCTATGTCAGATGTTACACATCATATGCGACTACTGTATGGCTCGTAAAGTGTTTTTTTTTTCAATTAATAATTACATTACATCAGCCAGACGAATATCGAACAAACGGCTGTTTTGTGACATCTCTGATTAATATTTCTGCAAAATGCTATTTGGAGTCAACAATTGATAGGGAATCCCACTTGGGTGGCTAATTTTAATATATTTTACATATTCTAAAAGATAACACTGAAGAATGATTTCAAATTATACCATCAATACAAAGAATCATAAGACATTATGTTCCTTGGGTTTATGATATGTGCAATCAAAACTCTATTTTATTTCTGTAGAACTAGTACATCAATACACGCACAAATAATGTAAATCTATACTGAATGTGGGCTAGCGTTATTCTTTACGACACCAACGAGCAGGGACTACAGTATGTGCCTTCGCAATGTATTCCGTGCAGGGGCAAGTTTATGCATTTCTCAGTGAAAGGCTGTTTGGATGGTAAACTGCCACTACGGCGTTCGCAGTGTAGCATACAACGTGAATAATCGTGGGAAACCAGATTTATGAAACCCTGGAGATGAAGGGAGCGCTTATAATAAGGAGGGAAGGAAGGAATGAATGAAGAAGGGAAGCTAATCATTTTAAATGACCAATAATCTCTCAAGCTAAGTCACGAGATCTCATTTTTACGCACAATCCTAACCACCGGATATGACATATTACCACCTTGAAAATCCCAAATGCTTTAACCTGGAATCGAATTCAGTCCACTTTAATGGGAGGCAAGTAGCTTGTCCGTCTGCCCACAAACGCTCATACAACTTATAATAACAAATACCATCAATAAATAATACAAATAAATTATTATTATTATCCTGTTGACTAAGACTTGAAAGAGTGAACACAGGTAGGATTTGACCCCAAATCGTCTGTTTGGGAAGTTGTGTTTTGCTACTTAATGCCATGTGGCCAATTCTGGACAAAGACACATTTCCAAGTCTAACATGAAGATAGCACTGAGAGGCAGCTTCATGTATATCGCACATTGACCGTGAATTCCCAGACGACTGGTGGTTCAGCATATCATATATCTTAAACACCTTCTAAAACCCCACTAGCAGTTTATTCTTACCGATACTATCTAAAAAATTTATATTAGTTTCTATTCACCACATTATCAAATCACCACCATGATGGCACGTTTCGGTCAAGACCATGACATTGAAGACTGATGAAAGTGTAGTAACTTATAGAGCCACCATCGTTACATCCGACTTAACAGTTCACCGGCTGGCGATACGGTGTTGCCAGTCCACTAACGCGAATCAGCTGACGTACATAAGTATAGCCGTCAAGTTAACAAAACACTCGTAATGTGAACAGACATTTACACACAACATCATACTCGTGAATAAGTACATAGTAGCAGGAACTACAAATATACTGCAGTTAATAGAATATTTCTTATAATGAAGCAGAAAAAAATTGTAACAAATAAATTACTCACCATTACCGCTCGCGTCCGGAGTCGAAGATAATCAGAGTTCGAGAAAATGTATTATAAAACCTATAAAGGAAACACACCATTCATTACAGAGTCATGTTGTCACGTAAAGGAATGTTGTGGCTCGTCAGCCACTCAATGAGCACATTCTTTCTTGCTGCCAACGTTGGAGCTTTGTCGTGAATGGCGCTATGATACGGGGCATTGTCCATAACAATTGTGCTCTTCTCAGGCAAGTTGTACAGCAATATTTCTTCAAACCATTTCCTCTCTTGGCGCTTGTCTTCCTCGTGCTGGACCCCAGCATTGCACTATCACACACACGCACGGCAGAAATAATACAAACGCTCACTGACGTAAAGCTAACCTACAACTACACGTAATTATACTACACTATGTCAAACGACAAACAAATTCTTAGCTATTAAATAACAACAGACTAGAATAATATCAAAAAGAAAAATATACGAGAAATACGAGAATACACAAAGACCGCCAATGAAACTTACCGAGCACAATGCAAACAGTTGACATGAACGCAAGATGTTAGCTGGCAACATCGTCAGCGAAACTCGATTTATCTCGATATATCAATTTGAATGGCTGACTGATTGTCTGGCTAGGGTGTAGCTGTGACGTTACACAAACTTCAAGTCGGAAGTAAGGATGGCTCTAGTATAGTACTTATTTCAGTGGTTTTGGTATTCTTCACTCTATCATTCTGGTAATACGAGGGATGTTCTGAAAATAAGTTTCGTCATTCATTCCTAGGGAGCCATTATTTCCAAACGGGCATACACCATGGCATCATAGCTATACACCTTGTACTATTTATCGACAGAGTCACCACTGACATTGAGACACTTATCGTAGTGTGTAGTTTGAAGAAGCCACTCTGATGAGACTCGGTGACCTGCGATGTAAGGAATTATTGCACAGCTTGTTCCAGGGTCAGATTTCTCGATACGCATCTTGCGGACACTTTCCGGTAACCCAACATATCATAGAGAATGTGATGGGCTCGGGCATGACCAATACATATTGTGGCCACCGTGTCCTCTACTCGAGCAATGTTGGTTTCATTCGAGGATGTGGAGGGACGCCCACTTCGATCATCATCCCCCACACTCTGCGTTCCTTCACTGAACATGCAACACCAACAACCGATTCAATGAGACATTACCGTCTCACCAAACACGGTCTGTAGGCGTTCATGGATGACTGCCACACTAGTCCCACATGCCCATTCATAAACAACACACTTTTATTGGCGACCACGTTGTCAGTACACGTCTGTCTGCCATTTTGATTTGTACTCGAATGATATCGGGCACACCGGTCTGCTGCTCCTATCTCTACGTCGGTGCTCTATGTACATGCGTCATTCCCCCTCCGCTGAGCCAGCCATGGGTGTGGATCCTTATGGTTATTTATTTACTCGAATCAGGGGCAGATAAATAATATTTTACATACAAAAGCAAAGGAGAAACATGTAATTATACGCACAGTATAATCAAACTGTCTTTGCCCAAAAACGAGCAACTGCTGTAGCATTTTATTGTGCCTTAAACAACTCCTCCTCACTGCAAGAATCAGGGTAGCATAAGCACTGACATAGATGCTTTGTTGTCTGTACCTCTCCACATTCACAAAGGGTTGATTCTTGTAGGTATCCCCATTTAATTAGGTTATCCTTAGTTTTGCCAACACCTGCTCGTAATCTGTTTAGTGATTTCCAAGTCGTCCAGTCCAAGTTGTGTCCGGCAGGTAAGCATTCTGCTGGTGTTACCCCTGTTGGAAGGTGATTGATTTTGACTGCCCACAGTTCTTCCCTGGCTTTGTTGGAGGTTGTGTAAGTGGAGATGTTGACAGTAAAAAGCTCTTCCTAGATTTCAATCTATGTCTTGGAGGAGCATATCCGTTCAGCGGGTGTAGCTCACTTTCTTCCACTTTCTTTCGGCATTTGCGGCTACTTCCCAATGAATTTCAGGGGGAGCAATGCCTGCCATGTAGTACATCTTGTCGACGGGAGTCGGTTTCAGGCATCGTATAATAAGCCTTGCAGTTTCATTAAGAGCTACGTCCCCCCCCCCCAGGGGCTCACATCTTGTGGGTGTGGGTTGGCGAACACGGTGCCCCAGCTGAGTCCGGCATTGCTTCCACTTACTTGGGCCGGGCTCCTCTCCGTCTTCTTTCCTGTCGACCTCACTTGGTCAACTCTTGTTCTCTTCCGACCCCAACGGTATTAGGGTATCCGAGGCCTAGGGAGTCTCTTCCTTTCCCGCCTTAATTGGCCCTTGTCTCATCTTTTCTGATACCCTCCTTCAGCGAGGGGTCAGCCTTCTTTTCATTTCCTGTTATCTCCTGCCTTCTGCTCAAGGCCCTCAAGGAGGCAGGGTGTATGTAGCCCCAGCATTTCTGGTGCACCATGGATATTGCTACATCCTCAGGGGCTCACGGCTGGTGAGTTTGAGAGTTGGCGACCCCGAGGGATTCCTTAGCTGGGTCCGGTTTCCCCCTTTTGCCCCTTACCTGTGGGGTGAACCCTCTCCTTTTTCACACTCCTATCTGCCTTTCATGGCTCTCCTTCCTTGCAAGTCCCTCAATCCGCCTTCTTCAAGGTTGAGGGCATTTCTCGTCCTCCTGTCCTTTATTTGCCTTATTCTCCTTTTGTTTTCCATTTCTTCTTCTAGTATATAAGTTAGCCGTTAGTTTAAAGTTACAGTTTGCATTTCATTTTCATCTTCACGATCACCCAAACCATTAGGGGCCGATAACCTAGATGTTAGGCCCCTTAAAACAACAATTATCATCATCATTAAGAGCTACGTCAACTTGTGATTCTTATGGCGATTGCTTGTTTCACTTGTGTACCATCTGCTCCTAGGATTAAATGACGAAACTTACTTACGGAACATCCTTCGTGTAGGTAATGAATAAACGATATGCTCAGATCTGTAATATTGCAACTTTATGCTGTGACGTCAGAGACAGACCTGTACAGTAGTACAGAGAACATGAAGCTCAGCACTCTCCGAGGTATTGTTACATTAATCTGTTCAGGACATTTTATTCTGCGCCAGATTGACCCCGAGCGCTTCTATTATTAGCCGACTGTCATTTGTCCACGCTTGCCCTTTCCCCTCACTGGAGCGCAATTAAATGCCGTGCCCTGCAGAAGAAACATTATACAGCTGAATTACTTCCTCTCAGAGCGAGAGGTCTTTCAACGAAGAACCATGGTAAAGAGTAACTAAATTACTTTGTCTTTGAACATTTCCAACTAACACAATTGGGTTTAGTTGTGTACTTTGTCACGAGTAAATGAGCTGTTTTATGTCACAGGTGGTGAAAATCCTTTTTCCTTTTGTTGGTCGGAAATACCCTGAATATACTCGTAGGTTTTAGTGCACTGTAGGAAAAGTAATTAATAATAATAATAATAATATCGTGTGACCTCGGGTGCCTGGTGCAAGCTTTGTTAATTGACACCCAGAGGGTAGCTTGCATGTCGAATTTCGTCGTTCCTTTGAACGCTATGAAAGTCAAGGAGGTTAGATATCTAAACTCCTTGACACTACAGCGCTTTCAAGTAGATAATGGAGGAACTTTGTGTTGGCGGAAAATCCCGAGATTAATTTTGCCATTGAACTCGGCCTACTGAATTCAAATGGGTTCTTTAACATGCCAACAACGTATGACATGCATGTCGTGATTTTTGTCGCCTTTCAAAAATCACTTATCATGACCAGGGGCGGACCTGCAAGCATGGGGGTTGGTAGTCCAGCACGATAACCACTCACCTACCGTGAAAAGATAGTAATTATTTATTTAGCAACACAATATAAATTCAAGCTAAGCCTGGGTTCGCCTTGCTGCGTAGTGGCTAGCATTCTTGGCTGTCACCGCGAAGGCCCGGGTTCAATTCCTGGCTCTGCCAAGAAATTTTATTCTGGTTTGGGGGCTGGAACGGGGTACACTCGGCCTCGTGAGACAAACTTGAGAAGAGGTGGGTTCGATTCTTACTTCAGCCATCCTGGAAGTGGTTTTCCGTGGTTTCCCATTTCTACTCTAGGAAAATGCTGAGATGGTATCTTACCTAAGGCCACGGCCGCTTCAAAACAAAATCCTACCTCAATTACAAATACACACACTGATATTTTGATGACAGTGACACAGGTTAACATACAAATTATACACACACCCGCGTACATGATCACTTGTCGCAAAGCCTCTAAAATAATCAACAATAGACTTTTTCATTGCGGTTTCGGTGGCGTAGTTGCTAGCACTCTGAGCTTCTATGCCCAAGTTCACGGGTTCAACCCAGCCGAAGTCGTCGGATATTTTAAGGGCGTCAATGATCACTCAGTATGCCTTCCTTCAGAGGGGAAGTAAAGCCGGCGGGTCCATGTCATAGATTTATGGCATGTAGAAGAAATTCCCACTAACTAAAATTGCGTGAAGGAAAATTTGTAGGTGAGATATGATTAACGATCTATTAGTTTCAACGTTCACCACCAGGCGCTGTTCGCGATGGCATCTAGTAGCCAAGTTCACAGCTAAGTGTCCTTGATGGTTGCATTCGGTAGTAAAAGTAGGAACTACTAAAAATTGATCGTCTGCTGTCCTTACCTGAATTACAGACAACATATACTAATACAGCCATCACAATTTAATACCGGTTATCTATTCTATTGGTACACACACCCAAAGTACACGGGGCTACATGGCCGCGTTGTCGCACCCTCTAACCTGAGGATCCAACCAAGACTTTTCATGACGTAATGCCCTAAAAATGTTTTGCAAGGCGCTAAATTTATATCAAATGTTAAACCAACCGTCTTAGTTTTATTGTTATATCCCGACCAGAAGGTATGGACTCAAGCTATTAGCCGATCAGGCGTTCTGCAAGATTTTGTAATACGGTCAACATTGTGTCCTTACCGATAGCTTCCTATCGGGTTTACAGCACCCTGCTAAACAAAGAGCGAAATGGGAGTGAGACGTGATTCCAACTTTACGGGAACACTCCCCAATGAAAGAGATTGAAAGCTTAACGCCCAATGTATTTAGTATGGTAGCAAAGGAATATATCACCATGGCTACAAGGATTTAATTGAACAATGTACAATTCTAAACTGAAATTGAAAGAATTGGTTCTCCCGTTACCTCAGCTCCGACTGTTGGTTGGTTCTTAAGTTTAGGGGCTGCGACAACGCGGTCATGTAGCCCCGTATACTTTGGGTGTGTGTAGAATCTGTCTGATAACCAGTGTTAATTGTGATGACTGTATTAGTGAAGCTCTCAAGTACGGACTCAGTTTCGTACCCCTTGGTCAACGAGAGTTCGAGACCCAACTTGACCGATCTGTCCCGATCGGCAGGCATTCGACCTCTGCGATTGTCTGCCTTCCGCTGATGCAGTGACTGACAGATTTCTTATGACCTGAGCCCGCAACCTTTTAAAGTGAGGAAGCAAGGTTCTTGGTGACCAGGTTGACCTGAGTTTGAATGACCGATGTGGTTCCACCTTGAACCGACATCGGGACATAACAATATATATAACAAAAGAAAAAAGAAAGTATAATGAAATTTTGGAATTTCCAGTAAAAGAAGGGCCTTGCTAATGAAGAGTGTCACATAGTTTGTTTTGAATACTTGATTCTAGTTCTCGTGTGAATTTATAGCAGAGGGATTCTAAATCTCCTTTACTGATGGTCTGCGCTTGAGCTAATGAATTATTCGTGAACAGTGAAACGAAGCTACCTGTCTTAGAGGGTAGCCTACATCCCAAAGTCAATGAAAACAGAGTCGTTGTTGTTGATTGATTTAGGGGCATTGTGACATCATGGCATTGCACTTGTGTAAGCCTCAATTTGTCCGACAACCTGTGTTATTGTGATGGCTTGTATTAGTGTCAGTATTTGTAATTCAGATGGGAATTGGGAAGGGGGTGAACGTGGACTTAGGTTTGGAACCATCCCTGCATTCACCTGGTGTAAAAGTGGGAAACCACGGAAAACCACTTCTAAGATGGCTAAGATTTCCAAGATGGCTGAGATGCGTATCGAACCCTCCTCTTCTCACGAGGCTGAGTGTACCCCGTTCCAGCTTTCAGATCAGAATTAAATTCCTTGGCAGAGCCGGGAATTGATCCCGGACCTCCGCGGTGACAACGAAGAATGATATCCACTACGCAACGAGGTGGACAATGAAAAAAGAGGAAACGGACCCTGTTCAGGTGTCCCTCAAAATCCTGAATTCTAGAAATGTAAAGACACAATTCCTAATGAGATAAGTTTGAAGTCCCAAGGGGTGAAGACATTACTAACTACTGTAGGTAAATACAAATATCTTACTAGTTGTTCAATAAGAAGATTCTGAATAAAAAATTGTGTCTGATTTGAATTCCTTATTTGAGTTGTTGTTGATGATTCTTTATGGTCTTTGTGCCATCGTGGTCATGCAGCCCCGTGTACTCAGGTGTTTTTAACATTTGTCTGATAACCTGTGTCAATGTGATGGTTGCAGTAGTGTGTATATTTCTAATTGAAGTAGGATTTGGGTACGAAGTGGCAGAGACCTTAAGTAAGGTACCATTCCGGCATTTGCCTGGAGTAGAAGTGGAGAACCATGAAAAACTCTTCCAGGATGGTTGTTTGTTTTATTTACTTCCACGGCTACAGTTAGAGCTTAAGAACTCCTTTACTTAGCGACCTACATACAATACGATTAAGGCTTATGCAAATAAAACGTCTCACTTGCATTCAGAATTTAAATAATAATAGTCTAACACTGATAGTAAATAACAATACAGTAATAATACAATAGTAATAATAATAATAATAATAATAATAATAATAATAATAATAATAATAATGGGAAAATTATATACAAAAGAGTGCATACAGACACAGTATCAGTCGGAAAAACAAACACCATTTACAAGAAAAGATATTAACGTAGGTTGGTTGTCAGTTATTGTCCTGATGTTATAATTGAACTAAAGAGTAGCATTTTAACATAATGCAGTAATCAGATATGAGAGGTATACTGCTCCAAGAAGCAGGATGAAAGACGTCTTTTGAGAGCTGCAGTGCTTGCAATGTTGACGAACTTATATAAATCGAAGGTGTTGAAGAGGCGTGAGGAGGTGCAAACAAAATATTTATTGAACTTCATGGTTCGGTGTATAGGAATCTGGAGTGTTAATTTTGTGTATCTATTTTCTCGATTACGAACAGAATGCAATATTTTGTGTCAGAATGGCAACTGATAGCTACCTGCGCTCGTGGAGTTTCAGCCATTTCAGCTGCACGCAGTAAGGTGTGATTAGCTGAGGTAGAAATCGAACCCGCTTCTTCTCAGTTTTGCCCCACGAGACTGACCAGAATTAAATTTCTTTTCAGAGCTGGGAATCGAATCCGGGCATCCGAGGTGTCTTAATTGGAATAATAATAATTTGCACACCTCTCTACATCCTCACAAACTTCAGTTACCACAGGAACTCTGGTTATTTTAAAAAAATAGCAGGGGCTCTCTTCCAGTAGGACGTGGGTTGGCGACCACGGGACCCCAGCTGAGTTCGGCATTGCTTTCACTTACTTATGCCGGGCTGCTCTCCGTCATCCTTCCTGTCGATCTCCCTTGGTCAACTCTTGTTCTCTTCTGACCCCGATGGTATTAGGGTATCCGAGGCCAAGGGAGTCTTTCACTTTTCCGCTTTAATTAACCCTTGTCTCAGCTTTCCTGATAACCTCCTTCTTCGATGGGCCAGTGTTTTTTTTCTTTTCATGTCATCTCCTGCCTTCTGCTCAAGGCCCTCAAGGAGGCAGGGTGTTTGTAGCCCTTCCACTTCTAGTGCACCTTGGATATTGCTACACCCTCAGGGGCTCACGGCTGGTGAGTTCGGGATTTGGCGATCACTGAGTTGGGTCCATTTTTTCCCCTTTCTTCACTGACTGTGGGGCGGGTCCTCTCCTCTTTCCTTTTCCTATCTGCCTTTCATGGCTGTCCTTCCTTCCAAGTCCCTCCATTCTCATTCTTTGAGGGCATTTCTTTTTTCCTGTCCTTTATTTGCCTTATCCTTTATTTGTTTACCATTTCTTCTAGTATGTAAGTCTGTAGTTAGTATTAGTTATAGTTTTCATTCTCATATCGTCTTTCACTATCACCCAAACCATTAGGGGCCGATAACCTAGATGTTAGGCCCCTTAAAACAACAATTATCATCATCATCATCATCATCATCAATATTTAAGAAACATACAGCCAAGTAGTCTACTCGTGGCTAATGACCAAGATGTCTCAAGTCCTTACACGAATTTGTAGCTAAGTATGGCGTGTTTAGAATTTTGTCTTGAAGAGGATATTCACTGTGCCAGTAAATGTACTGAAACGCGTCTCATGCATTTAAGAATTCTTAAACGCCAACTAACATCACTGAGATTCGATCCAGTAACACAGAAGGCGAGAACTTTCAACTGCGCCACGCAGCCAGCCATCATTACTATGTCTTTGTATGCTCAAAGGTAGAACTGCACCCAGCAGAATTCTCTTCCAAACTCCCGTCTATAGAGAGCGAGACTCAGGGAGGGAAGGGGCTAATAGACCGGCAGAGAAACTTGGAACGTACTGACTATGACTTCTGAACTCTGCGGCTGTCGTCCTCCACAGTAACCGCAGTGTCGAACTTCTCTTGCAGCGCGGTCGCCAGTTCTCTCGCTTCCTGTGGTTGTCTCCAGGCCGGAATAACACTGCACTTAGACAGAGGTGCCCCATGAACGAGTTTCAATACTTATGTTCTGTTTTTCATTGAGACAGTACTCAGAAATGTACAATAAAACTGGCTTTGGTCGGTCAAACTGCATTTTATTATTCGAAAGACACTCTGAGTAATTTGTTGTTGCTTGCCACAGTGGGTGAGTGGTTAACATGTCGGTCTACTAACCCCAAGCTTGCAGGTTCCCTCCTGGCCATGGTAAGTGATTTTTGAAGGGCGGAAAAAATTACGGCTCGCATGTCATACGATGTTGGCATGTCAAAGAACCCATTTGAATTCAGTAGGCCATGTTCATAATGGCAAAATTAATCTCGGGGATTTCCGCCAACACAAAGTTCCTCATTTCTCTACTAGAAAGCGCTATAGTGTTCAAGGAGCTTAGATATCTAACCTCCTTGACTTTGACAGTGCCCCAATGAAAAACAAAATTCGACATGCAAGCTACCTTCTGGGTTACATTATGTAAATGACTCATGGTGGTTCCGTATTGATATGCTAGAATAGTTCTTAATAAGAATTGTACACCCACCTGAATCAATACTATAAAGAAAATTAATTATTTAAGTTGTTTCTGAAGCCTCCGTGGCTCAGGCGGCAGCACGCAGGCCTCTCACCACTGGGTCCGTGGTTCAAATCCCGGTCACTCCATGTGAGATCTGTGCTGGACAAAACGGAGGCACACAGGTTTTTCTCCGGGTACTCCGGTTTTCCCTGTCAACATTTCATTCCAGCAACACTCTCCACTATCATTTCATTTCATCTGTCATTCGTTTAATCATTGCCGCAGAGGAGTGCGTCAGGCCTCGGCAGCTGGCACAGTTCATATCCTCGCCGCTAGATGGGGGCTTCATTCATTCCATTCCTGACCCGGTCGGAGACTGGAAGCAGGCTGTGGATTTTCAAGTTGTTTCTAGTATTGATTCAGGCGGGTGAACAATTCTTATTAAGAACTATACCTTCTGGGTATCAAATGACAAAGGATGCACCCGGCACCGAGGCCATACGATATTATTATTATTATTATTATTATTATTTGTTGTTGTTAGTTGTATCTCTTCAGTCGGTCAACACGAATTCGCCCAATGACTGGGCGGAAGTCCAGTATTATTTCAGGTTGGTTTATCTCCCTAAAGCCAGGTTTACTCATGGTCTTTTTCTCTATCTTATACAATCTTCTGCACAACGTTTCATTAAGTCGTAAGATTTGTGAATCATTATGTTATCAATCAGCTGAAACCTTCCTCTTCCTCTTCTGATTTTACCATTTACTTTCCCTTCCAACGCTCTAGTCACCAAAGTATTTCCATTCCAACTCATTATTCTTTTTCGTACCCTTTTTAACATCATTCTTTGTTCTGAAATTAATGCAACACTTCTTGATTTCTTATTAGGCTATTATCATTTATGAAAAAAAAAATGGCTTATGAAATCACCTTTTGTCCGTGTTGTGTGTGTCTCCCTAATAACTTCTAAAGTGCCGGAGCGATTTCAATGAAACTCGGTAAGGTCGTCCAATGCGTTTGTTGCCCGACACTTCTTTGTTGTGTTTCGCGCGTTTTTCCGCGTACCGCTACGTTCTTGAAGGTTACGTACTTAGCATTAAAACAGTCAGGAATACTTATCAGGTGCCGTAGAACTCATTGAAGACATTGCAATTTTGGTCACATTATTGTTATTTTTCTTGTTTTCGATTTTATCATTTCAAATGATCTCGTCGACTTCGTCGTTTAGCTTGGGCCTAACGTTATGCGTTACGGTTACGGTTACGGCGTGTATGACGTCATCATGTTGTTCAGTGCATATGCACCGAGTCTAAGTTTACTCCTGGGAGATGGCGAGTACGTGACGTCAGACAGGAAAACAGGGTGACTCCTAAAGAAGTGTGCAAGATGTCAGACAGGAATACAGGGTGACTCCTAAAGAGGTGTACAAGATGTCACACAAGAATACAGGGTGACTCGTAAAGATATATACAAGACGTCAGATAAGAATACAGGCTGACTCCTAAAGAAGTGTGCAATATGTCACACAAGAATACAGGGTGACTCGTAAAGAGATGTACACGATGTCATACAGGAATACAGGATGACTCCTAAAGAAGTGTGCAATATGTCACACAAGAATACAGGGTGACTCGTAAAGAGATGTACACGATGTCATACAGGAATACAGGATGACTCCTAAAGAAGTGTGCAATATGTCACACAAGAATACAGGGTGACTCGTAAAGATATATACAAGACGTCAGATAAGAATACAGGATGACTCCTAAAGAAGTGTGCAATATGTCACACAAGAATACAGGGTGACTCGTAAAGATATATACAAGACGTCAGATAAGAATACAGGATGACTCCTAAAGAAGTGTGCAATATGTCACACAAGAATACAGGGTGACTCGTAAAGAGGTGTACACGATGTCATACAGGAATACAGGGTGACTCCTAAAGAGGTGTACAAGATGTCACACAAGAATACAGGGTGACTCCTAAAGAGGTGTACAAGATGTCACACAAGAATACAGGGTGACTCGTAAAGAGATATACAAGACGTCAGATAAGAATACAGGGTGACTCCTAAAGAAGTGTGCAAGATGTCACACAAGAATACAGGGTGACTCGTAAAGAGATATACAAGACGTCAGATAAGAATACAGGATGACTCCTAAAGAAGTGTGCAATATGTCACACAAGAATACAGGGTGACTCGTAAAGAGATGTACACGATGTCATACAGGAATACAGGGTGACTCCTAAAGAGGTGTACAAGATGTCACACAAGAATACAGTGTGACTCCTAAAGAGGTGTACAAGATGTCACACAAGAATACAGGGTGACTCGTAAAGAGATATACAAGACGTCAGATAAGAATACAGGGTGACTCCTAAAGAAGTGTGCAAGATGTCACACAAGAATACAGGGTGACTCGTAAAGAGATATACAAGACGTCAGATAAGAATACAGGATGACTCCTAAAGAAGTGTGCAATATGTCACACAAGAATACAGGGTGACTCGTAAAGAGATGTACACGATGTCATACAGGAATACAGGGTGACTCCTAAAGAGGTGTACAAGATGTCACACAAGAATACAGGGTGACTCCTAAAGAGGTGTACAAGATGTCACACAAGAATACAGGGTGACTCGTAAAGAGATATACAAGACGTCAGATAAGAATACAGGGTGACTCCTAAAGAGGTGTACAATATGCCAGATAAGAATACAGGGTGACTCCTAAAGAGGTGCACGCGGTGTCAGACAGGAATACAGGGTGACTCCTAAACAGGTCTACAAGATGACAAACAAGAATACAGGGTGACTCCTAAAGAGATATACAAGACGTCATATAAGAATACAGGGTGACTCCTAAAGAGGTGTACAAGATGTCACACAAGAATACAGGGTGACTTCTAAAGAGATATACAAGATGCCAGATAAGAATACAGGGTGTCTCCTAAAGAGGTGTGCAGGATGTCAGAGCAAAATACAGGGTGACACTTAACGAGGTGTACAGTATATTAGATTCAATTCAAATACAAGGTGACCCTTAAAGAGGTTTGCAAGTTATGAGATTCAAATAATGGGTGACCCTTAAAGAGTTGTAAAAGATGTCAGACTCAAATACAGGGTGGCCCTTAAAGAGGTGCCCGCGCAGGAAGCCTATGTTAATGGGTAATGGAGTCTGTTGAAAGAGCCCTCCTGAGCCTTTCTAACATGTGTAGCATTTGTAGCATGCGTCATTTGAAATGATATAAAGTCTAGTCTCTCAGACTGACTGTATTTTATGTTCAATTTATATTCATATTTACAATATAGACTACTGAATACCGTTTGACGTTCGACCTATCAACCACAACACAGCGAAGGCAGTACGGGAGGGAGTGAGAGAGTGCAAGAGGCAAACATATACGTTGGTAGTTTCCTCCACCATCGCTGTAAGGCTGTCCACGCTAGAAGAACTAGCAGTTGTATCCGGCTTCGGCCGGTGGAATGATCATGAAGTCTCAAAGTCCTCTTAATATCCGTGGTCATAAAACTCTCAAAGTGGTAAATTATGTATTCATTTGTCTATTTGGAACACACATACCCTTCTTTCTTTTCTTTCTTTCTTTCTTTCTTTCTTTCTTTCTTTCTTCGGCTTTTCCCAATTAATTGGGGTCGCCGGAGCCAACCAGGCTCATTTTGGTTTTGGCCGAGGATTTAAGGCCGGATGCCCTTCCTGACGCCACGTGATTTTTCAGGTGAAAATTCCACCCCGCTGCCACCAGGATTCAAACCACGGCCGTCCGGGTGATAGACGAGTAGCTAAGCCACTGCGCCATCCCACTTCCCCACACATACCCTTCTCTGAAGTCTTAACTCGACACGACTCCACAGTTTGATGCTGGCCGAAGTTGGGGTGATAGGTTCGCTCGCTAGCTCGCAAACTCGCCCCGAAGCTAGTAATTTAAATTTCAACTGAATGGAGATTGTTGGAAGAAATGAAAACGTAAATATACTTCTAGTCGGCGATGTATTGAAGATAGAGATATGCTGTCACGGACCTTTTTGTAGAACTTTCCATGCTGAACAATTTTTACACTCCTAGTATATACAGGATCTTTCAAATAAAGTAAGAGCGTCAAGCGGCCGTTTTGTTACCGCTGCTGTGGAGGCTTTGGCCGAGCTTGTGGCGCGCCACGGCCCCCTGCTGCAGTATTGAAAGCACGCATAGTATATACTTGACCTTGCAATAAGTGTGCAGGTGTTCAGTCGCCAGTCTAAGCCTCAGATGCTAAAATGGGGAGACAGTTATCATTGCAACATCGTATTTTGCCTGTAAAACGTATTTTTTCAAGTACGAGTCGGCTCGGCGGGTACGTGGTGCATTTGTTCAGCAATTTCCTGATGAAGTGCCAGCTTCACTAGCTCAGATTCACGTAATTGTAAATAAGTTTGACACTACTGGCCCAGTTCTCAGTAAAAAAAAAACATGCGCGCACACGAACAGTTTTAACAGAGGATAAGCTAGATTACATTGGCGAGAATTTTGAACGGTCTCAGAATAAATCACTCCCAACAAGTAGGGGTTTCGGTTTCATCTGCTTACAGAGCTACAAAGCTGTTACATATCAAAACGAACACGTTTACCCGGGCCCAATGTTTAAAACCTGCTGATCCAGCCACAAGAGTGAGATATTGTGAGTGGTATCTTGCATCATTGAATGATCGTTTATTTGACCCACAGCTTGTATTCTTTTCGGATGAGGCCTGGTTTCACCTTAATGGGCGTGTGAACAGTCATAACTATCGCTATTGGTGTGCAGAAAACCCTAATGGTGCTTATGAAGACCCTCTTTATGATAGGAAGATCGGTGTTTGGTGTGCTGTTCGTGCCAGAAGAATAATAGGACCAATTATTTTCGAGACGACAGTAAATGCAGAGAGGAACCAAGATGGCATTTTTAAGCCGTTCTTCAATCAGTTAAAGGAAGAAGAAAAATTGCGAGGGTCGTTTCAACAAGATTCAGCCCCTGCTCATACAGCTGAAGATTCCCTTCCTACAATCTCAGAAGTGTTTGCTGACAGAGTGATCAGTGTTAGTCTATTTCCCCCTCGGTCTCCAGATCTAACAGTGTGTGATTTTTACTTGTGGGGTAAACTGAAAGAACAAGTGTATCGAACAAATCCTCACACATTGGAGGAACTGAAAGGAAACATTATGCATGCAATCAGAAACATTCCAGTGGCAGAAGTCACTCGCGTCAGCCAGAATGTGGTTACCAAATAAATTGCCTGTATAACTCAGGAAGGACGACACTTCCATCATATTTTATAAGGTAATATTTCATAGAATATTGTGCACATGCTTGAAGCAGGGGGCCGTGGCGCGCCACAAGCTCGGCCGAGGCCACCGCAGCAGCGGATAACAAAACCGCCGCTTGGCGCTCTTACTTTATATGAAAGACCCTGTAGATATTTTTATCAGTTTACCCAGCGTAAGTTTGAATGGCGCACGGATAGCTGGTTTCTCTTCGACTCGATTACTGAAATTGTTACTGCTCGGCTTCCTTTGTTCATAAATGAATGTCTTTCTTCAAGAACCTTCCTCGAGAAATCGTTCACAGAATGGTGAAACTGGTATCAAAATCCTTCGAGTGATTCTCAAGATTACCCGTTACATCCAAGAATCGGGGACTTGATTTTATACTACGTAGAGATGACAACAAACATCATGGCGTCAGGCCACCAATCCGACTAGGCAGAGCGAGTTTGCTACTTATTTTCAAAGAGAACAAATGACGGTGTCCACGCGTTCGGAAATGAAGCACACATGTACAATCATGCCTTAATATGCCATAATATGTGTCCAGGTGTCAACGACTGATTCTTTTACCCAACTTCAAAGTGCGTTTGCAACTACTGTACATGCGTATTTTTAATTTTACACGCGATTCAGTGAATTACACTCCTTTCAGCAATACTGGTGCTGGGAGGTCCATCTGTCAACTACGTCATACATGGAGAGGAGAATAGAAAGAGAAGAAGATGATGGGCTGAGAGAGATCTAACTCATTCCGATGCAGTCATCTGTTTAGTCTCTCTGATAACACCCATTGTCAGTCTCTCTTTGAAGTACAGTCTATTCTTTGCTGCGTATCTGTATATTGAACCCTTGCAAAGAAGCATATGAGACTCAGATTCGGGGCGTAACAGGTCATATTCGTAAGTTGCTGTCAGGGCGCTTCATTAACTTGCAGGGTAACATATAACAAAATAACATGCAGGAAAGAGTGAAGCCAGGGTTAAAACAACTGAATTTAATAACAAATCACCATATTTACATACAAACCATTAACAACAAAAACTCCCACTTGACTCCCGCTTAATAAAAATGCCAAAAACTTAGGCGATATCTCTGGAGAGATTAATTACCTGGACCAAGCGTCCTTAAATAAAACGATACAAAAAAATGACCATATAAGTGCGTACGCCGTTCTACATGCATCACGATGTGTACTTTGAATGCGTGATTCGTTATCATTCAGAATGACCCTTCAAACAACGAATCCGCATTTCCTAGAGCTAGACCGACACGAGGGAACACAACTACAATACCTTAAATTAAACCGACACTTCCTAAATCTACTATAAACAAACACAAAATTTCCGTGTGAAATTGGACTTAAATTGCCGTAGCAACATTTACTGCCTAAAAACTTAGGACTTCTCACACAAATCAACACAAGTACATTAACACGTGACCAATAGAAAAATACTCAAATGACCGCTGTCAAAATTTACAAATACTCTACCACTACACCAAACGGGTGTGACAAACAAAAATTACATGAAATCGAGTCATCAACAAAGCAATAGGCAAACAGCCAACATTTACGTTAATCACAATATTCTTATCCATACAAGGTACAACGATCCGTCACACACATGGCGAACTCCCCAATTAATTATGGCTTAAAAATTAGCCATCATAATGAACAGGTTTGCTACATGAAAGCTTACAGGGTTCAGTCGGACAAATAGGACTGCCTATCAAAATAAGTCACAGGCAAAACGGGCGGTTTGTGGAACTCTGCATGTCTGTCAACCCACGTGTCAATAACCTCGACCTCCCAGAGCATGGGGTCGAACCTCGAAGAAATGTGCCCCAAAGCACAATAATACGTGTGTGTCAGAAAAACATATGGACAAGAATCAGCAGTCTCCCAAGAGCACTCTGTCTTTCCATCTAAAAAATACAACAGCAGCAAAAATATATAAGGGCGGTAGGACAACTACCCCCTCCTCACGTAGAATCAACACACACTAGACACATCAACACACACTGAATCACACGTATGGGTTGTGACAGACCCTGAAATAAAAGACACAAATAATATCCACATGCTGGCGCCATCGTTCTATGCCGTGACTAGTCACCTGAAAAGGACTCAAGAAAAATCTATCAAAATTAGAACGAAGGTGTTCTACAATTACTTTTAAGTTGGTGCACTCGGCTACCCTAACATGAATAATAACCTGTTCAGCAAAATGTTTTACAATCATTTCCTCCCATTCCTATTTCAAATATTAACGTTAATAAAGCACCATTTATCGAATGTAACGGGTTCCGCAATTGCAAGGATAAAATCACGCACGCACGTCGCGTACATTACACATGACTCAAGAAAAAAAATCAAAATATCAACAAACACTTTGGCCACGCGCCAACGGACATTTAAACATATAGTGTCGGTACAAGAAAAAAACAGCTAAAAACAAGAAAGAAAAACATGACTATTTACAAAGTTCCCCGGCCAAATCTAACTACATAATTGAAATAATCCAATTTTAGTACATCACCGCTTCTGCATGTAGGACTAAGGACATCCTTCTCAACCCATTGCCCTATGGACAATTTAGCACTCCATAGTAGTCGTCTGCGTTGATTTCTTGAAGCTCATCCCAACTTCAAACCACGTGCTGATCATCTTGGTCTCGACTCCTTGGCAGAAAAGTTCAATGTTAAATATTTGCCTATCTATAATCGCTTGCAGGCTACTCAGTTCACCCACAATTGTCCTACTGCGATTAATAGCGAAGACTGGCCCTAATTATATCGCACACACGCACTATAAAAACACATACAATACACACAATTTATACATAAAATATACATCTCGAGTCCGCGCCACTGGCTCGTTAACAAGTTCAAAATCCTGGCTGCACTCGCAGTCGCTATCTCGTCCGGTATTCCCGTCCCGTCTTGTGGACTTCGGTTCTGGTAAGCGCTAATTAGGGTGATACGATACTTCCCCCTTAAAGTTGAACTCGTCGTCTTTAAAGAATGTTACAGTTTATCACGCGCTGGCGTGAAATATTTAGATCACACAATTTAGCTGATTTTAGAACAAAATGTATTATAGCGTTTAAAATTCGATACTGCAAACGCTGCGACTTTAGCTTCCCAGAGCTCAGAAAATAAATTAGCTTCACTGATTTTAGAGCGTAAAAATCACATTTCAAACTGGCGTGGAGTATACCTCTGAAGGCTCCACACAATAAGTACTCAGATAAATTCGAGCGTCAAAATCACACTTCAAACTGGCGTGGAGTATGCCTCTGAAGGCTCCACACAATAAGTACTTCGATAAATTCGAGCGTCAAAAATCACACTTCAAACTGGCGTGGAGTGTGCCTCTGAAGGCTCCACAAGATAAGTACTTCGATAAATTCGAGCGTCAAAAATCACACTTCAAACTGGCGTGGAGTGTGCCTCTGAAGGCTCCACAAGATAATTACTCAGATTGGCGTCAGGCCAGACTATTTATGAGAAACTGACAAGGGCGGCGGAGTGGGGCAAAGTCGGATAAAAACTTCCAGAGTTTTTGTCTCACAAAGATGGGGCTAGTGTCATTCTTCTCCATATAAATCCAACGTCTCAAATTACTCGAGCGGAGATTAATCCGTTCGGCGGTTCCTTAGATACACACTTCCGCGCGCTTTTTACTACTGACGCCGTCCACCTCGTGGTCACGGCTTGGTCTCTTGCGATTGGCTGATTCAATCGTATGTTCGTTGAGAGGACCTCGTGATTCTTCCTTTATGTCTCCAATTTTGGTACAGTAGTTGCACAATTTGGCCTTGAACTCGACTAATTCTGGCCGTCCCCCAGGAATAGCTACCAACTCAGCTTCTGTTGCAACCATTACGAAATGCTGGCCTCCCTAATATCCAAGTCGACTTCCTTATGTGCTGCCTGGGCCGTAGTAATAATAATAATAAATATGAATACTTATTTATCGAAGATCAATAAGGGTTCAATATATACAGCTGACTTTGTTCAATTCTGTCGGTGAGTATTGGAATACTGCGGTATTACATTACGGAATTAAAATCATTGCCTATCCCCATTGTGTTCTGTAATCCTATCCATGCTCGTGTGTTTTGTCTTGTTCGCTTCAGAATGGACCGAAACCAAGTCTTCATGAAATGCGATATCATAATGTTGCTGTTTCCAATAAGCTCTACGTCCCGCAGGGCTGTACCACCTCATCCAATGGAACTACGCACGGATGTATTATCAAATCTTACTCATGCGTTACAAATTTACAGGATGTAATAATAAATGGATCAGAATTTTAGGAACACATCTCACTTACGATAATGAATCGGTCCACCATATTTACAAGAAATGTATGTGGCAGGTTTAAAGGAGACCGTGGCTATGACAAGGGATCATTAAACATACAACGTGAGCTGGAATTTACATGTGGCAAGATGGCCAATTCCTTCAACTCCTGCTCATGTCACAGCTACGTCATACGCTTTATTATTAGGAGAATTTAAATCTCTTATGTTTGGAACTCCGACGCAAGATGAAGTAAACCATTTCGCGCGCATTGAGGATTGCTGCGAGGTAATCCACAATAATCCACAGACGTTGCTTACTTATTAATCAATTTATTGATTTATGTATTTATTTATGCATGCATGTAAGCATGTATGAGTATGTATGTATGCATTTGTGAATTTTTACTTTAGTTTATTAATTAATTAATTAATTAATTGAATCATTCATTCATTCATATATGTATTTATTTATTCGTTTGTTCATTTATTCATTTGTTCATTTATTCATTTACTAATTTATGCATTAATTCATTAATTCTTTTTTGCATTAATTCAGGAATGAATTTATTTATTAATTTATTCATTCATTCATTCGCTCATTCATTTATTTGCTTATTCATTTACTCATTAATTCATTTATGCATTATTCTGTTATTTATTAATTCAGTAAATAATAATAATAATAATAATAATAATAATAATAATAATGAATGATCGTGTGGCCTCCGGAGAGGCCGAGTGCAGGTCTTCCTAGTTGACGCCCTTGGGCGACCTGCGCGTCGTATAATAATAATAATAATAATATCGTATGGCCTCGGGTGCTGGGTGCAAGCTTTGTTATTTGACACCCAGAGGGTAGCTTGCATGTCGAATTTCGTTGTTCCTTGAATCACTATGAAAGTCAAGGAGGTTAGATATCTAAGCTCCTTGAACACTATAGCGCTTTCTAGTAGAGAAATGAGGAACTTTGTGTTGGCGGAAACTCCCGAGATTGATATTGCCATTATGAACACGGCCTACTGAATTCAAATGGGTTCTTTGACATGCCAACATCGTATGACATGCGTGTCATATTTTTGCCGCCTTTCAAAACTCACTTACCACGGCCAGGAGCGAACCTGCAATCTTGGGGTTAGTAGACGGACACGCTATCCACTCACCCACCGTGAATGTATTTATTTACTTATTTTGTACTAATTTAATTATTCACTCATTTATTTATTTATTTATTTATTTATTTATTTATTTATTTATTTATTTATTTATTTATTTATTTATTTATTTATTTATTTATTTATTTATTTATTTATTGCATTATATATTTATTAAATCCAAAATGAAGATATTTAGAGGCAGATGTACAACGATGTATACATTACAATATATTTTCATTTGTAAAGAGGTTCTATCCAAGTAATCCATCCCCCCCCCCCCCCCCGCCCAAATTGTGTTTTAAATCAAATCTACCAATTTAGGAAAATCAGTGAACCTAATGGATGCATTTAGTTGAAACTACTAACTAGCCACCAATTCGGGTTATTTTATGTTTCATTACAAGCCCATAATTCCCAGATTGTTGAATTAACAAGTAAATATATGAAAATCCACAGCCTGCTTCCAGTCTCCGACCGGGTAAGGAATGGAATGAATGAAGCCCCCATCTAGCGGCGAGGATATGAACTGTGCCGGCTGCCGAGGCCTGACGCACTCCTCTGGGGCAATGATTAAATGAATGACAGATGAAATGAAATGATAGTGGAAAGTGTTGCTGGAATGAAATATTGACAGGGAAAACCGGAGTACCCGGAGAAAAACCTGTCTGCCTCCATTTTGTCCAGCACAGATCTCACATGGAGTGACCGGGATTTGAACCACGGACCCAGCGGTGAGAGGCCGGCGTGCTGCCGCCTAAGCCACGGAGGCTTAACAAGTAAATATATGTACATATAAAATATACGCCATATAAGAAAATAACTGAGTTGTTTTAGTGCAATTTCTCGCAGAGATATCCCTGTTCTAAGCCTCGTATCAGTTTGTAGCTGTTATGGGAAGAGAAGCTCCCCAAAATGAGGGGTGAGTAATGCTAGCAATTAAAATCACGACATGTTGCATGTCGCTCTCACGAGGATGTACAGCACTAAATATAGGAAAGTCAGTCAACAGTCCGTGGAAGGAAAGATCACAGTATCGTACTAGAGGCGTCCATGAGTTCGCTATCGATCAGTTAACCAGGACAGCAGCTTTGGGGAACTATTTACGAGCTTTCGTGGGAAGGTGACATTTTCTATCGACTACTTTGTCTCCTTGAAATGTATGGCCAGGCGATAGATTCAACACCTCATTCGTCAATGGTGGAAACGCCACATTTACTAGAAGTATAAACATGGCCCATTTGAATTCAGCAGCTTGCCCGTGCTGAATCTCTAGATTTCAAGACATCTCCAAAATTAGAGACGTTCAGTGTGGTCAGTAACTGATGTCAATGCTACCAATTGCTGAAAAAACACAATTGAAATTTGAGCTCCATGTTGGATATCTTGGAAGATATGAATGGGAGCTATTTCAAAATTGGCACACGTATAGATAATAATATTTCCGTTTAATTTCCGGGAGGCTATACATGGCAGTGTTGCCAAAATGATTATAAGCCTGCTGATAGGTCCAATTTTTAAATGCATATAACTTCTACACTATCAATTGTAATTCAAGCAAATTTTGTATGTGCTACTGCTCGAGTCCAAGCTGCGTGAACCTGACAGGAATGTGCATCGCGGACTATCAGTAGTGGTGTTGACGAGTGATGAGGTTTCTCGGTCCGTGCATAGTACAGAACCAAATACATTGGTCGGTGACTCACTCAGTCATTACTAACACCACAGTGCTTTGAGCAACGGCCGAATGTTAGCAGTATTGGAATAGAAAGGAATACCATATATCACGGAGGGCTGTTGACAGATCCTTCTCTTCACGCCCGACCCTTCCCTGCTCTTTCTCCTCACTCCTCAAGTTCGTAGAGCTTGGACTCGAGCAGTATGTGCATTATAACAGATATGACTATGCGTATTCTTAAGAGCAACCAGGGCTGCCAACTGTTAATAAATGCTGTCTCTATTTTTGTTACCCTAATATCAATATATCATAAAGTATGCAAGCCAATAGCTCTAAACTTTGCACACATATAGTACCTGGCATTCTAGATTAATTTGGAGTAACTAATATACGTCAGTGCTACCATCATGATTCTAAGCCTAGTGATAGGTCCAATTTTAAAGTGCATTTAACTTCTATAATAACTAATGGATTTCATTCAAAATTGTCACAACGGTAAATCATATTATTTCATATTATTTCTGACCAATACATGCATGACATTGTTGCCAACTTGATTTTCCGCGCGCTGTTAGATCCAATGTTTAACTGCATGTAACGTCCATGCTATCCATTGGACTTCAACCACAATTTGTATCCTGTACCTAAGAAATGGAACTACGAATATATTCAGTCACCAGGGCTGCCAACTGTAGTACTCTATGAGGCTACATTATGCCTGGTAGGGCTATACAGTATTTCGAACTAATTAGAAATTTCGATATTACCAACTTAATTTCGTCATTATTCTAGATAGATCCATATAGATTAATCATTGGCATGCATCTTAAATTTTAGGAAAAGTAGGCTCTTTAGTTCGTCACGGAACTTGTTGTTGTTGTTGTTGTTGTTGTTGTTGTTGTCCATCAGACACGCTTGGACATCGTAGTCATTAATCCGCATGTGCTTGTGTGTGTTTGTGTGTGTACATATGTATCTGTGTCTGATTACCTCTGTTATTGTTGTGTCTGGAGTAGTGTGTGTATTCGTAATTCTGGTGAGGTTTGGGAGGGAGGTGGCCGTGGCCGTAAGATAGGAATTATCTGGAGTAGAAAAGGGATAGTACGGAAAACCACTTCCAAAATGGCTGAGGTGGGAAGCGAATCCGCCTCTCCTCAGGTTTGCTTCACGAGGCTGAATGGACCCCTTTCCAGCCCTCAGACCAGAATTAAATTCCTCTGCAGAGTCGGGAATTGAACTCTGACCTCTGTTGTGACAGGTAAGAATGCTATCTATTGCGCCTCCAAGATAGACTCTTCTAAGGTACAAAGCAGCTGATAGGAAGAAATGCCTTACTATTATTCTTATTATTAATATTATCTTCCTTCATTTCTTTCCAGTCTTTCTTTCATTCCTACCTTCCTTCCTTTCCTTCTTTTCCTCCCTTCCCTTCCTTTCCTCTCTTCCCTTCCTTTCCTCCCTTTCCTTCTTTCCTTTCCATCCTCCTTTCCTTCCTTCCTTTATTTCATTCCTACCTTCCTTCCTTTCTTTCCTTTCCTCCCTTCCCTTCCCTTCCTTTCCTCTCTTCGCTTCCTTTCCTCCCTTTCCTTCCTTCATTTCCATCCTCCTTTCATTCCTTTCCTTCCTTCCTTTCCTTCCTTTCCTTTCCTTCCTTCCTTTATTTCATTCCTACCTTCCTTCCTTTCCTCCCTTCCCTTCCTTTCCTCTCTTCGCTTCCTTTCCTCCCTTTCCTTCCTTCCTTTCCATCCTCCTTTCATTCCTTTCCTTCCTTCCTTTCCTTCCTTTCCTTTCCTTTCCTTCCTTCCTTTATTTCATTCCTACCTTCCTTCCTTTCCTTCCTTTCCTCCCTTCCCTTCCTTTCCTCTCTTCGCTTCCTTTCCTCCCTTTCCTTCCTTTCCTTCCCTCCTTTAATTCCTTTCCTTCCTTCCTTCCTTTCCTTCCTTTCCTTCCTGCCTTTATTTCATTCCTACCTTCCTTCCTTTCCTTCCTTTCCCCCCTTCCCTTCCTTTCCTCTCTTCGCTTCCTTTCCTCCCTTTCCTTCCTTCCTTTCCTTCCCTCCTTGAATTCCTTTCCTTCCTTTCTTTTCTTCCTTTCCTTCCTTCCTTTCCTCCCTTCCTTTCCTCCCTTCCTTCCTTTCTTCTTTTCTTCCCTTCCTTCCTTTCCTTACTTTCTTCCTTTCTTCCTTCCTTCCTTCCCTTCCTACCTTTCCTTCCTTCCCTTCCTCCCTTCCTCTCCTTCCTTCCTTTCCGTCGTTTCCTTCCGTTCATCCTTCCTTCCTTTCCTTCCTTTCCTCCCTTCCCTTCCTTTCCTCCCTTTCCTTCCTGTCTTTCCTTCCCTCCTTTCATTCCTCTCCTTCCTCCCTTTCCTCCCTTTCCTTCCTTCCTTTCCTTCCCTCCTTTCATTCCTCTCCCTTTCTTTCCTTCCTTCCTTCCTTCCCTTCCTCCCTTCCTTTCCTCCCTTCCTTTCTTCTTTTCTTCCCTCCTTTTCTTTCCTTACTTTCTTCCTTACTTCCTTCCTTCCCTTCCTACCTTTCCTTCCTTCCCTTCCTCCCTTCCTCTCCTTCCTTCCTTTCCTTCGTTTCCTTCCGTTCATCCTTCCTTTCCTTCCTTTCTTCCTTTCTTCCTTTCTTCCGTCCTTTCCTTCCTTCCTTTCCATCCTTCCTTTCCTTTCCTTCCTTCCCTTCCTTCCTTTCCATTCATTCATTCATTTATTTGCAATGGGGGGTGTATCCCCCGGTGGCAAATTGGATATACATAACAAATAAATAATTATACATAACAATTCAATAACAATTATAGAACAATTAAACTGGAGTATTTACACAAATAGTCAGTCTTTTCTTAAACACACCTATATGTTTGGGAAAAGGCCCTAAGACTGCGGCAGGTAGAGAGTTCCAGTTATCAATGGCACAGTTTACAAAAGAATATTTACCATAATTTGTTCGCTGTGGTCGGCCCTTAACTTTGAAAGGATGATCGCTCCTACCCATGTAAGTGGGCTTTCCCAATCGTTTGCTAAGTTCACCCCATGCTGGTTGATTTGTATACGTGTTGTACATAGCGCAGAGTCTAGATTTCATCCTCCTAGCCTCCAGTAATTCCCACCCAAGTTTCTTTAACATACGGCTCACACTGCTCCTGGGATTAAAGTCACTGAACACAAATCTAGCGGCCTTTCTTTGTAGCATTTCCAACTCATTGATGAGCCCTACTTGATATGGATCCCAAACCGCCGAGGCATATTCCAGAATAGGTCTTACAAGTGACAAATAGCCTAATTCTTTATCAGAGGTACTACTTCCTTTTAATACCCTCATTACAAAGTGCAGGGATTTGTAAGCTTTTGAAACTACACATCCTACATGACTACTCCATTTCATATCATTCCTTACGTGAACGCCCAAATATTTGCAAGAATCTTCTTCTACAAGTATTTCCGAGCCAATGTTATATTGAAAATCCTGCCTTCGCACTTTCCCTATTTTTAAGAGACTACATTTTCTTGTGTTTATTTTCATTTTATTTACAATCGCCCACTTATAGACCAGGTTCAGGTCCTCTTGAAGCACTGCATTGTCTTGTGAGTCATGTATCTTTCGATATATTACACAATCATCCGCAAACAATCGACAGTCACTGCGAATTCCATTTGGTAAGTCATTTATAAACGCCAAAAATAACAAAGTTCCGATTACGCTGCCCTGAGGGATACCCGACGTTACGGTAATTTCATCCGAGAATATGCCTTCGACTCTCACTTTCTGGGAACGACCCGTCAAAAATTCTTGGATCCATAAAATTACTCTTCTATCAATCTTCGTCGAAGCTAATTTATGGAGTAGCATGTCATGCGGCACGACATCAAATGCCTTCGCAAAATCTATACCCACGGCGTCGACTGAAACTCCATCGTCTAACGATTCGCTAATGTCTTGAAAAAGTGATAGCATCTGACTCTCGCATGAGTAACCTTTCCGAAATCCATGTTGCCTATCATTAAACCATGATAATGTTTCCCACTGTTCCCTCAAGTAGTCGCAAATGAGATGCTCCATCTGTTTACAAACGATGGACGTAAGGCTAACCGGCCTGTAGTTGCCCAATTCAAGTCTGCTCCCTCCCTTAAATATTGGGACTACCGTAGCTCTTTTCCAGTCATCTGGGATTTGCGCATTGTTTATGGACACATTAAACATCACCTCCAAGTATCGTGCCACGGCCCTACCTCCTAGTTTAAGTACTTCACTAACAATATTATCAGGACCCTTTGATACATTGAAACGTAGTTTTTGTATTAGCTTTACAATTGCTGACTGGTTTATTTGGAACAGGGGAGCCCCTAATTCGTCGTTAAGGTCCAACACACAGCTATTGGATTTATTGAACACACAACCGTAAAAGACATTTAATTCATTAGCAATGGCCTGTTTCTCAGTTATTAATTTACCGTCACCGGACATTATCATCGACAAATTATTTGAATTTCCCTTTCTTCTCCTAACATAAATGTAAATTTTTTTCCACCCACCACCTTCCGAACCAAGTAAACCTTGCATATAACTGTCATGAGCAGCCCTCTTTTTTAAGACGAGCTCTCTTGATAAGGACTTAAATTTCAACATATACTTGTCACTGTCATATCTTTTTTTGTATAATTTCCTAATTTTCCGTTTTAGACTCCTAATTTCTCGTGTGTAATACTCAGGGTCTGGGTTTTGTTTCAGCAATTTAAATGGGTCAAATTTATCAACAGCGCTATTTAAAATTTTCAAAAAGTTAGTCCACAGGATATTAATGTGATTTCCTTCCGATGCCCATCCTACAAATAGCTCATTCAAATACCCCTGAAACTTGCCCTGATCCGCCCTGCGATACTGGAATATGATTTTTTTTGCTACATCAGAGTCTAATTTTGTAATGTCACCATATATAATATTTAATTCAACCCCAGAATGGTCACTAATTCCTGGTACTTTCAGACAGTTAATATACAGCTCTACAGGCCTTACGAGATAAACATCTAAGGTATTATTGTCTCTAGTTGGGAAGTCAACTACTTGGGAAAATCCCCCCTCCCTTAAGAATTTATTTGCAGCGCTCTGAGCTTGACCACAGCTAGTTGACTCACCAGACCAGTCTACTTTGGGGAGGTTTAAATCTCCAGCAATTATTATGCTCTTTTTCATAGCATTACCCGTACAAATTTTATCATACATTGTTTCGAGGAGAGAAAAGTTATCTTTCGGTGCTCTATACGCCCCTATCACCTGAAGAGGGAATTTATTTCCTTTATCCGAAATTTGTACACATAACATTTCATGATCCATATCAGCCCACTTTAAGAAACTAGCTATATTTTTGCGCACACAAATAAATAGCCCACCACCTCGCTTCCCCCGATCCCTTCTGTACATTTCGTAGGTCCCTTGAATTATTTCGCTACTATTTATGTCCTCATATAACCAAGATTCAGTTGCAATGACAATGTCCGGAGAATACGTCTCTACAAGATTCCAAAATTCAATTAATTTATTTCCTAAACTCTGACAATTAACCTGCAGTAATCTTAGAGTCTTACCTCCGCAGCAAATATCTCGAAGTAGCTCCTTCTGTTCCCATCGGCTGGCAACCTCTGGACCTGCTCCTCACAAAAGCCGGCACGAACCGATGACCCTGTCATGTAGGCTCCCTAGATTGTAAGCTCCCCGTCGATTTAGATGCAGCCCGTCTCGGGCGAAGTCACGGCCACCAATCCAGCAGTCAGCTTCTACGTACACTAATCCCAGTTGTGCACATACCCAGTCCATTCGGTCATTTACAGTCTTAACGGAACATCTCCCCGCCGAACAATGCCACTCATTATAATTTTTGCATTTCTAAACTTGCTTTTAGCTTTTCTGCCTAGTTCGTAGAGCTGCCCCATGATGTAATCAGCTGTAGCCCTCTTCTTCAAATCGTTCGTCCCAACATGGAGCAACAACACTTTAACTTTTTCACAGTCCTCTATATTTGCTTCTTCCACTTGTTGGGCAAGCTGGTCAATTTTAATCCCCGGATAACACCGCACTTTCGCACCTGATTTCCTCGAGATATTCGCACTCCACTCCTTCTTTTCTTTCCTTCCTTACTTCCTTTCTTTCCTTCTTTTCTTGCTTCCTTTCCTTCCTTTCTTTCCTTCCTTTCCTCCTTACTTCCTTTCCTTCCTTTCTTTCCTTCCTTTCCTTTCCTTCCTTCCCTTCCTTCCTTTCCTTCTTTTCTTCCTTTCTTCCTTTTCTTCCTTCATTTCCTTCCTTCCTTTCCTTCCTTCCTTTCCTTTCCTTCCTTCCCTTCCTTCCTTTCCTTCTTTTCTTTCCTTCCTTGCTTCCTTACTTCCATTCTTTCCTTCCTTTCTTGCCTCCTTTCCTTCCTTTCCTTCCTTCCTTTCTTCCTTAATTACGTCCTTTCCTTCCTTCCTTCCTTCCTTCCTTCCTCCTTTTCTTCCATCCTTTCCTTCCTTCCCTTCCTTCCTTTCCTTCTTTTCTTTCCTTCCTTGCTTCCTTACTTCCTTTCTTCCCTTCCTTTCTTGTTTCCTTTCCTTCCTTTCCTTCCTTCCTTTCTTCCTTACTTCCCTTCCTTCCTTCTTTTCCTTCCTTTCCTACCTTTCCTACCTTTCTTCCTTCCTTTCCTTCCTTCCTTTCCTTCCTTTCTTTCTTCCTTCCTTCGTTCCTTACTTTCTTTCCTTCCTTCCTTTCCTTCCTTTCCTACCTATCTTCCTTCCTTCCTTTCCTTCCTTCCTTTCCTTCCTTCCTTTCTTTCCTTTCCTACCTATCTTCCTTCCTTCCTTTCCTTCCTTCCTTCTGTACCCATGTGATAACTTTCCATGGAAAATATGCTTCCACCTCCAGCTAGCAGCAGTCCTCGGGCGTATACCATTTAACCCACTGAGCAGTCACATATTTTGGATTTGAAAGTAAGAGGTATCAACTCTACAATGACATCACACAACTCTATTCTAAAGGATTTAATTTGAGTTTAATAATCATGGCTTAACACACAGCAAAACAATTACATTTACATTACACATAAAAATGCAAAACATACTCCTACCCTCAATTACTATTCACACATCCAAATAACTGTTGATATAATTTTACCTTGAAATCACCATAAAAATCATTCCCATGTGCGCTAATGCACTGGTAAACTCACACAAACAATGTTAATCTTACAATCTCTCGTTATTTCGTGCATACAATTTCAACTATACGATATGCGTACAATCATGCCTTGTCTCTTCCTTCCCACCAAAACATTTGAGCCTACCATGCATTCATCAACCTTTTAATTGTAAATCCACTATATGCCGTAAAGAGTTATCTTCCAAATACCTTATGTCACTGTTGTGTCGAGTGGGACCCTACTGCTACCCGTCGCGTAAAAATATAGTTTCCACCCTCGAATCAAGGTGTCCCTGTCAGTATAAAAATGTAAGTTTTACCATTTTCCAACTTGGCCAAATATTAAGATATCAGAACGATTCTTAATTAGCAATGTGTCTCATTACACATATATTCAATATACATTAATACAATCATCATTCTATAACAATCAGGGTATCACACATTTATAATTCACACATCTTACTACAAGACTACAATGAGTGAGGTCTGTTCCCCCAACCCTAGTTGAGTATAATGGACCCTCGCGGCGGGTGATCAACCAACATGGCCGCTACCTTCCCCTTCGCGTCTCTCCCCTCATTCGCTCCAAGCAATTGCCTGCTGCTGCCAGACACACCATTGTGAAGTCTTAGTGACCCACCAAATACGGATGACCTATTTCTTTACAGAATGCATTACGGAATATGGAACTGTTTAAACATTTATCCCTATCATTTATGATTTAAAGGCTGGTCTCATACTGGCCTATTTAAGTCTAGCCGAGGAAATGAGATTCATCGTGCACATAGTCATATTGGAGTAGTCGGCGCTCATGTTGAAGATCACGGCAAGGGCACAACATCCCTCCGTGACGAATTCACTCCCACAGAGATGAATTAATTCACACAATTAGCTGGTTCACGGTCGATATCATGCGTTATGGCAAGATGTCTACAGTTATCCTTCCATACGCCTCTTGATTCGAACCCGGACCGCTTATTAGCATAATCTTGAGCTAGGGTTCCCACTAGATACGTTCGAACGCATTTTATATCTCCGTATGCCCTAGGCTATACGAGATTTCACACGTCGATTTAGCAAACCTGACTTTCCCAACTACTGTGAGGATGATCCCTTCCTTAATTAATAAGACAATCTCTACCAATTAATCTTATAAGCTTTTTCATCAAGCTGCAATTCAATTCTCTTTTAAACATTTCCATTTCCGACATCCTTTGCACATTTCCATACATTATTATATGATCCTTTGTGACATCAAAACGCTGTTTTGAATTTCCTTTGAGCGGTCCATTTACTTTCAATAACACCGCTTAAATATACAGTTATTCAAATTAACATATCTTGGCATACAATTTCACTAATGTTTATTTATTATTATTATTACTGACATATATTCCCTTATCTCGACACAACGTAACGGTAGTTATATCATCAATAACTGAACGTCCGAGTTCATTACATTTATTAATTCTTTTAAATCAAATGCCATTTCTACGTTACTTGTAACGGATTTACACACAACTCAATGTAAAACGAACATCTTAACTTGACTATATTCAACACAAAATTAATGTATGAAAGTTCTACCTTCTAAATTCAACTTTCATTGGCATATTTTACAACTTTAGATATTACCGACATATAGTGGATTACATTTTACAACAAAATCATGGTTTTTGCGTACTCACGTATTCATCCTGGCGGATTCGCCCACACATAATCCATTATGCCCGCCATATTTTCATTTTAGCAAGGCATAATTACACTTTGCACACACATATTGCGTGATTTTTCCACTGAGAAATACACTGCACTTTCCTTTCTCATATTGAAGCCAATGCTTCGTTTTTCCATATAACACATTATATTTATCACTACACTTGTAGAATACACATTTTTAATACAAAAATCACTTAAAAACACACGCTATTTAGATGCATTTCCTCACTTGGCGACACTTCATGCAGAAGCTCAGAATTACAGGTTCTGTAGGGCTTCCCTCCATGAATAATCCTGTATCCTGTTTGAAAGTCTCGTGACAACTACCTGAAGTTCCCTAGTGTATCCCTGTTCCTTGAAAATCCCTTGTGATTCCCAATGTCCGTCAATTCCTATCAAATGTTACGTTACCGATAATAGCATAGAAGTGCTTTAATATCGTTCTGAACATTAACAAAGAGGCATATACGTGAAAATGCTTCACCCGTATCAACGAAAAATATATACATGCGCACTTCTAAACAATGTAAACATGTCTAACAGATATGTTCTGCGGTGCGCTCATCCATTGTACATTGTACTTGTACAATTACCACTTGTATTGTCCTCTTACTGCACTTACTGTCTCCCTGAGCGGTACGCTTCTAACAAAGTCTTGTACGGTCACTCGTACATTTGTATAACAATACAGTGTCTCTGCATTATAACACTTTTCATACTTTCTACTAAAATAAACTCGTATATGTATAACAATACATTGTCTCTTCATTATGAGGTTCTACTGACCTATTGTAATACTTTCTTAACTCGTGCATTACACTGCACGGCTAATATACTTAATAACTCAAAAATGTTAAAGTGTTGGCGCGCGTCCCTTTTCTGGACCAGGGCAGCGTGGTCTCTGACCTGCGAGTTGGTTCAACTGACTATCGTTAACTGTTCTTATTTCGTGCACTACACTGCACAGCTAATATACTTAAGAACTCTAAATGTTAAAGTCTTTGTGCGCGTTCTTTTCTGGCCCAGAGCAGCGTGGTCTCTGCCCTGCGAGTTGGTTCAACTGACCTCGACTGCCTCCTCCTGTGACCTTATATTGCTTTCCACAAGAAAAGTAGGTCCCCAAATCTCTCGGAGCTCCATCTCTTCTCTAAATGCTTTTCCTGGCTTGAAATTATGTTTTTCCGGTCCGTCTTGCATCGCCGTTTCCATAAATGCCTGCGTGCTTGAGACTCGATCGGTCAATTAATTAGAATTAATTACCTTCTTCAGCGCGTGGTGACGCCGAGTCGATGGTGATTCCCCTTTTGCTTAGTGCAATCTATGCGCTAACCTCCGGTAGACCGTGTTCTTCCGTATTTTATTATATCTGCTTCAATTTTGGCGTTTGATGGCTTGATAATTAGCCTCCTTGCATTTAATTCACATTGGTGCAACTCTCATGTGTCTGACATACTCCAATCGCGAGTAATCATTAAATTATCTTTGCCGCTCCCCATTCCACGGCTCTCTTCCGTTGTGTTTAGGGGATTTTCTGGAGCATATCTGCGTCTCTCCACCCTCCTCAGACGGTGTAAGAAGTTCCAAGTGACTGACGTGTCGCCATGAAAACATGCATACTTTCAAATCTCATTTGTTGGCTGTCAAAGGTTCCACTCCTCGTGCTATGCTGAGAAACTCGTGCATTTTACAGCCAAATATTGTCGTATTCTTCCCATATTTTCTGCGTTACATTAATAAATAATGTCAGAATTCATTCCATATCACCCTAGTGTTTTAATGTGTCCTTTCCCTAGGGGTTTTTCTTGATTAAACTCCCTCAAAGACCCTTGGTTCGTTTCTCGCTGGCAACTCCAGTCTGTTCTCAATTTCCCAGTGTCCCAGGTTCAACTCCAGTCAGCCTAATGCCCTAGGGTACAATTCCTTTCTTTCCTTCCTTTCCTTTCCTTCCTTCCCTTCCTTTCTTTCCTTCCTTCCCTTCCTTTCTTCCTTCCTTTCCTTCCTTTTCTTCCTTCCTTTTCTTCCTTCCTTTCTTCCTTCCTTTCCTTCTTTCCTTCCTCGAGAGGAGACAAGCCTGTGAGAGGTTATACTCCAAGACCGCTGGTAATTATCGGCTGATACAGGCTGATAGCTCCTCCTAGCTTGCCAACCGTGGAAGACGAAAATACCATACACGAGATTTCTTTAAATGAATCATGTTTTCTCTCTGAGAATAATAGAATTAATTATGGAATCACTTTACTTTTTTGTAATTGTTAAGAAGTTCTCACACTTTTAATTTCTCTTTTACCTGTGTAATAAATAAATCATTAACAAGTAGTTCCGTGAAAGATTGAATATACTATTTTCATATATTCTACTTATTTTAATTAACTCTATTAACATTGTGGTGTTTGAAGCCATATTTTCAGTGTTGCCTTAGTAAACAAGAGTTTAGTGCTTTTCAGTCGGTCAACACGAATGTACCCAAAAGAGATGGGTTATGCCCTAATCCTGAAATAAATTACATGAGATTAATAAAACACTAGGATGACCAGTTTCGATCGTCAAGCGATCATCATCAGATCCAATACACTTAGGCTATAAAATCTATGTTTGAAATACAGGTGAAAATATTTACAATATGTACAATTATTTAGTTGCAGTATTGGTACTGCAACTGTCAGTGTATGCTAAATGCAGTATATATGTTAGGTGAAATGCTAAATGGTGATGGCTATCCGGAGATTGTACTTTAGAGAGATTATATGGTTGTAAACTATGGTTAAACTATAAAAATTTTAGGCTAACTACTTATCTGATTGTCTTCCGTACTACAGCTATTCGCAGTTTCCGTGCTCACTTGAACTCGCTGTGCGGACGACCATATAATCTCTCTAAAGTACAATCTCCGGATAGCCATCACCATTTAGCATTTCACCTAACATATATACTGCATTTAGCATACACTGACAGTTGCAGTACCAATACTGCAACTAAATAATTGTACATATTGTAAATATTTTCACCTGTATTTCAAACATAGATTTTATAGCCTAAGTGTATTGGATCTGATGATGATCGCTTGACGATCGAAACTGGTCATCCTAGTGTTTTATTAATCTCATGTAATTTATTTCAGGATTAGGGCATAACCCATCTCTTTTGGGTACATTCGTGTTGACCGACTGAAAAGCACTAAACTCTTGTAACTCTATTAACATACAAAATAGGGGCATATGGCATCGTAGTTCCATCCCTTAAAACAACAATAACTAACTAACTAACATAAAAAATTCAGTTTGATTACTGTAATAGATTCGTAGATATTGAGAACGTCTAAATATTTCGGATGGTCACCATGTTGGATTTTTATATATGCAGGCCATAGAGTTATGCACTAATACTTAAAGATCAATGCATAGGTGTATAGACTATTTCAAACTTCGCATGATTAGGGCACAATAGATGAAAATGAGATTTTAAAACTTCGCACACCCGCCATCTTGTTGTTATAAAACAATTGAAATAAATTATATGTCAGTGGATTATAATTTGCAAAAGCATTTGCCTACCAAGTGCCACTGTGCTTGGATGGTTAAATCGCGAAAAACGTCCAATTACATATTTAAATTTCCCGTCGCCGCCATGTTGGATTTGCGCTCACTAGGTTATTGAAAGTCCCACAGATGAACTCATGTTGATAGCCTATATCAACATACAAAATTTCAGTTTGATTGCCGTAATAGATTAGTAGATATTGAGAACTATTCTCGACCACGGCGGCTTGTGGTCTCCCAGTGCTCCGCCATGTTCCCGCCACACCTCACGGACCGATGCAGCGTTGCCGTGCTTCCTCCAGTGCAGATTGCTTGATACTGCTACTGTTATCAGGTGACATACATTTAAACCCAGGACCCCTTAACCTCTACTATCAAAACGCACAGCGCATCAAAAACAAACTAACCGACTGTTTAGCAAATGTAACGGAAGTTAATCAATTTGATATCCTCTGCCTCTCAGAAACATGGTTGTCAGACTTCGTATCGATTGGGGAACTTCCGTTTTCATCGGAATTCAATGTGTTTCGGCGCGATAGGTTCAAGGGGTGGTGGAGTTGCAATCGCAGTTCAAAACAAATTGAAGGCAAAACATCGGCCTGATCAGAAACTTCCTGTGAAATAATATGGGTTGAGATTAATATCCCAAAAAGGAAGAATTTACTCGAAGGTTGCTTCTACCGTCCATCTACCAGCAAAATTGACACCTCAGAAGAATGTTTCAACTCTACTGTTCTTGCCCTCAACCAAGAAAATGAAATACTGTAGTATTACTAGGTGATTTTAACTCCCATATCTCCTGGACATCAATAGACAATGGTACCATACACTCTCCCCCAATAAATACTTTCATCTTATCAACTTTTATAAACGGTCTACATCTGAAACAGTTCAACCTGCACCCAACAAGGAAATCCGAAACACTGGTCCCCATATTTTCAACCCTGCGGAATGTCACCGTGACCTTTGGCAGAAATATCCTGAACACCGATTATAGTTCAATAGAAGCTACCCTCCCCGTCCCAGCCAGCAGACATTAAAACTGCCCACCCTCCGAGAAGAAAGCTTTCCCTCTTTGGAGAAAGGTCGACTGGCAAGCTGTCAATCAGGATTTATCATCTCAACCCTGGTGCCTTCTAACAGCTGAGAGAGATGTAAATAGCACAGTGACCTTGTTTGAGGATTTACTCTACTCGGCTATTAAACAACACGTTCCTTTCTCCCTATCCAAATCCAACAAATATCCGCAACTGGCTAAGTCAAAACACCAAACTTCTTCTCCAAAATAAAACTCGATCATGGTCGCTGTGGAAATCAGTTCCTAATCCTCATACACGCAATGTATTTATTCACATACGGAAAATTCCAAGAGTTCATATGACTGAAGATTACAACCGCTACATTTCTTCCATAACAGGAAATCTCAAGAATAACCCGAAGGAGTTCTGGACACTTATATCATCCCGTAGAAAGACTCCTAGAATTCCACTTAACCTAAACCTCCATAATGAAGAAATCCCATTTGAATTGAGGTCCACACAATTCAATGAATATTTTCACTCAACCTTTTCAGTTCCAGTACCAATCCCCAGTCCCCCTCAACTTACTAGCGTCTGTTCTGATTCACTGTCTCAAATTTCAACGACCCCCGATGAAATCCAAAATATTTTAAAAAGGCTGCCCACAAACCGATCTACTGGACCATCAGACATAAGCCCTATATTCCTGAAAAACACCTCTGCATCTCTCAGCATGCCCTTGTCCATAATACTCAACTGGTGCATGACTTCCGGCACTTTTCCTGACTCATGGAAAAGAGCTGATGTCACACCTGTCTTTAAATCAGGCAGCAAGCACGAAATTTCCTCATACAGACCTATATCTATCGTCCCTATACTTTCTTCTGTCTTCGAAAGAATAATACATTGCCGTCTCCTCACTTTCACCAAACCATACCTCTCAGAAGAACAACATGGCTTCGTCCCTGAAAAATCATGTTTAACAAATCTGACTGTTCTGAACCATCACATAATTTCTGCAATAGATCAAAAATCTCAGCTAGATGTAATCTACGTTGACCTGGCCAAAGCATTTGATTCCGTGAACCATTTCCTTCTCCTCCACAAGCTTGCTTCACGATACAACGTACATGGATCCTTCCTATCCCTAATACAAAGCTTCCTGTCCAATAGGCATCAACGGGCAGTGCTTCCAGGGTCTGTATCGTCCTGGCTCCCAGTCTTATCAGGAGTAACTCAGGGCAGTATCCTGGGACCCCCTTCTCTTCGTGCTGTATATGGGCGATATAAACACATGCGTGCAAAATTCTCCGTGTTCCCTTCTTCTGTACGCTGATGACCTCAAGATATTCAGAGAAATTTCCAGTTCTGACGACCACGCTGAGCTCCAGGAAGCAGTGAATACATGTAGGCCTACTGACTGGTTCAACAAATGGAGGTAATCTTCAAATCCCAAAAAGTGCTTCAAAGTTTATTTCTCACTACTGAAATCTGGAAATCAAGCGGACTAGAAAATATGTGGAAATAAATTGGATACGAATTCTCAGGTAAGAGATTTAGGTATTATTCACGATGAGAAACTGGCATTCTCTCCCCACATTGACCATATCAAATCTCGCGCAATGCGCAGTCTCGGCATTCTATACAGATTCACATAAATTAAAGACCTCACTGCACTTAAATTATACTTCACCACATATGTTCTCCCTATCCTAGATTTCTCTTCTCCAATTTGGTCTACTTCAGCTATAACCAATATTTATAAATTGAACAGTGTCTTTAATTTCTTCATATCGCTAGTCAATGCTCGCAATCCTTCACTAAGGCAGTTTGCCATAATCCGACGTTCTAAATCAGCTCAATGTACTCGACCTGAGAA
Organism: Meconema thalassinum; assembly: GCA_946902985.2. Classification (NCBI taxonomy): domain Eukaryota; kingdom Metazoa; phylum Arthropoda; class Insecta; order Orthoptera; family Tettigoniidae; genus Meconema; species Meconema thalassinum. The sequence continues at coordinate 158,935,481 of OX336393.1, read as the reverse complement.
ACTGCTTTCAATTTACTGACCTGTGTTTCTTACACAAAATTTTGAATGGTTACACAAAATGTAACATGCTGTTAAGCTACTTCCCACTCCATGTTCCCTCCCGTTCAACACGTCAGAACCATTTACACCACATACCTCGCCCACGTCTTGAAGTACAGAAGCGCTCTATCTTCCACCGTCTGCCAACCCTTAGCAACTCCCTTCCAAATATTGACATATTCTCTCCCTATAGAACATTCAAACATAACATTAGAAGATCCCTTTCATCCTCAATTCCTAACCCCTCACCCTCCTAATTTCTTCATATCGCTAGTCAATGCTCGCAATCCTTCACTAAGGCAGTTTGCCAAAATCCGACATTCTAAATCAGCTCAATGTACTCGACCTGAGAAGCTGCTTACAATTTACTGACCTGTGTTTCTTACATAAAATTTTGAATGGTTACACAAAATGTAACATGCTGTTAAGCTACTTCCCACTCCATGTTCCCTCCCGTTCAACACGTCAGAACCATTTACACCACATACCTCGCCCACGTCTTGAAGTACAGAAGCGCTCTATCTTGCACCGTCTGCCAACCCTTAGCAACTCCCTTCCAAATATTGACATATTCTCTCCCTATAGAACATTCAAACATAACATTAGAAGATCCCTTTCATCCTCAATTCCTATCCCCTCCCCCTCCTAATCACTCACTACCCCAGTCACTCCCTGCGTCCTTCCCAAGATTTATCCCTTCTGCCATCACTGCCAATTGTTATCTGTTATTGTTGTTGTTGTTTTTGTTAATATTATTTGAAATTGTTAAAATATTAGTGTAAAATGACCTATCATGGTTGTATCTAATAATTATTAAATAAATAATTAAATAAAAATAAATATTTCTGATGGTCGCCATGCTGGATTTTTATATATGTAGGCCATAGAGCTATGTACTATTAGATGATGATTATTCCGTAAGTTCATTATTCAAACGTTGACTTCGACAACAAGGACACAAGAACTTACTTTTAAAATTTCGCACATCTTATGTAAACAATTGGGGAGCGTGATGGCGCAGTGGCTTAGGTGCTCGTCTTTCACCCGGACGGCCGGGGTTCGAATCCCGATGACAGCGGGGTGGAATTTTCACCTGAAAAATCACGTGGCGTCAGGAAGGGCATCCGGCCTTAAATCCCCGGCCAAAACCAAAATGAGCCTGGATGGCTCCGGCAACCCCAATTAATTGGGAAATGCCGAAGAAATAGATAGAATTATGTAAACAATTGAACTAAATTAGATGTCAGTGCATTACAATGTGTATAAATATTCTCTGTACCAAGTTTCACTGCGCTTGGATGGATTAATCACGAGAAAAGTCTATTTAAATGTTTCAATTTCGCTTCGTCGCCATGTTCGTTTTGTACTTAACAGGTTTCGAAAGTTTCATAGGTGAACTAATAGTGAAGCCCTTTAACATCGTACAAAAGTTCAGAGTGATAACAGTAATAGTTTCGGAGATATAGAATGCAGGTGAAATATTTCGCACAGCCGCCATGTTGGATTGGAGAGAAGTAATAAAATTTGAAGGGTACGGTCGTGGTCGGACGATATAATACTGTGACCTTACCGAGTTTCATTGAAATCGCTCATACCGTTTATATTTTACTAGCAACCTGTCCCGGCTTCGCCCGGGAACAGTTGTGAATGCATTACGTGATAAGCGCTTCTTTACGATGTCAATGAACTACGATCTATATCCATTTTACACCTCGGCATGATGGATTACAATCACTGACTGGACTATTAACTATATTATCATGGAGATGCATGTGCAACAAATTCTTGTCAGACGTAATTTAAGAATGGCGAGGTGCATGTAACACAAATCCCCCTTCCGTCCAATCTAAAAACACTTATAGTGGACGATATATTGAATATAGAGATGTGCTCTCGCGTACGATTTTGTAGAACTTTTCATGCTGAACAATTCTTACACTCATTCTATATTGATATGTTTAACAGTTTGCCCAGCGTAAGCTTAAAAACCGCACGGACGCCAGGATTTCTTTCGACTTTTTCTCTGAAATCGTTACTGCTTGGCTTCCTTTGATCATAAATATATAGTTTTCTACAGAAACCTTCCTCGAGGTATCATTTACAGAATAGTGAAAACCCCATTAAAATCCATGCAGTGGTTCTCGAGATTATCCGTGACATCCAAGAATCGGGGACATGGTTTTATACTAAGTAGAGATTATACGCCAATCAGTATAATTTAATATAGTATAATCCCCCTTCCGTCTAATCTTAAATTGACTGTGAATTTTGCGGAACGAAAAGTTCACAGGCGAAATGAGAGTTGCACTTCCAGGGAGACTCCAAACACAACCACCCTTCTCAGAAGTCTTAACTCAACATGACTCGACGGTTTGCTGCTGGCTGTATCTGGGGCAATAGGTTCGCCCGCTAGCTAGGCTGTAACAGGGATGATAGACTCGCCCTTAGCTAGCTCATAAACTGTCGCCTCAGTAGTTGAATGGATATGGTTGGAAGAAATTAAAACGTAAAAACACTTATGGTGGGCGATGTATTGAAGATAGAAATATGCTCTCGCAGACTTTTTGTAGAACTTTTCACGCTGAACAATAATTCTTACACTCATAGTATTTAGATATTTTTAATGGTTTGCCCAGCGTAAGCTTACAAAGCCAGTTTTTTTCGACTTTTCCACTGAAACCGTTACTGCTCGGCATCCTTTGATCATAAATAGATTATTTTCCACAAAAATCATCCTCGAGATATCCTTTACAGAATGGTGAAAACCACATCAAAATCCATCCAGTGGTTCTCGAGTTTACCCGTAACATCCAAGAATCGGGGACTTTGTTTTATACTAAGCAAAGCTGGGGAGACACGCACACATACGCACACACACACACACACACACACACATACGGACCAAAGGTGATCTCATAAGCTTTTTTAATAAATGAAAATAGGCTAAGAATACAGGTGATATACAAAATGGCAAAAAATAAAAGTTCATGGAGTTGCATGTAATTGTAATGTAATTGTGTGCTCGTATTATGGAGAACTTAATACCGTAGGGTATAACATATTTTGTTTTGTTTCGTATGAAACTCTGCATGTGTGCCTGTCATTTAGAGCGCACTGTTTGCTAGAACACACACACAAGTAAATTGTTGACATAGTGGGTTTATTTCACTGTTTCACTTAAGTTAATACGAGTGTCTTAATTACCATTATAGGTGAGTTGCATACGACTGTTTATGTTCGACGATAATTGTAACTATTTTATGTTCGAACATAAATATTCATAAATATCTGTTGAGATTTCGCCAGTTTTATGTACTGAACAGAGCGCATGGGAACAGAGAATACCATGGCCTCCTGGAATACCTCACTAAGACACTGTAAGTCACGCAGTGAAATTTAAAATAGGAGGCTGTGGAACTCAGAGCAGGTTAATGCTATCCTTACCTAACTGGTCACACAACCGTTTCTTGAGCTCTGATTGTTGGGAGAAACTGTATCATAAAGAAACCTGTACTATTAATGAGCCTCATTATAGTACAGTTTTCTGACATATAATATTTACATTTCGCCAGGATCGAACAAAATAGTACATTATGCAACGAGTCTATAATGGCAATAATTAAGACACGAGTATGTTTATAAAACGAGCGTACGCGAGTATTATAATTTCCATACGAGTGTTTTAATTACCATTATAGGTGAGTGGCATACGACTGTTTATGTTCGACGATAATTATTGTAACTATTTTATGCTCGAACATAAATATTCATAAATATCTGTCGAGATTTCACCAGTTTTATGTACTGAACAGAGCGCATGAGACGCAGAGAATGCCTTGTATTTGACCATGGCTTCCTCGATTTCCCTACCATGACACTAGGCCAGGCAGTGAAATTTAAATTAGAAGGCCGTGGAACTCAGCGCATCTAATTATCTAATTGGTCAAACAACTGTTTCTTGAGCTCTGATTGGTAGGAGAAACTGTTTCATAATGAAAGATAGTGTTATAATGAGCCTCATTATAGTACAGTTTTCTGACATATAATAGTCAGGGTCGAACATAAAGATTATTTCGTATGTGCTTGTCGTCTAGGAGGTTAAGAATATTTCCTCGACATTCCGGAAAGAACCACACCAGCGCCTTTCCATCTAAGTCTTGTCCAGATCGGAGCTTAGCCGCATTTGTGTAAATGTTGTTGTTGATTATGTCAGAGGCTTTGCGATATCGTGGCCATGTAGCCCCGTGTACATGGATATGTGACGAAAATTTCTGATGACCTGTGTCACTCTCATATGAGTACTGATGTGGGCATTTGTAATTGAGGCAGGATTTGGGTAAGAAGCAGCCATGGCCTAGTTAGGTACCATCCTAGCATTCGCTTGGAGTAGAATTGGGGAGGGGGGAATACCACGAAAAATCACTTCGAGGATGGTTGAGGTAGGACTCGAACCCGCCTCCTCTCAGTTTTGGCTCATGAGGTAGAGTGTATCCTGCCCTCAGCCCAGAATTAAATTGCTTGCAGAGCCGGAAATTGAACCCGGGCCTCTGCAGTGATGGCCACGAATGCTAGCCACTACGCAAAAATGTTGTGTTGTGTTGATGGTTAAACGCCCTTGCACGGACAGACGGGGATTTGTATTCGAGTCTCCGTTGTGGTCATATTTTCAAGTGTTAGGCCTACTCGGCAGATACGACCATTCCAAGGAGAGCTATGTCCTACAGAAATTTCTATATTTCAAAAACGTTGATTTATTGACGTTTTATTAGTAACGAATATGGCATTTCGGTGAAAGGAACTTTACTTATTTCGAATTAAACAAAAATAAAGAATATTTTGAAGTTTTAAGAAAACTTGAGTTGGCAACAATGTCACTACCGGTACCAATATTATTGTATTTCTTACGCTTCCTCAACTTACAAGGCTGCTAATATACAAAGCTTAACTATCATAAAAGATAGTATATTGGCTTTCACGGTCGGTGAATTAAAACTCAGCAATTCTTCCAGGTTTGTGCCGTGTCTTGTGTGGGGTTTCGCCTAAGACACCAAGCTGGCTCATCGGCGGGCTCTTTGTGTCCCCGCCCCAACGGTATTAGGGTATCCGAGGCCTAGGGAGTCTTTCACTTTCCCGCCTTCTTTGACCCTTCTCTCATCTTTCCTGATACCCTCCTTCTGTGAGGCGTCAGCCTTCTTTTTCTTTTCCTTTTACCTCCTGTCTTGTGCTCAAGGCCCTTAAGGAGCTCGGGTGTATGTAGCCCCACCTCTTCTGGTGCACCCTAGATAATGCTACACCCTCAGGGGCTCACGGCTGGTGAGTTCGGGAGTTGGCGACCCCGAGGGATTACTGAGCTGGGTCCGTTTTCCCCTTTTGTCCCTTACCTTCGGGGCGGACCCTCTCCTCTTTCACTTTCCTATCTGCCTTTCATGGCTCTACTTCCTTCCAAGTCCCTCAATCCGCATTCTTCGAGGGTTGAGGGCATTTCTCTTTTCCTCCAGTCCTTTATTTGCCTTATTCTCCTTTAGTTTTCCATTTCTTCTTCTAGTATGTAGGTTGGTAGTTAGTTTTAGTTTTAAGTTTACATTTCATTTTCATCTTCACGATCACCCAAACCATCAGGGGCCGATAGCCTAGATGTTAGGCCCCTTAAAACAACAATTATCATCATCATCATCTTGGTGTTCCCGCCCGGACCCCCACAGGAGTAGCGAACTGCGCGCTACCTCCCTTTATATAGAGTGCAACTGCCGATGAGCCAGCTTGATGTCCTAGACGAAACCCCACACAAGACACGGCACAAACCTAGAAGAATTGCTGAGTCTTAACAATCATAATGAGGAGAAAGAAGAACAATTAGAAGGTTAACAAAATAAGAGTAATGAACTATGAAATGTATGACACACATAAATTAGAATAAAAGACCTGAAGAGTGGGCAAACCGCAACTAAAGATAAAGAATTAAAATAGCTATTCAGCCTTAAAATACACATAATTTACGAATATAGGTGATTTCTCAAAATACTTTAAGGGCAGTTACTGCTATGGTATTAATGGTGGAATTTGAGATACAAAATTTTCTACACGTTGCAGCAAAAAGAGAAGGTATTGTTCCCCGGACCCCCACTAATTACCCAATAACTTCAATTTCTTGAAGGCGGTCTTTAATTCAGCAGAAAATGTATGTTTTATCCAATAAATTACAGTGTTTAATGAAGATTCTTTCTGCACTTTACCCAATAATTTTGCTAATACAGTTCAAGAATTATGGTTGTCTACTGATATAAAAGCAGAATATTAGAATTGACGCAGAAAATTGTTGTCGGAATGTTCGAATACGACTCAACTTTTGAAACGTTGTGTGCGATACTTTCTTGTTTCTAGAAACCACTTCCATGTTACTCAATTCACTTGGCTGAACATGAGGCAAATAAAGAAACCTTTTACTGCTGCGTCCTCTTCGAACTAGCAATATCAGAATTGGTCGAGATTCTCCTTGAAAGTTACACAAGAGACGGCTGAATGATGTTCATCTCTCCCCGCTGTGAAGATACGAGCAATCGCTAACTCCACAAAACGATATAGCCTCCTTTCAATCTATAATATTTCTCCTTGAGGCTTTGAGCTCTAGTTATGGATTTACGTTTCTCATATTCAGTAATAAGATAAAATAATAATAATAATAATAATAATAATAATAATAATAATAATAATAATAATAATAATAATAATAATAATAAAGTTATGAGCCTTACAGTAGTCGCATATGATGTGTAACATCTGACATGTTATCCTACTCGTATATTACACAGCTTGGACATTCTTAAAATGTTAATTTACACTCCATTTTCATACTGGTACTATGATGAATGTATAGATTGAATTGGAGATATGCTACTGTCACATTTGTGGAGCAGCGGTCAAGCTGTTAGTCTCTCACCAAGGTAGACCGGGTTGATTCCCGGTCAATACATGTGAGATTTTCGAATTGAAATGCCATGTCCTGTGGTTCGCATTCCACGTAAAAGGGAGGTACCGTGGATCATGATCGTGAGATTAACGGACACGCAAAACTACAAGCTTCCTTCCTTCCTTTTACATTAATAATTCATAATAAAAAAAGTGACACACAACGTCGACAGTACTCTCAAATACTGTGAGCACATTCCTCAGTAACTATAACATTCATCATTCTCAAGGCTCTCATACAGTTCGTCGTAAACAATCAAAGCATGGCTTCCTAAATCATGAAATGACCTAGTCTCACATATGATGAAAATACAGCTTTTATTCAACTCATATAACAACATTCTGTTATGCATTTAATATTTGACTACTCACCCACAGCTTGACAATAATGCCGCTTACTTAAATGTCATTTGTCGTCTTTGTCCTACCCCATGTGATATTCAACCTTGAACGTGAAGCTTCATAAACTGCTCAATGACAAATGAAAGTTGGTGAAACATTTGCCACTGTGCTCGTCAAACCAGTGCCTGCTAAATGCACTGCCTACTGTATTGCCATAACATTCTCGCGCTACAGAGCACACACTGCCTTGTTTCCCATACACACATTTTCAATTGTACATCCAGCTGGCAGTGCGTCTTCACTTCCGTCCGATCCACTTCCGTTCGATCCACTTCCGCCCGATTCACTTCCGTCCCATTTTTCTGGCAGTGCGTATTCATTTCCGTCCGATCCACTTCCGTTCGACCCACTTCCGCCCGATTCACTTCCGTCCCCAATTTTCAAAATCACTCCCACAAAACTATCCAGCAACCGAGCGGAAAGATGTTACACATGAATAATTATAACAAGGGGGCCTCCAGCATATTACGTAATCACTATTCGGATGGTTAAATCACGAGAAAAGTCTATTTAAATGTTTCATCTTCGCTTGGCCACCATGTTCGTTTTGTAGTTAACAGGCTTTTGAAAGTCACTTAGATGAACGTTTGGTAGTGCCCCTTATCACCGTACAAAATTTCAGGTTGATACGAGTAATTGCCTCGGATATATAGAATGCCTGTGACCTTGCCGAGTTTCAATGAAATTTCTCCAGTCATTTAGAAGGCATTTGGGGGGGGGGGGGGGGGGGGACACTGACGCGCGCCCACACACACACACACATACGCAAACAGAGACGAAATGAGAACTCATAAGCCTATTTTTTAGCCTACTTTCATTTTTTGCTACAAATGAAAGTAGACTTATGAGCTCAACACAGGGCGAAAAATTGTGTTTGACCACGGTGAACATTATGTATGAATCATCTTTTGACCAAACTAAAAGGTCATCAGCCCAATAATTTGCGGATGGCGGCCATGTATGTGTGCAAATCGATTTCCACTATCTTTTCAAACACGGTGAAACCGAATTGAACGAAATTTGGTACAGACGTAGCACCAACAAAGGGCATCTCAGTGTCATGGTTTATATCGCTGCCATCTTGACGAAAACGTAATGACGGCCACCCAAATGTTAAAAGCTTAAATCAAATTACGACCAACCTAATCATCTGATCTCTACCAAATTTTGCAACGACATACCTTTATGTAAGAAGCGTTCTTTGACCAAGGTACAAGGTCATCAGTCCAATAGTTTTCATATGGCGGCCATGTATGTGTGCAAATCGATTCCCTCTATCAATTCAAACACGGTATAACCGAATTGAGCGAAATGTGGTACAAAGGTAGCACTAGCAAAGGGCACCTCAGGGTCATGTTTTATATCGCCGCCATATTGACGGAAACGGAATGGCGGCCACCCAAATTTTAAAAGCTTAAATCAAATTACGACCAACGTAATTATTTGATCTGTACCAAATTTTGCAACAACATACCTTTTTGTGGAAAGCATCTTTTGACTGAACTACAAGATCATCAGCCCAATAGTTTGCAGATAGCGGCCATGTATGTGTACAAATCGTTTCACCATATCAATTCAAATACGGCGAATCCGAAATGAATGAATTTTTGTACAGAGGTAGCACTAGCAAAGGGCGCCTCATATTCATGTTTAATATCCGTATAACAAGTTGTATTTCAACAAGCTACTACAACCAACATTCAATAATACTCCTTGAAAAGGACAAAGAGTTATAACAATACCCATGCATTTAGGAGAAAGTAGGCTGTATGTTCTTTACCGAACATCTTGTTCAAAATTGAATGTAGGCTAATAATATAATACTACAGTTTCCTGAAGTGCGTCTGTGGCAAAATAAAGCACAAGATGTTGTTGATTATTTAGAGGTTTTGCGACATCGTGTTCTTGTATATCCGTGTACTTGTGTGTGTGTATAATTTGTGTGTTAACCTGTGTTCTTGTGATGGTGGTACTAGTGTGTGTATTTCCTAATTGGGGATCGGATTCGAAAGTAGGGGGCCGTTGACTTAAGTTAGGAATAACCACGTTCTTTGCCTGGAGTAGAAATGCGAAAGCACGGATAATTATTTCTATGGTGTCTGAGGTGGGAATTGAACCCAATCTTCTCAGTTCTGCCTCATGAAACAGGCGTTCACCGTTTAAGCCCTGAGACCAGAAATAAATATTATGGCAGAGCCAGGCACCGAGTCTGGATATCTGGGCTGACACCGAAGATCTCTACACAACGAGGTGGCATTTCAATTTGGGTACTTAAAAACAACGATAGAAACTCATAGAGGTATACCAAGATGTTCGGTCAAGAACATATAGCCTACTTTCTCCTAAATGTATGGGTATAGTTATAACTCTTTATCTTATTCAAGGAGTATAATTGAATGTTGGTTGTAGTAGCTTGTTGAAATACAACGTGCTATACGGATATTATACGTTGATTGATTGAATAACCACCTGAATTATACATACACACTAATACAGCCATCACAATAACACAGCTTTTAGAACTTAAGAGGTTCATTCTGGTTCCTAATCAATACTTCTTTTATTAAATACTAGCAGAAGTACCCGTTCTTCGAACGGTGTTCGGAGTTAACACCAGATATTATCAATTGAGCTACTGTTGCAATGATTAGCGGTTCGTCATTCCTCCATAAGTTTATCAGAACGAAGTTAGTTTTCTGGGAATATCACACACACTGTTAATTTAAGGGCCTTAAAATGTGGTTTTCGGAGACCCTTTATAGACTCGCGAATTTTGTGTCTCACATTGAGAAGCGCAACATATGCTTTGGTCGTCCTTCTAGGATAATTTTTATATTTCGTCTATTTTAGCATGTATTTTGAGAAGTTTTTCCCTATATCCACCCTTCTACACTATGAAAAGTACGGTGAAGTGTTTTATAAACGTTTGGTGTATTGACTCATGTTTACCATACCTAATTTTACGATGCATCAAGCATCCGAACACGAGTTATAGGCGTACATAAAGATACACAGAAAGACAGACAGACAATTCTATTGTCTACAACATATCACCCAGATACCCAAATATAGGTATATCTACCACACAGTATCAAAAAAATCATCCTTACGATGAACCCTTGTGTCGAAAAAAAAAAAAAAGATTAGTTAAAATGTGCTCTCAAACTCAATTCACCTAACGTGTACTTCCTGACGTGAAATAGAATTGATAGCCTTGTAGACGAAACGCAATACACGTCACATACAAACTGACTCTCTACCTAGTGTTAGGTCCCCATACACAGGAAGACCTCTTTCATAAATTATAAAGACTTGTGGTGTATGAAAATTCAGGTTCTTTAGCCTCAAATGGTCCAAATTCCTAAAAGTCGCATAAAAAGCTGATTCAATTCAGGAATTTTTGATAATAATGTTGCTGTTTGGAGATATAATAGACCTTCTGTACTATATGTCGCACGCAAAAATTGCATGAATAAAATCTAGGTTACCCCTTGACCCCCTTAATTGCATTGATGAATTGTACAGTCTACGTTGGTTCCGTTATAACCTTATAGCCATTTGCAAACTTTCACAGAAATGTAATAAATGGTGTGGCTTTGCTTCTTACAGAAATAGATGGAAAGTTGGATGCCACCCCTTGAGATAATGTTGTCATGGTTACCGGTTTGCATTACTTCATTGGTTTGTTCAATTAAATTTAATTAGTTTTCTGGGAATATATCAGAAACTGTTGGATTTAGAGCCTTATAATGTAGTTTTCGAGGACCCTTTAGGGCCCCCGAGTTTTGTTTCTGGCACAGAGGGGCTTTGTCTCGTCGTTGTACGCCATAATATAATACTAATAATAATGATAATATAATATAGGGATAGGAATATAATAGACCTGCCGTACCACCCCCGCAGGTGTAAATCGCGTGAAAAAATTCTAGAGTATCCCTGACCCCCTTAAGCGCATTATACGTATTGATTAATTTTACAGCTTAATTTGGTTCTGTGATAACCTTCTAGCCGTTTGCAAACTTTCAAACTAATGTTATTAATGGAACTGCCGTCTTACAGCAATAGATGGACCTCTGAGAATCTGTTGCTATGGATACCGGCTTGCATTCGTTCATTAGTTTGTAAAATGAAATTAGTTTTCTGGGAAAATCTCAAACAACGGTTGGTTTTATGGCCTAAAAATTTGGTTTTCGGGGACCCTTTAGGGCCCCCAAGTTTTGTCTCTCACATTGAGGGCCTGAAAATGAGCTTTGTCTCGTCCTTCTACTCCTATTTGAGCATGTAATTTAAGGCGGTAGGCCCCTTTTTATGAGAGGTACGGAGAAGAGTTACAACAATGATTAGTGTCGTGCCTATGATGGATAAGTGTACCGAATTGTACGTTGATACACCCAGCCGTTCACGAGTTATAAGGGAACAAAGTTGTCCACAGACAAGCAAACAAACAGACAGACAGATCAAAACATTATTTTCGCGCGCATCTATCAATAAATAGTCTGGAACGTGTAAATAACTCAAATTTCCGTAGAAATTCAGAAAAAAACAGACAAATGTTCTTTTTTGTACATGTAGAGATATACTGCACCGCTCGGTGTTGACCGTGTTTTATTGCACAAATTTAGGTTTTACTCGCTAACCGTTGGAGATACACGAAAAGTGATAAGAACCTTTTGGATAGAAAATTAAATGCTAAAGCTCGTGTATACCATCAAAAGTTTGCTATTTCTAAGCGTTCTCTTTTTATTTGAAATGGAAGTATGAAATTTTGAAACCGAAGGGTGTAGTGACGTCACAAAAGAAGGTTTTACTCGCTAACCGTTGGAGATACACGAAAGGTGATAAGGACCTTTCGGATAGGAAATTAAATTTCCTAGCTCGTATGCGCCATCAAAAGTTTGCTATTTCTTAGCGTTCTCTTTTATTTGATAAGGAGATATGAAATTTTTAAATCCAAGGGTGTAGTGACGTCACTAAAAAGGTCGTCATTTCTTAACTTAATAGTGAAAACTATCGAAATTAAAAGTATTCTATATGTAAACCTGGTATTTCAGCTACATCCATGCAAAATTTCATTTAAATCGGACCAGTGGTTCTTGCGTTATTGAGTAACACACAGACAGACAGAAAGACAGACACACACCATCTCATTTTTATATATTAGTATGATGGTCAATACGTGGTCATTGGTGGGGCGTGTTTCGAAGTCTAATTATTTTTGGCCCCTTCATCAGCCGATACGAATGAATCAATAAATGTTTAAGACACAAGATAATTGTATAACGTAATACTATAAGGTTGGCATGTCAAAGAACCCATTTGAATTCAGTAGGCCGTGTTCATAATGGCAAAATTAATCTCGGGAGTTTCCGCCAACACAAAGTTCCTCATTTCTCTACTAGAAAGCGCTATAGTGTTCATGGAGCTTAGATATCTAACCTTCTTGACTTTCATAGGGCTTCAAGGAACAACGAAATTTGGCATGTAAGCTACCCTCTAGGTGTCAAATAACAAAGCTTGCACCCGTTCTTCGGTCCACTTATTGCCAGTTTTCAATATAGGTTTTGGCTGAAAACTCTGTATCTCCCCAAGTTTCTTCTTCAAAGAGTCACGTTCCAAGATGTCTTCATGTGATATCCCCAGTTCTTTTAGGTCTTTTTCCACCTCTGTAAACCAGATCCCTTTGGTTTTCTTTCCCACAAAGTAGGCACAGATTCGATTGGACAATCTTCCAGAGTTAATTCGTGTTAAATGGCCATAAAAGGAAAGCCTTCTTTTGCGAATATTATTAATGAAATAATTATTTGAAACAAACTTGAAACACATATTAAAGTTCTTAAAAATGCCTGATTCTCTTTCAGATCACTGCTAGTGGAAAAACGTGGTTAGTATAAATTCTTATAAACTAGGAACACTTTCAACAGGGTAAAACTGTGTAGTTCAAATCTGCAGAAGTTTTCATAGATGAGACAATTTATGAAAACAAACCACACGCCTCACTGTGGTCAACGGATGTTAATGAATCATAAAAGGTATTGGTTCAGTACGGTAGCAATAGTTGCGAATAAAATAAAACATGTTATTGGAATCCTTTAGTAATGATGGAAGTATTTACAATATTTCAACACTTCACCAGTGATGCAGGAATATAAAAGCAATGAAGTCAACTGCGCTGAAATAATCTCTTGCAAATAGAATGCTCTGGTAGAAGTAATTATGTTCATGAATAGTATAACATCAACATATGTAATTATAGAAATGAGCCTCTAGTCCGTGTGAGGTCAAATTGTATTAAATTATATGTTGGCGCGTTAAGAATTACAAAATCAGTAAAGAATTACTAAACATTTTAAAGTACCGTCTTTCCAGTGACTACAAGTAGCGCCGTGAAGAACTAAAGCCTATTTTCGTGTAACCCACTAATGTTAATTGCTACAATCAACATACAAAATTTCAGTTTGAATGACGAAATAGATTCGTAGATATTGAGAACCGACTAAATATTGCGGATGGAAGCCATGTTGGATTTTTATATATGTAGGTCTTGTACTGTTATGTACTGTTACATGAAGATTATTGTGTACGTATAGTATTCAACTTAAGTTTGTGCCCTTAATTAGGCAATGGTCACTCAAGGTTCAATACCACCGTTGCAATTTACCAGACTTGTCGGAATGAAGTATTCAGCAGTGAAGTTCCAACAATAGTTTTATTCTTCAAATTAGAAAGACCTGGTTACATACTAAGTTACAGGTTGACTTATGGACTAGATGTGAACATTGAGGGTAAATGGCTTCCGTCTTTTATAGTTTGGCAGAAGCGGTAAACACCCGAGAGGGTTCCAGAATACCTTTCTTGAAATACATGTCATGTTACGATAAGCTTGTTTATGACCCACTTACAGAAAGAGGAAACTTCTAGAAGACCTTGCATACCTGGCTATGAGTAAAAGCAATATTTCCTTGGAAAGCGGCTAAGTGAAATCGCTTGTAGTAGCAATCAGTTCCTTAGGGGAACGTTGTTAAGAAAGTGAACTCTCGCTTTCACTTAGCTAACATTGTTTTGTATCAACTAATTATAATTGATATTTGGAGGAAGATTCCTCTATTTGTATGGTTTCTGTGGGTAATGCCATTGTTATATGCGGGGAATATAACTCTTCCCCCCTTTGTTTCTTGTTACTGTCCTCAGTAACATTTGATACCTTGATATTTCTCAATTTTCTCTTTTTACATACAAGATACAAACTATACAATCTTTTTCTAAATATTAACATTATGATACATATAATAACGAATATCATTATTCCATTAACAGGGGTAATTTCTTTTACAACATTATATCTAGGAGCAAGTGGTTTCAAATCTAATTTTAATTCATTTACATCAAGATGTGAATATTGAAATTGTATTTCATGTTTTACGTAGGGCTCCTTTTGAATATAGAGAAGAGGAAATTTATGAATATGATTAGTTGGTTTTGGTTCTAGAGTAACACTCATTGCTGAGATTGAACATGAATCATTTGAGTATACAATATTTGGTCCTGAAATATGAACAGTCTTTTGATAATTAACACATGTTTGCAATAAGGTTTCTTCTTTTTTGCTAAAGAAGAGGATATGTTCATTATTTAGTGCTTGGAATAATTGTACATCATTATTTACTATAGCAAAATCACATCCCGTTGTTTTAGTTAAATTACAAGTTGTTATACGTACATTATAATATACACATACATAAGATTGCGTACCCTTAGTACATGGTGTACTGGACCATTTTGACCCTGGTCCTTGTAAATAATATCTTTCAGAAGGAATTAATATAGTATTATCAATAGTAGGTACAGGATAAATGGAGTACAATTGGTAATTATTAGCATCAGTAATAGGAACAGAAAGGATTACAATCAATTCAGTGTCCATCATTATCACTTGAGTTTTTGTGAATTTAAGGTTTTCATACAGGTGATAAGGGTCTGTATGTATTATCGATTTTGTAGGATAAATAGAATGCAAATGTTTTATGATATTGCGTAAATCCTCTTGAGAAAACAATTCCACACTGGTTATATCACTGAACGATAAACTGATGGTATCTTCTAAGGTCTTGATGATTCTTCTTAATTTATTCACACATATCAACACATATTGATATCGCTCTAAGAGGTCTATTTCAAAGTTTTCTTTTTGTAACATATCTTTTATTATACCCAGATTAAGATTGACATGGTTCATTTCGTCATAAAATTTCTTTGCAACTGAGTTACTAAATGACACTAGTTTATTAATATGCTGAATCTCTTTATTATGACTTTTTCTTAATACATCTATTTGGCCTTGCAGACTATCTAAGTCGTCTTGGTCCAAATTACCTGATATAAACTTTATTGCTTTTCCTAAAGCATTAATGAGACCTCTTTTGTTTCTACGTTTTGTTGGTAGGAGTTTATTTAATTCTTCACGAGTATCTTTTATAAGATTATTTAATTCAATAGATAAATATGGAAACGTATTATTAGCATTTAATACAAGGGTGGATACTGTATTTCTAGCATTGATATATGAGCGAGATAGGTTAGTTAAATTAAAATGGAACATAAACTTGTGATAATTGTTGACTATTACTGCGGGTCCGAGTGAATCAGCGTAGAATCCTTGAGTTTCTACTTGTTTGACGTTAATTGAGCCATATCCTGAGAGGAATCTGAAAGAGAAAGTTTTTTTTCTCTTAGGTTTTACATCTCGAAAATTTCTGACATGCACTTTGCCATTTTTCATTGTGCAGTAAATCTTATTATCCTCTATCTTTGTTATAACTCCTTCATTAAACAGATTTTTAGATTTTTTGTTTCTGGTCAATGGGTTTTTTACATAAACAGTCTCTCCGATTTGATAGGAGTGTTGGAAAGTGGGATTGCTAGGTTTTGTAGTATTTTCTTTTAAGATGCGGAGTTGATCACTTTGTCTTTGGATATATTCATTGATCTTAGGAGAGGGAGAAAAAATGTGATCTAATGTGATATAATAGGGTCCATAGAGAATGTTAAAAGGAGGTTTCTTGGTTGTTGAATGTATTGATGAATTATAATTCAAGATGGTGTTGATTAGGAGCTGAGCTAAGGGAGTGAATTTGTCATTATCCCTTGAGATACGTAGTTTTTCAAGCAATGTGGAGTTAAGTCTTTCCACAGGGGAGTTTGATGAGGAGTTCAGAGGGGTTGTTGCGTGGTATTCCACATTCGATGATTTACAATATTCTTTAATTAAGTTATTTTCAAACTCTCCGCCTTGATCATGCGTTATTTTCTTGGGTAGACCGTGATGTGAGAAATAGAATTGTAATTTGTTTAATACAGCCAGAGCTGTGCCATCCGGCAATATATAGGCTTGACCGTATTTGGAAAATACGTCAATAATTGTTAGAATACGGGTTTGTTCGAAGTAAAACGTATCAATGTGGATCTGAGCGAAGGGGTAATCTGCCGTTATTGGGCCTTGATCTGTTACTTCGTTGGGGTGTCGTTCATATTTGTTTCGTTGACACAAGTTGCATTGATTAATTAAATTCCTAACTTGTTCTCTTAAATGAGGCCATCAGGGGCCGATAGCCTAGATGTTAGGCCCCTTAAAACAACAATTATCATCATCATCATTAAATGAGGCCAATAGTATTTTGTTTGCAAGTGCTCAATGGTTTCCGAGATTCCATTATGGTTAATTGAATGGTAATGTAAGATAAATTGTCTTTGTTTATCAGTGTCTTCGACATCCTCTAGGAATTTTGAAGTTCTGATAATTATGAGTTCTGATGTGAATAATTTCTGGCAGGTTCTAATAAAGGGAATTTCCAAAGTAATATCATCAAAATAGACAGCATATCTATTTGCAGTAATGATTACTTTCAATAAGTGATCTCTTAAGTCTTGGTGAAGGTTATCCTGGGTGACTATCAAAATGTGTCGGGTATGTTTCTTAAAGAGCTTTTGTTCGATTATTTTTGGTGATTTTCCAATTTTGATAAAGAGTTGATTACGATTCTGATTTAAGTTTCTTTCAGAGACTTTTAGAGTGAAAATGGGATCTTCTTGATTTGAGTGTATCGTTTGATTATCAATATCATCCTGATATTTATCATTTCCTACTATGGCTACATTGGATTCTGTTTCTTCATTTGCATTAATTTCTATGCGTGAAAGGGCATCAGCGACAAAATTAGTTTTACCTTTTACATACTTAATGTCAAAATCAAACTCTTCGAGTTTAATTTTCCATCGGTAGAGCCTCGAACTTGGGTCTTTTAGAGTAAATAGCCACTGGAGTGGTCTGTGGTCGCATTCCACTTGGAAATGTCGTCCCCAAAGATAAGGTTTGAAATGTTTGAAACTATCTACTATACCGAGCAGTTCTCTTTCGATAGTTGAGTACCTTCGTTCGGCTGGATTGAGTGTTCTTGAATAATAAGCAACAGGGTGTCCTTTTTGTGAGAGAACACTTCCAATAGCAAAATCTGAACTATCAGTTGTCAGTATGAAGGGTTCATTGAAATCTGGATATGTTAAGACAGGAGCATTCATAAGAAGCGTTTTTAGTGTTTCGAATGCATTTTTATAATCTGGACTTTCAGTATCAATTTTTGAACCTTTTTTTAAGCAACGCGTTATGGGCTGCGCGACTTTTGCAAAGTCTTTAATGAATCTCCTATAAAACCTGTTAATTCAAGAAATTGTTTGATTTCTTTTGAGGTTTTTGGAATAGGGTACTGTTTCACTGCTTTTAGTTTTTCTGGGTTGCAATAAGGTGATTTACTGGGTGTGATAATACCTTGTTAGAGTTTATTTACCTCTTTATTAATTATCTCGTTTATAAGGGGTGGATAGTGATAATTTTTCTGGTAAACTGGATCTTCGTTAGTGGTACTTATGTATACCTTAATGGTTTTAATGGAATTAATTAAATTATTAATTATTAATTTAATGGAATTAATTTCTATTAGTTGAATATCTACATTTTCGAGCGGTTCGACCAATATGGTTAAAATTGTACTTCTATTTTATTAATTTCTGGCTAAAGTTGTTCTGTTAATTCTATATTTTTATAATGATTATTTTCTTGTTTGTGAAATAAGTCCATTTCTTCAGAATAGGGAACTTCGTATTGAGTGTTCTCAACCCATTCTGCATTGAGGGGTTTTTCAAATTCTTCATGAGAATTCAGGTTACTTCTAATGGTTGACACGCCTGACATAGGCTTTGGGAAATTTTGATTTTGTGGGGTGAACCGTCTTCCAATGTTATTTGGAGTGGGGTAAGGACGATTCATTGGAAATGATGGTCTTGACATAGGAACATTTCTCTGTATAGAGTTTTGAGGAGCTTGTTGAGGTGTGCTGGGCCAACTTCGTCTCATTGGACTGTTGGACTGGTTTTGAGAATTTTGTGCATATACATTCTGTGATAATTGAGAGACTTGAGGTCTGTTGAATGGAGAGAATCCTGAAGATGCAAATGGATTATGATTAAAGTTACCAAAATTATTAGGTAGTGGTTTAGAGTTGATAAATGGAGGTATAAAAGGGATGAATTTGTCGAGAGGTTGTTTATGTCCTCCTCTTAATTGATCCATATATTTTTCGTGAGCTCGGTCATTATCATATGACCTGCAAATTCTAAGTGCATGACTGAAATCGGTAATTTGAGCATAACGCAAGTATGCTCTATAAGGTTCCAAAATTCCGGCTTTAAAAGTGTTGAGTGCTAACTCATCTATTTCTCTGAGTTTTAAATCTAGAATCTGGTCTCGGTAATTTAATTTACAAAGACTCTTGTATCTGATAATCAAAGAATCAAGGTGTTCATGATAAGTGGTATACGATTCATTAGTTTTTTGAAAGCAATTCGAAATCTCTTGTAATAGGAGACGCTCATTTCTAACGTCACCGTATTTTCTTACTAATTTATCTTTGAATCTGTCATAATTGGTATTGGCATCTACATCTAATATACTGCGTGCTTCTCCTTTAAGCTTAGACTTAATTACATTAAATAAAAATTCATTAATTAATTCTGCATGAGGTATTCCCTGCGCTCTCTTTAAATTATTCAAAAAAGAGTCACATCGGGCAATAAAATAATCTAAACTACAGATTGAACTGCCATCAAATTCGGGCAATAATTGTATATGTGCATATTCGAATTTAGTAAGCAATTCTGCTTCGGCCATTTTTACTTATTAACTTAAATAATAGTTACTTTCTTTAAAAAATAATTAATTGATATATTAATTATTGATTTATATTAAGATTCAAATATTATTATATAAAATTGATATATTAATTATTATTAAAATTCAAATATTATTATGTAAAATTGATATATTAATTATTAATTTATATTAAAATTAGAATAAACCAGGCTATCTTAATTTGGGTTCACAAGAATATTTCCTTTGAACGTGAAATAGGCTTAGACCTCTGCACTTTGTTCAAAAAGAAAGACACTATGTAGAGAACTTGTATTGAATATCCACTTACAGGCTTGAAAAGATGAACAGCAATTTCAGCATCCTCGGTCTGCAGCGGACAGCTGGGCAGCTTCTTCTTGAGAAAACAGCCAGGCAGCTTCTCTCCTCGACGAGTCGGTTACTGCTGGTGAATGGTGGAATCGGCAGTCAGGTCCTGCTGGCGGTCAGAAAGGCCCCTTTGAAGTTGTGCAGTCACCTAAATTTTGTTTGGTAGAGCTGCAAAGCGGAAGACTTCTCCCAGGGTTGTCGTTCCTTCAACAGTTCCTTCTTGGTCTTCTGGCTAGGAAGACGCTGCTCGATCCCGGACGGGCCCCCACTTAAGTTTGTGCCCTTAATTACGCAATGGTCACTCAAGGTTCAATACCACCGTTGCAATTTACCAGACTTGTCGGAATGAAGTATTCAGCAGTGAAGTTCCAACAATAGTTTTATTCTTCAAATTAGAAAGACCTGGTTACATACTAAGTTACAGGTTGACTTATGGACTAGATGTGAACATTGAGGGTAAATGGCTTCCGTCTTTTATAGTTTGGCAGAAGCGGTAAACACCCGAGAGGGTTCCAGAATACCTTTCTTGAAATACATGTCATGTTACGATAAGCTTGTTTATGACCCACTTACAGAAAGAGGAAACTTCTAGAAGACCTTGCATACCTGGCTATGAGTAAAAGCAATATTTCCTTGGAAAGCGGCTAAGTGAAATCGCTTGTAGTAGCAATCAGTTCCTTAGGGGAACGTTGTTAAGAAAGTGAACTCTCGCTTTCACTTAGCTAACATTGTTTTGTATCAACTAATTAGAATTGATATTTGGAGGAAGATTCCTCTATTTGTATGGTTTCTGTGGGTAATGCCATTGTTATATGCGGGGAATATAACTTTCAAACTTCCATCGCATGATTAGGATACAAGAAGTAAGAACGAGATTTTAAAAGTTCGCACAGCTGCCATCTTGTGGTTATGGAAACAATTGAAATAAATTACATGCTAGTGGATTAACATTTGTATAAGGATTTACTGTACCAAGTGTCACTGCACTCGGATGGTTAAATTGCGAGAAACGATCATGTGAATATTTATATTTCACGTCGCCGCCATGTTGGATTTGCGATCACCAGGTTATTGAAAGTTCTATAGGTGAACTTATGTTCATAGCACCTATGAACATTAAAAAATGCAGTTTGATTGCTGTAATAAATTCGTAGATATTGAGATCCGTCTAAATATTTCAGATGGGCGCTATGTTGGATTGTTATATGTATAGGCCATAGAGTCATATACGGTGCCATTAAAGGAAAATTATTGCGTAGGTTCATTATTGAAACTTTCACTACGATCGCATGATTACGACACGAGAAATAAAAACTTAATGTTAACATTCCCACAGCCGCCATCTTGAGGTTATGTAAACAATTGAACTAAATTAAATTCCAGTGCATTAAAATGTGTATAAAAATTTGCCGTACCAAGTTACATTGCGTTTGGATTATTAAATCACGAGAAAAGTCTATTTAAAACTTTCAACTTCGCTTGGCCACCATGTTCGTTTTGTAGTTAACCGGTTTTCGAAAATCTCACAGATGAACGTCCAGCAGTACCCTTTATCTCCGTACAGCATTTCAGGGTGATACCGGTAATAGTTTCAGAGATATAGAATGCCGGTGAAATATTTCGCACAGACGCCATCTTGAGGTTATGTAAAAAATTGAACGAAGTTAGTTGTCGGTGCATTTCAATGCGTATAAACATATACTGTACCAACTTCCATTGCGTTTGGTTGGTTAAATCGCGAGAAACGGCTATTTAAAAGTCGCAACTTGGCTTGGTCGCCTTGATAGTTTTGAAGTTACCAATTTTTCAAAAGCCATATAGGTGGATTTCTAGTAGTTCCCTTTATTATAGAACAAAATTCAAGGGTGATATCGGTAATAGTTTCAGAGATATTGAATGCGGGTGAAATATTTCGCACAGCCGCCATGTTGGATTGGTGAGACGTAACAAAATTTGAAGGGCACGGTCTGAGTCGTCCGGAATATTGCTATGAACTTACCGAGTTTCATTGAAATCGCTTCAGCCGTTTATAAGTTATTGGGGAGACACAAACACGCACACGAATCACACACACACACACACACACACACACAGACAGACACACGGACAAAAGGTGATCTCATAAGCTTTTTTTTTCATAAATGAAAATAGGCTAAAAATAATTCTGTTAAGAACACAACGGAATTAGTAACTGCATTAAACATGTTGCAAATGAAACCTAGCTTGCGGCTAGTATCCTTCGATATGACTAACTTGTACACCAATATTCCAATTAATAAAGCAATCATTATTATGGAAAACAACTTAAGGTCCAACAACTCGGCAAAATAAACTGAAGTGGTCGAGAGATTAGTGAGGGTCATACTCAGCCAAAACGTGTTTCAATTCGATAATAAAACAAGATGTTCAGTAAAGAACATATAGCCTACTTTCTCCTAAATGCATGGGTATTGTTATAACTCTTTGTCCTTTTCAAGGAGTATGATTGAATGTTGGTTTTAGTAGCATGTTGAAATACAACGTGCTATAGGGATATTAAACATGAATATGAGGTGCCCTTTGCTAGTGCTACCTCTGTACCAAATTTCGTTCAATTCGGTTTCACCGTTTTTTGAATTGATAGGGGGAATCGATTTGCACACATACTTGGCCACCATCTGCAAACTATTGGGCTGATGTTCTTGCAGTTTGGTCTGAATATGTTTCCCACATAAAGATATGGTGTTGCAAAATTTGGTAGAGACTAGATTATTAGGTTGGTCGTAATTACATTTCAGTTTTTAAAATTTGGGTGGCCGCGATTACGTTTCCGTCAACATAGCGGTGATATAAAACATGACACTGAGGTGCCCTTTGCTAGTGCTACCTCTGTACCAAATTTCGTTCCATTCGGTTTCACCGTGTTCGAATTGATAAGGGGAATCGATTTTCACACAAAGATGGCCGCCATCCGCAAAATATTAGGCTGATGACCTATTAGTTTTGTCAAAGGATGCTCCCTCCATAAAGGTATGTTGTTGCTAAATTTGCTAGAGATCGGATGATCAGGCTAATCGTAATTTGATTTAAGCTTTGAACATTTGCGTGGCCGCCATTACGTTTCCGTCAAGATGGCGGCGATATAAAACATGACACTGAGGTGCCCTTTGCTAGTGCTACCTCTGTACCAAATTTTGTTCATTCGGTTCCACCGTGTTCGAATTAATAGGGGGAATCAATTTTGACATAAAGATGGCGCCATCCGCAAACTATTAGGCTAATGGCCTATTAGATTGGTAAAAGGATGCTCCCTCCATAAATGTATGTTGTTGCAAAGTTTGGTAGAGATCGGATGGTTATGTTAGTCGTAATTTGATTTAAGCTTGAAACATTTGTGTGGCCGCCATTACGTTTCAGTCAATATGGCGGCAATATAAATCATGACACTGAGATGCCCTTTGCTAGTGCTATCTCTGTACCAAATTTCGTTCCATTCAGTTTCACCGTGTTTGAATTAATAGGGGGAATCGATTTTGACACAAAGATAGCCGCCATCCGCAAACTATTAGGAGAATGACCTATTAGATTGGTCAAAGGATGCTCCCTCCATAAAGGTATGTAGTTGCAAAATTTGGTAGAGATCGGATGATTAGGTTAATCGTAATTTGATTTAAGCTTTGTACATTCGTGTGGCCGCCATTACGTTTCAGTCAAGATGGCGGCGATATAAAACATGACACTGAGGTATCCTATGCTAGTGCTACCTCTGTACCAAATTTCGTTCCATTCGGTTTCACCGTGTTTGAATTAATAGGGGGAATTGATTTTCACACTAAGATGGCCGCCATCCGCAATCTATTAGGCTAATGACCTAGTCATTTGGTCAAAGAATGCTTCCTCTGTAAAGGTATGTTGTTGCAAAATTTGGTAGAGATCGGATGATTAGGTTAATCGTAATTTGATTTAAGCTTTGAACATTTGTGTGGCCGCCATTACGTTTCCGTCAAGATGGCGGCCATATAAAACTTGACACTGAGGTGCCTTTTGCTAGTACTACCTCTGTACCAAATTTCGTTCCATTCGGTTGCACCGTGTTCGAATTAATAGGGGGAATCGATTTTCACAACAAGATGGCCGCCATCCGCAAACTATTACGCTGATGACCTATTAATTTGGTCAAAGGATGCTCCCCCCCATAAAGGTATGTTGTTGCAAAATTTGGTAGAGTTCGGATGATTAGGTTAGTCGTAATTTGATTTAAGCTTTGAACATTTGTGTGGCCGCCATTACGTTTCCCCTAAGATGGCTGCGATATAAAACATGACACTGAGGTGCCTTTTGTTAGTACTGCCTCTGTACCAAATTTCGTTCCATTCGGTTGCACCGTGTTCGAATTAATAGGGGGAATCGATTTCCACACAAAGATGGCCGCCATCCGCAAACTATTACGCTGATGGCCTATTGGTTTGGTCAAAGGATGCTCCCCTCATAAAGGTATGTTGTTGCAAAATTTGGTAGAGATCGGATGATTAAGTTAGTCGTAATTTGATTTAAGCTTTGAACATTTGTGTGGCCGCCATTACGTTTCCGTCAAGATGGCGGCGATATAAAACATGACACTGAGGTGTCCTTTGCTAGTGCTACCTTTGTACCAAATTTCGTTCAATTCGCATTCACCGTGTTCGAATTGATAGGGGGGGACAGACATTCAGACTACACACACTCACACACACACAGACTCACACACACACATACACACACACAGACAGACACACTTTTTTCGCCCTGTGTTGATCTCATAAGTCTACTTTCATTTTTTGCAAAAATCGAAAGTAGTCTAATATATAATATGTATATAAATATATAAAATAGCCATGGGGTCACCTCTAAGCGGGCTTATCGCCAACATATTCATTAACACACTGGAAAATGCGTTCCTAGAAAAGACATCAACTAAGGGAATAGTAACGTGGAAAATACACGTGGATGATGTAATTCGCATCTACGACACTGAACTAACAAGCGAAGAAACAATTCTCCAAACCATTAATAGCCTACACCACTCAATCAAATTCTCTAAGGAATCCGAAACAGATCGGAAAATGAATTAACCATCTTATGGATAATTTTAGGGGTATACTTTTGAGAACTTATACGTAGTGGTAATGTTGTATTTTTCTATTTCACTCACTTACACATCGTCACAAGAGTATTTAATGGCATGGGTTGCAAACACGCAGTTACGTTTTTCCACTCGAAGGTAAATGCATTTAGTCCTCCAGTTCATTCTTTGTTGGGCATGCCTCAGTATAGAACGCTTCTTCTTAGGTATTTATGTTAGATAGCAGCTGTATTAAAATTTTCTTTCATAAGAAGAAGAAGAAGAAGAAGAGGAGGAGAAGAAGAAGAAGAAGAAGGAGAAGCGTTTCTCTCCTGACTCGCACGGTTGGAAGGGTGGGTGACATACAATAGGCTACCATGCCTGTTTCATGGTCTCCTGTACAAAGTGAACTGCTGCTAACGTTTAGACTTCCATCACAGATAGCTCAAGGTCTTAATAACAATAACTAATCAACAGCGATGGGGTTTTCCTGTTGATTCAGTAAGATGTGGATGTGGAACCTTCCACATGCACAACGGGATACCCCCTGGATGCAACACCAGAAATACTGACTGCAGTGGGAAGCTACTGAAAGAAGCCATATTGAATGTGTATTTACCCTGGGTTTCTTCACACTTCTTCTAGGAAAATGCTGGGATTGTTCCTAATTCTAAATTTTGGGGCACCACTTCCAATTCTCAAGCCTAACAATTTTGGTTACACCAAGCTATTACTGTCACCATAGAAAAGCAGTTCGTCAGACAAATTCAACACACACTCAACTACTCAGGGCTGATGATCATGATATCCCATCCCCGATATAAAACAACGACAATAAGCTGCAGTGTGCCGAGACACAAGTTACGGAACACCCTATCAAGAGAAGAGAGTCATATAACTCCCTAGTGCCTATTGCAATTCCACACCAAGTGGAGGAGACACTGTCTATAAAGAAGAAACGAGGGTGACCTGGACAATGGTCGTCGATGATCGTAAATGATAGCGACGCTCTGGAGTTGAGATAGGAAACCATTCACTTGAGTTAGACTCAGTTCAATGAGCAAGAAGTCACGAGAGACTACTACCAATAATCCTTTGCCATCCACGTACTGACTTATTCTCAATAGTCGATCATTTATTTTATGGAAATTAATTTAGAGAAGAGCTCCCTTTGGATCGCCCATATCTGTTAAGGAAGACTAGAAAATTATAACGCAGTTGGGAATGACCAAAGCCTCCTGCACTACGGCATTTAGACTTCTGAAATAACTTATTCCCACTCTCAACAGTATCCAGGACATCGTTATACCAGTGACAACATGGAGATTAATTCCGGTCATCACGGTGTCGTGGTGGTGTAAATCATCCAATGATCGGCAGGTGAAGTTTCATACCAGTCTGCTCTCAACTAAAGTCTTATGTTACAATGGAATATTACAAGTTAGCTCAACTGTGTTGTACATTGAGAAATTAGATAATTTACCTGTGTCCCTGAAGTGGGTGATCAGTTTAGTTCTAGAACATCGTCGTTTCTTATAAAATCTCTGGTTACGATGAATATCCCAAGATAGCTCAACTGTGACGTAGATAGAACAATTAGGTTATTTACCTGTAACCCCCGAGGTGGGATGATCAGTTTATTTCTAGAACACCCTCGTTTGTATCAAATCTCAGGTTACGACCAATATCACAAGATAGCTCAACTGTGACGTAGATGGAACAATTAGATTATTTACCTGTGACCCCTGTGGTGGGATGATCAGTTCTACCGGTCTCCTCTTGTTTGTTATCAAGTCTCTGGTTACGCTAGAATATTCCAAAATATCTCAACTTAGATGTAGATATACAATTATTTAGCTGTGAACCCCTGAGATGGACTGTACTTGTTTCTTATAAATCCTCCAGGTAACGGTGGAAGCTAACTCAACGGTGCTGTTGATGGGAGATATTAGTTTATTTAACTCACACTCACACACAAAGGGGAGCTGCTGTACTTACAGTAATGACTTCCTGTAATATTGAAGCGCGCTGCTCTTCAAGAGGCAGGCAAGACGTCTGGAGGAATCCCATTCATTAGTAACTCCCTGCAAGACGTGTTGTACTAATCACTGTTTAACCATCGCATCGTTAACCCAGCGGTATAGCTGTGGCTCGAATCTCGGCGCTGACAGCGACTATCCTGTGATTCTTTCCCGTGGGTTTCGACAGTCTCTCCAGGCAAACTCCTTATAGATATTTAATGTTAGGGACGTGATGGAGCAGCAGTCAAGTGGCTTGCCTCCCACGAAGGCGACTTGTGCTGAATTCCCAGGTCATATATGGGGGTTGACTTTCAAGTTGTTGTTGTAAATTAGTTAAGGGCTTTGCAACATCGTCACATTGTCCCGTGCACTTCTGTGAATTTAAAATTTGTCAGATAACCTGTGTCAGTGGGATTTCTGTACTAGTGTATGTATTTGTAATTGAGGAAGGAGGTGGCCGTGGTCTAGGGTTTGGTACTATTTTGGCATTTGCCTGGAGTAGTTCGCAACTAGCTGTACTTGAGTGTAGGGATTTCTCGTAAAAAAGAAGACATCGTAGCTTATGATTGTAAGATTAAACTTTCCTTCCTTCCTTCCTTCCTTCCTTCCTTCCTTCCATCGTTCCTTCTTGGTGCCTAATTTCAAATCCCGGGGAACCTACCCCCGTCCTTTCTTCACCATCTACGACTACAATTACCAGAGAAACACAGATAGTTTTGCTGAAAATTTATATGAGTGGCTTGAATACCATGGTCGTTTAGCCCCATATACTTTGGTGAGGTCGTTGTTGGTTGAGGTATAATACATTTATTAAAAACTAATTCGTATTCATTTAGATACATTTAATATGTTTAATATTGTTTTAGATCCCTTATTTGGGGGTGGATCTAAAAGGGAGAGCTGCTGTACTAATTTATGAGTTTGTGCCTAAATAAGGGTAGCTCCCCTTGACAGGGCAAGCTGACCAGTGTAGTGTGTTGTGGTGTGCTAGGAACTAGGGGGCGTTCCTATAAAGACTGTAAATGTGGTTTAAGGGATGTAGCCTTAGCACGCGGGTCGGTGTACTAGTCGCCCAGCCGGCTACTTATTATATAATCACCTTGCTAGTGTCAGCGGTTCGGCACGCGCTTCACTTGAGCACGCGAGCCGCTGTGAGGAATACAAGGACGTCTGAGTTGGCGTTATTACTACGGTGTGTCACGTCTGATTGTGACGGGAGTAAGGAAGGACGTGGGGACGTGAAGAAGAGTGTAGATCAGTAATGCAAGTGTAAGAGACTGACCAAGTGTTTATTGGTCAGCAATGAGTAACTGTTAGTCCCTTTTAAGGGATCTTGTGATGTTATAATGTGAGTACAAACTGTGGGTGTTAGGTTACAAAAGTAGGATTCTGAACACTGACTGACTGACTCACCTCGGTTGACACTGTCGTTAGCCTCCGGCTGTCTCGTCGAAGCACTGGTGATGGAGAGATTCTCGTGACCCACTTAAGGCACCTTTTATACCTTTAGCCTCTGTTCTGTCAGCGCGTTGTGGCATAGTTGAACCAGTTTGTAGTATGTCGCTGTGTGTCATAATTACGCAAGGGTTGAGCTGCTTTATGGAGTAGCCAGCTGCCCTTATAGTATTGATGGATATTGGGTAGGCTTTTAAAGGGTTGCCTTTTATGAGATTTAGACAGATGATGGGGGGGATGATCTCTAAGGGGTGCATACCCCTTGGGTATTGTACAAGCCTCTTCCTCCATTTGGTCGCGTCCTCGCGACCGGGAAGGGCACTTGGGGTTGGGATGTTGTCGTAGTAGTTTTTGAATCCCCCTCGTCTCTTCTGATGGTGGCGTCGTAAGCGTCGTCGTATGGAACGGGTGTCGTCGTGCAGAAGTGTAGGTGTGCGGTCAGCCCGTGTTCAGAGGGGAGGGTTATGGGGTGTACATAGATATATATGTATATAAATTTTACATTGCATGGTGAAATGTGCATTAACATTGTTGAATAAAGAAAATAATTGCTATTGAGGCACAATCGCCATTGCCGTTGTCGGCATAAAAAAGAAAAAAAAACATGGTTATACATGGTTACATAGTTGTGCAGGGAGGAAAAACCCAGGGCCGAACGGATGATTGCGTCGTCCGCCCTATCTTGGGGAAAAAGTGCTCCCTGCAATAAAGAAGATAGGAGAGAATAGAAAAAAATGGGTGTTCCAGGGTATAATTTAAAGGAAATATTTAAAATGTATTTATTGGTGTGGGATAAAACGGAACACCCTGACAAATGGGGAAGTTAGAAGAGAGAAAAATGAAAGAAAACAATTCACAGACATTGGTTACGTGTTACCTTAGCAAACGAAACAAAACAAAACAAAAATATAGACATCGTGTACACGTGAACTTGATAAACAGACAAAAATATATATAGAGTTTAATGTATCATGTTGCGATGCTGACATTTAGGAATTTCAATTGGAATAATTGCCCGTGGGCGCATGAATATGTATGTAGTTTACTCTTTAAAATTATGAACTACAATGACCTTATGTCTACTTAAGCGCGCTAAACCCTTATAATTCTAGTTTTTATTTGGATCCTCGCGTGCACGCTACCTGTTTGTACGTACGCTTGCCGTATCACGGCTGATCCTATACGGCCACCTCTTGGCACGGTTTGAGTGGTCGTACCGCTTGCAGTGTATTCTTAATACCTAGTCTGTGAAGCATCCTCTGTGGGTGAATGCTTGCACACTTGGCCATGAGGGTCGCCGCCACATGCCGGTTGCGCCCTCATCGCCGTAAGCTGCGTCGCATTTTGACGCTTCAAGTGTTTTTGTTTTATGCAGATCTGCCAGCGAGCTTGATGCCCCACAGGCATCATTCCCGCTGTGCAGATTATTGACGTGTAGCTGTAAAAAAAAATGTAGTGAGTGTGTAAGTGAGAATGAATGTTAAATGGAGGTTAGTATGCACAGGTATAATACTACAATAAGGGGGCATTAAATAGCATGTTGCTGCTATCTGGCAGCAAAATCATAATTACACGTGTCATATTCTAGGTGACAATGCCTGCAAAAAAAAATGGAGAGGTTAACAAAACATTGAAATTCCCTATTCCATATGCCGCTTCCTGTGGCAGCGTTGCCACAGTCTGAAGCCCCTTTTTACCTGTGAAAAGAATGGCATGGTTATTATTACTCGATATAAGGCCGGGCTTACCCTATATGGTGCCGTGACGTCATTTCCTAATGTGTTGTAGTATTGGGCTTACCCTGGCAACGAATTTGGGCCGCCAGGCGCCGAAATTTTACCTCAATATATGTATGAAAAAAAATTGTCTTAAATGTAAGACTATGCTACATTATAATAACTTATCATGAGTTATCGGACTTACCCTGATGACGGATTTGTGGGTCATCAGGCGCCGAACGGCGTTCTCTTATACTACTTATTCTACTTATGGTATATATAAAAAAAAACTACATCTAAGCCGAGAGGGTTGCCTTAATCTATTGCCGAAAGATGCTGTGCTGAATTGCAACAGTGTTCATTAAATTTGCTTAATCCTAGGTTGCGTGTCAAATGCAACCGTCTATAACTAAATTTGGCCTAGGACGATCGCCTGGGGCAATTAAATCCCCAGATCACCACCCGCACGAGCCCCAGAAACACCGGTTGTCTCTAGGGTCGCTAGATTCCGTCCCCTTAAGTCTAGTGTCGACGTCTATTACTAGGATTAATCTATCCGCGGGCGGCTTACGGTGCCACTAAGCTAACCGTTCCGCCCGCTGTAACTTCCTTGTCGTGCTCGTTTTGCCGTTCCGATTAGTCGTAGGTGAGCCGCCCACTTGGCTCCTGTGAGGGGCGCGCAATGCCCCATCTCTTAATGCACTCTGACTGCCCGATGCGTCGTCATTTATGTGGGCATTGGACAGTGTGGTCCCATGGCATAATATCCTCCGGGAAGAAAGCGTCCGGGGAGTCCTCTTCGCCTGTTTCGGCCGCAATATTTGTATTCATATGTCCTCCGGGAAGTGAGCGTCCGGGGAGTCCTCTTCGCCTTAATCGGCATTGCTGGGTTGGCCCACTGAACCCTTTTGAGTGCCCGCTATGCTACTCATTTAAGAACTCTGGCGACCCGTTGTCGTCCATTTACGTGGGCGCAGGACCGAATGAGCGCGTACATTCCATATATATATATTCATATTTCATTCTGCATTATTGATTACCGTCGTGGTCTTCACCTTCACCTCGCGGGGTAAGGACTTGTCGGATCTAGGATTGGTCCTGCTGAACCCTTGGATCCTGCTTCACTCCTGACGAATAGGAGTCTGACTCCCCGCCATGGAAGTCCTACTTACGTAAATTTAACTAACAGTCTAGTCATAATATGGTCGTCTCTAGGGATAGCTCCCGAGGCCGACGCGGAGTGAGCTATTTCTCCCGCCATTCTCAGAAAGTCTCCCTGCAGGTCTTGGCTTCGACGACCGTGGCTCAAAGTGGGTTTAGCATCCCTTCCTCCCAGGGGCGGTTTATGCGCACCTAGGATTCCAGAGCTTGCCCGACCAGGCCGCGAATGCTTTGACCTTACGTGGTTCGTCTATTTGGTCTAGTCGTCAGTAATTTGATTTGTCGAGCCAACTGGGGTAAGGGTTGTCATTACCTACCCCAGTTCTGCCCCTAGTGTTGTGCTTTTGACCTTTGGCTAACGCCGGTATCATCAGCCAGGGTGTTTCAGATTCCCTTTTTTTTTTTTTTTAAATATAGGTGTAACCTGTGTAAAAAGTGTCAAATGTAAAATACTTCCAGTGTGGTGGGCTGGTAAAACCTCTACATACGTAGACTACTTTAGGCTACCTGTGCTATATCAGCTTCTCCAGCGATAATGCTCTTTTTTAACCTTGATGGAGGTGTTAGTAGGGTCTGTGGCGTCAGGTACCCTGTTATTGTGATCTGGGGGTAGTTATCTGTAGAGTGGGTTAAAGCAGGGTAGGAGGAGGTTGCGCACTTCCGAATTCCGCGTTAGTGGCGGCCTGGAACCGGTTTTTGTGCTGGGATGCTCCTACAGTGAGTGGAACGGGGCAGGTAATTCCCGGGGTTGCAAAAAATAAAATAAAAATCCATGCCGGTCTGATATCAATATCCCCTGGTGAATGGATGGGATGTACATGCATGCGTCTGGATATGAGGCGTTTGCACTCATGTATGGATAGGTGTAGGTTGAGGCATAATACTAATATATTTCCCTCTCATGCGGGATGATTTAAATTTAAAAAAAAATGGTTAGTATTTATTACTTATGGCCTCATCTCTCATATGGAGATGTGC
The DNA here is from genome assembly GCA_946902985.2 of Meconema thalassinum. Lineage (NCBI taxonomy): Eukaryota > Metazoa > Arthropoda > Insecta > Orthoptera > Tettigoniidae > Meconema > Meconema thalassinum. The sequence continues at coordinate 158,903,096 of OX336393.1, read as the reverse complement.
ATTACGCTTAGTTGTTGTTGGCCGATGCACCCCTCTCATTCAGGTGATAGCGGTGGGGCTCAAGGCGTAGCATGCCCTTTCTGTAAACACATGAAGTTTACCAACCCTTATGTATACTTTGTAGTGTAGTGTAGCTGTTTATGGTCGTGTAGATGTGTTTGCGTTGTTTATGTCAGGCTTGAGAAGGTTATGGGAAGGGAGTAGAGTGGGACGCTGTTAGCATGTTCTCTTGTCATCCTCCCTTGGTCCATGTTGGTTTTCTATCCGCGCTTTGGGATAGCGAAGCTTCACGACCTACTCTGGTCCGTTATAGGGCTAAGTCCTAGTCGCCTGGAATGATTTGTTTCGGGACTAGGGTCGCAAAAAGAAGTTGTTAAGGGGAGGTCCCGTTTCCTCAAAGTCCCTATGTTCGCCCCTGATTGGTGAGCGCGTTTGTGTGTGTGTGTGTGACTACGCTCCGCTACACCACGCGGACGCCTGGTCTGCTGTAGGGCTAAGTCCTACTGTGTATATTGTGTATGGGTAGGAAGCGCCCGTGGCCTGCCAACGTCTTTACGAACGTGCTACTCTGGGCCTGCGACAAGTTTTGGTCTGTGACGTCTGCTTGTTGATAAATGCTTTCGCAGTGTTGAAAAATGTATAGTGTTATGATTGTTCTGCATTTGTTTATTCATGGTCACTGCCACTACACAATCGCGTTTTGTCATCGACAGTGTTGCAAAGTGGCTAAGTCTGCAAGTCATCAGTTTGTGTGTGTAACTTCAGGCCGGGATTTTATGTAGGTTAACCACTGTTGCGCGTTTATCTGCACGTATGCCAGTGTGGTCATTGTGTTAAATTCCTGGCGGCCCGATGTGGTAATCCGCCCTGCTACTATTGCCGTTGTGTGGCCATTATTCCGTAAGACCGTTGTCTTACGAAATTTATATGTCTCTGTCTGGAAAGTCCATTTTCCCTGTCAAGTGTATTTCTGGAATTTTATGCCTGTCATTTGGCCGCAGGCATGTAGTATTATCTGTCTTAAGCCGTTATATGGGCCAATTTTGGTGTGATCGGAAGGCCGTCTGCTTGTTTTTCCCTGGCGTGCAATTTTCTCTGGGGTTCGAACCCGTGTTCTATGTAATTCTCTGTGTTATATGTCTGCGTTGTTCATGTTCTGCGGGCATTCTGCCTGTATTTTGTTTGTGTTTCTCGTACCGAAAATACCGTTGTTTAGTTAGTTTTCGGTACGAGGTTTTTGTGTGTGGACATGGGTTCGAAGCCGGTTGTCTGTAAAGATTTGGTGGCCATTTCTGTGCCGCCTACACTATGGCAAATGGGCTGTGTGTTTTTCTATGCGCAACCCCTAGTATACCTTCCTGCGAGGAGTTTGCTTATTTTTGCCCTCTCCTCGTAGTGTAAATTTTGAAGATATAGGGTTCTTAGGTTGGCTATGAATGATTCCGTGCAGTGTGCTTTGGGAACTGTCGTCTGTAAGGCTCGCAGTTTATCCCTGAGGTCTGCTTTACTGCTGAGTATGAGGGTGTCGGGTTGCAATGTCTTGCGCGCTCGCTTGTTTATTTGTTCCGATAACGCTGTGTATCCGAACATGTGTTCTTAATCAGCCTGCTTTTCTGTTAGTGCTCTTCGCATTATAAAAAGGCAAGAGGGGAATTTTGTGGTTTAACGTGACCATTTCTAGAGATCATGTGCCACGGGATTTCCGTTTTACTTGGAATCCAAACCACAGGCCATGGCATTTCACTTCGGAAATCTCATATGCATTGGCCGTCTGCAAAAGAACCTTCCATTGACTACACTTGTGTCCCCGAGTGTTGTGTTATGTATACCTATGTATAAAATATATATATAGTTTATTTGGCCATTTTTCTTTCTTGGGCTAACTGTGTGAAACAAAAAAAAAATTATTTATGCCCCGCTCTGCATTAAGAGAGCACATTGAAAGAAAATAATAGTAAGTGGCGTTAGTCTCTAAAAATTATGTCGTGAGCACTATGTTTTTGAAAAAAAAATGGTGATTGGGACCTGAGTGTAGTATTTACCAATTTGGTAACGTGAGTACTACCGTAATCTGGTTACGTCTCAGGGGAATCTACCGACACTGTCTAGTACACCTTAGGAAGGCCATTGCCAGACGTAACTGATACCCTTGTATCCACGTCACGAGCAAAGCCAGTGCACTGTGGGAGTCAAACCTGCCTATCAAAGTAATTGTAACTCACCAAAATGACAGTGTCTCATCCCGGTGTGCAATTGGGCTTTTTAGTTGGTTAAAGCACACCTCCCAAAATTTTTTTTTTTTTTTTTTTTGAAACTAGTTTGAGATTCTTAATTCTTGCCATGCTTACGGTTTTTGCCCGCAACAAGAGAATCTGTCAAACTGTGGAACCATAATGTAGAACGTCTAGTCATTTCTACTTAGAAAGACTCCCTTAAGCTCTATGCTGTGATTTTATGCCTAAGTTGTGTTCAAAATATCTCTTTCCGGCCGTAAGCCTGATGGGCTTTCACTTGGCTTAGTGATGGCCTAATAGAAAGATGCCATGGCTCCCAAAAAAAAACACAGAAGGATTTAAAATTACTCACTTCTAATTTGGCCATGTTGCCCTGTATATACATAAAATACGAGAAAGAAGAAAAAAAAATGCGCAGTTTATGTTTACTATGTAATTGTCGGTCTATTTTCTGATATCTCCCGCGTGAAAGAACTTGTGTGGCCATTTATGATGGGGGAAGTGATGTTATTTTATTTCTTTGGCCTTGGTGGAAGTCGTTATCGTCTTTCGAGCTTCAGTGCTCAGAAAGGTGAAGGGTTTTGCCCTGTTACGATATTATAGGCCTCTGAAATCCATTGAGGTGTTTCTTTGCTGTTTTCCGGCGGAATTTCTAGCAAAGTAAGCCTTGCCCTACTTCCACCGTAGCGCGTGTTTCTAGGTCTAAGTGTACCTGTATTTAAGGGCGTTATTGCGCTTGGCGCTATCTTAGCAGATTTTGCGGGAGTGTATGTATGTTTGACTGCGAGGTTTTGTGGGGTGGGTAATAATACCTTTCCTAATCCCCGTGTATTGTATGGTAATGCCTGTTTAATCTGTATGTGCGTGTACCGTGCATCCTGAGGGACTAATGCCGGTGTTCGCCTCCGTTCTGGCAAATTTGCCCTTTGAACTGGCGGTGAGGGCCGCTTAAGTGCCTGTTTTTGTCCTGCCAATGTGGTGTCGTGTAGCCTGTCCGCTTTCTGGCCCGTGGCCACGGCAGACTCCTGCCACTGTGTTAGCCTATCTGTGTGAGTGTATGTAGGCTTTATATGTGGTAGGTCGGGCTCTACGTCGTCAGCCCATGACGAGGTTACCTCCTGTTGTCCCTCTGTCGTATTATGTGTGATTGAAGGTCCTGGCTTCAACTCCCTCTCGTTCATCCGGTCCGAGGGGATTGTTCTAGGCTCTTCCCCTCGGCTTGGCAAAATTGCCTTCCGATCCGGAGCTGAAGGACGTGTGTTTGTGTTAGATGTATTCTTTAGTATGTTGGAGCCTAACCTGGCCGTCTCCTGGACTGTGGCCACGGCGAACTCCTGCCACTGCGTGGCAGTACTTGTCGAGAGGGACATCCTCGCAAATTGTCGGGTTAGCGTATCTACGCTTATGTCCTCTCTCGGCTGGGCTGGTGGCCCTACCATGAACTCAAAAATGGCCTTGTTGGTTTGGAGTTCACGGTATTCGTCCCAAATTTGGGTGTACTGCCTATTGAGGCATATGGCCTGTTTGCAAGTGCTTATGTGCGCATCTTAATCGCGCTGTCCTACCCTCTGACGGAGTGTATGGCTGTTTGCCCTGTATTGTCCCGATTTTCTGTTTTGAGTGTCCGTATTTGTGTTTGCCTGATCTGTATGTGCCTTTGGCATCTAGCCAATAATGCTACTAATATTGGCATACCCCTATTACCTCTATGGCTTGCAATCTCTTCATGAGGTGCCATTCTGCCTGAAGTGTATGGGCCTAAAGTAACAATAGAGAGAAAAAAAAAATCTGTGCGTGTTTGCCAGTGTATTCCTATATCTCTCTGGTTCTGTATGGGGCTAGGGGGTTGGTTTATCAAGCCTTTCCCTTGTGTAGCTAGTTTAGAGCACCAAAAAAAAATATGGTGCTTTCTGTCTGGGGGAAAAAATTTTTCACTATCTGCTTGGCTTTTTGCGGTACGGAAGGGGTCGTTTTAACTACGAGGGCTCGTTGATTGAGTCCCTTTTCTCTATGCGTAGTACCCCGCCTCCACCAGTGTTTTAGATCCCTTATTTGGGGGTGGATCTAAAAGGGAGAGCTGCTGTACTAATTTATGAGTTTGTGCCTAAATAAGGGTAGCTCCCCTTGACAGGGCAAGCTGACCAGTGTAGTGTGTTGTGGTGTGCTAGGAACTAGGGGGCGTTCCTATAAAGACTGTAAATGTGGTTTAAGGGATGTAGCCTTAGCACGCGGGTCGGTGTACTAGTCGCCCAGCCGGCTACTTATTATATAATCACCTTGCTAGTGTCAGCGGTTCGGCACGCGCTTCACTTGAGCACGCGAGCCGCTGTGAGGAATACAAGGACGTCTGAGTTGGCGTTATTACTACGGTGTGTCACGTCTGATTGTGACGGGAGTAAGGAAGGACGTGGGGACGTGAAGAAGAGTGTAGATCAGTAATGCAAGTGTAAGAGACTGACCAAGTGTTTATTGGTCAGCAATGAGTAACTGTTAGTCCCTTTTAAGGGATCTTGTGATGTTATAATGTGAGTACAAACTGTGGGTGTTAGGTTACAAAAGTAGGATTCTGAACACTGACTGACTGACTCACCTCGGTTGACACTGTCGTTAGCCTCCGGCTGTCTCGTCGAAGCACTGGTGATGGAGAGATTCTCGTGACCCACTTAAGGCACCTTTTATACCTTTAGCCTCTGTTCTGTCAGCGCGTTGTGGCATAGTTGAACCAGTTTGTAGTATGTCGCTGTGTGTCATAATTACGCAAGGGTTGAGCTGCTTTATGGAGTAGCCAGCTGCCCTTATAGTATTGATGGATATTGGGTAGGCTTTTAAAGGGTTGCCTTTTATGAGATTTAGACAGATGATGGGGGGGATGATCTCTAAGGGGTGCATACCCCTTGGGTATTGTACAATATTGGCGTTCAATTACAATTAAGGGTTTAACCTCAAAATGATCCGCCATAATTTGTTGTATATATCAGTATTAGGTAGAAAATTAATATACACTGCTTCTGGGTTACGAAATAGACGGGACATTTCTTGAGGACTATAACGACGCCAAAAGAGTATCAATTTCACACTGCTCTGAAGTTATTTCTTCAGCAAACAGAGACAACATTTACTTTTTAAACAAACTGTACTCTGATAATCTCTACATAGTATAAGGTGTGTTCAAAAAGTAACGAGCCGGAGGCTAGAATGCGCAAACTGGTGACGACATCGGCTAATCGTGGCGTGTGTAACGAGGTGTGGTTCCGACCAGAGCGTGGAAGGTCACAGCCCGTCGCTAGAGGGCACGTGTGCACGTCACGTGACGATACAAACCGAGCAAAATCATGCACCAATCGTCCAACCAAGCCCAAGACATTAGGCCATTCGACATGCTTCCTGGTGTGGTTGAAGACTGTGGGGCACCCATTTGGCACACACTTTCCGCAAGTGCAGTCGTTCCTTCATAATGGTGTGCACATTTCTGACGCTCAATCCGACCACGGCGGCTATGGCGTTCACTGTCACTCGGCGGTCCTGGGTAATGAGTGGATCAACCAGCTGGACGTTGTCATCGGTAATGCAGGAGGGTGCCCCAGACCGGGCATCATCGGTTAACGACACCCGTCCTTCCCTGAAGCGCTTGTGCCACGCCTTGACCCTTGCAAGGGACATGCAGTGTTCGCCGTACACTTGTGACATTCGGCGATGAATGCCAGTTCCCCCTACTCCTTTCGCTGTCAGAAACCGAACAACACCTCTTTGCTCTTCGTTTGACGCCTCCATGTCACTGTTTGCAATGCGACTGGCAACGTTGGACGATTGATGCATGCTGCTGCTCACTTTGTATCGTCACGTGACGTGCACGCGTGCCCTCTAGTGACGGGCTGTGACCTTCCACGTTCTGGTCGGAACCACACATTGTTACCTACGCCACGATTAGCCGATGTAGTCACCGGTTTCCGCATTACAGGCTCCGGCTCGTCACTTTTTGAACGCACCTTAGATGAAACAAAGTTACCGATTCTTGGATGTAACGGGTAATCTCGAAAACCCCTGGACGGATTTTGATGCAGTTTTCACCATTCTATAAAGGAGTTTACGAGCTAGTGAGCGTGCCTATCACCCCAGCTTTGGCCAGCATCTAAATGCCAAGTCGTGTCGAGTTCAAACATCTTAGAAGAGTATACAGTATGTTTTTGGAGTTTTGCTGTTCATCTCGGCTTTTATGAATTGCGTCTGGGGCCTGCGTCCGTTCGCCTTTTAAGCTAACGCTGGGTAAACCGTTATAGATACCGGGCGAAGCCGGGGTGGGTTGCTAATGAAGTTATGTTACTTAGTACGGACGACTCGGTTGGAATGGAGTTATTAATATTGGATAATAATAATATTAATAATAATTTTAATAATAGACTAATAATAATAATAATAATAGTAATAATAATAATAATAATAATAATAATAATAGTAATAATGTTATAGGTTTTGCGTCCGTTTTAACGACTGTGGTTTTTAGAGACGTTGGGATGCGGGAATTGTGTCCCTAAGGGGATATTTAACCTGCCAGTTATTCTACTGACACGGCTCCCTCGCATTTGCACACCCTCAAATGTCAACTAACTGCACCGTGATTTGATCCTGCAATCTTGGACACAGCAAGCGGGACCGTTACCGCTAAGCCACGCAGCCAGTCAATATTATTGGAACAAAGTGTACTAAGAGGTTGTTTGGTTCCTTAGTTTAGGGGCTGCGACAACGCGGTCATGTAACCCCGTGTACTTTGGGTGTGTGTAGAATTTGTCTGGTAACCGGTGTTAATTGTGATGACTGTATTAGTGTGTGTTATCTGTTTTTAATGCAATACGGACAACAGACATTAAATTTCAAGTATTTCCTACTTTTGCCGCCAAACGCCACCGTCAACAACTACTAGTTCAGAACTAGGCAACTAGACGCCACCGCAGTCGGCTCCTGGCGACGAACGTAGGAACCTTAAGAGCGTTGTTTAACCTATAAGTTAATTTGGCTTCACACAGGTGAAATTAGCGGAAGGTTCTTTAACATGCCATAAATCTATGACATGGGACCGCCGGCTTTACTTCCCCTCTGAAGGAAGGAACACTGAGGGATTTTTAACGCCCTTAAAAATCCGACGACTTTGGCCGGGTTTGAACCCGCGATCACTGGCATAGAAACTCAGCATGCTACCAACTACGCCACCGAAGCCGCTATGTACTAAGAGAATAGAGTTATGAATGAAATACGTTCACATCGATTGCTATGATTGTTACACGCGACTGAATACGCAAACAAAGATTTATTTTCATACTCCCGGATTATATCGCGCAATGGATTAACTGATTATATCAAGCAAACTGGCTTTACTGCTTTTCTATCAGCAAATACTGTGTTTGCCGACGAATGATGTAGCCGTATGCAGTGGGTGGGATATTACCAGGCAGCCGGGTGCATGCGATCCCTCAGGCCAGGAAGCGCTGGAAGACTTGAAGAACATAATAAAGGGAGCGTGGGTTCAGGAAATATTGATAATGTGCTGAACAAATGTGGAACATGACGATATAATGGATCCACCGAGGTACCAGCATAAACGTCACTTTTGTTGACTTAAAGAAAGCGTAGGAATCTGTGGACAGACAGACCATTTTTAGCCTACTTTCATTTTATGAAAAAAAAAAAGGGTTTATGAGATCACCTTTTGTTCGTGTCCGTGTGTGTGTGTCCCCCCTAATAACGTCTAAACGGCTAGAGCGATTTAAATGAAACTCGGTAAGGTCATAGTACTATTTTGGCCGTTCCGACCGTGCCCCTCAAATCTTATTACGTCTCACCGATCCAACATGCCGCTGTGTGAATTATTTCACCGGCATTCTATATCTCCGACACTATTACTGATATCACCCTGACATTTTGTACGGTGATAAACGACACTACTAGAAGTTCATATATGAGACTTTCAAAAACATGTTAACTACAAAACGAACGTGGCAGCTAAGGAAAGTTGAAACTTTTAAATAGACTTTTCCTGCGATTTGACCATTCAATCCAAATTAAACTTGGTACAGCAAATTTGTTTTACACCTTGTATTGAACTGGCTTCTAATTTAGTTCAATTGTTAACATAACCTCAAGATGGCGGCTGTGCCAAATCTTTCACCGGCATTCTCTATCTCCGAATCTATTACTGATATCTCCCTGAAATTTTGTGCGGTGACATTCAGCTATGAGACTTCCAAAAACCTGTAAGATACAAAACGAACATGGCGGCCAAGCGAAGATTTTAATAGACTTTACAACTGTTTATACACATTGTAATGCACTGGTAACTAATTTAGTTCAATTGTTCACATATCCTCAAGATGACGACTGACAGTGAGCGCGATTAAGTTTCTATTTCTTTTGTATTAATCATGTGATCGAAGTGAACGTTTGCATAATGATCATGTAATAATACATAACTCTATGGCCGACATATATAAAAATCCAACACGGCGACCATCCGAAATATTTAAACGGTACTCAATACCTATTAAACCAAACTGAAATTTTGTATGTTGATAAGAGGCAATTAACTTAAGTAGGGTATATGTAAATAGGCTGAATAGTTCTTCACGGAACTACTTGTTGATATTCTAGAAGAGGCGTTCTCAACCTGGTGCTAGCGAGCACAAGCTTTCCTGGGATCCATTCTTCAATTCAAATTCTGTTGCACAAACCACAGTAATAGTGTTTTCATTACAAGTTTCGACAGTCAGATATTTCATTATTTTTTTGAAATCATCATCATTTATTGTACATATCAGGCCATTAAGGCCCATGACAGAAAACAAAGAAACATAACAAACGCTTCAAATATACAATATTACCTAACACTATCCTAATCAATCACACAGGAGACATTATCCCGACCACAATCTCATGCATTTGTTACAAATATCGGTCCATTTTTAGCCTATTTTCAATTTTGAAAAAAAATAGGCTTATGAGATCACCTTTTGTCCGTGTGTGTGTGTGCGTGTGTGTGTGTGAGGTGTGTGTGTGTGTGTGTGTGTGTCCCTAATAAATTCTAAACGGCTGGAGCGATTTCAATGAAACACGGTAAGTGCATAGCACTATTCCAGGCGACCCCGACCGTGCCCTTCAAATTTTGTTACCTCTCACCAATCCAACATGGCGGCTGTACGAAATATTTCACCAACATTCAATATCTCCGAAACTATTCCCGACATCACCCTGGAATTTATTACAGTGATAAAAGGAACTACTAGAAGTTCACCTATGTGGTTTTTGAAAACCTGGTAACTACAAAACCAACATGGCGGCCACGCGAATTTGCGACTTTTAAATAGACGTTTCTCGCGATTTAACCAACCAAACGCAATAAACCTTGGTGCAGTAAATGTTTATACACATTGTAATGCACCGACATCTAACTTGGTTCAATTGTTTACATAACCACAAGATGGCGGATGTGCGAAATATTTCACCGGCATTCAATATCTCTGAAACTATTAGCGGTATCACACTGAAATTTTGTACGGAGATAAAGGGCACTACTGGAAGTTCATCTATAAGACTTTCAAAAACCGGTTAACTACAAAACGAACATGGCGGCCAAGAGAATTTGTAATTTTAAATAAACCTTTCTCGCGATTTAATGTTCCAAACGCAATGAAATCGGGTACAGGAAATGTTTATACACATTGTAATGCACTGGTATCTAATTTAGTTCTATTGTTTACATAACCTAAAGATGGCGGCTATGCAAATTTTAAAATTAAGTTTTTATTTCTTGTGTCGTAATCATGCGATCGAAGTGAAAGTTTGAATAATGAACCTACGCAATAATTTTCCTGTAATGGTACATGACTCTATGGCCTATACATTTAACAATCCAACATGACGACCATCCGAAATATTTAGACGGCTCTGAATATCTACGAATCTATTATAGCAATCAAACTGATTTTCTTGTTCATAGGGACTATGAACTTAAATTAACCTATAGGACTTTAAATAACCTGGTGATAAAAAATCCAACATGGCGGCGACGCGAAGTATAAATATTCACATGGACGTTTCTCGCAATTTAACCATCCAGGTGCAGTGAAACTTGGTACACTAAATCCTTATACGAATGTTAATCCACTGGCATCTAATTTATTTCAATTGTTTCCATAACCACAAGATGGCAGCTGTTCGAAATTTTAAAATCTCCATGTTACTTCTTGTGTCCTAATCTTGCAATTGAAGTTTGAATGCTACACGTACACAATAAGCTTCATTTAAAAGTACATAACTCTAGGACCTACATATATAAAATCCAACATGGCGACCATCCGAAATATTTAGTCGGTTCTCAATATCTACGAATCTATTACAGCAATCAAACTGAAATTTTGTATGTTCATAGTGGCAATTAACATAAGTAGGATATATGAAAATAGGCTGTATAGTTCTTCACGGAACTACATGTTCTCTATTCATTGCATCATCCAGTACTGATGTTGGTTCCACCTACTGCAACGTTCTCATCCCCATATCCTTCCATCTCGTCCTTGGACGGCCTCTTGGACGTTTGCCAATCAGATGAGCATTCAAAACTCTGTTAGGGATAGATTCCACAGCTCTTACGATGTGTCCCCTCCACTGGAGTCGTCTTCCTCTGAAGATCCTACCCACATCAGCTTTCCCAAAACGTTAGTATAAGTCCTTTTTTCCCCCCTCTTTTCCCATCTTCCATCTTCCCTATTGTAAATAGGTCCATATATCTTTCAGAGCACTTTCCTCTCAAATGCACAAATGCGCTCTTCCAGTGTTTGTGAGGTCGCCCATGACTCGCATCCATATAACAGAACCGGTTTCACTAGTGTCATGTACTACCCTACCATGGTAGACGTGGAGCGGGCCTGTAGTGTATACATTACGTCATCTCGCCTCGTTAGGGCTGCAGCGAGCGGCTGCGCAGCAAGAGGGGAATGCATGCACATTCATACAATGAGAACACACCGCACAGCGCACGACCCAGCACGAATCATGCACACAAATGGCATGCGATGAGGTTTCGCTGGTGACAACTGCACGGCAATCGCAGGCGTGTGGCGGGGCGGAGTGCATTAGTTCCAATTTCCGCCACCGGTAACAATTCGCTGGTAGGGTAGTATAACTTAACCTTGCTGTTTTGTGAAATATATAAGTAATATAAATAATTGGACATCCCTGTTTCTTGTGTAACAGGGAAGATGCAGATTCGACTCGACAGTCCACACGTAAATGTAGCCTACCTCCATGAGGCATGCAAGCAGTTGCAGCTTACCTCATGAGCGGTGAATCCCTAGCTATCCCTAGCTATTTCACTTCAGAGAGAGAGATAGGTAAAGGAAAGAGGGGAGCATGGTTGTTGCATTATTATTATTCATTCATTCAATTTCGCTAATCGGCCAACTAGGGACCACGATAAGCCTCATTTTAGCCTGTTTTCATTTATGAAAAATAGGCTTATGAGATCACATTTTGCCCGTGTGTCTGTCTGTGTGTGCGTGTGTGATGGTGTGTGTCCCCCTTAATAACTTCCAAAAGGCTGGACCGATTTCAATGAAACTCGGTAAGTTCATAGCACTATTCCGGACGGCCCCGACCGTGCCCTTCAAATTATGTTTTATCTCACCAATCCAACATGGCGACTGTGCGAAATATTTCACCAGCATTCAATATCTCCTAAACTATTACCAATACCACCCTGGAATATTTTACGGTGATAAAGGGAACTACTAGACTTCACCTATGTGACGTTTGCAAGCCTGGTAACTACAAAACCAACATGGTGGCCAAGCGAATTTGCGAATTTAAATAGACATTTCCCGCAATTTAAACAACCAAACGCAATAAAATTTGGTACAGTATATGTTTATACACATTGTAATGCACCGACATCTAACTCCGTTAAATTGTTTACATAACCTCAAGATGGCGGCTGTGTGAATTTTAAAATTAAGTTTCTATTTCTCGCGTATTAATCAGGCGATCGAAGTGAAAGTTTGAATAATGAACCTACACAATAATTTTCCTTTAATGGTACATGACTCTATGGCCTATACATATAACAATCTAACATGGCGACCATCCGAAATATTTAGATGGTTCTCAATATCTACGAATCTATTACAGCAATCAAACTAACTTTTTTAATGTTCATAGGGGCTATGAACATAAGTTCACCTATAGGACTTTCAATAACCTGTTGATCACAAATCCAACATGGCGGCGACGCGAAGTATAATTATTCACATGGCCGTTTCTCGTAATTTAACCATCCGAGTGCAGTGACACTTGATACAGTAATGCCTTATACAAATGTTAATCCACTGGCATCTAATTTATTTCAATTGTTTCCATAACCACAAGAAGGGAACTGTGCGAAATTTTAAAATCTCGTTGTTACTTCTTGTGTCCTAATCATGCGATGGAAGTTTGAATACTACACGTACACAATAATCTTCATGTAACAGTACATAACTTTAAGACCTACATATATAAAAATCCAACATGGCGACCATCCGCAATATTTAGTCGGTTCTCGATATCTACGAATCTATTACAGTAATCAAACTGAAATTTTGTATGTTGATAGAGGCAATTAACATAAGTAGGATATATGAAAATAGGCTGTATAGTTCTTCACGGAACTACTTGTACATTCTGGCATTTGTTTATTTTTCGCTTGATCCACATTTTCTTCATGGGCTCACTGTGTTTATCACGAAGTCCTTCTGCCCTTTTCGCACCAGTTGTCCGTTTTTCGTCCCGGAAAGTCCCAAACGTTTTGATGGCTGCTCTATAAAGATTTTTGTCTTGTGCATCTTCTGCTCGTATCCCTATTTCTTTAAGATCTTTCTGGACGTTAGCGTACCATGGCATTGTCGTTTTTGGCTTTGAGTCAGAGATACTGAAGATACGTTTCGTCCATCGGGAGTCGATCATGCGTCGTATATGACCGTAGAAGCAAACTCTACGTTTTTGCATTGTGTCTGTGCATAATAATAATAACTATTATTATTATTATTATTATTATTATTGATGTGTAACATCTTTCCACTCGGTTGCTGGATATTTGTGTGGCAGTGATATTGAAACAAGATGTTCAGTAAAGAACATATAGCCTACTTTCTCCTAAATGTATGAGTATAGTTATAACTCGTTGTTATTATCAAAGAGTATAATAGAACTATTCTTTGTTGAAGACCTTAGAAACGATTTACCTCTACCAAACGCCACAACCTAGATAAAAACTGCTACCATCATTGAAGAAAGAAAGAAAGAAAGAAAGAAAGAAAGAAAGATAAGAAGTATCTAAAGAATGTTATGGATCTGGAGACATAATCGACCGGACTGGCGGCGTGGCTCAGCGGTAACGTTCTCGCTTGCTGGACCGTATGTTTCAGGTTCGTATCCTGGCGCAGTCAGCTGGCATTTGAGGGTGCACAAATGCGAGGGAGCCGTGTTAGTAGATTTACTGGCACGTTAAAGATCCCCTTCGGGACAAAATTCTGGCACCCCGGCGTCTCTAAAAGCAACAGTAGTTAAAAGGGACGTAAAACCAATAACATTATTATTATTATTATTATTATTATTATTATTATTATTATTATTACATAATCGGCCTGACGCGGGCTACATCCAACTTTGAGTTGAGGCATGTCTTTACACGTCTGGCTGCGTATGACTTTCACACCCCTAATTGAATTAACAAATCTTTCCAAGACCCTACAGAGACGTGTGTATACCAACTATGTGGATATTTTCGATTGCTATTTGGCTGAAATAAAAGTATTAATTAATATCCTGAACTAGCACCAACGGCTAGAATTCAGTTACTATGTGAAATCGTTTTGTTCTTTACTTCAATTAACATTTTCAAATAACGCACAATAGGCTGTTACAAACCCTTTAAAATAAAAAGTAAAAATGTATCGTAGTATCATCTTGTCATTCTTCAAATTCGATGCGCATAGAATGCCAATGGTATAGTAATCAATGGAGCCCCACGTAGACTAGTCGTGACATCTAGTGGTGAAATATCGAACAATATAATCCTAACAGAGCGAGTGCATTCTAGCGGCCAGAAGAAGAAACTTTTCAATAAAATCTGGAAGTTAATAAGTAGGTCAGCGTGCAGTTACCTTTTTGGCAGCTAGATGTCTCGAGTAAATCTGCTGGCGAATTATGTTTTAATTAAATATATATTTTACACCATAATATGCACAATATGACGCTTAATTTTAAAACACCTGAGTCATTACAAAACAATAAACATATAACATTTCAAGCAAAAAACCTAGCTCTGATCGGGTTTGAACCATAGGAATTTGAGCGATAGGCTAACGCTCTACCACTGACCTAATTGTGTCAACGAATATCGTTCTATATAAAATGACTTACATAGAACTTGTTAGCAAATAATGATTTATACTAAACGATTTCATCACTGGAGTATATTATTTATATATAAAGCATTTCATACAACGTTTATTTATTTTGTATCAGTACGCTATATTGCATGCAATACTCAAATTAGTGAAATATAAGTCAGGCACAAGATATCCGCTGCCATCTTGTCTTATTACTGAATCGGCTCAGCTGTTTAAAATCACGTCTGCACTATAGTATTACAAAATAAACTTTTAATTTCGCACGTGCCTCTTCCTTTAGAACAGTTAAAACGATTCTCGGCTCGATAATCGGAACTGGTGGGTCCCATGATATGGATTATAAAGTATGCATAATTCGCACGGCCGCCATCCTGAAATGGTATGGCGGACGACCTTGTAGTTTGGTCACAAGACGCATCCTATAAGAAGGTATGTTGTTACCAAATTTGATAGAGATCGGATGATTTGGTTAGTCGTTATTTGATTTTACGTTTTGAACGTTTGAGTGGCCGCCATTCAGTTTTAGTAAAGATGGCGGCGATATAAAACATGACACTGAGGTGTCCTTTGCTAGTGCTACCTTTGTACCAAATTTCGTTCAATTCGCATTCACCGTGTTCGAATTGATAGGGGGGGACATACATTCAGAGTACACACACTCACACACACACACACACACAGACACACACACACACAGACTCACACACACACATACACACACAGACTCACACACACACATACACACACACAGACAGACACACTTTTTTCGCCCTGTGTTGATCTCATAAGTCTACTTTCATTTTTTGCAAAAATCGAAAGCAGGCTAAAATGGGTCTGAAGTGGATCGGAACGATCCAGCTGGCAGTGGTGGATCGAACGGAAGTGTGTTACACGCACTGCCAGCTGGATCGATCAATCCAGCTGGCAGTGGTCTGATCCAGGAAACAATGAGCGCGCGGTGTCGGAAATTGATACCATTTCAGACGGAAAAGGCTCATGCGAACTCTGGTGTCAACTGATTGAAGCACATGTTATACTGGAACTAGGCAAGCCTTCGTGAACTATTGCTGAATGCAGTCTCTTTACTCACAAGAGGGTCTATGCATAAGGCATTTTAAACTCAATTTCACGCGGGAACATTATCGAAACAAGCAAAATATGAATGAAATTTAATTCCGTAATGCAGTATTATTGGAATGTAGAAATAAGTCACCGTTTTGTGCATTGTAATTGCGTGCTCGAAATAGCCGTGGTGTTAGCGACCCTGACTGTGAATCTAAAGATCCCGGACCAGATATATATTTTTAGCCTATTTTCAATTTTGAAAAAATAGGCTTATGAGATCACCTTTTGTCCGTGTGTGTGTGCGTGTGTGTGTGTGTGTGATTCGTGTGTGTGTCCCCCCCTAATAAAATCTAAACGGCTGGAGCGATTTCAATGAAACTCGGTATGTTCATAGCACTATTCCCGGCGACCTCGACCGTGCCCTTCAAATTTTGTTACGTCTCACCAATGCAAAATGGCGGCTGTGCGAAATATTTCACTAGCATTCAATATCTCCGAAACTATTACCGATATCGCCTTGAAATTGTGTACGGTGATAAAGGGAACTACTAGAAGTTCACCTATGAGACTTTCAAAAACCTGGTGACTACAAAACCAACATGGCGGTCAAGCGAAGTTGAGACTTTTAAATAGACTTTTCTCGCGATTTAACTACCCACACGTAATGGAACTTGGTACAGCAAATGTTTATATACATTGTAATGCACTGGAGTCTAATTTAGTTCAATTGTTTACATAACTTCAAAATGGCGGCTGTGCGAAATATTTCACTGACATTCTATATCTCCGAAACTGTTACAGATATCACCCTGCAATTTAGTACGGTCATAAAGGGTCCTGGTAAAAGTTTATCTATGTATACTTCATAAACTTGTAAAGTAAAAAACGAACATGGCGACCAAGCGAATTTGAAATATTTAAATAGACTTTTCTCGTGATTTAACTCTCTGAACGCAGTGAAATGTGGTACAGTAAATGATTTTGCAGATTGTAATGCACTGCCATCTAATTTAAATCAATTGTTTACATAACCTCAATATGGCGGCTGTGCGAAATTTTTAAATTAAGTTTTTATTTCTTGTGTCGTAATCATGCGATTGAAGTGAAAGTTTGAATAATGAACCTAGGCAATAATTGTCCTTGAATGGTACATAATTCTATGGCCGATACATATAACAATCCTAAATGGCGAGCTTCCGAAATATTTAGACGGTTCTCAATATCTATGAATCTTTTACAGCAACCAAACTGATTTTTTTTATGTTCATAGAGACTATGAACATATGTTCACCTATAGGACTTTCATTAACTTGGTGAGCACAAATCCAACATGGCGGCGACGCAAAGTATAAATATTTAAATGGACGATTCTCGCGAATTAACTATCCGAGTGCTGTGAAACGTTGCACGTTAAATGCTTATACAAATGTTGATCCACTGGCATCTAATTTATTTCAATTGTTTGCATAATCACAAGATGGCTGCTGTGCGTAATTTTAAAATCTCGTTTTTACTTCTTGTGTTCTAATCATGCGATTGAAGTTTGAATACCACACGTACACAATAATCTTAATGTAATAGTACAAAAATAAAAATCCAACCTGGCGACAATCTGAAATATTTAGACGGTTCTCAATATCTACGAATCTGTTACAGCAATTAAACTGAAATTTTGTATGTTGTTAGAAGAAATTAACATAAGTAGGATATATGAAAATAGGCTGTATAGTTCTTCATGGAACTACTTGTTTGCTACCAGATCATCATTTTAAAACGATATTTATCATATTAATATGACTCATTTTAACAGAATCCATATGAAATAACGTGTTGGTCAGTGAATCAAGAGGCCCAGGAACTGGGCAAGCCTTTCATGATCTACTGCTGTGCACATTGCATTTACTCGCAAGTTGGCCTATTTATAAGGAATTTAAGGTTATGAGCGGTGTCGCGTCTATTAATCTAGTTGATCCATATCGTATTTTTTTATTTAGGCTAGTGCTGGTGGAAGCTACAAATCATCTAATAAAACGAGTTCCGTATTATGAACTGCAATATCTGTAAAACACTCCCTTTTAAAATAGATTAATATTTGTGTCAATAATAGTATAAAATCCCGGTGTATCAAAAATTTCACGTGAGGTTTCTTCTATGTCAGATGTTACACATATGCGACTACTGTTTTATTTTTTTAGTCGTTTACCCTCCAGGTTGGTGGAACCCACGGACTCAGCGAGGGAACTCACAACTACCGCCTCTACGGGCAGTGTCCTAGAGCTGGGAACATCGAATCGGAAGGGATACAACTGGCGAGGTGAGATTGGCACCTCACCCAGGCGGCCTCACCTGCAAAGCGAACAGGGGCCTCATGAGAGAAGGTAAGGGATGGTTAGGATGGATAGACAAGGAAGAGGGAAGGAGGTGGCCGGGGCCTTGAAGAAGGTACCATCCTGGCATTTGCCCGAAGACGAAGTGGGAAACCGCAGAAAACCACTTCGAGGATGGCTGAGGGGGAATCGAACCCCCTCTACTCATTTGGGCCACCCGAGGCTGAGTAGACCCCGATCCAGTCCTCGTACCACTTTTCAAATTTCGTGGCAGAGCCGGGAATCGAACCCAGGACCTCCGGGGCGGCAGCTAACCATGCTGACCGCTACGCTACGGAGGCGACTGCGCCTACTGTATGGCTCGTAATCCTTTATTATTATTTTGCGCATGCGGTTACACATTCTCAACATACTTTCTGGAAAGATAACATTCACAATCCTAGATATACATCACTCTCTCATTCTGTAGTAGCATTACTGTTCTCCCTCACTCCTACAGGCTTGTTTACTCAGGAACAACGCTACTATCCGACACGTCGAAAGTAAAACTGTCTTCTGCATAATCTTAAGAAGGCCTGGATTTAACTTCAACTCTGTGAGAGATTGGTTGGTTGGTTCCTTAGCTTAGGTGATGCGACAACGTGGCCATGTAGCCCCGTGTACTTTGGGTGTGTGTAGAATCTCTTTTATAACCGGTGTTAATTAATTGTGATGACTGTATTAGTGTGTGTTATCTGCGTTAATTCCGGTAAGGACTGCTGACGATAATTTCAAGTAGTTCCTACTTAAGCTACCAAATGCTACCGTCCAAGACACCTGGCGTGCGGACTTGGCTACTAGATGGCATCGCAGTCAGCACCTGGTGGACAACGTTGGAACTAATGGAGCGTTATCAACCCTAACCTACAAATTTTGGCTTCATACAAGTGTAGTTACTGGAAGGTTCTTTTTCATGCCATAAATGTATGACATGGGACCGCTGGCTTTATTTCCCCTCCGAAGGAAAGCATACTGAATGATTTTTAACGCTCTTTAAAAAACCAACGACTTCAGCCGGTTTGAACCCGCAACCTTGGGCATAGAAGCTCAGCATGCTACCAACTACGCCACCGAAGCCACCAACTCTATGAGAGATTCCTTTAAGGTAAGAAAAAAGGGGGGAAAAAATTGAAAAAATATTTTTTTTTGCGTTTTTAGTTATATACAATGTAGAGAACAGGAATTTGTCAAAAAAAAGTCGAAAAAAATGAAAAATGGTCATTTTATAAGATATAATTGACTATGATGCACAATGAATGACAACGCCCAATTTTACAGAGATTTATGTTTATGCGTATAACTTCTGAACTATTATAGATAGATTTCTGATCTCATTTCCTGTCTGCTCTGTTGAGAGCAGACTTTGTGTTGGTAACAATGACAACTTTCTGTATTGTTTATGTTACTAGTGGTTACTGAACATTGTCATCACTGTGATTCTTCACTGACCTATTGGAGAAATATTGTTTATGGGGCGGAACAGCAAGGTAATCTGCCCCAATTATTAATAATTGAATCGTTGATTTGAAGAGGGGAAACAAATCCACTTATTTGCAAACAGATAAGTTGAAATACGCATTTCTTTATGTTTTTATTTATTTATAATGTTTTATTTACTTATTTATTTATTTGTTTACTTATTTATTTATTTATTTATTTATTTATTTATTTATTTATTTAAAAGATAAAGGAAGTAGGAGAAGCAAAATAATCAGTGATGGACGAAATAATGCAAGTTATGGGGCGGGAATGTTCTAAGAATTGTCAGAGGTAACAATGCAATAAAAAACTTCAATCTCATTTTTCTCAGTTTAAAATTTTTCACTACTTTGGTACCATTTGTAAGAAAACTAATAAAGGTAGGTCCATATTTTTTTAAATGTATCAACATCATCCTAATGGACAGTAATAAGAAGGGATATCCGTTTAAATAATTTACAAAATGAAATATAAATATTTTTCGACATAATTTTGGATTAAAATTTAGTACCTTAAACAAAAATTCATATTGGCAAAAGTATTTCGTTTTTGTCAATAATCCTCCTTGTTATTGCAGATAACGATCCAAACAGTAATCCCTGAAAGTTTCAATTGGCCAACCCAAACAGATTTTGAGTAAAATGTACCACACATTTGAAGATTTAACATGGGCGAGATAGGCAGGTCTTTCTTACCTTAAGTTGTTCGGAATCACGCCAGTGCTGGAGATGAAAATAGGAACTGCCCTGACTTGTGCCATGTGCCATTGCTTCCTGATCAGTTCTGAAAGTTATCTATAATTTGACAGCATTTCAACATATTTTGTTAGCATGTTGCCACTGTTTGGAATTGCCACATCTATGAAGATGGTGTGCCTCATGCATTTGTCAACAAAAACCACATCAAGTCTGTTGTGCATGACTTACTGGTCTGTTAATACAGTATCATCCCAGTACAAGGTAAAGTTGTCATTTTCCAGTACACTTTCAGGGACATATTTATAGTATGGCACATTCTCTTGGCTCAGCAGTTGGAGGTGTATATCCGGTTCTTGATGTACTATCTTGGCAATAAAATCATATCTATTCCTATATTCTGTCCCTGCGAAATATCCATGATATGCTGAACAGTATCCGATGTTGGGCAACCGTAAGTTATCTGCAATTGTCATCTTGCACAGACGCATCCTTGAGAATGAACTATTCGGTAGATCCTCGTGGGGACAACCCGGTCTTTAATAGCCAACATAAAGCCTTGTTTCAGGAAACATCTGTCCAGAAATCAACCAAAAGTTCGACGCTAGCTTGTTGACGTGAGTTTGAATAACTTCGTCGGGATGTCTTCCGTGCAGTGACTTTGAATCTATCCAAATCACTACGCACCTGATATTGAGTCTCTTGCTCACCTAACAGTAATGGAGTTGAATCATCTGCTTCTGTGAAAGTCCTGTTATTATTATTATTGTCATTATTAGTCTATGGCCTGTTTGCCATCTCTTGATGAATGCAGTACCTTTGTATTTCTCTGTTGGCACAGGCTAGAGTAAAATGTGGCTTTTCACCGATGTCTCAGCCTCACTCATGGCTGTGATTATATGGAAGCTACTGAGGTATGGGTGGTGCTTAGTAATGACAGTCAGTGCCTGTGGATGCTGTGAAAGGTTCTGCTCATAGGGTTAGTACTGCTGTTCTGACTCAGTGAGGAAAGCAATGGCAAACTACCTCACTCCTTATCTTGCCTAGTACGCCTCAATATAGCGCTGCCTTGGGTTTTTGTGGGTATCTACCCACAGAACCTATCGGCGGTACTTTTTGAGGATCCAACCAGCCGTCGGGCTGACTACATAACAGACAGATTATTATTGTGTTCAATTCAATGGTGCTCGGATACTTTGTATTGCATGAGGGTGGTGGTCACAATCTCAAACGTTGAGAACGCCTGGTCTAGAAGAACTCACAGTGGACAGGAAGACAAGAGAACTAATCCGGCAAACTCCCACGAATACGACTTCTAAAGTTAAATTCCTTGGGGAAATTTCTGAGCCTTATGAAATATGCACGGGCATTCTTCAAGGTGACGGCTTCTTCCCTAGTTCTTTTTAACTTAGTTCTAGACAAAGACATTAGAGAGTGGGAAAGGGACGTAAAAGGTGTGAACCTCGAAAATTCGGGAAACAAAGTCATGGTGAAATATTTAGCACTTTATGATGATCTAGGAATCATTACTAAGACCGGAGATGAAACCAAATAAGCCGTACAAATCTCAGCACGTGGAAAAGCAAAAAAGCTAAAAACGCCAGAGATGGAAAAGGGCACGATTTCACAAGTGTCCTCCTTCAAATACCTTAGAGAAATCATACTACTATCGGGACTAGACAGTAGGGCCAATTTAGGAAGAGTCACCAAACTCCATAAGACATATTACAGACTAACGTGGAATTACTGTAGAAAAAGAGTCATGTCACTTAGTGCAAAATTACGACACTACAAGACAGTTATTTTTCCGAAAGCATTATACGCCTCAGAAACCATATCCTTTGGTAATAAAATAATACTTAACCCCTGGCACTACAGCCCATGAAGGGCCTAGGGCTACCAAGCGACCGCTGCCCAGCCATTTGGCCTGTAGATATTGAGGTGACGCGTGATCAACGCATCGGGTCCCCTCGGTCGTTAATCTTGGTCTCCGTGATCGGGACGTTGCCTCACTGTCGGACAGCTACTCAGATGTCCTCACGAGGCTGAGTGCACCCCGTTCGAGCCCTCACGTCAGTTTCTAAAATCCCTGACGGAGCCGGGAATCGAGCCCGGGGCCTCCAGGTGGGAGGCAGGCGCGCTACCCCAACACCACGGGGCCATCCATATCCTTTGGTAGCCACTCTAAAACTATAAGAATTGAAAAGCATGAACGGAAAATACTCCGGATGGCCCTACGAGAGAAAATGGTATGTAGGTTAAGAGGTGAACGAAAGTACCCTATTCCCTAACTGACTGGTTATGATCTTAATATTATAACGTCATAGTAATAAAACAATAAATATAAAAGGTCAAGTAAAAATAAATCAACCATACTTGAATTTAACCCCAGACCTACGGATGAGACGTTGGCACTCTAGCCCCTTGGCTAAATCTGACTGTTGCTAGAAGAATGTTAGCAATAGCTTTAGTATAACATTCTAGCATATAATGTCATATTTGAATTATTGATAGGGGGGGGGGGGTCTGATATACAGACACTCGAACGTTTGGCCCGTATATATCTAATAAGTCTACTTTCATTTTCAGCCTATTTTCATTTATGAAAAAAAAAAAGGATAATGAGGTCACCTTTTGTCCGCGTGTGTGTCCCCCACCCTAATGACGCCTAAACGTCTATAGCGATTATACTAATATTTTGGTCGACCCTGACCGTGTACTTCAAATTTTATTACGTCTCACCAATCCAACATGGCGGCTGTGCGAAATATTTCACCGGCATTCTATATCTCCGAAACTAAAAGTATTACTCATGTCACCCTGAACGTTTGTACGGTGATAAAGAGCACTACCAGACGTTCACCTATGTGACTTTCAAATACCTGTTAACTACAAAACGAACATGGCGCCAAGCGAAGTTGAAACATTCAAATAGATTTTCTCGCGATTTAACCATCCGAACGCAGTGAAACTTTGTACATCAAATAACTATACAAATTGCAATGTACTGACATCTAATTTAGTTCAATTGTTTACATAACCTCAAGATGGCGGCTGTGCGAAATTTTTAAATTAAGTTTTATTTCTTGTGTTCTAATCATGCGATAGATTTCAACGTTTGAATGATGAACTTACACAATAATCCTCATCTAATAGTACAAGACTCTATGGCCTACATATATTAAAATCCAACATGGTGACCATCCGAATTATTTAGGCGGTTCTTAATATCTATTAATCTATGACAGCATTCAATTTGAAAATTTGTATGTTGTTAGAGGCAATTAATATAAGTAGGATATTATGAAAATAGGCCATTTAGTTCTTCACGCAACTACTTGATTGCAAATATCGAAAGTATGCTAAAAATCTGATCAGGTGTCCAAGCTATAAGCATGTCAGTTAGCTTAGCTAGTTAACAACATACGACAAGTGGCCGTGGGTGATCTTAACTCCAATTACAAATCCTGACAACAAACTCATTGAGACCATTTGAGTCGGATGTTGCTGTTAATCCCAGACGGCCGCTAGATGTCAAATATTACTTCACACTTACTTTAAAAAAAAAAAAAATCGTATGGCTTTTAGTGCCGGGAGTGTCCGAGGACATATTCGGCTCGCCTGAATCTGTAGCTGCTTCCATCAGACACCCTTAGGGTGAGCTACAAGTTCCGTTCAATTTCAAGTAGTTCCAACTTTCGCTACCAGATATCAATGATACCTAGTGGTGAACGTTGAAACTTTGCGTTCCGACGTAATCTAACCTAACAATTTAGCTTCACACAAGTTTAGTCTATGGAAGGATCTTTTACATGCCATAAATCTATGACATGGGACCGCCAGCATTACTTCCCCTCCGAAGGAAGGCATACTGAAAGATTTTTAACGCTCTTAACAAATCCGACGACTTCGGCCGGGTTTGAACCTGCTATCTTGGGCACAGCAGTTCAGCATGCTACCAACTACGCCACCGAAGCCACTTTACACTAAATTAAGCGAATGAAGTGCTACCGCTCTCTCACATCTTATAATTGAATACACAACAAGTAATTAGTTTTGGGTCGAGCATATTAATGCTTTCAAGGAATGAAGCGGAGGAACGGAATTCGAAAATGAGTTTCGTATTCTATGTGGCAGCTTGAAAAATGTTCGCCACGAATTTAAGATGTAAATAATTACAAGCTTACAATCAGGAGAGTTAGCACATTTAAATCTTTAATTAATTTCGTTGTTATTGTTGATTTATTTGGGGGTTTTCTATATCGTGGTCATCTAGCCCCGTTTACTTGGGTGAGTATTGAATCTGTCTGATAACCTGTGTCATTGTGGTGGTTGTACTAGAGTATGTATTTGCAACTGGGGTTAGGTTTAGGCTGGAGGTGGCCGTGACCTTAATTTAGATACCATCCCAGCATTTACTTAGAATAGAAGTGGGGGAAGCATGGAGAACCTCATCGAAGATGGCTGAGGTGGGAATTGACCCAACAACTTCTTAGTTGAGCCTCACGAGGTCGATTGTACCATGATCCAGCTCTCAGACCAGAAGCCGGACGTCCTCAGTAACAGCCAACAATGCTAGTCACTATGCCATACCGGATGAGTTAGCCGTGGTCGTTACGTCGTGGCTGGAGGCAGTCGCTCACATCCGGGAGGCGAGGAGGTTCGAATCTCCCCGCCGGCAACCTTGACGATGGTCTTCTGTGGTTTCCCATCTTCTTTCCAGGCAAATGCCGGGGTTGGTCCTTAACTATAGGCCACAGCCGCTATCTTCCAATTCCTCGACCTTACATTTACACTTTCTTCCACAGACAACACTCCACACGCGACTGTACTTGTAGCTCACCCCATGGGTGTTCGCATAGAAGCAGCTACAAACTCTGATGAGCCGAACATGTCCTCGGACACTCCCGGCACTAAATTCCATACCCTAAAAAGAAAAAGAAAACTATGCCATTGGGTTACTGGTGTAGCCTACGTGTCCAATGCAAACCTTCAATTTTCATGCCATTTGGATTACTTGCCTCAATGCCTCAAACAGAAATAAATACACAGGATCTAATTGGAATATATGTACTGTGTTACACTGATGATAGAAGGAACTATTCTAAGCTTACTTGGTAAAGCATATGTCACCTATCTTTAAATTGAAAATTAAACATTAAAAAGTCGATGTTTGTAGGTTTGACAATAACTCTTCAAGCAGAAGGTGCAAACGTCAGGGGCGGCTCGGAACGGGATGAGTCGGTGCGAGGACGTTGTTGCGTAATCGAAGTATTGACCTCACCTGATGAGGAGGGAAGGGTAGCAGCTGATATGAGGATAGCTGCGTGGCCCAGCGGTAACGTTCTCGCTTGCTGATCCCAGGGTTGCAGGATCGAATCCTGGTGCGGTCATCTGGCATTTGAGGGTGAGCAAATGCGAGGGAGCCGTGACAGAAGATTTACTGGCATGTTAAAGATACCCTTTGGGGTAAAATTCTGGGCGCAGTAGTTAAAAGGGACGCAAACTAAATCAAATTATTATTAGTATATCTTCTATTATGGGGTGCGCCTAGCCAACCTTCACAGTGACACCCTTAACTCAGTCTAATACTGTAATAAAACTCTAGACTGAGGAAGTCCCAGTCACTGCGAGATTTCCTCTCGCAATATCCGCTCGAGGAACATAAAATTAACTTAAAAGCATGTAATGTAACACGTTTCATTATTTAACAGAATATATAGCGTGAGAGATTTTCTCTCTAGCTTGAGGTATATCCTGCGAGTCAAGTGAATAACTTATGAATATTCATGTCTCGTACGGCTACAGCGTTATGATGTAATCAGTTAATCCATACGAATCACTCAAAGCGTATGTCTGCTCGGGAAGTTTCATCAGGCTGACATGTTTGCCTCTGTTTCTTGCTGCATTCAAGCGCAACAACCAGGGTGCTTTTTTTTTGGTCATGTGGCCTCCTTAGAGGCCGAGTGCAGGTCTTTCTATTCGACGCCCGTGGCTGACCTGCGCGTTGGGATGAGAGTTTGAATGAAGATGAATGAAACTGGGCAAGGATGTGGAAGGAAGCCGCCGTGGCCTATCTGAAGGTACCGTCCCAGCATTTTCCTGGTGTTGAAAATGGGGAAACCACGGAAAACCATTTCAAGGAGGGGCCAACGGTGGGGCTCGATCCCCCGCGTCTACCGAGTCAGCAGAGTAACGCAGCGCTTTAGCCAGCGTAGCCACTGCTGTCGGTAACCAGGGTGGTGAGGTGTACGTTAGCGGTGTTCGTGGCGGCAAGGCAAAACAGAATATAAAAGCTGAACTGTATTGTGCCCGTATGCTCATGGTCGATGATACATTCGACTGTTCTCGAGAGCGACTTTATGAAACAGGCATCATAGCAACAGTGAGCTTGCACGGATCAAACTTTTTGATCTGGTAAATTACATATGAGTTTCAAGGACAGGATATGACCGACTCAGAAGGCATTGAAGTTAATTTTTGAAATGTTATATTTTTAATTTTTCTGCGTTATTTTGGATATTTTTGAGGCCATGATAATTCATTTTGTCATTTTTCTAATATTTCTGAACAGGAAATAGTCTACCTCGCCGAAAGGCGAATATTAAATATTAGTGTGTGCATGACTTTGGATTGAAACCTACAAGAGGGTAGTGCACGAGGAAGATTTTTCTTCACTTGTTCTTGTTCGTAGCTTCAATTTGGAGGCTAAAGTATCGCTCCACGAGCCGTGAAAACGTGGTAATTGTATCGGCGAGAATTGAGAAAATCAAGTGTTTATTTAACGCTACATTTGTTGTGTGAACGCGTAAATAGAATATTGGCGAGATTGTGAGCCAATCGGTATTTATGGCCGGTTATAGAACCGATGGCTGTGAAAAAGCGTGATCACCTCTGTGAGAATCGACAAGTGCCTTAATCCGAGCACAAACTGAAATATTCTTAAAAAATATTATTCACCATCATTTGAGGACTTAAGTGACAAAATTTGTAATTATCGCAAAACGAATATCGCGATATTTCATGCACTTAGTTTGTTTGCTATTTGTTGTGTGTGTTTAGGACTTCGAAAGGGAACGTTTAGGATTTAATTAGGGATTTTTGCTTTTTAATTGAAAGTAATTTTGAGCGGATTAGCCTATTTCTGAGGTAGATAAAATGTAGAATAGTTAACCGAACTTCAGATAACCATCTTAGGTAGGATTTCTAGTTAGCACTTTGCTAATTTTCTTTTTCAGTGTTAGTCACCGTTTGGTGCATTCTATTATATGTCAGTAGGGCGTAACGTCCTAACAACTTGCTAGACACGACCACATATCATTTTGATCTGTCTTGGTCAACCCTTAATGTGGGGTAGACATTTAGGAAGGATGGACAGCCATTCTTTGGTTCATTTGTTTGCTGTAACCCCTTCCAAGTCACTTCCAAGATACGCCACTGCTTCTTTAAGATGGCGGTATCGTTTGATGACCGACTGATGTCATCACATTTATTTGAATTTATGTTATTTACAGTTAATGTGAAGCTTTGAAGCCACATTCAGTTCTAGAAAGAACGAACAGGGATTATATTAAAATATGCCTGAAGAGCATCGAACCCTGATACTCTCCGTATCATTTTAGACATCTTAGCAGTTGTAAGATTGTCGTTATTGCTATATTTTAATTGTGTGAATTCTAGAACAAGCAAAGTTTTGTATTTAAGAAATGTAAATATTAGTCGAGTGACATTTCTTTGTCAACTGAGAGCACCCCAGAGAGAGTGGGATATTTTTGTGAAAGTGTAACTTGGAATTTTAAAACATGAGTCATCATTGTACACCGTATTTTACGGGGTACATTTTCTTTGAGTGTTTATTTGTTATACGTTATTATGTTAGAGCCAGCATGATTCACTATAGGTACTTTACTGAGAGAATTCTAGCCTGAATAATGTGATAGCAGTTGCCGGACGCATCTATGAAGCTAACGTGCTTTGTCAAGCACCAGTGAGAACGGCTTTCCATTACCCAGTGTACACTACGCTCTATTTGTGAGACGGCTTTGTTACTGTTAGACAGATGCTAGTGCATCGTATTTACCGTTTGGAGAATTGATTCATTATTTGGGTCAAGGCCAGTGACCATGTTGTAGGAATCAGATGTTTTTGCTGACGTCATGTAGACGAGCAAGTTACCTGTTTAGATCGCTATTAGAGAGCGACTTTGTACTGACACCAGTTGAGAGTGTGTAATTTTTATAGGAAGCTTGATGTTGTCTATTATTTATTGGTGATGAAGACACCCTGATTGAGACTATTGGTGTAATATTTTGAGTGCATGGAATGCACTGTCGTACAGAGTTCATTCTGTGACCATTCTTTCTGGGACTAGCCCGAGACTGTATCAGGAGAACTGCGCGCCCCTGACTGTTATATTATGTAGCCGAGACTTGTCAACTCGTGTTATTGTGCCGAATATAGTGTCGATGTTTTTGCAAGTGATTATTCTTACGGAAGACTTCACTTTGTTTAGCCTAGGTGTCCATAAATCATCAGCCAATCGTCATAAACCAACGACAAATGTAAACTACGCTCCTAATAATAATAAATACATAATTATTATAAACAAATGCTAAGTAACTATGACAGTGAATTTAACTTGATTTCACAACGTTGCGCCAGCTGCTTGATTCCATTTGTAAGTTTTCCATTTCCATCGGGAAATGACTTTAGACATTGTACACTACTTTGAAACGACGGAGCAGCGTACGAACCTATAGTTCATGCATGGTGGCACACGACGTTCATGCGACCTAAGTCGTGATTTTTATCACGCAGTTGCCACCTTAAATGACACAATTAGATGACCATTGAAGACAAATAGTATTCAAACGTGCAGGCAGGGTTTAATAAGAAATCTTGTGAATGCTGTGTTTTATTTATTTCTTGAAGTGTTAATACTACATGTTAACCCATTGTACCCTTAGTTTTAAGGAGTGAATTTAAGCATTTTTGTTTGATGGTTATCATGTAGCTCTTATGTAATGATTGTTCATACGGTAGTCACTCGACGTAAATGCCTGTTATAATGTTAGGACTTAGTTAGATTCAGTAAATTGTAACTGTAAATTCGGGAGTGATACTGAACTCGAATTCAGCCCAGTTTAGGAACTTTGACCGAGCCGAGGTTCGAACGACTTGTGCACCGTTGGTAGGAAAAATTGGAAATTTGAAATTAAAATAATTTAATTAATATATATGTATTATGGGATGTAAATGATACATGACGAAAGTATTTTGGAGAAATTTGAAGCATTTTGAGGAATTTATTAATTGGAAATATTCTGGTGAATGAGATTTTAACCAAGAAGCAGCTCGATCATTCGGAGCTGGATTTTGTACAAAGCTTCATGTTTGGCACGAGGAAACCAGTTTGGTTAGCCAGGCTATCATAACAAAGCAATGCACACGACCCGCGGAGAAGAGGCTAGACCCAGGAGCCTTTTTCAGAATATTTCAACAGCCAATCAATTAATAGCACATATTTTTGTGGGAATGGCTTTTATAAAGATTTGGCAGATATTAAGAGAAACAATCACATCTACAGGTGCAGAATGCAAAATGAAATTTATTTGGTTGAAAAGAAATATAAATTATTGGATAATAGAGCGAATATGAGTATATTTCTATTAATATACATGTGTTGGAGGCTAGCGAAGCGAAGCCAGCTATGACACGCGCTGCGAGGGAGAAGCGTGGCGTCACACTCTCTCATAATGACTGGCCACGAGTAGACACGTATCACGCACGCGCACAACAAAGGAGCAGTTTACGCACACAGCAGTAGCCCGGACGATAAGCACCGTTGAACCATCAAACAACCAAGGCATCGCCGAGGAAGATGGGATGATAGCCGGCGAGACGAATTTACATTATTGGAGAGAACAGCGAGTATAAAAGCATCACAATATGAGAACGAGACTTCGCATATAAGCAGCACATCACGCAGAGGCTATAATTGAGAGCATTACCTACAGAAAGCAACGATATTGCTGCAACTATTCCATATATAAATATATACAGCAGTATTTCACCACAAGCTACATCACAGTCTACATGATGGCAGAAATCATAAGTCGGGGAGGAGAAGCTTATTATACGTCCATTGAAGAAGAGATTATGGAGAACTAAGTAAAATGACAGGAGGTTAATCTATACCATAGATTGGGAATTCAGAGTGACTCGGAAATTCAAGGATCGACACAGCAACAACTGCACACCAACTAGCAGTTTTCAAATATGAATTTCTACACCACAAGCAAGATGTCCAACTTCACCAGGACGAGATGTCAACCCAGAACTTGCGGACCTACAATAGTGAGACCACTCTGCAGGACAGAGATAAGAAGACGAAGACCATTTGCAGCCGATCGAACTGGGAATCGCAGTTTCCAGGCCGCTGGCCGAGAAGGTGATGCAACTACCGTTAGCAGCTCAAGCCGTGAAGCAGAACAGGTGGCAGGCCAAGTGAGCAGGGGTCCACCACAGCTGACGAACGAGCTTGGCAGTAAGTGGTATCGCTGGGAGATGAACGATGACAGCTTCGACGCAACATCTAGGACAACTGACAGAGGTATTCCCTGGCTGTAGAAGACGTCTCAAGGTAGAAAAACCGTTTGTTTCATGTCTGTAGTTTTGCTGTAGTAGTAGTAATCCATTTTTGGACTGACCAACATCATTTGTAGTTATTCTTATCTTTATTCTTTGTCTTTTAATTAGCTTAAATTTTAGAGTTTCATTGTAATTTTTGAAACGTCGTCATGTGTCGTATGAGACGTTGTTTAATTCACTTTTTAACTTAGATTTGCGTTTCTTGTAATTTTTATTCTGAAGGAAACGTTATTTGACTCTCACTTTTTAACGATACTCGTTTTATAAAGGAATGCTTCGATAAACTATGATAATTCGACAAGGCTAAGATAATTCGATAATGCCAAGATAACTTGAGAATGTTTAGATCAGTCGATTATTCGATTACATTGTATTTTGGAGAAGAGCGTAAATATTGACAAATTGTAAGAACATTTAAACATTATAATTGTTATTAACAATTTCTATGCGTAACAGCGAAAGTACTCATTGATATGTCTATTATGTATTGTTATCAAGTAAAGCATAATTGTTAGATGCTATAATATTAAGTAACAAACATTACGATGTTAATATACATCTGATATAATTATTTATAACAATTTGAGTGTTATAAAATTCCTATAGCGGAATACAACTTATTAGAAAACTAAACAGTCTTGAACTATAATACCGTATTACGAATATGCACAATAAATTAGGATCATAGTATTGACAATTGAGGTCAAATGATGCCTATATTTATTAACAATTAACTTATAAACATTGTTTAACTGATATGATTAGACCAGGAGATATGTTAGTCTACCTGCGGTCTTGTATGTTAAAAACAACTTAAATTTGAATTGGTTATATATATATATCAAATTACACCAGAAGCGGGAGGATATGAATTTATTTTTATTAATAACTAAAAGACGAGCGAACTACTAAGTAACATTGTTAACGTTTGGTAACATGTAAGAACAAGTTTATTATGGATCATAGAGAACGGAAAGCGCTAATGAAAGGAATAAGAAGTACTTTGTGAATTGTATTAATGTGAACGAACATGTAATTGTTGTAATTTGATGCACGAGGTTTAATAATTTAGATAGAAGGTGAAAGTTAGGAGTGCATTCTGAACGATAACATACTCTAGTGTAGTTATCTAGTAAAATCACTAATTCTTCTATAAGTGTATAGCAAGATGGGTTTTTCAAGGAAGTAATGCCGTGCGGAGTTGTGAAGATTGTTTTTAAAGCGGAAAGGAAGGATGTATGACATGTTTAGAGCGTAGTAAGACGCCTTTGATAAGTATTGTTCACTGTATTGCGGAAGGAAGGAATATATTGCTATTTGGAGCAACGAATTGTTACAAGATGAGTAGAAAGCGCAAACACAGAGGTTAGATGTTTGAATTGTTTATGTTTGAGAGTATTTGTAAATGATCCACGTAATGTATAAAGTCTTGTAGTAGTCTCGCATCGATCTTTATCCCATTGTTTTATTTATTGACACGACATTCCAAGCTGTATTTAACTTAATTGTTTGATACTCAGGCTTATTTATTATGACACACCACAAGAAGTACCTGAGAATTTTATTGTTGGTAGAAGCATTGTTGGAGAACTGTAATTTGTATAACAGAGACACTATGAAGCTGTCAAGGCGCGACTGACAGTGTTAATGGTATTTTTTGAACCGTGTGAAGCACGAGATTTGTAAATAATGTAAATATTTAAACCATATATTATTAATAACAATTTTATTAGAGTAGATAGTTACATTCTACGCACACCGTGTTTAATGTAGGGTTTTGAATTGTTAATTTCATTTTTCATGAGTGAACAGCTGATTTTATCAGACCATTTTCAATGACACAGCCACAGGGTGACTGTAAAGTTATGTAATCATTTTATGAAACTTGATATCGTTACATTGCTGTAACAAGAAAGTTTAGATACACTTATTCTACGATTATTAGAATTATTTGACGTGTGTATTAGTTAATTATAACATGTTTATTTATTCATGGTGATAGGGATTATTTTATTTAATTACCTGTAATTGTTTGGAAATAAATCCCAGGCACTAGTTTTTGTTTGCCTGTTCGTTTTTTATAAATCTGATTATCATTTCATTCTGGCAATCGACATGCGATAATACTGCGAATTAGTTACTAGAGTTCAAGTTAGTCTCAACGTTCACCGTTCACACCCGAGAGCCGAGATTCTCGTCCTACCGTTTTGTGTTTAGGATTGTTTATTGTCTACGTTAATGTGTAACTAATCGGTAGTGTTATTCCATGACCGGTATGCATCGAGGGTTCCCTAGTCATTCTCCTAGTAGGGTAGTGTTGATCTACCTGGCCGGGTATCAACCTCCCTACAATCCTTTTCTATCTTTGCGGATATAGGCTATGGCTATGCGGGATTCAGATGCATATAGGTGGTAATTTCTTGGCGCCCGAACGTGTTTTGGCATCGATTGTGTTGAGACAGTGTAGTCTGCAACGACAACCGAACAAGATATTTGTTAGATTTTGTGTTTATTTAGAAATGCCGATTCCAAATTTTTTGAAAAGTTGTTTAAGTGAATAAACACTGGCAAATTTGAGGAGTACAGTTTGTTAGAGGCATGTTTGTTTATCCAGTTAATGACATTTTGGTCATATTACAGTCAAATTTAGTTAAATTCTTGTTGTCGAAACGTAATATTAGTTAGGGATTGCGGAGTGAAAGAAGATCAGTTTATTAGAGTAAGACCAGATAAGATTGTAGACGTTAAGTTAATGTATTTTAATACGTGTATCGAAGTATTCCTTTGTAGTATTTAAATGAGTTGGTCACTCGGACATGTCCATGAAGTAGTATTGACGATACCTCCTTATTTCTCAAGTGTGAAATTATTATGTCGTCGGGAGATAAGAGCCATATCAGGGCTATTCTGGAGAAGATCCAGGAAAGTCAGTAGCAGTTAACAGGAGATGTAGATGCCCTCCACAAATCCTTACACGATAGTACTAAGAAGTTAGATAGAGAGATAAAGCAGTCATCAGCCACAGTTAAGTCTGAGATGAAGGGAGAGTTAGCATTAGCTCAGTCAGTTACTAAAGCTATTATATCCTTAGTTCAGGAGGAGTGTAGGAAAAATCAGGTGAATATTCTAGAAGAAAATAGAAAGGCGAGAGAGGAAGATAGGAATATTCAAGAGAAAACTCAAGAAGCCATAAGAAAAGCCCAAGAAGAGGCAAGATTTGCACAAGAACAGGAACAAGTAGAAGTGAGACAGATGCAAGAGAAGGCGAAACAAACACAGGAAGAAATTAAGAAAGCCTTAGAGAGAGCCCAGGAGGAAGGAAGATTAGCTCAGGAGCAAAGCAAACTAGCTCAGACTGAAAGTAGAATTTCTATAGACGAAAGCAGGAGAGCTTTGGAAGAGACCAAATCAGCTTTAAATCAGGTGAAAGAATATGTGGCCTCTACCAAGATGGAAAGGAGCTCACTTAGAGAGGAAGTTAGCCAGAAGGTAGTAGAAGCTAGAGTCCAATGTAATGAGAACATCCTAAAGCTAGAAGGAAAGCATAGGGGAAGCCACTATAGAGCAGCTTAAATACAATGATTCCTTACTAGGTTCCCAGAAGAAGCTCACTGATAAGCTCAGTGACCTGAACATCACTGTTGGTAACTTAGAAGGTAAGTTGAAAGACCAACAGAAGCTGATAACAGAGGGTATAAATGTTGACATTGAATCTTGTATAACTAAATTGTTAGTAATTTAAGAGATGAGGTTATCAAATCAAATAGTGATTACATGCAGGAACTGCATGGTAAAATATTGCAGGATGTTAACCAAATAGAGAAAAATGCTAAGATTCACAGGGATAATTTGAAATTAGAACTGTATAAGCAAATAGAGGAAAGTAGGAAATCGAGCATTACCGAAATTAGAGGTATTGTAAATAAAACAGAATCGGAAAAAAGTGAGGAATTGAACGTTATCCGCGCGACAGTTAATGAAATAAATATTGATCTTGCGAAAGTAAAGTCTAGTCAGGAAAGCGAACTACGCGACATTTGTAACAAACTCAAGGCACTTACTTTGGCAGAACCATGCGACCATGAGGGTTTGAAGGAAGAGATAAAATTAGGAATGCAGCGGGATATCACTCAATTTTTCCTAAGCAGAGAGGAGAAATATAAAGAAGAATTAGGAAGACTTAGTAAACCAGAAGAAAGAGTTGAAGACGATACTGAAAGCATCTTTAGTCGAAGGCAGGAGCGGCCACACATGATGCAAGAACCGGAGCGTATTCAGAGGGAATATGCAGGACTGGGGGGATTCTATGACCAAGGAGGCCGAACGTTATCGTGATAAGAAATATTGACGATAAACTGACTCGTTTCAGCGGAGTAGGAAACATCACAGCAGTAGAATTTCTTAGAGACATGCGACATTATCTCGATGATAACCGCATTCCAAGGGACCGAGAAATGCGTGTAGTTGAGAAACAACTTGAATCTGAAGCTTTAAATTGGCATAGAGCTTTCAAATACACGTACACTAACTTTGAAGAGTTTGCGGACGCTTTACAACGCACATTTTGGAGTTTAGAGATGCAGCAGGACATTAGAGCTGAAGTCTACTCTAAAAAATATGCGCACTCTACCCCTACGCGTTATGCAACGTTCCTTACATCGCAACTCGCCAGACTTCAGTATTTGGATCCACCATTGGCTGAGACGGAATTAATTCATGCGATATCGAGACAGATGCCAAATGATGTCAGAAGACATTTAATAGCGGCAGATGAGAAATCTCTAGAAGGAATGGCAGAAATATTGAGGAGATTAGATCATGCTAGTTCCACGCCGAATGCAACGCCTAGTAGTAATACTAGAGGAAGACCACAGCCAAGAGAAGATCATACCGTGCTGGTAGATCAGACACAGCAGACGGAGGAGAACCGTAGTAGACCAGGTCCAAGCAGAAATAATGCGTATGGGAGGAACCGATATGAACCGCCGTATCGCAGATTTCCTGATGGAAGGCCATACCAGTTAAGAACGTGGAATACATGTCAGAGAAGGACTGGATACCACCGGAACAATGACGCACAGAGGTATGACTATTACGACCGGAACAATAGAGGCACAGCAGGATGATATCGCCGATATAAAAACTGGAACGACGATAATTACGCCCGCCAACAACAACAACAACAACAACAACAGCAGCAGCAACAACAGCCTATACAACAACAACAGAGAGGTTGGCGCAACAACGACAACGTTAGGCAATATTACCAAGATCGTGACAGAGAAAGTCAAGACTACAGGAACAACCATCGAGAAAATGAGGCAAGAAATAGCCAAGGAAGAGAAGAGATACAACCTCAAGCCTCGAACTCAAGAACACAGGAACAGAACCTGAGCGGGGTACCAAAAAATAACTCCGATTTGAAAACGGAAGTAGAGGAAAGAACAGTGTTCACCAAAGATAGGCATGAGATCGCCGTGAACGAATTCTATCAGGTACAAGATGAAGACTTATCATATGAAAGAGAGGAGCCAGAGAGACGGAGAACGGGTCTTTGAACACATACATGGGAAGAGTGAGAAAGAAGAACCGTTTAAGGTTGGAAGGGTATTCAACAACAATTGCTATGAAATCGTCAGGATAGAAGACGAACGACCCATTGGGAAGTACAACCATTCAAAATTAAAAAGATTTTATCCGAGGATTCATTAAGGAAGAATTCGATTTCCAGTATTTAACAAGTCGAACGTAAAATGAAGTCTGTTTTACACTATATTTATAAGTCGGGTGAGGATCTGAACTCGAATTCAGCCCAGCTTAGGACCTTTAACCGAACCGAGGTTCGAACGACTTGTGCACCGTTGGAAGGAAAAATTGGAAATTTGAAATTAAAATAATTTAATTAATATATATGTATTATGGGATGTAAATGATACATGATGAAAGTATTTTGGAGAAATTTGAAGCATTTTGAGGAATTTATTAATTGGAAATATTCTGGTGAATGAGATTTTAACCAAGAAGCAGCTCGATCATTCGGAGCTGGATTTTGTACAAAGCTTCATGTTTGGCACAAGAAAACCAGTTTGGTTAGGAAGGCTATCATAACAAAGCAATGCACACGACCCGCGGAGAAGAGGCTACACCCAGGAGCCTTTTTCAGAATATTTCAACAGCCAATCAATTAATAGCACAAAATTTTTGTGGGAATCGCTTTTATAAAGATTTGGCAGATATTAAGAGAAATAAGCACATCTACAGGTGCAGAATGCGAAATGAAATTTATTTGGTTGAAAAGAAATATAAATTATTGGATAATAGAGCGAATATGAGTATATTTCTATTAATATACATGTGTTGGAGGCTAGCGAAGCGAAGCCAGCTATGACACGCGCCGCGAGGGAGAAGCGTGGCGTCTCACTCTCTCATAATGACTGGCCAAGAGTAGACGCGTTTCACGCACGCGCATAACAAAGGAGCAGTTTATGCACACAGCAGTAGCCCGGACGATAAGCACCGTTGTACCATCAAACAACCAAGGCATCGCCGTGGAAGATGGGAAGATAGCCGGCGAGACGAACTTACATTATTGGAGAGAACAGCGAGTATAAAAGCATCACAATATTAGAACGAGACTTCGCATATAAGCAGCACTTCACGCAGAGGCTATAATTGAGAGCATTACCTACAGAATGCAACGATATTGCTGCAACTATTCCATATATAAATATATACAGCAGTATTTCACCACAAGCTACATCACAGTCTACATGATGGCAGAAATCATAAGTCGGGGAGGAGAAGCTTATTATACGTCCATTGAAGAAGAGATTATGGAGAACTAAGTAAAATGATAGGAGGTTAATCTATACCATGGATTGGGAGGTCAGAGTGACTCGTAAATTCAAGGATCGACACAGCAACAACTGCACACCAACTAGCAGTTTTCAAATATGAATTTCTACACCACAAGCAAGATGTCCAACTTCACCAGGACGAGATGTCAACCCAGAACTTGCGGACCTACAATAGCGAGACCACTCTGCAGGACAGAGATAAGAGGACGAAGACCATTTGCAGCCGATCGAACTGGGAATCGCAGTTTCCAGGCCGCTGGCCGAAAAGGTGACGCAACTACCGTTAGCAGCTCAAGCCGTGAAGCAGAACAGGTGGCAGGCCAAGTGAGCAGGGGTCCACCGCAGCTGACGAACGATCTTGGCAGTAACTGGTATCGCTGGGAGATGAACGATGACAGCTTCGACGCTACATCTAGGACAACTGACAGAGGTATTCCCTGGCTGTAGAAGACGTCTCAAGGTAGAACAACCGTTTGTTTCATGTCTGTAGTTTTGCTGTAGTAGTAGTAATCCATTTTTGGACTGACCAACATCATTTGTAGTTATTCTTATCTTTATTCTTTGTCTTTTAAATAGCTTAAATTTAAGAGTTTCATTGTAATTTTTGAAACGTCGTCATGTGTCGTATGAGACGTTGTTTAATTCACTTTTAACTTAGATTTGCGTTTCTTGTAATTTTTATTCTGAAGGAAACGTTATTTGACTCTCACTTTTGAACGATACTCGTTTTATAAAGGAATGCTTCGATAAACTATGATAATTCGACAAGGCTAAGATAATTCGATAATGCCAAGATAACTTGAGAATGTTTAGATCAGTCGATTATTCGATTACATTGTATTTTGGAGAAGAGCGTAAATATTGACAAATTGTAAGAACTGAAATGAAATGATAACAGACAGTAGTGGCTACGCGGGCTAAAGCGCTGCGTTAGGTCAAGGAGCCAAGCTCTCTGCTGACTCGGTAGACGCGAGAGTTCGAGCCCCACCGTCGGCTGTCCTTGACATGGTTTTCCGTGGTTTCCCTTTTTAACACCATGCAAATGCTGGGACAGTACCTTCTGACAGGCCACGGTCGCTTCCTTCCACATCCTTGCCCAGTTTCACTCATCTTCATCCATTCTATCTCTCATCCCGACGCGCAAGTCGCCCAAGGGCGTCGACTAGAAAGACCTGCACTCGGCCTCTCAGGACGCTACACGAAAAAAAAAACTGAAATGATTAGACCAGGATATATGTTAGTCTACCTGCGGCCTTGTATGTTAAAAACAACTTAAGTATGAATTGTTTATATATATTTCAACTTACACCAGAAGCGGCAGGATATGAATTTATTTTTATTAATAACTAAAAGACGAGCGAATTACTAGATAACATTGTTAACGTATTGGTAACATGTAAGAACAAGTTTATTATGGATCATAGAGAACGAAAAGCGCTAATGAAAGGAATAAGAAGTACTTTGTGAATTGTATTAATGTGAGCGAACATGTAATTGTTGTAATTTGATGCACGAGGTATAATAATTTAGACAGAAGGTGAAAGTTAGGAGTCCATTCTGAACGATAACATACTCTAGTTTAGTTATCTAGTAAAATCACTAATTCTTCTATAAGTGTATAGCAAGATGGGTTTTTCAAGGAATTAATGCCGTGCGGAGTTGTGAAGATTGTTTTTAAAGCGGAAAGGAAGGATGTATGACATGTTTAGAGCGTAGTAAGACGCCTTTGATAAGTATTGTTCACTGTATTGCGGAAGGAAGGAATATATTGCTATTTGGAGCAACGAATTGTTACAAGATGAGTAGAAAGCGCAAACACAGAGGTTAGATGTTTGAATTGTTTATGTTTGAGAGTATTTGTAAATGATCCACGTAATGTATAAAGTCTTGTAGTAGTCTCGCATCGATCTTTATCCTATTGTTTTATTTATTGACACGACATTCCAAGCTGTATTTAACTTAATTGTTTGATACTCAGGCTTATTTATTATGACATACCACAAGAAGTACCTGAGAATATTATCGTTGGTAGAAGCATTGTTGGAGAACTATAATTTGTATAACAGAGACACTGTGAAGATGTCAAAGCGCGACTGACAGTGTTAATTGAATTTTTTGAACCGTGTGATGCACGAGATTTGTAAATAATGTAAATATTTAAACCATATATTATTAATAACAATTTTATTAGAGTAGATAAGTACATTCTACGCACACCGTGTATAATGTAGGGATTTTGAATGGTTAATATCATTTTTCATGAGTGAACAGTTGATTTTATCAGCCCATTTTCAATGACACAGCCACAGGGTGACTGT
Organism: Meconema thalassinum; assembly: GCA_946902985.2. Classification (NCBI taxonomy): domain Eukaryota; kingdom Metazoa; phylum Arthropoda; class Insecta; order Orthoptera; family Tettigoniidae; genus Meconema; species Meconema thalassinum. The sequence continues at coordinate 158,863,001 of OX336393.1, read as the reverse complement.
AAAGTTATGTAATCATTTTATGAAACTTGATATCGTTACATTGCTGTAACAAGAAAGTTTAGATACACTTATTCTACGATTAGTAGAATTATTTGACGTGTGTATTAGTTAATTATAACATGTTTATTTATTCATGGTGATAGGGATTATTTTATTTAATTATCTGTAATTGTTTGGAAATAAATCCCAGGCACTAGTTTTTGTTTGCCTGTTCGTTTCTTATAAATCTGATCATCATTTCATTCTGGCAATTGACATGCGATAATACTGCGAATTAGTTACTAGAGTTCAAGTTAGTCTCAACGTTCACCGTTCACACCCGAGAGCCGAGATTCTCGTCCTACCATTTTGTGTTCAGGATAGTTTATTGTCTATGTAAATGTGTAACTAATCGGTAGTGTTATTGCATGACCGGTATGCATCGAGGGTTCCCTAGTCATTATCCTAGTAGGGTAGCGTTGATCTACCTGGCCGGGTATCGACCTCCCAACAATCCTTTTCTATCTTTGCGGATATAGGCTATGGCTATGCGGGATTCGGGTGCAGTACCATCATAAATCTCATCTGCTGATTGATTGTTAACTCAGCTTCTGTTTTTCATAGTAACCCATTTAATCTGTGTAGGGTCAACTTTTCTTGCCACTACCTTAGCTTTGTTGTTGTTGTTGTTTCCTTTGTGTATTAGATCTTTCGCGAGGGTTTTAAACTTCAATCAGAGTAGGATTCTTGGCCCTTTTTTTTTTTTTTTTTTTTTTGCTTGTGGGAATAGCCCGAAACAAACCCTCCGAACTAGGATAGGTGTTTGTTATTCTTTTAATAAATTTTACACAAGTTTACTTAAGTCTGGATGTTCTAATTTGTAGTTAAGTGTTTCTGCGGTGTACTTTTTGGGTTGTTATTGACACAAACCATGTCTGCCCAGATCACCCCGTGATCTTGTGTCTCGTGCGCACTGACCAATAAGAAGTACATCCAATCCTCTTCGGCTTATGTGTCCGGACGGTGAGTTGTCCGGGAAGTCATTTCGGTTAGTGACGACCCTGACGGCTCGTCTGATGGGCTCAGTATCTAAAATACATTCCTGAGTATTTTGCCCAGTTCTATCTTTAATGAACATAGTTGACAAAGAGCCATTTTTATGAATTCTGTAGTACCTAAAAATACTAAAATATATGCCAGTAGGTCTACCTAAAATGCCTAATTGCAGTTTTGTACCACTTATTTTAGTATATTTATATCGTTAGTCCATATGTAAAGGCCTACTTGGTTATTTGCTGTAGACTCCGTGGTGTTGGGGTAGCGCAGCTGCCTCTCTCCCGGAGGCCCCGGGTTCGATTCTCGGCACCATCAGGGATTTTAGAAACTGACGTGGGGGCTGGAACGGGGTGCACTCAGCCTCCAGAGGACAATTGAGTAACTGTCTAACAGTGAGGCAGCGCCCCGGTTACGCCCGAGGGGACCCGACGCGCTGACCACGCGTCACCCCGATATCTGCAGGCCAAATGGCTGGGCAGCGGTCGCTTGCCCTCATGAGCTGTAGTGCCAGGAGTTATCATTATTATTTAATCAAGAAAAGTGCGGCTGAATATCTTATGTAATTACCGGCAGGAAAGTGGGGATAGATCCCTTGTAATTTCCAAGTACCCTATATTCTAAATAATCAAAGTTAACTAAACGGGCCGCAGCGTAAAAATCACCTCAGATGTCCTTGTTTAATTAAATTTGAATAATTAACATATTTGAGGAGCACAAATATTGCCTAAAAGTGTGAAGTTCTCGGTGATAATTTGATAAAAGACGTATCATTATGTAAAATATTAACACTCTCTTTGCAATCAGATATTCTACTAACAATTCGTAATTTCAAGATTTGCGAAGTTAATGTCAAATTTTGCTACTCTTAAAACATAAAAACCTATTTAAAATCCTATTCTACCTATTAAATGATCATTCATTTTCATCTGCACGATCACCCAAAACATTAGGGGCCGATAACCTAGATGTTAGGCCCCTTAAAACAACAATTATCATCATCATCTATTAATGACCTAAGAAAAACTGGTTGGTTGGTTCCTCAGTTTATGGGCGTCGACAACGCATCATGTAGCCCCGTGTACTTTGGGCGTGTGCAGAAACTGTCTGATAACCGGTGTTAACAGTGATGGCTGTATTAGTGTGTGTATCTGTTTTAAAAAAAAATTAAATACAGACTGCAACTTAGAATTTTTCAAATAGTTCTTACTTTTGCCACCAAACGCCACCGTCAATGACTACTAGGCCAAGTTCAGAACTTAGCTACTAGACGCCACCGCAGTCGGCTCCTGGCAACGAACGTAGAAACCTAAGAGAATTGTTTACATTCTTAACCTATCCAATACCTGGTGATTTGGCCGTGATCGTTACCGCATGACTGCTGGCAGTCGCTCACATCCGGGAGGCGAGGGGGGTTCGAATCCCCCCGCCGGTAACCTTGAAGATGGTCTTCTGTGGTTTCCCATCTTCCTTCCAGGCAAATGTCGCGGTTGATCCCTAACTATAGGCCACAGCCGCTACCTTCCAAATCCTCGTCTTTACATTCCAACTTTCCTCCTCAACGGTACTAGTAGCTCACCCATTGGGTGTCCGTCTCGAAGCAGCTACAAAACTGGCGAGCCGAAAATGTCCTCACACACTCCCGGCACTGAAAGCCATACGCTAAAAAAAACTATCCAATTTAGCTTCCCACAGGTGTAATTAGTGGAAGGTTCTTTAACATGCCATAAATCTGTGAAATGGGACCGCCGGCTTTAATTCCCCTCCAAAGGAAGGCATACAGAGGGATTTTTAACGCTCTTAAGAAATCCGGCGGTTTCGGCCGGGTTTGAACCCGCAATCATGGGCATAGACGCTCAGCATGCTACCAACTACGCCACCGAAGCCGCCCCTAAGAAAGACTATTTTATGTTTTTGAAAAAATTACATGACAATTTTTGAAACCTAAACAAACGGTCCCTCGTGATTAGTGTTGTCGGGTTTAAAAGTGTTTGTTTTAATCAATTAGTTGTTTTCTAGTATGATGTGATTGAATTTGATATGACGATGTTTACTAATTGATCAACGAAACATAGACTCATTAGTCTACTTTCGATTTTTGCAAAAAATGAAAGTAGACTTATGAGATCACTACAGGGCGAAAAAAAGTGTCTGTCTCTGTGTGTGTATGTGTGTGTGTGAGTCTGTGTGTGTGTGTGTGTGTGTGTGTGTGAGTGTGTGTACTCTGAATGTCTGTCCCCCCCTATCAATTCGAACACGGTGAGCGCAAATTGAACGAAATTTGGTACAAAGGTAGCACTTGCAAAGGACACCTCAGCGTCATGTTTTATATCGCCGCCATCTTGACGGAAACGTAATGGCGGCCACACAAATGTTCAAAGCTTAAATCAAATTACGACTAACCTAATCATCCGATCTCTACCAAATTTTGCAACAACATACCCTTATGGGGGCAGCATCCTTTGACCAAACTAATTGGTCATCAGCCTAATAGTTTGCGGATGGCGGCCATCTTTGTGTGAAAATCGATTGCCCCTATTAATTCAAACACGGTGAAACCGATTGGAACGAAATTTGGTACAGAGGTAGTACTAGCAAAGGGCACCCCAGTGTCATGTTTTATATCACCGCCATCTTGACGGAAACGTAATGGCGGCCACACAAATGTTCAAAGCTTAAATCAAATTACGACTAACCTAATCATCCAATCTCCACCAAGTTTTGCAAAAACATACCTTTATGGAGGGAGCATCCTTTGACAAATCTAGTAGTCATTAGCCTAATAGTTTGCGGATGGCGGCCATCTTTGTGTGAAAATCGATTGCCCCTATTAATTCAAACACGGTGAAACCGATTGGAACGAAATTTGGTACAGAGGTAGCACCAGCAAAGGGCACCCCAGTGTCATGTTTTATATCGCCGTCATCTTGACGGAAACGTAATGGCGGCCACCCAAATGTTCAAAGCTTAAATCAAATTACGACTAACCTAATCATCCGATCTCTACCAAATTTTGCAACAACATACCTTTATGGAGGGAGCATCCTTTGACCAATCTAATAGGTCATTAGCCTAATAGTTTGCGGATGGCGGCCATCTTTGTGTCAAAATTGATTACCCCTATTGATTCGAAAACGGTGAAACCGAATGGAATGAAATTTGGTACAGAGGTAGCACTAGCAAAGGGCACCCCAGTGTCATGTTAATATCGCCGCCATCTTGACGGAAACGTAATGGTGGCCACACAAATGTTCAAAGCTTAAATCAAATTACGACTAACCTAATCATCCGATCTCTACCAAATTTTGCATCAACATACCATTATGGAGGGAGCATCCTTTGACCAAACTAATAGGTCATTAGCCTAATATTTTGCGGATGGCGGCCATCTTTGTGTGAAAATCAATTCCCCCTATTAATTCGAACACGGTGAAACCGAATGGAACGAAATTTGGTACAGAGGTAGCACTGGAAAAGGCCACCTCAGTGTCATGTTTTATATCACCGCCATCTTGACGGAAACGTAATCGTGGCCACCCAAATGTTAAAGGCTAAAATGTAATTACGACCAACCTAATAATCTAGTCTCTACCAAATTTTGCAACAACAAAACTTTATGTGGGAAGCATATTCTGACCAAACTGCTAGATCATCAGACCAATAGTTTGCAGATGGTGGCCAAGTATGTGTGCAAATCAATTCCCCCTATCAATTCAAAAACGGTGAAACCGAATTGAACGAAATTTGGTACAGAGTTAGCACTAGCAAAAGGCACCTCAGTGTCATGTTTTATATCGCCGCCATCTTGACGGAAACGGAATGACGGCCACCCAAATGTTAAAAGCTTAAATCAAATTTCGACCATCCTAATGATTTGATCTCTACCGGATTTTGCAACAACATGCCTTTTTGTGGAAAGCATCTTATGACTGACTACTGGGTAGATTATTGGCTGAGGAATAACCCACCCACCAGGGAAAGATGATTAAGAAAAGGAAGTGGGTTTCGGACCGGAGAGAAAGGATAGAGAAATAGGATGAGAGTTCCACAAAAGTTATAAATTTAGCTTTAAATACACTCAGAGGCGGTTGCCACCGCAACTCCGCTCTCTGATACCTAAAGTGGGTATGAGCTTGGTCGAAGCTGACGGGAACCGCAGCTAAGACTTGGGCGATTTGCAAGAGAGAGGCTTTAGTGTATTTCCTCCCAAGCATGTATAAAAGTACTATAGGGAAGGGTGATGGTCTGGCCAGACAAATAGTAGCAGAATTGTTCTGTATTAACGATGGCATAAACTTTGGAAGAGTCAGGGAAGACAGACTCTTGCTTAACCATGGTATTTGAGAAATGATAAATCCAAAACCAAATATTTAATTTATTTAACAATTCAAAGAAGCGTAACTTTAACATGTATATAATTTCAATCTTATTAACAATTTGGGGTCGCAGACCTCCGACAACATTAAATGGTTGCTCCAGGCAATTAACAATTTATGACGTTTCAAACCTTATACATACTAAAATCTTAGTAAGATTTTAAAAGGACAACTGAAGTAATCAAAGATAAACATTAAATTGAGTACAAAAGTGTACCTTAAGAAATTCCTGAGAGAATGTTCTAGAGCAACAACTTCGAAAATAACTATAAGAAAAACATGAAGAATAAGATAAGAAGTTCTTACAACTTCTTATATTTAAGCTGAATTACTTTATAGCAATTATACAAAAGAGAACAGGTCACTTAAGGTGAAACCTGAAGGAAAAGTCAAAAGGAAGGTTCTAGACTTTCCACGTTTAAGTAGGAATCACGAGCCAAAATGGGGCAGTTTCCATTTCGTGACACCTAGAAACAACTCACGCAAGAGTTGAAAGAATTGTTTTCCCTGATTATAGGGAAGAAACAATGTAAGTTTAAATCGTGTTTAAAACACGTAGTTACACAGTAATTAATTAATGTTAAACAAGAAAAATGGAAGGGCACTTCGAGAGTGACACCTTATAGAAAAGTTACAATTTTATTAATATGGGTTGTTAGTAGAAGGTTGAGGAAAGATCATTGGGATATAGGATCAATGTTCATGGCCGTATTTAATACAAACGGACGATCGCGACGAGGTAGAAAAGTGGAGCAAGCACTGGTTATCACTATAGTCTGTAAAGATGGATGCAAAGTTCACTGTAGAAACACGAAAGTTTATGAGAAAGAAAGTTATTGCAATGAGGAAAATAACTGTTTGCACTAGATAGGCGAGAGTCTATTTCTTGAGAAAGTTGGGAGTTACAATTAAATGTACCATAGAACATTCCAGCGGTTCCAGCGGTGGAAGAAAGTTAGCTATTAAGCTTTTAATTCAGAAATGAGATTCTTCAATTTTAAATAGTATTCTCACGAGTGAGGAAAAATACATGACGACAGGACTTGTAGATCAAGTACAAAATCTGGAAGATTCCAGAACGATCTTTATAGAAAAATGGGGTCAAGAAAATCCAACGGAGGAACTAGCTTGTTGAATTATAGACAGCGGGTATTAGATAATATCCCACGTAGTGAGAGGATTTCTCATTTGAATAGCTTAAGAAAGCTCTTTTTTGTAAGGTTGGCTTATAAGAACAAAAGCTCAACATGGCAAATCCCACGAAGAATGATTTTTGCCCCAAAATAAATAATCTCACACTGTCTATAAAAGTGTCGTTAAAAGCACGTGAAAGTTAAAACCATGAAGATGAGGTTAAAACTTTAAGATGGTACTTATCTTGATTTCATGTTGAAGGTGAAGTTCCTTTTGACGATAACTACTTTGCCAACATGGCGTAGAAGAGAGTTTGCCTCTTGGGTTGAGGAGACTGGCTCTAGTTGAGCCCTGACTGATCGAGTCAACTGCCGACTTAGAAGTGAGACCTGCTCAACGGAGCACGGAGGGTCTAAGGAAGGGGAAAAGAGTGAGGGGTAGGAGACAAAAGGAGAACATATAAACATTGCCAACGTTATAACAAAAAATGATGATTTTCTCTTGATGAGCTGGTCTTCAAAGAGTTGATAACAGGCGATACTAGCGCAGCATGGTGAGTGAAAAAGTAGACGTAGTTCTCTTGCTCAAGGAGAAAATAGCTGGCGATGGTAACAAGGTCTGGTGGCCAGATGGATAAGTGAATCCTCTTGCACCAGGAAGAATAGAGGAGCTTCAGAGATTCGCTGCGAGATAACGCTAGGTGGGTCACAGAGGATATATATATAGAACAGACTCATAAAAGATATAAGAGACCTGAACTTCAAAGAGAAAATAGAAGATCACTGTTGGTGTTTGACAAAGAGGAAGGAATGAACATGCAAAGAGCATTAAAAATTGGATTCTCACGTACCGTGTATTCAAAGAATACACCATACTGGGAGGGGAAAAACACCAACAGAGAACAAATAAACAGTTACACATTCAAAGGCAACGGAGCGATCAAAGACAGTGGTCTTGTGATCGGACCGTTAGTGGTCAAGATTTTGGCCACCCTGACTCTCCCATCTCTTCCAGGATAACACTCGGTCACTCTACCAGAGATCCATACTAGTGGGGGTGAAACATCCCTAACTAAGACCAAGTCCCCCACTTTAATATCGGGACTGGAAAGAAACCACTTATGTCTCCTTTGCAAGGAAGTTAAATATTCCAAGTTCCACCTCTTCCAAAAGGAATTGTGGAGGGCTTCAAGTTTACGCCAAACAATAGGTAAATTGGAATCCCTGAAAGAATTGGGAAGAAGAGGAGGGGCAGAGAGAGAAGTGCGTGTAAAAAAGTGACCAGGTGTGAGTGGAAGCAGGTCATCAGGGTCATTGGAAAGCGGAGTTAAAAAACGAGAATTAACGACACCTTCAATCACAAAATAACTAGAAGCTGTGGGAAATAAAGCACTAGTAAAGATTGCGATACGATGAGAAAGAAGAATTGACAAGTTTAAACAAAGCGTATAGAAACAAGTACATCTATTCAGGATAAGAATATACCAAATAAACAAAGGAACTATGCGAGTAGAAAGCAAGAACGCCATAGGTAACAAACTAGTAGCCATAAACAATGACCTCAAGTTATAATGAGTATCAAAGGAGTTACTCAGAAAAATACTTAAGTCAGCGAGAAACGTGACATAACAAGTATAAATACAAAAACACATCGAATGTGACGACGAGAAAAAACAAGTTTGTTCATCAATGAACATTAAGATTGCAAAATATGTAAGCAAAGTGCAATGCATAAGCGCGTAAAGGATATGCAACGATGTTACGAGACGAGAATCGAAGCAATTGTAGAATACGAGCGTGAGTAAGTGGAAGACATAAGCAAGCGCGGCCTTGACCCACATAGTACAACGAGATAAGGAATATAAATAGCTGAAAGAGTCCTTAAGCGGAACAAGTTTATTTTGGGAAGTAGGTGAGCGGCTTCCGAGCATACAGAAGCAACTCGCAAGACGATGGTTGGCAGTCAGCCAGAGTTGAGATAAGAGAAACTTGCTTTGACCTTTGGCAAGCGTACAGGAAATAAACAACAACTTGGCGTTACTCGGGCTTGTATACAAACAAGTTTGACAAACAAGCAGTTTGAAGTAACCAACAACACTAGTTGAATCAGCTGTAACTTAAAGCGGAACGAGTAACACGTCATGCAGTCATACGTAGCTTGGACGTGAACAAACAATTTAAAGCCATAAGAAATAAAGTAAGAAATCAATTTCGCATAATTGAGAGGATCACGGAATCCGACAATTTTCGACAGGAAAAAGCTTGATTCTTCCGAAATAGGAAGGGAAGCCGGGACATTGAGAAGGAGGTTATGCATAAGAATAGTTATTCTAGATGTTAGAGAATTCAGATTTTCAAGCGGTTTCAAAAGCGGCTTCCAATTGTGAGGAAGGAGGAGGGAGCCGGCCGTGGCCATCCTTCTAAATAGCGAAAGAAGTGAAACATAGTTTACAGCGAAGTGATGGAGACTGATAGCCATGGTTTTACACAAGGGGAAGATAGTTTTCGAGAGAGAGTTTAAGCAATTACCTGCTATAAAAAATGACATGAGAAGGTAGACGAAGTAACACAAAGCAAGGCGAACTTGAATTGCCATCTTGTGCGGGAAGAAGGCAAAACCATTTAAACAACTTACAGAGGTAGTGTAGTTGTTCACGATAAGACATCGTTTCGGCAAGTGTTTTTCAAAAATATTGAGATCTGAAACATGAGCGTTCTCTTTTTCAGAAATGGGATTTATGTCAGCTGTAACGAAATGACATTGCGCTTTGGTTTGAACACTGGTATGCTGGATTTCACCAGTAATAACCCAATCAAAATCGGTGTCTCTAGCGACCACGGTTGAAGATAACCTACGTGTTTGTTTGCGAAAGCAATTCCAAAAAACATTGGCACTGAAAAGTACATCAATGGGACCTTGAGCATTAAACTGAGGATCAGCTAACCTTAAGTGCGAGGGAATGTTTAAACCGGAAGTATTAATAGAGCTGCTAGGAGTATCCTTGCCAATACTGGTAAGAACGAGACAGTTTAAGTTAAGATAGGTATTTCTTTGACATACGTCTCTGATTTTCAATTTTGAAGACTGCAAGACTTGAGTTTTCAAATTGTCAATGCCAGATACATTGATAGAAGTCGGCGATGACGAAAGACCTAGTTTTTTAATTAACGATCGCGAAACAAAATTGTGCGTTGAAGCGGAATCGAGAAGACCGCGGGTTCGAACCCAATTTCCAAATTTATCTTGGATTTCGAATTGTACAGTGGACAAGAGGGCTTGCGCACTGTGAGAAGTTTCGGCGTTAGAAATGCAGGAAGAAGCATTAGTTTTTTCGGAGCGGCTCTGCAAGGAGCTTGAAGAGGCGGGTGCTGGTGACCTCGATTTATCATGAACGTGCAATAAAGAATGATGCGGTTTTTTGCAATGAAAACAGAGATTGGAAGACGTGCAGTTTGAAGAAGAATGCTTAGGTGACAAGCAATTGAAGCAATGTTTGCTATTGAAGACAAACTTCCTTCGATCTTCGACAGACAATTCTTTGAAGGATTTGCACAAATACAATGTGTGAAGCTTTTTACAGAGCGTGCATTTTAAAGATTTGTCAAGCGGCCTGATATGTTCTCTTGAATGATTGAAAGAAGAACGGGTTTGCTTGTTCTCGACAGATGGGGGCTGATGTCCCTTTGAAGAAGCAAGTTTTTTTTTCAAAAATTTAACACTGATGATTCGTTTCGACCTTTTCGCACTGAAATGCGAGTGCTGTAAGGACTTGGCATCGGCTGTTGAGAAACGAGATTAAGTGTTCGAACGAAAATTCCTCTTTGCGAGCGAGTTCGATCTCCCAAGCCTTCAAAGTCGAAAAATCGAATCTGGATGTAGCTAGATGAATAAGTATGGTGTCCCATGTTTGGACAGGCTGCTTAAGTTGGTATAATGCTCTAACATTTAACTGCATAGAGTCTAAGAGGTCTCTTAAAGAGGTGACGTCATTAGGTTTGACGGCTGGCAGGTTGAAGAGACAGCGTATGTGGCGAGCTATACACAAACGCAAATTGCCATATCTCTCTTTAAGGAGATTAAAGGCGATGTGGTAGTTGTCTGCGCTTAAAGGCAGTGACTCCACCAAGGCCAAGGCCTCGCATTCCAAAGACGTACGGAGGAAGTAGAATTTATGAATTGCGGGAATCTCAGTATTTTCATGAATTAGGGAGCAGTAAAGTTCATAAGAAGAATACCATTCACCTTCCTGGCCTGAGAAGTGCGGTAGGCTTATCTTAGGAAGTAACGGTTTCGGTTTGTTCTTGTGAACTGAAGCGGGTGCGAACTGGGCCGGATTGATGACCCTAGTGTCCAGTTCTGAGATATTGCGGATCAGTTGGTGGGCCTTTGCAATCCCTTCAAAGTACAAGGGTTCGACCTCGTCCCGATCCGATTGAAGTTCTGGGCAAACGGATTCAATCTCGGTTTGAATTTGATCATAATAATCATAAGACCGTTCGTACAACTTAAGGCGTTGTGTTAGGATGTCTAAATCACACTCGGCAGGATTTAATTTGTTGACGAAATTTCTGAATCTGGTGAGTTGCCCTTTATAGGAAGAACGTCTGGCTATGAGAGTTTCATCTTTTTCAGTAGGAGCCATGACAAAGAGAATAAATTGAAATACAACTCACGAAACTGTAGAACCTTGGAGATGCTGTCAAGTTTGCAGCAGCGAATGGGTAGAAAGAACGGGACACACCAAAAGAGACAGGAGCGGCCTCTTTCCCCTTCACAGGCTTTGCACGACGTAGATATAGCTGAAAGATCCAAAGCAGATATTAATAATTTGCAGAGTATTGTCAAATGACACTTGACAAACAATAGAAATAGCAAATGGACTCCCCCGGGTTTCTGGTACCAAATTTTGGGTAGATTATTGGCTGAGGAATAACCCACCCACCAAGGAAAGATGATTAAGAAAAGGAAGTGGGTTTCGGACCGGAGAAAAAGGATAGAGAAATAGGATGAGAGTTCCACAAAAGTTATAAATTTAGCTTTAAATACACTCAGAGGCGGTTGCCACCGCAAATCCGCTCTCTGATACCTAAAGTGGGTACGAGCTAGGTCGAAGCTGACGGGAACCGCAGCTAAGACTTGGGCGATTTGCAAGAGAGAGGCTTTAGTGTATTTCCTCCCAAGCATGTATAAAAGTACTATGGGGAAGGGTGATGGTCTGGCCAGACAAATAGTAGCAGAATTGTTCTGTATTAACGATGGCATAAACTTTGGAAGAGTCAGGGAAGACAGACTCTTGCTTAACCGTGGTATTTGAGAAATTATAAATCCAAAAACAAATATTTAATTTATTTAACAATTCAAAGAAGCGTAACTTTAACATGTATATAATTTCAATCTTATTAACAATTTGGGGTCGCAGACCTCCGACAACATTAAATGGTTGCTCCAGGCAATTAACAATTTATGACGTTTCAAACCTTATACATACTAAAATCTTAGTAAGATTTTAAAAGGACAAATGAAGTAATCAAAGATAAACATTAAATTGAGTACAAAAGTGTACCTTAAGAAATTCCTGAGAGAATGTTCTAGAGAGAGCAACAACTTCGAAAATAACTATAAGAAAAACATGAAGAATAAGATAGAAGTTCTTACAACTTCTTATATTTAAGCTGAATTACTTTATAGCAATTATACAAAAGAGAACAGGTCACTTAAGGTGAAACCTGAAGGAAAAGTCAAAAGGAAGGTTCTAGACTTTCCACGTTTAAGTAGGAATCACGAGCCAAAATGGGGCAGTTTCCATTTCGTGACACCTAGAAACAACTCACGCAAGAGTTGAAAGAATTGTTTTCCCTGATTATAGGGAAGAAACAATGTAAGTTTAAATCGTGTTTAAAACACGTAGTTACACAGTAATTAATTAATGTTAAACAAGAAAAATGGAAGGGCACTTCGAGAGTGACACCTTATAGAAAAGTTACAATTTTATTAATATGGGTTGTTAGTAGAAGGTTGAGGAAAGATCATTGGGATATAGGATCAATGTTCATGGCCGTATTTAATACAAACGGACGATCGCGACGCGGTAGAAAAGTGGAGCAAGCACTGGTTATCACTATAGTCTGTAAAGATGGATGCAAAGTTCACTGTAGAAACACGAAAGTTTATGAGAAAGAAAGTTATTGCAATGAGGAAAATAACTGATTGCACTAGATAGGCGAGAGTCTACTTCTTGAGAAAGTTAGGAGTTACAATTAAATGTACCATAGAACATTCCAGCGGTTCCAGCGGTGGAAGAAAGTTAGCTATTAAGCTTTTAATTCAGAAATGAGATTCTTCAATTTTAAATAGTATTCTCACGAGTGAGGAAAAATACATGACGACAGGACTTGTAGATCAAGTACAAAATCTGGAAGATTCCAGAACGATCTTTATAGAAAAATGGGGTCAAGAAAATCCAACGGAGGAACTAGCTTGTTGAATTATAGACAGCGGGTATTAGATAATATCCCACGTAGTGAGAGGATTTCTCATTTGAATAGCTTAAGAAAGCTCTTTTTTTGTAAGGTTGGCTTATACGAACAAAAGCTCAACATGGCAAATCCCACGAAGAATGATTTTTGCCCCAAAATAAATAATCTCACACTGTCTATAAAAGTGTCGTTAAAAGCACGTGAAAGTTAAAACCATGAAGATGAGGTTAAAACATTAAGATGGTACTTATCTTGATTTCATGTTGAAGGTGAAGTTCCTTTTGACGATAACTACTTTGCCAACATGGCGTAGAAGAGAGTTTGCCTCTTGGGTTGAGGAGACTGGCTCTAGTTGAGCCCTGACTGATCGAGTCAACTGCCGACTTAGAAGTGAGACCTGCTCAACGGAGCATGGAGGGTCTAAGGAAGGGGAAAAGAGTGAGGGGTAGGAGACAAAAGGAGAACATATAAACATTGCCAACGTTATAACAAAAAATGATGATTTTCTCTTGATGAGCTGGTCTTCAAAGAGTTGATGACAGGCGATACTAGCGCAGCATGGTGAGTGAAAAAGTAGACGTAGTCCTCTTGCTCAAGGAGAAAATAGCTGGCGATGGTAACAAGATCTGGTGGCCAGATGGATAAGTGAATCCTCTTGCACCAGGAAGAATAGAGGAGCTTCAGAGATTCGCTGCGAGATAACGCTAGGTGGGTCACAGAGGATATATATCTAGAACAGACTCATAAAAGATATAAGAGACCTGAACTTCAAAGAGAAAATAGAAGATCACTGTTGGTGTTTGACAAAGAGGAAGGAATGAACATGCAAAGAGCATTAAAAATTGGATTCTCACGTACCGTGTATTCAAAGAATACACCAACTACAAGGTCATCAGCCCAATAGTTTGCAAATAGCGGCCATGTATGTGTGCAAATCCATTCCCCAGATCAATTCAATCACGGTGAAACCGAATGGAATGATTTTTTTTACAGAGGTAGCACTAGCAAAGGGCACCTCATATTCATGTTTAATATCCCTATAGCACGTTGTATTTCAACAAGCTACTACAACCAACATTCAATTATACTCCTTGAAAAGGACAAAGAGTTATAACAATACCCATGCATTTAGGAGAAAGTAGGCTATATGTTCTTTACTGAACATCTTGTTATCCTTGTAATCTGTGCAAGTAATAGTCTAACGAATCACATATGATAGATTTTTCCAGGTGGGATCTCATATTTACCACCTAATATAATTGGGCTTAAACTCGTGTTGATTGTCTCAAAGTTATTAATCAATTGTTAATACATCGCAACACTGAAAAATTGTTAGGGGCTGATGACATCACTGTTCGGCCTCTTTAACCCTTTATGGGATTGTGGTCTCTATATTAACCACCTGTCATAAGGACAGTTTATGCTTTCAAAAATGCTGATAGTTGAATCTTTAAGCCAAAATTCGGAGAAGTGCTAGTATGTAAAAAGAAATCAAATATTGTATCGGTACGTATCTACTGAACGTATTGTCTTGGATAAAATAAAAAAAATAAAAAAAACATTAACAATTAAAGTGTAAACATAAAACATAAATATTGAAAGAAAAATCATAAAAATAAAATTTTAATAAAAATAAATCTCCTAACAAATTTCATACGAAACAAGAAGTTCCGTGACGAACTAAACAGCCTACTTTACATAAAATTGGAGATTCATGCCAGTGATTAATCTAAATGGACCTATATAGAATAACGACGAAATTAAGTTGGTAATATCAAAATTTCTAATTAGTTCGAAATACTGTATACCTGGCATAATGTAGCCTAATAGAGAACTGCAGTTGGCAGCCCTGTCGACTGAATATATTCTTAGTTCCATCTCATAAGGTACAGAATACAAAATTTGGTTGAAGTCCAGTGGATAGCATGGACGTTACATGCAGTAAAACATTAGATCTAACAGTGCGCGTAAAATCATGTTGGCAACAATGACATACATGTATTGGTCAGAAATAATCGGAAGTAATATGATCTATTGTTGTGCCAATTCTGAATGAAATCCATTAGTTAGTGTAGAAGTTACATGCATTTTAAAATTGGACCTACCAGCAGGCTTAGAATCATGTTGGCAGCACTGGCGTAGGCCTAAATTAGTTACTCCAAATGAATCTAGAATGCCAGATACTATACGTGTGCAAAGTTTAGAGCTATTGGCTTGCATACTTTCTGGTATATTGATATTAGGGTAACAAAAATAGAGACAGTATTTATTAACAGTTGGCAGCCCTAGTTACTCTTAAGAATCGGCATAGTCATATCTGTTATGGTACTCATAGCCCACACGAAATTTGGTTGAAATCCAAATGATAGTATGGAAGTTACATGTATTTAAATTTGGACATCTCAGCAGGCTGAGAATCATGTTGGTAGCACTGACGTATATAAGTTACTCCAAATTAATATAGAATGTCGGGTACTATACGTGTGCATAGTTTAAAGCTGTCGGCTTGCATAATTTCTGATATATGGGTATTTGGATTTAAAAAATTTGAGAGCATTTATTAACAGTTGGCAGCGTTGGTGGCTCTTAAGAATACGCTCAGTCATATCTGTTTATGTACACATAGCACATACGAAAGTTGGTTGAAATCCAATTGATAGTGTAGAAGTTATATGCATTTAAAATGTGGACCTATCAGCAGGATTATAATCATTTTGGCAACACTGCCATGTATGGCCTCCTGGAAATTAAACTGCAATATCATTATCTCCACGTGTGCCAATTTTGAAATAGTTCCCATTCATACCTTCCAAGATATCCAACATGGAGCTCAAATTTCAATTGCTATTTTTCAGAAGTTGGTAGCACTGACATCATTTTCAAATATGGCCGTGAGATATTCAGGTATAGATCTTTACTCCTACCAAATTTCGTTTCGATTGCTGCAGCCGTTTAGGAGTTGATAGGGGGACACACACACACAGCCAGACAGAGAGACAGACTGAAGGACAGACAGACAGACACACATTTGCCCGATCTCATAAGTCTACTTTTTCCTCATTTTTGCAAAATGTGAAAAGTAGGCTAAAAACACAGTTCATGGACACAAAATCTACACACAGGCACCCACTGGAAACCAAGTATGGAAAAATAACACAAATGGAAAGTTTCAAATAACTAGGAGAGATTATACAGAAAACAGGACTGAACTTGGCATCCAACGAAGACAGGATCGCTAAATTGCAGAAAGCATACCGACTTACATGGAACCACTACATTTAAGAAAAGTATTTCCATCAATGCCAAATTACGACACTATCCTACAATAGTCTTACCACAGGCCTTATACGCTTCGGAAACGACAGCAATCAAGGAACGAACAAAAATCAAGGAATTAGAAAAAAAAGAGAGATCAATTTTGAGAAAGATCTACGGGCCAGTTCAGAAAGAGGGAATATGGATAAGGAGACCGACGATAGAACAGTACAAACAGACAGAGACTATTACAAACAACATAAGGAAAAGGAGGGCAAAATTTTATGGACATATACATGGGATGATCGAAGACTAAGAAAATTTTTAATATAGTTACGAATAGTACACTAAAACCAATTGGGTAAAGTAAACTCTTGAAGACCTGAAGAAACTAAACATCTCTACAGAAGACATGACAGACAGGAGCACATACAGAGAAAAACTTAGACAACAGAAGTTTGAGCAAAGTCCCAAAGAGAGATAACCGGAAAGAAGTGGGTGGAGGAGAGAAAGAGGAAGCATAGTGTGTATATGAGAGGTTTTGGGGAAAAAAGAAGAAAGGTCGAGAATAAAACATGGAAATTGTTTGTGTTGTAACGCTCTCCTTTTGGGGAATTAACGAATAAATAAATAAATAAATAAATAAAAGAAATATAAAATTTAAAATAATAAACACAACTTGTACGGCATGGAAACTACAAATATAACCGGAATGGAGAATTTGCTCAAGATAGAAAGAAGAATTTTAAGAAGGATTTATGGTCCTAGGAAAACAAAGGAAGGTTATAGACTGAGATCGAATGCAGAAATTTATAGTAAAATCGACAACCTTGAAGTGATGATCAGAAAACGGCGACTTCAGTTCTACGGACATATGGTCCGCATGGATTGCTCAAGGTTAAACAAACAAATTTTTGATAAAATCTGGAACAATAAAGGACAAGGAGGCTATGTAAAACAAATGAAAGAAGAACTTCAAAAATTCAAAATTACTGAAGAAGATTGTCTAAATCGAATAGAGTACAGAAAAAAAAATTTTGGTCTCAAAATTCTTGTCGGGGAGAAGGAAAATCTCAACAGAGGAGAATGGACTGCTGAAAGAAGAGCTGCACAGTCGACCAGGATGAAAGACTTCTGAAAGAGAAAGAAGGAAACTAGACCTATAAAGAAGTGATATTTGCGTGGTCCTTGTTGGCCTGTCCGCGGTGTATATATATATAAACACAACTACAAATTAATTATGAAAATAATTGAAGGAATCAATTCGAAATCAGTTAATGAATTCAATAAAAAATATCAAAATTAAATCTACAAGAACATAAATTGAAAATTAAAAATAAATATATATAAACATTAACATTAGTGAAACAAAAAATAACATTATTAATAATTATAATTACAATAAATGAAAATGTAAAAACACTTAAAAATAAAAAGAATTGTTTTGCGCTATAAAGGGTTAAACAGCATTAACTAACTGAATAATGGCTTCATTCACTAGGTCTATCAAACTACTGATAACATTAGCGTAGGCTACTTGAGCGCGTGGGACTGGGGAAGCAGACAGCGCGTTGTTTACACTCGTTCGCGTATCGCAGAGTTCCGTCTTGTTGAATGTGTGGGCTTATTTATAAATAACTACACTTCAACACCCAGGTGTAACCTTTCTCCACTAAAATATTCACCGTGAGAGGCCGCGCGAGGCTTCAGAGCAACTAGGGAAGAAGGTAAAACGGAGAGAAATAGTTCAGGAACTCATAATATGAATCAACACAGGATGGAGCGTCCGTCGTTGTGTAGCTCCACAGTTATTGTTGGTGGTGTAGTTTCATTTCGTGGTTTGGACATCGTGGTCATTCAGTTTCTGATAACTTGTGTTACTGTCGTGTCTTTATAGTGTATGTATTAGCCTATTTTCATTTACGAAAAAAGTAGGCTTATGAGATCACCTTGTGTCCGTGTGTGTGTCTATGGCCTACACATTATAACAATCCAACATGGCGACCATCCGTAATATTTAGACGTTTCTCAATTGTTCAGGATTGCTTCTTGTTGGAGCGGTGTGTTGCCGGACCGCACGTCGGTGGCGCTGGATTGGAAACTGGACACTATTCATTAGCTCTGCCTTATCTGGTGGCCAGTCTGATTCGGTGGTCCTTGTTTATCCTTTGTTATTTTATGTAATTATTCTGAGTCCTATGTCGTCGTCGTTCTGGGTTTTGGTCAGATTAGTATAATAAAATCATTAATACAACTCTCTGGATACGTGATATGATTCAGTCCAAAGTAAGATTTACAGTCCATTCCATAAGCATTTTCATCATTCATCATTTTGGTCCTCTGGTCCGGATATCATGTGGTGTGGACCCAGCAACCCTTCTAGAAACTCAGATGTGGTGCAAAGAATCCAAGTGGCTCAATGATTTCCATGAATTCTGGTTAGAAGGCAAGCTACAAGATCTTCCTACAGAACTATCAGAAATGCGGCCAGTCACAACATTGCTGTCTACGTCCAATTCTGCTGATGATATTACGAAACAAGTAGTTCCGTGAAGAACTATACAGCCTATTTTCATATATCCTACTTATGATAATTGCCTCTATCAACATACTAAATTTCAGTTTGATTGCTGTAATAGATTCGTAGATATTGAGAACCGTCTAAATATTTCGGATGGTCGCCATGTTGGACTTTTATATATGTAGGGCTTAGAGTTATGTACTGTTACATGAAGATTATTGTGTACGTATAGTACTCAAACTTCAATCTCATGATTAGGACACAAGAGGTAAAAATGAGATTTTAAAATTTCGCACAGCTGCCATCTTGTGGTTATGGAAACAATTGAAATAAATTAGATGCCAGTGGATTAACATTTGTATATGGATTTACTGTACCAAGTTTCACTGCACTTGGATTGTTAAATTGCGAGAAACGACCATGTGAATATGTATACTTCGCGTGCCGCCATGATGGATTTGTGATTACCAGGTTATTGAAAGTCCTATAGGTGAACTTATGTTCATATCCTCTATGAACATAAAAAAACAGTTTGATTGGTGTAGTAGATTCGTAGATATTGAGAACCGTCTAAATATTCCGGATGGTCGCCATGATGGATTGTTATATGTATAGGCCATAGTGTCAAGTACCTTTAAAGGAAAATTATTGCGTAGGTTCATTATTCAAACTTTCACTTCGATCGCATGATTACGACACAATAAACAAAAACTTAATTTAAAAAATTCACACAGCCGCCATCTTGAGGTTATGTAAACAATTGAACTAAATTAGATACCAGTGCATTACCAGGTGTATAAACATTTGCTGCACCAAGTTTCATTGCGTTTGGATCATTAAATCGCGAGAAAAGTCTATTTAAAACTTTCAACTTCGCTTGGCTGCCATGTTCGTTTTGTAGTTAACCAGTTTTTTAAGGTCTCATAGATGAACTTCCAGTAGTGCCCTTTATCTTCGTGCAAAATTTCAGGGTGATAACGGTAATAATTCCAGAGATATAGAATGCCGGTGAAATATTTCGCACAGCCACCATATTGAGGTTATGTAAACAATTTAACGAAGTTAGATGTCGGTGTATTACAATGTATATATACATATACCGTACCAAGTTTCATTGCGTTTGGTCGGTTAAATCGCGAGAAACGTCTATTTAAAAGTCGCAAATTCGCTTGGCAGCCATGTAGATTTTGTAGTTACCAGGTTTTCAAAGGCCACATAAGTGAACTTCTAGTAGTTCCCTTAATCACCATACAAAATTCCATGTTGATATCGGTAATAGTTTCGGAGATATTGAATGCTGGTTAAATATTTCGCACAGCCACCATGTTGGATTGGTGAGACGTAACAAAATTTGAAGGACACGGTCTGGGTCGCCCGGAATATTGCTTTGAACTGACCAAGTTTCATTGAAATCGCTCCAGCCGTTTAGATTTTATTAGGGACACACCACACACGAATCACACACACACGCACACACAGACACACGGACAAAAGGTGATCTCATAAGCCTTTTTTTTTTTTTTTTTCATAAATGAAAATAGGCTAAAAATTATCTTCTCAAAGGAAACTATTACGTGTAGTTGCCTACTGCAAGCGTTCCATTGACAATTGTCAGCGATCCCACAAACGCAGCAGTGGAGAACTAACATCACAGGAACTTGAGAAGGCATTACTGCTATGCATCAAAATGGTTCAACAAACCACTTACCCTAAGGAGCCGTCGGATTTTTTAAGAGCGTTAAAAATCCCTCAGTATGCTTTCCTTCGGAGGGGAAGTAAAGCCGGCGGTCCCATGTCATAGATTTATGGCATGTTAAAGATCTTTCCACTAATTGCACCTGTGTGAAACTAAATTGGATAGGTTAAGAATGTAAACAACGCTCTTAGGTTGCTACGTTCGTTGCCAAGAGCCGACTGCGGTGACGTCTAGTAGCTAGTTCTGAACTAGGCCTAGTAGTCGTTGACGGTGGCGTTTGGCGGCAAAAGTAGGAACTATTTGAAAATTCAAAGTTGCAGTCCCTACTTGAATTTAAAAAAAAACAGATACACACACTAATACAGTCATCACAATTAACACCGGTTATCAGACAGATTCTACACACACCCAAAGTACACGGGGCTACATGACCGCGTTGTCGCAGCCCCTAAGCTAAGGAACCAACCAACCACCCTAAGGAGATCATTGCACTGGCTCAAGGTGACCTCATCGCTAAGAAGAGTAATCTTTTGACTCTCAATCCATTCCTCGACAGGGAGGAAATTCTTCGAGTGGGTGGATTACTCTGTAATTCAGATCGGACCTATGACAGCAAACATTAAATCATCCTTCCACCTGAGCATAATTTCACTTTCAATTCCATTACGCTCTCGTTTTTGGATTCCAAGAGCAAGGCAAATTATCCGCACCGTTCTTCATAAATGCCTACCGTGTTTCAAACTGATAATACAAAGCAATCATCAGCTCATGGGGCAATTGCCTGCAAGTAGAGTTAAAATTACTCGCCCATTCTTGCCTTAGAGAGTTGATTTCGCAGGCCCAATCGGCATAAAGCAAGGCTCGTCAAGAAGTAAAGTGACTCAGAAGGTCTACATTGCGTTTTTGATTGTTTCACCACCAAATCCGTGCATATGGAACTCGTGACCAACTTGACATCTCAAGCATTCATAGCTGCTCTTCGTAGATTCATTGTACGCCGTGGACACGTCAAGGGCGTATATAGCGACAATGGCACCTAATTCGTTGGGGGAAAATAAGGAACTAGGCGATCTCCGGAATCTCTTTAAGAATCAACTGTTCTTAAGAGAATTACACCTTTTGTCCGAGTGTGTGTATATGGCCTACACAGTATAACAATCCAACATGGCAACCATCCGAAATATTTAGACGGTTCTCAGTGTCTACTAATCTATTACAGCAATCAAACCGAAATTTTGTATGCTGATTGAAGGAATTGACATAAGTCCAACTATGGATCATTAAATGACCTGGTGATCACAAAACCAACATGGTGGCGACGCGAAATTTAAATATTTAAATGGATTTTCTCGTGACTTTTCATCCGAGCGCTGTGAAACTTGGCACGGTATATCCTCATACAAGCCTTAATATAAAAACGTGTAATTTAATGGGATTTTATGAGAACTTAAAAATGGCAGTTGTGCATTTTTAGCCTATTTTCATTTTAAGAAAAATAGGCTTATGAGATCACCTTTTGTCCGTGTGTGTGTGCGTGTGTGTGTGTGTGTGTGAGAGGTGTGTTTCCCCCTAGTAACCTCTAAACGGCTGGAGCGATTACAATGAAACTCGGTGAGATCATAGCACTATTCTGGCCGACCCCGACCGTGCTCTTCAAATTTTATTGTGTCTCACCAATCCAACATGGCGGCTGTGCGAAATATTTCACCAGCATTCAGTATCTCTGAAACTATTACCTATATCGCCCTGAAATTGTGTACGAGGATAAAGGGCACTCCTAAAAGTTCACCTATGAGACTTTCAAAAACCTGGTGACTACAAAACCAACATGGTGGCCAAGCGAATTTCAGACTTTTAAATAGACTTTTCTCGCGATTTAACTATCCAAACGTAATTAAACTTGGTACATCAAATGTTTATACACATTGTAATGCACTGGAGTCTAATTAAGTTCAATTGTTTACATAACGTCAAAATGGCGGCTGTGCGAAATATTTCACTGACATTCCATATCTCCGAAACTATTACAGATATCACCCTGAAATTGTGTACGGTGACAAAGGGCACTGATAGAACATTATCTATGTAACTTTCATAAACCTGTAAAGTACAAAACGAACATGGCGGCCAAGCGAATTTGAAACATTTTAATAGACTTTTCTCGTGTTTCAACTCTCTGAGCGCAGTGAAATGTGGTACCGTAAATGATTTTACATATTGTAATGCACTGGCATCTAATTTAGTTCAATTGTTCATATAACCTCAAGATGGCGGCTGTGCGAAATTTTAAAATTAGGTTTTTATTTCTTGTGTCTTAATCATGCGATCGAAGTGATAGTTTGGATACTAAACCTAGGCAATAATTGTCCTTGTATGGTACATAACTCTATGGCCTATACATAAAAACTCCAAAATGGCGAGCATCCGAACTATGTAGACGGTTCTCAATATCTATGAATCTTTTGCAACAATCAGACTGAATTTTTTATGTTCATAGAGGTTATGAACATATGTTCACCTATAGGACTTTCAGTAACCTGGTGAGCACAAATCCAACATGGCGGTGACGCGAAGTATAAATATTTAAATGGACGTTTCTCGCGAATTAACTATCCGAGTGCAGTGAAAGGTTGCACGTTAAATGCTTATACAAATGTTAATCCACTGGCATCCAATTTATTTCAATTGTTTGCATAATCACAAGATGGCAGCAGTGCCAAATTTTAAAATCTTGTTTTTACTTCTTGTGTCCTGATCATGCGATTGAAGTTTGAATACCACACGTACACAATAATCTTAATGTAATAGTACAAAAATATAAATCCATCCTGGCGATCATCTGAAATATTTAGACGGTTCTCATTATCTACGAATCTATCACAACCATCAAACTGAAATTTTGTATGTTGATACAGGCAATTAACATGAGCAGGATATATGAAAATAGGCTGTATAGTTCTTTACGGAACTACTTGTTTTAAAATCTCGTTTACATTTCTCGTGTCCTAAGTAAGACCAGTAGGATATATGAAAATAGGTTATTTAGTTCTTCACGGAACTATTTGTTGTAATTCAAGCTGAGATAAGGAAATGGACAATCGTGGATTTAAGTTAGACATAATCTTGTAATAATAATAATAATGTTATGATTAGCCTACGTTCATTTTAACTGCTATAGATTTTAGAAGCGCCCTATTTTTACCCTGTGGGGGATCTTTAACTTGCCATTAAATAT
The DNA here is from genome assembly GCA_946902985.2 of Meconema thalassinum. NCBI lineage: Eukaryota > Metazoa > Arthropoda > Insecta > Orthoptera > Tettigoniidae > Meconema > Meconema thalassinum. Next base: position 158,839,276 of record OX336393.1, on the reverse strand, counting down.
CCTGACACGGCTCCCTTACATTTAAGGAGCCTAAAATGTGCACTGGAACGCGCCAGGTGTCAATCCCACAACCTTGGGAACAGCTGGCAAGAACGTTACTGCTGCACCACGTAGCTAGCCGGAACGATCCAGGCATTTGCCTTGAGTAAAAATGGGAACCACCAAAAGTAATTTCTAATATGGAAGAGGAGGGAATCGACCCACCTCTTCTCAGTTTTGCATCAAGAGAGTGAATTTACGCTGTTCGAACTCTCAGAATAGAATTAAATAGCTAGTCACTACGCCATGAGGTGGTCTGTTGCTAAGCAAAGGTCACTAAATTTAAAGGGGTTGGTGTTTATTGTGGTTTTAAGGAGCGGAACATCGAGGCCATCTGCCTCTGACCCTAATGACTGAATGCATATTGTAGAAGGTGTTGCAAGGAATCGTAGGGTGGGGTGTATTCGAACGAAAGTTAGGAAACATCACGGCATTTGCCTGGAATGAAAGTAGGAAATACGCGGCAAATCACGTTTAGGTTGCCTGAGGGCAAAATCGAACCCAGAATTACATTTCTTGGCAGATCCAGGAATCTAACCCAGTGCCTATGTGACCGTGGTCTCAATATGTAGAGCTTACCCACAGACCATACAAGACGGTATTTATTTTAACTCTCCACCTAATATTTACCTTGAGTGTACTCAATGTACATAACGCAACCAAATGGTTGAAAACCTCATTTGTTAGCCTATTTTCAATTTTGAAAAAAAAAATAGGCTTATGAGATCACCTTTTGTCCGTGTGTGTGTGTGTGTGTATGCTTGTGTGTGTGTGTGTGTGTCCCCTAATAACTTCTAAACTGCTAGAGCGATTTCAAGGAAACTCGGTAAGTTCATAGCACTATTCCGGACGACCCCAACTGTGCCCATCAAATTTTGTTACGACTCACCAATCCAACATGGCGGCTGTGTGAAATATTTCACCAGCATTCAATATCATCGAAACTATTTCCGATATCACATTGGAATTTTTGTACGGTGATAAAGGGAACAACTAAAAGTTCATCTATGTGAATTTTGAAAAACTGGTAACTACAAAACCAACATGGCGGCCAAGCGAATTTGAAAATTTTTAATAGACCATTCTCGCGATTTAATGTTCCAAACGCCATGATATCTGGAACAGGAAATGTTTATACACATTGTAATGCACTGGTATCTAATTTAGTTCAATTGTTTACATAACCTCAAGATGCCGGCTTTGCGAATTTTAAAATTAAGTTTTTATTTCTTGTGTCGGAATCATGCGATCGAAGTGAAAGTTTGAATAATGAACCTAGGCAATAATTGTCCTTGAATGGTAGATAACTCTATGACCTATACATATAACAATCCTAAATGGCGTGCTTCCGAAATATTTAACGGTTCTCAATATCTATGAATCTTTTACAGGAATCAAACTGTTTTTTTATGTTCATAGAGACTATGAACATATATCCACCTATAGGACTTTCAGTAACCTGGTGAGCACAAATCCAACATGGAGGCGACGCGAAGTATAAATATTTAAATGGACGTTTCTCGCGAATTAACTATCCGAGTGCCGTGAAACGTTGCAAATTAAATGCTTATACAAATGTTGATCCACTGGCATCTAATTTATTTCAATTGTTTGCCTAATCACAAGATGGCTGCTGTGCGTAATTTTAAAATCTCGTTTTTACTTCTTGTGTTCTAATCATGCGATTGAAGTTTGAATACCACACGTAAACAATAATCTTAATGTAATAGTACAAAAATAAAAAATCCAACCTGGCGACCATCTGAAATATTTATACGGTTCTCAATATCTACGAATCTGTTACAGCAATTAAACTGAAATTTTGTATGTTGATAGAGGCAATTAACATGAGCAGGATATATGAAAATAGGCTGTATAGTTCTTCACGGAACTACTTGTTAGCCTACTTTCCACTCTTTTCAAAAATGAGGAAAAAGTAGACTTATAAGATATATCCGGGAAAATGTGTCTGTCCTTCTGTCTGTCTGTCTGTCCTTCTGTCTGTCTGGCTGTGTGTGTGTGTCCCCCCTATCAACTCCTAAACGGCTGCAGCAATCGAAACCAAATTTAGTATGAGTAAAGATGTATCCCGGAATATCTCAGGCCCATATTTCAAAAAGATGACAGTGTAACCAACTGCTAAAAAACGCACTAGAAATTTGAGCTCCATGTTGGATATCTTGGTAGGTATACATGGGGGCTATTCTAAAATTGGCACACATGTAGATAATACTATTTCAGTTTAATTTCCAGGTGGCCATACATGACAGCGTTGCCAAAATAATTTTAAGCCTTCTGATAAGTCCAATTTTTAAATGCATATAACTTCTACACTATCAATTGTATTTCAACCAAATTTTGTATGTTATATATGTACATAAACATATATGACTGAGTGTATTCTTAAGAGCCACCAGGGCTGCCAACTGTTAATAATTACTCTCTATTTTGTATCCAAATATTCCGGAAAGTATGCAAGCCGACAGCTTTAAACTATGCACACGTAAATTACCCGACATTTTACATTAATTTGGAGTAACTTATATACGTCAGTTCTACCAACATGATTCTAAGCCTGCTGATAGGACCAATTTTTAAATACATGTAACTTCTATACCAACAAATGGATTTCATCCAAAATTGGCACAAAAATATTTAATATTTCAGATTATTTCTGACCAGAACTCGCATGACATTGTTGCCAACATGCTTTTACGTGTACTAATAGATCCAATGTCTAAATCCATGTAACGTCCTTTGGACTTCAACCACATTTTGTATTCTGTACCTTAGGAGATGGAAGTAAGAATATATTCAGTCACCAGAGCTGCCAACTGTATTGGTCTATTAGGCTAAATTATGTCTAGTATACCTTATTTCGAACTAATTAAGACATTTCGATATTACCCACTTAATTTCGTCATTATTCTAGATAGGTTCATATACTGTACATTAATCTAGGGCATGAATCTTAATTTTAAGAAAAGTAGGCTCTTTAGTTCGTCACGGAACTTCTTGTTCCATCTGACTATGAGGGAAGCGGCTAACTGGTATCATGCTGAACTTCTATGTCCAAGGTGCTGGTTCAAAGCCGGACAAAGTCGCCGGATTTTCTAAGAGCGCTAAAAATCCGTCAGCATGCTTTCCTTCGGAGGGGAAGTTACAACGTTCGTTGCAAGTTGCTGGTTGCGGTGGCATCTAGCAGCCAAGTTCACAGCTAAGTGTCGTTGACGTTAGTATTTGGTACAAAATTAGGTACTACTACTTAAAATTGACCGTCTGCAGACCTTACCTGAATTACAGACTAATACAGTAATCACAAATAACACCGTTTATCAGACAGATTCTACATACACCCAATGTGTTACATGACCACCTTGTCGCAGCCCCTAAACTGAGGAACCAACCAACATCTCTGCGGGAGATAAATTTTGCGTGAAGAAGTAACAGACTGTTAGATAGTTACACATTAGTTCCAAACCTTGCATAAGGACAGTGTGATCACAAGTATAAAAATTAACCCCAAATGACAAGAAGGTTACCATCCCCATAAGACAGTAAAATGTTAAAAGTATGCATAGAAAGACGAAAAAATGTTAACTAACCTCCAATTGTAAAATACTTTCTCGCAATAAATGAGGTCTGATCCTCCTACGAAAACCTGCATATTTTGCCTATCCCCTAGTTTGCCCGGTGAAATCTACCTCCGCCTTCCGGCGTGCCGAGAGGAATTTTATTTAATGTTCATAGGGGCTATGAACTTCAGTTCACCTGTAGGACTTTAAATAACCTGGTGATCACAAATCCAACATGGCGGCAACGCGAATTATAAATATTCACATGGACGTATCTCGCAATTTAACCATCCGAGTGCAGTGAAACTTGGTACAGTAAATCCTTAAACGAATAATAATCCACTGGCATCTAATTTATTTCAATTGTTTCCATAACCACAAGATGGCAGCTGTGCGAAATTTTAAAATCTCCTTGTTACTTCTTGTGTCCTAATCATGCAATTGAAGTTTGAATGCTACACGTACACAATAATCTTCGTGTAACAGTACATAACTCTAGGACCTACATAAAATCCAACATGGCGACCATCCGAAATATTTAGTCGGTTCTCCATATCTACGAATCTATTACAGCAATCAAACTGAAGTTTTGTATGTAGATAGAGGCAATTAACATAAGTAGGATATATGAAAATAGGCTGTAAAGTTCTTCACGGAACTACTTGTTGATAAGTGAGGTAGTAAAAATGTAACTCTTGACACGTGAAAGTAACATTATAAGTACATCCAATGTCAAATGAACTTCTTCGGCTATACAAGTAAGCCGTGTTTAGCTGAATATAACGGAGAGACGCACTAGTGCCCATCGTGGTCGCGAGTTGAAACAGCAATACCCTTTAATTACTCCATGCAGTTTAACTTTATCCTACAAATTGCTCCGCTGTTAGCTCCACGCTCTAATCTACCCAATTTGTTGTCTGCTTGAATATTGATTGGAAAGTTCTTTCACACAAGAAATTAGTTGGCGAATATATTGGAGGCATTATAGTTATTATTAGACCCCGGAAGTACGTGAAAATTGAATATTTTGATAGAGACTTTCGCGGCTCGGAATATTATTAATTATACTCTTCGAGGATTTTGCCGTGTTGAAAGATAAAACTAATTAATAGACATTTCGCTAGGGACCTGGCCTGCTTTGTCAACAGAAGCATTGAATCGCTTTTGTGAAACCACGTAAGTTACTAAAAAATTCATGGTGAAAATCAACAAAGAGAAAACAAGGAGATCCGTGAAGAACTATACAGCTTATTTTCATATATTCCACTTATGTTATTTGCCTCTATCAACATACAACATACAACAACATACAACATTTCAGTTTGATTGCTGTAATACATTCGTAGATATTGAGAACCGTCTAAATACTTCGGATAGCCGCCATGTTGGATTTATATATATGTAGGTCTCAGAGTTATGTACTATTACATGAAGATTATTGTGTAGGTGTAGTATTCAAACATCAATCACGTGATTAGGACACAAGAAATGAAAATCAGATTTTAAAATTTCGCAGAGCTGCCATCATGTGGTTATTAAAACAATTGAAATAAATTAGATGCCAGAGAATTGAAATTTGTGTAAGCGTTTACGGTACCAAGTTTCACTGCGCTCAGATGGTTACATCGCGAGAAACGTCCATTTAAATATTTATATCTCGCGTCACCGCCATGTTGGATTTGTGCTCACCAGGTTATTGAAAGTCCTATAGGTGAACTTATAGCCTCTACCAACATAAAAAAAATAGTTTGAATGCTATCATAGACTTATAGATATCGAGAACCATCTAAATATTTCGGTTGGTCGCCATTTTGGTTTTTATAAATGTAGGCCATAGACTTACGTACTATTACATGACGATATTTGCGTTGATTCATTAATCAACCTTTCACTTCGATCGCATGATTACGACACAAGAAATAAAAACTTAATTTTATATTTGCACAGCCGCCATCTAGAGGTTATGTGAACAATTGTACTGAAATAGACGGCAGTGCTTTACAATGTGTATAAACATTTACTGTACCATATTTCACTGCGCTCAGATGGTTAAATTGCGAGAAAAGTCTATTAAAAATGTTTCACTTTCGCTTGACCGCCATGTTCCTTTTGTATTTTACAGGTTTTTGAAAGTCTCATATCTGAACTTCTAGTAGTACCCTTCATCATCGTACAGATTTCAGGGAGATATCAGTAATAGTTTCGGAGGTATAGAATGCCGGTGAAATATTTCGCACAGCCACCATCTTGAGGTTATGTAGACAATTGAACTAAATTAGTTGCCAGTGCATTACAATGTGTTTAAAACATTTGCTGGTCCAAGTTTCATTGCGTTTGGTTGGTTAAATCGCGAGAAAAGTCTATTTAAAAGTTTCAAGTTCACTTAGCCGCCATGTTCGTTTTGTATTTAACAGGTTTTTGAAAGACCTATAGGTGAACTTCTGGTACTGCTCTTTATCACCGTACAAAATTTCAGGGTGATGTCAGTAATAGTTTCGGAGATATGGAATGCCGGTGAAATATTTCGCTCAGCCGCCATGTTGGATTGGTGAAACGTAATAAAATGTGATGGGCACTGTCAGGGTCGGCCAAAATGGTGCTATGACCTTACCAAATTTCAATTAAATCGCTCCAGCCGTTTAGATGTTATTTGGACACACACACACACACGTACGCACACACACACACACACACACACACACACACACGGACAAAAGGTGATCTCATAAGCCTTTTTTATTCATAAAATGAAAATAGGCTAAAGAGAATGAAATGCAACCGAAATAAATCAGAAAACCCTATCGACGTCAAATTGGCAGGTGAAAAATAAAGAAAGTGGGAGACTTCTGTTAGTTAGGAAGCAAAATGACCAGTGATGGACGAAGCAAAGAGGATATAAATCGTAGGTTAGCACAGGCAAGGAAAGCATTTCTACAGAAATTGAATTAATGAAATTAAAATAGATTTAGGTATTAGGAAGTCATCTTTGAAAGACTTTGTGTGGAGCGTGGTGCTCTATGGAAGTGAAACTTGGGCTGTTGGTGCTGCAGAAAGGAGGAGAATAGAAACGTTTGAAATGTGGTGTTACAGGAGAACAGATAGAGATAGAGATGGAGTAACAAATGAAGAGTTATTAAGACGATTGGGAGATGAGTGGTGTTTCTGGTGACTGATACTGTCACCCAGGAATAGCAAACTTAGTTATGGAAGAATGGGTCGAGGACAAGAACTGTAGGGGTAGACCACGGTTAGAATATTTTATGTTAAACATATTGCCCTGTAAGTAAGGTGCGGTAGCTATGTAGAGATGAAACGATTAGCTCAGGACAGGAGAGCATGGAGGCTATATCAAACCAGTCAAAAGACTGAAAACTCAAATAACAATTTAATAACTGTGTTTGTTATAGATCTTGTACAACAATTATACTTATTTCCAGAAATGACGGACATATTTGCTACTGGAAACATTTTCGAAAATTCTTATCACAACTATTTCTATTCAATTTTTAATATTAACCCTTGCTTTGAAATGTTATTTACAGCTTTCTTTGGATTTTCAAGTTTTTAGGATTTTTTTACTTATATTTTTTTAAGTGCGTGTTAAACCTTTACATTTGCATTTCTATAAGACATTTTTAAAGAAGTAATTTTTTAGGTTGTCATAAAGAAAATGAAATAATGCATAACTCACACACGTGTAAATGACTGAAATTTACTTTGTAGCTGAAGGTTTAACATGGCACCTTCAAAAAAAAAAAAAAAACTATAAACATGGGAGTCATAAGGGAAACGACTGAGGGTAGCTGAAAGCAATTACAAATTCAAATACTGGGGAAATGCAGGATTGGAATTTTACAAAATTAAAATTATGTGTCTGATAGCAAAAAGTGTTTGATTTTTCACAATATTTATAACAGTCATAACTTAGTCACAGAATGTTACAGTTCCTGCTCTTTAAGATGCCTCCCCCCCCCCCCCCCCCCCGCCATTAACTCGTGCAATTTGTCTCTCCCTAGGAAAGATCCAAATAATTTTAGGGACGAAATACCATGAAATATGATTACCTTGTGGTCTGACCAATATGTACAACAATAGAGGAGAGGTCACAATCGTGATTAATCTTATTTTTTTATTTCATTAGGTCTTTTCAAATTTAGATGTCCACCTCTAAATTTTAAATTCAATTCCAAATTTGTATTCTTTAATCTGTGTTAAGAGGGGAAGATGACCTCGTAGTTCCGCCCCTTAAAACAACAATAACTAACTAACTCGCAATCGTGAGGGTCTCTTGGAACACTCAGCTTGTCAAGCATCAACTCGGCTTATCCCACTAAGCTGAGCGCGTACGAAAACTATAAAACAGTTTATCTCATACTCGAAGTGAGGGAGATCCATGAAATGGCCGTCAATAAAACCGAGTCAGAGTAATCTAAACGACAGGTCATTGAACCTTCATTCTACGAGAAGTGTCACCTGGCAGCCATTTTCTAATTACAGAAGCGACGAGATGCGTCGTTCCTTTCAGGCCAGTGACTTCAAATAGCACAAGGCTCCATTCGTGCTTTCTAAGAGTTCTTTTCACAATTCTGTAGAACGAGAGGCAAGTGTGAGCCCAAACTGGTTATCTGAAAGGATTATTTTATTGCAGGCGCACACCTAGGGGAGTTAGGGATTTCTCTCCCCGTTCTCCAAAATTAAAGGAATTTACAAAGGTGTGTAAATTATGAGAATGAACGTTGATTTGTATAGTTTTCGTGAATTAACCATTTATTGGTTAATTACCACTAAGTAATTATTCGGGAGTGATGGACCTGGATCCTACACTTGCACTTAGCTACTATATGTCGTTTTCATGATTTTCATACCTTATTTGATATTCTTGGAGTCGTTACTAATTGAAATTACTGTTCATTAGCACTACTGCATATGAAATATATATTCTAAATTATTACATTTGACTACTGCATATACTGTAATTAATGCATAACTTATACTGTAGTAGGTGGTAAATATACATAGCCAACCAATTTGATTGAAATCCAATCGATAGTATAGAAGTTATATGCATTTCGAAATTGGACCTATCGGCAGGCTTAGAATCATGTTGGTAATACCGGCATGAATGGGCTTCTGAAAATTAATCTGAAATATAATTATGTATATGTGTGCCAATTTTGGAACAGTTCGCATGCATAACTTCGGAGATATCTAACATAGAGCTCAAATTTTAATTGCGATTTCTCAGCAGTTTGTAGCACTGACGTCAATTTCAAATATGACTGAAAGATATTCAGGTTTAGGTCTTCTCACATACGGTACCAAATTTGGTAATGATATAGCTGCAGCCCTTTAGGAGTTCGGGGGTAGGGGGGTACACACACACAGACAGTCCGACAGAAGGACAGACTGACAGACAGACACATACATTTTCCCGGATCCATCTGATAAGTCTACTTTTCGCTCATTTTTGCAAAATGAGAAAACTAGGCTAAAATAATTAAGCTCATAAAAATTAAGCGGCTTCGGTGGCGTAGTAAGTAGCATGCTGAGTTTCTATGCCCAAGATCGCGAGTTCAAACCCAGCCGAAGTCGTCGGATTTTTGAAGTGTGTTAAAAAATCCCTCAGTATGCCTTCCTTCGGAGAGGAAGCAAAGCCGGTGGGCCAATTTCACAGATTTATGGCTTAAAAAAGAACCTTCCACTAACTACAATAATTGAGTAAGGCTAAATTTGTAGGTTAGATTTGATTAACGCTCTATTAGTTCCAACGTTCGTTGCCAGATGCCGGTTGTGGTGGCATCTAGTGGCCAAGTTAACAGCTAGGTGTCGTTGACAATAATATTTGGTAGAAAAAGTAGGAACTATTTGAAATTGATCGTCTGCTGTCCTTACCTGAATTACAGATAACACACACTAATACAGACATCACAATATTAACACCGGTTATCAGACAGATTATACACACAACCTAAGTACACGGGGCTACAAGACCGCGTTGTTGCAGCCCCTAAACTGAGGAACCAACCATCATAAAAATAAAAAATAAAATAATTTGAGATTATAAAAATGAAAATTGTCAAGACAAATATGAACATTAAGATGCTAAAGAAAACAGAACTTAAAATTAATAATTACAATTAGGCTAAAATAATTTAAATTAAATTAAAATAAATTCAAATAAAATATCTTCAATAATATTCTGCCCTAAAAGGGTTAATGTGAGGCAGTAAAACAAATTTGCAAAATGTTTCCAAATATTTAATCTCTGGATTTACTCATTGTGTTTGTTCATTTCGTTTAATAAATTGCTGAGAAAATTTACGCAAAAAGAACGAAATTTTGAGCATTCAGAATAGTACTGAGCCATTTTGACTTCTTCTTCTCTTTCTTAAGACGTCGTCTCCGAACGGAGGTTGACGATCCGCATAGCTAGCTGCGATCTTGACATTACTATAAGTACAACCACGAATTTCTTCGTCTTCCAACAGACCTTTTTCCGTGAATTTTCCCTTCAATAATTAGTTGTAATAACTGGTAATTTTCGCCTCTCAGAACATGTCTCAAGTATCTTGTTTTTCATTGTTTTATTATAAGCAGTAGTTCTCTATGCTTTTCCATTCGACGAAGGACCTCGTTATTTGAAACTTTCAGTATCTATGATATACGCAGGATACGTCTGTAATCATTTTGAATACAATAATTGAACAGATGGAGTGCCATTCTCAAAATTGCTTCTTTCCGTGTAAAACTGAAAAACAAAATCATCAATTTATTAAACGAAAAGATTAAAAACGAAGAGTAAACCATAGAATATATATTTTGAAAAATCTTACAACCTTGCGAAGCAGTTTTACTGCCTTGCATTATAAGTCGTGATAACTACCTAGGTATATAAATTAACGTATTTAGAGCATTTATAGCTTCAAATCTTCTTCTTTGAAGGCCACACTTGATCTGCTGAAACATTCGTGGGGCATGAGAAGAAAAGGGTCCCTTACAAATCACTGGAATAAGGGGTTAATGCACCCAGGTCAGATATCATTTGGAATATCCAATTACAAACTCCATATGGGATAAATTGTCAAGCCATAAGAGAAAAAAACTTAATTGAGTAGACTAATAAATGTTGAAACCATTGGGTTAATAAGATAATGTTTACATAAAGAATATACTTGTTTGAAATTCTCTCTTCGAGTCTAAGAACGTGCACACCTCTGTAAAGAAGTGGAAAACCGATTGTGGAACCTACCTTACGTTAGTACTACTACTACTACTAATAATAATAGTAATAATAATAATAATAATAGTAATCCGGGTTCGTTTCCCGGCTCTGGTGTGTAGGCTGGAACGGGGTACACTCAGCCTCGTAAGGCAAAATTAAGAAGAGGATGGTTCGATTCGGACCTCATCAATCCTTTAAGTGGTTTTCCATGGTTTCCCCACTTCTACTCCAGGTAAATTCTTGGATGGTTCCTAACGTAAGGCCACTACCGCCTCCTTCCCAATCCTATCCCCAAATTACAAACACTCACACTATTTCAGCCATCACATTAACACAGGTTATCACAAAAATTACACTCACAAACACACACACAAATACACTGGACTACATGACCAAGATGTCGTAGCTTCTACAATAAGCATCAACAAAATATCTGAGCAAATAAATTATAACTGGTCAGTTTAAGAACTTTAAACACAAGTGGCTCACCAGACTTGTGAACTTGTACTAAATAATGCCAGTTCATTTATCAAAATGGGCTTAATCACACCCATATTTCACAACATTTACTGTTGTTGGTAATTAAAATTAGGGTTTGGGGTATCTTTGGTCATCAGCCCCTTGTCGTTGGTGTATGTTGAATTTGTCAGATAGCATGTGTTTTATGGTGTGTGTAACTGTAATTATTAGTGTTAAGAATGGAATAGGTGCCCCGGAACTTGAATTAAGGTTCTCTCCCGCATTTGCTTGGAAAGAGTGTGGGGAAATCCCGAGGAAAATCCGCAATCTGGATAGACGCTGTCAGTCAGGATTCGAACTTCCAATCTCTAGATTTGCTTGAACTCCTCATCACGAAAAGGCAATCCTTTCAGTACTTCCAAGCAAATGCTGAGATGGTACATTATTTAAATTCGCGGGTAATCTACCCTCATACTAGATCCTAATAATTGCAGTAACACATAACCTACTATTAAAATTTCCACAAAAATACAGGTTTTCGAACTATTTAGCGACGCACCAAAGTACACAGTCATCGGATTTTTAAGAGCGATAACATCCTTCAGTATGCCTTTCTTCGGAGGGGAAGTAAAGCCGGCGGTCCCATGTCATAGATTTATGGCATGTAAAAGAACCTACCACTGCAATTAGTAGTGTGTAGAAAAATTTGTAGGTTATATTTGGCTATTTAGAAACGCTCTATCAAGTTCCAACGTTCACCGCTAGGTGTTAGTGACAGTGGCATCTGGTATCCAAAGTTGGAACTACTTGAAATTGAACTTGTTGGGAGCCTTCGGGTGTTCAATCAAAAATACTATGGCCATTCGGCTGCAATTCATAAAATAAAATAAAATAACAATTACTGCTTTACTTGTAATTTGCCACGAATGGTTTTCCGAAGCTTAATGAAGAAACTTATCATTTTTGTCAGCAAGCACATTCAAGTGTTGCAAACTTTGAAGAATTAAATACAGGAAGTATCTTTCATGTACTGTATCAGAATTGTTTCACTCGACAACATTTTAAGCACTATAGATTCAGCCTGTCGCCACATGATGATGAAAGCAATGTTTTTGCATTTCTCTGTTGGCACAGGATAGAGTAAAATGTATCCTGTCACAGATATCTCAGTCTCATTCATGACTCCCTCAATGGGCTCACAACTAAAGGCACGTGAGTTGGCGACCACGGGATCCCAGCTTCCACTTACTTGTGCCGGGCTCCTAACTGTCATATTTCCTGTCAACCTCCCTTTGTCAACTTTTGTTCTCTTTCGACCCCAACGGTATTAGGGTATCCGAGGTCGAGGGAGTGTTTCAATTTCCCACCTTAATTGGCAATTTTCCCATCTTTACTGATCCCTTCGGGGGTTCAGACCTCTAATTTTCATGGTATCTCCTGCCTTCTGCTCAAGGCCCTCAAGGAGGCGGGAAGTATGTAACCCCACCACTAATGGTGCACCTTGGATGGTGCTACATCCTCATGGGATGAGAGTTGGTGAACTCAGGAGTTAGCGACCCCCAAGGAATTCCTGAACTGGGTGAGTTTATCCCTTCTTCCATTGACTTTGGGACAGACCCTCTCCTGCCTTTCATGGCTCTACATATTTCCAAGCCCCACAATCCTCATTCTTCGAGGATTGAGGGCTTATACTTTCTCTGCCTTTTATTTGTGTTATTCCTTTTCTTCATCATGTTGCACTTAAGTTAGTTGTAAGTCTGTAGTTAGGTTTTGTTCTAGCTTTCATGATATCATCTTTTGTTTTCAACCAAGCCATTAGGAGACGACAACCTAGAAGTTATACCTCTTAAAACAACAATATATTAGCATCAACATAATTCATGGCTGTCATTATATGGAACCTACTGTGGTATGGTGATTAGAAGTTCAACTCATAGGTTCAGGGCGGGGTTCTGTACTGGCTCAGAGAGGAAAGCAATGTCAAGCTACCTCACTCCACACCTAGCTTATTACACCCAAAGGGTTTCTACCAACATAACGACCAGCAGTGCTTATTGAGAATCCGACCAGGCTTCGGACGAACAACCTAACAGACATAGATTCAGAATAAAACTACAGTATAGTACAGGGTGTCATTGAATGTTCTCTGCAGTGCTTACTTGCTGCTGCAAGAGCTAGCATCAGCAGTTACGTTGGCAGCACGGCTGCCGCTTGTATCAAAACAACCAAACAGTAAACGTTGTCCTCACCACATCCATTCATAACAGATGCTGTAAGTGTTGGAAGACAGACTTCAACACGTCTACACTTATTGTCGAAGACTTTCTTGAGCTAATTTGCGTATAGATTTTCTTGGAATACGAAGCATTATATCGGAGATTTCATCAAGTTTCTCGTCTGTTAAAAGCGTAGGCCGGCCTGTTCTCGGTACATCGTGAACTGAGCCGGTCACTCAAAATTTACTTATCAAATCCTGAACGGTATCTCGGTTTGGACACTTTGAATTAGGAAACCACACCTAAAATTTTGGTTTTACATTTTCTATAAACCGATCGCCTTCGCGAAAAACGTATTCCTCCAAAATAACTCTCTCTTCAGTAGTAAACATTACCGCCTGTATACTGATGCACCCTTCCAATAATCTATCTGAACGCTCGCTTACTGCAATACACACTGTCGATTTCGACACCCCACAACCCACACGTGTGGCCTTCACTGTACCGCTGTCCTGTCAAGGACACCGTGCTGCCAACTTAACTGCTGATGCAACCCCTGGCAGCAGCACGTAGTTGCTGGGGAGAACATTCCCTGACGCCCTGTACATACAAAGTGTCGTCCGTTCCTTAACTTGCCATTCCTTGGACTTCAGTAATTCCCCAACACCAAAGCAATGAACTTCAGCATTGCTGACGTATACAATCTCGCACGATGCCAACGGCTATCCCTGGAAAGAGAGACGCCATTTCATTGTGACGAAGCCAATCAGAATTTCTTACATGAACAGTCACTTTTAACTTTTCGTATCTGTTTGCATGAGGAAGTTACTTGAATTCGAGCATTTGATCATCAGTTCAGGGACATGTACTATGCTGGGTATTTCACCGAAGAGTCGTAAGAGGCACCACTTCGCCGGTATTTATGAAACTAGTACGTGTTATTAATTAGGTAAAGTCAGTCCAAACAAAAGTTGAGAATTGATTATGTCGTGCGATGTTCAGTTTAAAACGGTAAACGTATTTGTGTTTGCTAATGGAGATTACATCTTGTCTTACCAACTGACAGAGTGTACTCAAATTAGTATTCTATTATGCGAATTACAGCATAGTTATTGACGGTACCGTATACAGAACCTGCCAATAATTTAAGACCACTTTGCTTACTTTCTATAAAAGCTTCCTGGTCTTATAATTTTCCTAAAGAATTTTAAGAAATATGGTAAAGTATTGTTTTTCTATCATCATTTATTTTATTGTATTCAACCGCCCTCTGAATGAAGAGAGCTACATAAAGAGGCTTTGAGCCTCAGTGGCCTGTATAAGAGAAATAATAAATTCAAATTCAAAATTACGACAATCGTAATAATTAATATTGAAAATAAGCAAAGTGGTTTTTAATTATTGGTAGGTACTTTATATGGTCGCCGTCAATAACTATGGGTAAAGTTTACGCTTTTTATGAAGGAGCTCGCGAAGCTTACAAATCTTTTAACAAATTCACTTGTTAATACAATCCCAGTATCGGAAAAAAATATAGATTTATTTGCTGACATTAATCCAATGGCGTATCTTATTAATATTTTTGTTTGTGTTTTGTAGAAGATTAACAAACACTTTCCCACATGACAAAATATCTCAAAAATATTCATGCTATTTGGTAGTGATTTTTGTACTTATTGTAAATGGTAGACCTACGAGTAAAAACTTGAAATAAAATCATTAATGAGGTAACCCCATTGGTGTTTATCTACAAATTAACCTGGTATTAGATACTCCATATGTTGGCAAAATACTGTGTTACAGACCCTCGTTAGGGGCAGATGACCTCGTAGTTCCGCCCCTTAAAACAACAATAACTAACTAACTACAGACCCTCACAGAACATATTAACCAGTCAACGCTCATCATTCCTAGCTTCACTTTGTTACAATTTACAAAATAAAGTACATACGTGGTCAAATTAACAGAATATTAATTATAATATTCGCTTGAAGACACTCCAGGTGTGTCAAAACTGAGAATACTTGCACGTATAAAAAGCTAACACACTAACAGTACCTTATATTTGGGGTCATTTAAACCCCAAAATTTGGTAAGGATTTAAAACAACTACATTAGGAAATTAGGTGTTCACACTAAGTAATGCCTCTGCATTATTGATGAATTTATTTTATTGTAAATATTTGTGTACAGGTTTACACGTAATTTCTTAAATTGAGTATTTTACGAGTTGCGTTGTTTCTTTTTTTTTACCGTGGCATGCTGGAGTAATTTAATTAACAATACCTTTAAGTTGTGTGAAATGCGATATTATTCACAGAGAAGGGTTTACACAAAATGTAAAATAGCTAAAATGACTGTGGTGTGACACAAAAAAAACACACCCATCATATTGTTTGTGAGTGTTGCTAAAGGCCGTACATGGAATCACTGGAAGACTTTGTGCAAGCCTCTACAATGGCTATAGAGTAGATGGACAATATAAATTGAAAACTTTTAATTTATCACGTGCTCAGTTAGTTAGTCATTGGAGTTTTAAGGGGTGAAACAGCTAGGTAATCTGCCCACTATCAGGTACTCAGTTAATGGTTTTTATATTTGGATTGTTTGTCATTAGTCTATAGGCCTTCTGTATGTATTGTGTAATTTGCCATAAGCTAAATAAATATACTTATAAATAGGCTATATAAATAAATTTCTTCAACACTTTAAAACAACAATAACTAACTAACTTGCTGTAACTTTCGGGATTAATGGTCTGGAATCAAACCCGGACGCCCTTTGGCAAGTGGCTAATCCACTTAATTACGAAGCCGACCAGTAAGGAATTTTTAAACCGAACACATGTGATGTAGAAAGAACTTCAACTACATGAGCTAATCGATGTTGACGAAATCGCCTTTGCACATTTCCAGAAACTGCAAGAATACAGTTGCGAGTCCCAAGGATACCACCATTCTCAACTAATTAATGTGTTCAGAAATATCCTTAATTGGAAGCTACAGTATGCATAAAATACACTTTTTCTTTAGAACACTAGCTACTTCTCTGACTGTGCTGCTCAGCTCTCATATAAACAGGACAGAGAGTTTCCCTGATAAGCCAATTGTCTCGCTAGTAACTCAATCCCAGCACTTTTCTTTTCTTCTCGTCGCAGAAGACTCGCGAATAATTTGATTTCCAATAACGTTTCCTTGCCTTTTCTCGGTGTTTTCATTATCTGTAGCCTCGGCAGTCCCGACGCGCTGATTCACTTAGAGCTCCCGTCGTTACAGCGTTCAGGGCCAGCGTTATACAGAGCACAGCACATGCTACCCCGATAGCCTCCTATAATGCACTGCATTACCGTAGAACGTTACTCGCTATCTTGTGTCCAGGAGACAATCATAGGTTGACCAATAAAACCTACAATTTCTCACGAAATTACTGAATAATCGCATTATTCCTTCATTGTAATAAAACAAATATTGGTGTGCCTAGGCAGGAATTGGCTGTTGTTGTTTGAGTCTTCACTCTTTTGACTGGGTTGATGCAGCACTCCACGCCTCCCTATCCTGACCTAATCGTTTCATCTCTACATAGCTAGCACACCTTAAATCCGAGGCAATCTGTTTAACATATTTTAACCTTGGTTTACCCCTACAGTTCTTGTCCTCATCCCTTCCTTCCATAAATAAGTTTGTTCTTCCTGGGTGCCTTAGTATGTGGTCTACCAACCTATCTCTTCTCTTCATTAGCAGTCGCCATAAACATCTCTCCTCTCCCACTCGTCTTAATACCTCTTCATTTGTTACTCTACTCTTCATCATTCTCCTGTAACACCA
This sequence comes from Meconema thalassinum, assembly GCA_946902985.2. NCBI lineage: Eukaryota > Metazoa > Arthropoda > Insecta > Orthoptera > Tettigoniidae > Meconema > Meconema thalassinum. The sequence continues at coordinate 158,821,941 of OX336393.1, read as the reverse complement.
CATTTCAAACGCTTCTATTCTCCTCATTTCTGCTGCGCCAACAGTCCAAGTTTCACTTCCACAAAGGGCCTCACACCAGGCAAAAGCTGTCAACAATGACTTTCTAATATCTAAATATCATGTCAACAGATTTATTTTCTGGAGAAATGCTTTCCTTGCTTAAAATTACGTTATTAGGCCTACTAGTAATAATATTATTATTAATAATAATAATAATAATAATAATAATAATAATAATAATCGATCCGTAAAAGGCGGGCACGGTATTACGGTCATCTCAAACGACTGGACGGAAACAGGCTGACTAAACAGATTTCTCATTTCTTTGACTCCAAACCCAAAACCACAATGCCCTGGTTTATGAATACCAAAGACGACCTCAAAATACTGCATCTAAAACCCGACGACGCCTTCAATAGAGATCTCTTCCCCAAAGAGATACTGACTAATGGGCTAATCCGAGACGAGACATCGAACCCGAAAAGAAGACAAGGTACCACCTGGACAGCGGAGCGCAAGATGGCCCACTAACAGAGAATGAGGGAATTCTGGGCTCAGAGGAAGGCGAAACAATTTGCCAAGTGTAGCAAGACTTAACGTGGTCCTAGATGGCCTCAACGAATTATATATATTGTGCCCTTTCAGCAAGAAATATGCAAATCACAGTATGCCAGCATTGCTCTATTCGGGATTTTCGGGGCTGCGGTAAGTTCTCCCACTCTGTGACTTACATATTTTGGATTAAATAGAGGATACACTTGCAAAAATAACAACAAAATCAACTCCTATTTTAACACATTTAATTAATCAAAATTATGGCGCTACAAACAATAAAACAAATAAACTACTGACCAATATCTTTCTACTTGTTCAAAGTGAACAAGGAATAGCATAAGAATAAAACAAATATTCTCTTTAAACACATGGTTTTCTTTAAAACCAACAATTCATGATTATTTTCACTTCCATAAAGTACCTATCTTAAAGTTTCATATAACTACGAGCTCCTTTGGCTCGATACATTCCCATAATAATGGTGTCATACTTTTGTACACCTCAGAACTATTTATATCTTTTCTTATCATCAAAACAAATATATAATTACATTTAAAATTACATGTTAATTATTCACTTCAATATTTGGGCATTTCACATATTCTCAGTATTTACCACCTCTCTCAAGTTTTGCAAATTCACTACGGTGATCGGGAAACCATTTGTGTACTCCAGAGTTATAAAGATTACTTGACAAAGTCAAAAACTATGATTACTCCCGAAATCTAGTTATCTTCACAAAACTCGTGGATTCCTTATTTTCCATACAACATTACAATAGGGATTTTTATTTAATTCATTTGTCTTACAAGACCATTATCACATAAGAAAACTATGATCTGAACTGGCAAGCGATAATATCAATCTACAAGGACCTCGGTTCAACGCCCGGGTCATTAACAACTTTAAACACTCACGGTGCATTTAGCACCTCTTACAAGACGGTCTTTACCCACCCTCGTACTATGAGGGTCAGGCCATTATACTCGAGCGTGATTTATGACAGGGAGAGCGGCTCCCTGCCTAGCCTACGGTTGGAGCTGTCTTCAATGCTTTTAAAACAAACCTTCATTTTCATTTTCAGTTCTTTGGGAAGACATGGCATTCTACTCCTCGTTTCACTTTCAACAATATTCTTTGGCTCATAAACCACTCTCGTAACCTTGGCATTTATTAATTATGAAGGGTCCTCGTTGATTGGGAAGAGTAATACACATTCTACGACGAATAATAAGGGGCTTTAACAACAAGAGGATTCTAGGTTCGAATCTCTTAACATGCCTCGGGAACCATTTCCACATTGGAGGACTTATACAAGACGCGATTTAGAGTCGGCCGTGGCCTACATGACATACGCTCAATAATACCATACATTTGCTCCCTTTTATATAATAACACACACATGGCCTCGTGATCTACGTCACAATTAGAGGACTTACAACATATCTCAATTCAATACAATCAACTACCCCTCATAAGTAATTTACCAAGTACATTTAAATTCTACGCATTCCTAGCGTGACTTTTTATTTAATTGCGTTCCATTGCGCTACACATTACTTTACGGCCAAATGTCTTCCAAAGAACTGATAAATTTCATAGTAACAATTGATACATATCTCAATTCTTATATTTATCTTTTCCGTTGACAATAAATCGCTCCATTTTTAAGAACATGCATTCACATCATGTCTTATACATTTGTTAAGGCTCCAACGCTCTATATTTTTATATCATTCAATTTAATCTTTATTTAGATTTCTTTACCTTGTTATTATTATGATTACTCACATCATGTCTTCATTCCTTACAAAAGCTCAAAAGCTATTTCTTTCATATAATTCAAATTTACCTTTATGTAAATATCTTTGTTATAATTATTATTATTACGCTTGCTTTTATAACATTCGTCAAATACACTGACATTTTATTCCATGCATTTCCTCTACAGGATTTATTATTTCACATAATTATTTCTTATTTCTTAAAACTTTATTTTTGTTCAGATCGCGTTCTTATTTAGTTATTATTTATTTAAAAACATCCCTTTTATTCAAAACTCCGGTGGAATTGTACACAAAATTTTCCCGACACCCAAAACATAATGAAAATCTTTACTCACATGTCTAAGGTCGTTTTCTGACCTTTATTCTCGTTCGATGTGTCATTTTGGCCCACCTTCTTGACTTACTCCATATTGTACAAACTCATCTCATGTACAGACATTTCTTGACACATATTCAATACATTTAACACTGACAACATTTTTAATACACTGGTGTATCCGTTTAGAATACACGATAAAACACAAAAAAAAATATATTACTTTTAACACACAATCTTGATATATTTACACTTCACAACTTTTGATCACTAGGCCGTCTTTTTCTAGCCTATCACACGTGACCTCTTAATCTCCCGTCTCCAAGGGTGAAATTTATTCAATATTGGCTTCCTATCCTGCAGAATACGAAAGTCTCGAATCATCTACTACTTCCCTGGAATAACAATTCTTCGAATCCTGTTCCTGATCATCGGCTATCTCTCTAGCTTGAACGGCTCCCCTTTTAGATCTGATTTATCGATCCTAGCGAAAGTCTGTTCTGATCGAGGTCCCCTCGATAACCTATCGGTGACCTATGGATTTTTTAGCAACTAATACTTCTCGAGTCTTAGTGCTTTAGAATAGTTCGTCTGCTTTCTTGAGACAATGTCTATAGTTTCCGTTCTTCTTTGTTTATTTGGTTCTCGCACTTCTAATTTTCTGAAATACGTTGCGAACCTTACTCTGTTTTCCCCTGTTCGGGTTCTTTAAAATTGATAAACTGTTTATCTCGCTGTTCCGGTACTTCCGTACGTTATGATACTTTTGGTCGTTTACTGAAAGACCTATCGCCTTATTCCTAAGTTCGCAGCCTGCTTTAACTGTATTTTATGAACTTTTACGATAAACTTTGCACTGTCGGACCTAAATCCTGTAACTAGGATTTTCCTAATTTTTCAACACGGCGATACTTTAATATTTCTTCTTTGCAACTCCTTCCGGAGGCACGCAAGTTACTGATACTTCGACGCCCGTGGCTGTCGGATATTAATTCTGCGGTGTAATACAGCGTTTCTCCCCTCAAGGAGTACTGGTAAACTGCCTTCGATGTCTGATACAGCGTAACGTCCCCCTGGGCTATCGTAGACTGCATGATTGGCTTGGTGAGGCCAGGAGTTTTATACCTTTTAGTCAAAAAAAGATAAAATCCTAGTCCTTTTCGTGACCAACTTTTGAACTAATTGTCGCACAATTATAAAAATTATATCTCCAGAAAGCTCGTCTTCCAAACGTGAAATGATCTTCCTGTGCATGGAAATCGATCGTGCATTTCCGAGATATTAATTAATTTTTAGTCTTCAACTTGTGTGGGTGGTGCTGTTCATTTTTAATTCTCCCACTCCTTGGGTCCCGGTGAATTCCCAATGACGTATGCTGCATTTGCACTTTTCTCCTGGACTATTATTAAAAGCTTTTTCTTTACACAAAAATCTTTAATCCGAAATGATTCACCGTACTGTATCTGTTTACTTATTTTTATACTCGTAAACGGGTTAAATTTAATTATTCTTGTTCTGACTCAGCAGCGAGGTTGCCGTTTTCCTGCAACGTAAGAGCAATTTCCGAGTCGAGCTTCTTCGTCTTACAGTCCAAACTTTCCACTAGTTCTATTAATATCCATGACTGGCTCCTTATAAATGTCAAGAGGCATGAGCTCATCTTAGGAACACCTGGTCCCAGCGCTTGCACAATGTTAGGCTAGAATCCTGGTTTGAAATCTCTCTCCGTTCCCTTAGAGACTGTATGATTCTTTCATTCCTTTCTCAAAATACATGGATTCGACTCCCTTTGAAGCCTATGGTACATGGGTTCATCTCTCCCCTCCTTAGGTAAATAAATTTTCGAAAACTTTTGAGGAAATTTATTTTAATTATCCAAAAAAAATATCTTATTTTTCCTTTTTAAATATCGAAGCCATCATAACGTTATCCGTACCTTCTGATCTTTCTTCCTTAAAAATCCCACGATAATTTGATTCCTTTCATTTTTTAAGTCATATCCGGTAATTGTGTCGGTTGGGTACGCTCTGTCCCTACCCTTTCTTTCCCCTTTTCATTTATCTGGACTTCAGGTTTCCAGAACCTCATTCTTCTTTACGGGTGTGGTCTATCCCTACCCGTTCCTTTATTTCATCATGCTCCTTTCTTAAATTGAAATTTTCTTCTTCAATAAAATTAATTATTTCTTTTATTTCCCAATATAATTTCTCCAATTCGCATTCGCACTCGAATGTTTGAGCTCTGTTTCCTTTTTCTATCTCATTCTCGTTTCTATCAAAAGTGGATTCTTCATCTCTAAATTGTTCCATAACCAGGGCTTGTTCATTGGCTTCATCGAAGTCTTCGGGAGGGTAATACACTTTTAAATTTGCTGAATTCATGGTCACTTCATGATTCGTTTCACAGTGCCGAATTCTATAGGCATTATTTCTCAAATCCCTTATTATTTGATACGGTCCGTGGTACATTTTCTGGAACTTTTTGTACACGCGGTTCCCTGGATCCGAAATGGCTGGTCTTTTTACTAACACCATTTCCCCTGCTAATAGTGGCCGATGATACCTCTTGTGCCTATTTCTTCTTTGTCTCCTGTCGGCTTGAGCTTTTAGATGCTCAAAGGCTCTTCTTATACGTACATCTCTTCCAGGCTGAGCGTCTGCTGGCCTAGGAATTACCAGGCTCCAAGGTCTCTCTGGTTGCTCATTCCGATGTAACGTTATTGGTATCTCTCCCGTAGATTCATGGATTGTGTTGTTTATACAAAATTCGATAATATCCAAGATATCTATCCACTTCCAATTTTCTTCGGCACAGTATATTCTACAATACTTGGCCGTCTCCCTCATCACTCTTTCTACAGGATTTGCCTCAGGATGGCGAATACTTGACAAAATCTGACGTATTCCAAGTCTTTCTAATTCTTGTCTGAACTCTACACTGGTGAAACAACTACCGTGATCCGACAACCAATTCTCAGGTTTTCCCAGAATCGGTATCACTTTTTCTTTGAGTCGTTTTAACACCTGTTTGGTACTAGTCTTCTGTATGGGAGCAAGGACAACCATTTTAGTGAAGACATCCATAGCCACCATTATGTGTCGATTTCCTCTTCTTGCCTTTGGCAAAGGTCCCAAGTTATCAATAGATATGATTTGACCTGGCCTTTCGGGCAACAATGGTATAGGCTTTTGTCTCATCAGAAATGCATTTGGTTTGATCCTTTGACATAGATCACATGTCTTTAGCGTGTCCCTTACAGTTTCTCTCAGTCTCGGCCATACAAATGCTTCTTTCAGCATCGAGACTGTTTTGTCGACTCCCATATGTCCGAACGATCTATGGGCTAACCATACTATTTTCCTCTCCAAAATTGCAGGTACAACAATCCTTAATCGTGTATGGTCAGAGTCCACAAACTTATATAAAAATCCATTATAAAATGTGTAATCTTGAGCTATCTTATTAGCATCCGTGTACGCTGGTGTTCCCCTTATCAAACTTCCCTCAAGGAAGGATATGAGCATGTTCATCCATGGATCCTCACGTTGCCGTTGACTAATGCTCCTTAACTCATTCAGAGTACGCTGATCCCTGTCTTCCAAATCAATAGCCATTACTTCCTCTTCTGTGGACTCTGGCTGTCTACTTAAATAGTCTGGAACTATATTTTCTTTTCCTGTGCAGTATTCTATCTTTACATCAAACTGTTGAATATATAAAGCCCAACGCATCAACCTTTGACTGGATAGATCAGTCTTCATCAAAAAGGTTAAGGCTTTATGATCCGTTCTTAGAATGACCTGAAACCCATATACGATCTTTCGCCAAAATTGCAGCGCGTGCAATATCGCTAACAGCTCGATTTCGCTGATCGTATAATTTTTCTCGTGTGGTTTCAGTCTCCGAGTTGTGAAAGCTAGATAATTTTTCTTATCAGGGTTATCCGGGTTTTCCTGATATAGCATTGCCCCTATTCCAATCTGGGATGCATCTGTTTGAATTATAAATTTCTGATTAAAATCAGGATATCCTAGCTTCACATAGTTTAAGAGCATTTCCTTGGCCTCCACGAATGCTTTTTCTGTTTCCTCCGTCCATTTACACTTTCCCCCCTTCTTCAGAAGGTCCTGTAGTGGTGCAACAGTTTTTGTGTATGATGGACAATGTCCTGAGAAAAACCCAATCAATCCCAAAAACTGGCGAACGTTCTTCAACTTCAAAGGCCTTGGAAAATCCCTTATCGATTCCAATTTGCATGGATTTGGTTTAACACCATCCTTATCAATCACATGCCCTAAAAATGTTACTTGTCTTTGACAAAAATTTGACTTCTTTAAATTGATTTTAAAATTTGCCCTTCTTAAGTCTTCCAATAATTTCTTCAGTTTTTCTAAATGTTCCTCAATGTTCTCCGAGGTAAGCAAAATATCATCCACATAACGGATAGTGCAATCTTTCACTTCCTCTGACAAGTTTCGTTCAAGCGCTCTTATTAAGGCAGATCCCGCGGTCTTCAATCCAAACGGACATCTCCTAAAACAATAGGTTAGTTGGTCGAACTGAAATCCAGTAACAAGCTGGTTTTCTCTTCCAGTTCGAGATGATGATACGAAGAAGTCATGTCAATATTTGTAAAAATCTTCTTGCCTTTGAATTTTCTCAGTATTTCTTTTATGGGTGGTGCCGAATCATTTTCTGGTATGATTTTTGCATTTACATTTCTGGCATCTAGACACACCCTTACTGAGCCATCCGGTTTACTCACAATCACTAATGGACTAACATATGGTGTCGCCATCTTTTCTATATTACCTGCATTCATCATCTCCTGCAGTGTTTTCTTAGTTTGTGGGTAATGTTTTTCCGCAACCGGGTATGGTTTTTGTCTGAACGGTGCCCGATCATTGACTTGGAACGCGTATTTAAAATTTTCAATCTTCCCTGGCTTGGAATCAAATACGTCCCTAAAATTTAATAATAATTTCTTTAATTGTTCCTTGTTTTCGAGGTTAACTTTAGCCTCCTCTACTTTTCCTGACAGGTTGGTCTCGAACTCAGTTTCCAAATTATCTTCGAGTTCTATGTTGAGGACTTCAAATATCCTTTCTATGTCCTTATAACCTTCTTCAGTTACTTCTTCCACATGCCATACCTGTTCTCCTATTTTCACATCCTGTTCCTGTAGGTTAATGTTTTGCTCATCCACATCCTCTCTTTGAATTCTAATGCAATTTTGCGCTAGATCTATAATGACCTTGTTCTCACGGATAAAATCAATACCTAATATGACATTATACGGTAATTGATTTACCAGCAAAAAGCATTGCGAAATTTCAGTGTTACCCATGATTAGATCAATGTATACCTGAAATTTGCATGTTAAAGATTTTTCAGGGATAATTCCCTTAATCTTTACACTTGATGTGGGAATTTTTAATACGCGGCTTCTTGTTTCCAATTCATTCAGAAGGGTTTGCGTAATTAAACTTATTGTTGATCCGGTATCAATCAATGCCCTGACCAGTAATCCTTCTATCCTTAGCATAATTATGGGTAATTCTCTTTTGATAGGTGGGATTCCTTCCACATCCTCATTAATTAGCTCATCTGGTCTTGCTATCCAATTTACAATTTCTACCTCCTCCCAGCTCCTGGTATGTTTCCACTTTTGACGATTTAAATTTGGAGTTTTTTTTTTATCCTGAGGGCTTCCTTTTCCCTCATTCTTTAACTGAGCTTGTAGTTCCAAGCTTTGAGCTCCATCTAGTCGGTCGGGTGATTTCCGGTTCTTTATTGCCTCACTCCAACGGACTTTTTGCCTTTCAGGTTCGTCTAGTCGTTCGTTCATATAACGAAGACTTTCCTGATATCTTTCCTCTATTTCGGCCCGATATTCATCATCCCTATCCTCTGGCCTTACGTTCCTTCTGGGATAATTCTCCCATTTCTTTGTTTTCTTGCCTCTGATGGTTATTGTTATAGGGTCGGCTCTCTTGTTGCCTATAACCCGTATTCCTAGGATTTCTTCCTCGATATCCTCCTCTGTAGTATGGCTGTATTCCTCTAGGCTCTTGGTGCCCATACTCTCGACCTAGTCCTTGAGTATCAGTGCTGGTGGACTGATTCCTGGTCGATGGTTTTTCTCTGGTTTCCTGACTGCTGGCCATGTGTACCTGTTCAGTCTGTCTTTGGTGCCTAGGAGTTACGTGTGACGTCGTCTTGTCTAATTGACGTAATACACTCTCCACTTCCACAGCACTTCTGGCTTTGGATGAGATTAACAGCCTCTGAATCTCATATGGAAGTTGTCTTGCAATGGCGGCACACAGGTCGTTCTCAGCTGGAGCAATGTCAAGTTCGCGGAATTTACACAGCTGAGCGGTAAAAAATTCCGAGTACTTAGTTGGTGCATTTGTGCTGTACTTCCTAGAGTACAGATCTAGCCTCAAATTCTTCTGGACGTCTGCTGCCCAATATCGTTTAAAAAGGCTTCTCTAAAGCCTTCCACCGTATCAAAGGTGTACCTAAAGCTTCTGAACCAGGTGAGACAATCACCTGCCAACAGCTTCTCAATAGCTCTCAGTCTCCGATCCTGAGGAACCTTCATTTCGTTTAAGTACTCTGCGACTTCCTTTAGCCAGTATTTTGGAGTAATTGACATGTTATTACCCGTAAACTTTACCGGTCTATCCTCATTCGATTTGATAATGTTTATTATCTGACCATTTGTCTGGTTCATGCATGGGGTTGACATCGCCATCGGATATCCTGGGTTCTTATAAGGGCTCTCCCCTCCTAAGTCCCTATCTGTATCTGTGCCTTGTTCACGGGAATCTACCCATCCTGTCTTTGGAAATTCCTCCTGATTCTCAAATTCTAATTTCCGTTTCCCTTCGGGCACTTTCTACATTCGCCATGAGTTGGATTTCCATTTGACTATTTTTGTGTTCAGTCCTTTCCAACCGTGATCCTAATTCATTTTGAATTCTTTCCTGATTTTTCTTACTAGTTTCCATTTCTCGTTTGAGTTGGAATTTCTCATCCCTGAAGCTATCCCTGATTTCATTTAGGTGTTGTTCTACCTCTTTCTTGATGACCATGAACTGTTCTGTTATAATTTCTGGGTTTACGTCCCCTATGGTATCGAGGTCTTCTCGTATTTCCTTTATTTTCTTCTCCATTTCTCTTTGTCCTTTGACCATATCTACTTTAATTCCCTCAAGCTTTTCCTCAGTTTTCCCTTGGCTCTTAGACACTATTGTCAATTCATTTTTGACCTGATTTACTTCGGTACTGGTTTTTCCTACTTGGATCTTTAATGTTCCGATGGTTCCCTGATCATCATTAATACCCTGACTTATTTCTTATGGGTATTTTCCTTATTTTCTTTCTCCCGTTGTTTTCTTTCATCCTGGAGATGTTCCTCATATAGACCTAATCTTTGATTTATTCCAACCTCGTACTTCTTTAAGTTATCATCTACCTGCCCGGTAAACAGCTCAAATTGATCTTTCATGTCCCGCGCGTCCTTTTGATTTTGGTTTTTCATCTCAGTTACTTCGGTCTGAACTACACCGATTTTATTCTCGAGGGTCCCTACTTTCTCCTCAACCTTTCCAAATCGGGTTCCTAGCTCATCCACACTTTTTTTTATCTCATCCCGGGATGTTTCACAAATACTCTTGTTCGATTCTATTTGAGCTTTCAATTCTTTCTGCACCTCTTGGATCTGGTTTACAAGATCTTTCTTACATGCATCTACATTTTTTTTTACAAGATTCCTCCATTCCAACCAATTTTATCTCTAAATTTTCAAAATTTTCTTGACACTTAGTTTGGGAATCTACCATACTGTCCTTCAAGATATTTATTTGGCCTTGCCATTCTGAATTAAAGGCATCGTTTTCCTTTTTAATTTCACTTGTGATTTCCCCTTTAAACTCTTTTAACTTATCCCCAAACTTAGTGTCAAACCCTTGAAATTTATTATTCATTGTTTCTTCTAAACTCTCTCTGAGTCCACTTGACCCCCTTTTCATTCCCTCAATTTCAGCCTTCACTTCATCGTTCATTCTTACACATTTATCCTCAATAGCTTCTAGTTTAGTTCCTAGGTTATCACTATTTGTTTTTAGTGACCCCAAACTCTCATTTATAGATCCTAACCTTTGGTTATTTTCACTCTGTTGGCTATCCAACTTACTGTTTATGGCCTCCAAGAGCCGTTGCATCTCCTCACTCAATGCCATCTTATTAGTGGGCTACCCATGCCACATCGCTAATACATGCTTGAGAGATAGTAATCTGAACCATTGTGTCCCAATTTCTTCAAAAATTTTACTTTGGTACGGGTTTTTACTACACCGTACCCTTTTGATATTCTTATTCAAACTCAAAGACCTTTATGGAAGTATTTAAAATTCAAAATTTCGAAAAACCATTTTTTCAAAAAACATGAAAATTTTGATTTTTGAGAAAAACTCGGGTTTTCCCTAGGAAAACTCAGCCCTGCGTACCGGGCGCCATGTAATGTCTGGTTGGCGGTTGGTTTAATCCAGGGCTGCTCGGTGTGAGTTTCTAGGGACCCATGCGGTCATTTAACATTATACGTTGTAGCTACTCCTATCATTACTTTACTTTTACATGAATCGTCCGTCTTTAGTGTTCCTCTAATTATTAATCCAAGCACAGTACTTCTATTCACCCCCCTGTGCCCTTTCAGCAAGAAATATGCAAATCACAGTATGCCAGCATTGCTCAATTCGGGATTTTCGGGGCTGCGGTAAGTTCTCCCACTCTGTGACTTACATATTTTGGATTAAATAGAGGATACACTTGCAAAAATAACAACAAAATCAACTCCTATTTTAACACATTTAATTAATCAAAATTATGGCGCTACAAACAATAAAACAAATAAACTACTGACCAATATCTTTCTACTTGTTCAAAGTGAACAAGGAATAGCATAAGAATAAAACAAATATTCTCTTTAAACACATGGTTTTCTTTAAAACCAACAATTCATGATTATTTTCACTTCCATAAAGTACCTATCTTAAAGTTCCATATAACTACGAGCTCCTTTGGCTCGATACATTCCCATAATAATGGTGTCATACTTTTGTACACCTCAAGAACTAGTTTTATCTTTTCTTATCATCAAAACAAATATATAATTACATTTAAAATTACATGTTAATTATTCACTTCAATATTTGGGCATTTCACATATTCTCAGTATTTACCACCTCTCTCAAGTTTTGCAAATTCACTACGGTGATCGGGAAACCATTTGTGTACTCCAGAGTTATAAAGATTACTTGACAAAGTCAAAAACTATGATTACTCCCGAAATCTAGTTATCTTCACAAAACTCGTGGATTCCTTATTTTCCATACAACATTACAATAGGGATTTTTATTTAATTCATTTGTCTTAATAGACCATTATCACATAAGAAAACTACGATCTGAACTGGCAAGCGATAATATCATTCTACAAGGACCTCGGTTCAACGCCCGGGTCATTAACAACTTTAAACACTCACGGTGCATTTAGCACCTCTTACAAGACGGTCTTTACCCACCCTCGTACTATGAGGGTCAGGCCATTATACTCGAGCGTGATTTATGACAGGGAGAGCGGCTCCCTGCCTAGCCTACGGTTGGAGCTGTCTTCAATGCTTTTAAAACAAACCTTCATTTTCATTTTCAGTTCTTTGGGAAGACATGGCATTCTACTCCTCGTTTCACTTTCAACAATATTCTTTGGCTCATAAACCACTCTCGTAACCTTGGCATTTATTAATTATGAAGGGTCCTCGTTGATTGGGAAGAGTAATACACATTCTACGACGAATAATAAGGGGCTTTAACAACAAGAGGATTCTAGGTTCGAATCTCTTAACATGCCTCGGGAACCATTTCCACATTGGAGGACTTATACAAGACGCGATTTAGAGTCGGCCGTGGCCTACATGACATACGCTCAATAATACCATACATTTGCTCCCTTTTATATAATAACACACACATGGCCTCGTGATCTACGTCACAATTAGAGGACTTACAACATATCTCAATTCAATACAATCAACTACCCCTCATAAGTAATTTACCAAGTACATTTAAATTCTACGCATTCCTAGCGTGACTTTTTATTTAATTGCGTTCCATTGCGCTACACATTACTTTACGGCCAAATGTCTTCCAAAGAACTGATAAATTAATAGTAACAATTGATACATATCTCAATTCTTATATTAATCTTTTCCGTTGACAATAAATCGCTCCATTTTTAAGAACATGAATTCACATCATGTCTTATACATTTGTTAAGGCTCCAACGCTCTATATTTTTATATCATTCAATTTAATCTTTATTTAGATTTCTTTACCTTGTTATTATTATGATTACTCACATCATGTCTTCATTCCTTACAAAAGCTCAAAAGCTATTTCTTTCATATAATTTAAATTTACCTTTATGTAAATATCTTTGTTATAATTATTATTATTACGCTTGCTTTTATAACATTCGTCAAATACACTGACATTTTATTCCATGCATTTCCTCTACAGGATTTATTATTTCACATAATTATTTCTTATTTCTTAAAACTTTATTTTTGTTCAGATCGCGTTCTTATTTAGTTATTATTTATTTAAAAACATCCCTTTTATTCAAAACTCCGGTGGAATTGTACTCAAAATTTTCCCGACACCCAAAACATAATGAAAATCTTTACTCACATGTCTAAGGTCGTTTTCTGACCTTTATTCTCGTTCGATGTGTCATTTTGGCCCACCTTCTTGACTTACTCCATATTGTACAAACTCATCTCATGTACAGACATTTCTTGACACATATTCAATACATTTAACACTGACAACATTTTTAATACACTGGTGTATCCGTTTAGAATACACGATAAAACACAAAAAAAAAATATATTACTTTTAACACACAATCTTGATATATTTACACTTCACAACTTTTGATCACTAGGCCGTCTTTTTCTAGCCTATCACACGTGACCTCTTAATCTCCCGTCTCCAAGGGTGAAATTTATTCAATATTGGCTTCCTATCCTGCAGAATACGAAAGTCTCGAATCATCTACTACTTCCCTGGAATAACAATTCTTCGAATCCTGTTCCTGATCATCGGCTATCTCTCTAGCTTGAACGGCTCCCCTTTTAGATCTGATTTATCGATCCTAGCGAAAGTCTGTTCTGATCGAGGTCCCCTCGATAACCTATCGGTGACCTATGGATTTTTTAGCAACTAATACTTCTCGAGTCTTAGTGCTTTAGAATAGTTCGTCTGCTTTCTTGAGACAATGTCTATAGTTTCCGTTCTTCTTTGTTTATTTGGTTCTCGCACTTCTAATTTTCTGAAATACGTTGCGAACCTTACTCTGTTTTTCCCTGTTCGGGTTCTTTAAAATTGATAAACTGTTTATCTCGCTGTTCCGGTACTTCCGTACGTTATGATACTTTTGGTCGTTTACTGAAAGACCTATCGCCTTATTCCTAAGTTCGCAGCCTGCTTTAACTGTATTTTATGAACTTTTACGATAAACTTTGCACTGTCGGACCTAAATCCTGTAACTAGGATTTTCCTAATTTTTCAACACGGCGATACTTTAATATTTCTTCTTTGCAACTCCTTCCGGAGGCACGCAAGTTACTGATACTTCGACGCCCGTGGCTGTCGGATATTAATTCTGCGGTGTAATACAGCGTTTCTCCCCTCAAGGAGTACTGGTAAACTGCCTTCGATGTCTGATACAGCGTAACGTCCCCCTGGACTATCGTAGACTGCATGATTGGCTTGGTGAGGCCAGGAGTTTTATACCTTTTAGTCAAAAAAAGATAAAATCCTAGTCCTTTTCGTGACCAACTTTTGAACTAATTGTCGCACAATTATAAAAATTATATCTCCAGAAAGCTCGTCTTCCAAACGTGAAATGATCTTCCTGTGCATGGAAATCGATCGTGCATTTCCGAGATATTAATTAATTTTTAGTCTTCAACTTGTGTGGGTGGTGCTGTTCATTTTTAATTCTCCCACTCCTTGGGTCCCGGTGAATTCCCAATGACGTATGCTGCATTTGCACTTTTCTCCTGGACTATTATTAAAAGCTTTTTCTTTACACAAAAATCTTTAATCCGAAATGATTCACCGTACTGTATCTGTTTACTTATTTTTATACTCGTAAACGGGTTAAATTTAATTATTCTTGTTCTGACTCATCAGCGAGGTTGCCGTTTTCCTGCAACGTAAGAGCAATTTCCGAGTCGAGCTTCTTCGTCTTACAGTCCAAACTTTCCACTAGTTCTATTAATATCCATGACTGGCTCCTTATAAATGTCAAGAGGCATGAGCTCATCTTAGGAACACCTGGTCCCAGCGCTTGCACAATGTTAGGCTAGAATCCTGGTTTGAAATCTCTCTCCGTTCCCTTAGAGACTGTATGATTCTTTCATTCCTTTCTCAAAATACATGGATTCGACTCCCTTTGAAGCCTATGGTACATGGGTTCAATATATATATAATAATCATGGGAAAATCAAGTTGGTTCTGAAATTTAAGTATCTTGGGGAATGGATAGACCCTACAATGTCCGAAAACGAGGCTTTTGCGTAACGCTTGAATAAAATTGAAATGGCTCACCATCTAACTAAGAATTTGTACAACAAAAGATCTATATCCCTGAATGCAAAACTGAAGCACTACCACACGGTCATCCGGCCAGAAGCTTTGTATGCAGCGGAATGTCTCTCCATGAATAGAAAAGGCATAATGGAAAAACAGGAGACCAAGGAAAGGAAGATATTGAGGAAAATCCTGGGTCCAGTCAAAGAACACGGCGAGTTCAGAAGACGCCACAACCACGTAGAGAAAATAACTGACGTGATGAGGAAAAGGAGGATTTCCTTTTATGGAAATACAACCCGAATGAAATGAACACGGCTATCCAACAGAATTTTTACTTTTCTCCGTGAGAAAAAGACAAAGGGGGCCTGGTTCAGTGAAGTAGAGAAAGATCTGTTGGAGACTGGGATAACACGTGAAGGTATCTAGGAGCGTGGCCCACTTAGGGATAAACTTCAGAAACATCGGAGTTTTCAACTTAAGCCGAAGCTAAAAACCGGGAAGGCGTGGACGACGGAGAGAAAGGTGCAACATCGATTGCGAATGAAGGAGTACTGGGCTAACATTAAAATGCAGAAAAAACAGTTGACATGACGTGGTCCTTAGTTGGTCGTAACGAAGGATTAATAATAATAATAATAATAATAATAATAATAATAATAATAATAATAAAACTTTATGAGGCTATGTTTATGAGGCTCCTCGACACTTGCAGCTGAGGGAGGAGCTATCAAAGACCGACAAAGAGAAATGGAAATGGCTTACCAATTGATGAAAGACACTTGCAACAAGAATGTGCTATCCTACGGGCCTAAACTAAGACACTTATACACTGTCGTCAAACCTGAATGTCAGCAGGAACGTTGGACATGATTGGGAAAGGTGGGCTTGAAAATCTCAGAGAAAAATGCTTAGAAAAATCCCTGGTCCAAAGATAAAAGATGGAGCCAGAAGACTAAGACCAAACAAGAGTACCAGAAACCTGAAGGTGTAGTTGTCAAAATACCTCAAAATAGAAAAATAGACCTGCGCTACTTGGGAAATAAACGGTAGAACTGAGGTTAAAATGTTTCTCGTCATTTAACTGTCGCAAACTGTGGACCCACATACTACAACCGATCACACAACTGTATCACGAACTATCTTCTAGCGCTGTACTGAACAAGGGCATAACTTCCCTCACATTTGAGCAGTTCACCACCATGCACTGCACATTTCATTCTTTTGAATTTTCAGTTAATAAAATAACATATGTTTTGCTTTCGGCATTCACAACATTCCTCGGTGCCCTTTTGTCTCATTCATTTACATTTTACTCAACCATTGCATTTTGATCGATATCATGAATTCCGATAGTGCAACTCTCAATACATAGGCTACATACATACATACATACATACATACATACATACATACATACATACATACATACTTCACAACTGCTGCTGCTGCTGCTACTACTACTACTACTACTACTACTACTAATAATAATAATAATAATAATAATAATAATAATAATAACTAGCATTACCCGTCGCGGCTTCGCCCGCGAATATTCTAGTTGTAAAGAGTACACTTAGCAAAATCTCAATCATGAATGCTATGACTGATTTATCCTTGGTATGAATAATCAGACTTTATCAATTCAGCTACTGGTGTAGTGGTTAGGGGTTTGTCATTCCTTCATAGGTATATCAGAATGAAGTTAGTTTTCTGGGAATATCACAGACACTGTTAATTTAAGGGCCTTTAAATATGGTTTTCGGAGACCCTTTATAGTCGGGTGAAAAAGACCTTTCGTACCACACTCACACGTGAAAATTGCGTGAAAAAATTCTAGAGTGCCCCCTTGACACCCTTAAGCGCATTATACTGTATGTATTGATGAATTTACTGCTTAATTTGGTTCAGTGATAACCTTATAACCGTCTGGAAACTTTAATAATTGGAATTGCATTGCGTCTTACAGAAATAGATGGACCTGTAAGATTCTGTTACCATGGTTACCGTGTTGCATTCTTTCATTATTTCATTGTAAATATACTTGTTTTAAGGTATTTATTTAATTGTGACGCTTACTCATTGGGTTATGCTGAACCTGTAGATACCCCATATGTGTAGGTTGGTGTTAATGGGACCTTATTTTCGGAACAAAACTGGAATGGGGCCTTAGCAGAATAATATAGGGAGGGATAATATAAGTTAGTTGTCCCTTATAAATGCTGCCAGTTTAGATATTCTGCACTGAAGGTAAATTTTCAAATTAACATTAAAAATCAGTAGGTCTGTATACTGTTGAATGGTAACTTTTCAGTCGGTAAAAACGAATATTTGGCCAATAAAATTGCGTTAATGCGTTCTACCTCAAAAAGAACCACATGTGATTAAATTCTATTTGTTCAGATTACTGCCCTACCAGGGAACTGATACCGCTATCTGTGGAGCGCAGCTGTAGTGTATACATTACGTCATCTCGCCTCGTTAGGGTTGCAGCGAGCGGTTCCGGGGCAAGAGGGGAAAGCATGTACAGTCACACAATGAGAACATACCGCACAGCTCACGACCCAGCATGAATCATGCACACAAATGGCACGCGATGAGGTTTCGCTGGCCACAACTGCACGTCTATCGCAGGTGTGTGGCTGGGCGGAGCGCATTAGTTCCTATTTCCGCCACCGGTAACAAATCGCTGGTAGGGTAGTATAAAAGGCTGGCTGCGTGGCTCAGTGGTAACGTTCTCGCTGGCTGGCTCAAGGTTGCAGGATTGAATCCTGGCGCAGTCAGCTGGCATTTGAGGGTGCGCAAATGCGAGGGAGCTGTGTCAGTAGATTTTCTGGCACGTTGAAAATCTCTTTCGGGCCAAAATTTCAGCATCCCGGCGTCTCTATACGCTGCAGCAGTTAAAAGGGACGTAAAACCAATAACTCTATTTATTATAATGGTATTTGCGTGACATTAGTTACGGAGCGGCTTCGGTGGCTTAGTTGGTAGCATGCTGAGCTTCTATGCCCATGATCGCGGGTTCAAACCCGGCCGAAGTCGTCGGAGTTTTTAAGAGCGATACAATCCCTCAGTATGCCTTCCATCGGAGGGGAAGTAAAGACGGCGGTCCCATGTCATAGATTTATGGCATGAAAAAGAACCATCCACTAACTATACTTGTGGAAGCTAAAATGTGTAGGTTAGTTTGATAACGCTATATTAGTTCCAACGTTCGCCGCCGGTGCTGACTGCGATATAATTTAGTAGCCACGTCCGCTGCTAGGTGTCGTGGACGGTAGCATTTGATAGCAAAAGTAGGAACTACTTGAAAACATTAATCGTCTGCAGTCCTTCTACCTGAATCACAGATAACACACAGTTTAGGGGCTGCGACAACGTGCTCATGTAGGCCCGTGAACTTTGGGTGTGTAGAATCTGTCTAATAACCAGTGTTAATTGTGATGGCTGTATTAGTGTGTCTGTTTTCAATTCAGGTAAGGACTGCAGACATTCGATTTTTGAAGTAGTTCCAACTTTTGCTACCAAATGCTACCGTCCACGACACCTACAGTAGCTGTAAACTTGGCTACTAGATGCCATCGCAACCAGCAGCTGGCGACGAACGTTGGAACATAAGACCATTAATCAAATCTAACCTACAAGTTTTGCTTCACACAATTGAATTTAGTGGAAGATTCATTTGCATGCCATAAATGTATGATATGGGCCCGCCGACTTTACTTCCCCTCCGAAGGAAGGCATAGTGAGGGATTATTAACGCTCTTAAAAATTCGACGACTTCGGTCGGGTTTTACCCCACGATCTTGGTCATAGAAGATCAGCATGCTACCAACTACGCCACCGAAGCCGCGGGGGGCAGGGATAAGAGAAAAGAGATGGGGAAGTACTTTTTGAGCAACGGTGAATAGAGAAATTAATTGCTGACCTTTAAAGGGCGAATGAAATATATAGCGAAGGTGAGAGGGGGAGGGACAAATTAAATATGTTGTGCTGTTAGGTGCAGTAATTGTTCGTGAAATTGTCTCTTGCTAAGTGGCCGGGTGAGTTCCTCTCGTAAATACGGTGGAGGAGTGTTGTAAATGCTGCACGGTACGTCGACAGAGATGACACAACTTCATTAGCGTCTCTCGTGTTACAGCGCGATAACTGTTTCCCTACGATAATGTAACCGCTGCACCACTGAAACACAACAAACTTCCAAATTAGTAGACAGCTAAGAGTATATGAGTGCGTACAGAATATTTCCAATAACTTTCGTTGAAGAACATTTATTTATCTCTTTTTATTGATTTTGATTTGCTTCCGTGGTGGGTCAGTGGCAATACGATTGCTATTATTATTGTTATAATAATAATAATTATTATTTTATTATTATTAATATTAATGTTAATATAATTGTAATTATTAATAATTATTATTATTGTAATTATAATTTATTATCATTATTATTATTATTTTTCATTTCTTTTTTATCGAGTTAAAATAAGAAAATTTACGACAAATTTTACTAGTATTCAGACATGCATAATTGAGTTTAGAAAAGCTACACATTCCTTCATATGATAAGATATTGCTCATTCCATGTGCTATGTTAATCAACAGATCTTCAATCGGTCAACACAAGAATGCCCAAATAGATTGGGCACAAAGTGACGATCATTTTGTCACCGTATTATCTGAAAGAAATGTTACTTGAATTATTTATAAATAAACGCACTTTTCTAACAAATAGTGGGGCTTGAATTGGATGACATGTTTCGCGTTTAGCTCGTCAAGCGAGCATTATCAGTTCAAAAAGTACAAGACACAATAGCTCTACAAAACACTATCAAACCCACAATGAGACCCACAAACGGTCGCTGTCCTTCAAAAGCAACCCACTGAAAGTAGGGCATAGTCTCAAAATGTGCGACTAAGCATTAAGCACCAAAATAAATAAATAAATAAATAAATAAATAAATAAATAAATAAATAAATAAATAAATAGAACCATTCATTTTAATAACTAAAAAATTGCAAGACTGGGCAATGACAATCTCAACCACAAACAGTCTCACTCCTCCAAATATCCTATGAAGGTGTACAGTAGATATTATTGCTGTGATACACAGCAGTGTTGACCAACTGAAAAGCAATTATGTTGATTGATTATACAGGCAGCGCTGAGAAATGGCTTCTAATATTTCAGTATGAGTTATGTTACTGAAAACAATAAAAGGAAATGATAAATTTTGGAGTTTTATAATTTTATCAACACTAATAAATACACAATGGCATTAGGAGTTATCCACCAAAAGTCAAAAAATTAAGTTCTACTGTCGACCAAAATATTATGTGCACTCGAGTTTGAAGGTTGTTCGTGAAGTAACCAATAGACCTACATACAATCCAATAACATCATCATTTTCTTCGTTCTATTTTACGTTAGTTCATGTAGGTTTGGAATTTTTAATTTATATTTTAATATTTTTTATCGCAGTTGGAACACAAAATGTGCCAATTTTTAAGCGTGTTTCAACCATGCGTCACATTTAAGAATTATTATCTCAAACACCCGTCGTCAGATCGAATGCAAATTTTAGCACAATATACATTGGAATGTTGTATAACTGGTTTATTAATTTGTCCAAGAAACAGAGTTGTTATCATTTTTGTATTGGTTACGTCACAAAAAAACCTTCAAACTCGAGTACACATAATACTTTGGTCGACAGTAGAAGTTGTCCATTGTACTAGTTTCAGCCACATTGTGGTCTTCTTCAGCATAATAAACACGGGATATTGAGAGATGATGATTTTGATAATTGCTGTTATAAGGGGCATAACATCTAGAAAATTCGCCCCCTAATGGTTTGGGTGATAGTGAAAGATGAGATGAGAATGGTAACTATAACTAATACTAACTGCAAACTTACATAATACAAGAAGAAACGGTAAACAAATGCAGGGTAAGGCAAATAAAGGACAGGATGAAAAGAAATGCCCTCAACCCTCTAAGAAAGAGGATTGATGGACTTGGAAGGAAGGAGAGCCATGAAAGGCAGATAGGAAAGGGCAAGAGGAGAGGGCCCGCCCCAAGGTCAGAGAGAAAAAAAGGGAGAAAACGGACCCAGCTCAGGAATCCCTCGGGGTCGTCAACTCTCAAACTCACCAGCCGTGAGCCTTGAGGGTGTAGCAGTATCCAGGGTGCACCAGAAGTGGTGGGGCTACATACACCATGTCTTCTTGAGGGCCTTGGGCAGAAGGCAGGAGATAACACGAAAAGAAAAAGAAGGCTGACACCTCGAAGAATGAGGGTATCAGAAAATATGAGACAAGGGCCAATTAAGGCGGGAAAGTGAAAGGCTCCCTAAGCCTCGGATACCCTAATTCCGTCGGGGTCGATAAAGTACAAGAGTTGACCAAGGGCGATCGACAGGAAAGAAGACGGAGAGGAGCAATGCCGGACTCAGCTGGGGTCCCATGGTCACCAACCCACGTCCCACTAGATGTGAGCCCCTGGGGGTGGGGGGATATTGAGAGACAAGTGGTTAATAATTACGAGTACGTTATTGGTGTTTTCTATGAAGGGTGTCGCTACCTGGTAGCGTGATCATGCTTATTCTTACACTCTAGAACTAGATTGCCACGGTGGGTGAATAGTTATCATGTCGAAGTGACAACCCCAAGCTTGCAGGTTCGCTCCTGGCCGTGGTAAGTGATTTTTGAAAGGCGACTTAAATCACGTTACGCATGTCATACGATATTGGCATGTTAAAGAACCCATTTGAATTCAGTAGGCCAAGATCATAATGGCAATATTAATCTCGGGATTTTCCGCCAACACAAAGTTCCTCATTTCTCTACTAGAAAGCGCTATAGTGTCAAGGAGCTTAGATATATAACCTCCTTGACTTTCATAGCACTTCAAGGAGCGATAAAAAAATTGGCATGCAAGTTGCTCTCTGGGCGTCAATTAACAAATCTTGCACCTGGCACCCGAGGCCATACGATATTATTATTATTCCTGTAGAACTAAATAAAAACGCATATCTTATCTAAGGGATGACATATTTATTAGTTTTCCCCCTCATCCGTCGTCTAAAACAATATAGTTTAACCACATGTAATTTCTTCAAGTAATATTTTGCATGTCCCAGTAATTGGGATTAAATTTTGTTTATCGACTGAAGCGTTGTAATATCAATTATCAATAAGGCAACTCTGAAAACAAGTAGTTCCTTGAAGAAATATACAGCCAATTGCCTCGATCAACACAGAAAACTTCAGTTG
The DNA here is from genome assembly GCA_946902985.2 of Meconema thalassinum. Classification (NCBI taxonomy): domain Eukaryota; kingdom Metazoa; phylum Arthropoda; class Insecta; order Orthoptera; family Tettigoniidae; genus Meconema; species Meconema thalassinum. Next base: position 158,799,346 of record OX336393.1, on the reverse strand, counting down.
ATTGCTGTAATAGATTCGTAGATATTGAGAACCATCTAAATAATTTGGTTGGTTGCCATGTTGGATTTTTAGCCTATTTTCAATTTTGAAAACAATAGGCTTATGAGATCACCTTTTGTCCGTGAGTGAGTGCGTGCGTGTGTGTGTGTGTGTGTGTGTGTGTGTGTGAGGAGTGTGTGTGTGTGTGTGCCCCCTAATAAAATATAAACGGCAGGAGCGATTTCAATGAGACTCGGTAAGTTCATAGCACTATTCCAGACGACCCCGACCGTGCCCTTCAAATTTGGTTACCTCGCACCAATCCAACATGGCGGCTGTGCGAAATATTTCACCAGCATTCAATATCTCCGAAACTATTCCCGATATTCCCCTGGAATTTTTTACGGTGATAAAGGGAACTACTAGCAGTTCAACTATGTGACTTTTGAAGAACTGGCAACTACAAAACCAACATGGCGGCCTCGCGAATTTGCTACATATAAATAGACGTTTCTCGCGATTTAACCAACCAAACGCAATAAAACTAGGTATAGTATATGTTTATACAACTTGTAATGCACCGACAACTAACTTGGTTCAATTGTTTACATAACCACAAGATGGCGGATGTGCGAAATATTTCACCGGCATTCTATATCTCTGAAACTGTTAGCGGTTTCACCCTGAAATTATGTACGGAGATAAAGGGCACAACTGGATGTTAATCTATAGGACTTTCAAAAACCGGTTAACTAAAAAAAGAACATGGCGGCCAAGCGAATTTGAAAATTTTAAATAGACCTTTCTAGACATTTAATGTTCCAAACGCAATTAAATCTGATACAGGAAATGTTTATACACATTGTAATGCACTAGTATCTAATTTAGTTAAATTGTTTACATAACGCAAGATGGCGGCTTTGCGAATTTTAAAATTAAGTTTTTATTTCTTGTGTCGTAATCATGCGATCGAATTGAAAGTTTGAATAATGAACCTACGCAATAATTTCCCTTTAATGGTACATGACTTTATGGCCTATACATTTAACAATCCAACATGGCGACCATCTAAGATATTTAGACAGCTCTGAATATCTACGAATCTATTATAGCAATCAAACTGAATGTTTTTATGTTCATAGGGGCTATGAACCTATAGGACTTTAAATAACCTGGTGTTCACAAATCCAACAGGGCGGCGACGCGAAGTATAAATATTCATATGGACGCTTCTCGCAATTTAACCATCCGAGGGCAGTGAAACTTGGTACAGTAAATCCTTATACTAATGATAATCCACTGGCATCTAATTTGTTTCAACTATTTCCATAACCACAAGATGGCAGCTTTGCGAAATTTTAAAATCTCCTTGTTACTTCTTGTGTCCTAATCATGTGATTGAAGTTTGAATGCTACACGTACACAATAATCTTCATGTAATAATACATAACTGTAGGACGTACGTATATAAAATCCAACATGGCGTCCATACGAAATATTTAGTCGGTTCTCAATATCTACGAATCTATTACAGCAATCAAACTGAAATTTTGTATGTAGATAGAGGCAATTAACATAAAGAGGTTATATGAAAATAGGTTGTATAGTTCTTCACAGAACTACTTGTTATATAAGCCATAGAATTATGTACTATTAGATGACGATTTTTGCGTAGGTTCATTATTCAAACGTTCATTTCGATCACATGAATAATACACAAGAAATAAAAACTTCATTTTAAAATTGCGCACAGCCGCCATCTTGAGGTTATGTAAACAGTTGAACTAAATTAGATGCCAGTGCATTACAATATGTATGAACATTTACTGTACCAAATTTCACTGCGCTCAGATGGTTAAATCGCGAGAAACGTCTATTAAAGTGTTTCACATTCACTTGGCCGCCATGTTCGTTTTATATTTTACAGGTTTTTCGGAAGGCCCATAGCTGAACTTCTAGTAGTACGGTACCCTTTATCACCGTACAAAATCTCAGGGTGATATCAGTAATAGTTTTGGAGATATAGGATGCCGGAGAAATATTTCACACAGCTGCCATGTTGGATTGGTGAGACGTAATAAAATTTGAAGTGTACAGTCGGGTTCGGCCGTCATAGTACTATGATCTTCCTGAGTTTCATTGAAATCGCTCTTGCTGTTTAGATGTTATTAGAGAGGGACACACATACACAAACACACACACATACACACACACAAACAAAAGGTGATCTCATAATACTATTTTTAGCCTACTTTTCACATTTTGCAAAAATGAGAAAAAGTAGACATGAGATCGATCCGGGAAAATGTGTGTCTGTCTGTCTGTCTGTCCTTCTGTCTGTCTGGCTGTGTGTGTGTGTGTGTGTGTGTGTGTGTGTGTCCTTTCAACTCCTAAACGGTTGCAGCAATCGAAACCAAATTTAGTATGAGTAAAGATGTATACGGGAATATCTCAAACCCATATTTGAAAATGATATCAGTGCTACCAACTGCAGAAAAACGCACTAGAAATTTGACCTCCATGTTGGACATCTTGGAAGGTATGCATGGGAGCCATTCCAAAATTGGCACACATGTAGATAATACTATTTCAGTATAATTTCCAGGAGGCCATACATGACAATGTTGCAAAATAATTTTAAGCCTTCTGATGAGTCCAATTTTTAAAAGCATATAACTTCTACACTATCAATTGGATTTCAACCAAATTTCGTATGTACTATGTGTAGGTAGACAGATATGACTGAGCGTAATCTTAAGAGCCACCAGGGTTGCCAACTATTAATAAATGATCTCAATTAATTTTATCCAATATGTCTGAAAGTATGCAAACCGACATCTTTAAACTATGCGCACGTTTAGTACCTGACATTCTAGATTAATTTGGAGTAACTAATGGACCTCTGTACTACCAACATGATTCTAAGCCTGCTGATAGGACCAATTGTAAATACATGTAACTTCTATACCATCAAATGTATTTCAACCAAATTCCGTATGTGCTATGTGTAACATAACAGATATGGCTAAAAGTATTCTTAAGAGCAATCGGGGCTACCAACTGTTAATAAATGCTGACTTTATTTGTTTACCCTAATATCAATATATCAGAAAGTATGCAAGCCAACAGCTTTATACTTTGCACACGAATAGCACCTGACATTTTAGATTAATTTGGAGTAATTAATATAAGTCAGTGCTGCCAACATGATTCTATGCCTGCTGATAGGTCCAATTTTAAAATACATGTAACTTATATACTAACAAATGGATTTCATCCAAAATTGTCACAATAAGATATCATAATATTTCAGGTTATTTCTGACCAGCACACGCATGACATTGTTGCCAACATGCTTTTACGCGTGCTGATAGATCCAATGTCTAACTGCATGTAACGTCCATTGGACTTCCACCAAATTTTGTATTCTGTACCTTAAGAGATGGAACTAAGAATATATTCAGTCACCAGAGTTGCCAATTGTAGTGCTCTATTAGGCTACATTATACCAGGTATATTTCGAACTAATCAGACATTTCGATATTTCCAACTTAATTTTGTCATTATTCTAGATAGGTTCATATACTGTAGATTAATCATTGGCTTGTATCTTAATTTTAAGAAAAGTAGGCTCTTTAGTTCGTCACGGAGCTTCTTGTTTTTTCATCAATTGAGAATAGGCTAAAGAAGCCCTTAAAGCTATGTATGTGCAGTTGACTACTTTTTATGGCCTCTGTATTGAACTCATCTCTCTATCTGTTTCAGGTAAGTGTCCCGTCTCTCTAGCTGGTACGCATCTAGACCAGGAATGTGTAAGTATTCCCTTTCTACGAATGATTGTTAATCAAGGCAGTGAAATAAAATACATATTTATTAAAGTATGGCTTCTTCCAGTACGCAAATGGAATGATCTAATCAGGAATGAATATACACGGTGAGTTAATAGGAATGTCCTCAGGAAACACCTCCGTAACGATGAAAACATCGGAATTCTGTTTACCCTCTCATGAATGGTAATCAGGGTGTTATTTCGCTACATTATCAATCGCTGAGAGAATTGTACCTAATTTGGATATTGAATTTAACAATAATATACTAAGTTAAGTTTTGCGTTTTTCTCGCAATGTGGGTGCTTAACCTCGCAATTGGCCATGCTTTGCTATATCACCATGCAGGACACCTTCTGGACCAGATAATACTATAATAATATATTTTTTTAAACGGTTAACCTCCCAGGTCGGCTTCACTCACAGACTCTGTGAGGGTTCATTTCTCCACAGTCTCAAGGACGGTGCCTGGGAGCTGGACACACTTTGTCAGCAGATTCAACTGGGGATGGTGACAGGCCGATCGCCTACGCGACCGCTAACTTGGATCTAATTAAGAAAGGGTCAGAGAAGGAAGGAAGTCGACCATGGACCTATTGAAAGAACCACCCCAGCATTTTCTTGGGGGTGAAAATGGGGAAACCTTGTAAAATTATTTTCAGAATGGCTGAGTTGGAATTCGAACCCACGCTATCCCGACATCAGCGAGGCACGAGGTAGTGCCACTGCAGCCAATAAATGACAAAAGTAATAATAAAACTGACCATATTGATTCTCGAACCTATCCTACCAATCGCTCTACTATCACCACCACTTCTCTCAGCAAGCTATCTGCGGTGCGAGCACTTAAAGTACATGCTGAATCAGCGAGATCGTATGAGACCTTGAGGTGAAGTTGTTTTTCTATATACTTTTAGCCTACTTTCGATTTTTGCAAAAGATGAAAGTAGACTTATCAGATCTACACAGGGCCAAAAATTGTGTGTCTGCTGTGTGTGAGTGTCTGTGTGTGTATGTGTGTGTACTCTAAATGTCTGTCCCCACTATCAATTCAAACACGGTGAAACTGAATTGAACGAAATTTAGTACAAAGGTAGCACTAGCAAAGGGCACCTCAATGTCATGTTTTATGTCGCCACCATCTTTACCAAAACTGAATAGCGGCCACTCAAATGTTGAAAACGTAAAGTCCAATTACGACTAAACAAATATACGATCTATACAAAATTTGGCAACAACATACCTTGACATTGGACGCGTCTTGTGCCCAAACTACAAGGTCATCCGCTGTACCATTTCAGGATGGCGGTCATGTGAATTATGCAAACTTTATAATCCACATCATGGGACCCACCAGTTCCGATTATCGAACCGAGAATCGTTTTTACTGTTCTAAAGGACGTGGCACGTTTGAAATTAAAAGTTTATATTGTAATACTATAGTGCAGAAGTGATTTTAAATAGCTGAGCCGTCTCAGTTACAAGGCAAGATGGCAGCTGATATCTTGTGCCTGACCTATATTTCACTAGTTTGAGTATTGCATGCAATATAGCCTACTGATAGAAAATACATAAACTTTGTATGAAATGCTTTATAAATAAATAATATACTCCACTGAAGAAATCGTTTAGTCAAAAATCATTATTTGCTAACTTGTTGTATCCAAGTCATTTGATATCGGCCAAAGTTCGTTGACACGTTTGGCTGCGTAGTGAAGCGTTGGCCTTTCAATCGTATGGCTAGGGTTCTAATTCTATCAGAGTTGTTTTTTTTGCTTGAATTTGTTTATATTTATTGTTTTGTAATAACTCAGACGTTTCAAAATTTAGCGTTATATTGTGCATATTACAATGGAAAATATATATTTAAGTAAAACAAAATTCGCCAGCGGATCTGCACGAGACATCTAACAGCAATCAGGTGAATTATTATCATGGCCAACTGGTTGCGAACTGCGCTCCGGCCCACAGATTAACGTATAGCTTTAATTGAAAAGTATCTTTTTATGGCTGCTAGAATGCACTCGTCCTAATAGGATTATCTTTTTCGATACTTCTCCACTAGATGTCACGACTAGTCTACGTGGGACTCCATTGATTAGCATACTATTGGCATTATATACGCATCAAATTTGAAGAATGACAAGTTGATAATTCGATACATTTTTATTTAAAAGTGTTTGTAACATCCTATTGTGCATTATTTGAAAATGTTATTTGAACTAAAGAACAAAACGATCTCACATAATACCTGACATCTAGCAGTTGGTGCTAGTTCAGGATATTAATTAATACTTTTATTGCAGCCAAATAGCAATCGAAATAAAGAATGAACTTGTACACTAAAATTGCACTCTGGTGATTTGAATTGCATAGTCTTTGATTGATTGTTTTCTTTTACTACAGAACTGTTAGTGGTAGCGTTCACATGCTTGTCCACATAGTTGGTATACACACGTCACTGTAGGGTCATGGAAAGGTTTGTTAATACAATTAAGGTGGTGAAAGCAATGCACAGCCAGACGTGTAAACACATGCCTCAATTCAAAGTTAGATGTTGCCAACGTCCGGCCGATTATGTAATAATGATAATGTTATTGGTTTTACGTCCCTTTTAACTACTGTGGATTTTAGAGACGCCGGAGTGCTGGAATTTTCCCCGAAGGGGATATTTAACGTGCTAGTAAATCTACTGACACGGCTCCCTCGCATTTGCGCACCCTCAAATGCCAGCTGACTGCGCCAGGATACGAACCTGCAACCTAGGGCCCAGCAAGCGAGAACATTACCGCTGAGTCATGCAGCCCGTCCGGTCGATTATGTCTCCAGCTCAATAAAATTCTTGAGATACTTCTTCTCCTTCTTTTTTCAATGATGGTAGTAGTTTTTTTCGAGATTCTGGTGTTTGGTAGAGGCAAATAGTTTCTAAGGTCTTCAACCAAGAAATGATTCTATTATACTCTTCGATAAAGATAAAGAGTTATAACTATACTCATACATTTATGAGAAAGTAGGCTATATGTTCTTTACTGAACATCTTGTTTATATCTACATCTATGTTGCAAGGAAATATTTTTAACCATTGAAGTTCACACAGAATTCGCCATACAGTAGATGTCCGGATGAATGGACACTTACTGTGTCCCAAGTTGCAGAATCGAATCGTGGCACGTTGAAGGGTGCTTAAATTCCAGACTTCCACATCAGCAGAGTTTACCGGCATATTACAAATGAGGGGTCTAGATGCAAAACTCACATTCTCCACTTTTGTTCGAAATTGATTTAGCAAGACATTCTTAATCTGCGTTCCAAACTACACACGACTAACTTAGTGCTGAAAAGCCAAACTCCCAATATTCAGTGGTTTTCAAGTGCCAAGAACTCAATTTAGATGCAAAACTATTCTCCACACTGTTTAGTTGCAAAGAGCACATTCTCCCATTTGGCCAATCACAAGACAGCTTCTGGTCATGTGACTTTCTACAGCTGCAAGCCAATATTATTATTGTCTGTTCAACTCGTAACCTCTTCATAATAAATAAGTAATATAAGTGTATTCCAACAATGCAATCGGTTTCATTTGTCAAAATTTTTCACAAACTTGATCAACTTGTCTATTGTTTTGTCTGAAGTAATTAATTTTGTTTAGTGTCAAAAGTAACATTCTCCAACTAGTTCAGACACAAAACTCACAGTCTCCCAACATTTGCGTGCAAAAGTCTCATTCTCAAAAATTAAAACCTATTTTTCAGATAAATTAATATAAATAATGCAACATACTGTAGTTTATACAGAAGGTGTAATTAAGTATAGCCTGCAACAAAAGCAAAGTCTCCTAGAGATTCCATTAGTTGTTGTAGTTGTTGTTGTTGTTGTTGTTGCTGTTTGAGTCTTCAATCTTTTGACTGGTTTGATGCAGTTCTCCATGCCTCCCTGTCCTGTTTAGTGTACATGTCCATTAGTTACATACATTTAAGAAGTTTTTTAGATCCTGTAAAATTAGAAAAAGTGGAGAACGTGAGTTTTGCATCCAGATCCCTCAAATAATACGTCTTCCATGCAACTATATATTATTTTTTTGATGTGTAACATCTTTCCGCTCGGTTGCTGGATAGTTTTGTGGGGGTGATTTTGAAAATTGGGGACGGAAGTGGATCGGAACGATCGAGCTGGCAGTGGTGGATCGAACGGAAGTATGCGCTGCCCGCTCGATCGATCGAACGGAAGTGCACTAGCTGGCAGTGGTGGAAAACGGAAGTATGCACTGCCCGCTCGATCAATCGAACGGAAGTGTACTAGCTGGCAGTGGTGGAAAACGGAAATATGCACTGCCCGCTCGATCGATCGAACGTAAGTGTACTAGCTGGCAGTGGTGGAAAACGGAAGAATGCACTGCCCACTCGATCGATCGATCCAGCGGGCAGTGGTAAGAGAAACAATGAGTGCGCGGTGTCGGAAATTGATAACACGACGTACTCTCGGCCATGTGGAATGTATATGACATTCTGAATGGAAAACGCTCATGCGAACTTTTGGTGTCAAGTGATTGAAACAAATGACATGGTACATGTTCGAAGTCTTCGTATCAGTATTTAAATGGTAAAATGCCTTAATACCAAACATTGTAAGTTGTCGGCATTGCCGGTATTATGTTTCTGCACAATGGCTATTCAAATATTAACCCACATAACGGTAATGTAGTCATCAATATAATATAATCGTTGTGGTTATACGAGAATTGAGCAAGCCTTCATGAACTATTACTCTACATTCTCTTTACTCACAAGGGGGCCTGTTCATAAGGCATTTTAAACTCAATTTCACGCAGGAGCATTATCGAAACAAGCAAAATATAAATGAAACTTAACTCCGCAATGCAGTATTATTGGAACGTGGAAATAAGTCACCATCTTGTGCACAAAATTTGCGTAGTCGAAATAGCCGTGGGGTTAGTGCTAATGACTGTGAATCTTGAGATCTTGGGTTCGAATCCCGGACGGGGTAGATATTTTTGCTACCTAATTATCATTTTGAACGATATTTATCATATCAATATGACTCACTTTAACAGAATCGACATGAAATTACGTGTTGGTCTGTGAATGAAGAGGACCTGTTTATAAGGAATTTAAGGTTATGAGCGGTGTCGCGTCTATTAATCTAGTTGATCCATATCCTATTCTTTATTTAGGCTAGTGCTGGTGGAAGCTACAAATCATCTAATAAAATGAGTTCCATATTATAAACTACAATATCTGTAAAACACTCCCTTTTACAATAGATTACTATTTATGCCAATAATAGTATAAAATACCGGTGTATCAACAATTTCACGTGAGGTTTCTTCTATGTCAGATGTTACACATCATATGCGACTAATGTTGTTGTTTTTTTTGTTTTTTGTTTTTTTTTTACCCTCCAGGTTGGTTGAACCCACGGACTCAGCGAGGGAACTCACCACTACCGCCTCTACGGGCAGTGTCCTAGAGCGGGGAACATCGAATCGGAAGGGATACAACTGGTGAGGTGGGATTGGCACCTCGCCCAGGCGGCCTCACCTGCAAAGCGAACAGGGGCCTCATGAGGGAAGGTAAGGGATGGTTAGGATGGATAGGCAAGGAAGAGGGAAGGAGGTGGCCGTGGCCTTGAAGAAGGTACCATCCCGGCATTTGCCGAAGACGAAGTGGGAAACCACGGAAAACCACTTCGTGGATGGCTGGGGGGGAATCGAACCCCCTCTACTCATTTGGGCCACCCGATGCTGAGTAGACCCCGTTCCAGTCCTCGTACCACTTTCCAAATTTCGTGGCAGAGGCGGGAATCGAACCCAGGACCTCCGGGGCGGCAGCTAACCACGCTGACCGCTACGCTACGGAGGCGATTGCGACTACTGTAAGGCTCGTATGTTTTTTTAATTTAGTTTGTCACCAAATGAAACTCTGATTTTCAACTATGTCTAGAATACAGAAAGTGCTGGCGGTCGAATATACCTAGTGTTTAATGCCCCCTAGTGAGCTGTAGATTACTAGGGTGCAGACAGTTACAACAATTTTATTCAATAAAAACACCAAGTGGTCCTGGGAGTGGCAGCTATTTGACTGACTGGTGAACTCGAAGCCTCTCTCCGAGCAGTATATAACTGACAATGAGCTGTTTCAACAACTTAACACAATTCCCAAGCATGCAGAAGGACGTGAAAAATTGGATTGTCTGTCACATGGAACATTCTTAATGGGTCGTTGACATCTCATTCCAGGCAGTAATGAGGTTATCTCCCGATATGCTCGCCAGCGTGTCACCTGGTAACCTCACACAGCATGGGACATGAGTTGACACGGTGCATACCGCGTTCCATATAGAGTACGTTCAAATTACATAGTTTGGAAGGTCGTTCAGGCCAGAATTCTGGAACTTATAATTTACTATCTTATTAAAAGCGCCTAGTCAAACACTAAAGAATGTGGTTTAATTACAGTATTAAACGTACATGTTTCGGAATATCAATGATTCCATCATTAGCATGAAAAAATACTAGACCTTAAAATAGTAAAGGGTCATCGGAAAATAATGCCAACATTTAAAAAAATTATAGCACCGAAACCTTTTATGTTAAACGTGTAATTCTTTCACTGAACGCCAGCTGGTTAAAGTACGTTTTGTTTTGGAGGCGACGTGACCTTCCTATGCGCCCACTAGATGCGCAGTAGCCAGGTCGGCCGGGAGCCAATGAAGTCCTGACCTCACCCCTTTGGATTTTTCTGGGGGTACATTAAAGACATTGTGTATGCAGAAAAAAATCGGGATTTGGAACACTTGTGGGAGCGAATTTCTGCCGCAATCTTGACAGTTACTCCTGAAATGATTGCACCTACCAATCCAGCCATTGGGAAAGCGTGCGTTCAATGCTGATGTTGGTGGTCGGCCTGGCCTAGATTTTTCTCTACAGTCCCTGTTTCCTTAAACTGATTAAACCATCGAATGACAGCTTTGTAATCAGGTGCAGTCATTGGCCGACCTTGGCTACTGCGCATGTTCCCTCCAAAACAAATCTTACTTTAACCAGTTGGCGTTCAGTGAAAGAATTACACGTTTAACATAAATGGTTTCGGTGCTTTAATTTTTAAATGTTGGCATTATTTTTCGATGACCCTGTACATTATGCAACGAGCCTATAATGGCAATAATTAAGAGTTGCTTACGACTGTTTATGTTCGGCGATAATTATAACTTTATTGTATGTTTTAACATAAATATTCATAAATATCTGTGGGATTCAGTAACTTCAGTTAGTGAACAGAGCGCGCTGGTTGGTTTGCTGACTGAACAGAGCGCATGCGTGGGTCAAAGAATTTCGAAAGCAGATACCATTTACTTTGCTTGGCAATGCTATTGTTTACAGCCTGCATGATGTCTAGTGACGATCAGAACTAGCATTCACTAATATTGTCACTGAATTCGTTTGAAAGCAATGCGATGTGTAGAAATTGTAGTTGGGGATATTACGGTACAGTGCTATTTCTTGTCTCATATTCGCCAGTTTATTTACGCGAACATATGGGACGGTACACTTTTCATGTCGGTAATGTATATAGAAGGATGATGTGTTGCTAACTTCTGGAAGTAGATTCATAAATTTCTTGCATATGTCATAGTATTTTCTTGTTACCGTAAAGGTTCGTACTGATTTTGTCTTTGTGTTTGGGACTGTAACTACAATGGTGGATCCGATATCCAATTTGAACTTTCAAATAATGTAATTCGTGTCCGACATGTTGGATTTTGAGCGCATCCGCGAAGCTATCTTTACCTAATTGGTCAATGAATGAGCTCTGATTGGCTGGAGAATGTGTTTCATAATGAAGAATAGTACTATAATGACCCTCATTATGATACAGTTTTCTGACATATAATATTTACATTTCGATATCGTCGAATATAAATAGTTTGTTCTAGAATATCAATTAGAGCACAGCAGAAAGAAAATAGTACATTATGCAACGAGCCTATAATGGCTATAATTAAGACGAGTATTTTTATAAAACGAGCGTATGCGAGTTTTATAATTTCCATACGAGTGTCTTAATTACCATTATAGGCGAGTTGCATACGACTGTTTATGTTCGACGATAATTATAACTTTATTATATTTTTTAACATAAATATTCATAAATATCTGTTCAGTCACTAGAATGTTGTGATCGGCTGCTGCGGTGGGTAGTATATCTCTGTTTTCTAAGCTCTCTGGACAACCGACGCATGCGCTCTGTGTGCTTCAATGCCATATGTTCAGATTGTGCTCCAGTATTCAGTAAAACTGTCACCGAAGTCGTTTCAAAACCACGCGCTGTGTAGAAATTGATTTTGGGGATGTTAAGGTACAGTGCCATTTCTTGTCTCATATTCACCAGTTTATTTACGCGAACATATGGACGGTGCAATTTCGGTAATTTATATAGACATGTTGGATTTTGAGCGCATGCGTGAAGGTATCCTTATCTGATTGGTCACACAACTGTTTCTTGAGCTCTGATTGGTGGGAGAAACTGTTTCATAATGAAAAATAGTGTTATAATGAGCCTCATTATGATACAGTTTTCTGACACATAATAGTTAGGGTCGAACATAAATTAACATCACCAAAAAATGATATCCATACAAAACAGTTTTAAATTTAAAATAATGGAAACATTGAAATATAACAATTGGCATGGAAATGGAAAAATACCTTGAACAAGTAGTTCCGTGAAGAACTATACAGCCTATTTTCATATATCCTACTCATATTAATTGCCTCTTACAACATACAAAATTTCTGTTTGATTGTTGTGATAGATTCGTAGATATTGAGTGAGAACCGTCAAAATATTTCAGATGGTCGCCAGGTTGGATTTATATTTATATACGATTACATGAAGATTATTGTGTACGAGTGGTATTCAGACTTCAATCGCATGATTAGGACACAAGAAGTAAAAACGAGATTTTAAAATTTCGCACAATGTGGTTATGAAAACAATTGAAATAAATTAAATGCCAGTGGATTAACACTTGTATAAGAATTTAACGTGCAAAGTTTCACTGCGCTCAAATGGTAAAATCACGACAAACGTCGCCGCCATGTTGGATTTGTGCTCACTTATGTTCATAGTCTCTATGAACATAAAAAAATTCAGTTTGATTGATGTAAAAGATTCGTAGATATTGAGAATCGTCAAAATATTTCGGATGCTCGCCATTTTGGATTGTTATATGTATAGGCCATGGAGTTATATAACATTAAAGGAAAATTATTGCGTAGCTTCATTTTTCAAACTTTCACTTTGATCACATGATTGCGACACAAGAAATAAATACTTAATTTTAAAATTTGGCACAGCCGCCATATTGAGGTTATGTAAACAATTGAACTAAATTAGATGCCAGTGCATTTCAATATGAATAATCATTTACCGTACCACATTTCACTGCGCTCAGACGGTTAAATCACGAGAAAAGTCTATTAAAGTATTTCACGTTCGCTTGGCCGCCATGTTCGTTTTGTACTTTACAGGTTTTTGAAAGATACATAGATAAACGTGTAGCAGTCCCCTTTATCACCGTACAAAATTTCAGGGTGATACCATAAATAGTTTCGGAGATATTGAATGCCAGTGAAATAATTCGCACAGCCGCCATTTTGAGGTTATGTAAACAATTGAACTAAATTAGACCCCAGTGTATTACAATGCGTATAAACATTTGCTGTACCATGTGTCATTACATTTGGATGGTTAAATCGCGAGAAAAGTCTATTTAAAGTCTCAACTTCGCTTGGCCGCCATGTTGGTTTTGTAGTTACCAGGTTTTTGAAGGTCTCGTATGTAAACTTCTAGTAGTTCCTTTTATCACCGTACAGAATTTCAGGGTGATATCATTAATAGTTTCGGAGATACTGAATGCTGGTGAAATATTTCGCACAGCCGCCATGTTGGATTGGTGAGACACAATAATATTTGAAGGGCACGTTCGGGGTCGACGCGAAGGGTGCTATGATCTTACCGAGTTTCATTGAAATCGCTCCAGCCGTTTAGAATTTATTAGGGGACACACACACAAACACACCTCACACACACACACACACACACACACACACACACAACCTCATACACGTGCGCACACCCACACGGACAAAAGGTGATCTCATAAGCCTATTTTTTTTTCAAAATTGAAAATAGGCTAAAATGCTATATTGATATTCTATTAATATAGACTTTCTTTTCGTAAAATGTAGATATTTAAAAAGGATACGTAAATCGTCGTTTCAATTTGAAAATTTTTACCGAGAAAGAAAACGTAATGGCAGATGATCTCGCTGTTCCTCCCCTTAAAACCTCAATAACTAACGACTTTACCTAGAATTTCCACGCTCTTCCTCTAATGTGTATAATACATTCAAAACCGTACACGTACTGTACTCGCAAACTATTCTCAATATATATCACCCCGTCAATATTATCTTGACTTACCTCTCATACAGTGTATAAACAAGCAGAGATGTTGCGAGGATCGCTTTACTTTGACCTGTCTCATCTTTTCATCTTCTATCTCAAAGTGATATCACTTCTCTGACCTTTGTCCGCCTATCCGCTTCCTCTTCAACTATCCACGCAGAACTCGGCAGGAACCCAACATCTGTGCTCTTTGATATCAAAGATCCTCCAAGAGAAATAGCATGGCACAGTATATGCATAGCAAATAAGGCTAGTCAACATCTCCACATCCCAATAACAGCTGAGCACAGGGGCTCTGTCTGACACCCCATGACTGAATTCTTGAGGAATTAATTACTTAATTATTTTGTTGTTCTTGTTTGAGTCTTCAGTCTTTCGAGTGGTTTGATGCAGCTCCCCATGATTCCCTGTCATGAGTTAATCGTTTCATCTCTACATAGCTACCACACCCTACATCCGAGGCAATCTGTTTACCATATTCTAACCTTGGTCTAACCCTACGGTTCTTATCCTCGACTCTTCCTTCTATTACTAAGATTGCTATTCCTTGGTGTCTCAGTATATGTCCTACCTGCCTATCTCTTCCCTCCGTTTGTAGTTGCCAGAAACATGTCTCCTCTCCCACTCGTCTTAAAACCTATTAATTTTTAACCCCATCTACCCATCTGATCTTCATCATTCTCCTGTAACACCAATTTCAAACGCTTCAATTCTCCTCTTTTCTGCTGCTCCAATAGTCCAAGTTTCACTTCCATAGAGTGCTACGTTCCAGACAATGGCCTTCAAAAATGACTTACTGATACCTAAATCTATATTCGATGTCAACAGATTCTTTTTCTGTAGAAATTCTTCTCTTGCCTGTGCTAACCTAGTTTCTATATCCTCTTTTCTTCGTCCATCACTGGTTATTTTGGTTACTAAGTAACAGAAGTCTCCTACTTTATTTAGGTTTTCATCTGCCAATTCGATGCCCATAGGGGTTTCTGACTTATTTCGACTGCTTTCCAATATTCTTGTTTTACATTTATTAATTTTCATCATGAATTCTTTCCTCATGACAGAATCCATAGCATTGAAAAACTCAATCAAATCCTCTGGTGTGTCGGCTAAGATCACGATGTCATCAGCAAATCTCAGAGTTGAAATTATTTCTCCTTGAATCTTTACTCCTACTCTGAATATTTCTCTAATTTCCTTCATTGCTTGCTCAATGTACAGATTGAAAAGCATGGGTGATAAGTTGCAGCCTTGCCTTACACCTTTATGAATACCCGCTTCTCTCTCATGTCCTACCGCTCGAATAACTCCTGTCTGGTTTCTGTATAGATTGTAGAGCACCCTCCTATCCCCGTAATTGATTCCAACCGTTTTCAAAATGTCAAACAACTTACTCCAATCAACGTTATCAAAAGCCTTTTCTAAGACTACAAATGCTATGAACGTTATCTTATCCTACCTTATTCTAGCTTCCAAAATAAGTCTAAGACTTAGTACAGCTTCCCTTTTTCCTACGTTTCTCCTGAAACCAAACTGGTCTTGACCAAACTCTGTTTCTATATGTCTTTCCACCTACTTGTAAATTATTCTAGTCAGGATCTTTGAAGCATGAGTGATCAAGCTGGTTGTACGGTTATCTTCACATCTGTCAGTTCCTGTTTTCTTTAGTATAGGGATGATAACATTCTTCTTGAAAACAGAGGGTACTTCACCTGTCTCATAAATCCTACACACCAAGTGAAATAACCTGATCAGACCTTCATCACCTATGTAGTGTAGCAACTCAATCGGTATATCATCTATGCCTGGTGCTTTGTTTCTGCTTGAGTCTTCCAATGCTCTGTCAAATTCTGATATCAATATTAAATCTCCTTTCTCATCCTCTTCAATTTCCACCTCCCTTTCCATGCCATGATTCTCAATCTCCTTTCCCTTATACAAACACTCTATTTAATACTCAGCAATTCTTCTAGGTTTGTGCCGTGTCTTGTGCGGGGTTTCGCCTAGGACACCAAGCTGGCTCATCGGCTGGCTCTTGGTATTTCCGCCCGGACCCCCACTGGAGTGACGAACTGCGCACCACCTCCCTTTATATTAGGTGCAACTGCACCACTTGACTGCGAGAACTAAAAGCTCAAGCAGCCTTAACCTCCCTATGAAGGCTTCCAAAAAGATGGTATATTGGCTTTCACGGCCAGTGAATTAAAACTCAGCTATTCTTCTAGGTTTGTGCCGTGTCTTGTGCGGGGTTTCGCCTAGGACACCAAGCTGGCTCATCGGCGGGCTCTTGGTGTCCCCGCCCGGACCCCCACTGGCCTTGAAAGCCAAAACACCATCTTTTTGGAAGCCTTCATAGGGAGGTTAAGGCTGCTTGAGCTTTTAGTTCTCGCAGTCAAGTGGTGCAGTTGCACCTAATATAAAGGGAGGTGGCACGCAGTTCGTCACTCCTGTGGGGGTCCGGGCGGGGACAGCAAGAGCCCGCCGATGAGCCAGCTTGGTGTCCTTGGCGAAACCCCACACATGACACGGCACAAACCTAGAAGAATTGCTGAGTTTAAATTCACTGGCCATGAAAGCCAATATACCAACTCTATTTAATCTTTCTATCTCTCAACCTTTTCTTCCCTACCTGCTGGAGGTTTTCCATCTGAGTCATTAATATTACAGCACTTAGTCTTCCTTTCCCCAAAAGTAATCTTAATCCTTCGATAAGCTGTACCTACTTTTCCTAATTTCAGTCAATTTGCTATACCTGCACATTTCTCTTTCAACCATTCTTCTTTTGCTTCCGTGCGCTTATTGTGAACCTCATTTCACAGACGTCTGAATTTTGTTTTTCCCCTTTCATATTTTATATTCTTGTGCTTCCGCCTTTTGTCCATTAATTCTAGTAAATCCTGCGATACCCATGGTTTTCTACCTATTCTTTCATTCCTACCAATGTTTTCTTCTGCGGATTTATGCTATTTCATTCTTCAAGAGAGCCCATTCCTCGTCAATTGTATCTCGTTCATCGTTGTTCATTAGTCCTTCCTTTATAGTCGTCTTTTTTAACGACATAAAATAATCCAGATTTCTCTGTGTTTTAATAAGTCTATCTTTTGCTTGCTGGCGCCATTTTTCAGGTCCGTACAGCATGTTTAAATATCCCTCAGTTCTAGAAACTCCCTGAACGCCACATCTTCATGGATTCAAAAATCTTCTATTTATTGGCATTTTACTGCTTAGGAAAAGAAGCACATGAAGAAGTAATAATAATAATAATAATATCGTATGGCCTCGGGTGCCGGGTGCAAGCTTTGTCATTTGACACCCAAAGGGTAGCTTGCATGTTGAATTTCGTTGTTCCTTGAAGTACTGTGAAAGTCAAGAAGGTTATATATCTAAGCTCCTTGAACACTATAGCGCTTTCTAGTAGAGAAATGAGAAACTTTGTGTTGGCGTCATGCCAACATCGTATGACATTGTGTCGTAGTTTTTGCCGCCTTTCAAAAATCGCTTACCACGGCCAGGAGCGAACCTGCAAGCTTGGGGAGTTAGTAGACCGACACGTTGACCACTCACCCACCGTGACAAGCACCTGAAGAAGTGAAAGGTGGAGATAACAAGAACAGAGAAGCATAGGAATATAATATGAGTGTATGTAACCAGTTTTTTCTTTGCTAATTACTCGCTAGTTATTTTATTGTAAATATTGCTTCTTACGGAGTAGTTAACCGGCCACTGTGCCAAGAGCGCTAACGCGCTAGATCGTGCCTTGGTGGCATTGAGAGCGTGTGGGTTCGAATCCTACCTAGGTCGTCCTGTAAATGATTATCGTGGATTCCGATTTTCACCATCAGGCAAATGTTGGGACGGTTCATTTCAACAGATTCACAGCCGACTTCCTTCCAAAATTCTTTCCCTGACCCTTCCGTAATTAGACCCAAGTTAGCGGTCGCCTGGGCGATCGGCCTGTCACCATTCCCAGTTGTATTTGCTGTCAAAGTGTGTTCAGCTCCCAGACACCGTCCTTGCGATGGTAGAGGAATGATCGCTCGCAGAGTTAGTGGGAGAAGCCAAGCTGGGAGGTTAAGAGATTATTTTAAATGTAGTTATTAACCTAATGAGTAGTACCTTCACCCTTAATTGCCCTTTCTGGCTCATTAAACTTAGCGTAGTGAAACTTGCCGTAAGAAATAATATGTTCGTATTTGAGGTAAATACCATTGCATACTGTATGTTAAATCAATTAATGATAGTCTAATTCGGTGGCCATTCTAATTTCTAAATTATATTTTTATTTCACGTCCTATTACAGCTATCGGAACAAAGCGGTAATCCATGCCATTGGTTAGCCGATTTATCTGAGATAGAAAGGATCAATAAAATTATATGAAAATAGGCGGTTAATTTTTGCACGGAACAACATGTTTTCTTTTGTTATGAATCAGAAATTACGAAATGACATTATAAGGACGTGTTTGCCCAATTACTTATTGACAAAGTTTAATTGCGATATGTAAAGTTACCTTAAGTCAATAACATCCAATATTTACTATAGGTGTACTGTACCGGTTTTGGATATATTATAACCTTCCTCCAGCAGATAGGATATGAATGAAGTTGCAAGAATACATATAATTGAATAAAAAGTTTGGGTTCAAAAATATTTCCAAAAAATAACTCTTGTAAAAGCAGATCTGATCCATTTTGCTTCAAGTTAATAATGAATGAAAACATTCTTCATAAAAGTCTCGAAGATTTAAAACGAAAGAATAATGTTGTAATGAGAAGTAGTGTATTTATATTAAATTAGGGAGATGAGAGAAAAAAGAAACGATCGTTAAACGCTTACATGGAACTGGTGTTGTTGTTCATTGAGAAATGTAGAGATTGGGATTCACTGTGAACTTATGCATACGTTGTAATAAAAGGTTTTATGATACATTATCTGTTGAGGAGAATAATACGAACAACATTAATCAAATATAGTAATTTACATGGATAAATCGTAAGTCATTGAAAACATGAAATACTTACAGTGATAAGAGTTTGTCCAAACACTAGAAAGGCAATACATTCATCTATTCTGTATGGCGGGTGAAAATCTTGGCACTCCAAGTGGTACGACGATGTCGACTCGTAAGAGATCCTTCATATCACATTTGGTGATTACGATGCAAAATTAGGCGGCTTCGGTGGCGTAGTTGGTAACATGCTGAGGTTCTATGCCCAAGATCACGAGTTCAAACTCGGCCGAGGTTGTCGGATTCTTTAAGAGCGTTAAAAATCCCTCAGTATGCCTTCCTTAGGAGGGGAAATAAAGCCGGTGGTCCCATGTCATGGATTTATGGCATGTTAAAGAACCTTCCACTGATTGCACATGTGAGAAGCTAAATTACAGGTTTTGTTTAAACAACGCTCTTAGGTTCCTACGTTCGTCTCCAGGAGCCGACTGTGGTGGCGTCTAGTAGCCAAGTTCTGAACTAGTAGTCGTTGACGGTGGCGTTTGGCAGCAAAAGTAGGAACTACTAGAAAAATTCAGTGTATTCAGTCTTTACTTGAATTAAAATAAGATAACACAAACTAATACAGTCACCACAATTAACACCGGTTATCAGACAGATTCTACACACACCCAAAGTACAAGGGGCTATATGACCGCGTTGTCGCAGCCCCTAAACTAAGGAACCAACCAACATACCGAGACAAAATTAAATTAAATCTCTGCCAGAGGTCACTTGCTAGGGATCTGGTTTCATTGCTAGATGGTAATGCAAGCAGAAAGTCAAAAAAGGAGAGTGTATTACCTAGATGTCCCCACCACAAAATATCTGCTCTAGATTTCTCAGTCGATACAAATGTAATTATCTACTTCGTGTAATGCAGACTGTGCCACACAGCCTGTCTTAGAATTACAAACTGACCTCATATCAGTAGAGAAATAAACGGCCCAATTATAGACTGTTGCCCAAGAAGACTGAAGATCTATTTCTTGATGAATGGCCTGAATAAAGAGCAGGCTCTGGACCATGAAATTAAGACTAAAATGGAAGTTCCAAGAACGCCTTTAAAAATGTAAAACTTTCACTACCTTCACGTCAAAACATAATTACTGACAAGGCCAGCAAAACTCGTGTTGAAAGTATGTGCCAAGGAAATCAGTTGAGACAAGGTGGGCAACATATTATTATTATCAATCGTATTAATATTCTTTCTTTCTTTCTTTCTTTCTTTCTTTCTTTGTTCGTCATGCCCGACTAAGGAGCGCGATTGAACTTATTTAGCTGATGGCATTGCCTTTCTCTTCTCCCAAAATCTCAACATCTTCTCGCTGTGGCTTCTCTTGCGATCTTCTGACCAGGTTTTGTTGGTGATAGTGCTTGGCTGACTGCAAAGTGGTGATTATCGACTAATTCTCTGAACTTAGCTCTGCCTAGTAGACTACAATGTCATCTGTGATGCCTATTTACTGAAGATCTTTTCCAACTTCAAGCAGCCAGGTGCTTCAACTTTCATTGACAGGGCAAGGTTAAGAATCCTTTTGGTCAGTCTCTGATTGCCCATCCTGAGGATATGCCCGTAAAATTTCAATCGACTTTTCCTAAATGTGTCTGAGATTTTCTCCGAGTGCTGGTATAAGTCTTGGGATTTTCCTTTCATCCAGATTCCCCCTGAACAGACTGGTCCAAAAATGTTTCTTAGGATTTTCCTTTCTTGCTTTTCCACTGTTTTTATTAATGATCTGCCCCCAATAATCAGCGTTTCAGAAGCATATAGTGCTTCCGGCATGATTACAGTGTTGTTATGCCGTAATTTTGCATTTCTGGATATTGTTTTTTTATTATATCTGTTCCAAGTGAGTCTGATCAGTTTAGAGATCCTTTCTTTGTTTGCTTCACGATTCTGTCCGGAATGTTGAATGACTTCTCCCAGGTATTTGAATTTAGACACTTGAGATATTTTGCCGAATTTGTTTGTCATTGGTAGTCCATCTAAGTGCTGAAGAGATCCTTCCATGTAGTGTGTTTTCTGGTATGAGATCTGGAGTCCTGTTCTGGATGCAATTTCGTGAAGTTTTTCGGTGGAGGCAATCGTTTCCTGTCTGTTATTGGACAAGATTGCGTGATCATCAGCGAAGGCCAAACACCGTAAATGAATTTTGTTGCTATTATTATTACGCACCGATAAGCCATAGGGACAAGCTATAATGTGAACTTGATAGGCGAGTGAGTTCAAACCCCATCATCAGCCGTCATTCAAATAGATTTCCGTGGTTTGCCTTTTTCAACTGCAGTCAAATTACCGGGACGGTCTACCTTGTGGCATAGCGGCTAACATTCTTCCCGCGGAGGTCCAGGAATGTAATTCTAGTTTGGGTGTTAGAACGGTGTATACTCAGCCTCGTGAGTCAGAACCGAGAAGTGGTGTGTTCGATTCTCACCTCAGTCATCCTAGAAGTGACTTTTCATGGTTTCCAACTTCGATTCCAGGCTAATACCAGGATGGTTCCTAACTTAAGGCCACGGACGTCTCCTTCAAAATCCTAGTCTTACTTACAGTTAAACACACAACTACAGTCATCACAGTAACACAGGTTATCAGACATACCCTGACACACCCTAGTGTACGGGTGTAAGTGATCACGATGTGTTAATCCCCTAAATGAATCAACAAAAACAATCACTTCCTGCTGTGGCATCACGCGAACGAGGAGCTTGTTTCATGTTGTTATTGTTTAAAGTGAGGGGCTTGGATATCGTGGTCATTTAGCCCCATGTGTCTGATAACCAGTGTTATTGTGTTGTCTGTGGTAATGTGTGTATTTTAAACTCAGTTTGAGGCTTTGGAAGGAAGCGGCCGTAGCCCTAAGTTAGGATCCATCCCGGTGTTTGCCTGGAGTTGAAGTGGGAAACCACGGAAAACCCCTTCAACAGTAGGATGGCTGAGGAGAAGAGATCTCACTTCTTGTCAGTTTTGTCTCATGAGGCTGGGTGTACCCCGTGCCAGCTTCTGACCAGAATTACATTTCTTGGTAGAGCTGGGAATCGAACCCGGGCCTGTGGGGTGGCAGCCAAGAATGGTAGCAGCTACATGACAAGGTGGACGAGCTTGCTTCAGACTAAGAGGGTGAGGAAATGCCCTTACCGGGCATGTAGTGGACAATATTGAGGTACTAGTTGGAAAACCTTTGCACACGAGCTACATTTATGGGTCTACCCTACATTAAGGGAACCTGATTGTATAGATTCGCCAACAATGCAATTGCTTAATGAAACCTCCATTGTTAGGCAGCCATGACACCTAGAAACTTCAAATGTTCACAGTCTAACAATATTATTCATGGCTACGTGTTGTTATAGAATTATAGGGTGGGTGAGTGGTTATCGTGTCGGACTACCAATCCCAAGCATGCAGGTTTGCTCCTGGCCGTGGTAAGTGATTTTTGAAAGGCGAAAAAATCACGACATGTATGCCATACGTTCGTGGCATGTTTAAGAGCCTATTTGAATTCAGTAGGCCGTGTTCAATGGCAAAATTAAGCGGCTTCGGTGGCGTAGTCGGTAGCATGCTGAACTGCTGTGCCCAAGATAGCGGGTTCAAACCCGGCCGAAGTCGTCGGATTTTTTAAGAGCGTTAAAAATCCTTCAGTATGCCTTCCTTCGGAGGGGAAATAAAGCCGGCGGTCCCATGTCATAGATTTATGGCATGTAAAAGATCCTTTCACAGACTAAACTTGTGTAAAGCAAAATGTGTGAGGTTAGATTTCGTCAGAACGCTCTATCAAAGTTCCAACGTTCACCACTAGGTATCATTGATATCTGGTGGCGAAAGTTGGAACTACTTGAAATTGAACGGAACTTGTAGCTCACCCTTTAGGGTGTCCGCTGGAAGCAGCTACAGACTCAGGCGAGCCGAACATGTCCTCGGACACTCCCGGCACTAAAAGCCATACGATAAATAAATGAATAATGGCAAAATTAATCTCGGGAATTTCCGCCAACTCAAAGTTCCTCCATTCTCTACTAGAAAGCGCTATAGTGTCAAGGAGCTTAGATATCTAACCCCCTTGACTTGCATTGCGTTCCAAGGATCGACGAAATTCGACATGCAAGCTGCCCTCTGGGTGTGAAATAACAAAGCTTGCACCCGACACCTGAGGCTATACGATATTATTATTATTAGGGAAGTATGACATCAATAATTATGGACATTTCAAGAAACTAAAGATATTCAAAACATGTTGAAAAGTTCTCCTAGTTAGGTACTTTTCTCTCTGATGTTTCTGTACCTAATTTGATGAAAGCTATAATGTGTTATGTAATTACAATGGTAGAGCTTGTATGGAAGGAAGCTTGTAGTTTAACGTGACCGTTAATCTCGCGATCATAAGCCACGGGACCTCCGTTTTACGTGGAATCCGAACCACAGGACATGGTATTTCACATCGAAAATCTCACATGCACTGACCGGGAATTGAACCCGGTCCGCCTTGGTGAGAGGCATACAGCTTGACCGCTGTGCCACCATGCCCCAATGGTAGAGCTTGTTAAGTAAGCTTATTGTTAATATGGATTTAGCTTAAATTTTATGAATAGGTGAATTCGTTAATTCTTTTAAGATATTATTTCAGTCACCTTTTTATTTTTAATTATTTTATATTCACTCTGACTACTTTCATTATAGTTTACAGCTTCTAACCCATAAGTGCCTATAAGTGTGCAAACTATCACTTTGATCGGGCCCACAGTTCATGAGAAAAAAGGTACATAACTTAGAAACTTTCAAGATTTTGAGAAATATTTTTTCAAATGTCCATTATTGAAATATGTCATAAATATTTATAATAATATTTACGTAGCACGCAGCCTTGAATGTAATTCCTAAACTGTGGAAATGTGACGTTTCTGTGTGACATGGTTATTTAAGAATGAAGCTATAATTAAACAGTTGCATTGTTCGCTTAATCATAGGTGCATCAGCGACGACACGAACCAACTCTCAGCGGAATGTTTTATCGCGCCTACACCTACACAAAACTGAAATCATAAGACTGATGATCATGACATTCCTATTCCGTAGGTTTATTAGCCTATTTTCAATTTTGAAAAAAAAATAGGCTTATGAGATCACCTTCTGTCCGTGTGTGTGAGGTTTGTGTGTGCCCCCCCCCCCCTAATAAAATCTAAACGGCTGGAGCGATTTCAATGAAACTCGGTAAGTTCATAATACTATTCCCGGCAACCTCGACCGTGCCCTTCAAATTTTGTTACGTCTCACCAATCCAACATGGCGGCTGTGCGAAATATTTCACTAGCATTCAATATCTCCGAAACTATTACCGATATCGCCCTGAAATTGTGTACGGTGATAAAGGGCACTACTAGAAGTTCACCTATGAGACTTTCAAAAACCTGGTGACTACAAAACCAACATGGCGGTCAAGCGAAATTGAGACTTTTAAAAAGACATTTCTCGCGATTTAACTATCCAAACGTAATGAAACTTGGTACAGCAAATGTTCATATACATTGTAATGCACTGGAGTCTAATTTAGTTCAGTTGTTTACATAACCTCAAAATGGCGGCTGTGCGAAATATTTCACTGACATTCTATATCTCCGAAACTATTACAGATATCATCCTGCAATTTTGTATGGTGATAAAGGGTACTGATACAAGTTTACCTATGTATATTTCATAAACCTGTAAAGTACAAAACGAACATGGCGACTAAGCGAATTTGAAATATTTTAATAGACTTTTCTCGTGATTTAACTCTCTGAGCGCAGTGAAATGTGGTACAGTAAATGATTTTTCAGATTGTAATGCACTGCCATCTAATTTAATTCAATTGTTTACATAACCTCAAGATGGCGGCTGTGCGAAATTTTAAAATTAAGTTTTTATTCTTGTGTCTTAATCATGCGATCGAAGTGAAAGTTTGAATAATGAAGCTAGGCAATAATTGTCCTTGAATGGTACATAACTCTATGGCCTATACATATAAAAATCCTAAATGGCGAGCTTCCGAAATATTTAGACGGTTCTCAATATCTATGAATCTTCTACAGCAACCAAACTGAATTTTTTTATGTTCGTAGAGACTATGAACAGATGTTCACCTATAAGACTTTCAGTAACCTGGTGAGCACAAATCCAACCTGGCGGCGACGCGAAGTATAAATATTTAAATGGACGTTTCTCGCCAATTAACTATCCGAGTGCCGTGAAACGTTGCACGTTAAATGCTTAAACAAATGTTGATCCACTGGCATGTAATTTATTTCAATTGTTTGCATAATCACAAGATGGCTGGTGTGCGTACTTTTAAAATCTCTTTTTAACTTCTTGTGTTCTAATCATGCGATTGAAGTTTGAATACCACACGTACACAATAATCTTAATGAAATAATACAAAAATAAAAATTCATCCTGGCGACCATATGAAATATTTAGACGGTTCTCAATATCTACGAATCTGTTACAGCAATTAAACTGAAATGTTGTATGTTGATAGAGACAATTAACATGAGCAGGATATATGAAATTAGGCTGTATAGTTCTTCACGGAACTACTTGTTTTTTGGTATTGAAGAACTATTTTCAATCGGTCAACACGATTGTGCCCAATTACGAGTATATTAGGCGGGGAGTACAAATATTTAACCAGCCTAACCCGAATTAAATATTGAATAAATTATTACTTAACAAATTAATTATATGGATCACATGTTTCGATCGTCATGCGAACATCATCAGATCCTCAGCAATTCTTCTAGGTTTGTGCCGTGTCTTGTGTGGGGTTTCGCCTAGGACACCAAGCTGGCTCATCGGCGGGCTCTTGGTGTCCCCGCCCGGACCCCCACAGGAGTGACGAACTGCGCGCCACCTCCCTTTATATTAGGTGCAACTGCACCATTTGACTGCGAGAACTAGAAGCTCAAGCAGCCTTAACCTCCCTATGAAGGCTTCCAAAAAGATGGTATATTGGCTTTCACGGCCGGTGAATTAAAACTCAGCAATTCTTCTAGGTTTGTGCCGTGTCTTGTGTGGGGTTTCGCCTAGGACACCAAGCTGGCTCATCGGCGGGCTCTTGGTGTCCCCGCCCGGACCCCCACAGGAGTGACGAACCTCGCGCCACCTCCCTTTATATTAGGTGCAACTGCACCATTTGACTGCGAGAACTAGAAGCTCAAGCAGCCTTAACCTCCCTATGAAGGCTTCCAAAAAGATGGTATATTGGCTTTCACGGCCGGTGAATTAAAACTCAGCAATTCTTCTAGGTTTGTGCCGTGTCTTGTGTGGGGTTTCGCCTAGGACACCAAGCTGGCTCATCGGCGTGAAAGCCAATATACCATCATCAGATCCGTTTCACGCAGTCTCAGATAAGATGTTTGACGACCTTTTTCGACTCGCGAACCCTTTCTACAACGATCTGAGTTGGGTGAACCACTGACTTTCAAATATACAATGTACATGTAGGCCTAACTGTTCCTTAGTCAGGTCGTGGTGCTGTTGTTAGTATTGTTAGAACACAGAGAAACTGGCAGACTAAGTTTCCATTGCAGCGAAATCAAATGCATTCCTAACGTTGTTACGTAACTGTAAATCAGGCATTTGCGGTAAATATTTATTTATTGTTACATATGATAATGATAATAATTCTAATATTAATAATATGACAATGCCACAGAAATTAAGGAAACCGTAATACACCAAACGTCGAGACCCGCCATTATGGAAAAGTGGTGGCAAACCCCTTGTAATAGTTTACGAATCCCCTGGGGGTTCGCAAACCACAGGTTAGGAAACGATGATTAAGCCTACTAGGTAACAATGAAAAATGGCTTCTAATTTTTAAAAATTTTCATTAATATACTCTCTTATTTCTCCACTACAGTCGTAGTTCACATCTAATTTAATACAATTGTATATTCTTATATATAAAAGTGAAAGTCTGTATGTATGTATGTATGTATGTATGTATGTATGTACTGTAACCTATGTAGGCTATATTTGTTCTGTATACAATTCTACACCGTTCCACCAACCTCAACTAAATTTTGCATACACATAGTTCTGAACCCAGAAAGAACCGCTGTTTATATGAATTTTCGATACTCTTTTCCATTCTAATCATTTCGGCCTTTTGGCACTTAAGCAAGGGCTATATAGACAGAAAATAAGCTGATGATGGGATGGCAAGGCCAGTCATCTCCATGGCAATAGTAGCTTAAGATTTCCAACTAATGTATCTCTGTAAGAGGCCATGCCACTCCATTTTCTCCACTGCAATAGTAGCTCAAGACCTGACCACCAGGTTTCCATCTAACTCTGTAAGAGGCCATACCACTCCATTTTCTCCACGGCAACAGTAGCCCAAGACCTGACCACCAGTTTTCCAACTATCTCTGTAAGAGGCCATGGCACTTCATTTTCTATCAAAACCACGATAAGAACATTAGGAATCTGTACGCCATAAAAATGTGAATACGAATTTTTATAAATTTTGTTTACAGGAGTCGTCGTAGAAGGGAATTGAAATTAAGTAAGAAATACATTGGCTAACCCAGCATGTGGCGTAACCTTACAAAGGCTGGTGATATCTTCACGAAACTTAGTATTAAGATTAAATGAGTTTTAATGATTTGTTTTTGTTGATTGATTTAGAGGCTTTGCGACATCATGGTCATGTAGCCCCAAGAAATTCAGTGCGTATGGAGGTCCGCCAAGAAATTTTAATTCTGGTCTGAGAGCTGGAACGAGGTACACTGCGCCTCCCGAGGTAAAACTTGGAAGTTGTTTTCCGTGGTTTCCCAGTTCTACTCGAAGCAAATACCGGGATAGTTCCTAACTGAAGACCTCAGCAGCCTCCTTTGCAATCCACACACTACTACAGCCTTCACAGTAAGACCGGTTATCAGAAAAAAATCCATACACACTGAAGTTCATGGGGCTACATGACCATGATGTCGCAAAGCCTCTAAATCAATAAACATAAACAGAATCTTTTAAGCTCATTGTTAATCTTAATACTAAGTTTCATGATGATATCACCAGCAGTTGTAACGTTACGCCGCATGCAGGTTTAGCCAATGTATTATTTCTTTCTTAATTTCAGTTCCCTACAATGACCCCTCCAAGGTGACAGCAGAGAATGTTAGCCGCTAATCCGACGTTCTACTACTGATATGTAGACGCTTATATTTTATTAATCCTAATGTCTTTATGGTGCATGTTTTTCATTGTTGACAGTGTTAACCTTTGCCGGCTGGCTTTTGTATTACAAATCACAAATACAGTAGCTTATGTGTGATATTGCAGATTGTTCTATGAATAGTATTTATCTTTTTGATTCGGGTTATATTGTAATTGGTAATCCTGTTCTATGACTAGTAATGGAAACAGATGTTAAGTTATGAATTTAGTTGATAACACGTTAATAACATAATTAAACTACGAATATATATTATTATGCGATAATTTTCGGCTGATAAGGACCAAACAGTAAGTAGTGATAATTTTACATAAGAATAGCGGAAATTATAGAGTTCGATTCTGTTCCTTCATACGTTTTTCCCATATTTATGTATTTATATTAGCCATTTAAGTGCTTACTGACAAAAGTTATTGAATATTGTTATAATTGTCATGAGTTCTAATCACTCTGGATTCCGCTACATCATTTTAGAGACCATTAAGGGTTGAATTAGGAGAATTTATTTCTTATCTTACGAAATACTTTAGGGGCTAATACAGCCCCAATGTATTCATAATCTAAGCATCTTATATGACATTATACTGGGATTAAACGTTGCATAATTTACTTTACAGTAACTTGATGAGGATGAGAAAATAGGCATGTAATTTTTTTACAGCAATACTGTTCCTTGATGTGCGGCTATAGTACACATTGACTTACTGTATGTATAGGAATAAGTCATTTCTCATTATCCACGCCATTTGTGCGCGGTTGAAAATATGAAGTATATTTGATTCCACAATGATGACTTTATCTTCCAATCATTGAATAATTTAAAAAATATTTCCTATCAAGGAGGTTGTTGTAACGTTTCAAAAAATATAGAGATAACTATGTGAACACTGCTATAAGACGTCTTAATTACCCCATTAAATCAAAAACAAGAAGTTCCGTGAGGAACTAAAGAGCCTACTTTTCTCGAAATTTAGGTTTCATTCCAATGATTAATCTATAAGGACCAAATTAGAATAATGACGAAATTGAGTTCGTAATAACGAAATTTCTTATTAGTTCGAAATAAAACTAATTAATGTAGCATAATAGAGCACTACAGTTGGCAGCCCAGGTGACTGAATATATTCATAGTTCCATCTCTTAAGGCCTATAGAATACAAAATTTGGCTGAAGTCCAATGGATAGCATGGATGTTACATGCAGTTGAACATTGGATTTAACAGCGCGCGTAAAATCATGTTGGCAACAATGTCATGCATGTATTGGTCAGTAATAATCTGAACTATTATGATCTATTGTTGTGCCAATTTTTGATGAAATACATTTATTTGTATAGAAGTTACATGTATTTGAAAATTGGACCAATCAGTAGGCTTAGAATCATGTTGGAAGCACTGACGTATATTAATTACTCCAAATGAATCTAGAATGTAAGGTACTATACGTGTGCAAAGTTTAGTGCTGTTGGCTTGAATACTTCCTGATATACTGATATTAGGGTAAAAAATAGAGACAGCATTTATTAACAGTTGGCAGCCCTGGTTGTTCTTAAGATTACGCATAGTCATATGTGTTACAGTACACATAGGACATACGAAATTTGGTTGAAATCCAATTGATAGTATAGAAGTTACATGTATTTACAATTGGTCCTATCAGCAGGCTTAGAGTCATGTTGGTAGTACTGAGATCCAATAGTTACTCCAAATTAATCTAGAATGTCGGGTACTATACGTGTGCATAGTTTAAAGCTGTTGGCTTGCATACTTTCTGATATATGGGTATTTGCATGAAGTAAATTGAGAGCATTTATTAACAGATGGCAATCCTGGTGGCTCTTAAGATTACGCTCAATCATATCTGTTTATGTACAGATATTACATACAAAACTTGGTTGAAATACAATTGATAGTGTAGAAGTTATATGCATTTAAACATTGGACCTATCAGAAGGCTTAAAATTATTTTGGCAACACTGTCCTTGTTGGCCTCCTGAAAATTAAACTGAAATAGTATTATCTGCATGTGTACCAATTTTGGAATAGCTCCCATGCATACCTTGCGAGATATCCAACATGGAGCTCAAATTTCTAGTGCGTTTTTTCAGCAGTTGGTAGCACTGACATTATTTTCAAATATGGACGTGAGATATCCCGGTGCACATCTTTACTCATACTAAATTTGGTTTTGATTGCTGCAGCCGTTTAGGAGTTGATAGGGGGGGGGCACACACACAGCCAGACAGACAGACACACATTTTCGCGGATCGATCTCATAAGTCTACTTTTTCCTCATTTTTGCAAAATGTGAAAAGTAGGCTAATAAACACTATCAGGAAAGTAATACTGAGTCTGAGTTCTCGAGGATTTGTGCATATACTGCACATCCCATTTTAGGTAGCTTTCATTAGAAAGCTAACTATTGCAATGGGTACCATGTTTCGACTTCCGGAAAATTTCGACATATCTTCACGTTTCACATTCCCTAGACCCCAAAACCACCGTCAGTTAAAAAGTTTATATATAATTTATGTATATATATATACATATATCACTTTTTTTGGACACGATAACTACCGCAATTTTGCACCAATCAATTTGAATTTTTTACATAATATGTATCCCTACAAAATCTCAGTCGAGTTCGTTAATGGGCACAATCGGTCGACGGGGGTGAAAATGGGGGGCTTTTTTTCGAAAAAGTGAAATATCGCTATAACTCTCTTAATGTTTGAAATATCGAATCCATTCAAAGTTCATAATATGTGTCGAATAAGGCCCAAAAATTCATGTTTGAAGAGATTTTTGATAGCACCAACCATTGACCAAAGGGGTGGGAAAAAGTGGGTTTTTCGGGAAACATTAATCATATCTCTCTTAATAGGCACAATATCAAAACCGTACAAAATGGACAGTATTCCCCTAATAATTACCTAAAACTTTTGTCTGAAAGAATTTTTGATATGACCCACCATTACGCCAAGGGATGAGAAAAATGATTTCGGAATTATAAGAAAATGCCAAGAGCTATCAGAGGTTGCCATGACAACACTACTGAATTGATGAGGGATGTGCCATCAGACGTTGCCATGACAACGCACTTGCACCCGATCACATTTAGTTTTCCATCTGACTAAGTGAGAAGCGGCCTCGGTGACGCAACTGGTAGTATGCTGAACTTCTATGCCAAAGTTCGCGGGTTCAAAGCCGGCCGAAGTCATCGGATGTTCTAAGAGCGCTAAAAATCCCTCAGTATGCTTTTCTTTGGAGGGGAAGATCCAACGTTCGTTGCGAGTTGCTGGTTGCGGTGGCATCTCGTAGCCAAGTTCAGAGTTAGGTGTCGTTGGTGGTAGTATCTGGTAGCAACATTAGGAACTACTGCGTGAAATTGACCGTCTGCGGACCTTACCTGAATCACAGACTACTACAGCCATCACAATTCACACCGTTTATGAGACAGATTCTACACTCACCCAAAGTACACGGGGTTACATGACCGCGTTGTCGCAGCCCCTAAACAGAGGAACCAACCAAAATCTCTGCGGGAGATATAATTTTGCGTGAAGAAGTAACAGACCGTTACATAGTTACACATCAGTGTCGAAACCTTGCATAAGGATAGTGTGACCACAAGTATAAACAAGATGTTCAGTAAAGAACATATAGCCTACTTTCTCCTAAATGTATGAGTATAGTTATAACTCGTTGTTATTATCAAAGAGTATAATAGAACTATTCTTTGTTGAAGACCTTAGAAACGATTTACCTCTACCAAACGCCACAACCTAGATAAAAACTGCTACCATCATTGAAGAAAGAAAGAAAGAAAGATAAGAAGTATATCAAGAATGTTATGGATCTGGAGACATAATTCACCGGACTGGCTGCGTGGCTCAGCGGTAACGTTCTCGCTTGCTGGGCCCTAGGTTGCAGGTTCGTATCCTGGCGCAGTCAGCTGGCATTTGAGGGTGCACAAATGCGAGGGAGCCGTGTCAGTACATTTACTGGCACGTTAAAGATCCCCTTCGGGCCAAAATTCCGGCACCTCGGTGTCTCTAAAAGCAGCAGTAGTTAAAAGGGATGTAAAACCAATAACATTATTATTTATTATTATTATTATTATTATTATTATTATTATTATTATTATTATTACATATACGACCTGCCGTGGGCAACATCCAACTTTGAGTTGAGGCATGTCTTTACACGCCTGGTTGTGCATGGCTTTCACAACCCTAATTGAATTAACAAAAATTACTATGTGAAATCGTTTTGTTCTTTACTTCAAATAACATTTTCAAGTAACGCAAAATAGGCTGTTACAAACCCTTTAAAATAAAAAGTAAAAATGTATCGTGGTATCATCTTGTCATTCTTCAAATTCTATGTGCATAGAATGCCAATGGTATCGTAATCAATGGAGCCCCACGTAGACTAGT
Organism: Meconema thalassinum; assembly: GCA_946902985.2. NCBI lineage: Eukaryota > Metazoa > Arthropoda > Insecta > Orthoptera > Tettigoniidae > Meconema > Meconema thalassinum. The sequence continues at coordinate 158,766,412 of OX336393.1, read as the reverse complement.
CGTGACATCTAGTGGTGAAATATCGAACAATGTAATCCTAACAGAGCGAGTGCATTCTAGCGGCCAGAAGAAGAAACTTTTCAATAAAATCTGGAAGTTAATAAGTAGGTCGGTGTGCAGTTACCTTTTTGGCAGCTAGATGTCCCGAGTAAATCTGCTGGCGAATTATGTTTTAATTAAATATATATTTTACACCATAATATGCACAATATAACGCTTAATTTTAAAACATCTGAGTCATTACAAAACAATAAACATATAACATTTCAAGCAAAAAACCTAGCTCCGATCGGGTTTGAACCATAGGCATTTGAGCGATAGGCTAACGCTCTACCACTGAGCTAATTGTGTCAACGAATATTGTTCTATATAAAATGACTTACATAGAACTTGTTAGCAAATAATGATTTATACTAAACGATTTCATCACTGGAGTATATTATTTATATATAAAGCATTTCATACAAAGTTTATTTATTTTGTATCAGTACGCTATATTGCATGCAATACTCAAATTAGTGAAATATAAGTCAGGCACAAGATATCCGCTGCCATCTTGTCTTATTACTGAATCAGCTCAGCTTTTTAAAATCACGTCTGCACTATAGTATTACAAAATAAACTTTTAATTTCGAACGTGCCTCTTCCTGTAGAACAGTTAAAACGATTCTCGGCTCGATAATCGGAACTGGTGGGTCCCATGATATGGATTATAAAGTTTGCATAATTCGCACGGCCGCCATCCTGAAATGGTATGGCGGACGACCTTGTAGTTTGGTCACAAGACGCATCCTATACGAAGGTATGTTGTTACCAAATTTGGTAGAGATCGGATGATTTGGTTAGTCGTTATTTGACTTTACGTTTTGAACGTTTGAGTGGCCGCCATTCAGTTTTAATAAAGATGGCGGCGATATAAAACATGACACTGAGGTGTCCTTTGCTAGTGCTACCTTTGTACCAAATTTCGTTCAATTCGCATTCACCGTGTTCGAATTGATAGGGGGGGACAGACATTCAGAGTACACACACTCACACACACACACACAGACACACACACACACAGACTCACACACACACATACACACACACACACACAGACTCACACACACACATACACACACACAGACAGACACACTTTTTTCGCCCTGTGTTGATCTCATAAGTCTACTTTCATTTTTTGCAAAAATCGAAAGTAGGCTAAACAAGATGTTCAGTAAAGAACATATAGCCTACTTTCTCATAAATGCATGGGTATTGTTATAACTCTTTGTCCTTTTCAAGGGTCCGGGTTCGATTCCCGGTCAATGCGTGTGAGATTTTCGAAGTGAAATGCCATGTCCTGTGGTTCGGTTTCCACGTAAAAAGGAGGTCCCGTGGCTCTTGATCTACCGACTAACGGTCACGTTAAACTACAAGCTTCCTTAGCTTTTCCTTTTCAAGGAGTATGATTGAATGTTGGTTGTAGTAGCTTGTTGAAATACAACGTGCTATAGGGATATTAAACATGAATATGAGGTGCCCTTTGCTAGTGCTACCTCTGTACCAAATTTCGTTCAATTCGGTTTCACCGTGTTTGAATTGATAGGGGGAATCAATTTTGACATAAAGATGGCCGCCATCCGCAAACTATTAGGCTAATAACCTATTAGATTGGTCAAAGGATGCTCCCACCATAAAGGTATGTTGTTGCAAAGTTTGGTAGAGATCGGATGGTTATGTTAGTCATAATTTAACTTAAGCTTTGAACATTTGTGTGGCCGCCATTACGTTTCTGTCAATATGGCGGCGATATAAAACATGACACTGATATGCCCTTTGCTATTGCTACCTCTGTACCAAATTTCGTTCCATTCGGTTTCACCGTGTTTGAATTAATAGGGGGAATTGATTTTCACACAAAGATGGCCGCCATCCGCAAACTATTAGGGTAATGACCTATTCATTTGGTCAAAATATGCTCCCTCTATAAGGGTATGTTGTTGCAAAATTTGGTAGAGATCGGATGATTAGGTTAATCGTAATTTGATTTAAGATTTCAACATTTGTGTGGCCGCCATTACGTTTCCGTCAAGATGGCGGCGATATAAAACATGACACTGAGGTGCCCTTTGTTTGTACTACCTCTGTACCAAATTTCGTTCCATTCGGTTGCACCGTGTTCGAATTAATAGGGATAATCGATTTTCACACAAAGATGACCGCCATCCGCAAATTATTACGCTGATGACCTATTAGATTGGTCAAAGGATGCTCCCTCCATAAAGGTATGTAGTTGCAAAATTTGGTAGATATAGGATGATTAGGTAAATCGTAATTTGATCTAAGCTTTGAACATTCGTGTGGCCGCCATTACGTTTCAGTCAAGATGGCGGCGATATAAAACATGACACTGAGGTGCCCTTTGCTAGTGCTATCTATGTACCAAATTTTGTTCCATTCGGTTCCACCGTGTTCGATTTAATAGGGGGAATCAATTTTGACATAAAGATGGCCGCCATCCGCAAACTATTAGGCTAACAACCTATTAGATTGGTCAAAGAATGCTCCCTGCATAAAGGTATGGTGTTGCAAAGTTTGGTAGAGATCGGATGGTTATGTTAGTCGTAATTTAACTTAAGCTTTGAACATTTGTGTGGCCGCCATGACGTTTTTGTCAATATGGCGGCGATATAAAACATGACGCTGAGATGCCCTTTGCTAGTGCTACCTATGTACCAAATTTCGTTCCATTCGGTTTCACCGTGTTTGAATTAATAGGGGGGAATGATTTTCACACAAAGATGGCCGCCATCCGCAAACTATCAAGCTAATGACCTATTCATTTGGTCAAAGGATGCTTCCTCTATAAGGGTATGTTGTTGCAAAATTTGGTAGAGATCGGATGATTAGGTTAATCGTAATTTGATTTAAGCTTTGAACATTTGTGTGGCAGCCATTACGTTTCCGTCAAGATGGCGGCGATATAACACATGACTCGGAAGTGCCTTTTGTTAGTACTACCTCTGTACCAAATTTCGTTCCATTCGGTTGCACCGTGTTCGAATTAATAGGGGGAATCTATTTTCACACAAAGATGGCCGCCATCCGCAAACTATTACTCTGATGGCCTATTAGTTTGCTCAAAGGATGCTCTCCCCATAAAGGTATGTTGTTGCAAAATTTGGTAGAGATCGGATGATTAGGTTAGTCGTAATTTTATTTAAGCTTTGAACATTTGTGTGGCCGCCATTACGTTTCCGTCAAGATGGCGGTGATATAAAACATGACACTGAGGTGCCTTTTGTTAGTACTATCTCTGTACCAAATTTCGTTCCATTCGGTTGCACCGTGTTCGAATTAATAGGGGGAATCGATTTTCACACAAAGATGGCCGCCATCCGCAAACTATTACACTGATGACCTATTGGTTTGGTCAAAGCATGTTCTCCCCACAAAGGTATGTTGTTGCAAAATTTGGTAGAGATCGGATGATTAGGTTAGTCGTAAATTGATTTAAGCTTTGAACATTTGTGTGGCCGCCATTACGTTTCCGTCAAGATGGCGGCGATATAAAACATGACACTGAGGTGTCCTTTGCTAGTGCTACCTTTGTACCAAATTTCGTTCAATTCGCATTCACCGTGTTCGAATTGATAGGGGGGGACAGACATTCAGAGTACACACACTCACACACACACAGACACACACACACACACACACACACACACAGACTCACACACACACATACACATACACACACAGACTCACACACACACATACACACACACAGACAGACACACTTTTTTCGCCCTGTGTTGATCTCATAAGTCTACTTTCATTTTTTGCAAAAATCGAAAGTAGGCTAAAAATGTACCCCAAATGACAAGAAGGTTACTGTCCCCATAAGACAATAAAATGTTTAAAATATGCATAAAATGACGAAAAACAAAGTTAATTAAGCTCCAATTATAAAATACTTTCTCGCAATAAATGAGGTCTGATCCTTCTACGAAAACGTGCATATTCTGCCTATTTTCGCCTATCCCCAAGTTTGCCCGATGAAATCTACCTCCGCCTTCTGGCGTGCCGAGAGGACTTTTACTATTGTTGCATGCTCTGCTACGTTATTGTACTCCACAGTACTTATCGACTAGGTTTACGGTGAGTTATCATTGCACTTGAATGACATAAGAGTCAAGGATAACTAAGTTGTAAACTCACTTAGGGGCAAAATGAATATATTGGCATGTAACTTTCTATAACATATAAAGACACCTCCTGAGTAATACCGGATACAATACCTGTATATAATATACAATATTTCCTATAATTTGCTGATGGGTGATGATCTTGATTCTCTTTCATTGCTGAAAAACTTGAATTCTAAATTATTGTCACAACGAGTTTGGAATGTTGTTATTGTTGTTGACTTAGAGGGGCTTTGTGACATCGTGGTCATGTATCCCCGTGTACTAGGATGTGAGTGTGTGTGTGGAATCTGTATGGTAACTTGTGTTATTGTGATGGCTGTATTAAATTATTAGTTTGTGTGTAGTTATAATTCAGATGAGGATTGAGAAAGAAGCAGTCGTGGCCTTAATTTTAGATCCATCCCACCATTCGTTTGAAGAAGAAGTGAGTAACCATGAAAAACCACTTACAAAATGGCTGAAGTGTGAATCGAACCATCTCATTTTAGCCTACTTTTCACATTTTGCAAAAATGAGGAAAAAGTAGACTTATGAGATCGATCCGGGAAAATGTGTGTCTGTCTGTCTGTATGTCCTTCTGTCTGTCTGTCTGGCTGTGTGTGTCCCCCCCCCCCCTATCAACTCCTAAACGGCTGCAGCAATCGAAACCAAATTTAGTATGAGTAAAGATGTATACCGGAATATCTCACGTCCATATTTGAAAATGTTTTCAGTGCTACCAACTGCTGAAAAAACGCACTAGAAATTTGAGCTCCATGTTGGATATCTTGGAAGTTATACGTGGGAGCTATTCCAAAATTGGCACACATGTAGATAATACTACTTCAGTTCAATTTCTAGGAGGCCATACATGACAGTGTTGCCAAAATAATTTTAAGCCTTCTGATAGGTCCAATTTTTAAATGCATATAACTTCTGCGCTATTAATTGGATTTCAACCAAATTTCGTATGTGCTATGTGTAACATTACAGATATGACTAGAAGTATTCTTAAGTGCAATCAGGGCTGACAACTGTTAATAAATGGTGTCTATATTTTTAACCCTAATATCAATATATCAGAAAGAATGCAAGCCAAGAGCTCTATACTTTCAACACGTATAGCACCTGACACTCTGGATTAATTTGGAGTAATTAATATAAGTCAGTGCTGCCAACATGATTCTATGCTTGCTGATAGGTCCAATTTTAAAATACATGTAACTTCTATACTAAATGGATTTCATCCAAAATTGGCACAACAAGATATCATAATATTCCCGATTATTTCTAACCAGCACACGCATGGCATTGTTGCCAACATGCTTTTACGCGTGCTGATAGATCCAATGTCTAACTGCATGTAACGTCCATTGGACTTCAACCAAATTTTGTATTCTGTACCTTAAGAGTTGGAACTAAGAATATGTTCAGTCACCATGGCTGCCAAATCTAGTGCTCTATTAGGCTACATTATACCAGGATTTTTTTTAACTAATTAGACATTTCGATATTACCAACTTAATTTCGTCATTATTATAGATAGGTTCATACACTGTAGAATAATCATTGGCATGAAAAGTAGGCTCTTTAGTTCGTCACGGAACTTCTTGTTTCCTCACGAGGCTGTGTACCCGGTTCCAGCCCTCAGGTCTGAAATACATTTCTTGGCAGAGCTGGGAGCCGAACCCGAGCTTCCGGAGTGACAGCCAAGAGTGCTAGCCACTATGCAACGAGGCAGACAGTTTGGAATGGAGTGGGAGGGAGGGTAAGGGGGTGGGGATAACGAACCATGATTCAGATAAGTTTCCTCGTTTGTATTTTCACATTTGACCCCCAAGAAGAGATCTAATTAGTGCATCGGCCAGTTTACTACTACAGTAGACCTTTGAGCTTGTTGAGTGAGCGACTCTTCTGAATAAGCCCATTCTAGAACACTTTCATCACTTATTCATTCAAATAATAAATATATCAGACATCTTATTGGATTTCTGCCGCATTTCCAGGCTTCTCTCAAATATTTACATCTCCCTCAACTTCATAAAGTTAACTTGACGTTTGTGAGACTAAAATCTTCCCTATTTTCAAGACTGTTTACACATTCCGCACTTAATAACCGACGTCTCAAACGGGACATCAGATAAATTACTGAGCGTCTGGGGCGAGTGATGGGGAATGGGGACATCGTATTTAGCTACCTTATTCCTTCCAAATGGAATGTAACATTTAAATGAAGCAACTACAACGACAATTCACATCCCGAACTATTTATTTAATGTGTTTGTCCTTATCACAATTTAACTTTTTCAGTGATACGCTAATTTCACTTTGAGCATTTGAGCATTGAACATTAACTAATTTAACTACTGCTATTTTCAATCAAATGTAAAACTGTATTTAGCTACATTATTCCTTCTACCACTTTGATTGTTAATTTCCCATCTGCTTGCTGAGCCCAAGGTTGCAGGTTCGAAACCTGGCGCAGTCAGCTGGCATTTGAGGGTGCGCAAATGCGAGGGAGCCGTGTCAGTTGATTTACTGGCACGTTAAAGATCCCCTTCGGGGCAAAATTCCGGCACCCCGGCGTCTCTAAAAGCCAGTGTGGTTAAAAGGGACGTAAAACCAATAACATTATTATTATTATTATTATTATTATTATTATTATTATTATTATTATTATTATTTCCCATCTCCTTTACACGAAATTTTGAAACACTAATCTTGTTTCCTAATTCTCATTCTCGCATTCTCATTCTCATTTTCTTAACCTCATTCTTATTTTTCTCATTCCGCTTTCTATTTCCAACCTTCTATTTTCATGTTTTACCCTTATTCTCTTTTTCTCATTCCTAATTTCTTATCCTCATTCTCTTTTTCGTATTCTCATTCTCATTTTCTCATTCGTATTTTCTTATTTTCATTCTATTTCTTTTTATTACCGTATTTTATTATTCTCATTCTCTTATTTTCATTCTTTTTCTCATTATATTATTCTTAATCTCTTATTTTCCCATTCGTATTCCCTTTCTAATTTTCTTATACTAATTCTTATTTTCTTAATCTTATTCTCTTTATAATTTTCTTATTATCATTCACAGTTATTTATTCTCTTTCTTAGATGCTTATTCTAATTCTTTTTCTAATTTTCTTATTCTCATTTTCTCTTTGTCATACTTATTATCCTTTTCTCATTCTCGTTTTCGCAATTTCATTATCATTCTGATTTTCTTATTCTCCTTCTCTTATTCTCATTTTTATTTTCTTATCCATTCTTTGTCAATTTTTGTATTCTCATTCTCTTTCCCACTTATCATTTTCATTCTTTTCATTATTTTTCACCTTTTCTTATTCATTTTTTCTCATTCTCTTTATTATTTTCTCATGCTGATTTTCTTATTAGCCTACTTTTCACATTTTGCAAAAATGAGGAAAAAGTAGACTTATGAGATCGGGCAAATGTGTGTCTGTCTCTCTGTCTGTCCTTCTGTCTGTCTGTCTGTGTGTGTGTCCCCCTATCAACTCCTAAACGGCTGCAGCAATCGAAACAAAATTTGGTAGGAGTAAAGATCTGTACCTGAATATCTCACGGCCATATTTGAAAATGATGTCAGTGCTACCAACTGTGAAAAATCGCAATTGAAATTTGAGCTCCATGTTGGATATCATAGAAGGTATCAATGGGGGCTATTTCAAAATTGGCACACGTATAGATAATAATATTGCAGTTTAATTTCCAGGAGGCCATACATCGCAGTGTTGCCAAAATGATTATAAGCCTACTGATAGGTCCAAATTTTAAATGCATATAACTTCTACACTATCAATTGGATTTCAACCAAATTTCGTATGTGCTATGTGTACATAAACAGACATGACTGAACGTATTCTTAAGATCCACCAGGGCTGCCAACTGTTAATAAATGCTCTCAATTTATTTTATCCAAATACCAATATATCAGAAAGTATGCAAGCCGACAGCTTTAAACTATGCACACGTATAGTACCTGACATTCTATAAAAATTAGGAGTAACTTATATACGTCAGTGCTACCAACATGATTCTAAGCCTGCTGATATGTCCAACTTTAAATACATGTAACTTCTATACTATCATTTGGATTTCAACCAAATTTCGTGTGTGCTATGTGTACCATAACATATTAATCCATACCGATTGTTAAGAGTAACCAGGGCTGCCAACTGTTAATAAATACTGTCTCTATTTTTGTTACCCTAATATCAATGTATCAGAAAGTATGCAAGACAATAGCTCTAAACTTTGCGCACGTATAGTACCTGGCATTCTAGATTAATTTGGAGTAACTAATATAGGCCTACGCCAGTGCTGCCAACATGATTCTAAGCCTGATGATAGATCCAATTTTAAAATGCATCTAACTTCTATACTAACTATTGGATTTCATTCAAAATTGACACAACAATAGATCATATTATTTCAGATTATTTCTGACCAATGCATTTATGTCATTGTTGCCAACATGATTTTACGCGCCCTGTTAGATCCAATGTTTAACTGCATGTAACGTCCATGCTATCCATTGGACTTCAACCAAATTTTGTATTCTGTACCTTAAGAGATGGAACTAAGAATATACTCAGTCATCAGGGCTGCCAACTGTAGTTCTCTATTAGGCTACATTATGCCAGGTATACAGTATTTCGAACTAATTAGAAATTTCGATATTATCAACGTAATTTCGGCATTATTCTAGATAGATCCATATAGATTAATCATTGGCTTAGAACTTAAATTTTAAGAAAAGTAAGCTCTTTAGTTCGTCACGGAACTTCTTGTTATTTTCTCATGCTGATTTTCTTATTTTCATTTTCTTCCTGGTTTTCTTATTCTCATTCTTATTACTACAGTATATCCATATTCTATTTCTCATGTTCTAATTCTCATGCTTTTTTTTCACATTCTTATTTTCTGAAAACATCTGATGATATAGAACTTTTTCTTTTCAGTATATAAGCTAATATTGGCTGGCAGGCATCATAGTTTTTGTATGGAAAACTTGAAATGATTGTGATGCCAACTACGGACTGAATGTTTGAAGCCATTTGCTCCACCATTTGTTAGTACTCGTATTTCAGCATAATGTTCTGTATTTACTTTTAATTTTAACTTGGAATGTTAACAGTCACATGAAATAAGTCTTTTGTTTGTTATATTGTATTTCTGTGCATATTGCCATTGTTTTTGCTGCACAATGAACAATATTGTAGTATGCTCATATTTCAACACTGCGATTTTTACATTAAGTTTACTGTTTTATTCCATACTTTTTAGATCCTGTGTTTGGTTTGACGTAGTCTAAATTAGGTACTAAAAGAGTCTAATTTAGGCACCTAATGGGCAATTTTGCGAACTAACAGTCCGCTGTATAGTGAAGCGAAATCCTGTAGAAACACTCAGCAGTTGAAATGTTACCGTGAGCACTTTCAATTTATTTCGAAACATATTGAAGTTAGATTAAACCGCACTGGTTTCAATCTGTGATGGATCCTGTGGATATTGTGTGGTCTTCCGTTATAGAGAGAGTACACAGAGCCAATCATACAGATACAATCATTAGTCAATGAGTAATTGCCGACAAATAAAAACATTCTGTACTGTCAATTTAACCAGCCCGTGGCATTTCCTTGTTGATTTACTTTGCGAGAACGTAGCCCTCCGTATATTTGGGTGAGTGTGGATATGTTTGATAATCTGTGTCAATGTAATCGCCGTACTAATGTGTTGTTATTTCATACTTAGGTATGGGCATCATGGTCATTTAGCTCCGTGTATTTGGGTGTGTGCATATAGATATTGTGTACTATCCTGTGTAATTGTGGGGTCTGTGGTAGTGTGAGTATTTGTAATTCAGACTAGTATTTTAAAGGAGGTGACAATGGCCTTAGGTTAGGAAGCTTCGCGACATTTGTCTGACAATCTGTGTTATTGTGGAGTCTCTGTGTATGTATCTGTAATATTAGAACTGAGATTTGGGTCGGAAGTGGAAGTGGTCGTAGTTTAAGCATTTTCCTGGAGTAGAGGTTGGAAAACGTTGGAAAATATTTGTAGGATGGCTGACGTGGGTATCGAAGCCACTTCTTCTGAGTTTTACCTTACGAGGCTGAGTGTAACCCGTTTCAGCCCTCAGACCAGAATTGAATGCCTTCGCAAAGACTCTAACATGGACCTCCAAGGTCAGCTAAAAATGCTAGTCACTCGTGGTATAGCCTAAGTGTAGCACTTTCGTGTCATACTCAGGAGGACCAGAGTTTTATTCCCGGCTCCATCAGTGATTTTAGAATGGACGCGACGGTAAAGTGAGTACCTGCTTGACATGAGAAGTTGCGACCGCTGAGAGTGTCGTCGAGCTGGCCACGCTTTCCCCATAATACGCAGAGTCTGAACTGGTCCCTGGATATACGTAGACCTCTGAGGTGGAAACGTAGTATTAAGGTTTAATACGGCCAAATTATTTTCTTTATATTCCTTGAAGATACTCAGTTTTGTTGTTGTTGGTTCTGCTACTTCTATTGTTGCTGTTAGCTAATTATGAGGATAAGATCTCTTTGGTTATTTGCCCCTGTGTACATGTGTGTGTAAGGAATGCTGGCGGCTTCGGTGGCGTAGTTGATAGCATGCTGAGTTTCTATGGCTAAGGTCGCGGGTTCTAACCCAGCCGAAGTCGTCGGATGTTTTAAGAGCGTTAAAAATATCTCCGTATGCCTTTCTTCGGAAGGTAAGTAAAGCCGGTGGTCCCATGTCATAGATTTATGCAATGAAAAAAAAACCTTCCGCTAATTACACTTGTGGAAGCAAAAATGTGAAGGTTAGTTTGATAACGCTCTATTTGTTCCAACGTTCGCCACCGGGTGCTGACTCTGATGGCATTTAGTAGCCGCGTCCGCATCTTGGTGTCGTGGATGGTAGGATTTCATGGTAAAAGTAGGAACTACTTGAAAATATTAATCGCCTGCAGTCCTTCTACATGAATCACAGAAAACACACACTAATACAGTCATCCCAATTAACACCGGTTATCAGGCAAATTCTACACACACCCAAAGTACACGGGGCTACATGACCGTGTTGTTGCAGCTCCTAAACTGAGGAACTAACCAACCAACCGACCTCTGAGGTGGAAACATAGTTTAATACGGCCAAATTATTTGCTTTATATTTCTTGAAGATACTCAGTTGTTTTGTTGTTGTTGTTGTTGTTACTTTAGCAAATTTTGAGGTTAAGATCTCTTTGGTTACTTACCCCGTGTGTACTTGTGTGTGTGTGTGTGTGTGTGTGTAAGGAATTGCTGTGAATACCGTGGCGTAGCCGTGCTCGTTAAATTGTGCACCACGACTGCGTGGGCTGCTGCAGCAAGTTCGAAGATCGTAGGTTCAAATCCCGGCGCTGACAATGGCTATCCTGAGTGTAAATTTTCCGAGGGGTTTTCCACACACTCGCCAGGCAAATACCGTCTTAGTACCTTATTTCAAGTCCCGGAACTCCTACCCCCCTCCCTGTCACTAATGTAGCTAAGCACACTATTACAGTCAACACACCAATGCAGGTTATCAGATAAACGCAACACATAAATGCATGGGACTGATGACCAGGATGTCCCAAGCCCCTAAAATGAATTAACAACAACAAATAATTGCTGTGATAACCTGTTGAAGTGGTTGTAAAAGTGTGTACTATTGCAATTATTAGGGTCAAGGATTTGGGTAGATGCCTCGAGACATGGAATAACGTACCATCCCAGCATTTGCAGAGAGGGAATGTGGAAAATCCCGAGTCAAACCATGTTTTTCCCCATTTTGACTAGCCATAACAGAGCAGGCCGCGTAAGTAACTCAGCGTCAACTAGGAAACCACTGTAAATGACTCAGCGTGTCTCCTGCTTACGCAGTATGAAAGGCTTTGTTGTTGTTGATTGATTGATTTTGGGGCTTTGCGACATTGTGGTCATATAGCTCCGTATACTAGTGTGTGTGTGTGTGTGTGCGTGAGAGAGGAATTTGTCTGGTAACCTGTGTTATTGTGATGGCTGTATTAGTGTGTGTAGTTGTAATTCAGATGAAGATTGGGAAGGAAGCGGCCGTGGCCCTAAGTTAGGAACTATCCTGGCATTTGCCTGGAGTAGAAGTGGGAAATCACGGAAAACCACTTCCAGGATGGATGAGGTAGGAATCGAACCCACCTCTTCTCAGGTTTGCCACACGAGGCTGAGTGTACCCTATTCCAGCCCTCTGGCCAGAATTAAATTTCTTGGCAGAGCCTGGAATCGAACCTGGGTCTCCGCGGTGACAGCCAAGCATGCTAGCCACTACGCAACGAGGCGGACAGTATTAAAGCGAATGAAGAGCTAACTTTATTTCCTTTATTTCCCCGCTGTGCCAAACTTTACATTTACACAGTATTCACACTCTTCGTGAGAAAGGTACAGCCGTGCCGGTGCTTCCTACCAGCCACAAACGCCTGACTTGACTGCAAGAGACACGGCAAATACCTGCAAGATTTGCTGGACTTTACCTATTTGATTATTTTGAAACTCTCACCACCGTTATCGCTATTAAAATGCCTCAAGTGGTTAGACGTCAACCTATCACCATTGCATATCGCGTTCTAATGTCTGTCTGTTTCCCCCCAGTGGCTCACACCTAGTGGGACGTGGGTTGGCTACCACGGGGCCCCATCTGAGTACGGCATTGCTTCCACTTACTTGTGCTGGGCTCCTCTCCGTCTTCTTTCCTGTCGACCTCACTTGGTCAACTCTTGTTCTCTCCCGACCCCGACGGTATTAGGGTATCCGAGCTCTAGGGAGTCTCTTCCTTTCCCGCCGTAATTGGCCCCTGTCTCATCTTTTCTGATATCCTCCTTCTACGAGGGATCAGCCTTCTTTTTAGCCTATTTTCATTTTAAGAAAAAAATAGGCTCATGAGATCACCTTTTGTCCGTGTGTCTGTGTGTGCGTGTGTGATTCGTGTGTGTGTGTGTGTGTCCCTAATAACTTCTAAACAACTGGAGCGATTTCAATGAAACTCGGTAAGATCATAGCACCATTCTGGCCGACCCCGACTGTGCCCTTCAAATTTTATTGTGTCTCACCAATCCAACATGGCGGCTGTGCGAAGTATTTCACCAGCATTCAGTGTCTCCTAGACTATTACAGATATCACCCTGAAATTTTGCACGGTGATAAAAGGCACTATTAGAAGTTCACTGTGAGACTTCCAAAAATCTGGGAACTACAAAACCAACATGGCGGCAAGGCGAAATTGGACTTTCTCGTGATTTTACCATCCAAACGTAATGAAACTTGGCGCAGCAAATGTTTATACACATTGTAATGCACTGGCATCTAATTTAGTTCAATTGTTTACAAAACCCCAAACTGGTGGCTGTGCGAAATATAAACCTGGCATTCTATATCTCCGAAACTATTACAGATATCACCGTGAAATTTTGTACTGTGATAAAGGGCACTGCTACAAGTTTATCTATGTAACTTTCAAACGCCTGTAAAGTACGAAACGAACATGGCGGCCAAGCGAATTTGAAACATTTTAATAGACTTTTCTCGTGATTTAACAATCTGAGCGCAATGAAAGTGGTACAGTAAATGATTATACATATTGTAAAGCACTGGCATCAAATTTAGTTCAATTGTTTACATAACCTCAAGATGGTGGCTGTGCGAAATTTTAAAATTAAGTTTTAATTTCTTGAGTCGTAATCATGCGATCAAAGTGAAAGTTTGAATAACGAAGTTACGCAATCATTTTCTTTTAATGGTACATAAATCAATGGCCTATACATAAAACAATCCAAGATGGCAGGCATCCGAAATATTTTGACTGTTCACAATATCTAGGAATCTTTTACAGCAATCAAACTGATTTTTTTAATGATCATAGGGGCTATGCACATACGTTCACCTATAGGACTTTCAGTATACTGGTATACAAATCAGTATACAAATCCAACATGGCGGCGACGCGAAGTATACATATTTAAATGGACGTTTCTCGCGATTTAACCATCCGAGTGCAGTGAACCTTTGCACGTTAAATGCTTATACAAATGTTAATCTACTGACATCTAATTTATTTAAATTGTTTCCATAACCACAAGATGGCAGCTGGGCGAAATTTTAAAATCTCGTTTTTACTTCTTGTGTCCTACTCATGCGACCTTCTGAAATATGTATATGGTTCTCAATATCTACGAATCGTATCACAACAATCAAACTCAAATTTTGTATGTTGATAGAAGCAATTAACAGGAGTAGGATATATGAAAATAGGCTGTATAGTTCTTCACGGAACTACTTGTTATTTTCATGTTTCTCCTGCCTTCTTCTCTAGGCCCTCAAGGAGGCAAGGAGTATGTAGCTCCACCACTTCTGGTGCACCCTAGATATTGCTACACCCTCAGGGGCTAACGGCTAGTGAGTTCGGGAGTTGGCGACCCCCAGAGATTCCTGAGCTGGGTTCGGTTTTCCCCCTTTTATCCATTACTTCTAGGGCGGACCCTCTCTCTACATTCACTTTCCTGTTTGCCTTTCGTGGCTATACCTTCCTTCCAAGTACATCAATCCGCATTCTTCGAGGATTCAGGGCGTCTCTTTTCATCGTGTCCTTTATTTGTTTCATTCTCTCTTTGTTTTCTATTTCTTCTTCTAGTTTTTAAGTCAGTAGTTAGTTTTAATTATAGTTTACATTTCGTTATCATCTTCACGTTCACCCAAACCATAAGGGTCCAATAACCTAGATGTTAGGCCCCATAAAACAACAATTATCATGATTGACAAGCGCACTCCCGGCGCACACACAGTCGATGGCAAGACTGAGGAACCGGTTTCGGTTCCTCGCATGCGCGGGATGAAGACCGGCCATGGATCTTATAAACAAGTTATGTACAATTCTTTCGCACCTTGAACTAGATGGAGATACGACTATCAAATGACTACATCTCTCGAGTAATGGTTCCAGACAAAATTTTAATATCAAAATAGGTAAAACAAGGGACGTGAGAAGAGCATGAAATGATAGAATGGGCGGGGGTGATGGGACTGAAATAAAAGTATACAAGATTAACAAAAGTAAACATTAAAATATATAAACACACAATAAAGTAATATCAAAGAAGAACAGAGAAGCCTAATACTAGTTCGATTGATGATCATATCAAACTAGAGAGAACTCAAAGGGAACGTTAAATCAAATAAATAATAAACAATACTTTCGTCCCACCCCAGGCTGATTACAGAAGTAATCAGAAGAAATATTCTAATTAGTATATGAAGTCGTACCAACCAAGAACAAAACCACCCCTAAAGAACTAAAGTATGTCTCGCAAACAAGTACTACAGTAAACGGATAACTATCGGTCAAAATATCATCCACATATTACTACTTTACATCACGACGAACTTAAAATAAAATTTAAGAGACACATACACAACCCTTAAGTAAATAAAACACAACCCTTCAAACAAACCGAACCCGACTTCATAACCTCGCTGAATAAATCTTCTTCTCGGACGAAGTATGAGATTCGATTATCTTACCAAAAGTAAAATGAGCAGCAATCACAGTCCCCGGGTACTTGTCATTAAAACACATATCACCAATCACAAGAATAATCGATATACCTCATTTAATAAACGTAAGAGTGAACACGCTTTGTTCCTCGACTGAAAGTAACAAACAACAAACCCAAGAACTACCCTCAACTTTCAGCCAAGCTCCCACTTTATCAAGACATTAACCCACCCTTAAACATATGTCTAGAAACGTGATTATAAGATGAGAAGCCTTTCGATACATACAAGATCTAATGTCCGCCTACTTCTTATGGGAAACAAAGACAGAGGGAAATTCCAAGGAAGTATAACTGGCAGGACAAAAGAAAACAACTGACCCAAAATACGCAAACGAAGAAATGTCTGCCCAGTCCTTATGGAAGAAAGAAGAAAGACCCAGGGGGCCATCCTTAAGGTTGCACAAATGACAAGACATAGCGTAATTCCCAAAATTCACAGCACATCTACAATATTTCCTCAAAGCGCACCGGAACGAAAGACACGAAGTTAAGCATTAACTGTTGCCAGAAAGATAGTGTTTACTGGTATACCGTAGATAATATTCGAAGCAGGAGTTTAAATTAATGTAGATCGTCGGAGAAGGCGTAGCTTTACAAAATGGTATTAGGACTTCTCTGAATTCCCAAAAATCTAACGTATCAAAGTATACGGTATGATGACAAAATACACAACAACCAATACACGAAAAATGCAGTAATTACATGATCGACCTCCCAATATTCAAAATGAGGAATAGACACAAGCACGCAATCTGCTACCAACTGACAATGGCACCCCCGGCGCACACACAGTCGATGGCAAGACTGAGGATCCGAAACTGGTTCCTAGCATGCGTGGGATGAGGACCGGCCATGAATCTTATAACCAAGTTGTGTACAATTCTTTCGCACCTTGAACTAGATGGAGCTACGACTATTAAATGACTACATCTCTCGTGTAATGGTTGCAGTCAAAATTTTAATATCAAAATAGGTAAAACACGGGACATGAATGGGCATGAAATGATAGAATGAGGGGGTGACAGGACTGAAATAAAAGTATACAAGGTTAACAAAAGTAAACATTAAAATATATAAACACACAATAAAGTAATATCAAAGAAGAACAGAGAGGCCTAATACTGGTTAGATTGGAGATCGTATCAAACTAGAGTGAACTCAAAGGGAACGTTAAATCAAATAAATAATAAATAATACTTTCGTCCCACCACAGGCTGATTAAAGAAGTAATCAGAAGAAATATTCTAATTAGTATATGAAGTCATACCAACCAAGAACAACCCCCCCCCCCCCACCCCCTAAAGAACTAAAGTATGTCTCGCAAACAAGTACTACAGTAAACGGATAACTATCGGTCAAAATACCATCCACATATTACTACTTTACATCACGACGAACATAAAATAAAATTTAAGAGACACATACACAACCCTTAAGTAAATAACACACAACCCCTCTAAAAACAGAACCCAACTTCATAAACTCCCTGAATAAATCTTCTTCTCGGACGAAGTATGGGATTCGATTATCTTACCGAAAGTAAAATGAGTATCGATCACAGTCCCCGGGTACTTGTCATTAAAACACATATCACCAATCACAAGAATAATCGATATACCTCATTTAATAAACGTAAGAGTGAACACGCTTTGTTCCTCGACTGAAAGTAACAAACAACAAACCCAAGAACTACCCTCTACTTTCAGCCAAGCTCCCACTTTATCAAGACATTAACCCACCCTTAAACATATGTCTAGAAACGTGATTATAAGATGAGAAGCCTTTCGATATATACAAGATCCAATAGTGGGCCATCCTTAAGATGCACAAATGACGAGACATAGCGTAATTCCCAATATACAAACAAAATAATAAATTAGTGTGTGTTCTCACTATCAAAACAACAACAACAAGGTCATCTAATGTATGAACACCACATTCTCCTACGTCTAGGCCCCAAAACAAATTAATCCTAAAATTACTAACCCCTAAAAACCTTGTAACATCCCATTCTATCACAAGGAGTAGGAGTAAATAAGAAATACCTCCCATAATTAAAATCACGTTTCATGACGAAAAAGAAGATAAACCATACATAAAATATAACCTCAAAAAAACGAAACTAAAAACCACAACGACAATAACCTTAAATAAATTAAAACCCAAACAACAACACGATTCATCTCTACGCTATGTGAATATAAAAGTGGGGAATAAATAAATGATCAAAACAAAACAAGACAATCTCCAATCTAACATAAAAACCTAAGAATCAGGGACACTTTAACACGGAAAGAAGGGAGGACATGACGCCATTCCTTCATAGGTTATTGTAATTCTTCAAACCTTGCTAACACCAAGAGAAATTAAAGTACCACTTAGATTTTCTGTAGACGATCTCGACGTTCACTGAAGATATTACATTCGTAATAAACCATATACATTTCCCTCTTAGCATAGGAATCCAATTCGTAATTCATCATGTCTTCATCAACATCTTCTCTCGCTTTAGATACAATATAGCACGGTAAAGAAACATTTCAGACGGACCTTTCTTTTCGTAGAGCCTGTCATGTCGGTCGGCCCTTCCATTCTTACTTATTTGTTAACGCAATCATCTCGACATAACAATAATATCAGTCGAGTTCCATAATTATAGAGCTCAAGCTTCACCGCGGGTGCGTTTCATTCACTTTAAACCCGAAGTCGCATCAAATAGCATCCCACAGATGGCAGACTATACAACATCGCGTATTTTTCGATCCGTTTCTAAAATATTTATGTATCAATGATCTTCATCTTCATCCTTTCATTTCATGCCATTTCATGTCATTAGGGGCCAAAAACTTCGCTGTTAGGCCCCTTAAAACAACAATTATCATCATCATGTTTGTCTTTGCATAATATGGAATGTATGCTGGGCAAAATGCACGTTTCCATTCTTCGGCTGTAGATGTGAAATGATACCTGACCTGGCACTGGACTGAAAATTGTTTACTAGATGATGATTTATCATATTTGGCAGGTATGCTATGTCATTCATTTGATTCACCAATTTTTCACCCTCCACAGTGGAAGACATTTCCAATGTAGATTATACAAATTCATTATAGGAAATGCAGAACTGTACTACGTCTTAGGCTGATTTTGGAAGGTATTGTTAGTATTGTAATTGTTTTAAGGGAAGTAACGGCGAGGTCATCTTCCCCTATTTTAGAAGGTAGAATAAAGAAATATAAGACAACGTTAACGGCAAATCTACACTTGAGAAATTCTTTTGATAACCGTGATTGGATTTAGTTGTTTGACATTTTGACAAGGATTGGAAAAGGAACAGGGATAGGGGGGTGATTTTCAATCTGTAAAGAAACCAGATGGCGATTATCCAAACCGAAGGACATGATACAGAAGCTGGTGTTCAGAAAGGTGTAAGGCGTAGCTGAGCTTATCACCCATTCCTTTCAATCTATACAAGCAATGAGGTGAAATAGAGAAAATATTCAAGGTGAAATAATTTCAACTATGAGATTTGCAGATGACATCGTCATCTTAGCAAATTCACCAAATGTTTTGAATAAGTTATTAAATGATATGGACTCCATCTTCTTCTTTCTTCTCATCTATCCCTTTTGCCTCTCGGCGTCGGGTCTGCCATCCACTTTCTGTATTCCGGCTCTTCTGTTTGTTCTCTGAATTTGAAAAGCTTCACCCGACGTGGGTAATCACCCCTACGCGAGCTAGCACAGTGGAGTGGCTGCCTCCTCACAGCATCTGCGCCTACTGGACATTTCTGCCAGGGTTGTTCCCCCTTATCTGAGCATATCCCGTTTTAAGGCGCCGGAAACTCGCCCCTCACCCCTCCCTTACGGGCTAGGATTTGCTGGTTGCATTGCTAAGCAGAGCCTCCCAACTAGGGCATTTCTCAGTATTTACCAGAGACACCTACTCAGCATTGGTGTCCCCACCGAGACCCAAAAACCAGCCACTCACCCTCCTCCTTTCTCAATCGGGCTTGGGACCGGCTATGGCGGAGGTATGGACTCCATCATGAGGAAATAATTCATGGCAAAATTCAATTAGTGTAAAACAACAATAATGGAATGAAGCCGAAAGAAATCAGAAAACCCTATTAACGACAAATTGGCAGAGCTAAAGGAAATAGGAGCCTTCTGCTACTTAGACTGAAGAGACTAACACATAAGCACATTGCGAGTTCAAATCATATAGTAATTCAATCAGGGGTTAAGATCATTAGCATTGTCCTAGCAATTTACCATCAACTTATACATTGTACCTTTGAAACGCTTTCAAAAGTGGACTGCGAAACGCCGGTTAATTAACTGAATCATACGCGGCCAGTTTACCCAGAAACTAAACTTTAGGGATCTCACTGTTACACGCCTATAAGGAACAGTCATTATCATGATAATCATCATCAAACTTACAGTAACATTAATCATGACCCACTGATTTCGTTCGGGGATACTGGTGCGCCAGTTTCAAACAGGCTTTCTTTTGATGTGTAACATCTTTCCTCTCGGTTGCTGGATAGTTTTGTGGGAGTGATTTTGAAAATTGGGGACGGAAGTGAATCGGACGGAAGTGAAGAAGCACTGCCAGAAAAATGGGACGGAAGTGAATCGGGCGGAAGTGGATCGAAAGGAAGTGGATCGGACGGAAGTGAAGACGCACTGCCAGCTGGATGTACAATTGAAAATGTGTGTATTGGAAACAAGGCAGTGTGTGCTCTGAAGCGCGAGAATGTTATGGCACTAGAGTAGGCAGTGCATTTAGCAGGCACTGGTTTGACAAGCACAGTGGCAAATGTTTCACCGACTTTCATTTGTCATTGAGCTGTTTATGAAGCTTCACGTTCAAGGTTGAATATCACATCGGGTAGGACAAAGACGACAAATGGCATTTAAGCAAGCGGCGTTATTGACAAGCTGTGGGTGAGTAGTCAAATATTAAATGCATAACAGAATGTTGTTATATGAGTGGAATAAAAGCTGTATTTTCATCATATGTGAGACTAGGTCATTTCATGATTGTAGGAAGCCATGTTTTGATTGTTTACGACGAACTGTATGAGAGCCTTGAGAATAATGAATGTTATAGTTACTGAGGAATATGCTCACAGTATTTGAGAGTACTGTCGACGTTGTGTGTCACTTTGTTATTAGGAATTATTAATGTAAAAGGAAAGAAGGAAGCTTGTAGTTTTGTGGGTCCGTTAATCTCACGATCATGATCCACGGTACCTCCCTTTTACGTGGAATGCGAACCACAGGACATGGCATTTCAATTCGAAAATCTCACATGTATTGACCGGGAATCAAACCCGGTCTACCTTAATGAGAGACTAACAGCTTGACCGCTGCGCCACAAATGTGACAGTAGCATATCTCCAATTCAATCTATACATTCATCATAGTACCAGTATGAAAATGGAGTGTAAATTAACATTTTAAGAATATCCAAGCTGTGTAGTAGCCTATACGAGTAGGATAACATGTCAGATGTTACACATCATATGCGACTACTGTAAGGCTCGTATCTTTTTTTTTTCCATAGCTCCTGCACATAGTGTTTTTAACATTCGCAAAGAGATCGCTGTCCTGTAGTTTAAGAGAAACAATCAACCTCAATCTTGTTTTTGTGCAAATTGCTCTCTCAAGGTGAGGTGTCATTTTGTATGGAGATTGATCAGGACTTTTCAATTGAGAAACTGAATATGGTTCATGTCTGCATTGCAGGTTGTGCTATTCACGCGAGCTCGATTTTAATCTGAAGGCTTTATCGCAACATCGGCATGATTATAAGTCCTTCGTCCTGCCTTGCCAGATTGAGCCGGTCAGTATGGCATTGAGGTGACACGAATCACGACACGTACAAATCCTACCAGAAGGTTTTATTCCTTGAGGTAGCAGTAACACATTTCATGGGCGTCAGGGGTGTCACAGCCAACGATTGGCGGATTCAGGCAGTGATTCTTTCAGAAACATTCTTCCGTTGGAAAACGTGAGTGGACGAACTTGAATCATTGTGAAGATGAGGAGACAGAAAATGTAGTGTTAATACACAGTGCGAGGTCATGGAGCGAGGCTATCTCCGGACTCTAGAGACGAGTGGGATTGAGCTCCATCATCGTCCGTCCTTGAAATGGTCTGTCCGTGGATTCTACTTCAGACAAGTCGGGTGAGTTAGCCGTGGTCGTTACGGCATGGCTTCTGGCAGTCGCTCACATCCGGGAGGCGAGGAGGTTCGGATTCCCCCGCCGGCAACCTTGAAGATGGTCTTCTGTGGTTTCCCATCTTCCTTCCAGGCAAATGCCGGGGTTGGTCCCTCACTATAGGCCACAGCCGCTACCTTCCAATTCCTCGTCCTTACAATCACACTTTCCTCCCCAGACAACACTCCACACGTGACGGTAATTGTAGCTCACCCCATGGGTGTCCGCATTGAAGCAGCTACAAACTGGTGAGCCGAACATGTCCTCGGACACTCCTGGCACTAAAAGCCATACTAAAAATAAAAAAACTTCGGACAAATGCCAGTACCGGTTCCTAAAAGCTCTTTGCATTGTTACATAAAGATGATGATGATCGTGTGCCCTCCGGAGAGGCCGAGTGCAGGTAGTTCCAGTTGACGCCCGTGGGCGACCTGCATGTCGTAATGAGGAAGACGCCACATACACCAGTCCCCGAGCCACGGGAATTAACCCCAGGAGATTAAAATCCCTGATGGCTTGGCCGGGAATCGAACCCGGGGTACTTTGGGACAAAGCATTGCACACTGAGCATTTAGCCACGGAGACGGACATTTCATAATAATAATAATGATAATAATAATCCATACTTCAAACAGTAATTCAACCAGAGTGTCTGTATGCTTCGGAATGCCTAGGACTAACAACTAAAAAAGACATTGAAGTAATTGAAAAAAGGAACGAAAGATTTTAAGAAAAATTCTCTGACCAGAAGAATTTGCTGACACATACCGATTACGTAGTAACAAAGAAGTATATAAAACATGCAGCAGAATCTCAGATAGCATACGAAAACGAAGGATTGAATTCTTTCGACATGTTTCAAGAATGCCAGACGACAGACTCACATTGAAAAATTTTAACCGCTTCAACAAGCCCAATAGAAAAGGCAACTCTTATGAAAAATGGATTGCTAACACCTAGAAGGATCTACATGAAATGAACATCACTGATCAAGACATCCGCAACAGAACCACTTTCGGAAATAAGATACACACATTTGAAGAGCCCCTAGAGCCAGAAACAGCGACCAAGAAGAAACAACATTGGACAGCTGAAAAGAAGGAAGCTGTGAGCAAGAAAATGAAGGAATACTGGCGCCAAAGAAAACTGAAATTATGAAGAGTTATTTACGTGGGCCTTAATTGTCCAAAATCGATTATGATGATGAATGATAATAATAATTCATACTGGATGACGATAGGCTTACAAAGAGAATTTTAAACCTAACACTCTCTATGAAAAAACACAACAATCGGCTGATAGAAATAACATAAAACCAACAACGAAGAAATAATTCACAACAGACCAAAATTTTGAACCCTAATGAAGGGACACCAATTTGCCGAGAAAACTACACGGAAGAATACAGGATGGGCAGAAGAACGCAAAAGACAGTTCAGTGAACGGATGAAGAGATATTGTGAAGGGCACATTGTGCTAAATAAGTTCTGACGCGATCCATAGTTGAGCATAACAAATGAAATAATAATAATCATATTAATAGCAATAATAATAATAATAATAATAATAATGTTTGTTTTTTGTCCTTTGTAACTACTGCGGCTTTTAGAGACGCTAGGGTGCCGGAATTTGGCACGAAAGGGATCTTTAACGTGTCAGTAAACCTAGTGGCACGGCTCCCTCGCATTTGTGCGCCCCCAAATGTCAAATGACTGTGCCGGGATTCGATCATAATGACACAGCGGGCGTGAACGTTACCGCTGCGCGACGCAAGCAGCCGGCTCAATTTATTATGGGGCTTGATATAATAAGAACACAAACCAGAATTAAATGTCCTTAATATACTGTACAGTATTTATGGTGAACGCTCTTGTAGACTCGGCCTGTATTTATGGTGAACGGTCTTGTTGATCCACCCAGTATGTAGCAATCACCTTGGAAACAACGCCCATTTCCGCCATTTATTTACCACAAATGAGTGTTCAAATCAGGCTTCATTACTGGTGATTGCCATGTACACAAACTAATTACGTGTTGTTTTATTTAATTGCCCGGAGTCTGATCGAACAATGTAGTTAATAAACAATTCATTCACTGTAAAATCACCGATAAATTATCAAAAAATGCTGATTACTAATATTATTAGGAGTAGGCTACAAGAGTAGTATTGGGTTTTCAAGTCTAGCGAGATCCGATTGAAATTCTTCAATCATTGGATCAGGTCAAGTGATATACAAGGAACCATGTGGCGTAGATGTACGCGTTAAATCACACACCACGACTGTGATGGGGAGCTGCAGCAAGTACCAAGATTGGGGATTTGATTCCCGGTGGCAATCCGGGCTATCCTGAGTATAGTGATCCTTGGGTTTTCCAACACTCACCTCAGACATATGCCGGGATAGTACCTTATTTCAAGTCCTGGGGCACCTACCATATCCCCGAGCCAAATGAAAACTGCTACACACACACTACTGCAGTCGCCACAATGACAAAAGTTATCAGAAAAAATCCATACACTCAGATACACGGGGCTACGTGACCATGGAGTCGCCAAGCCTCCAAATGAATCAACAACAACATATTGTTCTCATATTGTTACAGAGTATATTTACCCTCTGTCTGAAAAGTTCGGTGAGTGGTCTATATTACGAATGGATTGTTGGCTTACCTGAAACAGCCGTTACTGTCCTTCGAAGTAATCCCCGTGGATGGTTATGCACTTCTGAGAACGACTGACCTAGTCCTGGAAACTGCTGGCATTGTCTCATTAGGAATAGCCTTCAGATTGAGTCGTCAAATCTCTGAATTGAAAGCAAGAGAGAAGCGTGAATTTATGACACCTGCCTTGCACACCTGATAGACGGGCGGCAGTGAGAAGGGTGAATGTATGCAACCTAACGTGCACACCTGTTCGACGGGTGGCAGTGAGAAGGGTGAATGTTCCGTGGAATGGAATAGTCCTGAAAATCATCGTTACGGGTGACGAGACCTGGTGCCTGAGGTACGACCTCGAAGGCAAGCGTCTAAGTATGGAGTATCGAGGTCCAGGGTCGCCGAAACGCCCTGAAGGGCCAAGAGTTTTCGGACATTTGGGAGATCCAACGTAATGTGACGACCCAACTGAAGGCTATCCCTCAGGAAGACTATGCCAGGACTTGAACAGCCGTTCTAAGAAGGGCATAACCTTTCACTGGGATTACTTCGAAGGATAGTAACGGCTGTTTCAGGTAAGCCAACAATCCTTTCGTAATAGAGACCCATTCACTGAACTTTTCAGGCGGAGGATAACAGCGCGTACTTGGTACCACTGGGCGACTTTTTGCAAGCCTCTACAAAGGCTATAACAGGTGGCTCATTTACCCCTTACAACCTACTTATATGTGTCCCGCATACACTACTGCTGTATGGGATGTCTAATCACTGATTTCCACAGAGGTCACACTGCATGCTAGCAGAGTACGAAGGGATAACAACCGAACAGCTACGTGCTACATGTTCCTCAGCGCTACCCGTCCAATGCGCCCCATTGCTTTGTGAAACCTCTCATTTGAGAGCTTAATAAGCTCAAATGTGGTACAACAATACAACAGTTGCTGGCAACATATGGGCAATGGCTGGTGTATTCAGCAACAATGAGTACACGGACTTCGGTGGCGTAGTCGGTAGCATGCTGAACTGCTATGCCCAAGATAGCGGGTTCAAACCCGGCCGAAGTCGTCGGTTTTTTTAAGAGCGTTAAAAATCCTTCAGTATGCCTTCCTTCGGAGGGGAAGTAAAGCCGGCGGTCCCATGTCATAGATTTATGGCATGTAAAAAATCCTTTCACAGACTAAACTTGTGTAAAGCAAAATTTGTTAGGTTAGATTTCGTCAGAACGCTCTATCAAAGTTCCAACGTTCACCACTAGGTATCATTGATATCTGGTGGCGAAAGTTGGAACTACTTGAAATTGAACGGAACTTGTAGCTCACCCTTTAGGGTGTCCGCTGGAAGCAGCTACAGACTCAGGCGAGCCGAACATGTCCTCGGACACTCCCGGCACTAAAAGCCATACGATAATTAATAATTAATTAGTACACGGACATCATACTGATCTATGGAGAGGCTAGTCGTAATGTCATTAAAGCTCGAGATTTCATAACGCAATGGGGCGCAATAGACGAGAGCACTGAGGTACGTGTAGCGAGTGGCCGTCTGGTTATTATCTCTTGGCATACTGACGTAACCTGCCTGAATTAAAGGATACCCCTTGGGAATTAATTTATTAGACCTCCCGTTCATCATTAGTACATGCGGGGCATCTAAAAGTTGATTGTACGGTGCAAATAAGCCACATAGTAGAGTGGCTGGGCAATTTAGATTTAAAACTTTAAATTTATCAGGTGGCTACTGTCGACCAAAGTATTATGTGTACTCGAGTTTGAAGGTTGATTGAGAAGTAACCAATAGACCTACATAAAATCCAATAACATCATCATTTTCATCGTTTTATTTTAAGTTAGTTCATGTAGGTTTGGAACTTTTGATATATATTTTAATAATTTTTAATGCAGTTAGAACTCAAAAAGGGCCCGTTTTTAAGCGTGTTTCAACCATGCGTCACATTTAAGAATCATTATCTCAAGAACCCGTCATCAGATCGAATCCAAATTTTAACACAATATACAATGGAATGCTGTATAACCGGTTTATTAATTTCAAAACTTTGTGAGTCCAAGAAACAAAGTTGTTATCATTTTTGTAAGGTAACTTTTTCTCGGCCCGGGGAGTTGGAAAATATAGTTCTTGGTCGCGTTGTAATCCTTATACCAGGTTCGAAACCTGACGCAGTCAGCTGGCATTTGAGGGTGCGCAAATGCGAGGGAGCCGTGTCAGTACATTTACTGGCACGTTAAAGATCCCCTTCGGGGCAAAATTCCGGCACCCCGGCGTCTCTAAACGCCAGGGTAGTTAAAAGGGACGTAAAACCAATAACATTATTATTATTATTATTTAATCCTTATACACCAAAAAGTTATGCTGTATGACTGTGAAATACGTAAATTAATTCACTAATTTTATATTGGTCTGTATTTGTACTGGGAAATAAGACGGACTTCACCAGCTAGCCGCTCCGGGGAAATGGAGATGGAGAGAGAGATGGAGCCCATCACTTACGAGCGAGGCGCGCACAGGTGCGTGATGGGCTCCATCTCGGCAACGCTGGACAGCTTTCCACGCAGTGGCTAGCTGGTGAACCGTGTCTTATTTTCCCGTAGAAATACAAACCGATCTGAAATAAGTGAATTAATTTGCGTATTTCACAGTCATACAGCGTAACGTTTTGATGTATGTGGATTGCAACGCGACCAAGAACTACATTTTTCAACCACCCCGGGCTGAGAAAATGTTACCTTACAGAAATGATAACAACTTTGTTTCTTGGACACACACAAATTTGAAATTAATAAACGAGTTATAAAACATTCCAATGTATATTATGTTAGAATTTGTATTCGATCTGATGACGGTTTTTTGAGATAATAATTATGCGATAAATAAATATTAAAATATAAATTTAAAATTTTAAACCTACATGAAATAACGTAAAATAAAACGAAGAAAATGATGATGTTATTGGATTTTATGTAGGTCTATTGGTTACTTCACAAACAACCTTCAAACTGGAGTGCACATAATACTTGGTCGACAGTAGTTGATTGTTTTTAAGATGTATATTGTTTGAAAATGTTATACACCCTCTGTCTGTATAGTTCGGTGAATGGGTCTATATTACGAACGGATTGTTGGCTTACCTGGAACGGCCATTAATGTCCTTCGAAGTAATCCCCGTGGATGGTTATGCACTTCTTAGAGCGGCATTACAAGTCCTGGCATAGTCTTCCTGAGGGATAGCCTTCAGTTGGATCGTCACATTACGTTCGATGTCCGAAATGTCCGAAAACCTTTGGCTCTTCAGTGCTTTTCGGCGACCCTGAACCTCGATACCCCATACTTTGACGCTTGCCTTCGAGGTCGTATCTCAGGCACCAGGTTTCGTCACTCGTGACGATGGTTTTCAGGACCATTCCATTCCATGGAACATTCACCCTTCTCACTGCCGCCCGTCTATCAGGAGGGCAAGGCAGGTTGTATAAATTCACGCGTCTCTCTTGCTTTTCATTTAGAATGTTGACGGTCCAAACTGAAGGCTATTCCTAAATATGACTATGCCAGGAGTTTCCAGGACTTGTTCGGTCGTTCTCAGAAGTGCATAACCATCCGCGGGGATTACTTCGAAGGACATTAACGGTTTTGACAGGTAAGCCAACAATCCATTCGTAATATAGACCCATTCACTGACGATTTCAGACAGAGGGTGTATATTTTGTGTGCTTTACCATAAGATTAATAATAATTGCGATACGAGTTAAGTTTGTTCTTAAGGTTCTTCCACCAATGAACCATGAATACCGGTACCGATTCAAAATGTATAGTAAATCAAACTTTGTTCAAATTAGCATTAGTTTGATTTACCTTGCTTCATAGAGCTCCGAGTTTGCGAGCAGGAATTTAATGAAGCTAGGGAAAAGTTTCCTCCCTGCTGTTACATTGCATAAATGAGCAACTTAAGGTGCTTCTTTGTTCCTTCACAAATGACTTAATCATCTGCTGGGAAACTTTCAGAGCACATTCGCCTGTCAGGAGGTTACGTGTGGGTGTTGTTATAAAGGCGTCATTAGCATATTTAT
Source organism: Meconema thalassinum (assembly GCA_946902985.2). Lineage (NCBI taxonomy): Eukaryota > Metazoa > Arthropoda > Insecta > Orthoptera > Tettigoniidae > Meconema > Meconema thalassinum. The sequence goes on along the minus strand of OX336393.1, from coordinate 158,737,650 downwards.
TCCATGGAAATACAAGAGTATTTTCATTTCTGCCTGTACATTTTAACTGCTCCATATATTTGTTCTGTAAAATTGCATTGATTCTCCACTCGGTAGTTTTGTGGACCTACACTGCGATGTAGCGGTGTGCGTTAAATTGCGTAATACGACTGGGATGGGGAAGTGTAGCAAATTCGAGTATGTAGGATTGAATTCCACTGCTGACAATGGCCATTCTAAGTATTTTTTTCCCTATTTTACTTTTCACACTCCTTCCAAACAAATGCCAGGATTCTGTCATGTTTCAAGTCCCGGGGTACCTATCCCAAACTCCAATCCTAATATTACAGGAAACACACTATTACAGTCACCATACAAACGCAGGTTATCATACAAATTCAGCACACATTCAAATACAAGGAGCTAATAACCAATATGTCCTAAGCCACAAATGAGTTTCATAAAGTCAAAAACAACAACAACAGCAGCAGCATGTCATGGGTCAAGGACGGACGATTATTAGTTGCCCTTGTGTAGTGGCTAGCATTCTTGACTATCGCCCCGGAGGTCCGAATTCGATTCCCGGCTCTGCCAAGTAATTTAATTCTGGCCTGAGGGCTGTAGCGGGATACGCTTCAGAAGAAACGGATTCGATTCTTACCTCAGCCATCCTGGAAATGGTTTTCCGTGGTTTCCCACTTCTACTCCAGGCAAATGCCGGGATAGTACCTAACTTACGGTTATGCCCGCTTCCTACCCAAATCCTACCTCAATTACAAGTACACAGACCAGGACAGGCATCACAGTGACACAGGTTATCAGACAACCTCTACACAAACACCCTATTATCCAGGCTACATGACCACGATGTCGCAAAACCCCTCGAGAATCGACAACAATAACAAATTGAGATAGATGCAGCAATACTCGAAATGAAGCACCCACCTGGCATTTCCCTGAAGTAAGTGTGGTATTCTCCGGAAATTAACCACCACCTGGCAATAACGAGTATTACACACTAGAGACGTTAGTGACATTTTTTATCATTATAAATGATCTTGTCGACTTCGTCGTTACGCTGAGGTCTGGCGTTACGTTACGGTGGCGGGACGAAATGTACCCAGATGCACTGAGGTGTGACGTCATAGTACTGCTTGGTGCATGTGTTCCCCGACAATCTCTACCTCGTTAGTATAAGACAAAAATCCCCGATTCTTGGATGTCACGGGTAACCTAGAGAACCACTGGATGGATTTTGATGCGGTTTTCACCATTCTGTAAAGGATATCTCGAGGAAAGATTCTGTAGAAAATAATTTATGTATGATCAAAGGAAGCCAAGCAGTAACGATTTCAGTGAAAAAGTCGAAAACAAACTTAGCGTCCGTGCGCTTCTTAAGCTTACGCTGGGCAAACCGTTTAAAATATCAATATACTATGAGTGGAAGAATTGGTCAACATGAAAAGTTCTACAAAAAAGTCCGCGAGAGCATATCTCTATCTTCAATACATCGCCCACTATAAGTGTTTTTAGACGGTATGGAAGGGGCACGTTCCCGAGCGCTCTGGTGAGCGTGCGGCATCCCACGCGCTTGACCTTGCTTTGCCCTTGGTTTGCACTTGCCGTTCGCGAGTAATTTGAAACAAGTTATGCAAGATAAGTATTATGCAGATAATTTTCTAACATGTCAGGAGTCTTTGGCTTCGAGCAAATTCTAGCATTTTTCAGCATTTGTAGCATTTAAAATGATACAAAGTCTAATCTTTCAGACTGACTGTCACTTTCTTTTACTTAAAGTATTAAAGATATCCCACTGTCTTTTTTACGTGGACATCATTGTAAATAGTGCATAATGAATTATTGAAGGGCCCACGTTTTAAAACGTTGTTGTTGTTAATTAATTTTGGTGCCTTGGGGCACCTTGGACATCAGCCCCGTGTAATTGGGTGTGTGTTGAACTTGTCTGATAACCGGTATTTATGTGATGACTGTAGTAGTGTGTAACTGCATTTGGAAGGAAGCTTGTAGTTTAACGTGACCGTTAATCACGTGATAATAACCCGCGGGACCTCCTTTTCACGTGGAATCCGAACCACAGGACATGGCATTTCACTTCGAAAATCTCACATGCATTGACTGGGAAACGAACCCGGTCCACCTTGGTGATAGGTAAACGGCTTGATCGCGGCGCCACAACGTCCCCCAGCTGTATTATGTACAGGGTGTTACGAGAGTAGAAAAGAGGCCTGGAGGGAGTGTGGAAAAATTTGTTTTCTCCAGCGTCACTTGCAAAATAATGTTTTGTGTATGTTGTAAGACTGTTCATAACATATCCATTATATCGCCTATGATTCCAACAATACATCAAACTTAATGGGAGGTCAAATATGCTGATCTGTAGTTAGGACATTATGATATCAGCAAGGACTCCCGAAAGTGTCGCGGTGATCTGTGAGATAAAACTTGCTCCTGCACGTATTACTATTGATAAAGGAGGAATTTCAATCACATTGACTGGCTCCAACCGCCAAGCTAGGAAGATAGTGGAGGGGTAGAGAGAGGTCTGCCACTCTTCACCAAGCAATGAATAAACAAGATGTTCAGTAAAGAACATATAGCCTACTTTCTCCTAAAGCGTGGGTATTGTTATAACACTTTGTCCTTTTCAAGGAGTATAATTGAATGTTGGTTGTAGTAACTTGTTAAAATACAACGTGGCATATTAAACATGAATATGAGGTGCCCTTTGCTAGTGCTACCTTTGTACAAAATTTCATTCCATTCGGTTTCACCGTGTTTGAATTGATATGGTGAATCGATTTGCACACATACATGAGCACTATCTGCAAACTATTGGGCAGATGACCTTGTAGCTCAGTCAAAAGATGCTTCTCACAAAAGGGTATGTTGTTGAAAAATTTGGTAGAGATCAAATGATTAGGTTGGTCGTAATTTGATTTAAGCTTTTAACATTTGGGTGGTCGCCATTCCGTTTCCGTCAAGATGGTGGCAATATAAAACATGACACTGAGTTTCCTTTTACGAGTGCTACCTCTGTACCAAATTTCGTTCAGTTCGCTTTCACCGTGTTTGAATTTATAGGGGGAATCGATTTGCACACATACATGGCCGCTATCTGCAATCTATTGGGCTGATAACCTTGTAGTATGGTCAAAAGATGTTTACCACTTAAACTATGTAGTTGCAAAATTCATTTGAGATCAGATGATTAGGTTGGTCGTAATTTGATTTAAGCTTTTAACATTTGGGTGGCCGCGATTACGTTTCCGTCAAGATGGCGGCGATATAAAATATGACACTGAAGTGCCCTTTGCTAGTGCAACCACTGTAACAAATTTCCTTCAATTCGGTTTTACCGTGTTCGAATTAATAGGGGGGGGGGAAGACATTCAGAGTACACCCACTCACAGACACACAGACTCACAGACACACAGACAGACATACAATTCTTCACCCTGTGTTGATCTCATAGTCTACTTTCATTTTTAGCAAAAATCGAAAGTAGGCTAAAATGTGCCTTCCTAATCTTGGAGATGAGCAGCGACTAATGCCGGGTGACAATATAGTGCTGAGTATTGTTATTAGACAGTTTCATTTCCGTATGTACTGTAGCCTATGTGTTTACTTGGGGTAAATAACAATGTATGATGTACCGTAATGAATACGTATTTTTTACTGGAGGACAAACTTTCACCCACGCACTTTACCGGTATTTTACTGTACATAGCTAATAATAATAATTGTAAACGGAAAAATAAGCAAATGAACATGGGTGGTACTGAATATTGTAATAGACCACATGTACATTGTTTCCAAGTTAGTCTGTTCTAAAAACGAGCCAACTATGGGTAAGACCTGTGCTCTGCCAAACAACATAGTATTAGAACTGTCACGAACTCAGTTCACTACGCCCCAGTTAATTCGACTCCATTTTAACTGTAAGTATTTAGACTGCCTCCATTAAAACCTATGCTAATCAGTTGAAAAACTAAGTGCCGAAAACTTTACCTGTTTCAAAACTTGGAAGTTTGGAATTAGATTCACCTGGAGCGTGCAATGTATATTTAAGTTGTTTCATGAACTCTTCTGGTAGATTGCCTGGAATAATGAAGGTACAGTCCAAGAGGAGTAGGCCCGTGTGTTCACCTGTGCCTGTGTCTCCAATGACGGGATAATGATCTTGTAGAAGTTTTTCAACCAGTTTTGTTGTTGTTGTTGTTTGAATCTTCAGTCTGATACAGCACTCCATGGATTCCTTCCCTGAGCTAATCGTTTCATCTCTACATAGCTACCACACCTTACGTCCGAGCCAATCTCCTTAACACATTCTAACCTTGGTGTACCTTTACAGTACTTGTCCTAGATCCTTCTTTCCATAACGAATTTGCTATTCCTGGGTGTCTTAGTATGTGTCCTACCAACCTATTTCTTCTCTTATCGGCTTCGGTGGCGTAGTTGGTAGCATGCTGAACTGCTGTGCCCAAGATAGAGGGTTCAAACCCGGTCGAATACGTCGGATTATTTTAAGAGCGTTAAAATCCTTCAGTATGCCTTCCTTCGGAGGGGAAGTAAAGCCGGCGGTCCCTTGTCATAAATTTATGGCATGTAAAAGATCATTCCAGAGACTAACCTTGTGTGAAGCTAAATTTCTAGGTTAAATTTCGTTGTAACGCTCTATCAAAGTTCCAACGTTCACCACTAGTTATTAGTGACATCTGGTAGCGAAATTGAAAGGAACTTGTAGCTCACCCTATGGGTGTCCAATTGAAGCAGCTACAGCCTCTGGCGAGCCGAACATGTCCTCGGACGCTCCCGGCACTAAAAGCCATACGATAAATAAATAAATAAATAAATAAATTTCTTCTCTTAATTAGCAGTCGTCAGAAACATCTCTCTTCTCCCACTCGTCTTAATGCCTCTTCATTTGTTATTCTATCTACCAACATGATCTTCATCATTCCCCTGTAACACCACATTTTGAATGCTTCTATTCTCCTCTTTTCAGCCACGCCAACAGTCCAAGTTTCACTTCCATAGAGAACCACGCTCCAGACATAAATATTTGAAAAATAAGTTTCTAATTCCTAAATCTATATTTGGTGTCAACACATCCCTTTTCTGTAGATTTAGACTTCCTAAATTCAGTTACAGCCAAACCTCCCCTATAAGTTACACATGTATACGTTTGTAGTGGCTACAAAACCACGAAAAGTCACTTCCAGGTTGGCTGCGGTAGGAATCGATCCCAACTCTTCTCAGTTTAGCCTCACGAGGCTGAGTGCACCCCGTCCTAGCCCTCAATACGGAATTAAATTTCTTGGCAGAGCTGGGAATCGAACCCAGGCCTCTGCGGTGACAGCCAATAATTCTAGCGACTACGCAATGAGGCTGACTATCCCGGAATCCGTCTCAATATAAAGTATGAAGCCATGGGATACCATTTAAAGGAGGTTCAAAGGTGTACTTTAAACCCATGTTTACGCTCATAAACGCCGGCATTTAAACGCAATCAGTTATCATGGTTGGCATTTTAGGGCCTTGGGACAACTTGGTCATCCACCCCGTATACTTGGGTGTGTGTTTATAATACTTTTTCTGATAACCTGTATTTACGATGACATTAATGACTCTAATAAGGTGTGTAGCTATGATCATTAGCGTTGGGGATGAGGTAGTTAATAGTTACTGTTGTTTTAAGTGGCGAAAAGCGAGGTCATCTGCCTTAAGAGGACGGGGTAGGTGGCCCTGGACATGCAAATAATAAGGTAATATTCTGAAATGTACCTGGAGGGAGTGTGGAGAAGCCCTGGGAAAAGCTACACTCAAGATAGCCGCTGTCAGCGCCGGGACTAGCTGCAGTTTCCCGTCGCGGTTGTGGTGAGTGATTTAACGCGCGTGGCTATGCCGCGGCTATTGGTAAATAAACTAGATTTTTACGTATGTCTAACCCTTATAATTCCAGTCTTCAACAAGGTCAGGGATGAGATTCGATGTAGGGTGTTTTTTACGTCTGGATGCCCTTCCTAACGCCAATCTCATGAGAGGAGTTGTCAGAGATGAAATTCATGAAACTTGGCTAGGATGTGGAAGGAAGCGGCTGAGGTCTGTCCGAAAGTACCACCCAAGCATTTGCCTGTAATTATTTTTATTGAAAAAATCGCACAATGTGCGAAATACAAAACAGAGTAACCTGCTGTACAATATTCCAATCCCATTTGGGTTATTGAGATATGTCTTTGTCGGCAATATTTTGCATGATATCGAGAACAGCATTCACTCCGTAGATCACACACACATTCTTCAGTTGGTAGCTTGTAATTGAAAATGGGGAAACCACGGAAAACCATTTCAGGTACGGCCGACGGTGGGGCTCGAACTCACGTCTTCCGAGTTCGCAGATAGCTTGACTCCATGGTCTAGCACTACCCGTTAGCGAGCTGTCGGTAAAAGAACTAGATTTGTGATTCTGAAAATGTATATCAATTCATGGCCGTGAATCGCGTGGTTTGTGGAAAAATACACGGTCTGGATGACCATTGTCAGAGCTAGAATTCGAACCACTTATCTCCGGACTTAATGCAACTCCATTTCGCAGATCGAATTAATGCCCATCGCCATGATGCCGATGCATTTTTTATTTCATGCAAAATATGTTTCAGCTATTTGGAGCGGAAACAGCACATCCATAATGTGTGTCCCTAATTCCATTTGGATGCGGTGACTGCTGGACATTTTATGTAAATTGACAAAGAGTTAACGCAATGTTTGCTCACACACAGAGCTGCTGCTGGTAAACAACAGTGTTGCCCCCTTGCTTTTAATTAATTAAATGACGAGTTCTAATTTTAGACTGCCACTGTTCCATAGTGAAAGTCAATTTCAGTAATGTTCATACCGAGCAGATATGATATTGGCATGCAGCTGATCCTTGCGTCATCAACAGTCTACCGTCCTAACTGCAGTATCAAATGAGTGTATGTACTGTATGTACAATGATCTGCAAGGAATTTCTATGTGACGTTTTTTTATGCCGGATAAACTACCTTGCACCTACCTCACCAGAGAAATTAATTGACCACCACGTACTGTAGAGGCTAGTATACTCAACCGTCTACCTATAGGTCTGGGTTCAATTCCCGTCTCTGACAAGAAATGTAATTTTGCACACAGGGCTGGAACGAGGTATACGCTGCCTTGTGAGGCAAAACTGAGAAGCCTCCCAGGGGCTCACATCTAGTGGGACGTGGGTTGGCGACCACGGGACCCCAGCTGAGTCCGGCATTGCTTCCACTTACTTGTGCCGGGCTCCTCTCCGTCTTCTTTCCTGTCGACCTCACTTGCTCAACAATGTGGGATCCAACAGCTGGCAAGTTAAGCAGAGGACGCCCCTGTCGCAGATGGTCGGACGAATGTAGGTTTGAGGCAGGTGCTACGTGGACCAGAAATCTCAGGGATAGAAAGCTATGGAAGGAAATCCCTCTTCATGCCCCGACGGTATTAGGGTATCCGAGGCCTAGAGAGTCTCTTACATTCCCGCCTTAATTAGCTCTTGTCTCATCTTTTCTGATAACCTCCTTTTGCGAGGAGTCAGCCTCCTTTTTATTTTCATGTTATCTCCTGCCTCCTGCTCAAGGCCCTCAAGGAGGTAAAGTGTATGTAGCCTCACAACTTCTGGTGCACCCTGGACATTGCTACACCCTCAGGGGCTCACGGCTGGTGAGTTCGGGAGTTGGCATCCCCGTGGGTTTCCTGAGCTGGGTCCGGTTTTCTCCCTTTTATCCATTACCTCTGGGGCGGACTCTCTCCTTTTTCATTTTCCTATTTGTCTTTCATGACTCTCCTTTCTTCCCCGTCCCTCAATCCGCATTATTCGAGGGTTGAGGGCATTTCTTTTCCTCTTGTCCTTTATTTGCCTTATCCTCCTGTTGTTTTCAATTTCTTCTTCTAGTGTATAAGATAGTAGTTTTAGTTATAGTTTTCATCTCATTTTCCTCTTTACGATCACCCAAACCATTAGGGGCCGATAACCTAGATGTTAGGCCCCTTAAAACAACAATTATCATCATCATCATCATCAAAACTGAGAAGAGGTTGTTTCTATACCCTTTTCAACCATCCTAAAAGAGGTTGTGTGTGGTGTTCCATTTCTACTCTTGGCAAGAGCCAGGATGGTTGCTAACTTAAAGCCTCGGCCGCCTCCTTCACACACACACACACACGTGAGACTGAACTGAGAAAAGGTGAGTTTGATTCCTACCTTAGCAATACTAGGAGTGGTTTTCAGCTGTTTATCACTTCTACTCCAGGCGAATACCAGAGTGGTACCTGACGTCCGGCGACGGTCGTTTTCTACCAAACTCCTAGCCTCAATATTAATAAGTCACATGTCAGAGGTTATGAGACGGATTCCAAACACACTCGAGTTCACAGAGCTACACAACCATGATGTCGTGAAGCCCCTAATTTATGATGATGATGGTGATGATACAAGACCTAACATCTAGGTTAATTTCCCTGCTCCTAAATGAATCAACAACAAAAGTAACTAGAAAATCTGCGTTTTAAGATGACATTAGTGATTTAAGAAAAGGAAGGAAGCTTGTTGTTTTACGTGACTGTTAATCTCGCGATCAAGAGCCACGGGACCTCCTTTTTACGTGGAATCTGAACCACAAGGACATGGCATTTCACTTCAGAAATCTCTCATGTATTGACCGGGAATGGAACCCACTTCGCCTTGGTGAGAGGTTACAGCTTGACCACTACACCAACACACACCCACATTTGTGATAATGGAGGCTATTTTTGTTGTACTGTATTTCTTGTTTTACGGGCCCCGTGTACTTGGCTGTGTATTGAATGTGTCTGTTAAACTTTGTTATTGCGTACCGGCCTTTCATGGCTCTCCTTTCTTCCAAGTCTCTCAATCCGCATTCTTCGAGGGTTGAGAGCATGTTCATAAACCACACTTTCCCCGCAATTTGTCACTGTTAATGTCATTTGTGAGCTGAGTCCATTGATTGACAGCTTAGCTGTAACATTCACCGGTAATTCGAAATTTATGAAATTACACGATTTGAATACTCATTCCTTTGATTTACTGTTTCTGAAATCCATGCAAAATGATAAAGGAAAGACCTCAACATGTTAAAATGACATGAAACAGGCGTCAAGGAGGCCAAAATATGAAGTGGACAGCAATGGAGCGTATTTTCCAACAGCATCAGTATTTGCAAATCGCACACTTCGTACATCTTTTTAAAAGGCATGTTTTAAAGAAATTATAGATACTTATGAAATTATAGTGCAATTCGTCACTGCTAATATCTATTCTCTTTCATTTGAAAGCTCATTTGTCACGATTGGTCGCTTGTGAGCGCCGCAGGAGGGATCTATACTACTGAAATAATATATTACTAGCGGATCCGTGCGAGAAATCTTGCATGTTCATAAGCCACACTTTCCCCAATAGGTTTATAATAAGAGACTTAAGGAGGAAGGTTGTTATGTTTTTATTTGAACCAAATGATTAGGCTATAGAACACTATTTACGTTTCAGGCGTCCCTACGACCAAAATGCGAACTGAAGAGCAATAATGTCACGTATTTTCGTACAGCAACAGCATTTGCAAATCGCACACTTCTTACAAAAATTGATATTTATGAAATTAGAATTAACTTAAATTCGTCACTGCTAATGTCATTTGTGTGCTGAGTCCATTGATTGACAGCTTAGCCTTAACATTCACTGGTTATTCGATATTTATGTAATTATACGATTTGAGTAGCCTACTGTACTCATTCCCTTTAATTACTGTTTCTGAAATTCATGCAAAATGATACCTTTGAATGTTAAAATGACATGAAACAGGCGTCACAGCCGCCAAAATATGAAGTGGACAGCAATTATGGAGCGTATTTTCTTACAGCAACAGTATTTGCAAATCGCACACTTCGTTCATCTTTTTAAAAGACATTTTTAAAGAAATTATAGATACTTATGAAATTAGAGTGGAATTCGTCACTGCTAATATATATTCTCTTTCATTTGAATGCTCATTTGTCACGATCGGTCGCTTGTGAGTGCCGTAGGAGGGATCTACACTACTGTACTGAAATAATATATATATATGATGATTCTGGTGCGTATTGGGAAGGAGGGGAATGTGGACGACCGTGGACTTAAATTTGGAACCATCCCGCTATTTGCTTGGTGTATAAAGAGAGAAAACACGGGAAATCACTTCCAGGATGACTGGGAATCAAAGCCACATCTTCTCAGTTTTGTCTCAGGAGGCTGAGTGTACATTGTTCCATCCCTCAGAAATGAAAATCCACAGCCTGCTTCCAGTCTCCGACCGGGTCAGGAATGGAATGAATGAAGCCCCCATCTAGCGGCGAGGATTTCCATCCCTCAGACCTGAATTTAATTTCGTGGCAGAACTGGGAATCGAACACAGTCCTCAGAAGTGACAGCTAAGAATGGTAGCCTTTGCGCCACGAGACGGATACAATAACGTAATGTGACTAACAACCAGATGAATATTCTATTATTTAAATTACTCGTGATGGTACTAAATAGTTTTTAACAATAATTATACAACCGCCTTAATCAATAGGCCTACATAAACGGAAAGAATTATTATTAGAGTTGCTCCTGGTAGCCTACATGTTTCAGGGATTAATTAACAACTTTTTTTTTATCCCTTTCACCAGCCAAAGAAAACTATGAAGTAGCGTGGCACTTAATATGGTGCATCTCTAATAATAATTCTTTTCGTGTATGTATTGATTAAGGCGGTTGTATAATTATTGTTAAATACTAACCAGATGAATACTTGTTTGAGATAGTGTAAGCTATATAAAAGCCAATGGGTCCAGTAAAAGAGTCAGTTCACCTAACTTCCGATTGGTTGAGCTATCAGCCATTGGAGACCCGGAAAGTAGCCTGTTCCTTGTTGTGAAGAAAGGGTGTAAGAAAGGAAGGTCAAGGTTTGAATGGTCCTGGCGTCCTGCCAGCCGGGGAGAGCTCAATAGCGGGCTCGCTCCCCGGGCACAGCACAATAGTTGCTATTGCTTCATTTGCCTCGTGAAGTTATCTGTCGCACAAATTGTTGCTAAATTTGTCTTTTTATGGTAGTTGAGTTCCTCCCGAGGATACGTTTGAGTTATGCCCACGGTCTAAACATTCCTTCGTGGATTACCATTGACCCGAGGTTTGGTTAGGAGAGGTGAGGTGAGGTGAGGTAAGGTTAGGTAATTTTAGGTGGGGTTAGGTTTGGTTAGGTTAGGTTAGCTTAGGATAGTTTTGGTTAGAATAAGTTAGGTTAGCTATGGTAAGGTAAGTTTAGGTAATGTTAGGTTAGGTTAGGTTAGGTTTGGATATGTGAGGTTAGGTTAGGTAAGTTTAGGTGAGGTTAGGTTAGGTTTGGTTAGGTGAGGTTAGGTTAGGTGAGGTTAGGTTAGGTTAGGTTAGGTCAGTTTAGGTCATGTTTGGTCAGGTTTGGTTAGGTGAGGTTAGGTTAGGCTACGTGAGGTAAGTTTAGGTAATGTTAGGTTAGGTTAGGTTTGGTTATGTGAGGTTAGGTTAGGCGAGGTTAGCTAAGTTTAAGTGAGGTGAGGTTAGATGAGGTAAGGTTAGGTAAGTTTAGGTGAGGTTAGGTTAGGTTAGGTTTGGTTAAGTGAGGTTAGGTGGGGTTAGGTGAGGTTAGGTTAGGCAAGTTTAGGTAAAGTTAGGTTAGGTTAGGTTTGGTTATGTGGGGTTAGGTTAGGCTAGTTAATTGTTTATTGTTGTTTTAAGGGGTGTAACAGCGAGGTCATCTGCTCCACGTTAGGTTAGGTTAGGGTAAGTAATTCAACCTTATTTGATGTTTGATTATAAATTAAGACGTTACTATATTAATCATTGAACGAGGATGTCATAATTTCGAAGTGTTTCTTTGGTATTGTAATGTAATTGTGACACTTGTTAACATCGAAAAGAACATTAAATTAAAAACGAGCGGTTGAACATTAACATATGACGAGACCTACTCTACATACCAGGAGCGCAGCCAGATCCCAAGTCCTACTCCTAATAACGTTACATAATCCTTTTTAGCTACTTTACATGAGACTATATATTCTTTAGGAGAATATGCCTTCAATTTTACGAAAAAATAGACTTATGAGATCACCTTTTGTCCGTGAGTATGTGTGCGTATGTGTGTGGCCCTCTAATAACTTTTAAACGGCTGGGGCGATTTCTATTAAACTCGGTAAGGTCATAGCACCATTTTGGCCGACCCCGGCCGGGGCCTTCAAATTTTATTACGTCTCACTAATCCACCATGGCGGCTGTGCGAAATATTTCACCAGCATTCAATATCTCCGAAACTATTACTGATATCACCTTGCAATTTTGTACGGTGATAGAGGGCTCTACTAGAAGTTCACTTAGGAGACTTTCAAAAACCTGGTAACTACAAAACCAACATGGTGGCCATGTGAAATTGCGACTTTTATATAGACTTTTCTCGTGATTTAACCATCCAAACACAATGAAACTTAGTACAGAAAAAGTTTTTGATGCACTGACATCTAATTTAGTTCAATTGCTTACATAACCTCAAGATGGCGGCTGTGCGAAATATTTTACCGGTATTCTATATCTCCGAAACTATTTCTGATATCACCCTAAAATTTTATACGGTGATACAAGGCACTACTACAAGTTTATATTTGTAAGTTTCAAAAACCTGTAAAGTACAAAACGAACATGGCGGCCAAGCAAATTTGAAACATTTTAATAGACTTTTCTCGCGATTTAACCATCTGAGCGGAGTGAAATATGGTGCATTAAATGTTTATACATATTGTAATGTACTGGCATCTAATTTAGTTGAATTGTTTACATAAACTTAAGATATCGGCTGTGCGAATTTAAAAAAAGAAGTTATTAGTTCTTGTGTCTTAATCATGCGATGGAAGTGAAAGTTTGAATAATGAAGCTACGCAATAATTTTCCTAATGGTACATAACTCTACGGTCTATACATATAAAACTCCAACATGGCGACCATCCGGAATATTTAGACGGTTCTCAATATCTACGAATCTTTTACTGCAATCAAACTGAAATTCTTTATGATCATAGAGGCTATGAACATAAGTTCACCTATAGGACTTTCAATAACCTTGTGAGCACTAATCCAACATGGTGGCGACGCGAATTATAAATATTTAAATGGACGTCTCTCGCGATTTAACCATCCAAGTGCAGTGCAACTCGGTACGGTAAATGCTTATGCTATACAAATGTTAATCCACTGGCATATAATTTATTTTCATTGTTTTCATAACCAGAAGATGGCAGCTGTGCGAAATTTAAAAATCTCGTTTTTACTCCTTGTGTACTAATCATGCGATTGAAGTTTGAATACTACACCTACACAATAATCTTCAATAGTACAATACTCTACGACCGACATACATAAACATCCAACATGGTGACCACCCGAAATATTAGACGGTTCTCAGTATCTACGAATCTATTACAATCAAACTGAAAATTTGTATGTTGATAGAGGCAATTAGCATAAGTAGGATATATGAAAATAGGCTTTAGTTCTTCACCGAACTACTTGTTTAGAATTGAATAGAATACAGTAGAATACCTGATAGATAAAATTAATGTAATATATTAACATTTCAACAATCCTGAAGAAATGTATTTATTCAGTGTCTTTAATTCTATTCTAGGGGCTTCTTGCTTGTGATATTTCTCATAAGTAGTAGCCAAGCCTGGTTAGATGCACCGCAATTACAGCAGGAGTCTGGCCTTCGTGGATCAGTTTGAAGGAATAAGAGTGACCGTATACGAGTGGATTTGTGACTTCTTAGCCAGCCGCCTTCTTGATATTAATTTAATGAATATTTTAAGGGGTTGCTTTGGTTGCTTTAACGTTGAATTGGCAATATTGGCGGGAGGGGAGGGGGGGGGGGGGAGGGGCACAAGGTACTTAATTGGATGACCCCCTATATTTGAAAATAAAATCATGTTATTTTGTGTTAAATATTTCAAGTAATATTTCTTTCAGGTTAGGGCGTTTAAATATTTGTTTTCTGGCCTAATGTAATTGGGAACAACTTTTGTTAATAGAACATGGTCATAACTTAATGAAAATGGCTTCTAATACTTCAATTGAATAGGGTTTGTTCACCATTTTAATTTATCTCAGTATGTCGATTACATACATGTTCATGGTTTAATGTATAATTTTCGCATAGATCTCCTCCGCTAACTGGAAACCTATCTTAAAAGGAAAATTTTTGAGTCCCGTTCAATTCCGTTGAAAGCAGGTTTTGTAGTGTATCACTGACAGTGTTCCGTTTTCATATGTTATTTTACTGCCCCTCTCTTAGGTTATATTGTGTTTGCGCTGCTAGCGCTAGCCAGTATTATTCTATTTCCTTGCTCATGTATGGGATTCTCATACGTAATTTTCTCCGATCGGTTTCTTTTCCGCTCTTCCGCTAGAGCACAGCACACTTCTTGACCTGACTTGCATCTAGAGGAGGCAGTGGATGAAAACCAATCAGCTGGTGGGTCGGATCTACTTACAGAACAAGTCATCCAGCACGAAAAGATGGTCCTCCTAGAAAGGATCATACACCAACAAATGGTCCACCGGGCCTGAATATAACCCCACAATTTGGTCTTCCAAGCCCCCAGTCAGAATCAGAGGTCCTCAAGGGCCTCGATTACATCAAAACAAATAGTTTGCATATAATGTGGAATGGCATTTTTCTTTAAGCAGCCCAAACAACTTGAAGTTTATCCAACACCTTTACTATGCAAAATAATAGAATACAGTTAGCATTGAAGCCATTTTTCAGTATTGACCGATAGAAAACTTGTAATTTCAATTAACAATGCAAAATTATGTTGTCAGTTGGTCACTGAACTTTGATCTATTAAGCTACGTGGGAAGATACTATAACACATACACACATATTTGCTATTAGAAATGTGAACTCAACAACATTAATACATTCCTTATCCATTCAAAACATTACCCTGTGACACTTATTCCAACGTTTTCGTTCCATTATTTTTCCATTACTTCGCAAATGCATACCCAACTATCAGTTATAACCTAGCTATTTCCACTTATATAGTTTCACATCCACACCTCCTCTATTCCACGCTGTTTTATCAAGACTTATATTTTTCAATTTTTCTTACTTAACACATTTTGTAACAGATCTGTGTTTTTTTGTGTGTGTTAATTTTAATGTGTGTGCATTTGAACGAAGAACATTCTTCGAATTTTTGATAATATCCTACAGGGTGGCGCACGAAATGTGTCACCATTTTGTGTCTGAATAAAAGCTTTACTGTCAAGACAAACTCAAAGGAGCATATACTACAATGGAGTACTTTCTGTGGAGATTTATTCTAACACAGCACATGCTCGATATGTCCATAATTTTGATTCGTAATTTCCTTCAAAAGAACACTCATGTTAGCGATAACCCTGCGGCACATGTCTTCCATGATTTCACTGCAAGCTTGAAGAATCAGGTGTCTGAGCTCCATTAAGACATGTGGACGTTTCGGGAAAATTGTTCCCTTTTATGTATCCTCAAAGCAAAAAGTCACATGGGTTGAGGTCTGGACTATTGGGAGGCCAAAATTGCCAGTTATTGAAACAATCCGGAAATCTGAGTGAAATGACCCGCATGTCGAAACGCTCGTGCAAGAAATCCAACACATTGTTTTCAGTATGTGACTTTGCTCCATCTTGCATGAACACTGCGTGTTGAAGGGCAACGCAGTAGCAAGAACCTGTGGAACAAAGTTTTTGCGGAACATGCTCAAATATCGCTCACTGATCACAGTTTCTTCGAAGATCAATGGTCCAATAAGTCCGTGGCTGGAAATTGTGGCTCACACTGTAATCCTCGGAGCATGATGTTGTCATTCATGAAGCACTTGTGGATTTTCAGTAGCCAAAAAGCGTACATTTTGTTTGTTAACCACACCGTCCAAATGAAAGTGCGCTCCGTCTGAAAACCAAACGTTGTTGAGAGTTTGTTCCCTATCCTCCACCCAGCGAGCAAACGTCAATATAGAGATACTATAACACATACAAACATATTTACTTCTGGAAATGTGAACACAACAATATTGAATAATGAACTGTGATCGCAAATGTCGATAGGCTTGTACACTACCACACACCCTACGTCAGTATGAGAATAGGGCAAGGAATCTCTGTATGAGGGTCAAGGTCAGCCACATAGTCCCTTCGTTTTTTTTTTGGTCGTGTAGCCTCCTGAGAGGCCGAGTGCAGGTCTTTCTAGTCGACGCCCGTGGGCGACCTGCGCGTCGGGATGAGAGATGGAATGGATGAAGATGAATGCAACTGGGCAAGGATGTGGAAGGAAGCGGCCGTGGCCTGTCCGAAGGTACTGCCCCAGCATTTGCCTGGTGTTGAAAATGGGAAACCACGGAAAACCATTTCAAGGACAGCCGACGGTGGGGCTCGAACCCACGCGTCTACCGAGTCAGCAGAGAGCTTGGCCCCTTGACCTAACGCAGCGCTTTAGCCCGCGTAGCTACTACTGTCGGTGTCCCTTCGGTGTTAAGAAGACACTGAAGAAGGAATATTCAAAGATATTGAACAACCCTGCAATTCCAATACATGACGACATTCCCACTGTGCCAATAAACCGGCTCTGGTCCGGGAATCCACCCCTGCGACTGGCTCAACAGCTTGCTGATGGTAATTTCAACATTGCAGCTAAATGGCGTGAAACATGGCCTAGAAATGCCCCACTCGAAGTACGGGACCTCATTGATCCCGTAAAGAAAACTAAGGGCTTTGAACATCCGCGACGTATATGGAAGACTATTAACCTCATCCATACAGGACATTGAGTTTGTGCGTACAACCTGCACAAATGTGGGAAGCGGCCAGACCCCTGCGATACAACCAGACCACCAGGCACATTGTCGTAGACTGCAAGCTAAAAGCCTACTTAGGTGACCATAACCACATTTTCAGTGCTACGCCATGAAGGCTGGACTAGATAAATAGACTGGACATAAGGTTATAATAAGGTCGATATCTGTGCTTGTATGTACTTTCTATTAGTATTATTATATTATACAGTAGCCTACATATAACACATTGCTGGTACATTACAACATAACTATCTGGGCTTCAGGGACCCAAAGTATAGTTACTGTAACAGCAACTTCTAAGCTAGAATGTAGCTACCCATGAACTTCCGAACGATTCGGGTTGTTGATAGAACTACTGCCTTTTGCATTAGTTTGTACAGTTGCGTATCCAGATCCAGTTCTTTAAGGGACACTAGGGCTGAGTTTTTAGGCAAATATGACAAAATAACTGTTTTTTGTTTTTTCCATATATATATAGTCTATCTTATGAACCCATGTGGATCATTACTGTAAAACAATTTTCATGCACCGCCATTTTTAAACGCTCAGCGACATTTTTAAATCTCCTCTGCCTAAAAAGAAGATGGAACGCAAATCATAGAAAGTAGGCGATACTTTTAAAACTAGAAATCCTAGAAAGTCGTAGGTTAACTCAAAAGAAAGGTCTCCATGCTCTTTATCTCTACAACAAAACATTGTATTTTTCACATTTTCCCACAAAAGTTTCATTGGGTGAGCCAAACTGGATAATATAGTATGCGATTTTATAAAAATGCTTTTATCTCCAAACATCTTTTTTAGGTAATCAAAATGCTCCATGAGCATGAGGTATTCACCAATTTTTCTAAAAAAATCACTGGATATTCAGAAACACATGTGTTGCAAGATAACATTGCAATATCTCCAGCCGTTTTGTAAATTACAGACCAAAAAATTAAAAACTATGAAAAATTATCAAAATTCATAAGACATGATGGCACATAAAGAAAAAATTAATCTGACAGCATACATGTGTCACTTTCCTGAAATGTCTCAATGTTATAATATTTAGAATAGTTTTATGTATATGTAATAAAAATATCAAGCGTTTTACACAATTGCTAATGCGCATGGAGCATTTTGATCACACGGTATATTTTAATAATATAATTAGTAAAAAATCAATTACATTTCATCCAATTGTTTTCAAATTTGGTATGTGACTTAGTGTTACTATCCTATGTACGCAGTTTAAATTTCAACTCATTCTGATAATAAATGTGGAAGTTGAAAAACTCAGCCCTAGTGTCCCCTTTTGCATTAGTTTGTACAGTTGCGTATCCAGATCCAGTTCTTTAAGGCCTTGGAGCAAGGTTCTTGGGATCACGCCCGTACTTGAAACAATGATAGGTATGGTCTTTACCCGTTCTACATGCCATTGTCTTTTGATAGGATCGACCAACTCGCTGAATTTGCTGATCTTTTCTATGTGTTTTGACTGGAGATTCTTGTTGTTAGGAATCGCAACATCAATCAAGGTAGTTTGCTTGAATTTCTTGCTGACAACCACCAGATCCGGCCTGTTGTGTGATACCGATTGATCAGTCCAAATAGTTCGGTCCCAATACAACTTGTATTCCTTGATTTCAAGAACACATTCCGGCTGATATTATTTTTTTACAATTGTTTCGGTCGTCTATGGACCACGTTATTTCAACTGCCTTTTCCCTCTTTCTTTCACATTGGCCCAGGATTCGCGCATTCTTCTTCAGTAAGCTTCCTTCCGTTCTTCGGTCCACTTCTTGCCGGTTTTCAATATGGGTTTTGGCTGAAAACCCTGTATCTCCCCAAGTTTCTTCTTCAAAGAGTCACGTTCCAAGATGTCCTCATGTGATATCCCCAGTTCTTGTAGGTCTTTTTCCACCTCTGTAAACCAGATCCCTTTGGTTTTCTTTCCCACAAAGTAGGCACAGATTCGATTGGGCAATCTTCCAGAGTCCAATCGTGTTAAATGGCCATAAAAGAAGAATCTTCATTTACGAATGGTGTCCCTTATTTTCTCCACATGTAGATAAAGTTCATCGTTGTGTCGTCTTCTATTCTCTCCTCGTTCCTTGACCGGGCCCAAGAACTTTCTCAGAATCCTCCTCTCTTTGGTTTCGAGTTGTTCTGCCAGGCCTTTCTTATTCATCGCCAGGCATTCTGATGCATATAACGCCTCCGGGCGAATAACGGTAACGTAGTGCCTCAGTTTGGCCTTGAAGGACATTGATCGTGTTTTGTAAATGTATTTGGTTAAATGATAAGCCATTTCCATTTTGCTAATCCGTGCCACGAAAGCTTCCTTTTCACGAATGTTGGGCTCAATCTATTCACCCAGGTATTTGAATTTCTCTACCTGTGTTATTTGTCCTACATTCACCATAATGTATCTGGGTTCTGACTTGATGTTCGTTAAAAACTGCGTTTTCTGAAACGAAATCTGAAGACCTGCCTTTGCTGCTTGCACCTGTAATTGATTGATTTGTTGTGTGGCTGTGTCAAGAGAATTAGAGAAATTGCAACATCATCTGCGAAAGCTAAACAGTCGATTGTCAGGCTTTTATTCTTACAACCTAGTCCGACCCCATTCTCCACACCATGCTTACACAATTCTTTACGCCATTCTCGAATAACATTCTCAAGAACATGGTTGAATAACAGAGGCGAGAGCCCATCTCCCTGTCTCACCCCTGTCCGTATTGCGAAGGATTCAGAAACCTCTCCCCTGAATTTCACTTTGGAAGCTGTATCCAACAGGGATTGGTGAATGATTGCTCTTGTCTTATTATCTAAACCAAATTCTCTTGAAACTTGGATCAGGGTACTTCGGGTGTTTCATGTGTAATGCCATACGCTAAATTAATTAATTAATTTACGAATGCACACCAAAGTAAATTGTTTGTTAGTCTGTTTGTCTGTACACTTGCACAGTTACGTATAGATGCTAGATAGATCACTGTAAAAGTGGATGTCTGTATCCATCACAGGCCTGCCAACAATTATTTTTATAATTTACCACCGCATCATTCATTAAGAGAATGTTACGGGGAACCCCCTTCAAAATACGAGTAGTTGTTTTTACCTCATGATGAGAACCGCATTGATGCGTTGCTTTTCCTCATAAGTGAATATTATTTATGAAAGTCTTCGTTTTTAGCCGACGTCACCAAAACGACAGTCTTGTTTGAGAACAAATCCCAGATTGACCCCAAAGCAGCGGACTCCTAGTTATTGTCGTTTTGAGAGGAAGAACTGTGTGTTCGTCTGCCCCTGTTGATTTCATAAGATAACATCAATACTGTATTTTCCAGGGACAATTTCCTAAGACATGCTCCAGGATCTGTTGTTCGAGGGATTTAGCAATATTAACAGTGGAAGAGGAACTGTCAGCATTGTTTATAAGGAAGTCCTGACTAGTGAGCTATTTTCTTATGCGTCGCTTATATTTTACACAGAATATCACAATTCATGGGAGGAAGTAGTGTCCAATGGAATGAAGTATTCGACGCAAAAGAGTGAAGTGTTGATAACAACACGTGAGAAGGACAGAGTATACTCTGGGATAAAGTTAGGCTGAGAGCTGTTGAAGAGAGTGCAGGGCTTCGAGTATCTGGGAAGTGTCATTGAAGAAAATGGGGGAAATGCCTTGAAATTAGTTGAAAAAGGAAGGTGTGCTGATGGATTCTTCAAGAGTGTTAGAGGCCTGATATGGAGCAAGGATGTGCCACAGAAATGTAAAAGGATCATGTACAAGACTTACTTTGTATCGATCCTAACGTATGGATCAGAAACTTGGGTGATGAGGGAGAGAGATAAAAGCAGAATACAAGCAGTGGAAATGAAGTTTCAGAGGAGTCGTATGGGTGTAACTAGAATGGACACAGTAAGAAATGATAGAGTCAGAGAAATATTAAAGGAAGAACCCCTACAGGATTGGATTGAAAAATGAAGGCTACAGTGGTATGGACACGTGAAAAGAATGGGAGAAGAGAGAATACCACGGAAAATATTGGAAATAGAGTGGAAGAAAAAGAGACCTAGAGGAAGACCAAGGGATAGGTGAAAAAAGGGAGTGAAGAAAAGTGTCGAGAGGAAAGAAGTTAACTGGACAACAGTGACAGAAGAGAAGTGGTGGATGGACAGAAAACGTTGGAGAGGCTTGTGCTCCAAGCAGACCCAACCTGCGGTTGGAAACTGCTCTAGTTCATGATGATCACAATTCACAATTTTTCTTTTGGAATGAAAGCAGTAATATCGTCTGTCTGTAGAATTAACAAGTATTTGCTAAATATTTAGACCACGCCATTTATACTGCACCCCTATTTCCTTTTCACTGGTATCGAGCGGTGGATGTTCCATCTTCATCAACTTCCTCAGAATGTGACAGGTGAATTTGTATTTGTGTGTAGGTGAAGGGTGGAGATCGATGGCTTTAATACTCCTGCACAGCGTCCTCGGTGTTAAAGCAAGCTATCACTACTGACTCAATAATAACCATGTCAGTTATAGATAGAGAGTCTATTTTGTCTGATAGATCGGTATATTTGCGAGGAGTATTCAAAAAATATTGAAGAACAATGGACTTTTGATGAGTAACGCAGTACATTTGTTGCTTCCGTGGGCATAGCCCTAATAAGGATGACTTGAGCATGTAAAACTCCAAAACACTAGAAAACATACATCCCTTTTTAAGTAGTATGTCTCAAAAGACACCAGGGTGTTGGAATTTCTTCCTCGAAGGGGGTATTTAACCTGCCAGTAAATCAATTGCAGCGATGTCGTTGCATTTAAACACCATTAAATGTCATCGAATTGAAACTATAATTTGGATTTTGAAGACCAACGCTTAAATTTCTGAACTACTCAGCCCGACTTCAGGACATTAATATACATTGAAAATTGTATTTAGAATGAAAGTGCACTGTAATCGATAAGAAAATTTTATAAAATTATTTTTATACAGCAAACCCTAGGGAGGTTTTGGGGATCGCATTGACCTAGGAGTCACGGTTTCATGCCTCAATGTCCAACAGCCAAATTAATAATGCAGAAAATAGATATAGACATATTTTCTGTTTTGATGCAAACTATCAGCTTGTGAAATGTTAATATAAATCTCACGGTACAATTAGAAAAGAATCATGATCAGCCTTCAGCAGTGGATCATGAGATGCCTACTTTCAACAAGCGAGCAACGTGTAGTTGGACTTATGATAGGAAGCCGTGGGACAGTCCCGAAATCCGTCACCATTTCTTACAATCTGTAGGAATCCAGCCACATTTGTAATGATGCTCCTCCCCTGTACACTCTGTGCCAATCCAGATCTTGAGGAACCTCCATTATGTTACTAAAAATGATATGTTTTACTCCTCCACTCGTTCTTGATTATTATACACTTATTATTGCTTTAGGTTCTGTACTTCTATAGAGCATCCAGCGTTTAGAAAAGAGTATGGAGCCTTATGGCGACAGTGTTGCTACTCTAGGTCGAGGTAGCTCTGACGTTATACGTTATGTTCACCCGCTTCGAGTACTGCGCTTTCATAAGTTAGCGAGACAACACAACCCCAGCAGCTACCTGAAATAGAACACACCCAGGAAGGAGCAGTTTTGCAGGTCGAGGTAGCGCTGACGTCATACGTTATGTTCACCCGCTTCGAGTACTGCGCTTTCATAAGTTAGCGAGACAACACAATCCCAGCAGCTACCTGAAATAGAACACGCCCAGGAAGGAGTAGTTTTGCAGGTAGAGGTAGCGCTGACGTCATACGTTATGTTCACCCGCTTCGAGTACTGCGCTTTCATAAGTTAGCGAGACAACACAACCCCAGCAGCTACCTGAAATAGAACACGCCCAGGAAGGAGCAGTTTTGCAGGTAGAGGTAGCGCTGACGTCATACGTTATGTTCACCCGCTTCGAGTACTGCGCTTTCATAAGTTAGCGAGACAACACAACCCCAGCAGCTACCTGAAATAGAACACGCCCAGGAAGGAGTAGTTTTGCAGGTAGAGGTAGCGCTGACGTCATACGTTATGTTCACCCGCTTCGAGTACTGCGCTTTCATAAGTTAGCGAGACAATACAACCCCAGCAGCTACCTGAAATAGAACACGCCCAGGAAGGAGTAGTTTTGCAGGTGTTAACGGAATGGACCAGTATTAAGGATACCGTAAGCGAAGAGAACGAATAACGTCATTCATTTCGTTGTGATATGACGCATTACTGATTGACAGATGTCGAGAGCACAACCTTTCCTTCCTTCTCGGATGTACTGTATGCTGATGATGTTAACAATTTTTACGTCAGCAATACTGTTGATCATCACCTCTTCAGTTATTAGTTAGGTTGTACTTTAGTTTCTTTCAATTTTATTCTTGTTGTTTTGTTTAGATTAATATTTGTAATATTGTAGTGAGTTAGCCGTGCGGTTAGGGGCGCGCAGCTGTGAGTTTGCATTCGGGAGATAGTGGGTTCGAACCCAACTGTCGGCAGCCTTGATTCGATCGAACAGAAAATAAAACAGACACACAACAATAACACCAATGACGGATAGTTCTTCAGAACTTATGTTGCTGGTGGAACTGAGCACGTGCTCCACTCCGGACGAGCATGCAGCACAGGACGAGGCTCTTCTTTCCAGCGTGCTAACCCCGAAATTTTTTAAATTACTAAGACGTAATATAAACGATACTTGTATGCAATAACAAAGGTAATCTATTGGCAGATACTTGTAGGAAGCCATTATGACGAAAAATATATATGTCAGAGTTCCTTCATGATAAAAGGGGAGGTAACAAAATCAGTGTAAGGGGGGTTTCCGTTAAAAGTAAAAGCCCATAAGACCCATAGTCTTTTCTAAACACTGGATACTCTATAGGGACCGGATTTGGAGGTTTTTGATGTGTAACATCTTTCCACTCGGATGCTGGATATTTTTGGGGGAGTGATTTTGAAAAATGGGTCGGAAGTGGATCGGACGGAAGTGTGTAAGATGCACTGCCAGCTGGCAGTGGTAAGTGGAAACATTGAGCAAGCCGTGTCGGAGATTGGTACCATGACGCACTGACGGCCGTGTGGAATGTATATCACATACGGATTACTTCAAGGTTTGTAGGCGCCATTATAGATATTTCTACAATAAATCATCTTCAATTTGTCGTTAGTTGGTGTAAAAATATTCATTATATCATATTTGCTGAAAACAATTATGATTTATTAAGAGTCTGTTTTTCAATCTCTGGATAAAAGTGATGGGCATCCACTCCCCGAGTAACATTTCTCAACACTTTCATACCGAACGGTAAACGCTCATGTGAACTGTGGTGTCGATTGAAACACAAACCACATGATAAAAGTCTTCGTATCAGTATTTAATTGATAATATGCTTTAATATGAAACATTGTAACTAGTCGACAAAGCCGATATTATGTTATGGCTATTCGGATATTAACCCACATTGCGGTAATGCAGTGATCAATGTAATATATATCCATGTTTTTATACGGGAACTGGGCTAGCCTTTCATAGACCACTATAGGAATTCCCTTTACTGCCAAAACGGCGTATACATAACTAATTTAAAACTCTATTCCACACATCAAACATTATCGAAAAAAAAGCAAAATATTAATGGAGCATAAAAAATACTTCCATATTATTACCGGCACATGAAAATAAGTAACTGCCTTGTACTCTAAATTTCTGTGGTTGCAATGGCTGAAAAGTGCTGAAAATGTTTCAATATTCTAGAAGGTAGGATTTCTCTCAATCAACTAGAGCTAGAAATAAGCACTACCTTCGGGCTCTTTGACTGTGATTCGGAATAGTATTAAAGTATTGTTGTATTAAGAAGAAGAAAGAAATAAGTAACAAAAAGTTCCATGACGAACTAAAGAGCCTACTTTAAAAAAATTAAGATCCATGCCAATGTTTAATCTATATGGACCTATCTAGAAAAATGACGAAATTAAGTTGGTAATATCGAAATATACCTGGTATAATGAAGCAAAATGGAGCACTACAGTTGGCAGCCCCGATGACTGAATTTACATTCATAGTTCGATCCTCTTAAGGTATAGAATACAAAATTTGGTTGAAGTCCAATGGATAGCATGAGCATTACATGCAGTTAGACATTGGATCTATCAGGGCGAGTAAAATCATATTGGCAACAATGTCATGCATGTGTTGGTCCAAAATAATCTGAAATATTATGATCTATTGTTGTGCCAATTTTGGATGAAATCCATTTGTTAGTATAGAAGTTACATGTATTTTTAAATTGGACATATCAGCAGGCTTAGAATCATGTTGGCAGCACTGACGTATATTAGTTAATCCAAATTAATCTAGAATGTCAGGTACTGTACGTGTGCAAAGTTTAGAGCTGTTGACTTGCATACTTAGTGATATATTGATATTAGTGTAACAAAATAGAGACAGCATTTATTAACAGTTGGCAGCCCTGGTTGCTCTTAATAATACGCATAGTCATATCTGTTATGGTACACATAGCACATACAAAACTTGGTTGAACTCCAATTTAACTATAGAAGTTACATGTTTTTAAAAATTGGTCTTATCAGCAGGTTTAGAATCATTTTGGAAGCAATGACGTATGTTAGTTACTCCAAATTAATCTAGAATGCCATAGTGTGCATAGTTTAAAGTCGTCGGCTTGCATACTTTATGATA